>CM062064.1:13015000-17927500 GCA_030954485.1 Citrullus mucosospermus
CGCCTATAAATAGTCCACAAGCTTCTCTAAGAAGAGGAGAAAGAGAGACCAGTTCAAGAGGCGAAAGCTCTGCACTATTTCTCCCTCACCATAACCAGCCTCCATTTCGAGCTCTTCTAAGAGAAGGATTCTGAGCATCTTCAGAGTCGTCTCCCAGTGAGTGAGAACCTTCACCTTATGGAATCTATGTATCAGATAGCAACCATCTCAAGCCTCCATGAAGCAAGACGTTGCCAGTGGTGACTTGACGCCCTTCATCTCTATTTTATTTCCATTTCTCTCCTTCTTGCTTATATTTTGTTAATGACATCCAAGAGAATGATTTATTGTCTTAATATGAGTTTGATTGACTATCATCTTCCGTCTATTTCCGTATTAAATACTTTACACCATGCTGTCTAAATGCTAAATGAGTTAAATGTTAAAAGTTAGTTTTTCTTGAGCAATTCTGAGTATGTTACATCTTGATTAATGCATATCTTTAGCTTGCATAACTTTGTCTGACAAACTGTTGTGGCTATTTTGTATGTGAAAATCAACCTAACGCAAGGTGCTAAATGATGTATTTATGCGTTCAACATGTCATGCTTTGAACATGCTATGCGTTCTATTACTATGCGTTGGTGGTCTTGTCAAGTTTTCCTATCCTCTACCCAAGTATAAGCAAAGGAATAGGTGTTCTCGGTGAGTCCGAGGTCGAACATAGGGATTATATTGATTCAGTTTTTAGTTGGATTTCATGCGTTAAAGTGGTAACCAAGAAATATGTGAGAGAATTGTTTTTAATCTAAGGAAAGCGATTGTTTGTACACTAGACTAAAAGTTGTGAAAGATGGAAAGCAGGCGACACAGCAAGTTCAGCTAAAGATGTGTGTGAATGGATAAAGAAAGGGTTCGGGTTGATTAACATCTAACGTCGGAAACGCACAGTAGTATTCTATTCATACTTGCGACTCTTCTCGGTTGTCGGCCGCTATGCGTTATATGTCTATAACGCATAGGAGAGTGTTAAGAACCAAGGTTATCCCCATAGACAGGTAACACTACTTGGCCCTTGTCAATTGAGTTCCACAATCACTTACCCTCTCGAGCAGTCTGATTATTACTACTTATATCGATTTGTCAGATGGACATAAGCATCAGATTAAGCTCGCAATTGACAAGATAAAATAGTTACACTGTGGTTCCTAGTTAGATGCTAACGCAACCCTAGACCCTGAGTGATTAGTTACTCATGGTTTGAAAGTAAAAAGCGGACAGTTGAGAGAAATGAGTAGACATGGAAGATAATTCTATTGATGAAATGAGATACAATTTTTGATAAGTTCAATTCCTTGATACAAATCTAAAATTAAGAAAGAATAGTAAGAAAGAAAGCAGGGAAACGTCAATGTCTTGACTTGCCCGGATGGAAGCGTGATAATCTGCTGTGAAGTGGTGCGGCGGAGGGAAGAATCTTCTCTCTCGAGGTATTTGTCTCCAGCTGAAGTCTGAGAGAACTCTTCTGTCACTTATGGAGCTCTTCCGAGAATCAATAACCTTTCTCATCTCACAGAGCTGCCCTTTTATAGATGATGAAATCGCAGTTAATGGCAGATCTGCTTGATTGGTGGCGAGATTGATACTGCGTCCATCTCGCCTGATTGCGTGATTCTCGGGCCAATTAAGATCCACCACTTTAGTCGCAAATCATGTTTGTCAATCATCCGTCAATCTCTCAAGATTCCGATCAGATTCTCCGCGCCTTGCCTTAACGGTTGTCTACGCGTCTATGCATAGTTTGGCCTATGTCAACGCGTCGTAGGTTGCTAACGCGTAGTTATGCGTTTAGTTGTTGTTAACGCGTCGTCAAGTTGTTTGCGTTCCATTCAGATCATGTGTCCACGAAGAACAGATTGCTAACTCGTCATCCTGCGTTAAGAAGTCATCAACGCATCGTCTGCATTTCTGCGTTAAAACATGCGTTTTAGGCTCAACAAATGGTAAAATCATTATCTTCATAAAAATACAAGAGTATAACGCAAAGGAAGATTTATTAATAGAATTTAGCATAAACTACCGCATGCTTCTCTATTTAAACTCTATTTATCTATGAAAAAGACTATGATAACTTGTATTTCTACAAGTTATCACACCCCCAAACTTAGATAAATGCTTGTCCTCAAGCATAGCTTCTATCTAAGAAACTTCAATTATCCCAAACATTTTCTCAACGCATTGACTAGTCTCTCAGAATGCTATACTCAATCAGCTACCCGTTAGTTATATTATTTCTCTACCTCTATATTCTTTTCTTTAGGACGGGTCTAATTTGTATGCTGCAAGCTTTCTTTTCAAAACTCTTTAACTCATTATTCACAAAATTTTTGTTTCTTCTTTTAACACTGAGTCTGAAAAGATGAAGATATAAAGTTCCTTTTTCTTTCATTGGTTTTATTATTTGGTTATTAAGCATGCGTCGAGTAGGGTTACCCACCTTCATTCTGACATACCAACGATGGGGTGCATGAAGGCAGCCAACTACGAGCAAGTGCCCTTCTCGACTAAACTCTTATCTAAGCTCGGTTTCCTCACTAGACATTGGAGTTTGTTATTTGTCTATGTGTCGCTGATTACGATTACCCACCTTCGTTTTGACAAACCAACTATGGGGTGCATGGAGGTGGCCAACTACTAGCAGGTGTCGTTTTCAGCTAAACTCTTAACAAGATAAATATATTAGTCTTGCCAGCGGAGTTTTGCGTTTAAAAGAATAATTATTTTTTTTTTTTGACAAGTGATTGAAATAAGTTCCTCATATTTTTATCTTTGACAATTTAAACCTCTTCCACCCCCAAACTTGAGAGTAGCAAGGTCCTCATTGCATAAATCGTAAACAAAGATTAAGTTGCAAAAATTTGTAAAAGGGGTTTGAATTGGCTACTTGCATACATTCAAAGTAGGTTTGCGTTTCTAAGGAATAGCATGCAGACGCATTGAAAGTAATCTAACTTAAAGAGTGTACAAAAAGTGTAAGCATGATTATCATCACAGGGACCAACTTTTCAACGCAAAGATAAAAGTTGAGACTAATTAAATGTACTTAGAATAAATTTACAACAAGAGACAACGCAAAGAGGAAGTTAAAGATCCATGCGATGAAGAAATGTTCATTCTATTAATTTGATTTTCACCAACGCATACAATTGAATGTGAAGATACAAAATTGCAAGAAAATTACAACTTTGACTACACCCCTAAATTTTTTAACCATCAGTCTCGTCTTCATCAGGTCTGCGTTGCTGCTCAGGTGCAGGGCGCTGCAGTACTGGGAAGACAAAGGGTTGTTGGAGGCGTTCTGGAATATCAGGGGGTGGGATTTCCAGTCGGATTGAGAGCAGTTGATGAACGTAATTTAATGTGAATTGGAACTGCTCTGTCTGCCGGCGTGCTAACATATTCAATGAGTGCATCATAGGACGCAAGATCGATTGCTGCAATTGCACTGTCTCCCACTCGAGGTCAAGTTGGCCTTCTTGCGGTTGTGGTTGCGTTGGTGGTGTAGGCGGGTTTGGCTGAGGCGAGGGAGTGGATGGAGTTTCGTCAAACGCAGGGGATGATGGACGCATAAAAGTCGCGCCAAAATTCCCAAAGTGTGAGTCATCAACTCTTATTGAGGAGGAGGGTTTTGTGGAAGGTTGAGGTTTTGGATGTTTGGGGCGATGCGTTTTAGGAGGAGGTGGAGGTGGCTTAGGGCGCTACGTCTCAGGAGGAGGTGGAGGTGGAGTTGGTTCCCTTCTGGTTGTTGGAAGTGGGGGTGAAGGGTTTGAGGTTGAGGAAGGTCAAATGGTGGCATCAGGACTTGCCACGCCCTTCAACTTGGACGGCTTCCCCTTCTTTTGCGGTTGCGGCTTTGGAGGCGGAATGGGTTGATGAGGTCTTTTGGTGGCCTTGGTAGGCTCTGGCAGATGTTGTGATCCTCTCATCAACCGACGCAGAGTCTTGTGGGCGATGACGCCACTAACTTCAATCATCTTCTCTGCGTCTAACACTTCCGTTGGCCCTCCGATGGAAGCATTGGCGTATAAGTTCATGATAAGAGTGGGGAAAAAGAGTTAGCCCCTTGGCTTGCTGAACACCCCTTTTATCTGCGCCGCAATTATGCGTCCAACATCAAGGGTGATGCGACACATAATGCAATATGTTGCCATCACCCGATCCTTTGATACTGTCTTGTCATGCGTTGTAGGGATCAGCCGCTTCTTCACCAAATACACCCACAGGTTTGCCTCTGGTCTTAGGCTGCTAGCTGATAGCGTTTTTATACCTGTGGGTGAAACATCCCACTTAGCCCCTGGCTTCGCCAATACCCGGATTGCGTCCTCCATTAACTCCGTTGGAGTTGATTCTATGATCTTGTTTCCTTTCGCATTCGGGTTGTCCCTTGATAAGCACTTGAAAAGTGCTTATTATTCTCTCAAATTAAGGGAGTTTTATATTAGATTTCACTTGTTTGCTAGTGATTTTCAGGTTAAAGCGAGGAAAATTAGAAGAAACAACTAAAAGATCAAAATCGAGCAAGAATATGGGGAAAAAGTGCTGAAAAACGCATCCTTGCTTGAAATGCATGATGCTCCGCGACGCTAAGGCAGCGCTGCCGCGGCGCTGAGGCAGAAATGCATCAGCATGGACGCAGAGCAGCAACGCGGCGCTGGGTGAATGCAAGACAGGGTCACGGCGCTGGGACGGCGCTGCCGCGGCGCTAAAACCCGAGAGCAACTTAATTTTGGTCGCAACGCTAGCGCCGCAGCGCTATGCGTCAGCGCCGCGGTGCCAGCGTTAATTTAAACGCAAGTTTTGTATTTTAGGTCAAATTTTGGGCGGCCAAACTCTATAAATTTAGGGGTTTTCAGCAGCCAAAAAGAGGAGAAAATATAAAGAAGATCAAGAAAGTTGCAGAACAAGAGAACGATCTGAAAAGGTGAGAATTAAGCTAGAGTTCCAAGAGTGAGTTAGCCGCAAGGAAGAGGAAAAGAGTTCGAGATAGTTTTGGTGCCCTTCGAAGTCCGACGCGAGAGACAAGGAGTTCGAGACGGTGCTGCCTCAATCAAGAACCTCTTTTCAGTAGAGTTTCCCTATTCTTTACACTCTTTCTTTGATTCTTTTTTATCAATACGTTGCTTTACGCTATGAGTGGCTAAACTCTTTGGTTTTAGGGTTTTTGATGAATTGTTTGTAAACTCATGATAATTTTGTAAACTCATGGTTTTGTTCAAATAAATATGCTTTTCATTGTTATTGTGTTTAATTCTTGAAGATTGGCCACCTTCACATGTTAGATTAGATGTATGAATCGAGAGATTATATGTTTAATTTGATCTATAACAATGAATCGTTGTTAATCTATCACGAGAGTAGTTAGGTTTACAATGAAAGTTGCTAAAGACTAGTTTTAATGCCCTGTAATTTTGTATTGGTTTTAAGAGATTAACTATCAATCAAATTGCATGAGAAAAAGTTGTCTTTGAGAGAAGATAACTTGGAATTAAGTTTCTAGACTTAGGCATAAGAATTAAATCCATGAAATCCATAATTTTGCATGATGAAACAAACAAGGATTTGAAACCCTAGAACTCTCTTTGACTCTTGCAATTCTCCCTTTGATATTTTCTTGCTTGATTTTTCTTTTTCCCAAAAAAAAAATTTGAATTTCAATCCACAAATAAAATTGATTCAACTCTAGAATAGCTAAATAACTTAAACCTTCCCAATTGGATCTCTAGTGGAAACGATATTCGGACTTAACCGTTTTATATTATAACTTGACCCGTACACTTGCGGTAAACACACAAAGTGGCACATCATCCCTCAACTCATATATTGCATTGATTTCCCTTACGTTAAATGGGACTTCAATTTCATCAACCACCACCACGTCTTCCTCTTCGTCTATGCGTCCATTGTAAAAATTTCGAACTACGTCAGGTTGGATCCAAGAGGTGCTGGAACAGAAGTTTCTCCAGCCGTGGTGGTCAATTATTTCGATGATGTATGGCGGCACTGGGGCTTTGATAACTTGTAGAAATACAAGTTATTATAGCCTTTTTCATAGATAAATAGAGTTTAAATAAGAGAAGCATGTGGTAGTTAATGATAAATTCCATTAATAAATCTTCCTTTGTGTTATACTTTAGGGAAAAATCCCACCTCAATCATCAAGTCAGGGAACGCTCTGCGTCTCCCTTTTCCTTCCTTCTGTTGTTGCCACGCATCAGCCACCTTTTCTTTTCCTTTGGCCTTAGCTGGAATCTCATTCACAGTTCTCTTCTTGCTCTCGGCCACTTTAACTGGTGCTTCAGTCACCTTCTCCTTCCCTTTGCGTTTCTCATTATGCGTGCTTGGGAGTTTGGTGACTAACACCTCCTTTTCTTTCTTCTTCTTCTTCTCCAAGGTGCTAACACCTTGTTCTTCCCTCGCATCCTCCCCTATGCATTCCTTCCTACTTTTCTTCTTCTTTTTCTTCTTTCCCTCCCCTTCTTCTTGGGCTTTTATTCTAGCAGCCAGCTCTTCATCTTCTTCAATTTGTAGCTCTCTTTCAAGCTCCTCGGCTGCTTTTTCTATTCTTTCTTCTTCCCTCATTTCCTCTTCAAATGCCAATGCGGCTTCTTCTATTTGAGGATCAGGAAGGCCTTGCGTCTCCCGCTCTTCTTGAGGCTGCACTTCCATGCGCGCCTTCTTGCCAGACAATGCGTCCTTGGCAATTTTCTCAATTCCTTTTCTTAGGCCCCTGAGCTCTTTTCTCAACTTGGCCCTCTTCTTCTTCTCTTTCTCTGCCAACCTATCAAAGGATGTGGCCGCAATTGGGGACTCAGGTCTGTCTCCTTGCTCTGTGCTTTTGGGCTCTTCATCCTCGGCAGTTTCTGGTGATACCCTTCGTTTCTTCCTCAACAGGGGTACCACTTCCTCTTTCTCTTCTCTTTTTCTCTTGGCCTCTGCGGCCATCACAACTTTTCTTATCGGTCCTTCATTGGAGTCCAGAGTCATCTCCTCAGGACTGATAGACGCAGGGACCGACCCTTGCGTTTCACGTGGCTCGCCTACATCCTCCTTGTTGTAGGCTGCCTCTCCTTCCTTATCTCCCCCACTCTGTTCACCCTCCCAAGTCTCCTTCAACTGACTCTGGACCTCTTTTATCGGCGAGGGTGATTCCCGTCTGGCGTCTGAGACGGTTGCATCCATCGGGTCACGCAGTTCGCTCAGAATTTCGGCTATCCACTCGTCTGGGGATTTTGCGGAGTTTACTTCCCCCACTGTGACAGCCATTTCTTCTTCTTCTCCTCTTCCCATTTCTTCCGTCCCTCTCCTGCTGGGTGGATGTGATAGGGGCAAGGGCTGGTTGACCTCCTTGTCATCCTCCCTACCCTTTGCCTCTCTTTCCTCTTGAGCTATTCGCTCCAACATGTCGTCGAATACGTCTCTTTCTTCTCTTCGACGTACTTCACTACTTCCGTGCAGTGTGCTGGCTTCATCGCAAACCGTTCCAGGAACCGGTTGCTCTGCCTCGGAGTTTTTCGTGCTTAACCGTTGGCTTCCGACATTGAAGTTCGCGGCGGAAAACTCCCTCATGTTTTTCATTCTGGGCCGTGAGATGCAAGATTTAACCCAGCTTTTGGGTTTTGGGGTAGGTATTGGGTTGATTTGGCTCAAGGGGCAGATATTTAAAACTTCCACACAGTCGTCGGAGTCGTCGACTACTGGTGGACGGGTTGGGGTTTTGGCGAATGGCCGGAAGAATGGGTATATGGGTATATGGGTGGTCTTTCGACAGTAGCCCGGATTCTGGATGCAGAGAAGTTAGGGATAAACGGTGGGTTAGGATTTGGAAGTCTTGGTCTGACTGGAGAAGCGAAAGGCCTCACAGGTCTGGTATGCTGAAATGTTGGTCGAGAGAAAAATGGAGATCGAGGGTTAAGAAATACCTCGGGGACTGGTGTAAATGATGAAGAAGGTCTTGGGGAAACGTTTCCGGCGAGGTGTTCTTGATTTTGTGGGTTTGACTGGTTAGACATATGAGTTCTGCTAGAACTTAAATCGCCGGAGGTTAAAGAAAGATGAAAGGTTTTGAAAATGGAAAATGGGAAATCGGATCGCGTTTATAAAGGGCTAATTTAGCCGTCGGTAATAAATGCAGATTCGCGATATCCGGAATCCCACTGATCAAGGCAAATTTTATTGAGCCGCACACCCATCAAGTGTGATGGGCGGCTAATTAATGCACACAGAGCAGTTGAGTGTTTTGGCACTTGAGTGTTTTTCTGGGAAAGACGCGTAGACTGAGAAGACATCTACGTTTCACCTAGTGCTCTATCTAAATGCAGTGAACTAATGATAAACGCTTAGCTGATGAACGCCTGGTTCTCAGTTTAGATTATGCGTTGTAAAAAGTTAAGTATTATGCGTTTGACAAAATATGTACTGCTCTAACCTTACCTCTAACCTTAACTCGATAAACACAGAAATCGTTTATCGATGAACGCATAGTTTACTTATGCGTTGGACGCATGCATGAATAATAGATTATGCAGTGAAATCAAATTGTTAAAAACTCAACACCTACTTTCATGCTTATCTCATTTACATTATTAAACTGAAATTAAAGAAATAGATACATGCTAAAAATAAAATACAAACAGAAGATAGAAAGCAAAATACAAAAAGTGAATACTAGAACAAGTTTAAATGAAAATAACACAAGGGTAAAAGAAAGCGTCCCTGGAAATGTAGGCATTCGGCAACGCAGGGACCTTTCAACGCAAGCTCAGTTATTACACTCGCGTAGGTCAATGGAGGTTTTGTCAATTTCGAACTCTCCACTGTGGTAGGGTTTTACCCTCTGTCCATTGACCTTGAAGGATGTGGTTCCGTCTTCGTTTGTTAGCATGACTGCACCATGTGGGAACACTTCCTTTATTATGAATGGACCCGACCAGCGAGACTTCAGCTTACCTGGAAACAAACGCAACCTTGAATTAAATAACAGGACCTTCTGGCCGACGTATAGAGTTTTCTTACTAATGTTTTTGTCGTGCCATTTCTTGGTCCTTTCTTTATATAGCTTTACGTTTTCGTAAGCTGAATGTCTCCACTCCAGGAGTTCGTTTAATTGAAGCTTTCTGGCTTCGCTGCTTGCGTCCTGGTCTAAATTGAGCTTCTTCATGGCCCAGATGGCCTTGTGTTCCAGCTCAAGTGGGAGATGGCATGCTTTCCCAAACACCAACGCATAGGGTGACATGCCTATAGGTGTTTTGAATGTCGTTCTGTATGCCCATAGAACTTTATCTAATCTCTCTGTCTAGTCCTTCCTTGATGTGCTCACGACCTTTTCAAGTATGGACTTGATCTCCCGGTTTGTTATTTCAGCTTGGCCGTTTGTCTGTGGGTGATAAGCAGTTGCTACCCTGTGCGAGACATTAAATTTAATCAGTAAATTAATGATTATGCGATTTATAAAATGTGTACCTTCATCACTAATTATCGCCCTTGGTGTCCCAAATCGAGAGAAGATTTGTTTCTTTAAAAACTTGGACACTGTGTTTGTGTCATTCTTTGCACAGGCTGCTGCTTCTACCCATTTGGATACGTAGTCGACCGCTACTAAGATATATTGATTGCTGCAAGAAAAAGGAAATGGTCCCATGAAGTCGATTCCCCATACGTCGAACAACTCAACTTCCAGCATTGAATTCAGAGGCATCTCATTTCGGTTGGAAATGTTGCCTGTTCTCTGACAACGATCGCAAGCTACCGCATATGCCCTTGCGTCTTTAAATAATGTGGGCCAGAAATACCCACTTTGCAACACCTTTGCAGCTGTTCTCTGCCCCCCAAAGTGTCCTCCGTAAGGTGCTTCATGACAACTTCTCAAAATGCTATGCGTTTCATATTCTGGAACGCATCGACGCAGGATATGGTGAGGGCCAAGTCTGTATAGATATGGCTCATCCCAGCAGTAAAACTTACTTCCATGTTGGAGCTTTTTCTTTTGTTGAGTGTTAAATTCTTCAGGCCATTGGTTGCAGACCAGGTAATTTACTATGTCTACGTACCACGGTTCCTGACTCTCTGCGTTCATGACGTGCTCGTCTGGGAATCGTTCCTCTATATCACTCCAGCTTTCCTGGACCTCTTTATTTTCCAACCGAGATAGGTGGTCCGCAACCTGATTCTCGGTTCCCTTTCTATCTTTAATCTCCAAATCAAATTCTTGCAACAGCAGTACCCATCGGGTGAGTCTAGGCTTTGCGTCCTTTTTCGCCATCAAATACTTTATCGCAGAATGATCACTATAGATGGTCACCTTTGACCCTATCAAATATGCTCTGAATTTGTCAACCGCAAAGACTATGGCTAACATTTCCTTCTCAGTAGTGGTGTAGTTCTCCTGAGACAAATTCAACGTTTTACTAGCATAATAGATAGGGTGCATTATTTTCTCTTTTCTCTGCCCCAATACTTCTCCCACCGCATGGTTACTTGCGTCGCACATTAGTTCAAATGGGAGAGACCAGTCAAGTGCAACTAAAATTGGTGCTGAAATCAGAGCTTGCCTTAGAGACTCGAACACATTTAAGCATTTACCGTCGAAATTGAATTCCCTGTTGGCTTCCAGCAGCTCGCTCAGTGGTTTTGCTACTTGCGAGAATCCTTTTATGAATTTTCTGTAGAAGCCCGCATGGCCTAGGAAACTTCGCAACGTCTTTACATTTGTGGGGGCTGGGAGTTTGGCTATCGCATCTATCTTTGCTTGATCCACTTCCAATCCAACCTTTGAGATCTTATGTCCCAACACAATACCTTCAGTAACCATAAAATGGCATTTTTCCCAGTTGAGGACTAGGTTTGTGTCTTCGCATCGCTTTAGCACTCGTTCTAAGTTGGTCAAGCATTCATCATATGGTTTCCCAAATACTGAGAAGTCGTCCATAAACACCTCTACTGACTGTTCCAAATAGTCAGAAAATATTGCCATCATGCACCTTTGGAACGTCCCTGGTGCGTTACATAGCCCGAATGGCATGCGTCTGAATGCAAAGGTACCATATGGACACGTGAACGTCGTCTTCTCTTGATCTTCCAGAGCTATCATGATCTGGTTATAGCCGGAGTATCCGTCAAGGAAGCAGAAAAATTCATTTCCTGCCAGCCTATCTAGCATCTGGTCGATGAATGGCAATGGAAAGTGGTCCTTCTTTGTTGCCGCATTCAGCTTGCGGTAGTCCATACAGATGCGCCAGCCAGTGACCGTTCTTGTTGGTATCAATTCATTCTTACTGTTCATGATCACTGTCATTCCCCCTTTCTTCGGTACACACTGAACTGGGCTTACCCAGCTGCTGTCGGAGATTGGATAAATGACCCCTGCGTCGAGCCATTTGATGATCTCTTTCTTTACAACCTCCTTCATCGCAGGGTTAAGCCTGCGTTGCCTTTCAACTGAGCCATCCTTACCCTCTCCCAACCGAATTTTGTGCATGCAGTACGAAGGGCTTATTCCTCTCATGTCCGCTAAGGTCCATCCAATGGCTTTCATATGATTTTTCAATATATCCACCAAAGCCTTTTCACATTCTGTAGTCAACGCAGAGGATATGATGACCAGTAGCGTGCTCTCTTCCCCCAAATATGCATACTTTAAATGCGTTGGCAGTGTTTTTAGCTCAAGGGTTGGTGGTTCTTCTAGGGACGGCTTTGTTTTCTCCGTGGTTCGGTTGCTTAAGTCTAACCGTTCAAAGCTTGCATTGGAGATTAAACCTATTTCCGCTTCTCTTCCCTCATGCAGTTCATCCAGCATTGTTTCGTTTTCAGCACATGCATCTATGATGCTTGCCTTTTCTTCAATTATCTCTTCGATCATCTGGCAAGAATGAAAATCATCAGGATATTTCAACGCATTAAAAACATTAAACTTTACCTGCTGGTCATCCACTCGAATGGTTAACTCCCCTTTCTGGACGTCTATTAGGGCGCGTCCAGTAGCTAAGAAAGGTCTTCCCAGGATGATGGGCACCTCTCTGTCAGCTTCATAATCCAGAATTATGAAGTCGGCCGGGAAGATAAATTTGTCTACCTTCACAAGAACATCATCAATTTTTCCTTCGGGATGCTTAATGAAACGGTCAGCGAGCTGAAGTGTGACTTGTAGGATTAATGAGCATGCAATAGAAGTTAATTTGATCAATTTTCACTCTAAGATGCTCAATTTAAAGGATTAAACATGCAATTAAGAAGAAAAACCAAAGTTTCAAGAACACTTACCTTTGAAGCTCCAAATTCTCCTTCAATTCTTGATGAATTTCAGCACCACTTGGTTGTAGACCACCACAAGAGTCTTCTCTACTATTCTCTAGGCTTAGATTGGATGGTGGGATCCAAATTTGTGGTGAATTTGAGAAAGAATGAAGGTTGGGAAGAAGATGAACAATGGATAGAATTTTGCAAAATTAACCCTTAATTTCACAAAATTCTTAACACTTTTTTTATGTCAAAATCATCTCTATTTATTAAAGAATAACATGCAATCCAATTGCATCAAAATTTGACAACACAAAATAGTTAATTTGTTGGTTAATTGTGAAGAAGACAACCAAGCTCCTAGCTTAGTTAGTGGGAAAATCCAATCTTCAAAAATCAATTTTAAAATCAATTTTCAATGAATTTCCAAAATTGAATTAAAATTGATTTTTAATTTCAAAAAGATAATTAAATAATTAAATAAAAAATAATTTAATATTTAATTAATTAAATATTATTATTTTAATATTAAATAATAAAATAATATTATTTTTCCCACTTGTCCCGATTTTTCTAAAAAAAAAAACCGATATGAATCCCTATTCATATGATTAATATTTAAATTATATTTAAATATTATAATTACCTCTATTTGTACGTTTAATTCGTAATTAAACGTCGATATATCGTATATATCTAACTTTCATTCCTTAAGCCAAGATTTGAACGATTCAAACTTATTCACCACATTATCTAAGATTTTAGTCCATTTATGAGCTAGTAGAGGGACCTAATGGACCTACAGATCATGAGCTCCAACGATCCGAGATTAACCGGCCAAACTCTTTAACCTAGTTAACCAACATTCGTTAACTAACGGGACACTCCACTAAAGCCCGTAGTTGCACTCTCCTCACTGTAGATATATTTGTGTCCATTTGATATAACTGTCATCGATAAGTCAATCCTTCACAGGTTGTTTGATAACTTGTAGAAATACAAGTTATTATAGCCTTTTTCATAGATAAATAGAATTTAAATAAGAGAAGCATGCGGTAGTTGACGATAAATTCCATTAATAAATCTTCCTTTGCGTTATACTCTTGAATTTTGATGAAGATATTGATTTTACCACTTGTTAAGCCTAAAACGCATGTTTTCATGCAGGAATGCAAGCGATGCGTTGATGACCCCTTAACGTAGGAACCAGACGATGCGTTAACGACAACCCAACGCATAACTACGCATTAGCAACCTATGTTGCATTGACATCAACCAAAGTATGCATGGACACATAGACAACCGTTACGGCAAGGCGTTGCGAATCAGATCGGAATCTTGAGAGATTGACGGATGATTGGCAGACATGATTTGCGGCTTAAGTGGTGGATCTTAATTGGCTCGAGAATCACGCAATCAGGCGAGATGGACGCAGTGTCAATCTCGCCACCAATCAAGCAGATCTGCCATTACTTGCGATTTCATCATCTATAAAAGGGCAGCTCTGCGAGAGGAGAAAGGTTGTTGATTCTCGGAAGGACTCCATAAGTGACAGCAGAGTTCTCTCAGGCTTCAACTGGAGACAAATAGCTCGAGAGAGAAGAGTCTTCCTTTCCGCCGCATCATTTCACAGCAAATCATCACGCTTCCATCCGGGCGACTCAAGACATTGACGCCTTACCCTGTTTTCTTTCTTACTGTTCTTCCTTGAATTTTAGATTTGTATCAAGAAATTGACTTATCGAAATTTGTATCTCATTTTCATCAATACAATTATCTTCCATGTCTATTCACTTTTCTCATCTGTCCACTTTATACTTTCAAGCCATGAGTAACTAATCACTCGAGGGTCTAGGGTTGCGTTAGCATCTAACTAGGGACCGCAGTGTAACTATTCTAACTTGTCAATTGCGAGCTTAATCCGATGCTTATATCCATCTGACAAATCGATATAAGTAGTAATAATCAGACTGCTCGAGAGGGTAAGTGATTGTGGAACTCAATTGTCAAGGGCCAAGTAGTGTTACCTGTCTACGGGGACAATCTTGGTTCTTAACACTTTCCGATGCATTATAGACATATAACGCATAGCGGCTGACAACCGAGAGAAGAGTCGCAAGTATGAATAGAGTACTACTGTGCGTTTCCGATGTTAGATGTTAATCAACCCGAACCCTTTTCTTTATCCATTCATACACATCTTAGCTGAACTTGCTGTGTCGCATTGCTTCCCATATTCCACAACTGTTAGTCTAGTGTACAAACATCTGCTTTCTCTAGATTAGAAACACAAATTCAAACAATTGTTGGTTACCTCTGTAACGCATGCAATCCAATTAAAACCAAATCAATATAATCCCTTTGTTCGACCTCGGACTCACTGTATATGAGTGAAGGGGATAACCCGACATTTGATATTGACCCTAAGTTTGAGAGGACCTTCAGAAGAAGGATAAGACAGAATAAGCAAAGAATGAGCAATCAGTCTACTGAAGAGACCATGGATGCTCAAAACAATCAACCTCAAGCTCCTCAAGCTGAGGTCAGGCGGAACGCAAATGCGCAAGAGCACGCAAATTATGATACAAACCCGATTCTCTTGGCGCATGATAGAAATCGCCCGATGAGGGAGTATGCGTCGCCAAATTTATATAATTTTGCACCGGGAATTTTACAACCGACCTTCGAGGGTAATGGAAGGTTTGAAATGAAGCCAGTGATGTTGCAAATGCTGCAAGCCGCAGGGCAGTTTGGGGGTGCAACGGGTGAAGATCCACATGCACACCTGAAGAGTTTCTTGGAAATCTGTAGTGCATTTTCGATGGCTGGAGTACCGCAAGATAGCATCAGACTGACGCTATTCCCATTTTCTCTCAGAGATGAGGCAGGACAGTGGGCATACTCATTTGAACCTGGTGAGATTACAACGTGGGGTAAAATGGTTGAAAAGTTGATGCAGAAATACTTTCCTCCGTCGGTAAGTGCAAAGAGGCGACGAGACATTGTCACCTTCGAGCAAAAGGACTCGGAGACGCTTAGTGAAGCATGGGCCCAGTTTAAAAGGCTGGTAAGAAATTGTCCCCATAATGGTATCCCTGATTGTGTACAGATGGAGATTTTCTATGGAGGACTGAACAAAACATCACAATCAGTGGCTGACGCCTCTGCAGCAGGAGGTTTAATGGACAAAACTTACACACAGGCCAAAGAGATCCTCGACAGAATTTCGAGGAATACTGATGAATGGGTGGATGATGGATATTGATCCAGGTATATGGATAAAAGACAATCGCAAGCTGGAATGATTGAAACGGATGCGACTAGTAACCTTTCAGCATAGATCGCCAACATGACATCCTTGCTGCAAACCATTGCGTTGAACAACCAAGGAGGAACGGTTGCATCAATGGATGCAATGAACACGGTAAATGCAACAGCGTCTGTAAGTTGTGTGCAATGCGGTGAGGGTCACTTGTATGATATATGTCCCTACAACCCACAGTCTGTCTGTTATGTTCAGAACAACCCGTATTCTAAGACTTATAATCCGGGTTGGAGAAACCATCCTAACTTTGGATGGGGAGGAAACCAATCACAGACGCAGGGGGCGGGACAACAGCCGCAGAGAAACAATAATCCTGTGTTTAACCAAGGTGTTCAAGGGCATCAATTACCACAAAATCAGTCAGCAAATTCATCATCATCATCCCTTGAAGCACTTATGCGTCAAATGATTACTCAAAATGAAGAAACGCGTAAGTCGCTGGAAGCGATGCTCCAAAATCAGATGGGAGAAATAAAAAGCCATGCCATTGCAATTAGAAATCTAGAACTTCAAGTGGGACAAATGGCAAGTGAGCGCAATACCAGACCCCAAGGAGCATTGCCTAGTAATACCGAAGCCCCACGAGGTAACGGTAAGGAACAATGTCAAGCTGTGACATTGAGGAGTGGGAAGGTTCTTCCCACTGAACCGCAAGAGCAGAGGATGCAAAGAAATCTGCAGCCTCAAATCACTCCATTACAAACTCCCGCAACATCTATCCATGAACCGCAATCTTCATCCACAACCAAAACCGCTAAAGAACAAGAAAATGAAAAAGGGAGAGAAAAAGCAACGCAGGCAAACCCTGCATCGGTATCTCAGAATATCAATCCCTTTATGCGTCCGCCCTTTCCTCAACGCCTAAAGAAGAAGAATGATGAGGGTCAATTCAGAAAATTTCTGGACGTTCTCAAACAACTTCACATCAACATTCCGTTGGTGGAAGCCCTGGAACAAATGCCGAGTTATGTCAAATTTCTGAAAGACATATTATCTAAGAAAAGGAGGCTCGGAGAGTTTGAAACAGTCGCATTAACGCGGGAATGCAGTGCATTGTTTAAAAGCAATATACCCGCTAAAATGAAAGATCCAGGGAGTTTCACATTGCCCTATTCTATAGGAGGAGTGGACGTAGGTCAGGCACTATGCGACTTAGGGGCCAGTATAAATTTAATGCCACTGTCTATATTCAAGAAGTTGGGTATAGGGGAAGCACGGCCAACTACAGTCACACTTCAGCTCGCTGACCGTTCCATTAAGCATCCAGAGGGGAAAATCGAGGATGTTCTTGTGAAAGTGGACAAATTTATCTTCCCGGCTGACTTCATAATTTTGGATTATGAAGCTGACAGAGAGGTGCCCATCATCTTGGGAAGACCTTTCTTAGCTACTGGATGCGCCCTGATTGACGTCCAGGAAGGGGAGTTAACTATTCGAGTGGATGACCAGCAGGTAAAATTTAATGTGTTTAATGCGTTGAAATATCCTGATGATTTTCATTCTTGCCAGATGATCGAAGAGATAACTGAAGAAAAGGCAAGCATCATCGACGCATGTGCGAAAAACGAAACACTGCTGGATGAACCGGATGAAGGAAGAAAGGCGAAAATAAATATAATCTCCAACGCAAGCTTTGAACGCTTGGACTTAAGCAACAGAACAATGGAGAAAACAAAGTCGTCCTTAGAAGAACCACCAACCCTTGAGCTTAAGACACTGCCAACGCATTTAAAGTATGCATATTTGGGGGAAGAGAGCACACTACCGGTCATCATATCCTCTCCGTTGACGACAGAATGTGAGAAGGCTTTGCTGGATATCCTGAAAAACCATATCAAAGCCATAGGATGGACCTTAGCGGATATCAGAGGAATAAGCCCTTCGTACTGCATGCACAAAATTCGGTTGGAAGAGGGTAAGGATGGTTCAGTTGAGAGGCAGCGCAAGCTCAACCCCGCAATGAAGGAGGTTGTGAAGAAAGAGATCATCAAATGGCTCGACGCAGGGGTCATTTATCCAATCTCCGACAGCAGCTGGGTGAGCCCAGTTCAGTGTGTACCAAAGAAAGGGGGGATGACAGTGATCATGAATAGCAAGAATGAACTAATACCAACAAGAACGGTCACTGGCTGGCGCATCTGTATGGACTACCGCAAGCTGAATGCGGCAACAAAGAAGGACCACTTTCCACTGCCATTCATCGACCAAATGCTAGATAGGCTGGCAGGTAATGAATTTTTCTGCTTCCTGGACGGATATTCCGGCTATAATCAGATCATGATAGCTCTGGAAGATCAAGAGAAGACGACGTTCACATGTCCATATGGCACCTTCGCGTTCAGACGCATGCCATTCGGGCTATGTAACGCACCTGGGACGTTCCAAAGGTGCATGATCGCAATATTCTCGGACTATTTGGAACAGTCGGTAGAGGTGTTTTTATGGACGACTTCTCAGTATTTGGGAAATCATATGATGAATGCTTGACCAATCTAGAACGAGTGCTAAAACGATGCGAAGACACAAATCTAGTCCTCAACTGGGAAAAATGCCATTTTAAGGTTACTGAGGGTATTGTGTTGGGGCATAAAATCTCAAAGGTTGGATTGGAAGTGGATCAGGCAAAAATAGATGCGATAGCAAAACTCCCAGCCCCCACAAATGTTAAGACTTTGCGAAGTTTCCTAGGCCATGCGGGCTTCTATATAAGATTCATTAAGGGATTCTCGCAAGTAGCAAAACCACTGAGCGAGTTGCTCTAAGGCAAGCTCTGATTTCAGCACCTATTTTAGTTGCACCGGACTGGTCTCTCCCGTTTGAATTAATGTGCGACGCAAGTAACCATGCGGTGGGAGCAGTACTGGGGCAGAGAAAAGAGAAAATTATGCACCCGATCTATTATGCTAGTAAAACACTGAATTCATCTCAGGAGAATTACACTACTACTGAGAAAGAAATGTTAGCCATAGTCTTTGCGGTTGACAAATTTAGAGCATACTTAATAGGGTCAAAGGTGACCATCTATAGTGATTGATGGCGAAAAAGGACGCAAAGCCTAGACTTATCCGTTGGGTCTTACTGTTGCAAGAATTCGATTTGGAGATTAAAGATAGAAAGGGAACCGAGAATCAGGTTGCGGACCACCTATCTCAGTTGGAAAATAAAGAGGTCCAGGAGAGTTGGAGTGATATAGAGGAACGATTCCCAAACGAGCATGTTATGAACGCAGAGAGTCAGGAACCGTGGTACACAGACATAGTCAACTATCTAGTTTGCAACCAATGGCCTGAAGAATTGAATGCTCAACAAAAGAAAAAGCTCCGACATGAAAGTAAGTTCTACTGCTGGGATGAGCCATATCTATACAGACTTGGCCCTGACCACATACTGCGTCGATGCGTTCCAGAATATGAAACGCATAGCATTCTGAGAAGCTGTCATGAAGCACCTTACGGAGAACACTTTGGAGGGCGGAGAACAACTGCAAAGGTGCTGCAAAGTGGGTATTTCTGGCCCACATTATTCAAAGACGCAAGGGCATATGCGGTAGCTTGCTATCGTTGTCAGAGAACAGGCAACATTTCCAACCGGAATGAGATGCCTCTGAATTCAATGTTAGAAGTTGAGTTGTTCGACGTATGGGGAATCGACTTCATGGGACCATTCCCTCCTTCTTGAGGCAATCAATATATCTTAGTAGCGGCCGACTACGTATCTAAGTGGGTAGAAGCAGCAGCCTGTGCAAGGAATGACGCAAACGCAGTGTCCAGGTTCTTAAAGAAACAAATCTTCTCTCGATTTGGGACACCAAGGGCGATAATTAGTGATGAAGGTACGCATTTTATAAATTGCATAATCACTAATTTACTGACTAAGTTTAATGTCTCGCACAGGGTAGCAACTGCCTATCACCCACAGACAAACGGCCAAGCTGAAATAACAAACAGGGAGATCAAGTCCATACTGGAAAAGGTCGTGAGCACATCAAGGAAAGATTGGACAGAGAGATTAGATGAAGCTCTATGGGCCTACAGAACGGCATTCAAAACACCGATAGGCATGTCACCCTATGCGTTGGTGTTTGGTAAAGCATGCCATCTCCCACTTGAGCTGGAACACAAGGCCATCTGGGCCATGAAGAAGCTCAATTTAGACCAGGAGGCAAGCGGAGAAGCCAAAAAGCTTCAACTAAATGAACTCCTGGAGTGGAGGCACTCAGCTTATGAAAACGCAAAGCTGTACAAAGAAAGGACCAAGAAATGGCATGACAAGAACATTAGTAAGAAAATTCTATACGTTGGCCAGAAGGTCCTGTTATTTAATTCAAGGTTGCGTTTGTTCCCAGGTAAGCTGAAGTCTCGATGGTCGGGTCCATTCATAATCAAGGAAGTGTTCCCGCATGGTGTGGTCATGCTGACAAATGAAAATGGAACCACCTCATTCAAGGTCAATGGACAAAGGTTAAAGCCCTACCACATTGGAGAGTTCGAAATTAACAAGACTTCCATTGACCTACGCGAGTGTAATGACAGAGCTTGCGTCGAAAGGTCCCTGCGTTGTCAAATGTCTACATTTCCAGGGACGCTTTCTTTTACCCTTGCTTTATTTTATTTGAATTTGTTATAATATTTAATTTTATGTTATTTTGATTTCTTGTTTCTGTTTGAATTTTGTTTTTTGCATGTATTGATTTTTTTTTAAGTTCAGTTTATAATTGCAAAGGAGATAAGCATGAAAGCAGGAGTAAGTTTTGGAACAATCTGATTTCATTGCATAATCTATTATTCATGCATGCATCCAACTTATTTTTTTAAATTATGCACTCATCGATAAACGATTTCTGTGTTTAAAGAATTAAGGTTAGAGGAAAGGTTAGAGTCGTACATATTTTGTCAAACGCATCATACTTAACTTACAACGCATAATCTAACTTGAGAACCAGGCGTTCATCAGTATGCGTTTATCATTAGTTTACTGCGTTTAGACAACAGCATTAGGTGAAACGCAGATGTCTTCTCAGACTACGCGTCTTTCCTAGAAAAACACTCAAGTGCCAAAAACACTCAAGTGCTCTGTGTGCGTCAATTAGCCGCCCATTACACGTGATGGGTGTGCGGCTCAAGGAAATTTGCCTTGATCAGTGGGATTTCGATATCGCGTATCCGCATTAATTACCGACGGCTAAATTAAGCCTTTATAAACGCGATTCGATTTTCCATTTTCCATTTTAGAAACCTTTCATCTCTCTTAAACCTCCAGCGATTTGTATTCTTGCTGCTATCTTATGTCTAACCAGCTCAACCCAGAAAATCAAGAAAACCTCGCCGGAACTAGTTCCCCAAGACCTTCTTCATCATCTACACCCAACCCTTGATTTCCATTCTTCTCTCCACCTACATTTTATCCTTCCCGACCTATGAGGCCTTTTGCTTCTCCGGTCAGACCAAGAAATCCAAACCCCAACCCACCGTTTATCCCTAACTTCTCCGCGTCTAGAATCCGGGCGACTGCCCAGAGACCACCCATCTACCCATTTTTTCGGCCATTCGCTAGAACCCTTACCCGTCCACCAGTAGTCGACGACTCCGACGACTGTGTGGAAGTTCTAAACATCCGTCTTTTGAGCCAAATCAACCCAATCCCTACCCCAAAAACCAAAAGCAGAGTCAAGTCCTGCATTTCCCGACCCAGGATGAAGAACATGAAGGAATTCTTTGCCGCAAACTACAATGTCGGAAGCCAATGGTTAAGCGCGGAGAACTTCGAGGCTGAGCAACCTGTTCTTGGAACGGTGCGCGATGAAGCCAGTACACTGCACGGTAGTAGTGAGGTGCACCGAAGGGAAGAGAGGGGTGTTTTCGGCGACATCTTGGAAAGGATAGCTCAAGAAGAGCGGGAGGCAAAGGGTCAAGAAGACGGGGAGGTCAACCAACCCTTGCCCCTATCCCGTCCACCAAGCACTAAAGGGACGGAGGAGATGGGAAGAGGAGAAGAAGAAGAGGTGGCTGTCACCGTCGGGGAAGTGAACTCAGCTGAAGGAGACGGGATAGCTCAAATTCTGAGCGAGTTGCGTGATCCGATGGACGCAACCGTCTCAGATGCACGAAGGGAATCACCCTCGCCGGTAAAGGAGGTCCAGAGTCAGCTGAAGGAGACTCGGGAGGGTGAATACAGTGGGGGAGATAAGGAAGGAGAGGCTGCCTACAGCAAGGAGGACGTAGGTGAGCAAAGAGAAACGCAAGGGTCTGTCCCTGCGTCGATGAGTCCTGAGGAGATGACATTGGACTCCAATGAAGGACCAATAAGAAAAGTTGTGATGGCCGCAGAGGCCAAGAGGAAAAGAGTTGAAGAAGAGGAGGAGGTACCCCTACTGAGGAAGAAACGAAGGGTATCACCGGAGATTGCCGAGGATGAAGAGCCGAAAAGCACAGACCAAGGAAACAGACCTAAGTCTCCAGTTGCGGCCACATCCTTCGATAGGCTGGCAGAGAAAGAGAGGAAGAAGAGGGCCAAGTTGAGAAAGGAGCTCAGGGCCCTAAGAAAAGGAGTGGAACAAATTGCGAAAGACGCATTGTCTCGCAAGAAGGCGCGCAGGGAAGTGCGGCCTCAAGAAGTTGGGGAGACGCAAGACCTTCCTGATCCTCAACTAGAAGCAGCCGCATTGGCATTTGAAGAGGAAATGATGGAAGAAGAAAGACTAGAAAAAGCAGCCGAAGAGCTTGAAAGAGAGCTACAAATTGAAGAAGATGCAGAGCTGGCTGCTAGAATAGTCGCCCAAGAGGAAGAGGAGGGCAAGAAGAAAAAGAAAAAGAAAAGTAGGAAGGAACGCATCGGGGAGGATGCGAGGGAAGAACAAGGTGTGAGCACCTTGGAGAAGAAGAAGAGGAAAGAAAAGGAGGTGTCAGTCACCAACCTCCCAAGCACGCATACTGAGAAACGCAAAGGGAAAGAAAAGGTGACTGAAGCACCAGTCAAAGTGGCCGAGAGCAAAAAGAGAACTGTAAATGAGATTCCAGCTAAGGGCAAAGGAAAAAAGAAAGTGGCTGATGCGTCGCCACAACAGAAGGAAGGAAAAGGGAGACGCAGGGCGTTCCCTGACCTGATGATTAAGGTGGGATTTTTCCCTGAAGAAGCCCCAGTGCC
The DNA here is from genome assembly GCA_030954485.1 of Citrullus mucosospermus. Taxonomy (NCBI): domain Eukaryota; kingdom Viridiplantae; phylum Streptophyta; class Magnoliopsida; order Cucurbitales; family Cucurbitaceae; genus Citrullus; species Citrullus mucosospermus. Next base: position 13,037,739 of record CM062064.1, read on the forward strand.
GCCATACAACACCGAAATAGTTGACCACCACGGCTGGAGAAACTTCTGTACCAGCACTCCTTGGGTCCAACCTGACGTAGTCCGAGATTTCTATAACGGACGCATAGACGAGGAGGAAGACGTGGTGGTGGTGGATGAAATTGAAGTCCCATTCAACGCAAGGGAAATCAACGGTATATATGAGTTGAGGGACAACCCGGATGCGGAAGGAAATAAGATTACAGAATCAACTCCAACAGAGTTAATGGAGGACGCACTCCGGGTAATGGCGAAGCCAGGGGCAAAGTGGGATGTTTCACCCACAGGTATAAAGACGCTTTCAGCAAGCAGCCTAACTCCAGAGGCAAACCTATGGGTGTATTTGGTGAAGAAGCGGCTGATCCTAGACAGTGTCAAGGGATCGAGTGATGGCAGCATATTGCATTATGCGTCGCATCAACCTTAATGTCGGACGCATAATTGCCGCACAGATAAGAGGGGTGTTCAGCAAGCCAAAGGGCCAACTCTTTTTCCCCGCTCTTATCATGAACTTATACGGCAATGCTTCCATCGGAGGGCCAACGGAAGTGTTAGACGCAGAGAAGATGATTGAAGTTAATGGCGTAATAGCCAACAAGACTCTGCGTCGGTTGATGAGAGGATCGCAATATCTGCCAGAGCCTACCAAGGCCACCAAAAGACCTCATCACCCAGTTCCGCCTCCAAAGCCGCAACCGCAGAAGAAGGGGAAGCCGTCCAAGTTGAAGGGCGTGGCAAGTCCTGATGCCACCATTCGACCTTCCCCAACCTCAAGTCCTTCACCCCCACTTCCAACAACCAGATGGGAACGAACTCCACCTTCATCTCCCCTTGAGACGCATCGCCCTAAGCCACCTCCTCCTCCTAAGAAAACGCATCGCCCCAAACATCCAAAACCCCGACCTTCCACAAAACCCTCTGCCCCAATAAGATTTGATGACTCACACTTAGAGGATTTTGGCGCGACTTTTATGCGTCCATCATCCCCTGCGTTTGACGAAACTCCACCCACTCCCCCGCCTCAACCAAACCCACCTACTCCACCTCAGCCAAACCCGCCTACCCCACCAACGCAACCTCAACAGCAAGAAGGCCCACTTGATCTTGAATGGGAGACAATGAAAACATACTTGCAGCAAGCGATATTGCGTCCTGTGATGCATTCATTAAATATGTTAGCACGCCGGCAGACGGAGCAGTTCCAATTCACCCTGAATTATGTTCACCAACTGTTCTCCATCTGACCGGAAATCCCGCCTCCTGATATTCCAGAACGCCTCCAACAACCTCTTGTCTTCCCATTGTCGCAACGTCCTGCGTCTGAGCAGCAACGCAGACCTGATGAAGACGAGCCTGATGGTTGAAAAGTTTAGGGGTGTAATCAAGAGTTGTAATTTTCTTGCAATTTTGTATCTTCACAGTCAATTGTATGCGTTGGTGAAAATCACAATAATAGAATGAACATTTCTTGATCGCATGGATCTTTAATTTTCTCTTTCCGTTGTCCCTTGTTATAAATTTATTCTAAGTACATTTAATTAGTCTAAACTTCTATCTTTGCGTTGAAAAGTTGGTCCCTGTGATGATAATCATGCTTACACTTTTTGTACACTCTTTAAGTTAGATTACTTTCAATGTGTCTGCATACTATTCCTTAGAAACGCAAACCTACTTTGAATGTATGCAAGCAGCCAATTCAAACCTCTTTTACAACATTTTGCAACTTAGTCTTTGTTTACAATTTAAGCAATGAGGACCTTGCTACTCTCAAGTTTGGGGGTGGAAGAGGTTTGAACTGTCAAAGATAAAAATATGAGGAACTTAGTTCAATCATTTAAAAAAAAAAAAAAATTATTCTTTAAAACGCAAAACTCCGCTGGCAAGACGAATATATTTATCTTGTTAAGAGTTTAGCTGAAAACAACACCTGCTCGTAGTTGGCCACCTCCATGCACCCCATAGTTGGTGTGTCAAAACGAAGGTGGGTAATAGTATTCAGCGACGCATAGATAAATAACAAACTCCAATGTCTAGTGAGGAAACCGAGCTTAGATAAGAGTTTAGTCGAGAAGGGCACTTGCTCGTAGTTGGCTGCCTTCATGCACCCCATAGTTGGTATGTCAGAACGAAGGTGGGTAACCCTACTCGACAACATACTTGATAAACATATAATAAAACCAATGAAAGAAAAAGGAACTTTATATCTTCATCTTTTCAGACTCAATGTTCAAAAGAAGAAACAAAAATTTTGTGAATAATGAGTTAAAGAGTTTTGAAAAGAAAGCTTGCCGCATACAAATTAGACCCGTCCTAAAGAAAAGAATAAAGAGGTAGAGAAATAATATAACTAACGGGTAGCTGATTGAGTATAGCATTCTGAGAGACTAGTCAATGCGTTGAGAAAATGCTTAGGTTAATTGAAGTTTCTTAGATAGAAGTTATGCTTGAGAATAAGCATTTATCTAAGTTTGGGGGTGTGATAACTTGTAGAAATACAAGTTATTATAGCCTTTTTCATAGATAAATAGAGTTTAAATAAGAGAAGCATGCGGTAGTTGACGATAAATTCCATTAATAAATCTTTCTTTGCGTTATACTCTTGAATTTTGATGAAGATATTGATTTTACCACTTGTTAAGCCTAAAACGCATGTTTTCATGCAGGAATGCAAGCGATGCATTGATGACCCCTTAACGCAGGAACCAGACGATGCGTTAACGACAGCCTAACGCATAACTACGCATTAGCAACCTATGTTGCGTTGACATCAACCAAAGTATGCATGGACGTATAGACAACCGTTACGGCAAGGCGCTGCGAATCAGATCGGAATCTTGAGAGATTGACGGATGATTGGCAGACATGATTTGCGGCTTAAGTGGTGGATCTTAATTGGCCCGAGAATCACACAATCAGGCGAGATGGACGCAGTGTCAATCTCGCCACCAATCAAGCAGATCTGCCATTAACTGCGATTTCATCATCTATAAAAGGGCAGCTCTGCGAGAGGAGAAAGGTTGTTGATTCTCGGAAGGACTCCATAAGTGACAGCAGAGTTCGCTCAGGCTTCAACCGGAGACAAATAGCTCGAGAGAGAAGAGTCTTCCTTTCCGTCGCATCACTTCACAGCAAATCATCACGCTTCCATCCGGGCGACTCAAGACATTGACGCCTTACCCTGCTTTCTTTCTTACTGTTCTTCCTTGAATTTTAGATTTGTATCAAGAAATTGACTTATCGAAATTTGTATCTCATTTTCATCAATACAATTATCTTCCATGTCTATTCACTTTTCTCATCTGTCCACTTTATACTTTCAAGCCATGAGTAACTAATCACTCGAGGGTCTAGGGTTGCGTTAGCATCTAACTAGGGACCGCAGTGTAACTATTCTAACTTGTCAATTGCGAGCTTAATCCGATGCTTATATCCATCTGACAAATCGATATAAGTAGTAATAATCAGACTGCTCGAGAGGGTAAGTGATTGTGGAACTCAATTGACAAGGGCCAAGTAGTGTTACCTGTCTACGGGGACAACCTTGGTTCTTAACACTTTCCTATGCGTTATAGACATAAATGCATAGCGGCTGACAACCGGGAGAAGAGTCGCAAGTATGAATAGAGTACTACTGTGCGTTTCCAATGTTAGATGTTAATCAACCTGAACCCTTTTCTTTATCCATTCATACACATCTTAGCTGAACTTGCTGTGTCGCATTGCTTCCCATATTCCACAACTGTTAGTCTAGTGTACAAACATCTGCTTTCTCTAGATTAGAAACACAAATTCAAACAATTGTTGGTTACCTCTGTAACGTGCAATCCAATTAAAACCAAATCAATATAATCCCTGTGTTCGACCTCGGACTCACCGAGAAAACCTATTACTTTACTTATACTTGGGTAGAGGAATAGGAAAACTTGACAAGACCAACGCATAATAATAGAACGCATTGCATGATCAAATCTTGACATGTTGAACGCATAATCATATACTTTAGCACTTTGCGTTAGGTTAGTTCTGACAACAATATCATCACAACATTGTTCATAACTTCAGCTAGGTCAAATACCGATTTACCTCTAAGTTACATCTTTTCTCCTTAAGTACCATTGTCCCTCTAATGAACAATTAATTTAGGATCTAGCCAAGGGTTGAGTTTAATTGGATTTAGAGTTGATAAATAATTAATTCACTTAAATAACTTCATATGTACTAAAAATCACCTATTTACAAAAACTACGAGTTTTAGGACATACAACCCAACATGACTGTGGTTGAGTTTCTAAAACATGCGTAGGATCGGGAATATACTTCCTCAATAGAGAGACATGGAACACATCATGTATTTTGGACAATTCCGTGGGTAGTGCTAATCGGTACGCTAAAGGTCCTATGCGTTCCAGAATCTCATATGGTCCAATATATCTTGGACTTAATTTTCCCTTCCTTCCAAATCTCAATATTCCCTTCCAAGGAGATAATTTTAGGAAGACTTTATCCCCAACTTCAAATTCTAAATCTCGACGCCTCTTGTCTGCATAACTCTTTTGTCGATCCTGTGCGGTTTTCAATTTCTCTCTTATAAGTTTCACATTTTCAGAAGTGGTTTGAACTAATTCTGGCCCTATTAACTTCTGTTCTCCTACCTCACCCCAGCATATAGGAGTTCTGCAATGCCTACCATATAACGCCTCGTAAGGTGCCATTCCAATACTCGAATGATAGTTATTATTATAGGCAAATTCCATCAAAGATAGGTGAGTATCCCAGCTCCCTTTAAATTGCAACACGCATGCACGCAGCATATCCTCTAAAGTTTGAATTGTTCTTTCTGATTGCCCATCAGTTTGAGGATGAAAGGCTGTACTAAATTTAAGCTTAGTTCCCAACGCATGCTGCAAACTTGGCAAAAATTTAGACATAAACCTTGGATCTCTATCAGAAACAATTGATACCGATGCTCCATATTGACTTATTACTCTATCAACGTACAATTTAGCCAATTGATCCAAGGTAGAAGTCGCTTTGACTGGGAGGAATCTGGCGGTTTTAGTAAGTCTGTCTACTATCACCCAAATTCCATCATAACCGCTAGGAGTTCTAGGAAGTCCAAATAAGAAATCCATTGTAATGTGTTCCCATTTCCATTCAGGCACTGGAAGTGGTTTTAATAGTCTACCAGGTCGCTATCTTTCCAGTTTAACTTGCTGACATATTAAGCATTTTGCTACACATTCAGCAATTTCTCGTTTCATTCTTGGCCACCAGTAATATCCTCTCAAAGTTCTGTACATTTTGGTACTACCAGGGTGCATCGCATAGGCAGAACTATGAGCTTCCTCTAATATGGCGTTTTTCAATGTTAAGTCATTGGGAACACACAATCTTCCTTGTTTCAACAAAGTTCCATCACTTCTGATTTCAAAATCCTCTCTTTTCTTAAGTTTCACTTCTTCAACTATTTTCTTAAGTACTGAGTCTTCCATCTGTTTATTAACAATCTCCTCTGTCAAAGTAGGTCTTAGATGGAAGTGTGCAAATAGCCCTCCTAATGCGTCCACTGATAGAGATGCGTTTGACCGCCTAAGCTCTGTTGTCAATTCCGCATTGATAGCGTTCATTGAAGCCTTGACTTGTCTCGACTTTCTGCTCAATGCGTCGGCCACCACATTGGCTTTTCCTGGATGGTATTCTATGGAGCAATCATAATCCTTAATTAATTTCATCCATCTTCTCTGTCGTAAATTTAGTTCTTTTTGATAAAAAATATACTTCAAAGTTTTGTGATCAGACAAAATGCGACACCTTTCTCCGTATAAGTAATGTCGCCAAATCTTCAAGGCTAACACGATTGCGGCTAACTCCAGATCATGCGTCGGATAGTTACATTCGTGCTTCTTCCGCTGCCTTGACGCATAGGCAATCACTTTTCCTTTCTGCATGAGTACACATCCTAGCCCCTGTCGCGACGCATCGCAATATACTTCAAACTCCACTCCAGGGGTAGGTAATGTTAGTACCGGTGCTGACACTAATCTTTCTTTCAGCTTTTGGAAACTTTGCTCACATTCACTTGTCCATTCAAACTTAGCTATCTTCTTGGTTAAGCTTGATAAGGGTAGTGCTATCTTTGAAAATCCTTCAACAAACCGGCGATAATAACCTGCTAATCCCAGAAAACTATGAACTTCTGTGACATTAGTAGGTCTTTCCCAGTTAACTATCGCCTCTATTGTCTGCGGATCTACACTTACCCCTTCGGCCGACACCACATGTCCTAAGAACATAACATGATCAAGCCAAAATTCACATTTACTGAATTTGGCATACAATCTTTCATTACGTAATGTCTGTAACACTACACGAAGATGTTCTGTATGCTTTTCCTTATTCTCTGAATATATTAATATATCATCGATAAACACCACGACAAATTGATCAAGGTATGGATGGAATATACGGTTCATGAGGTCCATAAATACAACCGGGGCATTTGTTAATCCAAAAGGCATTACTAGAAATTCGTAATGTCCATACCTCGTTCTAAATGCAGTCTTCAGTATATCCGTTCCTTTGATCTTCACCTGATGATATCCAGATCGTAGATCAATCTTGGAAAATACTGAAGCACCTTTAAGTTGATCAAACAAATCATCAATACGAGGTAATGGATACTTATTACGTATTGTTACCTTATTCAACTGACGGTAGTCAATACATAACTAAGTGTGCCATCCTTCTTTTTCACAAACAACATCGGTGCTCCCCACGGTGACACACTAGGTCGTACATACCCCTTATCAATCAATTCCTGTAATTGCACTTTCAGTTCCTTTAACTCCTTTGGTGCCATTCTGTATGGAGTTTGTGAAATTGGTGCAGTTCCTAGGATTAATTCTGTAAGCCCCCTACTTAATCTTGTGAGAACGCAAGGTAAGAAGGGGCCAAGAGATGGACGTTTGGGTAGGAGTAGTTGGCTGGACTATGATCGGGGCGGAAAAATGACTAAGTATCAACTATGCGTTGGTGGCAACATGCTTTGATGGAAACAGTTTTGGCGTAAACGCAAAGGTGAGGGAGACTGTTAGGCGTTGAAGCCACGACGCGTTGAGGACATAAGGCGTGGAAAACCACCTTGTACCGAAGTTTATCTTGCGGCAAACGCATTGTAGGCAGCATGGCGTTGGAAGTTAATGGCCATGAGGAGTTGAGAGCTGATTTGCGATGAGGCCATTACGCGGTGAACGCTACCATGCGTCGAAAATGGGTATGCGTTGGACAAAGAAGGTTAGCCGAGAGAGAGTAATGCGTTTGCTAACCATTTGGCGGGAGAGTTTTGAAAAGAAACATCATTAGAGGCTGTGTGTGTTGCTGAAGCTGAACATAGAAGGTATGCGTTGAACAGATTATAGTATAGTGTTGAAATGGAGAATAAGTTGGTGGTATATATATAAGTGGATTGAGAATTCAATTGTTCTGATTTCATTTCAGAGCTCGAGTTGGGTCCATACTAAAGCTAAACATCGGAAGGAGGTAGAAGAAGATGTTCATGCTGATTTGGAGTGGGAATCTCATCATAACCGTGGAAGAAACTTGAGTTGGGCAGAGGACTCAGCTGGTGTTACTCCCTCAGAGTGACGCTCAGTTTTGGAGGAAGAACAAATTGAAGAAACGGTGGTTAAGGCTGAAACTTTTGAGGTTAGTAAGCTAACTCGATTTTTAGCAAGTTTCATGAAGGATGCTTGAGCTGAAATTGTATAAATGTGTGTCAAACTCAGGAAGAAGAGATTAGAGCTGAATTGCCGGACGATTAGGGGTAACTCGGAGTTGTTGAAGGATATATCCTAAACGGAGAGGATGTTCTTTATGAAATCTGGAGGTAAGATGAAGGACTTACATCTTAATAAGTTTGTAGAAGGAAGAAAGTTCTGAAATTGACCAAAACGTATTGTTTAGCAGGTTGAAAAAGGAAGAAGAAAGGAAGAAGAAAACGGTTCTGCTGCAACGATAGTATCGCTGAGAGAGCGAGAGACAGGGCAGCGAAGCAAGTATCGCTGTAACACAAGAGAGGCTTTGCGTCTCACGATTCTCGCTAGAGTATCGCTGGGTGTCACTTCTCAAGTAGTCTCGCTGGTTACATCCAACTCAGTGTCGCTAGTACAGTAGTATGTGACGAATATCGTTGGCAGCTTTTAATTGTCTAAAGAATAACGCTATTATTGTGTGTTAAAGGAAAAGGGAGATTATGAAAACTAAACATGAGGAATATGTGTTTTCAAGCCAGGAAGAGCTCGGGGAGGCTTATAATCCACTTAGAGCCGAGACCAATCGTGAGTGACCTTTTATTATATCTTGTGATCAACTTAGTATACTTATTTGATTAGGAAATGTGATCCTTTGTAGTATTCATTATGAATGTGATGTGTTAGCAAGTTAAAAGGGTACTAATGCTAATGTCTAAATATAGTAATGGCTGAGGGATCTTATGGTGAAAGCTTATATGTAGGTGAGCATAAAGTTAAGTGCTGAGGGACTTTGTGAAGGCACTTGAATAGCTATAAGGACTGGATTACAATGCTCAGGGACTATGAGTGAAAGCATGTAGTAATCCATCACATATTAGCTCGTGCTAAGGGACCATGAGTGAAGGCACTTGAGCGAAGATAGAATTGGTTACCAGTGCTGAGGGATTTCATGTGAAGGCACATGATAATGTAAATATAATTGAATAAGTGCTGAGGGACAGAATGTGAAGGCACTAGATAGTTGCAAGTCTGTGTGACATGAGAACTTGACATTTATATGTGTAATTTGGAAAGAGAACCTTAGTAACTCTCTGGGATGTGATACGTAATGGTTACTAATAGACAAACTGGTTCATATTTGTTAGGGATAGTTGAATAGATTTAGTCACTCACTGAGCTTTTTGCTCATTCAGTTTGTTGTTGTTTGTCATTTCAGGTAGCGAGCGTGTCCGAGACGCCTAGCCTATAGGAGAATCTCGTCTGGGCCTATCTGGAAGCAAACCTCTGGGATAGTTGTAAATACCTAGTCTGTGCATATGTCTTGTAATGTACATGTTTCTTATGAGTAAAGGGGAGATATGTTGTATTATATATATATATGCAAACAATGCTTGTTAGGAGATTGTGTCTTTTCCTAGTATTTCAATAGAAGCATTGTTTTAATTTTGAGATTCATCAGGTGTCTATTTTCATTATGTATTTGCTGGAGAACAGTATCACGCTCAATCCTAGATATAGTGTGAATCTGGAATGGGGTGTGACAAATTCAATAGAGAATTCTATTTCCCTGTCAGGTGGCAACCTAGGTAATTCTTCAGGAAATACATCCAGGAATTCATTTACCACTGGAATATCTTCTGGTTTCAACTTACTAACCTGTGCATCAATCACATAAGCAAGATATGCTGAACAACCCTTGCTCAATAACTTTCTGGCCTTAACTGGAGATATTATACAAGTAGAAAGAATTTTCCTGTCTCCTCTGAAAATAACTTCAGTCCCTTCAAATCTTTTAAACATAACTTCCTTTTGGAAGCAATCCATAATGGCACGATATTTAGATAAGAAATCCATCCCTAATATCACATCAAATTCCTGAATTTCTAAGGGTATTAAATTGGCTATCATAGCCGTACCATCCATTTCTATCATTCAATCTTTATACACTTCACTAGCTATTAACACATCACCAACAGGAGTATAAACAGACAATTCCTCAGGTAATGGTTCTATTGTACTATTTATTCTTTCAGCAAACACTTTAGCAATAAAAGAATGTGTAGCACCAGGATCTATTAAAACGCGAGCAGAAGTATTACAAATAGAAATAGTACCGGTAACCACATTAGAAGCATCATCGGCTTCTTGTTGAGTCATAGAAAAGATTTTTCCTTGCTGTCTTAATCGTCCAGTAACTCATTTCTGCCTTGTTCCACTAGTTTCCTCGTCAACATTTCCAGCAGCTCTTTGTGGCTGACCCACCACATGTGAGGCAGTTTTCTGCTCAGGTTTATCTTCTTGCATCAATTGAGGGCATTCACGTTTAAAATGACCAGTCTGTCCACAGTTATAACATGCATTGGCTCTACACTGTCCCCAATGATACTTCCCGCAGGTGGGACACAGTGGTTTCTGTGTGGAACTAGCTGTGGACTCACCAGGTCGCTCACTTCGAGAACCTTCTACTGACTGTGCTGGACCACCAACATTCTTTGGTCCTTGCCCCCGTGTACCTCCACTAGTGCTGGTCTTAAAAGTAGTTTGTCCGATCGATCTAGTTTTGAAGTTTCCTCCTTTAAATACGCTAGGTACAAATCTCTTTCCTGACGGTCCCAGAGTAGCGCCAGAAGAGTGGACTATACGTCCACTTTTAGATGAATCACGCTCCATCTTCTTCTCCATCAAACTCCTTTCTACTCGCATAGCTGCCTCCACTAGTTTAGAAAAATCCATCCATTCAACACTGGCGGTTACTGGAGTTCGTATTTCCTCCCGTAACCCTTCTTCAAACCTCTTACATCGATCAGTCTCATCTGCAATAACCGTCGTGGCATATTTAGACAGTTCTGTATATTTCTTTTCATATTCTGCCACTGTCATAGATCCCTTTATCAACCTTAAGAACTCATTCCGTTTAGCATCTCAGAATGACCTTGGACAATATTTTTCTTGGAAGACCTTCTTAAACTCATTCCAGTCTATTCCTTCTGTGTCTCCTCTTCTACTTTCCACAATCTTCCACCAATCTTCTGCTCCTTTTTGGAGCAAGAATACTGCCAACTCCACTTTTCTGTCTTCAGGACATCTCATTACATGATAGCATTTCTCAAGCAAGTTTAACCATGCTTCTGCCTCAACAGGGTCCACGGTGCCCTCAAAAGTAGTAGCATCTAAAGCCTTTAATCTTTTAATACTATATTTCTTTTCTGGATCGGATTCCACTGATCCGATACTTCCAGCCAATCTCTGAGCAATTCTAGTAAATAGTTGTTCCTCGACATTGACCTCAGCTTGAGGATGACTAGATTCACCCTCAGACATATCTCCCTGGTTCCCAGTAGCTTCAGGAGTTCCGGCTACTGTTTGCCTAGCTCGCTTGCCTCGAGGTGGCATGTTTTCTATAGGACAATACGACATTATCATTTACTAACAATATACATGTTCCTACACTACAATGCATGATCCTATTCCCAAGACTCTTTCGCTCTGATACCAACTTGTCACACCCCCTCCCGGATTACCTACCTATCCTGGAAGGGAATGTGAAGACAATAAACATCACACCTCTTGTGACGCATATTGTCCCTTCTTACCTTTCCTTCCTGTGCATACATTTACTCATGTACATACATAGAACTCAGTCATACTACACATGCTATAATTTGATACAATTCTCTGTATAGTCGCTTTTATTACATAGCATAATTTCACTTCCATATCCACAATACAATGTACACAACTCCACCAACAATCCCCACTCAAAAGTATATGATCTATATGCCATTTACATAAAACATGTGCAACATACAACTCTTAGACTTGACTGTATCTTGAGAACTCGAGACTTAGGCAGGGTGAGCTGAAGTAGGCTAAGCACCGGGAACGTCTTTGCTACCTGGGGAGAGAAAAGGAAAACATTGGAAAACATAAGCTAACAGCCTAGTGAGTGACAAATCTTTGTAAAACGAGCATTCATTGAAAATAGGCATGTTGCGTATAACGTATAAGCAAGAGTTTAACATTTGTTCAACTAAACATGCTTTCCATAAAATCCATTAATCTCATAAATCAATTCATAAATCATACAAGAGTGTTTTCCAAGGAATTTATCAATATCAATTTAGTTTTTCAAACTTTTCCCTTAGTTGAGGCGGAGCAATGCTTCTACGCGCTCAACGTCGAAAATCACCTTAGTTGGGGTGGAGCAAAGCTCAACACTCCCAACGTCAAAAACATCCCTGGCTCAATGCGGAGCAAACTCGACGCACCAGCCAAATCAACCTCTATGTGCACATAGGAATATGACGGGTTGCCCATGTACCTTCTCATGTCCTTGAGTACTGGGTCCCGGGGAAACTCACGTGCCTTCTCGTGTCCTTGAGCACTGAGCCTCCTCTAAAACGTTTTAGAATTTCGTTCACATAATAGTTCATATGAAAATCCTTTCATAGAAATCATACAAAACTTTATTCAATAACGTTTCACATAAATGCTTTCTATCAACTTTAGGAAGATGTAACATGCCTTTTAAGAAATGGAATCAACATTATTCATATTAAACAGTTCATTGAAAATCATACTTCATAAAAACATTTTCAATAAAATAGAATTGAAGAATAAAATAGTCACTCACAACTCTTTCTAGGCTTTACGTGGGTTATACACTTTTCCTATTTCTTCTTGGCTTGCAAAAGACATGTACTTTGCGTTAATTAATGTTAATCTTCTTCCTTTTCTCTACTGACTTATAAGTGAGAGTCCCAGCGATACCAGCCGATAAGGACTGATACTAGCGATACTTGATGGAGCACACTAGCGTTACATTACCTTAGCAGCGATACTCAGCGTTATCTAGCGAGATTTGTGAGACGAAAGGCTCCTTTGCATCCTAGCGACACCCGTCTCGCTATCAATACTCAGATAGTGTGCCGATACTTGAGTCTCAGCGGCAGTCTGCACCGTTATTCCTTCCTTTCTTCTCGTTCTTACTTCAATCTATTAAAAGTCACATTTCCATACGGATTCAGGACTTCTTTTCTTTTACAAACTTATAGGAAATTAAGTTATATAGTTTACCTCAAAGTTTCAAGGCTTAACTCATCCTCGTTCTCACGGTATTCTGGAATCACCTCCTGCTGTTCCGGAGTGCGAGATAATCTTGTAAACTCTGTTTTTCCTAAGGATTCACATAGTAAATCTTCAGTTTCGGCATCACCATCCTTTACAAAAGTTGTTAGGAATTATGTCCACTTACTAACCTCAAATTTTCAGCTCTTAACTCGGCTTCCTCTTCACGTTCTACTCCGATTATCAGGCACTGCTCAAACCAACCAAGTGACTTCAGTCATTCCTCTGTTCCAGCTTCGTTTTCAGCATCAATATGAGTCGAATTTCGTCCAAAACCCTCAAGAACACCTTTCTCAATCTTCTTCTGAAGTTTGTCTGAAATATGGAACCGACTTAAGCTCCCGAAATGTCTTAAAAATGATTAAACATTTAATTGATCCAGCTATATATATACTACCGACTTAGCCTTTACAAACACTAGGATTTATGTTGCTGACTTACCCTTCACCCGTAGACTAGCGCAGGGTTCTTATCTCAACGCAAGGTATTCATGTTAACTTCTCCTCCAACGCCTCCAGCAATGACCACACCCAACGCATAGTGTCATCCTCAATGCCTCCCATTTTTGACGCATATCTTTCCGTCATTCAATACTACTTTCGTCGCGTCAAGACCATTCTGTCTTCAACGCGGGGTGACTTCAACACATGTCTGTCTTCGACGCATCGACTTCAACGCATAATTGTCCTAAACACAGAGCGACTTAAACGCATGGTTCAAGCACATTTCTTCCCACGCCAGAGTTACTTATCCTTCAACGCGAGTAGCTACTTCAGCTCACTAACCTCCATGAATCAACCACAACACATGAACTTCGCCAACACTTAGCCAAAATTTTACTTTCCAAAAATTCTTGCTCTCGCTCACAACCGCTTCTCCCTTTCAGACGCATAGCCACAAACACATGGCTGCACCTCAACGCTTGACAACGAAAATTAGTGTTTACACTGGCTTCAACGCGAACCGTTCCAGGAACCGGTTGCTCCGCCCGGAGTTTTCCGTGCTTAACCGTTGGCTTCCGACATTGAAGTTTGCAGCGGAAAACTCCCTCATGTTTTTCATTCTGGGCCGTGAGATGCAAGATTTGACCCGAATTTTGGGTTTTGGGGTAGGTATTGGGTTGATTTGGCTCAAGGGGCGGATGTTTAAAACTTCCACACAGTCGTCGGAGTCGTCGACTACTGGTGGACGGGTTGGGGCTCTGGCGAATGGCCGGAAGAATGGGTATATGGGTGGTCTTTGGGCAGTAGCCCTGATTCTGGATGCAGAGAAGTTAGGGATAAATGGTGGGTTAGGATTTGGAAGTCTAGGTCGGACCGTAGAAGCGAAAGGCCTCACAGGTCTCGAAGGATGAAATGTTGGTGGAGAGAAAAATGGAAATCGAGGGTTAAGAAATACCTCGGGGACTGGTGTAGATGATGAAGAAGGTCTTGGGGAAATGTTGTCGGCGAGGTGTTCTTGATTTTGTGGGTTTGACTAGTTAGACATATGAGTTTTGCTAGAACATAAATCGCCGGAGGTTTAAGAGAGATGAAAGGTTTCGAAAATGGAAAATGGGAAATAGGATCGCGTTTATAAACGACTAATTTAGCCGTCGGTAATTAATGCGAATACGCGATCTCCGGAATCCCACTGATCAAGTCAAATTTTATTGAGCCGCACACCCATCAAGTGTGATGGGCGGCTAATTAACGCACATAGAGCACTTGAGTGTTTTGGCACTTAAGTGTTTTTCTGGTTTAGACGAGTAGACTGAGAAGACATCTACGTTTCACCTAATGCTCTATCTAAACGCAGTGAACTAATGATAAACGCATACTGATGAACGCCTTGTTCTCAGGTTAGATTATGCGTTGTAAAAAGTTAAGTATTATGCGTTTGACAAAATATGTGCGGCTCTAACCTTACCTCTAACCTTAATTCGATAAACACAGAAATTGTTTATCGATGAACGCATAGTTTACTTATGCGTTGGACGCATGCATGAATAACAAGGTATGCGATGAAATCAGATTGTTTAAAAACTCGACGCCTACTTTCATGCTTATCTCATTTACATTATTGAACTGAACTTAAAGAAATCAATACATGCTAAAAACAAATTACAAACAGAAGAAAGAAAGCAAAATAAAATAAAAATAAAAATAAATACTATAACAAGTTCAAATGAAAATAAAGCAAGGGTAAAAGAAAGCACCCCTGGAAATGTAAGCATTCGGCAACGCAGGGACCTTTCGATGCAAGGTCAGTTATTACATTTGCCAGCCTTTATCGCGATCAGGGTTCAACACAGAGGCGATAATGAAGTACATTATGACCTCCCTCAAGCGTGCACAGTTGAGATGCGTTGGTCTGGTTTGTAGCTCATGCGTTGAAGGCTCTTTTAATAGCGGCTCGATCTTTGCCGCGAATCTGTTGCTCCATTCTGATTTCTCTAATTGTCGATCGGAGAATAAATTAATTTCACCATCTTCACCGTCCTTAAGGATTTCATTTCTCAACGCCGCGTTCACAGTTTTTGTCTTTTCATTGATATCTGCGTTCATTTGACAAAATTGAAAATGATCATTATCGTTCAATGCGTTAATCACATTAAATTTTACTTGGTTACCCACGCGGGGCGTTGAGATTTCTTCTTGGACGTCAATCAGGACACGTCCAGAAGTGGTAGCTTCATATATAGACGCAGGTTCTGCCTGCGTTGCTTTTTCTCTCCGCTCTATATTTTCCTCATCCTCTGATTCGGTGGATGACGATGGATGCTGAACAATATGCATGGTATTCTCCATTGGTTGACTTGTTGGAACATTTAAGGATTGCAAGTTTCCTTGCGTCCCCTCATTATGCGCTGTGAGATTGATTTTCCCACTTAACAATGTCTAACCTTGACATTGTTCTTCTAAGTTCCCTCGTGGAACTTCGGTTGTACTTAGCAATGCTTCTTGCTTTTCATTTTCGAGCTCCACTGCAATTTGATTCATTTGAATTTCTAAATTGCGAATTGCAGTGGCTTGGTTCTGGAGCATCGCTTCGTACAACTGGCGCGTTACTTCAATTTTACTATTTTCTTCTCGTAAAAGAGATTCCATGGGAGACAATGAGGATGTTTCGTCCACCTGTGGATCCCTCGAATACTGATGAAACTGGCCTTGATTCCATTGGTTGAAACCAGGAAGGTTGCCTCTCTGCGGCTGCTGCTCAGTCCTCTGCGTTTGTTGTTGATTCCCACCCCATCCGAAGTTAAGGTGGTTCCTCTAACCCAAATTGTACGTCTCACCATAGGGGTTGTTTTGAACACTGTAGATAGACTGGAGGTTGTAGGGACACATGTCATACAAGTGCCCCCCACCACACTGCGGGCAGTCTACAGATGCTGTCGAGTTCATCGCGTGCACTGCGTTCATTGCAGCAAATGGTCTACCTAGATTTCTCAAGACTAGTGTTTGCAGTATGGATGTCATATTGGCGAGCTGCGCTGCAAGATTGTTGGCAACATCAGCTTCAAGCATTCCAGCTTGCGTTTGCCTTCTATTGGTGTGACGAAATTCATATCCGTCGTCCACCCACTCAATGGTGTCCCATGGAGTTCTGTCGAAAAGATTTCTGGCATATGAGTAAGTCATCTTCAATACTTCTCCTGCTGACGCAGGCAATTTTCCTCACTAGCCGTTTGAATTAGGTCCAAGCAATTGGCCCCTCTTCAATTCTTCCTTGTCCTTCGGGTGAAAGTTCTCTCAATCTCTGGGTCAATATCGAGCTTTGGATTGCTCCCGTCACTCAGATACTGTTAGAAACTTCTGGTAGAGGAGAAACTTACTATACTCCTTCGACTGAGGAATCCTGCAACACATTAATCCAAATAAAAGAATTAAATCAATGAAATAATCCCCGGCAACGGCGCCAAAAACTTGTTGTGGTGTAATTGTATGTGTAAATTAGCCTAACGCAAAGTGTTAAAGGATGTGTTTATGCGTTCAACATGTCATGCTTTGATCATGTTATGCGTTCTATCACTAGGCGTTGGTGGTCTTGTCAGGTTTTCCTATTCTTTTACCCAAGTATAAGCAAAGTAATAGGTGTTCTCGGTGAGTCCGAGGTCGAACACAGGGATTATATTGATTTAGTTTTTAATTGGATTTCATGTGTTTCAGTGGTAACCAATATATATTTGAAAGTTGTGTTTCTAATCTAAAGAAAGCGATTGTTTGTACACTAGACTAACAATTGTGGAATATGGAACGCATGCGACACAGCAAGTTCAGCTAAAGATGTGTGTGAATGGATAAAGAAAAGGGTTCGGGTTGATTAACATCTAACATCGGAAACGCACAGTAGAATTCTATTCATACTTGCGACTCTTCTCCCGGTTGTCAGCCGCTATAACGCATAGGAGAGTGTTAAGAACCAAGGTTGTCCCTATAGACAGGTAACACTATTTGTGTCACACCCCATCCCAGATACACTCTATACCTAGGATTGAGCATGATACTGTTTCCCCTACGTAAAACTCTATAGGATGGATACCATATAAATCACAATTCAAAACAACATTTCCATTGTCATAATAGGAAAACATGCAACCTCTCCATAAGCATTTCTGCATATATACATATAAGGTACAACACATCCCCCTTCTCCTCTAAGAAGTATGCATATTACAATATATATGTACAGTCTAAATATTTACAACTATCCCAGAGGTTCGCTTCCAGATAGGCCCAGACGAGATTCTTCTGTAGGCTAGGTGTCCCGGACACACTCGCTGCCTGAAACAACATACAACAACAAACTGAATGAGCAGAAAGCTCAGTGAGTGACTAAATCCACTAAACTATTCCTAACAAATATGAGCCAATTTGTGTATTAGTAACCATTACGTATCACATCCCCAAGAACACACATAACTATCAAGTTCTCATGTCTCACAGACTTGCAACTATTTAGTGCCTTCACTTTCCGTCCCTCAGCACTTATTCAATTGTATTTACATTACCATGTGCCTTCACATGTAATCCCTCAACACTGGTAACCAATTCTATCTTTGCTCAAGTGCCTTCACTCATGATCCCTCAGCACGAGCTAGTGTGTGATGGATTACCACATGCCTTCACTCACAGTCCCTGAGCATTGTAATCCATTCCTTATAGTTAATCAAGTGCCTTCACAAAGTCCCTCAGCACTTAATTTCACGCTTACCCACATATAAGCTTTCACCATAAGGTCCCTCAGCCACTATTATGTTTAGACATTAGCATTAGTACTCTTTAAAATCACTAACACATCACATTCATAAGGAATACTACAATGAATCACATTTCCTCATCAATAAGCATACTAAATTTATCACAAGATATAACAAATAGTCACTCACGATTGGTCTCGGCTCTGAGTGGATTATAAGCCTCCCCGAGCTCTTCTTGGCCTGAAAACACATATTCCTCACGTTTAGTTTCCATAATCTCCCTTTTTCTTTAACACACAATAATAGCGTTACTCTTTAGAAAATTAAAAGCTGTCAGCGTTACTCATCACACACTACTGTACTAGCACACTGCGTTGAATGAAACCAGCGAGACTACGTGAGGAGCGACACCCATCGATACTCTAGAGAGAATCGTGAGAAGCAGAGCCTATCTTGCGTTGCAGCGATACTTGCTTCGCTGCCCTGTCTCTCACTCTCTCAACGATACTCCCGTTGCAGCAGAACCGTTTTCTTCTTCCTTTCTTCTTCCTTCTTCAACCTGCTAAACATTTCGTTTCGATCCAAACTTGTTAAGGTACAGGTCCTTCATCTTACCTCCAAATTTCATGAAGAACATCCTCTCTGTTTAGGATATATCCTTCAACAACTCCGAGTTACCCCTAATCGTCCGGCAATTCAACTCTAATCTCTTCTTCCTGAGTTTGACACACATTTATACAATTTTAGCTCAAGCATCCTTCATGAAACTTGCTAAAAATCGAGTTAACTTACTAACCTCAAAGTTTCAGCCCTAACCACCGTTTCTTCAATTTGTTCTCCCTCCAAAACCGAGCATCACTCTGAGGGAGTAACACCAGCTGAATCCTCTGCCAAACTCAAGTTTCTTCCACGGTTACGATGAGATTTCCACTTCAAATCAGCATGAACATCTTCTTCTACCTCCTTCTGATGTTTCGCCTTAGTATGGACCCAACTCAAGCTCTGGAATGCAATCAGAACAATTGAATTCTCAATCCACTTATATATATACCACCGACTTATTCTCCATTTCAACACTATACTATAATCTGTTCAACGCATACCTTCTATGTTCAACTTCAGCAACGCACACAGCCTCTGATGATGTTTCTTTTCAAAACTCTCCCGCCAAATGGTTAGCAAACGCATTACTCTCTCTCGGCCAACCTTCTTTGTCCAACGCATACCCACCTTCAACCCATGGTAGCGTTCACCGCATAATAGCCTCATCGCAAATCAGCTCTCAACTCCTCGTGGCCATTACTTCCAACGGCACACTGCCTTCAATGCGTTTGCCGCATGATAATCTTCGATACAAGATGATTCTCCACGCCTTATGTCCTCAACGCATCATGGCTTCAACGCATAATAGTTTTCCCTCACCTTTGCGTTTACACCAAAACTGTTTCCATCAAAACATGTTGCCATCAACGCATAGCTAACACTTAGTCATTTTTCCCCGCCCCAATCACAAACCAGTCAACTACTCTTACCCAATCATCCATCTCTCTGCTCCCTTCTTACCTTGCATTCTCACAAAATTAGGTACGGGGCTTACAACTTGGCTCTTGTCACTTTAGTTCCACAATCACTTACCCTCTCAAGCAGTCTGATTATTACTACTTATATCGATTTGTTAGATGGACATAAGCATCGGATTAAGCTCGCAATTGACAAGATAAAATAGTTACACTGTGGTTCTTAGTTAGATGCTAATGCAATCCTAGACCCTTCAATGATTAGTTACTCATGGTTTGAAAATAAAAAGCGGACAGTTGAGAAACGTGAGTAGACATGGAAGACAATTATATTGATGAAGATGAGATACAATTTTTGATAAGTTCAATTCCTTGATACAAATCTAAAATTAAGAAAGAACAGTAAGAAAGAATGCAGGGAAGGCGTCAATGTCTTGAGTCGCCCGGATGGAAGTGTGATGATTTGCTGTGAAGTGGTGCGGCGGATGGAAGACTCTTCTCTCTCGAGCTATTTGTCTCCGGCTGAAGTCTGAGAGAACTCTGCTGTCACTTATGGAGTTCTTCCGAGAATCAAAAACCTTTCTCATCTCGCAGAGCTGCCCTTTTATAGATGATGACATCGCAGTTAATGGCAGATCTGCTTGATTGGTGGCGAGATTGACACTGCGTCCATCTCGCCTAATTGCGTGATTCTCGGGCCAATTTAGATCCACCACTTTAGCCGCAAATCATGTTTGTCAGTCATCCGTTAATCTTTCAAGATTTCGATCTGATTCTCAGCGCCTTGGCTTAACGGTTGTCTATGCGTCCATGCATAGTTTGGCCGATGTCAACGCAACGTAGGTTGCTAACGCGTAGTTATGCGTTGGGTTTTCGTTAACGCATCGTCTGGTTCCTGCGTTAAGGAGTCATCAACGCATCGCTTGCATTCCTGTGTCAAACACATGCGTTTTAGGCTCAAAAAGTGGTAAAATCATTATCCTCATAAAAATACAAGAGTATTATGCAAAGGAAGATTTAATAATAGAATTTAGCATAAACTACCGCATGCTTCTCTATTTAATCTCTATTTATCTATGAAAAAGGCTATAATAACTTGTATTTCTACAAGTTATCATCAGCCGCTATGCGTTATATGTCTATAACGCATAGGAGAGTGTTAAGAACCAAGGTTATCCCCATAGACAGGTAACACTACTTGGCCCTTGTCAATTGAGTTCCACAATCACTTACCCTCTCGAGCAGTTTGATTATAACTACTTATATCAATTTGTCAGATGGATATAAGCATCGGCTTAAGCTCGCAATTGACAAGATAAAATAGTTACACTATGGTTCCTAGTTAGATGCTAACGCAACCCTAGACCCTTGAGTGATTAGTTACTCATGGTTTGAAAGTAGAAAGGGGAAAGTTTAGAGAAATGAGTAGACATGGAAGATAATTGTATTGATGAAATGAGATACAATTTTCGATAAGTTCAATTCCTTGATACAAATCTAAAATTAAGATAGACAATGAGAAAGAAAGCAGGGAAGGCGTCAATGTCTTGAGTTGCCCGGATGGAAGCGTGATGATTTGCTGTGAAGTGGTGCGGCGGAGGGAAGACTCTTCTCTCTCGAGCTATTTGTCTCCGGCTGAAGTCTGAGAGAACTCTGCTGTCACCTATGGAGTTCTTCCGAGAATCAACAACCTTTCTCATCTCGTAGAGCTACCCTTTTATAGATGATGAAATCGCAGTTAATGGCAGATCTGCTTGATTGGTGGCGAGATTGATACTGCGTCCATCTCGCCTGATTGCGTGATTCTCGGGCCAATTAAGATCCACCACTTTAGCCGCAAATCATGTTTGTCAATCATCCGTCAATCTCTCAAGATTCCGATCTAATTCTCAGCGCCTTGCCTTAACGGTTGTCTACGCGTCTATGCATAGTTTGGCCTATGTCAACGCGTCATAGGTTGCTAACGCGTAGTTATGCGTTGAGTTGTTGTTAACGCGTCGTCAGGTTGTTTGCGTTCCATTCAGATCATGCGTCCACGAAGAACAGATTGCTAACTCGTCGTCCTGCGTTAAGAAGTCATCAACGCATCGTCTGCATTTCTGCGTTAAAACATGCGTTTTGGGCTCAACAAGTGGTAAAATCATTATCTTCATAAAAATACAAGAGTATAACGCAAAGGAAGATTTATTAATAGAATTTAGCATAAACTACCGCATGCTTCTCTATTTAAACTCTATTTATCTATGAAAAAGGCTATAATAACTTGTATTTCTACAAGTTATCACAAACAAACGTAGTAAGCATGACTGTCGAGCTTGAGAGAGTGGATAGTTAATCTTTAGCATTAATTAAGACTAGATGAGTGCAGAGATGTAGTTCATCTTTTGCCAACGCAAACTTACCATGCGTCTTAGAGATAAGATAAATGTGGCGTCGAAACATCGAGAGATGGATTCACACACGCAGTTTGTAGGTATGTAATTGTACTTAGAAAGTTTAGGTAACAACTAGCTCTTGCGTTCAACTCTACTTTTATTGCATGGTTTCATTCCATTCTCAACGCATGCTATCTGACGCATTGTTTTACATATGACTACCCAACGCCGCGTCCACCTCATTATTAGTAGTAGGAAATTCTTTTCATTCTTTATGTATAGTTTTACACATAATCAACAAACGCACATATTTACATGTACAGTCACCGCATAGTCATGCATTTATTCTCAACGCCTAGTTATTACAAATCCCTGCGTTCGACCCTGGACTCACCAGGAAACCTATAAATGCTTATACTTGGGTCTTTATAGGAAAACTTGCTTAGTCATGATCACATCTAGAGTAATTCTCAACGCATGCTTGTACGGAAATGACAAATCTATTTTTGTGCAACAAGCTAAGAAACTCAATTCAATTTAATTAGAAATTTAATGAACAAATTTAGCGAACATTACCAAAGACTTGTGGAGCAAGTGTGTCTTGATGCATGTTAAAGTATGCATGCATGATGCCAAGTTTGTGGTTAAGTGTCAACTTATGGGGGAAGGTTGGATGACAAAACTTGTCATCCAACTCCTATAAATAAGTCGAGAAGTCACTTGTTCATTAACTCAAAATCGTTTCAAAACTCATTTGAGAGAAGTTGAGGGCTTTTCTGATGAAGTCTAGGCATTCAAACCCTACGTTCAAGAGGGAGTTTGCGTCCATCAAAGAGCAACCCTACATCCAAAATATTAGCCTTGTGTCCAATTGAGCAGAGTGGTGAACTGAAGTGTTGTCCTGCGTCCAGAAGGAGTTGTTCTGCATCCAAGGGAGGTTTTCTGCGTCCAAGAGGGTGTTTTCAGGCGTTCTAAAAGAATTTTCGGGGTTCCTAAGGTTTCTCCATTGTTGTTTTCTTAGTTTAAGAAGCTAAGGAAGAACCGGGAAGCCTAGACCAAGCTAACTTGTGTTCAAATAGGGAAATGAGGTTTTAAAATTCTGCAACTACTTTTCCTGTGAGTGGTTATTGGAGTTCGTTTATGTTGTATAATGTTACTATTAAGCAAGTATGCGTACTATTATGGGATTATGATTATTATCTGTTGCTTATAAGTTATGATGGAGTTTTGAGTGGTAAAGTGTGTTAAGGATCCTAGGACTACACAAGATGGTCAGAAGATTTGAAGATCTAGTTCTGAGCCTGTGTTGGATTCTAACCTCACGGGATGATCAGGGGTACCGAAAACCTAGTTCCTGATCCTGTGAGAGGTATCTCTTGTGGGATAGTCAGAGACTGACGGGTCTAGCTTCTGATGCCTCAGAGGTAAGGCTATATGCACATAGAGCTTGGACGACATTGTTGTGCCAGAGTGTGCCACATAATAGTTTAGTATCGAGTTTGAACAAGAATGGGAGGTTTGGGTATACTTTCATTATAGTTGTGCTTAATGATGGTTTCTTATAACATTTGTTATGTTTTAAGGGTCGTGTGAACCCTAGTTATACATTGACCACTCACTAGGCTTCTGAAGCTCATCCTTTCGTTATCTTTTCTTTTCAGGTAGCAATCGGGTTTCCATTGCTATGCGAAGTCGAGGTGTGTCAAGATATAATATTATAATATTTCATAGGCTTGAATTTGTATAAAAGCTATGGTTATGTCATTTGTAAACAAGCTTTATAAACAGTTATTAAATAAACTATGCATGCTTAACGTAATACAATGAGATTAATAATAGATGTTGTAAAAGAATCCATGTTTTCACATCTCTTCCTAGGTTAAAAGGTAACTTGGGTTGGAGCGTGACACAATTAGACTTT
Organism: Citrullus mucosospermus; assembly: GCA_030954485.1. Lineage (NCBI taxonomy): Eukaryota > Viridiplantae > Streptophyta > Magnoliopsida > Cucurbitales > Cucurbitaceae > Citrullus > Citrullus mucosospermus. The sequence goes on from CM062064.1 coordinate 13,061,630, forward strand.
AGCCCAAATATTAATATCAAATTAGATTAAATTATTTTATTCAATCCAACGGTAATGGTGAAAACATGTGGCGTAACTGGGATTTGCCAATTTATGTATTATTTTCAATTTGGGACACATGTCAACCTTTAATTAATCTCAAATTTGATCATTTGTAATTTTTTCATTAATTTGGGAAATGACATGACAATTTGTGATTGGTCCAAAATTTCTCATTCAACACTTACCAAAATCGTATGAAGTAAAAATTTGGGTATTCAATCCCAATAAATGGAAAGCTTTTTTCTTTTTCTTTTTTAATTTGAGAGAGAGATGGAAAGCTATATTTAATTGTTAAAGATCAGGTGAAAATATAATACTAATGAAGGGTAAAATTAAACAATTAATTATAGATTCATTGAGGAGAGAGAAAGAATCCAAGGTTAAATTGGTCAAAAAATTCAGATATGAAAAAAATTCAAATTTTGGACATTTTTTTAAATAATGGTGGTAGAGTAGGCTATTCGGCTAATAATTCCAAAATAAAGTCTACAAATTAGCATATTCTTCACATATGCTCGGAAGTCCGAAGTGTGTTTCTGTCCGTTATTTTAATTTGGGCCGTGAGCCCATCCGGATTAGGTTTGAAGAGCGAACCCATGGGCCACAATGTAGCTTTAAGAGGCCCAATAATCCAGGAGCTGGGCATACGTGTAAGCTACGGAGAGAAAGAAGAAAAAGTCTAGTAAATGTCGGTCCCTTAATCAGCGACGGAGAATACACAGCGTTGTCCCTGCTGCAAGACACCAATCTCGGGACAAAGCTTAGACCAATTCCCTTGTCCTTCACTCCTTGCCATATGGGCTTGTAGAGAGAGAATTTCATTCACACAGAGAGAAGAGAGAGAGAGAGTGTGTGTTCTCAGCAAAGAGAAATTATGATCTGTATATATATTTTGAATGACAACCCCGCCATCCCTCTTGTCTCTCACAATTCATTCCGCCATCCATAATCTCTCTCGTATTTCTGATCTCTCTTTTCTCCCTGATCACATCGTTCTCGATCTTTTCCTGGTACTTCTCTTTCTCTCTCTCTCTCTAATTTTATAGATAAGATCTAATTCATCTTTGTTTTGTTATGAATTTGAGTGTGCTTGTGTTAATTTCCTACTTACCCTCCACTTCGATGCTTCTTCTCTTCTGGGTTCTTTTCTATGTTTGAATCTTGGATTTTGTTCGATCGTGTGCTTATTGAATTGGGGATTTAGGGTTTTGTTGATTGTTTATTACGTTTGGTCAACGCTATCTACAATCTTGTGGCTTCATCAAGATTTAGGAGGAGAAAAGATTGAATAGGTGGAGGGTGGAGTTTTGTTTTGCAGAAATGCCAATCGAAGTTTGGATGATTCTGTATTTATGATTATATCGACGCTTGACATATCTTCTCCTATCCTATATATGTTGCGACAATTGTGATATTTTCATCTCTGCTTGATTAAAAAATTTGTTTTAGTTTGAACTTTTTTTTACTTTCCTTTGCCAGAATGTGAAGATTCTAGACTACATCGATTATTATATTTATTGAAATCAGTTATTTGTTTGTTTCTCATAAAAATAAAACAAATAATAATAATAACAACCGTAACTTGTATGTAGAAGCGTTATGTAAGCTTAGAACCAATTTGTGTATTTACAATTAATGAATCTAGAATGGTGATATGTCAGTTTATGATTTTGAAAGAACTTTTGCCGTTCATTACTAGATTTTTGGAGTTTTGCTAATGTATGCATACTAAACTCGGTTTCTCTTAGATGGCTTAGTTTTTCAGATGGAACTAGGTCTGATCTTTTTTTCTTTTCTCCTTTTATTTTTTAGATGGCTTGGTTTTTAGTTAATGTATGCATGAAAAGAATCTGAAATCATTGGCTTGCAAATTAGGGTCTAAAGGTTCCCTAAACATAATAGCAATGCGGCTAATTTATTATCTCTTTCTCTATCATATTCCCTCTGAACTGTAGCCATATGATCTAGGGGAAGACTCTTTGAGATGCCGTCTCTGTAGTAAAAAGTGAGCTAGAAATACAGCATTGAGCCGAGGGTGAAAAATGGATAAAGAAAAATCTTGAAGCTGCTAATCTTCCAAAAGGAAGCCTCTGGAACCATTTTCATGTATCGAAGAAAGGATCTGTATCATTAGTTCCTGTGGTCAGACTCAGACCTTTGCGCACAATGTTCAAAAATCAAACCTATACTGGAAATAGCTGATTAGCTAGCAACTTTTTCAATGTTGAGTGCGTCACGAGTTGGTTAATGTTATTTTGTAGCAGTACAGGAAAGGAAACTGAATTGAAATTATTGCTTCACCGCTAGATATCTTTTTTTTTTTACTACATTTCATGTTTGAGTCTTTTTTGCTGGCTAGGACTTTCGAGTTACTGAGTAGATGAAATACTTTCATGAAGCAGGAAACTTTAAGGGCTGGAAAATTAAACGAGAGGGTTTTAAAGTTGTTTGTGGCAAGTGGAAAAGATGAAGTTCTTTCGCTCATTGAGGCATTCAATATCCAGCAAGTTGTCACCCCTGTTCTTCCTACCAGTAAGAAAAGTCTAGATATACCAATGTTCTGTTGCTCCATTGATTTTGTGGTGGGTTTATCCATTTCTCTTCCTTACTCTGAATACTTGATGCAGGGTGTTCAGAAAAATTCTAGGACTCAATGATATGGTTTGATTGCATTTTAGAGCATTAAACTTCAGCTGCTTCTTTTAAGGAGACCGAGACTTGCCAATCCTTTTTTATATATTTTTAAATTATAATCACAAATCATTGTTTTTATTTTCTTGAGAAGTTTGAAAGATGTCCCAGCTTGATATTAAGGATAGCGAGGTCGACATTGTGATCGGAGCACTCCACTTTGATTTGACATCATTTATGAATGAATGGAGGCCTATTTTCACCCGATACCACTTGATTATTGTCAAGGATCCTGAACTCAAAGAGGACCTTGAAATTCCAGATGGCTTTGACCTGGACGTCTATTCTCAACAAGATATAGATAGAATTGTTGGTACTTCCAATTCAATTAAATTCTCTGGTTACTCTTGCCGATACTTTGGCTACCTCGTGTCCAGAAAAAAATATATCATCTCAGTTGATGATGACTGTGTTCCAGCCAAAGATGATAAGGGTTTGTTAATGGATATTGTAGCGCAGCACTTATCGAACCTTTCAACTCCAGCGACTCCTTTCTTTTTCAACACACTGTATGATCCATTTAGGAAAGGAGCAGATTTCGTGCGTGGTTACCCATTTAGCTTAAGAACTGGGGTTGCTTGTAGTCTGTCATGTGGACTGTGGCTCAATCTAGCAGATTATGATGCACCAACACAAGCCCTCAAGCCAAGTCTGAGGAACACGCGCATTGTCGATGCAGTCCTGACTATTCCAGCCGGGGCGATGTTGCCTGTGAGTGGAATCAACGTTGCATTTGATCGAGAGGTGGTTGGTCCTGCTTTATGTCCAGCGCTGAGATTGGCTGGGGAAGGGAAGTTTCGGTGGGAAACCATGGAAGACATATGGTGTGGATTATGCATTAAGGTAACATGTGATCACCTAAAGCTTGGTGTGAAAAGTGGGCTGCCATATGTTTGGAGAAACGAAAGAGGAAATGCAATAGAGAGCTTGAAGAAAGAGTGGGAAGGGGTGAAGCTGATGGAAGAAGTTGTTCCATTCTTTCAAACTCTTAGGCTACCAGAAGCAGCAGTTACAGCTGAAGCCTGTCTCCTCGAGATTGCGAAGGCAGTAAGGGAGCAGCTTGGCCGTTCCAATCCAATGTACGCTCGTGCTGCTGAAGCCATGGTCGAATGGGTTGAGATTTGGAAGAAGGCTGGATCTGGTTCTTTGCCTGGCAACAATTAGGAGGAATTCATGAGTGAGTTTGGTCTCTTTCCCCCCTTCAACTAATAACAGAAAGCTCCCTTTATTTGTTGCTGTAACAATGACTCGAGAACTGTTGAAAATTCCTAATGACCAAGAGGAACTGTCTCACAGTTTTTTTCTCTTTCTTTCTCTTTTTTACATGTTTAGTACCTCAGCATCACTGAAGACAATGACATATTTTGTTGTCGTGTATGTTTCATAAGACATGCTTGTTTTGTTTGATCCAACAGGGTGAAAAGCTAAATACTTGTGTTTCATTATTATGGTTATTATTTTGTTTTGTGATGGTGATAAGAACATAGATAACCCAAATAGGAGGTCCAATTCTATCAATGTCTGAAGTTCCTATTTTTTCTGGTAGGAGTACAAAAAAAAAAAAAAAAACTAAAAAACTGGAAATTCAAACCAATCCATTGGTTTTGTTTTTTAGTATTTTAATTATTCTAGTGCATGTATATTGATGTATAGATAAAAAGACCAGTTATTATGAGCGTGTATGTTTTTTAATTTAGAAAACTGGCCAAAAAAAACAAAAATGTCAAATTTAAATTTATAAAAGAAGAAATATACCCAATTTTTATTTAAAATTATAAAAAATGATCAATCCGTGAAAATAAAAATAAAAAAGTGGAAGAAAAATAAAAAAATTCCAAAAACAGATAAGTAAACCAATAATAAATCGATCCAAATAAAATTAATTGATTGATTTTGTTATCTATTGAACATTGGTTTAGATTCTTCTTGGTAAAATTGATTGGTTTAGTTTAGTTTTTGGTTGGTACCAAAACCAACAAAAACAAACCTTATCATATTAAGGTGTTTATTTTTATAAATATTGTAGCACATTGACCATCGAGCCCTTCAACCCAATTAAATACAAAATAAGGACACTTTCCTTTTTAACCTGTGTAATATTGGAAAAAGAAAAGAAATCATATTACAAATTCAAAACAAAATTGAAATAGAAAAGTTAAGCATTTTCTCCCTAATCTCACCAAGCTCTGTCACCGCCAATTGGAAAAACTCGCCGCCTTCTGGTCAATCCTCGCCATCTGTGCCCTTCCATTATTCATCATCACCACCATCATCCCCCCCCGGCTGGGGTCTATACTTGCTCGACTCCTCCACCTTCTCATTCCCGCCACCGTCTTCCTCCTCCCCCTCCTCACGTATTACTGGTCTTTGCTTTGATTTTGTTCTTTATTTCCTTGAACTGATTTCTCCACATGATTTCCCTGATTTGAAATAATCTAGCCCACAAATCCAACAGACACGACGCGAAAGGTACAACAATCCTTTTCCCTTTCAAGGCAGATTTGGTCAACCGACCCCAGCTCTGATTTACTTGGAATCTATTTTAGGGCTTATATACTATATGTACTCCATGGATGTAGTACATAAATATATACACTTTATTTTCTATGTTTTGTTTTCAGTTTCTTAAATAATAGGAGGTGTCATCTATCTTAAATAATAGGGGTATATGTTTGCAAAACAATTTATATACATATGACAAATTACATAAAATATATATTTTAACAAAAAAAATTAAAATTAAAATATGGAGTATATTTTATATAGCAATTTTGACTATATTTTTCTAAATATATTTGAAATAAATTTTTGTATATATTTAAAGTAATATTGTATATATTTGAAATAAACTCTATACATATGCTTAAAAAATGAAATGCAAATGAATGCCAAAATTGAAAGGTAATGGAAATCAAAATCTAAAATAAGTAAAAAAACAAAAAATTTGTAAGACAAATTGAGGGGAAAAAGAATAAATCTCCTAAAATGTAATTATAAACATTTTTGAAGTAAATGAAGGTAAACAAATGTCATAAATATTGTTTTATAAAGTTAAAAATCAAAATTATGTAAACAAGAAAACAAATCGATATTACGATTTTTTTAAAATTAAAATGAAAATGTTAATTTGTTCCAAAATTATAGCTAAAAGCTCTAAAATAAATCAAAATTTTAAGGCATTTATGAAATTTATGATGTAGAAAGAATTTTGGTGTAAAAATATCTTTGTGATGTTTCTTTGTTTTGGCATAGGCTTGATTAGCTTGAATAAGTAGTGGGCTTCTGTGCTCAAGCTGTGAGTCCATAAAAACTGATGAACAAAGTCGTCACAATGTGTTTTTCTCATAATACTCATGAGTTGGATTCTAAAATTTTCTAGTTCTTAACCACTCTGAGATGCAAATTTGAGATATTTTTATATTTTCTCTTACATACATAAAATGGTGTTAAACGTTCGGTCACATTGTAATAGTTTTCTATAGTAATTTTTATTGAAAGCCTTAATTGTAGACCTATATTACACAATTGTCTTCTATACTCCATTTATTACATAAATAATCCAACGAAATGCAAATTTTCACTAATGTTGTAGTGTATTTACTATTAAGACCTCATCCACTATTTTTATAAAACAAAATAATAATAAAATAAAAGCCTAGAGTTTTGTGTTCTCTCTCATTCATTGCATAGTCTAGGTTTTGTGTATCCATGCAATCATTAATTTCTTTTTTAAAAAAATTTAAAAAAAAAAAGAAAATTTTCTCATTTTCTTATTCCCCCCGTAAATTCTCATGTTTCTTCCTCTTTTCTTTATCTTCTTCTTCCTACTCTCTTTTTCTTCCTCCTTCATTCATGGCTTCCTCTCCTCTTATAGTGGATTTTTGTCTCTCTCTCCTCTCCTCTCCACTAGCTTCTCTCTTTCTTTCTCTCTCTCTAATTGCATCAAGGAAGGATAATGACAGTAAACGGGACGGGGTTCTAGACAATAGTTTTGGGGCACAGTGGATTCCAGCAACACAGGGTTTTGGACGATGACGGTCAACTGTAGTGCACAAACCCAACTATCGACAGCGATAGGTAGGGCGACGAGTCAACAATGACAAACAAGGTGATTGAGGCGGAAGGCACGATGGTAGATCTAGGGCTTCATGAAGAAGAGATGGTGATGGGTGAAGGCGGAAAGCGCTTCACGGAGAAGAAGAGATGAATAAATGTACATATATATACTGCGATATATATTTGTTTATTTTATATAAATGAGGACAGTTCTTTTTATACACATATATATTCATTTATTTTATATTGTTATATATATATACCCTTGTATATATGTTTTATGTTGAACATTGAGTCCATTTGTGATTAATATACTATGATATATTTTGTTTATTTTTTACTACTTTGAATTTATGATATATACTATGGTATATAGATAGAATTTATGATATATACTAAGATTTTATATTGAAAATCAATTCAATTTTTTATTTATATATTGTGGTATAACTGATAAAAGAATTTGATTAAACAATATAAACTCGAATTTTATATATTGGTCATATGGATACTGTTATATTGAAGCTTTCAGATGGTAATTTGAGTACATTTATATTTGATGTATTGGTTAGAATATTTGCAAGTATCTAATACAATGTTCTAAGGTATATTTAAAAATAATCATGAATTCGCTAGAAAAACCAACAAGTTAATGTGAAACATGTTGTATTTTGAGTACATATAAAAAATATTTACCAGTGTATTTCATATATTAGTTAGAAGATTAAATCTAATACAATGTTGAAAGGTATAAAAATAACATGAAAAGTGAAAGAAGACGCTAGAAACCAACAAGTTGCGGTGAAAATGGAAAAATATATCATATTAAATGCATTTTCGCTCTCCAATTGAAAATGACAACTGTATATATACACACATGATAGTGTTTAAATATCTAACATGGTTTACATACGTTCGAATGTACAACTAGATATAGATTATGTACTACATAACATACATTATACATATAGTAATCAAAATATTAATCACCTAATAGAGAAATGAAACAAACCCAAAAACAACAATTTATGGTGTGCACTGCTGTGTGATTGCAATTTATGTGATGGTCGAAACTGTAATTTTTAGGGTGAGAGTGCTGGTTGGACGTGGAGAAAATTAACGTGAGAGTGTCGGTCTCCAAACCAAGAAGAGAGAATTTTCGTAGACCTTTTTTCGACTGCATAAAGAAGATAGAAAATTTCATGGCGATCAAACATGGAGGATGTAATTTTGCTACGAAATAAATCCCTACAATAAAGGAAATAATAACTAACTATCAATAATAAATGTATTAAAGATGAAAATTGTTTACCAAATTGGAAGTGAAGAAATGTAAACTAATTAAGGAAATAAAACAAAAAATTAGTAAATAATAAATTAATAATATACAATCTCATAATGGTCCAAAATCTTATATAAATTCTTTCAATGAAATAATTCAAACTGAACTTCCATGTAAATCTTCCTTTTATCTATTATAGACAAGTTCTATCTTAATTTGAGTGGCTTATTTAATTGCACATAAGTTGTCGACAAGAACTAGGTTTTTTTTTTTTTTTTTTTTTTTTTTTTTTTTTTTTTTGGGGTATGAGTAGGCCCAAATGAAAAATGACATGTTTGAAATTGAATGAAAAACAATCTTATACTTAGGTCATCACTTGTGAATTTACACATTTTTCATCACCTTGTGAATTTAAATTGAAAGGCTATTTGTGAAAAGTATAGGCTCAAGAAGATTTACTGTGTAAATCTTCCTTTTATCTATTTATTTAATTGCACATAAGTTGTTGACAAGAACAAGGGTTCTTTTATTTATTTGTTTATTTTTTTCCCTAATAGGCTCAAATGAAAATGACATACTGTTTGAAATTGATTGAAAAGCGGTCTTATGCTTGGGTCATCACCTTGTGAATTTACACATTTGACCTTGAGAACCACTTGTGTGCTGCGATTCAGAAGTTTTCTCGATCCTCAATCCCCGATACTCGATACTAAAGGCTCTACACTCTATATTTTGTATGTATTATGTTATATACTCGATGCTCTAAGCTCGATTAAGAAGTTCATTTGATGCTCAATGTTTGATGCTCTATGCTCGCTACTCGATGATCAAAGAAATGCATAAAAAATAAAAGAAAGAAAAAGAAACGCAGAAAAGGAGAGGGAAATTAGAGAAGAAATGGAAAAAAAAAAGAAAAAAAAAGAAGAAGAAGAAGAAATAAGGTTGCAAAACGTGGAAAGACCGAATGATGTATTTAGAGTTAAAGTGGTAATTTCACATAATGCAGAAGGTCAAATTCATTCGTTTTACAAGTATTTAAGATTAATTTTCATTTGGACTATATTATATAATTAATTCAAAATCAACTAAAGTTTGAATTTTCACGGTGGTAAAAGTAAGTAAACTTAGGGGTTGTTTGATAAATGGGTATGAGTTGGGTTGGGTTGGGTGGATATCTATTCCCATGTTCATTAAGTCCATAATGAAAAACAGTGGGTTTAATAACCCACCGTTTTAACCCACTCAAAACTCACCGTAATTTATAGTGAGTTTCTCCCCTCTTCTCTCTTCCCCGCCTTTTCGTTTCTCCCTTCTCTCTTTCCTCGTTTTCCGCCTTTTCGTTTCACCCCTCTTCTCTCTTCCCTCATTTTCTGCTTTTGGTTTCTCCCCTCTTCTAAATGGGTTATGCGGCAATCGAAAGGTTTCTACTAAATGGGTTTTTTTCCTACTGTTAGGGTTTTTTTTCTTTCTTTTTACGAGATTATGGAATTGGGATAGTGATGTCGCTGGATTTGGCACCAAAGCAATCAGATTCATGCTTTGTTTCCCGGCTACAACGCGAGCAACAACTTCGGAGTGTCTCTAAAGACATCACCACTACGATAGATAGAGAGAGTGAGAGAGAGAGAGAGAGAGAGAACGAGAGAGAGCAAGAGAGATAGAGAGAGAGAGAGCGAGATAGAGCGAGAGAGCGTGCATGACTCTTGTCCACGGGGCAAACATAAAAAAGCAAGAAAAAACTTTATCCAAATAGCAAAAGCAAACATAAAAAAAATAGCAAAAAGAAAAAAAGAAAATAATAAATAAAAAAAGAAAAAGAAAAAAACAGAAAAAAAAAGAAAAAAAAAGCCAAACATAAAAAAATACCAACAAGAAAAAGAATTCGAAAAAAAATATATATATATACACATTTGTTTAAGAAAACTGCACCGATACCAAAACTCAACTCAACTTAGCCCTTTAAACACAACACAGACTTTCTAACTCAACTCAACTTAGCATAACAAACACAGACATTCCAACTCAATTCAACCCAACTAATGCACCCCAAACATAGACAATCTAACTCCCCATATAATCTAACTCCCCTATAATTATTACAAACTCATCTCTGGGCGACAAACATCCATTAAAAGTTATGAGAAAAACTTCTAAAACAATTATTATTTTTCATTTTTAGTCTTTTTTTTATATATTTTAATAAACTAGTTTGTAAACCTGAATAGTTTTATAACTTTTCTTAGTTACAAAAGAAGATCCGACAAACAACTTAACAACTGTCTTTCGTTTAAAATACCCCAAATAAATTAATAATGGTAATAATAATAATAAAATACCCCAAATAAATAAATAAATAATAATAATAAAATTACGACACCTCTATTTGTAGTAGCTATCAGACAATTGTTGAGGTGTCCACCTCTTGGTGGTAGCTAAACCAGCAAGAATGTCTTTTGTATCCCACCGGGAAAGAAAATATGTTAAATTAGAAGGAAATGTGCTAGGGCATATTTGAGTCATCTTGAAATTGATATAATGACTTTTTGTTGTATTGAAAATAATCAGTTCGAAATATATATTTAATTACCCTTAAAATTAATTTAATATTATATTTTTAAATACAATTTTAACGTCATAAAAATTGATTTTGAATAATTAAAAACATGTTTTAAAGTGATTTTAAAAATAACAAAAGTGATTTTAGTCATTTTAGAATCATTCTCCAACATGCTTCTATAGGGTTGAAATCCCCACGCAGCAGAAGATTTTTAGAGAACCAACCCACTGTATTTTAATTTAGATAAAAAAAACAGTATATTTGCCAAATAATAATAATGTTAGAGAGACATTCTACTACAAACATAGACTAAGCATGCTATGAAAAATTAAAGATTCTAAATCTATAATAAAATTACAGAGAATAAAAGACCATACCTTCATTGTGATTTAGATGGATTTTCACCAACTCTTTTGGGAAAATATTTCTCTCTACACGATCTCTGTAAATTGTGTAGGAACACCACTACTTGGATTCACCAGTAATCTCCTTTGAGAAAGATGAAGTAGTATGGTGGGATCCTAATTTGTTTTTGGAAAATTCTACCAAGAGTGATTGGAAGAGATGAGAGAATCTCTCTTGGAAACCTATTTCCTCCTTATCACATAGAAGGGAGGAGAAAACCAAAATTGACCTCCTCCCCTTTTGTTAGGCGTGGAATATATATAGAAAAAATCATTGTGAACTCATGCCACGTATAATAACTTAAGTATCAGTTATTTTTATTTAATCAATCAAATCCAATTTAATTGATTAATTTATTTAAATCATATTTAAATAAATACCTCTCACGTAATCAATAGTTTTAATTCAATAAATTTAATTAAATCAAATTTAATCAAATAAAATTAAATAATTAATTAATTCACCAATTAATTAATCATTAAATTAAACAACATATATTTAATTTTAACCCTATAATTGAATCACATTCAATTATATTTCTCTCAAATAACCTATAGTCTTAATGTGCATCTAATACGCATCAGTTTCAACCTATAGTTTTAATATGAATTCAATTCATATTAAAATTAATATTTAAACTCATTCAAATATTTAATTCTCCCATAAATTAAATTTTGAACCAAATTCAAAATAAATTTATATAATAAAGTGAATAAACTTTATATTATAATGTATCTCTACATTATATTGTTTTCCTGAGTAAATTTGGACATTTCAAATTACTATAATTATCTCAATACTCTTTATGAGCTACCAATGGGACCTAATGGATCTACAGATCAGAAGCTCCAATTGTAATACCCTATCTCAGAACCTAGGTTAAGATGGCTAGTAAGAAAAGAAGTAAGACAAGAATAGTGGAGCTAAGATTATAAGTATGTGGAGTTAGGAAATTCTTAAAACAGAAAAGTTATGTTTGCGGAATTACTGAATTATTGGCCAAGGAATTCTATGCATTGAGATGAATGGAAGAAGGAAAAGTGAATTGTAAGCTGGAGTTTTGAAGAAGGCATTAAGAAGCTTGGAAAGAATTAGGTTAGATGATTTTGAATGGCAAGGTGATCTAAGGACTTTGGAAATCTTTCGAGTGTGTCAACTATGTTTGGGAAGTTTCATTATGCGATAAGAAGACTAGTTGGACGCATAGTATTAGGAAAAGAGTGGATATTTCACTGAGAATGAGAATGAAGGATTGAAGGCATAGTTGGGAATTAGTTATAAGTTAGATGTATCTTTGGAACATAATCAGGTTGACGCATAGATGGTAAAGCGTGAACGCATGGTACTTTATTTTGGAAGGAATTTGATATTGAAGTTTGGAAAAGGAACTTGAGAATTTGGAAGAAGTGGAAATCGCATGGCTCACACTTAGTCTTGAAAATTAACAAGTTATGAGAATAGTTTTGGAGGATGTTAAGCTAGAAAGAAAATAGAAGCCGAAGAACCTTAAAGCATGAGCAGCATGCATTGAAGGTTTATTATGCGTTAGTAAGGATTTTGGTGTTAGTAAAGAAGTCTTCGGATATATCATAGCAAATGCAGATAAGGTCATCAAGTGTTCAGGGTAGCTATGATTGAAGGGTTGCTATGCGTTGTAGGTGGCTACCATGGGTTGTTAAGGCTATGCATTAAGGAGCTTATGCGTTGAAGGTGGCTACCAGCTATGCATTGAGGAGCTTAACTCCATGATAAAATGGAAATGTAACCTCGATTTCGGGTAAACGCATAGGAAGTAGTTAAGGAAGGGAATGTAGCTTTGGCAAAGGTAGGACATATAAGCAAAAAGGAATAAGTTAAGTCATGGAGTGTTGGAAAGAAATCTAAGTCTCGGAAAGGAAGGATAAACACATAAGGAGAAACCGGGTGAAGAATACTATAGCAGATTGAGTAATGGATAGACTTCTATCGAGGGATGTTCTCGAGTGTTGGATAAAGTAGAAGGTTGAGAAGTAAGCTTAAAGACTGGAGCAGTAGGTGGACGCATACTAATTTATCATAAGAGAAATAGTTAAGTGCAAAGAAAAGGTTAAAGGAATAACCTTGGAATATAACTCAAGGATGCATAGAGGGATAATCAAGGAATCCTCATGGATAGGAGGAAGGTCATGGATGCAGAACGAAGTAAAGGTAAACGCAAAGAGTACAAACGCATAAAGGAAGGTCTTGAGTTGGATTTGGGTTATCAAGGGTAAACCACATCTTCCGATGTGTTATCACACAAGAGGAGGACTTGTAGCTAAGATTGGACATAAGGGAAGAGAATTGGACGCATGGTATTATGCGGTAAGGTACAAATGCATAGTAGTATGCGTTTGAGACATGGACGCCTAGTAGGATGCAGTGGAGAAACGGGGTCAAAAGTAGTAAGGCCGAGAGTAAGGAAAGGGAGTAAAGAAGCTAAAACCTGGAAGATGATTATTTAAATGCATAGGGAACACTATGTTGGATGAATAGTTTGTATATTGGAGTAAGTTGGACGCATAAGATGAGTTGGTAAAGGTTGCATGGGTTCAGATGAGTTGGTAAAGGTTGCATGTCACACCCTATCCCAGATACACTCTATACCTAGGATTGAGCATGATCCTATTTTCCTTACATATAACTCTATAAGATGGATACCATATAAATAGCAAAACAAACAACATTTCCATTATCTCATCAGAAGAACGTGCAATCTCTCAACAAACATATCTGTATATAATACATATAAGGTGCAACACGTCCCCCTTTCTACTCTCAGAAATATGCATATTACAAGATATATGTACAGTCTAAGTATTTACAACTATCCCAGAGGTTCGCTTCCAGATAGGCCTAGACGAGATTCTTCTGTAGGCTAGGCGTCCCGGACACGCTCGCTACCTGAAACAACAAACAACAGCAAACTAAATGAGCAGAAGCTCAGTGAGTGACTAAATCTATTAAACTATTCATAGCAAATATAAGCTAGTTTGTGAATTAATAACCATCACATATCACATCCCAATGAATTACCAAGATTCACTTTCCACGTGGCACATATAACTATCAAATTCTCATGTCTCACAGACTTGCAACTATTTAGTGCTTTCACTTCCCGTCCCTCAGCACTTACTCAATTGTAATTACAGTACCATGTGCCTTCATATGAAATCCCTCAGCACAGGTAATAAATTCTATCTTTGCTCAAGTGCCTTCACTCATGATCCCTCGGCACGAGCTAGTGTGTGATGGATTACTACATGCCTTCACTCATAGTCCCTGAGCATTGTAGTCCATTCCCTACTGTTGATCAAGTGCCTTCTCAAATCCCTCAGCACTTGATTCCTCACTTACTCACATATAGCTTTCACCATAAGGTCTCTCAGCCACTATTACATTTAGCCATTAGTATTAATACTCTTTTAGATCACTAACACATCACATTCTTAAAGCACAATACAATGTATCACATTTCCTCATCTATAAGCGTACTAATGTTTAACACAAGATATAACAAACAGTCACTCACAATTGGTCCCGGCTCTAAGTAGTTATAAGCCTCCCCAAGCTCTTCTTGGCCTGAAAACACATAATCCTCAAGTTTAGTTTCCATAATCTCCCTTTTCCTTTAACATACAATAGTAACGTTACTCTTAGAAAATTGTAAGCTGCCAGCGTTACTCATTTGATACCAAAACTGTACTAGCGATACTGCGTTGATTGAAACTAGCGAGACTACCTTGAGGAGCGATACCCAGCGACACTCTAGCGAGAATCGTGAGACGCAAAGCCTATCTTGCGTTGCAGCGATACTTGCTTCGCTGCCTTGTCTCTCGCTCACTCAGCGATACTTCCGCTACAGCAGAACCGTTTCCTTCTTCCTTTCTTCTTCCTTCTTCAACCTGCTAAACATTTCGTTTCAGCCAATTTCAATACTTTCTTCCTTCTACAAACTTATTAAAGTACAGATCCTTCATCTTACCTCCAAATTTCATGAAGAACATACTCTCCGTTTAGGACATATCCTTCAACAACTCCAAGTTACCCCTAATTATCCGGTAGTTCAACTCCAGTCTCTTCCTTCTAAGTTTGACACACAATTAAACAATTTCAGCTCAAGCATCCTTCATGAAACCTGCTAGAAATCGAGTTAACTTACTAACCTCAAAGTTTCAGCCCTAACCTCTATCTCTTCAATTTGTTCTTCCTCCAAAATCGAGCATCACTCTGAAGAGATAACAGCAGCCGAAACCTCTGTCAAACCCAAGTTTCTTCCACGAATTCAATGAGGTTTCTGCTTCAGATCAGCATGAACATCTTCTTCTACCTTCCTCTGATGTTTCGCCTTAATATGAACCCAACTCGAGCTCTGAAATGCAAGCAGAACAATTGAATTCTCAATCCACTTATATATATACCACCGACTTATCCTCCATTTCAACATTATACTATAATCCGTTCAACGCATACCTTCTATGCTCAGCTTCAGCAATGCACACGACCTCTGATGATATTCCTTTTCAAACTCTCCCGCCAAATAGTTAGCATATGCATTACTTTCTCTCGGCCAACACTCTTTGTCCAATGCATACCCGCCTTCGACGCATGGTAGCGTTCACCGCATAATAGCCTCACCGTAGATCAGCTCCCAACTCCTTGTGGCCTTTACTTCCAACGGCACACTGCCTTCAATGCGTTTGCCGCATAATAATCCTCGGTACCAAGTGATCCTCCACGCCTTATGTCCTCAACGCGTCACGACTTCAGCGCATGACAAACTTCCCTCACCTTTGCGTTTACACCAAAATTGTTTCCTCCACAACAGGTTGCCATCAACGCATAGCTGACACTTAGTCGTTTTCCCACTCCAAATGCAAGCCAGCCAACTACTTTTACACAGTCACCCATCTCTCGGCCCCTTCTTACCTTGCGTTCTCACAAAATTAGGTGCGGGGCTTACATTGCATGGGTTTATCTGGGAAGGAGGTGTCAAGATTGCATGTTGGATATGTCATGCAGCGTGACAGGTGGCAAATAAGTGGCAAAAAGAGAAGAGAAGTGAGATGGAAAGCACTCTATTCCAAAGCTATAAATAGAATCTTGAGGGAAAATGAGCAAAAGGAAGGATAAAAAAAGTCAAAGCTTCGGAGAGGAAGCAGGAGAAAGCTATCTCCCTGCGTTCAAGTTGGACCTTGCGTCCAAGAGAGGTCGACGCATCAAAGAGGGAAGCCAGAATAGTTATTAGTTAGACTGCACTCTGCGTCAGATGTCAAACCTTGCGTTCAAGGAGCAAGGTTGCGTCAACTGAGTTGCCAAAAAGAGGAAACAGTTACCTTGCGGTTTAGAATCTCAAGCCTTGCGTTCAAGGAGCTTGGGAAAGCAGAATTCGAAGGAAAAAGAGGAAATTCCTTAAGTGTTTTGTGAGTGACACTTTTCTTTCTTTGAAAATGGTTTAATAGAAATGTTGTTCTGGTTTTCTTATAAGATGTGGCATGATGATAAAGTGTTTACTTGAAAAGCATGATGATTGTTTATATTATTTATGAGGCATGTTATCTGTTTTCATTAAAAGGTTGAAATATGATAACTTGTAGAAATACAAGTTATTATAGTCACTATTTGAATTAATTAGAGTAACTTTAGAGCTAAACGCATGATTTTGATAGTTGAATTATGTAAAATGTATTACCATGCGTTGACACTATTTACAAAAGAAAATACCTGAAAAATTATGAGCTTTTCTGTTCTTAACGCAAGATTAAGAAGAAAAGAAGCACAAATAACCCAAGTACTAGAGACGAAGCTGCTGCGAGAACAAGTGGAAACCCATGCGTCGAGACTATGCGTTGAGACCATGCGTTGAGAAAAAAGTAGATACAGACACCTGGGCAAAAGGTGTCATGTCATTATGCAAAAGGACAACACGTTATCAGATCATGGCAGAACCAATGGGCCGACGATGTGAAAAGTCTGCGCAGCAGGGCAAGGAATTTAATGCAAAGGTGTCAGTTCATCATGAGTTTCAACTTTTCGACGCCTATAAATAGCCCAAAGCTTCTCCATGCACAAATTCTCCCTCCCTCACCATAACCAGCCTCCATTTCGAGCTCTTCTGAGAGAAGGATTCTGAGAATTTTCAGAGTCGTCTCCCAGTGAGTGAGAACCTTCACCCTATGAAATTTATGTATCAGATAGCAACCATCTCAAGCCTCCATGAAGCAAGACGTTGTCAATGGTGGCTTGATGTCTTCCATTTTTGTTTTATCGCCATTTCCCTCCTTCTTACTTATGTGTTGTTAATGACATTCGAAAGAATGGTTTATTTTCTTAATATGAGTTTGATTGACGATTATCTTCCATCTATTTCCATATTAAATACCTTACACCATGTTGTTTGAATGCTAAATGAGTTAGATGTTAGAGTTAGTTTTTCTTGAGCAATATTAAGTATGTTACATCTTGATTAATGCATATCATTAACTTGCATAGCTTTGTCTGACAAACAAATGTAGTAAGCACGACTGTGTATCTTGAGAGAGTAGACAGTTAATCTTTAGCATTTATCAAGACTAGATGAGGCGCAGAGATGTAGTTCATCTTTTGCCAACGCAAACTTACCATGCATCTTAGAGATAAGATTAATGTGGCGTCGAAACATTGAGAAATGGATTCACAAATGCAGTTTGTAGGTATGTAATTATACTTAGATATGCTTAAGTAACAACTAGCCCCTGCGTTAACTCTACTTTAATCGCATGGTCCCATTCATTCTCAACGCATGCTATCTGACACTAAATGACATTTGACTAACCCTCGCCGCGTCCACCTCATTGTTAGTTGTAGGAAGTTTTATTCATTCTTTATGTATAGTTTTAGATACATACAACCAACTCATGCACATATTACATGTATAGTTCACCGCATGGTCATGCATCTATTCTCAACGCCTAGTTATTACAAATCCTTGCGTTCGACCCTAGACTCACCAGGAAACCTATAAGAGCTTATACTTGGGCTTTTTATAGGAAAACTTGCTTAATCATGATCATACTTGAGTAATTCTCAACGCATCTTTGTACGGAAATTATAATATCTATTTTTGTGCAACAAGCTATGAAACTCAATTTAAATCGAAAATAGAAATCGAACAACAGAATACTCGAAATACATGTTTGTGAGATATTATTTATGAAAGATTTCTCTATGAACTGATTATGGTAAAATTGGTTTCTAAAGTGTTTTAGAGGAGGCTCAATGCTTCAAGGCATGTGAGTTTTCCCGGGACCCAGTACTAAGGGACATGGAGAAGGTACTTGGGCAACCCGTCATATTCCTATGTGCACATAGAGGTTGATATTGCTAGTGCGTCGAGTTTTGCTCCACATCGAGCCAAGGTTGATTTCGACGTTGGGTGTGTTGAGTCTTGCTCCACCCCAACTAAGGGAATTGAATGAGAAACTAAACGCGTTTTCTGTATCATTTTTCTAAAACGATCTTATACGATTTGGAATGGATTTATGTGATTTGACAGAGTTGTCGGAAAATATGCTTCAGCAGAATTGAAGTATTAAATCCTTGTTTTATTTGTAACAGATCTAACATGCCTGTTTTCGAATAAAAGTTAGTTTTATAAAACCAGTCACTCACGGGGCTTTAGCTCATGCTTTCCCATGTTTTTCTATTTTTCCAGGTAGCGAGCGAGTTCAGGATGCTTTGCCTGTGCAAGAACCTCGTCTAGGTCGTCTTTGATGATAATGGTTGGACAGTGAACCTTATAGAGGAGTCAAGGTTGCTGTCTTCACATCTCCTCTCGGGTTATGGAGGATAATCCAGGAGGGGGTGTGACACCAATGATATAAGATTAATTGGTTAAACTCATTAACCAAGGTAAACAATATTCGTTAACTGTGGGTACATTTCACTATAGACCCACAGTTGCACTCTTCTCACTGTAGATATATTTTTGTGTCAACGGACACAGACCAACAACAATAAGTTAGTCCTTCACTAGTATTCATAACAACAGTTAAGTCAAAATTACCGTTTTACCCATGTGTTACATCTACATCCCTAAGTACTAGTGCTCTTGTAATGAACAACCTGTTTATGATCCAATCACTAAACAAAAGTCTCTCTCGTGCCATTGAAAGGGTAGGGTCTTTTGTTCAAGACTCGGAGACACCACTTAAGAGAACACTCATCTACTTCCCTAAAGTAGGAAATGAGTGAATTCCATCTTGTGTGATTATGTTTCCAGCTCACCACTCGATCTCGTCCCCAAAATGGCAGGCTTATTGAGTCGGCAAACTGGCCACTCTCACCCATACAAATCAAAGGATAATCTCTCATGAATAGGAGTTCATAGCCCACTTAGGATTGAGACTAAGTTGCCTAGGTTATCATAGTGAAATAGAAACCTAACTAGTCAATGGTGTTACAGTTAGCAATTATTATTTCGCTGTATGGTCTTATGCAAACTCATGGCATAGGATACTCCCACTCGCATGTCCCCTACATGAATGTGTTGGATCATATAAAAAGTCAAAGTTAATTTAAATTAATCAATTTGACCGATTGTTTTTACCTATATTATAGGAAATTTGTGATGGATGCCAAATTCAAAATGAATAATGGTGAGCATGTCTTTAACGTCTAAAAAATTGCAAATATGACAGGATTTTCAAATTTGAATTATTATTTAGACTATATTTCAATTTTGCTCTTTAGTTGTGTTTTTTTCCCATTAATTTATATAACTTTTGTGTTTTCTATTTGCAGTAATATAAGTTAATTTTAATTTTAATTTATTTACTACACTTTTTAATTCTTTGGGAGTTTTTTTTTCATAAAATTATACATATGAAAAAATATTATATTTTAAATTTTTGTTATGATGTATTCCAATTTTATCATTTTATCACGATTTCAGCTTTTTGTAATAGTAAATACTGATATATATCCAAAAAGAACTTAGTTCAACTAACCACAACTATTAAAGATCAAAAGATTTATAGTCCAAATCCTTCCACCTCTATTTATATATAAAAAAGATAATGACATTATTAGTTAATTAATATAACCAATATCAACCTTTTATCTTTTTTCATTATGTATTTTCAAATTTTTAATCTTATTTCTTCTCTTAATCATCATCTTTTCTTCTCTCTTGAACATCAGTATATATATATATTTTTGCAAGTTTATCCACATGCTAATTTTTTTCATTTTTTCCGTATATTAATTAATTAATATACCTAAATATCAACCTTTTAATTTTTTCAATATGAATTTTCAATTCTTCAATTTTATTTCTTCTCTCTTGATCATTTCCTTCTCCCTGGAACATCATTATGCTAACTTTTTCATTTTTTTTCCATATAATGTATTTTATTTTTGTTTGATTACCTTTTCTATTTTAAGTTGCTTTTTTTTTTTTTTTTTTTTTTTTATTATTATAACGGATCTTTGTGGGTCATTTTAATGTTCTTTTGTTCGAATTAGAACCTCTTATGTAACTTAGGTTTTGACAAATTAGTTTATTTTCTAGTTTTAAATCAAATTTTAATGGTGTTAGAATTTTGTTATTGCTTGTATTATATTTTTAAGGTTGTTAGTTTCATGTACGTTCTAGTGTTGTTAGAGAAGATGTCATTCTTGCAGTTTATTTTTTTCCTTATTTGGAAAATTCTGCAGAGTTATTTTTATGGATTCTTTCCTTTCTTTATGGTCTGCAAAATTTGTTTGGGGATGTTTTTCGGCATGCCTATTTATTTGCAAATATTTTTCTTTGCTAGAGTTGTCGCTTCTACTTTTTTTTACTTGAAGTTTCTATTTCTGTGTGGTCAGACTTTGCGACTTCAATTATGTATTGTCTTTGGTCTATAATTGTTGTGTATGAATTGTGGAAATGAAAATGTACAAACGCAAGGTGCAAGTAAGCTATGATTATGCGTTGAACATACCATGCGTCTTACTTATGCTTAAATGCTATCGTTGGTGATCTGTCAAGTTTTCCTCTCCTTTACCCAAGTATAAGCAAAGGAGTAGGTTTTCTCGGTGAGTCCGAGGTCGAACACAGGGATTATTGATAACTTGTAGAAATACAAGTTATTACAACCTTTTTCATAGATAAATAGAGTATAAATAGAGAAGCATGCGGTAGTTTATGTTAAATTACATTAATAAATCTTTCTTTCCGTTATACTCTTGTATTTTTATGAAGATAATGATTTTACCACTTTTTGAGCCTAAAACGCATGTTTTGACGCAGGAATGCAGACGATGCGTTGATGACTTCTTAACGCAGGACGACGCGTTAGCAATCTGTTCTTCATGGACGCATGATCTGAACGGAACGCAAACAACTTGACGACGCGTTAACAACTCAACGCATAATTACGCATTAGCAACCTACGACGCGTTGACATCGGCCAAACTATGCATGGACGCGTAGACAACCGTTAAGGCAAGGCGCTGAGAATCGGATCGGAATCTTGAGAGATTGACGGATGATTGACAAACATGATTTGTGGCTAAAGTGGTGGATCTTAATTGGCCCGAGAATCACGCAATCAGGCGAGGTGGACGCAGTATCAATCTCGCCACCAATCAAGCAGATTTGCCATTAACTGCGATTTCATCATCTATAAAATGGCAGTTGCGAGATGAGAAAGGTTGTTGATTCTCGGAAGAACTCCATAAGTGACAGCAGAATTCTTTCAGACTTCAGCCGGAGACAAATAGCTCGAGAGAGAAGAGTCTTCCCTTCGCCGCACCACTTCACAGCAGATCATCACGCTTCCATCCGGGCGACTCAAGACATTGACGCCTTCCCTGCTTTCTTTCTTACTATTCTTTCTTAATTTTAGATTTGTATCAAGGAATTGAACTTATCGAAAATTGTATCTCATTTCATCAATAGAATTTTTCTTCCATGTCTACTCATTTCTCTCAATTGTCCGCTTTTTACTTTCAAACCATGAGTAACTAATCACTCAAGGGTCTAGGGTTGCGTTAGCATCTAACTAGGAACTATAGTGTAACTATTTTATCTTGTCAATTGCGAGCTTAATCCGATGTTTATGTCCATCTGACAAATCGATATAAGTAGTAATAATCAGACTGCTCGAGAGGGTAAGTGATTGTGGAACTCAATTGACAAGGGCCAAGTAGTGTTACCTGTCTATGGGGATAACATTGGTTCTTAACACTCTCCTATACGTTATAGACATATAACGCATAGCGGCTGACAATCGGGAGAAGAGTCGCAAGTATGAATAGAATACTACTGTGCGTTTTCGATGTTAGATGTTAATCAACCCGAACCGTTTCTTTATCCATTCACACACATCTTTAGTTGAACTTGCTGTGTCACATGCTTTCCATCTTTCACAACTTTTAGTCTAGTGTACAAACAATCGCTTTCCTTAGATTAAAAACAACTCTTTCAAATATTTATTGGTTACCCCTGTAACGCATGAAATCCAACTAAAATCTAAATCAATATAATCCCTGTGTTCGACCTCGGACTCACCGAGCCTATATTTTGCTTATACTTGGGTAAAAGAATAGGAAAACTTGACAAGACCACCAACGCATAGTAGTAGAACGCATAGCATGTTCAAAGCATGACATGTTGAACGCATAAACACATTATTTAACACCTTGCGTTAAGTTGATTTACACATACAAAATAGACGCAACAAGTTTTTGGCGCCGTTCCCGGGGATTATTGCATTGATTTAATTATTTTATTTGGATTAATGTGTTGCAGGATTCCTCAGTCGAAGGAGTATAGTAAGTTTCTCCTCTGCCAGAAGCTTCTAACAGTATCTGAGTGACGGGAGCAATCCATAGCTCGATATTGACCTAGAGATTGAGAGGACCTTCACCCGAAGGACAAGGTAGAATTGAAAAGGGGCCAATTGCTTGGACCTAATTCAAACGGCTAGTGAGGAAAATTGCCTGCGTCAGCAGGAGAAGTATTGAAGATGACTTACTCATATGCCGGAAATCTTTTCGACAGAACTCCATGGGACACCAATGAGTGGGTGGACGACGGATATGAATTTCGTCCCACCAATAGAAGGCAAACGCAAGCTGGAATGCTTGAAGCTGATGTTGCCAACAATCTTGCAGCGTAGCTCGCCAATATGACATCCATGCTGCAAACACTAGTCTTGAGAAATCAAGGTAGACCATTTGCTGCGATGAACGCAGTGCACGCGATGAACTCGACAACATCTGTAGACTGCCCGCAGTGTGGTGGGGGGCACTTGTATGACATGTGTCCCTACAACCTCCAGTCTATCTGCAGTGTTCAAAACAACCCTTACGGTGAGACGTACAATTCAGGTTGGAGGAACCACCTTAACTTCGGATGGGGTGGGAATCAACAACAAACGCAGAGGACTGAGCAGCAGCCGCAGAGAGGCAACCCTCCTGGTTTCAACCAATGGAATCAAGGCCAGTTTCATCAGTATTCGAGGGATCTGCAGGCGGACGAATCATCCTCATTGTCTTCCATGGAATCTCTTTTACGAGAAGAAAATAGTAAAATTGAAGCAACGCGCCAGTTGTACGAAGCGATGCTCTAGAACCAAGCCACTGCAATTCGCAATTTAGAAATTCAAATGAATCAAATTGTAGTGGAGCTCGAAAATGAAAAGCAAGAAGCATTGCTAAGTACAACCGAAGTTCCACGAGGGAACTTAGAAGAACAATGTCAAGGTAAGTCATTGTTAAGTGGGAAAATCAATCCCACAGCGCATAATGAGGGGACGCAAGGAAACTTGCAATCCTTAAATGCTCCCACAAGTCAACCGATGGAAACTATCACGCATAATGTCCAGCATCCATCATCATCCACCGCATCAGAAGAGGAAAATAGAGAGCGGAGAGAAAAAGCAACGTAGGCAGAACCTGCGTCTATATATGAAGCTACTACTTCTGGACGCATCCTGACTGACGTCCAAGAAGAAATCTCAACACCCCGCGCGGGTGATCAGGTAAAATTTAATGTAGTTAACGCGTTAAACGATCCTGATCAGTTTCAATTTTGTCCAATGAACGCAGATATCAATTAAAAGGCAAGACCCATGAACGCGGCGTTGAGAAGTGAAATCCTCAAGGACGGTGAAGATGGTGAAAATGATGAAATCCAATTACTCTCCGATGGTATAATTAAGAAATCAGACTGGAGCAACAGATCCGCAGTGTAAGCACTGATTTGCGTTGCCAAGCGTTGGGGTGCGGCCATGCGTTTGTGACTATGCGTTTCAAAGAAAGAAGTGGCCGGGAGCGAGAGTAAGAATTTTTTGAAAGTAAAAATTGTGGCTAAGTATTGACTAAGTCCATGCGTTTGTGGTTGATTCACGGAGGTTAGTGAGCTGAAGTAGCTACCTGCGTTGAAGGATAAGTAATTCTGGCGGGGAAGAAACGTGCTTGAACCATGTGCTAAAGTCACTTTGCGTTGAGGACAACCATGCACTGAAGTCGATGCATTGAAGACAGACATGAGTTGAAGTCGCTCCGCGTCGAAGACAGAGTGGTCTTGACGCGACGAAGATAGTGGTGTATGACCGAGTTGTAGGCGTCAAAAGTAGGAGGCTAGTTGAGGACGACGCCATGCGTTGGGTGAAGGATGGTAATGCTGAATTGAAGATTTACTATGTGAATACTTAGGAAAAACAAAGCTTACGAGATTGTTACGCAATCCGGAACAGCATGAGGTGATTTCGAAATACCGTGAGAACGAGGAAGAGTTAAGCCGTGAAATTTTGAGGTAAACTATAGAACTTGATTTCCTATAAGTTTGTAGAAGAGAAGAAGTCCTGAATCCGTATGGAATTGTGACTTTTAATAGATTGAAGTAAGAACAAGAGGAAAGAAAGAATCACAGTGCAGGATGCTGCTAAAACCAAGTATCGGTGCGTTGTCTAAGTGCTAGTAGCGAGACGAGTGCCGCTGAGACGCAAAGGAGTTGTCCGTCTCACAAAACTCGCTAGATATCGCTGGGTATCGCTACTAAGGTAAGGTAACGCTAGTGTTGCTCCATCGAGTATCGCTAGTAGCAACTCTTATTGGTTGGTATCGCTAGGATTCTCGTTTATAAAGTTAGTTTAGAAAAGAAAGAAGATTTAATGTCCAATAACGCAAGGTACATGTCTCTTGCAGGCCAAGAAGAAATAGGGAAAGTGTATAACCCACGTAAAGCCTAGAAAGAGTAGTGAGTGACTATTTTATTCTTAAAGTCTATTTTATTAAAAATGTTCTTATGAAGTATGATTTACAATGAACTGTTTAATATGTATAATGTTGATTGCATTACTTATAAGGCATGTTATATGTTTTTAAAGTGGATATAAGCATTCATATGAAATGTTATGAAATATAGTTTTGTATGATTTCAATGGAAGGATTTTCATATGAACTATTATGCGAATGAAATTCTAAAACGTTTTAGAGGAGGCTCAGTGCTCAAGGACACGAGAAGGCACGTGAGTTTCCCCGGGACCCAGTACTGAAGGACATGAGAAGGTACTCGGGCAACCCGTCATATTCCTATGTGCACATAGAGGTTGATTTGGCTGGTGCGTCGAGTTTGCTCCGCATTGAGCTAGGGATGATTTCGACGTCGAGTGCGTAGAAGCGTTGCTCCGCCTCAACTAAGGGAAAAGTTTGAAAAACTAAACTGTGATTGATAAACTCCTTGGAATACTCTCTTTTATGATTTAAGATTTGATTTATGAGATTAATGGATTTTATAGAAAGCATGTTTAATTAGAACAAAATGTTAAACTCTTACTTATTCGTTATACATAACATGCCTGTTTTCAATGAATGTTCGTTTTACAAAGATTTGTCACTCACTGAGCTGTTAGCTTATGTTTTCGAATGTTTTCCTTTTCTCCCCCCAGGTAGCAAGGACGTTCCCAGTGCTTAGCCTACTTCAGCTCACCCTGCCTAAGTCTCGTGTTCTCAAGATACAGTTCAGTCTGAGAGATGTACGTCGCATATGTTTTATGTAAATGGCATGTAGATCATGTAGTTTTGAGTGGGGAGTATTGGTGGAAGTTGTGAACATTGTATGATGGATATGGAAGTGAAATTATGCTATGTAATAAAAGCGTACCCTATACGGGGAATTGTATCAAATTATAAGCATGTGGAGTATGACTGAGTTCTTTGTATGTATATAAGTAAATGTATGCACAGAAAAGGAAGGTAAGAAGGGACAATATGTGTCACAAGAGGGGTGATGTTTATTGTTTTCACATTCCCTATCAGGATAGGTAGGTAATCCGGGAGGGGGTGTGACACGCAGCAAAGATCGAGTCGCTATTAAAAGAGCCTTCAACGCATGAGCTACAAACCAGACCAACGCATCCCAACTATGCGCGCTTAAGGGAGGTCATAATGTACTTCATTATTGCCTCTGCATTGAACCCTGACCGCGATAAAGGCTCGCAAGTGCAATAACTGAGCTTGCGTCGAAAGGTCCCTGCGTTGCCAAATGACTACTTTTCCAGGGACGCTTTCTTTTACCCTTGCGTTATTTTCATTTGAATTTGTTCTAGTATTTACTTTTTGTATTTTGCTTTCTATCTTCTATTTGTATTTTATTTTTAGCATGTATTTATTTCTTTAATTTCAGTTTAACAATGTAAATGAGATAAGCATGAAAGTAGGCGTAGAGTTTTTAATATGAACAATTTGATTTCACCGCATAATCTATTATTCATGCATGCGTCCAACGCATAAGTAAACTATGCGTTTATCGATAAACGATTTCTGTGTTTATCGAGTTAAGGTTAGAGGTAAGGTTACAGCCGTACATATTTTGTCAAACGCATAATACTTAACTTCCAGCGCATAATCTGACCTGAGAACGAGGAGTTCATCAGCTATGCGTTTATCATTAGTTCATTGCGTTTTAGATAGAGCACTAGGTGAAACGCAGATGTCCTCTCAGACTACGCGTTTTGCCCAGAAAAACACTCAAGTGCTCTATGTGCATTAATTAGCCGCCCATCACACTTGATGGGTGTGCGGCTCAATAAAATTTGCCTTGATCAGTGGGATTCCGGATATCGCGTATCCGCATTTATTACCGACGGCTAAATTAGCCCTTTATAAACGCGATCCGATTTCCCATTTTCCATTTTCGAAACCTTTCACCTCTTTAACTTCGGGCGATTTGTGTTCTAGCAGAATTCATATGTCTAACCAGTCAAACCCACAAAATCAAGAATACCTCGCCAGCAACATTTCCCTAAGACCTTCTTCATCGCCTACACCAATCCCCGAGGTATTTCTTAACCCTCGATCTCCATTTTTCTCCCGACCAACATTTTAGCATTCCAGACCTGTGAGGCCTTTTGCTTCTCTGGTCCGACCAAGACTTCCAAATCCTAACCCACCGTTTATCCCTAACTTCTCTGCTTCTAGAATCCGGGCTACTACCCAAAGACCACCCATATACCCATTCTTCCTGCCATTCGCCAGAACCCCAACCCGTCCACCAGTAGTCGACGACTCCGATGACTGCGTGGAAGTTTTAAATATCCGTCCCTTGAGCCAAATCAACCCAATACCTACCCCAAAACCCAAAAGCCGGGTCAAATCTTGCATCTCACGGCCCAGAATGAAAAACATGAGGGAGTTTTCCGCCGCAAACTTCAATGTCGGAAGCCAACGGTTAAGCACGAAAAACTCTGAGGCAGAGCAACCGGTTCCTGGAACGGTTCGCGATGAAGCTAGCACACTGCACGGAAGCAGTGAAGTACGCCGAAGGGAAGAAAGAGACGTATTCGGCGACATTTTGGAGCGAATAGCTCAAGAGGAAAGGGAGGCAAAGGATAGGGAGGATGACGGGGAGGTCAACCAGCCCTTGCCCCTATCACGTCCACCAAGCACGAGAGGGACGGAAGAGATGGGAAGAGAAGAAGTAGAAGAAGTGGTTGTCACAGTGGGGGAAGTGAACTCCGCAAAATCCCCAGATGAGTGGATAGCCGAAATTCTAAGCAAACTGCGTGACCCTATGGACGCAACCGTCTCAGACGCAAGAAGGGAATCACCCTCGCTGATAAAAGAGGTCCAGAGTCAGCTGAAAGAGACTCGGGAGGGTGAACAGAGTGGGGGAGATAAGGAAGGAGAGACCGCCTACAGCAAGGAGGACGTAGGTGAGCCACGTGAAACGCAAGGGTCTGTCCCTGCGTCTATCGGTCCTGAGGAAATGACCTTGAACTCCAATGAAGGACCAATCAGAAAAGTTGTGATGGCCACAGAGGCCAAAAGAAGAAGAGAAGAGGAAGAGGAAGTGGTACCCCTGTTGAGGAAGAAACGAAGGGTATCACAAGAATCTGCCGAGGATGAAGAGCCGAAAACCACAGAGCAAGGAGACAGACCTGAGTCCCCAATTGCGGCCACATCCTTTGATAGGCTGGCAGAGAAGATGAAGAAGAAGAGGGCCAAGTTGAGAAAAGAGCTCAGGGCCCTAAGAAAAGGAGTTGAGAAAATTGCCAAGGACGCATTGTCAAGCAAGAAGGCGGGCAAGGAAGTGCGGCCTCAAAAAGAGGGGGAGACGCAAGGCCTTCCTGATCCTCAAATAGAAGAAGCTGCATTGGCATTTGAAGAGGAAATGAGGGAAGAAGAAAAAATAGAAAAAGCAGCCGAGGAGCTTGAAAGAGAGCTACAAATTGAAGAAGATGAAGAGCTGGCTGCTAGAATAAAAACCGCAGAAGAAGGGGAAGCCGTCCAAGTTGAAGACCGTGGCAAGTCCTGATGCCACCATTAGACCTTCCCCAACCTCAAGCCCTTCACCACCACTTCCAACAACCAGAAGGGAACCAACTCCACCTCTACCTCCTCCTGAGACGCAGCGCCCTAAGCCACCTCCACCTCCTCCTAAAACGCATCGCCCCAAACATCCAAAACCTCAGCCTTCCACAAAACTCTCCTCCTCAATAAGAGTTGATGACTCACACTTTGGGGATTTTGGCGCGACTTTTATGCGTCCATCATCCCCTGCGTTTGACGAAACTCCATCCACTCCCCTGCCTCAACCAAACCCGCCTACCCCACCAACGCAACCACAACAAATGCAAACATATTTGCAGCAATCAATCTTTCGTCCAGTGATGCACTCATTGAATATGTTAGCACGCCGGCAGACGGAGCAGTTCCAATTCACATTGAATTACGTTCATCAACTGCTCTCGATCCGACCGGAAATCCTGCCCCCTAACATTCCAGAATGCCTCCAACAGCCCCTTGTCTTCCCAGTACCACAGCGCCCTGCACCTGAGCAGCAACGCAGACCTGATAAAGACAAGACTGATGGTTAAAAAAAAAAAAAAATTTTTTAGGGGTGTAGTCAAGAGTTGTAATTTTTTATTCTTGCAATTTTGTATCTTCATATTCAATTGTATGCGTTGGTGATAATAAAATTAATAGAATGAACATTTCTTCATCGCATGGATCTCTAACTTCCTTTTTGCGTTGTCCCTTGTTGTAAATTTATTCTAAGTACATTTAATTAGTCTTAACTTTTATCTTTGCGTTGAAAAGTTGGTCACTGTGATGATAATCATGCTTACACTTTTTGTACACTCTTTAAGTTAAATTACTTTCAATTCGTCTGCATACTATTCCTTAGAAATTAAAACCTACTTTGAATGTATGCAAGCAACCAATTCAAACCTCTTTTACAAAATTTTGCAACTTAATCCTTGTTTACGATTTAAGCAATGAGGACCTTGCCACTTTCAAGTTTGGGGGTGGAAGAGGTTTGAACTGTCAAAGATAAAAATATGAGGAACTTATTTCAATCATGTCAAAAATAAATAAATAAATAAATAAATAAATTTTAAACGCAAAACTCCGCTGGCAAGACTAATATATTTATCTTGTCAAGAGTTTAGCTGAAAACGACACCTGCTCGTAGTTGGCCACCTTCATGCACCCCATAGTTGGTGTGTCAAAACGAAGGTGGGTAATCGTAATCAGCGACGCATAGATAAATAACAAACTCCAATGTCTAGTGAGGAAACCGAGCTTAGATAAGAGTTTAGTCGAGAAGGGCACTTGCTCGTAGTTGGCTGTCTCCATGCACCCCATCGTTGGTATGACAGAATGAAGGTGGGTAACCCTACTCGACGCATGCTTAATAACCATATAATAAAACCAATGAAAGAAAAAGGAACTTTATATCTTCATCTTTTCAGACTCAGTGTTAAAAGAAGAAACAAAAATTTTGTGAATAATGAGTTAAAGAGTTTTGGAAAAGAAAGCTTGCCGCATACAAATTAGACCCGTCCTAAAGAAAAGAATATAGAGGTAGAGAAATAATATAACTAACGGGTAGCTGATTGAGTATAGCATTTTCAGAGACTAGTCAATGGTTTGAGAAAATGTTTAGATAATTGAAGTTTCTTAGATAAAAGTTATGCTTGAGGACAAGCATTTATCTAAGTTTGAGGGTGTGATAACTTGTAGAAATACAAGTTATTATAACCTTTTTCATAGATAAATAGAGTTTAAATAGAGAAGCATGCGATAGTTTATGTTAAATTACATTAATAAATCTTTCTTTGCGTTATATTCTTGTATTTTTATGAAGATAATGATTTTACCACTTTTTGAGCCTAAAACGCATGTTTTGACGCAGGAATGCAGATGATGCGTTGATGACTTCTTAATGCAGGACGACGCGTTAGCAATCTGTTCTTCATGGACGCATGATCTGAACGGAACGCAAACAACCTGACGACGCGTTAACAACAACTCAACGCATAACTACGCATTAGCAACCTACGACGCGTTGACATCGGCCAAACTATGCATGGACGCGTAGACAACCGTTAAGGCAAGACGCTGAGAATCAGATCGGAATCTTGAGAGATTGACAGATGATTGACAAACATGATTTGTGGCTAAAGAGGTGGATCTTAATTGGCCCGAGAATCACGCAATCAGACGAGATGGACGCAGTATCAATCTCGCCACCAATCAAGCAGATTTGCCATTAACTGCGATTTCATCATCTATAAAACGGCAGCTCTGCGAGATGAGAAAGATTGTTGATTCTCGAAAGAACTCCATAAGTGACAGCAGAGTTCTCTCAGACTTCAGCAGGAGACAAATAGCTTTTGGGTTGTATGTCATAAAACTCGTAGTTTTTGTAAATAGGTGATTTTTAGTACATATGAAGTTATTCAAGTGAATTAATTATTTATCAACTCTAAATCCAATTAAACTACGAACCCTTGGCTACTATCATGAGTACTTGGACTTTATGTGGAGACATAAACAGGATCAAGTTCGAGTAAGTAGCCTCAATAGTCTATAGTACATGGATTAGGTTGGGTACCTCTTCCTGGAGACACTATTGAATACGACCCGCTTCATGATTGTTACAAATATTGTAAAGTGTCATAAATGAAGTGATTCTGATTTGATCATGTAGAGACATGTGAGCGGGGGTATTCTACGTAATGAGATTGTGTAAGACTGACCCTGAAATAATTACTGTTACGTATTAACACCGTTTACGATTAACACTGATTAATTTCACTTATCGATGACCTAGATAACTTGATCTGAATCTTGAGCTATCTATGAACTCCTATTTATTCAGAATTATCCCTTGATCTACATAGGTAAGAGTAAGCTCAATAGCGCTGCTCAACATTCCTCCTATTTCAGGGATAAGACTAGGTAGATAGTTGGGAACATAGAATTTGCAAAACGGAATTCACTCCTACCCAACTTAGGGATAGAAGAGAGGTTGTTCTCTTAAGTGTTGTTCCCAGGACTTGAACAAGGGGCCCCATCCTCTCATTGGCCCGAGAGGGAATGGATTTAGTGATTAGATCCTAAATTAATTGTTCATTAGAGGGACAATGGTACTTAAGGAGAAAAGATGTAACTCAGAGGTAAATCGGTATTTGAACTAGCTGAAGTTATGAACAACCTGTGAAGGATTGACTTATCGATGACGGTTATATCAAATGGACACAAATATATCTACAGTGAGGAGAGTGCAACTACGGGCTTTAGTGGAGTGTCCCGTTAGTTAACGAATGTTGGTTAACTAGGTTAAAGAGTTTAGCCGGTGATACCAATTGATGGACAAATGAGCATGCAGCAGAAGTTAATTTGATCAATTTTCACTCTAAGATGCTCAATTTAGATGATTAAACATGCAATTAAGAAGAAAAACCAAAGTTTCAAGAACACTTATCCTTGAAGCTCTAAATTCTCCTTCAATTCTTGATGAATTTCAGCACCACTTGGTTGTAGACCACCACAAGAGTCTTCTCTACTATTCTCTAGGCTTAGATTGGATGGTGGGATCCAAATTTGTGGTGAATTTGAGAAAGAATGAAGGTTGGGAAGAAGATGAACAATGGATAGAATTTTGCAAAATTAACCCTTAATTTCACAAAATTCTTAACCATTTTTATGTCAAAATCATCTATATTTATTAAAGAATAACATGCAATCCAATTGCATTTAATTTGTTGGTTAATTGTGAAGAAGACAACCAAGCTCCTAGCTTAGTTAGTGGGAAAATCCAATCTTCAAAAATCAATTTTAAAATCAATTTTCAATGAATTTCCAAAATTGAATTAAAATTGATTTTTAATTTCAAAAAGACAATTAAATAATTAAATAAAAAATAATTTAATATTTAATTAATTAAATATTATTATTTTAATATTAAATAATAAAATAATATTATTTTTCCCACTTGTCCCGATTTTTCTAAAAAAAAAACCGATATGAATCCCTATTCATATGATTAATATTTAAATTATATTTAAATATTATAATTAACTCTATTTGTACGTTTAATTCGTAATTAAACGCTGATATATCGTATATATCTAACTTTCATTCCTTAAGCCAAGATTTGAACGATTCAAACTTATTCACCACATTATCTAAGATTTTAGTCCATTTATGAGCTAGTAGAGGGACCTAATGGACCTACAGATCATGAGCTCCAACGATCCGAGATTAACCGGCTAAACTCTTTAACCTAGTTAACCAACATTCGTTAACTAACGGGATGCACTCTCCTCACTGTAGATATATTTGTGTCCATTTGATATAACCGTCATCGATAAGTCAATCCTTCACAGGTTGTTCATAACTTCAGCTAGGTCAAATATCGATTTACCTCTGAGTTACATCTTTTCTCCTTAAGTACCATTGTCCCTCTAATGAACAATTAATTTAGGATCTAATCACTAAATCCATTCCCTCTCGGGCCAGTGAGAGGATGAGGCCCCTTGTTCAAGTCCTGGGAACAACACTTAAGAGAACAACCTCTCTTCTATCCCTAAGTTGGGTAGGAGTGAATTCCGTTTTGCAAATTCTATGTTCCCAACTATCTACCCAGTCTTATCCCTGAAATAGGAGGAATGTTGAGCAGCGCTATTGAGCTTACTCTTACCTATGTAGATCAAGGGATAATTCTGAATAAATAGGAGTTCATAGATAGCTCAAGATTCAGATCAAGTTATCTAGGTCATCGATAAGTGAAATTAATCAGTGTTAATCGTAAACGGTGTTAATACGTAACAGTAATTATTTCAGGGTAAGTCTTACACAATCTCATTACGTAGAATACCCCCGCTCACATGTCTCTACATGATCAAATCAGAATCACTTCATTTATGACACTTTACAATATTTGTAACAATCATGAAGCGGGTCGTATTCAATAGTGTCTCCAGGAAGAGGTACCCAACCTAATCCATGTACTATAGACTATTGAGGCTACTTACTCGAACTTGATCCTGTTTATGTCTCCACATAAAGTCCAAGTACTCATGATAGTAGCCAAGGGTTCGTAGTTTAATTGGATTTAGAGTTGATAAATAATTAATTCACTTGAATAACTTCATATGTACTAAAAATCACCTATTTACAAAAACTACGAGTTTTAGGACATACAACCCAACAAACTCCCACTTGGACTAAAACTCCTTGTGGGTTACAACAAAGTTGAGTACAGTAAGAGAAATCTAAATACAATAAACTAGGGCATCCCATACCCACAATTTCTCCCACTTGCCTTATTTATTCTACACGTAATCCTAAACTCTTCAGGTGGCCCTCAAAAACAGTAGCCGGGAGGGCCTTTGTAAAAGGATCAGCAATGTTGTGTTCAGATGCTATTTGTCTCACAATAACGTCTCTTCTCTGCACAATTTCTCTGATGAGATGGTATTTGCGCTCAATATGCTTTCCGCGCTTATGGCTTCTTGGTTCTTTGGAGTTCGCTACTGCCCCACTATTATCACAATGTAAAGTGATTGGTAGATGCATGTCTGGAACAATTTCTCTCACAAGTGGGAAAAATAATATTATTTTATTATTTAATATTAAAATAATAATATTTAATTAATTAAATATTAAATTATTTTTATTTAATTATTTAATTGTCTTTTTGAAATTAAAAATCAATTTTAATTCAATTTTGGAAATTCATTGAAAATTGATTTTAAAATTGATTTTTGAAGATTGGATTTTCCCACTAACTAAGCTAGGAGCTTGGTTGTCTTCTTCACAATTAACCAACAAATTAACCATTTTGTGTTGTCAAATTTTGATGCAATTGGATTGCATGTTATTCTTTAATAAATAGAGATGATTTTGACATAAAAATGGTTAAGAATTTTGTGAAATTAAGGGTTAATTTTGCAAAATTCTATCCACCGTTCATCTTCTTCCCAACCTTCATTCTTTCTCAAATTCACCACAAATTTGGATCCCACCATCCAATCTAAGCCTAGAGAATAGTAGAGAAGACTCTTGTGGTGGTCTACAACCAAGTGATGTTGAAATTCATCAAGAATTGAAGGAGAATTTGGAGCTTCAAGGGTAAGTGTTCTTGAAACTTTGGTTTTTCTTCTTAATTGCATGTTTAATCCTCTAAATTGAGCATCTTAGAATGAAAATTGATCAAATTAACTTCTGCTGCATGCTCATTAATCCATCAATAGCTCTAGAGAGAAGAGTCTTCCCTCCGCTGCACCACTTCACAGCAGATCATCACGCTTCCATCCGGGCGACTCAAGACATTGACGCCTTCCCTGCTTTCTTTCTTACTGTTCTTTCTTAATTTTAGATTTGTATCAAGGAATTGAACTTATCGAAAATTGTATCTCATTTCATCAATAGAATTTTTCTTCCATGTCTACTCATTTCTCTCAACTGTCCGCTTTTTACTTTCAAACTATGAGTAACTAATCACTCAAGGGTCTAGAGTTGCGTTAGCATCTAACTAGGAACCATAGTGTAACTATTTTATCTTGTCAATTGCGAGCTTAATCCGATGCTTATGTCCATCTGACAAATCGATATAAGTAGTAATAATCAGACTGCTCGAGAGGGTAAGTGATTGTGGAACTCAATTGATAAGGGCCAAGTAGTGTTACCTGTCTATGGGGATAACCTTGGTTCTTAACACTCTCCTATATGTTATATACATATAACGCATAGCGGCTGACAATCGGGAGAAGAGTCGCAAGTATGAATAGAATACTACTGTGCGTTTCCGACGTTAGATGTTAATCAACCCGAACCGTTTCTTTATCCATTCACACACATCTTTAGCTGAACTTGCTGTGTCACATGCTTTCCATCTTTCACAACTTTTAGTCTAGTGTACAAACAATCGCTTTCCTTAGATTAAAAACAACTCTTTCAAATATTTATTGGTTACCCCTGTAACGCATGAAATCCAACTAAAATCTGAATCAATATAATCCCTGTGTTCAACCTCGGACTCACCGAGAACACCTATTATTTTGCTTATACTTGGGTAAAAGAATAGGAAAACTTGACAAGACCACCAACGCATAGTAGTAGAACGCATAGCATGTTCAAAGCATGACATGTTGAACGCATAAACACATTATTTAGCACCTTGCGTTAGGTTGATTTACACATACAAAATAGACGTAACAATTATGTTGATGGCAAATCTGCTTGACTGGCGGCGAGATTGATATCATGCGTCCATCTTGCCTGATTACGTAATTCTCGGGTCAATTAAGATCCACCACTTTAGCCACAGATTATGTTTGTCAATCATCCGACAATCTCTCAAGATTCTGATCTGATTATCCGCTGCCTTGCTTTGATGGTTGTTTATGCGTCTATGATAGTTTGGCCGTTGTCAACGCATCATGAGTTGCTAATGCATAGTCTTGCGTTGAGTAGTTGTTAACGCATCTTTAGGTTGTTCGCGTTCCGTTCAGATCATGCGTCCATGAAGAACAGATTGCTAAGCATAGTCTTGCGTTAAGAAGTCATCAACGCATCGTTTGCATTCCTACATTAAAACATGTGTTTTAGGCTCAAAAAGTAGTAAAATCATTATCTTCATAAAAGTACAAGAGTATAACGCAAAGGAAGATTTATTAATAAAAAATCAACAGAAACTGCCGCATGCTTCTTTATTTAATCTCTATTTATCTAAGAAAAAGGCTACCATAACTTGTATTTCTACAAGTTATCAATAATCCATTATGCAAAATCGTTGTGGAAGCATTCAATGCAAGGAGCTATTTATGGTTTTAAGACTTTACTCTTGAGAAGGGATTCTCTATCTTATGAGGAGCCTAAGATTTTATTAGATGAGAAGGAATTCTCAAACTTAGGGTGAGCCTAAGTTATATCAGTAAAGGTTGTTCACAAGTAGAAAGGAAAGATAACATCAAAAGAGAGGGAGTTTCGCACACTGAGGGGAGCCAAAGTGTTCTATATTAACATATATTAACATACTTAAGGGAAGCTTAAGTTCTATTGAGAGGGAGTCTCACATCTTGGGGAGGGGTGATCAATGAGTTAGGCCATACATGTGTCACTATAAATGTAATTACTTTATAGATAGGTACTACATTGTAAATGCTCGACTTTTTAATATTAGTAGATTATCTTTCTTAGGCTCATTGCCCCCATAGACGTAAGTGGTTATCACCAAACTAGTTTATCAATCTTTTTGTGTTCTTTCTTGACTCTCTAATTGTTATTATTTTGTTGTCACAGTACGTGCCTGATCATCTTGTTTAACATATGTATATCTTTTTCAAATGGTACATCAGATGTATAATTGATATACCAAATTTATAGTAGATCAGTTGTATATAAGTTCTATAATTAATATATAAAATATTAATTGCATCAATTTTATGAATCAATATAATAAGAGTAGAAACTATTAATAAACCAAAAATCAATATAATTAAAAAGAGAATACTCAAACTGAAGTAGTTATGAACACATATGCGGAATTAATTCAAATCTAAAGCACTCTAACTACATCAATTTTAAGGATTAAACATGTTTCTTCTCAAAATCGAAAAATAGCATTTTGATACTTGTTGTACCTCAAAATTGAAGCAAATTCCTTAAAGATTTTGATTACGAACACTTCGTGGACAATCACAAGAATTTTCCTCATTATTCCTTGGCCTTAGAACCGATTGTGGGATCCAAATCATGATGAATTTGGAGCAAATTTGAAAGCTATTGAGAGTTTCGGAGAGTTTGAGAGTTTTGGAGAATTTTCAGCAAAATTCTTAACCTTTTTTCATTCTTCCTTTCCTCTATATATAGAATAAAACATGCAAATCAAATTTACATGCATAATGACACCAATTTGGTGATTAAACAAATGGATTAAGAGGTGTTTCAAAGAGGGTTAAAGAGTGTTTCTACAACACCCACCTCCTACTTCATGCAAAATTGAAAAATCCTAAAATTCAAATAAATTTCTATTTTCAATTTCTTTAATTTCTATTTTCAATTTCTTTAAAATTAATTCTATTAATTAATTTTAAATAAAATAATATTAAATATAAAATTAATTAAATAATAATTGATTATATTAAATTAATATTAAATATTAAATTATTAAATTTTCCTCTTATCTTGATAATTTCCAATCCAATGAATCACTATTCATGCAATCAATATTTAAATCATATTTAAATATTTTCCAACTCTCCAATTTTTGTTTAATTTATAATTAAACGAACAAACTGTAAAACATACTCCCTTAACGAATTTGAACATTTTCAAATTCCCTCATCACATTGTTCTAAGGTTTAGTCCATGAGCTAACAAGGGGCCCTAATGGACCTACAGATCATGAGCTCCAATGATCGGAAATTAATCGACTAAACTTTTTAACCTAATTAATTAACATTCGTTAATTGCTGGGATATTTCACTATAGCCTAGTAGCTGTATTCTTCTCACTGTAGATATATTTCTGTCCACTTGATATAACAATAATTAGTAAGTCAATCTTTCACAAATTGTTCATAATCACAGCTTGGGCAAAATTATCGTTTTACCCCTATAATTACATCTTGTTCCTTAAGTCCTACTGATCCTCTAATGAACAATTTGTTTGTGGTCTAACCACCAAACCGAGTTCCTCTCAAGCCAATGAGAAGGTGGGGCCCCTTGTCGAAGTCTCGGAGTCAGTGCTTAAAAGAACAACTTCTCTCCTAACCTTGAAATAGGTAGGAATGAATTCCATCTCGCAAGACTATGTCCCCAACTATCTACCTGGTCTTATCCCTAAAATGGTAGGCTTATTGAGTGGACGAATTCGGGCCATTCTCACCCGTGCAGATTAAAGAATAATCCTAAATAAACATGAGTTCATAATTAACTCAAGATTAAGATCGAGTTACCTAGGTCATCATATTGAAATAATTGGTCTTTAACAGTAAACAACGTTATAAAGTAAAAGTGATTATCTCATGGTGTCACACCTTTTTTCTAAGACCAGTGCGTTGAAGAGCCTATAAAGGGAAGAAGTAGGACAAAAGCGGTTTGTGCTCAAGTGTTAGTTTACATAGGCCGTAGATGAAGTTTGAATTAGAAGGATTTGATTGAAAGGTTGCGTTGAGTGATTTCTGGGTCATGGAATCAAAGTAATTCTTGAAGTTGAGAATTCTACTGTGTAGAATAAACAGATCAGGAGAACGCAACCATGACTTTGAGCTTGGAAGTAAGATCTAAGGAAAGAAAGGAAACCTCATCAAGTGATGGGAAGGGTTAAAAAGAATAGCTGAGAGATAAATGAAGTTGGATGCATACTTAGTGGAAGACCATGTTGGACGCATGGTAGAGACCAATCATGGAAAGGTAAAGGTAAAACGCATAAGGAAGAATCATGGAAAGAGGCAATGACAATCTATGGTAAACGCACAACTCCTATCAAGGAAGATTTTGAATTGGATAAGTTAGAAGATTGAGAAGTAAGCCTAAAGGAAGGAGGCTGGAGATGGATTTACGATAGGATTTATTGTTGATGAAATAGCTCACATAAGCAAGAGATTGGAAACATGACCTTGGAATACGGCATAAGAGTGCATAAAGGAATAATTAAGGAAACCTCAAGGATAGAAGGAAGGTCATGGACGCAGAACGAAATAAAGGTAAACGTAAAGAGTGCAAATGCATAAAAGAAAGGCATGTTAGTAAGTGGTTAAGGCAGACGCATGGTATTATGCAGTAAGGAACAAACGCATAGTAGTGTGCATTTGAGACTTTGACGCCATGAAGTACGCGGTAGAGAAACGCTGTAAGTCCCTACCTGACATTTGGGAGTTGGCAAGTTAAGAAGAGATTATGAGACGGGCATTGGATAGAGAAAGTTGGTCGAGCTGTATGGGAGCAAAAGTGGCCAAGTGTTGGCAATGCGTTGGTGGGGCTACGCGTTGAGAGTATGACCGAGGCGTCGAAGGGCACTATGCGCCGAAGGCCACTAGGCGTTGAAGGCCACGAGGCGTTGAAGGTCACGAGGAGTTGAACGCCACTGTGCGTTGGAAGCCACTATGCGTTGAAGGTCACTATGTGTTGAAGGTTGGTATGCGTTGGTACATTAAAAGAGTGGCTGAGAGGATCATGCGTTAGTCGGCTATCCGACGATGGGGCGTTGGGCAATTGTAACACAGCAAGTTGAGGCTATGTATTGTTGAAGCTATGCGCGGAAGGTTGCGTTGGCCAACCTAAGTAAGAAGGTGATGGCCGTACTGGTGAGTCGGTGGTATATATATATAT
The DNA here is from genome assembly GCA_030954485.1 of Citrullus mucosospermus. Taxonomy (NCBI): domain Eukaryota; kingdom Viridiplantae; phylum Streptophyta; class Magnoliopsida; order Cucurbitales; family Cucurbitaceae; genus Citrullus; species Citrullus mucosospermus. Next base: position 13,101,783 of record CM062064.1, read on the forward strand.
ATAAGTAAGTATGCCGACTATGTCACACCCCCGCCTAGATACTCCTTATCCCTAGGAGTGAGTGTGAAACCGCACTCTCTCTAGTTCATATCTAAAGCATAAATCATATAAATATCTTCCATATTAAACTAAATGCCAGCTTAATCTCAAATAGAAACACCTTTACTATTAAGCCATGCGATAATATAACAACCTATCATCAAGTGTTCTATACATATATATGTAATACAAAACGATCCTCTCAGCAGTCCCATGGAACATGTACATTACAAAACATGGACATAAACTGAGTATTTACAACTATCCCAGAGGTTTGCTTCAAAGTAGACCCAGACGAGGAACTTCTGTAGGCTAGGCGTCCCGGACACGCTCGCTACCTGAAACAACAATCAAACAAACAAATTGAGTGAGCCTAGAGCCCAGTGAGTGACTAAATTCATTCAGATATTACTAACAATCATGAGCTAGTATAAACCATAGTAACCACTACAAATCGCATATCAAAAATCTCTAAGCCTCTTATGCTATAGATCACAACCATACCAACATCCATACAATTCCATGGCAAATATCTAACCCTTGCTGTGATGAAGCACACCTCAACTCATTCATATTCCAGTACAAATTCTCATTTCTAATCACATAAAATAAACATTATGTTCCTCGGATTTGCAAACTCTCGAGTGCCTTCACATTCCGTCCCTCAGCACTGAGTTTAACTATGTCAATATTACCATGTGCCTTCACACGAGGCCCCTCAGCACTGGTAACCAATCAAATCTCCGCTCAAGTGCCTTTACTCATGGTCCCTCAGCACGAGCTAACATATGATGGATTTCCACATGCTTTCACTCAAGGTCCCTCAGCTCTGAAATCCATTCCACCTAACTACTCAAGTGCCTTCACGCGTGGTCCCTCAGCACTGAGTATCATGTTACATATTCACTTAGGCCTTCACCATAAGGTCCCTCAGCCATGATTACATTTAGATAGTATATTTAGTTTTCTTTAAACTTACCAACACAACATAATCACTTCAAATACTACACCGTACCATAACTTCCTAATCATCCATTGCCAAATAATTATGCTAAAAGTAACCACAAGATATAGTAGAAAGTCACTCACAACTTGTCTCGGCTCTAAGTGGATTATATGCCTTCCCGAGCTCTTCCTGGCCTGAAAATACATATTTTCCACGTTAAGTTTTCCTTAGACTTCCTTTTCTTTATACTCATTAAATATACATAATTAAACCCTATGCTCGTTTCATCTCCAAACTCTCTTTTCCTCAAGACACTCACAAATAACGTTACTCCACATTCTGTGGTGAGATTACCAGCAGAACTACACTACATAATACTGCACTAGCGATACCGGGTTGAACAAAACTAGCGAGATTACCTGAGAAGCGACACCCAGCGAGACTTCAGCGAGAATTGTGAGACGCAAAGTCCCTCTTGCGTTACCAGCGACACTGGCTTTGCTGCCCAGTCTCTCGCTCTCTCAGCGATACTACCGCCGTAGCAGAACAGTTTTTCTTCTTCCTTTCTTCTTCTTTCTTTAACCTGCTAAACATCGCATTCTTGCCAATTTCAGAACTTATTTCCTCCTACAAACTTATAAAGACATAAGTCCTTCATCTTACCTCAAAGTCTCATAGAGAATGTCCTCTCCGTTTAAGATATATCCTTCAACAACTCCGAATTGCTCCTAATCATCCGGCAATTCAGCTCCGATCTCTTCTACCTGGAGTTTAACACACATTTACTCAATTTCAGCTCAAGTACCCTTCATGAAACTTGCTAAAAATCGAGTTAACCTTACTAACCTCAGAATTTCGGCCCTAACCACCGTTTCCTCAGTTCGTTCTTCCCCCAAAACTGAACGTTACTCTGATTAAGTAACACTAACTGAGTCCTCCACTCCGCTCAAGTTTCCTCCACAGAAACGACGAGAATTCCACTCCAAAACAACATGAACACCTTCTTCTACCGCCCTCCGTTGTTTAGCTTCGAAATGGAATCAACTCGAGCTCTGAAATGTGATCAAAACAATTGAATTCTCGGTCCACTTATATATATACCACTGACTTGAACTCCATTTCGTCTCTATATAATAATCTAATAACGCATACCTTCTGTACTTGGCTTCAGCAACGCACAACCTCGGTTTTGTATGTTACAATTTTCCAACTCCCTCGCCGGATAGCTGACAAACGCATTGTTCTCTCGGCCAACCTTCTATGCACCAACGCATACCCACTTTCAACGCATGGTAGCGTTCACCGCATAGTGACCTTCATCGCAGATTGGTTCTCGACGCCTCGTGGCCTTCAACTTCCAACGCCTTGTGGCCTTCAATGCGTTCATCGCATAATAACCTTCGACACAGAGTGGCTCTCCACGCCTCGTGACCTCAACGCCTCATGGCCTCAACGCCTAATAGCCTTCCCTCACCTCTGCGTCCCCGCCAAAACTACCTCCATCAAGGCATAATGCCACCAACGCATAGCTGATACTTAGCCATTTTTTCTGCCCCCACACACATTTTAGCCAACTATCCTACCAAACGCCCATCTCTTGATCTCTTCTTATCTTGCCTTCTCACAAAGTCAAGTACGGTGTCATACCCTCTCCTGGATTATCCCCCATAACCCGAAAGAAGATGTGAAGTCAGCAACCTTGACTCCTCTGTAAGGTTCACTGACCAACCGTTTCTTTATCAAGACGGCCCAGACGAGGTTCTTGCATAGGCAAAGCATCCCGAACTCGCTTGCTACCTGGAAAATTAGAAAACATAGGAAAATGTGAACTAAAGCTCCGTGAGTGTCTGGTTTTGTAAAACTATCTTTAATTCAAAAACAGGCATGTTACACATTAAAACAAGGATTTACTCGATAGTTAAATAGAAACAGATTTTCCACAAATTTTTTCAATCACGTAAATCCGTTAAATATCCATAGAATCGTCTTTAAGAAAATTTAAATAGAAAACCGTTTGGTTTTTCAATCTTTCCCCTTAGTTGAGGCGGAGCAAAGCTCAACGCTCTCAACGTCGAAAACATCCTTAGTTGGGGTGGAGCAAGGCTCAACACACCCAACGTCGAAATCATCCTTGGCTTCAAGCAGAGCAAGCTTAATGCACTAGCCAGCTTAACCTCTATGTGCACATAGGAATATGACGGGTTGCCCATGTACCTTCTCATGTCCTTGAGTACTGGGTCCCGGGGAAACTCACGAGCCTTCTTAAAGAGATAAGCACTGAGCCTCCTCTTAAACATTTTATCAATCATTTTGAGTAGATCATTCATATAAAACCTTTCATAGAAATCAAGATGTTTCTTGATAAACTGTACTTTGCAACATGCTTTTCAATATAGTAAAACAATAAGATTACATGCCTTTTAAACGATGTGTTTCAAGAAATCAGTTATCATAAACTATATCATATAAGAACAGTTCAACAAAACTCAGTTTGAAAGAAAAAGAGAGTCACTCACCATTACTTAAGATATTTCCTCTTTTCCTTCCAATCCTTGTCTTCCCGAGCTCCTTCAACGCAAGGGTTTGGGCTTCTAACCCGCAAACTATTTTTGGTAACCGGTTGGACGCAACCCTGCCCTTAAACGCAAGGTGCAAATTCACTCTTCTTACTCTTTCGGATGCGTCGACCTTCCTTGGACGCAAGATCTAACTTGAATGCATCGTGGCATTCACCCTTCTCGACGCAAGCCAACTTTTTAACACCAGATGACTTGAGTGTCAAGGTTGTCTTTGGCCGCAAACTTCCTCCTTCAAACGCAAGGTTTTCTTCTTCCAGCTCTCTTTCTTTCCTCTCTCAAGGATTATTATCACCGAATCATCAGTCATTACTTTTCCCCTCAAGGTCCTATTTATAGAGAACTTATCATTCTTCTTCTCCTCTTTTGCTGCCACCTATTTGCCACATGTCATGTTGTATGCTAAATCAACTATGCATTAGTCCAAGTGTCACTTTGCATGAAATGTTTATCATGCTTTCTAACACCTCCTACTTAATGAGGTGTCCCAATCATGTGTAACCACCTGGCATATAGGCTTACCTTATGCGTCCGTTATGTTCCAATATACAACTACCCAATCATTCCAGTGTTCCTATGCGTTTATGGACCCTTTTTCCAAATTTAACTTCTTTACTCCCTTTTACCACTCTCAGCTTTACTACCTCTATTTCCATTTCTAGTTCTTCCCCTATGTGTTTATCCTGTCCTTTTGCATTCACCTTTACTACATCCTGCGTCTATGTCCGCCTTCTTGGAAGGTTCCTTGATTATCCCTCCATGCGTTCTTGGATTATATCCCAAGGTTATTCCTTTAACCATTTCCTTCCTAAATTCCTTCCTATGCGTTTACCCGAGATCGAAGTTGCATTACCATTTATCATGAAGTTAAACTCTTCAGTGTACAACCTCAATAACCAATGGTAGCCACCTTCAACTCATAAGCCCCTCGACGCATAGCTAATAGCCGTCTTTAACACGTGAACCCCTCAGCGCATAGGTGATAACCTTCTCAACTCATAGCAAGACTTCTTACCAACACTAATCCACACTCTGCTATTTCACTTTTCACTCTTGGCCATTAGTAAATATTTCCTTTTAACTTCTTCTACATCACTGTACCTTCAGGATGTATAACGTAAATCAAGTTATAATCCTTTCATTCAACATTTTAGATTTCAAGATTACCTTACTACGCGTCCACTAGGTATACCCAACGCTTTGCTTCCTAACTTCTCCCATATTTAGCCGTTTCCTTTAACAATTGTTCTAATATCCATCCTTCTATTGTTTCCTCCTATTAGATTTGCTTTCCACCCTACAACATATCCAACGCCTGAACTCAGTTTCCTTTTTGTTAGCTCATAAAACCATTTCTAAGTAAGGTTGTTCCCAATTATTAACTATTAAGAATTTCAGTTTCCTCAACACGTCGCTTTGCCATCGCATAACAATTCTTCAACGCATAGAAATTTCCCAATGTAATAACCTTCAACGCTTAACGGCCTCTTCCGCACATGCTATACCATATTCAGGGTCTTCCTGATTAGCCCAATGAACCTTCATCGCACATAGCAAACTCCCAACGCCTAGCCGTTGCTCATCGCATAGTTTTTCAATCCATCGCTAACCGTCAGCGCATAGTTACAGCTTATCGCATGGTTTACCAACGCGTAGTTGTGATCAATACTCAAGTTCCTTTTTCCACCGTACTATTGCTTCATAACGCCTAATGCATTACTTTCCTTCACTTCACTTTCCGACGCGTTGCCAACCCTTCCAACACAAAGTATTTTTCCCACGCAATGGTTCTACTCCATTTTACATCATCGACGCATGGTACTTCACCTCATTTAACTTGCCATTATTAACATTTAATCTCGTAACTTGGTGACTCAACATTAATTATTACATGCGTTATAACTTATCCTTCCATGCGTCAGCCTGATTTCCAAAATTATGTCTACCCTCTTCTTAATACCATTCATTTCAACGCATAGAATTTATTGGCCATAATTTAGAAATTACACAATCTGAACTTCTCGTTTACACGTTCCACTAATCCACACTCTTTATCCTTTTATCCTTACCAATTATATAAATACTTAGGTTTTCAGGGACAGGGTGTTACATACGGGGCTTACAGACTAAATAAACACTTAATACATATTTCGAAACCAGATTTACCCCATTTCGTAGACGAACAACGAGGAGAGGTGGAAGAAGCTATTTATGTCGAAGTTAAGTAGGAACCAATTCATTTTCATGGTGAAATTGAAGCTGGAACCAGAAGCTTGACTGTTGACGATAATCTAGATATCATTGGTGTTTGAAGAAGAGTGAGCTGAGGAAGTCGAAGCTAGGGCAAAAATTTTAAAGGTTAGTAAGTTAATTCTTAGCAACTTCTATGAAGGATGTTTAAGCTGAATTTGAGCTAGAGTATGTTAAATTCTAGGAAGAAGTAATCGAAGTTGAACTGCTAGATGATCCAAAGCAGCTAGAGTTATTTGAGAATAGTTCTCAAACGAAGAAGAGTTAGAGTTTGAAATCTTGAGGTAAGTTAGAAAGCTCACTTCTTTACAAGTTTGTAGAAGAGAGAAAGTTCTGATTTTGGCTAGACTTTGATGTTTAGCAGATTTAAGAACAAGTTAGAAAAGAAAGAAGAAAACACTGGCCATTGGGGGTCGTAGGGCAGAAGTATCGCTAAAGAACTGGAGAGTGAACAACGAGACAAGTGCTGCTGGTAACGCAGAGGGCTTTGCGTCTCACAACTCTCGCTGAATCTCGCTCAGTGTCGCTCCTTAAGGTAATATCGCTAGTCTCGCGAAGCTGGGTATCGCTGATGCCGCATGGTTATAAGTAGTTTACCCTAATAATTTCGCTGGTACTTGTGAATCTCGCTCATTATAAAAAACTGTAAACAAGAGAGGGACTAGTGATGAAAACCCATGTTTGAGATTGTTGTAAAAATGAACAATAGATAGATCACAAGTCCTCGGCAACGGCACCAAAAACTTGTTGTGATATTAATTGTGGAAATGGAAATTTACAAACGCAAGGTGCAGATTAAGATATGATTATGCGTTTTACATATCATGCGTTGAACATGCTATGCATCTTACTACTATACGTTGGTGATCTTGTCAAGTTTTCCTCTCCTTTACCCAAGTATAAGCAAAGGAGTAGGTTTTCTCGGTGAGTCCAAGGTCGAACACAGGGATTATATTGATTTAGTATTTACGTGGATTTCATGCGTGTCAGTGGTGACCAAGAAATAGTTGAGAGAGTGTTTGTTTCTAACCTAAGGAAAGCGATAGTATGTACACTATACTAAAATGTGGAAGATGGAAAGCATACGACACAGCAAAGTCAACTAATGAATTTAATGAATGGATAAAAATAGGGTTCGGGTTGGTTAACATCTAACATCGGAAAAGCATGGTGAAGTCTATTCATACTTGCGACTCTTCTCCCGATTGTCAGCCGCTATTCGTTATATGTCTATAATGCATAGGAGAGTGTTAAGAACCAAGGTTATTCCTATAGACAGGTAACACTTCTTGGCCCTTGTCAATTGATTTCCACAATCACTTACCCTCTCGAGCAGTTTGATTATTACTACTTATATCGATTCGCTATATGGAAGTAAGCATCGGATTAAGTTCGCAATTGACAAGATGAAATAGTTACACTATGGTTCTTAGTTAGGTGCTAACACAACCCTAGACCCTTGAGTGATTAGTTACTCATGGTTTCAAAGTAAAAAGCGGAAAGTATAAAGAAATGAGTAGACATGGAAGATATATATATTGATGAAACGGAATACAACTTTAGATAAACTCAATGTCTTGACACAAATCTAAAATCAAGAAAGAAAAACTAAGAAAGAAAGCAGGAAAGGCGTCAATGTCTTGAGTCGCCCGGATGGAAGCGTGAGGTTCTGTTGTGAAGTGGTCCGGCGGAGGGAAGACTCTTCTCTCTCGAGCTATTCGTCTTCGGTTGAAGTCTGAGAGAACTCTGCTGTCACTTATGGAGTTCTTCCGAGAATCAACAACACTTTCTCATCTTGTAGAGCTGCCCTTTTATAGATGATGCGTTTGCAATTAATGGCAAATCTGCTTGATTGGCGGCGAGATTGATATCATGTGTCCATCTCGCCTGATTGCGTGATTCTCGGGTCAATTAAGATCCACCACCACTTTACCCACAAATCATGTTCGTCAATCATCCATCAATCTCTCAAGATTCTGATTTGATTCTTGGCGCCTTGCGTTGATGGTCGTCTATGCGTCCATGGATAGTTTGGTCGATGTCAACGCGTCGTAGGTTGCTAACGCATAGTCATGCGTTGAATAGTTGTTAACGCATCGTCAGGTTGTTCGCGTTCTGTTCAGATCATGCATCCATGAAGAATAGATTGCTAACGCGTCGTCCTGCGTTAAGAAGTCATCAACGCATCGTTTGCATTCCTGCGTTAAAACAGTGTTTTAGGCTCCAAAAGTGGAAAAATCATTATCTTCATAAAAATACATTAGTATAACGCAAAGGAAGATTTCTCAATAAAAATTAACATAACTTGCCACATGCTTCTCTATTTAATCTCTATTTATTTAAGAAAAAGGCTATCATAACTTGTATTTCTACAAGTTATCAGAGATGCTTAAGCAAATATAGTGAATATAAAGAGGAATATTAGAAATGTCTAACACGAAGAAGGTGTGTTTACAGGTCAAGGGGAGCTAGGGAAAGCGTATAACTCGCTCAGAGCCCAAAATAAGTTGTGAGTGACATTATAATTTGAGATAAGCCAACTTGAATACCATTTTCTATATGCTTAGTGTAAGCGCCTAATTGGTAAGCACGTTCAAAAGCTTTAAGCGAATTAATATTAATAATATTATTTTGTAAAAAAAAAAAAAGAAAGAAGACAAAGAGAAGAAAAAGGAAAAAAGAAGAGAAAAAAAAAAGGGATAAGGATGGAAAGTCGGTTATGGTTTTATTTGAAAAGAAAATGTTGCCGACTTCTTTCTACTCATTTCCAAATTGATTTCTATGCTACCTTTCAGCTGCATGTCGGGGAGAGGTTGAAGAAGAGTCCTAGGGCAATTTCGTGCAAGGTTTTGGACGATTTCATGGTAAAATTGAAGCTGAAACAGAAGCTTCATCTGCTGTCGCACAGCTCGAACCAGGTCTGGTGTTTGGTAAATATCGAGCTGAAGAGATTGAATTTTGAGCTGAAATTTTCACGTTAGTAAGTTAACTCAATTTTGAACAACTTTTATGAAGGATGCCTGAGTTGAAATGGAATAAAAACATGTGAACTTTTAGCTGGAATTTACTGATACGAATTTTCTGTGCAATCTGGAGTAGCGCGGAGAAAACTTGCAATATCTGACGAACCAAAACGAGTTAGGCCACGAAATTTTGAGGTAAGCTAGAAAACATGTTTGTCTACAAGTTTGTAGAAGGAAAAAAGTTCTAAATCTAGCTAGAAATATGATTTTGAATTGACAGAAGTGAGAACAAACAGGAAAGGAGGAAACTCTGCTGTCGGATGTCATTTGGAAGCAGGTAACGCTGAGGAATTGGCGTGAGTAGCGACACTAGTCTCGTTGGTCGGGCAAAGAAGGTTTTTCTCTCACAAATCTCGCTGGCTCTCGCTCAGTAACGCTCCTCAGGTAGTCTCGCTGGTTTCGCTTATGCTAGTGTCGCTAGTGCTGTGACCTGTTGTGTAATTTTGTTAGTAAACTCGCTAGTAAGGTGAAATCTCATTGGTAATCTCGCTAATGACATAGAATCTCGCTTATTATGTGTACCTTAGGAAAGAAAGGGAGTCTCGGTGGTGAATCATGATTAGAGTTTAAGTTTGCACATTTAATAATCATGTAAAGGAAGTTAAGGAAAACGTAACATGAGGAATGTATATTTACAGGCCAAGAAGAGCTCGAAAAGACATATAATCCGCTCAGGGCCTAAGGACAAGTTGTGAGTGACACTTTTCTTTCCTTTAAATGAAATTTATTGAAAATGTTTAGTTTGGTTTTTCTTATGAGATATGGCTTTGAGATGAACTATTTTCTTGAAAAGCATGATGTTTGATGATATTGTTCACAAGGCATGTTTTATACGTTTCTATAAGATGTTCAAAGACATGTTTTGAAATGTTGTTTATCGTGATATATTGATTTTCATGAAAGATTTTCATGTGAACTATTTACGTATAATACTGGTTTCTAAAATGTTTTAGAGGAGGCTCAATGCTGAAGGACATGAGAAGGCATGTGAGTTTCCACGGGACCCAGTACTGAAGGACTCGTATAAGGTACTTGGGTAACCCGCCATATTCCTATGTGCACATAGAGGTTGTGACGTTGGGTGTGTTGAGTCTTGCTCCACCCCAACTAAGGATTGTTATCAACGTTGAGTGCGTTGAGTTTTACTCCGCCTCAGCTAAGGATGTTTTTGATGTCGTGCGTTGAGTCTTGCTCTGCCCTGACTAAGGGAAAGTTATGAGAACGAATTGTTTTTCATATACGATCATTTTGGCATGAACATATGTGATTTGTTACATTGTTGAAATTATGACTTTACAGAAATGATTATTTGAATCACGTTTACGTTTATGGCGTTATTATGATTTAAACATGCCTGTTTTTGAACAAATGATAGTTTTACAAATTAGTCACTCACGGGGCTTTTAGCTCACGTTTTTGATGTTTTCTTTTCCCCCCATGTAGCAAGGACGTTCCCGGTGCTTAGCCTACTTCAGCTCACCCTGCCTAAGTCTCGAGTTCTCAAAATTCAGTCAAGTCTGAGAGTTGTATGTTGTATATGACTTTATGTAGATGGCATATAGACCTAGTAGTTTCGAGTGGGGATTATAGTGGAGTTTTGTACGTTGTATGATGGATATGGAAGTTAAATTATGTTATGTAATAAAAGTGTACTCTATACAGGGAAAAATAGTATGTTATAAGCATGTGTAGTATGACGGAGTTCTATGTATGTATTTGAGTAAATGTATGCACAGGAAGGAGTATAAAATGGGACAATATGTCACACCCCATCCTAGATACACTCTATACCTAGGATTGAGCATGATCCTAGTTTACCTTTATAAAATTCTATAAGATGAGTACCGTATAAATAGCAAAACAAGACAACATTTCCATTGACAAATCAAAAGAAAATGCACCCTCTCAACAACATAACTGTATATATACATATATAGTGCAACTCGTCCCCCTTTTTATCCTCAGAAATGTGCATAATACAGGATATATGTACAGTCTAAATATTTACAACTATCCCAGAGGTTCGCTTCCAGATAGGCCCAGACGAGATTGTTCTGTAGGCTAGGTGTCCCGGACACGCTCGCTACCTGAAACAACAAACAACAACAACAAACTGGATGAGCAAAAGGCTCAGTGAGTGACTAAATCTACTAAAGCTAACCAAAACAATTATAATCCAGTTTGTAAGACTGTAACCATCACATAACACATCCCAATGACATATCACGATTCACTTTCCACTATGCTTATATAACTATCAAATTCTCATGTCTCACAAGCTTTCATCTATTTAGTGCTTTCACTTCCCGTCCCTCAGCACTTACTCATTTATAACTACAGTACCATGTGCCTTCACATTCCCTCGGCACAAGTAACAAACTCTATCTATGCTCAAGTGCCTTCACTCATGATCCCTCGGCACGAGCTAGTGTGTGATGGATTACTACATGCCTTCACTTACAGTCCCTGAGCATTGTAGTTCATTTTCTACTGTTATTCAAGTGCCTTCCCAAATCCCTCAGCACTTAATTTCACACTTACTCACATGTAGCTTTCACCATAAGGTCCCTCAGCCACTTATGTGTTTAGACATTTGTAATAATATTCTCTTAATTCACTAACACATCACATACATAAGGCATACTACCATGAATCACGTTTCCTCATCAATATGCATACTAAGTTTAACACAAGGTATAACAAACAGTCACTCACAATTGGTCCCGGCTCTAAGTGGGTTATAAGCCTCCCCGAGCTCTTCTTGGCCTGAAAATACATAATCCTCAAGTTTAGTTTCCATAATCTCCTTTTTCCTTTAGCATACAATAGCATCGTTACTCTATAGAAAATTGTAAGCTAACAGCGTTACTCAAAAGATACTTAAACTGTACTAGCGACACTGCGTTGATTAAAACCAGCGAGTCTACCTTGAGAAGCAATACCCAACGATACTCTAGCGAGAATTGTGAGACGCAAAGCCTATCTTTGCGTTGCAGCATTACTTTCTTCGCTAGTCAGTCTCTCGCTCACTCAGCGATACTTCCGCTGTGACAGAACCGTTTCCTTCTTCCTTTCTTCTTCCTTCTTCAACCTGCTAAACATTTCGTTTCAATCAATTTCAGTACTTTCTTCCTTCTACAAACTTGTTAAAATACAGGTCCTTCATCTTACCTCAAAATTTCATGAAGAACCTCCTCTCCGTTTAGGACATATCTTTCAACAACTCCAAGTTACCTCTAATCATTCGACAGTTCAACTCCCGTCTCTTCTTCCTGAGTTTGACACACAATTAAACAATTTCAGCTTAACCATCCTTCATGAAACCTGCTAGAAATCCAGTTAACTTAGTAACCTCAAAGTTTCAGCCCTAACCTTTGTCTCTTCAATTTGTTCTTCCTCCAAAACCGAGCATCACTCTGAAGAGATCACAGCAGCCGAAACCTCTACCAAACCCATTCTCTCACGAATTCAATGAGATTTCTGCTTTAGATCAGCATGAACATCTTCTTCTACCTCCCTCCTATGTTTCATCTTAATATGGACCCAACTCGAGCTCTGAAATGCAAGCAGAACAATTGAATTTTCAGTCCACTTATATATATATCATCGACTTGTTCTCCATTCCAACTCCATATTATAATCCGTTCAACGCATACCTCCTATGCTCAGCTTCAGCAACGCACACGGCCTCTGATGATATTCCATTTCAAACTCTCCCGCCAAATAGTTAGCATACGCATTACTTTCTCTCAGCCAACACTCCTTGTCCAACGCATACCCGCCTTCGACGCATGGTAGCGTTCACCGCATAATAGCCTCACCGCAGATCAGCTCCCAAACTCCCCGTGGCCTTTACTTCCAACGGCACACTGCCTTCAATGCGTTTGACGCATAATGATCCTCGATACCAAGTGATCCTCCACGCCTTATGTCCTCAACGCGTCACAACTCAGCGCATGATAAGCTTCCCTCACCTTTGCGTTTACACCAAAATTATTTCCTCCACAACAGGTTGCCATCAACGCATAGCTTACACTTAGCCATTTCCCACTCCAAATGCAAGCCAACCAACTACTTTTACACATTCACCCATCTCTCTGCCCCTTCCTACCTTGCGTTCTCACAAAAATAGATGCGGGGCTTACACAATATGCGTCACACGAGGGGTGATGTTTATTGTCTTCACATTCCCTTTCAGGTTAGGTAGGTAATCTGGGAGGGGGTGTGACACTTAGTAATATCTATGAAGCCTGATTTGAATGTGTACTCCTATGTATGTAACTAGCACATATCTTGTATGTGAGATAAAGCTTGAAAATGTATCAGATAATGTTCTAAGTTTTACCAAGCTAGTTGCTAGATGAATGTTCTGTGAATTCTGAGATATTATGATTTTTGTTAATTTATGATAAATGTGATGTTCATGACTGTGCACTAGAAAGATTTGAATGGGACCCAATGCTGAAGGATATGTGAAGGCATATGGGCAGCGTTAGTATTTTTATGAAGCCTGAGATATTATGATTATTGTTAATTTATGATGAATGTGATGTGCATGTTAGTGCACTAGAAAGATTCGATTGGGACCCAATGCTAAAGGACATGTGAAGGCATATAGGCAGCCCTAGTATTTCTATGAAGCTCTCACCAAAGGATATAGAGAAGGTGATTGAGTATTCCCTGGGACCCTAGTACCAAAGGACATGAGAAGGTACACGGGCAGCCCGAGATCAGACAGACTTATAAGCAGAATAGAAGGCATCTGATGCTAATGTGTTGAGATTACTCCACACAGCTAAGATTTATTGACGTTGGGTGCGTTGAGTTCGCTCCGCCTCAACAATGGTTCAATGAAAAGATATTCATTTACGTGATTATAGTTATTTACAAATTTATGAAGTGTGACCAAGCAGTTTATACAAATGACTATAGTTATGTTTTTATTGAGTTTATACTTTAGATAGTCACTCACTGAGCATTGTAGCTCATAGATTCTTGTTTCTCTGATGTTTTCTTTCCAGGTAGCGAGCGTGTTCGGGGTGCCTAGCCTACCATCAAGATTCGTCTGAGCCAAATTAGAATTCTGTAATTGGGAACTTGTAAACCCCATCCCCATGTAGAAATTGTACTTATTTTGAGTGACATTTGTGAGGATCACCAGGCATACCTATAAACTTTAAACATAGCCTTTTAAATCTTACGCATGATGCTATCCTATTAGTAAATTATTGCATAACTATTGTAAAAGCTAAGTCAATTGCCAGTAGTTTATGATATATAACAGTGTTAACAGATTGCAGAATAGGTAACACTCACTCCTAGGTAAAGTTATAGGTATATATATATATCTAGGATGGGGGTGTTACACATGGTTCGATCTTATGCAAACTCATTCCATAGGATGCCCCCACTCTCATGTATAAGATCGCATTGTTTGTATCAAATACAAAATGGGTTGCATACATAGTGTCTCCAAGATAAGGTACCCAGCCTTATCCCTATACTATAGATCATTTAGGCTATTACCTTATTGAGACTGGTGTGTCCTACATCTCTTGGGTCTTGTAGTTTTGTTAAATTGTATATACATTTTATTTATTAAAAAAATAAGAAGTTATTTTATCTATCTTATGCATTAACTCAATCAAATAAACTAAGATTCCATGGTTATTTTATGTAAACTTAAACATGTATGTGGTTGACATAAAAGGTTGGATCATGTTAAGTAATAACCAAAAAGGTCTGTAGTATAGGAATAAGGTTGGGTGCCTTATTTTGGTAACACTATAGATACGACTCACTTTGTAATTGTTACAAGGAGTTGTAAAGTGTTACAAACGATTTGATCCTAATCGTTCATGTAGAGACATGTGAGTGGGGGTATCCTATGCAAAAAGTTTGTATAAGACCGGACCGCGAAATGTTTAATTTCTCTTTGTAACGCCGTTAATTGTAGAAATTAACATTTCATAGGATAACTATAGGTAACTTGACTTGAATCCTGAGTGAGTTATGAACTCCTGTCTATGAAGGCAATCCTTTGATATGTATGGGGGAGAGTGTAAGCACTGATTTGCGTTGCCAAGCATTGAGGTGTAGCCATGCGTTTGTGGCTATGCGTCTCAAAGGGAGAAGTGGTCGTGAACGAGAGCAAGAAATTTTGGAAAGCAAAATTTTGGCTAAGTGTTGGCGAAGTCCGTGCGTTGTGGTTGATTCACGGAGGTTAGTGAGCTGAAGTAGCTACCCATGTTGATGGATAAGTAATCCTGACGGGGAAGAAATACACTTGAACCATGCGTTCAAGTCACTCTGCGTTGAGGACAGTTATGCGTTGAAGTTGATGCGTCGAAGACTGATATGTGTTGGAGTCACCCTGTGCTGAAGACAGAATGGTCTGGACGTGGCGAAAGTAGTAGTGCAAGATGGAAAGATATGCGTTCAAAATAGGAGGTGGGTGGGGACGCTCACCATGCGTTGGAAGAGAAGTTAACTTAAGTGTCGTGCGTTGAGAGGAGAATCCTGCGTTAGTCTGCAGATGAAAGGTAAGTCAGCAGCATAAGTTTTGGGTATGAGAAGGTTAAGTCGGTAGTATATATAGCTGGATTAATTAAATGTTTGATCATTTTAAAGACATTCGAGAGCTTAAGTTGGTTCTATTCTTCAGATAAACTTCAAAAGAAGATTGAGGAAGGTGTTCTTAAGGATTTTGGACGAAGTTTGACTCATATTGATGCTGAAAACGAAGCTGGAACAGGGGAATGACTGAAGTCACTTGGTTTGGTTGAGCAGTGACTGATATTTGGAGTAGAACGTGAGGAAAAAGCCGAGTTCAGAGCTGAAAATTTAAGGTTAGTAAGTTGACATAATTCCTAACAACTTTTGTAAAGGATGGTGATGCCGGAATTGAAGATTTACTATGTGAATCCTTAGGAAAACAGAGTTTGCAAGATCATCTCGCAATCCGAAACAGCATGAGGTAATTCCGAAATATCGTAGAAACGAGGAGGAGCTACACCCTGAAATTTTAAGGTAAGCTATAGAACTTGATTTCCTATAAGTTTGTAGAAGAGAAGAAGCCCTGAATCCGTAAGGAAATGTGACTTCTAATAGGGTGAAGTAAGAACGAGAAGAAAGGAAGGAATCGCAGTGCAGAGTGCCGTTGGAAAATCAAGTATCGGCACACTGTCTGGGAACCGGTAGCAAGACGGGTATCGTTGAGACGCAAAGAAACCTTCCGTCTCACAGATATCGCTAGATAACGCTGAGTATCGTTGCTAAGGTAAGTAACGCTGGTGCTGTTCCATCAAGTATCGCTAGTAACAGTCTTTATCGGCGGGTATCGCTGGGATTTTCACTTGTTAATCAGTAGAGTAAAGGAAGAAAAATAACGTTAGTTAACGCAAGGTGTACTTCTTTTGCAGGCCAAGAAGAAATAGGAAAACTGTATAACCCACGTAAAGCCTAGAAAGAGTAGTGAGTGACTATTTTATTCTTCAATCCTATTTTATTGAAAATGTTCTTATAAAACATGATTTTCAATGAACTGTTAAATATGAATAATGTTGATTACATTTCTTAAAAGGCATGTTTTATCCGTTTTCTATAAAATGCTGAATGACATGTTGTGAAATGGGGTTTATTATGTTATACTTGACTTTTCATGAAAAGTTCCCTATGAACTATTTATGTAAACTGATTGATAAAATGTTTTAGAGGAGGCTCAGTGCTCAAGGACTTGAGAAGGCACGTGAGTTTCCCCAGGACCCAGTACTGAAGGACATGAGAAGGTACTTGGGCAACCCGTCATATTCCTATGTGCACATAGAGGTTGATTTGGCTGATGCGTCGAGTATGCTTCGCATTGAGCCAGGGATGTTTTCGACGTTGAGTGCGTAGAAGCATTGCTCCGCCTCAACTAAGGGAAAAGTTTGAAAAACTAGTTGATATTGATAAATTCCTTGGAAAACACTTTTGTATGATTTTAGTATTGATTTATGAGAACGATGGATTTCATGAAAAGCATGTTACACTTGAACAAATGTTAAACTCTTATTTATTCGTTATACGTAACATGCCTGTTTTAAATGAATGCCGTTTTACAAAGATTGTCACTTACTAGGCTGTTAGCTTATGTTTTCCAATGTTTTCCTTTTCTCTCCCCAGGTAGCAAGGACGTTCCCGGTGCTTAGCCTACTTCAGCTCACCCTGCCTAAGTCTCGAGTTATCAAGATACAGTCAAGTCTGAGAGTTGTACGTTGCATATGTTTATGTAAATGGCATGTAGAACATGTAGTTTTGAGTGGGGATTGTTGGTAGAGTTGTGTATATTGTATTATGGATATGGAAGTGAAATTATGCTATGTAATAAAAGCGTACCCTATACAGGGAATTGTATCAAATTATAGCATGTGTAGCATGACTGAGTTTTATGTATGTATATGAGTAAATGTATGCACAGGAAGGAAAGGTAAGAAGGGACAATATGTGTCACAAGAGGGGTGATGTTTATTGTCTTCACATTCCCTTCAAGATAGGTAGGTAATCAGGGAGGGGGTGTGACAGAGAGTGTCCAAATCGCCGACTTAATATGCCTACCATTTTGAGGATTTGTCTGATTAGGGAGCTGGGAACATATTTTCACAAGAAGGAATTCACTCCTTCCCGTGTTTAGGGTAAGTAGATAAATTACTCCCTTAAGGGCTGATTTCGGGTCTGGAACAATGAGGTCTCACCCTCTCACTGGCCCGAGAGGGGTTAGTTTATAGTTGGACTATAAACATTTTGTTGATTTGTGGTACTTAAGGAGTTAGATATAACTACAATGGTAAAACGGTAATTTGACCCATCTGTAGTTATGAGTAATTTGTGAAGGATCGACTTACTGTTGATTAGTAAATTTCGTGGACACAAAAATATATCTATAGTGCGAAGAGTGCAACTGTAACTCTTTTGTGGAGTGACCTACAGTTAATGAATATTGATTAATTTAATTAAAGAGTTTTAATTGATTAATCTCATATCATTGGAGCTTCTAGCTATAGATCCATAAGGTCTCATTGCTAGCTCATAAAGGCTTAGTATAATAATCAAATATTTTGGTTTAATTTGAAATGTTCAAATTAATAAAGGAATTAATTGTATGTGATAAAATTAGCATAATGTATATAGATACATTATAATATAAAGTTTATTTTGAATGAGATTAAAAAATTTACATTTTATATTATAAGAGAGATAAATATTTAAATGAGATTTAAATATTAATTATATGAATGAGATTCATATAAAAACTATAGGTTAAAATTAATATGAATGAGATTCATATTAAAACTATAGGTTATGTGAGAGAAGATTATTTGAATATGATTCAAATTTAAATTAAATATAAGATATTTAATTAATTAATTAATTAATTAAATTAATATTATTTTATTAATAATAACTCCCCACGTAATGAGGATTATTCTACTTCTGTCACACAAGTTTTTACATATTAGGGCCGAGGAAGTTTACAGTTCTACACAGAAGAGTTCTGTGAAAACTCACCCTCTCCCATTCTCTCTTCTTCCTCCTCAAGAATTCCTTTTCCAAATACATAGAGAGTCCACAACTCCTTTATTATTTCTTTCTTGAGAATAGTGAGGTTTCCGTTGTGGTGGTGTTCCCAAGACAAGAAGAGTTCTTGCTATGATTTTTCGTTTGAAGCTTTCTTGTTCGTGGTTCATAGAAGAAGTTTCCTACATCGAAGAAGGTCTTCAAAAGGTAGGAAAACTTCTAATCTCTTATTCTTCTAAAAGGCATGCTAATTTAGTTTTTTACCCTTGTTGTATGGTCTCTGTAATTTTGATTTTTCAAAAACAAATTTAATGGCACAAGGCGATCATTCGTTTCCACTAGAAATTCGATTCCTTCAATTGGTATCAAAACCAAATTGTGCTTTAAATCTTGTTTTGAAAACAAAATTTGGAGAAAAGGTGGGTGTTTAATTCTGCATTTTGAATGTGGGTTTGCAAAATAGATGTTTTCAATTTTGGCACCTTAGATTTACTATTTTGATGTGATCAAAATGTGTAAGGGCCCGTTGTTTTGGGCATTTTAATTCTACTATCGAGTTTGTAAGTCTGAATCGTTCGAAAGGCAAGAGTTGCTGAGGGAACCTGTCACACCCTACTTTTTAAGAAACGATGCGTTGAAGAGTCTATGAAGAAAAAAAAGTAAAAGACCATGTTGGACGCATGGTCATGGCTAGGTAATGCATGGTAAGGGTGGACGCATGGAAGTAAACCGAGAAGGGAAAGAAGTGAAATGCATAAGAGAAATACGCATTGGCAATGGTAAGATGCTTAAGCAAGGAAGGAATGAAGTTATGTTGTGAAGTGTTGAAAGAGATTTAAGTCTCGGAAAGATAGAATACTATAGCAAATTAAGTAACGCAATAGGACAACGCATAGAGGAAGAACTGGAGAAGGATTTATTCGTTATGAATATGAGAGTGGGACGCATGGTATGATGCGATGAGGTATAAACGCATAGTATGGCACGTTTGTCATTGACGCCTAGTGGCATGTGTAAGCACTGGTTTATAATAGTGCGGTTATGCGTTAAAGGTGAAATCACGAATGGTGGTATGAGCTGAAGCAGTCGCTGCGTTGGCGAGGGAAGGAACGTACTTTGCATACCATGCGTTGGTAAGGTTGTCATGCGTTGAGGTCTCCATGCGTTGAAGGCAGAGTTATCTTTATGCGTCAAAGACAGTAGTATAGTTGGCTGAGAGTTAGAAGAGTGAGTAGTGAAGCTCAAATCTTAAAGGAAACTCAACGAACGCATGAGAGCATTGTGTTGAATAAAAGTTGTTCATTGGAAATGTTGGACGCATAAGATAAGCTTATAAAGGCCAGGTGGCTTTGTATGGATTTGACACCTTATCAGTAGGAGGTGTTGAAGGCATGTCAAGTGATTCATGCAAGGTGACATTTGGACTAATGCATGGTTAATTAAACATGCAACGTGACATGTGGCAAACAAGTGGTAAAAGGAGAGGAAAAGTTGGATGGCAAGCTCCCTATAAATAGAACTTTGAGGGAAAAGGAGCGACTGATGACTATCAGAGAAGAAATCTGGAGAGAAAAAGAGAAGAAGAAGGCAGCAAGGACGTCCGTTGTAGGAGTATGCGGCCAAGAAAGAAGGTATTTGACAACTTAGCTATTTTATGTAAAGAAGTTGTCTTGCGTTAAAAGGGGTCGGCCTTGCGTTGAGGACAAACATAATGTCCAAGGTGAACGCGGTGTCCAAAGTTGGGTGATGCGTTCAAGTTGGACCTTGCGTCCAAGTGAGGGTGACGCATCCGAAGGAGAAGTAAGAAGAGTTGGGATGCACTTTGCGGAAGTAATCAACCTTGCGTTGAAGGGCAGGGTTGCGTTCAACCGAGCTGGCAGAGGGAAATGGAGCTTTGCGTTTCTGAGATTAGAACGCTGCGTCCAAGAAGCTCGGGAAGAGGAAATAGAGGAAAGGAAGAAGAAGTATTCTTTGGCAAGTACAGGTGAGTAACACCTGCATTTTACAAAATATAAATGAGTTCTTTATAAATATGATTGTAAGCACTGACTTGCGTTACTAAGCGTTGGGGTGCGGCAATGCGATTGTGGCTATGCATTGCAAGGGGAGAAGTAGTCGTGAGTGACAGCAAGAATTTTTGGAAGTAAAATTTTGGCTAAGTGTTGGCCAAGTCCACGCGTTGTTGATTGAACCACGGAGAGTTGTGAGCTGAAGTAGCTGCCGCGTCGAAGGATAAGTAATTTTGGCGGGGGAAGAAATGTGCTTGAACCATGCGTTTAAGTCACTCTGCGTTAAGGATAGTTATGCGCAGAAGTTGATGCGTTGAAGACAGACATGTGATGAAGTCGCTCCGCGTTGAAGACAGAGTGGTCTTGACGCGACGAAAATAGTGGTGTATGACGGGGATGTATGCGTCAAAAATAGGAGGCGTTGAGAATGACACCATGCGTTGGGTGTGGTTAGTTGCTGAAGGCGTTGGGGAGAAGTTTAACATGAGTGCCTCGCATTGAGGTGAGAACCCTGCGCCAGCCTGCGGGTGAGGGGTAAGTCGGCAACACAAGTCTTGGTGTTTGTGAAAGCTAAGTCAGTAGTATATATAGTTGGATTAATTAAATGTTTAATCATTTTTAAGACATTTTCGAGAGCTTAAGTCGGTTCCATATTTCAGACAAACTTCAGGAGAAGATTGAGGAAGGTGTTCCTGCGGATTTTAGGCGAAATTCTACTCATATTGATGTTGAAAGCGGAGCTGGAACAGAAGATCAATTGAAGTTGCACAAACTGAACAAGGGTTGATATTCAGAGTAGAACAGATAGAGAAAGTCGTGTTTACAGCTGAAATTTGGAGGTTAGTAAGTTAACAAAATTCCTAACAAATCTTGTGAAGGATGGTTAAGCTGAAATTGAAGTTTATTATGTGAATCCTTAGGGAAAAGCAGCACTTACAAGACTGTTAAGCAATCTGGAGCAGCATGAAGTGATTTTGGAATAACGAGAGAATGAAGAGAAGTTAAGCCTTGAAATTTTGAGGTAAGCTATAAAACTCAATTCTTTATATGTTTGTAGAAGGGAAGAAGTTCTAAATCTGTTTGAAATTATGACTTTTGATAGATTGAAGTAAGAACAAGAGGAAAGGAAGAAATCACAGTGCGGGGTGCCGCTAAGAACCAAGTATCGAGCGCTGTCTAAGTACTGGAAGCGAGACGAGTGTCGCTGAGACGCAAAGGAGTCTTCCATCTCACAAAACTCGGTAGATATCGCTAGGTGTCGCTGCTAAGGTAAGGTAACGCTAGTGTCGCTCAAGCTAGTATCGCTAGTAACAGCTTCTGTTGGGTAGTAACGCTAGAATTCTCGCTTATGATGTTAGTTTGAAAAAGGGAGAGGTTCAATGTAAAGTAACGCATGGTAAAATGTTAATTGCAGGCCAAGAAGAGATAGGGAAGGCATATAACCCGTGCAAGAACTAGGAAGAGTTGTGAGTGACTCCTTTTTTCTTCAATTCGACTTTTATTAAAAATGTTCTTATGGAATATGATTTTGTGATGAATTGTTTAAAATGCATAATGTTTGGTTACATTATTTACGAGGCATGTTATATGTTTTCTAAGGTTGATAGAAAGCATTTTCTTTATGAAATGTTATTGAATAACGATCGGTATGACTTTCTATGAAAGGATTTCCATACAAACTATTTATGTGAACGGGTTCTAAAATGTTTTAGAGGAGGCTCAGTGCTCAAGGACATGAGAAGGCACGTGAGTTTCCCCGGGACCCAGTACTGAAGAACATGGAGAAGGTACTTGGGCAACCCGTCATATTCCTATGTAAACATAGAGGTTGATTTGACTGGTGCGTCGAGTTTTCTCCGCATTGAGCCAGAGATGATTTCGACGTTGAGTGCGTTGAGCGTTGCTCCGCCTCAACTAAGGGAAAAATTTGAAAAACCAAACTGTTTACTGTATCACTTCTTTTGGCAAACAATCATGTATGATTTGAAATTGGATTTATGTGATTGATGGGTTTGTGGAAAAGTATGCTATAGTTGAATTACATGTTAAATCCTTGTTATCTGTTTATATGTAACATGTATGTTTTCAATAAATGTCTGTTTTACAAAGATTGGTCACTCACTGGGCTGTTAGCTTATGTTTTCAATGTTTTCTTTCTCTCCCCCCCAGGTAGCAAGGACGTTCCCAGTGCTTAGCCTACTTCAGCTCACCCTGCCTAAGTCTCAAGTTCTTGAAATTCAGTCAAGTCTGAGAGTTGTACGTTGTATATAACTTTATGTAGATTGCATGTAGACTTAGTAGTCTTTGAGTGGGGATTGTAGTGAGGTTTTGTACAATGTATGATGGATGTGAAAGTTTAAATTACATTATATGATAAAAGTATACTCTGTACAGGGAGTAATGTTATGTTTTAAGCATTTGTAGTATGATTGAGTTTTATGAATGTATATGAGTAACTGTGTGCATAGGAAGATGAGTAAGATGAGACAATATGCGTCACAAAAGGGGTGATGTTTATTGTCTTCACATTCCCTTTATGGATAGGTAGGTAATCCGGGAGGGGGTGTGACAATGATTATATGGTTTCTAATGAAATAAAGCATGCGTTTTTATATATATAAAGCATATGAATATGTTGTTTATAGAGATAAGAGCATGCGTTTATACATACATAAAAGAACATGAGCCAGCTGAGAGCATGCGTTTTACTTGAAAACTTTGAGAATGCTGGGTATTCGCTATGAGATATAAAACGCATGGTGATTGGTTGATACATGTTTTTCATGAAATTACTGAAGAGCATAGTGTTATATGTTTTCATGGAAGATTTGGAAATACACTTGTATGACTAGCATGCTATTTGATAATTAAAGTTTTGAATTGAGTATTAGAAATGGTTACTCATAGCATGGTATAGCTATTGAACGTTTGTGTTGTGTCGATGAATTTAAAGAATATGATATGTATTATTTTAAGGTAACCCATGGCTGAGGGACCTCATGTGAAGGCCTATGGGAGATATGTTATATGGTATTCAGTGCTGAGAGACCATGAGAGAAGGCACTTGAGTAGTTGAATGAGACGGATTCCAGTGTTGAGGGACCTTGTGTGAAGGCATATGGAAATCCAAAACATGATAGCCAAGTGCTGAGGGACCACGAGTGAAGGCACTTGAGCAGTGGTTGACAATAAAACTCAGTGCTGAGGGACTATATGTGAAGGCACTTGAGGGATTGAAAATGCCGAGGGACGAAGTGTGAAGGCATTTGAATATGTGATTAAGGAAATTCGACGTAGAGAAGCGTAGAGCACTGCTCCGCCTCAACTAGGGAAAATGATTATGGAATGAGTCAAGTTTTGAGTATTTACCCTAAAATAGATAGGCATATTTTATAATGGCATTTGAACATTAACTAATATGATCTGAAGCGTTATATTTTATGCCAGTTTTACCAGTTTTATAGTTAAAATATATTGTTTTCTAATAACTGTTACTCACTGAGCCGTTAGCTCATTCTTTTAAATGTTTTCCATTTTTAGGTAGCATGATAGTTCCCGTTGCCGTTCGAAGTTGAGGTTTGTCAAGAGCATGTGGATGGTGAGGTTGATAGTGGGTTACGTGACAGGGTAGTCGGTAACTGCTGTCCTCACACTCCGTCTCGGGCTACGGGAGGGTAGTTCGGGATGGGGTGTGACAGAACCAGGCCAAAAATGGAGCAGAAAAAGCTTTTTGTGCTTCAATGTAGAGCACAACATCGCTACACTGCGGCACAGAGGTGCAAGCATAGTGGCGCTCGTCTTGAGTGTCGCTGCACTCCGATTTTAAAAGCTAGAGCGTAACAACACGTACCAATAGCTTCGCAATGCTTCGTTGGTAGCAGCGTGCACCCAGATTTCACGAGGTCGTGGGTTTGAGGCGGGCTTGTAGCAATAATTTAATTGATATAATATGATATATAGTTGTATGTATTAAATAAGCATGTCCATGCATCATACAAAAATATAAATATAGTATGATATGATATGCTTGATTTTCATTATGAATATAAGTGTTATATTGTTTAATGAAAATTAATTTGCATTGAGCATGACATTACCTTAGTAAAATATAATTGTTATATTTTGCTAATGTCATTAGAATGCATGTCATAAGTTTTAATTTTTCATTAAAATATTAGAGTTATATATTTAATGCATATCATAAGTTTTAATTTTTCATTAAAATATTAAAGTTATATATTTAATGAAATATATTAAAATCTATAATAAAGAGTTGCATGCAAACATAGTTATGAATTAGTTTTAAATGGTTTAAAATTGGTTCACCTAGACTTATGTTTAATATTTCTAATATGATTAGAAATAGGTTAATCTTTTATATTTATTTTAATAGGATTAAAATGAATGTAATAAAAGATTAAATTTATAAAATATTTGCTTATAAGGGACCTTTGTCTAAGGAAGGTTTTGTCTAAGGCTGGGGTGTTTAAGCTGACAGAAATGGAACATCCCTACATGGAAATCAACCTGGAAAGTGAATTAGTCAAATATTTTATAAGCATGCAACGGTTGATTTGATTTTATTAAAGTGTTTAATAAATGACAATCAAAGTTGTTAAACTATGTAATATAAGAGTTATATTATGCAAATTAACAAAGGACTTAGATAAATTAATTAGCCGGATTTACCTAAGTAATAAACCCTAGGTTTAAAATACTCAGTGGGAGGAAAAAGATATATATGATATGTCATTTTCTTCTCACTTTTCTCCCTAAAAGTTCACACTGTGAGATCTATGCTCGGCCTTGTGGCACCTCGATTGTGTCCACCTTCGGATGGTGTTTGCATAGGTCAATATCAAAGTGAATGGAGAGAGTGAAGTGGGAGAAGGATGTGTGTCAACACATCTTACGATCTCCTTCATTGGTTTGCTAGATAACGTTCATGCTCTGGCTCGTGGTACCTCGATTTGTGTCCCCCTTCAAATGATGTTTATATGAAATTTATCTCAAACTCCTGTTAAGGATGGGGTCGCTTTAGTTTTTGCCCCAATCAATTTTTCCTTTCGGTTGGCTCACTGGGGCGAAACTCTAGGATCTAAAATGAAGGGTTACATTTACAAGAAATTGTTAAGGATGTTAATGATTTCTCGACCGAATGATGG
Source organism: Citrullus mucosospermus (assembly GCA_030954485.1). NCBI lineage: Eukaryota > Viridiplantae > Streptophyta > Magnoliopsida > Cucurbitales > Cucurbitaceae > Citrullus > Citrullus mucosospermus. The sequence goes on from CM062064.1 coordinate 13,127,346, forward strand.
TGACTGATTATTATAGGAATAAGAGTTATTTTGGTGTATTAATTGGTTGAGAGTGTCTCAATTTAGTGAAGGGGTGACTGACTACCTTCAGTGACTTTTATCCTAAATCACTAAAGCATCATTGCAAAATTAGATGTTAAAATTTGGGTACATTAAAATTTTGCTAAATATTGATTGGGTTATATGAGTTATGCATGTTACTAATAAGAAATAAATTGTATGTTTTAGCATCATCAAAATGTCAAGCACCTTTTATTACCTTACTTAGTGCCTATAAAATGAATGGTGATAACTACACTTCATGGAAAAATACAATTAACACTATACTTATCGTAGAAGACCTAAAGTTTGCCACTAATGAGGAGTGTCCTTAAGTTCTTGCTCAAAATGCGCCACGAAATGTTCGTGATGCATATGAGAAATGGATGAGGGCAAACAAAAAGGCCAGAGCATATATCTTGCTAGCTTATCTAAAGTTTTGGCAAAGAAGCATGAAATCATGGTCACTGCTCGTGAGATCATGGATTCATTGCAAAAGATGTTTGGACAGCCGTCCTCACAAATCAAGCATGATGCTCTGAAATTCATTTACAATGCATGTACGAACGAGGGAGCATCAATGCAAGAACATGTTCTCAATATGATGGTCCACTTCAACGTGGCTGAAATGAATGGGGCCATAACCGACGAGGCCAGTCAAGTTAGTTTTATTATGGAATCTTTACCTGAGAGTTTCCTTCAGTTCAGGACCAATGTTGTTATGAACAAGCTGAACTACTCTGTTACTACCCTTCTTAACGAGCTGCAGACTTATAAGTCTATGCATAAAGGGAAAGGACCAGATGGGGAGACAAATGTTGCTAGTTCCTCTTAAAAGTTCCACAGATGTTCGACCTCTGGAACTAAGTCTGCTTCTTCCTCTGCCAAAAAGAAATGGAAGAAGAAGACTACTATAAAGAGATGGACACTTTGATGGAACGACTTGATCTTGATGAGGACATGGAGACTCTCATGGCAAGATTTTTGAATGGCCTAAACAAGGAGATTGTTGACAAGGCTGATTTGCAACCATATTTTGACATAGAGGAGATGTTGCATCTTGCCATCAAAGTGGAAAAGAAATTGAGTACCAAAAGAATAAGGTACACCTCTTCTAAACCTTCTTCTTCTTTCAAATCATCATGGAAAAAGGAGAATAGAAGTGATTTTAGAAGTAGAGATAAGTTTGTGAATGAAAATTCTAAAGAGAAAGGCGAGTCTTCTATGAAAAGAAAAGCTAAATTAGAAGAGTCGAAGGAGAGAAATAGAGATATTAAGTGCTGGAAATGTCAAGGGTTAGGACATGTCAGTAGTGATTATCCAAACAAAAGGACAATGATCATCCATAATGGAGAGGTAGTAACTAAGGGCGAGGGAAGTGAAGATGAGGAGGATAAGGAAGAAGTTGCTGAAGTAGGAGAGACTAGTGATGGAAGTTATGAAGAACCAATTGTTGGAGACGTATTTGTAACTAGAAGAGCTTTAAGTGCTCAAGTTAAAGAAAATCTAGTTGAGGAGCAAATAGAGACCTTGTTTCATACTCGATGTCATGTGAAGGGAAAGGCATGTTGTGTGATCATTGATGGTGGGAGTTGTACTAATGTTGTTAGTACATTACTTGTCAAAAGATTGGATTGCCCACAACACCACATCCTATACCATACAAACTTTAGTGGTTGAACAACAGTGGGGAAGTGAGAGTCAATAGGCAATGTCTTGTGTCTTTTTCTATTGGAAGGTACAATGATAGTATCTTATGTGATGTTGCACCAATGCATGCTGGAGAGATTTTATTGGGAAGGCCATGGCAATTTGATAGAAAAGCTATTCATGATGGTTATCTCAATTGCTACAAATTCACCAAAGATGGAAGAAATGTAACACTCTACTTTTAACCCTATGCCCTTAAGAGCTTATAAGGAAAAGAAGTAAGACAAGAGAGATTTGTGTTTAAGTATAGGGTTAAGTGTAAGCCGTAGATAAGTTTGGATTAGAAGGATTGGATTGGAAGGTTGCGTTGAGTGATGTCCAGATCTTGGATTTGAAGTAATTCTTAAAGTTAAGAATTCTTCTAAGTAGAATAACCAGACTAGGAGAATGCAACTATGCTTTTAAGCTTGGAAGTATGATCTAAGGAAAAGAAAGGAAATCTCACCAAGTGATGGAAAGAGTTAAAAGCATAGCCGGGAGTTAGTTGAGTTGGACGCATATTTGGTAAATAAGAGACCATGTTGGATGCATGGTCAAGACTAAGAAAACGCATGATAAGGGTAACCATTGTGGAAAAGAAAATGGTTAAGTGTTGAAATATTATAAGGAAACCCGAGAGCTCGAGGGGAAAGAGGTGAACTCATAGGAGGTAATTAAGGAAGGAGATATAAGCTTGGCTTAAATAGGTCGTATGAGCAAGAGGACAAAGGTTGAGTAGTGGTGCATTGAAAGGAAATCTAAGTCTCGGGAAGAAGGATAAAATGCATAAGGTGAGATCAAGGAAAGATGCTATTGTAATTTAAGGTAAACGTATGACTTCCATCAAGGGAGATTTTGTTGAGTCTTGGATAATTTAGAGGGTTGAGAAGTAAGTCTAAAGGAAGGAAGCCGGAGATGGACGTATGCTAGATTTATCATTAAGAAAATGGCTAAGTATAAAGAAGAGGTTAGAAGCATAACCTTGGAAGAAAACTCAAGAACGCTTAGAGGGACAATCAAGGGATCCTTAAGTATGGAAGGAAGGTCATGGACGCATAGCAAAGTAGACATAAACGCATGAAGTACAAACGCATAAAGGAAGGTTTGGAGGTAATTTTGGCTAAGTAACAGAGTAACAAGCATAGTCGGATGTTTATCACTCAAGAGAAGGGCTTGTAGCTAAGATATGGACATAAGAAAAGAAGTGACAAACGCATGGTAGTATGTGGTTAAGACACAAATGCATGGTAGTATGCGGTTAAGACACAGACGCATGGTAGTATGCGAGGGAGAAACCTGGTCAAAAGTAGGAAGGTCGGGAGGAAGAAAGAGGAAAAAGAAGCTAAAACCTTAAAGAGAATTAAATGGACGCATAATGGCACTAAACTGGATGCCTGGTTCGTATCTCGGAACGAGTCAAACGCATAAGATAAGTTTATAAAGGTTACGTGGTTTCATTTAAACTTAACACTTTATAAGGAGGAGGTGTCGGGTTGCATGTCGGATGTGCCATGCAGCGTGACAGATGGCAAACAAGTGGCAAAAAGAGAGGAGAAGATGGATGACAAGACCTACATCCCAAAGCTATAAATAGGACTTTGAGGGAAAAGAAGCAGGGGGATGATCCTTAAGTCTGAGTTCTTGAGAGAAAGGAGAGAGAGAAGGCTGAAAAGAGCAATCCTTGCGTCCGTAGAGGGAGTCTGCAGCCAGGAGAAGAGGTATTCCTAGTTACTTTGCGTACAAGTTGTTGGTACTTAAGAAAAACTGAATCAGCTTTGCGTCCAACAATGCTACTAGAAAGGGAAGCTATCTGCCTGCGTTCAAGGTGAACCCCGCGTTCAAGATAGACTCTGCGTTCAAGGTAAACCTTGCGTTCAAAGATAGACTCTGCGTTTAAGGAGATCTGTACGTCCAAGAGGTGAAGCCAGGAGAGCTTGTTGGAAAGCTGCACCTTGAGTTTAATGGATCAGCTTTGCATTCAAAGTGCAGGGTTGCATTCAACTGAGCTATTTGAAGGGAAAATAGGTTGTTTTGCGTTTCAGACTTAAAAACCCTGCGTCCAAGAAGCTCAGGAAAGGCAGAATTAAAGGGAGAAAAAGGAACTTCCCTTAAGCACTTATTAAGCTTGTGAGTGACACTTTTCTTTCTTTAAAAATGACTTTATTGAGAATGTGTAGTTCGGTTTTCTTATGATGATTTGAAAAGCATGATGGATGATTGTATTGACTATAAGGTAGACTTTCTTATTAAAAGTAATTTTATGATGATTTGAAGAGCATGATGGTTGCTTATACTCGATTTTATGGCATGAAGGCATTGTTGAAAAATATGTTTATAAGATGCTATTTATTGAGAAACGCTCTGTTTTCCACGAAAGGTTTTACAATGAATTCTTGATGCAAAACATACCTATTTCTAGAATGTTTTCTAAGGGACCCAATGCTGAGGGAAATTTGAGAAGGCATGTGGGCAACCCTGTGACTAGGGACCCAGTACTGATGGACTTGGAGAAGGTACTTGAGCATCCCAAGATATTCCTATGTGCACATAGAGGTTTTCGACATTGGGTTTGTTGAGTTTTGCTCTGCCTCGACTAAGGAAAATATTCGTTTTCGACGTTGGGTGCGTTGAGTCTTGCTCTGCCCTGACTAAGGAAAATTTTAAAACTTGAAGATTTGATGCGTGTTGTAGACTGTTTTATTAAAAAAACTTGGTTTATGTTTTATCTCAAGGCTTAACAAGAGTTGTATACAAATGCTATGTTTGAGCATAATTTTATTTCTTGAGATATCTTTTTCTAAAATGAACATATACGTTTTGACAAGGGTATTTAAGCATGTTTTGCATGTATACGATTTGAAATCAGTATTTTATACGTGTTGTGTTATAATGTTTTATTTATGTTTGATTTCCGAGCCCAAGATAGTTTTATAAAAACTAGTCACTCACTAAGCAATCTAGCTCATCCTTTCATATGTTTTCCATTTCCAGGTAGCATGATAGTTCCCGTTGCCTGTCGAAGTCAAGGTTTGTCAAGAATTAATGGTATCATCGTCCTAGGAAGTGTGGTTAAATGGGAAATAAAGTAAGTTCGATAGTGGGAGTCGACCCGGAAGTCAATGACGACTGTCCTCACACTCCATCACGGGCTACAGGAGGGTAGTTCAGGATGGGGTGTGACAAGAAAAACCATTCTTCTTCCTTTATCAACTAGAGATGTGTATGATGAGCAATGTAAGGAAGTTGAAAAAGATGTGAAAGAGGGAAAAAGTACTTTGAGTGAAAAAAACAAACGAGAAAAGAATTTGAAAGAAAAAGAGAAATTTTTTGTTGACGGTGAGAAAAACAATTGTGAAGAAAAAGAAAGGAGTGGAAAGAAAGAAAAACGTCCCAAAGAGAGAAAAGAAAGAACAGAGAGTTTGATAGCTAGAAATACTGAGGTTAGAAAAGCTTTGTTTTCAACAAAACCAATCTTTATACTTTTGTGCAAATGACCATGTTTTCTAATTGATGACTCAAAAACTTCTTTGCCTAGTGTTTTTCTTAGTTTGTTGCAGGAATTTAAGGACATTTTTCTTGAAGAACTACCAAGTGGGTTGCCTCCACTTAGGGGAATTGAGCATCAAATTGACTTCCTTCCGGGAGCTGTCATTCCAAATAGGCCCGCGTATCAAGCTAATCCTACAGAGACAAAAGAAATTCAAAAGCAAGTTGATGAGTTGCTTGCCAAAGGATATGTGAGGGAAAGTCTAAATTCCTGTTCGGTTCCTGTCATCTTGGTTCCAAAGAAGGATGGATCTTAGAGAATGTGTGTGGATTGTAGAGCCAAACAAGATTACGGTAAAGTATCGTTATCCTATACCTAGACTTGATAATATGTTAGATGAACTGCATGGATCTATTTTATTTACTAAAATTGATCTTAAGTTTGGATAACATCAAATTAGGATGAAAGTTGGTGATGAATGGAAAACTGCATTTAAGACCAAACATGGATTGTAAGAGTGGTTAGTTATGCCTTTTGGTCTTACCAATGCATCTAGTACTTTTATGCGTCTCATGAATCATGTTTTGCATGAATATTTAGGAAAATGTGTAGTAGTTTACTTTGATGATATTTTGATTTATTCTAGGTCTTTAGAAGAACATGTGAAGCATGTTAGGAATGTTTTGATTGCATTAAGGAAAGCTCAATTGTTTGCCAATTTGAAAAAATGTGTTTTTTGTCTAGATAAGATTAATTTTCTTGGATTTGTTATTTCTGCCAATGGTATTGAAGTTGATAGTGAGAAAGTTAAAGCAATCAAAGAATGACCACAACCTAAAAATGCTAGTGAAGCTAGGTCTTTTCATGGCTTAGCTAGTTTTTATAGGAGGTTCATTAAGGATTTTAGTACCATTGTTGCACCACTAAATGAGATGGTTAAAAAGCATGTTGTTTTCAAATGGGGAGAATCTCAAGAACGGGCATGTAATGATTTGAAAGAAGTTCTGCACCTTTGTTGTTGTTGCCTAATTTTGAAAATATATTTGAAATTGAGTGTGATGCTAGTGGAATAGGAATTGAAGTAGTTTTAATGCAGGAACAAAAGCCCACTATGTATTTTAGTGAGAAATTGAATGGTGCTGCTTTGAACTATCCAACTTATGACAAAGAGTTGTATGCTTTGGTAAGAGCATTACAAAACTTGGCAACATTACTTATGACCAAAGGAATTTGTCATCCAAACTGATCATGAAAGTTTGAAGAACCTCAAGGACAAGACAAGTTAAATTTTAGGAAAGATAAACTTTGCATTCCTAAGGGTTCATATAAAGAATTACTTGTTAAAGAAGCACATGGGGTGGTCTGATGGGTCATTTTTCTGAATTGAAAACATATGATGCACTCAAGAGTCATTCTTATTGGCCACACATGCAACATGATGTTCACAAAGTTTGTAGTACATGCATTACATGTCGAGAAACTAAATCTAAGTCTAGAACACATGGATTGTACACACCTTTGCTTATTCCTAATGCTCCTTGGACTGCTTTGTCTATGGATTTTATTCCTGATCTACCTCAGACTAAAAGAGGGTATGATAGCATTTTCGTTGTTGTTAATCGTTTTAGCAAAATGTTACATTTCATTGCTTGTCATAAAACTGATGATGCCAAGAACATTGCTGGTTTATTCTTTAGGGAAGTTGTGAGATTACATGGCATTCAAAGTTCGATTGTTAGTGATAGAGATGTCCAATTCTTAAGTCATTTTTGGAAATTTTTGTGGGGCAATTTGGGCACTAAATTTTTGTTTTCTACCACATGTCACCCACAAACTGATGGTCAAACTGAAGTTGTCTATAGAACATTAAAAACTTTGCTTAAGGCAATCCTTGAAAAGAATCTTCGTATGTGGGTTGTTGAGTTTGCTTATAATAGGGTTGTTCATAGCACAACTAAATGTTCACCTTTTGAAATAGTTTATGGATTTAACCCTAAGACACCTTTTGATTTATTGCATTTACCAACTAACCAGTTTGTTCATCTTGATGCCAAATCAAAAGCTGAATTTGTGAAGAAACTTCATAAGCAAGTGAAAGAAAGAATTGAGAAGCATAATGAAAAGGTTGTCAAAAGAGTGAATCGGGGAAGAAGACCGCTCATTCTGAAGCCAAGCGATTGAGTTTGGGTACATTTTCAAAAGGAGCGTTTTACAAACCAAAGGAAGTCCAAGTTACATCTAAGGGGAGATGAATCATTCCAAGTTTTAGAAAAGATCAACGATAATACATACAAAATTGATCTTCTGGGTAAGTATCATGTGAGTGCTACATTTAATGTTGCTGACTTATCCTTGTTTGATGTCGACAATTTTGATTTGAGGACAAATCCTTTTGAAGAGGGGGAGAATGATAAGGAGCTGACCAACCAAGAGGAAAATAAGGCTCAACAAGCTCAAAACAGCTCAAGTGAAGAGGAAAACGAAGCTCAACAAGCTCAACCTAGCTCAAATGAACCTTATGCTAAAAATCAAATAGAGAACTTTCCAAGTCAACCCAATCATGAGGCAATCATTGTAAGCACTAATTTGCGTTACCAAGCGTTGGGGTGCGGCCATGCGTTGTGGCTATGCGTTTCAAAGGGAGAAGTGGCCGGGAGCGAGAGTAAGAATTTTTGGAAAGTAAAATCTTGGCTAAGTGTTGGCCAAGTCCATGCATTGTGGTTGATTCACGGAGGTTAGTGAGCTGAAGTAACTACCCGCGTTGAAGGATAAGTAATTCTGGCGGGGGAAGGAAATGTGCTTGAACCATGCGTTTAAGTCACTCTGCGTAGAGGACAGTTATGCGCTGAAGTCAATGCGTCGAAGACAGACATGTGTTGGAGTCACCCTGCATTGAAGACAGAATGGTCTTGACGCGACGAAAGTAGTATTGAATGACGGAAAGGTATGCGTCAATTAGGAGGCGTTGAGGACGACACCATGCGTTGGGTGTGGTCAGTTGCTGGAGGCGTTGGAAGAGAAGTTAGCTTGAGTGCCTCGTGTTGAGATAAGAACCCTGCGCTAGTCTGTGGGTGAAGGGTAAGTCGGCAACATAAGTTCTAGTGTTCGTAAAGGTTAAGTCGGTAGTATATATAGCTGGATTAATTAAATGCTTAATCATTTTTAAGATATTTCGATAGCTTAAGTCGGATCCATATTTCAGACCAACTTCGAAAGAAGATTGAAGAAGGTGCTCTTGCGGAGGTTGGACGAAATTTGACTCATGTTGATGTTGAAAACGAAGCTGGAACAGAGGAATGACTGAAGTCACATGGTTTGGGCAGTGAGCGATAATCAAAGTAGAACGTGTAGAGGAAGCCGAGTTTAGAGCTGAAAATTTGAGGTTAGTATGTTAACATAGTTCCTAACAACTTTTGTGAAGGATGGTAATGCTGAAATTGAAGATTTACTATGTGAATCCTTAGGAAAAGCAGAGTTTACAAGATTAATGCGCAATCTGGAACAGCAAGAGGTGATTCAGGAATATCAAGAGAACGAGGAAGAGTTAAGCCTTGAAACTTTGAGGTAAGCTATAGAACTTAATTTCCTATAAGTTTTTAGAAGAGAAGAAGTCCTAAATCCATATGGAATTGTGACTTGAAATAGATTGAAGTAAGAACAAGAAGAAAGGAAGGAATTACAGTGCAGAGTGCCGCTGAAATCAAGTATCGGCACACTGTCTGGGTACTGATAGCGAGACAGGTGTCGCTGAGATGCAAGGGAGTCTTCTGTCCCACATATCTCGCTAGATAATGCTGAGTATCGCTACTAAGTAAGGTAACGCTAGTGTGCTCCATCACGTATCGCTAGTAACAACTCTTGTTGGTTGGTGTCGCTGTGATTTTCGTTTATAAAGTTAGTTTGGAAAAGGAAGAAGATTCAATGTTGGATAACGCAAGTACATATCTCTTGCAGGCCAAGAAGAAATAGGAAGAGTGTATAACCCACGTAAAGCCTAGAAAGAGTTGTGAGTGACTATTTTCTCTTCAATTCTATTTTATTAAAAAATGTTCTTATGGAATATGATTTTTGCGATGAACTGTTTAAAATGCATAATGTTTGGTTGCAATATTTACGAGGCATGTTATACGTTTTCTAAAATTGATAGAAAGGATTCTCTTTTATGAAATGTTATTGAATAAGTTCTGTGTGATTTCTATGAAAGGATTTTCATATGAACTATTATGTGAATGAAATTCTAAAACGTTTTAGAGGAGGCTCAGTGCTCAAGGACACGAGAAGGCACATGAGTTTCCCCGGGACCCAATACTGAAGGACATGAGAAGGTACTTGGGCAACCCGTCATATTCCTATGTGCACATAGAGGTTGATTTGGCTGGTGCGTCGAGTTTGCTCCGCATTGAGCCAGGGACGATTTCGACGTTGGGAGTGTTGAGCTTTGCTCCATCCCAACTAAGGTGATTTTCGACGTTGAGTGCGTAAAAGCATTGCTCCGCCTCAACTAAGGGAAGAATTGAAAAACTAAACTGATATTGATAAACTCCTTGGAAAACGCTCCTTTATGATTTAAGATTTGATTTATGAGATTAATGGATTTTATAGAAAGCATGTTTAATTTGAACAAATGTTAAACTCTTACTTATTCGTTATACATAACATGCCTGTTTTCAATGAATGTTCGTGTTACAAAGATTTGTCACTCACTAGGCTGTTAGCTTATGTTTTCCAATGTTTTCCTTTTCTCCCCTAGGTAGCAAGGACGTTCCCGGTGCTTAGCCTACTTCAGCTCACCCTGCCTAAGCCTCGAGTTCACAAAATACAGTCAAGTTTGAGAATTGTACGTTGCATATGTTTTTATGTAATATCATGTAGATCATGTAGATTTGAGTGAGGATTGTTAGTGGAGTTTTGTACATTGTATGATGGATATGGAAGTGAAATTATGCTATGTAATAAAAGTGTACTCTATGCAGGGAATCATATCAAGTTATAAGCATGTGTAGTATGACTGAGTTCTATGTTTGTATATGAGTGGAATGTATGCAGGGATAGGGATGGAAGATGGGACAATAGCCGTCACAAGAGGGGTGATGTTTATTGTCTTCACATTCCCTTTCAGGTTAGGTGGGTAATTCTGGGAGGGGGTGTGACAATCATAATGCCACAAGATTCAATGATAAAAGCTAGAGCTAAAAGTCTTCAAGAAGGATTAAATGGTTGCTTCCAAGTTAAGTATTCAACAAATGATGAAGAGTTGCAACTTTTGAAGCTCCAAGAGTCATTTGGACATCCAAGAGTCATCATGAATCTAAAAGTCCAGATTCATCCACATATTTAATGTCCTATGTATTCAATTTAATTTCATGTATTTATATTTATTAGGGTAGTTGAAAGGGTGTAGATGAATTTAGACAATTTGGTGAAAGGTTGTAACCTTTCATGGTGCCTTTTCAATTAGTTTAAATAGGGCTGAAATTTCCACATTTTGAAACACAACTTTGAATTTGAATGAAATCTCCATAGAGTTTTATCTCTCAAGCTTTATGCTTTCTTTGTATTCTTGTGTATAGAATGCATGTTAGAACTTTCAATCTAGTTTGATCAATTAGATTGTGGAGAGTTTGAAATCTTGAAGTTAGGAACAAGTTCTCCTTTCTTCTTGATCTTTGATCAATTCTTTCCAAGCCAAATTTGTTTAGCTTTCTTGGGGTTGTATATCAAATTTGTTTATTGGGAGCCATTCTTATTATCTTTGTGGAGGTTCACATGAACAAAGGGCGTTCTCAGACATAATTGAGGTAGTTCACTTTTATCAAGGGTAATAAGGGAGGTAATAAAACTAACCAAGCTGTAGTCGAAAAGGGCAAGCAAAAGGCCAATGTTGCAAAAGGAAATTGTTTCCATTGCAATCAGGATGGGCAATGGAAGCGGAACTGTCCCAAATATTTGGCAGAAAAAAAAGGACAAACAAGGTAAATATGATTTACTAGTTTTGGAAACCTGTTTAGTGGAGAATGATGATTCTGTCTGGATAATTGATTTAGGGGCCACTAATCATGTTTGTTCTTCTTTTCAAGGGATTAGTTCTTGGCGGCAGCTTGGGACTGGCGAAATGACCTCGCGGGTTGGAATAGGGCAAGTCGTCTCAGCAGTTGCAGTGGGAGGCGTTAAATTACTCTTTCAGAAATCTTTTCTTTTGTTAAAAAATGTATTTGTAATTCCTGATTTAAAAAGGAACTTGATTTCTGTATAGTGTTTGTTAGAACAATCTTATTCCATCAATTTCAATGTATATAAAGCGTTTATTTGTAAAGATGGTATTCTTATTTGTTCTGCAAACTTAGAGAGTAATTTATATGTGCTAAGGTCGTTCATCTAGATCGCTTCTTAATACTAAAATGTTCAGAACTACAAAAACTCAACATAAAAGACCAAAATTTTCTCCTAAAGAAAATGCTTATCTTTGGCATCTAAGGTTAGGTCACATAAATCTCAATAGGATTGAGAAATTGGTTAAGAATGGACTTCTAAGCGAGTTAGAAGAAAACTCTTTACCTGTATGTGAATGTTTTCTTGAAGGCAAAATGACCAAAAGACCTTTTACTGGAAAAGGTTATAGAGCCAAAGAACCTTTAGAACTTGTACATTCATACCTTTGTGGTTCTATGAATGTTAAGGCAAGAGGAGGGTATGAATATTTCATCTCTTTCATAGATGATTATTCAAGATATGGATATCTTTACCTAATGCAACACAAGTCTGAAACTCTTGAAAAGTTCAAAGAGTATAAGGCTGAAGTTGAAAACTTGTTAGGAAAGACCATTAAAACATTTTGATTAGATCGAGGTGGAAAGTACATGGATTTAAATTTTTACAACTATGTGATAGAACATGGAATTTCATCCCAACTCTCAACACCTGGTACACCTCAGCAAAATAGTGTATTAGAAAGGAGAAACAGAACCTTGTTAGACATGGTTCGGTCTATGATGAGTTATGCTCAATTACCAGACTTGTTTTGGGGTTATGCAGTAATGACTGCATTATACATTTTAAACAATGTTCCATCCAAAAGTGTTTCTGAAACTCTTTTGGAATTATGGAGAGGTCGTAAAGGTAGTTTACAACACCTCAGAATTTGAGGATGTCCAGCATATGTGCTTTAGATAAATCCTAAGAAATTGGAACATCGTTCAAGAGTATGTCTATTTGTAGGTTATCCCAGGGAAACAAGAGGTGGTCAATCCAAAACTGAATAAATTATTTGTATCGACAAATGCTACATTTTTGGAAGAAGATCACATAAGAGAGCATATACCGCGTAGTAAAGTAGTGTTAAAAGAACTTTCCAATAAAACTACTGAAACTTCAACAAGAGTTGTTGACAAAGCTAGTACATCAACAAGAGTTGTTGATGGGGCTTCATCATGTTATACACATCCTTCTCAAGAGTTGAGGGAGCTTCGTCCTAGTGGGAGGGTTGTAAACCCACTTATTCGATATTTGGGTTTAACTAAAACTCAAGACATCATACCAGGATCAGGCAATGAATGATATGGACAAGGATGAATTGGTTAAAGTTATGGATCTTGAACTGGAGTCTAGGTACTTCAATTTAGTCTAGGAGCTTGTAGATCAACCTGATAGGGTAAAACCTATTAATTACAAATGGATCTACAAGAGGAAAAGAGGTGTAGATGGAAAAGTGCAAACCTTTAAGGCTAGATTTATGGCAAAGTGTTTACCCAGGTTGAGGGAGTGGACTATAAAGAAACTTTCTCACCTGTTGCCATAATTAAGTCTATCCATATTCTCTTGTCTATTGCCACATATTATGACTATGAAATATGGTAAATGGACGTCAAGGCTACCTTTTTGAATTGTAATCTTAAAGAGATCATTTACATGCAACAACCATAATGATTCATTCAATAAAGTAAAGAGCAAATGGTTTGCTAGCTTAATCGGTCTATTTATGGATGGAAACAAGCATCTCGATCTTGGAATATAAGATTTGATACTACGATCAAGTCTTATGGCTTTAATCAGAATCTTGATGAAAGTTGTGTTTACAACGAAATCATCAATAGTTCAGTAGCTTTCTTAGTGTTGTATGTGGATGATATCCTACTCATTGGAAATGATGTAGGTTTAGTGACAAATGTAAAGAAATGGCTAGCTGCCCAATTCCAAATGAAAGATTTGGGTGAGACAAAGTTTGTTCTAGAGATCCAGATCATCAGGGATCGTAAGAACAAAACGTTAACCTTGTCTCAGGCATCGTATATTGACAAGATGCTTGTTAGGCATTCGATGCATAATTCCAAGAGAGGCTTATTGCCTTTTCGGCATGGAGTTATATTATCTAAGGAACAATGTCCTAAGACTCCTCAAGAAGTTAAGGAAATGAGACAGATTCCTTATGCATCAGCTGTTGGTAGTCTTATGTATGCCATGTTGTACAAGACTTGACATTTGCTATGAAGTTGGGTTTGTCAGTAGATATCAGTCCAATCAAGAATTTGATTACTGGACTGCAGTTAAAACCATCCTCTTCGGAGAATGAGAAACTACATGCTTGTGTATGGGGCTAAGGATTTGATCCTTATAGGATACTCAGACTCTGATTTTTAGACTGATAAAGATTCTAGAAAATCCACATCAGGATCAGTGTTTACTCTTACGGATGGGTTGTAGTTTGGTGAAGCACAAAGCAAGGTTGCATTGCTAACTCTCATGGAGGCAGAGTATGTAGCTGCTTGTGAAGCTGCTAAAGAGGCTGTTTGGCTTACGAAGTGCTTGACAGACCTAGAAGTTGTTCCAAACATGTTAATGCCCATCACACTTTATTGTGATAATAGTGGGGTTGTGGAGAATTCTAGTCTAGGGCAAGTGGGAGAAGGGTATAGAGTTATGCCCTATTTTATATGTATTGTACACACACTAGCTTGAGGACAAGTGGAGATTGTTGGGACTAGTGTGTCCTAAATCTCTTGGGTCTTGTAGTTTTGTAAATTGTATATAAATTTTATTTATTGAATAAAATAAGAAGTTATTTTATCTATCTTATGCATTAATTCAATCCAATAAACTAAGATTCCATGGTTATTTTATGTAAACTTAAACATGTATGTGGTTGACATACAAGGTTGGATCATGTTTAAGTAATAACCAAAAAGGTTTTAGTATAGGAATAAGGTTAAGTGCCTTATTCTGTTAACACTACAGATACGACCAACTTTGTAATTGTTACAAGGAGTTGTAAAGTGTTACAAATGATTTGATCCTAATCGATCATCAATGTAGAGACATGTAGGTATCCTATTCAAAGAGTTTATATAAGACCAGCCCGCGAAATATTTAATTTCTCTTTGTAATGTCGTTAATTGTAGAAATTAACATTTCATAGGATTAATATAGATAACTCGACCTGAATCCTGAGTAAGTTATGAACTCCTGTCTATGAGGGCAATCCTTTGATCTGTATGGGTGAGAGTGGCCAAATCGTCGACTTAATATGCCTACCATTTCGGAGATTTGTCTGATTAAGGAGCTAGGAACATATCTTCACAAGATGGAATTCACTTCTTCCCGTATTTAGGGTCAGTAGATAAATTACTCCCTTAAGGGTTGATTCTAGGTCTTGAACAATGAGGTCTCACCGTCACTGGCTTGAGAAAGGTTAGTTTATAGTTGGACTATAAACATTTTGTTCATTAGAGGGATCAGTGGTTCTTAAGGAGTTAGATATAACTACATTGGTAAAACGGTAATTTGACCCAGCTGTAGTTATGAGTAATTTTTGAAAAGGGTCGACTTACTATTGATTAGTAAATTCTGTGGACAAAGAAATATATTTATAGTGTGAAGAGTGCAACTGTAAGTCTTTAGTGGAGTGACCATAAGGTCCCATTGCAAGCTCATAAAGGCTTAGTAAAGAATCAAATATTTTGGTTTAATTTTAAATGTTCAAATTAATAAGGGAACTAATTATATGTGATACAATTAACATAATGTATATAGATACATTATAATATAAAGTTTATTTTGAATGAGATTAAAAAATTTACACTTTATATTATAAGAGAGATAAATATTTAAATAAAATTTAAATATTAATTATATGAATGAGATTCATATTAAAACTATAGGTTATGTGAGAGAAGATTATTTGAATTTGATTCGAATTTAAATTAAATATGAGATATTTAATTTATTAATTTATTAATTGTTAATTAATTAATTTTATTTAATTATATATATTAAATATGATTTAATATATATTTAACTAAATTAATATTATTTCATTAATAATAACTCCCCACGTAATGGGGAGTTATTCTTCTTCTCTCTCGCAAGTTTTTACATATTAGAGAGGGGAGGAAGTTTACAGTTCTACACAGAAGGGTTATTGATAACTTGTAGAAATACAAGTTATTATAGCCTTTTTCTTAGGGAAATAGAGATTAAATAGAGAATCATGCTGTAGGTTATGATGAATTTCATTAATAAATCTTCCTTTTCATTCTACTCCTGCATTTTTATGAAGATAATAATTTTACCACTTTTTGAGCCTAAAACGCATGTTTTAACGCAGGAATGCAAACGATGCGTTGACGACTTCTTAACGCAGGACTATGCGTTAGTAATCTGTTCTTCATGGATGCATGATCTGAACGGAACGCGAACAACCTGAAGATGCGTTAACAACTACTCAACACAAGACTATGCGTTAGCAACCTATGACGCGTTGACATCAGCCCAACTCTCCTTGAACGCATAATGACAAAAGACGCAAGGCGCGGAAAATCAGATCAGAATCTTGAGAGATTGTCGGAAGATTGACATACATAATCTGTGGCTAAAGTGGTGGATCTAAATTGACCCGAGAATTCGCCATTAGGCGAGATGGACGCATGATATCAATTTCGTCGCCAATCAAGCAGATTTGCCATTGATTGCGAACGCAACATCTATAAAAGGGCAGTCTTGCAAGATGAAAAAGGGTTGTTGATTCTCGGGAGAATTCCTAAGTGACAGCAGAGTTCTCTCCAGAACACAACGGGAGACGAATAGCTCAAGAGAGAAGAGTCTTCCCTCCGCCTAACCACTTCACAGCAGAACCTCACGCTTCCATTCCGACGACTCAAGACATTGATGCCTTTTCCTGCTTTCTATCTTAGTTTTTCTATCTTGATTTTAGATTTGTGTCAAGATATTGAGCTATCTAAAGTTGTATTTCGTTCATCAATCTATTATTCTTCCATGTCTACTCATTTCTCTATACTTTCCGCTTTTTACTTTGAATCCATGAGTAACTAATCTATCAAGGGTATAGGGTTGCGTTAGCATCTACATAAGAACGATAGTGTAACTATTGCATCTTGTCAATTGCAAACTTAATCTGATGCTTATGTCCATCTAGCTAATCGATATAAGTAGTAATAATCAGACTGCTCGAGAGGGTAAGTGATTGTGGAACTCAATTGACAAGGCCAAGAAATGTTACCTATCTATAGGAATAACCTTGGTTCTTAACACTCTCCTATGCATTATAGACATATAACGCATAGCGGCTGACAACCAGGAGAAGAGTCGCAAGTATGAATAGAATATCACCATGCGTTTCCGATGTTAGATGTTAACCAACCCGAGCCCTGTTTTTATCCATTCATTTAAATCATTAGCTGACTTTACTGTGTTGCATGCCTTTCCATCTTCCACATTGTAATATAGTGTACATATTATCGCTTTCTTTAGATTAGAAACAAATAACTCTCTCAATTATTTCTGGTTACCACTGCAACACATATAATCCACTTAAATATAGAATCAACATAATCCCTGTGTTCGACCTCGGACTCACCGAGAAAACCTACTCCTTTGCTTATACTTGGGTAAAGGATAGGAAAACTTGACAGATCACCAACACATAGCATTAAGCATAAGTAAGACGCATAGTATGTGAAACGCATAGTATGTGAAACGCATCATCGTAGCTTAACTTGCACATTGCGTTAGTAAAATTCCATTTCACAATTGTATATACAACAGTTATGTAAAAACTCTCCCTTTCCAATTCTCTCTTCTTCCTCCTCAATAATTCCTTTGCCAACATAGAAAGCCCACAATGTAAGCCCCGTACTTGATTTTGTGAGAAGGCAAGATAAGAAGAGATCAAAAGATGGGCGTTTGGTAGGATAGTTGGCTGAAATGTGTGTGGGGGCAGAAAAATGGTTAAGTATCAGCTATGCGTTGGTGGCATTATGCCTTGACAGAGGTTGTTTTGGCGTGGACGCAGAGGTGAGGGAAGGCTATTAGGCGTTGAGGCCATGAGGCGTTGAGGTCACGAGGCGTGGAGAGCAACTCTGCGTCGAAGGTCATTATGCGATGAACGCATTGAAGGCTACAAGGCGTTGAAATTGAAGGCCATGAGCGTTGAGAACCAATCTGCGATGAAGGTCACTATGCGGTGAACGCTACCATGCGTTGAAAGTGGGTATGCGTTGGTGCATAGAAGGTTGGCCGAGAGAACAATGCATTCGTCAGCTATCCACGAGGGAGTTGGGAAATTGTAACATACAAAACCGAGGTTGTGCGTTGCTGAAGCCAAGTACAGAAGGTATGCGTTGATTAGATTATTATATAGAGACGAAAGGGAGTTTAAGTCGGTGGTATATATACAAGTGGACCGAGAATTCAATTGTTTTGATCACATTTCAGAGCTCAAGTTGATTCCATTTCGAAGCTAAACAACGAAGAGAGGTAGAAGAAGGTGTTCATGTTGATTTGGAGTGAAATTCTCGTCGTTTTCGTGGAGGAAACTTGAGCTGGAGCGGAGGATTCAGCTGGTGTTACTAAATCAGAGTAACGTTCAGTTTTGGGGGAAGAATGAACTGAGAAAACGGTGGTTGGGGCCAAAATTCTTAGGTTAGTAAGTTTAACTCGATTTTTAGCAAGTTTCATGAAGGGTACTTGAGTTGAATTTGAGTAAATGTGTGTTAAACTCCAGGTAGAAGAGATCGGAGCTGAATTGCCAGATGATTAGGAGCAATTCAGAATTGTTGAAGGATATATCTTAAACGGAGAGGACATTCTCTATGAGACTTTGAGGTAAGATGAAGGACTTATGTCTTTATAAGTTTGTAGAAGGAAGTAAGTTCTGAAATTGGCCAGAATGCGATGTTTAGCAGGTTAAAGAAAGAAGAAGAAAGGAAGAAGAAAAAAAATTGTTCTGCTACGGCGGAAGTATTGCTGAGAGAGCGAGAGACTGGGCAGCAAAGCAAGTGTCGTTGGTAACGCAAGAGGGACTTTGCGTCTCACAATTCTCGCTGAAGTCTCGCTGTGTCGCTCCTCAGGTAATCTCGCTAGTTTTGTTCAACCCGGTATCGTTAGTGCAGTATCATGTAGTGCAGTTCCGTTGGTAATCTCACCACAGAATGTGGAGTAACGATATTTGTGAGTGTCTTGAGGAAAAGAGAGTTTGGAGATGAAATGAGCATAGGGTTTAATTATGTATATTTAATGAGTATAAAGAAAAGGAAGTCTAAGGAAAACTTAACGTGGAAAATGTGTATTTTCAGGCCAGGAAGAGCTCGGGAAGGCATATAATCCACTTAGAGCCGAGACAAGTTGTGAGTGACTTTCTACTATATCTTGTGGTTACTTTTAGCAGAATTATTTGGCAATGGATGAGTAGGAAGTTATGGTACGATGTAGTATTTGAAGTGATTATGTTGTGTTGGTAAGTTTAAAGGAAACTAGATATATTATCTATATGTAATCATGGCTGAGGGACCTTATGGTGAAGGCCTAAGTGAATTTGTAACATGATACTCAGTGCTGAGGGACCACGTGTGAAGGCACCTAAGTAGTTAGGTGGAACGGATTTCAGAGCTGAGGGACCTTGAGTGAAAGCATGTGGAAATCCATCATATGTTAGCTCGTGCTAAGGGACCCTGAGTGAAGGCACTTGAGCAGAGATTTGATTGGTTACCAGTGCTGAGGGACCTCATGTGAAGGCACATGGTAAAATTGACATAGTTGAACTCAGTGCTGAGGGACGAAATGTGAAGGCACTCGATAGTTTGCAAAACCAAGGAACATAATGTTTAGGCATTTTTATGTGATTAGAAATGAGAATTTGTACTGGAATGTGAGTGAGTTGAGTTGTGCTTCGTCACAGCAAGGGTTAGATATTTGCCATGGAATTGTAAGGATGTTGGTATGGTTGTGATCTAAAGTATAAAAGGCTTAGAGATTTCTGATATGCAATTTGTAGTGGTTACTAAGGTTTATACTAGTTTATGATTGTTAGTAATATCTGAATGAATTTAGATCCTTACTGGGCTTTAGACTCACTCAATTTGTTTGTTTGATTGTTGTTTCAGGTAGCGAGCGTGTCCGGGACGGCTAGCCTACAGAAGTTCCTCGTCTGGGCCTACTTCGAAGCAGACCTCTGGGATAGTTGTAAATACTCAGTTTATGTCCATGTTTTGTAATGTACATGTTCCATGGGAGTGCTGGGAGGATCATTTTGTATTACATTTATATATAGAATACTTGATGATAGGTTGTTATATTATCGCATGGCTTAATAGTAAAGGTGTTTCTATTTGAGATTAAGCTGGCAATTAGTTTAATATGGAAGATATTTATATGATTTATGCTTTAGATATGGACTAGAGAGAGTGCGGTCTCACACTCACTCCTAGGGATAAGGAGTATTTGGGAGGGGGTGTGACACACAACTCCTCTATTGATTCTTCCTTGAGAATAGTGAGGTTTCCGTCTGGGCCTACTTCGAAGCAGACCTCTGGGATAGTTGTAAATACTCAGTTTATGTCCATGTTTTGTAATGTACATGTTCCATGGGAGTGCTGGGAGGATCATTTTGTATTACATTTATATATAGAATACTTGATGATAGGTTGTTATATTATCGCATGGCTTAATAGTAAAGGTGTTTCTATTTGAGATTAAACTGGCAATTAGTTTAATATGGAAGATATTTATATGATTTATGCTTTAGATATGGACTAGAGAGAGTGCGGTCTCACACTCACTCCTAGGGATAAGGAGTATTTGGGAGGGGGTGTGACACACAACTCCTCTATTGATTCTTCCTTGAGAATAGTGAGGTTTCCGTTGTGGTGGTGTTCCCAAGACAAGAAGAGTTCTTACTATGATTTTTGGGTGGAAGTCTTCCTGTTCGTGGTTCATAGAAGAAGTTTCCCATAGAAGGTCTTCAAAAGGTAGGAAAACTTCTAATCTCTTATTCTTCTAAAAGACATGCTAATTTAGTTGTTTATCGTTGTTGTATGTTGTAAACCCTACTTTCATTTCTAAGCACTTAACCTAAGTACATAATATCGTTGTGGACTTATTTGCATTTTCTTGTCTAGACTGAAGGATGAAGAGGAGGAAAGCCGAGGAAGATAAGCTTGGGGATTAAGTTGAAAGTACTTTTGGTAAGTTGAATTTTAAACCCTTTCGAGATAAATCGAGCTTGGAATCTACTTTGATATGTCAACTAGAATATAAAAGACTTAAGAAGGGCGTCATCATTTGAACCAAGGTGAAAGAATGTAATTAAGGACTTTAATTATTATTAGAATTATTATTATAAAAAAAGAAAAAAAAAAGAAGAAGAAAAAAGAAGAAGAGAAAGGAAAGGGTAAGTAAGTGGGATAATGGAGATTTATTAATAATAATAAAAAAAAGGGAAAAAAGAAAAGAGGGGAAGTGGGGACTAAGTGAAAACCGTTCATATCATTTGTGTCACACCCTACTTTTTAAGAAAACGATGCGTTGAAGAGTCTATGAAGAAAAGGGGTAAAATACCATGTTGGACGCATGGTCAGGACTAGGTAACGCATGGTGATGGTGGACGCATGGAAGTAAACCGAGAAAGAAAAGAAGTGAAACGCATAAGCAAGAAAGGAATAAAGTTATGTTGTGAAGTGTTGAAAGAGATTTAAGTCTCTGAAAGATAGGATACTATAGCAAATTGAGTAACGCATAGACTTATAGCAAGGAATGTTCACAAGTGTTGGAGAAGGTTGTGAAGTAAACATAAAAACTGGTGCATGTGGTGGACGCATGCTAATCTATCTTTAAGAGAAATAGTTTAAGTGCAAGGAAAAGGTTAAAAGAATAACCTTGGGAATAATCAAGGAATGTCCAAGGATAGGAAGATGGTCATTGGACGCAAGATGAAGGTGAACACAACAGGACCAACGCATAGAGGAAGAGCTTGAGAAGGATTTGTTGTCATTGATGCCTAGTGGCATTGTGTAAGCACTGGTTTATAATAGTGTAGCTATGCGTTGAAGGTGATCACGAATGGTTGTTGTGACCTGAAGTAGTCGCCGCGTTGGCGGGGAAGAAATGTAATTGGCTTACCATGCGTTGGTAAGGTTGTCATGCGTTGAGATCCCTATGCGTTGAAGACAGAGTTATCTCTATGCGTCAAAGACAGTAGTATAGTTGGCTGAGAGTTAGAAAAGTGAGTGGTGAAGCTCAAACCTTAAAGGAAACTCAACGAACGCATGAGGGCGTGTGTGAATGAATGGTTGTCTATTGGAAAATGTTGGACGCATAAGATAAGTTTATAAAGGCCAGGTGACTTCGTATAGATTTGACATCTTATCAATAGGAGGTATTGAAGGCATGTTAAGTGTTTCATGCAAGGTGACACTTGGACTAATGCATGGTTAATTAAGCATGCAGCATGACATGTGGCAAACAAGTGGCAAAAGGAAAGGAGAAGTTGGATGGTAAGCTCCCTATAAATAGAACTTTGAGGGAAAAGGATAGACTGATGACTCTGAAAGAAAAATTCTGGAGAGAAAGGGAATAAAGAAGGCAGAAAAGAAGAATCCTTGTGTCCGTAGTAGGAGTCTGCGGCCAAGAAAGAAGGTATGCGTAAAAAAGGTTGTCTTGCGTCGAAAAGGGGTCGACCTTGCGTTGAGGACAAACATAATGTCCAAGGTGAAAGCGGCGTTCAAAGTTAGGTGATGCGTTCAAGTTGGACCTTGCGTCCAAGAGAGGGCAATGCATCCGAAAGAGTAATAAGAAGAGTCGGGATGCACTTTGCGAAAATAATCAACCTTACGTTGAAGGGCAGGGGTTGCGGTAGTTACCAACCTTGCGTTGAAGGGCAGGGTTGCGTTCAACCGAGCTGACAGAGGGAAATGGAGCTTTGCATTTCTGAGATTAGAACGCATCGTCCAAGAAGCTCGGGAAGATGAAATAGAGGAAAGGAAGAAGAAGTATTCTTTGGCAAGTACAGGTGAGTAACACCTGCGTTTTACAAAATATAAATGAGTTCTTTATGAATATTATTTTATGGGTTTCTAATGAAATAATGTATGCGTTTTCATATATGAAGCATATGAATATATGGTTTATAGAGATAAGGGCATGCGTTTTACTTGAAAACTTTGAGAATGCTGGGTACTTGCTATGAGTTATAAAACGCATGGTGAATGATTGATACTTGTTTTCATGACTTTTCTAAAAAGCATGGTATTATATGATTTCAAGAAAGATTTGAAAATAAACTTTATGAAAAGCATGCAGTTTGATATTAAAACTGGAAATTGAATTTAGCATGCTGATGAGGTGAGATTTGGAAATGGTTAATTTATGAGTTATTGATATAATGTTTCTAAAATATGTATTGTGTTATATTAAACTTGAAAAGGCACCCGAGGCTCAGGGACTTAGAGAAGGCCAAAGGGTAGCCGTTATATTGAAATGGGAGCCCAATGCTCAGGGACTCGTAGAAGGCATTGTGGGCGGCCCGGATTATAAAGGTATCCAATGTTCAGGGACTCGTAGAAGGCATATGGGTAACCTGGATATAGAAATGGGACCCCAATGCTTAGGGACTCGTAGAAGGCATTGAGGGCGGGCCGAATTCTAGTACCTATATGTACATAGAGGTATATACGACGCTAATGTGTTGAGATTACTCCACACAGCTAAGGAAAATCGACGTTGAGGAGCATTGAGCATTACTCCGCCTCAAGTAAGGAAAAAGTATTTTATAAGAATGAGATTTTTTAGTATTTATTCTGAAACGGACAAGCATGTTTTCACAATGGTATTTGAGTATAATCTAATATGACTTGAAGTGTTATGTTTTATGCGAGTTTGACCAGTTTTACAGTTAAAAAAGTATTGTTTTTAGAAAACCTTTACTCATTGAGCTGTTAGCTCACCCTTTTTATGTGTTTTCCATTTTCAGGTAGCATGACAGTTCTCGTTGCCGATCGAAGTCGAGGTTTTTCAAGATCGCGTTAATGGTATTATCGTCCTAGGAAGGGTTTTATACGTAATTGAGGAAAAGTTGATAGTGGGTTATGCGACAGGGTAGTCGGTATGTAAGCCCCGCATCTATCTTTATGAGAACGCAAAGTAAGAAGGGGGCCGAGAGATGGGTGAATGTGTAAAGTAGTTGGTTGCCTTGCGTTTGGAGTGGGAAAAATGGCTAAGTGTAAGCTATGCGTTGATGGCAATCTGTTGTGGAGGAAATAATTTTGGTGTAAATGCAAAGGTGAGGGAGGCTGATCATGCGTTGAATTTGAGACGCGTTGAGGACATAAGGCGTGGAGGATCATTATGCGTCAAACGCATTGAAGGCAATGTGTCGATTAGAAGTAAGGGCCACGAGGAGTTTGGGAGCTGGTCTGCGGTGAGGCTGTTGTGCGGCGAACGCTACCATGCGTCGAAGGCTGGTATGCGTTAGACAAATGTTGGCTGAGAGAAGGTAGTGTGTATGTTAACTATTTGGCGGGAGAGTTTGAAATGAAATATCACCAGAGGCCATGTGTGTTGCTGAAGCTGAGCATGGGAGGTATGCGTTGAACGGACTATAGCATAGAATTGAAATGGAGTACAAGTCGGTGGTATATATATATAAGTGGTCTGAGAATTCAATTATTCTGCTTGCATTTCAGAGCTCGAGTAGGGTCCATTTTAAGGCGAAACATCGAAGGGAGGTAGAAGAAGATGTTCATGCTGATCTGAAGCAGAAATCTCATTGAATTCATGGGAGAAACTTGGGTTTGACAGAGGTTTCGGCTGCTGTGGTCTTTTCAGTGTGATGCTCGATTTTGGAGGAAGAACAAATTGAAGAGACGAAGGTTAGGGCTGAAACTTTGAGGTTAGTAAGTTAACTCGATTTCTAGCAGGTTTCATGAAGGATGCTTGAGCTGAAATTGTTTAATTGTGTGTCAAACTCAGGAAGAAGAGACGGGAGTTGAACTGTCAAATGAGTAGAGGTAACTCGGAGTTGTCGGAGGATATGTCCCAAACGGGGAAGATGTGCTTCATGGAATTTTGAGGTAAGATGAAGGACCTGTATTCTAACAAGTTTGTAGAAGGAAGAAAGTACTGAAATTGATTGAAACGAAATGTTTAGCAGGTTGAAGAAGGAAGAAGAAAGGAAGAAGGAAACGGTTCTGTCACAGCGAAAGTATCGCTGAGTAAGCGAGAGACTGAGCAGCAGAGGAAGTAACGCTGCAACGCAAAGATAGGCTTGCGTCTCACAACTCTCGCTAGAGTATCGCTGGGTATCGCTCCTCAAGGTAGTTTCGCTGGTTTTAATCAACGCAGTGTCGCTAGAACAGTTTGAATATCTTTTGAGTAACGCTGGTAGCTTACTAATTTCTATGGAGTAACGATGCTACTGAATGTTAAAAGAAAAAGGGAGATTATGGAAAACTAAACTTGAGGATTGTGTATTTTCAGGCCAAGAAGAGCTCGGGGAGGCTTATAACCCACTTAGAGCCATGACCGATTGTGAGTGACTATTTGTTATACCTTGTATTAAACATAGTACGCATATTGATGAGGAAACGTGATTCATGGTAGTATACCTTATGTATGTGATGTGTTAGTGATTTAAGATAATAATATTACAAATGTCTAAACACATAAGTGGCTGAGGGACCTTATGGTGAAAGCTACATGTGAGTAAGTTTGAAATTAAGTGCTGAGGGATCTAAGAAGGCACTTGAATAACAGTAGAAAATGGACTACAATGCTCACGGACTGTAAGTGAAGGCATGTAGTAATCCATCACACACTAGCTCGTGCCAAGGGATCATGAGTGAAGGCACTTGAGCATGGATAGAGTTTGTTACCTGTGCCGAGGGATTTCATGTGAAGGCACATGGTACAGAAATTATAAATGAATAAGTGCTGAGGGACAGGAAGTGAAAGCACTAAATAGATGAAAGCTTGTGAGACATGAGAGTTTGATAGTTATATATGCATAGTGTAAAAGTGAATCTTAATAGTCCATTGGGATGTGCTATGCGTTGTTTACTATCTTACAAACTGGATTTAAGTTGTCATGATTAGTTTTAGTAGATTTAGTCACTCACTGAGCCTTTTGCTCATCCAGTTTGTTGTTGTTTGTTGTTTCAGGTAGCGAGCGTGTCCGGGACGCCTAGCCTACTGAAGAATCTCGTCTGGACTTATCTGGAAGCGAACCTTTGGGATAGTTGTAAATATTTAGATTGTTCATATGTCATGTACTAAACATCTTTCATAAGAGTGTAGTGAAAGGGGGAGCGTGTTGTACTTATTATGTGTATACAGACATGGTAATTAAAAGTTTACCCGATCTTCTGTGATGAGATAATGGGATTGTTGTATGATTTGTTAATCTTTTATGGTGTTTACATTATAGAGTCTTATGTTGGAAATAGGATCATGCTCCTTCCTAGGTATAGAGTAAATCTGGGTTGGGGTGTGACACGGTAACTGCTGTCCTCACACTCCGTCACGGGCTACGGGAGGGGTAGTTCGGGGTGGGGTGTGACAATTTGGCCGACTTCATTTTACCTCAAAACCTGGAAGAAATTCATAACTCTTCAATTAGGCATCGAGAGGAGGAAGAAGAAGAAGAATCAGGTGATTTCAAGTAGAATTTTGAGAAGGAACTTGGTGAAATTCGAAGGAAAACTGAAGTTGTTTAGGAATTCGAGCTGTCACACCCTACTTTTTAAAAATCAATGCGTTGAAGAGCCCATAAAGGAAAGAAGTAGGACAAGAGAGGTTGTGGTCAAGTGTTAGTTTATAATTTATATAAGTCGTAGATGAAATTTGAATTAGAGAGATTTGATTGAAAAGTTGCGTTGAGTGATTTCTGGATTATGGAATCAAGGAAATTCTTGAAGTTAAGAATTCTACTATGTAGAATAAATAGATTAGGAGAACGCAACCATGACTTTGATCTCGGAAGTAATGTCACACCCCCTCCCGGATTATCCCCCATAACCCGAAAGAAGATGTGAAGTCAGCAACCTTGACTCCTCTGTAAGGTTCACTGACCAACCGTTTCTTTATCAAGACGGCCCAGACGAGGTTCTTGCATAGGCAAAGCATCCCGAACTCGCTTGCTACCTAGAAAATTAGAAAAACATAGGAAAATGTGAGCTAAAACCCCGTGAGTGACTGGTTTTGTAAAACTATCTTTAATTCAAAAACAGGCATGTTACGCAATAAAACAAAGATTTACTCGATAGTTCAATAGAAACAGATTTTCCACAAAACTTTATCAATCTCGTAAATCTGTTACGAATCAATAGAATCGTTCTCCAGTTTGATTTAACGAAAAACTGTTTGGTATTTCAATTTTTTCCCTTAGTTGAGGCGGAGCGAGGCTCAACGCTCTCAACGTCGAAAACATCCTTAGTTGGGATGGAGCAAAGCTCAACACACCCAACGTTGAAATCATCCCTGGCTTCAAGCAGAGCAAGCTCGATGCACTAGCCAGATTAACCTCTATGTGCACATAGGAATATGACGAGTTGCCCATGTACCTTCTCATGTCCTTGAGTACTAGGTCCCGGGGAAACTCACGAGCCTTCTCAAAGAGATAAGCATTGAGTCTCCTCTTAAACATTTTATCAATCAACTTGAGTAGATCATTCATATAAAACCTTTTATAGAAATCAAGATATTTCTTGTTAAACTGTACTTTGCAACATGCTTTTCAATATAGTAAAACAATCAGGTAAAACATGTCTTTTAAACATTATGATCAACATAATGCGTTTCATGAAATCAGTTATCATAAACCATATCATATAAGAATGTTTCAACAAAGTTCAGTTTTGATAGAAGAAGAGAGTCACTCACAATTACTTAAGAGATTTCCTCTTTTCCATCCAATCTCTGTCTTCCCGAGCTC
Organism: Citrullus mucosospermus; assembly: GCA_030954485.1. Lineage (NCBI taxonomy): Eukaryota > Viridiplantae > Streptophyta > Magnoliopsida > Cucurbitales > Cucurbitaceae > Citrullus > Citrullus mucosospermus. Next base: position 13,154,771 of record CM062064.1, read on the forward strand.
CTTGAACGCAAGGTTTGAGCTCTCAATCCCACAAACTATCTCTGGTAACCGGTTGAATGTAATCATGTCCTTAAACGCAAGGTGCAGACTAACTCTTCTTACCCTTTCGGATGCGTCGACCTTCCTTGAGCGCAAGGTCTAATTTGAACGCATCGTGGCGTTCACCCCTTTATGTTGAATTCTGGCTAAACGCAAGGCTCACCCTTCTCGACGCAAGCCAACTTCTTAACACCAGATGGCTTAAGTGTCAAGGTTGTCTTCCTCTTTGGCTGCAGACTTCCTTCTTTAAACGCAAGGTTTTCTTCTTTCAGCTTACTTTCTTTACTTCTCTCAAGGATTATAATCATCGAATCATCATTCTTTACTTTTCCCTCAAGGTCCTATTTATAGAGAACTTGTCATTCTACCTCTCCTCTTATGCTGCCACTTGTTTGCCACATGTCATTTTGCATGCTTAATCTACTATGCATTAGTCCAAGTGTCACTTTCCATGAAATGTTTATCATGCTTTCTAACACCTCCTACTTAATGAGGTATCCCAATCATGTGTAACCACCTGGCATATAGGCTTACCTTATGCGTCCGTTATGTTCTAATATACAACTACCCAATCATTCCTGTGTTCCTATGCGTTTATGGACCCTTCTTCCAAATTTAACTTCTTTACTTCCTTTTACCACTCTCAGCTTTCCTACCTCTATTTCCATTTCTAGTTCTTCCCCTATGCGTTTGTCCTGTCCTTTTGCATTCACCTTTACTACATCCTGCGTCCATGTCCGCCTTCCTAGAAGGTTCCTTGATTATCCCTCCATGCGTTCTTGGATTATATCCCAAGGTTATTCCTTTAACCATTTCCTTCCTAAATTCCTTCCTATGCGTTTACCCGAGATCGAAGTTGCATTACCATTTACCATTTATCATGAAGTTAAACTCCTCAGCGTATAACCTCAATAACCAATGGTAGCCACCTTGACCTCATAAGCCCCTCGACACATAGCTAATAGCCGTCTTTAACACGTGAACCCCTCAGCGCATAGCTGATAACCTTCTCAACTCATAGCAAGACTTCTTACCAACACTATTCCACACTCTGCTATTTCACTTTTCACTCTTGGCCATTAGTAAATATTTCCTTTTAACTTCCTCTACATCACTGTACCTTCAGGATGTATAACGTAAATCAAGTTATAATCCTTTTATTCAACCTTTTAGATTTCGAGATTTCCCTACTACTAGGTATACCCAACGCTTTGCTTCCTAACTTCTCCCATATTTAGCCGTTTCCTTTAACAATTGTTCTAATATCCATCCTTCTATTGATTCCTCCTATTAGATTTGCTTTCCACACTACAACATATCCAACGCCTGAACTCAGTTTCCTTTTTGTTAGCTCATAAAACCATTTCTAAGTAAGGTTGTGATAACTTGTAGAAATACAAGTTATTATAGCCTTTTTCATAGATAAATAGAGTTTAAATAAGAGAAGCATGTGGTAGTTGATGACAAATTCCATTAATAAATCTTCCTTTGCGTTATACTCTTGAATTTTGATGAAGATACTGATTTTACCACTTGTTAAGCCTAAAACGCATGTTTTCACGTAGGAATGCAAGCGATGCGTTGATGACCCCTTAACGCAGGAACCAGACGATGCGTTAACGACAGCCCAACGCATAACTAAGCGTTAGCAACCTATGTTGCATTGACATCAACCAAACTATGCATGGACGCATAGACAACCGTTACGGCAAGGCGCTGTGAATCAGATCGGAATCTTGAGAGATTGACGGATGATTGACAGACATGATTTACGGCTTAAGTGGTGGATCTTAATTGGCCCGAGAATCACGCAATCAGGCGAGTTGGACGCAGTGTCAATCTCGCCACCAATCAAGCAGATCTGCCATTAATTGCGATTTCATCATCTATAAAAGGGCAGCTCTGTGAGAGGAGAAAGGTTGTTGATTCTCGGAAGGACTCCATAAGTGACAGTAGAGTTCTCTCAGACTTCAGCCGGAGACAAATAGCTCGAGAGAGAAGAGTCTTCCTTTCCGCCGCATCACTTCACAGCAAATCATCACGCTTCCATCCGGGCGACTCAAGACATTGACGCCTTACCCTGCTTTCTTTCTTACTGTTCTTACTTGAATTTTAGATTTGTATCAAGGAATTGACTTATCGAAATTTGTATCTCATTTTCATCAATACAATTATCTTCCATGTCTATTCACTTTTCTTATCTGTCCACTTTATACTTTCAAGCCATGAGTAACTAATCACTCGAGGGTCTAGGGTTGCGTTAGCATCTAACTAGGGACCGCAGTGTAACTATTCTAACTTGTCAATTGCGAGCTTAATCCGATGCTTATATCCATCTGACAAATCGATATAAGTAGTAATAATCAGACTGCTCGAGAGGGTAAGTGATTGTGGAACTCAATTGACAAGGGCCAAGTAGTGTTACCTGTCTACGAGGACAACCTTGGTTCTTAACACTTTCCTATGCGTTATAGACATATAATGCATAGCGGCTGACAACCGGGAGAAGAGTCACAAGTATGAATAGAGTACTACTGTGCGTATCCGATGTTAGATGTTAATCAACCCGAACCCTTTTCTTTATCCATTGATACACATCTTAGCTGAACTTGCTGTGTCGCATTGCTTCCCATATTTTACAACTGTTATTCTAGTGTACAAACATCTGCTTTCTCTAGATTAGAAACACAAATTCAAACAATTGTTGGTTACCTCTGTAACGCATGCAATCCAATTAAAACCAAATCAATATAATCCCTATGTTCGACCTCGGACTCACCGAGAAAACCTATTACTTTACTTATACTTGGGTAGAGGAATAGGAAAACTTGACAAGACCAACGCATAATAATAGAACGCATTGTATGATCAAATCTTGACATGTTGAACGCATAATCATATACTTTAGCACTTTGCGTTAGGTTAGTTCACACAATAATATCATCACAACAAGTTGTTCCCAATTATTAACTATTAAGAATTTCAGTTTCCTCAACGCGTCGCTTTGCCATCGCATAGCAATTCTTCAACGCATAGAAATTTCCCAATGTAATAACCTTCAACGCTTAACGGCCTCTTCCACACATGCCATACCATATTCAGGGACTTCTTGATTAGCCCAATGAACCTTCATCGCACATAGCAAACTCCCAACGCCTAGTCGTTGCTCATCGCATAGTTTTCAATCCCTCGCTAACCTTCAGCGCAAAGTTATAGCTTATCGCACGGTTTACCAACGCGTAGTTGTGATCAATACTCAAGTTCCTTTTTCCTCCGTACTATTGCTTCATAACGCCTAATGCATTACTTTCCTTCACTTCACTTTCCGACGCGTTGCCAACCCTTCCAACGCAAAGTACTTTTCCAACGCAATGGTTCTACTCCATTTTACATCATCGACGCATGGTACTTCACCTCATTTAACTTGCCATTATTAACATTTAATCTCATCACTTGGTGACTCAATATTAACTATTACATGCGTTATAACTTATCCATCCATGCGTCAGCCTGATTTCCAGAATTATGTCTACCCTCTTCTTAATGCCATTCATTTCAATGCACAGAATTTATTGGCCATAATTTAGTAATTACACCATCTTAACTTCTCGTTTACATGTTCTCCTAATCCACACTCTTTATCCTTTTATCCTTACCAATTATATAAATACTTAGGTTTTCAGGGACAGTGTGTTACAAGTAAGATCTAAGGAAAGGAAGGACACCTCATTAAGAGATGGGAAGAGTTAAAAAGAATAGCTAGGAGATAAATGAAGTTGGACGCGTACCTAGTTAAAGACCATGTTGGATGCATGGTCAAGACAAAGGAAACGCATGATAAAGGTGAAACGCATAGGAGGAAAACAAGGAAAGAGATGTAAGCTTGGTTTAAATAAGACCTAAGAATAAGGACTAAGTTGTGTAGTGATGCGTTGAAAGGAAATCTAAAAGAAAGATACAACGCAAAAGGTAGAATCATGGAAAGAGGTTATGACAATTTAAGGTAAACGCAAAGAGTACAAACGTATAAAGGAAGGTTTTGTAGTTAAGATATGGATATAAGGAAACAGTGATGGACGCATGATAGTATGTGGTTAAGGCAGACGCATGGTATTATGCGGTAAGGAACAAACGCATAGTAGTGTGTGTTTGAGACTTTTACGCCTAGTAGTTCGCGGTAGAGAAACGCGTTTAAAAGATAATATGGCGGAGAGTAGGGAAAGAAAAGTAATGAAGCTAAAACCTTAAAGGAAATTCAATGGACGCATGGGGGCATAATGTTGAATGATAAGCTTATAAGGACTAGGTGGTTTCATATAGACTTGACACCTTAAAAGTTGGAGGTGTTATTATGCATGTTGAGTGCTTCATGCAAGGTGACGCTTGGATAAATGCATGGTTAGTTAAGCATGCAACGTGACATGTGGCAAATAAGTGGTAAAAAGAGAGGAGAAGTAAGATGGCAAGCCCTCTATTCCAAAGCTATAAATAGGACCTTGAGGGAAAAGGAGCGACTGATGATCCTTTAGTTTCGAATTCTTGAGAGAAAGGACAGAGAGAAGGTAGAAGGAGAAAATCCTTGCGTTCGTAGTAAAAGTCTGCGGCCAAGAAAGGATATTCTGGACAACTCAGCCATCTTGTGTTAAGAAGAAGCCTTGCGTCTAAGGGGACAGCCTTGCGTTCAAAACGAACTTAACGTTCAAAGTGAATGCCACGTCCAAAGATAGACTCTGAGTTCAAGAGGGACCTTACGTCCAAAAGAGATCGATGCATCCAAGGAAAAGAGTTAGGCTGCACCTTGCGTCCAAGGAGCAAGGTTGCGTCCAAGGAGCAAGGTTGCGTCCAACCAAACTGACAAAGGAAAATAAGTTGCTTTGCGTTACAGACTAGAACGTTGCGTCCAAGGAGCTCGGGAAAGAGAAAATAGAAGGAAGAAAGAATAACTATTCTTGAGCAAGTATAAGGTGAGTAACACCAACGCTTTTCAGAGTGTAAATGAGTGCTTTGTGATTTATATTATGAATATGCATTCATGAGTTTTCAACGTATATAGAGCATGCGTTTACATATATAAAAGCACATGAATATGTTGGTTATAGAAATGAGAGCATGCGTTTACATATATAAAAGTACATGAATATGTTGGTTATAGAAATGAGAGCATGTGTTTATATATAAAAAAGCACATGAGCAAGTTGAGAGCATGTGTTTATATCTAGAAAGCACATGAGTATGCTGGGTATTAGAAATGAGTTTAGTAAAAAGCATGTTGTTGATAATACAAGATTTTCATTGAAAAGCATATTGCTAAATCATAGATGATGTTTCTAGAACATAGTGTATTTTATTAATTCTTAGACATGGCACCCAAAGCTCAAGGACTAGAGAAAGGCGAATGGGTAGCCGGAAAATAGAAATGGGACCCAATGCTCAAGGAGAAAAGGAAGGCATATGGGCAGCCCGGGTTATAATACCTATGTGCACATAGAAGAATATATATACGACGCTGATGTGTTGAGATTACTCCACACAGCTAAGGACAATCGACGTTGAGTAGCTTTAGCGCCTTAACTAAGGAAAAGATATGAAATGAATTTGACGTTGAGAAGCGTAGAAACAATGTAAGCCCCGTATCTAATTTTGTGAGAACGCAAGGTAAGAAAGGGGCCGAGAGATGGATGATTGGGTAAGAGTAGTTGGCTGGGCTGTGATTGGGGCGGAAAAATGACTAAGTATCAGCTATGCGTTGATGGTAACACGTTTTAATGGAAACAGTTTTGGAGTAAACCCAAAGATGAGGGAAGACTGTTATGCGTTGAAGCCACGATGCGTTGAGGACATAAGGCGTGGAGAATCACCTTGTACCGAAGATTGTCTCGCGGCAAACGCATTGAAGGCAGTGGGCCGTTGGAAGTTAATAGCCACGAGGAGTTGGGAGCTGTTTTGCGATGAGGCTATTATGCGGTGAACGCTACCATGCGTTGAAGGTGGGTATGCGTTGGACAAAGAGGGTTGGCCGAGAGAGAGTAATGCGTTTGTTAACCATTTGGCGGGAGAGTTTTGAAAAGAAACATCATTAGAGGCTGTGTGCATGGCTGAAGCTGAACAAAGAAGGTATGCGTTGAACAGATTATAGTATAGTGTTGAAATGGAGAATAAGTTGGTGGTATATATATCAGTGGACTGAGAATTCAATTGTTCCGATTGCATTTCAGAGCTCGAATTGGGTTCATACCAAAGCGAAACATCGGAAGGAGGTAGAAGAAGATGTTCATGCTGATTTGGAGTGGAAATCTTATCGTAACCGTGGAAGAAACTTGAGTTTGGCAGAGGACTCAGCTGGTGTTACTTCCTCAGAGTGACGCTCGGTTTTGGAGGAAGAACAAATTGAAGAAACGGTGGTTAGGGTTGAAACTTTTGAGGTTAGTAAGTTAACTCGATTTTTAGCAAGTTTCATGAAGGATGCTTGAGTTGAAATTGTATAAATGTGTGTCAAACTTAGGAAGAAGAGAGTAGAGCTGAATTATCGGATGATTAGGGGTAACTCGGAGTTGTTGAAGAATATCTCCTAAACGGAGAGGATGTTCTTCATGAAATTTAGAGGTAAGATGAAGGACTTATACCCTAACAAGTTTGTAGAAGGAAGAAAGTTCTGAAATTGACCGAAACGTGATGTTTAGCAGGTTGAAGAAGGAAGAAGAAAGGAAGAAGAAAACGGTTCTGCTGCAGCGGTAGTATCGCTGAGAGAGCGAGAGACAGGGCAGCGAAGCAAGTATCGCTGCAACGCAAGATAGGCTTTGCGTCTCACGATTCTCGCTAGAGTATCGCTGGGTGTCGCTCCTCAGGTAAACTCACTAGTTACATACAACGCAGTGTCGCTGGTACAGTAGTGTGTGATGAGTAACGCTGACAGCTTTTAATTGTCTAAAGAATAACGCTATTATTGTGTCTTAAAGAAAAAGGGAGGTTATGGAAACTAAACATGAGGAATATGTGTTTTCAGGTTAGGAAGAGCTCGAGGAGGCTTATATTCCACTTAGAGTTGAGACCAATCGTGAGTGACTATTTGTTATATCTTGTGATAAATTTAGTATGCTTATTTGATGAGGAAATGTGATCCTTTGTAGTATTCATTATGAATGTGATGTGTTAGTAAGTTTAAAAGGGTACTAATGCTAATGTCTAAGTATAATAGTAGCTGAGGGACCTTATGGTGAAAGTTGATATGTAGGTAAACGTGAAGTTAAGTGCTGAGGGACTTTGTGAAGGCACTCGAATAACTATAAGGAAAGGATTACAATGCTCAGGGACTGTGAGTGAAAGCATGTCGTAATCCATCACACTCTAGCTCGTGCTGAGGGACCATGAGTGAAGGCACTTGAGCGAAGATAGAATTGGTTACCAGTGCTGAGGGATTTCATATGAAGGCACATGGTAATGTAAATAAAATTGAATAAGTGCTGAGGGACGGAATGTGAAGGCACTAAATGGTTGTAAGTCTGTGAGACATGAGGACTTGATAGTCATATGTGTAATTTGGAAAGAGAATCTTAGTAATTCGTTGGGATGTGATACGTAATGGTTACTGATAGACAAACTGGCTCATATTGTTAGGAATGGTTTAATAGATTTAGTCACTCACTAAGATTTCTGCTCATTCAGTTTGTTGTTGTTTGTTGTTTCAGGTAGCGAGATTGTCCGGGACGCCTAGCCTACAGAAGAATCTCGTCTGGGCCAATCTGGAAGCAAACCTCTGGGATAGTTGTAAATATTTAGTCTGTACATATATTTTGTAATGTGCATGTTCCTTAGAATTAAAAGGGGATGTGTTGTACCTTTTAAGCATATATGCAGAAATACTTGTTGTGAGGCTGCATTTTTTTTAATATGTCAATAGAACTGTTATTTTGTATAGAGATTTATATGATATCCTTTCTATAAACTTGTATTTAAGGGAAACAGTATCACGCTCAATCCTAGGTATAGAGTGTATCTGGGATGGGGTGTGACAAACAATGCTCCGCCTCAACTAAGGAAAATGATTAGAAATGAATAAGATTTTTGAGTATTTTCCCAAAAATAAGCATGCAAGACTTAATAATGGTGTTTGAGTATAATTTAATATGATTAGAATCGATATTATATAGTATGACCAGTTTCACAGTTGAAATAAATTATTTTTTAAAAAAAACTGTTACTCACTGAGCCGTTAGCTCATTCTTTTATATATTTTTCCATTTTTTGGTAGAATGACAGTTCCCGTTGCCAGTCGAAGTCGAGGTTTGTCAAGCGATAACGGTATTATCATCCTAGAAAGAGTGTTTTAGAAGGGAAATAAGGTAAGCTGACAGTGGAAATCAACAAGGAAGTTTATGACTGCTGTCCTCACGCTCCGTCTCGTGCTACAGAAGGGTAGTTCGGGTTGGGGTGTGACACGAGCAATATGCACAGGACCTGATATTTGGAGGATAGAGAGCTGTAGATATCGAGTTAACCGCTGAAAATTTAAGGTTAGTAAGTTAATTCAAAGGAAACATTTGAAATTGTTGGTAGAACTGACTAGTTCAATTTCTCGAGTAATCTGGAGCAGGGTGGAGTAAAACTGAATTATCTGAAGAACGAAGGGGAGATAAACCTTGAAATTTGGAGGTAAGGTAGAAAGCTCATTTCTGTACAAGTTGATAAGCGGAAAGAAATTCTAATACGGACTGGAAATACTACTTTTAACAGTCAGAAGCAAAGAAAGAAGCTCGGGTGCGACAGGTAACGCTGGAGAGAGTAGCGACACTGAGGGCATGAAGGGGGAGTAGCGAGACCAGTCTCACTAAGTGTCGCAGGTCGTTTTTGTCTCACAAATCTCACTGGTCTCGTTGGTCAGGTAAGTCTCATCGGTAGCCTAGTTTCGCTGGTGCAAATCTCGTTGATTTAGCTAGTCTCGCTAGTATGAGTCTCACTCGTTGACTGAATCTCACTAGTTGCTAGGTTTGGTTAAATAGTTTGGTCTCGCTTGTGAGCTTTACATCAATGCTTAAGGCATATTTGTTACACCTTAATGGGAATCATAAGGAAGCTACAAAAGGAATTATGTCATTTTAGCCCAATAGAAGCTAGGACAGATTTATAATCCATTAAGGGCCCGGGACAAGTAGTGAGTGACACTTGTTTTCTTTAAAGGATTCTATTTATAATGCTTAGCCATGATATCTTACAAAATGTGGTTTTATGATGTTTTGTTAAATGTTAAGCATGATGACTGTTTATACTTAATTTTATGGCATGAAAGACATGTTCTATCTGTTTCCTCAAGTTTTAAGAAGCATGTTCAAATGATGCTGGTTATTTCATGCTAGTTATTGAGAAATGATCTGATTTTCATGAAATTTTTTATGAACTATTTGTACAAAGCATACTAGTTTTCTAAAATGTTAATCCTAAGGGACCCAATGCTAAAGGACGTTGAGAAGGCATATGGGCTACGCTGAGAAATAAAGTTACTCAATGCTAGAGCACGTTGAAAAGACATTTGAGTATCCTAGGGACCCAGTACTGAAGGACTCGGAGAAGGTATTTGGCCAGCCCGAGATAGTCCCTATGTGCATATAGTGAGAGATGACGCCGTTGTGTTGAGAATACTCCACACCAACTAACGTTTTCGACGTTGGGTGTGTCGAGATCACTCTGCCCCAACTAAGGTTGTTTTCGACGTTGAGTAGCGTTGAATTTTGCTCCTCCTCAACTAAGGGAAATCTTTCAGACTATTGTTGAATTTTTTTTATGGTATTCGAGGATTAAATGTATATGGTTTTAATATTGTTTTTCGAGCATGTTTTTCTTGCAATTAAAGAAGAACTTTTTACTGTTTTATCACTGATATTTGAACATGATTTTGTCGTATATCTGAATTAAGCAAGGTTTTTTCGAACTTGTCATTCACTGGGTAACCTAGTTCATGTTTTTTCATGTTTTCTATTTCATCCAGGTAGCGAAAGAGTTCTCGGTGCTTAGCCTACCCAAGACTCGTCCTGCTCAAGTTTCAAGCTGTCAGCAAATACCTATCTTCATAGTTGTTGTATGTGTAAATAGTTTTGAGTAATGTGGCATGTTGACATAGATAGTTAAGTTGTTGTGAAGTGAGAGTGCATAATGTGTATGAAATCTAAGTTTGTTGCAGCCAATGTTAAGGCTTTTGTTGATGTGAATATTTATCAACATGATGTTGTAATTATTAAAATGGTGGACTTGAATGTTATTTGATTTAAGGATTAGGCCATGTGGGTAGTTATGTTAAATGTTGTTTCCAGTAGGTTGGTCAGGTACGGATGGATAGTGAACCTCACAAAAGGGTAATCTGGGAGAGGGTGTGACAAGTTGGTATCTGAGGAAGAGTCTTGGGGTTAGGGTCATCCATTGTAGTATAGGAACATGTATTTTTGCCATATGATGATGCTTTGTCATTATATAAGAATCATGCCACATCGAGGCAGGCAAGGTAGGCAAGCTTTGATCGGAACTCCGGAAGCTACCAAGAGTCAAGGAGAGATGTCAGAGGGTGAATCAAGTCATCCTCAAGCTGAGGTTAATGTGGAGAATAGATCTTTACTAGGATTGCTCAAAGGTTAGCTGCAGGTATTGGATCAGTGCAGTTTGACCTTGAAAAGAAGTATGGAATTGAAAGGCTGAAGGCCTTGGGTGCAACCACTTTTGAAGGCACCGCAGATCCTGTTAATGTAGAGGCATGGCTGAACTTGCTTGAGAAATACTATAGTGTTATGAGGTGCCCTGACGAAAAGAAGGTGGAGTTGGCAGTGTTTCTGCTCTAGAAAGGGGCAAAAGATTGGTGGAGAGTTGTGGAAGGCAGAAAGGGAAGAGTAGATATGTTGAGCTGGGACGAGTTCAAGAAGGCGTTCCAATATAAGTACTTTCCAAAGGCTTTCCATGATGCTAAACGAAATGAGTTTCTAAGGTTGGTGCAAGGATCAATGTCAGTGGTTGAGTATGAAAAGAAGTAAACAAATTGTCCAAGTATGCCACTACCCTTGTTGCTGATGAATGTGACCGATGTAAGAGGTTTAAGAAAGGCTTGCAGGAGGAAATTCGTACTTTTATGACTGACAATGCAGAGTGGACAAATTTCTCCAAGCTGGTAGAGGCAGTTATGCATGTTTAAAGAAGTTTAGCTGAAAGAAGGCAGGAAAGAGAATTATTCAAAGGGGGACGTGCAACCCATTCTCCTAATGTCGTACAAGAACAGTCTGGCAGAAGTAGTAATAGAAGATTAGTGCCAGGCGTGTCTAGTGGACAGGCTACTTCCAGGGCCAGTACAAGAGGTAATATGTAGAGACAAAGACCAAGGAGTTACAGCGGTCCAGCAGAATTGGTAGGAGGTTCGCGAGGTGGACATCCTGGTGAGTCCATAGCCAGTTTAGCAAGGAAACCGTTGTGTTCCACGTGTGAAAAGTATCATTGGGGACCATGTATGAGTGGAGCCAACAAATGTTATAACTGTGGACAGGTTGGACATTTTAGACGTGAATGTCCTCAGTTGATGTAGGTAGACAAGGTCGAACAGAGAATTGTTTTTCAGATAGTGAGTCAGCCATCAAGACCTTGGTGGCTGGTGGCGAGGGAACCAGTGGAACGAGATAGAAAGAGCCTATTGGATGACCACGACAGCAAGGGAAGGTCTTTGCCATGACACAGCAAGAAGCTGAAGACGCTCCAGAAGACATACTGGTACACTTTCTATTTGTCACAATTTTGCACATGTATTACTAGATCCTGGAGCTACTCATTCCTTTATTGCTAGCATATTTACTATGAATATTGGTAGAAAACTAGAGCCTTTGTTTGAAGAACTGTTTATCTATACTCTTGTTAGAGATGTGTTAGTAGCTAGTAATGTGTATAAGATTTGTGTGGTTGAAATAGATGGGGTAACCATGACAGCATATTTGATTCCTTTAGACCTCAAGGAATTTGATGTTATTTTAGGGATGAATTTCCTGTCTAAATATCGTGCTTCCATGGATTGTTTTCGAAAGGAAGTTGCATTTAGAGGACTACAAGGGGCTGAAGTTGTCTTTTGGGGAGATAGGAAAGTTCTTCCCACCTGTATGATATCTGCTGTTAAAGCCAGGAAATTATTGAGTAAGAGTTGTATGGCGTACCTTGCACATGTTATCAATACACATATCAGTAAGTTGAAGCCAGAAGATATTCCTATGGTATGTGCATTCTTGGATGTGTTTTCTTAAGAACTACCAGGTTTACCGCCAGATAGGGGAGTGGAGTTCTTTATTGATTTAATTCTAAGGACAACACCTATTTCACAAGCTCCATATAGAATGGCTCCAAAGGAATTAAAAGAGTTGAAAGTCCAGTTGCAGGAGTTGATTTATAAAGGGTACATACGACCTAGTGTGTCACCGTGGGGAGCACCAATATTGTTTGTAAAGAAGAAAGACGGGTACACTTAAATTATGTATTGATTACCGGCAACTAAATAAGGCACAATACGTAATAAGTATCCATTGCCTCGTATTGATGATCTGTTTGATCAACTTATGGGTGCTTCCGTATTTTCTAAGATTGACTTACGATCAGGGTACCATCAATTGAAGATTAGAGAATCTGACATTCTAAAAACAGCGTTTAAGACAAGGTATGGCCATTATAAGTTTCTTGTGATGCCTTTTGGGTTGACTAATGCTTTAGCAGTATTTATAGATCTCATGAATCGAGTATTTCACCCGTACCTTGATCAGTTTGTTATAGTGTTGATTGATGATATACTAGTGTACTCTGGAAGCAAAGAGAAGCATACTGAACACCTCAGAATCGTGTTGCAGATGTTGTATGACCAAAAGCTGTATGCTAAATTTAGTAAATGTGAGTTTTGGCTTGATAGAGTTGTATTTCTAGGTCATGTAATATTAGCTAAAGGAGTAAGTGTGGATCCTCAAAAGACAGAAGCTATAGTTAAGTGGTGGGAAGGATTTTCAAAGACGCAGTTTCTTAGGCCTAGCAGGCTATTATCGTCGGTTTGTGGAAGGATTTTCAAAGATAGCACTTCCACTGACGAGTTTGACCAAAAAGAATGCTAAGTTTGAATGGACTGATGAATGTGAATAGTTTCTAGGAGTTGAAGAAAAGACTCGTAACAACACCAATATTGACTTTTCCCACTTCTGGTCTTGAGTTTGAGATTTATTGTGATGCTTCACGACAAGGCCTGGGTTGTGTGCTTATGCAGGGAGGAAGGGTAGTTGCATATGCATCGAGGCAGTTGAAGAAGCACGAGTGCAACTACCCAACTCATGACCTAGAATTAGCAGCAGTCGTGTTAACCTTGAAGATTTGGAGACATTATTTATATGGTGAGAAATGTCTTATCTATATTGATCATAAGAGTCTAAAGTACATTCTTGATCAGAAAGAATTGAACTTGAGACAGAGAAGATTGGTGGAATTGATCAAAGATTATGATTGTATGATAGAGTACCACCCTAGGAAAGCTAATATGGTGGCTGATGCATTAAGTAGGAAATCGAGACAATGTAAGGCTTCACTTAATGCAGCTAGTTTGATGCTAAGAAGGGAGCTAAGGAATTCAAATGTCATATTGTCAGTGGGTAAATAGGAGGCTTATTTACACACTTCAAGGTAAGACCCACATTGATGGATGAGATCGTTAGAGGTCAATTGAAGGACTCCATGCTCAAGAAATTAGCAGAGGAGGTGAATCTTAAGCAGAGGACAAATTATGTTATAAGAAGTGATGAGGCCTTAATGAAACTTGGTAGATTATGTGTTCCCAATGACCTAATCTTGAGAAGTGCTATTCTGAAGAATGCAATGCATCCAGGTAGCACAAAGATGTATAGAACTCTAAAGGGGTACTATTGGTGGCCAAGAATGAAGCGAGAAATTGCTGAATATGTGTCTAGGTGTTTGATTTGTCAACAAGTTAAGCCAGAAAGTCAGAGACCAAGAGGACTCTTGAACCCACTCCCTGTGCCTGAATGGAAGTTGGAGCATATCACTATGGATTTCTTTTTTGGTCTTCCTAAAACCCCCAGCGGTTATGATGGAGTACGGGTAATTGTTGACAGATTTACCAAGATTGCACGTTTTTTACCTCTCAAGATGACTTTCACCCTAGACAGGTTGGCCAAGCTATATGTTTACAAAGTAGTGAGCCAATACAGAGCTCTTGTGTCTATCATCTCAAATAGAGACCCAAGGTTTACATCTAAGTTTTGGCCAAGTCTATAGCAAGCCTTGGGAACCAAGCTATGATTTAGTACAGCTTTCCATCCTCAAACTGATGGTCAATTTGAAAGAACTATAAAGACTTTGGAGGATATGTTACATGCATGTGTATTACAGTTTAAGGGAAATTGGGATACCCACTTGTCATTGATGGAGTTTGCCTACCATAACAGTTACCATTCTAGTATTGGGATGGCATCATATAAAGCATTATATATGAGAGAAAACAAATAAGTTCACAATAATACTACGTACTTAAGTTTAGTACTTACAAATGAAAGTAAGGTTTACATGTGTGCTTTACATCAATGCTTAAGGCATATTTGTTACACCTTAATGGGAATCATAAGGAAGATAACAAAAGAAATTATGTCATTTCAGGCCGAGAGGAGCTAAGACAGATTTATAATCCATTAAGGGCCCAGGACAAGTAGTGAGTGACACTTGTTTTTTTTAAAGGATTCTATTTATAATGTTTAGCCATGATATCTTACGAAATGTGGTTTTATGATGTTTTATTAAATGTTAAGCATGATTACTGTTAATACTTAATTTTATGGCATAAGAGGCATGTTCTATCTGTTTCCTCGAGTTTTAAGAAGCATGTTAAAATGATGCTGGTTATTTCATGCTTAGTTATTGAGAAATGATTTTATTTTCATGAAATGTTTTATGATCAACTATTTGTACAAAGCATAGTGGTTTTCTAAAATGTTTTCCTAAGGGACCCAATGCTGAAGGACGTTGAGAAGGCATATGGGCTACCCTGATGATAGATAAATGAGCATGCAGCGGAAGTTAATTTGATCAATTTTCATTCTAAGATGCTCAATTGAGAGGATTAAACATGCAATTAAGAAGAAAAACCAAAGTTTCAAGAACACTTACCCTTGAAGCTCCAAATTCTCCTTTAATTCTTGATGAATTTCAGCACCACTTGGTTGTAGACCACCACAAGAGTCTTCTCTACTATTCTCTAGGCTTAGATTGGATGGTGGGATCCAAATGAGAAAGAATGAAGGTTGGGAAGAAGATGAACAATGGATGGAATTTTGCAAAATTAACCCTTAATTTCACAAAATTCTTAACCATTTTTATGTCAAAATCATCTCTATTTATTAAAGAATAACATGCAATCCAATTACATCAAAATTTGACAACACAAAATGGTTAATTTGTTGGTTAATTATGAAGAAGACAACTTGTTGATTGGCCAGTTTGATCAGCAATTTTTTGTGATCTATCTGTAGCATCTTTTGAAATCTCTTCCAATACTAGTTTACTGTGTGGTTTATGATCACGTATGTGGTCTTCCTCTAGGAATGTGGCATTTGTCGATACAATTACCTTTTCATCTTAAGGATCATAAAATAGACCACCTCTCGTTTCTTTAGGGTATCCTATAAACAGGCATAATTTTGAACGACGTTCCAATTTTTTTAGGATTTTGCACCAACACGTGTGCTGGGCAACCCCAGATTCGGAAGTGACGTAAACTAGCTTTATGCCCTGTCCATAACTCATAGGGTGTTTCTGAAACACTTTTAGAAGGAACATTATTCAAAATTTAAACTGCGGTCTCTACTGCGAATCCCCAAAACGAGTTAGGCAACGATGCGTAACTCATCATCGAACGAACCATGTCCAATAAGGTTCTGTTTCTCCTTTCAGATACTCCGTTTTGCTGTGGCGTACTAGGTGCAGAGAGTTGAGACTTAATTCCATGTTCTATCCTATAGTCCTGGAATTTTAAGTCCATATATTCTCCACCTCGATCAAATCGAAGTGTTTTAATAGTTTTACCTAATTGGTTCTCAATCTCGGTCTTAAATTCCTTGAACTTTTCAAGGGTTTCAGATTTATGATGCATTAGGTAAATATAACCGTACCTTGAATAATCATCAATGAAGCTGATGAAATATTCATACCCTCCTTGAGCCCTTACATTCATTGGTCCACAAAGGTCCGAATGTACGAGTTCTAAGGGTTCTTTGGCTCGAAGACCTTTTCTAGTAAAAGATCTTTTTGTCATTTTTCCCTCAAGACAAGACTCACATGGTGGTAGAGAGTCATCTTCTAATTTGTTTAGAAGTCCACTCTTGACCAATCTCTCAATCCTATTGAGATTAATGTGGCCAAGACTTAAATGCCAAAGATAGGTACTTTGAGAAACGCGTCGCTGTTTTGTTTAAGTTTCAGCTGTTTTAAATATTTCAGTATTGTAAATAGCCTTAACTCTGGTTGGTTTTAACTTATATAAATTATTATTTAAGTTTGCAGAACAAATGTAAGCACTGACTTGTAATGCCAAGTGTTGGGAAGAGGCAAGTGAGATTGTGGCTATGCGTTGTTAGAGGAAAAGTAGCTGAGAAGGAGAGCAAAATTTTGGCTAAGTGTTGGCCAAGACTATGCGTTGGTGAATGAAGAGGAAAGTTGAACTCTTTGAGTGGCCATGCGTTGCTGATGGAATCACAAAGGGTTGTGAGCTGAAGTAGCTACCCGCGTTGGAGGGTAAGTGATCATTGGCGGGGGAAGAAATGTGCTTGAACCACCATGCGTTGGTAAGGCCATGCGCTGAAGTCACTTTGCGTCGAAGACAGAATGGTCTCGATGCGACGAAGATAGTGGTGTGAATGACTGAGTTGTATGCGTAGAAAGTAGGAGGCGTTGAGGGCGCCATGCGTTGGGTGTGGATAGTTGCTGAAGGCGTTGGAGGAGGATTTCAACATGAGTGCCTTGCGTCGAAGTGAGAACCCCGCGCCAGCCTGCGGATGAGGGTTAAGTCGGTAGTATATATAGGTAAATAAATTAAATGTTCAATCATTTTTAGACACTTTCGAGAGCTTGAGTCGGTTCCATTTTTCAGACAAGCAACAAGAGAAGGTAGAGGAAGGTGTTCTTGTAGATTTTGGGCAGAATTCTACTCGCCTTGGTGCTGAAAACAGAGCTGGAACAGAAGATTGATTGTAGTCGCACAGACTGAACAGTGGTTGATGTTTGGAGTAGAACGAATCGAGGAAGTCGAGTTTAGGGTTGAAATTTTAAGGTCAGTAAGTTAACATAATTCTTAACAAGTCTTGCGAAGGATGGTAAAGCTGAAATTGAAGTTAATCATGTGAATCTTTAGGTAAAATCAACGATTACAGAATTTTTATGCAATCTAGAGCAACGCGGAGTGATTTTGGAATAAATGGAGAATGAAAAAGAGTTAAGCCTTGAAATTTTGAGGTATAACAGAGGGTAAGGAACAACTTGTAGTAATAGCGTTAGTATTTAAGGCTTGAGAATAAACCAACGGAAGCCTAACCACATGATGAACTATAAGCATTGTACATATGTTGAGTTGTTGTTTATATTAAAGTGAATGGAAAAGAAGTATAACAAGGAAAAGTATTTATTTCAGGCCAAGAGGAGATAGGAAAGGCGTATAATCCACTCAAGACCTAGAAAGAGTTGTGAGTGACACTTTTCTTACTTTAAAACAATTTTGTTGTATATGTTAGTTCGGTTTCCAATAGAATACGATTTTGTGATCAAATGATTTGTGAAGCATACTTTATGTTCTTAAAGTTATTGAAAAGTATGTTTATGAAATGTTTTTGATATAATAGTTGCCCTGTGTTCTTAAGAATGATTTGCATACGATTTGTTTGTATAAAGTGTTGCTTCCTTAAAGGAAAATGTTTAAGAGGAGGCTCAGTGCTGATGGACTTGAGAAGGCACGTGAGTTTCCCTAGGACCCAGTACTAAGGGATATGAGAAGGTACTTGGGCAACCCGCCATATTCCTATGTGCACATAGAGGTTATATGCTGGTGCGTTGAGTCTTGCTCCACATCGAGCCTTATTTGTTTTCGACGTTGGGGTGTTGAGTTTTGCTCCACTTCAACTAAGGAGAAGTATTGCAACTAAACTGTTTTCTTATGATTTGCTGAAAATCATGTATGATTTGATAAGGGCAATTAAGTATGTTTTAACTAATGTATATGAAATGATTTCATGTTTTAAACATGACGTTGAACTTAGTTTTATTCCTGATGATTTTCGAACTAAAATAGTTTGTTAAATTAGTCACTCACTAGGCTGTTAGCTTATGTTTTCAATGTTTTCTTTCCCTCCCGGTAGCAAGAACGTTCCCGGTGCTTAGCCTACTCCAGCTCGCCCTGCTTAAGCTTTGAGTTTCCAGAAACAGTTTATTTTCTCGTTGTTGTACGTGTAAATAACTTAACACTGGTGGCATGTAGATATAGTTGTTTACAAGTGGGTTATGAGAGAGTATGTTATAAAAGTGTACTCTGTACAGGAAGGATTGTTATATTATGATCATGCGTTAGTATGGCTGGATTCTATGAATGTATATGTATGGAATGTTTATACAGGAAGTTATGTAAGATGGAACAATATGCATCACAAGAGGGGTGATGTTTATTGTCATCACTTCTCCTTTCAGGTTAAGTAGGTAATCAGAGAGGGGGTGTGACAACAAATTTGTAAACCTCTTTTAGTAATGAACACTTCATTAATTTCAAAAGAAACTTTGTACATATGTTCAATCAAACAAGAAATAGATATGAAATTCCTCTTGCAAGAGGGTACATACAGAACATTTCTAAGTATATATATCTATTTCCAAAAAATAACTTTACATCTCCCACTGCCAAAGTTGAGATGAGCTCTCCTGATCCAACCCGGAGAGTTATCTCACCATCTTCTAGTTGTTTCCAGGAGCTAGTTTCCTGAAAAAAAGAACAAACATGATTAGTGGCCACTAAATCCAGTATCCAAGTAGAATCATTATTCTCCACTATGCACGTTTCTAGAACTAATAAATCGTATTTACCTTGATTCTCTTTTTTAGCCTTCTTATCAGCAAGTTACTTTGGGCAGTTTCTTTTCTAGTGCCCATCACCGTTGTAGTAGAAACATTTTCCTTTCTCTACAACGGGCTTTCTGCCTTTTGCAGTAGTAGTAGGAGGTGTTTTCCATTTCCCTTTTCCTTTCTTCTTCTGAATACCTTTATTCTTTGGGACAGATTTATTTCCAGAGGTAGATCCCTTTTGGAATCTCCACTTTGAGGTAGTAGCAACATTTGCCTCTGCCTCAGAACCCTTATTTTTCAATAAGGACTGGTAAATCTATAACTCATTAAGAAGAGTGGTAAGATTATAATCTATTTTGTTCATCATGGCATTAGGTCTGAACTAGAAAAAATTCTTCGGAAGAGACTCCATGATGAACCCTACTTGGCTCTTCTAGTTCATGACAGCCCTGTTTACTTCCGCGATGTTGAAGTGTACCATCATGTCCAGAACATGTTCCCTAACATTCGTTCCTTCTTTCATCCGGCAATTGTAAACATATTTGATAGCATCATGCGTAGCCGAGGAGGATGGTTGTCCAAACAGGGCTTGCAGTGAGTCCATGATCTCCTTAGTGGTGACCATTTTTTCATGCTTTTTGGATAGTATATCTGATATACTTGCCAAAATATAGACTTTGACTTTTTCATTAGCCTTGGTCCATCTGTCATGAGTGTCCCGAACAGTTCGGTTCGCATTCTGAGTAGGGACTGGAGGGCATTCCTCCGTTAAAACAAACCTCAGATCGTCGATAACTAGTATAGTGTTTAAATTAGATTTCCAAGTTCCATAGTTATCGCCGTTAAGTTTCTCGGAAGCTAATAGTTGAACTATAGATGTATTCATTGCTAGAAAAAAATGAACAAGTTTAATTAGTGAATGTACTCTAAATTTTAATCCAATTTATTTTGCAAGTAATAATATACCCATATTTCACTATTTATTTTGCAACGATACTTCAGTGAGTTAGAATGGCCCCTACCGAAGGGCAGTCGACCACTCCTTCACTGAATCAAGATACTCTTGACTAAATACTTGTACCAAAATAACTCTTATTCTTATAGTATTTAGTTACCGTTTCTTTGGTCAAGAACTTTACTAACACTTAGTAAGTCTTGTAAGTATATACCTCCATTTTCGAATCAGAAAGATTAGAATCAAACAAGCTCTTGAAGGAGAAACAATTGCTTGAAAACAGACCTAAGTAACTTTATCCATTTCTGGAGTTCATAGAATTCCGAATCCCATGTTACAAACCCTCCGAAGGGATATGCGCCTATAAACGCCAAGCAGGTGCAACATAGGTGTCACATCCTACTTTTAAGAAACCGATGCGTTGAAGAGTCTATGAAGAAAAGAAGTAAAAGACCATGTTGGACACATGGTCAGGGCTAGGTAACGCATTATAAGGGTGGACGCATGGAAGTAAACCGAGAAGGGAAAGAAGTGAAACGCATAAGCAAGAAAGGAATAAAATTATGTTGTGAAGTGGAAAGAAATCTAAGTCTTGGAAAGATAGAATACTATAGCCAATTGAGTAACGCATAGACTATTAGCAAGGAATGTTCACGAGTGTTGGATAAAGTGGAAGGTGAGAAGTATGTTTAAGGATTGGAACAAGAGGTGGAGGCATACTATTTTATTATCAGAAAATGTTTTAGTGCAGGGAAAAGAAGCGACTGATGACTCTGGAAGAAGAATTCTGGAGAGAAAGGGGAGAAAGAAAGCAGAAAGGAGGAATCCTTGCGTCCGTAGAAGGAGTCTGCGGCCAAGAAAGAAGGTATTCTTGACAACTTGGCTATTGTATGTTAAAGAAGATGTCTTGCATCGAAAATGGGTCGGCCTTGCGTTGAGGACAAACATAATGTCCAAGATGAACGCCGCGTCCAAAGATAGGTGATGCGTTCAAGTTGGACCTTGCGTCCAAGAGAGAGCGACGCATCCGAAAGAGAAGTAAGAAGAGTTGGGATGCACTTTGCGGAAGTAGTCAACCTTGCGTTGAAGGGCAGGGTTTGCGGTAGTTATCAACCTTGCGTTGAAGGGCAGGGTTGCGTTCAACCGAGCTGACAGAGGAAAATGTAGCCTTGCATTTCTGAGATTAGAACGCTGCGTCTAAGAAGCTCGGGAAGAGGAAATAGAGGAAAGGAAGAGGAAGTATTCTTTGGCAAGTACAGGTGAGTAACACCTGCGTTTTACAAAATATAAATGAGTTCCTTATGAATTTGATTTCATGGGTTTTCAATAAATAAATGCATGCGTTTTACTTGAAAACTTTGAGTATGCGGGGTACTTGCTATGAGTTTATGAAACGCATGGTGATTGATTGATACTTGTTTTCATGACTTTTCTGAAAAGCATGGTATTATATGATTTCATGAAAGATTTGATAATAAACTTGTATGAAAAGCATGCGGTTTGATATTTAAGCTGGAAATTGAATTTAGCATGTTGATGATGTGAGATTTGGAAACGGTTAATTTATGAGTTACTAATAAAATGTTTCCAAAATATGTATGATGTTTTATAAAACTTTGAAAAGGGACCCCAATGCTTAGGGACTCGTAGAAGGCATTGTGTGTAACACCCCCATCCTAGATATTTATATATATACCTATATCTTTACCTAGGAGTGAGTGTTACCTATTCTGTATTCTGTTAACACTGTTATATACACATTTCTATATCATAACCAGCTGGCAATTTGCTAAGCCTTTACAATAGTTATGCAAAAACTTTCTGAATAAGATAGCATCATAAGTAAGATTTAAAAGGCTATGTTTAAAGTTTACAAGTATGCCTGGTGATCCTCACAAATGCCACTCAAAATAAGTACAATTTCTACATGGGGATGGGGTTTACAAGTTCCCAATTACAAAATTCTAGTTTGGCTCAAACGAATCTTGATGGTAGGCTAGGCACCCCGAACACGCTCGCTACCTGGAAAGAAAACATCAGAGAAAGAAGAATCTATGAGCTACAATGCTTAGTGAGTGACTATCTAAAGTATAAACTCAATAAAAACATAACTACAATCATTTGTATAAACTGCTTGGTCATGCTTCATAAACTGGTAAATAACTATAACTTGTAAATAACTATCATCACGTAAATGAATATCTTTTCATTGAACCTTTGTTGAGGCGGAGCGAACTCAACGCACCCAACGTTAATAAGCCTTAGCTGTGTGGAGTAATCTCAACACATCAGCGTCAAATGCCTTTTATTCTGCTTATAAGTCTGTCTGATCTCAGGCTACCCGTGTACCTTCTCATCATGTCCTTCGGTAGTAGGGTCCCAGGGAAATACTCAATCACCGTCTCTATATCCTTTGGTGAGAGCTTCATAGAAAATACTAGGGCTGCCCATACACCTTCACATGTCCTTCAGCATTGGGTCCCAAATGAATCTTTCTAGTGCACTAACATGCACATCACATTTATCATAATTAACAATAATCATGATATCTCAGAATTCTCAGAACATTCATCTAGCAACTAGCTTGGTGAAACTTAGAACATTATCTGATACATTATCAAGCTCTATCTCACATATAAGATATGTGCTAGTTTCATACATAGAAGTACACTTCAACTCATGCTTCAAAGATATTATTAAGCATATAGAAAATAATATTCAAGTTAGCTTATCTCAAACCATAAAGTCACTCACGACTTATTCCGGGCTCCGAGCGGGTTATACACTTTCCCTAGCAACTCTTGACCTGTAAACTCACCTTTTTCGTGTTAGACATTTCTAATATTCCTCTTTATATTCACTATGTTTGCTTAAATATCTCAAACATGGGTTTTCATCACTAGTCCCTCTCTTGTTTACAACTTACAATAATGAGCGAGATTCACAAGTATCAGCGAGATTATTAGATTAAACTACTCATAACCATGCGGCATCAGTGATACCCAGCTTCGCGAGACTAGCGATATTACCTTAACAAGCGATACCCAGCGAGATTCAGCAAGAGTTGTGGGACACAAGGCCCTTTGCGTTACCAGCGGCACTTGTCTCGCTGATCACCCTCCAACTCTTTAGCGATACTTCTGTCCTAGCGACCCCCCGATGGTCAGTGCTTTCTTCTTTCTTTTCTAACCCGTTCTTAAAACTGCTAAACATTGAAATCCAGCCAAAATCATAACTTTCTCTCTTCTACAAACTTGTAAAGAAGTGAACTTTCTAACTTACCTCGAGATTTCAAACCCTAACTTTTCTTCGTTTGAGAACTATTCTCGAATAACTCCAGCTGCCTCGAATCAACTAGCAGCTCATGTAGTAGCTCGACTCCGAATACTTCTTCCTAAAATTTAACATACTCTTGCTCAAATTTGGCTTAA
This sequence comes from Citrullus mucosospermus, assembly GCA_030954485.1. NCBI lineage: Eukaryota > Viridiplantae > Streptophyta > Magnoliopsida > Cucurbitales > Cucurbitaceae > Citrullus > Citrullus mucosospermus. The sequence continues at coordinate 13,178,285 of CM062064.1, forward strand.
ACATCCTTTATAGAAGTTGCTAAGAATTAACTCACTCACCTTTAAAATTTTTGCCCTAGCTTCGACTTCCCCAGCTCACTCTTCTTCAAACACCAAATGATATTTAGATTATCATCAACAGTCAAGCTTCTGGTTCCAGCTTCAATTTCACCATGGAAATGATTTGGTTCCTACTTAACTTGGGCATACACAGCTTCTTCCACCTCTCCTCGTTGTTCTTTTGCAAAAAGGGGTAAATCTGGGTTCGAAATATGTCTAAAGTGTTTATTTAGTCGGCGTACTTACTTATATATATATACCACCGACTCACCAGTACGACCATCACCTTCTTACTTAGGTTGGCCGACGCAACCTTCCGTGCAAAGCTTCAGCAACGTATAGCTTCAACTTGCCGTTTTACAATTGCTCAACGCCCAGTCGCCGGATAGCAGCCGATTAACGCATGATCCTCTCGGCCACTCTTCTAATGTACCAACACATACCAACCTTCAACGCATAGTAGTCTCCAACGCATAGTGGCCTTCAACGCATAGTGGCTTCCAATGCATAGTGGCTTCCAACGCATAGTGGCTTCCAATGCCTCGTGGCCTTCAACGTCTCGTGGCCATCAACGCCTAGTGGCCTTCAACGCCTCGTGGCTTCCAATCACATGTGTCCATGCCGAACTACCTTTTTCAACACATAATACCAATAGTCTCGCCAAGCCTCCAACATACTCTCAACGCGTAGCCCCACTAACGCATGCCAACACTTAGCCACTTTTGCTCCCATACTACTCAGCCAACTTTCTCTATTCACTGCCCATTTCATAGTTTCTTCTTAACTTGCCAACTCCCAAATATCAGGTAGGGGCTTACAGCGTTTCTCTACTGCATACTACCTGGCATTAAATTCTCAAACACATACTACTATGCGTTTGTTCCTTACCGCATAATACCATGCGTCTGCCTTAATTACATACTATCATGCCTTCTTTTATGCGTTCGCACTCTTTGCGTTTACTTTTATGTCGTTCTGTGTCCAAGACCTTCCTTCTATCCTTGAGATTTCCTTGATTATTCCTTTATGCACTCTTGTGCTGTATTCCAAGGTCATGTTTCCAAATCTCTTCCTTATGTGAGCTATTTCCTCAATGACAAATCCTATCGTATATCCATCTCCAGCCTCCTTCCTTTAGGCTTACTTCTCAATCTTCCCTAATAGGAGTTGTGCGCTTACCATAGATTGTCATTGCCTCTTCCCAAGATTCTACCTTATTATGCGCTTTAACTTTATCATGCGTTTCCTTCGTCTCTACCATGCATCCAACATGGTCTTCCACTAAGTATGCGTCCAACTTCACTTATCACTCGGCTATTCTTTTTAACCCTGCCCATCACTTGATGAGGTTTCCTTTCTTTCTATAGGTCTTCCTTCTAAGCTTAAAATCATGGTTGCGTTCTCCTGATATGTTTATCCTACACAGTAGAATTCTCAACTTCAAGAATTACTTTGATTCCATGATCCAGAATTCACTCAACGCAACCTTTCTGTCAAATCCTTCTAATTCAAACTTCATCTACGGCCTATGTAAACTAACACTTGAGCACAACCGCTCTTGTCCTACTTCTTCCCTTTATAGGCTCTTCCATGAAATGGTCTTAGAAAAAGGGTGTTGTAACAGCCCAGACCACCCGCTATACGATATTGTCCGCTTTGGGTTACCCTTCACGGTTTTGTTCTTGGTAGGGTTGCGCCTACCAAGAGGCCTCGTACATAGAAAGGTATCCACCCCCTTTATAAGGAAGGCTTCATTCTCCTTCCTAACCGATGTGGGACAATGTATAGCCAGGGTCAACGCCATAGCCCTTACAATCTCCCCCCTAACGAGTCAAGCGTCCCCGCTTGACCTACCTGAGGTTTTAACATTGATTCGGGCACCAGCTATGATACCAACTTGTCACACACCCTCCCGGATTATCCTCCACAACCCGAGAGGAGATGTGAACACAGCAACCTTGACTCCTCTATAAGGTTCATTGTCCAACCATTTTCACCCAAGACGGCCCAGACGAGGTTTTGTGTAGGCAAAGCATCCCGAACTCGCTCGCTACCTGGAAAATTAGGAAAACATGGGAAAACGTGAGCTAAAGCCCCGTGAGTGACTGATTTTGTAAAACTACCCGTGAGTGACTGATTTTGTAAAACTATCTTTTATTCGAAAACATGCATGTTACATTAATACGCATTAAAACAAGGATTTAACACGATAATTCAACAGAAACATATTTTCTACAAAACTTTATCAATCTCGTAAATCTGTTCCAAATCAATAGAATCGTTTTCCAGATTGATTAAACAGAAAACCGTTTGGTTTTTCAATCTTTTACCTTAGTTGGGGTGGAGCAAGACTCAACACACCCAACGTCGAAATTATCCCTGGCTGGATGCAGAGCAAAACTCGACGCACCGGCCAAATCAACCTTTATGTGCACATAGGAATATGGCGAGTTGCCCAAGTACCTTCTCATGTCCCTGACTACTGGGTCCCGGGGAAACTCACGTGCCTTCTCGAGTCCATCAACACTGAGCCTCCTCTTAAACATTTTATCAATCAGTTTACATAAATAGTTCATCTAAAACTTTTCATAGAAACAATATATTTCTTGATAAACAACATCTCGTAACATGTCTTTCAATATCATAAAGCAACCATATAAAACATGCCTTTTTGAACAATATGGTCAATCATCATGCGTTTCAAAATAATTCATCACAAAGCCATATCTTATAAGAACATTTTTAATAAAACTGATTTGAAGAAAAAGGTGTCACTCACAAATTACTTAAGAAATTTCCTCTTTTTCCTTCAAATTCGGCTTCCTCGAGCTCCTTGAACGCAAGGCTTGCTTCTAGCCTGCAAGGTAACTGTTTTCACTCTCTGGTAGCTCAGTTGGACGCAGCGTTCTAACTCTGGAACGCAAGGCTCCATTTTCCTCTGTCAGCTCGGTCGAAGGCAACCCTGCCCTTCAATGCAACGTTGGCAACTACCGCTAACCCTGCCCTTCAATGCATGGTTGATGACTAACGCAAGGTGCAGTCTAACTCCTCTTACTTCTTTAGGATGCGTCGACCTCTCTTGAACGCAAGGTCTAACTTGAACGCATCGTCTATCTTCGAACGCGGCGTTCACCTTGAACGTTGAATTCGACTTAAACGCAAGGCCGACCCCTCTTCGACGCAAGACAACTTCTTTTACACCCGATGACTAAATTGTCGAGAATGTCTTCTTTCTTGGCCGCACACCTCCTTTTACAGACGCAAGGGGGTTCCTTCTTTCTGCCTTCGTTCTCCTCTTTCTCTCAAGGATTTTTACTTCAGTATCATCAGTTGTTACTCTTCCCTCAGGGTCCTATTTATAGAGGGCTTGCCATCCTACTTCTCCTCTCTTTTTGCCACTTGATTGCCACATGTCACGCTGCATGTCTGACTAACCATGCATTAGACCAAGTGTCACCTTGCATGAAACACTTAACATGCCTTTTTAACACCTCCTACTTTTAAGGTGTCAAGTCTATATGAAGCCACCTGGCCTTTATAAGCTTATCTTATGCGTCCAACATTTTCCAATAGAAAACCATTCATTCAGCACAACGCCCTCATGCGTTATTTGAGTTTCCTTTAAGGTTTGAGCTTCACTACTCACTTTTCTAACTCTCAGCCAACTACACTACTGTCTTTGACGCATAGAGATAACTCTGTCTTCAACGCATAGGGACCTCAACGCATGACAACCTTACCAACGCATGGTAAGCCAAGTACGTTTCTTCCCCTGCCAACGCGGCGACTACTTCAGGTCACAACAACCATTCGTGATCACCTTCAACGCATAGCCGCAATATTATAAACTAGTGCTTACGAAATGCCACTAGGCGTTAATGACAAACGCCCAATATTATGCATTTGTACCTCATCGCATGATACCATGCATCCAACTCCTTCCTTATGTCCATAACAACAACTTCTTCTCAAGCTCTTCCTCTACGCGTTGGTCCTATTGCGTTTACCTTCATCCTGCGTCCATGACCATCTTCCTATCCTTGGACATTCCTTGATTATTCCCAAGGTTATTCTTTTAACCTTTTCCTTGCACTTAAACTATTTCTCTTAAGATAGATTAGCATGCATTCACCACATACTCCAGTTTTTATGTTTACTTCACAACCTTAATAATCAATGGCATCCCGAACTCGTTTGCTACCTGGAAAATTAGAATAAACATGGGAAAACGTGATCTAAAGCCCCATAAGTGACAAGTTTTGTAAACGAACTTTATTTGAAAACAGGCATGTTATATTTGCTCATATAAAACAAGGATTTAACACGATTGTTCAACAGAAACATATTTTCCACAAAACATTATCAATCTCGTAAATCCGTTCCAAATCAATAGAATCGTTTTCCAGAATTATTAAACAGGATACCGTTTCGTTTTTCAATCTTTTCCCTTAGTTGAGCGGAGTAAGACTCAACGCTCTCAACGTCGAAAACAACCTTAGTCGGGGTGGAGCAAGACTCAACACACCCAACGTCGAAAATATCCCTAGCTCGATGCGGAGCAAAACTCGACGCACCAGTCAATCAACCTCTATGTGCACATAGGAATATGGCGGGTTGCCCAAGTACCTTCTCATGTCCCTCAGTACTGGGACTCGGGGAAACTCACGTGCCTTCTCGAGTCCATCAGCACTGAGCCTCCTCTTAAAAATTTTATCAATCAGTTTACATAAATAGTTCATCTAAAACCTTTCATGGAAAACAATATATTTCTTGATGAACAACATTTCGCAACATGCCTTTCAATATCAATAAGCAATCAGATAAAACATGCCTATTTGAACAATATGGTCAAACATCATGCGTTTCAAAATATTTCATCACAAAGCCATATCTTATAAGAACATTTTCAATAAAACCGATTTGAAGAAGAAAGGTGTCACTCACAAATTACTTAAGAAATTTCCTCTTTTTCTTTCAAATCCGGCTTCCCCGAGCTCCTTGAACGCAAGGCTTGCTTCTAGCCCGCAAGGTAACTGTTTTCACTCTTTGGTAGCTCAGTTGGACACAGCGTTCTAACTCTGGAATGCAAGGCTCCATTTTCCTTTATCAGCTCGGTTGAACACAATCCTACCCTTCAACGCAAGGTTGGTACTACCGCAAACCCTACCCTTCAACGCAAGGTTGGTAGCTACCGCAAACCCTGCCTTTCAACGCAAGGTGGATGACTAATGCAAGGTGCAGTCTAACTCCTCTTACTTCTTTCGAACGCGTCGACCTCTATTGGACGCGAGGTCTAACTTAAACGCATTGTCTATCTCCGAACGCGGCGTTCACCTTGAACGTTGAATTCGTCTTAAACGCAAGGCCGACCCCTCTTCGACGCAATTCAACTTCTTTAACACCAGATGACTAAGTTGTCAAGAATGTCTTCTTTCTTGGCCGCACACCTCCTTTTACAGACGCAAGGGGTTCCTTCTTTCTGCCTTCGTTGTCCTCTTTCTCTCAAGGATTTTTACTTCAGTATCATCAGTCGTTACTCTTCCCTCAGGGTCCTATTTATAGAGGGCTTGCCATCCTACTTCTCCTCTCTTTTTTCCACTTGATTGCCACATGTCACGCTGCATGTCTGACTAACCATGCATTAGTCCAAGTGTCACCTTGCATGAAACACTTAACATGCCTTTTTAACACCTCCTACTTTTAAGGTGTCAAGTCTATATGAAGCCACCTAGCCTTTATAAACTTATTTTATGCGTCCAATATTTTCCAATAGACAACCATTCATTCAACACAACGCCCTCATGCGTTGTTGAGTTTCCTTTAAGGTTTGAGCTTCACTACTCACTGTTCTAACTCTCAGCCAACTACACTACTGTCTTTGATGCATAGAGATAACTCTGTCTTCAACGCATAGGGACTTCAACGCATGCCAACCTTACCAACGCATGGTAAGCCAAGTACGTTTCTTCCCCCGCCAACTCGGCGACTACTTCAGGTCACAACAACCATTCGTGATCACCTTCAACGCATAGCCGCACTATTATAAACCAGTGCTTACACTATGCCACTAGGCGTTAATGACAAACGCGCAATACTATGCGTTTGTACCTCATCGCATCATACCATGTGTCCAACTTTTTTCTTATATGTCCATAACAACAACTCCTTCTCAAACTCTTCCTCTATGCGTTGGTCCTATTGTGTTTACCTTCATCCTGCGGCCATGACCATCTTCCTATCCTTGGACATTCCTTGATTATTCCCAAGGTTATTCTTTTAACCTTTTCCTTGCACTTAAACTATTTCTCTTAAGATAGATTAGCATGCGTTCACCACATGCTCCCGTTTTTATGTTTACTTCACAACCTTTTACTTTCCAACACTTGAAAACATCCTATGATAGAAGTCTATGCGTCTTACTTCTTTTCCTTCAAGTTCTCGGGTACTTCCTATGCGTCCACCTTTACTACGCGTTACCTCAGTCTTGACCATGCATCCAACATGGTCTTTTATTCCTTTCCTTCAGACTTTTCAACATATCGGTTGTTAAAAGTTGGATGTCGCAATCCCATCCACCTTAAAAAAAAATTTCGTCCTCGAAATTTAAACAGCACAGGGTTGTGAGAACGAGATACTTTATTAAAATTCTTGTACGATCTTTATTATTCAAAGTATACAAAATACAAGGTTACAAACATAAAATACATTTCTTTTTATTTTTCTTCTTTTCCTTCATCTGATTTACTTGGGTCTTGCTGATTTTGTGGACAATCCTTACAACAATGCTCCAGTTGCTCACACATATAACATACATCTTCCCTTCCTTCATAGTCTTCTCTATGCCTTTGTCCACATTTCTTACAGGGAATCTCTCTTTTCGTCACCTTAGCTTGGCTGCAAGACTCCTTAAATGCATTGCATTCTTTCCGATGGTGTCCTTTCTCTCCACATACGAAACATCTATCTTTACCAATACATTCCCCCGAATGCCCTTTTTCGCATACTGGGCACCTGTTTTCCAAGCGTTTCCATTTCCCTTTGCTTTCCCTGGTTGACATGATGGACTATACAAAAATAAATTAGCTTACAGTAATCTCAATTAAAATCAATCCAATTCCACATATAATTTTGTCCGCCTTGGACATTTCTTACTTAGTTTAAAAGCACTATGCTTCTCCAGTAGAATCCACTACATGAACAAGACAAAAATAATTTTATAAGAAAAACTTTCCGAAAACTATTATAATTTCCAACCAGTTATAGTTTTAATACTATGTGTTTATCTTTTAAATCCTTTGAACGCATAATCCGCCAACGCATTCTTGATTACAATCTTCAACGCATAGTTTGTTTGCTAACCTGGACGCGTCGCATCCTGCGTTTACTATAACACACATCAGCCGCATAATTCAGTTCAACGCAACTTCCTCAATCACCACCAACGCATAGCTTCTTATTCAAAACCTCACAAGCTTAAACTTTTACTCCCGCTTTCTTTCAAAAGCACATATTTTTCTAGCCCCCGCATCCTCTTTATACCTTTGCTCAAATTACTTCCTTTGTTCTTAGCTCCGATTAACTCTTTGTTCACTAACGCATATTAGCCTTCACAAAGTATAGAACTTTGATCAACACTTTATTTCCAACAACAATACTATGCGTTTTCTGTAACTTTATGAATTCACCACACTTCCGCTGCACTACTCTGATAGTCAATGCTCTTGCTTTCCCTTCTTTTCTGATTACTTACGAGGATATAGTTTTTCTTCCAATACTTAATTTACTTAACTATTCTATTCTTTCACGTATTCTTATACATCTCTTTAGCATGTCTATGCATTTTGATTTTCTCAACACCAAGTGCATATCAAATTTTCTCTTTCTCTATCCTTGGGTGAATTTCCTTTTCTACACTTCCAAATCTAGTAGTCGAGTTCTTTCACTTATAATTATTTCTGAATTACTGAATTCAAGTATGAGTCTGTTAATCTTCAACGCATACCTTTTTACCGATTTCAACCAACGCATGTTGCTGATCCAGCAATCTCATCAACGCATAGCCTCAACATTTACACTTGCTCAACTCCTGGAACACATGCTTCAACCAGCCAACTCTTCATCCTTATGTTTAAACTTAGCTACGCAATTTTTTTCCTATTTTCAGTTATTACCCATGCTCACTCTTACGGACTTCTTTATTTCACTCTACCAACGCATGGACACTATAGCTCAAAACTTTCGACCAACCTTTCTAATTACCCGTCTACTTGCTTATGATTCTTTAGACTAAGAGTAGAACTTTCCAACTTACTATTTCCTTATATCATGAGACATTGTGTTCCATAAACACAACACTAAACTGCAACTTTATTTATAAGCTTCTTGTAAATCTTTCAGAATTTAGAACTTATCTCCATGCATCTGTATCATTCTATTTAGTATACATGCTTCTTTGATAGGCAAGAAATGCTCTATCTTGTCAACTTCCACCATTCACTGAATATTTCATCAACATTGGCTGACATCTTTGGTAATCCAAAGAAGAAAACCATTATAACATATCCATTTCTACTTCGAAATAGAAAATGAGTTTAGTATCTTTGTCGTTCAAGCTTTACCTACGGACCAATCCAACACTTGTCACATATTCTACTATTTCCTCTCTCACTCCTGGCCACTAGTAACAATTCTTAACGTTCTATATGTCGCGGTACTGCCAGGGTGTATAGCTTAAACAAAGTTATGATCCTCTTATTAAACCTTTTAGATTTCGAGGTTACCCTTCTACGCGTCCACTAGGTATACCCAAAGCTTTGTTTCCAAATTTCTCCCATACTTAACTATTTTCTTTAACAATTATTCTAATATCTATCCTTCTCTTGTTTCCTTCTATTAGGTTTGCTTTCAACTCTACAGCATATCCAACGCTTGAACTTAGTTTCCTTTTTGTTAGCTCATAAGACCATTTCTAAGTTAAGGTTGTTTCTCAATTATTAACTATTAAGAATTTTAGTTTTCTCAACGCGTCGCTTTGCCAACGCATAGCAATTCTTCTTCGGATAGAAATTTTCCCAATATAGTAACTTTCAACGCTTAACGGCCTCTCCCGCACATGCTATACCATATTCGGGGACTTCTTGATCAGTCCAATGAACCTTCATAGCACATAGCAAACTCCCAACGCCTAACCGCTGCCCATCGCATAGCTTATCAATACGCAGCTAGCCTTAAGCAGTCTATCGCATACAACTACTCTTCTATTCAAAGTATTCTTCAAACGCATAGTACATCCTTCAACGCCTGACAACCCTATCAAAGTGTAACCACACTTATAGCCGTGGCCAACACTTATAGTTCTTGTTCCTTCTCTTCCGTCCACTATTTCTCTTCACAACGCATAGCGTATTACTTTCCTTAACTCCACTTCTCGACGCACTGTCAACCTTTCCAACGCAAGGTACTTTTCCCATGTGATGGTTCTACTCCACTTTACATCATCGACGCATGGTACTTCACCCCATTCAACTTGCCATCATTTAAAACCTAATCTCATAGCTTGGTAACTCCTCAATATTAAATACCATGCGTTAGAGCTGAACCATCTATGCGTCAACCTGATTTTCAGAAATATATCTAACTTCAACCAAAATATCATGCGTTCATACCACACCATCCGTGGTAATGTTCCTTTCAAGAATATCTAATTCTTAATGAAATATCCTTCCCAATACTATGCGTTCATCTAGCTTTCTTTATCGCATACTTTTGCTTCTAAGCATAGCTGTAATACTTGAATTCTCTTATATTCTTAGATCATCAAATTGTCATTTAACATTCCAAACACCTATCATAATTTCTTTCAAGCTAACTTATGGCCTATCCTTAATCCATAACTTTCACTAACATAAACATTCTTTTCTCCCTTCCTTCATCTCGACGCATAGAACTCCTCAGACTTTAATTTCTCTTAATCTCCATTCTCTTTTCGGGATTTTTTTTTATACAATCTTAACATCATTAATTAATCACCGAATTATTCACAATCAATACATTTAGTTGTATGAGCTCATACTTACTTGTGGATCCTCTAAATTTTCCTTTACACTCCTCAGGTAGCTTGCGAAGTTCCGGCGTCTGCTTGCCTACCTCGTCTGTCCGTTAATCATAATTCATGATATTACAACCTTTCTTTTTAGATTCACAGCTTAAACTTCACTATTCCAAAAATCTTTCACTCTGATACCAACTTGTCACACCCCCTCCCAGATTATCCTCTATAACCCGAGAGGAGATGTGAAGACAGCAACCTTGACTCCTTTGTAAGGTTCACTGTCCAACCATTTTCACCAAAGACGGCTCAGACGAGGTTCTTGCGTAGGCAAAGAATCCCGAACTCGCTTGCTACCTGGAAAATTAGAAAAAAAACATGGGAAAACGTGAGCTAAAGCCCTATAAGTGACAAGTTTTGTAAACGAACTTTATTTGAAAACAGGCATGTTACATTTGCTCATATAAAACAAGGATTTAACACGATTATTCAACAGAAACATATTTTCCACAAAACTTTATCAATCTCGTAAATCCGTTCCAAATCAATAGAATTGTTTTCCAGAATGATTAAACAGAAAACCGTTTGGTTTTTCAATCTTTTCCCTTAGTTGAGGCGGAGCAAGACTCAACGCTCTCAACGTCGAAAACAACCTTTGTCGAGGTGGAGAAAGACTCAACACACCCATCATCGAAAATATCCCTGGCTCGATGCGGAGCAAAACTCGACGCACCAGCCAATCAACCTCTATGTGCACATAGGAATATGGCGGGTTGCCCAAGTACCTTCTCATGTCCCTCAGTACTGGGACCCAGGGAAACTCACGTGCCTTCTCGAGTCTATCAGCATTGAGCCTCCTCTTAAATATTTTATCAATCAGTTTACATAAATAGTTCATCTAAAACCTTTCATGGAAAACAATATATTTCTTGATAAACAACATTTCGCAACATGCCTTTCAATATCAATAAGCAATCAGATAAAACATGCCTTTTTGAACAATATGGTCAAACATCATGTGTTTCAAAATATTTCATCACAAAGTCATATCTTATAAGAACATTTTCAATAAAACCGATTTGAAGAAGAAAGGTGTTACTCACAAATTACTTAAGAAATTTCCTCTTTTTCCTTCAAATCCGGCTTCCCCGAGCACCTTGAACGCAAGGCTTGCTTCTAGCCCGCAAGGTAACTGTTTTCACTCTTTGGTAGCTAAGTTGGACACAGCGTTCTAACTCTGGAACGCAAGGCTCTATTTTCCTCTGTCAGCTCGGTTGAACGCAACCCTGCCCTTCAACGCAAGGTTGGTAGCTACCGCAAACCCTGCCCTTCAACACAAGGTGGTTGACTAATGCAAGGTGCAGTCTAACTCCTCTTACTTCTTTCGGACTCGTCGACCTCTCTTGGACGCGAGGTCTAACTTGAACGCATCGTCTATCTTCGACGTGGCGTTCACCTTGAACATTGAATTCGTCTTAAACGCAAGGCCGACCCCTCTTCGACGCAAGACAACTTCTTTAACACCAGATGACTAAGTTGTCCAGAATGTCTTCTTTCTTGGCCGCACACCTCCTTTTACATACGCAAGGGGTTCCTTCTTTCTGTCTTTGTTCTCCTCTTTCTCTCAAGGATTTTTACTTCCGTATCATCAGTCATTACTTTTCCCTCAGGGTTCTATTTATAGAGGACTTGCCATCCTACTTCTCCTCTCTTTTTGCCACTTGATTGCCACATGTCACGCTGCATGTTTGACTAACCATGCATTAGTCCAAGTGTCACCTTGCATGAAACACTTAACATGCCTTTTTAACACCTCCTACTTTTAAGGTGTCAAGTCTATATGAAGCCACCTTGTCACATCCCCTCCCAGATTACCCATTTAACCTAAGGGGGAGTGGGAAGACAATAAACATCACCCCTCTTGTGACGCATATTGCCCTAACTTTTCCTGCACTTACATTTACTTATATACAGAACATAAAACATAGTTATACATCGCATGCTTATAACCTGATACGATTTCCTGTAAGGGTACACCTTTAATGCATATCATGAATTCATCCTCATATCCAAAATACAACATTCACAACACCATTGACAGTACCTATTCAAAAGTATATGTTCTACATGCCATTCACATAAGTATATTCAACGTACAACTCCCAAACTTTACTAAATCTTGATGATCGAGGCTTAGGCAGGATGAGCTGTATTAGGCGAAGCACCAGGAACGTCCTTGCTACCAGGGGAGGGAAAAAGAAAACATTTGGAAACATAAGCTAATAGCCTAGTGAGTGACAATTCTTTATAAAACAGCATTCATTTAAAACAGGCATGTTTCGTATAATGAGTAAATCAGAGTTTAACATTTATTCAGATGTAACATGCTTTTCACGAAATTCATCATTCTCATAAATCAATACTAAAATCACATCAAAGTGTTTTCAAGAAATTTATCAACATCAAGTAGTTTTCAAACTTTTTCCCTTAGTTGAGGCGGAGGAATGTTTCTACGCACCCAACGTCGAAATCATCCCTGGCTTCAGGCAGAGCAAGCTCGATGCACTAGCCAGCTTAACCTCTATGTGCACATAGGAATAGGTCGGGTTGCCCATGTACCTTCTCATGTCCTTGAGTACTGGGTCCCAGGGAAACTCACGTGCCTTCTCATGTCCTTGAGCACTGAGCCTCCTCTTAAAACATTTCTGAATTTCTTTCACATAGTAGTTCATATAAAAATCTTTCATGAAAATCAATTTATCACGATAAACAATATTTCAAAACATGCCATTGCACATCTTATAGAAATGTATAAAACATGCCTTATAAACATCATCAAACATCAAGTTTTTAAGAAAGCATTCATCTCAAAGCCATAATTCATAAGAAAACTAAGCCAAACATTTTCAATAAATTTCATTTTAAATCAAGAAAAGTCTCACTCACAACTCTTTCTAGGCTTTATGTGGTTTATACACTGTTCCTATCTCTTCTCGGCCTGCACAAGAAACACACCCTGCGTTAGACAACACTAACTTCCTTTCCTTTCCTCTATGACTTATAATGAGAATCTCAGCGACACCCGCCAAGAATGACTGTTACTAGCGATACCCAATAGAACAGCACAGTTGCTAGCGATACTTGATAAAACAACACCAGCGTTACCTACCTGAGCAACGATACTCAGCGTTATCTAGCGATACTTGTGAGACGGAAAGCTCCTTTGCATCTCAGCGTTACCCGTCTCGCTGCATATTCTTAGACAGTGTGCCGATACTTGATTTTTCCAACGGCACTCTACACTGTACTCCTTCCTTTCTTCTCGTCCTTACTTCAACCTATGAAAAACCACATTTCCATACAGATTCAGAGTTTCTTCCCTTCTGCATACTTATAGGAAATCACGTTCTAAAGCTTACCTTAAAATTTCAGGGTTTAGCTCTTTCTCATTCTCGCGATATTCCGAAATTACCTCCTATTGTTCCGGATTGCGAGACAGTCTTGTAATCACTGATTTCCTAAGGATTCACATAGTAAAACTTCGATTTCAGCAACACCATCCTTTACAAAAGTTGTTAGAAATTGCATTAACTTACTAACCTTAAATTTTCAGCTCTGATCTCAGCTTATTCCTCACGTTCTGTCCCGAATATCAGTCACTACTCAACCAAACTAAGTAGCTTCGGTCATTCCCCCGTTCTAACTTCGTTTCCAGCTTCGATGTGAATCAAACTTCGTCCGGAACCCTCAAGAACACCCTCCTCAATCTTCTTCTAGAGTTTATCTGAAGAGTAGAACCGACTTAAGCTCTGAATTGTCCTTAAAATGATTAAACATTTAATTAATCCAGCTATTTATACTGCTGACCTAACCTTATCAACACCAAGACTTAGGCTGCTACTTACGTATTTCCTCTGCAGACTAGCACAGGGTTCTCCTCTTCCAACGCATAGTGGTTGTCCTCACACGCCTCCTATTTTGAACGCATTCCTTTCCATCTTGAAATTCTACTTTCGATGTGTGTAGACCATTCTGTCTTCAGCATAGGTGCCTCAACGAATATCTGTCTTCGACGCATCAACTTCAACACCATCCTGTCCTCAACGCAAAGTGACTTGGACGCATGGTTCAAGTGCGTTTCTCTCCCCTTCAAGACTACTTATCTATCAATACAGTAACTACTTCCGCTCACTAACTTCCATAAGTTAACCACAAACGCATAAACTTAGTCAATACTCAGTCGAAGTTTTACTTTGCCCTTGCTCTCGGCCACTTATCCCTTTGAGACGCATACCACAAACGCATGGCCGTGCCTCAATTCTTGGCAACGCAAACCAGTGCTTACATACCTGGCCTTTATAAACTTATTTTATGCGTCCAACATTTTCCAATAGACAACCATTCATTCAACACAACGCCCTCATGCGTTCGTTGAGTTTCCTTTAAGGTTTGAGCTTCACTACTCACTTTTCTAACTCTCAGCCAACTACACTACTGTCTTTGACGCATAGAGATAACTCTGTCTTCAATGCATAGGGACCTCAACACATGACAACCTTACCAACGCATGGTAAGCCAAGTACGTTTCTTCCCCCGCCAACGCGACAACTACTTCAGGTCATAACAACCATTCGTGATCACTTTCAATGCATAGCCGCACTATTATAAACCAGTGCTTACACAATGCCACTAGGCGTTAACGACAAACGTGCAATACTATGCGTTTGTACCTCATCGCATCATACCATGCGTCCAACTCCTTCCTTATGTCCATAACAACAACTCCTTCTCAAACTCTTCCTCTATGCGTTGGTCCTATTGGGTTTACCTTCATCCTGCGTCCATGACCATCTTCCTATCCTTGGACATTCCTTGATTATTCCCAAGGTTATTCTTTTAACATTTTCCTTGCACTTAAACTATTTCTCTTAAGATAGATTAACATGTGTTCACCACATGCTCCCGTTTTTATGTTTACTTCACAACTTTCTACTTTCCAACACTTGAAAACATCCTATGATAGAAGTCTATGCATCTTACTTCTTTCCCTTCAAGTTCTCGGGTACTTCCTATGCGTCCACCTTTACTACGCGTTACCTCAGTCTTGACCATGCGTCCAACATGGTCTTTTATTCCTTTCCTTCAGACTTTTCAACGCATCGGTTGTTAAAAGTTGGATGTCACAGTAACCACACTTATAACTGTGGCCAACACTTATAGTTCTGGTTCCTTCACTTCCGTCCACTATTTCTCTTCACAATGCATCGCGCATTACTTTCCTTAACTTTACTTCCCGACGCGTTGTCAACCTTTCTAACGCAAGGTACTTTTCCCATGTGATGGTTCTACTCCACTTTACATCATCGACGCATGGTACTTCACCTCATTTAACTTGCCATCCTTAAAACCTAATCTCATAGCTTAAACATTTCCAAAATTAAGTATAAGTCATGCATTTTCCTCTTCCTCCTAGTTCTTGTGTCCCTTTTCAAATCCCCAGTATTCAATACCATGCGTTAGAACTTATCCATCTATGCGTCAACCTGATTTCCAAAATACATCTAACTTCAACCAATTCCCAACTATACCTTTAGTCCTTCATTCTCACCC
Source organism: Citrullus mucosospermus (assembly GCA_030954485.1). Lineage (NCBI taxonomy): Eukaryota > Viridiplantae > Streptophyta > Magnoliopsida > Cucurbitales > Cucurbitaceae > Citrullus > Citrullus mucosospermus. The sequence continues at coordinate 13,193,982 of CM062064.1, forward strand.
TTGGCGAGACATCCATCATTTTCCTAATATCATTTATCTCAACGCATAGAATTTCTTGGCCATTATTCAATAATCCAACAATCTTAACTTTTCCATTTTAAAAGTTCCTCTAATCCACATCTTTTATCCTTTTATCCTTACTAGCCATTTTGAATACCTAGGTTTTTGGAGATAGGGTATTACAATTCCATCCCTCTTAAAAAAAAATTTCGTCCTCGAAATTTAAACAGGACAAGGTTATGTAAAAGAAAAACTTTATTATTATTCTTTGTACAGTCGTTATTTTTTCAAGATACAGAAAAGACAACTACAAACATAAATTACATTTCCTTTTATTTTTCTTCTTCTCTTCCTTCATCTGATTTACTTGGGCGTTGCTGATTTTGTGGACAATCCCTACAAAAATGCCCCGGTTGCTCACACATATAACACACATCTTCCCTTCCTTCATAGTCTTCTCTACGTCTTCGTCCACAATTCTTACAGGGAATCTCTCTTTTTATTACCTTAGCTTGGCTGCAAGACTCCTTAAATGCATTGCATTGTTTCCGATAGTGTCCTTTCTTTCCACATGCGAAACATCTATCTTTACCAATACATTCCTCTAAATGCCCTTTTCCGCATACTGGGCACCTGTTTGCCATACGTTTCCGTTTCCCTTTGCTTTCCCTGGTTGACATGATAGATTATACACAGAAATAAATTAGCTTACAGTAATCTCAATTAAAATCAAGCCAAGTCCACATATAAATTTGTCCGCCTTGGACATTTCTTACTTAGTTTAAAAGCACTATGTTTCTCCAGTAGAATCCACTGCATGAACAAGACGAAAATAATTTTATTAGAAACACTTTCCGAAAGTTATTATAATTTCTAACCAGTTATAGTTTTAGTACTATGCATTTATCTTTTAAATCATTTGAACATATAATCCGCCAACGTATTCTTAACTACAACTTTGAACGCATACTTAGGTTGCTAACTTGAACGCGTCGCACCATGCGTCTTTACTTTAGTCGCCTACTCCAGTTCAGCGCAACCTCCTTAATCACCACCAACGCATATTCCAAAATCTCATAAGTTTTAAACTTTACTCTTGCTTTCCTTCAGAAGCACATACCTTTCTAGCCACCGCATCCTCTTTCACCTCTACTAATATTACTTCTTTTTTTCTTAGCTCTGATTAACTCCTTGTTCACCAATATATATTAGCCTTCACAAAGTATAGAACTTTTGTCTACACTCTACTAAACAATACTATCTGTTTTCTGTAAATTTTGAATTCACCATGCTTCCGCTGCGCTACTCTGATAGTCAATGCTTCTACTTTCTCTTGTTTTCCTGGCTACTTATAATTTTCTTTCGGCATTCAATTTATTTAACCATTTCTTCTTTCATAGATTCTTGTGCGTTTCTAATATGCCTATGTGTCTTGGGTCCTCTATACCATGGGTGCGTCCAATTTTACACCGTCCCCATTACTTGGTAAAATTTTCCTCAGTCTTTAATCATTTAGTGGAATTCTTCTCCTTAGTTTACACTTCCAAACCTAATAGTGTGGTTGTTTTCTTCAAGATTACAAATTTTAAGTAAAATCTTTTAAATCTTCAACGCATACCTTCCCTTAATTATCGTTTTCCTTTTCTAACATTTCATATTCAATTTCCCTTAAACCAGAATATCATGCTTTCATACCACACTATCTGTGTGAATTTTCCTTTACTCTCCTCAAGTAGCTTGCGGAGTTCCGGTGTCTATTTGCCTACCTCGTCTGACTGTTAACCACAATCTACTATAATACCACCTTCCTACTTTAGATTCACCACTTAAACTTCCCTATTCCCAAAATCTTTCACTCTGATACCAACTTGTAACAGTCCAGACCACCCGCTATACGATATTGTCCGCTTTGGGTTACCCCTCACGATTTTGTTCTTGGTAGGGTTGCGCCTACCAAAAGGCCTCGTACATAGAAAGGTAACCACCCCCTTTATAAGGAAGGCTTCGTTCTCCTTCCTAACCGATGTGGGACAATGTATAGCCAGGGTCAACGCCATAGCCTTTACAGGTGTGATATTGTGGGCAGCTCGAATTATAAAGGTACCCAATGCTTAAGGACTAGAGGAAGGCAAATGGGTAACCGGAAAAATAAAAATGGGACCCAATGCTCAAGGATAAAAGGAAGGCATATGGGTAGCCCAAGTAATAATATCTATGTGCACATAGAAGAATATATATATATATATACGGCGCTAATGTGTTGAGATTACTCCACACAATTAAGGATAATCGACGTTGAGTAGCGTTAGCGCCTCAACTAAGGAAAAGATAAGGAATGAATTTGACGTTGAGAAGCGTAGAAGCAATGCTCTGCCTCAACTAAGGAAAATGTTTAGAAATGAATAAGATCTTTGAGTATTTTCCAGAAATAAGCATGCAAAACCTAATAATGATGTTTGAGTAGAAATTAACATGTTTAGAAGCGATATTATTTAGATTGACCAGTTTCACAGTTAAAATAAGTTATTTATAAAAACTGTTACTCACTGAGCCGTTAGCTCATTCTTTTATATGTTTTCCATTTTTAGGTAGCATGACAGTTCCCGTTGCCGATCGAAGTCGAGGTTTGTCAAGAGCGTGTTAATGGTATTACCGTCCTAGAAGGATTTTAAAGGAACTAAGGTGAGGTTGACAGTGGGTTACGTGACAGGGTAGTCGGTAACTGCTGTCCTCACACTCCGTCTCGGGCTATGGGAGGGTAGTTCGGGGTGGGGTGTGACAATAGGAATCTCACGGTGTGACCTAATGGAAGAGACCGTAGGACGTGTTGACACACACCCTTCACCCACTTACTATGAACTACTTCCCCTATTCACCTTGCTATTGACCCATGCAAACACTTGTCGAAGGGAGGTTGCCCAAATAGCTACTCGAAGCCGAGCATGGGATCTCACATTGTGAACTCTTAGAGACGTGAGAACTAATGATAACGTATCGTATACATTATTAATCTCCAAATGAAATGTTGTAATTTTAATTGGGTATTTACTTGGTTGTATTCCGGCTAAATATATATAACCTATGTCTAGGTGAACAATCCAAGTATAACGTTTATACTGGTTTGTTTTAACCTATGATGTCTAAGTGATTTAAGCCAATTTAACTCACCTTACACCGCTCTCACATGCTCATAAAATCGGGTTAACTCAACTCAGACGCCAACTCGATTCCCAGGTAGGAGGTGTTCCGTAAACCGTCAACTTAAATACCTCCAGCCTTAGACAAGATTTTGTTGGGTGAGTTTTGTAAACACAATTTTACAAAATATCGACCTAATTTTAACTATTAAAAGAACATTTAATTTCACAAAATTCTTAACCATTTTTATGTCAAAATTAACCCTTAATTTCAGAAAATTCTTAACCATTTTTATGTCAAAATCATCTCTGTTTATTAAAGAATAATATGCAATCCAATTGCATCAAAATTTGACAACACAAAATGGTTAATTTGTTGGTTAATTATGAAGAAGACAACCAAGCTCCTAGCTTAGTTAGTGGGAAAATCCAATCTTCAAAAATCAATTTTAAAATCAATTTTCAATGAATTTCCAAAATTGAATTAAAATTAATTTTTAATTTCAAAAAATAATTAAATAATTAAATAAAAAATAATTTAATATTTAATTAATTAAATATTATTTTAATATTATTTTAATATTAAATAATAAAATAATATTATTTTTTCCCACTTGTCCCGATTTTTCTAAAAAAACCGATATGAATCCCTATTCATATGATTAATATTTAAATCATATTTAAATATTATAATTAACTCTATTTGTATGTTTAATTCCTAATTAAACGTCGATATATCGTATATATCTGACTTTCATTCCTTAAGCCTAGATTTGAACGGTTCAAACTTATTCACCACATTATCTAAGATTTTAGTCCATTTATGAGCTAGTAGAGGGACCTAATGGACCTATAGATCATGAGCTCCAATGATCCAAGATTAACTGGCCAAACTCTTTAACCTAGTTAACCAACATTCATTAACTAACGGGACACTCCACTAAAGCCCGTAACTGCACTCTTCTCACTGTAGATATATTTGTGTCCATTTGATATAACCGTCATAGATAAGTCAATCCTTCACAGGTTGTTCATAACTTCAGCTAGGTCAAATACCGATTTACCTCTAGGTTACATCTTTTCTCCTTAAGTACCATTGTCCCTCTAATGAACAATTGATTTAGGATCTAATCACTAAATCCATTCCCTCTTGGGCCAGTGAGAGGATGGGGCTCCTTGTTCAAGTCCTGGGAACAACACTTAAGAGAACAACCTCTCTTCTATCTCTAAGTTGGGTAGGAGTGAATTCTGTCTTGCAAATTCTATGTCCCCAACTATCTACCCGGTCTTATCCTTGAAATGGGAGGAATGTTGAGCAGCGCTATTGAGCTTACTCTCACCTATGCAGATCAAGGGATAATCCTGAATAAACAGGAGTTCATAGATAGCTCGAGATTCAAATCAAGTTATCTATGTCATCAATAAATGAAATTAATTAGTGTTAATCGTAAACGGTATTAATACGTAACAGTGATTATTTCAGGGTCAGCTTACACAATCTCATTATGTAGAATACCCCCACTCACATGTCTCTACATGAGCAAATTAGGATCACTTCATTTATGACACTTTACAACATTTGTAACAATCATGAAGTGAGCCATATTCAATAGTGTCTCTAGGAAGAGGTACCTGATCCATGTACTATAGACTATTGAGGCTACTTACTCGAACTTGATCCTGTTTACGTCTCCACATAAAGTCCAAGTACTCATGATAGTAGCCAAGGGTTCGTAGTTTAATTGGATTTAGAGTTAATAAATAATTAATTCACTTGAATAACTTCATATGTACTAAAATTCACCTATTTACAAAAACTCCGAGTTTTAGGACATACAACCCTACATCTGAGACATGAAGGTACTCAATGTTGAAGGACGTTGAAAAGACATTTGAGTATCCTAGGGACCCAATACTGAAGGACTTGGAGAAGGTACTTGGGTAGCCTGAGATAGTTGTTATGTGCACATAGTGAGAGATGACGCTGTTATGTTGAGAATACTCCACACTAGCTAAGATTTTCGACGTTGTGTGTGTCAAGATCATTCTACCCCAACTAAGGTTGTTTTCGATGTTGAGTAGCGTTGAGCTCCACTCCGCCTCAACTAAGGGAAATCTTTCAAACTATTGTTGAATTTATTATTTTTTTTTTTATGATATTTGAGTATGAAATGTATATGGTTTTAATATTGTTTTTTGAGCATGTTTTTCTTGCAATTGGAGAAGAACTTTTTACTGTTCTATCACTGATTTTCAAACATGATTTTGTTGTATCTCTGAGTTGAGCAAGGTTTTTCCGAGTCACTCACCAGGCAACCTAGCTCATGTTTTTCTATGTTTTCTATTTCATCCAGGTAGCGAAAGAGTTCCCGGTGCTTAGCCTACCCAAGCCTCGTCCTGCTCAAGTTTTTAAGCTGTCAGCAAATACCTTTGTTCATAGTTGTTGTATGTGTAAATAATTTTGAGTAATGTGGTATGTCGACATAGTTAGTTAAGTTGTTGGGAAGTGAGAGTGCATAATGTGTATGAAATCTAAGTTTTGTTACAGTCGATGTTAAGGTTTATGTTGATGTGAATATTTATTGACATGATGTTATAAGTATTAAAATGGTGGACTTGAATGTTATTTGATTTAAGGATTAGGCCTTGTAGACAGTTATGTTAAATGTTGTTTCCAGCAGGTTGGTCAGGTACGGATGGACAGTGAACCACACAAAAAAGGTGAAGTTCGCTGCCTTCACATCTCTTCTCAATTTTAGAAGGGTAATCTAGGAGGGAGTGACATATGTTCTATAACTTTAGTAGGGTGTATTTTCGTAATTTTAGTAAAGAAAAAGTAATAAAATGACGTTAAATTAAAGGAGCAAACATCCTCCAAACCCGTTCCCCCCACAACCTTCCCCACCTTCCCAACCTCCACCTTCCAAATCCCAAACCTCCGAACCTTCTCCTTCCAAATCTCCTCAACCAATTCCCCAAACCTCCGAACCCTCCAAACCTTCCCAACCACCACCTTCTAAACCTTTAAAACCTTCCAAACCTTCCAAACCTCAACCTTCCCAACCTCCACAACAAACTCCCCAAACCTCCCAGCCTCCACCTTCCCAGCCTCCACCTTCTCAGCCTCCACCTCCACCTCCACCTCCACCTCCACCTCCACCTCCAACTCCCCAACCTATAGTCCCTGTCCCCAACTTCCCCATCAGATCGGTCCGTGTGTATGACCCCCTGTTCCCGATTCCGGATGTGCTGTAGTCTGCATATAAGAAGTGGAGGAGCACTCCGAAGACGAAGGACGAGGTTAGGACAGTCACATACGCCTCACAGACCAAGGAATTCTTCCGCACACTTGAGAAGAATACATGGGTGATTAGGGACGTAAGTATTTCTTTAACCCTCATCTTATCGTTTAGATTTAACTAAACGATCGCATAGAGTTGTCTAAACAATCGCTTATATAATCCTATGCGATCGCTTATTATTAAACGATCGCATATGATTATATAAGCGATCGTTTAGACAAATCTATGCGATCGTTTAGTTAAATCTAAACGATCGTTTATGTTTAGTACGCGATCGTTTATGTTTAGTAAGCGATCGCTTATGAATTCATAAACGATCGTTTAGAAATTCAATTGCTATTGCTAACCTATTACGTTTTTTCTGTAGAATATGGACATACTAGTGCTCCACATTCACCGGAAGCTTCACTCCCGCCCCGATTTGTGTTCACATCGGTTTACGGTGGTGAACATTGCAGTTATGGTATGTACCCTACATTTATGATATTATAATTTGACCTATTGTTATTACCGTTTAATCTAACATTTGATTTCCTACAAGATTTCCTCACGAATATTGAAGGAATCTCCTGGAAGATACGGCCTGATGGTGTGGTAATGCACGATGGGACAGTTGAGCCTTGGACCAACAAGGTTGCACACTCAGGCTTCTGGGCGATGCACTTGACGTTCATGGAGTTCGCACACGGTCTGAACGAATAATACAAGCCTGCGTGGTCGGAGGTGGATTACGTGTTCGGGCCGATTAACATAAATGAGCATTGGCTCATGGCGGCAATCGATCTTCGGGAGTCCACAATATTCGTCTTCGACTCCATGCCAGACTATATACGTGCGGACGTAGTGAACCCAAGACTCCAGCTGCTCAGCGGGGCCATACCATCCATTTTGATTGCCGCCGGATTCGACACCAACATTCCAAATTTCAAGTACCGGCCATGGGACGTGAAGCGATCTAGGACAACGCTTCAATGGGGCAAATCCCTCGACTGTGGGATTTTTTCTTGTAAATTTTTAGAATACCTTGTAACGAATACTAATAGAGATAGTTTAAATTTGAACAATATGCCTATATTTAGGAAACAGTATGTAGCCGAATTATGGGCAGATAAATTTTTATGGTAATCAATGAAGTTAGTATTCGTTTAAAATTTTGTCTCAATTAAAATTTTCATTTATTATACTATATATACGATTGTGAAACTTACACTAAGCGATGACTTAATACTAAGTAATCACTTAAACATATAATAAACAACTATGCGATCGTTTAATAAATACTATGCAATCGTTTAGTAAATACTATACGATCATGTATTAAATACTATGCGATCGTTTAGTAAATACTATGCGATCGTTTAATAAATACTATGCGAACGTGTAGTAAATACTATGCGATCGTTCAATTAACACTTAACGATTGTTTAATTTAATCTAGACTATTAAACGATCGCATATGTAAACAATTACGAAGTAAAATAATTACAATTACAATTACATATACACTTAGAGATCACCTATGTAAACAATTACAAAGTAAAATAATTACAATTACGAAGACATATACACTTAAGTCCATTGTACAAAAAAATACCAAGTCCATTGTACATATACACTTAACGATCACCTATGTAAACAATTACAAATTAAAATAATTACAATTACAATTACATATACACTGAAGTCCATTGTAAAAAAACAAAAATACCAAGTCCATTGTACATATACACTTAATATAAAGTAATTAAAATTAATTTTCTCAATTATATATCCCAAAATTCTCTGTACAAAAAAAAATTACAATTCGTCCCATGCGTTCCAATGCGTTCCATGTGTTCCAATGCGTCCCATTCATCTCACTCGTTCCATGCGTTCCATTCATCCCATGTGTTCCATGCATCCCATTCGTCACATGCGTTCCATTCGTCCAATCGTCCCATGCGTTCCATGCGTCCCATTCGTCCAATGCGTCCCACGCGTTCAATGTATCCCACGCGTCCCATGCGGAGCATGCGTCCAAGGCGTCCTTCACGTTTCATGCATCCCATGCGTCCCTGTGGCAGACGTCATCAGTGGCTGCCGGCATGTTTTTCTGTTGTGTCTTCTCTGACCGCATCGCGTACACTTATGTACTTGTCGTGGCTCCTCACCGGTAGACGGGATTCTAACAGTCTGTCGTCGACCTACACTTGACACCTTCCTCTGTGGTAAGATTTCAAAGTCATCAAAATTAGGTCTTTGTCTCCACTCTTGTCGATGGCCAACTGGGTATATCGGTTCGGCATAAGCGGCAAGTACACACTCTACTGTGAACCACTTTGAGCACAACGTTTGAACGTTAATGTTCCGCATGGCTGCCGCAGCTACTACGTGTGAGCATGGAATCTCCATGCAATTAAACTCCATGCACGTACATGTTCGTGAACGGAGATTAACCAGCCCACCAAGATGCCCATCGTCAATACTTAGCACATACATGTCCACTGGAGATACACGATACGTTCTTGACACCGATTCAGCCTCTTTAAGGATAGTCATTGCATAGTCGGTTACAAGGTTTGTGCATGCCATGACATGTGCGCGTCAGACATAGAACCAACTCTGTAACCAACCCCGAATATGCTCCAGAAGCTTCGTAATAGGCAGTTCCCTCGCGTCTTTTAATACTCCATTGAGGCATTCTACTATATTCGTTGTCATCTTGTCATACCTACAATGGACTTGGTACACCCGTGCCCACCGATGTAATCCAATCTCTTCAAGGTAGGCTGTCACCTCGGGATACCTTTGAAGCTTAGACCAATATATTTGAAACTCGGACATTCTGTAGGCCTTGGCTGCTAGGTAGAAATGCGGGATAATGTCCTTGTTTTTGAATTTATCCATCAAGTTATTCCGAATATGGTATATACACAATGCATGGAATGCCTCTGGGAATATACTTGATACAACCTTCCCGATGGATATGTGACGATCTGATATGATCACCAAGTTAGGGATGTCTCCGATCGAGGCCTTCAAGTGGGTCATGAACCAAAGCCAGGATGCATCGTTCTCGCCGTCTACGATACCGAACGCGATTGGATATATGTTGTTGTTGCCATCAATACATGTTACTATCAACAACATACCTTTATATTTCTCGTGCAAGTGCGTACCGTCGACAACAATGACAGGACGGATGCAGTTCAAGAATCCCCTAATGCACGGACTGAACGCCATGTAGACGTACTTAAAGTACCGCTGCTCTTCTACTTCAACCTCAAACACCGTGCATGGATTTGCAAGTTTCAGTGCCTCACCATATGAATTGACAAGCGCATATGATCCTTCTGGCGACTCTCTTGCAAATATCAGGGCATACTCCCTTGCACGATAAGCTCGCCCATAGCTTATATTCACACCATAATCCCACCGGACATCTTCAATTATATCCCTTGGACGGTACGTTTGGCCTACTTGATCGTACTTGGACTTGATTAAGTGGCTAATGACCCAACTCTTGGCTTGTTGGTGATTACCAGTCCTCATCTCAAGGGAACATGTATGGGCGCTCGGATATTTCATCACTTTGAAAGAATCGCTTCCTTCTAGCTTCTTCGCACGAACTCTCCACTTGCATCCCTCGACCAAACACCGAACTGTCAGCAAACTCTTCGTGGACTTCTTCACACGGTATCCAAAGTTCTTCTTCAAAGCGAGTATTGATAGTTTAACTGACAGGTCATATTTGGAGAAGAAAATTTGACCTTCCCTTACATCCTCGTCGTTCAAACAATCGTGGGGGACTGTGATGAGGTCTTCATACGATGGGCCATTTGATGGTCCGGTTATGTCTACAAATGGTTGGGTTGGGACAGTGGGTGGCACTTGGACAGTGGGTGACACTTGGACGGATGGCATTGCCACAGGTGGAATTGGGATTGTCTGTGGTATTGACCACTGTCCGTGCACGTCATATGAATTTGATCAGCCTATTCTTCACTTCTGTCATGTTGCTGAAACGAATACTGGACGAAGATGAAAAAAGCGACAGCCGCTATAACTCTCAGAGAAAAATGGAAGAATAAGTTGGTGATACTCGCGAAACTCAATGGAATAATGGAAGAATGTGTGAGCGCGACTGTCCATTAGTACCCTTGCATTCAATTTTGTTTGTATAATGGTAGTTGACATTGAATGATTCTGGAAAATGCTGGTGATGAACGCTTCGACATTCAATGCAATCAATTTCGGGGGAGAGAGAAAGTTTTAGGCTCATTTAATTTCTAGGGTAAAATTGGTATTTCACGTGTCCAAAAAGTCACTTATGATAAAGTTTTCGGGAGCGGGTCATCCATAGATAAATTTTTAGTTTTTGGGTCATTTCGTGCAATTTTCCTTTTTTTTTTTTTTCCAATCTCCTCGGTGTTTCTCCGTGGGCTTTTCAGGCGGAATCTTTGAGTACTAGTTGTGCAGAGAAGTAAGAAGATGCCAACAGCCGTTCCTTAGCGGTTGAAACAGCGAAAACGCCAAGCACATGGTCCGGCGTTATCTTTTTCACACATTTTTTCTTCCTCTCTCTCTCTCTCTCTCTCTCTCTCTCTTCTTCCTTTCTCTTTTACAACTTGCTTCCTCAAATTTGTTCTTCTCTTCATTTACGATTCTGATATCTGAATTTTATCCATAACCAAGCTACACCATCATCTTCTATGGCTGCCAATTTCGCCATGCTTAAACCTTGTTCGGCATTTTCGACTTCATCATCCGTTCAGAGGAAATTTCGTGCGCATAAATCACTATGCACTGCCCCATGTTCCTCTTTTTATCCACAATGTCAAGGAGGTTTGTTCGCAGCTGCCTTTCGTTTCGTAAAGTAATTTTGGGGTTTTTTTTGTCCCTTATCTTTTTTTGTGGGTTTTGTAGGAGCTTATGGTTTATGTGCCGTTAAATGTGCTTCTTCAAATGGGAAGGGGCCTGATTCCCTGGATAATGGAGTTAAAAAAGTGGAGAGGTTACTTGAAGAGAAACGGCGGGCTGAATTGTCTGCTCGGATCGCTTCTGGCGAATTTACAGTCGAAAAAACTGGGTATACAATTATATTTGTGTTTTATTGTTTCTTTTCTTTATTATTATTATTATTATTTAAGTTCTGGGTAGGGATTCAATGAATTGTGCTAGAATCATAGAAGCTCTAGTTTGCATTTTGTTAGTGTTATATAATATTAAATTTACCATAATATTACCTTAAACTTTTGGGTTGATGAGTGATTTTAGATAACTCTATCAGCATGTATAAGTACAAATTTTGATTATGTATGAATTGATGATGCTGCTGTACATTTTCCTTCTGGGGCGGGGGGCGGGGTTAGTCTGAATCTGTGGACTGACTGACATATACTTGATTCTTATGTGTTTTTGTTTTGGTAATCAAGTTTTCCATCTATATTGAGGAGTGGGTTGTCAAAGTTGGGTGTTCCCAGTGAGATTCTGGATTTACTATTTGGTTTCGTCAATGCTCAAGAAGAATATCCCAAGATCCCAGAAGCTAAAGGATCAATAAGTGCAATTCGTAGTGAGGCTTTCTTCATACCTCTGTATGAGCTTTATCTCACGTATGGTGGAATATTTAGATTGACTTTTGGGCCAAAGGTTTGTTCCCTCTTACATCTTCCTGTGATTTGCAGTAGCTTCTTCCAGATTGTTATTACTTGTAAGATATCCTCTAATGTACGAGATCTTGATATTTTGCAGTCGTTCTTGATAGTGTCTGATCCTTCCATTGCTAAACATATACTGAAGGATAATCCAAAGAACTATTCTAAGGTATTGCTGTTCGTCAACTTAGTAAAATTTGTTGGTTCCTTCTCTGTATCCTGATGATATTTGGATGCACAGGGTATCTTAGCTGAAATTCTTGACTTCGTCATGGGGAAGGGGCTTATACCAGCTGATGGGGAGATATGGCGTGTACGAAGAAGGGCTATAGTCCCTTCTTTGCATATGAAGGTAGGGTAATTTTTGCTTGCCCTTCCATGGTACCTTTTTTTCTTTTAGATATTTGCTCATAGAAACAACTGCAAGTAATAAAGTGTAAGGATTTACCACACTGAGAGCAAGATTTCATTAAAAAGATACAATAGAAAGGTATTACAAGTTACTCACCAATTCGAGAAGGTGAAGGTCTCCTCTGTGATATGCTATCCATGGTGCAATGTACCAAAGCCTAACCGCAAAAACACTGAAAAGCCAGTTAGAGCAATCAGGGGCCTGACATAAAGCAAGTCATCTCTACCACTTATGGTCGGTGAGAACCTTTTCTTAGATATAGCATTGAATATGGAACTTCAAATAACTAGCTGCAAAGCTGCATAAAGATTTTTTAGGTTGAGAGGTTCAACTGGTTTCATTGAGGGGGGGAAAAAAAAAAAGAAAGAACACAATGACATACAAAAAACCAAGCCCACAAAAACCCCATTAAAGAAAGAGGTACCAACTAAGTAAGATGTTGCCTAAAGAATAATCACAAAAGATCTTTGAAGTCGAAGCCCAAAGAGAAACATGGAACCTCACCAAGGACCAAACCGCATAGGGTCCCTCTCTCACCTCTAAACACTCTAATATTTCTCTCAACCCATAAGATCCCTTAACAAATCACACACTCCAATCCAACACTCCATACAAAACTTTTCTCTAACAAGTCATACTCTTGGAAAAATTGGTTCACACAAATTTCACAAACTCACAACTCCAAAGAAGGTGATCTGGGTCTTTCCCTGCCTTCCGACAAAGAATATAGAAAAACGGACCCGGACCCACTAATAAAGGCATATTTCTCAAAAGCCAATCCATAGTGTTAACACGACCGAGCAAAACTTGTCAGGTAAATACTTTCTTAGAAATCTTAAAATCATCCACAAAGCATCAAAGACCAACTCACTAATGAGAGAGGGATTCAAAAAGTGCCGAAAGAAGGATTTACAAGAGAAACCTCTAAAGGATTAGGATCCCAAACACAAACATCCCTTCTCCCAATCCTAAAAATAACCTTGCCGATCAAGGATAGGAGAGAGGCATGAATGTGATAAGACTCAAGTGAGGAAAGTCTTATTCAATTTGGAAATGGCTCTTAGGGCCTGTACAGACTTGGTTCCACGGAGGAACTTTTAACAACCTTTTCCTCCTTACAACAGAGAGAAGAAACCCTAACCATCAGTCTTCTTCTAAAGACAAAAACTCGACAACTGACTTTCCCTCCACGACACACATTTATAGTTCCCCCTTCTATTTCCTAACTAACTGTGGGCCCCACTCTCTCACAATTAGATGCTGAAGCTACACTCCCCACTACATAAGTAGTTCCCCTTTTACCTTTTCTACTATATTTCAACAGAATAGGAGGTCTAACAGAATGCTGAGACCAGATTGAGATATTAAGATATTTAGTTCTTTGTTCGATGAATGCACGCTTTGGCCAGATTGAGTTATATGTTGAATTCTTAACTTTTTTAGCATATTAGCAATTTCATTGGTCACAGACTGGGAGGAGTTTGGTTACTGACACCTATCATTTTAACACTTTTAAACAAATGTTCTTAAAAATATCCCTGTTATAAATTTGCACCAAAGGAAGAGAGTTGCGGAGGTTCAGGGGGCAGATGTAGTGCTTTAAGCATGGTGGTTACGGTGTAACGGAAAATAATTGATGTAAGCGCGGGAGGATTGTATGAAGAGCTATTCTCTATTTAGAGTGCTCTCTTTATAGAGGGAGGTACAGTTTTTCTGTAAGGAATCTAGGTGTTGGGATAGTAAGTTGAATCTTTCCTCAGATGTGAACTCTGCTTTCAGTTGATACTAGTGAATTCTTTTGTCTTCCTAGCCGTTAAGAAAGCCTTTTGATGTAGCATTTAAATTAAGTCATCCATTTATGACATCTACACGTTTGTTGAACTTTTTCATGTAGTATGTAGGAGCTATGATTAATCTTTTTGGAGAAGCTGCAGATAGGCTTTGCAAGAAGCTAGATGCTGCAGCATCTGATGGAGTAGATGTGGAAATGGAGTCCCTATTCTCCCGTTTGACTTTAGATATCATTGGCAAGGCAGTTTTTAACTATGACTTTGATTCACTTACAAATGATGCTGGCATAGTTGAGGTATTCCTTCCATTTCTTTTTTCTATTGTGAACTTTGTATATTAATCATGATATTCTTTGACATCAGCGTGTCAGATTATTTATTTTTCTATAATGGTTATATTTCATTACGAGCAGGCTGTTTATACTGTGCTAAGAGAAGCAGAAGATCGCAGTGTTGCGCCAATTCCGGTATGGGAAATTCCAATTTGGAAGGATATTTCACCACGGCAAAAAAAGGTCTCCAAAGCCCTCAAATTGATCAATGGCACTCTTGATCAACTAATTGCTATATGCAAGGTAAAGTTGCAATTACTGGAGCAATTTGCGAATTTCTTTTTGTATTTCTTGACTCCCCCAAAACAACTGTACAACATGTCTCTTCCTTTCTTTTTCTCTTTTTACAATCCTATAGTAATATATGTATCAACTCAGAGATCAAACTGATACATATTGCATTGCATTACGTATATGCGTTCTTCATCCACTTGTTGTACCATTTCTTAACTGACTGAATTTTAATCTTTCTTCTCAGTTAACATGACTGCCTAATATTGCAGGACCTCTTTGCCATTTAAATCAAATCAAATCAAATCTTATCATTATTTATGAAGTAAGTCGATCTATGTGTGAACTATAATTTCACTAAAATATTTTCCACCCATTTGCAGAGGATGGTTGATGAGGAGGAACTGCAGTTTCATGAGGAATACATGAATGAGCAAGATCCTAGCATCCTTCATTTCCTTTTGGCATCAGGAGATGATGTAGGTTACTTATATTTGAACCACTGACCTCTTGGTCAAGAGTACATACATTATGCCCCAATTGAGCTATGCTCACGCGAGCGTGTGGCAACGGAGACGCTACTAGTTGACAACTTTCTGGGTTATTATGTGTAGGTTTCGAGCAAGCAGCTTCGTGATGACTTGATGACCATGCTTATAGCTGGGCATGAAACATCTGCTGCAGTCTTAACATGGACCTTTTATCTTCTTTCGAAGGTAATAAGTTTCATCATATTTGACATGCGCAAGTATATATCTATTTCTTTTGGATTGCATATAAAATTTTATCGAAGTTTGACATAATAACCTATTAGTTTTCTTTTGATTTTGAAAACCTTCACGATATTTTTCTTCTCAGTATATATTGATTGATATAGTTTTGGTCCCTACAAATTGAAAAATGTTTCAAGCCCATCAAAATTTGAGTTTCATATCAATCCTCGCTTAATCTTGAATATGACGTGAATTGTGTCAAAGAAAGCTAAATAAAGTAAGCAATTTCAACAAACAAAATTACTAGTGCTAGAACTATTAAATAAGCAAGATCCATATGATTAATTCGAAACATTAGGCAAAAATGATCCTTAATTCAAATCTGTTTATCAAGATTTCGTTAATCTTTAGATCGCTATTCTTTCCTAACCATTGAAGACCTTTCCCCAAATTTTCCATTGGGATAAAATCTTCTGGTTGTCTTCATATTATGAACTAATAATTATACATGTTGGTAATGAACAATATGAACAAATTGGAAATTATCATATTGAAATAGAATTTTCTAAAATTTAAGAACAAAATCAGAAGTAGGGTAAATTTTTAGATACCAAAATCAAAATCTAACAATATATTTTCTTAGGAAAGTGTGAACATTTTAAGATATTCATGACCTTTATATATTTTACATATTCCACCTTATCGTCCAATATTTGTATTATGTACCAGCACATTGAGTTGCAACTTGTAATGCAATCCATATTGGTTGCCATGAAGTCTTCTTAATTTTAGCTATGGTTTTTTTACCTGCAGGAGCCTAGGGTCATGGCCAAGCTCCAAAAGGAGGTAACTAAGGGCCTGTTTGGATTAACTTAAAAAATAAATGTTTTTCAAAAATTTATTTTTATTTAAACACTTTTTTATAAGAACTGTTTAAAATAAAAACACTAATGACTTTTAAAATCCATTTTAAGTGTTTGTCAAACTGCTATTTCAAAAATTCAATGTCTTATTTTTTAAATTAAACATTTGAAAAGATATTCCAAACACACCCTAAGTCTTCTCCTATATTTCATTGTTGATAAAGAATTCTTATCTTTATCCTGGTGTAATTTTGTTAGGTTGACTCAGTCCTTGGGGATCGTTTTCCAACCATTGAAGATATGAAGAACCTCAAATATGCCACACGAATAATTAATGAAGTGAGGATAATATTCTTTTTCCCTTCATGGCTGTTTAATTTGATATATTCTAGTGGACGTTTGTCATATTGTTGCATGACTTTATCCTTCTGCTACTGCAGTCCTTGAGGCTTTACCCACAGCCCCCAGTTTTAATACGTCGATCCCTTGATAACGATATGCTCGGGAAGTACCCCATAAAGAAGTAATTAGCAAATTAATTCTATTTTCTACTGTTAGCTTAGTATTATATGAAGCTTTATTTATCTTAAATATAAACTTCTCTATCACACGGCTTCTCCGTTGGTATGAGTTGCAATAGCTCTTTTTCTCTATTTTGGAAATCAAATAACTAGCTTATTAAGAAAATAATGGGAAGTAATGTTTTATATTTGCAGGGGTGAGGACATATTCATATCTGTTTGGAACTTGCATCGCAGTCCAGAACTTTGGGATGATGCAGATAAGTTTAATCCTGAAAGGTGGCCCTTGGATGGACCCAATCCTAATGAGACAAATCAAAATTTCAGGTTCAGTGTAGTAGTTAATGGTCTCAACCTTTTTTTTTTTCCTCTTCAAGTTTTTAAGTCATCAATTTTTAGAAATACTCTTAAAACCTTCATCAAACTTCAAAAGCTAAAAGGAAATAGTTTCTTTAGTGTTTATTCATTTGTTTCAGAACAAGAGTCTTCATGATGTAGTGAGTCTAGTGACTAGTGAGAATGTACCAAATTTGAATTGACAATTAAAACTCAAGCTGACAAAGGAATGTGTTAGGATACTTCTTAATTGGAATCAAGATCTAGAATATATTGAAATATAAAGGAATAACTACAAGATAAACCAAGTATAAAAGCACTTGGAACCTCCCTCTTCAGTATGCTAACCCAAGCCCTAGATCACTCCACAAATTGCCTAAGTTTCCTCAGTCACGCTCCTATTTATAACAAAATATACTAACTCCCTATCTAATTTCCTTTATGCCCCTTACTATACAAATATCCTCAAGTATTCTTAACTAGGTACCTTCCAGAATCCCAATCTTAAATGACAGAAGTTAGTTAAGAATACTAACAGATATCTCAAAACAATCTCTTGATTTATTCTTAAACATGTGAAATATAACAGAAGATAGGATGATTAAATTAAGTAGCTAAGCATTTATGATGGTTTTACCTTTCTTATATGTTTCGTGTTCTTTTTAGTAATATTCCGTTTCTTATAAGAAGAAAATTTTATAACAATGCGTTTACTATCTTTTATGAGAACTAATACTAGCACAATCTTTATTATATAGATATTTGCCTTTTGGTGGTGGACC
Organism: Citrullus mucosospermus; assembly: GCA_030954485.1. Taxonomy (NCBI): domain Eukaryota; kingdom Viridiplantae; phylum Streptophyta; class Magnoliopsida; order Cucurbitales; family Cucurbitaceae; genus Citrullus; species Citrullus mucosospermus. The sequence continues at coordinate 13,212,037 of CM062064.1, forward strand.
ACGGAAATGTGTGGGAGACATATTTGCTTCATATGAGGTATTTGTTCGAATTTGGATGTAAAAAGTTATTTTTACAAAACATGTCAGAAAATACATATAAGCAACCTAAATATTTAACCTTTTTCCAATATACAGACTGTTGTAGCACTTGCCATGCTTGTACGGCGATTTGACTTCCAAATAGCACTTGGAGCACCTCCAGTATGTCTCTGGCTGATTTTTTTCCCTTTTTTTAATTTAATTTTATTTATATTCTTGAACATCCGTAGTTTCCTTTTGATGAACAGTTAAATGAATGTATGAGAGTAATATTGAGAAACTTGGAAATCAACACGACCTTTATTTGAACAGGATCTGTTCTAGGTTTTACAACTATGTGCTCGAGTTTTACATGCTTCATAAAACTAAGATTATTGTTTCAGGTAAAAATGACAACAGGAGCTACAATTCACACAACAGATGGATTGCAAATGACAGTTACACGAAGAATGAAACCTCCAATCATACCCACTTTAGAGGTGCCTGAAATGGTCGTTGATTCATCTGTCAGTTTCTTGAAAGATGAAACACAAATTGTTCAAGAAGGAGAAGTTTCTTCTGCACATTCCTAATAATATTGTAGCAATCTCGCCATGGTTGAGATTTAGTCCACTTATACTAAAAAGGGAGGAACTTGAAAACCGATCGTCCTGAGTTCCTCTCGACTGAGGATCAAAATTTCTTTCAATCGGTCTAATGTATCCCAGTTGGTGAAAATCCTCGGTTGCACATAGAATGATTTGTATATGTAAAGAAACTGTTCTTGTTATCCTTCTTAGATATTATAAAGTTAAATGTATTTCCATCTTTAAATCCATTGATTTAGCTGCAAACTTTGGCAGTTAAACTCTTGATTTCTCTTTCTTTTGTGTAAATAGCTAAATAGTTTCTAAATTGACAATGTTCTTTGTACCAATGGAATAATGCAAAAACAAAGTCATTTCTGAGCGAGAATAAAAAAGTATTGAAAGTAGAGTTAGGTTCCAAAGTGAGGATTGTTTTATAAAGGTTAAAATACTATTTTAGTTCTTATACTTTCAAGTTTGTTTAATATATTTTTAATTGTTCAATTTTTATTTTTGTACTTTTAATAAATCTTAAATTTAGTCTCTCTAAGCTAAATTTTACCAAAATCGATTAAATAATAGTAATACTTTTTAGGTAAAAAAATAGAATATATGAATGTATTTTCAAATTTTATGGTAAAAAAGCTAATAAATAATATAATAAATTGATAAGGACTAAAATTGTACAAACTTTGAATTATAAGACTAAAATGATATTTTTAACATTTTATTAATTATATTACATTTATACAAAATTTGTAAGATCAGTATCATAAAACAAATTTGAACATTATTGAGTTTAAAAAAAAAAAAAAAATCACATTATTTGTTTATACAAAATTATGATAACATCCTTGTGTAGTCCATACATTTTATATTAGCGCATATATTAATGTTACCCATGAGCCACTAATAAAACCTTAAACCAAATGTAATAACCCCAATTTTTATATATATTTAAATTAACTTAAATTAAAATTAACATAATTTCTTAAAATAATATACCTCATGCTTCTATTAAAACCATGTCTTACCAATGTAAATAAAACTTTCAACTAATGTTTAGCAACGAAAATTATAAAATAACAAAATGGTTTTAAATATCAAGTAAACATAAAATTAAATGGTTTTAAATATCAACTAATGTTTAGCAACGAAAATTATAAAATAACAAAATGGTTTTAAATATCAAGTAAACATAAAATTAAATTAAACATAAAATAAAATTAAATATCAAGTAAACATAAAATTAAATAACAAAATGGTTTTAAATATCAAGCAAAAATAAAAACACTTAGCTCTCACCAAGCTAAAGAAATTCTAATTCATTCATTCTCAAATCTGTCCACAATGGAAAGTAAAGGGGTCTTTTTATAGCCATTATACCCTAAACATAATTGACAAAAAGAAAAACCAAAAGACACAAAATTAAATGGTTGATTTATGGAGAAAAGGGTAACCTACATGAGTTTCAATTCTCCATAACCCCCTATTAAAAACAAGGCCTAAATAAAAATAAAACAAAATTGAAATTATAATTAAATACCAAAAACAAAAGTGCTGTCTTTTTATCATTCCATTGATTAGTTTCAACTTGACTTTCATTAATTTTAGTAAGACTTCATTAAACGCAGGTTAGAATGCATTTAATGCATCTTCATCTTGAAGCTCAACTTTGCATAGCATGTATAGAAGAACTCCAACATCTTCTACAATCTCCTTTCTTGAGGTCACCATAGCTTGGATATGAGTGATTAAAGCTTGTTATAGCTTCTTGGCTCTTGACCTTGTAATGGGACCTTGAGGCATGCTAGTTGATGTTGTTTTGTTCACATCATCCTCCCCCTCTTGAGAAGGATTTGTCCTCGAATAATAGTCATCACCTACATCGTAAGGACTCAAATCAACAATATTGAAGGTAACACCAACACCATACTTACTCGGTAAATCAATTCTATAATCATTGTCATTGATGCGCTCTAGAACTTGGAAAGGTCCATCTCCACATGGCAAAAGTTTGGATTTTCGTTGAGTTGGAAATCTTTCCTTTTGAAAATACACCCAAACCCAATCTCCCAGTTTGGAGACTAAAAGCTTACATCCTTTATTTATTTTTGAAGCAACTTTTGAATTTTGCTTCTCAATTTGCTCTTTAATTTGCTTATGCAGCTTATGAACAAACTTAACTTTTGCATTCATGTCAAAATTCACAAACTCATTAGGATGCATAGGTAATATAAATTTATAGGAGTTAAAGGATTAAAACCATAAAAGGTTTCAAAAGGAGTGCATTTAGTAGTGGTATGAATAACCCTATTATATGCAAATTCTATGAATGGCAAATGAAAAGCACCTAAAATGTGCTTTTATTGTCTTTGATTTAGGGATGTTTTTTTTATTAGATTTAATGTGGTTGCTAGTGGTTTTCAGGTAATTAAGGAGAAATTAAATGTCCAAGGCCAAATGAATCAAACCGAGCCAAAACCAGATGAAAAACGGAAGAAAAGATGAGAAAACCCTAGAAATAGGGCAGAGCAGCCGAGAGCGTCGCTGCTGCCCTCTACGCTCCAAACTCGAGAGCTTAAAATTTGGGACACCAGGAGAGCGTAGCTACTCTCTTTAAGAGCATAGCGACGCTCCGACTAAATTTCCTAGAGCATAGCTACGCTCTTTTAGAGCTCAGCTACGCTGCCTTTCCAAAAGTAAAAAAATCTGCAATTTTGGAAAGTTCTTCTTGAGTAAGCATCTAATTTTCTATAAATTGGGAGGTTCTAAGCCGACTTCTACATCAAAAACTGGAGAATTAGAGATCTAGAGTGTTTTTACTTAAAAAGTAATAATTATTATTTTTATTTTTTTTAAAAAATAGATGAGTTAGAGTCTCAAACTCAAGATATGAAAACGATAAATATAAATACCAAATGAAAACAAATTTGAAAGAAACCACTTTTTTAAATTATCGAATTTGCACATTTTTTATATCTGCTTTTTAAATTTAGAAATAAGAAACAAAATAATGCTTTATCAAACAAAGTCTTTTTTCTCAAAAAATGAGAAATGAGAACATTATCAAACGGGCCCGTATTATTATTATTATTATTATTATTGTAAGAGTTTAAAAGTATGAAATCTATTAGTAATAAACTATTATCATTGATAGCCTATGATATCACTAATAGACTAAGTCATAGTCTATGAGTGATATGCATCTATCATTGACAGACTACTTCAATCAGTGATAAAAGTCTATTCCTTATAGACTTATATCAACTAATGTATAATGATTTATTAGTAAATACTTAAGTTCAAACTAAAAGTCTAAAATCTATTAGTAGCTATCAACGACAGACTTCTATTATTATGACATAATAATAGAAGTCTATTGGTGACTACTAAAGTTCTATTTGAATGTACAAATATAAATTTGACAATTCTAGTGTTTAAAATCGAGGATATTAGTGATATAACTTATATAGATGCTAGTGATATTTTCATATTAGTTATTTGACTTAGGTAGATATCAATGACATCAATGATATTAGTGATAAAATTTAGGCAGATATTAGTGATATCCATGTATCAGTAATATCAATTATCAATGATATTAGTGATATAACTTAGGTATATATCAATGACATTTATGTATCAATGATAGAACTTAGGTAAATATTAGTGATATCCTTATATCAACAATAATCGTGATATCATTGATAGCTTTAATGTCAAAATATTAGTGATTTAAGTGATATATCTTAGGTAGACATCAGTGGTATGACTTAGGTAGATATCAGTGATATTAATGATATGACTTAAGTAGATATCAGTGATATAAGTGTATTGGTAATAATAATATCAATGATCAATGATAATTGTGATATAACTTAGGTAGATATCAGTGATATCCGTATATCAGTAATAATTGTGTATCAGTGATATTCATGTATCATTGACATCAAACTAAATATTTCTCAAATTGAAAGCTACCACTGATAGTAGCTATTGCTGATAACAAATTATAGCACATTTTTCAAATCGATGGCTATAACTAGTAGCACATTTCTCAAATTGAAAGTTATCCCTGATAGTAGCTATCAGTGATAACAACTGATAGCAGCTATCAGTGTCTATCATTGATAGTTGCTATCAATGATAACTTTCAATTTGAGAAAACCGGGAAGAAGCGTGCAAAATGGTGGCTGGGCTTGCATTCTTTAGTCTTTTACTAATTTTTGTGCTATTTATGCAATTATTTTATCCTTGTGCTACAGATTATATTATTTTGGGCTTAAATGCCATTTATGCAACTACCCCAAAAAATAATGATATGTCATAATATTTTAGTTTTCATTATAATAGTTTGTGTTTGGGGTGCAAACTATTTTTGTTTAAGTAGAAAATAGTAAACATCTTAAAAATAGACATAATGCAACGTTGAAAAGTAGCGGGAGCTAACCACATGGCATTCTCCTAAAAGCAAAGGTCCCATAGAGACATGTGAATGTGGTCTTTTCTTGATCTTCAGGAGCAATGACAATTTTATTATAACCTAAATATCCATCTACGAAGCAATAATATGAATAACCTGCAAGTCTATCAAGCATTTGATCTACAAAAGGAAGAGGAAAATGATCTTTTCTAGTAGCCTTATTCAACTTCCTATAATCAATGCATACCCGCCATCCCGTCATAATTCTAGTGGCTATCATCTCATCTTTATCATTCTTAACCACTATACCACCTTTCTTGGGTACCATTTGAACAAGATTTACCCATGAACTATCAGATGTGGCATAAATGATTCCTGCATTCAAAAGCTTGAGCACATCTTTCTTTACTACCTCCTTGATGGTGGGGTTAAGTCTCCTTTGGTGCTCTACTGATGGGTTAAAGGTATCTTCCATCAAGATTAGCATACAAACCGACAGACTAATACCTTTAAGATCCTCAATGGACCAACTAATGGCGGACTTATGATCCCTTACCACTCTCTACAATTTTTCTTCTTCCACAGAATTTAATTTAGAAGATATGATAATAGGAAAAGAAGATAAATCCTCCAAGAATGCATATTTCAAGTGAGGAGGCAACACCTTTAATTCAAGCACAGGTTTCTCAATAGCATTTATAACATGCAAAGGAGCTAGAGGCATAGGTTTATACATTTTAGTGCATATTGGCATGCTATTTAACCACTTAGCATACAAAGCATTTTCATAAAAAATAGTATCCACATCCTCAACATCCATTATGCTTTGTTCTAGATGATCACTAGCCAACATAACCCCTACATGCTTAGAAATAGTATGATCAATTATGTCTATAGCATGGCAAGTACTACCCTCATCATGATGACTCAAGGACTTATAAATGTTAAAGACAACATTCTCATCATTTACCCTTAGAGTCAACTTCCCTGGTTGAACATCTATGATAGCCTTCCCAGTTGCTAGGAATGGCCTCCCAAGTATGATAGGAATCTCAAAGTCCTCCTCCATGTCCAAAACTACAAAATTTGCAGGGAAGATAAATTTGTCAACTTTAACTAATACACCTCAACAATAGCTCGAGGATAAGCTAAGAATCTATTGGCTAGTTACAAGGTGATGGTAGTAGGTTGCACCTCTCCAATGTCAAGCTTCCTATAAATAGATAAAGGCATCAAATTAATAGAAGCACCAAGATCACAAAGAGCTCTAGTAACATTTAAAGAACCAATAGTGCAAGGTATAGTAAAACTCCTTGGATCTTTCAACATTTGTGGTAGCTTCTTTTGCAGCACAGCACTGCATTCTTTAGTCATGCTAATCATCTCATATTGCCCAAATTTCTTCTTTTTAGATAAGACATCTTTCATGAATTTAGCATAGTTGGGCATTTGCTCTAAAGCCTCAGCAAATGGGATGTTAATATGAAGCTTTTTAGACAAATCTAGAAATTTAGCAAATTGGGTGTCACACCCCATCCCAGATACTCCTTATACTTAGGAGTGAGTGTGAAACTGCACTCTCTATATTCCATATAAAAACTAAATGCTAGTTTAATCTCAAATAGAAATATCTTTGCCAATAAAACATTTGATAACATACAATCTTTCGTCAAGTATTCTTTACATATATATGTGTTACAAAACAATTCTCCTAGCACTCATAAGGAACATGTACACTACAAAATATGGACATTAAACCGGATATTTACAACTATCCCAGAGGTCTGTTAAAAGATAGGCAGACGAGATACTTCTGTAGGCTAGGCGTCCCGGACACGCTCGCTACCTGAAACAACAATTAAACAAAAGAAACGCGTGAGCCTAAAGCCCAGTGAGTGACTAAATTCATTCAACTATCACTACAATCCTGAGCTAGCATAGCCATTAGTAATTACTACAAATCGCATTTCAGAAAGTTTCTAAACTTCTTATGCTATTGATCACTCCCATATCAACATCCTTACTGTCCCATGGCAAATAACTAACTCTTGTTGTGACAAAGCACAACTTAGCTCATTCATATTCCAGTACAAATTCTCATTTCTAATCACATATAAATGTCTAATCATTATGCTTCACGGATTTGCAAACTATCGAGTGCCTTCACATTCTGTCCCTCAGCACCGAATTTAATTATGTCAACTTTACCATGTGCCTTCACACGAAGTCCCTCAGCACTGGTAACCAGTCAAATTTCCGCTCAAGTGCCTTCACTCAAGGTTCTTCAGCACGAGCTAATGTGTGATGGATTTCTACATGCTTTCACTCAAAGTCCCTCAGCATTGAAATCCATTCCCTTTTACTATTTAAGTGCTTTCACGCGTGGTCCCTCAGCACTGAATTTCATGTTCATGTTCACTTAGACTTTCACCATAAGGTCCCTCAGCCATATTTACATATAGACAATAAATTCAGTTTCCTTTAAACTTACTGACATAGCATAATCACTTCGAACACTACAGAGTACCATAATTTCTTACTCATTCACAACCAAGTAATTATACTAAGAGTAACCACAAGATATAGTAGAAAGTCACTCACAACTTGTCTCGGCTCTAAGTGGATTATATGCCCCCCCAAGCTCTTCCTGGCCTGAAAGTACACATTTCTCACGTTCAGTTTTCCTTAGTCTTCCTTTTTCCTTTACACTCATTAATAACATTACTCCACAGACAAACTAAAGACTACTAGCGAAACTTCATTACATATCACTACACCAGGGATACTAGGTTGAACGTAACTAGCGAGACTACCTGAGGAGCGACACTTAGCGAGACTTTAGCGAGAATTGTGAGACGCAAAGCCCCTCTTGCGTTACAGCGACACTTGTTTCGCTGCCCTGTCTCTCGCTCTCTCAGCGATACTACCACTGTAGCAGAACAATTTCCTTCTTCCTTTCTTCTTCCTTCTTCAACCTGCTAAACATCACATTGTGGCCAATTTCAGAACTTACTTCCTTCTACAAACTTATAAAGATACAAGTCCTTCATCTTACCTCAAAATTTCATAGAGAATATCCTCTTCGTTTAGGACATATCCTTCAACAACTCCAAATTGCTCCTAATCATCCGGCAATTCAGCTTCAATCTCTTCTATCTGGAGTTTGACACACATTTACATAAGTTCAGCTCAAGCACCCTTCATGAATCGTGCTAAAAATCGAGTTAACCTTACTAACCTCAGAATTCCGGCCCTAACCATCGTTTCCTCAGTTCGTTCTTCCCCCAAAACTGAACGTTACTCTGATTGAGTAACACCAGCTGAGTCCTCTGCTCAAGCTCAAGTTTCCTCCACGGTAACGACGAGATTTCCACTTCAAATTGACATGAACATCTTCTTCTACCTCCCTCCATTGTTTAGCTTCGAAATGGAATCAACTCAAGCTCTGAAATGTAATCAAAACAATTAAATTCTCGGTCCACTTATATATATATATGTACCACCGACTTAATCTCCATTTCGTCTCTATGCAATAATCCATTCAACGCATACCTTCTATGTTTGGCTTCAGCAACGCACAGCCTCTGTTTGTGTGTTACTTTTTCAAGACTCCCTCGCCCGACGGTTAACAAACGCATTGTTCTCTCGGCCAACCTTCTTTGCCGAACACATACCCACTTTCGACGCATGATAGCGTTCATCGCATAGTGGTCTCATCGCAAATTGGCTCTCAACGCCTCCTAGCCTTCAACTTTCAATGCCTTGCAGCCTTCAATGTGTTTATCGCAAGATAACCTTCGATACAGGGTGGCTCCCACGCCTCGTGACCTCAACGCCTAACAGTCTTCCCTCACCTCTGCGTCCATGCCAAAACTGCTTCAATCAAGGCGTGTTGCCACCAACGCATAGCTGATACTTAGCCACTTTTCTGCCCCCAATCACATTCCAACCAACTATTCCTACTAAAACGCCCATCTCCTGGTCTCTTCTTATCTTGCTTTCTCACAAGATCAAGTACGGGGCTTACATTGGGAGTCTATTTCTTTCTTTTTAAAATGTTAAGGATATGACAAGGTATTAGGTACAAAAGGTAGAGGGTTAGATGACTTACTTGAATATGTCGACTCCTTTACCCTTTCTTCTTTTTTTAAGACCTCCTTTGGTTCATCTTCTAAGATAGGTTCTTGGATGGTCTCATCTACCTCTTGCTCATCATCCTCATCATCGATCAAGGGAGTGGACAGCTTTTTCCCACTCCTCAAAGTTATGGCCTTGCACTCCTCCTTTGGATTTCTTTCGGGGCAATTAAGAAATTTTCCCTTTTGCATTGTTTGAAGAGAAGTGGCAATTTGGCTAATTTGTACCTCAATGTTGTAAATGGCCTTATCATGACTTTGCACGGTGCTCTCCAATGCTGTGGTCATTCCTCTTGATTCCTTTATGAACTCCACCATCAAGTCTTCTAAGTTGGATTCTTCTCGGTGTGTGATGGACCTACATTGGAAAAACCGGAGGACCTTGCAGAACATTTCATTGTTAGCATAAGAAAAGTTTTTATGGTTCCTCAAATTAGGATGGTAATGAGTTGGAAGTTATTGTTGTTGGTGGCCTCTATAGTGTCCTCTATCAACATAATTGGTCGTTTCATTGTCTCCTTGTTCCAACTCTTTTTGTGTAGACATTTTCGACGCCAAGGCGACAAGGGATGCAATAGATGGTGGACTTGCTTGAGCTTGACCTCCTGTAATTAATTTAGAAAGAACATTAGTAAGGGAAACCATTTGAGCTTTAAGAGAGTTTATCTCATCCACTTCATACAAACCAGCGACTTTAGGGATGATTAAAGAAGATCGTTCACATGGGCAATTGTATGATGTAGTGGCCAATTCCTCTAGTATGGTATATAGGCCTCTTAGCATGCTTGGAGAAGGTTGAGCCTCCGATGGTGGCATCTGAGATGGATTTGGTTGAACTTGACTATACATTTTAGAAGAGTTGAATTTCCAACCAATCCGAATAACCATGTTGAGGGCACCTCCTCAAGAGATCCTTGTACCTCCCCCAAGCCTCATACAATTGTTCAGCCTCAATTTGGCGGACTGTTCCTATCTTCGTCCTTAACCTTTGAGATCGCTAGTGGAAAATATTTTTCAAGAAAGCTTGAGATAAGATCTGTCACACCCCCTCCCAGGTACCCTCCTAACCTAGGAAGAAGTGTGATGACAGCGGACACCGACCCTCTTACGACATCCACTGTCAACCATAAACTCTGCCTTAACCTAATAAACAGTTATAAACCATTAACTACTTCACACATACACCAGAGTTAACTTGTCATACGCGCATTCTTCTAATCCAGACATATAATTGCATAAATACACAACAACTTCCTTAACCTTCTTTATATGTACAACACATGATCCAGTACAATTATTTACAAATTTCAGAATACTAAACACCGTTTGTAACGACCTGACCTCTTAATATCTAACTTGTCGCTACAACATGCATGAACATTTACGTAAAAACGATGGAAACATGAAGACATGACATCATCCATTTTAAGCAAATGAAATTTTACTTATAAAATGGCCAAATTATTGAAAGTTCATTTAATCAACATGAGAAAAGAAGAAAAATACTTTAGCGGGGTACCCCTTATATTATTAGGCAAAATCTCAAGGAAGGAATCGATATAACCCAAAACATTTAAACAATAGTTTCATGAATTACAAGTGCAACTACCCTAGACTAAGGTGTGGAAACAGTGTGACGGTCCCATGGTATGATCACGGATTTCCTCGGACATGTGCCGGGCCACCATGCTCCTTACTTGGAGGAAAAACATAGAAAAAGGGTGAGTAAGATATACTCAGTAAGAGACCCACTACAGGGCCTAGCTGTTGTGCCCGCGTACCCGGCATAAGCATAAGCGTAGGCATAAGCATAGGAAGCGTCCCGAGGGTACGCATTAACTAACATTATAACATGAACATAGGTGGTGATCCCGAGGGACACCCTTCGTAGCATAGTACAATAAGGGTACGGGGCACAACAACATGGCAACCTATGACGTGTCATGGCATAATTAATCTATAGTTGAGATTTCAGAGTCACAACACATAAGCATGAGAAATAACCTACAATACAACAATTTGACATGCCAAAATAATTATAGCAACAACATTCGAAACATGGGTTCATAGCGACATTCAAAACCAACAACGCCATTAGACAGTATACATCACTAAAAACCCAGTAGTAAGTCCCTTACCTGCGAGAGCGAAAAGGATCGACACTGAGCGACACTGAGCGATACGAGCGATACTTAGCGTTACGAGCGATACTGAGCATTACCAACGTTACCAAGCGATACTGAGCGTGTTCGCGAGGCAGCGACTTCCTTACAATGCGGGAACGCGCTACGCAGGCTGTGACAGTGCGTCGCAGGGAGGACAGGCGACGCGGCAATGCAGGCTGACGATGCGTCGCGGAGAGGACGGGCGACACGGCGACGCGGACTGATGATGCGTCGAGGGCTAATGATGCGATAACGCGGACTGACGATGCGTCAAGGCTAATGATGCGACAACGCGGACTGATGATGCGTCGAGAGCTAATGATGCGGGAATGCGGACTGATGATGCGTCCAGGGCTAATGATGCGGCAACGCGGACTGACGATGCGTCGAGACTAATGATGCGGCAACGCAGACTGATGATGCGTCGAGGGCTAATGATGACCAGAACGCTGCGGCGCGACGACCAAAACGCTGCGGCGTGGCAACTATGACGATACCACAACGCTGAGCACTGTGACTAAGCCCACACCGTGAGGGCTGGAGTGCTGCGACTAAGTGACGGGGACAAGCAAGAATATGGCCGACGAATGGTGTCTCTAGAGAAGAAAACTAGACTGCCTCTTTTTTCTTCTGCCTATGTTCATCGGATTAAGCTCGCAATTGACAAGATAAAATAGTTACACTGTGGTTCCTAGTTAGATGCTAACGCAACCCTAGACCCCTGAGTGATTAGTTACTCATGGTTTGAAAGTAAAAAGCGGACAGTTGAGAAAAGTGAGTAGACATGGAAGACAATTATATTGATGAAGATGAGATACAATTTTTGATAAGTTCAATTTCTTGATACAAATCTAAATTTAAGAAAGAACAGTAAGAAAGAAAGCAGGGAAGGCGTCAATGTCTTGAGTCACCCGGATGGAAGCGTGATGATCTGCTGTGAAGTGGTGCGGCGGATGGAAGACTCTTCTCTCTCGAGCTATTTGTCTCCGGCTGAAGTCTGAGAGAACTTTGCTGTCACTTATGGAGTTCTTCCGAGAATCAACAACCTTTCTCATCTCGCAGAGCTGCCCTTCTATAGATGATGAAATCACAGTTAATGGCAAATCATCTTGATTGGGGCGAGATTGATACTGCGTCCATCTCGCCTGATTGCGTGATTCTCGGGCCAATTAAGATCCACCACTTAAGCCGCAAATCATGTTTGTCAATCATTCGTCAATCTCTCAAGATTCCGATCTGATTCTCAGCGCCTTGCCGTAACGGTTGTCTACGCATTCATGCATAGTTTGGCCGATGTCAACGCGTCGTAGGTTGCTAACGCGTAGTTATGCGTTGAGTTGTTGTTAACGCGTCGTCAGGTTGTTTGCGTTCCGTTCAGATCATGCGTCCATGAAAAACAGATTGCTAACGTGTCGTCCTGTGTTAAGAAGTCATCAGCGCATCATCTGCATTCCTACGTTAAAACATGCGTTTTAGGCTCAACAAGTGGTAAAATCATTATCTTCATAAAAATACAAGAGTATAACGCAAAAGAAGATTTATTAATAGAATTTATCACCAACTACTGCATGCTTCTCTATTTAAACTCTATTTATCTATGAAAAAGGCTATAATAACTTGTATTTCTACAAGTTATCACACCCCCAAACTTAGATAAATGCTTGTCCTCAAGCATAACTTCCATAGCTCGATATTGACCCAGAGATTGAGAGGACCTTCACCTGAAGGACAAGGTAGAATTGAAGAGGGGCCAATTGCTTGGACCTAATTCAAACGGCTAGTGAGGAAAATTGCCTGCGTCAGCAGGAGAAGTATTGAAGATGACTTACTCATATGCTGGAAATCTTTTCGACAGAACTCCATGGGACAGCAATGAGTGGGTGGACGACGGATATGAATTTCGTCCCACCAATAGAAGGCAAACGCAAGCTGGAATGCTTGAAGCTGATGTTGCCAACAATCTTGCAGCGCAGCTCGCCAATATGACATTCATGCTGCAAACACTAGTCTTGAGAAATCAAGGTAGACCATTTGCTGCAATGAACGCAGTGCACGCGATGAACTCGACAACATCTGTAGACTGCCCGCAGTGTGGTGGGGGGCACTTGTATGACATGTGTCCCTACAACCTCCAGTCTATCTGCAGTGTTCAAAACAACCTCTACGGTGAGATGTACAATTCGGGTTGGAGGAACCACCTTAACTTTGGATGGGGTGGGAATCAACAACAAACGCAGAGGACTGAGCAGCAGCCGCAGAGAGGCAACCCTCCTGGTTTCAACCAATGGAATCAAGGCCAGTTTCATCAGTATTCGAGGGATCCGCAGGCGGACGAATCATCCTCATTGTCTTCCATGGAATCTCTTTTACGAGGAGAAAACAGTAATATTGAAGCAATGCGCCAGTTGTATGAAGCGATGCTCCAGAACCAAGCCACTGCAATTCGCAATTTAGAAATTCAAATGAATCAAATTGCAGTGGAGCTCGAAAATGAAAAGCAAGAAGCATTGCTATGTACAACTGAAGTTCCACGAGGGAACTTAGAAGAACAATGTCAAGGTGAGACATTGTTAAGTGGGAAAATCAGTCCCACAGCGCATAATGAGGGGACGCAAGGAAACTTGCAATCCTTAAATGCTCCCACAAGTCAACCGATGGAGACTATCACGCATAATGTCCAGCATCCATCATCATCCACCGCATCAGAAGACGAGTATATAGAGCGGAGAGAAAAAGCAACGCAGGTAGAACCTGCATCTATATATGAAGATACTACTTCTGGACGCATCTTGACTGACGTCCAAGAAGAAATCTCAACGCCCCGCATGGGTGATCAGGTAAAATTTAATGTGATTAATGCATTGAACGATACTGATCATTTTTAATTTTGTCAAATGAACGCAGATATCAATGAAAAGACAAAAACTGTGAACGCGGTGTTGAGAAATGAAATCCTCAAGGACGGTGAAGATGGTGAAGATGATGAAATTAATTTATTCTCCGATCGACAATTAGAGAAATCAGAATGGAGCAACAGATTCGCGGCAAAGATCGAGCCGCTATTACAAGAGCCTTCAACGCATGAGCTACAAACCAAACCAACGCATCTCAACCGTGCACGCTTGAGGGAGGTCATAATGTACTTCATTGTCGCCTCTGCGTTGAACCCTGATCGCGATAAAGGCTCGCAAGTGTAATAACTGACCTTGCATCGAAAGGTCCCTGCTTTGCCAAATGCCTACATTTCCAGGGATGCTTTCTTTTACCAGTGTGTTATTTTCATTTAAACTTGTTCTAGTATTCACTTTGCCTTCTATCTTCTGTTTGTTTTTTGTTTTTAGCATTTATTTATTTCTTTAATTTAAGTTTAATAATGTAAATGAGATAAGCATGAAAGTAGGCGTTGAGTTTTTTTAAACTTGATTCCACCGCATAATCTATTATTCATGCATGCGTCCAACGCATAAGTAAACTATGCGTTCATCGATAAACGATTTCTGTGTTTATTGAGTTAAGGTTAGAGGTAAGGTTAGAGCCGTACATATTTTGTCAAACTCATAATACTTAACTTCCAACGCATAATCTGACCTGAGAACCAGGAGTTCATCAGCTATGCGTTTATCATTAGTTCATTGCGTTTTAGATAGAGCACTAGGTGAAACGCAGGTGTCCTCTCAGACTACGCGTTTTTCCCAGAAAAACACTCAAGTGCTAAAACACTCAAGTGCTCTGTATGCGTTAATTAGCCGCCCATCACACTTGATGGGTGTGCGGCTCAATAAAATTTGCCTTGATCAGTGGGATTCCGAATATCGCCTATCCGCATTTATTACCGACGGCTAAATTAGCCTTTTATAAACGCGATCCGATTTCCTATTTTCCATTTTTGAAACCTTTACCTCTTTAACTTCCGGCGATTTGTGTTCTAGCTTCTTCATATGTCTAGCCATTCAAACCCACAAAATCAAGAACACCTCGCCGGCAACGTTTCCCCAAGACCTTCATCATCATCTACACCAGTCCCCGAGGATTCCTTAACCCTCGATCTCCATTCTTCTCTCCACCTACATTTCATCCTTCCAGACCTCTGAGGCCTTTTGCTTCTCCGGTCAGACCAAGATCTCCAAATTCCAGCCCACCGTTTATCCCTAACTTCTCTGCATCTAGAATCCGGGCTACTGCACAAAGACCACCCATATACCCATTCTTCTGGCCATTCGCTAGAACCCCAACCCACCCACCAGTAGTCGACGACTCAGACGACTGTGTGGAAGTTTTAAATATCCGCCCCTTGAGCCAAATCGACCCAATACCTACCCCAAAACCCAAAAGCTGGGTCAAATCTTGCATCTCACGGCCCAGAATGAAAAACATGAGGGAGTTTTCCGCCACGAACTTCAATGTTGGAAGCCAACGGTTAAGCACGAAAAACTCCAAGGCAGAGCAACCGGTTCCTGGAACGGTTCGCGATGAAGCTAGCACACTGCACGGAAGCAGTGAAGTACGCCGAAGGGAAGAAAGAGATGTATTCGGCGACATTTTGGAGCAAATAGCTCAAGAGGAAAGGGAGGCAAAGGGTAGGGAGGATGACGGGGAGGTCAACCAGCCCTTGCTCCTATCACGTCCACCAAGCACGAGAGGGACAGAAGAAATGGGAAGAGGAGAAGAAGAAGAAGTGGCTGTCACAGTGGGGGAAGTAAACTCCGCAAAATCCCCAGACGAGTGGATAGCCGAAATTCTGAGCAGACTGCGTAACCCAATGGACGCAACCGTCTCAGACGCCAGAAGGGAATCACCCTCGCCGATAAAAGAGGTCTAGAGTCAGTTGAAGGAGACTCGGAAGGGTGAACAGAGTGGGGGAGATAAGGAAGGAGAGGCCGTCTACAGCAAGGAGGACTAGGCGAGCCATGTGAAACGCAAGGGTCTGTCCCTGCGTCTATCAGTCCTGAGGAGATGACACTAGACTCCAATGAAGGACCGATAAGAAAAGTTGTGATGGCCGCAGAGGCCAAGAGAAAAAGAGAAGAGGAAGAGGAAGTGGTACCCCTGTTGAGGAAGAAACGAAGGGTATCACCAGAAACTGCCGAGGATGAAGAGCCCAAAAGCACAGAGCAAGGAGACAGACCTGAGTCCCCAATTGCGGCCACATCCTTTGATAGGCTGGCAGAGAAAGAGAAGAAGAAGAGGGCCAAGTTGAGAAAAGAGCTCAGGGCCCTAAGAAAAGGAGTTGAGAAAATTGCTAAGGACGCATTGTGTCACACCCCAACCCAGATTTACTCTATACCTAGGAAGGAGCATGATACTATTGCCCAACATAAGATTCTATAATATATACATCATAAACGAAAAGCAAATCCTACAACAAACTCTTTATCGGATCAGAAGAACGTGTAAACTTTTAACTAACATATCTGAAAAAAAATACTCATAGTAGGTACAATACATCCCTCTTTCACTACACTCTTAGTAAAGATGTTTATTACATGTCATATGAGCAAACTAAGTATTTACAACTATCCCAGAGGTTCTCTTCCAGATAGGCCCAGACGAGTTCTTCAGTAGGCTAGGCGTCCTGGACACGCTCGCTACCTGAAACGGCAAACAACAACAAACTGGATGAGCAAAAGGCTCAGTGAGTGACTAAATCTACTAAGACAAATCATATTAGTTTAATTTAGTTTGTAAGGTAGTAACCATCGCATGTATATCTATCAATTCTCATGTTTCACAAGTTTCCTATCTATTTAGTGCCTTCACTTCCCGTCCCTTAGCACTTGTTCATGTTTAACTACAACACCATGTGCCTTCACATGAAATTCCTCAGCACAGGTAACAAACTCTATCTACGCTCAAGTGCCTTCACACAGAATTCCTCGGCACGAGCTAGTTGTGATAGGATACTACATGCCTTCACTTACAGTCCCTGAGCATTGTAGTCCATTCTCTACTGTTATTCAAGTGCCTTCTCAAATCCCTCGGCACTTAATATCACGCTTACTCACAAGTAGCTTTCACCATAAGGTCCCTCAGCCACTTATATGCTTAGACATTTGTAATAGTATTCTTTTAAATCACTAACACATCACATACATAAAGCAAACTACCATGCATTACGTTTCCTCATCACTATGCGTACTAAGTTTAACACAAGATATAACAAACAGTCACTCACAATCGGTCCCGGCTCTAAATGGGTTATAAGCCTCCCCGAGCTCTTCTTGGCCTGAAAATACACAATCCTCAAGTTTAGTTTTCATAAACTCCCCTTTTCTTTAACATATAGTAGCATCGTTACTCTATGGGAATTAATAAGCTACCAGCGTTACTCAAAAGATATTCAAACTGTACTAGCGACACTGCGTTGATTAAAACCAGCGAAACTACCTTGAGGAGCGATACCCAGCGATACTCTAGCGAGAATTGTGAGACGCAAGCCTATCTTTGCGTTGCAGCGTTACTTCCTCTGCTGCTCAATCTCTCGCTCACTCAGCGATACTCCCGCTGTGACAGAACCGTTTCCTTCTTCCTTTCTTCTTCCTTCTTCAACCTGTTAAACATTTCGTTTCAACAAATTCCAGTACTTTCTTCCTTCTATAAACTTGTTAAAATACAAGTCCTACATCTCACCTCCAAATTTCATGAAGAACCTCCTCACCGTTTAGGACATAACCTTCGACAACTCTAAGTTGCCTCTAATCATTCGATAGTTCAACTTCCGTCTCTTCTTCCTGAGTTTGACACACAATTAGACAATTTCAGCTCAAACATCCTTCATGAATTCTGCTAGAATTCGTGTTAACTTACTAACCTCAAAGTTTCAGCCCTAACCTTCGTCTCTTCAATTTGTTCTTCCTCTAAAACCGAGCATCACTCTGAAGAGATCACAGCAGCCGAAACCTCTGTCAAACCCGAGTTTCTTCTACGAATTCAATGAAATTTCTACTTCAGACCAGCATGAACATCTTCTTCTACCTCTCTTCGAAGTTTCGCCTTAATATGGACCCAACTCGAGCTCTAAAATGCAAGCAGAACAATTGAATTCTCAGTCCACTTATATATATCACCGACTTGTTCCCCATTCCAACTCTATATTATAATCTGTTCGACGCATACCTCCTATGCTCAGCTTCAGCAACGCACACGGCCTCTGATTATAATTCATTTCAAACTCTCCCGCCAAATAATTAACATACGCATTACCTTCTCTCAGCCAACACTCCTTGTCCAACGCACACTCGCCTTCGACGCATGGTAGCGTTCACCGCATAATGGACTCACCGCATAACAACTCCCAAACCCCTTGTGGCCTTTACTTCCACCGACACACTGCCTTCAATGCGTTTAACGCATAATGATCCTCGGTACCAAGTGATCCTCCACGCCTTATTATCCTCAACGCGTCACGACTTCAATGCATGATAAGCTTTCCTCACCTTTGCATTTACACCAAAATTACCTCCTCCACAACAGATTGCCATCAATGCATAGCTTACACTTAGCTATTTTCCCACTCCAACTGCAAGCCAGCCAACTACTTTTGTACGTTCACCCATCTCTCGGCCCCTTCTTCTTTGCGTTCCCATAAAAATAGATGCGAGGCTTACACATTGTCCCGTAAGAAGGCGCACAAGGAAGTGCGGCCTCAAGAAGTAGGGGAGACGCAAGGCCTTCCTGATCCTCAATTAGAAGAAGCCGCATTGGCATTTGAAGAGGAAATGATGGAAGAAGAAAGAATAGAAAAAGCAGCCGAGGAGCTTGAAAGAGAGCTACAAATTGAAGAAGATGAAGAGCTGGCTGCTAGAATAAAAGCCCAAGAAGAAGGGGAGGGCAAGAAGAAAAAGAAGAAGAAAAGTAGGAAGGAACGCATCGTGGAGGATGTGAGGGAAGAACAAGGTGTGAGCACCTTGGAGAAAAAGAAAAAGAAAGAAAAGGAGGTGTCAGTCACCAAACTCCCAAGCACGCATAATGAGAAACGCAAAGGGAAGGAAAAGGTGACTGAAGCACCAGTTAAAGTGGCCGAGAGCAAGAAGAGAACTGTGAATGAGATTCCAGCTAAGGCCAAAGGAAAAGAGAAGGTGGCTGATGCGTCGCCACAAAAGAAGGAAGGAAAAGGGAGACGCAGAGTGTTCCCTGACTTGATGATTGAGGTGGGATTTTTCCCTGAAGAAGCCCCAGTGCCGCTATACATCACCGAAATTATTGACCACCACGGCTGGAGAAACTTCTGTTCCAGCACCTCTTGGGTCCAGCCTGACGTAGTCCGAAGTTTTTACAATGGACGCATAGACGAAGAGGAAGACATGGTGGTGGTGGATGAAACTGAAGTACCATTCAATGCAAGGGAAATCAATGCAATATATGAGTTGAGGGACAACCCGGATGCGGAAGGAAACAAGATTATAGAATCAACTCCAACGGAGTTAATGGAGAACACAATCCGAGTATTGGCGAAGCCAGGGGCTAAGTGGGATGTTTCACCCACAGGTATAAAAACGCTATCAGCTAGCAGCCTAAGACCAGAGGCAAACCTGTGGGTGTACTTGGTGAAGAAGCGGCTGATCCCTACAACGCATGACAAAACAGTGTCAAGGGATCGGGTGATGGCAGCATATTGCATTATGCGTCGCATCACCCTTGATGTTGGACGCATAATTGCTGCGCAGATAAGAGGAGTGTTCAACAAGCCAAGGGGCCAACTCTTTTTCCCCACCCTTATCATGAACTTATACGCCAATGCTTCCATCGGAGGGCTAGCGGAAGTGTTAGACGCAGAGAAGATGATTGAAGTTAGTGGCGTAATCGCCCACAAGACTCTGCGTCGGTTGATGAGAGGATCACAATATCTGCCAGAGCCTGCCAAGGCCACCCAAAAACCTCATCAACCCATTCCGCCTCCAAAGCCGCAACCGCAGAAGAAGGGGAAGCCGTCCAAGTTGAAGGCCGTGGCAAGTCCTGATGCCACCATTAGACCTTCCCCAACCTCAAGCCATTCACCACCACTTCCAAAAACCAGAAGGGAACCAACTCCACCTCCACCTCCTCCTGAGACGCATCGCCCTAAGCCACCTCCACCTCCTCCTAAAACGCATCGCCCCAAACATCCAAAACTTCCAGAACCCTCCTCAATAAGAGTTGATGACTCACACTTTGGGGATTTTGGCGTGACTTTTATGCGTCCATCATCCCCTGCGTTTGACGAAACTCCATCCATTCCCCCGCCTCAACCAAACCCGCCTACCCCACCAACGTAACCACAACCGCAAGAAGGCCAACTTGACCACGAGTGGGAGACAGTGCAAACATATCTGCAGCAATCGATCTTTCATCCAGTGAGGCACTCATTGAATATGTTAGCACGCCGGCAGATGGAGCAGTTCCAATTCACATTAATTACGTTCATCAACTGCTCTCGATCCGACAGGAAATCCCGCCCCCTAACATTCCAGAACGCCTCCAACAGCCCCTTGTCTTCCCAGTACTGCAGCGCCCTGCACTTGAGCAGCAACGCAGACCTGATGAAGACAGGACTGATGGTTAAAAAAATTTTTAGGGGTGTAGTCAAGAGTTGTAATTTTTTTTCTTGCAATTTTGTATCTTCATATTCAATTGTATGCGTTGGTGAAAATAAAATTAATAGAACGAACATTTCTTCATCGCATGGATCTCTAACTTCCTCTTTGCGTTGTCCCTTGTTGTAAATTTATTCTAAGTACATTTAATTAGTCTTAACTTTTATCTTTGCGTTGAAAAGTTGGTCACTGTGATGATAATCATGCTTACACTCTTTGTACACTCTTTAAGTTAGATTACTTTCAATGTGTCTACATACTATTCCTTAGAAACGAAAACTTACTTTGAATGTATGCAAGCAGCCAATTCAAACCTCTTTTACAAAATTTAGCAACTTAATCCTTGTTTACGATTTAAGCAATGAGGACCTTGCTACTTTCAAGTTTGGGGGTGGAAGAGGTTTGAACTGTGAAAGATAAAAATATGAGGAACTTATTTCAATCATGTTAAAAAAATAATAATAATAAATAAAAATAAAAATAAAAAAAGAAAAAATAATAAAAATAAAAAATATAAAAATAAAAATTTTATTCTTTGAAACGCAAAACTCAGCTGGCAAGACTAATATATTTATTTTGTTAAGGGTTTAGCTGAAAACGACACCTGCTCGTAGTTGGCCACCTCCATGCACCCCATAGTTGGTGTGTCAAAACGAAGATGGGTAATCGTAATCAGCGACACATAGATAAATAACAAACTCTAATGTCTAGTGAGGAAACCGAGCTTAGATAAGAGTTTAGTCGAGAAGGGCACTTGCTCGTAGTTGGCTGCCTCCATGCACCCTATCGTTGGTATGTCAGAACGAAGGTGGGTCACCCTACTTGATGCATGCTTAATAACCATATAATAAAACCAATGAAAGAAAAAGGAACTTTGTATCTTCATCTTTTCAGACTCAGTGTTAAAAGAAGAAACAAAAATTTTGTGAATAATGAGTTAAAGAGTTTTGGAAAGAAAGCTTGCCGCATACAAATTAGACCCGTCCTAAAGAAAAGAATATAGAAGTAGAGAAATAATATAACTAACGGGTAGCTGATTGAGTATAGCATTCTGAGAGACTAGTCAATGTGTTGAGAAAATGTTTAGATAATTGAAGTTTCTTAGATAGAAGTTATGCTTTAGGACAAGCATTTATCTAAGTTTGGGGGTGTGATAACTTGTAGAAATACAAGTTATTATAACCTTTTTCATAGATAAATAGAGTTTAAATAGAGAAACATGCAGCAGTTTATGTTAAATTCCATTAATAAATCTTCCTTTGCGTTATACTCTTGTATTTTTATGAAGATAATGATTTTACCACTTTTTGAGGCCAAAACGCATGTTTTGACGCAGGAATCCAGACGATGCGTTGATGACTTCTTAACGCAGGACGACGCGTTAGCAATCTGTTCTTCATGGACGCATGATCTGAACGGAACGCAAACAACTTGACGACGCGTTAACAACTCAACGCATAACTACGCATTAGCAACCTACGACGTATTGACATCGGCCAAACTATGCATGGACGCGTAGACAACCGTTAAGACAAGGCGCTGAGAATCAGATCGGAATCTTGAGAGATTGACGGATGATTGACGAACATGATTTGTGGCTTAAGTGGTGGATCTTAATTGGCCCGAGAATCACGCAATCAGCCGAGATGGACGCAGTATCAATCTCGCAGCCAATCAAGCAGATTTGCCATTAACTGCAATTTCATCATCTATAAAAGGGCAGCTCTGCGAGATGAGAAAGGTTGTTGATTCTCGGAAGAACTCCATAAGTGACAGCAGAGTTCTCTCAGACTTTAGTCGTAGACAAATAGCTCGAGAGAGAAGAGTCTTCCCTCCGCCGCACCACTTCACAGCAGATCATCACGCTTCCATCCAGGTGACTCAAGACATTGACGCCTTCCCTGCTTTCATTCTCATTTTCTATCTTAATTTTAGATTTGTATCAAGGAATTGAACTTATCGAAAATTGTATCTCATTTCATCAATAGAATTATCTTCCATGTCTACTCATTTCTATAAACTTTCCGCTTTTTACTTTCAAACCATGAGTAACTAATAACTCAAGGGTCTAGGGTTGCGTTAGCATCTAACTAGGAACCACAGTGTAACTATTTTATCTTGTCAATTGCGAGCTTAATCCGATGCTTATGTCTATCTGACAAATCGATATAAGTAGTAATAATCAAACTGCTCGAGAGGGTAAGTGATTGTGGAACTCAATTGACAAGGGCTAAGTAGTGTTACCTGTCTATGGGGATAACCTTGGTTCTTAACACTCTCCTATGCTTTATAGACATATAACGCATAGCGGCTGACAACCGGGAGAAGAGTCGCAAGTACGAATAGAATACTATTGTGCGTTTCCGACGTTAGATGTTAATCAACCCAAACCCTTTCTTTATCCATTCACACACATCTTTAGCTGAACTTGTTGTATCGCATGCTTTCCATCTTTCACAACTTTTAGTCTAGTGTACAAACAATCGCTTTCAGTAGATTAAAAACAATTTTCAAATATTTATTGGTTACCACTGTAATGCATGAAATCCAATTAAAAACTAAATCAATATAATCCCTGTGTTCGACCTCGGACTCACCGAGAACACCTATTACTTTTCTTATACTTGGGTAAAAGAATAGGAAAACTTGACAAGACCACCAACGCATAGTAATAGAACGCATAGCATGTTCAAAGCATGACATGTTGAACGCATAAACACATTATTTAGTACTTTGCGTTAGGCTAATTTACATATACAAAATAACCGCAACAATAGATCTAGTTAAACATACAATCTTTCAACCATACATTTAACCTAACATTCAAACATGGCCATTCAACAAGAATTAAGCACAATAACAAAGAAAAGCATAATCATTAGAACAAAACCATGAAGAGTCTACAATATCAACATAACTTCATAAACAATTTATCAAAACCTGAAAACTAAAGAGTTTAGTCACTCATAGCTTCAAGCAACATGTTCAAACAATATAAACAAAGAAAGAGTGTAAAGAAAGGGAAACTCTATTGAAAAGAGGCTCTTGAGTGAGGAAGCACCGTTATTACTTGCTAGATTAGATGTATGATTTAAAGAATTGTATGTCTAATTGGAATGATAACAATCAATCATTATTAATCTCTCATGCAAATAGTTAGGTTGATAGTGAAAGTTGTAAAGACTACTCCTAATGCCATGCTGATGGATAAATGAGCATGCAACAGAAGTTAATTTGATCAATTTTCACTCTAAGATGCTCAATTTAGAGGATTAAACATGCAACTAAAAAGAAAATCAAAGTTTCAAGAACACTTACCCTTGAAGGTCCAAATTCTCCTTCAATTCTTGATGAATTTCAGCACCACTTGGTTGTAGACCATCACAAGAGTCTTCTCTAATCTTCTCTAGGCCTAGATTGGATGATGAAATCCAAATTTGTGGTGAATTTGAAAGGGAATGAAGGTTAGGAAGAAGATGAACAATGGATGGAATTTTGCAAAATTAACCCTTTAATTTCACAAAATTCTTAACCATTTTTATGTCAAAATCATTTCTATTTATTAAAGAATAACATGCAATCCAATTGCATAAAAATTTGACAACACAAAATGGTTAATTTGTTGGTTAATTGTGAAGAAGACAACCAAGCTCCTAGCTTAGTTAGTGGGAAAATCCAATCTTCAAAAATCAATTTTCAATGAATTTCCAAAAATTGAATTAAAACTTATTTTTAATTTCAAAAAATAATTAAATAATTAAATAAATAAAAAATAATTTTATATTTAATTAATTAATTAAATATTATTTTAATATTAAATAATAAAATAATATTATTTTTCCTACTTGTCCCGATTTTTTTAAAACCGATATGAATCCCTATTCATATGATTAATATTTAAATCATATTCAAATATTATAATTAACTTTATTTGTACGTTTAATTCATAATTAAACGTCGATATATCCTATATATTTGACTTTCATTTCTTAAGCGAAGATTTGAACGGTTCAAATTTATTCACCACACTATCTAAGATTTTAGTCCATTTATAAGCTAGTAGAGGAACCTAATGAACCTACAGATCATGAGCTCCAACGATCCAAGATTAACTGGCCAAACTCTTGAACCTAGTTAACCAACATTCGTTAACTAACGAGACACTCCACTAAAGCCCGTAGCTGCACTCTTTTCACTGTAGATATATTTGTGTCCATTTGATATAACCGTCATCGATAAGTCAATCCTTCACAGGTCGTTCATAACTTCAGCTAGGTCAAATACCATTTTACCTCTAAGTTACATCTTTTCTCCCTAAGTACCATTGTCCCTCTAATGAACAATTGATTTAGGATCTAATCATTAAATCCATTCCCTCTCGGGCCAGTGAGAGGATGGGGCCCCTTGTTCAAGTCCTGGGAACAATACATAAGAGAACAACCTCTCTAATATCCCTAAGTTGGGTAAGAGTGAATTCCATCTTGCAAATTCTATGTCTCTAGCTATCTACCCGGTCTTATCCCTGAAATGGGAGGAATGTTGAGCCGTTATTGAGCTTACTCTCACCTACGCAGATCAAGGGATAATTCTGAATAAATAGCAGTTCATAGATAGCTCAAGATTCAGATCAAGTTATCTAGGTCTTCGATAAGTGAAATTAATCAGTGTTAATCGTAAATAGTGTTAATACGTAACATTGATTATTTCAGGGTCAGTCTTACACAATCTTATTATGTAGAATATCCTCGTTCACATGTTTCTACATGAACAAATCAGGATCACTTCATTTATGACACCTTACAACATTTGTAACATTCATGAAGCGGGTCGTATTCAATAGTGTCTCCAGGAAGAGGTACCCAACCTGATCCATGTACTATAGACTTATTTAGGCTACTTACTCAAACATGATCATGTTTATGTCTCCACGTAAAGTTCAAGTACTCATGATAATAGCCAAGGGTTCATAGTTTAATTAGATTTAGAGTTAATAAATCATTAATTCACTTGAATAACTTTATATGTACTAAAATTCATTTATTTACAAAAACTCCGAGTTTTTAGGACATACAACCCAGCACATGCTACTTAAATTTATTTCAAGATATTAGTAATCAATTAGGTTGCATAAGAAAAGGTTGTTTTTTTATGGAAAATAACCCGGATCTATGGTTCTAGACTTAAGCATATGAATTCGTTCAACTCCATGAATCTTAGAATGTCGCATAATGAATTAAACAAGGATTCAATACCGTAGAATAACTACCTTACTCACGACCTGGAGTTAGCTGTGATTGTGTTAGCATTAAAGATATGACAACATTATTTATTTGCAGAAAAATGTCATATCTATACAGATCACAAGAGTCTTAAGTATATCTTTGATCAAAAGGAGCTTAACATGAGACAAAGAAGGTGGTTGGGGTTGATCAAAGATTATGATTGTACCATTGAGTATCACCTAGGCAAAGCAAACGTAGTAGCTGATGCCTTAAGTCGAAAATCTAGGGGTGGTACAAGTTCTCTGAGTGCTGCAAGAATTACTTTGCTCAAGAAATTTAGAAGTGGTGATACTACAGTAGATGTAGCTAGTGATGGAGCATTGTTGGCACATTTTCAGCTGAGGCCTAAGTTAGTGGATGAAGTGACGCAGAAATGGATGGAGGATCTTGAGATTATAAAGCTAATAGGACTGGCAGACGGATTTTGTCGCCCAATTCCATTCCAAATAAATTTTCCTAACTTTACCCACACTAGTAGTGGCAAGCCGGGTCAAACACAGAGAGCACTATGAATTCTCACGATTAGACAGTTTTCAATTCAATTAACCGTTGAGGGCTTTTGTGAAACGGTTGATTGCAAAAAAAAACTAGATTTCATAAAAATAAAATGCAGAGGTAAAATGAGTAAAATTCAATTGGAGAAAGCTCTAGCTTGAGTTGGATGAGATTTTTTTTATTCGATGTTCTTGCTCATTGGTTCGTCATTACTAAATTCATGATACTTGCACCTAATCAATTTAATTGGAAAGGTGTTGTGTATTAATTGTATTGTGGAATTGAAAATTTACAAACGCAAGGTGCGAGTAAGCTATGATGATGCGTTTTACATATCATGCGTTGAACATGCTATGCGTCTTACTACTATGCGTTGGTGATCTGTCAAGTTTTCCTCTCCTTTACCCAAGTATAAGCAAAGGAGTAGGTTTTGTCGGTGAGTCCGAGGTCGAACACAGGGATTATGTTGATTTAATATTTATGTGGATTTCATGCGTTGTAGTGGTAACCAAGAAATAATTGAAATTGAGTTTGTTTCTAATCTAAAGAAAGCGATAACATATACACTATACTAAATTGTGAAAGATGGAAAGCACGCGACACAGCAAATTCAACTAATGATGTGAATGAATGGATAAAAACAGGGTTCGGGTTGGTTAACATCTAACATCGGAAACGCATGGTGGTATTCTATTCATACTTGCGACTCTTCTCCCGGTTGTCAGCCGCTATGTGTTATATGAGTGTTAAGAACCAAGGTTATTCCTATAGACAGGTAACATTTCTTGGCCCTTGTCAATTGAGTTCCACAATCACTTACCCTTTCGAGCAGTTTGATTATTACTACTTATATCAATTAGCTAGATGGATATAAGCATCGGATTAAGTTTGCAATTGACAAGATGAAATAGTTACACTATGATTCTTAGTTAGATGCTAACGCAACTCTAGACCCTTGAGAGATTAGTTACTCATGGATTGAAAGTAAAAAGCGGAAAGTATAGAGAAATGAGTAGACATGGAAGATATATATATTGATGAAACGGAATACAACTTTAGATAAGCTCAATGTCTTGACACAAATCTAAAATCAAGATAGAAAAGGTAAGAAGGAAAGCAGGAAAGGCGTCAATGTCTTGAGTCGCCTGGATGGAAGCGTGAGGTTCTGCTGTGAAGTGGTCCGGCGGAGGGAAGACTCTTCTCTCTCGAGCTATTCGTCTCCGGTTGAAGTCTGAGAGAACTCTGCTGTCACTTATGAAATTCTTCCGAGAATCAACAACCATTTCTCATCTTGCAGAGCTGCCCTTTTATAGATGATGCGTTCGCAATCAATGGCAAATCTGCTTGATTGGCGGCGAGATTGATATCATGCGTCCATCTCTCCTGATTGCGTAATTCTCAAGTCAATTAAGATCCACCACTTTAGCCACAGATCATGTTCTTCATTCATCTGACAATCTCTCAAGATTTTGATTTGATTCTCGGCGCCTTGCGTTGATGGTCGTCTATGCATCCATGGATAGTTTGGCCGTTGTCAATGCTTCGTAGGTTGCTAATGCATAGTCTTGCATTGAGTAGTTCTTAACACATCGTCAGGTTGTTCGCGTTCCGTTCAGATCATGCGTCCATGAAGAACAGATTGCTAACGCGTAGTCCTGCGTTTAAGAAGTCATCAACGCATCGTTTGCATTCCTGCGTTAAAACATGCGTTTTAGGCTCAAAAAGTGGTAAAATCATTTATCTTCATAAAAATACAAGAGTATAATGCAAAGGAAGATTTCTTATTGAAAATCAACATAAACTGCCACATGCTTCTCTATTTAATCTCTATTTATCTAAGAAAAAGGCTATCATAACTTGTATTTCTACAAGTTATTAAAAGGCCAAAATTAAATTGTCCTAGTCGACAAGTTAGACTTAAGACAAATCGATGAAAGGCATGCAAAATTTGTACTAAATCTAATCGTATTAAGTTCAAGGGAAAATTAGGCAGAACATTTAACTAGAAAGACCTAGATTAAATATTTTGTTGATTTAATCCTAGGTTGATTAGAGCAATGCACATCACAATTCATATTTGCAAGCTAACCTAACCTATCGCTTCCTATGATTGACATACAACAAGTGTCACGAACAGTAATACAATCAAAGCAATAATCAAAACAAACACCAGCATTATAATTTGATCATAATTCTCATAAAATCTAGATTAAATCATGCGTATAAAGAATTTGGTTTGAAACCTCAAAAGAACAACAATTAAGTGGAGATAAGTCGGCAGCTTGTTTAAGTGTGTAAAGCCAAGTTTTCAATCATTTTCTTCGTCTCAAAAGCTCCAATTGATTCCACATTTCAGCTTAGCGACGAAGAGAGGTAGAGGAAGGAGTCTAGGGCAAATTTGTGTAGAATTCTGATCGATTTCGTGGTGTAATTGAAGCTAGAACAGAAGAGTTGATTGCTATCGTACAATCTAAACAATGTTCAGTATTTGGAAGATAGCGTTTGATAACTTGTAGAAATACAAGTTATGATAGCTTTTTTCTTAGATAAATAGAGATTAAATTGAGAAGCATGCGGCAAGTTATGTTAATTTTTATTAAGAAATCTTCCTTTGCGTTATACTAATGTATTTTTATGAAGATAATGATTTTACCACTTTTTGAGCCTAAAACGCATGTTTTAACGCAGGAATGCAGACGATGCGTTGATGACTTCTTAACACAGGACGACGCATTAGCAATCTGTTCTTCGTGGACGCATGATCTGAACGGAACGTGAACAACTTGACGATGCGTTAACAACTATTCAACGCATGACTATGCGTTAGCAACCTACGACGCGTTGACATCGGCCAAACTATTCATGGACGCATAGATGACCATCAATGCAAGGCGCCGAGAATCAAATTAGAATCTTGAGAGATTGTCGGATGATTGACGAACATGATTTGTGGCTAAAGTGGTGGATCTTAATTGACCCGAGAATCACGCAATCAGGCGAGATGGACGCATGATATCAATCTCATCGCCAATCAAGCAGATTTGCCATTAATTGTGAACGCATCATCTATAAAAGGACAGCTCCGTGAGATGAGAAAGGGTTGTTGATTCTCGAAAGAACTCCATTAGTGACAGCAGAGTTCTTTCAGACTTCAACCGGAGACGAATAGCTCGAGAGAAAAGAGTCTTCCCTCCGCCGGACCACTTCACAGCAGAACCTCACGCTTCCATCCGGGCGACTCAAGACATTGACGCCTTCCCTGCTTTCTTTCTTAGTTTTTCTTTCTTGATTTTAGATTTGTGTTAAGACATTGAGCTTATCTAAAGTTGTATTCCGTTTCATCAATATATATATCTTCCATGTCTACTCATTTCTCTATACTTTCCGCTTTTTACTTTCAAACCATGAGTAACTAATCACTCAAGGGTCTAGGGTTGCGTTAGCATCTAACTAAGAACCATAGTGTAACTATTTCATCTTGTCAATTGCGATTTTAATTCAATGCTTATGTCCATCTGACAAATCGATATAAGTAGTAATAATCAAACTGCTCGAGAGGGTAAGTGATTGTGGAACTCAATTGACAAGGGCCAAGAAGTGATACTTCTATATCTATACCTAGGAGTGAGTGTTACTCAATCTGTATTCTAATATACCCTGTTGTAAATGCGTTATTATATCATAGCTAGACAGTGAAACGCTCAGCCTTTCAACATTATACAAAATTTGTTAATAAGATCGCATCATAAGTAATTTTTAAAAGATCATGTTTAGAGTTTACAAATATGTCCGGTGAAATTCACATATGCCACTCAAACTAAGTGCAACTTCTACTGAGAGATGGGGTTTACAGATTTCCAAATTTCAAAATTCTATTCCGGCACAGACGGATCTTGATGGTAGGCTAGGCACCCCGAACACGCTTGCTACTTGGAAAAGAAACAACAAGAACAAAATCTATTAGCTACATTGCTCAGTGAGTGACTACTAAAATATAAATTCAATAACATTATAACTACAATCTTTGATATGAACGGCTTAATCATGCCTTGTATCACGTTTCATAACCTTATAGATGACTGTGACCTGTAAAACTTTATCAATACATAAATGATTTTCTTTTCATTTAACCTTTGTTGAGGCAGAGCGAACTCAACGCACCCAACATTAATAAGCCTTAGCTGTGTGGAGTAATCTCAACACATCAGCGTCAAATTCCTACTATTTTGCTCATAAAACTATCTGATCTCGGGCTGCCCGTGTACCTTCCCATGTCCTTCGGTACCAGGGTCCCAGGAAATTACTCACTCACCGTCTTTAAATCCTTAGGTGAGAGTTTCATATAGTTTAATTACTAGGGCTGCCCATATGCCTTCATCTAACCTTCAGCATTGGGTCCCATTCGACTTTTTCTCTAGTACAGAAGCACATATAATACATTTAACATAAATTAACTGAAATCATGATAACTCAGAATCTTTGAACATTCATCTGATAACTATCTTGATAAAACTCAGAACGTTAACTGTTATGTCTCAAGTTTAATCTCATATCTAACAAGATATGTGCTGGTTCATATACAAAAGTACATTTCAACTCCTACTTTAAAAATAGCATTAAACATATAGAAAATGATACTGAATTTAAGCTTATCTCAAATCATAAAGTCACTCACGACTTATTTCAAGCTCCGAGCGGGTTATACGCTTTCCTTAGCTTCTCTTGACCTGTAAACATATCTTTTTCATGTTAGACATCTCTAACATTCCTCCTTATATTCTTTATGTTTACTTAGATATCTTAGATATGGGTTTTTATCACTAATTTTTCTTTCGTTTACCACTTCCTATAATGAGCGAGATTTTAGACTAACTGCTTCTAACCATGCGGCATTAGCGATACTCACCCTCACTAAATTAGCGATATTACCTTAATCAGCGATACTAAGCGAGAGTCAGCGAGAGTTGTGAGACGCAAGGCCCCTTACGTTACCAGCGATACTTGTCTCTGATGCGCACTTTTAGTGTTAACCGCAAGTGTACGGGTCAAGTTATAATATAAAACGGTTAAGTTCGAGTATCGTTCCACTAGAGATCCAATTGGGAAGGTTTAAGTTACTTAGTTATTCTAGAATTGAATCAATTTTATTTGAGGATTGAAACCAATTTTGTGTATTAGGGAAAAATAAAAATCAAGCAAAGAAAATATCAAAGGGAGAATTGCAAGAGTCAAAGACAGTTCTAGGGTTTCGAATCCTTGTTTGTTTCATCATGCAAAATTATAGATTTCATGGATTTTATTTTAATTCTTATGCCTAAGTCTAGAAACTTAATTCCAAGTTATCTTCTCTCAAAGACAACTCTTTCTCATGCAACTTGATTGATTGTTAATCTCTTAAAACCAATACACAATTACATGGCATCAAAACTAGTCTTTAGCAACTTTCATTGGCAACCTAACTACTCTCGTGATAGATTAACAACGATTCATTGTTATATGTCAAATTAAACATATAATCTCTCAATCATACATCTAACCTAGCATGTGAAGATGGCCAATCCTCAAGAATTAAACACAATAACAATGAAAAGCATAATTTATTTAAACAAAACCATGAGTCTACAAAATTAACATGAATTCACAAACAATTCATCAAAACCCTAAAACTAAAGAGTTTAGCCACTCATAGCTTGAAGCAACATGTTTGAGCAAAAATAATCAAAGGATGAGTGTAAAGCATAGGGAAACTCTACTGAAAAGAGGTTCTTGATTGAGGCAGCACCGTCACGAATTCCTTGGCTCTCACGTCGGACTTCGAAAGGCACCAAGACTATCTCGAACTCTTTTCCTCTTCCTTGCGGCTAACTCACTCTTTGAACTCGCGCTTAATTCTCACCTTTTTGGATCTTTCTTTTAGTCTGCAACTTTCTTGCTTTTCTTGATATTTCTCCCCCCTTTTTGGCTGCTGAAAACCCCTAAATTTATAGAGTTTGGCCGCCAAAAATTTAACCTAAAATACAAACTTTTCGTTTAATTAACGCTGGGGCCGCGGCGCTAGGGTTGGACCAAAAATAAGTTGCTCTCGGGTTTTAGCGTCACGGCAGCGCCGCGACGTTGTCTTGCGTTCATCAAGGATGCGTCGAGGCAGCGACATCTTGGCGCCGCGATGCTACTCTGCGTCCATGCTGATGCGTTTATGCTTTAGCGCCGCGGCAGCACTGCCTTAGCACCGTGACACATCATGCGTTTCAACAAGGATGCGTTTTTCAGCTCTTTTTCACCGTATTCTTGCTTGGTTTTGATCTTTTAGTCGTTTCTTCTAATTTTCCTCGTTTTGACCTGAAAATCACTAGCAAACAAGTGAAATCTAATATAAAACTCCCTTAATTTGAGAGAATAATAAGCACTTTTCAAGTGCTTATCAGTCTCGCTGATCACCCTCCAATTCTTTAACGATACTTCTTTCCTAGCGACCCCCGATGGTTATTATTCTTCTTCTTCCTTCTCTAACCTGTTCTCAAACTGTTAAACATCGAATTCCAGCCAAAGAATCAGATCTATCATTCCTCTACAAACTTATAAAGAAGTGAACTTCCTAACTTACCACGAGATTTCCAACTCTACCTCTTCTTCACTAAGGAAACCATCTTTGAATAACTTCAATTGTTTCGTATCAGCTAACAGCTTTCACAGTGGCACAATTCCGAATATTTCTTCCTTTAAAACTTCGCGACAGCTTCAACTTCCCAGCTTGCTCTTCTTCAATACACCATATGATATCTATACCTTCGTCAACCGTCAAGCCTCTGGTTTCAGTTCCAATTTCACCATGGAAATGGTCTGGTTCCTACTTAACTCCGGCTCAAACAGTTTCTTCGACCTCTCCTCGTCGTTCTTCTGTGAAAATGGGTAAATCGGGGTTTGAACTATGTCTAAAAGTGTTGATTGAGTCGGCGTACTTACTTATATATATACATACCACCGACTCACCAATACGGCCATCACCTCCTTACTTAGGTTGGCCGACTCAACTTTCCGTGCAAAGCTTCAGCAACGCATAGCTTACACTTGTTTTATAATTATTCAGCGCCCAGTCGTCGCATAGCTACTTAACACATAACTCTCTCGGCTCTTCTTTTAAGGTACCAATACATACCAACCTTCAACGCACAGTGATTTCCAACACCT
Source organism: Citrullus mucosospermus (assembly GCA_030954485.1). NCBI lineage: Eukaryota > Viridiplantae > Streptophyta > Magnoliopsida > Cucurbitales > Cucurbitaceae > Citrullus > Citrullus mucosospermus. The sequence goes on from CM062064.1 coordinate 13,245,903, forward strand.
GGTGGCCCTTAACACCGCATGGCCATCAACGCCTAGTGACCCTCAGCAAATTCTCAACGCATAGCTCCACTAACTCATGGCCAACACTTAGCCACTTCTGTTCCATATTATTTAGGCCATTTTTAACTACTGCCCATTTCATAGTTTATTCTCAACTTGCCAAATGTCCGATAAGCTCGCCGCGTTTCTCCACCGCATAATACCATACGTTGCCTCATTTACATGCTGTCAAGAGATTCTACCATGCGTCCAACATGGTTTTTCACTAAGCATGCGTCCAACTTCACTTACTTCTAAACTATTCTTTTTAACCTTGCCCATCACTTGATGAGGTTTCCTTTCTTCCAGAGGCCTTATTTTTAGGCTTAAAATCATGGTTGCGTTCTCCTGATCTATTTATCCTACTTAAAATAATTCTTAACTTCTCAAAATTCAAGATTCGTTCAGCTCAACCTTTTTATCAAATCCTTCAAATTCCAATTCCCTCAATGGCCCATGTAAACTAACACTCGAACACAACCATTCTTGTCCTACTTCTTTCCTTAATAAGCTCTCCCATAAAATAATCTTAGAAAGAGGGTGTGACAATAGACATATAATGCATAGCGGCTGACAACCGGGAGAAGAGTCGCAAGTATGAATAGAATACTACCATGCGTTTCTTATGTTAGATGTTAACCAACCCGAACCCTTTCTTTATCCATTCATTCACATCATTAGCTGAATTTGCTGTGTCGCATGCTTTCCATCTTCCATAATTTTAGTCTAGTGTACATACTATCGCTTTCCTTAGATTAGAAACAAAACACTTCTCTCAACTATTTCTTGGTTACCACTGCATCGCATATAATCCAGATAAATACTGAATCATCATAATCCTTGTGTTCGACCTCGGACTCACCGAGAAAACCTACTCCTTTGCTTATACTTGGGTAAAGGATAGGAAAACTTGACAAGATCACCAACGCATCGTAGTAAGACGCATAGCATGTTCAACGCATGATATGTGAAACGCATCATCATATCTTAATCACACCTTGCGTTTGTAAATTTCCAATTTCACACATAATTTCCGCAACAAGTTTTTGGCGCCGTTGCCAGGGATTATTGCATTGATTTAATTTATTTTATTTGGATTATTGTGTTGTAGGATTCCTCAATCGAAGGAGTATAGTAAGTTTCTCCTTTGCCAAAAGCTTCTAACAGTATCTGAGTGACGGGAGCAATCCATAGCTCAATATTGACCCAGAGATTGAGAGAACCTTCACCTGAAGGACAAGGTAGAATTGAAGAAGGACCAATCGTAGCTTGGACCTAATTCACACGGTTAGTGAGGAAATTACTTGCGTAAGCAGAAGGATTATTGGATATGACTTACTCACATGCCGAAGATCTTCTTGACAGAACTTCATAGAATACTAATGAGTGGGTGGACGACGGATATGGATTTTGCTCCACCAATAGAAGGCAAACACAAGCTGGAATGCTTGAAACTGATGCGACCACTAGCATGGTAGTGAAGCTCGACAATATGACATCCATGCTGCAAACACTAGTCTTGAATAATCAAGGTAGACCAGTTGCTGCGATGAACGCAGTGCATGCAATGAACCCGACAACATCTATAGACTGCCCACAGCGTGGTGCTGGGCACTTGTATAACATGTGTCCCCACAACTTCGAGTCCATCTGCAGTGTTCAAAACAACCCCTACTGTAAAGACGTACAATTCGGGTTGGAGGAACCACCTCGACTTCGGATGGGGTGGGAATCAGCAACAAACGCAGAGGGCTGAGTAGCAGCCGTAGAGAGGCAAGCCTCCTAGTTTCAACCAATGGAATCAAGGCCAGTATCATCAGTTTTCGAGGGATCCGCAAGCGGACGAATCATCCTCATTGTCTTCCATGGAATCTCTTTTACGAGAAGAAAACAGTAAAATTGAAGCAACGCGCCAGTTGTACGAAGCAACGCTCCAAAGCCAAGCCACTGCAATTCGCAATTTAGAAATTCAAATGAATCAAATTGCAGAGGCGCTCGAAAATGAAAAGGAAGGAGCATTGCTAAGTACGACCGAAGTTCCAAGAGGGAACTTAGAAGAATAATGTCAAGGTGAGACATTGTTAAGTGGGAAAATCAATCCCACAGCACATAATGAGGGGACACAAGGAAACTTGCAACCCCTAAACGTTCCAACAAGTCAACCGATGGAGAGCACCATGCATAATGTCTAGCATCCATCATCATCCACCGAATCAGAAGAAGAGGAGTATATAGAGCGGAGAGAAAAAGCAACACAGGCAAAACCTGCGTCTGTATACGAAGATACCACTTCTGGACGCGTCCTGATTGACGTCCAAGAAGAAATCTCAATGCCCCGCGTGGGTGATCAGGTAAAATTTAATGTTGTTAACGCATCGAACGATCCTGATCATTTCCAATTTTGTCTAATGAACGCAGATATCAATGATAAAACAAAACCTGTGAACGCGGCGTTGAGAGATGAAATCCTCAAGGACGGTGAAGATGGTGAAGATGATGCCATCAAATTACTCTCCGATGGTATAATTGAGAAATCAGACCGGAGCAACAGATCCGCGGCAAATATCGAGCCGCTATTAAAAGAGCCTTCAATGCATGAGCTACAAACCAGGCCAATGCATCCCAAGCACGCGTACTTGAGGGAGGTCATAATATACTTCATTGTCTCCTCTGCGTTGAACCCTGAACGCGACAAAGGCTCTAATGACTCACGCGAGCGTAATAACTGAGCTTGTGTCGAAAGGGTCCCTACGGTTCTAAACGCCTACTTTTCCAGGAACGCTTTCTCTTACTCCTGCCTTCTTTCTTTCTATTTGCACTTGTTTTAGTATTTAATTTAATTTATTTTATTTTATTTTCTTTTGTTTCTTCCTTCTGTTCATACTTTGTTTTTAGTATTTATTTCTTTTTCTTTAATTTCAGTTAAATGAGGCATCGAGCTTTAATGTAAACTATTTGATTTCAACGCATCATTGAACTATGCGCTCAGCGATAAACGATTTCTGTGTTTATCAAGTTGAAATTAGGAGATGTAATTTTCTAAACGCATAATACTTAAGACGTCCAGCGCATACTTTGAACTAAAAACCATGCGTTCAACTGTATATTCGGTATGCGATAATTGTATGCGTTCACTATTGCTTCACCGCATGGAATGTCTAATTACCTCTTTGCGTGTTCTTTGCGGTAAATTCATTCTAAGTTCATGTATAATTATTCCCAACTTTTATCGTTGCGTTGAAAAATTAGTCACTATGACGATAATCATGCTTACACTTTTTGTACACTCTTTAAGTTAGATTAATTTCAACACGTCTGCATACTATTCCTTAGAAACACAAACCTACTTTGCATGTATGCAAGCGGCCAATTCAAACCTCTTTTACAAAATTTTGCAACTTAATCTTTGTTTACAATTTAAGCAATGAGGACCTTGCTACTCTCAAGTTTGGGGGTGGAAGAGGTCTGAACTGTCAAATATAGAAATATAAGGAACTTATTTCAAACTTGTCTAAAAAATTAAAAAAAAAAAATTCCTTCTAAACGCAAAACTCCGCTGGCAAGACTAATATATTTATCTTGTTAAGAGTTTAGCTGAAAATGACACCTGCTCGTAGTTGGCTGCCTTCATGCACCCCATAGTTGGTGTGTCAAAACGAAGGTGGGTAATCGTAATCAGCAACGCATAGATAAATAACAAACTTCAATGTCTAGTGAGGAAACCGAACTTAGATAAGAGTTTAGTCGAGAAGGGCACTTGCTCGTAGTTGGCTGCCTATCGTTGGTATGTCAGAACGAAGGTGGGTAACCCTACTCGACGCATGGTCACATAAATAATAAAACCAATGAATTAAAAAGGAACTTTATATCTTCATCTTTTCAGACTCAGTGTTCAAAAGAAGAAACAAAAATTTTGTGAATAATGAGTTTAAGAATTTTGAAAAGAAAGCTTGCTGCATACAAATTAGACCCGTCCTAAAGAAAAGAATATAGAGGTAGAGAAATAATATAACTAACGGGTAGCTGATTTAGTATAACATTCTTAGAGACTAGTCAATGCGTTGAGAAAATGTTAGGATGATTGAAGTTTCTTAGATAGAAGTTATGCTTGAGGACAAGCATTTATCTAAGTTTGGGGGTGTGATAACTTGTAGAAATACAAGTTACGATAGCTTTTTTCTTAGATAAATAGATATTAAATAGAGAAGCATGCGACAAATTATGTTAATTTTTATTAATAAATCTTCCTTTGCGTTATACTAATGTATTTCTATGAAGATAATGATTTTACCACTTTTTGAGCCTAAAACACATGTTTTAACGCAGGAATGCAGACGATGCGTTGATGACTTCTCAACGCAAGACGACGCGTTAGCAATCTGTTCTTTGTGGACGCATGATCTGAACGGAATGCGAACAACCTGACGATGCGTTAACAACTATTCAACGCATGACTATGCATTAGCAACCTACGACGCGTTGACATCGGCCAAACTATTCATTGACGCATAGACGACCATCAATGCAAGGTGCCGAGATTCAAATCAGAATCTTGAGAGATTGTCGGATGATTGACGAACATGATTTGTGGCTAAAGTGGTGGATCTTAATTGACCCGAGAATCACGCAATCAGGCGAGATGGACGCATGATATCAATCTCGCCGCAAATCAAGCAGATTTGCCATTAATTGCGAACGCATCATCTATAAAAGGGCAGCTCTGCGAGATGAGAAAGGGTTGTTGATTCTCGGAAGAACTTCATAAGTGACACCAGAGTTCTTTCAAACTTCAACCGGAGACGAATAGCTCGAGAGAGAAGAGTCTTCCCTCCGCCGGACCACTTCACAGCAGAACCTCACGCTTCCATCCGGGCGACTCAAGACATTGACGCCTTCCCTGCTTTCTTTCTTAGTTTTTCTTTCTTAATTTTAGATTTGTGTCAAGACATTGAGCTTATCTAAAGTTGTATTCCATTTCATCAATATATATTGTAAGCCCCACACCTAATTTTGTGAGAACGCAGGGTAAGAAGGGGCCGAGAGATGGGTGAATGTGTAAGAGTAGTTGGCTGGCTTGCATTTGGAGTGGGAAAACGACTAAGTGTCAGCTATGCGTTGATGGGGTGTGACAATTTGGTATCAGAGCAGAAGATTTTCGGCTGTGAGGTCATGCATAGTAGATAGGACCATGTAAAAAGTGAATTGATTACATACTATGTTATAGGAACATGCCCAGAGGTACCAGACAAGGTAGGCAGGAAGGCGCCACGACATCGCACGCTACCGGGGAGGAGAGACAAGCGTCTGAAGGAGAATCTAGTAATCCTCAGGCGAGTATGAATATGGAGGAACAACTTTTTAGCAGAATCGCACAGAGATTAGTAACTAGTATGGAAACAGTTCAGGGTGACCTTGAGAAAAAGTTTGGCATTGAGCGATTCAAGGCATTGGGTGCTCAAGTGTTTGAAGGCACCACAGACCCTGCGGAAGCTGAAGTATGGTTGAATCAGGTAGAAAAATGTTTCAGAGTGATGCACTGTCCAAAGGACAGGAAACTTGACTTGGTCACATTCATGCTCCAAAAAGGAGCTGAAGACTGGTGGCGATTGATAGAGCACAGAAGTGCAGACGTGGGCTCTTTAACATAGGCAGATTTTAAGAAGTTATTTCAGGAGAAGTATTATCCTAAATCCTTTTGTGATGAGAAAAGGAAGGAATTCTTAAATCTAGTACAAGGAAGTCTGACAGTGGCTGAATATGAAAAGAAATTCACGGAGCTTGCCAAGTATGCTTTGGCATTGATAGCAAAAGAAGCTGATAAATGCAAGCGTTTCGAAGAAGGCTTGCGTAGTGAAATCCGAACTTCAGTAACAGCCAGTACAGAGTGGACAAACTTTGCAAAATTAGTGGAAGCGGCCATGAGGGTAGAAAAGAGTATAGTAGGAGTTGAAGGAGGCGGAATGAAGACTGGACAGACTTATAGTTCTTCACGAGTACAGACCCAGTAGGGTGAGGGACGTCGTTTTACACAGGGAGTTTCTGGTAGTGGTAAATTTAAAGCCCGTACCAGTGGCTCGTACTTTTCAGGAGGATCACGGAGGGGAAACCCACAGGGAGGACGAGGGAGGTTTCCTCAGGCATCTGTACCTTTGGGTCGGTCACAGTACAATCAACCTAGTGAATCTGTGGCCAGTTCAGCATGGAAACCATATTGTACTTCCTGTGGCAACTCTCATTAGGGACAATGTTATATGGGATCTGATGTTTGTTATAACTGTGGACAAACAGGACATTTTAGAAGAGATTGTCCTCAACCCAAGAAAGGAAGGGAAGCAGAGCAAAGAACAGTGGTGCAGTCAGCGAATCAGTCTAGACAGGAAATGAGTGTTAGAGAAGGGACTAGTGGAGGTCGACAGAGGGGTAGCACAGGTAGACGCAGACAACAGGGGCAGGTGTTTACTGTAACACGGCAAGAGGCCGAGGCGACACCGGATGTAGTTACGGGTATGCTTACTGTTTGTTCTAATATTGCACATGTGTTAATAGATTCAGGAGCTACTCACTCATTCGTATCTTGTAAATTTGCTGCATATGTGAATAAAGAATTAGAATCCTTGTCTGAAGCTTTACTAGTATGTACCCCTACTGGGGAAACCATTGTTATAGAACAGGCTTACTTCGAGTGTGAGATTGTGATTGATGGTGTGGTGTGGTTGGCTGATTTATTACCTCTAGAATTGTTGGAGTTTGATGTAATTCTTGGCATGGATTTTTTATCAAAGTATCATGCAAAAGTTGATTGTTTTAAGAAGGAGGTGTGGTTATCGAAGCCTGATGGGGTTGAAGTAGTATTTAAGGGGAGGAGACGAATTCTTCCTACTTGTGTAATCTCTGCAGTAAGAGCTAGAAAGTTATTGAGTAAAGGCTGTGAAGCATACTTAGCTCATGTGACAGAAGTAAAAGCAGAGAAACTAAAACCAGAAGATGTACCAGTAGTGCAGGAGTTCCTTGATGTTTTTCCTGAGGAATTATCAGGTTTACCACCTGATAGAGAGGTGGAATTTACTATTGATTTAGTTCCTGGAACAACTCCCATTTCACAGGCACCATACCGTATGGCGCCGTCAGAACTGAAAGAGCTGAAGGTGCAGTTGCAGGAGTTAGTAGATAAGGGGTACATTAGGCCTAGTGTGTCTCCGTGGGGTGCACCGGTACTATTTGTGAAGAAAAAGGATGGAACTATGAGATTGTGTATAGATTACCGTCAATTAAATAAGGTAATTATACACAATAAATACCCTTTACCTCGTATTGATGATTTATTTGATCAGCTTAGAGGAGCATCAGTATTTTCAAAAATAGATTTAAGATCAGGATATCATCAGTTGAAGGTCAGGGAGACAGATGTGCCAAAAACGGCTTTTAGAACAAGGTACGGACATTATGAATTCCTCGTAATGCCATTTGGATTGACAAATGCTCCAACAGTATTCATGGACCTGATGGATAGGATTTTTCATCCTTATCTGGATCAGTTTGTGATTGTATTCATTGATGATATCTTAGTATATTCCAAAAGCAGGGAGGAACATGAAAGACATCTTAGAACTGTTTTGCAGATGTTAAGAGAAAAGAAACTGTATGCAAAATTCAGCAAATGCGAATTTTGGTTGAGACAGGTGATGTTCTTAGGACATATTGTATCTGAGGCAGGGGTGTGTGTGGATCCTCAAAAAACTGAGGCGATTACTAGGTGGGAACAGCCTAAGACAGTATCTGAGGTACGTAGTTTCTTGGGACTTGCAGGATACTATCGACGATTTGTGCAGGGATTTTCTAAGATAGCTTTACCATTGACTCACTTAACTAAGAAAAGTACCAAATTTGAATGGAGTGACGAATGTGAACGAAGTTTTCAGGAGTTAAAGAATAGGTTGATATCTGCACCTATTTTGGCACTTCCAGAGTCAGGGAAGGAGTTTGAGGTGTATTGTGATGCTTTCCGACAGGGGTTGGGTTGTGTGCTAATGCAGGGAGGCAGGGTTATAGCTTACGCCTCTAGACAGTTGAGGCCACATGAAGTTAGCTACCCTGTTCATGATTTGGAATTGGCTGCGGTGGTGTTAGCATTGAAGATATGGCGGCATTATCTATTTGGAGAGAAATGCCATATCTATACAGACCACAAAAGCCTAAAATATATCTTTGATCAGAAAGAACTTAACATGAGGCAAAGGAGGTGGTTAGAGTTGATTAAAGATTATGATTGCACCATAAACTATCATCCGAAAAAGGCAAATGTGGTGGCTGATGCTTTGAGTAGGAAGTCTCAGAGTGAAATAAGTTTACTGAATGCGATAAGGGTGTCCTTACTCAAGGAGTTGAGCTTTGGTGTGGCTAGTTTGGAAGTAACTGGAACAGGAGCATTGTTAGCACATTTCCAGTTGAAACCTAAACTAGTAGATGAAGTTACAAAGAGGCAAATGGCTGATCCTATAATTAGTAAGTTAATGGAAGAGGTGAAGGCTCAGCAGAGAACAGACTTTGAGCTCAGACCTAATGGTGTATTATTGAAACAGGGTAGGATATATGTACCAAAAGATGAAGAGATTAAACATATGACACTGGAAGAGGCTCATAGTTCGGCGTATGCTATGCACCCAGGCAGTACCAAGATGTACAAGACGCTGAGGAAATTCTATTTGTGGCCAGGTATGAAAAGAGAAATAGCAGAATTTGTAGCAAAATGTTTAATTTGTCAGCAGGTTAAGCTTGAACGACAAAAGCCAGCAGGATTATTGAATCCACTCCCTATTCCCGAGTGGAAATGGGAGCATGTTTGTCACACCCCATCCTAAATTCACTCTATAACTAGGAAGGAGCATGATCCTATTTCCCTTATATAAAACTCTATAAGATGGATATCATAAAAATAGCAAATACAAACAACATTTTCATTATCTCATCAGAAGAACGTGCAATCTTTCAACCGACATGTCTGTATATACACACATAAAGAGCAACACGTCCCCCTTTCTAACCTCATGAACTATGTTTATTACAAGATATATGCTCAATCTAAATATTTACAACTATCCCAGAGGTTCGCTTCCAGATAGGCCCAGACGAGATTCTTCTGTAGGCTAGGCGTCCCGGACACGCTCGCTACCTGAAACAACAAACAACAACAACAAACTGTATGAGCAAAAGGCTTAGTGAGTGACTAAATCTACTAAACTATACATAACAACTATAATCCAGTTTGTTGGCTGGTAATCATCACATAACATATCCCAATGAATTACCAAGATTCACTTTCCACAATGTATATATAACTATCAAATTCTCATGTCTCACAAACTTGCATCTATTTAGTGCTTTCACTTTCCGTTCCTCAGCACTTACTCATTTATAATTACAGTACCATGTGCCTTCACATTAAATCCCTCGGCACAGGTAACAAACTCTATTTATGCTCAAGTGCCTTCACTCATTGATCCCTCGGCACGAGCTAGTGTGTGATGGATTACTACATGCCTTCATTTACAGTCCCTGAGCATTGTAGTCCATTCTCTACTGTTGTTCCAGTGCCTTCTCAAATCCCTCAGCACTTAATTTCACGCTTACTCACATGTAGCTTTCACCATAAGGTCCCTCAGCCACTTATGTGTTTACACATTTGTAATAATATTCTCTTAAGTCACTAACACGTCACATACATAAGGCATACAACCATGAATCACGTTTCCTCATCAATATGCATACTAAGTTTAACACAAGGTATATCAAACAGTCGCTCACAATTGGTCCCGGCTCTAAGTGGGTTATAAGCCTCCCCGAGCTCTTCTTGGCTTGAAAACACATAATCCTCAAGTTTAGTTTCCATAATCTCCCTTTTCCTTTAACATACAATAGTAACGTTACTCTATAGAAAATTGTAAGCTGCCAGCGTTACTCAATAGATACTTAAACTGTACTAGCGATACTGCGTTGATTAAAACCAGCGAGACTACCTTGAGGAGCGATACCCAGCGATACTCTAGCGAGAATCGTGAGACGCAAAGCCTATCTTTGCGTTGCAACGTTACTTGCTTCGCTGCCCAGTCTCTCGCTCACTCAGCGATACTTTCGCTGCGACAGAACCGTTTCCTTCTTCCTTTCTTCTTCCTTCTTCAACCTGCTAAACATTTCGTTTCAATCAATTTCACTACTTTCTTCCTTCTACAAACTTGTTAAAATATAGGTCCTTCATCTTACCTCCAAATTTCATGAAGAACATCATCTCCGTTTAGGACATCTCCTTCAACAACTCCAAGTTACCTCTAATCATCCGACAGTTCAACTCCCGTCTCTTCTTCCTGAGTTTGACACACAATTAAACAAATTTCAGCTCAAGCATCCTTCATGAAACCTGCTAGAAATCGAGTTAACTTACTAACCTCAAAGTTTCAGCCCTAACCTTCGTCTCTTCAATTTGTTCTTCCTCCAAAACCGAGCATCACTCTGAAGAGATCACAGCAGCCGAAACCTCTGTCAAACCCAAGTTTCTTCCACGAATTCAATGAGATTTCTGCTTCAGATCAGCATGAACATCTTCTTCTACCTCCCTCCGACGTTTTGCTTTAATATGGACCTAACTCGAGCTCTAAAATGGAAGCAGAACAATTGAATTCTCAATCCACTTATATATATACCACCGACTTGTCCTCCATTTCAACTCTATACTATAATCCGTTCCACGCATACCTCCTACGCTCAACTTCAGCAACGCACACGACCTCTGATGATACTTCTTTTCAAACTCTCCCACCAAATAGTTAGGATACGCATTATTTTCTCTCGGCCAACACTCCTCGTCCAACGCATACCCGCCTTCGACGCATGGTAGCGTTCATCGCATAATAGTCTCACTGCATAACAGCTTCCAACTCCTCGTGGCCTTTACTTCCAACGACACACTACCTTCAATGCGTTTGCCGCATAATAATCCTCGGTATCAAGTGGTCCTCCACACCTTATGTCCTCAACGCGTCACGACTTCAGCGCATGCTAAACTTCCCTCACCTTTGCGTTTACGCCAAAATTGGTTCCTCCACAACAGGTTGCCATCAACGCATAGCTGACACTTAGTCGTTTTCCCACTCCAAAATGCAAGCCAGCCAACTACTTTTACACATTCATCCATCTCTCACATTCATCCATCTCTCGGCCCCTTCTCGCCTTGCATTCTCACAAAATTAGATGCGGGGCTTACAATGTTACTATGGACTTTCTGTTTGGATTACTGGGAACATCAGCAGAAGTTAATGGAATTTGGGTGATCGTGGACAGGTTAACAAAAACGGCACGATTTTTACCAGTTAAAACGACCTACACTTTAGACAGATTAGCACAACTGTATGTGGACAGAATCGTGAGTCAGTTTAGTGTACCTGAAACGGTGACATCAGACAGAGATCCTAGGTTTACTTCCAAATTTTGGGGAAGTTTGCAAAACGCATTGGGAACGAAGCTACAGTTCAGTACTGCGTTTCACCCTCAGACCGACGGGCAATCTGAGCGGACCATTCAAACTTTGGAAGATATGCTGAGAACCTGTGCGTTACAGTTTCAAGGTAACTGGGATGTGCATTTACCTTTGATGGAATTTGCATATAACAACAGTTATCAAGCGAGTATTGGGATGGCTCCCTATGAAGCACTATATGGTAGACCATGTAGAACCCCAGTTTGTTGGGGAGAGGTGGGTGAAAGAAAGTTAGTTGGACCAGAAATTGTGCAAGTTACAACAGAAAAGGTAGAATTGATTAAGGCCAATCTTAAAGCAGCTAGGGACTGTCAGAAAAGCTATGCGGACAATAGAAGGAAAGATCTTGAATTCGAGATTGGGGACAAAGTATTTTTGAAGTTATCACCGTGGAAAGGAATTCTGAGATGCCAAGAAAGGGAAGTTGAGTCCTAGATATATTGGGCCCTATGAGATATTAGAAAGGGTTGGACCAGTGGCATATAGACTAGCCTTGCCTGTTGAAATGTCTAGGATACATAATGTATTCCATGTATCAGTGTTGAGGAAGTATATACCCGATGCTACTCATGTGCTATCAACGCAACCAGTGGAGCTTAATGAAGATTTGAGCTATGAGGAAAAGCCCGTACAGATATTAGATAAGAAAGAACAGGTGTTAAGAAACAAAGTGATACCATTAGTTAAAGTATTATGGAGAAATCACGAGATAGAAGAAGCAACGTGGGAGCCGAAGGAGCAAATGCTGAAGCAATATCCAAATTTATTTGAGTAAGAGTGTGCTGTCTACTGATTTCGAGGACGAAATCTTTGTAAGGAGGTGGTATTTGTAAGCGCCGCACCTAATTTTGTGAGAACGCAGGGTAAGAAGGGGCCGAAAGATGGGTGAATGTGTAAGAGTAGTTGGCTGGCTTGCATTTGGAGTGGGAAAATGACTAAGTGTCAGCTATGCGTTGATGGCAACCTGTTGTAATAGAAAAAGTTTTGGTGTAAACGCAAAGGTGAGGGAAGATTATCATGCGCTAAAGTCGTGACGCGTTGAGGACATAAGGCGTGGAGGATCACTTTGTACTGAGGATTATTATGCGGCAAACGCATTGAAGGCAGTGTGCCATTGGAAGTAAAGGCCACGAGGAGTTGGGAGCTGATTTGCGATGAGGCTACTATGCGGTGAACGCTACCATGCGTCGAAGGTGGGTATGCGTTGGACAAAGAGTATTGGCCGAGAGAAAGTAATGCGTTTGCTAACTATTTGGCGGGAGAGTTTGAAAAGAAATATCATCAGAGGCCGTGTGCGTTGCTGAAGCTGAGCATAAAGGGTATGCGTTGAATGGATTATAGTATAGTGTTGAAATGGAGGATAAGTCGGTGATATATATATAAGTGGATTGAGAATTCAATTGTTCTGATTGCATTTCAGAGCTCGAATTGGGTCCATATTAAGGCGAAACATCGAAGGGAGGTAGAAGAAGATGTTCATGCCGATTTGAAGCGGAAATCTCATTGTATTCGTGGAAGAAACTTGGGTTTGACAGAGGTTTCAACTGCTGTTATCTCTTCAGAGTGATGCTCGGTTTTGGAGGAAGAACAAATTGAAGAGACGGAGGTTAGGGCTGAAACTTTGAGGTTAGTAAGTTAACTCGATTTCTAGCAGGTTTCATGAAGGATGCTTGAGCTGAAATTTGTATAATTGTGTGTCAAACTCAGGAAGAAGAGACTAGAGTTGAACTGCCGGATGATTAGGGGTAACTTAGAGTTGTCGAAGGATATATCCTAAACGGAGAGGATGTTCTTCATGAAATTTGGAGGTAAGATGAAGGATCTGTACTTTAATAAGTTTGTAGAAGGAAGAAAGTATTGAAATTGACTGAAATGAAATGTTTAGCAGGTTGAAGAAGAAAGAAGAAAGGAAGAAGGAAACGGTTCTGCTGTAGCGGAAGTATCGCTGAGTAAGCGAGAGATAGGGCAGCGAAGCAAGTATCGCTGCACCGCAAGATAGGCTTTGCGTCTCACGATTCTTGCTAGAGTATCGCTGGGTATCGCTCCTCAAGGTAGTCTCGCTGGTTTCATTCAACGCAGTATCGCTAGTACAGTGGTGTGTGATGAGTAACGCTGGCAGCTTTTAATTTTCTAAAGAGTAACGTTACTATTGTGTGTTAAAGAAAAAGGGAAATTATAGAAACTAAATTTGAGAATTATGTGTTTTCAGGCCAAGAAGAGCTCGGGGAGGCTTATAACCCACTTAGAACCAAGACCAATTGTGAGTGACTATTTGTTATATCTTGTGTTAAATTTAGTACGTTTATTGATGAGGAAATGTGATTGATTGTAGTATGTCTTATGAATGTGATGTGTTAGTGATTTAAAAGAATATTAATACCAATGTCTAAATATAATAGTGGCTGAGGGACCTTATGGTGAAAGCTATATGTGAGTAAGCGTGAAATTAAGTGCTAAGGGATTTGAGAAGGCACTTGAATAACAGTGAGAAATGGACTACAATGCTCAGGGACTATGAGTGAAGGCATGTAGTAATCCATCAAACACTAGCTTGTGCCGAGGGATCATGAGTGAAGGCACTTGAGCAAAGATAGAATTAGTTACCTATGCTGAGGGATTTCATGTGAAGGCACATGGTACTGTAATTACAATTGAGTAAGTGCTGAGAGACGGGAAGTGAAAGCACTAAATAGTTGCAAGTCTGTGAGACATGAGAATTTGATAGTTACATGTAGAATGTGGAAAGTGAATCTTGGTAGTTCTGTGGAATGTGTTATGTGATGGTTACTAACTCACAAACTGATATATAGTTGTTATGAATAGTTTAGTAGATTTAGTCACTCACTGAGCTTTCTGCTCATTCAGTTTGTTGTTGTTGTTTATTGTTTCAGGTAGCGAGCGTGTCCGAGACGCCTAGCCTATAGAAGAATCTCGTCTGGGCCTATTTGGAAGCGAACCTCTGGGATAGTTGTAAATACTTAGACTGTACATATATCTTGTAATATGCATATTTCTGAGGGTAGAAAGGGGGACGTGTTGCACCTTATATGTATATATACAGATATGTTTGTTGAGAGGTTGCATGTTCTTCTATTATGTCAATGGAAATGTTGTTTTGTTTGCTATTTGTATGGTATCCATCCTATAGAGTTTTATGTAGGGGGAAATGGTATCATGCTCAATCCTAGGTATAGAGTATATCTGGGATGAGGTGTGACATATATATCTTCCATGTCTACTCATTTCTCTATACTTTCCGCTTTTTACTTTCAAACCATGAGTAACTAATCACTCAAGGGTCTAGGGTTGCATTAGCATCTAACTAAGAACCATAGTGTAACTATTTCATCTTGTCAATTGCGATCTTAATTCGATGCTTATGTCCATTTGACAAATCGATATAAGTAGTAATAATCAAACTGCTCGAGAGGGTAAGTGATTGTGGAACTCAGTTGACAAGGGCCAAGAAGTGTTACCTGTCTATGGGGATAACCTTGGTTCTTAACACTCTCCTATGCGTTATACACATATAACGCATAGCGGCTGACAACCGGGAGAAGAGTCGTAAGTATGAATAGAATACTACCATGCGTTTCTGATGTTAGATGTTAACCAACCCGAACCCTTTCTTTATCCATTCATTCACATCATTAGCTGAATTTGCTGTGTCGCATGCTTTCCATCTTCCACAATTTTAGTCTAGTGTACATACTATCGCTTTCCTTAGATTAGAAACAAAACACTTCTCTCAACTATTTCTTGGCTACCACTGCATCGCATATAATCCAGATAAATACTGAATCATCATAATCCCTGTGTTCGACCTCGGACTCACCGAGAAAACCTACTTCTTTGCTTTTACTTGGGTAAAGGATAGGAAAACTTAACAAGATCACCAACGCATCGTAGTAAGACGCATAGCATGTTCAATGCATGATATGTGAAACGCATCATCATATCTTAATCACACCTTGCGTTTGTAAATTTCCAATTTCACACATAATTTCCACAACAGCGTTCTGTGGAGATCGAGTTTAGGGCTGAGAATTTGAGGTTGGTAAGTTAACTCAATTCTTAACAACTTTTATGAAGAATGTTTGAGCTGAATTTGAATAGAAATATGTAAAATATATGGTGGAAGTGACTGATACAGATTTGCTAAGCGATTTAGAGCAGCTCAAAGTTATTTGGGAATATCTATCAAACGAAGAGGAGTTATGTTCTGAATTCTTGAGGTAAGCTAGGAAATACATTTCTTTACAAGTTTGTAGAAGAAAAGAAGTTCTAAATTTGGCTGGAAATGTGATTTGTAACAGTTAGAAGTGAGAATAAGAGGGAAGGCAGAAGCTGTGGAAGACAAGTATCGCTGGACTGCAAGTAGCGCTAAGAATTTAAGCGTGAGTAGCGAGACGAGTAACGCGAGTGTCGCTAGAAGCCTTGCGTCTCACAATTCTCGCTGGGTATCACTAGGTATCGCTGGTCAGATGAGTCTGCTGGTCTCGCTCACCCTGGTATCGTTAGTGCCGTGTGTTTGTAGTTCAATCTCGCTAGTAGTTTCAGTAGCTGTGTAGAATCTCGCTCATTAAGGACTATGTTATTTAATTATGGTCTCAGTAGTGGAATTATTGATCAAGTATGAATGGTTAAAGCTTGTTGGTTATGTTAAGGACATCTTAAGGAAATCTAACAACGAGAAATGTATGATTACAAACCAAGAAGAGCTAGGAAAATCGTATAAACCGCTAAAGGCCCAGGACAAGTAGTGAGTGACGATTTATGTAAAATAGTTTTACTTGAAACAAGATGATATTGTTGATAAGTTTATGATTGAAAGCATGACTATATGATTGAAAGCTTATGAGTTTACTGTAGCGTATCATGTGTTTTATACTGAAAAACATTTGAGCATGCTGGTTGTTGAATGAGTTTTATGAAAAGCATGCTGACGATAATATATGATTTTATGGAAGGCTTGGAAATGTGTAACTCATGAATTTATGATATGATGTTTTCAAAACATGTTGTGTATTTTATAAAATCTTTGAAAAGGCTCCTAAAGCTCAAGGACTCGGAGAAGGCAAATGGGAAGCCGAAATATAGAAAAGGTACCCAACGCTGAAGGACTAGAAGAAGGTGAATGGGTAGCCGGAATATAGAAAAGGTGCCCAACTGTCACACCCCCTCCCGGATTATCCTCCATGACCCGAGAGAAGATGTGAAGACAGCAACCTTGACTCCTCTGTAAGGTTCACTGTCCAACCATTTTCACCAAAGACGGCCCAAACGAGGTTCTTGCGTAGGCAAAGCATCCCGAACTCGCTCACTACCTGGAAAATTAGAAAAATGGAAAACGTGAGCTAAAGCCCCGTGAGTGACAAGTTTTGTAAAACGAGCTTTTATTTGAAAACAGGCATGTTACATTTGCACATATAAAACAAGGATTTAGCACGATAATTCAACAGAAACATATTTTCCACAAAACTTTATCAATCTCGTAAATCCGTTCCAAATCAAATAGAATCGTTTTCCAGAATGATTAAACAGAAAACCGTTTGGTTTTTCAATCTTTTCTCTTAGTTGAGGCGGAGCAAGACTCAACGCTCTCAACGTCGAAAACAACCTTAGTTGGGGTGGAGCAAGACTCAACACACCCAACGTCGAAATTATCCCTGGCTCGATGCGGAGCAAAACTCGACGCACCAGCCAAATCAACCTCTATGTGCACATAGGAATATGGCGGGTTGCCCAAGTACCTTCTCATGTCCCTAAGTACTGGGTCCCGGGGAAACTCACATGCCTTCTCAAGTCCATCAGCACTGAGCCTCCTCTAAAACATTTTATCAGTCAGTTTACATAAATAGTTCATCTAAAACCTTTCATAGAAAACAGATTGTTCCTTGACAAACATCATCTTGCAACATGCCTTTCAATATCATAAAGCAATCAGGTAAAACATGCCTTTTAAACAATATAGTCAAATATCATGCTTTTCAAGAAAACAATCATCTCAAAGCCATATCACATAAGAACATTTTCAATATAGTTCGTTTTCAAAGGAAGAAAAGAGTCAATCACGGGGCTTTAGCTCACGTTTTCCATTTTTCTAATTTCCCAGGTAGCGAGCGAGTTCGGGATGCTTTGCCTACGCAAGAACCTCGTCTGGGCCGTCTTTGGTGAAAATGGTTGCACAATGAACCTTACAGAGGAGTCAAGGTTGCTGTCTTCACATTTTCTTTCAGGTTATGGAGGATAATCCGGGAGGGGGTGTGACAAGTTGGTATCAGAGAGAAAGATTTTGGGAATAGGGAAGTTTAAGCTGTGAATCTAAAAAGAAAGGTTGTAATATAGTGAATTATGATGAACGGACAGACGAGGTAGGCAAGTACACACCAAAACTTCGCAAGCTACTTGAGGAGTGTAAAGGAAAATTTAGAGGATCCACAAGTAACTATGAGCTCATACAACTAAATGTATTGATTGTGAATGATTCGGTGATTAATTAATGATGTTAAGATTGGATAAGAAAAATCCCCGAAAGAGAATGGGGATTAAGAGAAATTAAAGTATGAGAAGTTCTATGCGTTGAGATGAAGGAAGGGAGAAAAGAATGTTTATGTTAGTGAAAGTTATGGATTAAGGATAAACCATAAGTTAACTTGAAAGAAATCATGATAGACGTTTTGGAATCTTAGATGACAATTTGATGATCTAAGAATATAAGAGAATTCAAGTATTACAGCTATGCTTAGAAGCAAAAGTATGCGATAAAGAAAGCTAGATGGACGCATAGTATTGGAAAGGATATTTCATTAAGAATTAGATATTCTTGAAAGGGACATCATCACGGATGGTGTGGTATGAACGAATGATATTCTGGTTGAAGGGAAATTTAATATTGAGATGTTAAAAAGGAAAACGATGATTCAAGGGAAGAGATGATCGTATGGCTCTCACTTAGGTTGAGGAGTTACCAAGCTATGAGATTAGGTTTTAAATGATGGCAAGTTGAATGGGGTGAAGTACCATGCGTCGATGATGTAAGGTGGGGTAAAACCATCACGTGGGAAAAGTACCTTGCGTTGGAAAGGTTGACAAAGCGTCGGGAAGTGAAGCTAAGGAAAGTAATGCGCTATGCGTTGTGAAGAGAAATAGTGGACGGAAGTGAAGGAACAAGAACTATAAGTGTTGGCCACGGCTATAAGTGTGGTTACACTTTGATAGGGCTGTCAGGTGTTGAAGGATGTTCTATGCGTTTGAAGAATACTTTGAATAGGAGGGTAGTTGTATACGATAGACTGCAGCTATGCGCTTAAGGCTAGCTGCGTATTGATAAGCTATGCGATGGGCAGTGGCTAGGTGTTGGGAGTTTGCTATGTGCTATGAAGGTTCATTGGGCTGATCAAGAAGTACCTGAATATGGTATAGCATTGATAAGCACTTGAAAAGTGCTTATTATTCTCTCAAATTAAGGGAGTTTTATATTAGATTTCACTTGTTTGCTAGTGATTTTCAGGTTAAAACGAGGAAAATTAGAAGAAACGACTAAAAGATCAAAACTGAGCAAGAATATGGTGAAAAAGAGCTGAAAAACGCATCCTTGTTAAAACGCATGATGCGTCGCGGCGCTGAAGCAGAAACGCATCAGCATGGACGCAGAGTAGCAACGCGGCGCTGGGAAGGCGCTGCCTCGACGCATCCTTGATGAACGCAAGACAGTGTCGCGGCGCTAAAACCCAAGAGCAACTTATTTTTTGTCGCAATCCTAGCGCCGCGGCGCCAGTGTTAATTAAAATGAAAAGTTTGTATTTTAGGTCAAATTTTTGGCGACCAAACTCTATAAATTTAGGGGTTTTCAGCAGCCAAAAGAGAGGGGAGAAAAATCAAGAAAATCAAGAAAAGTTGCAGAACAAAAGAAAGATCCAAAAAGGTGAGAATAAAGCGAGAGTTCGAAGAGTGAGTTAGCTGCAAGGAAGAGGAAAAGAGTTCGAGATAGTTTTCGTGCCCTTCGAAGTCCGACGCGAGAGCCAAGGAGTTCGTGACGGTGCTCCCTCAATCAAGAACCTCTTTTCATAGAGTTTCCCTATTCTTTACACTCTTTCTTTGATTCTTTTTGCTCAATATGTTGCTACACGCTATGAGTGGCTAAACTCTTTAGTTTTAGGGTTTTTGATGAATTGTTTGTGAATTCATGATAATTTTGTAGACTCATGGTTTTGTTCAAATAAATATGCTTTTCATTGTTATTGTGTTTAATTCTTGAAGATTGGCCACCTTCACATGTTAGGTTAGATGTATGATCAAGAGATTATATGTTTAATTTGATCTATAACAATGAATCGTTGTTAATCTATCACGAGAGTAGTTAGGTTGACAATGAAAGTTGCTAAAGACTAGTTTTAATGCCATGTAATCTTTGCATTGGTTTTAAGAGATTAACTATCAATCAAGTTGCATGAGAAAGAGTTGTCTTTGAGAGAAGATAACTTGGAATTAAGTTTCTAGACTTAGGCATAAGAATTACAATAAAATCCATGAAATCTATAATTTTGCATGATGAAACAAATAAGGATTCGAAACCCTAGAACTCTCTTTGACTCTTGCAATTCTCCCTTTGATATTTTCTTTGCTTGAATTTTCTTTTTCCCAAAAACAAAATTTGACTTCCAATCCTCAAATAAAATTGATTCAATTCTAGAATAGCTAAGTAACTTAAACCTTCCCAATTGGATCTCTAGTGGAAACGATACTCGGACTTAACCGTTTTATATTATAACTTGACCCGTACACTTTCGGTAAACACACTAAAAGTGCAGCATCAAGAATGTGCGGGAGAGGCCGTTAAGCGTTGAAGGTTATTATATTGGGAAAATTTCTATGCGAAGAAGAATTGCTATGCGTTGGTGTTCGTTTGAATTTCTATTCGAATTAAATTGAGTTTCTTAGCTTGTTGCACAAAAATAGATTTATCATTTTTGTACAAGGATGCATCGAGAATTACTCTAAATGTGATCATGATTAAGCAAGTTTTCCTATAAAGACCCAAGTATAAGCATTTATAGGTTTCCTAGTGAGTCTAGGGTCGAACGCAGGGATTTTTAATAACTAGGCGTTGAGATTAGATGCTTGATTATGCGGTGAACTATACATGTAGTATGTGCATTTGTTGGTTGTATGTGTCTAAAACTATACATAAAGAATGAATAAAATTTCCTATAATTAACAATGAGGTGGACGCGGCGATGGGTAGTCATATGTCATTTAGTGTCAGATAGCATGCGTTGAGAATGAATGAAGCCATGCAATAGAAGTAGAGTTAACGCAAGAGCTAGTTATTACCTATACTTTCTAAGTATAATCACATACCTACAAACTGCGTTTGTGAATCCATCTCTCGATGTTTCGACGCCACATTAATCTGATCTCTAAGACGCATGGTAAGTTTGCGTTGGCAAAAGATGAACTACATCTCTGCAACTCATCTAGTCTTAATAAATGCTAAAAATTAACTATCCACTCTCTCAAGCTCGACAGTCATGCTTACTACTTTTGTTTGTCAGACAAAGTTATGCGAGCTAAAGATATGCATTAATCAAGATGTAACATACTCCGAATTGCTCAAGAAAAACTAACTTTTAACATCTAACTCATTTAGCATTTAGACAACATGGTGTAAGGTGTTTAATACGGAAATAGATGGAAGATAATAGTCAATCAAACTCATATTAAGAAAATAAATCATTCTCTCGAATGTCATTAACAAAATATAAGCAAGAAGGAGAGAAATGGAAATAAAACAGAAATGAAGGCCGTCAAGCCGCCACTAGCAACTTTTTTCTTCATGGAGGCTTGAGAAGGTTTCTATCTGATACATAGATTCCATAGGTGAAGGTTCTCACTCACTGGGAGATGACTCTGAAGGTGCTCAAAATCCTTCTCTTAGAAGAGCTCGAAATGGAGGCTGGTTATGGTGAGGGAGAAACTATGCAGAGCTTTCGCCTCTTGAACTGGTCTCTCTTCCTCCTCTTCTTGGAGAAGCTTTTGGACTATTTATAGGCGTCAAAAAGTTGATATCATGATGACCTGACACCTTTGCATTAAATTTCAGCCACGCTGCATAGACTTTTCAGATTGTCAGTGTAACACCCCTACCCAAGATATTAAATATATTTCAATATCAATACCTAGGAGTGAGTGTTACCTAGTCTGTACTCTATTAAAGCCTGTTGTAAATGCATTAGTAAAACTAGAAATCCAAAACTAGACAGTGAAATGCTCGGCCTTACAACATTATAACAAAATTACTTAATAAGATCACATCATAAGTAGGTTTTAAAGACTATGTTTAGAGTTTACAAACATATCTGGTGAATTTACATATACTACCCAGGCTAAGTGTGACTTCTATTAAAAGTTAGGGTTTACAGATTTCCAAATTACAAAATTCTATTCTGGCACAGACGGATCTTGATGGTAGGCTAGGCACCCCGAACACGCTTGCTACCTGGAAAAGAAACATCAAAGAAATAAAATCTATGAGCTACATTGCTCAGTGAGTGACTACTGAAATATACAATCAATAACATGATAACAACAATTTAGATATGTACCGCCTAATCATGCCTTGTATCACAATTCATAACCTTATAGATGACTGTAACCTGTAAAACATTATCAGTACATATATGCTTTTCATTTTATTAAACTTTTGTTGAGGCAGAGCGAACTCAACGCACCCAACGTCAATAAGCCTTAGCTGTGTGGAGAAATCTCAAGACATCAGCGTCAACCCTTTCTATTCTGCTCATGAATCTATCTAATCTCGGGCTGCCCGTGTACCTTCCCATGTCCTTCGGTACCAGGGTCCCATGGAATTAGTCACTCACCGTCTTTAAATCCTTAGGTGAGAGCTTCACATAAGTTAAGTACTAGGGCTGCCCATATGCCTTCTCATGTCCCTCAGCATTGGGTCCCAAAGAATTACTCACTCACCGTCATTAAATCCTTAGGTGAGTGTTTCACATAAGTTACATACTAGGGCTGCCCATATGCCTTCAACTAACTTTCAGCATTGGGTCCCTGAGAATCTTTCTAGAACACTAACTTGCACATCACATTCATCATAATATAACAACAAACATCATACCTCAGCATTCATAATTACTAAGGCTACCCATATGCCTTCACCCATCCTTCGACACCGGGTCTCATTCAAGCACTTCTAGTGCACAGACATGCACATTACATTTATCATCATTTAACTAGATTCATAATATCCAAAATTCTAAGAACATTTATCTAGCAACTAGCTTAATAAAACTTAGGATATTAACTGATACTTTGTCAAATTTATCTCACATATAAAATACGTGCTAGCATCATACACATACGTACACTTCAATTCATGCTTCAAAGGTAGTATTAAGCACATAGAAATGAAATAATATTCAAGTTAAGCACATCTCAAACCATAAAGTCACTCACGACTGATTCCAGACTCCGAGCGGGTTATAAGCTTTCCCTAGCTCCTCTTGCCCTGTAAACATACCTTTTTCGTGTTAGGTATTTCTAATATTCTTTTTATGTATTCTTTACGTTTGCTTAGATATCTTAAACATGGGTTTTCATCACTACTTTCCTTTCTTGTTAATATCAATATGAGCGAGACTAAGAGGTTAATTATTCATAACTATGCGGCACCAGCGATACTCAACGTCGCAGGACTAGCGATATTACCTTCAAAGAGCGATACTAAGCGAGAGTCAGCGAGAGTTGTGAGACGCAATGGTCTCTGCGTTACCGGCGATACTCGTCTCGCTGATCACTCTCCAGCTCTTAGCGATACTCCTATCTTAGCGACTCCCGACGATTACTGCTCTTCTTCTTCCTCCTCTACTCTGTTCTCGATCTGCTAAACATTAAATCCAGTCAAAATCAGATCCATCCTTCTTCTACATACTCATAAAGAAGTGAACTTTCTAACTTACCTCAAGGTCTCAAATCTCAACTCTTCTTCATTTGAGAACTATTCTCAAATAACTCCGGGTTGCTACAAACATTTGCAGCTTAACTCCGATCACTTCTACCTTAGATTCAGCTTCCACGGCTCGTTTTTCTTCAAACTCTGATCAGCACGAGGTCTAAGTGGCATTAATCAAACTCTCCGACCCAGCTCAAGCTTCCTCCATGAAAGTAATGAGGGTTCTCCTCTGAACCGGCATAAACACTTCTCTCTACCTCCCTTTCTTTGGTTAGCTCAGATAAGATCACCTCAAGCTCTAGAATGTGTTTTTCAAATGTTTAAATACACAGTCCCCTTTATATACATATATCACAGACTTACACTTTATCTCTTCTCTTTGTACTTAGTTGTTCAATGAATACCTTCGGCACAGGGCTTAGCAACGCATAGTCTCGACTGGGTGTGATACAAATGCCCAACGCCCCATCGAAAAATAGCCGACTAACGCACGTCTCTCTCTCGGTCACTCTTCTAATATACCAACGCATACCCATCATCAACGCATAACAGCCTTTACAAATGCATAAGACACCCTCACTTCATGGCATGATAACTCAACGCCTCAGAGCATCCAACGTATTCTCAACGTGTAGCCATACTAACGCATGATCAACTCTTAGCCACTTTTGCTCCGACGCTACTCAGCCAACTTTTCTAACCACTGCCCCGTTCATAGTTCCTTCTCAACTTACCAACTCTCAATGTCCGATAGTCTTGCCGTTTTTTCCTACCGCATAATACAACACGTTGCTTCATGATAACTTGTAGAAATACAAGTTATTATAGCCTTTTTCATAGATAAATAGAGTTCAAATAAGAGAAGCATGCGGTAGTTAATGATAAATTCCATTAATAAATCTTCCTTTGCGTTATACTCTTGAATTTTGATAAAGATATTTATTTTACCACTTGTTAAGCCTAAAACCCATGTTTTCACGCAGGAATGCAAGCAATGCGTTGATGACTTCTTAACGCAGGACGATACGTTAGCAATTTGTTCTTCATGGACGCATGATCTGAACGGAACGCAAACTACCTGACGACGCGTTAACAATACTTCAACGCATGACTACGCGTTAGCAACTTACGCTGTGTTGACATCAATCAAACTATGCATGGACACATAGACAACCGTTACGGCAAGGCGCTGAGGATCAGATCGGAATCTTGACAGATTGACGGATGATTGACAGACATGATTTGCGGCTCAAGTGGTGGATCTTAATTGGCCCGAAAATCACACAATCAGGCGAGATGGACGCAATGTCAATCTCGCCACCAATTAAGCAGATCTGCCATTAACTGCGATTTCATCATCTATAAAAGGGCAGCTCTGCGAGAGGAGAAAGGTCGTTGATTCTCGGAAGGACTCCATAAGTGACAGCAGAGTTCTCTCAGACTTCAACCGGAGACAAATAGCTCGAGAGAGAAGAGTCTTCCTTTCCGCCGCACCACTTCACAGCAAATCATCACGCTTCCACCCGGGCGACTCAAGACATTGATGCCTTGCCTTGCTTTCTTTCTTACTTTTCTTATTTGAATTTTAGATTTGTATCAAGAAATTGACTTATCAAAATTTGTATCTCATTTTCATCAATACAATTATCTTCCATGTCTATCCACTCTTCTCATCTATTCACTTTATATTTTCAAGCCATGAGTAACTAATCACTTGAGGGTCTAGGGTTACGTTAGCATCTGACTATGGACCGCAGTGTAACTATTCTAACTTGTCACTTGCGAGCTTAATCTGATGCTTATATCCATCTGACAAATCGATATAAGTAGTAATAATCAGATTGCTCGAGAGGGTAAGTGATTGTGGAACTCAATTGACAAGGGCCAAGTAGTGTTACCTGATTACGGGGACAACCTTGGTTCTTAACACTCTCCTATGCGTTATAGACATATAATGCATAGCGGCTGACAACCGGGAGAAGAGTCGCTAGTATGAATAGGGTACTACGGTGCGTTTCCGATGTTAGATGTTAACCAACCCGAACCCTTTTTTTTATCCATTCATACACATCTTAGCTGAACTTGCTGTGTCGCATGCTTTCCATATTCCATAACTGTTAGTCTAGTGTACAAACATCTGCTTTCCCTTAGATTAGAAACACAACTTTCTCAAAATTGTTGGTTACCTCTGTAACGCATACAATCCAATTAAAACTAAATCAATATAATCCCTGTGTTCGACCTCGGACTCACCGAGAACACCTATTACTTTAATTATACTTGGGTAGAGGAATAGGAAAACTTGACAAAACCAACGCATAATAATAGAACGCATTGCATGATCAACACATGCCATGTTAAACGCATAACCATATACTTTAGTACCTTGCGTTAGGTTAATTCACACAATAATATAACCACAACAAGTTTTTGGCACCGTTGCCGGGGATTATTCATTGATTTAATCATTTTCTTTGGATTATTGTGTTGCAGAATTCCTCAGTTGACGGAGTATAGCAAGCTTCTCTTCTGACAGAGGCTTCTAACAGTATATGAGTGAAAGGGATAACCCGACATTTGATATTGACCCTGAGATTGAGAGGACCTTCAGAAGAAGGATAAGACAGAATAAGCAAAGAAGAAGCAATCAGTCTACTGAAGAGGCCATGGATGCTCACAACAATCAACCTCAAGCTCCTCAAGCTGAGGTCAGGCAGAACGCAAATGCGCAAGAGCACGCAAATTATGATACAAATCTGATCCTCTTGGCGCATGATAGAAATCGCCCGATGAGGGAGTATGCGTCGCCTAATTTATATAATTTCACACCGGGAATTCTACAACCAACCTTCGAGGGTAATGGAAGGTTCGAAATGAAGCCAGTAATGTTGCAAATGCTACAAGCCGCAGGGCAGTTTGGAGGTGCAACGGGTGAAGATCCACATGCACACCTGAAGAGTTTCTTGGAAATTTGTAGTGCATTTCCGATGGCTGGAGTACCGCAAGATAGCATCAGACTGACGCCATTCCCATTTCATTTAAGATATGAGGCAAGACAGTGGGCGTACTCATTTGAACCTGGTGAGATTACAACGTGGGGCAAAATGGTTGAAAAGTTCATGCAGAAATACTTTCCTCCGACGGTAAGTGCAAAGAGGCGACGAGACATTGTCACCTTCGAGCAAAAGGACTCGGAGACACTTAGTGAGGCATGGGCCCGGTTTAAAAGGCTGGTAAGAAATTGTCCCCATAACGGTATCCCTGATTGTGTACAGATGGAGATTTTCTATGGAGGACTGAACAAAACATCACAATCAGTGGCGGACGCCTCTGCAGCAGGAGGTTTGATGGACAAAACTTACACGCAAGCTAAAGAGATCCTTGACAGAATTTCGAGGAATACTGATGAATAGGTGGATGATGGATATGGATCCAGGTATATGGATAAAAGACGATCGCAAGCTGGAATGATTGAAACGGATGCGACTAGTAACCTTTCAGCTCAGATCGCCAACATGACATCCTTGCTGCAAACCATTGTGTTGAACAACCAAGGTGGAACCGTTGCATCAATGACGCAATGAACACGGTAAATGCAACAGCGTCTGTAAGCTGTGTGCAATGCGGTGAGGGCCACTTGTATGATATGTGTCCCTACAACCCACAGTCTGTTTGTTATGTTCAGAACAACCCGTACTCCAAGACTTATAATCCGGGTTGGAGGAACCATCCTAACTTTGGATGGGGAGGAAACCAACCACAGACGCAGGGCGTTGGACAACAAGCGTAGAGAAATAATAACCCGTGTATAACCAAGGTGTTCAAGGGCATCAAGCGCAAAGAAATCAGTCAGCAAATTCATCATCATCATCCTTGGAAGCACTTATGCGTCAAACGATAACTCAAAATGAAGAAACTCGTAAGTCGCTTGAAGCGATGCTCCAAAATCAGATGGGAGAAATAAAAAGCCATGCCATTGCAATCAGAAATCTGGAACTACAAGTGGGGCAAATGGCAAGTGAGCGAAATACCAGACCCCAAGGAGCATTACCTAGTAATACTGAAGCCCCACGAGGTAACGGTAAGGAACAATGTCAAGTTGTGACATTGAGGAGTGGGAAAGTTCTTCCCACTGAACCGCAAGAACAGAGGATACAAGGAAATCTGCAGCCTCAAATCACTCCACTACCAACTCCCGCAACATCTATCCATGAACCGCAATCTTCATCCACAACCACGACCGTTAGAGAACAAGAAAATGGAAAGGGGAGAGAAAGAGCGACGCAGGCAAACCCTGCGTCGGTATCTCAGAATACCAATCCCCTTATGCGTCCGCCCTTTCCTCAATGCCTAAAGAAGAAGAATGACGAAGGTCAATTCAGAAAATTCCTGGACGTTCTCAAACAACTTCACATCAACATTCTGTTGGTGGAAGCTCTGGAACAAATGCTGAGCTATGTCAAATTTCTGAAAGACATATTATCTAAGAAAAGGAGACTCGGAGAGTTTGAGACAGTCGCATTGATGCGGGAATGCAGTGCATTGTTTAAAAGCAATATCCCCGCTAAAATGAAAGATCCAGGGAGTTTCACATTGCCCTGTTCTATAGGAGGAATGGACGTCGGTCAGGCACTATGCGACTTAGGGGCCAGCATCAATTTAATGCCACTATCTATATTAAAGAAGTTGGGTATAGGTGAAGCACGGCCAACCACAGTCACACTTCAGCTTGCTGACCGTTCCATTAAACATCCAGAGGGGAAAATCGAGGATGTTCTTGTAAAGATGGACAAATTTATCTTCCCGGCTGACTTCATAATTTTAGATTATGAAGCTGACAGAGAGGTGCCCATCATCTTGGGAAGACCTTTCTTAGCTACTGGACGCGCCCTGATTGACGTCCAGGAAGGGGAGTTAACTATTCGAGTGGATGCCCAGCAGGTAAAATTTAATGTTTTTAATGCGTTGAAGTATCCTGATGTTTTTCATTCTTGCCAGATGATCGA
This sequence comes from Citrullus mucosospermus, assembly GCA_030954485.1. Classification (NCBI taxonomy): domain Eukaryota; kingdom Viridiplantae; phylum Streptophyta; class Magnoliopsida; order Cucurbitales; family Cucurbitaceae; genus Citrullus; species Citrullus mucosospermus. Next base: position 13,274,452 of record CM062064.1, read on the forward strand.
AGAGATAACTGAAGAAAAGGCAAGCATCATCGACGCATGTGCGGAAAATGAAATACTGCTGGATGAACTGGATGAAGAAAGAGAGGCGGAAATAAATATAATCTCCAACGCAAACTTTGAACGCTTGGACTTAGGCAACAGAACAACGAAAAAAACAAAGCCGTCCTTAGAAGAGCCACCAACCCTTGAGCTTAAGATACTGCCAACGCATCTGAAGTATGCATATCTTGGGGAAGAAAGCACGCTACCGGTCATCATATCCTCTGCGTTGACGACAGAATGTGAAAAGGCTTTGCTGGATATCTTGAAAAACCATATCAAAGCCATAGGATGGACCTTAGCGGATATTAGAGGAATAAGCCCTTCATACTGCATGCACAAAATTCGGTTGGAAGAGGGTAAGGATGGTTCAGTTGAGAGGCAACGCAGGCTCAACCCCGCAATGAAGGAGGTTGTGAAGAAAGAGATCATCAAATGGCTCGACGCAAGGGTCATTTATCCAATCTCTGACAGCAGCTGGGTGAGCCCAGTTCAGTGTGTACCAAAGAAAGGGGGAATGACAGTGATCATGAACAGCAAGAATGAACTGATACCAACAAGAACGGTCACTGGCTGGCGCATTTGTATGGACTACCACAAGCTGAATGCGGCAACAAAGAAGGATCACTTTCCACTGTCATTCATCGACCAGATGCTAGATAGGCTGGCAGGTAATGAATTTTTCTACTTCCTGGACGGATATTCTGGCTATAACCAGATCATGATAGCTCCGGAAGATCAAGAAAAGACGATGTTCACATGTCCGTATGGGACCTTTGCGTTCAGACGCATGCCATTCGGGCTATGTAACGCACCAGGGACGTTCCAAAGGTGTATGATGGCAATATTCTCTGACTATTTGGAACAATCTGTAGAGGTGTTTATGGACGACTTCTCAGTATTTGGGAAATCTTACGATGAATGCTTGACCAACCTAGAACGAGTGCTCAAACGATGCGAAGACACGAATCTAGTCCTCAACTGGGAAAAATGCCATTTTATGGTGACTGGGGGTATTGTGTTAGGGCATAAAATCTCAAAGGTTGGATTGGAAGTGGATCAGGCAAAGATAGATGCGATAGCAAAACTCCCAGCCCCCACAAATGTTAAGACTTTGCGAAGTTTCCTAGGCCATGCGGGCTTCTATAGAAGATTCATTAAGGGATTCTCGCAAGTAGCAAAACCACTGAGCGAGTTGCTAGAAGTCAACAGGGAATTCAATTTCGACAGTAAATGCTTAAACGCATTTGAGTCTCTAAGGCAAGCTCTGATTTCAGCACCTATTTTAGTTGCACCAGACTGGTCTCTCCCGTTTGAACTAATGTGCGACGCAAGTAACCATGCGGTGGGAGCAGTATTGGGGCAGAGAAAAGAGAAAATTATGCACCCCATCTATTATGCTAGTAAAACACTAAATTCATCTCAGGAGAATTACACTACTACTGAGAAGGAAATGTTAGCCATAGTCTTTGCGGTTGACAAATTTAGAGCATACTTGATAGGGTCAAAGGTGACCATCTATAGTGATCATTCTGCGATCAAGTATTTGATGGCAAAAAAGGACGCAAAGCCTAGACTTATCCGTTGGGTCCTGCTGTTGCAAGAATTCGATTTGGAGATTAAAGACAGAAAGGGAACCGAGAATCAGGTTGCGGACCACCTATCTCGGTTTGAAAATAAAGAGGTCCAGGAGAGTTGGAGTGATATAGAGGAACGATTCCTAGACGAGCATGTAATGAACGCAGAGAGTCAAGAACCGTGGTACGAAGACATAGTCAACTATCTGGTTTGTAACCAATGGCCCGAAGAATTTAACGCTCAACAAAGGAAAAAGCTCCAACATGAAAGTAAGTTCTACTGCTGGGATGAGCCATATCTATACAGGCTTGGCCCTGACCACATACTGCGTCGATGCGTTCCAGAATATGAAACGCATAGCATCCTGAGAAGCTGTCATGAAGCACCTTACGGAGGACACTTTGGAGGGCAGAGAACAGCTGCAAAGGTGTTGCAAAGTGGGTATTTCTTGCCCACATTATTTAAAGACGCAAGGGCATATGCGGTAGCTTGCGATCGTTGTCAGAGAACAGGCAACATTTCCAACCGGAATGAGATACCTCTGAATTCAATGCTAGAAGTTGAGTTGTTCGACGTATGGGGAATCGACTTCATGGGACCATTCCCTCCTTCTTGCGGCAATCAATATATCTTAGTAGTGGTTGACTACGTATCCAAGTGGGTAGAAGCAGCAGCCTGTGCAAAGAATGATGCAAACGCAGTGTCCAAGTTCTTAAAAAAAACAAATCTTCTCTCGATTTGGGACACCAAGGGCAATAATTAGTGATGAAGGTACGCATTTTATAAATCACATAATCACTAATTTACTGACTAAGTTTAATGTCTCGCACAGGGTAGCAACTGCCTATCACCCGCAGACAAACGGCCAAGCTGAAATAACAAACAGGGAGATCAAATCCATACTGGAAAAGGTCGTGAGCACATCAAGGAAAGATTGGACAGAGAGATTAGATGAAGCTCTATGGGCCTACAGAACGGCATTCAAAACACCGATAGGCATGTCACCCTATGCGTTGGTGTTTGGTAAAGCATGCCATCTCCCACTTGAGCTGGAGCACAAGGCCATCTGGGCCATGAAGAAGCTCAATTTAGACCAGGAGGCAAGCGGAGAAGCCAGAAAGCTTCAACTAAACGAACTCTTGGAGTGGAGACAGTCAACTTATGAAAACGCAAAGCTGCACAAAGAAAGGACCAAGAAATGGCATGACAAGAATATTTGTAAGAAAACACTATACGTCGATCAGAAGGTTCTGTTATTTAACTCAAGGTTGCGTTTGTTTCCAGGTAAGCTAAAGTCTCGATGGTCGGGTCCATTCATAATCAAGGAAGTGTTCCCGCATGGTGCGGTCATGCTGACAAATGAAAATGGAACCACCTCCTTCAAGGTCAATGGACAAAGGGTTAAGCCCTACTACAGTGGAGAGTTCGAAATTAACAAGACCTCCATTGACCTACGCGAGTGTAATGACTGAGCTTGAGTCGAAAGATCCCTGCGTTGCCGAATGCCTACATTACCAGGGATGCTTTCTATTACCCTTGCTTTATTTTATTTAAATTTGTTATAGTATTTAATTTCATGTTATTATATTGTGCTTTATTACTTTCATTTGTATTATTGTTTTTAGCATATATTGATTTTTTTATTTAGTTTATAGATGTAAATGAGATAAGCATGAAAGTAGGAGCCAAATTTGTGAATGATCTTTTATTCATGCATGCGTCCAATGCATAAAGTAAACTATGCGTCAATCGATAAACGATTTCTGTGTTTATCGAACTAAGGTTAAAGGAAAGGTAGAGCCGTACATATTTTGGAAAATGCATCACATTTAACTTACAACGCATAAACTGACCTGAGAACCAAGCGTTAATCAGTATGCGTTTATCATTAGGTTTCTGTGTTTTAGAAGAGCACTAGAAGAAACGCAGATGTCTTCTCAGACTATGCGTCTTCCCTAGAAAAACACTCAAGTGCCAAAAACACTCAAGTGCTCTGTGTGCATCACAAAGCCGCCCATTACACGTGATGGGTGTGCGGCTCAAGGAAAGTCGCCTTGATCAGTGGGATTTTGATATCGCGTATCCGCATTAATTACCGACGGCTAAATTAAGCCTTTATAAGCGCGATCCGATTTCCCATTTTCCATTTTCGAAACCTTTCTTCTCCCTTAAACCTCCGGCGATTTGTATTCTCGCTGAATTCTTATGTCTAACCAGACCAACCCAGAAAATCAAGAAAACTTCGCCGGAACCAGTTCCTAAGACCATCTTCATCTCGATTTCCATTCTTTTCTCCACCTCCATTTTACCTTTCCAGACCTGTGAGGCCTTTTGCTTCACCGGTCAGACCAAGAAATCCAAACCCACCGTTTATCCCTAACTTCTCCGCGTCTAGAATCAGGGCAACTGCCCAGCGACCACCCATCTACCCATTTTTCCGGCCATTCGCCAGAACCCCTACCCGTCCACTAGTAGTCGACGACTGTGTGGAAGTCCTCAATATCCGACCCTTGAGCCGAATCGACCCAATCCCTACCTCAAAACCCAAAAACCGGGTCAAGACCTGCATTTCCCGGCCAAGGATGAAAAATATGAAGGAATTCTCTGCCACAAACTACAATGTCGAAAGCCAGAGGGTAAGCGCAGAGAACTCCGAGGCTGAGCAACCTGTTCCTGGAACGGTGCGCGATGAGGCCAGTGCACTGCACGGTAGCAGTGAGGTGCGTCGAAGGGAAGAGAGGGATGTTTTCGGCGACATCTTAAAAAGAATAGCTTAAGAGGAGCGGGAGGCAAAAGGTCAAGAGGAAGGGGAGGTAAACCAACCCTTGCCCCTATCCCGTCCACCAAGCACTAGAGGGACGGAGGAGATGGGAAGAATAGAAGAAGAAGAGGTGGCTATCACTGTCGGGGAAGTGAACTCAGCAAAATCCCCAGACGAGTGGATAGCCCAGATTCTGAGCAGGCTGCAAGACCCAAGGGACGCATCCGTCTCAGACGCACGAAGGGAATCACCCTCGCCGGTAAAGGAGGTCCAGAGTCAGTTGAAGGAGACTCGGGAGGGTGAATACAGTGGGAGAGATAAGGAGGGAGAGGCTGCCTACAGCAAGGAGGAAGTAGGCGAGCAAAGAGAAACGCAAGGGTCTGTCCCTGCGTCGATGAGTCTTGAGGAGATGACATTGGACTCCAATGAAGGACCGATAGGCAATGTTGTGATGGCCGCAGAAGCCAAGAGAAAAAGAGTTGAAGAAGAGGAGAAGGTACCCCTACTGAGGAAGAAACGAAGGGTATCACCGGAGATTGCCGAGGATGAAGAGCCGAAAAACACAGACCAAAGAGACAGACCTGAGTCTCAAGTTGAGAAAGGAGCTCAGGGCCCTGAGAAAAGGAGTGGAGAAAATAGCCAAAGACGCATTGGCTAGAACAAAGGCGCGCAAGGAAGTGCGGCCACAAGTAGGCGGAGAGACGCAAGACCTTCCTGATCCTCGAATAGAAGCTGCCGCATTGGCATTTGTAGAGGAAATGGAAGAAGAAGAAAGAATAGAAAAAGCAGCCACAGAGCTTGAAAGAGAGCTGCAAATTGAAGAAGATGCAGAGCTGGCTGCTCGATTAAACGCCCAGGAGGAAGGAGAGGGCAAGAAGAAAAAGAAGAAGAAGAGTAGGAAGGAACACATCTGGGAGGATGCGGGGGAAGAACAAGGTGTAAGCACCTTGGCGAAGAAGAAGAGGAAAAAAAAGGAGGTGGCGGTCACCAAACTCCCAAGCACACATAATGAGAAACGCAAGGGAAAGGAGAAGGTGACCGAAGAACCAATCAAAATGGCCGAGAGCAAGAAGAGAACCGTAAATGCGATTCCAGCTAAGGCCAAGGGAAAAGAGAAAGTGGCCGATGCGTCGCCACAACAAAAGGAAGAAAAAGGGAGACGCAGAGCGTTCCCTGATCTGATGATCGAGGTGGGATTTGTCCCTGAAGACGCCCCAGTGCCGGCATACATCACCGAAATAATTGACCACCACGGCGTGAGAAACTTCTGTACCAGCATTCCTTGGGTCCAACCTGAAGTAGTCCGAGATTTCTATAACGGACGCATAGATGAGGAGGAAGACGTGGTGGTGGTGGATGAAATTGAAGTCCCATTCAACGCAAGGGAAATCAACGCAATATATGAGCTGAGGGACAACCCGGAGGCGGAAGGAAATAAGATCATAGAATCAACTCCAACGGAGTTATTGGAGGACACACTCCGGGTAATGGCGAAGCCAGGGGCAAAGTGGGATGTTTCACCCACAGGTATAAAGACGCTTTCAGCAAGCAGCCTAACTTCAGAGGCAAACCTGTGGGTGTATTTGGTGAAGAAGCGGCTGATCCCAACAACGCATGACAAGACAGTGTCAAGGGATCGAGTGATGGCTGCATACTGCATTATGCGTCGCATCACCCTTGATGTGGGACACATAATTGCGGCGCAGATAAGAGGGGTGTTCAGCAAGCCCAGGGGCCAACTCTTTTTCCCCTCTCTTATCTTGAATTTATACGCCAATGCTTCCATCAGAGGGTCAACGGAAGTGTTAGACGCAGACAAGATGATTGTAGTTAATGGCGTAATCGCCAACAAGACTCTGCGTCGGTTGATGAGAGGATCGCAATATCTGCTAGAGCCTACCAAGGCCACCAAAAGACCTCATCAACCCATTCCACCTCCAAAGCCGCAACCGCAGAAGAAGGGGAAGTCGTCCAAGTTAAAGGGCGTGGCAAGTCCTGGTGCCACCATCCAACTTTCCCCAACCTCAAGCCCTTCACCCCCACTTCCAAAAACCAGAAGGGAACCAACTCCACCTCCACCTTCTCCTGAGACGCATCGCCCTAAACCACCTCCACCGCCTCAGAAAACGCATCGCCCCAAACATCCAAAACCCCGACCTTCCACAAAACCCTCTACCCCAATAAGAGTTGATGACTCACACTTAGAGGATTTTGGCGCGACTTTTATGCTTCCATCATCCCCTGCGTTTGACGAAACTCCACCCACTCCCCCACCTCAACCAAACCCGCCTACCCCACCAACGCAACCTCAACCGCAAGAAGGCCCACTTGACCTTGAATGGGAGACAGTGCAAAGATACTTGCAGCAAGCGATATTGCGTCCTATGATGCATTCATTGAATATGTTAGCACGCCGACAGACGGAGCAGTTCCAATTCACACTGAATTATGTTCACCAACTGTTCTCCATCCGTCCAGAAATCCCGCCCCTTAATATTCCAAAACGCCTCCAACAGCCTCTTGTCTTCCCAGTGCCGCAACGTCCTGCGTCTGAGCAGCAACGCAGACCTGATGAAGACGAGCCTGATGGTTGAAAAGTTTAGGGGTGTAGTCAAGACTTGTATTTTTCTTGCAAATTTTGTATCTTCACATTCAATTGTATGCGTTGGTGAAATTCACATTAATAGAATGAATATTTTCTTCATCGCATGGAGCTTTAATTTCCTCTTTGCGTTGTCCCTTGTTATAAATTTATTCTAAGTACATTTAATTAGTCTTAACTTTTATCTTTGCGTTGAAAACTTGGTCCCTGTGATGATAATCATGCTTACACTTTTTGTAAACTCTTTAAGTTAGATTACTTTCAATGCGTCTGCATACTATTCCTTAGAAACGCAAACCTACTTTGAATATATGCAAGCAGCCAATTCAAACCTCTTTTACAAAATTTTGCTACTTAGTCTTTGTTTACAATTTAAGCAATGAGGACCTTGCTACTCTCAAGTTTGGGGGTGGAAAAGGTTTGAACTGTCAAAGATAAAAATATGAGGAACTTAGTTCAATAAAAATTAAAAAAAAATAAAAAATATATTTTGATTCTTTGAAACGCAAAACTCCGCTGGCAAGACTAATATATTTATCTTGTTAAGAGTTTAGCTGAAAACGACACCTGCTCGTAGTTGGCCACCTCCATGCACCCCATAGTTGGTGTGTCAAAACGAAGGTGGGTAATTGTATTCAGCGACGCATAGTTAAATAACAAACTCCAATGTCTAGTGAGGAAACCAAACTTAGATAAGAGTTTAGTCGAGAAGGGCACTTGCTCATAGTTGGCTGCCTTCATGCACCCCATCGTTGGTATGTCAGAACGAAGGTGGGTAACCCTACTCGACGCATACTTAATAAACATATAATAAAACCAATGAAAGAAAAAGGAACTTTATATCTTCATCTTTCAGACTCAATGTTCAAAAGAAGAAACAAAAATTTTGTGAATAATGAGTTTAAGAATTTTGAAAAGAAAGCTTGCCGCATACAAATTAGACCCGTCCTAAAGAAAAGAATATAGAGGTAGAGAAATAATATAACTAACGGGTAGCTGATTGAGTATAGCATTCTGAGAGACTAGTCAATGCGTTGATAAAATGTTTAGAATGATTGAAGTTTCTTAGATAGAAGTTATGCTTGAGGACAAGCATTTATCTAAGTTTGGGGGTGTGATAACTTGTAGAAATACAAGTTATTATAGCCTTTTTCATAGATAAATAGAGTTCAAATAAGAGAAGCATGCGGTAGTTAATGATAAATTACATTAATAAATATTCCTTTGCGTTATACTCTTGAATTTTGATGAAGATATTTATTTTACCACTTGTTAAGCCTAAAACGCATGTTTTCACGCAGGAATGCAAGTAATGCGTTGATGACTTCTTAACGCAAGACGATACGTTAGCAATTTGTTCTTCATGGACGCATGATCTGAACGGAACGCAAACTACCTGACGACGCGTTAACAATACTTCAAAGCATGACTACGCGTTAGCAACTTACGCTGTGTTGACATCAATCAAACTATGCATGGACGCATAGACAACCGTTACGGCAAGGCGCTGAGGATCAGATCGGAATCTTGACAGATTGAAGGATGATTGACAGACATGATTTGCGGCTCAAGTGGTGGATCTTAATTGGCCCGAGAATCACGCAATCAGGCGAGATGGACGCAATGTCAATCTCGCCACCAATCAAGCAGATCTGCCATTAACTGCGATTTCATCATCTATAAAAGGGCAGCTCTGCGAGAGGAGAAAGGTTGTTGATTCTCGGAAGGACTCCATAAGTGACAGCAGAGTTCTCTCAGACTTCAACCGGAGACAAATAGCTCGAGAGAGAAGAGTCTTCCTTTCCGCCGCACCACTTCACAGCAAATCATCACGCTTCCACCCCGGCGACTCAAGACATTGACGCCTTGCCTTGCTTTCTTTCTTACTTTTCTTACTTGAATTTTAGATTTGTATCAAGAAATTGACTTATCAAAATTTGTATCTCATTTTCATCAATACAATTATCTTCCATGTCTATCCACTCTTCTCATCTGTTCACTTTATATTTTCAAGCCATGAGTAACTAATCACTCGAGGGTCTAGGGTTACGTTAGCATCTGACTAGGGACCGCAGTGTAACTATTCTAACTTGTCACTTGTGAGCTTAATCCGATGCTTATATCCATCTGACAAATCGATATAAGTAGTAATAATCAGACTGCTTGAGAGGGTAAGTGATTGTGGAACTCAATTGACAAGGGCCAAGTAGTGTTACCTGATTACGGGGACAACCTTGGTTCTTAACACTCTCCTATGCGTTATAGACATATGACGCATAGCGGCTTACAACCGGGAGAAGAGTCACTAGTATGAATAGGGTACTACTGTGCGTTTCCGATGTTAGATGTTAACCAACCTGAACCCTTTTCTTTATCCATTCATACACATCTTAGCTGAACTTGCTGTGTCGCATGCTTTCCATATTCCACAACTGTTAGTCTAATGTACAAACATCTGCTTTCCCTTAGATTAGAAACACAACTTTCTCAAAATTGTTGGTTACCTCTGTAACGCATACAATCCAATTAAAACTAAATCAATATAATCCCTGTGTTCCACCTCGGACTCACCGAGAACACCTATTACTTTAATTATACTTGGGTAGAGGAATAGGAAAACTTGACAAAACCAACGCAGAATAATAGAACGCATTGCATGATCAACGCATGCCATGTTAAACGCATAACCATATACTTTAGTACCTTGCGTTAGGTTAATTCACACAATAGTATAACCACAACACTTCAATTGCATACAGTTAAGTGATTCTGCCATGCGTCGAACTAGGTTTTTCACAAAGCCTGCGTCCAACCCTACTCACTTTTCAACTATTCTTATCCTACTTCTTTCCTTAACAAACTCTTCTACGAAGTAATCTTAGAAAGAGGGTGTGACAATCCTACTCACCTTAAAAAAAAAAAATGTCGTCCTCGAAATTGAGATAGTGTTTCATGCTATGAAAGTCGGAAATCCCTTTTCTTCTTTCATCTTTCATGATAGATTAAATACTAGAATGATTTAACTTTTATAGCAACCGCAATTTACATCATTTCGTATAAGAAATATTTCTCTAGTTTTTGTACTATGTGTTGGCTTTTTAAATTCTCTTAATTCATAATTCGTCAATACACATCTGGTTTAAATCTGAACATATGGTTTAATTGTTATCTTGAACGCGTCATGCCATGCGTTTTAAACTAAACATACTTTTAGACGCATATACGCATATATTCTTTTTAATCGCATAATTTAAATCTTAGAATCTCAAGGAAAATTCCACTCAAATTTACCTTTGAAATATATAAGTCCCCAGTTCCCTTGTTCTTATAATACTTGTCTCTCTTTCAATTCCTTGCATTAATAAATTCTTATGCGTCTCCTTGCACTCTTATGCATTTTGGTTTTCTCTATACCAAGTGCAAATTCTTAATCTTCCTCGCCTATCTTTTGTTAATTTCAGCCAACGCATACCTGTTAATCCTAGCAATGTCATCAATATCCTAAATTTGGTTAACATTTATCACACTCTTGATAATCTTATAAAAGAAATCATTAATTCAGAGTCACCATCTGGGGTTTTAAACAAATTTTAGATAGTAGTTCTAACTCACAATTCTCTCTATATATGGATGAGTAAATAACTCCAGAATTTAATAATACATATGCGTTTCTAGTATATAATTACATACCCGATACATCCGGTGACTCTTCTGCCTCCTGCTAAGTTAATGCAAAAACTCTACCTTGTTGTGCTGGTTTACCTATTTGAGCTTTCAGCTTGCCCACTTCCTATCTCATGTGGTGGTTGATTTACAGTATGTGAAATATTTCTCTGCTCTATTTCTCTTCCCATCTTAGGCTGAGGACAATCTTTCTTCATATGTCCCGGCTGACCGCAGTTATAGCAGACATCAGCTCCCAATAAGCATCGACCCCAATGCTTCCTACCACAGTTATTACATAAGGGTTTCTTCACTGAACTAGCCACCGACTCACTAGGGTGACTATAGTGGGTGTCATCTATTGAAATAGATATCAGAGGAGGTCTCCCTGGACCTTTCTGTATACCTCCACTCTGGAATTCCCCCGCAGGATGATACGATCCACCACTAGATTTGGCCTTAAATTTTTCTCCTCCAGAAACTCCTAACATAAATTGTCGCCCTTCAACTCTATGCGTCTGCTCTCGTGATGTACTGAGTGGTTGTCCAGCTTTACTTCCACGTTTATCTATTTTTCCTTCTGTCAAACTTTTCTCTACCCTCATGGCAGCTTCAACCAATTTAGTAAAATTCATCCATTCTGTACTTGCTGTCACTGGGGTACGGATTTCACCTCGCAAGCCTTCTTCAAAGCAAGCATTTATTCGCCTCCTCTGCAACAATTGCCAACGCATACTTGGCAAGTTCTGTAAACTTCTTTCCATACTTAGCTACAGACATATGCCCTTGAACCAAACTCAAAAATTCCTTTCTTTTCTCATCACAGTACGATTTAGGATAATACTTTTCTTGGAAAAACTTTTTAAAGTCAGTCCACGTCAGAGGACTTACATTAGAACTCCGTTATTCGATCAATCTCCACCAGTCTTCGGCTCCTCTCTGGAGCATATAAACAACTAAATCAAGTTTTCTGTCTTCAGGACAATGCATAACTCTGAAGCACTTTTCTACTTGGTTTAACCAGACTTCTGCTTCTGCAGGGTCAGTGGTGCCTTCAAATACTTGAGCCCCCAGAGCTTTGAATCTTTCTATCCCATATTTTTTCTCGAGATCTCCTTGAGTAGACTCTATGCTAGCTACTAATCTTTGAGCTATTCTGTTAAAGAGTTGTTCCTCCATATTAACTTGAGTCTGAGGATTACTAGATTCCCCTTCAGCGGTCTCCCTCTCCATTCCAGTAGCGCGCTGTGTTTCGATACCTGCCTGCCTACCTCGTCTGGCTCTTCTGTGCATAATCCTATATCACATTTAAATTTTCCCATTACAATAAACTCAACACGTTCTTAACTACTATGCATGACCTCATAGCCCATAATCTTATGCTCTGATACCAAATTGTAACACCCCTACCCAAGATATTAAATATATTTCAATATCAATACCTAGAAGTGAGTGTTACCTAGTCTGTACTCTATTAAAGCCTGTTGTAAATGCATTAGTAAAACTAGAAATCCAAAACTAGACAGTGAAATGCTCGGCCTTACAACATTATAACAAAATTACTTAATAAGATCACATCATAAGTAGGTTTTAAAGACTATGTTTAGAGTTTACAAACATATCTGGTGAATTTACATATACTACCCAGGCTAAGTGTGACTTCTATTAAAAGTTAGGGTTTACAGATTTCCAAATTACAAAATTCTATTCTGGCACAGACGGATCTTGATAGTAGGCTAGGCACCCCGAACACGCTTGCTACCTGGAAAAGAAACATCAAAGAAACGAAATCTATGAGCTACATTGCTCAGTGAGTGACTATTGAAATATACAATCAATAACATGATAAAAACAATTTAGATATGAACCGCCTAATCATGCCTTGTATCACAATTCATAACCTTATAGATGACTGTAACCTGTAAAACATTATCAGTACATATATGCTTTTCATTTTATTAAACTTTTGTTGAGGCAGAGCAAACTCAACGCACCCAACGTCAATAAGCCTTAGCTGTGTGGAGAAATCTCAACACATCAGCGTCAACCCTTTCTATTCTGCTCATGAATCTATCTAATCTCGGGCTGCCCGTGTACCTTCCCATGTCCTTCGGTACCAGGGTCCCATGGAATTAGTCACTCACCGTCTTTAAATCCTTAGGTGAGAGCTTCACATAAGTTAAGTATTAGGGCTGCCCATATGCCTTCTCATGTCCCTCAGCATTGGGTCCCAAAGAATTACTCACTCACCGTCATTAAATCCTTAGGTGAGTGTTTCACATAAGTTACATACTAGGGCTGCCCATATGCCTTCAACTAACTTTCAGCATTGGGTCCCTGAGAATCTTTCTAGAACACTAACTTGCACATCACATTCATCATAATATAACAACAAACATCATACCTCAGCATTCATAATTACTAAGGCTACTCATATGCCTTCACCCATCCTTCGACACCGGGTCTCATTCAAGCACTTCTAGTGCACAGACATGCACATTACATTTATCATCATTTAACTAGATTCATAATATCCAAAATTCTAAGAACATTTATCTAGCAACTAGCTTAATAAAACTTAGGATATTAACTGATACTTTGTCAAATTTATCTCACATATAAAATACGTGCTAGCATCATACACATACGTACACTTCAATTCATGCTTCAAAGGTAGTATTAAGCACATAGAAATGAAATAATATTCAAGTTAAGCACATCTCAAACCATAAAGTCACTCACGACTGATTCCAGACTCCGAGCGGGTTATAAGCTTTCCCTAGCTCCTCTTGCCCTGTAAACATACCTTTTTCGTGTTAGGTATTTCTAATATTCTTTTTATGTATTCTTTACGTTTGCTTAGATATCTTAAACATGGGTTTTCATCACTACTTTCCTTTCTTGTTAATATCAATATGAGCGAGACTAAGAGGTTAATTATTCATAACTATGCGGCACCAGCGATACTCAACGTCGCAGGACTAGCGATATTACCTTCAGAGAGCGATACTAAGCGAGAGTCAGTGAGAGTTGTGAGACGCAATGGTCCTTGCGTTACCGGCGATACTCGTCTCGCTGATCACTCTCCAGCTCTTAGCGATACTCCTATCTTAGCGACTCCCGACGATTACTGCTCTTCTTCTTCCTCCTCTACTCTGTTCTCGATCTGCTAAACATTAAATCCAGTCAAAATCAGATCCATCCTTCTTCTACATACTCATAAAGAAGTGAACTTTCTAACTTACCTCAAGGTCTCAAATCTCAACTCTTCTTCATTTGAGAACTATTCTCAAATAACTCCGGGTTGCTACAAACATTTGCAGCTTAACTCCGATCACTTCTACCTTAGATTCAGCTTCCATGGCTCATTTTTCTTCAAACTCTGATCAGCACGAGGTCTAAGTGTCATTAATCAAACTCTCCGACCCAGCTCAAGCTTCCTCCATGAAAGTAATGAGGGTTCTCCTCTGAACCGGCATAAACACTTCTCTCTACCTCCCTTTCTTTGGTTAGCTCAGAATAAGATCACCTTAAGCTCTAGAATGTGTTTTTCAAATGTTTAAATACTCAGTCCCCTTTATATACATATATCACCGACTAACACTTTATCTCTTCTCTCTGTACTTAGTTATTCAATGAATACCTTCGGCGCAAGGCTTGGCAACGCATAGTCTCGACTGGGTGTGATAAAAAAATGCCCAACGCCCCATCGACAAATAGCCGACTAACGCATGTCTCTCTCTTGATCACTCTTCTAATATACCAACGCATACTCATCATCAACGAATAACAGCCTTTACAAACGCATAAGACACCCTCACTTCATGGCATGATAACTCAACGCCTCAGAGCATCCAACGTATTCTCAACGCGTAGCCATACTAACGCATGATCAACTCTTAGCCACTTTTGCTCCGACGCTACTCAGCCAACTTTTCTAACCACTGCCCGTTCATAGTTCCTTCTCAACTTACCAACTCTCAATGTCCGATAGTATTGCCGTTTTTTCCTACCGCATAATACCACACGTTGCTTCAATTGCATACAGTTAAGTGATTCTGCCATGCGTCCAACATGGTTTTTCACAAAGCCTGCGTCCAACCCTACTCACTTCTCAACTATTCTTATCCTACTTCTTTCCTTAACAAACTCTTCTACGAAGTAATCTTAGAAAGAGGGTGTGACAGTCAGCCTATTTGTTCTACCATGATCTGATAGCGTGTTGTACTTTTTCATAATGACATGACAGTTGTTTGAGCATGTGTCTGTTTCTACTTTTTCTCGACGCATGGTCTCAACCATGGTTTCAACGCATAGGCTCGACGCATGGGTTTCCACTTGTTCTCGCAGCAGCTTCGTCTCTTCGTACTTGGTTGTTTGCACTTCTTTTCTTCTTACCCTGCGTTAGTAATAGAAAAGCTCATTGTTTTTCAGGTATTTTCTTTTGTAAATAGTGCCAACGCATGGTGATACATTTTTCATCATTCAACTACCAAATCATGCGTTTAGCTCCAAAGTTACTCTAATTAAATCAAATAATGACTATAATAACTTGTATTTCTACAAGTTATCAGTTGGCAAAGCGACGCGTTGAGAAAACTAAAATTCTTAATAGTTAATAATTGAGAAACAACCTTAACTTAGAAATGGTCTTATGAGCTAACAAAAAGGAAACTAAGTTCAGGCGTTGGATATGCTGTAGAGTTGAAAGCAAACCTAATAGAAGGAAACAATAGAAGGATGGATATTAGAATAATTGTTAAAGGAAACGACTAAGTATGGGAGAAATTTGGAAGCAAAGCTTTGGGTATACCTCATGGACGCATAGAAGGATGACCACGAAATTCATAAGGTTTAATAAGAGGCTCAAAACTGGGTTTGTTATACACCTTGGAAGTACAGCGATGTATAGAAAGTTAAAGGAAATATTTACTAATGGCCAAGAGTGAAAAGTGAAATAGCAGAGTACGGGATAAAGTGTTGGATTGGTTCGTAGGTAAAGATACTAAACTCACTTTCTATTTTGAAGTGGAAATGGATATGTTATAATGATTTTCTTCTTTGGATTACCAAAGATGTCAGCCAATGTTGATGAATATTTAGTGATTGGTGGAAGTTGACAAGATAGAGCGTTTCTTGCCTAGCAAAGAAATATATATACTGGATAGAGTGATACAGACGCATAGGGATAAGTTCTAAGTTCTGAAAGATTTACAACAAGCTTATAAATAAAGTTGCAGTTCAATATTGTGTCTATGTAACACAATATGTCTCATGTTTAAAGGAATATGTCCCTGATTCTATTCATATACTTAAGGTGTAACCAATGGAGCTAAGAGATGAGTTAAGTTATGAGAAGGAATTGATTCAAACGTTCATTTGATGAAAAGGAGTAAGTATTAAGATGTTGAATTCGTTGGCCTAAGATTTGTGAAATCATGATGAAAAGGAAGCTATTTGGAAAGCTAAGTCTAAGGAACAAATGATTAAAAAAAAAAAAACAGTATTCACAATTGTTCTGGAGAGACTAACAATCCACAGAAATTTTAAGACGAAATTCTTACAAGAAAGTGGTAAGTTGAAAGTTCTACTCTTAGCCTAAAGAATGACAAGCAAGTAGACGGGTAATTAGAAGTGTTGGTCGAAAGTTTTTGAGTTATAGTGTCCATGCGTTGGTAGAGTGAAATAAAGAAGTCGTAAGAGTGAGTAATAACTGAAAATAGGAAAGAAATTGCATAGCTAAGTTTAAACGTAAGGATGAAGAGTTGGCTGGTTGAAGCATGTGTTCCAAGAGTTGAGCAAGTATAAATGTTGAGACTATGCGTTGATGAGATTGCTGGATCAGCAACATGCGTTGGTTGATATCGGTAAAAAGGTATGCGTTGAAGATTAACAGACTTATACTTGAATTCAGTAATTCTTAAATAATTATAAGTAAAAGAACTAGACTACTAGATTTGGAAGTGTATTCTGAAGAAAAGGAAATTCACCAAAGGATTAGAGAAAGAGAAAATTTGATATGCACTTGGTGTTGAGAAAATCAAAACGCATAGGCATGCTAAAGAGATGTATAAGAATACGTGAAAAAAAGAATGGTTAAGTAAATTGAGTATGTCACACCCCATCCCAGATACACCCTATACCTAGGAGTGAGTGTGAAACTGCACTCTCTGTAATACATATTAAAACTAGATGCCAGATAAACCTCAAATAGAAACACCATTGCTATTAAAACATTTGAGAACAAACAATCTCTAGACAAGTATTCTTTGTATATATATATATATATATATGTGACACGGAACAAATCTCCCAACACTCCTAAGGAACATGTACATTACAAAACATGGGTACAAACTAAATAATTACAACTATCCCAGAGGTTTGCTTCAAGATAGGCCCAGACGAGATACTTCTGTAGGCTAGGCGTCTCGGACACGCTCGCTACCTAAAACGACAAACAACAAACAATTTGAATGAGCATAAAGCCCAGTGAGTGACTAATTCCATTCAACTATCACTAACAAACATGAACTAACATAACCATTAGTAACCATTACATATCGCATCTCAAATAATTTCTAAGCCTCTTATGCTTTTGATCTCACCCATAACAATATTCTTATTACCTCATGGTAAATAAACTAACAATCGTTGTGACAAAGCACAACTTAACTCTTTCGTATTTCAGAACAACTCTCATTCTAATCATATATACATGTCAATCATCATATTTCACGAATTTGTAATTATCAAGTGCCTTCACATTCTGTCTCTCAGCACCGAATTCGATTATGTCTACATTACCATGTGCCTTCACACGAAGTCCCTCAGCACTGGTAACCAATTCAATCTCCGCTCATGTGCCTTCACTCATGGTCCCTCAGCACGAGCTAGTATATGCTGGATTTCTACATGCTTTCACTCAAGTCCCTCAGCATTGAAATCCAATCCACTTAACTATTCAAGTGCTTTCCCACGAGGTCCCTCAGCACTGAATTTCATGTTTACATTCACTTAGGCTTTCACCATAAGGTCCCTCAGCCGTATTTACATTTAGACAATAAAGTTAGTTTCCTTTTTAACTTTCTCGCATAACATACTTACTATGAATACTGCAGAGTACCATAATTCTTACCAATTAAGAATACTAAAAGTAACCACAAGATATAGTAAAAGGTCACTCACAACTTGTCTCGGCTCTAAGTGGATTATAAGCCTCCCCGAGCTCTTCCTGGCCTGAAAATACATATTTCTCACGTTCAGTTTTTCTTAGACTTATTTTCCTTTAAACTCTTTAAATATACACAATTAAATCCTATGCTCGGTTCATTCTCCAAACTCCCTTTTCCTCAAAACACTCACAAATATCGCTACTCTACATTCTGTGGTGAAACTACCAACGGAACTACACTACATTATACTGCACCAGCGATATCGAGTTAAACAAAACTAGCGAGATTACCTGAGGAGCGACACCCAGCGAGACTTCAGCGAGAATTGTGAGACGCAAAGCCCCCCTTGCGTTATCAGTGATACTTGCTTCGCTGCCCTGTCTCTCGCTCTCTCAGCGATACTACCGCTGCAGTAGAACCGTTTCCTTCTTCCTTTCCTCTTCCTTCTTCAACCTGCTAAACATCACATTTCAATCAATTTTAGAGCTTACTTCCTTCTACAAATTTGTTAAGGTGTAAGTCCTTCATCTTACCTCAAGATTTCATGAAGAACATCCTCTCCGTTTAGAGTATATCCTTCAACAACTCCAAGTTACCCCTAATCATTCGGCAAATTCAGCTTTAATCTTTTCTATCTGAGTTTGACACACATTTATACAATTTCAGCTAAGCATCCTTCATGAAACTTGCTAAAAATCGAGTTAACTTACTAACCTCAGAAGTTCTGGCCCTAACCACTGCTTCTTCAGTTTGTTCTTCCTCCAAAACCGAACGTTACTCTGAGAGAGTAACACCAGCTGAGTTCTCTGCCCAGCTCAAGTTTCCTCCACGGTTACGATGAGATTTCCACTCCAAATCGACATGAACATCTTCTTCTACCTCCTTCCGATGTTTAGCTTCAAAATGGACCCAACTCGAGCTCTGAAATGTAATCAAAACAATTGAATTTTCGACCCACTTATATTATACCACCGACTTAATCTCCATTTCAACACTATACTATAATCCGTTCAACGCATACCTTCTATGTTTAGCTTCAGCAACACACAGCCTCTGATGGTGTTACTTTTCAAAACTCTCCCGCCAGACGGTTAACAAACGCATTACTCTCTCGGCCAACCTTCTTTGTCCAACGCATACCCACTTTCGACACATGGTAGCGTTCACCGCATAATGGCCTCATCGCAAATTAGCTCTCAACTCCTCGTGGCCTTTAACTTCCCACGCCCTGCAGCCTTCAATGCGTTTATCGCAAGATAATCTTCGGTACAAGGTGGCTCTCCACACCTTATGACCTCAACGCGTCGTGGCCCCAACGCCTAACAATCTTCCCTCACCTTTGCGTCCACGCCAAAACTGTTTCCATCTAAGCGCTTTGCCACCAACGCATAGCTAATACTTAGCCATTTTTTCGCCCCCAATCACACTCCAGTCAACTACTCTTACCAAAGTGTCCATCTCTTAGTCTCTTCTTATCTTGCTTCCTCACAAGTTTAAGTGTGGGGCTTTCAATTACCACCTCCTTACAAAGATTTTGTCCCCGAAATCAGTAGGCAGTATATTCCTAAACAAATAAATTTGGATATTGTTTCATCATTTGCTCCTTTGGCTCCCACGTTGCTTCCTCTATTTCGTGATTCCTCCATAATACTTTAACCAAAGGTATCACTTTGTTTCTTAAAACTTGTTCTTTTTCATCTATTATCTGAACAGGCTTCTCTTCATAACTCAAATCTTCGCTGAGCTCTATTGGTTGTGTTGATAGCACATGAGTAGCATCAGGGATATATTTCCTCAACACTGATACATGGAATACATTATGTATTCTAGACATTTCAACAGGTAAAGCTAATCTATAAGCCTTTGGTCCAACTCTTTCTAATATCTCATAGGGCCCAATATATCTGGGACTTAATTTTCCTTTCTTACCAAATCTCGAATTCCCTTCCACGGTGACAACTTCAAAAACACTTTATCTCCAATCTCAAATTCAAGATCTTTTCTTCTATTGTCAGCATAACTTTTCTGACGGTCTCTGGCTGCTTTAAGACTGGCTTTAATCAGTTCTACCTTTTCTGTCGTAGCCTGCACAATTTCCGGTCCAATTAACTTCCTTTCACCAACTTCTCCCCAACAAACTGGGTTTCTACACGGTCTACCATAAAGGGCTTCATATGGAGCCATTCCAATACTCGCTTGATAACTGTTATTATATGCAAATTCCATCAAAGGTAAATGCACATCCCAATTACCGTGAAATTGTAATGCACATGTTCTCAACATATCTTCCAAAGTCTGAATGGTTCTTTCTGTTTGCCCGTCGGTCTGAGGATGAAAAGCAGTATTGAATTGCAGCTTGGTTTCTAACGCTTTTTGCAAAATTCCCTAAAATTTGGAAGTAAATCTAGGATCTCTATCTGATGTCACCGTTACAGGTACGCCAAACTGACTCACAATTCTGTCCACGTAAAGTTGTGCTAACCTGTCTAAGGTGTAAGTCGTTTTAACTGGTAAAAATCGTGTTGTTTTTGTTAACCTGTCAACGATCACCCAAATTCCATTAGCACCTGCTGTTGTCCTTGGTAATCCAAACAGAAAGTCCATAGTAACATGCTCCCATTTCCACTCGGGTATAGGGAGCGGGTTCAATAACCCTGCTGGCCTTTGCCGTTCAGGCTTAACCTGCTGACAAATTAAACATTTTGCTACAAATTCTGCTATTTCTCTTTTCATACTTGGTCACCAATAAAATTTCCTTAGCGTTTTGTACATCTTGGTACTGCCTGGATGCATAGCATACGCCGAACTATGAGCTTCTTCCATTATCACCTGTTTAACTTCTTCATCCTTTGGTACATATACTCTGCCCTGTTTCAATAGTACTCCATTAGGTCTGAGCTCAAAGTCTGTTCTCTGCTGAGTCTTTACCTCTTCTATTAATTTATTAACTGTAGGATCAGTCATTTGTCTTTTTATAACTTCATCTACTAGTTTAGGTTTCAACTGGAAATGTGCTAACAATGCTCCTGTTCCAGTTACTTTCAAATTAGCTACACCAAATCTTAACTCCCTGAGCAAGGTTACCCTTATTGCATTCAATGAACTTACTCCACTCTGAGACTTCCTACTCAAGGCATCGACCACCACATTTGCTTTTCCTGGATGATAATTTATGGTACAATCATAATCTTTGATCAACTCTAACCACCTTCTTTGCCTCATGTTAAGTTCTTTCTGATCAAAGATATATTTTAAGCTTTTGTGGTCTGTATAGATATGGCATTTTTCTCCATACAAATAATGCCGCCATATCTTTAACGCCAACACTACCGCAGCCATTTCCAGGTCATGAATAGGGTAATTAACTTCATGTGGCCTCAACTGTCTAGAGGCATAAGCTATAACTTTGCCTCCTTGCATTAGTACACAACCTAACCCCTGTCGGGAAGCATCACAATACACCTCAAACTCCTTCCCTGACTCTGGAAGTTCCAGAATAGGTGCAGATATCAACCTATTCTTCAATTCTCGAAAACTTCGTTCACATTCGTCATTCCACTCAAATTTAGTACTTTTCTTAGTTAAATGGGTCAATGGTAATGCTATCTTAGAAAATCCCTGTACAAAACGTCGATAGTATCCTGCAAGTCCCAGAAAACTGCGTACCTCAAACACTGTCTTAGGTTGTTCCCATCTAGTAATCGCCTCAGTCTTCTGAGGATCCACACATACTCCTGCCTCGGATACGATATGTCCCAAAAGCATCACCTGTTTCAACCAAAATTCGCATTTGCTGAATTTTGCATATAATCTCTTTTCTCTCAACGTCTGCAAAACAGTTCTAAGATGTTCCTCATGTTCTTCCCTGCTTCTAGAATATACTAAAATATCATCAATAAATACAATCACAAACTGATCCAGATAAGGATGGAAAATCCTATTCATCAAGTCCATGAATACTGCTGGAGCATTTGTTAGACCAAAAGGCATCACGAGGAATTCATAATGTCCGTACTTCGTTCTAAAAGCCGTTTTTGGCACATCTGTCTCTCTGACCTTCAACTGATGATATCCAGATCTCAGGTCTATCTTTGAAAATACTGATGCCCCTCTAAGCTGATCAAATAAGTCATCAATACGGGGCAAAGGATATTTATTGTGTATAGTTACCTTATTTAATTGGCGGTAATCTATACACAATCTCATAGTTCCATCCTTTTTCTTCACAAAAAGTACTGGTGTGCCCCACGGGGACACACTGGGTCTAATGTATCCCTTATCTACTAACTCCTGCAACTGCACCTTTAACTCTTTCAGTTCTGACGGTGCCATACAGTATGGTGCTTGTGAAATAGGAGTTGTTCCAGGAACTAAATCAATGGTGAATTCCACCTCTCTATCAGGCGGTAAACCCGATAGTTCTTCAGGAAAAACATCAAGGAACTCCTGCACTACCGGTACATCCTCTGGTTTTAGTTTCTCTGCCTTTGTTTCTGTCACATAAGCTATATATGCTTCGCAGCCTTTACTCAATAACTTCTTGGCTTTTACTGCAGAGATTACACAAGTAGGAAGAATCCGTCTCCTTCCTTTAAATATTACTTCCAACCCATCAGGTTTTGTCAACCACACTTCCTTTTTAAAACAATCAACTTTTGCATGATATTTTGATAAAAAGTCCTTGCCAAGAATTACATCAAACTCCAATAATACCAAAGGTAATAGATCAGTCAACCATATCACATCATCAATCACAATTTCACACTCGAAATAAGCATGTTCTATAACAATGATTTCCCCAGTAAGAGTACATACTAGTAAGGCTTCAGACAAAGGTTCTAATTCTTTATTTATATGTGCAGCAAATGTACAAGACACAAATGAGTGGGTAGCCCCCGAATCTATTAACACATGTGCAGTATTAGAGTAAATAGTAAGCATACCCGTAACTACATCCGGTGTCGCCTCGGCCTCCTGCCGTGTCACAGTAAACACCTGCCCCTGCTGTCTTGGTCTACCTGTGTTACTCCTCTGTCGACCTCCATTAGTCCCTTCTCCAACACCCATTTCTTGTCTAGACTGATTCGCTGACTGCACTACTGTTTTCTGCTCTGCTTCCCTTCCTTTCTTAGGTTGAGGACAGTCTCTTTTAAAATGTCCTGGTTGATCACAGTTATAACAAACATCAGACCCTACATAACACTATCCCCAATGGGAGTTGCCACAAGAAGTACAATACGGTTTCCGTGTTGAACTGGCCACAGATTCACTGGGTTGACTATACTATGACCGTCCCGTAGGTACAGATGTCTGAGGAAACCTTCCTCGTCCTCTCTGTGGGTTTCCCCTCTGTGATCCTCCTGGAAAGTACGAACCACTAGAACGGGCTTTAAACTTGCCCCTACCAGAGACTCCTGGTGTAAAACGGCGTCCTTCACCCTGCTGAGTCTGTACTCCTGATGAACTATAAGTCTGTCCAATCTTCATTCCGCCTCCTTCAACTCCTGCTCCTGCTATACTCTTTTCTACCCTCATAGCCGCTTCTACTAATTTTACAAAGTCTGTCCACTCTGTACTAGCTGTCACTGGGGTTCGGATTTCACAGCGCAGGCCTTCTTCGAAACGCTTGCATTTATCAGCTTCTTCTGCTATCAATGCCAAAGCATATTTGGCAAGCTCCGTAAATTTCTTCTCATATTCCGCCACAGTCATACTTCCCTGTACTAAATTTAAGAATTCCTTCATTTTCTCGTCACAAAAGGATTTAGGATAATACTTCTCCTGGAACGACTTCTTAAAATTAGCCCATGTTGAAGAGCCCACGTCCGTGTTTCTATGTTCTATCAGTCGCCACCAGTCTTCAGCCCCTTTTTGGAGCATGAATGTGACCAAGTCAAGTTTTCTGTCTTCTGGGCAATGCATAACTCTGAAACATTTTTCTACCTGATTTAACCATGCTTCAGCTTCCGCAGGGTTTGTGGTGCCTTCAAACACTTGGGTACCCAACGCCTTAAATCGTTCAATACCAAACTTTTTCTCAGGGTCTCCCTAAACTATTTCCATACTGGTTACTAATCTCTGTGCAATTCTGCTAAAAAGTTGTTCTTCCATATTAATACTCGCCTGGTGATTATTAGATTCTCCTTCAGACGCCTGCCTCTCCTCTCCGGTAGCGTGCGATGTCGCGGCGCCTTCCTGCCTACCTCGTCTGGTACCTCTGGGCATGTTCCTATAACATAGTACGCAATCAATTTACTATTTACATATTCCTATCTACAATGCATGACCTCACAGCCCAAAATCTTATGCTCTGATACCAAATAGTCACACCCCATCCCAGATACACCCTATACCTAGGAGTGAGTGTGAAACTGCACTCTTTGTAATACATATTATAACTAGATGCCAGATAAACCTCAAATAGAAACACCATTGCTATTAAAACATTTGAGAACAAACAATCTCTAGACAAGTATTCTTTGTATATATATATATATATATATGTGACACAGAACAAATCTCCCCACACTCCTAAGGAACATGTACATTACAAAACATGGGTACAAACTAAATAATTACAACTATCCCAGAGGTTTGCTTCAAGATAGGCCCAGACGAGATACTTCTATAGGCTAGGCGTCTCAGACATGCTCGCTACCTGAAACGACAAACAACAAACAATTTGAATGAGCATAAAGCCCAGTGAGTGACCTTTTACTACATCTTGTGGTTACTTTTAGTATTCTTAATTGGTAAGAATTATGGTACTCTGCAGTACTCATAGTAAGTATGCTATGCCAGCAAGTTAAAAAGGAAACTAACTTTATTGTCTAAATGTAAATACGGCTGAGGGACCTTATGGTGAAAGCCTAAGTGAATGTAAACATGAAATTCAGTGCTGAGGGACCTCGTGTGAAAGCACTTGAATAGTTAAGTGGAATGGATTTCAATGCTGAGGGACTTGAGTGAAAGCATGTAGAAATCCAGCATATACTAGCTCGTGCTGAGGGACCGTGAGTAAAGGCACATGAGCGGAGATTGAATTGGTTACCAGTGCTGAGGGACTTCGTGTGAAGGCACATGGTAATGTAGACATAATCGAATTCGGTGCTGAGAGACAGAATGTGAAGGCACTTGATAATTACAAATCCGTGAAATATGATGATTGACATGTATATGTGATTAGAATGAGAGTTGTTCTGAAATATGAAAGAATTAAGTTGTGCTTTGTCACAACGATTGTTAGTTTATTTACCATGAGGTAATAAGAATATTGTTATGGGTGAGATCAAAAGCATAAGAGGCTTAGAAATTATTTGAGATGCGATATGTAATGGTTACTAATGGTTATGTTAGTTCATGTTTGTTAGTGATAGTTGAATGGAATTAGTCACTCACTGGGCTTTATGCTCATTCAAATTGTTTGTTGTTTGTCGTTTCAGGTAGCGAGCGTGTCCGAGACGCCTAGCCTACAGAAGTATCTCGTCTGGGCCTATCTTGAAGCAAACCTCTGGGATAGTTGTAATTATTTAGTTTGTACCCATGTTTTGTAATGTACATGTTCCTTAGGAGTGTTGGGAGATTTGTTCCGTGTCATATATATATATATATATATATATACAAAGAATACTTGTCTAGAGATTGTTTGTTCTCAAATGTTTTAATAGCAATGGTGTTTCTATTTGAGGTTTATCTGGCATCTAGTTTTAATATGTATTACAGAGAGTGCAGTTTCACACTCACTCCTAGGTATAGGGTGTATCTGGGATGGGGTGTGACAGAGTATTGAAAGGAAAACTATATCCCCATAAGTAATCAGAAAAGAAGGGAAAGCAAGAGCATTGACTATCAGAGTAGCGCAGCGGAAGTGTGGTGAATTCATAAGTTACAGAAAATGCATAGTATTGTTGTTGGAAGTAAAGTGTAGATAAAAGTTCTATACTTGGTGAAGGCTAATATGCGTTAGTGAACAAAGAGTTAATCGGAGCTAAGAATAAAAGAAGTAATTTGAGCAAAGGTATAAAGAGGATGCGGGGGCTAGAAAGGTATGTGCTTTTGAAGGAAAGCGGGAGTAAAAGTTTAAGCTTGTGAGGTCTTGAATAAGAAGCTATATGTTGGTGGTGATTGAGGAAGTTGCGTTGAACTGAATTATGTGACTGATGTGTGTTATAGTAAATGCAGGATGCGACGCGTCTACGTTAGCAACCAAACTATGCGCTGAAGATTGTAATCAAGTACGCGTTGGCGGATGATGAAAGTAAAACTTAAAGGATAGATGCATAGTATTAAAATTATAACTAGATGGTTTTCGGAAAAATGTGTCTTACAAAATTATTTTTGTCTTGTTCATGTAGTGGATTCTATTGGGGAAGCATAGTGCTTCTAAATTAATTAAGAAATATCCAAGGCAGACAAAATTGTTTGTGAAATTGGACTGATTTTAATTGAGAGCACCACAAGCTAATTTATTTTTGTGTGTAGTCATCATGTCAAAAAAGGAAAGCAAAGGGAAATGAAAACGCATGGCAAACAGGTGCCCAGTTTGCGAAAAGGGCCATTCGGGGGGAAATGTTAGTAAAGAAAGATGCTTGCGTATGGGTGAAAGAACATCACCAAAAGTGATGCAATACATTTATAGACTTTTGCAGCCAAGCTGAGGAAGATGTTTGTTATATGTGTGAGCAACCGGGGCATTAATACAAAGATTGTCCACAAACTCAAGAAGGCCCAAGCAAATAAGATGAAAGAAAAGAAGAAAAACAAAAGGAAATGTATTTTATGTTTGTAGCTCTGTATTTTGTATACCTTGAATAATAAAGATCGTACAAGAATTTTAATAAAGTATCTCATTCTCATAACCCTGTGCTGTTTAAATTTCGAGGACGAAATTTTTTCTAAGGTGGATGGGATTGTGACATCCAACTTTTAACAACCGTTGCGTTGAAAAGTCTGAAGGAAAGGAATAAAAAAAAATCATGTTGGACGCATGGTCAAGACTGAGGTAACGCATAGTAAAGGTGGACGCATAGGAAGTACCCGAGAACTTGAAGGGAAAGAAGTAAGACGCATAGACTTCTATCATAGGATATTTTCAAGTGTTGGAAAGTAGAAGGTTGTGAAGTAAACATAAAAACTGGAGCATGTGGTGGACGCATGCTAATCTATCTTAAGAGAAATAGTTTAAGTGCAAGGAAAAGGTTAAAAGAATAACCTTGGGAATAATCAAGGAATGTCCAAGGATAGGAAGATGGTCATGGACGCAGGATGAAGGTAAACGCAATAGGACCAACACATAGAGGAAGAGCTTGAGAAGGAGTTGTTGTTATGGACATAAGGAAGGAGTTGGACGCATGGTATGATGCGATGAGGTACAAACGTATAGTATTGCTGTCACACCCTACTTTTTAAGAAACGATGCGTTGAAGAGTCTATGAAGAAAAGAGGTAAAAGACCATGTTGGATGCATGGTTAGGACTAGGTAACGCATGGTAAGGGTGGACGCATGGAAGTAAACCGAGAAGGGAAAGAAGTGAAACGCATAAGAGAAATACGCATTGGCGATGGTAAGATGTTTAAGCAAGAAAGGAATAAAGTTATGTTGTGAAGTGTTGAAAGAGATTTAAGTCTCGAAAAGATAGAATGTTATAGCAAATTGAGTAACGCATAGACTTATAGCAAGGAATGTTCACAAGTTTTGGAGAAGGTTGTGAAGTAAACATAAAAACTGGTGCATGTGGTGGACGCATGCTAATCTATCTTTAAGAGAAATAGTTTAAGTGTAAGGAAAAGGTTAAAAGAATAACCTTGGGAATAATCAAGGAATGTCCAAGGATAGGAAGATGGTCATTGGACGCAGGATGAAGGTGAATGCAACAGAACCAACGCATAGAGGAAGAGCTTGAGAAGGATTTGTTGTCATTGATGCCTAGTGGC
The DNA here is from genome assembly GCA_030954485.1 of Citrullus mucosospermus. NCBI lineage: Eukaryota > Viridiplantae > Streptophyta > Magnoliopsida > Cucurbitales > Cucurbitaceae > Citrullus > Citrullus mucosospermus. Next base: position 13,302,203 of record CM062064.1, read on the forward strand.
ATTGAGTAAGCACTGGTTTATAATAGTGCGGCTATGCGTTGAAGGTGATCTCAAATGGTTGTTGTGAGCTGAAGTAGTCGCCGCGTTGAAGGGGGAAGATACGTACTTGGCTTACCATGCGTTCGTAAGGTTGTCATGCGTTGAGGTCCCTATGCGTTGAAGACAGAGTTATCTCTATGCGTCAAAGACAGTAGTATAGTTGGCTGAGAGTTAGAAAAGTGAGTGGTGAAGCTCAAACCTTAAAGGAAACTCAACAAACGCATGAAGGCATGTGTTGAATGAATGGTTGTCTATTGGAAAATGTTGGACGCATAAGATAAGTTTATAAAGGCCAGGTGGCTTTGTATAGATTTGACACCTTATCAGTAGGAGGTGTTAAAGGCATGTTAAGTGTTTCATGCAAGATGACACTTGGACTAATGCATGGTTAATTAAGCATTCAGCGTGACATGTGGAAAACAAGTGGCACAAGGAGAGGAGAAGTTGGATGGCAAGCTCCCTATAAATAGAACTTTGAGGGAAAAGGAGCAACTGATGACTCTGAAAGAAAAATTCTGACGAGAAAGGGAAGAAAGAAGGCAGAAAAGAAGAATCCTTGCGTCCGTAGTAGGAGTCTGCGGCCAAGAAAGAAGGTATTTTGACAACTTAGCTATTTTATGTAAAAGAGGTTGTCTTGCGTCGAAAAGGGGTCGGCCTTGCGTTGAGGACAAACATAATGTCCAAGGTGAACGCGACCAAAGTTAGGTGATGCGTTCAAGTTGGACCTTGCGTCCAAGTGAGGGTGACGCATCCGAAAGAGAAGTAAGAAGAGTTGGGATGTACTTTGCGGAAGTAATCAACCTTGTGTCGAAGGGCAGAGGTTGCAGTAGTTACCAACCTTGCGTTGAAGGGTAGCGTTGCATTCAACCGAGCTGACAACGGAAATGGAGCCTTGCGTTCCAGAGTTAGAACGCTGCGTCCAAGAAGCTCGGGAAGAGGAAATAGAGGAAAGGAAGAGGAATTATTCTTTGGCAAGTACAGGTGAGTAACACCTGCGTTTTACAAAATATGAATGAGTTTCTTATGAATCTGATTTCATGGGTTTTCAATGTATGCATTTTACTCGAAGACTATGAGTATCCTGGTTATTTGCTATGAGTTATAAAACGCATGGTGATTGGTTGATACATGTTTTCATGAAATTACTGAAGAGCATGGTGTTATATGTTTTCATGAAAGGTTTGGAAATACACTTGTATGACAAGCATGCTGTTTGATAATTAAAGTTTTGAATTGAATTTGGAAATGGTTATTCTTAGCGTGGTATAGTTATTGAACGTTTGGGTTGTGTTGATGGGTTTAAAGAATATTATATGTATTATTTAAAGGTAACCCATGGCTGAGGGACCTCGTGTGAAGGCCTATGGGAGATATGTTATATGGTACTCAATGCTGAGGGACCACGAGAGAAGGCACTTGAGTAGTTGAATGAGATGAATTCCAGTGCTGAGGGATCTTGTGTGAAGGCATATGGAAATCCAAAATATGATAGCCAAGTGCTGAGGGACCACGAGTGAAGGCACTTGAGCAGTGGTTGACAGTAAATGTAAGCCCCATACTTGATCTTGTGAGAAAGCAAGATAAGAAGAGACCAGGAGATGGGCGTTTTAGTAGGAATAGTTGGCTGGAATGTGATTGGGGGCAGAAAGTGGCTAAGTATCAGCTATGCGTTGGTGATAACACGCCTTGATTGAAGCAGTTTTGGCGTGGACGCAGAGGTGAGGGAAGACTGTTAGGCGTTGAGGTCACGAGGCGTGGAGAGCCACCCTGTATCGAAGGTTATCTTGCGATAAACGCATTGAAGGCTACAAAGCGTTGAAAGTTGAAGGCCATAAGGCGTTGAGAGCCAATTTGCGATGAGACCACTATGCGATGAACGCTATCATGCGTCGAAAGTGGGTATGCGTTGGGCAAAGAAGGTTGGCCGAGAGAACAATGCGTTTGTTAACCGTCGGGCGAGGGAGTCTTGAAAAAGTAACACACAAACAGAGGTTGTGCGTTGCTGAAGCCAAACATAGAAGGTATGCGTTGAATGGATTATTGCATAGAGAAGAAATGGAGATTAAGTCGGTGGTATATATATATATATAAGTGGACCGAGAATTTAATTGTTTTGATTACATTTCAGAGCTTGAGTTGATTCCATTTCGAAGCTAAACAACGGAGGGATGTAGAAGAAGATGTTCATGTCAATTTGAAGTGGAAATCTCGTCGTTACCGTGGAGGAAACTCAGCTGGTGTTACTCAATCAGAGTAACGTTCAGTTTTGGGGGAAGAACGAACTGAGGAAACGGTGGTTAGGGCCGGAATTCTGAGGTTAGTAAGGTTAACTCGATTTTTAGCAAGATTCATGAAGGGTGCTTGAGCTAAACTTGTGTAAATGTGTGTCAAACTCCAGATAGAAGAGATTGGAGCTGAATTGCCGGATGATTAGGAGCAATTTGGAGTTGTTGAAGGATATGTCCTAAACGGAGAGGATATTCTCTATGAAATTTTGAGGTAAGATGAAGGACTTGTATCTTTATAAGTTTGTAGAAGGAAGTAAGTTATGAAATTGGCCAGAATGTGATGTTTAGCAGGTTGAAGAAGGAAGAAGAAAGGAAGAAGGAAACTGTTCTGCTGCAGTGGTAGTATCGCTGAGAGAGCGAGAAACAGGGCAGCGAAACAAGTGTCGCTGTAACGCAAGAGGGGCTTTGCGTCTCACAATTCTCGCTGAAGTCTCGTTGAGTGTCGCTCCTCAGGTAGTCTCGCTAGTTACGTTCAACCTAGTATCTCTTGTGTAGTGATATGTAATGAAGTTTCGCTAGTAGTCTTTAGTTTGTCTGTGGAGTAATGTTATTAATGAGTGTAAAGGAAAAAGGAAGACTAAGGAAAACTGAACGTGAGAAATGTGTATTTTTAGGCCAGGAAGAGCTCGGGGAGGCATATAATTCACTTAGAGCCGAGACAAGTTGTGAGTGACTTTCTACTATATCTTGTGGTTACTTTTAGTATAATTACTTGGCTGTGAATGAGTAAGAAATTATGGTACTGATGCGCACTTTTAGTGTTAACCGCAAGTGTACGGGTCAAGTTATAATATAAAACGGTTAAGTTCGAGTATCGTTCCACTGGAGATCCAATTGGGAAGGTTAAAATTACTTAGCTATTCTAGAATTGAATCAATTTTATTTGAGGATTGAAATTCAATATTTTAAATTAAGGAAAAAGAAAAAAAATCAAACAAGGAAAGTATCAAAGGGAGAAACACAAGAGTCAAAGAGAGTTCTAGGGTAACGAGTCCTTGTTATTTCATCATGCAATATTATGGATTTCATGGATTTTATTGTAATTCATATGCCTATGTCTAGAAACTTAATTCCAAGTTATTTTCTCTAAAAAACAACCCTTTCTCATGCAACTCGATTGATTATTAATCTCTTAAAACCAATACAAAATTACATGGCATTAAAATTAGTCTTTATCAACTTTTATTGTCAACCTAACTACTCTCGTGATAGATTAACAATAATTCATTGTTATAGATCAAGTTAAACATATAATCTCTCAATCATACATCTAACCTAACATGTGAAGATGGCCAATCCACAAGAATTAAACACAATAACAATGAAAAGCATAATTATTTAAATAAAACCATGAGTCACTCATAGCTTGAAGCAACATGTTTGAGCAAAAATAATCAAAGGAAGAGTGTAAAGAAAAAGAGAAACTCTACTGAAAAGAGGTTCTTGATTGAGGCAACACTGTCACAAACTCCTTGGCTCTCACGTCGGACTTCGAAGGGCACCAAGACTATCTTGAAGTCTTTTCTTCGTCCTTGCAACTAACTCACTCTTTGAACTCTCGCTTAATTCTCTTCTTTTTGTATCTCTTTTTAGGTCTGCAACTTTCTTGCTTTTCTTGATTTTCTTTCCCCCTTTTAGCTGCTGGAAACCCCCAAATTTATAGAGTTTGGCCGCCCAAAAATTTAACCTAAAATACAAATTTTTCATTTAAGTAACGCTGGTGCCGCGGCGCTAGGGTTTCGACCAAAAATAAGTTGTTATCGGGTTTTAGCGGCGTGGCAGCGTCGTCCAAGCGCCGCGACGCTGTCATGCGTTTACCAAGGATGCGTTCAACAAGGATGCGTCAAAGCAGTGCCATCCTGGCGCCGTGATGCTACTATGCGTCCAGATTGTTGCGTTTATGCTTCAGCGCCGTCTCAGCGCCGCATCGCTATCCCAAAATTTGTTCTTTTGAGTTTTTCAGCTCTTTTTTGCCGTATTCTTGCTCGGTTTTGATCTTTTAGTCATTTCTTCTAATTCTCCTCGTTTTAACCTGAAAATCACTAGCAAACAAGTGAAATCTAACATAAAACTCCCTTAATTTGAGAGAATATAAAGCACTTTTCAAGTGCTTATCAGGTACTCTGTAGTGTTCGAAGTGATTATGCTATGTCAATAAGTTAAAGGAAACTGAATTTATTGTCTATATGTAAATATGGCTGAGGGACCTTATGGTGAAAGCCTAAGTGAACATGAACATGAAATTCAATGCTGAGAGACCACGCGTGAAAGCACTTGAATAGTAAAAGGGAATGGATTTCAATGCTGAGGGACTTTAAGGGAAAGCATGTAGAAATCCATCACACATTAGCTCGTGCTGAAGGACCTTGAGTGAAGGCACTTGAGCGGAAATTTGACTGGTTACCAGTGCTGAGGGACTTCGTGTGAAGGCACATGGTAAACTTGACATAATTAAATTCGGTGATGAGGGCAGAATGTGAAGGCACTCGATAGTTTGCAAATCCGTGAAGCATAATGATTAGACATTTATATGTGATTAGAAATGAGAATTTGTACTGGAATATGAATGAGCTAAGTTTTGTGCTTTGTCACAACAAGAGTTAGTTATTTGCCATGGGACAGTAAGGATGTTGATATGGGAGTGATCAATAGCATAAGAAGTTTAGAAACTTTCTGAAATGCGATTTGTAGTGATTACTAATGGCTATGCTAGCTCATGATTGTAGTGATAGTTGAATGAATTTCGTCACTCACTGGGCTTTAGGCTTACGCGTTTCTTTTGTTTGATTGTTGTTTCAGGTAGCAAGCGTGTCCGGGACGCCTAGCCTACAGAAGTATCTCGTCTGGGCCTATCTTTTAGCAGACCTCTGGGATAGTTGTAAATATCCAGTTTATGTCCATATTTTGTAGTGTACATGTTCCTTACGAGTGCTGGGAGAATTGTTTTGTATCACATATATATGTAAAGAATACTTGACGAAAGATTGTATGTTATCAAATGTTTTAATGGCAAAGATGTTTCTATTTGAGATTAAACTAGGATTTAGTTTTTATATGGAATGTAGAGAGTGCAGTTTCACACTCACTCCTAGGTACAAGGAGTATCTGGGATGGGGTGTGACAGTAAAACTCAGTGCTGAGGGACTATATGTGAAGGCACTTGAGAGATTGAAAATGCCGAGGGACGAAGTGTGAAGGCATTTGAATATGTGATTAAGGAAATTCGACGTTGAGAAGCGTAGAGCATTGCTCCGCCTCAACTTGGGAAAATGATTATGGAATGAGTGAAGTTTTGAGTATTTACCCTAAAACAGACAGGCATATTTTATAATGGCATTTGAACATAAACTAATATGATCTGAAGCATTATATTTTATGCGAGTTTTACCAGTTTTACGGTTAAAATGTATTGTTTTCTAATAACTGTTACTCACTGAGCCGTTAGCTCATTCTTTTAAATGTTTTCCATTTTCAGGTAGCATGACAGTTCCCGTTGCCGATCGAAGTCGAGGTTTGTCAAGAGCATGTGGATGGTGAGGTTGACAGTGGGTTACGTGATAGGGTAGTCGATAACTGCTGTCCTCACACTTTGTCTCGGGCTACGGGAGGGTAGTTCGGGATGGGGTGTGACAATTGCGCGGTTGTCATTGACGCCTAGTGGCATTGTGTAAGCATTGGTTTATAATAGTGCGAGTATGCGTTGAAGGTGATCACGAATGGTTGTTGTGACCTGAAGTAGTCTCTGCGTTGGCGGGGGAAGAAACGTACTTGGCTTACCATGCGTTGGTAAGGTTGTCATGCGTTGAGGTCCCTATGCGTTGAAGATAGAGTTATCTTTATGCGTCAAAGACAGTAGTGTAGTTGGCTGAGAGTTAGAAAAGTGAGTAGTGAAGCTCAAACCTTAAAGGAAACTCAACGAACGCATGAGGGCGTTGTGTTGAATGAATGGTTGTCTATTGGAAAATGTTGGATGATAACTTGTAGAAATACAAGTTATTATAGCCTTTTTCATAGATAAATAGAGTTTAAATAAAAGAAGCATGCGGTAGTTGATGATAAATTCCATTAATAAATCTTCCTTTGCGTTATACTCTTGAATTTTGATGAAGATATTGATTTTACCACTTGTTAAGCCTAAAACACATGTTTTCACGCAGGAATGCAAGCGATGCGTTGATGACCCCTTAACGCAGGAACCAGACGATGCGTTAATGACAGCCCAACGCATAACTACGCGTTAGCAACCTATGTTGCATTGACATCAACCAAACTATGCATGGACGCATAGACAACCGTTACGGCAAGGCGTTGCGAATCAGATCGGAATCTTGAGAGATTGACGGATGATTGGCAGACATGATTTGCGGCTTAAGTGGTGGATCTTAATTGGCCCGAGAATCACGCAATCAGGCGAGATGGACGCAGTGTTAATCTCGCCGCCAATCAAGCAGATCTGTCATTAACTGCAATTTCATCATCTATAAAAGGGCAGCTCTACGAGAGGAGAAAGGTTGTTGATTCTCGGAAGGACTCCATAAGTGACAGCAGAGTTCTCTCAGACTTCAACCGAAGACAAATAGCTCGAGAGAGAATAGTCTTCCATCCGCCGCACCACTTCACAGCAAATCATCACGCTTCCATTCGGGCGACTCAAGACATTGACGCCTTTCCTTGCTTTCTTTCTTACTGTTCTTGCTTGAATTTTAGATTTGTATAAATGAATTGAACTTATCAAAATTTGTATCTCATTTTCATCAATACAATTATCTTCCATGTCTATTCACTTTTCTCATCTGTCCGCTTTATACTTTCAAGCCATGAGTAACTAATCACTCGAGGGTCTAGGGTTGCGTTAGCATCTAGCTAGGAACCACAGGGTAACTATTTTAACTTGTCAAGTGCGAGCTTAATCCGATGCTTATGTCCATCTGACAAATCGATATAAGTAGTAATAATCAGACTGCTCGAGAGGGTAAGTGATTGTGGAACACAATTGACAAGGGCCAAGTAGTGTTACCTGTCTACGGGGACAACCTTGGTTCTTAACACTCTCCTATGCGTTATAGACATATAACGCATAGTGGCTGACAACCGAGAGAAGAGTCGCAAGTATGAATAGAATACTACTGTGCGTTTCCGACGTTAGATGTTAATCAACCCGAACCCTTTTCTTTATCCATTCACACACATCTTAGCTGAACTTGCTGTGTCGCATGCTTTCCATATACCACAATTGTTAGTCTAGTGTACAAACAATCGCTTTCTTTAGATTAGAAACACAACTTCCAACTATATATTGGTTACCACTGCAACGCATGAAATCCAACTAAATACTAAATCAATATAATCCCTGTGTTCGACCTCGGACTCACCGAGAAAACCTATTCCTTTGCTTATACTTGGGTAGAGGATAGGAAAACTTGACTAGATCACCAACGCATAGTGTAGGACGCATGGCATTTTCAACGCATGCCATGTTGAACGCATAATCACATCATTTATCACCTTGCGTTAGGCTAATTCCCACATACAATATTCTCACAACATTGGACGCATAAGACAAGTTTATAAAGGCCAGGTGGCTTCATATAGACTTAATACCTTAAAAGTAGGAGGTGTTAAAAAGGCATATTAAGTGTTTCATGCAAGGTGACACTTGGACTAATGCATAGTTAATTAAGCATGCAGCGTGACATGTGACAAACAAGTGGCATAAGGAGAGGAGAAGTTGGATGGCAAGCTCCCTATAAATAGGACCCTGAGGGAAAAGTAACGACTGATGATTCTGAAGTAATAACTCTTAAGAGAAAGGGAAGAAAGAAGATATTCTGGACAACTTAGCCATCCGATGTTAAAGAAGTTGTCTTGCATCGAAAGGGGGTCAGCCTTGCTTTGAAGACGAACTCAACGTTTAAGGTGAACGCAGCAATCAAATATAGGCAATGCGTTCAAGTTAGACCTTGCGTCCAAGAGAGGTCGACTCATCCGAAAGAAGAAAGAAGAGTTAGGCTGCACCTTGGCGTTAGACATCAACCTTGCATTTAAGGGCAGAGTTGTGTCCAACCGAACTACCAGAAGAACGTCAGTCTTGCGTTCCAGAGTTAGAACGCTGCGTCCAACTGAGCTACCAGAGAGTGGAAGCAACTACCTTGCGGGCTAGAAGCTCAAGCCTTGCGTTCAAGGAGCTCGGGAAAGCAGGGATTTGAAGGGAAAGAGGAAATTTCTTAAGTGATTAGTGAGTGACTCTTTTCTTCCTTTGAAAACGAACTATATTAAAAATGTTCTTATGTGATATGGCTTTGAGATGATTGTTTTCTTGAAAAGCATGATATTTGACTATATTGTTTAAAAGGCATGTTTTACCTGATTGCTTTATGATATTGAAAGGCATGTTGCAAGATGATGTTTGTCAAGGAACAATCTGTTTTCTATGAAAGGTTTTAGATGAACTATTTATGTAAACTGACTGATAAAATGTTTTAGAGGAGGCTCAGTGCTGATGGACTTGAGAAGGCACGTGAGTTTCCCCGAGACCCAGTACTCATGGACATGAGAAGGTACTTGGGCAGCCCGCCATATTCCTATGTGCACATAGAGGTTGATTTGGCTAGTGCGTCGAGTTTTGCTCCGCATCGAGAGGGATAATTTTGACGTTGGGTGTGTTGAGTCTTGCTCCACCCCAACTAAGGTTGTTTTCGACGTTGAGAGCGTTGAGTCTTGCTCCGCCTCAACTAAGGGAAAAGATTGAAAAACCAAACGGTTTTTTGTTTAATCATTCTGGAAAACGATTCTATTTGATTTGGAACGGATTTACGAGATTGATAAAGTTTTGTGGAAAATATGTTTCTGTTGAATTATCGTGCTAAATCCTTGTGTTATATGTGCAAATGTAACATGCCTGTTTTCAAATAAAAGCTCGTTTTAAGAAACTTGTCACTCATGGGGCTTTAGCTCACGTTTTCCATTTTTCTAATTTTCTAGGTAGCGAGCGAGTTCGGGATGCTTTGTCTACACAAGAACCTCGTCTGGGTCATCTTTGGTGAAAATGGTTGGACAGTGAACCTTACAGAGGAGTCAAGGTTGCTGTCTTCACATCTCCTTTCGGGTTATGGAGGATAATCCGGGAGGGGGTGTGACACCAACGCTGAAGGACTCGAAGAAGGCAAATGGGTAACCTGGATATAGAAATGGGACCCCAATGCTCAAGGACTCGAAGAAGGCATATGGGCAGCCTGGATTATGATACCTATGTGCACATAGAGGAACGTACGACGCTGATGTGTTGAGATTACTCCACACAGCTAAGGATAATCGACGTTGAGTAGCGTTGAGCTCTGCTCCACCTCAACTAAGGGAAAGGATTTAAAATGTTTTCGACGTTGAGTAGCGTTGAGCTCTGCTCTGCCTCAACTAAAGAAAATGATTTGAAATGTTTTCAACGTTGAGTAGCGTTGAGCTCCGCTCTGCCTCAACTAAGGAAAATGATTTTATATGTTTTCGACGTTAAGTAGTGTTGAGCTCCGCCCCGCCTCAACTAAGGGAAATGATTTGAAACAAATGGAATTTATGAGTATCTTTTTATGAAATGAGCATGTATGATTTGACAATGGCATTTGAGCATGTTTTGTATGACTATGACTTGAATTGATCTGTTATATGCACTATGACTTGAATTGATGTGTTATATGCATTGTGTTTAAATGTTTCTACTATGATAGTTTTCGAGCCAAAGAGGTTTTACAAAACTAGTCACTCACTAGGCAATCTAGCTCACGCTTTCCTTGTTTTCTGTTTTCCAGGTAGCGAGCGAGTCTGGGGTGCTTAGCCTACGCAAGATCTCATCTGGGTATACTATCAGTGTTTAGTATACAGAAAATTGTAAATATTTGAACTGGATCATGTATTGTGCATATAGAGAGGAAGTTGTTGTGTATTTATGCTATTATATGACTGAGTGGAAAGGATGTGTGTATGACAAGTTAACTCTAGTGAATGTATGAAGTTGATTATGGTTTATAACTGTTTATTAGGTGAGGAAAAGTTTATGTTTGACAGTGGATGCCGTAAGAGGGTCGGTGTCTACTGTCATCACACTTCTTCCTGGGAGGGGGTGTGACACAAAAGAACCTAAGATAGAGAGGCAAAGGACTTAAACATGCATGAGACGCAAAAAAAAAAAAAAAAAAAAAAAAAAAAAATTAAATGGCTCAAAATCACGAATATACTGCAAATTTCCTATTAGGCAAACATTATCTCAAGCAAAAGCATCATGTCATCAACTGTTCTAATCATGTATCAAATAGCACAGCAAACAACATGTCAATTACATATAGTCCGAGCTCAGATGCTATGGACTCAACCAGATCACAAAAAGTCATAACCCAACCACCCATAACTTTTGAAGCATACATTGTCCCTAATGTATAAAGCAGTAAAGAGCAAGGACAAAGTAACAGGGAAACAGAAAACCTTCCTTGAAAAATTGAAGCACACAGGATGGCGTGAATTTTTTTTTTTTTTTCTCCAAAGCTTTTCCATGGGTCTTTTCTCCATCACCTATGAAAATAAAAGAAATAAGATATTAAACTAAGAAACCAAAAATAACTAAACTAAACCTAGAAAGCAATTAAATTTAAATGCCTGATTGCCTCTAGGAAGCGCAAATTTTTAACGTTGGTTGCTCGACGTGACCTGTCCCGTGTCAAGGCATATAGAAGTTGTCACACACCCTCCTAGTTCCCTCCTAACCCAGGAGAAAGTGTGATGACAGCAGACACCGACCCTCTTACGGCATCCACTGCTAACCATAAAACTTGACCATCACCTAATAAGCAGTTAAATACAATACTTGAACATCATACTTAAACTAGGGTTAAATTATCTTGCAGACATTGTTTTCCACTCAAAACATATAATTACATAAGTTCCACAACAACACCCTTAACCCTCTATATATACAACATATGATTAAGTTCAAATATTTACAATTCTCAATGTACTAAACACTGTTGATGGGCCCAGACGAGTTTCCTTGTAGGCTAAGCACCCCAAACTCGCTCGCTACCTGGAAAACAGAAAAAAAAGGAAAACATGAGCTAGGTTGCCTAGTGAGTGACTTGTTTTGTAAATACTTTCCTTCTGCTCGGAAACTAATCATGGTGTAAACAATATAAAACAATACGTATGAAACCTTTGATTCAAAATCATATCCAATGCAAAACATGCTCAAGTAGCATTGTCAAACAAAAAAAGATACACAGAAATTCAATTTATTTCAAAAACATTTTCCTTAGTTGAGGCGGAGCGGAGCTCAACACTACTTAACGTCGAAAACATCCTTACTGGGGCGGAGTAATCTCGACACACCCAACGTTTTTCCCTTAGCTGTGTGGAGTAATTGTTGTGTAAATTATATGTGTAATTGAAATTGTACAAACGCAAGGTGTGATTAAGATATGATGATGCGTTTTACATATCATGTGTTGGTGATCTTTTCAAGTTTTCCTATCCTTTACCCAAGTATAAGCAAAAGAGTAGGTTTTCTTGGTGAGTCCGAGGTCGAACACAGGCGTTATGATGATTTAGTATTTACGTGGATTTCATGCGCTGCAGTGGTAACCAAGAAATAGTTGAGATGTTTGTTTTTAATCTAAGGAAAGCGATTGTTTGTACACTAGACTAAAATGTGAGAGATGGAAAGCATGAGACATAGCAAATTCAGCTAAAGATGTGAGTGAATGGATAAAGAAAAAGTTCGGGTTGATTAACATCTAACATCGGAAATGCATAGTAGTATTCTATTCATACTTGCGTCTCTTCTCCCGGTTGTCAGCCGCTATGCGTTATATGTCTATAACGCATAGAGAGTGTTAAGAACCAAGGTTATCCCCATAGATAGGTAACACTTCTTGGCCCTTGTCAATTGAGTTCCACAATCACTTACCCTCTCGAGCAGTTTGATTATTACTACTTATGTTGATTTGTCAGATGGACATAAGCATCGAATTAAGATCGCAATTGACAAGATGAAATAGTTACACTATGGTTCTTAGTTAGATGCTAACGCAACCCTAGACCCTTGAGTGATTAGTTACTCATGGTTTCAAAGTAAAAAGCGGAAAGTATAGAGAATTGAGTAGACATGGAAGATATATATGTATTAATGAAACGGAATACAACTTTAGATAAGCTCAATGTCTTGACACAAATCTAAAATCAAGAAAGAAAAACTAAGAAAGAAAGCAGGAAAGGTGTCAATGTCTTGAGTCACCCGGATGGATGCGTGAGGTTCTGCTATGAAGTGGTCCGGCGGAGGGAAGTCTCTTCTCTCTCGAGCTATTCGTCTCCGGTCGAAGTCTGAAAGAACTCTGCTGTCACTTATGGAGTTCTTCCGAGAATCAACAACCCTTTCTCATCTCGCAGAGCTGCCCTTTTATAGATGATGTCACACCCCAACCCAGATTTACTCTATACCTAGGAAGGAGCATGATCCTATTTCCCAACATAAGACTCTATAAGATAAATACCATAAAAGAATAGCAAAACAAACAACAATCCCATAATCTCATCAGATGTACGTGCAAACTTTCAACCAACATGTTTGTATATACACATATAAAGTATAACACGTCCCCCTCTCTATCCTCATGAAATATGTTCATTACAAGATATATGAACAAACTAAGTATTTACAACTATCCCAGAGGTTCACTTCCAGATAGGCTCAGACGAAATTCTTCAGTAGGCTAGGCGTCCCGAACACGCTCACTTCCAGATGAGCATTGTAGTTCATTTTCTACTGTTATTCAAGTGCCTTCCCAAATCCCTCAGCACTTAATTTCACACTTACTCACATGTAGCTTTCACCATAAGGTCCCTCAGCCACTTATGTGTTTAGACATTTGTAATAATATTCTCTTAAATCACTAACACATCACAGACATAAGGCATACTACCATGAATCACGGTTCCTCATCAATATGCGTACTAAGTTTAACACAAGGTATAACAAACAGTCACTCACAATTGGTCCCGGCTCTAAGTGGGTTATAAGCCTCCCCGAGCTCTTCTTGGCCTGAAAATACATAATCCTCAAGTTTAGTTTCCATAATCTCCCTTTTCCTTTAGCATACAATAGCATCGTTACCCTATAGAAAATTGTAAGCTACCAGCGTTACTCAAAAGATACTTAAACTGTACTAGCGACACTGTGTTGATTAAAACCAGCGAATCTACCTTGAGGAGCGATACCCAGCGATACTCTAGCGAGAATTGTGAGACGCAAAGCCTATCTTTGCGTTGCAGCGTTACTTTCTTCGCTGCTCAGTCTCTCGCTCACTCAGAGATACATCCGCTGTGACAGAACCGTTTCCTTCTTCTTTCTTCTTCCTTCTTCAACTTGCTAAACATTTCATTTCAATCAATTTCAGTACTTTCTTCCTTCTACAAACTTGTTAAAATACAAGTCCTTCATCTTACCTCAAAATTTCATGAAGAACCTCCTCTCCGTTTAGGACATATCCTTTGACAACTCCAAGTTACCTCTAATCATTCGACAGTTCAACTTCCGTCTCTTCTTCCTGAGTTTGACACACAATTAAACAATTTCAGCTCAACCATCCTTCATGAAACCTGCTAGAGATCGAGTTAACTTACTAACCTCAAAGTTTCAACCCTAACCTTCGTCTCTTCAATTTGTTCTTCCTCCAAAACCGAGCATCACTCTGAAGAGATCACAGCAGCCGAAACCTCTGCCAAACCCAAGTTTCTCTTACGAATTCAATGAGATTTCTGCTTCAGATCAGCATGAACATCTTCTTCCACCTCCCTCCGATGTTTCGCCTTAATATGGACCCAACTCGAGCTCTGAAATGCAAGCAGAACAATTGAATTCTCAGTCCACTTATATATATATCACTGACTTGTTCTCCATTCCAACTCCATATTATAATCCGTTCAACGCATACCTTTTATGCTCAGTCTTCAGCAATGCACACGACCTCTGATGATATTCCATTTCAAACTCTCTCGCCAAATAGTTAGCATACGCATTACTTTCTCTCAGCCAACATTCCTTGTCCAACGCATACCCGCCTTCGACGCATGGTAGCGTTCACCGCATAATAGCCTCACCGCAGATCAGCTCCCAAACTCCCCGTGGCCTTTACTTCCAACGGCACACTGCCTTCAATGCTTTGACACATAATGATCCTCGATACCAAGTGATCCTCCATGCCTTATGCCCTCTACGCGTTGCAACTTCAGCGCATGGTAAGCTTCCCTCACCTTTGCGTTTACACCAAAATTATTTCCTCCACAACAGGTTGCCATCAACGCATAGCTTACACTTAGCCATTTCCCCACTCCAAATGCAAGCAAGCCAACTAGTTTTACCCATTCACCCATCTCTCGGCCCCTTCTTACCTTGCGTTCTCACAAAAATAGATGTGGGGCTTACAGATGATGCGTTCGCAATTAATGGCAAATTTGCTTGATTGGCGGCGAGATCGATATCATGCATCCATCTCGCCTGATTGCGTGATTCTCGGGTCAATTAAGATCCACCACTTTAGCCACAAATCATGCTCGTCAATCATCCGTCAACCTCTCAAGATTCTGATTTGATTCTCAGCGCCTTGCATTAATGGTCGTCTATGCGTCCATGAATAGTTTGGCCGATGTCAACGCGTCGTAGGTTACTAACGCATAGTTATGCGTTGAATAGTTGTTAACGCATCGTCAGGTAGTTCGCGTTCCATTCAGATCATGCGTCCACGAAGAACAGATTGCTAACAAGTCGTCCTGCGTTAAGAAGTCATCAACGCATTGTTTGCATTCCTGCGTCAAACCATGCGTTTTAGGCTCAAAAAGTGGTAAAATCATTTATCTTCCTAAAAATACAAGAGTATAACGCAAAGGAAGATTTCTTAATAAAAATTAACATAACTTGCCGCATGCTTCTCTATTTAATCTCTATTTATCTAAGAAAAAGGCTATCACAACTTGTATTTCTACAAGTTAACAGTAATCTCAACACAACAACGTCTATCATTCCTCTATGTGCACATAGATATCATATCCTGGGTTACCCGAGTACCTTCTTCGAGTCCTTCAGTACCATATTCTCTGAGTCCTTCAGCATTGGGGGCAATCTTTATACTTAGGTTACCCATATGCCTTCTCCGTGTCCTTCAGCATTGGGAACCATTTTCATATCTCGACTACCCACAACCTTCTCCGTGTCCTTCAGCATTGGGAGTCACTATACTAAAGTTACCCATATGCCTTCTTCGTGTCTTTCAACATTGGGAACCATTTCTATATCCCGGTTACCCACATGCCTTCTTCGAGCCCTTCTGCATTGGGAGCCTTTTCAAATACATTATTAAAAAAACAACATGTTTTGAAAATAGCATAATATAAATTCACGAGTTTTTAACATTTCAAATCTTCACAATTTCATTCACAAGCTTCAATGCTTTCCATTAAATCATAAATTAACAAACAGCATGCTTCATTAAACAACCAACATGCTTCAAACAAGTTCCAATATAAAACACATAATATGCACGTTAAAACTCATGAAAGCATAATCATATAACCATGTTTCAAACATAATCTTTCAACAATGAAACTTTGTTCAAAGTAAACACATTTTAAATACAAGTGTCACTCACTACTTGTCGTGGGCCTTTAGCGGATTATACACCTTTCCTAGCTCTTCTCGGCCTGTAATGATACATTTCCCTTTATTAGTTTTCCTTAAAATTCCTTTAACATAACCAAAAAGCTTTAAACATTTACACTTGTTCAATGGTTCACCACTGAGACCAATATCCATCAAAATAATCATTAATGAGCGAGATTTCAAACAGCTAGCGAGATAAACTAGCGAAACTGAGTTGCTAACAAAACTGTACTAGCGATACCATGACTAGCGAGACTAGAGAGACTTAATTAGTGAGACTAGCGATACCCAGTGAGAGTTGTGAGACGTAAAGCCTCCAGCGATACCAGCGACACCCGTCTCGCTGCTCACACTTAATCTTTCAGTGTCGCTACTTTTCCAGCGATACCCGTCTACCAAAGCTTCTACCTTCACTTCTCTTTTCGCTTCTATCTGTTAAAAGTCGCATTTCTAGCCCAAATTAGAACTTCTTTCCTTCTAATTTACCTCAAGATTTCAAAGCTTAACTCCTCTTCGTTCGACAGATATTTTCAAGTTACTATGAGTTGCTCCAAATCACTCGAGAAATCCGTACCAATTGCTTCCACCTAACATTTAACATGTTTCTCTTCAAATTCAGCTCAACCATTCTTCATAAGAATCGTTAAAAATTGAGGTAACTTCCCAAGCTCAAATTCTCAGCCCTAAACTTGATCTCCACAGCTCGCTATCCTCCTAGTACCAGACCTTGCTCCGATTGCGCGATAGCAATCAAACCTTCTGTTCCAGCTTCAATTACACCACGAAATCGATCAGAATTCTACTCAAATTTGCTCTAGACTCCTTCTTCTACCTCTCTTCGTCGCTCAGCTAAAAAATGGAATCGGTTGAATGATGCGCACTTTGAGTGTTAACCGCAAGTGTACGGGTCAAGTTATAATATAAGACGGTTAAGTCCGAATATCGTTCCACTAGAGATCCAATTGGGAAGGTTTAAGTTACTTAGCTATTCTAGAGTTGAATCAATTTTATTTGAGGATTGAAATTGAATATGATAAGTTATGGAAAATACAAATCAAATAAGGAAAGTATCAAAGGGAGAAACACAAGAGTCAAAGAGAGTTCTAGGGTAATGAATCCTTGTTTATTTCATCATGCAATATTATAGATTTCATGGTTTTTATTGTAATTCATATGCCTAAGTCTAGAAACTTAATTCCAAGTTATTTTCTCTCAAAAGCAACCATTTCTCATGCAACTCGATTGATTATTAATCTCTTAAAACCAATACAAAATTACATGGCATTAAAAATAGTCTTTAGCAACTTTTATTGTCAACCTAACTACTCTCGTGATAGATTAACAACAATTCATTGTTATAGATCAAGTTAAACAAACAATCTCTCAATCATACATCTAACCTAACATGTGAAGATGGTCAATCCATAAGAATTAAACACAATAACAATGAAAAGCATAATCATTCCAACAAAACCATGAAAGTCTACAAAATCAACATAAATTCATAAACAAATCATCAAAACCCTAAAACTAAAGAGTTTAGCCACTCATAGCTTGAAGCAACATGTTTAAGCAAAATAAACAAAGAAAGAGTGTAAAGAAAGGGAAACTCTACTGAAAAGAGGCTCTTGATTGAGGTAGTACCGTCACGATCTCCTTGGCTCTCACGTCGGAATTCGAAGGGCACCACGACTATCTCGAATTCTTTTCCTCTTCCTTGCAACTAACTCACTCTTTGAACTCTCACTTAATTCTCTCCTTTTTGTGCCTCTTTAGGTCTGCAACTTTCCTTCTTTGTTTTGATTTTTTTCCTGGATCATTTGGGCTACTGGAAACCCCCAAATTTATAGAGTTTGGCCGCCCAAAAATTTTCCAAAAATACAAAATTTTCATCTAAGGAAAGCTGGCGCCGTGGCGCTAGGGCTGCATCCAAAAAAGTTTGCTCTCGAGTTTTAGCGCCGCAGCAGCGCCGTCCAAGCGCCGCGATGCTGGGATGCGTTTCAGAAATATTGCTCTCGGCGCCGCGATGCTACTATGCGTCCAGAATGATGCGTTCATGTTTCAGCGCCGCGGTAGCGTCGTCTTGGCGCCGCGGCGCTATCCCCAAAATTCGCCCTTTTTAGTTTTTTTTCAACTCTTTTTCGCCGTATTCTTGCTCGGTTTTGATCCTTTAGTCGTTTCTTCTAATTTTCCTCGTTTTAACCTAAAAATCACTAGCAAACAAGTGAAGTCTAATATAAACTCCCTTAATTTGAGAGAGTAGAAAGCACTTTTCAAGTGCTTATCATTGAAGCTTTTGAAAATGCAGAAAATGATTGAAAACTCAGATTTACATACTTAAATGCGCTGCCAACTTACTTCCATTTTCTCTTTTATTTTATTTTATTTTCCAATAAACAAAGTCACTCCTTCAGCATACGAACGCAACTCCTTTGGAAAACTTGGATGTTAGCTTGAATGCATAGCACCATGCGTCGGTCCTATACGCTCTCATGAATGCATGCTTCTCCAACGCATCCCCTTACTAACCTCAACCAACGCCACTTGCCCAATGACCTCAACAAACGCATAGCACCAACCATCACCCATGCTCAACCTCTCGAACGCATGCCTCAACAAGCCAACGCATCAACCCTTATGCTTAGGCTCGGCTTCCCAAGGTCTTCACCTATTTCCAACCATTACCCATGCTCATTCTCATGGACGCATACCTCAACCTAGCCAACACATAGCCACTCGAGCCAAAGGCTCTTAGCCATCTTTTCTCAATCGCTCGCCTACTTTGCTTGCCATCTTCCAAAGATAAGAGTAGGGCTTACAGAAGTTCTCATATTTCTTCGGTCCCTTCTTTATTGAATTGATGTAGCTTTCAAAGCCCAACAAGCTTCTTTGTTTCTGTAGGGCGCTAGACAGGTTGAATTTGGGTTTTTCGGAATATCTAAAAAATGGTAAAAATAAAGAATCAAAAGACTGAAGGGACTTAAAAGATTCCAAAGAAATAAAAGACTCAGCCGACTCGTGAGAACTTAAGGAGGATTCAAAAATATACGAAATACTAGGAGTTAGAACAGGGCGAGGTCTTTCGATCTTTAACTCTATCACCTAAATTTCGTCTAGTTTGGGCTCGGGATCCTCCTTAGCTTCACAAACTAGCAAGCATGGCATGACATCCTCATCATCACCATAGGTGTAATACTCTGTAAGGAACTCGACTTCAGTGGTACAGACGATGGGCTGCTCTTATGGAGTCTCTAATCTTTGGACGATATTAGTCAGCTGGTCTACTTGGTCACCCATGTTTTGCAACTGAGTTTGAGTTTCTTGTTGTAACTTAAAACAATTGTTAGCAAGTTCAGACACTAAAAACTCCAAAGTCATACCTGGGCACAAATCTCATGGAAGTAGTTCCTCCTCCACCACATCGACATGGACCACTAATGTCTTTGAGCCACTGGCAAGCAAAAGAAATAGTCTGGAAATGACTCGTCCTGCCTCCCAATTGATTCAGAAACTTGAGCGGCAAGGCCATTCAATCTCTGAAGATCAGCTCTAGCCTCCACTCTAGAATAGAGACTGTCCTACTGGAAGCACCTGAACTCTTGTTGCCTATGGAAGTTGTCCTGCTGAAACTCAAAAGTGTTGTCAGCAAACTCCATAACCAAAGCCTCTAAAGACTTACCTAAACTAGAAGATTGAGCATGTGTTAACTAGTGAGGGGTGATGTAGTCTTGGGCATATGGGCTTGGCTGCCATTGTCACACCCCCTCCCGGATTACCCACCTAACCTGAAAGGGGATGTGAAGACAATAAACATCACCCCACTTGTGACGCATATTGTCTCATCTTACATTCCTTCCTGTGCATACATTTACTCATATACATACATAGAACTCAATCATACTACACATGCACATAACATTATATGATTCCCTGTATAGAGTACACTTTTATTACATAGCATAATTTCAGTTCCATATCCATCACACAACGTACAAAATTCCACTGCAATCCCCATTCAAAACTACATGGTCTACATGCCATCTACATAAGTCATATACAACGTACAACTCTCAGACTTGACTGAATTTTGAGAACTCGAGACTTAGGCAGGGTGAGCTCAAGTAGGCTAAGCACCGGGAACGTTCTTGCTACCTGGGGGGAGAAAAGGAAAACATTGGAAAACATAAGCTAACAGCCCAGTGAGTGACAAATCTTTGTAAAACGAGCATTCATTGAAAACAGGCATGTTACGTATAACGAATAAGTAAGAGTTTAACATTTTGTTCAAATTAAACATGCTTTCTGTTGTGATGATATTGTTGTGTGAATTAACCTAACGCAAAGTGCTAAAATACATGATTATGGGTTCAACATGTCAAGATTTGATCATGCAATGCGTTCTATTATTATGCGTAGGTCTTGTCAAGTTTTCCTATTCCTCTACCCAAGTATAAGTAAAGTAATAGGTTTTCTCGGTGAGTCCAAGGTCGAACACAGGGATTATATTTATTTGGTTTTAATTGGATTGCATGCATTACAGTGGTAACCAACAATTGTGTGAAATTGTGTTTCTAATCTAGAGAAAGCAGATGTTTGTACACTAGACTAACAGTTGTGGAATATGGGAAGCAATGCGACACAGCAAGTTCAGCTAAGATGTGTATGAATGGATAAAGAAAAGAGTTCGGGTTGATTAACATCTAACATTGGAAACGCACAGTAGTACTCTATTCATACTTGCGACTCTTCTCTCGGTTGTCAGCCGCTATGCGTTATATGTCTATAACGCATAGGAAAGTGTTAAGAACCAAGGTTGTCCCTGTATACAGGTAACACTACTTGGCCCTTGTCAATTGAGTTCCACAATCACTTACCCTCTCGAGCAGTCTGATTATTACTACTTATATCGATTTGTCAGATGGATATAAGCATCGGATTAAGCTAGCAATGGACAAGTTAGAATAGTTACACTGTGGTCCCTAGTTAGATGATAACGCAACCCTAGACCCTTGAGTGATTAGTTACTCATGGCTTGAAAGTATAAAGTGGAGAGATGAGAAAAGTGAATAGACATGGAAGATAATTGTATTGATGAAAATGAGATACAAATTTCGATAAGTCAATTTCTTGATACAAATCTAAAATTCAAGGAAGAACAGTAAGAAAGAAAGCAGGGTAAGGCGTCAATGTCTTGAGTTGCCCGGATGGAAGCGTGATGATTTGTTGTGAAGTGGTGCGGCGGATGGAAGACTCTTCTCTCTCGAGCTATTTGTCTCCGGTTGAAGTCTGAGAGAACTCTGCAGTCACTTATGGAGTCCTTTCGAGAATCAACAACCTTTCTCCTCTTGCAGAGCTGCCCTTTTATAGATGATGAAATCGCAGTTAATGGCAGATCTGCTTGATTGGTGGCGAGATTGACACTACGTCCATCTCGCCTGATTGCGTGATTCTTGGGCCAATTAAGATCCACCACTTAAGCTGCAAATCATGTCTGCCAATCATCCATCAATCTCTCAAGATTTCGATCTGATTTGCAGTGCCTTGCCGTAACGGTTGTCTATGCGTCCATGCATAGTTTGGTTGATGTCAACGCAACATAGGTTGCTAATGCGTAGTTATGCGTTGGGCTGTCGTTAACGAATCGTCTGGTTCCTGCGTTAAGGGGTCATCGACGCATCGCTTGCATTCCTGCGTGAAAACATGCGTTTTAGGCTTAACAAGTGGTAAAATCAATATCTTCATCAAAATTCAAGAGTATAACGCAAAGGAAGATTTATTAATGGAATTTATCATCAACTGCCGCATGCTTCTCTTATTTAAACTCTATTTATCTATGAAAAAGGCTATAATAACTTGTATTTCTACAAGTTATCACTTCCCATAAAATCCATTAATCTCATAAATCAAATCTTAAAACATACATGAGTGTTTTCCAAGGAGTTTATGAATATCAACTTAGTTTTTCAAACTTTTCCCTTAGTTGAGGTGGAGGAACGCTTCTACGCACTCAACGTCGGAAACCACCTTCGTTCGGGTGGAGCAAGGCTCAACACTCCCAACGTCGAAATCGTCCCTGGCTCAATGCAGAGCAAACTCGACGCACCAGCCAAATCAACCTCTATGTGCACATAGGAATATGACGGGTTGCCCAAGTACCTTCTCATGTCCTTCAGTACTGGGTCCCGGGGAAACTCACGTGCCTTCTCTTGTCCTTGAGCACTGAGCCTCCTCTAAAACGTTTTAGAATTTCGTTCACATAATAGTTCATATGAAAATCCTTTCATAGAAATCATACAAAACTTTATTCAATAACATTTCATAAAAATGCTTTCTATCAACTTTAGAAATATATAACATGCCTTATGAGTAATGCAACCAACATTAAGCATATTAAACAGTTCATTGTAAATCATACTTCATAAGAACATTTTTAATAAAATAGAATTGAAGAATAAAATAGTCACTCACTACTCTTTCTAGGCTTTACGTGGGTTATACGCTTTCCCTATTTCTTCTTGGCCTGCAAGAGACATTTACCTTGCGTTATTTAACATTAAATCTTCTTCCTTTTCTAAACTAACATTATAAGCGAGAATCCTAACGATACCAACCAACAAGAGCTGTTACTAGCGATACTTGCTGGAGCGACACTAGCGTTACCTTACCTTAGCAGCGGTACTCAACGTTATCTAGCGAGATCTGTGAGACGAAAGACTTCTTTGCGTCTCAGCGACACCCGTCTCGCTATCAGTACCAAGACAGTGTGCTGATACTTGATTCTTAACGACAGTCTGCACCGTTATTCCTTCCTTTCTTCTTGTTCTTACTTCAATCTATTAGAAGTCACAATTCCATACGGATTCAGGACTTCTTCTCTTCTATAAACTTATAGGAAATTAAGTTCTATAGCTGATAAGTACTTGAAAAGTGCTTATTATTCTCTCAAATTAAGGGAGTTTGATATTAGATTTCACTTGTTTGCTAGTGATTTTCAGGTTAAAACGAGGAAAATTTGAAGAAACGACTAAAAGATCAAAACCGAGCAAGAATATGGTAAAAAAAGAACTGAAAAACGCATCCTTGTTGAAACGCATGATGCGCTGCGGCGGTAAGGCAGCGCTGCCGCGGCGCTGAAGCAGAAACGCATCAGCATGGACGCAGAGTAGCAACGCGGCGCTGGGAAGGCGCTACCTCGACGCATCCTTGATGAACGCAAGACAACGTTGCGGCGCTGCCAAAACCCGAAAGCAACTTATTTTTGGTCGCAACGCTAGCGTCGCGGCGCCAGCGTTAATTAAACACAAGTTTTATATTTTAGGTTAAATTTTGGGCGGCCAAACTCTATAAATTGAGGGGTTTTCAGCAGCCAAAAGGGGGGAGATATATCAAGAAGATCAAGAAAGTTGCAGAACAAAAAGAAAGATCCAAAAAGGTGAGAATTAAGCTAGAGTTTCAAGAGTGAGTTAGCCGCAAGGAAGAGGAAAAAAGTTCGAGATAGTTTTGGTACCCTTCGAAGTCCGACGCGAGAGCCAAGGAGTTCGTGACGGTGCTGCTTCAGTCAAGAACCTCTTTTCAGTAGAGTTTTCCTATTCTTTACACTCTTTCTTTGATTAGTTTTGCTCAATATGTTGCTTCACGCTATGAGTGGCTAAACTCTTTAGTTTTAGGGTTTTTGATGAATTGTTTGTGAATTCATGATAACTTTGTAGACTCATGGTTTTGTTCAAATAAATATGCTTTTCATTGTTATTGTGTTTAATTCTTGAAGATTGGCCACCTTCACATGTTAGGTTAGATGTATGATCGAGAGATTATATGTTTAATTTGATCTATAACAATGAATCATTGTTAATCTATCACGAGAGTAGTTAGGTTGACAATGAAAGTTGTTAAAGACTAGTTTTAATGCCATGTAATTTTGTATTGGTTTTAAGAGATTAACTATCAATCAAGTTGCATGAGAAAGAGTTGTCTTTGAGAGAAGATAACTTGGAATTAAGTTTCTAGACTTAGGCATAAGAATTAAATCCATGAAATCTATAATTTTGCATGATGAAACAAACAAGGATTCGAAACCCTATAACTCTCTTTGACTCTTGCAATTCTCCCTTTGATACTTTCTTGGCTCGATTTTTCTTTTTCCCAAAATTGAAATATTGAATTTCAATCCTCAAATAAAATTGATTCAACTCTAGAATAGCTAAATAACTTAAACCTTCCCAATTGGATCTCTAGTGGAAACGATACTCGGGCTTAACCGTTTTATATTATAACTTGACCCGTACACTTGCGGTTAACACACAAAAGTGGCATATCAATAGCTTACCTCAAAGTTTCAAGGCTTAACTTCTCCTCGTTCTCTCGGTATTTCGGAATCACCTCATGCTGTTTCGGATTGCATATCAATCTTATAAGCTCTGCTTTTCCTATGGATTCACATAGTAAATCTTCAATTTCAGCATTACCGTCCTTCACAAAAGTTGTTAGGAATTATGTTAACTTACTAACCTCCAATTTTCATCTCTAAACTCTGCTTCCTCTACACGTTCTACTCTGAATATCAATCACTGCTCAAACTGTGCGACTTCAGTCATTCCTCTATTCCAGCTTCGTTGACAACATCAATATGAGTCAAATCTCGCCCAAAATCCACAAGAACACCTTCCTCAATCTTCTTCTGAAGTTTGTCTGAAATATGGAACCGACTTAAGCTCTCCAAATGTCTTAAAAATAATTAAACATTTAATTAATCCAGCTATATATACTACCGACCTAGCCTTTACAACCACTAGGACTTATGTTGCCGACTTACCCTTCACCCACAGACTAGCGCAGGGTTCTTATCTCAACGCGAGGTATTCATGTTAACTTCTCCTCCAACGCCTCCAGCAACTGACCACACCCAACGCATGGTGTCGTCCTCAACGCCTCCTATTTTTTACGCATACATTTCCGTCATACAATACTACTTTCGTCGCGTCAAGACCATTCTGTCTTCGACGCAGGGTGACTCCAACACATGTCTGTCTTTGACGCAGGGTGACTCCAACACATGTCTGTCTTCGACGCATCGACTTCAGCGCATAACTATCCTCAACGCAGAGTGACTTAAACGCATGGTTCAAGCACATTTCCTCCCCCGCCAGAATTACTTATCCTTCAACGCGGGTAGCTACTTCAGCTCACTAACCTCCGTGAATCAACCACAACGCATGGACTTGGCCAACACTTAGCCAAAATTTTACTTTCCGAAAATTCTTGCTCTCGCTCACGACCACTTCTCCCTTTGAAACGCATAGCCACAAACGCATGGCCGCACCCCAACGCTTGGTAAGCAAATTAGTGCTTACAATTCCTTACTCCCTTTTTAAGAATTTCGTCCTCGAAATTCAAGTAGGATTACGGTAAGAAAAGGTGAGGGTATTTTATTTTCATTTGCTCTTCACTTTCCCATGTTGCCTTTTCGACTTGATGGTTTCTCCATAAGACCTTCACAAGCGGTATCGTTTTTGTTCTTAATACTTGTTATTTGCGCTCAAGAATTTGCACAGGCTCTTCTTCATAAGATAAGTCTTCATTTACCTGAATAGGTTGAGTTTCTAAAACATGCGTAGGATCGGGAATATATTTCCTCAATAGAGAGACATGGAATACATCGTGTATTTTGGACAATTCCGTAGGTAACGCTAATCGGTAAGCCGAAGGTCCTATGCGTTACAGAATCTCATAAGGTCCAATGTATCTTGGACTTAATTTCCCTTTCCTTCCAAATCTCAATATTCCCTTCCAAGGAGATAATTTCAAGAAGACTTTATCCCCAATTTCAAATTCTAAATCTCGACGCCTCCTATCAGCGTAACTCTTTTGTCGGTCCTGTGCGGTTTTCAATCTTTCTCTTATAAATTTCACATTTTCAGAAGTGGTTTGAACTAATTCTGGCCCTATTAACTTCTGTTCTCCTACTTCACCCCAGCATATAGGAGTTCTGCGACGCCTACCATATAACGCTTCATAAGGTGTCATTCCAATGCTGGAATGATAGTTATTATTATAGGCAAACTCCATTAAAGGTAGGTGAGTATCCCAGCTTCTTTTAAATTGCAGCACACACGCATGCAACATATCCTCTACAGTTTGAATTGTTCTTTCTGATTGCCCATCAGTTTGAGGATGGAAGGCTGTGCTAAATTTAAGTTTAGTTCCCAACGCATGCTGCAAGCTTGGCCAAAATTTAGATGTAAACCTTGGATCCCTATCAGAAACAATTGATACCGGTGCTCCATATTGACTTATTACTCTATCAACATACAATTTAGCCAATTGATCCAAGGTAGAAGTCACTTTGACTGGGAGGAATCTTGCGATTTTAGTAAGTCTGTCTACTATCACCCAAATTCCATCATGACCACTAGGAGTTCTAGGAAGTCCAAATAAGAAATCCATTGTAATGTGTTCCCATTTCCATTCAGGTACTGGAAGTGGTTTTAAGAGTCCACTAGGTCATTGTCTTTCCGGTTTAACTTGCTGACATATTAAGCATTTTGCTACACATTCAGCAATTTCTCGTTTCATTCCTGGCCACCAGTAATATCCTCTCAAAGTTCTGTACATTTTGGTACTAATCGGGTGCATCGCATAAGCAGAACTATGAGCTTCCTCTAGTATGGTGTTTTTCAATGTTAAATCGTTAGGAACATACAATCTTCCTTGTTTCAACAAAGTTCCATCACTTCTGATTTCAAAATCCACTCTTTTCTTAAGATTCACTTCTTCTACTATTTTCTTAAGTACTGAGTCTTTCATCTGTTTATTAACAATCTCCTCTGTCAAAGTAGATCTTAGATGGAAGTGTGCAAACAAGCCTCCTAATGCGTCCACCGATAGAGATGCGTTTGACGGCCTAAGTTCTGTTGTTAATTCCGCCTTGATAGCGTTCATTGAAGCCTTGACTTGTCTTTACTTTCTGCTCAATGCGTCGGCCACCACTTTGGCTTTTCCTGGATGGTATTCTATGGAGCAATCATAGTCTTTAATCAATTTCATCCATCTTCTCTGTCGTAAATTTAGTTCCTTTTGATCAAAGATATACTTCAAACTTTTGTGATCGGAAAGAATGCGACACCTTTCTTCGTACAAGTAATGTCGCAAAATTTTCAAGGCTAACACAACTGTGGCTAACTCCAAATCATGCGTCGGATAGTTACATTCGTGCTTCTTCAGCTGCCTCGACGCATAGGCAATTACTTTTCCTTTCTGCATGAGTACACATCCTAACCTCTGTCGTGACTGATAAGCACTTGAAAAGTGCTTATTATTCTCTCAAATTAAGGGAGTTTTATATTAGGTTTCACTTGTTTGCTAGTATTTTTCAAGTTCAAACGAGGAAAATTAGAAGAAACGACTGAAAGATCAAAACCGAGCAAGAATATGGAGAAAAAGTGCTGAAAAACGCATCCTTTCTTGAAACGCATGGTGCGCCACGGCGCTAAGGCAGCGCTACTGCGGCGCTGGGGCTGAAACGCATCAGCATGGACGCAGAGCAGCAACGCGGCGCTGGGACGGCGCTGCTGCGGCGCTAAAACCCGAGAGCAACTTAATTTTGGTCGCAACGCTCGCGCCGCGGTGCTATGCGTCAGCGCCGCGGCGCCAGCGTTAATTTAAACGCAAGTTTTGTATTTTAGGTAAAATTTTGGGCGGCCAAACTCTATAAATTTAGGGGTTTTCAGCAACCAAAAAGGGGAGGAGAAATATCAAGAAGATCAAGAAAGTTGCGGAACAAGAGAACGATCCGAAAATGTGAGAATTAAGCTAGAGTTCCAAGAGTGAGTTAGCCGCAAGGAAGAGGAAAAGAGTTCGAGATAGTTTTGGTGCCCTTCGAAGTCCGACGCGAGAGCCAAGGAGTTCGTGACGGTGCTGCCTTAATCAAGAACCTCTTTTCAGTAGAGTTTCCCTATTCTTTACACTCTTTCTTTGATTCTTTTTGCTCAATATGTTGCTTCACGCTATGAGTGGCTAAACTCTTTAGTTTTAGGGTTTTTGATGAATTGTTTGTGAATTCATGATAATTTTGTAGACTCATGGTTTTGTTCAAATAAATATGCTTTTCATTGTTATTGTGTTTAATTCTTGAAGATTGGCCACCTTCACATGTTAGGTTAGATGTATGATCGAGAGATTATATGTTTAATTTGATCTATAACAATGAATCGTTGTTAATCTATCACGAGAGTAGTTAGGTTGACAATGAAAGTTGCTAAAGACTAGTTTTAATGCCATGTAATTTTGTATTGGTTTTAAGAGATTAACTATCAATCAAATTGCATGAGAAAGAGTTGTCTTTGAGAGAAGATAACTTGGAATTAAGTTACTAGACTTAGGCATAAGAATTAAATCCATGATAATTTTGCATGATGAAACAAACAAGAATTTGAAACCCTAGAACTCTCTTTGACTCTTGCAATTCTCCCTTTGATACTTTCTTGGCTTGATCTTTCTTTTTCCCAAAAACAAAATTTGAATTCCAATCCTCAAATAAAATTGATTCAATTCTAGAATAGCTAAGTAACTTAAACCACCTTCCCAATTGGATCTCTAGTGGAAACGATACTCGAACTTAACCGTTTTATATTATAACTTGACCCGTACACTTGCGGTAAACACACAAAGTGGTACATCAGTGACACATCGCAATACACTTCAAACTCCACTCCAGGGGTAGGCAATGTTAATATTGGTAATGACACTAATCTTTCTTTCAACTTTTGAAAACTTTGCTCACATTCATTTGTCCATTCAAACTTGGCTACCTTCTTGGTTAAGCTTAATAAGGGTAGTGCTATTTTCGAAAATCCTTCGACAAATCGGCGATAATAACCTGCTAATCCCAGAAAACTACGAACTTCTATCACATTAGTCGGTCTTTCCCAGTTAACTATCGCCTCTATTTTCTGTGGATCTACACTTACCCCTTCTGCCGACACCACATGTCCTAGGAACATAACGTGATCAAGCCAAAATTCACATTTACTGAATTTAGCATACAATCTTTCATTACGAAATGTCTGTAATATACACGAAGATGTTCTGTATGCTTTTCTTTATTCTCAGAATATACTAGTATATCATCGATGAACACTACAACAAATTGGTCAAGGTATGGATGGAATATACGAGTCATGAGGTCCATAAATACAGCTGGAGCATTTGTTAATCTGAAAGGCATTACTAGAAATTCGTAATGTCCATACCTTATTCTGAATGACGTCTTTGGTATATCTGTTCCTTTGATCTTCACCTGATGATATCCAGATCGTAAATCAATCTTGGAAAATACTGAAGCGCCTTTAAGATGGTCAAACAAATCATCAATGCGAGGTAATGGATACTTATTACGTTTCGTTACCTTATTCAACTGACAGTAGTCAATACATAATCTAAGTGTGCCATCCTTCTTTTTCACAAACAACACCGGTGCTCCCCACGGTGACACACTAGGTCGTACATACCCCTTGTCAATCAATTCCTGCAATTGTACTTTCAGTTCCTTTAACTCCTTTCGTGCCATTCTGTATGGAGTTTGTGAAATTGGTGCAGTTCCTGGGATTAATTCAATAGAGAATTCTATCTCCCTGTCAGGTGGCAACCCAGGTAGTTCTTCAAGAAATACATCCAGGAATTCACTTACCACTGGAATATCTTCTGGTTTCAACTTACTAACCTGTGCATCAATCACATAAGCAAGGTATGCTGAACAACCCTTGCTCAATAACTTTCTGGCCTTAACTGCAGATATTACACAAGTAGGAAGAAATTTCCTGTCTCCTCTGAAAATAACTTCAGTCCCTTCAAATCTTTTAAACACAACTTCCTTTTGGAAGCAATTCATAGTGGCACGATATTTGGATAAGAAATCCATCCCTAATATCACATCAAATTCCTGAATATCTAAGGGTATCAAATTGGCTGTCATAGCCACACCATCCATTTCTATCATACAATCTTTATACACTTCACTAGCTATCAACACATCACCAACAGAAGTATAAACAGACAATTCCTCAGGTAATGGTTCTATTATACTATTTACTCTTTTAGCAAACACTTTAGCAATAAAAGAATGCATGGCACCAGGATCTATTAAAATGTGAGCAGAAGTATTACAAATAGAAATAGTACCGGCAACCACATTAGGAGCATCATCGGCTTCTTGTTGAGTCATAGCAAAGATTTTTCCTTGCTGTCTTAATCGTCCCGTAGCTCTCTTCTGCCTTGTTCCACTAGTTCCCTCGTCAACATTTCCAGCAGCTCTTAGTGGCTGACACACCACATGTGAGGCAGTTCTTTGCTCAGGTTTATCTTCTTGCATCAATTGAGGGCATTCTCGTTTAAAATGACCAGTCTGTCCATAGTTATAACATGCATTGGCCCTACACTGTCCCCAATGATACTTCCCGCAGGTGGGACACAGTGGTTTCTGTGTGGAACTAGCTGTGGACTCACCAGGTCGCCCACTTTGAGAACCTTCTACTGACTGCACTGGACCACAAACGTTCTTTGGTCCTTGCCCCCGTGTACCTCCACTAGTACTGGTCTTAAAAGTAGTCTGTCCGCTCGATTTAGTTTTGAAGTTTCCTCCTTTAAACACGCCAGGTACAAATCTTCTTCCTGATTGTCCCGGAGTAACGCCAGAAGAGTGGACTACACGTCCACTTTTAGATGAATCACGCTCCACCTTCTTCTCCATCAAACTCCTTTCTACCCGCATAGCTGCCTCCAATAGTCTAGAAAATCCATCCATTCAACACTAGCGGTTACTGGAGTTCGTATTTCCTCCCGTAACCCTTCTTCAAACCTCTTACATCGATCAGTCTCATCTGCAATAACCGTCGTGGCATATTTAGATAGTTCTGTATATTTCTTCTCATATTCTGCCACTGTCATAGATCCCTGTATCAACCTCAAAAACTCATTCCGTTTAGCATCTTGGAATGATCTTGGACAATATTTTTCTTAGAAGACCTTCTTAAACTCATTCCAGTCTATTCCTTCTATGTCTCCTCTTCTGCTTTCCACAATCTTCCACCAATCTTCTGCCCCTTTTTGGACCAAAAATACTGCCAACTCCACTTTTCTGTCTTCAGGGCATCTCATTACACGATAGCATTTCTCGAGCAAATTTAGCCACGCTTCTGCCTCAACAGGGTCTACGGTGCCCTCAAAAGTAGTAGCACCTAAAGCCTTTAATCTTTCAATACTGTATTTCTTTTCTGGATCGGATTCCACTAATCCGATACTTGCAGCCAATCTCTGGGCAATTCTAGTAAATAGTTGTTTCTCGACATTGACCTCAGCTTGAGGATGACTAGATTCACCCTCAGACATATCTCCATAGGGAAGTAGCTTCAGGAAATCCGGCTACTGCTTGCCTAGCTCGCCTGCCTCGAGGTGGCATGTTTCCTATAGGACAATACGACATTATCATTTACTAACAATATACATGTTCCTACGCTACAATGCATGATCCTATTCCCAAGACTCTTTCGCTCTGATACCAACTTGTCACACCCCCTCCCGGATTACCCACCAAACCTGAAAGGGGATGTGAAGACAATAAACATCACCCCACTTGTGACGCATATTATCCCATCTTACATTCCTTCCGGTGCATACATTTACTCATATACATACATAGAACTCAGTCATACTACACATGCATATAACATTATATGATTCCCTGTATAGAGTACACTTTTATTACATAGCATAATTTCAGTTCCATATCCATCACACAATGTACAAAATTCCACTGCAATCCCCACTCAAAACTACATGGTCTACATGCCATCTACATAAGTCATATACAACGTACAAGTCTCAGACTTGACTGAATTTTGAGAACTCGAGACTTAGGCAGGGTGAGCTCAAGTAGGCTAAGCACCGGGAACGTCCTTGCTACCTGGGGGGAGAAAAGGAAAACATTGGAAAACATAAGCTAACAGCCCAGTGAGTGACAAATCTTTGTAAAACGAGCATTCATTGAAAACAGGCATGTTACGTATAACGAATAAGTAAGAGTTCAACATTTTGTTCAAATTAAACATGCTTTCCATAAAATCCATTAATCTCATAAATCAAATCTTAAAACATACATGAGTGTTTTCCAAGGAGTTTATGAATATCAATTTAGTTTTTCAAACTTTTCTCTTAGTTGAGGCGGAGCAACGCTTCTACGCACTCAACGTTGGAAACCACCTTAGTTGGGGTGGAGCAAGGCTCAACACTCCCAACGTCGGAATCGTCCCTGGCTCAATGCGGAGCAAACTCGACGCACCAGCCAAATCAACCCTATGTGCACATAGGAATATGACGGGTTGCCCAAGTACCTTCTCATGTCCTTCAGTGCTGGGTCCCGGGGAAACTCACGTGCCTTCTCTTGTCCTTGAGCACTGAGCCTCCTCTAAAACGTTTTAGAATTTCGTTCACATAATAGTTCAAAATCCTTTCATAGAAATCGTACAAAACTTTATTCAATAACATTTCATAAAAATGCTTTCTATCAACTTTAGAAATATATAACATGCCTTATGAGTAATGCAACCAACATTAAGCATATTAAACAGTTCATTGTAAATCATACTTCATAAGAACATTTTTAATAAAATAGAATTGAAGAATAAAATAGTCACTCACTACTCTTTCTAGGCTTTACGTGGGTTATACGCTTTCCCTATTTCTTCTTGGCCTGCAAGAGACATTTACCTTGCGTTATTTAACATTAAATCTTCTTTCTTTTCTAAACTAACATTATAAGCGAGAATCCTAACGATACCAACCAACAAGAGCTGTTACTAGCGATACTTGTTGGAGCGACACTAGCGTTACCTTACCTTAGCAGCGGTACTCAGCGTTATCTAGCGAGATCTGTGAGACGGAAGACTCCTTTGCGTCTTAGCGACACCCGTCTCGCTATCAGTACCCAGACAGTGTGCCGATACTTGATTCTTAGCGGCAGTCTGCACCGTTATTCCTTCCTTTCTTCTTGTTCTTACTTCAATCTATTAAAAGTCACAATTCCATACGGATTCAGGACTTCTTCTCTTCTACAAACTTATAGGAAATTAAGTTCTATAGCTTACCTCAAAGTTTCAAGGCTTAACTCCTCCTCGTTCTCTCGGTATTTCGGAATCACCTCATGTTGTTCCGGATTGTGTATCAATCTTGTAAGCTCTGCTTTTCCTAAGGATTCACATAGTAAATCTTCAATTTCAGCATTACCGTCCTTCACAAAAGTTGTTAGGAATTATGTTAACTTACTAACCTCCAATTTTCAGCTCTAAACTCGGCTTCCTCTACACATTCTACTCTGAATATTAATCATTGCTCAAACTGTGCGACTTCAGTCATTCCTCTGTTCCAGCTTCGTTGACAACATCAATATGAGTCGAATCTCGCCCAAAATCCGCAAGAACACCTTCCTCAATCTTCTTCTGAAGTTTGTCTGAAATATGGAACCGACTTAAGCTCTCGAAATGTCTTAAAAATAATTAAACATTTAATTAATCCAGCTATATATACTACCGACCTAGCGTTTACAACCACTAGGACTTATGTTGCCGACTTACCCTTCACTCGCAGACTAGCGCAGGGTTCTTATCTCAACGCGAGGTATTCATGTCAACTTCTCCTCCAACGCCTCCAGCAACTGACCACACCCAACGCATGGTATCGTCCTCAACGCCTCCTATTTTTGACGCATACATTTCCGTCATACAATACTACTTTCGTCGCGTCAAGACCATTCTGTCTTCGACGCAGGGTGACTCCAACACATGTCTGTCTTTGACGCAGGGTGACTCCAACACATGTCTGTCTTCGACGTAGGGTGACTCCAACACATGTCTGTCTTCGACTTCAGCGCATAACTGTCCTCAACACAGAGTGACTTAAACGCATGGTTCAAGCATATTTCCTCCCCACCAGAATTACTTATCCTTCAACGCAGATAGCTACTTCAGCTCATTAACCTTCGTGAATGAACCACAACGCATGGACTTGGCCAACACTTAGCCATAATTTTACTTTTCGAAAATTCTTGCTCTCGCTGACGACCACTTCTCCCTTTGAAACGCATAGCTACAAACGCACGACCGCACCCCAACGCTTGGTAATGCAAATCAGTGCTTGTAGCCATCCTCGAAATCTATAGTCAAATGACTCCTCCCACCGAGGATGGTGAGACTCGTAGTCCAAATGACTATAATACCCCTCCTAGGATAATCTTCGTGGTGTTGGGCTCCACTACAACCTTGGGCACACTGCCTCTACTTGCTGTGAATTCCTTCCCACCAATTGGCCAACCAAGAAGGTCAACTCAGTGAGCTGGCGTCTTATCCCACTCACCTCGTAAAAGATCTATTGCTCCGCCACTAGATGTCCAAGACTGATTTGGAAATCCTGTCATGCTTAATTGACACAAAAAGAAAACAAATCAAAGCAAAAGAACACTTTAACTAAAAATTAACTAAGAAGAACTAATTGGCTTCCCCAGCAACGTCAATTTGGTGGACAGATTTTGTCGCCCAATTCCATGCCAAATAAATTTTCCTAACTTTACCCACACTAGTAGTGGCAAGTCGGGTCGTACATAGGGTGCACTATGAATTCTCACGATTGGACAATTTTTAATTCAAGTTACCGGAGAGGGGTTTTGTGAAACGATAGATTGCAAGAAAAACTAAATTTCATAAAAGTAAAATACGGAGATAAAAGGAGTAAAATTCAATTGGAGAAAGCTCTAGCTTGGGTTGGACGGGATTTTCTTTATTCGATGTTCTTGCTCATTGGTTCATCATTACTAAATTCGTGATACTTGCACCTAATCAATTTAATTGTCAAGGCCAAAATTAAATTGTCCTAGTCGACAAGTTAGACTTAAGACAAATCAATGAAAGGCATGCAAAATTTGTACTAAATCTAACCGCATTAAGTTTAAGGGAAAATTAGGTAGAACATTTAACTGGAAAGACCTAGATTAAATATTCTATTGATTTAATCCTAGGTTGATTAGAGGAATGTGCATCACAATTCAGATTTGCAAGCTAACCTAACCTATCGATTCCTATGATTGACATACAGCAAGTGTCATGAACAGTAATACAACGAAAGCAATAATCAAAACAAACATCAGCATTATAATTTGATCATAATTCTCATAAAATCTAGATTAAATCATGCGTATAAAGAAATTGGTTCGAAACCTCACAAGAACAATGACTACAAAGAAAAATCCCTAACCCAAGCTAGAAAAACGTGTACCTTAGCCCATAATCGGCATACTGATTGATGGGTTCAAGTTTCAAGGTATAGAAAGATAAAAAGAAGAGGAAAAATAGAGAAGATTCGGGTCTTCGGCGGCTGGTGGCTGATCCCCCAACCAAGAAATTGAAGGTCTAAATTAAAGAAATCGTCGGAGCGTCGCGACGCTGACGCTAATTTGCACGCATTCAACTTTGGGTTGCCACAACGATTGAGACAGCGTCGCGGCACTGTTACTCTACGCTAGCTGATTGCTTTCGAGAAAAAGTGTTGCAGCTGCGCCATGACATCAAGGGCATTTTGGTCATTTTGGAGTTCTCTTTTCCGATTGATGCTATGAAACTCTGTTTCAGTCCATTTTAGCCTCAATTCATTGCTAACGTCCCATTCTACTTGTTAAGTTCTTGAAACTTACAAATAACATAATAGACACATCAAATAGCACAACGATCCCAAGTTAAGCTGAGGAAGATAACACATTTTAGGTGCCAAGGAGAAGTGAAGGCCCAACAAAGAGAGCTTTCGAGTTGCGACCTGATGGAGCACTATTAAAGCATGGTCGAATTTATGTGCCAAGGGATACTGAAGTTATGCAGGCGATTCTTGAAGAAGCACATAGCTCAGCTTATGCTATGCATCCTGGATACTAAGATGTATAGGACGTTAAGAGATTTCTATTGGTTGTCAAGTATGAAGAGAGAGATAGTTGAGTATGTCACGAGATGTTTAATATGTCAACAAGTTAAACCTGAACGACAAAAACCACAGGATTACTAAATCCACTCCATATTCCTTAGCGGAAGTAGGAGAATGTTAAGATGGATTTTTTGATGGATTTTCTATTTGGATTGCCAAAAACTTTAGTCGGAATGGATGGAGTTTGAGTGATTGTAGATAGATTGACAAAGACAGCACGATTCTTACCCATTAAGGCAACCTATACATTGGAAGGCAGCATATACATTGGATAAGCTAACTCAAATGTACGTGGATAAGATTATAAGTCAATACAGAGTTCCAGTATCTATTATATCAAATAGAGATCCTAGGTTGACTTCAAAGTTCTGGGTAAGTTTGCAACAAATCTTAGGAACTAAGCTACAATTTAGTACGACTTTCCATCCCCAGACTGATGGACAGTCTGAGAGGACGATCCAGACCTTGGAAGATATGCTTCGAGCATGTGCCTTGCAATTTAAGGGAAGCTGGAACGAGTATTTATATCATTGATGGAGTTTTCTTACAACAATAGCTACCAGTCGAGCATAGGTATGGCTCCGTATGATGCTTTGTATGGTAAACTGTTGTGCAACAAATCTAAAGTTCAAAAACTTGTTGCACTTGACATTCTAAAGTGCCAAAACTTGTTGTTGCGTTTATCTATTATTAAGCTTACTATCATGCGTTCAACATATTATGCGTTCAACATGCTTAATATTATGCGTTTCTAATCTGTCAAGTTCTCGGTGAGTCCGAGGTCGAACACAGGGACTATGCAGATTCTCTAATTAATTGGATTATTTGAGTTGGAGTGGTTACCAAAAATATTTAATAAGGGATGCGTCTAACTAAAGAAAGCGATAACATGTACACTAGATTAAAAAGGTGGTGGATGGTAAGGTATGCGACACAGCAAAGTTAGCTAAAGTGGATTAAATGAATGGGTAAAAACAGGGCTCGGGTTGGTTAACATCTAAAATCAGAAACGCATAGTGATAGTCTATTCATACTTGTGACTCTTCTCCCGATTGTTAGCCGCTATGCGTTATATGTCTATACCGCATAGGAGAGTGTTAAGTACCAAGGTTATTCCTATAGACAGGCAATACTTCTTAGCCTTGTCAATTGAGTTCCACAATCACTTACTCTCTCGAGCAGTCTGATTATTACTACTTATATCGATTAGCTAGATGAACATAAGCATCAGATTAAGATTACAATTGACAAGATGCAATAGTTACACTATGGTTCTTATTTAGATGCTAACGCAACCCTTGACCCTTGAAAGATTAGTTACTCATGGATTCAAAGTAATAAGCGGAAAGTCTAGAGAAATGGATAGACATGGAATAATTGTAGATTAATGAATGAAATACAATTTTAGACAGTACAACGTCTTGATAACAAATCTAAAATCAAAGCTAAAAAAAGATAGAAAGCAGGAAGGCGTTTCAATGTCTTGAGTCGCCGGAATGAAAGCGTGAAGTTTTGCTGTGAAGTGGTCAGGCAGAGGGAAGACTCTTCTCTCTCGAGCTATTCATCTCTGGTTTTCTTCTGGAGAGAACTCTGCTGTCACTTAGGAATTCTTCCAAGAATCAACAACCCTTTTTCAGCTTGCAAGGCTGCCTTTTTATAGAGGCTGCGTTCGTAATCAGTGGCAAATCTGCGTGATTGGAGGCGCAATTGATGTCGTGCGTCTATCTCACCTAATTGCGTAATTCTCGGTTCAATCTAGATCCACCACTTTAGCCACAGATGCATGTCAATCTTTCTGACAATCTCTCAAGATTCTGATCTGATTTTTCGCTGCCTTGCGTTTCTAGTCGTTATGCGTCCATGGGGAACTTGGTTTCATACGTTCACTTATGTCGACGCATCCATATGTTACTAACGCATGATCCTGTGTGGAGCGGTTGTCAGTGCATCCACAGGTTGCTTGCATTCCTGCATTAAAACATGCGTTTTAGATTCAAAAAGTTATAAAATAATTATCTTCATCAATTTACAAGAGTAGAACGCATAGGAAGATTTATCAATAGAATTTAACTAATACTACCACATAATTCTCTATTTAATCTCTATTTTTCTAAGAGAAAGGTTGTAATAACTTGTGTTTCTACAAGTTATCATAAACCATGTAGGACTTCAGTATGCTTGGGTGAGGTTGGAGAAAGGAAATTAGTCCGATTGGAGATTGTACAAATTACTACCGAGAAGGTGTAAATAACTAAGGTGAATTGAAAATCGGTTGAAAAGTGTTTTCTATTCTCTCAAATTAAGGGAGTTTATATTAGATTTCACTTGTTTGCTAGTGGTTTTCAGGTCAAAATAAAGAAAATCAGACGTGAAGACCAAAAGATAAAAAATCGAGCCAAAATACAGTGAAAGAGTGAAGGAAACTCCAAATCTTCCAAAAACATGTTGATATTGTAGACTCCTCATGGTTTTGTTGTAATACTTATGCTTTTCTTTGTTATGATACTTAAAGTTTTGTTGAATGACCATGTTTGAATGTTAGGTTAGATGTATGATTGAAATATTGTATGTTTAACTAGATCTATAACAAAAAGTTTTTAATCTCTCATGAAAATAGTTAGGTTAATAATGAAAGTTGCTAAAGACTATGCTTAATGCATTTAATTTGTATTGATTTCAAGAGATTAGTAATCAATTGAGTTGCATGAGAAAATGTTGTTTGTTAGAGAAAATAACTTGGAATTAAGTTTCTACACTTAAGCATATGAGTTACAAAAAAATCCATGAACCCTAAAAGATTGCATGATGGATTAAACAAGGATTCTTTACCCTAGAACTCTCTTTGATTCTTGTGTTTCTTATCTATTTACTTTCCTTTTTTTAGTTTTCCAGAGTCACAACTTCAATTCCAATCCTCAAACAAAATTGATTCGATTCTATAATAGCTAAGTAATTTAAACCTTCACAATTGGATCCTCAGTGGAACAATAATAAGACTTCACCGTCTTATATTATAACTTGACCCGTACACTTGCGGTTAACAATTAAAGTGCGCATCAAGTTTTTGGCACTGTTGCCGGGGATCCAAAGAACGGTTTTTGTTATTTAATATTCATTAGAATTGATAAATCTTAATTTGAGATGTATATTATTTTTATTTTTATTTATTATTATTATTATTATTATTATTATTATTATTTTCTTTTTTAGTTGATAATTTTGTCGGTTTATGCCTCGTGACAACACTAACATCCTTCCTCTTGATCCCGAGATTGAAAGGACGTTGTAGAAGAAACCTAAGGGTTCAACACAATCAAACCGACGAGATGGCGGAGGAGATACCAAAGGAAATTCGGGACTACTTCTAACTGACATTGCTGGCAAATCAACCCAACATAATGAATGTGCCCATCAATGTCAACAACTTTGAATTAAAACCTGGGTTGATCCAGATGACTAGAGGGCTCGCCTTTAGAGGAAGAACTAATGAAGATCCTCACAAGCACTTACGATCCTTCTTAGAGATATGCGAAACGATAAAGATGAATGGTGTTTCTAACGATGCGATTAAACTAAGACTTTTTCCTTTCTCTTTACAGTCTGGATAGTATCACTGCATGGGAGATTTTAGCTCAAGCTTTCTTGAACAAATATTTTCCACCAGCTAAATCACAAAGGCTAAGAACGGAGATAGGGACATTCTGCCAACTTGAGGATGAACAACTTTATGAGGCTTGGGAGAGGTATAAGGGTCTCTTGAAAAGATGCCTTCAACATAGTTACCCGGATTGATTGCAAATTCAACTCTTCTATAATGGATTGTCAAGCTCAACCAAATCCATTTTAGATGAAACCATCGGAGATTCAATTTTCTCAAAGAATGCTCAAGAGTCCTATACTATTCTAGAAGACTTGGCCACTACATCGTATAATTGGCCATGTGAACGGTCTTCTCCAATGATCCCAAAAGCCGCTAGAGTATATAAGGTGGATGAGGTAAAATCTCTAAAAGCTCAATTGGCTTCTCTCACTAATGCCTTAT
The DNA here is from genome assembly GCA_030954485.1 of Citrullus mucosospermus. NCBI lineage: Eukaryota > Viridiplantae > Streptophyta > Magnoliopsida > Cucurbitales > Cucurbitaceae > Citrullus > Citrullus mucosospermus. The sequence continues at coordinate 13,342,269 of CM062064.1, forward strand.
CTAAATTGTCTCAAGGAAGCCAAGCCTAGTCAAGGCCACCATCCATAACTTCCCTTGCGACCATGGCAAATCAACAAGAGACAAGTGAGTTAGAGGTAGCCAATTATGTGGATAGAGGTCAACAACTCCCGACGCACTATCATCCCAACTTGAGGAATCATGAAAACTTCTCATATGCCAACAACAAAAATGTGTTGCAAGCACCTCAAGGATTCAATGGAGTGGGGAATGCAAAGACATCATCATTAGAGGACATAAAGCTTGTCACACCCCCTCCCGGATTATCCTCCATAACCCGAAAGAAGATGTGAAGTCAGCAACCTTGACTCCTCTGTAAGGTTCACTGACCAACCATTTCTTTTACCAAAGACGGCCCAGACGAGGTTCTTGCATAGGCAAAGCATCCCGAACTCGCTTGCTACCTGGAAAATTAGAAAACATGGGAAAACGTGAGCTAAAGCCCCGTGAGTGACAAGTTTTGTAAAACTATCTTTTATTCGAAAACAGGCATGTTACAGTAATACACATTAAAATAAGGATTTGACATGTTAATTCAACAGAAACAGATTTCCACAAATCTTTGTCAATCACGTAAATCCGTTCTAACTCCATAGAATCGTTTTCAAGAATATTTAAAAAGAAAACCGTTTGGTTTTTCAATCTTTGCCCTTAGTTGAGGTGGAGCAAAGCTCAACTTTCTCAACGTCGAAAACATCCTTAGTTGGGGTAGAGCAAGGCTCAACGCATCCAACGTCGAAATCATCCCTGGCTTCAAGCAGAGCAAGCTTGATGCACTAGCCAGTTAACCTCTATGTGCACATAGGAATATGACGGGTTGCCCATGTACCTTCTCATGTCCTTGAGTACTGGGTCCCGGGGAAACTCACGAGCCTTCTCAAAGAGACAAGCACTGAGCCTCCTCTTAAACATTTTATCAATCATTTTGAGTAGATCATTCATATAATACCTTTCATAGAAATCAAGATGTTTCTTGATAAACTGTATTTTGCAACATGCTTTTCAATATAGTAAAACAATAAGATTACATGCCTTTTAAACGATGTGTTTCAAGAAATCAGTTATCATAAACCATATCATATAAGAACAGTTCAACAAAACTCAATTTGAAAAGAGAAGAGAGTCACTCACAATTACTTAAGATATTTCCTCTTTTCCTTCCAATCCTTGTCTTCCCGAGCTCCTTGAACGCAAGGGTTTGGGCTTCTAATCCGCAAACTATTTTTGGTAACCGGTTGGACGCAACCCTGCCCTTAAACGCAAGGTGCAAACTCACTCTTCTTACTCTTTTGGATGCGTCGACCTTCCCTGGACGCAAGGTCTAACTTGAACACATCGTGGCGTTCACCCTTCTCGACACAAGCCAACTTTTTAACACCAAATGACTTGAGTGTCAAGGTTGTCTTTGGCCGCAGACTTCCTCCTTGAAACGCAAGGTTTTCTTCTTCCAGCTCTCTTTCTTTCCTTCTCTCAAGGATTATTATCACCGAATCATCAGTCATTACTTTTCCCCTCAAGGTCCTATTTATAGAGAACTTATCATTCTACCTCTCCTCTTTTGCTGCCACTTGTTTGCCACATGTCATGTTGCATGCTTAATTAATCATGCATTAGTCCAAGTGTCACTTTTCATGAAATGTTTATCATGCTTTCTAACACCTCCTAGTTAATGAGGTGTCCCAATCATGTGTAACCACCTGGCATATAGGCTTACCTTATGCGTCCGTTATGTTCCAATATACAACTACCCAATCATTCTTGTGTTCCTATGCGTTTATAGACCCTTCTTCCAGATTTAGCTTCTTTACTCTCTTTTACCACTCTCAGTTTTACTACCTTTATTTCCATTTTTAGTTCTTCCCTTATGCGTTTGTCTTGTCCTTTTGCATTCACCTTTACTACATCCTACGTCCATGTCCGTCTTCTTGGAAGGTTCCTTGATTATCCCTCCATGCATTCTTGGGTTATATCCCAAGGTTATTCCTTTAACCATTTCCTTCCTAAATTCCTTCCTATGCGTTTACCCGAGATCAAAGTTGCATTACCATTTATCGTGAAGTTAAACTCTTCAGCGTATAACCTTAATAACCAATGGTAGCCACCTTCAACTCATAAGCCCCTCGACGCATAGCTAATAGCCGTCTTTAACACGTGAACCCCTCAGCGCATAGCTTATAACCTTCTCAACTCATAGCAAGACTTCATACCAACACTATTCCACACTCTACTATTTCACTTTTCACTCTTGGCTATTAGTAAATATTTACTTTTAACTTCCTCTACATCGTTGTACCTTCAGGATGTATAACGTAAATCAAGTTATAATCCTTTTATTCAACCTTTTAGATTTCGAGATTACCCTACTATGCGTCCACTAGGTATACCCAACGCTTTGCTTCCTAACTTCTCCCATATTTAGCCGTTTCCTTTAACAATTGTTCTAATATCCATCCTTCTATTGTTTCCTCCTATTAGATTTGCTTTCCACCCTACAACATATCCAACGCCTGAACTTAATTTTCTTTTTGTTAGCTCATAAGACCATTTCTAAGTAAGGTTGTTCCCAATTATTAACTGTTAAGAATTTCAGTTTCCTCAACGCGTCGCTTTGCCATCGCATAGCAATTCTTCAACGCATAGAAATTTCCCAATGTAATAACCTTCAACGCTTAACGGCCTCTTTCGCACATGCTATACCATATTCAGGGACTTCTTGATTAGCCCAATGAACCTTCATCGCACATAGCAAACTCCCAACGCCTAGTCGTTGCTCATTGCATAGTTTTTCAATCCATCGCTAACCTTTAGCGCAAAGTTACAGCTTATCACAAGGTTTACCAACGCGTAGTTGTGATCAGTACTCAAGTTCCTTTTTCCTCCGTATTATTTCTTCATAACGCCTAATGCATTACTTTCCTTCACTTCACTTTCCGACGCGTTGCCAACCCTTCCAACGCAAAGTACTTTTCCCACGCAATGGTTCTACTCTATTTTACATCATCGATGCATGGTACTTCACCTCATTTAACTTGCCATTATTAACATTTAATCTCGTAACTTGGTGACTCAACATTAACTATTACATGCGTTATAACTTATCCATCCATGCGTCAGCCTGATTTCCAGAATTATGTCTACCCTCTTCTTAATACCATTCATTTCAACGCACAGAATTTATTGGCCATAATTTAGTAATTACACAATCTTAACTTCTCGTTTACATGTTCCGCTAATCCACACTCTTTATCCTTTTATCCTTACCAATTATATAAATACTTAGGTTTTCAGGGACAGTGTGTTACAAAGCTTGACTTTGTCAAAGAGTCAAGAACAAGGACGACCACATTGGAAAATTCGGTCCAAGCTATTGCAAGCACATCATGATAGATAATGATGAGCTTCCACAAGAAGAGGATGAAGCCATCATAGAGGATGCTCCAATACAAAAAGAGAGTGCATCTAAGGAAAAGGAGAAATCAATGTCAAACATAGGGAGTACTTCTAACTCTATTTCTTTTATCCCTAACACTTTACCTTTCCCTCAAAGATTTCAAAAGAAAAAGATTGATGCTCAATTTTCTAAATTCTTAGACATATTCAAAAAGTTGGAAATTAACCTTCTTTTTGCAGAGGCATTAGAACAAATGCTTAAGTATGCCAAGTTCATGAAGGATGTGTTGTCTAAGAAGAAAAGGTATGGAGATTACAAAATAGTTGCACTAACCGAAGAATCTAATGCGAAACTACAAAGGAAATTGCCTCCAAAATTAAAAGATCCAGAGAGTTTCTCTATCCCTTGTCATTTAGGCAATAATTCAGTTACTAAAGCGCTTTGTGACCTTGGAGCTTCTATTAACTTAATGTCTTTATCCACGTTTAGGAAGCTCAATGGTGGAGAGGTGCAACCAACTACCATATCCTTGTTTTTGGCCAATCAATCATTCGTTAGTCCCTACGGCATTGTGGAAGACGTATTGGTTAAGGTAGACAAGTTTATCTTCCTGACAGACTTTGTGATACTAAACATGGAGGAAGATGCCAAAGTCTCCATAATTCTTGGAAAACCTTTCTTGGCCACCGGAAGGACCCTCATCGATGTGCAAGATGGAAAGCTTACATTCTGCCTTAATGATGAGGAGGTAACATTCGACATCTATAAAGCCCTTAAACATCCAGATGTAAAAAGGTATGAGCATCATGAACCAAGCACAAAGGTTATATTGCCCCCCTCTTCTAGTAAGAATTTTATGCATGATGATCCTCCTTTGAATGGTAAGACTAACGACATGCTTGATGTTAAATTAGAAAATCCTATGAAGCATGTTTCTAGTTGTGATAATGCTCCTAGTTCTCCTTGCATGCCTCCAAAAACTAAAATGATCCAAAGCATGAAGGAAAAAACCACCTTGGGATCCGCCGTAACTTGTGAGCCCCGTCTAGCTAGAAGACGTTAAACCAAGCGCTTGTTGGGAGACAACCCAATTTTATTGCTTTCTTTACTTTTTTTCTTTTTATAAATCTTTGAGTCACTCATATGCTTTCGTATTCTTCAGGATCGTGGTTCATCACACAAAGTACTCTTTACACCAAGCCTGTTTGGTGGCTTCCCGCTTACTCCTAGGCTTGTTCTTTCTTTGTTAGATGCTCTTATGCATTGGGGACAATGAATGATTCCAAGTTTGAGGTGGGAGGTGTTACTCATACTTTTGTGTGTTTTCTTATCACCATGCATGTTTGTGAGTTTTTAATGATCATATGCATGTTATTGAAATTTTGAAAAAAATTTGAAAATTTTGGAGTTTTTAATTAAAGATAATGGGAATGTTTTTTCTGGTTGTGTGCTTTGATGTTGATTGCCCATGATAAGATTCAAATTCGCATGATAGATGACTTATTGTGCAAATAGAATAGCACTATCTTGAGTTAAAGTCATTTAAGTCCCTCTTAAAATCTCATATATTCTTGAGTATGTAGCCACTTTAATTCAGAATCTTTAACTAAAAAAATGATTAAGTTGGGTGTATTTGGTTGTCACACTGAAAGGCCCCATCGGTTAGAGAGTAGAAATGCATGATAGTTTGTAATCTTAGACTAAGGAAAAAGAAAAAGAATATACATGCCTTGAGAAAAAAAAAAGTGCACACAAAATATATGAGCTTTACATCTCTATCCTTTTTAAATGTTAAACTTGTAATGAATATGCATGGATGAGGGTAAAAAGAGCTGCCTTTTTTGTGATCAGTAAGAACGCATGGAAATTGACTAGGTACGAGTCCCTACAGTGAATGTGTGAAAGCTAGTGCTCCTAGGTAAGTGAATGCAAGTTTAAGGCCCATGAAAAAAATATGATTGAATGGCACCTTATTGGACATATTACTCACTTGAAATATGTGGATGCTTGAAGATTGATGCATGAGCTAGAGTAGGGGGAAAACTAAAGAAGCTCTCTTAAGTCCCAATTTAAGTTTTAGCATTTTAAATTGAATGAGGCTTACACACACACACAAATGGGAGATAGCAAGATTTGGCCTTGAATGACTATAACAATATAGATATGCTTGGATGTTTCTACTTAAGCTCTTAAATGCTATTCTCTGAAACATGAGTTGATTGCACACTTCTTCATCTAAACTCCCTCTATTTAATTTTATTCTTTGCTTAGAACTAGCAAATCTCTATGTTTGGGGTGGTGAAAAGCGCTTGAAAAGTGCTTTCTATTCTCTCAAATTAAGGGAGTTTATATTAGGTTTTACATGTTTGCTAGTGGTTTTCAGGTCAAAATAAAGAAAATCAGAAGTGAAGACCAAAAGATAAAAAATTGGGCCAAAATACAGTAAAAAAGTGAAGGAAACTCCAAATCTGCCAAAAACAGGGCAACGCTGCCGCAACGTTTTTTCCCTAGAGCAGAAGACATTTCAACGCAGTGCCACCACCGTGACGCTGCAGCACGGCAACCTAGGGTAGCTTTCCAACTTTCCAGTAGCCCTATAAATAAGAGGGTTTCGAGCAACCTTAATCACGAATTGACAGACCAAAAAAGATACAAGAAGAAGAGAATTGAGTGAAAGTTCTTTAGAGAGTTTAAAGAGTGAGTTAGTTGCAAGGAAGAGGAAAAGAGTTCAAGAGAGAGTCGTAGTGCCATTCAAGTGTCGACGTGAAAGCCAAGGAGATCATGACGGTGCTGCCTCAATCTAGAGCCTCTTTTCAATAGAGTTTCCCTTTCTTTACACTCTTTCTTTGTTTATATGGTTTCAACATGTTGCTTCAAGCTATGAGTGGCTAAACTCTTTAGTTTTACGGTTTTGATGAATTGTTTATGAATTCATGTTGATATTGTAGACTCCTCATGGTTTTGTTGTAATGATTATGCTTTTCTTTGTTATTGTGCTTAAATTTTTGTTGAATGGCTATGATTGAAAGATTGTATGTTTAACTAGTTCTACAAAGAGTTGCTGTTAATCTCTCATGAAAATAGTTAGGTTAACAAAAAAAGTTGCTAAAGACTATTCCTAATGCCATGTCATTTGTATTGATATCAAGAGATTAGTAATCAATTGAGTTGCATGAGAAAAGGTTGTTTTTTAGAGAAAATAACTTGGAATAAAGTTTCTAGACTTAAGCATAAGAATTGCAATAAAATCCATGAACCCTAGAATATTGCATGATGAAGTAAACAAGGATTCATTACCCTAGAACTCTCTTTGACTCTTGTGTTTCGTATCTTTTTATTTTCCTTTTTAGTTTTATTTTCTTAAATCATAACATCAATTCCAATCCTCAAATAAAATTGATTCGATTCTAGAATAGTTAAGGAACTAAAACCTTCACAATTAGATCCTCAATGGAACAATATTTGAACTTTACCGTCTTATATTATAACTTGACCCGTACACTTATGGTTAACACTTAAAGTGCGCATCACGAATCTTAAGGCAGCTCGGGATCAACAGAAGAGTTATGTTGATAATTGGAGAAGAGATCTTGAGTTTGAAGTTGGTGATAAGGTTTTTCTAAAATTGTCACCGTGAAAGGGAGTTTTAAGATTTGGTAGGTATATTGAGCCTTATGAGATCTTCAGAAGGGTTGGACCAGGGCATATAGATTGCTTTGCCAATGGAGATGTCCAAGATTCCCGATCCTACTCATGTATTAAAGGTACAACCAATAGAGTTGAATGAAGATTTGATCTATAAGGAAAAACCAGTCAAAATACTGATGAAAAGGAACAAGTGTCGAGAACTAATGTGATTCCATTAGTAATGGTGCTTTGAAGGAATCACAGTGTTGAATAAGCTACTTGGGAAATAAAAGAACAAATGATCAAGAAATATCCACACTTATTTTCGAAGAACTGATAGCCTACTGAATTTCGAGGACGAAATTCTTATAAGGAGGTGGTGAATTGTAAGCCCTACTTTCATTCTCAACATCCTTGGGAAAGATGACAAACAAAGGCGGGTAGTTGAGACGAAGGTGACCAAGACCCGTGACATGGGTAATCGAGTGGTGTGTGGCCGGCAAGAAAGGTGGCTAAGGTGGGAGCATGTGTGGGAGACCATGAGTAGCTGAGCCACCAAGAGTGTGTGTGAGGCGTCTTGCTTGGTAGCATGTGTCAATGATGGTGAGTGTAAACCCTACTTCCATTTTGTAAGAGTTAAGTGTAAGAATGTAGTACCGATATGAACTAAGTTGTTTTTCCTCTTGTAGATTGAAGGAAGAAGTGAAGGAATCTGGAAATATTTTTGGTAAGTGAACTCTAAATCATTACGAGGTAAATCGATTTTAGGATTACTTTGTTTATTTGAAAATAAAATAAAATAAAAAATAAGAAAAACAGGATTTTAGAAATAAAAGAAAGAAAGAAAGAAAGAAAGATAAAGAAAGAAAAAAAAAAGAAAAAAAAAGGAAAGAGAAAGTGGGAAGTAAGCGGCAGTTGTTTATGTGTGAAAGCTGAGTTTTCGATCATTTTCTCCATTTTCAAAGCTTCAACCGACCCAACCTTGAAGTTGCATGTCGAAGGGCGGTAGAAGAAGGAGTCTAGGACAAATTCGTGAAGAATTCTAGTCAGTTTCATGGTGTAATTGAAGCTGAAACAGAAGGTTTGGTTGCCGTCGCACAATCTGAGCAAGGTCTGGTATTTAGAGAATAGCAAGCTGTAGAGATCGAGTTTAGGGCTGCAAATTTGAGGTTAGTAAGTTAACTCAATTCTTAACAACGCTTGTGAAGGATGGTTAAGCTGAATATAAAGAAAAACATGTTAAATTTTAGGTGGAAGCGGCTGATATGGATTTCCCAAGTGATCTGGAGCAGCGCGAAGTAAATTGGGAATATCTGTCGAACGAAGAGGATTTAAGCTAGAAAACACATTTCTTTACAAGTTTCTAGAAGGGAAGAACTTCTAATTCGGGCTAGAAATATGACTTTTAACAGATAGAAGTGAAAATAGAAGCGAAGACAGAAGTAGAATGAGACGAGTATCGCTAGAGGAAGCAGCGACATTGAAGGTATAAGGGTGAGCAGCGAGACGAGTGTCCTTGGTGTCCCTGGTGGCTTTTTGTCTCACAACTTTCGCTCGGTATCGTTGGGTATTGCTAGTCTCATTGGTGTCACTTGATAACTTGTAGAAATACAAGTTATTATAGCCTTTCTTTTAGGAAAATAGAGATTAAATAGAGAATCATGCGGCAGTTTATGTTGAATTTCATTAATAAATCTTCCTATGCGTTCTACTCTGGTATTTTGATGAAGATAATTATTTTATAACTTTTTGAGCTTAAAAGGCATGTTTTAACGCAGGAACACAAACGATGAGTTGACTACTTCTTAACGTAGAACTATGCGTTGGCAATCTGTTCTCCATGGACGCATGATCTGAACGGAATGCGAGCAACCTGTAGATGTCTTAACAACTTCTCAACGCAGGACTATGCGTTAGCAACCTATGACGCATTGACATTCGCCCAAATTCTCCATGAATGCATAATGACCAAAAACGCAAGGCATGGAAAATTAAATCAGAATCTTGAGAGATTGTCAAAAGATTAACATGCATGATCTATGGCTAAAGTGGTGGATCTAAATTGAATCAATAATCACGCAATTAGGCGAGATAGACGCACGACATCAATTTCCTCCAATCACACAGATTTGCCACTGATTACGAACGCAACATCTATAAAAGGGCAGACCTGCAAGATGAAAAAAATGTTGTTGATTCTCGGAAGAATTCCTAAGTGACAGCAGAGTTCTCTTCAGACGACAACTGGAGACGAATAGCTCAAGAGAGAAGAGTCTTCCCTCCGCCTGACCACTTCACAGCAGAACCTCACGCTTCCATTCCGGCGACTCAAGACATTGACGCCTTTCCTGCTTTCTATCTTGTTTTTCTAGCTTAATTTTAGATCTGTGTCAAGACATTGAGCTATCTAAAGTTGTATTTCGTTCATCAATCTACAATTCTTCCATGTCTATTCATTTCTCTACATTTTCCTCCGCTTATTACTTTGAATCCATGAGTAACTAATCTTTCAAGGGTCAAGGGTTGCGTTAGCATCTAATTAAGAACCATAGTGTAACTATTGCATCTTGTCAATTGCAATCTTAATCTGATGCTTATGTCCATCTAGCTAATCGATATAAGTAGTAATAATCAAACTGCTGAGAGGGTAAGTGATTGTGGAACTCAATTGACAAGGCCAAGAAATGTTACCTGTCTATAGGAATAACCTTGGTACTTAACACTCTCCTATGAATTATAGACATATAACGCATAGCGGCTGACAACCGGGAGAAGAGTCGCAAATATGAATAGACTATCACCATACGTTTCTGATTTTAGATGTTAACCAACCTGAACTCTGTTTTTATCCATTCATTTAAACCACTTAGCTAACTTTGCTGTGTCGCATGTCTTTCTATCTTCCACATTTTAGTTTAGTGTACATGTTATCTGTTGCGGTTTAATTGTATGTGTAAATTAACCTAACGCAAAGTGCTAAATGATGTGTTTATGTGTTCAACATGTCATGCTTTGAACATGCTATGCGTTCTATTACTATGCGTTAGTGGTCTTGTCAAGTTTTCCTATCCTTTACCCAAGTATAAGTAAAGGAATAGGTGTTCTCGGTGAGTCCGAGGTCGAACATAGGGATTATATTGATTCAGTTTTTAGTTGGATTTCATGCGTCACAGTGGTAACCAATAAATATTCGAGAGTTGTTTTTAATCTACGGAAAGTGATTGTTTGTACACTAGACTAAAATTGTGAAAGATGGAAAGCATGCGACACAGCAAGTTCAGCTAAAGATGTGTGTGAATGGATAAAGAAAGGGTTTGGGTTGATTAACATCTAACATCAGAAACGCACAGTAGTATTCTATTCATACTCGCGACTCTTCTCCCGGTTGTCAGCCACTATGCGTTATATGTCTATAATGCATAGGAGAGTGTTAAGAACCAAGGTTATCCCTATAGACAGGTAATACTACTTGGCCCTTGTCAATTGAGTTCCACAATCACTTACCCTCTCGAGCAGTTTGATTATTACTACTTATATCGATTTGTCAGATGGACATAAGCATCAAATTAAGCTCGCAATTGACAAAATAAAATAGTTACACTGTGGTTCCTAGTTAGATGCTAACGCAACCCTAGACCCTTGAGTGATTAGTTACTCATGGTTTGAAAGTAAAAAGCGGAAAGTTTAGAGAAATGAGTAGACATGGAAGATAATTCTATTGATGAAATGAGATACAATTTTCGATAAGTTCAATGCCTTGATACAAATCTAAAATTAAGATAGAACAATAAGAAAGAAAGCAGGGAAGGCGTCAATGTCTTGAGTCGCCCGGATGGAAGCGTGATGATCTGCTGTGAAGTGGTCCGGCGGAGGGAAGACTCTTCTCTCTCAAGCTATTTGTCTCCGGTTGAAGCCTGAGAGAACTCTGCTGTCACTTATGGAGTTCTTCCAGGAATCAACAACCTTTCTCATCTCGCTAATCAAGTAAGTCTCTCTAGTCTCACTAGTTCACAGTATCGCTGGTACAGTTTGGTCTTTTGCTTGAATTTGTTGGTTTAGTCTCGCTAATGGCTTGAATCTCACTCATTAATGAACTCTTTTATGAAATGTAGCCTCGGTTGAGCATTTCTTTGTGGAATATAGTCTCGGTGATGGTTTTCTTCATGAAGTAAAGTCTCGGTGGTGAATAATAGAAATGTCTAAGGCTTATTTGCTATGTAAAAACGAATTTTAAGGAAATCTAACAAAGGGAAACGTATTATTTCAGGCCGAGAGGAGCTAGGAAAGACGTATAACCCACTAAAGGCCCGAGACAAGTAGTGAGTGACAATTTTATTTAAAATGAGTCTACTTTAAACGAGGTTTTTATGTTATATGATTATGTTTGGAAATATGTTTATATGTTTGTGCTTTCACGGGTTTTAACATGCATATTATGTGTTTTACATTGGAAATCATTTGAAGCATGCTAGTTGTTAAACGAGTTTTACGAAAAACATGCTATTTATTAACCTATGATTTTATGGGAAGCATTGATGATTGTTAACGAGTTTGTGAAGATTTGAAATGTTATAAAATCATGGTCTTTATTATGCTATTTTCAAAGCATGTTGTTTTTTAATAATGTTTTGAAAAGGCTCCCAATGTTGAAGGACATGGAGAAGGCATGTGGGTAGCCGGGATATAGAAATGGTTCCCAATGCTGAAGGACTCGGAGAAGGCATGTGGGTAACCTGAGTATAGAGATAACCTCAATGCTGAAGGACTCGTAGAAGGCATGTGGGTGGCCTAAATCTCGTATATGGGACCCGGTACTGGAGGACTCGGAGAAGGTATTCGGGTAATCCAAGATATGATATCTATGTGCACATAGAGGTATGATAGACGTTGTTGTGTTGAGACTACTCCACACAAGTAAGGATATTCGACGTTGGGTGTGTTGAGATTACTCCGCCCCAACTAAGGATGTTTTTGACATTGAGTAGCGTTGAGCTCTAGTCCGCCTCAACTAAGAAAATGTTTTTGAAATAAACTGAATTTCATGTATCTTTTTCTGAAATGAACATATATAGTATGACAATGCCACTTAAGCATGTTTTGCGTGGATGTGACTTTAAATTGATGTTATTTACGCATTGTTTTAAAATGATTACAGTTTGACTAGCTTCCAAGTTAACAGAAGTTTTTACAAAACAAGTCACTCACTAGGCAACCTAGCTCATGCTTTCCTTGTTTTTCTGTTTTTTTTTTCAGGTAGAGAGCGAGTCCGAGGTGCTTAGCCTACACAGCAACTCGTCTGGGCCCACCATCAGTGTCTGAAATTTTGAGAATTGTAAATATTTGATCTTAAGCATGTGTTGTACATATAGAGGGTTAAGGGCGGAAGTTAGAGAACTTGTGTAAATATATGTTTGAGTGAAAATCAATATCTGTATGATAGATTAACGCTAGTTGAAGTATGTTGTTCAATCATTGTGTATATCTGAATATTAGGTGATGCTCAAGTTATAAGGTTGGCAGTGGATGCCATAAGAGAGTCGGTGTCTACTGTCCTCACACTTTCTCCTGGGTTAAGAGGGTACCTAGGAGGGGGTGTGACAGTGACCTTGGTTAAAGGCTTGATGCGTTGCTTGTTGGGCAAGTGGGCTAGGCGTTCATGCATTGGTAGAGGTTAGTAGAGGGAGCTTGGTGCGTTGAGGTTATGCGTCCAAGGAGGCCTATGAGGCTGACGTATTGGCAATGCGTCCAAGCTAGACGACCATTGGTCGAGGGGGGCTGCAAGCATGGATAGCCGAGTAAGGAAGCAACTAACCTCAAAAGGAGTGCTTCATCATGTGTGGAGAAATTCTTGCCCAAGGATGCATCCACCATTCCTTCTTGATTAAGCAAAGTTGATACTTAAGTGTTAAGCAAGTAAGATTAGGTGTCCAAATGGGGTTAACTGTGGCATGGGCTTGCATGCAAATAGGAGGTGGCGAGTTAGTGCACTTTTTGTGTTTACCGCAAGTCTACGGGTCAAGTTATAATATAAGACGGTTAAGTTCCAAATATCGTTCCACTGAGGATCCAATTGTAAAGGTTTAAGTTACTTAGCTATTCGAGAATTGAATCAATTTTATTTGAGGATTTGAATTCAAGTTGTGATTTTGGAAAAAAAAACTAAAACGGAAAGCAAGTAAATGAGAAACACAAGAGTCAAAGAGAGTTTTAGGGTTTTAAATCCTTGTTTAATTCATTATGCAACATTCTATGGTTCATGGATTTTATTGCAATTCATATGCTTAAGTTTAGAAACATAACTCCAAGTTATTTTCTATAAAAAACAACCTTTTCTCATGCAACCTAATTGATTACTAATATCTTGAAACCAATATAAGTTACATGGCATTTTGGTTAGTTGCAACTTTTGGACATTTTGGTTAGTTTTTGCTTGTGGGTTAGCCGTTTTGAGCTAAATTGAATTAGATTATGCCATGAAGAGAATTTCAAGGATATTGACAAAGGAATTAACTTATTCCAGGCAAGCAAAAGCTAGGGAAACATATAACCCACTAAGAGGCCATGACAATTTGTGAGTGACATAATTTCATTTAAAATGATTTATACTCTCGATATTTCTAATATGCTCAGTTTATTATCAAATATGAGATTTCTTGCATGAGTTGAATTTGATGAAGCATGTGTTTCTTCATATGATTTTGAACATGCTTTTACTTGCTTTTTTGAGCATGATGTTTATGATGTCGAGTTTTGTGAAAAGCATGCTGTTTGAGAAATACTTTTAGAATTCTGAAGAATTGTTTATCTCATATTTACACATGATTTAAATTATTAGAAAGCATGCTTGTCACACCCCCTCCTAGATTACCCACCTAACCTGAAAGGGAATGTGAAGACAATAAACATCACTCCTTTTGTAACACATATTGTCCCATCTTACATTCCTATCTCTGCATACATTCTACTCATATACATACATAGAACTCAGTCATACTACACATGCTTATAATCTAATATTATTCCCTGTATAGAGTACACTTTTATTACATAGCATAATTTCACTTCCATATCCATCATACAATGTACAAAACTCCACCGCAATCCCCACTCAAAACTACATGGTCTACATGCCATCTACATAAAATCTTATACAACGTACAAGTCTCAGACTTGACTGAATTTTGAGAACTCGAGACTTAGGCAGGGTGAGCTGAAGTAGGCTAAGCACCGGGAACGTCCTTGCTACCTCGGGGGAGAAAAGGAAAACATTGGAAAACATAAGCTAACAGCCCAGTGAGTGACAAATCTTTGTAAAACGAGCATTCATTGAAAACAGGCATGTTACGTATAACGAATAAGTAAGAGTTTAACATTTTGTTCAATTTAAACATACTTTCCATAAAATCCATTAATCTCATAAATCAAATCTCAAATCATACATGAGTGTTTTTCAAGGAGTTTATCAATATCAATTTAGTTTTTCAAACTTTTCCCTTAGTTGAGGTGGAGCAACGCTTCTACGCACTCAACGTCGAAAACCACCTTAGTTGGGGTGGAGCAAGGCTCAACACTCCCAATGTTGAAATCGTCCCTGGCTCAATACGAAGCAAACTCGACTCACTAGCCAAATCAACCTCTATGTGCACATAGGAATATGACGGGTTGCCCAAGTACCTTCTCATGTCCTTCAGTACTGCGTCCCGGGGAAACTCATGTGCCTTTTCGTGTCCTTGAGCACTGAGCCTCCTCTAAAACATTTTAGAATTTCGTTCACATAATAGTTCATATGAAAATCCTTTCATAGAAATCATACAAATCTTTATTCAATAACATTTCATAAAAATGCTTTCTATCAACTTTAGAAACATATAACATGCCTTATGAGTAATACAATCAACATTATGCATATTATTAAGCAGTTCATTGTAAATCATACTTTATAAGAACATTTTTAATAAAATAGAATTGAAGAATAAAATAGTCACTCACAACTCTTTCTAGGCTTTACATGGGTTATACGCTTTCCCTATTTCTTCTTGGCCTGCAAGAGACAACCTTGCATCACTTAACATTAAACCTTCCTCCTTTTCTAAACTAACATTATAAGTGAGAATCCTAGCGATACCAACCAACAGGAGCTGTTACTAGCGATACTTGATGGAGCGACACTAGCGTTACCTTACCTTAGCAGCGACACTCATCGTTATCTAGCGAGATCTGTGAGACGGAAGACTCCTTTGCGTCTCAGCGACACCCGTCTCGCTATCAGTACCCAAACAGTGTGCCGATACTTGATTTTCAGCGGCACTCTGCACTGTAATTCCTTCCTTTCTTCTTGTTCTTACTTCAATCTATTAAAAGTCACAATTCCATACGAATTCAGGACTTCTTATCTTCTACAAACTTATAGAAAATTAAGTTCTATAGCTTACCTCAAAGTTTCAAGGCTTAACTTCTCCTCGTTCTCTCGATATTCCGGAATCACCTCATGCTGTTCCGGATTGCTTATCAATCTTGTAAGCTCTGCTTTTCCTAAGGATTCACATAGTTAATCTTCAATTTCAGCATTACCATCCTTCACAAAAGTTGTTAGAAATTATGTTAACTTACTAACCTCCAAGTTTCAGCTCTAAACTCGGCTTCCTCTACACGTTCTACTCTGAATATCAATCACTGCTCAAACTGTGCGACTTCAGTCATTCCTCTGTTCCAGCTTCGTTTTCAACATCAATATGAGTCGAATTTCGTCCAAAATCCGCAAGAACACCTTCCTCAATCTTCTTCTGAAGTTTGTCTGAAATATGGAACCAACTTAAGCTCTCAATATGTCTTAAAAATGATTAAACATTTAATTAATCCAGCTATATATACTACCGACTTAGCCTTTACAAACACTAGGACTTATGTTGCCGACTTACCCTTCACCCGCAGACTAGCGCAGGGTTCTTATCTCAACGCGAGGTACTCATGTTAACTTCTCCTCCAACGCCTCCAACAACTGACCACACCCAACGCATGGTGTCGTCCTCAATGCCTCCTATTTTTTATGCATACATTTCCGTCATACAGTACTATTTTCGTCGCGTCAAGACCATTCTGTCTTCGACGCGGAGTGACTCCAACACATGTCTGTCTTTGACGCATCGACTTCAGCGCATAACTGTCCTCAACGCAGAGTGACTTAAACGCATGGTTCAAGCACATTTCTTCCCCCGCCAGAATTACTTATCCTTCAACGCGGGTAGTTACTTCAGCTCACTACTCTCCGTGAATCAACCAACAATGCATGGACTTGGCCAACACTTAGCCAAAATTTTACTTTCCAACAATTCTTGCTCTCGCTCACGACCACTTCTCCCTTTGAAACGCATAGCCACAATCGCATGGCCGCACCCCAACGCTTGGTAACGCAATCAGTGCTTACAATGCTTTATTTTCAAAAGATGGTCCCCAATGCCGAAGGACATGGAGAAGGCATATAACCAGTCTGAATACAATAAATGGTCCCTAATGTTGAAGGACATAGAGAAGGCATATGGGTAGCCTTAATATTGGGACCCTGGTACTGAAGGACTAGAGAAGGTACACAGGCAGCCTGAGTTATAATTCCTATGTGCACATAGAAGGAAATTCGACATTATTGTGTTGAGATTACTCTACACAACTAAGGTTATTCGACGTTGAGTATGATGAGATTATTCCATTCCAACTAAGGTTGTTTTCAACATTGAGCAGTGTTGAGTTTACTCCGCCTCAACTAAGGAAAAATCTTTAAAAAATATGCAAATGTTTATACGCTTCCAAAAGCTTTACTATTTGATTATCAAGCATGATTTCGTTGAGCTTTCAAGCCAAGCATAGTTTTCTAAACTTATCACACACTGGGAAACCTAACTCATGTTTTCAAATGTTTTTCTACTTTCCAGGTAGCGAGCGGAACTGGGGTGCTTTGTAAACCCTACTTTTCATTTCTAAGCACCTAACTTTAGTATGTGATATTGTTGTGGACTTATTCACTTTTTCTTATTTAGGTTGAAAGGTGAAGTGGAGGAAATTTGAGGTAGGTAGGCTTGTGGATTAAGTCGAAAGTACTTTTGGTAAGTTTAATCTTTAATCCTTATGAGATACACCAAGTTTGGAATTTATTTTGACATGTCAACTAGAATGTAAAAGACTTAAAGAGGTTGTCACCATTTGAACCAAGATGGAATGAGGCTAATAAGGATTATTAGTATTATTATTAGAATTACTATTTTATTATTAACAATTAAGTAAAAGGAAAATTAAAAAGGAACAAAAAAAAAAAAAAGAGAAAAGAGAAAAAGAGAAAGTGGAGAGTGAGTCGGTGAGATAAAAAAAAAAGAAAAAAAAAAGGGAAACTTATCTTCTTCCATTGTTTGCCGCCTTTTCCCATTTCCTCCAAAACTGAAACAAGTGAAGGTTCTTCAACTAGGCATCGAAAGGGGGAGGTAGAAGAAGATTTAGATGGATTCGAGTAGAATTTTGAGGAGAAACTTGGTGAAATACGAAGAAGAACTGAAACTGCTCTTGAATTCACGCAATCTTCACAGGTTATGATGTTTGAAGAATAACAAGCTATAGAGATCAAATTTGGTGATAAATATTTGAAGTTAGTAAGTTAACGCATTTCTTAATAACTTTTGTGAAAGATGTCTAAGCTGAATGTGAAGGGAAACTGGTGAAATTGTAGGTAGAAGCGACTGGTTTGATGTTCGAGTAATCTGGAATAAGGTGGAGGAATTTTGAGTTATCTGTTGAATTAAGGGGAGTTAGACCCTAAAATGTGGAGGTAAGCTAATTAACTCACTGGAAGTAAATTCTAATTCAAGCTGGAAATACTATCTTTAGCAGTTGGAAGTTAAGACAGTAAGCTTGGGTCAGACAAGTCTCCCTGATAAGGACAGCAACATTGCATGTGTGGAGCGAGACTAGCGAGACTTGTCTCGCTAGCTACTTTTGTCTTAAATATTTCGCTAGTCTCGCTGGTCTTGCTGGTCTCGCTAGTCTTGCTGGTTAAGTAAGTCTCGCTGGTTTTGCTTGGTTTCGCTAGTACAGATCTCGCTGGTTTTGCTTGGTCTCGCTAGTGCAGATCTTGTTGGTTTTGATTAGTCTCGCTAGTTGTTTGGTTTTACTAGTAGTTTGGCCGCTAGTGAGCTAAACTTTAACGTTAAGACCTATTTGTTGTACATCGATGGGAATCTTAAGGAGTCTAACAAAGAAAATTATATTATTTCAGGCCGAGAAGAGCTAGGCTTATGATGCGCACTTTTAGTGTTAACTGCAAGTGTACGGGTCAAGTTATAATATAAGACGGTTAAGTCCGAATATCATTCCACTAGAGATCCAATTGTGAAGGTTTAAGTTACTTAGCTATTCTAGAGTTGAATCAATTTTATTTGAGGATTGAAATTGAATATTATGAGTTATGGAAAATATAAATCAAATAAGGAAAGTATTAAAGTGAGAAACGCAAGAGTCAAAGAGAGTTCTAGGGTAATGAATCCTTGTTTATTTGATCATGCAATATTATAGAATTCATGGAATTTATGGTAATTCATATGCCTAAGTCTAGAAACTTAATTCCAAGTTATTTTCTCTCAAAAACAACTCTTTCTCATGCAACTCGATTGATTATTAATCTCTTAAAACCAATTCAAATTACATGGCATTAAGAATAGTCTTTAGCAACTTTTATTGTCAACCTAACTACTCTTGTGATAGATTAACAACAATTCATTGTTATAGATCAAGTTAAACATATAATCTCTCAATCATACATCTAACCTAACATGTGAAGATGGCCAATCCACAAGAATTAAACACAATAACAATGAAAAGCATAATCATTCCAACAAAACCATGAAAGTCTACAAGATCAACATAAATTCATAAACAAATCATCAAAACCCTAAAACTAAAGTGTTTAGCCACTCATATCTTGAAGCAACATGTTTAAGAAAAATAAAAAAAGAACGAGTGTAAAGAAAGGGAAACTCTACTGAAAAGAGGCTCTTGATTGAGGTAGCACCGTCACGATCTCCTTGGCTCTCACATCGGAATTCGAAGGGCACCACGACTATCTCAAACTCTTTTCCTCTTCATTGCAACTAACTCACTCCTTGAACTCTTTTATGAACTCTCACTCAATTCTCTCCTTTTTGTGCCTCTTTAGGTCTTTATATTGAAGGTTGATTCCTCCTTGATTTGATTTGATGATTAGGGTTGCTGGAAACCCCCAAATTTATAGAGTTGGCCGCCCAAAAACTTACCAATAATAACAAATTTTCATTCAAGGAAAACTGGCGCCGCGGCGCTAGGGTTGCATCCAAAATTGTTGCTCTCGGGTTTTAGCGCCGCGGCAGCGCCGTCCGAGCGCCACGACGCTATGATGCGTTCAGAATTGATGCTCTCGGGCTTTAGCACCGCGGCAGCGCCATCTCGGCGCCGCGGTGTTATGATCCATCTAGAACGTTGCGTTCGGGTTTTAGCGCCACGGCGCTATCCCAAATTTAGCCCTTTTGAGTTTTTCAGCTCTTTTTCGCCGTATTTTGCTCGGTTTTGATCTTTTAGTCTTTTCTTCTAATTTTCTTCATTTTAACCTGAAAATCACTAGCAAACAAGTGAAATCTAATATAAACTATCTTAATTTGAGAGGATAGAAAGCACTTTTCAAGTGCTTATCAGCTTATAACCCATTAAGGGCTTGGGACAAGTTGTGAGTGACAATTTTTATTTAAAATAAGCTTTAGTTTATACAATTTTTTCTTTATGCTCAAGTATGTTTGTAAGCATGCTTTAAAGTTTATATATTTACAAATTTTGTTGAACAACTACGACTTTCCAAGCATGAGTTTAGAACTTGATTTATACTTGAGTTTGAGATTGAAAGCATGTTGTTTGAATTATCTTAAGTAACAAGACTAGGATTTGAAGGAAGAAGAACAAAAAACAAGAGATTTTTTTATCAGGAAACCCAGAAACTCAAATTGAAATCGTCGAAAGCTTTACTTTTGGTTTCATTTACCTGTAGCTGATTTGCTGATATGCTTGTTTGAAAAATTCCTTACTCTTTTTGATATTTTCTATGGATTTAGGGCTAGGTACCTAAATTAGTAACTAGCATAGGGGGGAGCCTAACACAAAGAGTATTGAACCTTAATAAAAACATAAGTCCGCCCCATGCTCCTTTAGTATGTTCTTTATTTCGTTCTTTCATGTTTTTTCTGCAATCCAAATTCATTTTATACCATCGCTCGAAAGGCAGATTCACAGAGCTATTATAATGTCAATCTCGTTGAAGTCGAAAAAAAAGCCTATTTTTAACATGTTCAAATCCGAAGAAGTTATCATGGACAAGCCACATGCAAGGAAACTTGCACGTGTGGTTCTGGTCGGGCCTTCCTGAGGTATCTAATAACCTTGCTTCTACTCGCCGCTGGCGCACCTCTCCTAACTATTACTCATTTATTCTGGAATAATCTTTTTAGGATGGACATTTTTACATATTTCTGCCAAATCCTTCTATTATTAAGTACGACTGGTACAATTTTGATGTGTTTCATTCTTTCGAACAAGAGAGATTGGAACTTAGACTTGCTGGTGCTCCTATCTGGGACTTGCCCTTTGAATAATGCATCGAACCCGACTTCCAACTAGCATACTAGAAGATGTGATTTATGAGATCTGAAGCTGGCAAGAGATGATAGCAAAGTGAGTGCACCTATCAGTGAATATGTATACTTTAGAAGGTTGAGATGATCTCTTGTATGCAATTAGGGATGGAGAGTAAAAAATGCCAGCTTGAATGAGCTGATGATACCCTGACTCCTCTTTGGTTTATGACCCAGCTCTATATAAATTGGTAACTCACTTCGTGAAGTGTTACTATTGCTGTGATTCTGCGGGTTCGGAAAGTCTCTTCCCTGTTCGCCTATCGTCCCTTGACTTGAGTTGCCGAGCATTTGGCAACTATCGCTAGAAAGAAGAAGCCAAAGTCAAAAGGTAAGTTACTCGACTCGCTACAATAGCTCCACCAACTAAACTAGCATGTAATGTTGCTTTGGATTTGAGATAGATATCCACCCTGAGGGCACCAGTTGCATTAGTTGTTCTTTACTTAAGAGTTGCTAAGTTAAGTCAACCCCAGGAATGGTATGAATCGACTTTTTCTAGCCCGGATATCCTCTTTTCGGCTGGGCGAGCAGTTGCATACCCTACACGATGTAGGAGAGCGGGTTAGCAATATCGTTATGATCAATTAATGGGACTTGGCCGGAAACTGTTCTTGCCTCTATCATTAGCTTGGGTAGTCGTCGTTTCTGGTGTTTCAGTCACCTTTCAATGGCTCCCTTAATTATGTGCGAGGAATTTCCCTCGTCGAGTAATGAGAAGTGGGCTAGTCCCCAAAAATGCCCGTTCCTTTGTCGTTGGGGCCCAAAATCGGTCCTTGCTGAGACTTGACTTGTAGTCTTGTAAGATTGCACTTGAAAAGACCTTTAAAGAAATAGATGAATTCGTCGATCCCCCTTTCTTCTCGATACACAGAGACAAAATGGAGGACTGGTGCCAACAGTTCATCACGAAAGAAAGGACTCACTAAGTCTAGATAACTAACTAATACTAATCTAATACTAATAGAATAGAAAAGAACTGGCTTTTCTATATACTTCCCCCGGTTCCGTTGCTACAGCGGGCTTTATGCAATCAATTAGATCATATAGATATCCCTTCAACACAACATAGATCATCGAAAGGATCTCGGAGACCCACCAAAGCACAAAAGCCAGAATCTTTCAAAAAAAGGATTCCTATTTGAAGAGTGCATAACCGCATGGATAATCTTTTTAGGAGGGACAATTTTACATATTTCTGCCAATCACAATGTCGACTAAACCACACTATGAAGGAAGTTGTGCTCAAAGAGATAATCAAGCTGCATGAGGCAAGCATCATTTATCTAATTCTAGATAGCAACTGGGTGAGTCCCATTCATGTTGTTCCTAAGAAGACTGGAATGGCTATTGTGAAGATGACAAGGGCGAGATGGTGCCAATAAGAGTTCAAAATGGATGACGCATGTGCATCGACTCTCGCAAGCTTAATGAGGTAACCAAAAAAGACCATTTTCCTATTCCTTCCCTTGACCAAATGGTGGAACGACTTGCAGAAAACCATTCTTTTGCTTTTTGGATGGTTTCAGGTTTTTGCCAAATTCCTATAGCTTATGAGGATCAAGAAAAAACTACCTTCACATGCACCTATGGTACCTATGCCTTCAGAAGGATGCCTGTTGGGCTTTGCAATGCTCCACGTACGTTTCAACGATGCATGATGAGTATCTTTTCTGATTTTATTGAGAAATGCATTGAGGTTTTTATGGATGACTTTACTGTGTATGGGAATTCTTTTGATGAATGCTTGCATAACTTGAGTCTGATCATAAAAAGATGTATTGAGAGAAATCTTGTTATGTATTTTGAGAAATGTCATTTTATGGCTAGTCATGGCATTGTATTAGGGCATCTTGTTTCTACTAAGTGTATTGAGGTTGAAAAAGTCAAAATAGATATTATCTCTAACCTTTCCTATCCCAAAAATATTAGGGAAGTGTGCTCCTTTCTTGGTAATGCAAGATTTTACAGGCGCTTTATCAAGGACTTCTCAAAGATTACATTTCCTTTGTCATCCTTGCTTCAGAAAGATGTCTCGTTCAAGTTCAACGCTAAATGCAAAAAGGCCTTCGACGTGCTAAAAGGTCGACTGACTTCCGCCCCCAACCTCCAACCCCCTCGATGGGATGTGCAATTTGAGATAATGTGCGATGCCAGCAACCTTGTTGTTAGAGCTGTGCTTGGCCAAAAGATTCATAAGAAAAGCCTTGTTTTGCTTCCAAAACTCTCAATCCAGCCCAGATTAATTACACTACAATAGAAAAAAAATTGCTTGCCATCGTTTTTGCTTTAGATAAGTTTTGTTCTTATGTGCTTGGTTCTTTTATTAATGTCTTTACTGATCACACTGCTCTCAAGTTCTTGATGATGAAGAAGGAGTCAAAGCCAAGGCTTGTGTAGTGGATTTTGCTCCTCCAAGAGTTCAATCTGACAATTAAGACAGAAAGGGGTCCGAGAATTTTATAGCTGATCACTTGAGCAGAATCATGCAAGATGAAGAGCTTGTGCCTTAAAGAGAAGATTTTTCAAACGAACACTTTTTCCAAGTATCTGTGGTTGTACTATGGTATGCTGACATGCTTAATTACCTGGTCACATGTGAGTTCCCTCTTGATATGTCTCATTCACAACGTGCTAAGATTAGAAATGACTCGAAATATTTTGATTGGGATACCCCACATTTGTGGAAGTTTTGTTCTGATCAAATAATTAGGAGGTGTGTCCCTGAGCATGAGTTTAAGTCTATTCTTACCTTCTGTCATGAGATGGTTTGTGGAGGGCATTTTAGTCTAAAGCGTACCGCTCGTAAGATCTTCAATTGTGGGTTGTTCTAGAAATCTATGGTTGTTGATGCCTATGCATATTGTAAATCCTGTAAAAATGTCAAATGTCTGGATCATTATCTAAGCGTAATGAAATGCCTTTGAATTCTATTTTGGTATGTGAGGTTTTTTATGTTTGGGCATGGATTTTATGGGGCCTTTGTCGTCTTCCAATGGTTATCTATACTTTTGTTGGTTGTTGATTATGCTTCTAAGTGGGTTGAGGCGATCCCCAGTAAAAGTAATACTTATGTTGTAGTTTCAAGATTTCTTAAAAAGATACTTTACAGGTTCGGTATGCCTCGTGCTATTATTAGTGACAAAAGGACTCATTTCTGCAACCGAACTACCGAGGCTCTCCTCAGAAAATATGGAGTTAACCACCATGTGGCTATTCCTTACCACTCGCAGACCAACAACCAAACGGAGATTTCAAATAGAGAAGTGAAAATTATTCTGGCAAAGACTATGAATCTTGGGCGAAAAGATTGGAGCTTACGTCTCGACGATGCTATCTAGACATATAGGAAAGTCTATAAAATACTGATTAGAACTTCCCCATTCCAGCTCGTTTATGGTGAGGCATGTCACCTGTTGGTTGCGATTGAGTACAAGGCTTATTGGGCAGTTAAGATATGCAATATGGATTTAGCCCTGGCCAGTGAGGAGAGATTGTTTAAGCTCTAGGAGCTTGAAGAGTTGAGGCTGGATGCTTATGAGAACTCCAGAATGTATAAGAAAAAGACAAACTATTCCATGACCAGTCACTCGTTAGGAAGGACTTCAAAGTCGGTCAGAAAGTTCTTCTTTTCAATTCTCGCATTTATTTTATGCCAAGTAAGTTGCAATCAAAGAGGTTTTGTCACATCCCCTCCCTAATTACCTATTTAACCTGAAAGAAGATGTGAGGACAATAAACATCACCCCTCTTGTGACGCATATTGCCCCATCTTACACCTGTATAAACAATCCATACATATACAATCATAGAATCCAGCCATACAAACGCATGATCATAATATAAACAATCCATCCTGTACAGGATACACTTTTACAACATACTCTCTCACAACCCACTTGTATACAACTAAATTTACATGCCATGTTAAGTTATTTACACGTACAACAACAAAGAAATAAACGGTTTCAGGAAACTCGAAGCTTAAGCAAGGCGAGTTATAGTAGGCTAAGCACTGGGAACGTTCTTGCTACCTGGGAGGAAAAGAAAACATTGAAAACGTGAACTAACAGCTTAGTGAGTGACTAATTTTAACAAACTATTTTTAGTTCGAAAATGATCAGGATCTAAACTAATTCCGACAGCATTAGTAAAACATGGAATCATTTCATATTCATTGGATAAATCATGCTTAAATGCCCTTATCAAATCATACATGATTTTTCAGCAAATCATAAAGAAATCAGTTTGGTTACAATACTTCTCCTTAGTTGAGGCGGAGCAAAACTCAACACCCCAACATATAAAACAAATAACGCTCGATGCGGAGCAGAACTCAACAAACCAGCATATAACCTCTATGTGCACATAGGAACATGGCGGGTTGCCCAAGTACCTTCTCTATGTCCTTCAGTACTGGGTCCTTGGGAAACTCACGTGCCTTTTCATGTCCTTCAGCACTGAGCCTCCTCTAAAACATTTTGTAAGCCCCGTACTTAATTTTGTGAGAACGCAAGGTAAGAAGGGGCCGAGAGATGGACGATTGGGTAAGAGTAGTTGGCTGGACTGTGATTGGGGCGGAAAAATGACTAAGTATCAGCTATGCGTTGATGGCAACATGTTTTGATGGAAACAGTTTTGGTGTAAACGCAAAGGTGAGGGAATACTGTTATGCGTTGAAGTCACGACGCGTTGAGGACATAAGGCGTGGAGAACCACCTTGTACCGAAGTTTATTTTGCGGCAAACGCATTGTAGGCAGCATGGCGTTGGAAGTTAATGGCCATGAGGAGTTGAGAACTGATTTGCGATAAGGCCATTATGCGGTGAACGCTACCATGCGTCGAAAAGTGGGTATGCGTTGGACAAAGAAGGTTGGCCAAGAGAAAGTAATGCGTTTGCTAATCATTTGGCGAGAGAGTTTTGAAAAGAAACATCATCAGAGGCTGTGTGTTGCTGAAGCTGAACATAGAAGGTATGCGTTGACAGATTATAGTATAGTGTTGAAATGGAGAATAAGTCGGTGGTATATATATAAGTGGATCGAGAATTCAATTGTTCTGATTGCATTTCAGAGCTTGAGTTGGGTCCATACTAAAGCTAAACATCGGAAGGAGGTAAAAGAAGATATTCATGCTGATTTGGAGTGGAAATCTCATCGTAACCGTGGAAGAAACTTGAGTTGGGCAGAGGACTCAGCTGGTGTTACTCCCTCAGAGTGACGCTCGGTTTTGGAGGAAGAACAAATTGAAGAAACAGTGGTTAGGGCTGAAACTTTTGAGGTTAGTAAGTTAACTCGATTTTTAGCAAGTTTCATGAAGAATGCTTGAGCTGAAATTGTATAAATGTGTGTCAAACTCAGGAAGAAGAGTTTAGAGCTGAATTGCTAGACGATTAGGGGTAACTCGGAGTTGTTGAAGGGTATATCCTAAACGGAGAGGATGTTCTTCATGAAATTTGGAGGTAAGATGAAGGAATTATACCTTAACAAGTTTGTAGAAGGAAGAAAGTTCTGAAATTGACCAAAACGTAATGTTTAGCAGGTTGAAGAAGGAAGAAGAAAGGAAGAAGAAAATGGTTCTGCTGCAGCGGTAGTATCGCTGAGAGAGCGAGAGACAGGGCAGCGAAGCAAGTATCGCTGTAACGCAAGAGAGGCTTTGCATCTCACGATTCTCGCTAGAGTATCGCTGGGTGTCGCTCCTCAGGTAGTTTCGCTGGTTACATCCAACTCAGTGTCGCTAGTACAGTAGTATGTGATGAATAACGCTGACAGCTTTTAATTGTCTAAAGAATAACGCTATTATTGTGTGTTAAAGGAAAAGGGAGATTATGAAAACTAAACATGAGGAATATGTGTTTTCAGGCCAGGAAGAGCTCGGGGAGGCTTATAATCCATTTAGAGCCGTGACCAATCGTGAGTGACTATTTGTTATATCTTGTGATAAATTTAGTATGTTTATTTGATGAGGAAATGTGATCCTTTGTAGTATTCATTATGAATGTGATGTGTTAGCAAGTTAAAAGGGTACTAATGCTAATGTTTACATATAATAGTGGCTGAGGGACCTTATGGTGAAAGCTTATATGTAGGTGAGCATGAAGTTAAGTGCTGAGGGACTTTGTGAAGGCACTTGAATAGCTATAAGGAATGGATTACAATGCTCAGGGACTATGAGTGAAGGCATGTAGTAATCCATCACATACTAGCTCGTGCTAAGGGACCATGAGTGAAGGCACTTGAGCGAAGATAGAATTGGTTATCAGTGCTGAGGGATTTCATGTGAAGGCACATGGTAATGTTAATATGATCGAATAAGTGCTGAGGGACAGAATGTGAAGGCACTAGATAGTTGCAAGTTTGTAAGACATGAGAACTTGACATTTATATGTGTAATTTTGAAAGAGAACTTTGGTAACTCTCTGGGGTGTGATACGTAATGGTTACTAATAGACAAACTGACTCATATTTGTTAGGGTTAGTTGAATAGATTAGTCACTCACTCAGCTTTCTGCTCATTCAGTTTGTTGTTGTTTGTCGTTTCAGGTAGCGAGCGTGTTCGGGACACCTAGCCTACAGAAGAATCTCGTCCGGGCCTAATTGGAAGCGAACCTCTGGGATTGTTGTAAATATTTAGTCTGTACATAAGTCTTGTAATGTGCATGTTTCTTTGAAGTGAAAGGGGATGTGTTGTATCTTATATGTATATATGCAGAAAATACTTGTTGAGAGGTTGCATGTTTTTCTAATATTTCAATAGAAATGATGTTTTGAATTGAGATGTATCTGGTATCTATTCTTAAATATTTACGTAGGGGGAACAGTATCACGCTCCATCCTAGGTATAGAGTGTTGATAACTTGTAGAAATACAAGCTATTATAGCCTTTTTCATAGATAAATAGAGTTTAAATAAGAGAAGCATGTGGTAGTTGATGATAAATTCCATTAATAAATCTTCCTTTGCGTTATACTCTTGAATTTTGATGAAGATATTGATTTTACCACTTGTTAAGCCTAAAACGCATGTTTTCACGCAGAAATGCAAGCGATGCGTTGATGACCCCTTAACGCAGGAACCAGATGATGCGTTAACGACAGCCCAACGCATAACTACGCATTAGCAACCTATGTTGCGTTGACATCAACCAAACTATGCATGGACGCATAGACAACCGTTACGGCAAGGCACTGCGAATCAGATCGGAATCTTGAGAGATTGACGGATGACTGGCAGACATGATTTCCGGCTTAAGTGGTGGATCTTAGTTGGCCCGAGAATCATGCAATCAGGCGAGATGGACGCAGTGTCAATCTCGCCACCAATCAAGTAGATCTGCCATTAACTGCGATTTCATCATCTATAAAAGGGCAGCTCTGCGAGAGGAGAAAGGTTGTTGATTCTCGGAAGGACTCCATAAGTGACAGCAGAGTTCTCTCAGGCTTCAACCGGAGACAAATAGCTCGAAAGAGAAGAGTCTTCCTTTCCGCCGCATCACTTCACAGCAAATCATCACGCTTCCATCCGGGTGACTTAAGACATTGACGCCTTACCCTGCTTTCTTTCTTACTGTTCTTACTTGAATTTTAGATTTGTATCAAGAAATTGACTTATCGAAATTTGTATCTCATTTTCATCAATACAATTATCTTCCATGTCTATTCACTTTTCTCATCTGTCCACTTTATACTTTCAAGCCATGAGTAACCAATCACTCGAGGGTCTAGGGTTGCATTAGCATCTAACTAGGGACCGCAGTGTAACTATTCTAACTTGTCAATTGCGAGCTTAATCCGATGCTTATATCCATCTGACAAATCGATATAAGTAGTAATAATCAGACTGCTCGAGAGGGTAAGTGATTGTGGAACTCAATTGACAAGGGCCAAGTAGTGTTACCTGTCTACGGGGACAACCTTGGTTCTTAACACTTTCCTATGCTTTATAGACATATAACGCATAGCGGCTGACAACCGGAAGAAGAGTAGCAAGTATGAATAGAGTACTACTGTGCGTTTCCCATGTTAGATGTTAATCAACCCGAACCCTTTTCTTTATCCATTCATACACATCTTAGCTGAACTTGCTGTGTCGCATTGCTTCCCATATTCCACAACTGTTAGTCTAGTGTACAAACATCTGCTTTCTCTAGATTATAAACACAAATTCAAACACTTGTTGGTTACCTCTATAACGCATGCAATCCAATTAAAACCAAATCAATATAATCCCTGTGTTCGACCTCGGACTCACCGAGAAAACCTAGTACTTTACTTATACTTGGGTAGAGGAATAGGAAAACTTGACAAGACCAACGCATAATAATAGAACGCATTGCATGATTAAATCTTGACATGTTGAACGCATAATCATATACTTTAGCACTTTGCGTTAGGTTAGTTCACACAACAATATCATCACAACAAGTTTTTGGCGCCGTTGCCGGGGATTATTCATTAATTTAATTATTTTCTTTGGATTATTGTGTTGCAGAATTCCTCAATCGACGGAGTATAGCAAGCTTCTCTTCTGTCAGAGGCTTCTAACAGTATATGAGTGAAGGGGATAACCCAACATTTGATATTGACCCTGAGATTGAGAGGACCTTCAGAAGAAGGATAAGACAGAATAAGCAAAGAAGGAGCAATCAGTCTACTGAAGAGAACATGGATGCTCAAAACAATCAACCTCAAGCTCCTCAAGCTGAGGTCAGGCGGAACGCAAATGCACAAGAGCACGCAAACTATGATACAAACCCGATTCTCTTGGCGCATGATAGAAATCGCCCGATGAGGGAGTATGCATCGCCAAATTTATATAATTTTGCACCGAGAATTTTACAACCAACCTTCGAGGGTAATGGAAGGTTCGAAATGATATTCCAGAACGCCTCCAACAGCCTATTGTCTTCCCAGTGCCGCAATGTCCTGCGTCTGAGCAGCAACGCAGACCTGATGAAGACGAGCCTGATGGTTGAAAAGTTTAAGGGTGTAATCAAGAGTTGTAATTTTCTTGCAATTTTGTATCTTCACAGTCAATTGTATGCGTTGGTGAAAATCACATTAATAGAATGAACATTTCTTCATCGCATGGATCTTTAATTTTCTCTTTGCGTTGTCCCTTGTTATAAATTTATTCTAAGTACATTTAATTAGTCTAAACTTCTATCTCTGCGTTGAAAAGTTGGTCCTTGTGATGATAATCATGCTTACACTTTTTGTACACTCTTTAAGTTAGATTACTTTCAATGCGTCTGCATACTATTCCTTAGAAACGCAAACCTACTTTGAATGTATGCAAGCAGCCAATTCAAACCTCTTTTACAACATTTTGCAACTTAGTCTTTGTTTACAATTTAAGCAATGAGGACCTTGCTACTCTCAAGTTTGGGGGTGGAAGAGGTTTGAACTATCAAAGATAAAAATATGAGGAACTTAGTTCAATCATTTAAAAAAAAAAAAAAAAGAAAAAAAATTATTCTTTAAAACGCAAAACTCCGCTGGCAAGACTAATATATTTATCTTGTTAAGAGTTTAGCTGAAAACGACCCCTGCTCGTAGTTGGCCACCTCTATGCACCCCATAGTTGGTGTGTCAAAACGAAGGTGGGTAATCGTATTCAGCGACGCATAGATAAATAACAAACTCCAATGTCTAGTGAGGAAACCGAGCTTAGATAAGAGTTTAGTCGAGAAGGGCACTTGCTAGTAGTTGGCTGCCTTCATGCACCCCATAGTTGGTATGTCAGAACGAAGGTGGGTAACCCTACTCGACGCATACTTGATAAACATATAATAAAACCAATGAAAGAAAAAGGAACTTTATATCTTCATCTTTTCAGACTTAATGTTCCAAAGAAGAAACAAAAATTTTGTGAATAATGAGTTAAAGAGTTTTGAAAAGAAAGTTTGCCGCATACAAATTAGACCCGTCTTAAAGAAAAGAATAAAGAGGTAGAGAAATAATATAACTAACGGGTAGCTGATTGATATAGCATTCTGAGAGACTAGTCAATGCGTTGAGAAAATGCTTAGGTTAATTCAAGTTTCTTAGATAGAAGTTATGCTTGAGGACAAGCATTTATCTAAGTTTAGGGGTGTGATAACTTGTAGAAATACAAGTTATTATAGCCTTTTTCATAGATAAATAGAGTTTAAATAAGAGAAGCATGTGGTAGTTGATGATAAATTCAATTAATAAATCTTCCTTTGCGTTATACTTTTGAATTTTGATGAAGATATTGATTTTACCACTTGTTAAGCCTAAAACGCATGTTTTCACGCAGGAATGCAAGCGATGCGTTGATGACCCCTTAACGTAGGAACAAGACGATGCGTTAACGACAGCCCAACGCATAACTACGCATTAGCAACCTATGTTGCGTTGACATCAACCAAACTATGCATGGACGCAAAGACAACCGTTACGACAAGGCGCTGCGAATCAGATCGGAATCTTGAAAGATTGACGGATGATTGGCAGACATGATTTTCGGCTTAAGTGGTGGATCTTAGTTGGCCCGAGAATCACGCAATCAGGCGAGATGGACGCAGTGTCAATCTCGCCACCAATCAAGCAGATCTGCCATTAACTGCGATTTCATCATCTATAAAAGGGCAGCTCTGCGAGAAGAGAAAGGTTGTTGATTCTCGGAAGGACTCCATAAGTGACAGCAGAGTTCTCTCAGGCTTCAACCGAAGACAAATAGCTCGAAAGAGAAGAGTCTTCCTTTCCGCCGCATCACTTCACAGCAAATCATCACGCTTCCATCCGGGCGACTTAAGACATTAACGCCTTACCCTGCTTTCTTTCTTACTGTTCTTACTTGAATTTTAGATTTGTATCAAGAAATTGACTTATCGAAATTTGTATCTCATTTTCATCAATACAATTATCTTCCATGTCTATTCACTTTTCTCATCTGTCCACTTTATACTTTCAAGCCATGAGTAACTAATCACTCGAGGGTCTAGGGTTGCGTTAGCATCTAACTAGGGACCGCAGTGTAACTATTCTAACTTGTCAATTGCGAGCTTAATCCGATGCTTATATCCATCTGACAAATCGATATAAGTAGTAATAATCAGACTGCTCGAGAGGGTAAGTGATTGTGGAACTCAATTGACAAGGGCCAAGTAGTGTTACCTGTCTACGGGGACAACCTTGGTTCTTAACACTTTCCTATGCGTTATAGACATATAACGCATAGCGGCTGACAACCGGGAGAAGAGTCGCAAGTATGAATAGAGTACTACTGTGCGTTTCCGATGTTAGATGTTAATCAACCCGAATCCTTTTCTTTATCCATTCATACACATCTCAGCTGAACTTGCTGTGTCGCATTGCTTCCCATATTCCACAACTGTTAGTCTAGTGTACAAACATCTGCTTTCTCTAGATTATAAACACAAATTCAAACAATTGTTGGTTACCTCTGTAACGCATGCAATCCAATTAAAACCAAATCAATATAATCCCTGTGTTCGACCTCGGACTCACCGAGAAAACCTATTACTTTACTTATACTTGGGCAGAGGAATAGGAAAACTTGACAAGACCAACGCATAATAATAGAACGCATTGCATGATCAAATCTTGACATGTTGAACG
Source organism: Citrullus mucosospermus (assembly GCA_030954485.1). NCBI lineage: Eukaryota > Viridiplantae > Streptophyta > Magnoliopsida > Cucurbitales > Cucurbitaceae > Citrullus > Citrullus mucosospermus. The sequence goes on from CM062064.1 coordinate 13,374,602, forward strand.
CATAATCATATACTTTAGCACTTTGCGTTAGGTTAGTTCACACAACAATATCATCACAACAAGTGTATCTGGGATGGGGTGTGACACATTTTCCTTTAAGGAAAGCAATACTTTATACAAACAGTTCATATGCAAATCTTCCATAAGAAAACAGGGCAACTCTTAAATTAATAACATTTCTTAAACATACTTTTCAATACCTTTTAAGAAACATAAACTATGCTTTGTAAAACAATTGATCACAAAATCATAATCAATTGGAAAACCGAACTAACATGTACAACAAAATTGTTGAAACAAGAAAAGTGTTACAACTCTTTCTAGGCTTTGAGTTGATTATACGCCTTCCCTATCTCCTCCTGGCCTGAAATAAACATTTTTCCTTATGTTACGCTTTTCTTTACTTGATTGTTTAGTATGCATAATTAAACTCAAATCATGATTCATCACCGAGCCTCCTCTTTTTCCCAAAGTAAACCTAATAAGCAAGATTACCCACGAAAATCCCACATTCCCAGCGAGATTACTAGCGAAACTACCCAACAGAACACGATACTAGCGACACCAGGATAAGCGAGACTAGCGTGATTTACCTGAGGAGCGATACCTAGCGATACCCATCGAGTTTTGTGAGACGGAAAGCCCCTTGCGTCCTAGCAACACTCGTCTCGCTACTGTTACTTATTTACTCAGCGATACCCGACAGCAGAGATCTCCTCCTTTCCTTTTTGTTCCTCTCCTATCTGTTAAAAGTCATATATCCAGACAGATTTTGTAATGCCCCACATTTCGATAAATCACTTTCCTCCCTTTAAATTTAAAATTAATAAATAAATAAATAAATAAGAAAATAATATTAATAATAATCTTGTAGTGGAGGGAGTGTGAAGGGAGTTTGAAAGTCCATGGTCAGCAGGAGGTTGTGGCGCTTTCGGTTGGGGGAAAGATCCCCAGTTGAATTTTGGACCGTGGGGGGCGTTTTTAGGAGAAGGGAAGAAAGGAGAAGGAGGCAGAAAAAAAGGGCAGTCTTTTTCCTCTCTCGAGTCACCCTTCGTGAGCCATTTTCTCACACTCCCCCGTCACTAAGTCGTAGCGCTCCAGCCCTCACCGTATGGCCTTAATCGCAGTTTTTAGTTGATAACTTGTAGAAACACAAGTTATTATAACCTTTTTCATAGATAAATAGAGTTTAAATAGAGAAGCATGCAGTAGTTTATGCTAAATTCTATTAATAAATCTTCCTTTGCGTTATACTCTTGTATTTTTATGAAGATAATCATTTTACCATTTTTTGAGCCTAAAACGCATGTTTTGACGCAGGAATGCAGACGATGCGTTGATGACTTCTTAACGCAGGACGACACGTTAGCAATCTGTTCTTCGTGGATGCATGATCGGAACGGAACGCAAACAACCTGACGACGCATTAACAACAACGCAACGCATAACTACGCGTTAGCAACCTACGACGCGTTGACATCGGCCAAACTATGCATGGACGCGTAGACAACCGTTAAAACAAGGCGTTGAGAATCAGATCGAAATCTTGAGAGATTGACGGATGATTGACGAACATGATTTGTGGCTAAAGTGGTGGATCTTAATTGGCCCGAGAATCACGCAATCAGGAGAGATGGACGCAGTATCAATCTCGCCACCAATCAAGCTGATTTGCCATTAACTGCGATTGTATCAGCTATAAAAGGGCAGCTCTGCGAGATGAGAAAGGTTGTTGATTCTCGGAAGAACTCCATAAGTGACAGCAGAGTTCTCTCAGACTTCAGCCGGAGACGAATAGCTCGAGAGAGAAGAGTCTTCCCTCCGCCGCACCACTTCACAGTAGAGCCTCACGCTTCCATCCGGGCGACTCAAGACATTGACGCCTTCCCTGCTTTCTTTCTTACTATTCTTTCTTAATTTTAGATTTGTATCAAGGAATTGAACTTATCAAAAATTGTATCTCATTTCATCAATAGAACTATCTTCCATGTCTACTCATTTCTCTAAACTATCCGCTTTTTACTTTCAAACCATGAGTAACTAATCACTCAAGGGTCTAGGGTTGCGTTAGCATCTAACTAGGAACCATAGTGTAACTATTTTATCTTGTCAATTGCGAGCTTAATCCGATGCTTATGTCCATCTGACAAATCGATATAAGTAGTAATAATCAGACTGCTCGAGAGGGTAAGTAATTGTGGAACTCAATTGACAAGGGCCAAGAAGTATTACCTGTCTATGGGGATAACCTTGGTTCTTAACACTCTCCTATGCGTTATAGAAATATAACACATAGTGGTTGACAACCGGGAGAAGAGTTGCGAGTATGAATAGAATACTACTATGCGTTTCCGACGTTAGATGTTAATCAACCCGAACCCTTTCTTTATCCATTCACACACATCTTTAGCTGAACTTGCTGTGTCGCATGCTTTCCATCTTTCACAACTTTTAGTCTAGTGTACAAACAATCGCTTTCCTTAGATAAAAAACAACTTTCAAATATTTATTGGTTACCCCTGTAATGCATGAAATCCAACTAAAATCTGAATCAATATAATCCCTGTGTTCGACCTCGGACTCACCGAGAACACCTATTCCTTTGCTTATACTTGGGTAAAGGATAGGAAAACTTGACAAGACCACCAACGCATAGTAGTAGAACGCATAGCATGTTCAAAGCATGACATGTTAAACGCATAAATACATCATTTAGCACCTTGCATTAGGTTGATTTACACATACAAAAATAATCACAACATTAGCGTTGTGGCATCATCATAGTTGTCGCGTCGCAGCGTCTTGGTCGTCGCGTCGCAATATCCCAGTCATCGTCGCGTCGCATTGTCACAGGCACTTGTCGACGCATCATCAGTCCGCGTTGCCGCATCACCATAGTCTGCGACGCATCATCAGCCCTTGTTACCGCATCACCATAGTCTGCGACGCATCATCAGTCCGTGTTGCCGCATCACCATAGTCGCGACGCATCATCAATCCGCGTTGCCGCATCACCATAGTCCGCAACGCATCGTCAGTCTTCATCGCCGCGTCGCCTGTCCTCTCCGCGACGCATTGTCATAGCCTTCGTAGCGCGTTGCCGCATTGTAGGGAAGTCGCTGCCTCGCTGACACGCTTAGTATCACTCGGTATCGCTCGTATCGCTCAGTATTGCTCCAGTCTCGCTCTTGTAGGTAAGGGACTTACTATCGGGTTTTAGTGATGCTTACTGTCTAACGGTGTTGTTGGCTATTGAATGTCGTTATGAACTTATGTCTCGAGTGTTGTTGCTATGATTGTTTAGGCGTGCTAAGTTTGTATTGTAAGTAACGTTCGTATGCTTATGTGCTTGTGACTCTTCGAATCTCTGCTATAGATTAATTATGCCATGACACGTTATAGGTTGCCCTATTGTCGTGCCCCGTACCCTTAATGTACTATGCCACGAAGGGTGTCCCTCGGGATCACCACCTATGTTCATGTTACAATTATAGCCAATGCGTACCCTCGGGGCGCTTCCTATGCTTATTGTAAGCCCTGCATCTATTTTTATGGGAACGCAAAGAAGAAGGGGCCGAGAGATGGGTGAATGTGAAAAAGTAGTTGGCTGGCTTGCAGTTGGAGTGGGAAAATAGCTAAGTGTAAGCTATGCGTTGATGGCAATCTGTTGTGGAGGAGGTAATTTTGGTGTAAATGCAAAGGTGAGGGAAGCTTATCATGCGTTGAAGTCGTGACGCGTTGAGGATAATAAGACGTGGAGGATCACTTGGTACCGAGGATCATTATGTGTTAAACGCATTGAAGGCAGTGTGTCGGTGGAAGTAAAGGCCACGAGGAGTTTGGGAGCTGTTATGCGATGAGTTCATTATGCGGTGAACGCTACCATGCGTCGAAGGCGAGTGTGCGTTGGACAAGGAGTGTTGGCTGAGAGAAGGTAATGCGTATATTAATTATTTGGCGGGAGAGTTTGAAATGAATTATCATCAGAGGCCGTGTGCGTTGCTGAAGCTGAGCATAGGAGGTATGCGTCGAATGGATTATAATATAGAGTTGGAATGGGGAACAAGTCGGTGATATATATATAAGTGGACTGAGAATTCAATTGTTCTGCTTGCATTTCAGAGCTCGAGTTGGGTCCATATTAAGGCGAAACTTCGAAGAGAGGTAGAAGAAGATGTTCATGCTGGTCTGAAGCAGAAATTTCATTGAATTCGTTGAAGAAACTCGGGTTTGACAGAGGTTTCGGCTGCTGTGATCTCTTCAGAGTGATGCTCGGTTTTGGAGGAAGAAAAAATTGAAGAGACGAAGGTTAGGGCTGAAACTTTGAGGTTAGTAAGTTAACTCGAATTCTAGCAGAATTCATGAAGGATGTTTGAGCTGAAATTGTCTAATTGTGTGTCAAACTCAGGAAGAAGAGACGGAAGTTGAACTGTCGGATGATTAGAGGCAACTTGGAGTTGTCGAAGGTTATGTCCTAAACAGCGAGGAGGTTCTTCATGAAATTTGGAGGTGAGATGTAGGACCTGTATTTTAACAAGTTTATAGAAGGAAGAAAGTACTGGAATTTGTTGAAACGAAATGTTTAACAGGTTGAAGAAGGAAGAAGAAAGGAAGAAGGAAACAGTTCTGTCACAGCGGGAGTATCGCTGAGTGAGCGAGAGATTGAGCAGCAGAGGAAGTAACGCTGCAACGCAAAGATAGGCTTGCGTCTCACAATTCTCGCTAGAGTATCACTGGGTATCGCTCCTCAAGGTAGTTTCACTAGTTTTAATCAACGCAGTGTCGCTAGTACAGTTTGAATATCTTTTGAGTAAAGCTGGTAGCTTATTAATTCCCATAGAGTAACGATGCTACTGTATGTTAAAGAAAATGGGAGTTTATGAAAACTAAACTTGAGAATTGTGTATTTTCAGGCCAAGAAGAGCTCGGGGAGGCTTATAACCCATTTAGAGCCGGGACCGATTGTGAGTGACTGTTTGTTATATCTTGTGTTAAACTTAGTACGCATAGTGATGAGGAAACATAATGCATGGTAGTTTGCTTTATGTATGTGATGTGTTAGTGATTTAAAAGAATACTATTACAAATGTCTAAGCATATAAGTTGCTGAGGGACCTTATGGTGAAAGCTAGTGATAACTTGTAGAAATACAAGTTATTATAGCCTTTTTCATAGATAGAGTTCAAATAAGAGAAGCATGCGGTAGTTAATGATACATTCCATTAATAAATCTTCCTTTGCGTTATACTCTTGAATTTTGATGAAGATATTTATTTTACCACTTGTTAAGCTTAAAACGCATGTTTTCACGCAGGAATGCAAGCAATGCGTTGATGACTTCTTAACGCAAGACGATACGTTAACAATTTGTTCTTCATGGACACATGATCTGAACGGAACGCAAACTACCTGACGACGCGTTAACAATACTTCAACGCATGACTACGCATTAGCAACTTACGCTGTGTTGACATCAATAAAACTATGCATGGATGCATAGACAACCGTTACGGCAAGGCGCTGAGGATCAGATCGGAAACTTGACAGATTGACGGATGATTAACAGACATGATTTGCGGCTCAAGTGGTGGATCTTAATTGGCCCGAGAATCACGCAATCAGGCGAGATGGACGCAATGTCAATCTCGCCACCACTCAAGCAGATCTGCCATTAACTGCGATTTCATCATCTATAAAAGGGCAGCTCTGCCAGAGGAGAAAGGTTGTTGATTCTCGGAAGGACTCCATAAGTGACAGCAGAGTTCTCTCAGGCTTCAACCGAAGACAAATAGCTCGAAAGAGAAGAGTCTTCCTTTCCGCCGCATCACTTCACAGCAAATCATCACGCTTCCATCCGGGCGACTTAAGACATTAACGCCTTACCCTGCTTTCTTTCTTACTGTTCTTACTTGAATTTTAGATTTGTATCAAGAAATTGACTTATCGAAATTTGTATCTCATTTTCATCAATACAATTATCTTCCATGTCTATTCACTCTTCTCATCTGTTCACTTTATATTTTCAAGCCATGAGTAACTAATCACTCGAGGGTCTAGGGTTGCGTTAGCATCTAACTAGGGACCGCAGTGTAACTATTCTAACTTGTCAATTGCGAGCTTAATCCGATGCTTATATCCATCTGACAAATCGATATAAGTAGTAATAATCAGACTGCTCGAGAGGGTAAGTGATTGTGGAACTCAATTGACAAGGGCCAAGTAGTGTTACCTGTCTACGGGGACAACCTTGGTTCTTAACACTTTCCTATGCGTTATAGACATATAACGCATAGCGGCTGACAACCGGGAGAAGAGTCGCAAGTATGAATAGAGTACTACTGTGCGTTTCCGATGTTAGATGTTAATCAACCCGAATCCTTTTCTTTATCCATTCATACACATCTCAGCTGAACTTGCTGTGTCGCATTGCTTCCCATATTCCACAACTGTTAGTCTAGTGTACAAACATCTGCTTTCCCTTAGATTAGAAACACAACTTTCTCAAAATTGTTGGTTACCTCTGTAACGCATACAATCCAATTAAAACTAAATCAATATAATCCCTGTGTTTGACCTCGGACTCACCGAGAATACCTATTACTTTAATTATACTTGGGTAGAGGAATAGGAAAACTTGACAAAACCAACGCATAATAATAGAACGCATTGCATGATCAGCACATGCCATGTTAAACGCATAACCATATACTTTAGTACCTTGCGTTAGGTTAATTCACACAATAATATAACCACAACAAGTTTTTGGCGCCGTTGCCGAGGATTATTCATTGATTTAATCATTTTCTTTGGATTATTGTGTTGCAGAATTCCTCAGTCGACGGAGTATAGCAAGCTTCTCTTCTGTCAGAGGCTTCTAACAGTATATGAGTGAAAGGGATAACCCGACATTTGATATTGACCCTGAGATTGAGAGGACCTTCAGAAGAAGGATAAGAAAGAATAAGCAAAGAAGGAGCAATCAGTCTACTGAAGAGGCCATGGATGCTCACAACAATCAACCTCAAGCTCCTCAAGCTGAGGTCAGGCAGAACGCAAATGCGCAAGAGCACGCAAATTATGATACAAATTCGATCCTCTTAGCGCATGATAGAAATCGCCCGATGAGGGAGTATGCGTCGCCTAATTTATATAATTTCGCACCGGGAATTCTACAACCAACCTTCGAGGGTAATGGAAGGTTCAAAATGAAGCCAGTAATGTTGCAAATGCTGCAAGCCGCAGGGCAGTTTGGGGGTGCAACGGGTGAAGATCCACATGCACACCTGAAGAGTTTCTTGGAAATCTATAGTGCATTTCCGATGGCTGGAGTACCGCAAGATAGCATCAGACTGACGCCATTCCCATTTCATTTAAGATATGAGGAAGGACAGTGGGCGTACTCATTTGAACCTGGTGAGATTACAACGTGGGACAAAATGGTTGAAAAGTTCATGCAGAAATACTTTCCTCCGACGGTAAGTGCAAAGAGGCGACGAGACATTGTCACCTTCGAGCAAAAGGACTCGGAGACGCTTAGTGAGGCATGGGCCCGGTTTAAAAGGCTGGTAAGAAATTGTCCCCATAACGGTATCCCTGATTGTGTACAGATGGAGATTTTCTATGGAGGACTGAACAAAACATCACAATCAGTGGCGGACGCCTCTGCAGCAGGAGGTTTGATGGACAAAACTTACACGCAAGCCAAAGAGATCCTCGACAGAATTTCGAGGAATACTGACGAATGGGTGGATGATGGATATGGATCCAGGTATATGGATAAAAGACGATCGCAAGCTGGAATGATTGAAACGGATGCGACTAGTAACCTTTCAGCTCAGATCGCCAACATGACATCCTTGCTGCAAACCATTGCGTTGAACAACCAAGGTGGAACCGTTGCATCAATGGACGCAATGAACACGGTAAATGCAACAGCGTCTGTAAGCTGTGTGCAATGCGGTGAGGGCCACTTGTATGATATGTGTCCCTACAACCCACAGTCTGTTTGTTATGTTGAGAACAACCCGTACTCCAAGACTTATAATCCGGGTTGGAGGAACCATCCTAACTTTGGATGGGGAGGAAACCAACCACAGACGCAGGGCGTTGGACAACAAGCGCAGAGAAATAATAATCCCGTGTATAACCAAGGTGTTCAAGGGCATTAAGCGCAAAGAAATCAGTCAACAAATTCATCATCATCATCCTTGGAAGCACTTATGCGTCAAACGATAACTCAAAATGAAGAAACGCGTAAGTCGCTTGAAGCGATGCTCCAAAATCAGATGGGAGAAATAAAAAGCCATGCCATTGCAATCAGAAATCTGGAACTATAAGTGGGGCAAATGGCAAGTGAGCGAAATACCAGACCCCAAGGAGCATTACCTAGTAATACTGAAGCCCCACGAGGTAACGGTAAGGAACAATGTCAAGTTGTGACATTGAGGAGTGGGAAAGTTCTTCCCACTGAACCGCAAGAACATAGGATACAAGGAAATCTGCAGCCTCAAATCACTCCACTACCAACTCCCGCAACATCTATCCATGAACCGCAATCTTCATCCACAACCACGACCGTTAGAGAACAAGAAAATGGAAAGGGGAGAGAAAGAGCGACGCAGGCAAACCCTGCGTCGGTATCTCAGAATACCAATCCCTTTATGCGTCCGCCCTTTCCTCAACGCCTAAAGAAGAAGAATGACGAGGGTCAATTCAGAAAATTCCTGGACGTTCTCAAACAACTTCACATCAACATTCCGTTGGTCGAAGCTATGGAACAAATGCCGAGCTATGTCAAATTTCTGAAAGACATATTATCTAAGAAAAGGAGACTCGGAGAGTTTGAGACAGTCGCATTGACGCGGGAATGCAGTGCATTGTTTAAAAGCAATATCCTCGCTAAAATGAAAGATCTAGGGAGTTTCACATTGCCCTGTTCTATAGGAGGAATGGACGTCGGTCAGGCACTATGCGACTTAGGGGCCAGCATCAATTTAATGCCACTATCTATATTCAAGAAGTAGGGTATAGGGGAAGCACGGCCAACCACAGTCACACTTCAGCTTGCTGACCGTTCCATTAAACATCCAGAGGGGAAAATCGAGGATGTTCTTGTAAAGGTGGACAAATTTATCTTCCCGGCTGACTTCATAATTTTGGATTATGAAGCTGACAGAGAGGTGCCCATCATCTTGGGAAGACCTTTCTTAGCTACTGGACGCGCCCTGATTGACGTCCAGGAAGGGGAGTTAACTATTCGAGTGGATGACCAGCAGGTAAAATTTAATGTTTTTAATGCGTTGAAGTATCCTGATGATTTTCATTCTTGCTAGATGATCGAAGAGATAACTGAAGAAAAGGCAAGCATCATCGACGCATGTGCGGAAAATGAAATACTGTTGGATGAACTGGATGAAGAAAGAGAGGCAGAAATAAATATAATCTCCAACGCAAACTTTGAACGCTTGGACTTAGGCAACAGAACAACGAAAAAAACAAAGCCGTCCTTAGAAGAGCTACCAACCCTTGAGCTTAAGACACTGCCAACGCATCTGAAGTATGCATATCTGGGGGAAGAAAGCACGCTACCGGCCATCATATCCTCTGCGTTGACGACAGAATGTGAAAAGGCTTTGCTGGATATCCTGAAAAACCATATCAAAGCCATAGGATGGACCTTAGCGGATATCAGAGGAATAAGCCCTTCATACTGCATGCACAAAATTCGGTTGGAAGAGGGTAAGGATGGTTCAGTTGAGAGGCAACGCAGGCTCAACCCCGCAATGAAGGAGGTTATGAAGAAAGAGATCATCAAATGGCTCGACGAAGGGATCATTTATCCAATCTCCGACAGCAGCTAGGTGAGCCCAGTTCAGTGTGTACCAAAGAAAGGGGGAATGACAGTGATCATGAACAGCAAGAATGAACTGATACCAACAAGAACGGTCACTGGCTGGCGCATCTGTATGTACTACCGCAAGCTGAATGCGGCAACAAAGAAGGATCAGTTTCCATTGCCATTCATCGACCAGATGCTAGATAGGCTGGCAGGTAATGAATTTTTCTACTTCCTGGACAGATATTCCGGCTATAACCAGATCATGATAGCTCCGAAAGATCAAGAGAATACGACGTTCACATGTCCATATGGGACCTTTGCGTTCAGACGCATGCCATTCGGGCTATGTAATGCACCAGGGACGTTCCAAAGGTACATGATGGCAATATTCTCTGACTATTTGGAACAGTCAGTAGAGGTGTTTATGGACGACTTCTCAGTATTTGGGAAATCATATGATGAATACTTGACCAATCTAGAACGAGTGCTAAAATGATGCGAAGACACAAATCTAGTCCTCAACTGGGAAAAATACCATTTTATGGTTACTAAGGGTATTGTGTTGGGGCATAAAATCTCAAAGGTTGGATTGGAAGTGGATCAGGCGAAGATAGATGCGATAGCAAAACTCCCAGCCCCCACAAATGTTAAGACTTTGCGAAGTTTCCTAGGCCATGCGGGCTTCTATAGAAGATTCATTAAGGGATTCTCGCAAGTAGCAAAACCACTGAGCGAGTTGCTGGAAGTCAATAGGGAATTCAATTTCGACTGTAAATGCTTAAACGCATTTGAGTCTCTAAGGCAAGCTCTGATTTCAGCACCTATTTTAGTTGCACCGGACTGGTCTCTTCCGTTTGAAGTAATGTGCGACGCAAGTAACCATGCGGTGGGAGCAGTATTGGGGCAGAGAAAAGAGAAAATTATGCACCCCATCTATTATGCTAGTAAAACACTGAGTTCATCTCAGGAGAATTACACTACTACTGAGAAGGAAATGTTAGCCATAGTCTTCGTGGTTGACAAATTTAGAGCATACTTGATAGGGTCAAAGGTGACCATCTATAGTGATCATTCTGCGATCAAGTATTTGATGGCGAAAAAGGACGCAAAGCCTAGACTTATCCGTTGGGTCCTGCTGTTGCAAGAATTCGATTTGGAGATTAAAGATAGAAAGGGAACCGAGAATCAGGTTGCGGACCACCTATCTCGATTGGAAAATAAAGAGGTCCAGGAGAGTTGGAGTGATATAGAGGAACGATTCCCAGACGAGCATGTAATGAACACAGAGAGTCAGGAACCGTGGTACGCAGACATAGTCAACTATCTGGTTTGTAACCAATGGCCCGAAGAATTTAACGCTCAACAAAGGAAAAAGCTCCAACATGAAAGTAAGTTCTACTGCTGGGATGAGCCATATCTATACAGACTTGGCCCTGACCACATACTGTGTCGATGCGTTCCAGAATATGAAATGCATAGCATCCTGAGAAGCTGTCATGAAGCACCTTACGGAGGACACTTTGGAGGGCAGAGAATAGCTGCAAAGGTGTTGCAAAGTGGGTATTTCTTGGCCCACATTATTTAAAGATGCAAGGGCATATGCGGTAGCTTGCGATCGTTGTCAGAGAACAGACAACATTTCCAACCGGAATGAGATGCCTCTGAATTCAATGCTAGAAGTTGAGTTGTTCGACGTATGGGGAATCGACTTCATGGGACCACTCCCTCCTTCTTGCGGCAATCAGTATATCTTAGTAGCGGTCGACTACGTATCCAAGTGGGTAGAAGCAGCAGCCTGTGCAAAGAATGACGCAAACGCAGTGTCCAAGTTCTTAAAGAAACAAATCTTCTCTCGATTTGGGACACCAAGGGCAATAATTAGTGATGAAGGTACCCATTTTATAAATCGCATAATCACTAATTTACTGACTAAGTTTAATGTCTCGCACAGGGTAGCAACTGCCTATCACCCGCAGACAAACGGCCAAGCTGAAATAACAAACAGGGAGATCAAATCCATACTGGAAAAGGTCGTGAGCACATCAAGGAAAGATTGGACAGAGAGATTAGATGAATCTCTATGGGCCTACAGAACGGCATTCAAAACACCGATAGACATGTCACCCTATGCGTTGGTGTTTGGTAAAGCATGCAATCTCCCACTTGAGTTGGAGCACAAGGCCATCTGGGCCATGAAGATGCTCAATTTAGACCAGGAGACAAGCGGAGAAGCCAGAAAGCTTCAACTAAACGAACTCCTGGAGTGGAGACAGTCAGGTTATGAAAACGCAAAGCTGTACAAAGAAAGGACCAAGAAATGGCATGACAAGAATATTAGTAAGAAAACTCTATATGTCGGTCAGAAGGTCCTGTTATTTAACTCAAGGTTGCGTTTGTTTCCAGATAAGCTAAAGTCTCGATGGTCGGGTCCATTCATAATCAAGGAAGTGTTCCCGCATGGTGCGGTCATGCTGACAAATGAAAATGGAACCACCTCCTTCAAGGTCAATGGACAAAGGGTTAAGCCCTACTACAGTGGAGAGTTCGAAATTAACAAGAACTCCATTGACCTACGCGAGTGTAATGACTAAGCTTGCGTCGAAAGATCCCTGTGTTGCCGAATGCCTACATTACCAGGGACGCTTTCTTTTACCCTTACTTTATTTTATTTCAATTTTTTATAGTATTTAATTTCATGTTATTATATTGTGCTTTATTACTTTCATTTGTATTATTGTTTTTAGCATATATTGATTTTTTTATTTAGTTTATAGATGTAAATGAGATAAGCATGAAAGTAGGAGCCAAATTTGTGAATGATCTTTTATTCATGCATGCGTCCAACGCATAAAGTAAACTATGCGTCAATCGATAAACGATTTCTGTGTTTATCGAACTAAGGTTAAAGGAAAGGTAGAGCCGTACATATTTTGGAAAATGCATCACATTTAACTTACAACGCATAAACTGACCTGAGAACCAAGCGTTCATCAGTATGCGTTTATCATTAGGTTTCTGTGTTTTAGAAGAGCACTAGGAGAAACGCAGATGTCTTCTCAGACTACGCGTCTTCCCTAGAAAAACACTCAAGTGCCAAAAACACTCAAGTGCTCTGTGTGCGTCACAAAGCCGCCCATTACACGTGATGGGTGTGCGGCTCAAGGAAAGTCGCCTTGATCAGTGGAATTTTGATATCACGTATCCGCATTAATTACCGACGGCTAAATTAAGCGTTTATAAGCGCGATCCGATTTCCCATTTTCCATTTTTGAAACCTTTCTTCTCCCTTAAACCTCCGGCGATTTGTTTTCTCGCTGAATTCTTATGTCTAACCAGACCAACCAAGAAAATCAAGAAAACTTCGCCGGAACCAGTTCCCCAAGACCATCTTCATCTCGATTTCCATTCTTTTCTCCACCTCCATTTTACCCTTCCAGACCTGTGAGGCCTTTTGCTTCACCGGTCAGACAAAGAAATCCAAACCCACCGTTTATCCCTAACTTCTCCGTGTCTAGAATCAGGGAAACTGCCAAGCGACCACCCATCTACCCATTTTTTCGGCCATTCGCCAGAACCCCTACCTGTCCACCAGTAGTCGACGACTCCGACGACTGTGTGGAAGTCCTCAATATCCGACCCTTGAGCCGAATCGACCCAATCCCTACCTCAAAACCCAAAAGCCGGGTCAAGTCCTGCATTTCCCGGCCAAGGATGAAGAATATGAAGGAATTCTCTGCTGCAAACTACAATGTCGAAAGCCAGAGGGTAAGCGCAGAGAACTCCGAGGCTGAGCAACCTGTTCCTGGAACGGTGCGCGATGAGGCCAGTGCACTGCACGGTAGCAGTGAGGTGCGTCGAAGGGAAGAGAGGGATGTTTTTGGCGACATCTTAAAAAGAATAGCTCAAGAGGAGCGGGAGGCAAAAGGTCAAGAGGAAGGGGAGGTAAACCAGCCCTTGCTCCTATCCCGTCCACCAAGCACTAGAGGGACGGAGGAGATGGGAAGAATAGAAGAAGAAGAGGTGGCTGTCACTGTCGGGGAAGTGAACTCAGCAAAATCCCCAGACGAGTGGATAGCCCAGATTCTGAGCGGGCTGCAAGACCCAAGGGACGCATCCGTCTCAGACGCACGAAGGGAATCACCCTCGCCGGTAAAGGAGGTCCAGAGTCAATTGAAGGAGACTCGGGAGGGTGAATACAGTGGGAGAGATAAGGAGGGAGAGGCTACCTACAGCAAGGAGGAAGTAGGCGAGCAAAGAGAAACGTAAGGGTCTGTCCCTGCGTCGATGAGTCTTGAGGAGATGACATTGGACTCCAATGAAGGACCAATAGGCAATGTTGTGATGGCCGCAGAAGCCAAGAGAAAAAGAGTTGAAGAAGAGGAGGAGGTACCCCTACTAAGGAAGAAACGAAGGGTATCACCGGAGATTGCCGAGGATGAAGAGTCGAAAAACACAGACCAAGGAGACAGACCTGAGTCTCCAGTTGCGGCCACATCCTTTGATCGACTGGCAGAGAAAGAGAGGAAGAAGAGAGCCAAGTTGAGAAAGGAGCTCAGGGCCCTGAGAAAAGGAGTGGAGAAAATAGCCAAAGACGCATTGGCTAGAACAAAGGCGCGCAAGGAAGTGCGGCCACAAGAAGGCGGAGAGACGCAAGTCCTTCCTGATCCTCGAATAGAAGCTGCCGCATTGGCATTTGTAGAGGAAATGGAAGAAGAAGAAAGAATAGAAAAAGCAGCCACAGAGCTTGAAAGAGAGCTGCAAATTGAAGAAGATGCAGAGCTGGCTGCTCGATTAAACGCCCAGGAGGAAGGAGAGGGCAAGAAGAAAAAGAAGAAGAAGAGTAGGAAGGAACGCATCGGGGAGGATGCGGGGGAAGAACAAGGTGTAAGCACCTTGGCGAAGAAGAGAAGGAAAAAAAAGGAGGTGGCGGTCACCAAACTCCCAAGCTCACATAATGAGAAACGCAAGGGAAAGGAGAAGGTGACCGAAGAACCAATCAAAATGGCCGAGAGCAAGAAGAGAACAGTAAATGCGATTCCAGCTAAGGCCAAGGGAAAAGAGAAAGTGGCCGATGCGTCGCCACAACAAAAGGAAGGAAAAGGGAGACGCAGAGCGTTCCCTGATCTGATGATCGAGGTGGGATTTTTCCCTGAAGACGCCCCAGTGTCGCCATACATCACCGAAATAATTGACCACCATGGCTGGAGAAACTTCTGTACCAGCATTCCTTGGGTCCAACCTGAAGTAGTCCGAGATTTCTATAACGGACGCATAGATGAGGAGGAAGACGTGGTCGTGGTGGATGAAATTGAAGTCCCATTCAACGCAAGGGAAATCAACGCAATATATGAGTTGAGGAAAAACCCTGAGGCGGAAGGAAATAAGATCATAGAATCAACTCCAACGGAGTTATTGGAGGATGCACTCTAGGTAATGGCGAAGCCAGGGGCAAAGTGGGATGTTTCACCCACAAGTATAAAGACGTTTTCAGCAAGCAGCCTAACTCCAAAGGCAAACCTGTGGGTGTATTTGGTGAAGAAGCGGTTGATCCCGACAACGCATGACAAGACAGTGTCAAGGGATCGAGTGATGGCTGCATACTGCATTATGCGTCGCATCACCCTTGATGTGGGACGCATAATTGCGGCGTAGATAAGAGGGGTGTTCAGCAAGCCCAGGGGCCAACTCTTTTTCCCCTCTCTTATCTTGAATTTATACGCCAATGCTTCCATCGGAGGGTCAACGGAAGTGTTAGACGCAGACAAGATGATTGTAGTTAATGGCGTAATCGCCAACAAGTCTCTGCATCGGTTGATGAGAGGATCGCAATATCTGCCAGAGCCTACCAAGGCCACCAAAAGACCTCATCAACCCATTCCACCTCCAAAGCCGCAACCGCAGAAGAAGGGGAAGCCGTCCAAGTTGAAGGGCGTGGCAAGTCCTGATGCCACCATCCAACCTTCCCTAACCTCAAGCCCTTCACCCCCACTTCCAAAAACAAGAAGGGAACCAACTCCACCTCCACCTTCTCCTGAGACGCATCGCCCTAAACCACCTCCACCGCCTCAGAAAACGCATCGCCCCAAACATCCAAAACCCCGACCTTCCACAAAACCTTCTGCCCCAATAAGAGTTGATGACTCACACTTAGAGGATTTTGGCGCGACTTTTATGCGTCCATCATCCCCTGCGTTTGACGAAACTCCACCTACTCCCCCACCTCAACCAAACCCGCCTACCCCACCAACACAACCTCAACAGCAAGAAGGCCCACTTGACCTTGAATGGGAGACAGTGCAAACATACTTGCAGAAAGCGATATTGCGTCCTGTGATGCATTCATTGAATATGTTAGCACGCCCACAGACGGAGCAGTTCTAATTCACACTGAATTATGTTCACCAACTGTTCTCCATCCGTCCGGAAATCCCGCCCCCTAATATTCTAGAACGCCTCCAACAACCTCTTGTCTTCCCAGTGTCGCAACGTCCTGCGTCTGAGCAGCAACGCAGACCTGATGAAGACGAGCCTGATGGTTGAAAAGTTTAGGGGTGTAGTCAAGACTTGTATTTTTCTTGCAAATTTTGTATCTTCACGTTCAATTGTATGCGTTGGTGAAATTCACATTAATAGAATGAATATTTTCTTCATCGCATGGAGCTTTAATTTCCTCTTTGCGTTGTCCCTTGTTATATATTTATTCTAAGTACATTTAATTAGTCTTAACTTTTATCTTTGCGTTGAAAAGTTGGTCCCTGTGATGATAATCATGCTTATACTTTTTGTAAACTCTTTAAGTTAGATTACTTTCAATGCGTCTGCATACTATTCCTTAGAAACGCAAACCTACTTTGAATGTATGCAAGCAGCCAATTCAAACCTCTTTTACAAAATTTTGCAACTTAGTCTTTGTTTACAATTTAAGCAATGAGGACCTTGCTACTCTCAAGTTTGGGGGTGGAAGAGGTTTGAACTGTCAAAGATAAAAATATGAGAAACTTAGTTCAATCAAAAAAAATAAATAAATAAATAAAATAAAATAAAATAAAATAAAAAATAAAAAAAATATTTTGATTCTTTGAAACGCAAAACTCCGCTGGCAAGACTAATATATTTATCTTGTTAAGAGTTTAGCTGAAAACGACACCTGCTCGTAGTTGGCCACCTCCATGCACCCCATAGTTGGTGTGTCAAAACGAAGTTGGGTAATTGTATTCAGCGACGCATAGTTAAATAACAAACTCCAATGTCTAGTGAGAAAACCGAACTTAGATAAGAGTTTAGTCGAGAAGGGCACTTGCTCGTAGTTGTCTGCCTTCGTGCACCCCATCGTTGGTATGTCAGAACGAAGGTGGGTAACCCTACTCGCCGCATACTTAATAAACATATAATAAAACCAATGAAAGAAAAAGGAACTTTATATCTTCATCTTTCAGACTCAATGTTCAAAAGAAGAAACAAAAATTTTGTGAATAATGAGTTTAAGAATTTTGAAAAGAAAGCTTGCCGCATACAAATTAGACCCGTCCTAAAGAAAAGAATATAGAGGTAGAGAAATAATATAACTAACGAGTAGTTGATTGAGTATAGCATTTTGAGAGACTAGTCAATCGTTTATAAAATGTTTAGAATGATTGATATTTCTTAGATAGATGTTATGCTTGAGGACAAGCATTTATCTAAGTTTGGGGGTGTGATAACTTGTAGAAATACAAGTTATTATAGCCTTTTTCATAGATAAATAGAGTTCAAATAAGAGAAGCATGCGGTAGTTAATGATAAATTCCATTAATAAATCTTCCTTTGCGTTATACTCTTGAATTTTGATGAAGATATTTATTTTACCACTTGTTAAGCCTAAAACGCATGTTTTCACGCAGGAATGCAAGCAATGCGTTGATGACTTCTTAACGCAGGACGATACGTTAGCAATTTGTTCTTCATGGATGCACGATCTGAACGGAACGCAAACTACCTGACGACGCATTAACAATACTTCAACGCATGACTACGCGTTAGCAACTTACGCTGTGTTGACATCAATCAAACTATGCATGGACGCATAGACAACCGTTACGGCAAGGCGCTGAGGATCAGATTGGAATCTTGACAGATTGACGGATGATTGACAGACATGATTTGCGGCTCAAGTGGTGGATCTTAATTGGCCCGAGAATCACGCAATCAGGCGAGATGGACGCAATGTCAATCTCGCCACCAATCAAGCAGATCTGCCATTAACTGCGATTTCATCATCTATAAAAGGGCAGCTCTGCGAGAGGAGAAAGGTTGTTAATTCTCGGAAGGACTTCATAAGTGACAGCAGAGTTCTCTCAGACTTCAACCGGAGACAAATAGCTCGAGAGAGAAGAGTCTTCCTTTCCGCCGCACCACTTCACAGCAAATCATCACGCTTCCACCCGGGCGACACAAGACATTGACGCCTTGCCTTGCTTTCTTTCTTACTTTTCTTACTTGAATTTTAGATTTGTATTAAGAAATTGACTTATCAAAATTTGTATCTCATTTTCATCAATAAAATTATCTTCCATGTCTATCCACTCTTCTCATCTGTTCACTTTATATTTTCAAGCCATGAGTAACTAATCACTCGAGGGTCTAGGGTTGCGTTAGCATCTGACTAGGGACCGTAGTGTAACTATTCTAACTTGTCACTTGCGAGCTTAATCCGATGCTTATATCCATCTGACAAATCGATATAAGTAGTAATAATCAGACTGCTCGAGAGGGTAAGTGATTGTGGAACTCAATTGACAAGGGCCAAGTAGTGTTACCTGATTACGGGGACAACCTTGGTTCTTCACACTCTCCTATGCGTTATAGACATATAACGCATAGCGGCTGACAACCGGGAGAAGAGTCGCTAGTATGAATAGGGTACTGCTGTGCGTTTCAGATGTTAGATGTTAACCAACCCGAACCTTTTTCTTTATCCATTCATACACATCTTAGCTGAACTTGCTGTGTCGCATGCTTTCCATATTCCACAACTGTTAGTCTAGTGTACAAACATCTGCTTTCCCTTAGATTAGAAACACAACTTTCTCAAAATTGTTGGTTACCTCTGTAACGCATACAATCCAATTAAAACTAAATCAATATAATCCCTGTGTTTGACCTCGGACTCACCGAGAATACCTATTACTTTAATTATACTTGGGTAGAGGAATAGGAAAACTTGACAAAACCAACGCATAATAATAGAATGCATTGCATGATCAACGCATGCCATGTTAAACGCATAACCATATACTTTAGTACCTTGCGTTAGGGTAATTCACACAATAATATAACCACAACAGCTACTTGTGAGTAAGCGTGATATTAAGTGCCGAGGGATTTGAGAAGGCACTTGAATAACAGTAGAGAATGGACTACAATGCTCAGGGACTGTAAGTGAAGGCATGTAGTATCCTATCACAACTAGCTCGTGCTGAGGGATTCTGTGTGAAGGCACTTGAGCGTAGATAGAGTTTGTTACCTGTGCTGAGGAATTTCATGTGAAGGCACATGGTGTTGTAGTTAAACACGAACAAGTGCTGAGGGACGGGAAGTGAAGGCACTAAATAGATAGGAAACTTATGAAACATAAGAATTGATAGATATACATGCGATGGTTACTACCTTACAAACTAAATTAAACTAATATGATTTGTCTTAGTAGATTTAGTCACTCACTGAGCCTTTTGCTCATCCAGTTTGTTGTTGTTTGCCGTTTCAGGTAGCGAGCGTGTCCGGGACGCCTAGCCTACTGAAGAATCTCGTCTGGGCCTATCTGGAAGCGAATCTCTGGGATAGTTGTAAATACTTAGTTTGCTCATATGACATGTAATAAACATCTTTACTGAGAGTGTAGTGAAAGAGGGATGTGTTGTACCTACTATGAGTATTTTTTTTCAGATATGTTAGTTAAAAGTTTACACGTTCTTCTGGTCCGATAAAGAGTTTGTTGTAGGATTTGCTTTTCGTTTATGATGTATATATTATAGAATCTTATGTTGGGCAATAGTATCATGCTCCTTCCTAGGTATAGAGTAAATCTGGGTTGGGGTGTGACACTTATGCCTACGCTTATGCTTATGTCGGGTACACAGGCACACACGACAAAAAGGGGTAACAGCTAGGCCCAGTAGTGGGTCTCTTACTGAGTATTTGTACTCACCCTTTTTCTATGTTTTTCTTCCAAGTAAGGAGTATGGTGGCCGGTGCATGGTCGAGGAAATCCGTGATCGTACCATGGGACCGTCAGACTGCTTCAGCATCTTAGTCTAGGGTAGTTGTATTTGCATTCATGAAACCATTGTTTAAATGTTTTTGGTTATTTCGGTTCTTTTCTTGGGATTTTGCCTAACAATGTAAGGGGTACCCCGCTAAAGTGTTTTTTTTCTCTTTTCTTTTTTCTTCTATTTTATGTTGGTTAAATAAACTTTCAAGAATTTGGCCGCTTTATAAATTAAACTGCATTTCTTTAAAGTTGATGATATCATGTCTTCTTGTCCCAACGTATTTATGTAAATGTTCATGCATGTTGTAACGACAAGTTAGTTATTAAGGGTTTAGGTCGTTACAATTGGTATCAAAGCCTCAGTTGTACGTTCTGTAGACTAACTTATTATATAAGTCAAAATGTCCCATGGTAGTAACGGATTCCTCGTCATCGCCAGGTATGCTCTCCATACAAAAAAAAATAATAATAAAAATAGGCATGCATATGTATTGTATAACCAAAAACAATTAATAATAACGTCAAGTCTCTTGGAGGGTCATGACGTGGCTGATGATGTATATGGTAGGTTATGGCGCCGAAGGACAAAGGAAAGAGGAAGGAAAAGGGCGGACTGCAGGATCCCGTTGTCCCGTTGGAGGAGCAGAGCCCCGAGGTCCAAGATGACTTATCATTAGACGAAGACCCTCCGGTGGGGGACCCTTCCGGTGTGGGGTGGCAGAGGACTCAGGTAAGAAGTCGAGTAGGGAGCATGGCGGAGGCTAACCTGGGAACGAACCCTTCTGCCGTCCCTTCCAAGTTTACAGCTCTGGCGGCGGCAATTGGAGAAGCAGTCACGACCGCAGTGCTAGGTCGAATGAATGAGATGATGGATGAGCTTTTTGCTCAGTTTGCGCGATCTCAGCAAGTACCGCCCCCACCAGCAGTAGTACCTCCACTTTAGCCTCAAAACCAGAATGTTCATGATTAGTCCGTAGAAGCGAAGCACTTGAGGGACTTCCGAAAATTTAACCCTCGTACCTTCGATGGTTCGCTGAAGGACCCTACAAAGGAAGAAATGTGGCTGTCCTCAATCGAAACAATTTTTCGCTACATGAGATGCCTAGAGGAACAGAAACTCTAGTGTGCCGTCTTTATGCTGACTGATAATGCTGAGATATGGTGGCGGTCAGCCGAGAGAATGATAGACACCCGAGATGGCCTAGCCACGTGGGACCAGTTCAAGGAGCGGTTTTATGAGAAGTATTTTTCTGCGAATACACGGTTCAACAAGCAGGCGGAGTTCCTGAACCTGAAGCAGGGAGCGATGACAGTGGAAGACTACGAGGAAGAATTTGACAAACTGTCTCATTTCACACCGGAAATGGTGGCCACGGAGAAAACCAGGGTGCAGCGGTTTGTTCAGGGCCTGAAGGTCAGATTGCGAGGTTTGGTCTATTCTCAGGACCCCAAGACTTATGACGCAGCACTTTGAGTAGTAGTCAGAATCGATGCGGATGCCCGAGAAGGTGAGGAGTATCGGAGGTCGTTGATGGCAAGGATCTCAGTGGGTCAGAAGCGAAAGGCGAACCAAAAGGCACCCGAGCCCCCGCAAACGGTTTCGCACTCAGATAGGCCCTTCAGTCACTATAAGCAACTGTGGGAAGTGCTACTGGGGCGCTGTCTGATTGGCACGAGAGCTTGCTTCAGGTGCAAGCAGAAGGGCCATACCGCGGAGCAATGCCCAGGAACACAGTCTTCTAGAGGCAAGGGCCAGCCCATGCACCTTCACCCTAAGGGCCCGAACAGGCAGCAACATCAGGGCCAGGTCTACTCTACCACCCGGTAGGAGGCAGAAAAGTCGAGCACTGTGGTGACAGGTACACTCCTCATCTTAGGACACCATGCCTTGGTGTTATTTGATTCTGGCTCTTCTCATTCTTTTATATCGTCAGTATTTGTGAAATATGCCATGTTAGAGGTAGAGCCGTTACATTATGCATTGCCTATGTCCACCCCGTCCGAGGAGATCATGTTAGCAATTGAAAAGGTGAGGGCATGCCAGATAGAAATAGCAAACCATGCTCTTGAGGTGACCCTGCTAGTTCTAAAAATGCGGGATTTCAACGTTATTTTGGGTATGGACTGGCTGGCTGCTAATCACACTAGCATCGACTGTTCCCGTAAGGAGGTGGTCTTCAGTCCTCC
The DNA here is from genome assembly GCA_030954485.1 of Citrullus mucosospermus. Taxonomy (NCBI): domain Eukaryota; kingdom Viridiplantae; phylum Streptophyta; class Magnoliopsida; order Cucurbitales; family Cucurbitaceae; genus Citrullus; species Citrullus mucosospermus. Next base: position 13,396,873 of record CM062064.1, read on the forward strand.
TTCTATGATAAGCTTTAGATTTAAAGGGTCAGGGATCGTGGTCTTGCCGAAGGTAATCTCAGCCCTGAAGGCCAGTAAGCTACTGAACCAAGGGACGTGGAGTATTTTAGCCAGTGTGGTGGAGACCAGAGAAGCAGAGGTTTCCTTGACTTCAGAGCCAGTAGTGAGGGATTACCCTGACGTGTTCCCAAAGGATCTTCCAGGCCTACCTCCGTGTAAGCACTGACTTGCGTTACCAAGCGTTGGGGTGTGGCAATGCGATTGTAGCTATGCGTTGCAAAGGGAGAAGTGGTCGTGAGTGAGAGCAAGAATTTTGGAAAGAAAAATTTTGGCTAAGTGTTGGCCAAGTCCATGCGTTGTTGATTGACTCACGGAGGGTAGTGATCTGAAGTAGCTGGCCGCATCGAAGGATAAGTAATTTTGGCGGGGGAAGAAATGTGCTTGAACCATGCGTTTAAGTTACTCTGCGTTGAGGACAGTTATGCGCTGAAGTCGATGCGTCGAAGACAGACATGCGTTGAAATCGATGCGTCGAAGACAGACATGCGTCGAAGACAGAGTGGTCTTGACGCGACGGAAATAGTGGTGTATGACGGGAATGTATGCGTCAAAAATAGGAGGCGTTGAGGACGACACCATGCGTTGGGTGTGGTCAGTTGCTGAAGGCGTTGGAGGAGAAGTTAACATGAGTGCCTCGCGTTGAGGTGGGAATCCTGCGCTAGCCTGCGGGTGAAGGGTAAGTCGGGAACATAAATCCTGGTGTTTGTAAAGGCTAAGTCGGTAGTATATATAGTTGAATTAATTAAATGTTTAATCATTTTTAAGACATTTCGAGAGCTTAAGTCGGTTCCATATTTCAGACCAACTTCAGAAGAAGATTGAGGAAGGTGTTCTTGCGGATTTTGGACAAAATTCGACTCATATTGATGTTGAAAATGGAGCTGGAACAGAGGATTGATTGAAGTCGCACAGTCTGAGCAGTGATTGATATTCAGAGTAGAACGTATAGAGGAAGCTGAGTTTAGAGCAGAAATTTGGAGGTTAGTAAGTCAACATAATTCCTAACAAATTTTGTGAAGGATGGTAAAGCTGAAATTGAAGATTAACTATGTAAATCTTTAGGAAAAGCGGCACTTACAAGATTGATAAGCAATCTGGAACAGCATGAGGTGATTTCGGAATACCGAGAGAACGAGGAAGAGTTAACCTTGAAACTTTGAGGTAAGCTATAAAACTCAATTCTTTATAAGTTTGTAGAAGAAAGAAGTCCTAAATCCGTATGAAATTTTGACTTTTAATAGATTGAAGTAAGAACAAGAGGAAAGGAAGAAATTACAGTGCAGAGTGCCACTAAGAATCAAGTATCGGCACACTGTCTGGGTACTGATAGCGAGACAGGTGTCGCTGAGACGCAAAGGAGTTTTCCGTCTCACAAATATTGCTAGGTATCGCTAGGTGTCGCTGCTAAGGTAAGGTAACGCTAGTGTCGCTCAATCAAGTATCGCTAATAACCGCTTTTGTTGGGTGGTATCGCTAGGATTCTCGCTTATAATGTTAGTTTAGAAAAGGAGGAAGGTTTTGTAAGCCCCGCACCTAATTTTGTGAGAACGCAGGGTAAGAAGGGGCCAAGAGATGGGTGAATGTGTAAGAGTAGTTGGCTGGCTTGCATTTGGAGTGGGAAAACGACTAAGTGTCAGCTATGCGTTGATGGCAACCTGTTGTGATGGAAACAGTTTTGGTGTAAACGCAAAGGTGAGGGAGGATTATCATGCGCTAAAGTCGTGACGCGTTGAGGACATAAGGCATGGAGGATCACTTTGTACCGAGGATTATTATGCGGCAAACGCATTGAAGGCAGTGTGCCGTTGGAAGTAAAGGCCACGAGGAGTTGGGAGCTGATTTGCGATAAGGCTACTATGCGGTGAACGCTACCATGCGTCGAAGGTGGGTATGCGTTGGACAAAGAGTATTGGCCGAGAGAAAGTAATGCGTTTGCTAACTATTTGGCGGGAGAGTTTGAAAAGAAATATCATCAGAGGCCATGTGCATTGCTGAAGCTGAGCATAGAGGGTATGCGTTGAATGGATTATAGTATAGTGTTGAAATGGAGGATAAGTCGGTGATATATATATAAGTGGATTGAGAATTCAATTGTTCTGATTGCATTTCAGAGCTCGAGTTGGGTCCATATTAAGGCGAAACATCGAAGGGAGGTAGAAGAAGATGTTCATGTCGATTTGAAGCGAAAATCTCATTGTATTCGTGGAAGAAACTTGGGTTTGACAGAGGTTTCGACTGCTGTTATCTCTTCAGATTGATGCTCGGTTTTGGAAGAAGAACAAATTGAAGAGACGAAGGTTAGGGCTGAAACTTTGAGGTTAGTAAGTTAACTCGATTTCTAGCAGGTTTCATGAAGGATGCTTGAGCTGAAAATTGTATAATTGTGTGTCAAACTCAGGAAGAAGAGACTGGAGTTGAACTGCCGAATGATTAGGGGTAACTTGGAGTTGTCGAAGGATATATCCTAAACGGAGAGGATGTTCTTCATGAAATTTGGAGGTAAGATGAAGGATCTGTATTTTAATAAGTTTGTAGAAGGAAGAAAGTATTGAAATTGACTGAAACGAAATGTTTAGCAGGTTGAAGAAGGAAGAAGAAAGGAAGAAGGAAACGGTTCTGCTGTAGCGGAAGTATCGCTGAGTAAGCGAGAGACAGGGCAGTGAAGCAAGTATCGCTGCACCGCAAGATAGGCTTTGCGTCTCACGATTCTCGCTAGAGTATCGCTGGGTATCGCTCCTCAAGGTAGTCTTGCTGGTTTCATTCAACGCAGTATCGCTAGTACAGTGGTGTGTGATGAGTAACGCTGGCAGCTTTTAATTTTCTAAAGAGTAACGTTACTATTGTGTGTTAAAGAAAAAGGAAAATTATGGAAACTAAACTTGAGGATTATGTGTTTTCAGGCCAAGAAGAGCTCGGGGAGGCTTATAACCCACTTAGAACCGAGACCAATTGTGAGTGACTATTTGTTATATCTTGTGTTAAATTTAGTACGTTTATTGATGAGGAAATGTGATTGATTGTAGTATGTCTTATGAATGTGATGTGTTAGTGATTTAAAAGAATATTAATACCAATGTCTAAATATAATAGTGGCCGAGGGACCTTATGGTAAAAGCTATATGTGAGTAAACGTGAAATTAAGTGCTGAGGGATTTGAGAAGGCACTTGAATAACAGTGGGAAATGGACTACAATGCTCAGGGACTATGAGTGAAGGCATGTAGTAATCCATCACACACTAGCTCGTGCCGAGGGATCATGAGTGAAGGCACTTGAGCAAAGATAGAATTAGTTACCTGTGCTGAGGGATTTCATATGAAGGCACATGGTACTGTAATTACAATTGAGTAAGTGCTGAGAGACAGGAAGTGAAAGCACTGAATAGTTGCAAGTCTGTGAGACATGAGAATTTGATAGTTACATGTAGAATGTAAAAAGTGAATCTTGGTAATTTTGTGGAATGTGTTATGTGATGGTTACTAACTCACAAACTGATATATAGTTGTTATGAATAGTTTAGTAGATTTAGTCACTCACTGAGCTTTCTGCTCATTCAGTTTGTTGTTGTTGTTTATTGTTTTAGGTAGCGAATGTGTCCGGGACGCTTAGCCTACAGAAGAATCTCGTCTGGGCCTATCTGGAAGCGAACCTCTGGGATAGTTGTAAATACTTAGACTGTACATATATCTTGTAATATGCATATTTCTGAGGGTAGAAAGGGGGACGTGTTGCACCTTATATGTATATATACAGATATGTTTGTTAAGAGGTTGCACGTTCTTCTAGTATGTCAATGGAAATGTTGTTTTGTTTGCTATTTGTATGGTATCCATCCTATAGAGTTTTATGTAGGGGGAAACGATATCATGCTCAATCCTAGGTATAGAGTATATCTGGGATGGGGTGTGACAGGTTTAATGTTAAGTAACGCAAGATAAATGTTTATTGCAGGCCAGGAAGAGATAGGGAAGGCATATAACCCATGCAAAGCCTAGAAAGAGTTGTGAGTGACTATTTTACTCTTCAAATTGATTTTTATTAAAAATATTCTTATGGAATATGATTTTGCGATGAACTATTTTAAATGCATAATGTTTGATTGCATTACTTACAAGGCATGTTATATGTTTCTTTTTAAAGTTGAAAGAAAGTGTTACTTGTATGAAAGATTATTGAATAAGGATCTATATGATTTTCCATGAATGGATTTTTCCTATAAATATTCATGTAAACGTATTCTAAAATGTTTTAAAGGAGGCTCAGTGCTCAAGGACACGAGAAGGCACGTGAGTTTCCCCGGGACTCAGTACTGAAGGACATGAGAAGGTACTTGGGCAACCCGTCATATTCCTATGTGCACATAGAGGGTGATTTGGCTGGTGCGTTGAGGTTGCTCCGCATTAAGCCAAGGACGATTTCGACGTTGGGTGTGTTGAGCTTTGCTCCACCCCAACTAAGGTTGTTTTCGATGTTGAGTGCGTAGAAGCGTTGCTCCGTCTCAACTAAAGGAAAAGTTCGAAAAACTACATTGTTATTGCTCATCTCCTTGAAAAACATTCATGTATGATTTGAAATTTGATTTATGAGATTAATGGATTTGTGGAAAGTATGTTTAAATTGAATGATATGTTAAATCCTTACTTATTCATTATACGTAACATGTCTGTTTTCAATGAATGTTCGTTTTACAAGATTTGTCACTCACTGGGCTGTTAGTTTATGTTTTCCAATGTTTTTCTTTTCTCCCCCCAGGTAGCAAGGACGTTCCCGGTGATTAGCCTACTTCAGCTCACCCTGCCTAAGTCTCGAGTTCTCAAAATTCAGTCAAGTCTGAGAGTCGTACGTAAATGACTTTATGTAGATGGCATGTAGACCTAGTAATTTTAAGTGGGGATTGTAGTGGAGTTTTGTACATTGTATGATGGATATGGAAGTGAAATTATGTTATGTAATAAAAGTGTACACTATACAGGGAATAATATTATGTTATAAGCATGTGTAGTATGACTGAGTTCTATGTATGTACATGAGTAAATGTATGCACAGGAAGGAATGTAAGATGAGACAATATGCGTCACAGGAGGGGTGATGTTTATTGTCTGCACATTCCCTTTCAGGTTAGGTAGGTAATCTGGGAGGGGGGTGTGACACTCCGCATCGGGAGATAGACTTTGCAATTGAGTTGGAGCCAGCTACGACGTGTCACACCCCAACCCAGATTTACTCTGTACCTAGGAAGGAGCATGATCCTATTTCCAACATAAGACTCTATAATGTAAACACCATAAAAGATTAACAAATCATACAACAATCCCATTATCTCATCACAGAAGAACGGGTAAACTTTTAATTACCATGTCTGTATACACATAATAAGTACAACACGCTCCCCCTTTCATTACACTCTCATGAAATATGTTTAGTACATGACATATGAACAATCTAAATATTTACAACTATCCCAGAGGTTCGCTTCTAGATAGGTCCAGACGAGATTCTTCAGTAGGCTAGGCGTCCCGGACACGTTCGCTACCTGAAACAACAAACAACAACAAACTGGATGAGCAAAAGGCTCAGTGAGTTACTAAATCTACTAAAACTAATCATGACAACTTAAATCCAGTTTGTAAGATAGTAACCAACGCATAGCACATCCCAATGGACTATCAAGATTCACTTTTACCCTATGCATATATAATTATCAAACTCTCATGTCTCACAAGCTTTCATCTATTTAGTGCTTTTACTTCCTGTCCCTCAGCACTTATTCATTTATAATTACTGTACCATGTGCCTTCACATGAAATTCCTCGGCACAGGTAACAAACTCTATCCATGCTCAAGTGCCTTCACTCATGATCCCTCGGCACGAGCTAGTGTGAGATGGATTACTACATGCCTTCACTTACAGTCCCTGAGCATTGTAGTCCATTTTCTACTGTTATTCAAGTGCCTTCTTAGATCCCTCAGCACTTAATTTCAAACTTACTCACATGTAGCTTTCACCATAAGGTCCCTCAGCCACTTATGTGTTTAGACATTTGTAATATTATTCTCTTAAATCACCAACACATCACATACATAAGGCATACTATCATGAATCACGTTTCTTCATCAATATGCGTACTAAGTTTAATACAAGGTATAACAAACAGTCACTCACAATCGGTCCCGGCTCTAAGTGGGTTATAAGCCTCCCCGAGCTCTTCTTGTCCTGAAAATACACAATCCTCAAGTTTAGTTTTCCATAATCTCCCTTTTTCTTTTAACATTCAGTAGCATCGTTACTCCATAGAAATTAGTAAGCTACCAGCGTACTCAAAAGATATTCAAACTGTTCTAGCGACACTGCGTTGATTAAAACCAGCAAAACTACCTTGAGGAGCGATACTCAGTGATACTCTAGCTAGAGTTGTGAGACGCAAGCCTATCTTTGCGTTGCAGCGTTACTTTCCTTGCTGCTCAGTCTCTCGCTTACTCAGCGATACTTTCGCTGTGACAGAACCGTTACCTTCTTCCTTTCTTCTTCCTTCTTCAACCTGCTAAACATTTCGTTTCAATCAATTTCAGTACTTTCTTCCTTCTACAAACTTGTTATAATACAGGTCCTTCATCTTACCTCAAAATTTCATGAAGCATATCTTCCCCGTTTGGGACATATCCTCCGACAACTCCGAGTTACCTCTACTCATTCAACAGTTCAACTCCCGTCTCTTCTTCTTGAGTTTGACACACAATTAAACAATTTCAGCTCAAGCATCCTTCATGAAACCTACTAGAAATCGAGTTAACTTACTAACCTCAAAGTTTCAGCCCTAACCTTCGTCTCTTCAATTTGTTCTTCCTCCAAAACTGAGCATCACTCTGAAAAGACCACAGCAGCCGAAACCTCTGTCAAACTCAAGTTTCTCCCATGAATTCAATGAGATTTCTGCTTCAGATCAGCATGAACATCTTCTTCTACCTCCCTTCGATGTTTCGCCTTAAAATGGACCCTACTCGAGCTCTGAAATGCAAGCAGAACAATTGAATTCTCAGACCACTTATATATATATACCACCGACTTGTACTCCATTTCAATTCTATGCTATAGTCCGTTCAACGCATAACTCCCATGCTTTGCTTCAGCAACGCACACAGCCTCTGGTGATATCTCATTTCAAACTCTCCCGCCAAATAGTTAACATACGCATTACCTTCTCTCAGCCAACACTCCTTGTCTAACGCATACCAGCCTTGGACGCATGGTAGCGTTCGCCGCACAACAGCCTCACCGCAAACCAGCTCCCAAACTCCTCGTGGCCCTTACTTCTAATCGGCACATTGCCTTCATTGCGTTTGACGCATAATGATCCTCCATGCCTTATGTTCTCAACGCGTCTCAACTTCAACGCATGATCAGCTTCCCTCACCTTTGCGTTTACACCAAAATTATTTCCTCCACAACAAGTTGCCATCAACGCATAGCTTACATTTAGCCATTTTTCCCACTCCAAACGCAAGCCAGCCAACTACTTTACACATTCACCCATCTCTCGGCCCCCTTCTTACTTTCCGTTCTCATAAAGATAGATGCGGGGCTTACACGACGCCTATCTCGAAGGCCCCTTATAGAATGGCTCCAGCAGAGTTGAAGGAGCTCAAGACTCAATTGCAGGAATTGCTGGATAAAGGTTTTGTTTGACCCAGCATGTCACCGTGGGGTGCACCCGTTCTGTTTGTGAAAAAGAAGGATGGGACGATGCATTTTGCATCGACTACAGAGAGTTGAATAAAGTCACTATCAAGAACAGGTACCCGCTCCCGAGGATTGATGACTTGTTCGATCAGTTGCAAGGATCCACGATTTTTTCAAAAATTGACCTTCGGTCCGGTTATCACCAGCTAAGGATCAAGGACAGCGTGTCACACCCCATCCCAGATACTCCTTATACCTAGGAGTGAGTGTGAAACCGCACTCTTTATATTCCATATTAAAAATAAATGTCAGTTTAATCTCAAATAGAAACATCATTTCCATAAAGACATTTGATAACATACAATCTTTCGTCAAGTATTCTTTATATATATATGTAATATAAAATGATTTTCCCAGCACTCATAAGGAACATGTACACTACAAAATATGAACATAAACTGAATATTTACAACTATCCTAGAGGTCTGCTTCAAGGAAGACCCAGACGAGAAACTTTTGTAGGCTAGGCGTCCCGGACACGCTCGCTACCTGAAACGACAATCAAACAAACAAATTGAGTGAGCCTAAAGCTCAGTGAGTGACTAAATTCATTCAACTATTACTAACAATCATGAGCTAGTATAACCATTAATAACTACTACAAATCGCATATCAGAAAGTTTCTAAACTTCTTATGCTATAAATCACACCCTTATCAACATCCTTACTGTTCCATGGCAAACATTTGACCCTTATTGTGACAAAGCACAACTTATCTCATTCACATTCCAGTACAAATTCTCATTTTTAATCACATATAAACGTCTAATCAGTATGTTTCACGGGTTTACAAACTATCGAGTGCCTTCACATTCTGTCCCTCAGCACTGAGTTCAACTATGTTAACATTACCATGTGCCTTCACACGAAGTCCCTCAGCACTGGTAACCAGTCAAATTTTCGCTTAAGTGCCTTCACTCTGGGTCCCTCAGCACGAGCTAATATATGATGGATTTCTACATGCTTTCACTCAAAGTCCTTCAGCATTGAAATCCATTTCATCCAACTATTCAAGTGCTTTCACGCGTGGTCCCTCAACACTGAATTTCATATTCATATTCACTTAGGCCTTCACCATAAGGTCCCTCAGCCATGATTACATATAGACAATAAATTTAGTTTCCTTAAAAACTTACTGGCATAACATAATCACTTCAAATACTACATAGTACCATAATTCCTTACTCATTCACAGCCAAACAATTATACTAAAAGTAACCACAAGATATAGGAGAAAGTCACTCACAACTTGTCTCGGCTATAAGTGGATTATATGCCTCCTCGAGCTCTTCCTGGCCTGAAAATACACATTTTCCACGTTCAGTTTTCCTTAGTCTTCCTTTTTCCTTAACACTCATTAATAACATTACTCCACAGACAGACTAAAGACTACCAGCGAAACTTCATTACATAATACTGCACTAGCGATACCAGGTTGAACGTAACTAGCGAGACTACCTGAGGAGCGACACCCAGCGAGAATTCAGCGAGAATTGTGAGACGCAAAACCCCTCTTGCATTACAGCGACACTTGTTTCGCTGCCCCGTCTCTCGCTCTCTCAGCGATACTTCCGCTATAACAGAACAGTTTTCTTCTTCCTTTCTTCTTCCTTCTTCAACCTGCTAAATATCACATTCTGGCAATTTCAGAACTTACTTCCTTCTACAAACTTATAAAGGTATAAGTCCTTCATCTTACCTCAAAATTTCATAGAGAATATCCTCTCCGTTTAGGACATATTCTTCAACAACTTCGAATTGCTTCTAATAATCCGGCAATTCAGCTCCGATCTCTTCTATCTGAAGTTTGACACACATTTACACAAGTTCAGCTCAAGTACCCTTCATAAAACTTGCTAAAAATCGAGTTAACCTTACTAAGCTCAGAATTTCGGCCCTAACCACCATTTCCTCAGTTTGTTCTTCCCCCAAAATCGAACGTTACTCTGATTGAGTAACACCAGCTGAGTCCTCTACTCCAGCTCAAGTTTCCTCCATGGAAACGACGAGAATTCCACTCCAAATCAACATGAACATCTTCTTCTACCTCCCTTCGTTGTTTAACTTAGAAATGGACTCAACTCGAGCTCTGAAATGTGATCAAAACTATTGAATTCTCGGTCCACTTATATATATACCACCGACTTAATCACCATTTCGTTTCTATACAATAATCTATTCAACGCATACCTCTATGTTTGGCTTCAGCAACGCACAGCCTCTGTTTTGTGTGTTACTTTTTCAGACTCCCTCACCAGATGGTTAACAAACGCATTGTTCTCTCGGCCAACCTTCTTTGCACCAACGCATACCCACTTTCGACGCATGGTAGCGTTCACCACATAGTGGTCTTCATCGCAAATTGGCTCTCAACGCCTCATGGCCTTCAACTTTCAACGCCTTGCTGCCTTCAACGCGTTTATCGCAAAATAATCTTTGATGCAGGGTGGCTCTCCACGCCTCGTGACCTCAATGCCTCATGGCCTCAATGCCTAACAGTCTTCCCTCACCTCTGCGTCCACGCCAAAACTACTTCCATCAAGGCATGTTGCCACCAACGCATAGCTGATACTTAGCCATTTTTCCGCCCCAGTCACAATCCAGCCAACCATTCCTACCAAAAATGCCCCATCTCCTAGTCTCTTCTTATCTTGCTTTCTCACAAGATCAAGTACGGGGCTTACACAGCGACATTCCAAAAACAGCCTTTCGCTCAAGATATGGACATTACGAGTTCGTTGTGATGTCGTTTGGCTTGACAAATGCCCTAGCAGCATTCATGGACCTAATGAATCGGGTGTTCAAGGATTTCCTTGACACCTTCGTAATTGTATTCATTGACGACATTTTGGTATACTCGCGGACCGAGGCTGAGCACGAGGTGCATTTGCGTCAAGTGTTGGAAACCTTGCGAGCCAACAAGTTGTACGCCAAGTTTTCGAAGTGTGAATTTTGGCTGAAGCAGGTATCCTTTTTGGGACACGTGGTATCGAAGGGCAGAATCTCAGTTGACCCTGCGAAGATCGAGGGGGTTACTACCTGGCCCCGTCCTACGACAGTTATCGAGGTGCGTAGTTTCCTAGGCTTGGCAGGCTACTAAGGTCGTTTCGTTAAGGACTTTTCGTCTCACACCTTACTTTTAAAAAAATGATGCGTTGAAGAGTCTATGAAGAAAAGAAGTAAAAGACCATGTTGGACGCATGGTCAGGACCAAGGTAACGCATGGTATGGATGGACGCATGGAAGTAAACCGAGAAGGGAAAGAAGTGAAACGCATAAGAGAAGATGTACGCATTGGCGATGATAAGACGCTTAAGCAAGAAAGGAATAAAGTTATGTTGTGAAGTGTTCAAAGAGATCTAAGTCTCGGAAAGATAGAATATTAAAGCAAATTGAGTAACACATAGACTTATAGTAAGGAATGTTCACAATGTTGGAGAAGGTTGTGAAGTAAACATTAAAATTAGAGCATGTGGTGGATGCATGCTAATCTATCTTTAAGAGAAATAGTTCAAGTGCAAGGAAAAGGTTAAAAGAATAACCTTGGGAATAATCAAGGAATGACCAAGGATAGGAAGATGGTCATGGACGCAGGATGAAGGTGAACGCAACAGGACCAACGCATAGAGGAAGAGCTTGAGAAGGATTTGTTGTCATTGACACCTAGTGGCATAGTGTAAGCACTGGTTTATAATAGTGCGGCTATGCGTTGAAGGTGATCACGAATGGTTGTTGTGAGCTAAAGTAGTCACCGCGTTGGCGGGGGAAGAAACGTACTTGGCTTACCATGCGTTGGTAAGGTTGTCATGCGTTGAGGTCCCTATGCGTTGAAGACAGAGTTATCTCTATGCGTCAAAGACAGTAGTGTAGTTGGCTGAGAGTTAGAAAAGTGAGTAGTGAAGCTCAAACCTTAAAGGAAACTCAACGAACGCATGAGGGCGTTGTGTTGAATGAATGGTTGTCTATTGGAAAATGTTGGACGCATAAGATAAGTTTATATAGGCCAGGTGGCTTTGTATTAGATTTGACACCTTATCAGTAGAAGGTGTTAAAGGCATGTTAAGTGTTTCATGCAAGGTGACACTTGGACTAATGCATGGTTAATTAAGCATGCAGTGTGACATGTGGCAAACAAGTGGCAAAAGGAGAGGAAAAGTTGGGTGGCAAGCTCCCTATAAATAGAACCTTGAGGGAAAAGAAGCGACTAATGACTCTAGAAGAAGAATTCTGGAGAGAAAGGGAAGAAAGAAGGCAGAAAGGAGAAATCCTTGCGTCCGTAGTAGGAGTCTGCGGCAAAGAGAGAAGGTATTTTGACAACTTAGCTATTTTATGTAAAAGAAGTTGTCTTACGTTAAAAGGGGGTCGGCTTTGCGTTGAAGACAAATACTACGCTCAAGATGAACGCGGCGTCCAAAGTTAGGTGATGCGTTCAAGTTGGACCTTGCGTTCAAGTTGGACCTTGCGTCCAAGTGAGGGTGACGCATCTGAAAGAGAAGTAAGAAGAGTTGGGATGCACTTTGCGGTAGTTATCAACCTTGTGTTGAAGGGCAGGGTTGCGTTCAACCTTGCGTTGAAGGGCAGGGTTGCGTTCAACCGAGCTGACAGAGGAAAATGGAGCTTTGCGTTTCTGAGATTAGAACGTTGCGTCCAAGAAGCTTGGGAAGAGGAAATAGAGGAAAGGAAAAAGAAGTATTCCTTGGCAAGTACAGGTGAGTAACACCTGCGTTTTACAAAATATAAACGAGTTCTTTATGAATATGATTTTATGGGTTTCTAATGAAATAATGCATGCGCTTTCATATATAAAGCATATGAATATGTTGTTTATAGAGATAAGAGCATGCGTTTATGTATACATAAAAGAATATGAGCCAGCTGAGAGCATGCGTTTTACTTGAAAACTTTGAGAATGCTGGGTACTTTCTATGAGTTTATGAAACGCATGGTGATTGATTGATACTTGTATTCATGGTTTTTCTGAAAAGCATGGTGTTATATGATTTCAAGAAAGATTTGAAAATAAACTTGTATGAAAAGCATGCTGTTCGATATTAAAGTTAGAAAATGAATTTAGCATTTTGATGATGTGAGATTTGGAAACGGTTAATTTATATGTTATTAATATAATGTTTCCAAAATATGTATGGTGTTTTATAAAGTTTTGAAAAGGGACCCTAATGCTTAGGGACTCGTAGAAGGCATTGTGGGCAGCCCGAATTATAAAAGGTACCCAATGCTCAAGGACTAGAGGAAGGCAAATGGGTAACCGAAAAATAGAAATGGGACCCAATGCTCAAGGATAAAAGGAAGGCATATGGGCAGCCCGAGTAATAATATCTATGTGCACATAGAAGGATATATATATACGACGCTGATGTGTTGAGATTTCTCCACACAGCTAAGGATAATCGACGTTGAGTAGCGTTAGCGCCTCAACTAAGGAAAAGATAAGGAATGAATTTGACGTTGAGAAGCGTAGAAGCAATGCTCCACCTCAACTAAGGAAAATGATTAGAAATGAATAAGATCTTTAAGTATTTTTCCACAAATAAGCATGCAAAACCTAATAATGGTGTTTGAGTACAAATTAACATGTTTAGAATCGATATTATTTAGATCGATCAGTTTTACACTTAAAGTATAATGTTTCAGAAACCATTACTCACTAAGCTGTTAGCTCACTCTTTTTATATGTTTTCCATTTTCAGGTAGCATGACAGTTCCCGTTGCCGATCGAAGTCGAGGTTTGTCAAGAGCGTGTTAATGGTATTACCGTCCTAAGAAGGAATTAAAAGATAATAAGATGAAGTTGACAGTGGGTTATGCGACAGGGTAGTCGGTAACTGCTGTCCTCACACTCCGTCTCGGGCTACGGGAGGGTAGTTCGGGGTGGGGTGTGACATTTCGCGCATCGCCGCACCACTGACTCAGTTGACAAGGAAGGGTGCTCCTTTTGTGTGGAGTAAAGACTGCGAGGAAGGTTTCCAAGATCTTAAATAGAAACTGGTCTCCGCACCAGTACTTACAGTACCAGACGAGCTGGGAGGATTTGTGGTTTACAGTGATGCCTCCAAGAAGGGATTAGGTTGCGTGCTAATGCAACATGGTAAGGTGGTGGCCTATGCCTCCTGCCAGCTAAAAACCCATGAATAAAAGTACCCCACTCACGACTTAGAGTTGGCGGCAGTGGTTTTTGCTCTAAAAAATTTGGCAACACTATTTATATGGCGAAAAGATACAAATCTTCACGGACCACAAGAGCCTAAAGTAATTCTTCACTCAGAAGGAGTTGAACATGAGACAGTAGAGATGGTTGGAGCTGGTAAAGGATTATGATGTGGAAATTTTATACCACCCCAGCAAGGCAAATGTGGATGCAGATGCCCTTAGTAGGAAAGCGGTGCATTCGGCAGCTCTGATCACTAGGCAGTCTCCGTTGTGTAAAGAATTTGAGCAAGCAGGTATTGCTGTCTCTGTCGGGGAGGTCGCCTCGCAATTGTCGCAGTTGACCGTCCAGCCAACCTTAAGGCAGAGACTCATCAACGCTCAGCAAAGTGATCCCTACCTTGTCGAGAAGGTTAACCAAATAATGGCGGGTCAAAGCGGCGAATTCTCGTTATCGTTCGTCGGGAAATGGTCTACTTTTCTAGGGGTGTTTGTGTGTGCCGACAAGCGGCAAACTTAAAAGTGAACTGTTGTCAAAAGCTCATAATTCTCCCTTCTCGATTCACCTCGGCAGCACTAAGATGTATCAGGACCTGAAACGTTACTATTGGTGGCATAACATGAAAAAGGAAGTGGCGGACTAGGTCAGTAAATGCTTAGTGTGCCAGCAAGTGAAAGCCTTGAGACTTGCCAGCAGGGCTATTGCAGCCCCTAAGTGTCCCAGAGTAGAAGTGGGAGAACGTATCTATGGATTTCGTGGGAGGTTTACCAAGGACGGTGTTGGGCCATACAATGATCTGGGTCATAGTCGACAAACTCACCAAGTCCGCACACTTCTTCCTAGGCAAGCCCACCTTTTCGGTGGGTAAATGGGCACAGATCTACCTGAAGGAGGTGGTAAGGTTGCACAGGGTGCCAGTCTCTATAGTATCAGACAGGGACCCGCAGTTCACTTCTAAATTCTGGAAAAGCCTCCAAACGACTTTGGGCACTAGGTTGGATTTCAGTACAGCCTTCCACCCGCAGACCGATGACCAGACGGAACGATTGAACCAAACACTGGAGGACATGCTGCGTGCTTGTGCCTTGGATTTCCCGGGAAGTTGGGACTCCTACCTGTACCTCATGGAGTTTGCCTACAACAACAGCTATCGGGCAACCATCGACATGGCACCATTCGAAGCATTGTACGAACAATGTTGTAGATCTCCAGTTTGTTGGGGTGAAGTGAGAGAGCGCAGATTGCTAGGGCCAGAGTTGGTGCAGGTATCAAACGAGGCTATCCAGAAAATCAGAATGCGCATGTAGTCCGTGTAGAGCAGGCAGAAGAGTTATGCCGACACTAGACGCAAGGACCTAGAGTTCGATGTAGGAGATCACGTGTTCTTAAAAGTGGCCCCGTTGAAGGGCATCTTGAGGTTCGGCAGGAAGGGGAAGCTAAGTCCCCGTTTCATAGGGCCGTTCGAGATTTTGGAACGGATTGGCCCCGTGGCCTACCGGTTGGCGCTACCACCGTCTCTCGACGCAGTCCACAATGTGTTTCACGTCTCCATGCTAAGGAAGTATGTCGCCGACCCTTCTCACATAGTGGACTATGAACCATTACAATTGAGGGAAGACCTGAGCTACGAGGAGGAACCCATAGAAATCTTGGCAAAGGAAGTGACAACCTTGCGCAACACGGAAATAGCACTGTAATGGTGTTGTGGCAGAACCATGGTTTCAAGGAAGCAACATGGGAACGGGAGGATAAAATGAGGTCAAGGTACCCTGAGCTCTTTCAGGATTAGGACTTTCGGAGACGAAAGTTCCCCCAAGGAGGGAGAGTGTAACGGCCCACATTTCGGTTAATCACTTTCCTCCCTTTAAATTTTAAAAATAAATAAATAAATAAATAAGAAAATAATATTAATAATAATCTTGCAGCGGAGGGAGCGTGAAGGGAGTTTGAAAGTCCATGGTCAGCAGGAGGTTGTGGCGCTTTCGGTTGGGGGAAAGATCCCCGGTTGAATTTTGGACCGTGGGGGCCGTTTTTAAGAGAAGGGAAGAAAGGAGAAGGAGGCAGAAAAAAAAGGGCAGTTTTCCTCTCTCGAGTCACCCTTCGTCGGCCATTTTCTCACACTCCCCCGTCACTCAATCACAGCGCTCCAGCACTCACGGTATGGCCTTAATCGCAGTTTTCAACGTTGTGGCATTGTCATAGTTGTCGCGCTGCAGCGTCTTGGTCGTCACGCCGCAGCATCCCAGTCATCATCGCGTCGCATTGCCACAGGCACTTGTCGACACATCATCAGTCCGTGTTGCCGAATCATCATAGTCCACGACACATCATCAGCCCTTGTTGCCGCATCACCATAGTCTGCGACGCATCATCAGTCCGCGTTGCCGCATCACCATAGTCCGCAACGCATCATCAGTCCGCGTTGCCGCATCACCATAGTCCGCTACGCATCGTCAGTCTTCATCGCCGCGTTGCCCGTCCTCTCTGCGACGCATCATCAATCTTCATCGCCGCGACGCATATCCTTTCCGCAACGCATTGTCACAGCCTTCGTAGCGCGTTGCTGCATTGTAGGGAAGTCGCTGCCTCGCTGAGTCTCGCTGACACGCTTAGTATCGCTCGGTATCGCTCGTATCGCTCAGTATCGCTCAATATCACTCCAGTCTCGCTCTCGCAGGTAAGGGACTTACTATCGGGTTTTAGTGAAGTTTACTGTCTAACGGTGTTGTTGGCTATTGAATGTCGTTATGAACTTATGTCTCGAGTGTTGTTGCTATGATTGTTTAGGCATGCTAAGTTTGTATTGTAAGTAACGTTCGTATGCTTATGTGCTTATGACTCTGCGAATCTCTGCTATAGATTAATTATGCCATGACACGTTATAGGTTGCCCTATTGTCGTGCCCCGTACCCTTAATGTATTATGCCACGAAGGGTGTCCCTCGGGATCACCACCTATGTTCATGTTACAATTATAGCTAATGCGTACCCTCGGGGCACTTCCTATGCTTATGCCTATGCTTATGCTTATGTCGGGTACACGGGCGCACACGACAAAAAAAGGTAACAGCTAGGCCCAGTAGTGGGTCTCTTACTGAGTATTTTTACTCACCCTTTTTCTATGTTTTTCTTCCAAGTAAGGAGTATGGTGGCCCGGCGCATGGCCGAGGAAAAATCCGTGATCGTACCATGGGACCGTCAGACTGCTTCCGCATCTTAGTCTAGGGTAGTTGTATTTGCATTCATGAAACCATTGTTTAAATGTTTTTGGTTATTTCGGTTCTTTTCTTGGGATTTTGCCTAACAATGTAAGGGGTACCCCGCTAAAGTGTTTTTTTTTTCTTTTCTTTTTTTTTCTATTTTATGTTGGTTAAATAAACTTTCAAGAATTTGGCCGCTTTATAAATTAAACTACATTTGTTTAAAGTGGATGATATCATGTCTTCTTGTCCCAACATATTTATGTAAATGTTCATGCATTTTGTAGCGACAAGTTAGTTATTAAGGGGTCAGGTAGTTAACAGATTTAGAACTTCTTCCCTTCTACAAACTTGTAGAAAATTGAATTTCTCAGATCACCTCAAACTTTCAAGGCTTAACTCTCCTTCGTTCTCCAGCTATTCCAAAATTACTCTGCGTTGCTCCAGATTGCACAGCAATTCTGTAACCATTGCTTTTACCTAAAATTTCACATATTTAACTTCAATTCCAGCTTTACCATCCTTCACAAGAATTGTTAAGAATTTTGTTAACTTACTGACCTTAAAATTTCAGCCCTAGACTCGATCTCCTCGATTCATTCTACTCCAAACATCAGACAGTGTCCAGTCTGCGCGTCCACAAACAACGTTCTGTTCCAGCTTAAATTTCAACATCAAAGCGAGTAGACTTCGATCCAAAATCCACAAGAACACCTTCTTCTACCTCCCCTTGTAGTTCTTCTGAAAAATGGAACCGACTTAAGCTCTCGAAGTGTCTAAAAATGATTAAACATTTAATTCACTTACCTATCTATATACTGCCGACTTAACCCTCATAGGCATTCTAGCGTGCAGGGTTCTTATTCTTACTTCAACACAAGGCACACAATTTTCTTTCTTACTTCAACGCAAAGCACCCATAACGCAACCTACCTCTAACGCCTTCAGCAATCATCCAACACTCAACGCATGGCGCCCTCAACGCCTCCTATCTTCAACGCTTACAACTCCATCATCCACACTCAACGCATGGCGCCCTCAACGCCTCCTACCTTCAACGCTTACAACTCAATCATCCACACTCAACGCATGGCGCCCTCAACGCCTCCTACCTTCAATGCTTACAACTCAATCATCCACACTCAACGCATGGCCACTCAAAAGTAAAATGCTAGCTCTTCTCTTCTTTCATCAACGCATAGTCTTGGTCAACACTTAGCCAAAATTTTTTGCTCTTTCACTCTCGGCTACTTTTCCTCTAACAACGCATAGCCACAATTTCACTTGCCTCCTCCCAACACTTAGTATTATAAGCCAGTGCTTACAGGTTTGGTCCATTTGGAATTACTAATATTTTTCATCATTGTGCAGTTGAGGTTCGAAGTTCGAAAACTAGAAAGGTATTTAAAGTGAATGGACACCGTTTGAAGATCTTTCATGAAGGTGAGACCAAGTCAACTTGCTTGGGTGTGGGTTTGATACTTCCCTCGTATTCCTGAGCCCATATTCACCAATTGTCGAGCAACCAACATTAAACATTTGCGCTTCCTAGAGGCAGGCAGGCGTCAACTTTAAATGTTTTCCTTACTTTTTCTTTAGTTTGTTTTGTTTGATCATTTTTAGTTGAGGGTTTTGATGATGTTTTTTTTGTGATGGCGGTGAATTTCATGTATTGATGGGGTGATGCATGCTCAACCTCGCACATGCCCAAAATCAGGGAAGTCCTCTGTTTCTCTCCCTTTTTCCTTTGTCCCTGTGCATTATTGTTTCTTTATTGATACATTGAGGACAATGCATGATTCAACAGTTGGGGGTGGTTTGGGTTGCATGCTTGCACATTTCTTTGTTATTTGGGCTGAGGATATTATTTGTGATCTCTAATTTAGTTTAATGCTTGACCTGTGAACCCTTGAGCATCTGTGCTCGGGTTTTGCATGAATTAAATATTTTTCATGATGTTTTGCTCGTTGTTTCCTTGCTGGTTTCAATGAAAGTTGTCACCTCGAAAGACCCACTTGTGGTTAGAGGTAGCTTTCTTCAAAATAAGTGTAAAGCTAGACTAGGAGACTAAAAAAAGAGTAACAAGCCTATGTGTCAAAAGAGTAAAAAGAAAAAAAAAAAGTGAAAGAAGAAAAAGTGGTAAAAAACAAGAAGAAAAATCCAAAAAAAGCGAATTAAAAAAAAAGTAGAAAAAGAAAAGGAAAAACAGTGTGTGTAAGTGCATGGATAGGGGTATAAAAGAACTACCCTTGTTGTGACCAGTTCAGATGCCCACAAGAAAAGAGTGGGTACGAGTCCTTATAATGAGTGTGTGAAAGCTAGCGCCTCTAGGTAAAAAAAAAATGCCCTTTACTTTTAAGTTGGCATGTGTTAGACACCCTGTCGACTTATTGCACCCTTTTTTTTAGTGTGAGCAACTTAAAGACCAATGACCGAGTCAGAGTAGGGGGAACACAAACTAAGAGCTTGATAAAACCTTTTCGGATATGCTTAGAGTCAAAATGGTGATGTTTTGCATTCACTCATGCATGATTTAACTTGAAAGGAGTTTTTAAATTGCATCTCAAATTTATTGTCTACAATCGGATTCCTAAGTAAATGCAATCCTACCTTGAGAACTGTTAAAACTTGAGTCACGAGCTATGTAATCTAGCGAACATGTTATTGCAAGATTATGTGCATTTCTACCTTGCTCAGGGACAATCAAGAATCAAGCTGGAGGTGATTTGATAACTCCTTAAAAGAGTTATCTCCCTCAGCTTTATTCAGACTCGTTCTGTAATTATAGTGTTATTTCCTGAAATTTAAAGGCTTTGAGCGTTAAGGTAGTGAGACAGACCATCAGGTCGATTTGGTGCAAAAATGGGTTAAAATGGAGCTTTGGAAAAATAGACCAAGTGAAGGGGTCAAAATGACCATAATACCCCTAAAGAGCACAGCTGCCCTGAGCTTTACGCTGAAAACCCAAGAGCATCATTTGTTGCAACGTTGCGACACCCTAGGGTAGCACAGTCAAGCTCCGAAGTTTGACGGAAGCGGAACGCGAGCAAGCGCCTCGCAGCGCAAAGCGAAGCGTCGCTACGCTCAAGATAGGCACTACGACTTCTTTGTCGTGCGTAGCTGTAAGCCCCGTACTTGACCTTGTGAGAAGGCAAGTTAAGAAGAGGCTAAGAGATGGGCGTTTAGTAGGAAAAGTTGGCCGAGATGTGTGGGAGCAAAAATGGCCAAGTATTGGCCATGCGTTGGTGGCACTATGCGTTGGTGAAAGTAGTTTGGCGTGGACGCAGAGGTGAAGGAAGGCCATTAGGCGTTGAAGGCCACGAGGCGTTGAAGTCCACGCTGCGTCGAAGGTCACCAAGCGTTGAAGGCCACTCTGCGTCGAAGGTTACTATGCGTTGAACGCTACCATGCGCTGAAAGTGGGTATGTGTTGGTGCATAGAAGAATGGTCGAGAGGACCATGCGTTCATCGGCTATTCGGCGATGGGGCGTTGGGATATTGTAACACACAAAACCGAGGCTATGCGTTGCTGAAGCCAAGCACAGAAGGTATGCGTTGATTAGATCAATATATAGAGATGAAGTGGAGGTTAAGCCGGTGGTATATATATAAGTGGACTGAGTATTCAATTATTTTGATCACATTTCAGAGCTCGAGTTGATCCCATTTTGAAGCTAAACAACGGAGGGAGGTAGAAGAAGGTGTTTATGTTGGTTTGGGGTGGAATTCTCGTCGTTTTCGTGGAGGAAACTTGAGCTGGAACGGAGAATTCAGCTGGTGTTACTTAATCTGAGTATCGTTCAGTGTTGGGAGAAGAACGAACTGTGGAAGCTGTGGCTAGGGTCGAAATTTTGAGGTTAGTAAGTTAACTCGATTTCTAGCAATTTTCATGAAGGATACTCGAGCCGAATTTGAGTAAATGTGTGTTAAACTCCAGGTAGAAGAGATCGAAGCTGAATTGCAGGACGATTAGAAGCAATTCGGAGTTGTTTGAGGATATATCTCAAACGAAGAGGATTTTCCTTATGAGACTTTGAGGTAAGATAAAGGACTTATGTCTTTATAAGTTTGTAGAAGAAAGGAAGTTCTGAATTTGGCTAGAATGCGATGTTTAGTAGGTTAAAGAAAGAAGTAGAAAGAAAGAAGAAAAATTGTGTCGCTATGACAGTAGTATCGCTGAGAGAGCGGGAGAATGAACAACGAAGCGAGTGTTGCTAGTAACGCAAAAGGGGCTTTGCGTCTCAAAATTCTCGCTGAAGTCTCGCTGGGTGTCGCTCCTTAGGTAATCTCGCTAGTCTTGTTCAATCCAGTATCGCTAGTGTAGTGTCCTATAGTGTGGTTTCGCTGGTAGTCTCGCCAGAGAATGTGGAGTATCGCTATTTGTGGGTGTTTTGGGGAAAAAGAGAGTTCGATGATGAAACGAGCATAGAGTTTAATTATGTATACTTAATGAGTATAGAAAGGAAGTCTAAGGAAAACTTAACATGAGAAATGTGTATTTTCAGGCTAGGAAGAGCTTGGGAAGGCATATAACCCACTCAGAGCCGAGACAAGTTGTGAGTGACTTCCTACTATATCTAATGGTTACTCTTAGCATGGTTATTTGGTAATGGGTGAGTAGAAAGTTATTGTATGGTGTAGCATTTGAGTAATTATGTTGTGTTGTTAAGTTTAAAGGGAACTAGACATACTACCTAAATGTAACCATGGCCGAGGGACCTTGTGTGAAGGCCTATGGGAATATGATATATGATACTCAGTGCTGAGGGACCACGTGTGAAGGCACTTGAGTAGTTGGATGAAACGGATTCCAGTACTGAGGGACCTTGAGTGAAGGCATGTGGAAATCCATCATATGTTAGCTCGTGCTGAGGGACCATGAGTGAAGGCACTTGAGCAGTGATTTGGTAGGGAAACCAGTGCTGAGGGACCTCGTGTGAAGGCACATGGTAATATTGACACAGTTAAACTCAGTGCTGAGGGACGAAATGTGAAGGCCCTTGAGGGTTTGAAATGCCGAGGGACATAATGTGAAGGCATTTGTGTGTGAAAAGAAATGAGATTTTGTACTGGAGGTTGAGTGCATTGAGCTTTGCTCCGTCACAGCTAGGGAAGGACAATTGTATTGCAATTGTACGGTTGATGGTACTGTTTGTGATCTATAGCATGGGTGACTTAGAAATACCTGTTATATGGCTTGTGGTAGTTACTATTGTCTACATTAACTCATGATTGTTAGTAATATTTGAATAAATTCAGTCACTCATTGGGCTTTAGGCTCACTCAATTTGCTTGTTTGATTGTTGTTTCAGGTAGTGAGCCTGTCCGGGACGACTAGCCTACAGAAGATTCTCGTCTGGGCCTACTTTGGAGCAGACCTCTGGGATAGTTGTAAATACGCAGTTTACGTTCATGTTTTGTTGATGTACATGTTCCTTGGGAGTGTTGAGAGGATCGATTTGTAGTATATGTATAGAACACCTGTTTGATAAGTTGTTATTTTATTGCATGACTTAATAGCAGAAGTGTTTATATCTTGAGATTAAGCTGGCATATAGTTAAGTCTTAAAGATCTGGATATGATTTATGTTATAGTATAAAGGTAGAAAGCATGCAGGTTCGCACTCACTCCTAGAGGAGAGGGGTATCTGGGAGGGGGTGTGACATTTTGGTATTAGAGCCTAAGGTTTTCCGACCTTTCATTCGTCACAATTAAACTCTGCATTGCTTAATGCGAATTTGGTTTGTTGTTGAAGGCACTATCTTTCTAAGTAATGGAATCAAGTTTAGTTCGAATTATGCACGCTTAATTTTATGATTAGGAGCATTTAGTGACATTTGATGTCATTTGATTGTACATTCATTTGTAATCTGTTTTGATGGTTAGTATTCAATGATAGAGGTTTAGCCAAATCCATTCCTATCTCCAAGTATTCATTTAATTTGACTTCTCTATTATTCATCTGCTCTCTTTTAGCTCACTTGCTGATCACCAACCCGCGCTTCCCCCCACCCCGTACCTAAAAGAATTCAACAATTGAGTTAGGCAAGTCACAAACTCTCAGTGGTTCAACCCCGTTCTTACCATTATTCTTCATTCTGTGGTAGTAACCATATGTTCGGTGATATAAATTGTATTTGATAATTGGAGAGAGGTTTACGATGCCCCTTCTCTGAGGAAAACTATCAATGTTAAACAGAAAGCACAAACAATCACTTGTAACAACCAACAAAATAAACTACAAGTAAAAGAGTGATTGCACACAAGAATTGGTAACCTCGTTCGATGATGACCACCTATCTTTGGGGGCTGATAACTTGTAGGAATACAAGTTATTATAGCCTTTTTCATAGATAATAGAGTTTAAATAGAGAAGCATGCGGTAGTTGATGATAAATTTTAGTAATAAATCTTCCTTTGCGTTATACTAATGTATTTTTAGGAAGATAAATGATATTACCACTTTTTGAGCCTAAAACGCATGTTTTGACGCAGGAATGCAGACGATGCGTTGATGACTTCTTAACGCAGGACAACATGTTAGCAATCGGTTCTTCATGGACGCATGATCTGAACGGAACGCAAACAACCTGACGATGCGTTAACAACTCAACGCATAACTACGCGTTAGCTACCTACGACGCGTTGACATAGGCCAAACTATGCATGGACGCATAGACAACCATTATGGCAAGGCACTGAGAATCAGATCGGAATCTTGAGAGATTGACGGATGATTGACAGACATGATTTGCGGCTTAAGTGGTGGATCTTAATTGGCCCGAGAATCACGCAATCAGGCGAGATGGAGTGTCAATCTCGCCACCAATCAAGCAGATTTGCCATTAACTGCGATTTCATCATCTATAAAAGGGCAGCTCTAGAGGAGAAAGGTTGTTGATTCTCGGAAGAACTCCATAAGTGACAGCAGAGTTCTTTCAGACTTCAACCGGAGACGAATAGCTCGAGAGAGAAGAGTCTTCCCTCCGCCGCACCACTTCACAGTAGAACCTCACGCTTCCATTCGGGCGACTCAAGACATTGACGCCTTCCTTTCTTTCTTGCTTAATTTTTCTTCTTGATTTTAGATTTGTATCAAGGAATTGAACTTATCTAAAGTTGTATCCGTTTCATCAATATATTCATCTTCCATGTCTACTTACTTTTCTCAACTGTCCGCTTTATACTTTCAAACCATGAGTAACTAATCACTCAAGGGTCTAGGGTTGCGTTAGCATCTAACTAGGAACCATAGTGTAACTATTTTATCTTGTCAATTGCGAGCTTAATCTGATGCTTATGTCCATCTGACAAATCGATATAAGTAGTAATAATCGAACTGCTCGAGAGGGTAAGTGATTGTGGAACTCAATTGACAAGGATCAAGTAGTGTTACCTATCTATGGGGATAACCTTGGTTCTTAACACTCTCCTATACGTTATAGACATATAACGCATAGCGGCTGACAACCGGGAGAAGAGTCGCAAGCATGAATAGAATACTACTATGCGTTTTCGACGTTAGATGTTAACCAACCCGAACCCTTTTCTTTATCCATTCACACACATCTTTAGCTGAACTTGCTGTGTCGCATGTTTTCCATCTTCCACAACTGTTAGTTTAGTGTACATATTATCGCTTTCCTTAGATTAGAAACAAACTCATTCCCAACTTATTTCTTGGTTACCACTGCAACGCATGAAATCCACGTAAATACTAAATCAATATAATCCCTGTGTTCGACCTCGGACTCACCGAGAAAACCTATTCCTTTGCTTATACTTGGGTAGAGGATAGGAAAACTTGACTAGATCACCAACGCATAGTGTAGAACGCATGGCATGTTCAACGCATGCCATGATGAACGCATAATCACATCATTTAGCACCTTGCGTTAGGCTAATTTACAATATAATATTACCACAACAGGGGCTAATGTGCCCAGAGAGATAATCCACTAATATTGAATGGTTAATCGTTTACAACAATATGCTTTGACATCCAATAGTGAACAAGACTTCTCTCAGCTTGATTATTTTCCTTGTAGTTCAATGAACTCCCTTCACTGATGGATCTGAGGTCCCCTTGAGATGAAGAAATCCTTCTCGAGTATAAAGTCTTAGGCTCCCCCAAAGACCGAGAATCTCTTTTCTATAGTGATACCTTATGCTCCCTCTAAGACAAATATTATCTTCATGGTTATTGCTCTCAACGAATAATGAAGATGCACAACGGAAATATAGAGCAAGGAACAAAGCAGATTGTTGCACCACTTGGCTACACAAAACATAAATTTTCTCTGCACAAATACAAAAGCAACTACCCTAAAAACTTTGTTAATCTCCTTTTATAAATCGATGCCACGAAAGGAAAAATATATCCCAATTGGAAATGATATGCATTGCTTCCATTAAGAAAAAAATATCAAGCAGAATATATCAGCAGGAAATACCCAAATAAGGGAAGAAAATATTTTGCAGGAATTTTTAATGTCACATACAAATGTTAAGACTATATTTGTGACAACATGAAAACTCTACAAGTTGCCTTAAAACAATTAAGAGCCAATAGACAAATCTCCAACAATTTGATTTTATTTTGTATTTTGGAGAGTTACTAAGTTACTGACCTATAAATAGCAATTTGTTTTTTCATATGTAGTATCCCACTTCAAATTGAAGAATTCTCTTCTTTCTTTCTTTCTTTTCTTTTGGTATTTAGTTGAGTTGAGAGCAAGTATCCAAGAGTTCTGCCAAATCTAAGTAGTTCGAGGTTGCAGTTTTACTAGAGTTAGTCGTTGTATCCTGTTGAGACGATTGTTGTAGTTTGCTTGCATCCGGTGCAAAGCGAATAATTTTCTCCAGGATAGCGCTTATCAGAAGTAGACCTCGATTATCTATTGAATTCTCCATAATATCTTGAGGTTTTTCGTTATTTCAATTCCTAAATTTTGTTACACCATCTTGTTGGTTGAATATTATACATTGGAAATACTCTTTCAAGTTGAGGTGTAATCAATTTACTAGTGTATTAAGTTTACATATATTATTTTTTCCCAACAAAAACTGTTCAAATTCGTTCAAAACTACTACAAATCTACAATAATATATATCTCCAAAGTGTTAAGAAAAATACTAAACAAAATTAAATCTAGTCGTAAAAGAATTTAGAGGAATGTTACCCAAAAAGACCAAAGAGTTGGTTTGTTTGTGTCTAAGTAAACTTAATCCCTACAGATTTTGGGCCGTTAAGGAATGAGTGGTCCAAATCTAAAGTTGAATTGAAGTGGGTTAGAGCCGAAACTGAACCAAAGATGAAAAATGTTGATGAAAGACGATATTGAAATGATGTGAGTATGAGCCAAATCACGTAGGTCTGGCGTTGCTGCTGGCTCACCAGAAGCTGTTGCTACCCATTCGTTGGCCTTTGTCGTAAAAGAGGGAGCTAGCGGAGAGATGAAAAAATGAAGGGAGAAATGACCAAATGGAGATATAGGGGCTTTCACGTATTTTAGAGACAAAGATAGAAAGATAGAAAGAGATGAAGAGGAAGAGATGGGGTTGGGCTTCATCCTTTTCTTTTCTCTTTATCTTTTAACTAAAAATTAGTATTATATGAGTATTAAAATGTATCCATTAAAATTTTAAAAAATAAATATTAATTTTGATATTCAAATGACTAAAAAAAAAAAAAAATCTAAAATTTCTACTTTTTCATGCCAAAATCGTTTTTTTTTTCTTTTAATTTTCAATTAATTGACTCTAAAGACATGTTGCTCTATAATGACGGTTAATTCTAGTTATGAATTGGTGACACAAAAAGATGTTAAAATAGTTGAAAAATCCAAAATTTGCCATTTTTTCTCGCTAAAATCACACATTTTTTGTTTTCCTACATTTAATGACCATTATATTTTAATCATAAATTAGTGACACAAAAAAACTGTCATAAATTTCAAAAAATCCAAAAGAAATTGTTTTTTTCACACAAAAAATGCGTGATTTTAGTTTTAATGGTTGTTTTTTCTCTCTCCTACCTATTTTTGCCACTGTTTATGTGTCATTAAAAGTCTACCTTGTTGTAGTGTAAATTTAACGTTAATTAAATCCTAATAAGAAAAAGGTTGACCACAGTGTAAGATTAAAAAAAAAAAAAAAGAACAATAAATATTAAATAAGAGAAGTGACAAAAAAAATTTCCTTTTCAAGACAAAAATAAAGGTTTACACCAACAATTCTCAAAAGTTAGCACTCCATATCGTCATCCTTAGTGTGTTTGACTTAACCTTGAGAAATTAACCCTAATCTTTGGACGTGGTGTTTCCAATGTTCATTTAACTTAGTTTTCAAGTTACTTAGGAGAAAGTAAGTTTGCTATTTTGAAAGTATGAGAGAAAATAAATATCTAAATAAGGACAAACACATATTTTACTAAAGAGTGATGAAACAAAATCTCATCACCTCTCTCATGGTCCCTGCCAAAAAGGAAAAAACATTTTTCTAATCTTTATGTCCACTAAAATAGTCTCAATCAAGCGTGGGTTAGAGTGGATAGCATTTTAGAAAAATTACATTCAACTATGTTGAATTTTCTCAAACATGTTAGAAAATCTTTTAAATGTGTGAACACAATATAGGATATCAAATTTTGACTTCAGCGTTATCTCAAAGAGAGAAGTCTAACCATCTTTCATCTTCCAAATTTGAACTCAAATCTTAATGTTACAAATAACATAAAAATAATTAATTAAGCCAAAATGCACTTAAATTTAATTAAATCCATTTTGAATCTTCTTAATTTATTGGTTGTGATTTTCCTACTTGATTCTCTTTCTAATTGACTACAGGCATCTTTGTGTTTGAGTATTCTTTCAACTCAGTACTACTTTTACTCATGGTTAAGGCTGTCCAAATTTTGGTTGTCTATGACCAATATTTGCTTGTACCACACTCAACAAACACCCTAAATTAAGGATTGATAATTTCTAAGGATCAATTTCCCAACACTACAAAAAAATAGACCCATAACATGTAGTCATTCGTGGTCGAGATATCGATGGACATATATAAAAAAATCATAAAAACATCTAAATTAGTCGGTACTAACCTGAACATAGCTCTTAACTAGTTTAAGTCATATATATATACTCTTAAACATAAGGTTAGAGGTATTATTTTGTTCATATGATATATAAGGTCAACTTTCTATTTGTATGTCAATAAATTCAGAGGCAACTCAATTTGTATATCAATTAGAGCACTCTTCAAACTTTCACGAATTACAATCAATACATCTCTAAAGATAATGGTCAATTAAACCGACTTGCTTAAACAAGTTGATTCTCACCCTCACTAATAATCAAAGAGGCAACAAAAAGTGAATTAAAGAGAAAAATGTACTGCCACAAAAATCGTGAATACAAAAAACTTAGATCTCTTCAGATTAATTCATTTGATTTGATTGATGAACAAGAAAAGAAAAGGCTGTATTGACATTCATGTTCACTAAAAGAAGAACAACAAAAGTTCATGACTTGGAATGAGGCAATTTGGTGTCCCTTATGAGCTCAACCACTCTCCTCATGGATGGTCTGTTGAGAGGCAAAGCAGAAGTACAAAGCACTGCCACATCCAAAATCTTGACAATCTCTTCTACTTCACATGTCCTTGGATCCAACTTTTCATCAATAATCTCATCCAAACTCAACCCTTTCTCTTCTTTTCCCTCGGACAAAGCAGCCTTTGTCACCCATTTCACAATATCTTCATTCTCCCTAAAACACGCATCGTTCGGTCGCTTCCCTGTCACTAGCTCCATCAACACCACTCCAAAGCTATACACATCGCTCTTCTCTGTCACCTTCATTGTATATCCATACTCTATCGTTTAAAATGTTGTAGATGTGAGTACATAATCAAAAATTTCATAAAATATCAACTTAAAGTTATTAGATGTTGCTTACCAGGGGCAATGTAACCGTAGGAGCCAGCAATGCGAGACATGACATTGCCATCATTTGCTTCTGCCTGACGTTGCATTGACTTTGCCAAACCGAAGTCAGCCACCCGAGGTTGAAATTCTCCATCCAAGAGAATGTTGTTACTCTTCACATCGCGATGGATTATCGGAGGGACGCAGTCATGGTGCAAGTAAGCTAATCCTTGGGCTGCTCCGAGGGCGATGTTGTATCGTTTTGACCAATCAGACAAAGCTTCGGATTTGTGTTCGTGTAGGACATCTCCCAAACTACCATTTTCCATGTACTCGTACACAAGAATCCTACTTCCTTCGCCATTGCTACAACTTAAGAGCAACTTCACAATATTGGCATGCCGGATCCGACCCAATGTCTCAACTTCAGACTGGAAAACCAATTCTGTATCCAATTTATTGTGGCCACCCCATAGGTTCTTCACTGCGATGGTCTGACCCATTTTTAGATCAACCTTGAAGACAGTACCTGACCCGCCTGACCCTATAACATTTGCTTTGGTTAGATGAGGAATTACATCTTCTTCATCGAACCCGACACGTTGAAACTTGGTCACCGTCCATGGGGATTTCGATTTCTTGAAAAGATTCATCTTGAATTTGATTACCCAGATGAGAGAGCCGACGAGAACGAAAGCGATAAGCGACAAAACAATGACAACATAAAAACTTATGGATTTGGGTTTGGGGCACCGGTTCAGCGGCTTCAAATCCGGGCTACACAGACCCGGATTACCCATTAAGCTACTGACAAATAGTTCGTTGTCGAAGCCGGAAGGAACTTTTCCGGTTAATTTGTTGTTGGAGAAATTGAACTGACCCAGTTTAAGCTTCGTCAATTCCTCGGGGATTTTGCCGGAGAGTGAATTTGCAGAGAGATCCAAGTACTTTAGAACTGGTAAATCGCCGAGTTGAGGCGGAATCTCACCGATGAATTGATTGTGCGACAGATTCAACTCGGTTAGTTCTTTCCATGTGTAAACCGAATTGGGTATTTCCCCGGTGAACATGTTTTCTTCCATGTCGAGCTTCTGAAGATGCTGCAACTCTGTTATACAGGAAGGAACTCCGCCGGAAAATTTATTCCTGCTGACGTCTAACCGGACGAGCTCTTGCAATTTGCAAATCTCCTTCGGTAACTGGCCGGAGAAGTTGTTACCGGAAATCAACAAATCTTCGAGAAAACGAACGCCACTTATCGCCGGAGGAATGGAGCCCTGAAATCGATTTTCCGCCAGCAGAATATTAGTAAGCTTAGAGAGATTCCAGAACGAGTCCGGTACCTTCCCGGAAAGTTGATTGTTCTCAATTCTGACATAATACAGAGAATCGCAACTACCGTACGATTCTGGGAAATTTCCAGAGAGACGGTTGTTGAATAAAACGATTTTCTGAAGTTGGTTTCCATGGCAGAGAAATTTCGGAATTTCACCCACAAAATTGTTGGTAGAGACATCAATCTCATTCAAATAAGTATTCAGACCCAAATTCCGGGGAAGTTCGCCGTAAAAGCTATTGTTAAACAATTTCAAATTGAGAAGATTTGGGTTAGAAGCTAAGCTCTCCGGGACCTCGCCGTCGAGGAAATTGTCACTGAGATGCAGATATTGAAGAGGGAGAGCAGCAATTTTCTCCGGCAGTTTCCCGGTGAGACTATTCTGCGAGATGTCCAGCGAAAACAGAGTAGTCAAATTTCCGATGATCTCCGGCAACTCACCGGAGATTCGATTGTTATAGAGTTGAATCTTCTTTATGCTCCTTAGTCCGCCGATTGAATCCGGGATCGGACCCGAAATGGAATTGCTAGACAAATCGAGATTAGTAAGCAAAGTAAGGTTGCCGATGGAATCAGGAATGGGTCCAACGAAATTCGAAAACGGTAAAAACAGGTTTACAAGTTTCTTCAGGTTTCCGATTTCAGGTGGTAACCGATTGGGTTTGAAATTATTATAAGCGATGGCCATTTCAGTTAGCTCACTGAGTTTTCCCAGAAAAGAAGGTAATGAGCCGTTGAGCAGATTCTGCGACAAACGGAGCACTCTCAGCGCCGGTAACTGTCCGAAGCTTTGAGGAATATCACCGGTGAAATTGTTGGCGGAGAGATCGAGAATTTTCAGTTGTGTGAAACCAGCGGAAAACTCCGGCAAGTTCCCGACGAGTAAGTTAGAGGAAAGATTAAGGAGTTGCAAGTGAGAACAGAGAGAGAAGGAAGGAGAGAGTAAAGTTCCATTGACGCTGCAGTTGGAGATAGAAAGGGATTTCAGAGACGAAATCCGGCAAAACTCGAAGGGAAATCCGCCGGAGACGCCGGAATCACTGAGATCGATGGAAAGAACAGAGGAATTAGTGGAATCGCAGGTGATTCCAGTCCAATTACAGGGGTTGTGAGCTTGGTTGGGAACCCAATTGTTCAAACAGCCTTTGGGATCATCGAAATGGGTGTTTTTAATTCGTATCAGAATATCGTAATCGTGGTTGGAGAAGAGAGCGAAAACAGAGAACTGAAAGAAGAAGAAGAAGTAAATGATGAAGAAAAGAAGGTGGGGAGAAGATGGAGGAAGGTTCAGAAATGGCATTGTTTTTTCTCTTGTCTTTGAGCTTCGAAACTCAAAAGTGAGAGGAAAACATGTCTTTTGAGGAAGGAGGGCGCTGGTTTTGGATTGGATTTTATAAGTGGGTTTGTGTGTTTGGAATGGAGAGAGAGACAATCTTTCAACATTAAAATGATACAACCTCGATTTATATGAATACTTATATGCAACCAACTATTGTTGAATACTTATAAACGCTGTTTTCTCAGGTATATTATTTTTTCATACACAAATTGATTTATTTACTTTACATTTTTCCCCTCTTCTTCTTTTTTTCATTTTATATATAATGTTGTTTTGAATATAGTTTATTAATTGATTTATTTTAATTTAACAAAATTAATATAA
Source organism: Citrullus mucosospermus (assembly GCA_030954485.1). Taxonomy (NCBI): domain Eukaryota; kingdom Viridiplantae; phylum Streptophyta; class Magnoliopsida; order Cucurbitales; family Cucurbitaceae; genus Citrullus; species Citrullus mucosospermus. The sequence goes on from CM062064.1 coordinate 13,428,967, forward strand.
TTATTTGTTTTAATAAATTAACGATAATTTATTAATATATTTATTTTATTTATTTCACAAATAAAAATTTATTAATTCAATGCAATTATTTATGTACATAAATTATTAATTAAATAAGGATTTATAACTTAAATTTCTACTTTGTTATTCTCAAAATAAATAAATATAACTTTGGTATCAAAACTCTGAGTGATTTATAAATCTTTTTTTTTTTTTTTTTGGGTAAATTTAAGAAGCAAAATGACGTAAAACGGAAATACGAATACTAAGAAATTATAATATTAAAATAAATAAATAATAAAATAAAATAATATAAATGCAAATAGAAATCTATGGAATTTTAAAATCTCTCAAATTTCTCCTATCATTTCTTTTCTTTTCTCACGAATGTGTGTTCGCTCAAGATCTACTAAGTGTCGCTATTTATAAGTAAATTGGCAAATAGAATATGTACATGTGCACTATAAGGATGTGTAATTCTGAGACACATAGACAATATATGGGATAATTGGCAAATGTCACTTGGTCTTTTGATACTAAGAATGGATACATAATGGGCATCTATTAATTATTATAATATTTATAATACTCCCCTTTAGATGCAAATTATATATATGAAATATGTTTCATTAAAACCTTACTAGGAAAAAATCCAATGGTAAAAAATTCCAATGAAGGAAAAAGAGTATATATTTCATATTATCTAATCCTTCTAAATGAATATAATATATTTGCTCTCCTCATAGAAACATCACTTGAGATCTTTGAGTCATAGCATTCCAATGTTCTACACCAATTTTTCAAAGGTTGTCGTAGGTAATGCTTTTGTAAATATGTCTGGCAGGTTATTCTTTAAACAAATTTGTTGTATAGTGATGTCGCATCTTCTTCAAGATCATGAGTGTACAAAAGCTTTGGTGAAATATGTCTTGTTCTATCTCCTTTAATATATATTCTCCTTTGAGTTGAGCTATATATGCTGTGTTATCTTTGTATTACGTTGTTGGAAGATTTTTACTAGAAGACAAGCCACATGTTTCATGAATGTGTTGAGTCATTGATCTTAGCCATACACATCTTCTATAGCCTCATGAATTATAAGAATTTCAACATGATTTGAGGAAGTAGCCGTTATAATTTGTTTCACTGATTGCCATGATATAGCAGTTCCTTCACATATGAACAAATAACCTGTTTGAGATCTAGTTTTGTGTGGATTAGATAAATATCCAGAATCTGCATAACCAACTAGATCAAAATTCGATTTGTTTGAATAAAACAAACTCATCGATCCTTCCTCAGAGATAATGAAGTATATGCTTAATTCCATTCCAATGTCTTTTTGTTGGAGAAGAACTGTATCTAGCTAATAAATTTACTGAAAATGCAATATCCGGTCTTGTATTATTAGTAAGATACATAAATGAACCAATTGCACTAAGATATGGTACTTCAGAACCAAGAAGTTCTTCGTTAGTATCTCAAGATCGAAATATATCTTTCTTTACATCTAGTGAACGTTTCTATTAGAATGTTTAATGAATGTGTTTTGTCCATATAGAATCTTTTTAAAAAATTTCATGTATAAGTTGACTGATGAACAAATATCTCATCTGCTAAATGCGCAATTTGTAAGCTAAGGCAAAATTTTATTTTACCAAGATCTTTCATCCAAAATTCTTTTTTAAGATACTCTATTGTCTTTGAAAGCTCTTCAAGAGTTCCAATTGTATTTAGGTCATCAATATACAGTTATAATAACAAATCCTAACTGTGATTTTTTTATAAAAACATAGATATATTGGATTATTTTGATATCATTCTTTTAACAAATATCCACTTAGGCGATTGTACCACATTCGTCTTGATTGTTTCAATCCATATAGTGATCTCTATAACTTTATTGAATATAATTCTTGAGAACTTGATTTATATGTTTCGGGTATCTTAAATCCTTATAGGATTCTCAAACAAATTTCATTATCAAGAAACCCATATAAATAGGTTGTGACTACATCCATAAGATGTATAGCCAAACTTTGAGACACAATCAGGTTAATTAAATTTCTTTGTGTAATTGCATCCACTAGTGGAGAATATGTCTCCTTATAGTCAATACTAGGTCTCTGTGAAAAAACTTGTGCAAGTGGTCTAGCTTTATATCTTGTGACCTCATTACATTTCTTTTTCTCACATATACTCATTTGTATCCCACAGATTTGACACCTTCTGGTGTTCAAACTACTGGTTCAAAAACTTGACATTTTGAAAGTGAGTTTAATTTTGCCTGGATTGCTTCTTTCCACTAAAACCAATCTTTTCTATGTCAAGATTCTTCAACAGATTTTGGTTCAGGATCCTCATTTTCAAATATAATATCAAGTGCAACATCATATGCAAAAATGTTATCAATAACTACATTTGTTTCGTTCCATCTTTTCCCTGTCATGACATAGTTTATTGAAATCTATTATTATCTTTAGGTATTTCACCTTTTTCACTAATTCGACTATTAGTCATGTCGAGGGTTTCCTCATGGATATTTACATTCTCAAAAAAGTATTTTTTATTATCTATTTTTCTTTTCTGATGAATTTTATCTTTGGAACTCACTGGTCTACCACACTTTTAGCATGTTTCAGACTCATTATTAACAACATTTTGTGTTGAGATATCAATTTTCGACGAAACATTTGCAACAGGTATATTTGACTTAGTTACTTTCTATGCATCTATAAATGCATATGGTAATTGATTTGCTATATTTTGCAAATGAATTATTTTCTAGACTTCAAATTCACATTGGTCAATACAGGAATCTAAATAAGATAATAATGATGCATTTCATGTAATTTCCTTTTCCAAGTTCTTAATTTCTCTCCCTAATGTTGGAAAATTTTTGTCATTAAAATGAAAATCAACAAATCACTTGGTAAACACATCACCTGTTAGGGGTTTAAGATATTTAATAATTGATGGAGAATCATATCCAACATATATTCTTAACCTCCTTTGAGAATCCATCTTAGTACGTTGTGGTGGAGCAATTGGAACATGTACTACACATCCAAAAATTCACAAATGGGAAATATTTGGTTCCTAATCATAAGCTAATTGTAATGTGACACAGTATGCAAAATAGCATGTCTCTATACAGATGTAGGAAGCTTAGCTCTCATAAGTAATGGTTTAGCAATTAATTGCAAACATTTTATAAATGGTTCTGTTAAACCATTTTGTGTATGAACATGAGCTACAGGATGTTCAAGATTTATCCCAATTGACATACAATAATTATCAAAAGGTTGAGATATAAATTCACCAACATTATTAAGATGAATGGTCTTAATTGTATAATCAGGAAATTGTGTTCTTAACTTAATTATTTAAGCAAGTAATCTTGCAATTGCAAGGTTTCTACTTGATAATAAGCACACGTGTGACCATCTACTAGATGTGTGTATTAATACCATAAAATATCTAAACGGTCTGCTTGGTGGATTAATAGATCCACATATATCACCATGAATTCGTTCTAAAAATGCAGGTGCTTCAGTTCCCACTTTAGCTGGTGATGGTCTAATTATTAATTTGCAGAGCAAGCACACATGATAATTCACTAGATTGAAGAATCTTCTTGCTCTTCAATGGGTGTCCATTTGTATTTTCAATAATTCTCCTCATCATTATAGATTCTAGATGACCCAATCGATCATGCCAAATTGTAAATATATCTAGATTCCTGAGCTTTAGGTTCATTGTTGCATATGTTTCAATTACTCGTATATGAGTATAATATAATCCAAAAGATAAAGCAGACAACTTTTCCAAAAACTGTTTTTCATGTGAGAAAGTGATAGCACCGTAAATGTGCTATCTTACTCCGCTTAATTCGAGATTGTTCCTTGGGTTTACTTGTTTATTTGGTTATTTTACAGATATTAAGTTCCTAATGGGTATAATCGAGCGTTAGTAATGAATTGGAGCTAAAACGGACCAAAACAAAGTTCAATTGCATCAACTAGGAAATAGAAGGTCAAAATGATTATTTTGCCCCTGAGGTCATGGCGTTGCGGCGCCACTTAGGCGCTGCTGCTGCGTTTTCCCAAGAAGGAAGAGTTTTAGTAAAAGTTGTTGGTGTCGCGATGCCCCAATATTCACCCCCGTAAAATTCCTGTCACGTCGCGGCACCATCGCGATTTCATAAAAGGATCTTTAGCCGCCTACGTCGAATTACCACGGATCCCAGCTGACTTCATAAAAAATTCTCTCAACTTTCTGTGGGGACTAGTGTGTCCTAAATCTCTTGGGTCTTGTAGTTTTGTAAATTGTATATATATGTTATTTATTGAATAAAACAAGAAGTTATTTGATCTCTTTTATGCATTAACTCAATCCAATAAACTAAGATTCCATGGTTATTTTGTGTAAACTTAAACATGTATGTGGTTGACATACAAGGTTGGATCATGCTTAAGTAATAACCTTAAAAGTCTGTAGTATATGAATAAAGTTGGGTGTCTTATTCTGGTAACGCTACGGATACAACCCACTTTGTAATTGTTACAAGGAGTTGTAAAGTGTTACAAACGATTTGATCCTAATTGTTCATGTGGAGACATGTGAGTGGGGATATCTTATGCAAAGAGTTTGTATAAGACCGAACCGCGAAATGTTTAATTTCTCTTTGTAACGTCGTTAATTGTAGAAATTAACATTTCATAGGATGACTATAGGTAACTTAACCTGAATCTTGAGTGAGTTATGAACTCCTATCCATAAGGGCAATCCTTTGATCTGTATGGGTGAAAGTGGCCACATCGCCGACTCAATATGCCTACCATTTTCGGATTTGTCTGATTAGGGAGCTGGGAACATATCTTCACAAGATGGAATTCACTTCTTCCCGTGCTTAGGGCAAGTAGATAAATTACTCCCTTAATGGCTGATTCCGAGTCTTGAACAATGATGTCTCACCCTTTCATTGGTCCGAGAGGGGTTAGTTTATAGTTAGACTATAAACAGTTTGTTCATTAGAGGGATTAGTGGTACTTAAAGAGTTAGATATAACTACAGGGGTAAAAGTTATGAGTAATTTGTGGAGGGTTTACTTATTGTTGATTAGTAAATTACGTGGACATAGAAATATATCTATAGTGCAAAAAGTGCAACTTGAAGTCTTTAATGGAGTGACCTAAATATTGATTAATCTAATTAAAGAGTTTAATTGATTAATCTCATATCATTGGAGTTTCTAGCTATAGGTCTATAAGGTCCATTTGCTAGCTCATAAAGGATTAGTATTATAATCAAATATTTTGGTTTAATTTGAAACATTCAAATTAATAAGAGAATTAGTTGTATGTGATACAATTAGCATAATGTATATAGATACATTATAATATAAAGTTTATTTTGAAAGAGATAAATATTTAAATGAGATTTAAATATTAACTATATGAATGAGATTCATATAAAAACTATCGGTTAAAATTAATACGAATGATATTCATATTAAGAATATAGGTTATGTGAGAAGATTATTTGATGGTTCAAATTCAAATTAAATATGAGATATTCAATTAATTAATTAATTAATTGATTTTATTTAATTATATTTATTAAATATGATTTAATATAATATAATTAAATTAAATTAATTTTAATTTTAATTAATATTATATTATTAATTAAAAAATAACTTCTCACTATGTGGGAGTTATTTTGCTCTCTCACTCACATTTTACGTAAAAGGGAAGGGAGGAAGTTTACAGGTAGGAAGAACTATGAAATTCAACTTCTCTCCCTCTCCAACTCTCTCTTCTACACAAAAAATTTTCCCTTGCCAAAATTCAAAAAGAGCCTACAACTCCTTTTTGATTCTTCCTTGAGAATAACAAGGTTGTCATCGTGGTAGTATTCCCAAAGAAGAAAAGTTCTTCTTGCATCATTAGAGTTCTCACCGGTTCGTGTTTTGGAGAAGAAGTTTCCCACAATGAAGAGGGTCTTCAAAGGAAGAAAACTTCTAATCTCTAATTCTTCGGAAAAAAAATGCTACTTTAATTGTTTATCCTTGTTGTATGTTCTCTGTAATTTCGATTTTCCAAAAACAAATTTAATGGCACAAGGTAATTGCTCGCTTTCGCTGGGAATTCGATTCATTCACTTTCTTCTCCCTTTTGATCAATTTATGTCTCGGAACCATCCCCCATTGATCGGAATGTCGATAATGGGCTAAGGTAATGTTTCTAGCTTGAGTTTTAGGCTTCTTTACCTATTTCAATGTATTTGTGAAATTTTGAACTGAGTTTTGTAATTATTGGATTCAATTCTATTTCAATTAGCTCCACATCATATATTTGGACGCTTGGGGATATATGATTATTGCTTTATGATTAATGTTCAATTCTTTGCATTTGATTGCATGTTAACTGTAGGAAGCAGTAGGTTAGGTTAGCTTGCGAATCAAATTAGATAAGTATTGATCTAACCAACCTAGAATTGAACCAAACGAATGTTTAGGTGCTTGAAAATTAAGTATTCACCCTAACGTTCCATAGATCTTAATGCAATTAGGTCAATTTGACTATGCATGCTTATATCTTTTCAAATTGGGTTAGTCAGTTGCTTAGGACAAATTAATTTGTTTTTCTAATTAATTTGGTTAGGTGTAGGAAACTATTAAATTTTGGTAATGAAGAATCAATGACCAATTACATTGAATAGGAAAATTCGTTACAGACCCAAGTTAGCCATTTCTCATATAAGTTTCCCTTCCCCCCATTTGTCACATTTATTTTATGCATTTAAATTTTTATTACAATCAAACTCAAAACTCCCCCCTTCAGTTACATAACTATTTAATTAGAAAATTATAAGTACTCCCTGTGTTCGACCCGACCTTGCCACTGCCACTACTAGTTTTGGTAGGTACGAAAAAATTTATTTGGAAAGCGGAATTGAGAGACGAATTACGCGCCTTCCAGACAGTAGATATGATATAAAAATATTCTATCTCATTTTTTCTACCAGTCTCAATGTGATAACTATTGCAACGTATATCTTTAAAACTTAATAGATTTATCTTTGATAGAGTAGAGAACAATGCATTGTTAATTGTAAATTTTGTTCCTCTAGGCAAGATAATATTTGCTTTTCCAAATCCTTCAATTAGGTTTGTAAAACCTGATATTTATTGACTTTTGTTTCTAGCATTGTCAATTTGGAAAAATATTTTCTACTTGTATGTATTGTATGCATAGTTGCACAATCTGCCAGACATAGATTTTCATTCCTCATTATTGAGTCACTCAACATATGAAAATTGTCCATGATTCTTCATTCAAACAAGATAATTACAAGAAGGTAAACAAAGCTTGAAATACAAAAGTTTAACTTAAAAAAAACTATGAAAGATAGATAGGCAAAACAAACAACATTAATTCTAAATATTCTCAAAATCAAAGGAAGCACTTGTTATGTCATCATTAGTGCCGATTTTCTCTTCAAAAGGTTCAAAGAAGTTCGCCACATCCAAATTTCTCATATAGGATGGGTCAAATATATCATTAGCCTGGTATGCAAAATTTTCTTCTACATTTTTCTCTTTTTTTCCTTTAAGGAAGCTTGATAGAGATCATCTAAGTCTTTTGATGTACAACAAACACAAGATCAGTGTCCAGTCATTTCGCAACGGAATTATTTATGTTCATCACATTTTGAATTCTTATCTTGTGGAGTTTTTCCTTTATGATCATCATTTTGGGTGGTTCTTTTGGAATTTGGATGATTAAAATGACCACCACGAAATAATAATTATTTCTTCCTCTGCAACAGTCACGACCTCGACCATGACCATGACCTTAACCACAATTATTAAAATTTATAACATTCACTTTAGAGAATGGTGTTATTCCAATTGGTCGAGATTCATGGTTCTTCATCAATAGCTCATTATTTTGTTCAGCCACAAGAAGCCATGAAATTAGTTAAAAATATTGTTTAAAACTTTTCTCTCAATATTGTTGTTGCAGGAGCATAGACATGAAATGTAGAAAATGTCTTCTCCAACATTTCGCATTAGTAATTTTCTATCCGCATAACAACAATTTTGAACTGATTTTAAATAATACAGAGTTATAATCACTTACTGATTTGAAATCTTTGAGCCTTAAATGCATCCATTCATAACGAGTTTTAGGAAGAATGACCGTTTTTGGTGATCATATCTCTCTTTTAAATTTTTCCACAAGATGTAGGGATCCTTTACTATTAGATATTCCATCTTCAATCCCTCGTAGAGATGATGACGAAAGAAAATCATAACTTTTGCTTTTTCCTGACTGGATGTCGTATTCCCTACTTTAATTATTTCTCCAAGGTTCATAGCATCTAGATGTATTTCAGCATTAAGCACCCATGATAAATAATTATTTTCATTGATGTTAAGGGTTACAAATTCTAATTTTGTAAGATTTTCCATGGTAACACTATCACAAAAATTGTATTTACATTAGAAATTTAATATACACTAAACATGCAAAACGACATTTAATTTACTAATTATAATAAAGAGAAAAATGACATACCTTTAGAACCTACCTTCAGCGGGCAAAATGACAAGAGCACGTGCTGATAACATGTTGTAGATTTGAGAAGCAAAATGACATAAAACGAGAACACGATTACCAAGAAATTATAATATTAAAATAAATGAATAATAAAATAAAATAATAAAAATGCAAATGAAAATTTGTGGAATTTTAAAATCTCTCAAATTTCTCCAATTCTGTCTTTTCTTTTTCCACCGATGTGTGTTTTCTCAAGATCTACTAAATGCCACTATTTATAGGTAAATTGGCAAGTAGGAGGTGGATTTACATGACTAGACACATGGGTAACACATAGGGTAATTGGCAAATGTCATTTGGTTTTTTGATACTAAGCATGGATACATAATGGACATCTATTGTTATTATAATATTTATAATATTTTTAACTTTAAAAAATTGTTTATAAGGTTCTCCAATTTTGTTATTCTTCTTTTAGTACATATGGTATTAGAGTAACACGTTAATTACCTCTTTCAGCCTTGATGTTTAGAGCCTTTATTGTACTAAAATAACCTTCACTAGGTTCATTCTTCAATTCCTCTCCTCCTTAGTTGTTGAATTAAATGAAACAAAAATATATATATATATATATATATATATATATATATATATTATTTTATACTCCTAAAATACTTTAGGAGTTTGTATCAATTTAAATCCCAAACTAATAATTATACCATTTTGAATTTTGAATTTTTGTAAGTGTATCAAATTACACCCTCCATTACATTCAATTTAGAAACTTTTCGTCTACTTATATTTATATTAATTAAACACTTAAACTTTCATAAATGAATCCCTTTTGAGAATTACCTATACATTTACTGTAATTGTCCATTTTGTAAAACTCACACTTAAACAAGTATACACACGTTTGAGAATTAGTCCATGGATGATTTTCAAAGGCAATTGAAATGAAGGTTCTAAATTGTCTGACTTATTAAAATTTAGGAGTTTTGTTATTGACTCAAATTATAAGTTTCACATGATATTGACTTATTATTAACTTATTAAAAAACTCTAAGTTTGGAGGAGGGTGTAAATTGATACACTTACAGAAATTCAAGATTTAAATTGATACAATCATTAGTTTAGAGTTTTAATTGATATAAACTCCAAAGTTGAGGGGAATAAATTGATATTTTCTCTAAAATAAATATATAATGTAAATTTAAGCACAGTTAAAAAAGTTTAAAGGTTTAACCCTCAAAACCTCACATTATATACATGTAGGATTGCTATTTTTTAAAAAGTATGGTTGAATTATGCTCAAATTTGCATGTCTCATTGATTTATGATATATTATAAGTATGATATATTAGTAATACATAAAGGGACAGTTGCAAATATAACAATCAAATTCAAAGTATTAGTATATATTTAAAATGATAGACTTTGCTATATTTGCAATTTTTTTTTTTTAAAATGTCGTTATACATTTTGTTACTATCTCTAAAATTGTTATTCAATACAATTACCCATATAGAAATGTAAAAATATCTAAACAGGCCAAAAATCTTTTTTTAACAACCACATTTGAACATTATTATTTTATATGAGGGATTTGAAAATATAATAGTGGTTAAAACAATATTTTGGTGGATATTTTGAGGTTGGTTCAATTCTTGTACTTTCAAATGTTCAATTTTAATTTTTGTATTTTTAATATATTTTAAATTGTTGTAAAATTAAGGACCAAAATGATGGAAAATGGGAGCACGAAAATCGAAAAATTATAATATTAAAATAATAAATAATAAAATAATATTAAAGTAATTAAAATAACTAAATTAAATAAAGTAAACTTAAAATAAACTAAAATTAAGAAAGTGAGATTTTATGCAAAATGGAATTTCACCAATCTTTTATCTTCTTTTCTCTCCAATGTGTGTGTTACAATATCCACAAAAAGACTCTATTTACAGTCAATTTGGCAAGTAGGTAGTGGTATTTCATGACCACTAACATGTGTCTTTAGTAGACACATGACATTTAGCCACTAAACACATTTATATAATGGATATCTAATTTGTTCTAATATTTATAATATAAATTTAGTTTTCAAAATTAATTTTTATCGAAGTTGACTAAATAATGACAATAATTTTCATGAAAAAAATTCAATATGTGAATATATTTTTCAAAATTTATACTGGTCTTTTAAAAAACCAACAACAAACAAGCATAAAAACTAAACTTAAGATTTATTCAAAGTATAAAAACTAAAATTGAGCAAATATAAAAAATTTACAAAGACCAAAATGATATTTTAACTTATAATAATATACTTTTATATTTGTTTTAACATAACATTGTGGTTGTTGGTGGAATTTCAAGTTTTAAAAAATGTTTAATAGAAGTTTCAAATTTTTAAGCCTGGTTTATAACCATTTGATATTTATTTTTTTGAAAATTGTGATTATTTTCTTATGCTAACCGTTAGCATGGTTTCCATATTTTCTAAATATACAATTATATTCTTAAGGCAAAAAAAAAAAAAAAAAAAAAAACTCTTTTCTTTAGTTTATCAAATTTGACTTTGTTTTTTTAACACTCCTACAAAGTAAATTTATAAGTGATGTTTGGAATCTTAATTTTTAAAAACTAAAAATCAACTAATTATCAAAAGAGGGTTTAACTTTTTTTTTTTAGTGAATGTCTAATAAATTAGAAAGTTATTAAACAATAAATTGATGTTAAAAAGCCTATTAAATATAAGTTTAAAACTAAAAGGTATATTGTATTTTTAAAAGTTTAGAAGATGTCAGAAACAATTTTAAAAGAATGACTAAAATAATAATTTAGGTCCCGTTTGGTAATCATTTTGTTTTTAGTTTTTAGTTTTTGAAAATTAAGTCTATTCGTCTCTATTTTTCATGATGATTTGTATCTTTCTTAAGTACAATGGTTGATTTCTTAACCAAACGCCAAAAACAAAAACAAGTTTCTAAAAACTACCATTTTTAATTTTCAAAATTTGACATGTTTTTTTTAAACCATTGGTAAAAAGTAGATAATAAAGAAATAAATTTGGATAAGAAAGTAGTGTCTATATGCTTAAGTTTTAAAAACAAAAACAAAAGGCGAAATAGTTGCCAAACGAAAACTTAATTATTATTAAATGAAATTGGTAGCATGCGTGTTGAAAATAAGGAATTCAATAAAAAATGTGTATTTTTGTTTGAAAGATATGAGTTTAGTAATAGATTTAGAAATTAAATTTCAATTTAAATAATTTTTGAAAATATATTTGATAATATATTTATGAACAATAAAACTAATTATATTTACGCACAATATATTAGGTTGAATATTAGCTATTACTCATTAATTTATGAATTTGTTTTATGTTGATTTTTTATAATTATTATTTTTTAATATTATATATATATATGATTGTTTCCAAATATAGCAAAATGAGCCAAAATATTTACAAATATAACAAATGTTTGAAAATGATTTTGGCAGTTTATGCTATTTGAAACAATTACCCTAACATATAATACATATTTTAATTTAACAAAAATAATTGAGTTGATAACATGAATACTATATTTGTTGTTGTTTCTTTTACATTTTATAATATAATTATGCATTTTAAAATTTCAAATTCAAAACCTGGATACACTAAAAAAAATAAAAGATAAAAATAAAAATGTTATTTTCAGAATTTGTATGGCGTAGATTGCGAAATTTGAAAATAGTTTTCAAATAACAGTATCCCAACCCCCTACCAAATACATATCCATCTAATAAATTTGAAAGCATACAACAGAATTCTAATTGTGTATCAAATAAACCTTTATGTTCTATTTGGAACCTTGTAATTTTGAAGGATTTCAATTCCCAACAAATTTCAAATGAATTCTATTGTTTGTTATTGCAGGTAAGTGAATGATTTTAAAATTCGAAATTATTTCAAATCCTGTTTTTACTTTAAAAAAATTTCTGATCAAAATGCTCAAATTTTGTAAGATTTCATACGATTTAAAAGTAAAATACTTAATTTAACTTGTCAAATTATGATTTTCAATTAACACATCATAGTTAAAAATCTATATTAGTAAATTCTTAACTTTCTTTTCCTTTTCAATTACCATCGAAACACAAAAAAAATTAAATACATTCATTTCAAATATTTCTAGTTTCAAACAAAATAATTAATTTAAAATAATTTCTAGAATTTCAAATTAGAAGATTTAAAATAATTTCTTAAACTTTTTAAAATCCAAACGAGAGGTTACCATTTGAGGCATGTACAAAATTGGTGAGTCACATAATATAACCATTCCATACAAATTAAAAAAATTAGTTAAAATTTTTTTTGTCAGCTACGGAATGACATATACAAAATTGTATTATTGGCCAACAACATTGTTTTTAAGCCTGAAAATTAAATGAGAATGAGGTTGGAAAAATATGGGATTTTTTTGGGGCGAAGTTTCAACGCGTTCACATTCACATGGAAAGTGTTTTTTTTTTTATCTCCTAAAGCGACTTTTAGGATATCAATAGAGAAAAGAATCACTTTTCATTAATGCTTTTTGAAGTTGGGTAATTACAGGACATTGCATTTAATTAATTGCATGTTATGTTACAATAAATAAATAAATAAATAAATAAATAAATAACTGTAACCTCAAGTGAAACGTGATTCCTTTGCCTTTTTGGCAAAAAAAAAAAAAAAAAAAAAAAAAAATTATATATATATATATGCATTGCCAAATTTCATTTTACTTTACAGCTAAGATAATGGAATCATTAATCTAGTTTAAATAATATAAAATATTATCTAAAACTGAGTACAATAGTAATTAACATATAATTTTTAAAATTAATTCATAGAAATTTTTTAATTACTTAAAAAGTTTAGAAGTTAGTATGATGTAATTATAACGACTATTGTTTTTTGGGTTGAAGGTAAAGATATGGAAATTGATAATTGTGAAAGATCAAAATTTTAAGTATAAGATGATTTTTTATGAGAAAAAAAAAAAGTGCACGTTTGAGAAAAGGCAATAAATAAATTAGTATGGAGATGTCCCCACCGTCCAATAAAAAAAATGAAGTTAAGACTGACGAGTGTGCTTCTAGAAGAACTGTTTTGTCGTCACATTCTTGTGTTATAATAAAAATTGATTTGATTACAGTGACACAAACAAAATTCAAAATTGAGAAAATTACAAAAAAAAAAAAAAAAAAAAAAAAAAAAAAAAATCCTAAATTATATACTCAAATTTTTAATTATAAAAATTGAATCTTCAAACTTACACATGTGTTAAAATTGGACCGTAAACTTACGTAATTCTAAAAATTATAATAATTGTATAAGTTTGAGGCTTTAATATATATCATTTGAAGGTTCTCTACAACTATTATAAGTTTGAGAGTCCAATTAACACTTTAGAAGTTTGATGACTCAACTTTTATAATTAAAAATTAGAAAAAAAATACCTTTCTGATCCCTAGATTTTGGGTTTAGTTTCTACTTAACTCTTACGTTTCAAAATGTTACATATTTAGTTCTTAAGTTTTTGTTTTGATTTCAATTTAGTCCCTAAGTTTCAAAATGATACAATTTTACCCTTGAGGTTTGAGTTTTGTTTCAATTTGATTCATAGATTTCAAGGTTTTACATTTTTAACCTCAATTTTTTCGTTAAAAATTCAATTTCAATCATTGACGTCAATGTCTATAAATTAATTTGAAATAATCATGAAGTGAAATTTTTAAATTTTATTTTAAAAGTGATGAAAAATAGTGAGCCTTAATTAATTATAATTAAGTTAATTATTTTACATATATTAACATACATTAACACTAAAGATGAAAAATGAGTATTTAATGAAAAATCAAGGTTAAAAATGTAAATCTTAAAATCTAAAGACTAAATTAAAACAAAACTCAAATGTCAAAGGATAAAATTGTAACATTTTTAAACCTAAGGACTAAATTGAAACCGAACTCAAAACTTAAGGACTCAATGTGTAACATTTTAAAATCTAGGGGACTAAATAGAATTTAGACCCAAAATATAGGGACAAAAAAAGTATTTTTCCTTAAAAATTTTAAGAGTGTAATTGCAACCATTTTTTTTTTTTTTTTTTTATAATTTCCTCCTAAAATTTAATTGGTGAAATAGATTTACAAATATCCCCTTTTTAGAAAAAAAAATTAAGTATTGTTATTTTATGAGTCTATGGCATAAATAAATATTTGTTCGCTATACAGCACAGTTTAAAATCTTGATGTGATGGAAACTATGAGATCTAATTTTAGAGAAGTATGGTTGAAATTGATATGAAAGAAACCATCTTATTTACATATCTGAGATTACAACAAAATGAAGTTGCATTGAATGCATTCGAGTATCATTACTATCCCAAAGAGACAAAGTACAATAATGCAATAGGGCAGATAAAGTCTTCTCTGAGTTTGTAACAAAAAAGTAACCCAACATAAAATGATTTGAATTTGTTGGTATGCTTTAAAATAAAGAATATAAGAAGTATAATGCTGGAAACAAAAGGATAACACTAGGGAAAAAATGATGTAAAAAAGATGATGAGAGGAAAGAGAGATTTTAAAGTCGTTTCAATCATTAGAAGGAATTGCGTCAACCTCGTACCTACAATTACTTTGCTCAACTAGACTCGAACCAAATCTGGCATACGACTTAGATATGCTCGCATTTTCCTTTTCAAGTGAGAGGAGTCAAGCCATATGTGATCGAGTTGCACCCTCAATCTACCTAACCAAATACTTAAGAACGTGAATAATCGATTTCAACGCATATTCCGCTCTCTTTAAAAATTACCTGTACGAGTAATTAAACACATATTTCTATGGCTAATTTAAAACTTGTAATGGGCAATTCTAGTGATTTTATATATAAACATTACCCTATTTTTATATGGGTTAAATAAAATCCTATGTGTAGGCTTTTTTCCTATATTATTTTTATGAGAATCGTATATTATCGAACTTTTTCGACACATGGTATGCTAACCTAGGTGATCAAACTAGTTTAACCATAAGCAATAAAATCAATAAAAACAAATGAATACTAAGTGTTGAGCAAAAGTAAAGGGTCACAAATGGAACTTTTATTCCATCTTTAGGATCTCTGCATATTTGAATTTCAAGGAAACGAGCACATAATAAAAGAATAATAAACACAAAATATAACCAACAAAAGAATTTATATTCATATTAAATTAAAAGGATACAAAAATTGTTTCAAGATAAATGAAAGAACAACAATAATTAAATGACACAAACTAAAAATCCTAACGAAAAGAAAAGTACAACAAAGATGAAAACAAAAACAATTAAGAACTGTCCAAGTTGTCATCTAATGGGTTGTTGCCTCATTTTGGGCGCAATCTTGACAGTTTTTTATAAATGACATAAAAATATAACAACTGTTATAAATATTAGAACAAATTAGATGTCTATTATATAAATGTGTTTGATGGCTAAATGTCATGTATCTTCTCTTTAGTGACCATAAAATGCCACTACCTACTTACCAAATTGCTTATAAATAGAGGCCTTTTGTGGATATTGTAACATACACATTGGAGAACATTGGAGAGAAAAGAAAAAAAGAGAAAAGATTAGCGAAATTTGAAATTCCATAAAATCCCACTTTCTTTATTTTAAGTTTATTTTATTTAATTTAGTTATTTTAATTACTTTTATATTATTTTATTATTTTAATATTATAATTTATCGATTTTCGTGCTCCCATTTTTTCGTCATTTTGCTCCTCAATTTTACAACACGTTATCAGCTCGAGCTCTTGCCATTTTCCCGTTGAAGGTAGGTTCTGAAGTTATGCCGTTTTCACTTTATTATAATTAATAAATTAAACGTTGTTTTGCATGTTTAATATATATTAAATTGCTAATATAAATATAATTCTTTGTGATAGTGTTATCATGGCAAATCTTACAAAAATAGAATTTGCAGCCCTTGACATCAATGGAAATAATTATTTGTCATGGGTGCTTAATGCTAAAATACATTTCGATGCCATGAACCTGAGAGAAACAATTAAGGAAGGCAGTGCAACATTCATTCAGGAAAAAGAAAAAGGTACGATTTTCCTTCGCCATCATCTCCACGAGGGATTGAAGATGGAATATTTAACAATAAAAGATCCCTGTATCTTGTGGAAGAATTTAAAACAGAGATATGATCATCAGAAAACAGTCATTCTTCCTAAAGCTCGTTATGAATAGATGCATTTGAGGCTCCAAGATTTCAAGGCAGTAAGTGATTATAACTCCGCGATATTTAAAATCAGTTCAAAATTATTGTTGTGCAGAGAGAAAATTACTGATGCGGATATGTTGAAGAAGACATTTTCTACATTTCATGCCTCGAATATGCTCCTGCAGCAGCAATATTGAGAGACATGTTTTAAACAATATTCTGAATTAATTTCATGTCTTCTCGTGGCTGAACAAAATAATGAGCTATTGATGAAGAACCATGAATCTCGACCAACTGGAACAACACCATTCCCTGAAGTGAATGCTGTAAATTTTAATAATTGTGGTCGAGGTCGTGGTCGTAGTCGTGACCGTGGCAGAGGAAGAAATAGTTATTATTTTCGTGGTGGTCATTCTAATCATCCAAATATCAAAAGAACCACCCGAAATGATGATCATAAAGGAAAAGCTCCACAAGATAAAAATTCAAAGAGCATAAATGCTTCCGATGCGGGATGACTGGGCACTGGTCTCGTGTTTGTTGTACATCAAAACACCTAGTTGATTTTTATCAAGCTTCCCTGAAGGAAAAAAGGAAAAATGTGGAAGCAAATTTTGCATACCAGGATAATGATATATTTGACCAATCCAATATGACAAATTGGATGTGGTAGATTTCTTTGGATCTCTTGAAGAGAAAAGCAGCAAAATTAGCACAAATGATGGCATAGGAAGTGTTTCTTTTGATTTTGAAAATATGTAGAATTGTTTTATCTATCTTTCATGTTTTTTTAATTAAACCTTGTATTACAAGTTTTGTTTTCTTATTGTAATTATCTTGTTTAAATGAAGAATCATGGACAATTTTCATATATTAAGTGACTTAAAAATGAGGAATGAAGAACTATGTCTAGCAGACTGTGCAACTACACATACAATACTTACAAATAAAAAATATTTTTCCAAATTGACAATGCTGGAAGCAAAAATCAATACAATATCAAGTTCTGCAAACCTGATTGAAGGATTTGGAAGAGTAAATATTATTTTGCCTAGAGGAACAAAATTTACAATTAACAATGCATTGTTCTCTAGTCAATCAAAGAGAAATCTATTAAGTTTTAAAGATATACGTTGCAATGGTTATCATATTGAGACTGATAGGAAAAATAAGATAGAATATCTTTATATCATATCTGCTGTCTCACATGAAAAACGTATATTGGAAAAGTTGCCTGCTTTATCTTCTGGATTATATTATACTCATATATGAGTCATTGAAACATATGCAACAATGAACCCGAAGTTCATGAATCCAAATATATTTACAATTTGACATGATCGGTTGGGTCATTTAGGATCTATAATGATGAGAAAAATCATTGAAAATTCAAATGGACATCCATTGAAGAACCAGAAGATTCTTCAATGTAGTGAATTATTATGTGATGCTTGCTCTCAAGACAAATTAATAATTAGACCATCACCAGCTAAAGTAGGAACCGAATCACCTACATTTTTTAAACGAATTCATGGTGATATATGTTGACCTATTAACCCACCAAGTGGACCATTTAAATACTTTATGGTATTAATAGACGCATCCAGTAAATGGTCACACATGTCTTTATTATCAAGTCGAAACTTTGCATTTGCAAGATTACTTGCTCAAATAATTAAGTTAAGAGCACAATTTCCTGATTATACAATTAAGACCATCCGTCTTGATAATGCTGGTGAATTTACATCCCAAACTTTTGATAATTATTGTATGTCAATTGGGATAAATCTTGAACATCCTGTAGCTCATGTTCATACACAAAATGGTTTAGCAGAATCATTTATAAAACGTTTGCAATTAATTGCTAGACCATTACTTATGAGAGCGAAACTTCCTACATCTGTATGGGGATATGCTATTTTGCATGCTGCGTCACTTGCATGCATTAGGCCAGTAGCTTATCATAAATACTCACCATTACAATTAGCTTATGGCCAGGAGCAAAATATTTCGCATCTAAGAATTTTTGGATGTCCAATTGCTCCACCACAACGTACTAAGATGAGTCCTCAAAGGAGGTTAGGAATATACATTGGATATGATTCCCCATCAATTATTAAATATCTTGAACCCCTGACGGGTGATGTATTTACTGCACGATTTGCTGATTGTCATTTTAATGAGACAAATTTTCCAACATTAGAGGGAGGAATTAAGAAGTTGAAAAAGGAAATTGCATGGAACTCATCATTATTGTCTCGTTTAGATCCTCGTACAAATCAATGTGAACTTGGAGTTCATAAAATAATTCATTTACAAAATATAATAAATCAATTACCAGATACATTTATAGATGCAAAGAAAGTAACTAAATCATATATACCCATTGCAAATGTTTCGTCGAAAATTGATATCACAACACAGCAAGTTGTCACTAATGAATCTGGAACACGCCAGAAGCGTGGTAGACCAATGGGTTCCAAAGATAAAAATCCTCAGAAAAGAAAAATAAACTATAATAAAAAAGACTTGGTTGAGGATGTAAATATCCACGAAGAAACCCTGAACATGACTAATAATACAATTAGTGAAGAAGGTGAAATACCTAAAGATAATAATGAAATTTCAATAAATTATGTCATGATAGAGAAATGATGGAACCGAACTCATATAATTTTTGATAACATTTTTGCATATAATGTTGCACTTGATATTATATCTAAAAATGGGGATCCTGAACCAAAATCTATTGAAGAATGTCGACATAGAAATTATTTGCTTCGGTGGAAAGAAGCAATCGAGGCGGAATTAAACTCACTTTCAAAACGCCAAGTTTTTGGACCAGTAGTCCGGACACCAGAAGATGTCAAACCTGTGAGATACAAATGGGTATTTGTGAGAAAAAGAAATGAAAATAATGAGATCACAAGATATAAAGCAAGACTAGTTGCACAAGGTTTTTCCCAAAGACCTAGTATTAATTATGAGGAGACATATTCTCTAGTGGTGGATGCAATTACATTAAGATATTTAATTGGTATGACTATGTATGAAAATTTGGACATGCATCTTATGGATGTAGTCACAGCACACTTATATGGATCTCTTGATAATGACATTTATATGAGAATCCCAGAAGGATTTAAGATACTTGAAATATATAAATCAAGTTTTCGAGAACTATATTTAATAAAGTTATAGAGATCACTATATAGATTAAAACAATCAGAACGAATGTGGTATAATCGCTTGAGTGGATATTTGTTGAAAGAAGGATATCAAAATAATCCAATATGTCCATGTGTTTTTATAAAGAAATCACAATCAAGATTTGCTATTATATCTGTATATGTTGATGACCTAAATATAATTGGAATTCCTGAAGAGTTTTCAAAGGCAATAGAATATCTTAAGAAAGAATTTGAGATGAAAGATCTCAGAAAAACAAAATTTTGCATTGGATTGCAAATTGAGCATTTAGCAGACGGGATATTTGTTCATCAGTCAACACAGGAAAAATTTTAAAAAGATTCTATATGGACAAAACAAATTCATTAAACATTCCAATGGAAGTTCGTTCACTAGATGTGAAGAAAGATATATTTCGACCTCGAGATAATAATGAAGAACTTAGTCCTGAAGTACCATATCTTAGTGCAATTGGCGCACTTATGTATCTTGCTAATAATACAAGACCAGATATTGCATTTTCAGTAAATTTATTAGCTAGATACAGTTTTTCTCCAACAAAAAGATTCTGGATATTTATCTGATTCACACAAAGCTAGATCTCAAACATGTTATTTGTTCACTTGTGGAGGAATCACTATATCTTGGTGATTAGTGAAACAGACCATAATAACTACTTCCTCAAATCATGCTGAAATTCTTGCAATCCATGAAACTAGTAGAGAATGTGTATGACTAAGATCAATGACTCAACACATTCATGAAAAGTGTGGCTTGTCTTCTAGTAAAAATCCTCCAAACAACATTATACGAAAACAACATAGCATGTATAGCCCAAATCAAAGGATAATATATTAAAGAAGATAGAACAAAACATATTTCACCAAAGCTCTTCTGCACTCATGATCTTGAAGAAAATGGCGACATCACTGTACAAGAAATTTGTTTGAAGGATAACTTGGCAGACTTATTTACAAAATCATTACCAACCGCAACCTTTACAAAATTGGTGCAGAACATTAGAATGCGGTGACTCAGAGATCTCAAATGATGTTCCTATGAGGGGGAGCAAATGTATTGTATTCTTTTATAAGTATTAGATTATATGAAATATGTATTCTTTTTCCTTCACTAGGATTTTTTCCCATTGGGTTTTTCCCTAGTAAGGTTTTAACGAGACATATTTTATATATATAATGGGCATCTAAGGGGGAGTATTATAAATATTAATACAAATTAGATGTCCATTTTGTAAATGTGCTTAGTGACTAAATGTCATGTGTCTACTAAAGACACATCCTTAGTGGCCATGAAATGCCACTACCTACTTGCCAAATTGCCTATAAATAGAGGCTTTTTTTTGGATATTGTAACATACACATTGGAGAGAAAAGAGAGAAAAGAAGAGAAAAGATTGGTGAAATTTGAAATTCCATAAAATCCCATTTTCTTTATTTTAAGTTTATTTTATTTAATTTGGTTATTTTAATTACTTTTATATTATTTTATTATTTTATTATTTTAATATTTTAATTTTTTTGGTTTTCGTGCTCCCATTTTTCCCTCATTTTGCTCCTCAATTTTACAACAACTCAAAATTTAACTCTTTTTTGCTCTTGTTTGCTTTCTAGAACACATATTTGACTTATTTTTATATAAAATATGTCATGAGCGATAAAGTATGACATTAAACATATGCTTTCTACTCAATAATTAACTTAAGATTAAATAACTCACTTAAAGGAGAGTCATCACCAACCTAACCTAAAATTATATGAAATGTTTGTGTAACAACCCAAATTTTTTAGGTAATTTTTAATTTAGATAATTTAATTATCTTACGTTATTTGAGAGTTATTTTGAAGTTCGATGGTAAGAAATTTAATTTTCGGTAATCAGGATAATCCAATTTAAGTTAGGTATTTAAGTTTTAAAATTGGGACTTAAGTTGATTGGTGAGATTTTATTTGGATTTAAGAAGATTTGGAATTGGTTGGGTAAGAAATAATTTAAGTATATTATTTTGGTGAATGGGAAAATGTGTCTATGGACTTTATTGTGGGTTTGCCCAGAACGACAAAAGGCCATATCGTGATATGGGTTATAATATACAGACTCACAAGTCAGCGTATCTTATTCCAGGTAGGTCCACTTATTCAGTAAGTAAGTGGGCACATATTTACATGAAAGAGGTGGTGAGGTTACACGGAGTGCCAGTTTCAATATGTTTGACAGAGACCCTCGCTTCACGTCTAGTTTTTGGAAGAGTTCCAGTCAACATTAGACACTCACTTGGATTTTAGTACAACTTTTTACCCCCAGACGAACGACCAAACGGAACGTCTGAACCAAACATTTGAAAATATGTTACGCGTCTATGCATTGGATTTTCTAGGGAGTTGGGACTCCCACTTACACCTCATGGAGTGTAAGCCCTACTTTTATCTTTAGGTGATGGCAAGTAAGTGGCTATGTGTTGGCTGGGTTGAGGTATGCGTCCATGAGAGTGAGCATGGGTGATGGTTGGAAAATAGGTGAAGAACTTGGGTAGTTGAGCCCCAAGCATGAGGGTTGATGTGTTGGCTTGTTGAGGCATGCGTCTGTGAGGTTGAGCACAGGTGACAGTTGGTATTATGCGTTTGTTGAGGCCGTTGGGCAAGTGGCCATGCGTTGGTTGATGTTAGTAAGGGGTTGCATTAGAGAAGCATGCGTTCAAGAAAGCCTATGGACAGACGCATGGTACTATGGGTCCAAGCTAAGTGTTCAAGTTTGCCAAGGGGATTGCGTGCATATGGTGAAGGAGTCACTGTGTTTATTGGAAAATAAAATAAAATAAAAGAGAAAGTGGAAGTAAGTCGGCAGCTCGTTTAAGTGTGTTAAGCTGAGTTTCCGATCATTTTCTGTATTTTCAAAAGCTTCAACCGATTCCATTTTTCAGCTAAGCGAGAAGAGAGGAAGAAGAAGAAGTCTAGGGCAAATTTGAGTAGAATTCTGATCGGTTTCGTGGTGTATTTGAAGCTGGAATAGAAGGTTTGATTGCTATCGCGCAATCTGAGCAAGGTTTGGTATTTGGAGGATAGCGAGCTGTGGAGATCGAGTTTAGGGCTGAGTAAATTTGCTCAATTCTTAACAATTCTTATGAAGGATGGTTGAGCTGAATTTGAAGAGAAACATGTTAAATGTTAGGTGGAAGCGACTGGTACGGATTTCTCGAGTGATTTGGAGCAACTCAAAGTAACTTGGGAATATCTGTCGAAAAAGAGAAGTTCAGCTTTGAAATCTAGAGGTAAGCTAGAAAATACATTTCTTTACAAGTTTGAAGAAGGGAAGAAGTTCCAATTTGGGCCGGAAATGCGACTTTTAACAAATAGAAGTGAGAACAAAAGTGAAGGCAGAAGTTGTGGGAGACGGGTATCGCTAGAAAAGTAGCGACACTGAAAGATTAAGCGTGAGCAGCGAGACGAGTGTCGCTGGTATCGCTGGAGGTTTTGTGTCTCACAACTCTCGCTGGGTATCACTAGTCTCACTGATCAAGTGAGTCTCGCTGGTCTCGCTAGTCATGGTATCGCTAGTAGAGTTTTATTTGCAGCACAATTTTGCTATTCTAGTCTCTTTAGTTGCTTGAGTCTCGTTCCTTAATGATTATTTTGATGGAATTTGGTCTTGGTGGTGAACCATTGAACAAGTGTAAATGTTTAAAGCTTGTTGGTTATGTTAAAGGGAGTTTTAGGGAAGTCTAACAACGAGAAATGTATTATTACAGGCCGATAAGAGCTAGGAAAGATGTATAAACCGTTAAAGGCCCAGGACAAGTAGTGAGTGACCATTTGTTTAAAATATGTTTACTTTGAGCAAGGTGTTATTGCTGAAAAGATTATGTTTATAAATATGTTTATATGTTTGTGATTTCACGGGTTTTAACGTGCATAGTATATGTTTTACATTGGAAATTGTTTGAAGCATGCTGGTTGTTTAATGAGTTTATTAAAAGCATGTTGTTTGTTAATTTATGATTTTATGAAAAGCTTTGAAGCTTGTGAATGAAATTGTGAAGATTTGGAAATGTTAAAACTCATGAATTTATATTATGCTATTTTCAAAGCATGTTTTTTGTTGAAAAACGTTTGTGAAAATAGTTTCCAATGCTGAAGTACTTGGAGAAGGTATGTGGGTAACCTGAATATGGAAATTGCCTCGGGGCCCCAATGCTGAAGTACACAGAGAAGGCATGTGGGTGACCAAAATCTCGTATATGGGGCCTAGTACTGAAGTACTTGGAGAAGGTAGTCGGGTTACCCAGGATAGGATACCTATGTGCACATAGAGGAATACTAGACGCTGTTATGTTGAGATTACTCCACATAGCTAAGGGTTTTTGACGTTGGGTGGGTTGAGGTTACTCCGACCCAACTAAGTATGTTTTCGACGTTAAGTAGCGTTGAGCTCCGCTTCGCCTCAACTAAGGAAAATAATTTGAAATAAATTGAATTTCTTAATATCTTTTCCTGGAATAAACATATATGATTTGACAATGCTATTTGAGCATGTTATGCATTGGGTAAGACTTTGAATCGAAGTTTTATACGTATTGTTTTATAATGTTTACACTATGATTAATTTCCGAGCTAAAAGGGAAGTATTTACAAAACAAGTCACTCACTAGGCAACCTAGCTCATGTTTTCCTTGTTTTTCTGTTTTCCAGGTAGCGAGCGAGAACGGGGTGCTTTGCCTACACAGAAACCTGTCTGGGCCCATAAGCAGTGTTTAGTATTTTGAGAATTGTAAATATTTGAACTTAATCATGTGTTGTACATATAGAAGGTTAAGGGTGTTGTTGTGAAACTTATGTAATTATATGTTCCTTAGTGGAAAACAATGTTTGTATGATAACTTAACCCTGGTTTAAGTATGATGTTCAAGTATTGTGTTTAACTGCTTATTAGGTGACAGTTAAGTTTTATAGTTAGCAGTGGGTGTCGTAAGAGGGTCGGTGTATACTGTCATCACACTTTCTCCTTGGTTAGGAGGGTACCTAGGAGGGGCTGTGACATGGAGTTTGCTTACAATAACAGCTACCAGACTACTATTGGCAGACGTCATTTGAAGCCTTATATGGCAAAAGTTGTAGAACTCCAGTTTGTTGGGATGAGGTTGGAGAGCGGAAATTGTTAGGGCCTAAGTTGGTACAACTTACTAATGATACCATTTAGAAGATTATGCTGATGTGAGACGGTGAGACCTGAAGTTTGAGGTAGGTGACAAGATATTCTTGAAGGTGGCGCCTATGAAAGGTGTTCTGAGGTTTGGAAGGAAGGAGAAGTTAAGCCCTTAATTCATTGGACCATTGGAGATATTGGAGCGAGTTGGCCTTATAGCTTATCGCTTAGCTTTGCCACCGTCGCTCTCTGCAGTTCACAACATCTTCCATGTCTCCATGTTGAGGAAGTATTTGGTAGATTTGTTTCATGTAGTTGACTATGAGCCTTTGCAATTGAGGGAGAATTTGAGTTATGAAGAGAAGCCTGTGCAAATTCGTGCAAGGGAAGTGAGGACTTTGCACAATCGAGAGATAGCGCTAGTGAAAGTTCTATGACAAAATCATCAGTTCAAGGAAGCAACGTGGGAACGAGCGGATGAAATGAGATTGAGGTACCCGGAGTTGTTCTGACATTAAAACTTTCGAGGACGAAAGTTTCTTAAGTAGGGTAGAATGTGACAACCCAAATTTTTTAGATAATTTTTAATTTAGATAATTTTATTATCTTACGTTATTTGGGAGTTATTTTGAGCTTCGATGTTAAGAAATTTAATTTTCGGTAATCAGGATGATCCAATTTAAGTTAGGTATTTAAGTTTTAAAATTGGGATTTAAGTTGGAGGGTGGGATTTTATTTGAATGTAAGAAGAATTGGAATTTATTGGGTAAGAAATAATTTGAGTATATTATTTTGATAAATAGGAAGGATTTGATTTCATGAAAAAAATTAAATTAAATTAAATTCCTCGATTGGATTCATAATTCATTTGCTTTCCTTTCATATCTGATATTAATTAACTAGCTGACTTATGCATTTTTGCATCTGCTTATAAATTTTCACTCCAAATTATTAAGCTTCCATTAGATAAATTACAAACTATGTACCTGAATTACCTGTAAATCTCATCCGGTGTACATAATTTGCGTGCGACTAACCCAAAACACAATCATGTATACAAGTTATCTATTGCCAAAAACTACCCTAATTTTTCCAAAAGTATTTGGGTGCATTTTTGTGCGAGAAATTTTCTAATATTACGAGAGTACCATATTTCTCTTGTCCATACTATAAATTTAGCTTCATAATATTTGTGAATCCTACATTGATGTCAGTAGATTCTACTTTGTTTTTAAAAATACGTTAACGTAACACACAACGACTGGAGTTAGTATGAAAGATTGTCTATAGTATGGAAAATTTTCTCTTTTTGCCATCCACCTAAGTGTCTAATCACAGGTCGGCATGTGATAACTTTTTAAAGTGTATATATATTTTATAAATACCCTTTTCCTTTTGTGATTAAAGAGCATACCTCGACCATATTCAAGTATTGGTCTTTTATCCATACTTTACTTCCCTAGTCCAATTTTACTATTGTCTTTTTTTTCATCCTTCATTATTTAAAATTTTATTCTTAAAAATACTCTAATTTTGTAATTAACTTCTAAAAATACATTATTCTTAAATTTTGCCCATAATTGCAATGGAAAAGTGTGTGGACTTGAAGAAAAAGTGAGTCAACCAAACGAGAAGATGTTTGAAAAGAATGGTTGTAGTTTTTTTTTTTTTTTTTTTTTTTCTTTTTTTTTGTGTGTGTGTGGACAAAAGGTACACAAAGTTGAGATTATATCCCTTCATTTTCTTAAAGAATAAAAATAGAACAGTGCTTTTTATAAAAAGAAAAAGGAAAGGAAAATGAAAATGGAAAATGAGTGCTTTCAAAAAAGAAAAAGAATAAATTGCAATTTGTCGTCATATTTACGATTCTCATACACAGGAAAAAAATATACAGACATCAACATATATTTTAAATTTTTAGCATACAAATTGACATTTTTAATTAAGGGATAAAATTCATTTTTATCCTAAACAGATTGGGATGTATCAATTTTAAACATTTACTTACAATTTCAACCATTTAAACTTTAGGAAGATTTTATCAATTTTGACGACAAACTTTCCGTTTAATTTGTATAAAGTTCAAACTTTAATAAGGGTAATAATTTAATTACTATTAGAAATGCTTCCTAAACATGCCTAAAGTCACATGTTGCTCTATGTAGATTTTTATTTTTTATTTTTTATTTTTATTTATTTTTTTAATAACAAAACAAAAAATACAAAAATAACTAAAGTCTCATTCGGTAACTATTAAGTTTTTTTTTTCTTTTTTTTTTTTTTTAGTTTTCAAATCTTTGCTTGGTTTCTGGCCGCTCTCCTTCAGTATTATTGATAGCGATGAAAACTGTGAGAGAAATCTAGGAGGGACATTATTAGAAGGCAGCGACGACCATGGCACTTTTCTAACTTTGATGTGGTGACAAGTTTGAGCTTGGCTAAAATATGGACATGACTAGGGACAAGGCGGTGATGGACCTAGCAACACCCTAGATACATGAACCTAGTTGGTAGGAGACCTTTACAAGGAGGAAGGTGACATGAATTCAAAGAATTTAGGGACAGGGTTCTCGAAGAGACCCAACCATTTTGAAAGTCGTTTAAATATTGAAATCCATATATCTCAACTACTACTAAAACTCCAAATTAAGATAATCTCAACTAGATAACAAATTACTTAGATGATCAAACAAATTATTGATCAGACAAATTTTGAGACTCCCAATCAACCCTTGATCTTGAAAGCACTTCCACAAGTAAGATAGATTAATCCTTACTTGAAAGCTCCAAATATTCATGCATTGTATCACAAGAACACACAAAACACAAAGCTTTAAAAGCTTTCTAGGTTTAAAATCCAAAACTCTATATCTTCGAATCTTTCATTCTTCTATAAATACAAATTGCATAACTTTACATTGCCTCAAAATGAAACTCTAGATTCTATGAGGCATTTCAATAGTTGTAACCCTCACACTTTATGACCATGATTAGTCATTATGCAAATGTAACATAAAAAACAAAGAAAATGATTTAAAATTGAAAATACATATAATAGGTATCATAAATCCAAAATTCTTTGTCTTTTAATCAATTACAAATCATATGAATTTGTAACCACAAAAGAGGTATGAAGCCCTAGTCTTTATTCCTTTAAATGAACCTTGATTCTTCTTTCATTCCAGTTGACTTCACTTAATACAACTTCTTTTGATTGTAAATTTGGACAACATGTATAGTTTTTTCTTGACATATTTCTTCAAGTTCATATAGTTTGGTTGAGATTCTTTTGTTCATATCAAAGGCCAATGAGGAAAAAAAAGAACAACAAACCTATACTAGCGATTGATGGGAGTACTCCATTGAGGAAAAATATGGTGCAAATAAGCATTGTTTCTACCAAAAGCAAA
Organism: Citrullus mucosospermus; assembly: GCA_030954485.1. Taxonomy (NCBI): domain Eukaryota; kingdom Viridiplantae; phylum Streptophyta; class Magnoliopsida; order Cucurbitales; family Cucurbitaceae; genus Citrullus; species Citrullus mucosospermus. The sequence goes on from CM062064.1 coordinate 13,457,555, forward strand.
AGAATCTTGAATCCCTTGAAATTTAAAAACTATTCGTTAATGAAGTGAAAAAAGGAACAGAATGATAAAAGATAAATAAGAAGTGAAAAAGAAACTCTACTAAAATAGAAAAATACCTTGACAAGTCTGCTATATAAATTCTTCAACAAATTTATGTTTTTGAAAAATAAAAAATAAGTAAATACCATAAACCAACATGTGGGTTTGGTTGGTTAAATCCCTAACCTAGTCAGGTTTATACAATGGGGTCAACCCACCCCATACATTTGAAGCAAAGAAAAATGCGTAGGTGGTGTTTGCGACTGATCAGAGAAATGAGAGAGAGAGATCAACCAGCGAGGGGAAAAGAGTAAGAAAAAGACAAGAAAGAGGTCAGAGAGAGAAGGGATAGTTTGGGAGAGAGATGAGATTGAGATAATTGTTCCTAGACACTTGAGAAAGAGATTTAGAGAGTGAGGGGTAAAATGGAAATTGTGAGTCGTAAGGCTGAAAAACAAGCGATCAAAGAACGGTTGCTGAAAAGTGAAAACTCTAATATTATATATATCACTTCAACCGAACTAGAAAATGACCCAACCCAAGAATTGATAATAAATTTTGATTTCTTCAAAAAAACTAACCAACCCAAATTGAAGGAAAAAAAAAAAAAAAAAAAACTAACCTAACCCAATCTTTACAGTTTGGGATTGGTATGTGCTTGAGGCCGGTCCAGACCCAAAACAAATTAACTTTATAGCTGCCCTTTCTGTTGGGACTCGTGTGTCCTAAATCTATTGACTCTTGTAATTTTGTAAATTGTATATACATTTTAGTATATTTGTAATAGATAGCAAAATAAGGAGAAAAATCTACAAATATAGCACATTTTAAAAATATTTGCAAATATGACAAATGTTGACTATTTAACTTTTGAATTTTTGTGATTTCCAATTTTGCCCTCTTTGTCTTGCACAACTTTTTTTCTTTTTCTTTTTCTAACTTTTGTTTCCATCTCCCCAATCTCCTCATATTTTTTTTCTTCCCTTTCTTTTTTTTCCTTTTCTTTTTCCAATTCTTTTTCCATCTCCCCAATCTCCTTATATTTTTTTTCCCTTCCGTTTTTTCCCCCAATTTTTCTTTCATCTCCTCAATCTCCTCATATTTTCTTCTGCCCCTTTTCTTTTCTTTTTTTTTTTTCTAATTTTTCTTCCATCTCCCCAATCTTCTCATATTTTCTTCTGCCTTATTTTATTTTATTTTTTCCAGTTTTTCTTCCATCTTCCCAATCTTCTCATATTTTCTTTTTCTTTTTCTTTTCCTTTTTTTTCTTTTTTTATTTCATTTCCCCAATCTTCTCATAATAATATAAATCTATCAGCGATAGCTACTAATATACTTATAATTTAGTCACTCAAAGAATTCTATCATTGATTGAAGAATTCATTGGCTATCACTCATGTTTTTAAATGTTAGAAAATAATTCACTAAATATTTGTGTATCGGTAATATCAATTATTAGTGATATTAGTGATAGAACTTAGATAGATATCAGTCATATTTATGTATCGGTGATATCAAACTTAGGTAGATATCAGTGATAGAAGTCTATTATTGATAATCATGATAAAAGTTTCTCAATAATAGTCATTGTTAGCTTTGAGTTTTAATATTTCAAAATTGATAGGTACTAATAAAAGTCTACCAGAAATAAGCACAAATATTTTCTATCATTGATAGCTTAATCTTTGATGATTTTCTTCCTCAGTTAATAGCCACTTATAGAATTCATTGGTAGCCAGTTTAGTGGAATTAATTAATAAAGTTGAATCTCGAACTAAAGTGTAAGTGACATGCCTAAAAGTTATCATTGATAGCATGTTATCAGTGATAGAAGCTATCAACGATAGCATGTTATTTGATGATAAAAATGAATGACAAAAGTTATCTTTAATAGCATGTTATTAGTGACAGAAGTTATCATCGATAACCACGATATAAGTGATATCAATGATAGAACTTAGGTGATGTCCACATATTGATGGTATGAATGATATAAAAGTCAATTCCATTTGATGAAAGTCTATAATTGATAGCCGCTGCTAAAAGCTATCGGTGAAAGCCACTAATAGAAGCTATCAATGATATGATTTAGGTAGATATCAATGATAGTCACTTATAAACCTCTCATTAATAGACTTCTATCACTTTTAGCTTTAAATGTTAATCTTTGAAAATTCATAGTTTCCTTACAAAGTTGATAACTACGTATAAAAGTCTACCATTGATAACCACTTATGGCCTTAAGTGTTAATATTTCAAGCTTGATTCCAATTGATGAAAGTGTATCAATAATAGCCACTAATAAATGATAGCAAATTGAAAGTTAATATTTCAAATGTTACTATTTCAAGGTTGTATTAATATTTCTCAAATTGAAAGCTATCATTAACAGCAGCTATCAGTGATAGCCACTGATAGTTGCTATTAGTGATAGCTTTCAATTTGAGAAAATCGGAAGAAAGAAGCGTGAAATGGCGGGCTGAACATGGGTTTTTTAGTCATTTACCAATATGACTATCACTGATAGCTACTATCAGTGATATCTAGCGCTAATTTTGTGTTATATTTCTAATATGCTTTTCCTTGTGCTATATTTTTTTATTATTTTGGGCCTGATTACTATTTGTGCAACCAGCCCTACATTTTATTTATTGAATAAAATAAGAATTTTTTTTTTTTATCTATCTTATGCATTAACTCAATCCAATAAACTAAGATTCCATAGTTATTTTATGTAAACTTAAAATATGTATGTGGTTGACATACAAGGTTGAATCATGTTTAAGTAATAACCAAAAAGGTCTGTGATATAGGAATAAGGATGGGTGCCTTATTTTAGTAACACTACGACCCACTACGACCCACTTTGTAATTGTTACAAGGAGTTATAAAGTGTTACAAACGATTTGATCCTAGTCGTTTATGAGGAGACATGTGAGTGGGGGTATCCTATACAAAAAGTTTGTATAAGATCGGACCGCGAAATGTTTAATTTCTCTTTGTAACGCCGTTAATTGTAGAAATTAACATTTCATAGGATGACTATAGGTAACTTAACCTGAATCCTGAGTGAGTTATGAACTCCTGTCTATGAGGGGAATCCTTTGATCTGTATAGGTGAGAGTGGCCAAATCGTCGACTCAATATGCCTACCATTTTGAAGATTTGTCTGATTAGGGAGCTGGGAACATATCTTCACAAGATGAAATTAACTTCTTCCCCCGTTTAGGGTAAGTAAATAAATTACTCCCTTAAGAGCTGATTCCGGGTCTTGAACAATGATGTCTCACCCTCTCACCGGTCCGAGAGAGGTTAGTTTATAGTTGGACTCTAAATAGTTTGTTCATTAGAGGGATCAGTGGCACTTAAGGAGTTAGATATAACTACAGGGGTAAAACAGTTATTTGACCAAACTGTAGTTATGAGTAATTTGTGAAGGGTTGACTTATTGTTGATTAGTAAATTACATGGACACACAAATATATCTATAGTGCGAAGAGTGCAACTGTAAGTCGTTAGTGGAATGACCTACAGTTAATGAATATTGATTAATCTAATTAAAGAGTTTAATTGATTAATCTCATATCATTGGAGCTTCTAACTATAGGTCCATAAGGTCCCCTTGCTAGCTCATAAATGCTTATTATAAGAATTAAATATTTTGGTTTAATTTGAAATGTTCAAATTAATAAGGGAATTAATTGTATGTGATACAATTAGCATAATGTATATAGATGCATTATAATATAAAGTTTATTTTGAATGAGATTCAAAATTTATATTTTATATTATAAGAGAGATGAATATTTAAATAAGATTTAAATATTAATTATATGAATGAGATTCTTATAAAAACTTTAGGTTAAACTTAATATGAATGAGATTCATATCAAAACTATAAGTTATGTGAGAGAAGATTATTTAAATATGATTCAAATTTAAATTAAATATGAAATATTTAATTTATTAATTAATCAATTGTTAAATTAATTAATTTTATTTAATTATATATATTAAATATGATTTAATATATATTTAATTAAATTAATATTATATTATTATTATTTTATTAATAATAACTTCCCACGTAATGGGAGTTATTCTTCGTCTCTCTCATAAGTGGTTTTATGTATTGGGGAGGGGAGAAAGTTTATAGAAAATACATAAAAGAGTTTTGTGAAATTCAACTTCTCTCCCTCTTCAACTCTCTCTTCTACACACAATTTTTTCCCTTGCCAAAATTCAAAAAGAACCTACAACTCCTCTTTGATTCTTCCCGGAGAATAGCGAGGTTTTTATCATGGTGGTGTTCCCAAAGAAGAAAAGTTTTTCTTACATTCATTGGAATTCTCACCGGTTTGTGATTTGGAGAAGAAGAAGCTCCCACAACGAAGACGGTCTTTGAAGGTAGGAAAACTTCTTTCTCTTAACTCTCTTAAAAAACATGCTAATTTAATTGTTTATCCTTGTTGTATATTTCCTGTAATTTTGGTTTTCCAAAACCAAATTTAATGGCACAAGACAATTACTCGCTTCCGCTGGGAATTCGATTCCTTCACTTTCAAGCTATAGCAAGTAGGGACATGTTATCTCCACAGGAAATCTAAGGACAACTTTAGCTTAAGACTGAAATTCAATGGTCACGATGGAGGGCGGGTTTGAATGTTCTGATTGTGAGAAATTAAATAGCAGAGATTTAAATTGCATAAAAGAAAGCTCAAAATTAGAATTATACTTGAATTGATGAAATGTCTAGCCTAGGGAATTCATATTCTACCCATTTACTTGGTTGCTCATCGAACTCTAAAGATACGTTGTTCGTTCAGTTTTATTCTAGGCTTGTTTGCTTGGAAAACCAAAACTAAACACCCTAATTCGTTAATCAAATTCTTAATTAATTTAGATGTCTAATTAATCGGTTTCGATAGTGGCTTAATCAATTAAACACTAGCATAAAGTTGGTAGGTGGAATTCGTTGCTCAATTCTGCTCCAAATGAATTAACCATTCTCACACAAACTATAGTAGTGATAAGACCAGGTTGAACACAAGGAGTACTCGAATTTCTCAAGTAAATGTTTTGCAGCCCGAGGGTAACCAATGGGGGGGGGGGGGTTGGAATTGTTTGTTGAATTGCTGAGAAATAAATTGCATAAAATAAACATAAATGAGACTGAATTCGAATAAAAAAGTATCTAGCTTATGCTTAAGAGTTGTTTCCCCAATTTTTACATCTTGATCACAAGTCCATCAGATAATTCTCATAACACCTAATCTTAGCCAACTCACATAGAAACTACGTGAAACGCTAGGTGAGAGCCCTAATTATCTAATTAACCATTTAATTAGATGAAACACATCATAACTAATTGGCTAATAGCATTAAGAACTAGGAACATGTTAAGTTGAATGCCCAACTGGAAACGCCAAGTTGACATTCTATATAATTCTTCCCTAAGTTGATTAGACAATATTCATTGAGGTGAATTTACAACTTATAACTATAAGCTAATGCAACATATTGCTACACCTGATTAACATGCAATTGAATGTCACGTATTGCAAATTAAAACATAGCAATTGATTATATGTTGGAAAGCTGAAATACAATCAAATATCGTTCATAGTATGTGAAGAATTTAGATATATCACAAGAATTTGATAATTAAAGACCTAAACCTCACAAAAGTGTCAAACGAGGAAATCTACTACATGCCTATGCTAGAAAACAATACCTTTAGTCCATAGTCAATATAACAGACATCGAGGTATCATTGGGATACAAGAACTAACCTAAAAAGTGAGAGAAATTGAAGAGAAAATTGTATAATTGGAATGGCTGATGGAATGACCTAGGCAGCTAAAAATTATCTTATAAAATTGTGATGGCGCCGCAACTCTGATGGAGTTCCACGTGGCCAACATTTCAGGGCAATGCGACACTAGAGCCTTACTCCAAAATCTGTGGTCTTGGGAAAAAGCGTCGAGCTGGCGCTGTGGCTTTAGGGGCAAAATGGTCGTTTTGTCTTTTTCTTTCCAGGTTGATGCAATTTATCTCCGTTTTGGACCGTTTTAGCTTCATTTCAGCTCTAGTGCCTGGTTCTACCTCACAAGTGCTCGAAACCTATAAAATAATCAGATAAACACGTAAAATCTTGTAATAATCTCAAATTAAGCGGAGCAAGACAATAGATTTTTGGTTCTATCAAAAGCTTAGGGACTCTTGCCAAGGCCACTTGTAACTTAGATAGCCAATTCTTGAATGATTAGTCATGCAATGTTGCAAAGAGTTGTCCTAAAACCTTAAAATCCACACACAAACATGTCCTAACCTATGCCCTATTGAGAACAACACACATAGATGCATCTTCTTCTAGTAAAGACAATAGTTGATCAAGCCATACATGATTTGTAAGCATAGAAGTTAAATTCATCAAGAACAATAAAACTTCAGCAAACAATCCACAAAATTCAAGTCTCACAACCAAGATAAAAAGGGTTTCTTCCCTATCCTTAAGCTAGAAAAACCTACCTTCACCACTCATAGTGTGCCCAAGATGAAACCCAATGTTGATTAAATGAAATAAAAGTAGATAAATGTTAGGAATAAAAAATACAAAGAGAAGTTAGAGCTGGTGGCTAGAAAATTGAGATTGGAATTTCCTAATGCGGCAAAAAAAAATATATATATATATATATATAAAGTAGGCAGGTGCCGTAGTGCTAGGGGACAACAGAGTGGCACCAACGTGCACAAGCGCCAAATTTGTCTGTCAATGTTCTTCCTTTTTTAGGGTAGTTAATGTTCTTCCTTTCTTTTTTCCTTTTTTTTTTTATAACAATAATAGATGTAGATTTTCCATAATAGTTAGATTGGACACACATAATATGGAAAATGATTAACAAATTAAAATAGTATTACATACAAAATTAAGAATATAATTACATTTGAATAAAAACTCATATGTCACATGATGATTGACAATGTATAGTTAGTTCAAAATATTGTTGACGATGAATTACATAATCAATATCTTGTTGAGTTATTGAAGGCAATGAATGATTCATCCCACAACGGAAGCATTGGATCTTTTTGTTTCTATTTGAAATTAAACATAAATACAAGAGAAAAGTTAAGCAAATACATACCTAAAAAAATTATGGGTGATTCTATTTCAGAAACTACTAAAGAATAAATTGTCACAAAAAATGTTTCGACATCTCATGAAGATCTTTCGAGTGCTCAAATAGTTTAAGGGACATCTCTCAATACGTCTTCTATAGATTATGTTTTTAAAAGGAAGAGGAGTGCTCATTTTGCAAAAGTTAGAGGTAAACGAAAAAAAAGGTTTGTTCATCTTTGTTGACAATGGAAGAGCTCGTTGGACTAGGGATTGAAATTGCACCCGAGAATAGCCTACGGATTGCATAAACAGAGGAAAGACCATGAAGTCTAAAGGTAATGAGACCTTCCCTACTAATATTGTTACTGAAATTGTGTCTCAACATGTGCATGTAGAATCTGTTGTTGTCAAGGACTCACTACTAATGAGAGTTCGAAGAAAAATACTAGGGTTTTAAAAATTACTAAGCTAGCTGGTAAAGGGCGTGTTAAGGAGACTCATGTTAAAATACATCCTATTGTGGTTGAGGATAGTCATTCTTTTGATGTACTCTCCAACGTTGCCTCTTTTGGGCTAGTTAATCAGAAATTTGAGTGCGTTTTGAATCACTTGATTCTAACAAATTTAGTAGAGAAAGTGAGTTAGAAAATGGTAGATCAGTCGATGAGGAAATTGGAAATGCATCATCTCACTCGGCGAATTCTAATGAGAGTGAAATCAATCAAGGGTCTAAGAGTCCTAGTGACTTTAGTAAATCTGCTAATGACCTTCATGATGCTAGTGACACTTTTGAAGACAATATCCCTATTGCCAAATTAAGTGCCAAAGGAAAAGAAAAAGTTAATGTGTAAGCCCTACTTTCATTCTCAACATTCTTGGAAGAGATGACTAACAAGGGGTTTGGCAGGTGGTTTAATGAGATGGCCAAGAGCCTTGACATGAAGTGGTAGGGTAGTGTGAGGTAAGTGTATGGCCGGAAAGAGGGATGGTTAGGTTGTAAACGAGCCCCACGAGGCATGTGTTGCGGGCCTAGTGTGTTGGAAGGTTAGGCCGAGGGGTGTGTTCATGATGGTGAGCTTGGGTGATGGTTTAATGCGTTGGCAAGTAAGCTATGCATTTAAGAGCTTGGCCATGTTGGTTGAGGTTAGTAAGAGGGGGTGATGCGTCGAGGCTATGTGTCCAAAAGGGCCTAGGGGCTGACACATGGTAGCTATGTGTCCATGCTAGGCACCTAAGTCGGCCAAGGGGGATTGCGTACAAGGTAGCCAGCTAACCTCAAAAGAATTTGTGGAGGAAGTTTTGCCCGAGGATGCGTCCACCATTCCTTCTTGATTAAGCAAAGCCTAGACTTAAGTGATAAGCAAGCAAAATTAGGTGCCAAATTGAGGTTAAGTGTGACATGGGGATCCATGCAAGCATGAGTTCGCGAGCTAGGAGTTTGCATGCATGCAAGGATCGGGTTTGTTCTTGCGCCCGAAAAAAGAACGTTGTAGCGGTTCGACTCTAAGCCGTGGAAAGAGTCAAAGACTTATAGTGAAGTACCCAAGAGGAGCTTGGGAAGTGGACGTAGGCCGATTTTGCCGAACCACTATAAAAATCACAGTGTCTTTTTCTCCAACTCTTTCTCAATTAATTTTGCATTCAATTTTTAGTAGCATGTTATAGATTACTATCCTTCTTTGTTGAGAATAATTGAATCTTGTGTTTCATATATTTTTATCAATCTTGATATTTAGCATCAATTAAGGTTTTTATTAATTTAATTCAAAAATTAATTCAATTAGTTTAATTTGAGCATATTTAGGAATAAGTTTAAATAAACCTTATTCACCCTCCCTCTAGGGTTGCCATACCGATCCAACACGAGGCAGTGGCTGGGCATGCATGGCAGTGTGTTGTGCGAGGTTTGCTGCCCATTTGAGGTTAGGTCCGCTGAGTGTGCATGTTGCAGGGCTGTTGGACAAGTCTAGGGGCAATTTTCCACTTTTGGACATTTTGGTTAATTTTTTCTTGTTGGTGAGACTTTTTGAGTTAAAATGACTTAAAATAAGCCATGAAGAAAATTTTAAGGATATTGACAAAAGAATTAATTTATTCTAGGCCGGGAAGAGCTAGGGGAAGCATATAACCCATTAAGAGCCCAGGACAAGTAGTGAGTGACTTAATTTCGTTTAAAATGATTTATTCTCTTGGTATTTCTAGAATGCTTGGTTTATTTGCAGAATATGAGATTTCTAGCATAAGTTGAATTTCATAAAGCATCTGTTTCTTTATATGAATTTGAACATGCTTTTACATGATTTTGAGCATGATGTTTTATGTTACCGAGCTTTGTGAAAAGTATACTGTTTGAGAAATACTCTAAGAATTCTGAAGAATTGTTTAACTCATGTTTATAATGATTTAGCATGCTTTTATTTTCAAAAGATAGTCCCCAATGCCAAAGGACATGGAAAAGGCATATTGGCAGCCTGAATACAATAAATGGTCCCCAATGCCAAAGGACATAGAGAAGGCATATGAGCAGCCTTAATATTGGGAATCCGGTACTGATGGACTGGAGAAGGTACACGGGCAACCCGGGTTATAATTCATATGTGTATATAAAGGGAAATTCAATGTTGTTGTGTTGAGAGTACTCCACAAAGCTAAGGTTATTCGACATTGGGTATGAAAAGATTATTCCATCCCAACTAAGATTGTTTTCGATGTTGGGCATGTTGAGATTACTCCACCCTGACTAAAGTTGTTTTCGACGTTGAGCAATGTTGAGTTTACTCTGCCTCAACTAAGGGAAAATATTTAAAAAATATACAAATGTTTATAAGCTTCTGAAAGTTTTATTATTTGATTATCAAGCATGATTTCGTTGAGCTTTTAAGCCAAGCATAGTTTTATAAACTTGTCACTCACTAGGCAACCTGGTTCATGTTTTCAAATGTTTTTAACTTTCCAGGTAATGAGCGGGACTGGAGTGCTTAGCCTACTCGTCGAACTCGTCTGGATCTGCTTCTTAGTTTTGAGCATTGTAAATATTTGTACTTAGACCTAACATTCTACATATTGGGGTCTAAGGAGTGATGGAAATGTGTAAAAACTCTGTTGTTATTATTATAAAGTTAAATTTGGTATTATTTATGACCTAGATGTAAGTGATAATTATGTTATCGAGTGCTTAATAAGGAATTTTGCGGAGAGTTAAGTCGACAGTGGATGTCGTAAAGGATCAATATTTGCTGTCGTCATGCCTCTTTTTAGGTTAAGAGGATAACTCGGGAGGGGGTGTGACATAATGAATCTAATAACGAGTCCTCAAAGTCTCATGACATAGGAAGAGCCAACTCTGACAAGGGGTGGGAGAAAATTGAGGAACCTTTGTTTGATAGTGAAAAGGAACCTATTGTGCAAGAATGCAAAAGGTTGTAGCTCATGGATTGGATCTCTCATCTTTTTTTTGTCTATGAATCAATGAGGTACCCTTTTTTTTTATTTAGTTTTGGGAGCAAAAATCTATGTAATTTTCTTGGAATTTTTGGGGATTGGGCTTAATGTATATTGATTTTATGCTTTCTTTGAATCTATTTTAATTTCTAGATGAATGTTTGTGTGTTGGCTATCCCTCATAAGTATGTGCTGCCCTTGCTATTTGATTCGTAGCTTCATCATGTTCGCACTTGAATGTCTAACTCAATCACCTAAGTAACAATTAGTTAATTGTGTATTGGTTGTGCTAGAATGCATGTATTAACTAGGTTCAAAGATAAAATCAGTTAATCGGTTAGACTATCCAATAGGTTAATCAACACAATAGAACCCTAAAGCTTAATGCACTTGTTCTTATTTCTTTATGGACGCTATTGAACCCAATTGATTTAGGAGCATGTAGTTTAATTAAGGCATTGCTAGAATCGCTTTAATTAATATTTAGGACGCTTGCTTAGTTTAATTGAGCTTTTCAACTGCCTGTAACGTCGTTGAGCCTCTACAATCTCAAGAGAATTTTATGCTAATCTTCCTAGTTAGTTTGGTCAAGTTGATAGTCCTAACTATTATCGAGTGCATGTGATAAGATGTTATGTGTTGTTCACTGTTGCTTTCATCAACAAGTATCTTAAGCGCCAAACTACTAAAAATGTAACTGAGCAATGACCTTCTATGTCTAATCTAGTTTTTGAACTCACTAGTGGGGTCAAACGAGTCTAGGCTCGAAGTGGTCAACTACCTTGCTGTGATCTTAGTGTCAAGTATGCTCTCTTGCACAAAATTGGAGTTGAAAATTGGTGTCCTTCCTCTCACAAATTTGGGTTATCTACAAGTCTGGCTAGCTTTTTGTATCGAATTGGCACTGGATCCCCTTTCAACTATGTTCTGTTTATTCTTAATCAAGTAATTAGACATGGCTCTCAAGTTGTCAAGATTCTGCTGTGCTTTCCTCGTTTGATATGTGACATGATTCTTAATCAGCATTTCGATATTCTCCTTCAAGGTGAAGCCCCTAGTCCTATTCCCCTTGCATTATTGTTTAGCTACAAGTTGTACCAAGGTAAGCATGTTCCTGATCTTGGGCATACTGATGTTCTTGAAATGAATGTTGGGCCTAGTCATGTCTTCCTAAACACCTCATGTGGGAAAAGGATAGTCCATATGTTCGCCAATAAGTCCAAAAAAGTTGGATTTCTTATTTAGAAGCTGCCTCATCGAAAAGCTGAGGTTGATGAGATGCTACAAATGCTCCACAGTTCTTCTTCTCAGCATGATGGGTCTCATACCCCCAGGATTTTGGTTTGGATGATGAAGCTTGACAGTTTGTGCTTGGTGGTGCCAGCTTGTTGTTTTCGTGTGTTTTTAAAGCTAGACAAAAGGGGGAGTGGTTGGCTTGGGTGGTTGTGTTTGGTGGCTTGTGGTGCTATCTTGGTGGAGTTCTATAGTTCTTCTAACTTCTATGTTTTTACGTTTTTTTTTTTTTTTTTTGTTTCTTTGGTTTCTTGACACAACAATATACTGGTATTGATTATCTTATTTCATCTTTTGTCTGCACTACCTTTGTTTGGTTTGTTGGTTTTTTCTTAACTTAAAATATCTTGCCAAAGGGGAAGTTTGTTAAAGTTTTGAGTTGGCAACATTTATTTAAGACCTTGTGTTGTTATTCAGAATTTCTCTACTTTTGGTAGTTCCTAACAGCTAGGTGTTTTCGGAAATGTGAATTTTGCGATATTTTTTTCCATATCTGAAACATCTTTTTTTTCCTTATTTTGGCTAACTGCTTACCTTTTGTGTGCTTGGATATTTTTGGAAGGTAAGGTTGGTCGTTGCCTCTCTGCCATATTATTTAAAAGATTTTAATTTTTCTCAGAAAGTGATTTTCGAAAGTAGAGAGAGCAGCGTCATTCCTGTTCAAGAACCGAAGAAAATTTTGTGATCTTTGGGTTGCTGGAGCCAATTTACGTTTGGTGTCATCTGCCAAACTAATTGTTATGTTTTTCTTCTGAAATCTTCTAATGATGATTATGTATGCTTAGGGGGGCTAAATGAGTTGAGTGAAGGGGTTTTTACTCCAATAGAAAAGATAATAATCAGTCGAGAGGATGTATTGTTCTTAGGGGGAGCCTAAGACGCTTTCGCTAATATCATTACTTAAGGGGAGCATAAGTCTTTAAGAGAAGGAGTCTCTTGCCTAGGTCATCTAGATAAATGGTCAAGTGATTAAGCTGTACAAGAGTTACTATAATCTAGTTGTTGTTATAGAGATAAGCACTACGTTGTAATTGGTTTTCATTTATATTAGTGAAGTTATCTTTCTTAGGCAGTCTGCCCCCCAAACGTAGGTGGTATTTCACTGAATTGGTTTATCAATTATGTGTGTTTTTCGTTGAGTTATTTCTTAAAGTTGCTTATGTTTTGTGATATGTTGTAACACTATTGTTGACATGATTGCAAGTTGATAAACTCTGTTGTTTTTCATCTTGTCTTACGTTTTTGCTTTTCTTAGCTTTTGTATGTTTGGTTTGATTGTGAACTTTAACTCTTGTCATTTGGTTTTGTATTTTTTGTACCTTGACCTCGTTAAGAGGTTCCTTTTCTGCAATATATCATATCACCTTGCAGAAAGGGAAAGAAAACAATAGAAAAAAAAAACTTCCTTCTTTACTTGCAACAATACAGTCGATGAAGCATTGTGCAATTTTAACCTTGAAGTTGTGCTTTGGGTAATTCTTTGTAAAATTAATTACTAGGTCATGTTTTGGTGCGTTTTAGTCAGACCAAAAAGCATGTCTAGTCAAATGGGGGGGGGGGGGGAAACCAAAACAAAACCAAAACATAAAAATACTTAGAAAAAGGGAAAAAAAAAAAAACTATTTAAAGTTGTTAAAATATGCTTTGTGAAAAAGTTATTTTCCGAATACCTTCTAACCTAATGCGTATTTCCGAAAAACTATAAAATACTTTTAAAGAGTACAGAATCAAATGTGCATTGATTTGTTATAAAGTATTTTTCCTTTATTAAGATGCTCATAATTTAAGAACTTTTTGTTTAAGTTTCTTATTTAATACATCTTCAAATACATTTTCAACAACTTCCGATCTAACTACTTTTGCTAAAGCCTCCCAAACACATTACAAAGCAACTATTTAAAAATACCCATTGTCGTATAAATAAGAATCATAAATGATGATTAAACATTAAACATGCATTTCTTGGCAAAAATCATCGCATACATTTAGTGTAGTAATTAGTAAATTTTGTGCTTTAGATATTTGATACTTTATCAATATCTTGAAATATATATGGAATATCTGAAAGGAAATAATATGCCCCCATCTATTTTTCATTTTGTACAATATTTTAAATGTTGATGTTAATGAAAGTTAAGCATTAACATTTAAATATTTATAAATTGGAGAGATACATATCAATATCAAGAAATAAATAGATATCTCTGGTCTCTTTATAACCCATCAAAACATTTTTAGAAAACCATATATTAAATTTAATATGAAGATATATACCAATAACAAAATCTATAATTTAGTTTGGAAGTAAAACGACTTTATCGTTAACTTAAATCATTATATTGTTTCTTTTATTTATAAATATATTTACCGATTTCGACATATTGATATTTTAGCCTTTGAATTATAAATGTCGAGGCTTCAAATTTAAAATGTATAGACGAAAATATCAATAAAATGTTGATATCCCGTCGATACTAATGAATACCTAAAAAAAACTTTGAATATAAAAATATATTAAAAATGAGTTTAAATTCATTATTATTATTATGAAGTCCATATCAGTATATTTTGTCCATTGTTTTTACGATAGAATAGAAATATGCATAGCAATACTAGACTACTAGTAAGGGCACTGTGTAGTGCTAGTTGTAATGCGAGTTAATGAATCTCATCCATATCAATGAAAAAGGTGGTTATGTCTCGCTCTTTAGATAGGACAATATGTTAATAGAAATGTAAAACATTGGGGTTAGAATATGTAAATAGTTCTCTTTTGAACTACAATAAAATTAAAAATGAAAATATATTACGTTTTCGAATAATAAAGAGATGAAATATAAACAAAGTTTACTAGACATGCAAAATAATATCAAAATCTTTTTTATTTGGAAAAAAATTTGAATGTAATCTCGGTTGCACCCATTTTTGTGTAACTGAGAGTACATATCAATAAAAATCTACAATGTGGTAGATTATTTTACAAAAATAGATTGTTTTTAACTTTTTATTATGTAGGAAAAATAAAACGCATGAGACTTGGTAAAATTTAGGATGCACCTAGTCATTGTCATTTGATATGTACATATCACGTTGAAATAATATGTAATTTATTCTCTGGAGTTTGAGTTAAAAGAGAAAGCCCACCATCCAATTTTTTCAATTAAAAAATAATTAGATGGCTCTTAATTATTACCTTTAATATAAACATATCACACCGAAATAATATATAATTTATTCTCTTGAGTTTGGGTGAAAGAAAAAACCCTTGAACTATTTTTTTTTTTTAATTTTTCTTTGAAAAAAGTATCTTAGGTTCAAAGTTAACTTTTTTTTTCCCCTTATAATATTAAAGTATTTAAAAAGAAGATTAATGATATATTGTTTCTATTTCTTGAAATTAAAGTTCTTTTAAAAAAGTGTAACAAAAATAAAATAGGAATATATTCTCAGAAAGAGACTATAGCCGAGCAATTGGAATAAATTTGGATTCCCACTATTCATCGTTGGAAACTTGCAAAGCCTTCTTTTTATCTAAATATTTTAAGCGATCCATTCGGTCATTTTTCTATGAAGCCAATACCTCACACGTCGCTTTCAATCCTTGGCCTTTTGAAATCTCATATATTCTCCCCTATCATTCTTGCCGCCATAACCCCTTTTTTTCTTTTTTTAAAAAACAATCTTATTTCATTAAGTATGGCCAAAAATATCCTATGTATATTATATTATATAGGTTTTATGTATGACCCATGTGCAGGAATGTAATAGATATCATTCAGAAAAAAAAAAAAAAAAAAACTTAATGTCGTTGTAGACACCAACGACAACAGGGCGAAGATATTCTAGATTAACACATTAACCAAGAACCTCATATACTTAATAATCTTATTCTAACTTCTCCTTGACATTTACTAGGAGTCCAAGCACACATCGCATCAAGTTCTAGTTCGTCAGCAACATAAGTATAATGTGCACAATGAATTCTAATCTATTGTAATTATTGGGATTTGTGCCCTAAAGTTTCGTAGTTAATTAGTTATCTAATTATTATTTAATTTAATTGTTAAATATGCAATATTAAATTATCCATTAGAGATAAATTTCAAGGTTATTAAATGTAATCATGAATAGTATGTGGTTGACCTACAATGGATCCTGTCAAGAAATAACCTAAAGGGTATGTATATTGATACGATTGGATGTCTTATCTTGGTGACACTATGGATATGATCCACTTTGTAATGTTACAAATGATTTGATTCAAATCGTTCATGTAGAGACATGTGAGTGGAAGTATTCTATACAAAAAGTTTGTATAAGACTAGGCCGCGAAATATTTAATTTTTCTTTATAAATTCATTAATTGAAGAGATTAATATTTTATAAGATGATAATATGCGGCTCAATTTGAATCTTGAGTGAGTCATAAACTCCTGCTTGTGCAGGCTCGTACTTTAATTTGCATGGGTGAGAACGGCCCAAGTAGCTGATTCAATAAGCCTACTATTTTGAAAACTTGACCAAATAGAGAGCTAGAAAAGTAAATTGACAAGATGAAATTCAGTCTTTCCCATATAGGGTAAATAGATGAATAGTTATCTTAAGTGCTAATTCAGGACTTGAACAATGGGGTCTCACCTTCTCATTAGTTTGAGAGGGACTTGGTTTATGATTGGATCATAAATATATTGTTCATTAGAGAACCAGTGGTACTTAAGATGCAAATTGTAATTACAAAGGAAAAATTGACATTTGACCCAATTGTAATTACAAACAACTCATAAAGGATCGACTTTCTTGTAATGATTATATTTATGGATACAACTTGTCCTATAGTACATTAGAGTGCAGGTCTATGATAGAGTGACCTATAGTTAATCAATGGAAATTGATTAATTAAAGAGTTTAATTAATTAATTTTGTATCCTTTATGGAGCTTATAATCTATAACTTCGTAAGGTTCCCATTGCTAGCTCATATGAACTTTGTTGAAAGAAAATTTGAAACGTTAAAATTATTATTTAATATATTAGATATATTAAACAAGGGAAAACACATTTAATGTATTTGATACGTTAAATAACAAATAAAATTATTAATATATTAAAATACATCATTATATATATTTAATTTGAATGAGTTTCAAATAAGGAAATATATATTAGGAGAATTAAAATATTTGAATTTGATTCAAGTAATTTAGTATATTTATTTAATATAAGATATTAGAATATAAATATATTATTAGGAGAATTGATAATGGCATAAGATTGAATTACATAAAAAAAGTATTGTTATTTTAATATTTGATACTAAAATTATTTTTAGTTGAAACAAAATTTTCCCTAGTCCATAAATTCAACCTTAGGGTATTCGTTGTAGTCTCATTCTGCAAAGAATGATTCTCTGCCGAATTCTCCATTCCCTTTTCTTCCTTTGTCAAAGAGGCTCTCAAAAACCTTGATCCTTGTTAGAGTTATAATAATGAAGATTTTGTAGTGTAGATGGAGATTTAGCCTTACGGAGTTGGAGTACAAGGAGATACTGGCAAATCATTTCTCCACCAGAAGTGTGAGTTTCTCTCTGAGTACTCACCATTATCCTTACCGTAGTTAGTAAGACCCTGTTTAGTGGGAAGTTAAATTGAACATGTTCAGTAAGAATCAGAAATTCAAATTTGACAAACACTCTATGAGATAATACAAAACATTACCCACGATTAGTAATAAAACTGCATTTATTAACTAACCTACCCACTCACGCGCAGGTGTGAGGAACTTCCCAAACCGGCATATCATTTAGGTCATAATTGAGCTTCTTATTAATTCCAATCCATTGAACCTTACAAGTTAGTTGCTATTTGGTAAGCATGCACAAGCCCAACTATGCTCTAAGGGCCACAAATTTGTACACATTGAGAGCTTTGGTGAATATATTTGCAATTTGTTTCTCAGTACGAACATGCCCCAGAATAATTTACTTTGATTCAACTAACTCTCGGATGAAGTGATGTCTAATGTCAAGGTGTTTAGTTCTTCTGTGTTGCACAAGATTCTTAGAAATGTTTATGGCACTCATGTTGTCACAATAGAGTGTCATGCCATTTTGAAGGACATCATATTCTTCCAACATTTACCTCATCCATAGTAATTGTATGCAATTGTTGCCTGCAGCCATGTATTCATCTTCTGTAATGGACAAGGACACATGAAAAGCACTTGAAAAGTGCTTTCTACTCTCTCAAATTAAGGAAGTTTATATTAGTTTTCACTTGTTTGCCAGTGGTTTTCAGGTCAAAATAAAGAAAATTAGAAGGGAAGACCAAAAGATCAAAACCGAGCTAGAATTTAGTGAAAAAGTGAAGAAAACTCCAAATCTGCCAAAGACAAGGCAACGCCGCAACGCTTTTTCCCGAGAGAACTTTTATTTTAGCGTAGAGCCATCGTTGCGACACTGCGACATGGCGACCGAGGGTAGCTTTCCATGACGATTAGCATGGCGGCGCTATCTTTCCATATCGGTCAGCATCGTGGCGCCAGCTTTCCATATTTGAAGAATATGCCTTTCTAGAAAGATTTTTAGGTGGCCAACTCTATAAATAAGAGGGTTTCCAACAACCCTAATCACTAATCTACAGACCAAAAGAGACACAAGAAATAGATAATTGAGTGAAAGTTTGTTAGAGAGTTCAAAGAGTGAGTTATCTACAAGGAAGAGAGAACAAAGTTTGAGAGAGAGTCATGGTACCGTTCGAGTTCTCAAGGTGAAGATCAAGGACATCGTGACGGTGCTCCCTTAATCAAGAACTTTTCAGTAGAGTTTCCCTTTCTTTACACTCTTTGTTTGTTTATATTGTTTGAACATATTGCTTCAAGCTATGAGTGGCTAAACTCTTTAGTTTTAGGGTTTTGATGAATTGTTCATGAATTCATGTTGATATTGTAAACTCCTCATGGTTTTGTTGTAATGTTTATGTTTTTTTTTGTTATTGTGCTTAACTCTTGTTGAATGGCCATGTTTGAATGTTAGGTTAGATGTATAATTGAAAGATTGTATGTTTAACTAGATCCATAACAAAGAATTGTTGTTAATCTCTCATGAAAATAGTCAGGTTAACAATGAAAGTTGCTAAAGACTATGCTTATTGCCATGTAATTTGTATTGGTTTCAAGAAATTAGTAATCAATTGAGTTGCATGAGAAAATGTTGTTTTAGAGAGAAAATAACTTGGATTTATGTTTCTAGACTTAAGCATAAGAATTGCAATAAAATCCATGAACCCTGGAATATTGCATGATGAAGTAAACAAGGATTCATTACCCTAGAACTCTCTTTGACTCTTGTGTTTCTTACTTTATTTGTTTTCCTTATTTAGTTTATATTTTCCAAAATTTACAACTTGAATTCCAATCCTCAAATAAAATTGATTTGATTCTAGAATAGCTAAGTAATTTAAACCTTCACAATTGGATCCTTAGTGGAACGATATTCGAACTTTACAGTCTTATATTATAACTTGACCCGTACACTTAAGGTTAACACTTAAAGTGCGCATCAACACACAATTCTGATTCTTGCTAAACCACATCAAGATTTTTTCCCAAGAAGAAACAAACTTCAGAGGTGCTTTTACAATCTTTAGAGCTCCCAGCTTAATCTACATCACAATAGCTAACTAGAGTTTCACACCCTCTTTTTAAGACTATATTTGTGGAAGAGCTTATAAAGGAAAGAAGTAGGACAAGAGCAGTTGTGCTCAAGTGTTAGTTTACGTAGGCCGTAGATGGAATTTGAATTAGAAGGATTTAATAGAAAGGTTGAGTTGAACGAATTCTGAATCTTGAAATCAAAGTAATTCTTGAAGTTGAGAATTATACTGTGTAGGATAAACAGATCGGGAGAACGCAACCATGATTTTAAGCTTAGAAGTAAGACCTCTAGAAGAAAGGAAACCTCATCAAGTGATGGACAAGGTTAAAAGAATAGCTGAGAGGTAAATGAAGTTGGACGCATACTTAGTGGAAAACCATGTTGAGCGCATGGTAGAAACGTTTGACAGCATGTAATTAAGTCAGGCGTGTGGTATTATGCGGTAAGAAACAAATGCATAGAAGTATGCATTTGAGACGTCAAGGCCGGGTAGTATGCGGTAGAGAAATGCAGTAAGCCCTACCCGACATTTGGAAGTTGGCAAGTTGAGAAGAAATTATGAAATGGGCGGTAGTTAGAAAAATGGGCTAAATAGTATGGGGCGAAAGTGGCTAAGTGTTGGCCATGCGTTAGTGGAGCTATGCGTTGAGAATTTGTTGAAGGTCACTAGGCGTTGACGACCATGAGGCGTTGAAGACCACAAGGTGTTGGAAGTCACTATGCGTTGAAGGTTGGTATGTATTGGTACATTAGAAGAAGGGCCGAGAGAATCATGCGTTAAGTAGCTATTCGGTAATTGGGCGCTTGTAAGCACTGATTTGCGTTGCCAAGCGTTGAAGTGTAGCCATGCGTTTGTGGCTATGCGTCTCAAAGGGAAAAGTGGTCGTGAACGAGAGCAAGAAATTTTGGAGAGCAAAATTTTGGCTAAGTGTTGGCGAAACCCGTGCGTTGTGGTTGATTCACGGAGGTTAGTGAGCTGAAGTAGCTACCCGCGTTGATGGATAAGTAATCCGTCAGGGGGAAGAAATACAGTTGAACCATGCGTTCAAGTCACTCTGCGTTGAGGACAGTTGTGCATTGAAGTTGATGCGTCAAAGACTGATATGTGTTGGAGCCACCCTGTGCTGAAGACAGAATGGTCTGGACGCGACGAAAGTAGTAGTCCAAGATGGAAAGATATGCATTCAAAATAGGAGGCGTGTGGGGACGCCCACCATGCATTGGAAGAGAAGTTAACTTGAGTGCCATGCGTTGAGAGGAGAATCCTGCGTTAGTCTGCAGATGAAAGGTAAGTCAGCAACATAAGTTCTGGGTATGAGAAGGTTAAGTCGGTAGTATATATAGCTGGATTAATTAAATGTTTAATCATTTTAAAGACATTCGAGAGCTTAAGTCGGTTCTATTCTTCAGATAAACTTCAGAAGAAGATTGAAGAAGGTGTTCTTGAGGATTTGGGACGAAGTTCGACTCATATTGATGCTGAAAACGAAGCTGGAACAGGGGAATGACTGAAGTCGCTTGGTTTGGTTGAGCAGTGACTGATATTCGGAGTAGAACGTGAGGAAGAAGCCAAGTTCAGAGCTGAAAATTTAAGGTTAGTTTTGACATAATTCCTAACAATTTTTGTAAAGGATGGTGATGCCGAAATTGAAGATTTACTATGTGAATCCTTAGGAAACCAGAGTTTGCAAGATCATCTCGCAATCCGGAACAGCAGGAGGTAATTCCGAAATATCGTAAGAACGAGGAGGAGCTACACCCTGAAATTTTAAGGTAAGCTATAGAACTTGATTTCCTATAAGTTTGTAGAAGAGAAGAAGCCCTAAATCCGTATGGAAATGTGATTTTTAATAGGTTGAAGTAAGAACGAGAAGAAAGGAAGGAATTGCAGTGCAGAGTGCCGTTGGAAAATCAAGTATCGGCACACTGTCTGGGAACTGGTAGCGAGACGGGTATCGTTGAGACGCAAAGAAACCTTCCGTCTCACAGATATCGCTAGATAACACTGAGTATCGCTGCTAAGGTAGGTAACGCTGGTGCTGTTCCATCAAGTATCACTAGTAACAGTCTTTATCAGCGGGTATCTCTGGGATTTTCACTTGTTAACCAGTAAAGTAAAGGAAGAAAAAATAATGTTAGTTAACGCAAGGTGTACTTCTTTTGCAGGCCAAGAAGAAATAGAAAAACTGTATAACCCACGTAAAGCCTAGAAAGAGTAGTGAGTGACTATTTTATTCTTCAATTCTATTTATTTGAAAATGTTCTTATGAAGTATGATTTTCAATGAATTGTTTAATATGAATAATGTTGATTGCATTTCTAAAAAGGCCTGTTACATATTTCTAAAGTTGATAGAAAGCATTTATGTGAAATGTTATTGAATAAAGTTTTGTATGATTTCTATGAAAGGATTTTCATATGAACTATTATGTGAACAAAATTCTAAAATGTTTTAGAGGAGGCTCAGTGCTCAAGGACACGAGAAGGCACGTGAGTTTCCCCGGGACCCAGTACTCAAGGACATAAGAAGGTACTTGGGCAACCCGTCATATTCCTATGTGCACATAGAGGTTGATTTGGCTGATGCGTCGAGTATGCTCCGCATTGAGCCAGGGATGTTTTCGACATTGAGTGCGTAGAAGCATTGCTCCGCCTCAACTAAGGGAAAAGTTTGAAAAACTAGTTGATATTGATAAATTCCTTGGAAAACATTTTTGTATGATTTTAATATTGATTTATGAGAATGATGGATTTCATGAACAGCGTGTTACATTTGAACAAATGTTAAACTCTTATTTATTCGTTATACGTAACATGCCTGTTTTAAATGAATGCCGTTTTACAAAGATTGTCACTCACTAGGCTGTTAGCTTATGTTTTCCAATGTTTTCCTTTTCTCTCCCCATGTAGCAAGGACGTTCCCGGTGCTTAGCCTACTTCAGCTCACCCTGCCTAAGTCTCGAGTTATCAAGATACAGTCAAGTTTGAGAGTTGTACGTTGCATATGTTTATGTAAATGACATGTAAAACATGTAGTTTTGAGTGGGGATTATTGGTAGAGTTGTGTATATTGTATTATGGATATGGAAGTGAAATTATGCTATGTAATAAAAGCGTACCCTATACAGGGAATTGTATCAAATTATAGTATGTGTAGCATGACTAAGTTTTATGTATGTATATGAGTAAATGTATGCACAGGAAGAAAAGGTAAGAAGGGACAATATGCGTCACAAGAGAGGTGATGTTTATTGTCTTCACATTCCCTTTCAGGATAGGTAGGTAATCCGGGAGGGGGTGTGACAGCGCTGAACAACTGTAAAACAAGTGTAAGCTATGCGTTGCTAAAGCTTTGCACGGAAGGTTGCGTCGGCCAACCTAAGTAAGGAGGTGATGGCCGTATTGGTGAGTCGATGGTATGTATATATAAGTAAGTACGCCTACTCAATCAACACTTCTAGACATATTTCGAACCCAAATTTACCCCTTTTCACAGAAGAACAACAAGGAGAGGTCGAAGAAACTGCTTATGTCGGAGTTAAGTAGGAACCAGATCGTTTTCATGGTGAAATTGAAGCTGAAACCAGAGGCTTGACGGTTGACGAAAATCTAGACATCATATGGTGTTTTGAAGAAGAGTGAGCTGGGAAGTTGAAGCTACCGTGAAGTTTTAAAGGAAGAAACATTCAGAATTGTGCTACTGTAAAAGCTGTTAGTTGATACGAAGCAATTGAAGATATTCAAAGATGGTTTCCTTAGCGAAGAAAGGATAGAATTGGAAATCTCGTGGTAAGTTAGGAAGTTCACTTCTTTACAAGTTTGTAGAAGAAGATAGATCTGATTTTGGCTAGATTTCAATGTTTAACAGTTTGAGAACAGGTTAGAGAAGGAAGAAGAAGAATAATAACCAGGTCGCTAGGATAGGAGTATCGTTAAAGAATTAGAGGGTGATCAGCGAGACAAGTGTCGCTGGTAACGCAAAGGGGCCTTGCGTCTCACAACTCTCGCTGACTCTCGCTTAGTATCGCTATTTAAGGTAATATCGCTAGTCTAGCGAAGCTGGGTATCGCTGATGCCGCATGGTTAGGAGCAATTTAGTCTAAAATCTCGCTCATTATAGGAAGTTGTAAACGAGAGAAAAATTAATGATGAAAACCCATATCTAAGATATCTAAGCAAACGTAAAGAATATAAGGAGGAATGTTAGAAATATTTAACACGAAAAAGGTATGTTTACAGGTCAAGAGGAGCTAGCGAAAGCGTATAACCCGCTCGGAGCCCGGAATAAGTCGTGAGTGACTCATGACTTGAGATAAGCTTAAATTCAGTATTATTTCCTATATGTCTAATACTATCTTTAAAATATGAGTCGAAGTGTACTTTTGTATATGAACCTGCACATATCTTACAAAATATGAGATTAAGCTTGAAACGTATCAGATAACGTTCTAAGTTTTATCAAGGTAGTTACTAGATGAATGTTCAAGAATTCTAAGATATCATGATTACAGTTAATTTATGTTAAATGTATTATACGTGCCTATGCACTAGAGAGAATCGAATGGGACCCAATGCTGAAGGTTAGGTGAAGGCATATGAGCAGCCCTAGTATTTAATTTATATGAAACTCTCACCTAAGGATTTAAAGACGGTGAGTGAGTAATTCCCTAGGACCCTGATACCGAAGGACATGAGAAGGTACACGGGCAGCCCGAGATCAGATAGATTAATAAGCATAATAGAAGGTATTTGACGTTGATGTGTTGAGATTACTCCACACAGCTAAGGCTTATTGACGTTGGGTGCGTTGAGTTCGCTCCGCCTCAACAAAGGTTTAATGAAAAGACAATCATTTATGTAATGACAATGATTTACAGGTTATAGTCATTTACAAGTTTATGAAGCGTGATATAAGGCATAATTAAGCAATTTATACCCAAGATTGTAGTTATAATTTTATTGAGTTTATATTTTAGTAGTCATTCACTGAGCATTGTAGCTCATGGATTTTTGTTTCTCTGGTGTTTCCTTTCCAGGTAGTAAGCGTGTTCGGGGTGCCTAGCCTACCATCAAGACCCGTCTGTGCCAAAATAGAATTTTGTAATTTGGAAACCTGTAAACCCCATCCCTTTGTAGAAGTTGAACTTATTTTGAGTGGCATATGTGAGTTTCACTAGGCATATTTGTAAACTCTAAACATAGTCTTTTAAAACTTACTTATGATGTGATCTTATTATGAAATTTTGTATAACCGTTGTAAGGCTGAGCATTTCACTGGCTAGTCATGATATAAAATGCATATATAACAGGGTATAATAGAATACAGACTAGGTAACACTCACTCCTAGGTAAGGATATAGAAGTGTATATATATTATCTAGGGTGGGGGTGTTACATAGAGAGCTCTTAATATCAAAGGTATAAAGAAGGTTATACTCACTGGTCCTGTTAATGTATTTGATATATGGCACACATGCCCACAGCAAAGGAGATGTATGGCCGACTGGCTATTATATATCAGACTCCCAATAGTGCTTCTATAAGGACTTTCATCAATATTTGAACCATCTGAATCTTCAGATAGTCTAGTATGTATGGGAGCAAGAGTGCGTTTCACACTAGCAAATTCAAGTCAAAATTTCTTAACAATAGCTTTGACATACATGCTTTGGGAGATAAATATTTCATTTTCAAGTTGCTTGATCTAGAATCCCGAAAAATATGTTAATTCTCCAACCACGCTCATCTCAAATTCAGTTTGCATCTATTTTACTAGAAGATCCACCAAATCCTGTGACATTCCCCCAAACATAATATCGTCAACATAAATTATGCTACAACAAGATTGCCTTGAGACTTTTAACAAATAGAGTTTTCTCCACACCCCCTCTCATATAACAATTGTTTAGAAGGAATTTAGCGAGTCTTTCATACCAAGCATGTGGTGCTTGCATCAAACCATATAGAGCCTTTTTAAGTTTAAACACATAATGTGAGTAGGTAGGATCAACAAAACCTTTTGGTTGTTCAATATAGACTTCTTCTTTAAAGAGCCTATTTAGAAACGCACTTTTGACATCCATTTGATAGCTTTTAAATTTCAATAGATAGGCTACGCCTAACAAGAGTCAGATAGCTTCTAATTGGGCTACAGGGGCAAAAGTCTCATCAAAATCAATACCCTCAATCTTTGAGTAACCTAGAGCCACCAAACGAGATAAGATATAAAGCCTTTTTCTTCCGTCATGTGTCTAGAGCTCCTACTATCAAAATACCAATTGCCTTTGGTTGAAGACTTGAATGAAGTCAACACAACATTGCACATACTAGAATTGCTCTTTACTCTCCACTGCGTGAGTCTACAAGACCTTTTGTAAGCCCTAACTTGTTCTTAGTCATGTTGAGCTTATGTAGTTGGATTAGTGCTTGTGGACTTAGCCAAATTTTTCATGTTTAGAGCCAAGAGATGAGTGAAAAGGAAAGAGTTTGCTAGGCGTGAGGTGAAGAAGTTTTCCTTAGTGGCAAACCATTGGCTTAGACTTAAGGAAGTAGGTGTTGAGCTTGTTGAGGAACTAGCTGAGTATTGAAGTGGTGCTTGACTAGGCAGCAAGAGTTGACAAGCTTTAAGGAAATGGACGTTGAGAGGAAGGAGCATGTTTAGAGGGAGCCTAAGTCAAGTATGCGTGGAGAAAGTCTAAAGCTAAGTAGGCATTAAGAACATAAGACAAACATGCATTGAGAGAGTAGGCGAGAAGCTAGCCAAGAACCTCTAAGTGTATGTGTGTTAGGTGTTGAAGAGATGGACCTTGAGGTAGGCATCCAAGTTTCTCTTAATTTTGGTTAATTATGTTTATTTAATAATTATGGAATAATTAGGTGGCAAGCTGAAATTAAAATTTGGAAGTAGAAGGTGGCAAGTTCTTGTGTTGGATGAGGTTCTCGAGGAGTATAAATAGAGGGTTGAAAGGAGAAATCCGGTTACGCAAATTACTCGTGCCAGAGGGAAAATTTTTCGACCAAAACCTTCTAAAATCAGGGTAGAAAGTGTGACAGTTGCTAGAGAAGAATTCCATCGGCAATGGTTTGGAATTTGAGGTGAAAGCAAAGGTGTTAATACTTTCGGGTGTTCTTGAGCAAAGGCTGAAGATTTGATGAATCTGAGCTGTTGAAGAGGAATTTGAAGGCCAAATTTGCAGGTAAGTAAGTTAAGAGGTTGATTTTAAGGTTTATGGAAGAAATTAGAATTAAAAATGGTTAGAGATATTAATTTTGATGGCTGAAAATGTAGGTTGAGCTGTGGAAGCCATCTGGTGATAGCTGGCTGGAGGTTGAAGAAGGTTGGCAGGGAAAGGCTGTCAGTGGCAAGGGTAGTTAAGAGGCATTAGAGCTTATTTTGGGCGTTTGACGCCAAGGCGAGCAGGTTGAGGTGTGTGTGTGGTAGATTGTGCGGGCGACATTGACAAGTTGAGGTGTGTGTGGCCGAAGAAGGAGTTGTCGCTGGACACCTAGTGTTTGTGTGCAAGGTCGAAGCATACTAGGCTTCGACACATCATTAGTGTGTGCATGTGCCTGTGAGGCAGCGAAGTTATGCGGGTGAGTAGAAGTTGCCGCACATTGTGGTGTCTGCGTGTGTAGTTGTGTAGGTGTGTGGGAGTTGCCACACAAGGCAGTGTCGTGCAGTGCTATGGTCGTGAGCTACTAAGGCGGTGGGCGAGAGTTTAGCCAAGTTGCATGCCTAGTTGCTACTCACATTACTTAAAGAATTACTTAACTCGATCGGTGTTGGTGAGTTATTTCAAGTCTAATTTTGATCTAAGGAAATGGCTTAAGATGAGGTTTTAGGGAATTGAAAGAAGTTAACTAAAGGAAATGAATTTATTTTCAAGGCAAGAGGAGGTGTGGAAGATCTACAATCTATTTGGGACCCAATAAAATGAGTGACTCATAATGCTTTTTTTCAAAAAAAAAAAATGAAAAGTTGACATTTCCTTAATGTTTTTCTAAATAAATGTTTATCTTAAACACATGATTCTTATGATGATTTACAAGTTTTGCTAAGCATGTGTTACATATGGTTATAGAAGCTTGAGAAGCATGTCTATTTAGCCTAAAGTTCAATGTTTACCTAAACTATTTATGATTAATGTTTTGTGAAGCAAAGTATTATTTCCAAAGCATGAATGTACCCTAGAAATGTTGTGTATGGAATCCAATACTGAAGGACAAGGAGAAGATATTTGGGCAGCTCGGATTATGAGGTCTTTAGGACCCACTTCGGCACACAAAGAGACTTTGGGCTGTGTGTCAGGGTGCTAGTCCTTTGGGGCCATTTTTATGTGCACATAAGAGAGTGGTGATGTTAATTATATTGAGATTACTCTACATCAGCTAATGATTGTTTTCGACGTTCAGAGTATTGAGCTTGCTCTACCTCAACTAAGGTTAAATGGGTACAAATGATAGATTTTTAATGATGTTTACCATGTTTTCCATGAATTTTTTAGCTATGACTTTCTTATGGCCAAAGGTTATGACTCATAATGACTATGTTTTATGGATGTCTATTATCTAAAGTATTTGTTAAGTTATTTTAAATACTCTGTCACTTACTAGGCAACTGATAACACCGTCAAAGTGCTATTTTTCCTAGCTTAATTCGTGTTCGTTCATGAATTTTATGTGTTTATTATGCTATTTTATAGGGATTTGAGCAAATCATGCATCTTAGGGCGCTACTGGCTGTTCAGGGTTGATTTGGAGCTATTGGAAGCGAAAACGGACACCCGGAGTTCAAGGACGTGAAAATTACAAAAAATTCCCGTAGAGTGAGCGTAGAGCAAAGCGCAACTATGTTGTGCTCTACGCTCAAAGGCCGAGAGCAAAAAATGGCAGTAGCACAGCAAAGCTCCCCTGGAGCGCAGTTGAGTCCGAAAATTGACGGCCTAGCGACGTGCAGGCGCGTAGCGTCACTACGCTCCGAGTAGGTGCTATGATTTCCACCTAGAGCGTAGCGACGCTCTCCAAGAGTGCAGCGACGCTTTGACCTTTTTATAAAAGGAAATTTTGCAAAATTAGGGTGAGGAGTTTAGGCTTTCAACCTCGAATCCAAAATTTTCTTCTCCTCTTCTCCTTCCCTCTATATTTATTCATCTTTGGGTGTATTTACATGGTTGTAAAGCTCATCTTGGACCGATCTCGTGGCTAAGGTGAGTTGCTAGCTTAAGTTTAAGTGAAACTCATCAATTGATTTTGAGGATTTTTGTTCTTAATATATATTTCTCTTTGATTTTTTGTGGTTCTTTGATTGCTAGAGATTAGGAATGCTCTAATGTGTTTTTAGTCTCAATTGGACAAGGTTTAAAGCATACTTGGGTTGTGAAATTAGGTTGTTTAGAAGAATTTGTTCACAAGGATTGCATGATTAACTATTTCAAGAACGAAATTGATTTGTAACTCTAGACTGTCCGGGTTATTAATTGTCTTAGTTGAACCCTTCAAGCTTAATGCGATTGTTTGTTTGTTATGGACGCTATTGAACCCAAACAACTAAGCAATTAGTCTAATTAAAAAATTAATTAAAGTGAATATGAGATTTCTATGGCCGCTATCAAACCCAATTAGTTGAGCATTTGTTTTAATTTAAGTGATTAATTAGTAATTAGGGTGCTTACTCTAAGCTTTCTAGGTAAGTTGGATAAGCATATTAAATCAAGAGAGATAACCCTAAGTAATCCTATGATAAATCGAACATTGGGTGGATCCTAAGTCCTAAGCTAGGCGTTTTCTACTTTTCACGCATTTTTATTTTCATGCACTTTAAATTCCGCAATTTTCTTTCCCACATTTTATTCAAGCAAAACCCTCATTTTTGTTGCTTTTCATAGACCTATTTAACTTAGAAAGATCATATCATAGGTTCCGTGTGATTCGACCCCGCACTTGTCGCTTTTGCTACTTAATAGTATAAGTTGCTGGCTTAGTGAATTATAAATTTTATTTGATTGTTGGAGAGAGGTTTACCGACAGACAGAATTCGTCGCCCAATTCCGTGCCAAATAAATTTTCCTAACTTTACCTACAGTAGTAGCAGTAAGTCGGGTCGAACACAGGGAGCCTCGAATTTCACAGTTGAAATTTTCAATTCAAAGTAACCAAAGGGGGGATTTGAGAAACAGTTGGTTGAAAAAAAAAAGTTAAATTGCATGAAAGTAAATTGTGCGAAGTAAAAAGAGTTAGAATTCAATTGAAGAAGCTCTAGCTTGGGTTACACTGGATTTCTTTTGTTCGATGTTCTTATCATTGGTTTGTCATTACTAAATCTATTGAAACTAGCACCTAATCAATTCAAATGAAAAGGCCAGAATTGAATTGGCATAGTCGACAAGTTAGATTTAAGGGAAATCTATGAAAAGCATGCAAAATTTGACTAAACCTAACCGCATTAAGTTCAAAGGAAAATTAGACGGAACATTCAACTGGATAGACCTAGATGAATGTTCTATCAATTTAATCTTAGGTTGATTAGAACAATGCGCATCACCATCTAGATTTGCAAGCTAACCTAACCTATTGCTTCCTATTATTGACATACAACAAATTGTCACGAATTGTAATACAATCAAAGCAATAATCAAAATAAATACCAGTGTTACAAATTGATCGTAATTCTTAAAAAACTCGAGATTAAATCATGCATACACTTGAATCAAGTTCAAAACCTCAAAAGAACATCAATTCCAAGGAAAATTCCTAATACCTAAGCTAGAAAAATGTTACTTTAGCCAATAATCATACCGATTATTGGGTTCAAGTTCCTAGGTATGAAAAGAAGAAAAGAGAAGATAATGGAGCCAAAAGTCGGCTAGTCAGGCGTTCATTTAACCTAAAAATCGAGGGTTTCTTTTAAAGAAACCGTCGCAACGCCCTGGTGCTGACGTGAATTTGGCCGCCTGATATTTTCAGAGCACTGCAGTGTCTGCTGCCCTTCGCCAGCGAAACTCCTCGAGAAAAAGCGTCGCAGTGCCGTGGCTTCAAGGGCATTTTTGTCATTTTGGATTTCTATTTCCCAATTGATGCCGTGGAACTCCCTTTTGATCCATTTTAGCTCGATTTTGTTGCTAACACCCCGTTCTACCTATTAAGTGCTTGAAACCTATAGAATAACATAATAGACACATTAAATAGCACAACGATCCTGAGTTAAGCTGAGAAAGATAGCACATTTTAGGTGCTATCATAAATGTGTTATCATTTACGACGCTCATTCTCCCAAAGACCATCAAACCTAACTCACAGTTTTCTTCTGTTTTCTGCACCAGGTAGCGAAAGAGTTCATGGTGCTTAGCCTACCCAGCTTCGTCTGATTCTGCTGCAAGTCTCTGAGTTGTTTAATTTTTCTTCTAATATAGAACTTAAGTTGGTCATGTACATGTAGACTAAGTTTTGGGGGAGATTGTGTATTTGTGAATATGGCTTGTTGTAAATATTTATGGTTGTGAAACTATGAATAAGTTTCAGTAGTTTACCTGTTTGTCTATGAGTTGTATGTTATCAGTTATACTTAAATTGTTTATCAGGTTTAACAGAAGATCTAAGAAAGGAAACAAGTTAGACAGTAAGTATCGAAAAAGGGTTGATGCTTGTTGTCTTACATCTTTTCTTAGGTTAGGAGGTAACTTGGGAAGGGGTGTGACACCTTTTGTCACCTATTGTGAGAAAGACTAAATAATCTTAAGACAAAGTTTTGATTCTGATAGCCATATAGTTTGAAACAGTGTGGTCTAATGTGACCCTTCTTCCCCTAGAAGTGACAGATCCACTCTCTCTTGAATTGACTTCTTCTAGGAGAATGTCTGAAATTTGAATAATTAGTATCAGGAATTCTAGCAGAATTTCTGACGTTCGGTTGACCAGTCTAGGGAATTCTACAAGTTTCTTTCTCTTTTACAAACACAATCTTCTGTTTTTCTTTGTCAAGACTCTATCTCCCACTCTTAGATTTGGAACTAGAGAAACCAATACCATGGATATCCCTAGGTGGTTTACTTTCAAATAGAATTTGCTCCAGACTGTCAGTTCTAAAATTGAGCATCCTCACGGACTTATGTATAGTTCTTTCTCCGACTTGACCTTATTTAGCTCACGCTTAAGTTCAAAGATCACAGACATAAGTATGGTGTTACGATGCTACTATTCTTATGATTAATGCACGCTAATGTGGGACTTGTCACACAGTCTCAAATGATTAAGTTTGAGGTGGAGAAAAAATAGTGTAATAAACTTCAAGATTTGAGAATGAGGGAGGAGTTACCTCTATTGAAGTCATAACAATAAATTTATGAGACATGACTTAGTGTTTTGAGTTTTCCTTCTAATTGGACTAAAAGGGGTTGAACTGTAATACCCTGTCCCCCAAAACCTAAGTATTCATATAACTAGTAGGGATAAAAGGGATAAAAGTGTGTGGATTGGGGAACCTTTAAACAAAAAGTTAGATTGTGCAATTATTGAATTATGGCCAATAAATTCTGTGCGTTGAGATGAATGGTATTAAGAAAAGAATAGACATATCTTGGAAGATTAGGGTGATGCGTAGATGATTAAGCTCAAACGCATGGTATTTAATACTGAGAAGCTATCAACCAAGCTGTGAGATTAGGTTCTAACGGGGGAAGTTGAGTGGGGTAAGTACCATGCGCTGGTAATGTAAAGTGAAATAGAACCATCACGTATGAAAAGTGCCTTGCGCTGGAAAGGTTGACAACGCGTCGGGAAGTGAAACTAAGGAAAGTAATGCGTAAAGTAGTGTACAGAGAAATAGTGAATGGAGTTGAAGGAACAAGAACTGAGTATGGATTGCGGCTATGCGTTGGTAAGCCTAGTATGGGAAGCTAGTGTAAAGGGAAGGAAGTAGACTGTTACCATAGCTTTGATGGATAAGTCGTTATTTTGATTGGTATGTCAGGTATTGAAGAGTGTTATTATGTATTTGGAGGCAAAGATGGAGCCTGACCAAGGGTTGTGTTCGACCTACGTTACGATGAGAAGAATACCTTGAGTTGGGAGTAGTTGGATACGATAGGCTGAAGGATTAATAATGAATTGATAAGCCACAAAGTGGATAATAACTATGCATTGAGAAAGTTATATGGTGAGAAAATATTAGCTATGCGTTGAGGAATTTGTGTTAAGGATAGCTATTAGCTATGCGACGAAGGGTTCATGAGTCGATGATGGTTACCATTGGTTATCAAGTCATACGCTGAAGAGCTTAATTTCATGATAATGGAAAATGTTATCACTATCTCAGGTAAACGCATAGGAAGAAGCTAAAGAAGGAAATGGTTAAGGAATAACCTTGGCATATGATTCGAGAACGCATAGAGGATAAAATTAAGGGACTTAAAGGAAGGTCATGAACGCGGAATGAAGCAAAGGTAAATGCAGGAGGGTAAATGCAGGAAGAAAGAATGTGAGTTGGATGAGGTAGTCAAAGGTAAACTACATGGTCAGAAGAGTGCAATTGTACAAAGGAGGAAATGTAGCTGTGAACGAATGTAAGAAAGGGAGTTGAACGCATATAAATGTGATAAAAATTAATGTATGATGTCAAGCTGAAGCGCATAGTAGTATGCATTTAGAATTTGTACACTTAAATAGAGGAGAAGTGGAATAAAGTTAGTAAAGCCGAGGGTAGCAAAAGGAAGCAAAGGAGTTGAATCTGGAAGATAGTTCCATGAACGCAAAGGAGCAAGGAGTTGGTTGTGTAGTTATGTATTGGAACATAATGAACCCATAAGGTAAGTCTATAGGCCAGGTGGTTACATATGATTGTGACACCTCATTAAGTAGGAGGTGTTAGAAAGCATGATAAACATTTCATGCAAAGTGACATTTGGACTAATGCATGATTAATTAAGCATGCAACAAGACATGTGGCAAATAAGTGGCAGCAGAAGAGGAGAGGTAGAATGACAAGTTCTCTATAAATAGGACCTTGAAGGAAAAGTAATGACTGATGATTCGGTGATAATAATCCTTGAGAGAAGGAAAGAAAGAGAGCTGAAAGAAGAAAACCTTGCGTTTGAAGGAGGAAGTTTGCGGCCAAAGAGGAAGACAATCTTGACACTTAAGTCATCTGGTGTTAAGAAGTTGGCTTGCGTCAAGAAGGGTGAGCCTTGCGTTTAATCTGAATTCAACATAAAGGGTGAACGCCACGATGCGTTCAAGTTAGACCTTGCGTTTAAGGAAGGTCGACGCATCCGAAAGAGTAAGAAGAGTTAGTCTGCACCTTGCGTTTAAGGGCAGGGTTGCGTCCAACCGGTTACCAGAAATAGTTTGCGGGTTAGGAGTTCAAACCTTGCGTTCAAGGAGCTCGGGGAAGACAGAGATTGGAAGGAAAGGAGGAAAATCTCTTAAGTAATTGTGAGTGACTCTCTTCTTCTTTCAAACTGAACTTTGTTGAAACATACTTACGTGATATGGTTTTGTGATAACTAATTTCATGAAACGCATGATGTTTGATCATATTATCTAAAAGACATGTTTTACCTGATTGTTTTACTACATTGAAAGGCATGTTGCAAGATGTAGTTTTATCAAGAACATCCTGTTTCTTATCAAAGGTTTCATATGAATGATTTACTCAACTGATCGATAAAATGTTTAAGAGGAGGCTCAGTGCTTATCTCCTTGAGAAGGCTCGTGAGTTTCCCCGGGACCCATTACTCAAGGACATGAGAAGGTACATGGGCAACCTGTCATATTCCTATGTGCACATAGAGGTTAATCTGGCTAGTGCATCGAGCTTGCTCTGCCTTGAGCCAGGGATGATTTCGACGTTGGGTGTGTTGAGCCTTGCTCCACCCCAACTAAGGATGTTTTCGACGTTGAGAGCGTTGAGTCTTGCTCCGCCTCAACTAAGGGAAATGATTGAGAAACCAAACGAGTTTTTCGTATAAATGTTTCTAAACGACTCTATTGATTTGGAACGATTTGATATAGTTCAAAAGAGATGTTGAAAATACGTTCCTGTTGTATTGATGTACTTATCTTGTTTTATATGTATAAATGTAACATGCCTGTTTTTGATTGAAAGATAGTTTTACCAAAACCAGTCACTCCGGGGCTTTAGCTCACATTTTCCTATGTTTTTTTCTAATCTTCCAGGTAGCAAGCGAGTTCGGGATGCTTTGCCTATGCAAGAACCTCGTCTGGGCCGTCTTTGGTAAAGAAATGGTTGGTCAGTGAACCTTACAGAGGAGTCAAGGTTGCTGACTTCACATCTTCTTTCGGGTCAAGGTAGATTGTCACACCCCAACCCAGATTTACTCTATATCTAGGAAGGAGCATGATCCTATTTCCAACATAAGTCTCTATAATATAAACACCATAAAAGATTAACAAATCATACAACAATCCCATTACCTCGTCACAGAAGAACGTGTAAACTTTTAATTAACATGTCGGTATACACATAATAAGTACAACACGCTCCCCCTTTCACTACACACTCATGGAAGATGTTTAGTACATGACATATGAAAAATCTAAATATTTACAACTATCCCAGAGGTTCGCTTCCAGATAGGTCCAGACGAGATTCTTCAGTAGGCTAGGCGTCCCGGACATGCTCGCTACCTAAAACAACAAACAACAACAAACTGGATGAGCAAAAGGCTCAGTGAGTGACTAAATCTACTAAAACTAATCATGACAACTTAAAACCAGTTTGTAAGATAGTAACCAACGCATAACACATCCCAATAAACTGTCAAGATTCACTTTTACACTATGCATATATAACTATCAAACTCTCGTGTCTCACAAGCTTTCATCTATTTAGTGCTTTCACTTTCCGTCCCTCAGCACTTATTCATTTATAATTTCTGTACCATGTGCCTTTACATGAAATCCCTCGGCACAGGTAACAACCTCTATCCATGCTCAAGTGCCTTCACTCATGATCCCTCGGCACGAGCTAGTGTGTGATGGATTACTGCATGCCTTCACTTACAGTCCCTGAGCATTGTAGTCCATTTTCTACTGTTATTCAAGTGCCTTCTCAGATCCCTCAGCACTTAATTTCAAACTTACTCACATGTAGCTTTCACCATAAGGTCCCTCAGCCCTTATGTGTTTAGACATTTGTAATAATATTCTCTTAAATCACTAACACATCTCATACATAAGGCATACTACCATGAATCACGTTTTCTCATCAATATGCGTACTAAGTTTAACACAAGGTATAACAAACAGTCACTCACAATCGGTCCCGGCTCTAAGTGGGTTATAAGCCTCCCCGAACTCTTCTCGGCCTGAAAATACACAATCCTCAAGTTTAGTTTTCCATAATCTCCCTTTTTCCTTTAACATTCAGTAGCATCGTTACTCTATAGAAATTAGTAAGCTACCAGCGTTACTCAAAAGATATTCAAACTGTACTAGCGACACTGCATTGATTAAAACCAGCGAAACTACCTTGAGGAGCGATACCCAGCGATACTCTAGCAAGAGTTGTGAGACGCAAGCCTATCTTTGCGTTGCAGCGTTACTTTCTCTGCTGCTCAGTCTCTCGCTTACTCAGCGATACTTTCGCTGTGACAGAACCGTTTCCTTCTTCCTTTCTTCTTCCTTCTTCAACCTGCTAAACATTTCGTTTCAATCAATTTCAGTACTTTCTTCCTTCTACAAACTTGTTAGAATACAGGTCCTTCCTCTTACCTCAAAATTTCATGAAGCACATCTTCCCCGTTTGGGACATATCCTCCGACAACTCCGAGTTACCTCTACTCATTCGACAGTTCAACCCCGTCTCTTCTTCCTGAGTTTGACACACAATTAAACAATTTCGACTCAAGCATCCTTCATGAAACCTGCTAGAAATCGAGTTAACTTACTAACCTCAAAGTTTCAGCCCTAATCTTCGTCTCTTCAATTTGTTCTTTCTCCAAAACCGAGCATCACTCTGAAAAGACCACAGCAGCCGAAACCTCGTCAAACCCAAGTTTCTCCCACGAATTCAATGAGATTTCTGCTTCAGATCAGCATGAACATCTTCTTCTACTTCCCTTCGATGTTTCGCCTTAAAATGGACCCTACTCAAGCTCTGAAATGCAAGCCGAACAATTGAATTCTCAGACCACTTATATATATACCACCGACTTGTACTCCATTTCAATTCTATGCTATAGTCCGTTCAACGCATACCTCCTATGCTTAGCTTCAGCAATGCACACAGCCTCTGGTGATATCTCATTTCAAACTCTCCCGCCAAATAGTTAACATATGCATTACCTTCTCTCAGCCAACACTCCTTGTCTAACGCATACCAGCCTTCGACGCATGGTAGCGTTCGCCGCACAACAGCCTCACCGCAAACCAGCTCCCAAACTCCTCGTGGCCCTTACTTCTAATCGGCACATTGCCTTCATTGCGTTTGACGCATAATGATCCTCCACGCCTTATGTCCTCAACGCGTCTCAACTTCAACGCATGATCAGCTTCCCTCACCTTTGCGTTTACACCAAAATTATTTCCTCCACAACAAGTTGCCATCAACGCATAGCTTACACTTAGCCATTTTTCCCACTCTAAACGCAAGCCAGCCAACTACTTTACACATTCACCCATCTCTCGGCCCCCTTCTTACTTTGCGTTCTCATAAAGATAGATGCGGGGCTTACATAGATAATCCAGGAGGGGGTGTGACATGAACAGAGTCCCTTGGGTTATCCCTAGGTTGTGGGTGCATTCAAAGCAAGCTCTATGGAAGAATTTGTCTCTTTAGCCTCTTCTGATGTGTTTGGGTCACCTCAGCCTAGGGTCAAGGGCCACGATGGCCAAGGTCTTTCTTGACCCTTCAAAATGATCGCTTTAATCTTGTGTGCATCAATTTATGCAGACGACTTCATTTTCTTCGTTTTGTATGCTTTCTTTAGGACTGGTATAGTTCCTAGAAGGGGTGAATAGGGTTTATTTAAACTAACTAAAACTTTTTCTAAACGTGGGCCCAATTAAGCAAATCAATAAATATTTTGCTAACAAGTAATTTAAACAAGAATTTCATACAATTAAATTCAACCCAAAGTATCAAGAAATTAAACTAAGACTTTTAAGCATCCTATTTAATTCTAATAACAAGATTAGTAAATGAGATGAAATTTTAAGAACTACTAATTAAAATAAACAAATATGAGCAATTGATTTCAAGAATTAAAAATTATAATTAATTTCATGCAATAAAATATAATAACAAAAATTAATTTTGAAAATAAATTAGGAGATGGATAGAAAAATTGACACTGAAAATTTTATAGTGATTTGGCACAACTGACCTACATCTGCTTCCCAAGCTCCTCGTGGGTATGTTATTACGAACTTAACTCTTTCGACGGCTTAGAGTTGAACCGCTACAACATTCTTTTCCTAGGCACAAGAACAAACTCAATTCTTTCCACGGTTGAGGATCAAACCATTACAAAACTCTTGTTATGGGTTCAAGAGTAAGCCTTTACAATAGATTGAGAAATGTGGAACAAGATGAGAAAACCTCTCTCAAAGAGTAGATTTTACAAGTTTAAGCACTCAACAAACAAAATGAAATGAGCCATTGGATTGATTAAAAAATAAAATGGATCATTGGCTTGAAAAAAAAGTAAAATGAAAAGTGGAGATTAAAAGTAAAAAGTATATCTTTTTATTATTATTTTAAAGGCAACTAGCCGTTAAACACAAACATATATAATATTAATTTTTTTTTTTAAATCAACTAGTTGTTTGGCACAAACATAAAATAATATTAAATTCATTTTCTTTTTAACACCAATATAAAAATTAAAAAACTAAACCACAATTTGTCATTTCTCACATGCTCCAAGTGGCACACCTTCTGTTAAC
Organism: Citrullus mucosospermus; assembly: GCA_030954485.1. Taxonomy (NCBI): domain Eukaryota; kingdom Viridiplantae; phylum Streptophyta; class Magnoliopsida; order Cucurbitales; family Cucurbitaceae; genus Citrullus; species Citrullus mucosospermus. The sequence continues at coordinate 13,496,001 of CM062064.1, forward strand.
CTTATTTCGACTATATCTTTTTCGTTTGAACTCCAATTTGGGTGATTCAAATTGCATTGGAATCGTTATTCTAAGCTCTACACAATGAACACTTGAAAACACTAAAGTTGTTAGTAAATAAGAGCAAGTTTGTTATCACCAAAATATTAATTAATTAATTAATTAATTAATTAAAATTAAATAATTTGACATTAAGAGCCAAAAAGCAAACAATCTCCTCCTTTTTGATGATGACAAACTACTCAAGAAAAATGAAATCCAAAGTGGTGTTATGAAAAATGTGAACTTGAATCACAATCAACATGCATACATAATTTCAATTCACTTGAACATAAAGGTATATTCAATACCAACATGCTTTCATTTTTCTTATTACCTCTCCCCCTTATGGAATCAATCAAAAGAGAACAATTGAGAAAAATAAACAAAGACATGAAAGTTCTTAAAAATATGAACACATAATTTTGTATTTCTTCCCTATCAACATGCCTTCTAAGAAACAAATCATAACAAACAACATTGTATATTCAAGACACATCATATAAATTTTTAGACCAATTTCACAAATTTCTCCCCCTTTTGACATTTAGCATATATCAACTTGAGGGTAGAAATATCAAACAAATTTTTAAATAAAAATTTTACTCCAAATTCAATAACTCCCATTGAAAGGATAAACAATGGCATAAGAGGTATACACAAAATAATGAAATATGAGAATCAATTTCATTCAAACATGAAATTCCTATATGAATATGTATAACTCCCCCTAAAAATAAACATTCTCCTTCTAATAAGAAATATCAATAAAAACCTAGAGATAAAATCATTAAGTAAAATTAAGCAATTGAGATACCAAGTATCAAATATTGGAAAATAAATATCAATTGTTGAAAAACTAGCAATGATACCAAATAAAAGCAAAACAATATTAGAAAATTCAATGTCACCTAAAGAGAGAAAATTATCAATCAAATATAAACATTTGTAGTATCACAAATAAAATGATTATACCAATTTTGAACACGCAAACTTCAAAGAATTTTACTCATATAAATCAATTTCATAAATATTTCTCCTATGAAAAGGAATTTAACAACTCTTCAAAAACACACACTCAAAAATCAATTCTTCTTAACATAGAACACACAACATACTCCCTAAATTAGTTCTTGAGTCCTTCATTGTTAGTAAGCAAAGATTTTGGAACCCATTAAATTAGTTCCAACATTACTAGTATTCATTTTTGGCAAATAACAATTATTTAATTTATGACCAATTTTTGTCACAAGAGTAACAAGTAACATTAGGCAAAAAATTCTTTTTGACTAATTGATTTTTCACCTTACTTCTATTCAAGTAATTCTTGTTAGGAGCATTTTTTCAATTTAAAACAATTTGGTCTAATGTGACTTTTAACTTCACAAAAATGACAAATAGGCACAAAATTTGATTTTCTATGCATATTTATGAAATGAATTGAATCCCTTTGGCGGAAGCGTTTAATTGCTTTGCTCCAATGTTGTATTATGAATTTGTACAAAACAAGAACAAATACAAATTGCTTTGAAACGCATCTAAAGATTCAAAGGGGACAAATGAAATACCTTTGTAGATCTTGTCTTCAAGGTAACAATCTCTCGTTCTATAAGAACACCTCCTAAAATTCTTCTTTGGTAAATTGTTGGGACAAGGAGGTTTGTGGGAACCTGTGTGAAAAGAAAGGGAAAAGTAGAGAGTTCCTTTTTTTTTTTTTTTGGAGTTGTGAGAAAGGGAGAGTTTTCCTTCTATAGAGTTTCACGTAAACCAAACCAATAAAGATCACATCTCTATTTAACGTGAGGGAAGTTGATAACTTCTCTCCCCCACTCACCACTCCTATGCATTGCAGGGGAGTTATTCATTTAATAATAATATATATTTAATTAATATAAATTAAATTTAATTAATTTATATAATTAAATAACCATTTAATTAATAAAGTATTATTTAATTAATTAAAGGAAATCAAATATCATATATTTGATTCAATGTGTCATAATACATATATAGTCTCGTAACCTATTGTTTTAATATGGATCCAATTCATACTAATTTAATATTTAAATCTCATTCAAATATTAATATTTTCATATTATAAAGTTTATTTTCTCACATTATAAGCTTTATAATGTATCTTATACATCATCTTAATTGTATCATATACAATTAATTTCCTTGATTAATTTGAACACTCAAATTCTTTTATCACTTTGTTTCCTTGTTTTAACCCATTGTGAGCTATGAGAGGGACCTAATGGACTAACAGTTGTAAGCTCCAATGATTCGAGATTAATAAATTAACCTCATTAATTATATTAATCAACATTCATTAACTATGGGGCATATCACTAAAGACCCATCTTATGAATTGTGGTATATTTATGTGTCTATTGAATAACCATATTTCATAAGTCAATCCTTCACAGAGTGTTCGTAATTACAGTTGGGTCAAATTACCGTTTTACCCTTTTAATTACCTCTTGCACCTTAAGTACCACCGATTCTTAAATGAACAATACTGTTTATGGTCCAACCATAAGCAAAATCCCTCACAAATTAGTGAGAGGGTGAGGCCTCATTGCTCAAGTCTTGGAACCAGCACTTAAGGGAACAACCTATTTACTTTCCCTAGAGTCAGGAAGAATTGAATTCCATCTTGTGAATTTATGTTCCCAGCTCTTCACTTGGCATCATTCCCAAAATGGTAGACATATTGAATCGGCAGCTAAGACCACTCTCACTCATACAAATCAAAGAACGATCCTCGTGAACAAGAGTTCATAATTCACTCAGGATTGAGATAAAGTTACATGGTTCTCACTTGATATATAAAACTCTTCAATTAACGAAGTTATAAAGAGAGATTTAATTTCATGGTCCAATCTTATACAAACTCTTTGTATAGGATACCCCCACTTACATGTCATTACAAGAATGATTTGGATCAAACCGTTTGTAACACTTACAATATTTGTAACATTTACAAAGTGGGTTGTATCCATAGTGTTACCAGAATGAGGCACCCAACCTCACCCATATACTATAGACTTTTTAGGTTATTTCTTAAACATGATCCAAATGTATGTCAACCACATATTGTTCAAGATACACTAAATAACCTTGGATCTTAGTTTATTAGATTTTAAGTTATACAAACAAATAACAATAATTAAATAATACTTTATTTATTAATTTATTTACAAATTTACACTTACTACAAAATTCAGTACATAAATCCCAACAATTTCTAGCATTTATATGATTATGAACAAATTTAGCACTATGAATACATTTTGATTTTTCAAACATACATTTAGCTTTTTCATCCTTATTCACAAAATTTACATTAGGAGTACATTTTGATGCATGAAATTGAATATGCACAAGATTTGATTTTCCATGAATATTTTTAGATTTTCCATGCTTTGAAAGATATTTAAATTCAACTTTAGGCACATTGGGTAGAATATCATTAGACATACAAGGGGTGCCTTCAATAAAAGTAGTCTTATAACTAGATGGTGAGTTTTTATCCACATAACTTAATCCCTTTTTGTCATTCAAAGGTTTACCCAATTCAACAATTTTATCCAATTTTTGTGCACCTATAGTCAATTTGTTTATACTTTCTTTAGCACATTCAAGCTCATTCACAAGATATGACTCTTTTTCTCTTAGAGCTTTAACAAGTTTGTTACTAACAAAGACATCATGCTCAAGAAATTTAATTTTATCAACAAAAGAAAATTTCTCATTTTTAAAGAAGCATTGCTAGTTTCCAACTCAATAATTTTATTTTTCAAACAATTTCATCACTTAATTCCAAAGAACAAGATCTAATTTTCACATTTCCATTTATCAAATCATTGATCTAATTTTCACATTTCCATTTCTTAGATCATTAACTTCAATCTTCAAATGACATCTTAAAGATTTTATCACCGTTTTCAATTTCAAGAAACTTGATTCTATCATTCAAGTCATTTTTCCCATCATGACAAAAATCATGTAACAATGTGATATTAGCTCTATTTTTCAAACATGCATTTTTATTTATCAAAGATTCATTTTCAATAGGCAATGCCTTAAATTTCTTTTATAATTTCAAATATTTAAAGCTAACTTTTTCAAGATCACTTTGCATGCTTTCAAATGCATCAAATAGTTCATCATAAGTTGGAGATTTTTGAATTAACTCATTATCATCACTTTCATCTCCAGAATCATTATCCGAATGAGTCATTAAGCACAAGGAGGAATCATCACATTTTTCCTTTACCCCAACATAGAAAATATCTTGATTTTGAGAATTGTAATTCTCCTTCAAATCAAATAAATCATTAGTAGTACAAGGAGAATTTTCTACACTAAACATATTATCAAGAAAGTTCTAAATATCATATGCATAATCAAAATGTAGGATTTTATCACATATTTGTCTATCTGCTGCACAATATATGATATTTATGGCTTTGGCATTAAAAGTAAGCAACTCATTATGCAATTCCAATTTTGCAGATCATGTTCACAAACATACAAAACATTGAAATCCATAACAAGCATGAATATTTTCATTTTATTTTTCCATACATCATAATTTTTATTTCCATCAAAGAATGAGGCCTATTAATAGAATGATCTTCTAAAGTTGTCATAGCTCTAGCACTTAAGCTTTTCAAATAATTTTCAAAATATTAATGAAAAAGCAATAAGATGACTCATCACTCAAATACGGATGTTAAACAGAAAGCACAGACAAACACTTGTAGCAACCAACAACTTAATAGTAAGTAAAAGAGTAATTACACACAGGAGTTGGTATCCCAAGTCGACGATAGCCACCTACGTCTGGGGAGCAGTGTGCCCAGGAAAGATAATCCACTAATATCGAATATTTAAGCGTTAATAGCAAAGTACTTATCTATAAACTATCGACTTTTACAGTGACTCTTGTAGAGCTTAACTTGCTAACCACCTAGGTTCCCCTAAATGTGAGACTCCCTCTCAAATTTACGTACTTAGGCTTCCCCTAAGTGTAGTAATATTAGCGATAGACACTTCGACTTCCAACAATGTGCAAGACTCCTCTCAGCTTGATTATCTTCCTTGCAACTCATTTAACTCCCTTCACTGATGGATCTTAGGTCTCCCTAAGATGGAGAAATCCTTCTTGAGATGAAGTCTTAGGCTCCCCCTAAGACTAGCAATCCCTTCTCTATAGTGATGCCTTAGGCTCCCTCTAAGACTGAGAATCTTTCTCTGTAGTGATGTCTTAGGCTCCCCCTAAGACTGAGAGTATCTTCAAGGTTTTCGCTCACTTTGAATAATGAAGTTGTAGAGCGGACTAAGGTGAGCAAAGAATTAAGCATAATGTTGCACAACTCGGCCGCCAAGAATACAAATCTCTCTACACAATAAACAATTGCGACAACCCTAAATGATCACCAATAGTCTCCTATTAAAAATCAAGGCCATTAAAGGGAATAATCTCCTCAAACGAAAATAATAAGCAACGCCTTCAATAAGGAAAATATTGGGCAGAATATATCTGTAGGAAAATTCCAGATACAGAAATAAAAACATTCTACAGGAATTTCTATTGTCATAGTCAAATGTTAAAACTATATTTGTGACGACAAAAACTCCATAAACTACCTTAAAACAAAAGAAAACCAACAATCAAATCTCCAACGATTAATAAGATACTTTAATACCAATTGTGGGAGTGAAAAACTCAAACAATGGAGTATCAATCCAAAATAATTTATGAAAATATTTTTCTATTACAAATAAGAGTAACTCGCTTTGGTACCAATTGTATGTCTAGTATAGCAACCCTAGAGGGGTCAATAGGGTTTATTTAAACTAACTAAAACTTTTTCTAAACGTGGGCCCAAGGAAGCAAATCAATAAATTTTTTGCTAACAAGTAATTTAAACAAGAATTTCATACAAATAAATTCGACCTGAACTAATTAAGAAATTATAATTAAGACTTTTAAGCACCCTATTTAATCATAATAACAAGGTTAGTAAATGATATGAAATTTTAAGAACTACCAATAAAAATAAACAAATATGAGCAATTGAGTTCAAGAATTAAATATATTAATTAATTTCATGCAATGAGATATAATAACAAAAATTAATTGTGAAAATAAATTAGGAGAGGGATAGAGAAATTGACACCATAAATTTTATAGTGGTTTGACACAACCGGCCTACATCCACTTCCCAAGCTCCTCTTGGGTATGTCACTATGAACTTGACTCTTTCCATGGCTTAGAGTCAAACCGTTACAACGTTCTTTTTTCAGGTGCAAGAACTAACCTGATTCTTTCCACGGTTGAGGACAAAACTGTTACAAAACTCTTGTTATGGGTTCAAGAGTAACCCTTTACAATAGATTGTGAAATGAGGAAAAAGATGAGAAAAACTCTCTCGAAGAGTAATTTACAAGTTTAAGCACTTAACAAATAAATTCTTACAATACAATATATATCTCTCAAGAATAAGATGAAAAAAGAAAAAAAAAATGAGAGCTCTAAGAGAATAACAAGGATGGCTTTGAGAATTATAAAAAATGTGAAGATGTTTTTTAAAATTGGAAAAAATGAAGAGTTTAAAAAGAGACTAAAGTGGATTTTAATTTGGATCATTGGATTGATCAAAAAGTAAAATGAAGGGTAGAGATTAAAAGTGAACAGTATATATTTATTATTATTATTTAAAGACAACTAGTCGATATATACAAACATATATAATATTAAATTCTTTTTCTTTTAAAATCAACTAACCATTTGACACAAATATAAAATAATATTAAATTTATTTTCTTTTTAATACCAATCCAAAAAAATTAAAAACTTACTATTTGTGATTCCTCACATGCTCCAAGTGACAACTTTTTAAATGGTTCAACTTGATTATTTGGCCCCTACATCACCACCTCGAGTAATTTTCTACCTCGAGTAATTTTCTGTTAACCGTATTTCGGCTATATCTTCTTCGTTTCAACTCCGATTTTGGTGATTCAAATTGCATTGGAATTGTTATTTCAAGCTCTACACAATGGACACTTTAAAATACTAATCAATTAATTAATTTAAGATTAAGGGCCAAAAAGCAACACTTTCAATGACAAATTTAAATTTCCATTTTATGTACTTTTTGGTGGCAATTGCTAACCGTCATCCAATAAAAAAAATTTCTTAAAATTCGGAAATTTTGCATCAAGTTTTGTGCATTTTTTGTGAACCACCACCAAAGGGCAATTTGCCATCCTTTACAAAACACAAAGGGACAACTAAGGTCTAAATTGTTGTAACGCCCTGCGCTATAAAATAAGGCTAATTTTGGTTTGAACATCGCCATTACATCGGTCTCGACCTGTTAATTCTTTTAAATTAATGGGACTCCTCAATCGTCAATTCTAATTTGCAACATTTGAATTTCAAGTTAGCCTTCTAAGCTTAACTAAATTAAACGTCAGTAATTGTTGAAAAGAGAAAGGAAGAGAATTATTTATATTAGTTCATTCTTATTACTAATATGAATACTGCTATGAAATCAATCCTTATTGAGTTGTTATTTTCTGAAAAGGAAACCTATATTGAAATTAAATAAGAATCCTACAAATTTAATTTGCTTTCATTTTATTTTGTGGGTGACTTGTTTTTAAAAGAAAAGAAGAAAAAAGAAAAAATCACTACGCAAAAGAAAAAAATCCTAGCTTCCCTTCTTTCTCTTTTCTTTTCTCTCTCTCTCTCTCCCCCCCCCCTCACGCAGCGAACCCTTTCCCCGTGCGGCACCCACACCTACACGACCGGCGATGTTCGGCGTGTCCGACAAAAGCAACGACAACGTCTCCCAGGCGAGCAGCGCACCCAATGACGTTGGCAGTCGCTACGTTAGACACGTCCCGCAAGTCCAATAGCGGGGTCCCCTGCTTAGTGTGCACGACCCACGAACACGCAAGCTCTCGGCGACCTGCAGCGATAAACCCAACCCACGAATCCCGCTCTATCGACATGTGGTAGCATCAACAGCAAGCCCCATGCGTTTTGGATAAGTTTCAACGACAACTCACGCGACGAAGCACTCCAGTAATAGTGTTTTGTCCTTTTCGACGAGGTTTGATACCTACTCATCCCTTTTCGACACTGAATCTAATATACCCATTACTTAACAGCTCCAAACCTGTAGGATTCGGTGCATTCAAACACCAACTTGCGAGGATTTGTATCGTTTTGGGTGAGTTTTAGCATGTTTAGCACTCTAAATTTCTTTTCAAACTAGATTAAGGTTGCTTAGGCAAGTCTCTAATGCTTGGAAGTATTTATTTGTAGATTTGGCATAGATTCAGAACTGTTCGAACACTTTGCAGCAAGAGGACTAGTCTATATTGGTGAGTTTTAGAAATTATAGCCTTTTTAGGTTTGTTTAGACATCGTTTTAGATGTGGAATTTAGCCAATAATTTATGGGTATTCTTTAATTGTAGTTTAGTTTGGATTCAAAGCGTTCGAATCGAGGCTCAAGGTTGTTTTGGGAACTTTTGAATTGGTTAGAAGCACTCTAGAACACTTAGGTAAGTTGAACCCTATCGATTGGGTCTGCTTGCTTGTGTGTGAGCATGTTGCTTAATTTATTTATATATCGTATAAGTATGATTCATGTCGATGTGAACTTGTGAATTGTTTTGGATATGCATGAATGCTCCTTGTGTTGATTGTAATATGTGAGACATGGTGAGATAACATTATGTGGCTTGAGTGACAATAGTATGTTGTGGAGTTGCTTGAACACATGTATGCTTAATATGTGATTTTTTTTAAGTATGTTTAAGTCTGTGGCCTTACATGTAGTATGTGGTTGTTGTAACATATACTTAGTAGGCGGGTTTTCATAAAGTATGTTTAGGAGAACATCGAGGCCTTGGGTACAGTGTGAGGAGTTCTAAGACAAGCATCGAGCTAGGCTTTGGGTACAAACGGTCAAGGGTCAGTGTGACCTTCTAGGATGAGCATTAAGGCCTTGGGTGCAAATGGACAAAGGTCAATGCGTTGTAGAATCATTGAGGCCTTGGGTACAAATGGACAAAGGTCAATGCGATGTAGAGTCATCAAGGCCTTGGGTACAAATGGTCAAGGGTCGATGCATAGTTCGGGGCCTTGGGTATAAATGGTCAAGGACCGTGCATTAAAAGTTGAGTTAAAAATTATGTTAGCCTTGTACATGATGATATGTTCATGAGTTTTAGCATGATATACTTGACCTTAATGTTGTTGTGTATTTTTTTGCATATGTATATATTGTGTGGTTGCCCTTCAAGTGGGCTACTTACCAGTGCACGTGTGTACTGACCCCCCACTAGAATTTGTAGGTGATGACAAGCTATATGACCTTGGTGATGCTGAGGGGGGAGCTTGAGAAAGACCAGTATTAGATTGCTGCTATTGTTATTTCCCTTTTGCAAGGTGTTTATGTATTTTGAAACTCTCAATAAAGGAACCTTACCTTAAATTGATAGGACCTTAGTTTCCTTTGAATTGAAAACAAGTTTAAGTTTATTAGAATGTTGAATTTTGTCGTAGTTGAGTTGCTGGTTTGTTGATTTAAGTGGTTGTTGAATATGAATAATTTTGTGTTTTGAGTTTTGATCCACTTCCGAAAGCTTTGATGATTTTGTTGGGAAGTAGCTAGCTCGGGTAAAATGTTATTGGGAGTGTCTCTTTTTGAAACAGGTTAAAGGCAAAAAAATTGGATTTCGTTGTGGTAGCGTCGTTATGCTGCTGAAATTTTTTCTAGGACATGAGAGTTATTAAAGTTAGTGATACTAAAATCTCAAGAACAAAAATAGTTATTTAAAACTATTGTTTTAGTTATCAATACAAGAGTGTGTTTGGATGCTGAGTTGAGTTATGAGGTCTCGACATATATTGGAATTAAAAAGTATGTGACTGGGGTGTAATATCGTAAAGTGAAGTTCCTCTTTTTCCATATTGCACATTTATCGAGAAAAATATGAAGTTTCTTGATAAATTTTATTATTAATTTTGAGTTATTTAATACTAAATTATGAAGTTGGTGGGCCAAACACCCCCAATTCTTTTTCAAAATTAAATGGATATTAAAGATGACTGAAATTGTTTTCTATACTACCATTTTGAGTCTCTATGAAGACCCTACAACTGGAAATTAATATTATTTGGGGAGGAAACCCAAATAATATTGCAAAAGTTTGAACACAAGATCCCTAGAGAGAATATTACATGGTTAAGACAAATTTAATATTATATCATCTAACACTCAAAACTCTTTTCTCCTAAAAGAGAGTATTGTTACGAAATTGACAATTAAAGAATACAAAAGAACGTAAAAGTAGAGAAGATCAACACACAAATTTATGTGGTTAACTAACAATTTGTTAGCTATGTCCACGGGACAGAGGGAAAACAATTTTATTAGAGAGAATGTTACAAAATTACAGAATGCCATAGAATGAATAATGGTTAGAGAATTTTTATATAGAACACTTCTCTAAACCGTAGGTGGAGAAGGAAAATATTTAAATAATTAAATATATCAAATACCAATTCTAATTAGGTTTAAGATTCAAGGCATTCCAAAAAATCTCCACCTTGACTTGAATTCTCTCACAGATAACAGAAGTACCGAATGCAACATAAACAACATTGCCGGACGTACCCAGATTTCTCCCTCATGCCTCAGAGTGTCCTAGGAGGAACCACTAATAATTCAAAACATTAAGCAAGTCCAAGCAATATTGGAACTTGCCATGTGGAACTGATCTGGTGAACATATCAAAAGGATTATCTCATCCCCATAGCAGGAAACCACTATGAAAACTCACTACACGAAACAAGTTCTTTATAGGTGGATGGCTCGGATCCTCATCAACAATCTATAGTGCATAATTCACTATATCTTCAAAGTCATACCTCTTTAGAGACGAATGCCAAATTTTATAGCTCTATCACGAGCTCTACTTGGCTAATCTGTTTGTCGACTAAAATTCTCAAGCACAACATTTTCCGATATTTCAGTCACCTTAGTTTCTGGCAGCGCAGCAGTTTCTCTGGTAACGTGTTGATCTTCTCCACCCTAGTATTGTAATTCATGCATAACTAAAATGAATTGCATTTCCACCTGTTTATCAACACTACTACTCTCCACACTAGTAGATGTCACAACAGACTTTACATTTGAGTTAAGCATGAAATTCTTATGAAAGATCACATTCCTACTATGTATAACTTTACTCTTCAAAGGAGACCAAACTTCATTTCCCTTAACTCAATCCCCAAAACCCACAAATATACTCTTTTTAGCTCTTGGTTCTAAATTTACCCTCATTAACATGATAGTAGACAATATAACTAAAAAACTCTTAATAAAGAATAATTTGCAAGCCCACTAGACCACACCTCATAAGGTGTTAAACAATCAATACTTGTGTGAAGTCCACGGTCGATCAAATAACATGTTGTATTTATTGCCTTTACCCAGAACCTTCTAGCCAACCTGACATTAAAGAGCATGCACATCACTTTGTCCAACAATGTCTAATTCATACGTTTTGCAACTCCATTTTGCTGTGGAGTATCCCTAACAGTATGGTGATGAACAATGCCCCCAACGTTACAGAACTCATTAAACTCAGACCCACATAATACTAGATCATTAACAGTTCACAACCTTTTGATCTTCTTTCCAGATTGATTTTCAATCAAAATCTTCCACTACTTGAATTTCTTGAAGGCTTCACTTTTATGTTTCATCATGACTACCCAAGTCATTCTTGAGTAATCATCAATTATAGACATAAAATACCTACTGCCTCTGAGAGACTTAACACTGAAAGATCCCTAACAATCCGAATGGATGTAATCAAGTGTCCCTACCATGTTGAGTTTGAAACTTCCAAATCAAATCAGCAGATCTAGGATGGAAACAGAAACCAACGAAGAATGAAACAATAACTTTTGGGTAGATCCTCATCAAGAGATATCTACAACAAGACTCAAGAATGATTGATTTGAAAATGGAATTAAAAAAACCCACAAACGTTTGTGCAATAAAGCTTTGCCATAATTGCAAATAAACTAAATTGGACCAATTTGAACTAAACCAAACTGAGTGAACCAAAAACAAATTGAATTGAACCAAATCAAGTCAGACCAAACCAAAACCAATTGGTTTGACAAAAATGAACAGAACCAAAATCGGTCTCGCTGAATCGAACCAAATGCTGAAATGAACCAAACTAAAGGGGCTGAACCAAACCGATTGGATGCACCATGCTAAACCCCACATCAATAAAGGAAGTGAACGACAGATAGAATAAAGACGAACCACGGAGGCATTAACACAAAGGTCGAACAAGGACGATGGGTGGCGGCTTCCACAACAGATATGAGACATTGAACCACGAACAACACAAGCAAACACAAACATTGTGCATATTTAATTTTCATATTTGTGTGAAACCACAGATGAATCACAAACAACACAATTCATAAATGGCAGCCAGGAACCACAAACAGCTAGCAAACACAAAACAGTGATTGGGAGCCACAATTGGTGCTGGCGAACACCCACGAGAGAAAATAGAGGTTCCACAAGTTTCAAGAACGAACCACGGTAGCCACAAACTTTCAAACGGCGGCTATTGCAAGAACATAACACAACCTTATGTCGGCAACGGGTCTGCCTGCGTCGACCAATCGACGAAGGCAGAGAATGAAAAAAGGCTTGGTGGCTAGAGTTCAATGAGGCAAAAACCTTAATGATATCATTAATAACAAACTGAAATTGTTTCTCTTAGTGAATTTGTTGATTTTTACATTTAGCTAATGAATCTTTAATTGTCGAACAACTAGGGAATTTTGAAACCTTAACAATTAGGCTCTGATACCAGTTTGTTACGAAATCGAAAATTAAAGAATACAAAAGAACGTAAAAGTAGAGAAGATCGACACACAAATTTACGTGGTTCACTAACAATGTATTAGCTACGTCCACGGGACAAAGGGAAATTTTGTTAAAGAGAATGTCTTAAGACTACAGAATGCCGCAAAATGAATAATGGTTATAGAGTTTATATAAAACACTTCTCTAAACCCTAGGTGGAGAATGAAAATATTTAAATAATTAAATATATCAAATACCAATTCTAATTAAGTTTAGGATTCAAAGCCCTCCAACAAGTATGATGGAGGCAGTGTATCCATTCATATAGACCACCATTCCATTTTCTTGAAAACTTTTGTTGCTTATTCCAATAGTACACAACACCTTAGATCTCATTAGGGATATGCACTCGTATCCTCCTCTCGAACAAACCACCACTTAGCTTATCATAATTCGTCTAATTTCAATATAGTGTTAAAAATGTCACTACAACAATTGTGACGACCCCAATTTCTAAACTAAACTAGGGACGTCACCACATTTAACCTATCACTAACTTTAATAACTCTCATGTCCTAGAAAAAATTTCAGCAGCATAACGACGCTACCACAACGAAATCCAATTTTTTTGCCTTTAACCTGTTTCAAAAAGAGACACTCCCAATAACATTTTACCCGAGCTAGCTACTTCCCAACAAAATCATCAAAGCTTTCGGAAGTGGATCAAAACTCAAAACACAAAATTATTCATATTCAACAACCACTTAAATCAACCACTGTTTTTGTTCTTGAGATTTTAGCCATGAATTCAAATTTTTGTTAAGAAATATGGAAATTATTATACTGTAATATGATAAGAAAATAAACATAATGTTTTTTTTATTTTAAAAAAAAAAATAATTATCAAATGACCATTTTTCTCTATTTTATACCAACCAAAGGCATAGACCGTGCGTATGAACCTTTTGTTAGAAAATGTAGTATTTGTGAAACTTTATGTCAGATTTGATGCAAACAAAGTTCATAAAATAAAATTTAAACATGCTTAATTACGCCATTCAACAGAGAGCGATTGTCGGATTAAAGCATTTGGGTCCAAATATTACACTCCCCACTATTAATATAATGCTTTTTGGTATCATTGCCTTTGACGTTGACCCATTTAATCCTCTCTATGGAATATTGCGTCATAATTAATCACACATAAAGTAATATAATTAATATTATGATAGTAAAATTAAAGAATAATCATATTATTGAGTTTTTGAATTCATGAGCAAGTGCATTTATGTGGAATTGGAATAGGAATAGGAATATATATGATCACCACCAACTTACAAAAAGAGTGTTTGACTGCTTTTTTTAATAAAAAAATCACTACGCCACTTTTTGTGACATGCATTTATTTGACCGATGGTGACTCAATATGGGATGCTTTTTTTCCTTCTTTTCACACACAACGGGATATGAATTGTTTTCTTATTTTGCTAAGCCATACATTTCAATTCCTTTCTAGTATAGATTATCAACCTAAACTAATAGAGAGGCAACTGGCTCCGTCCAAAACCGTGGAGGTAGTCAAAATCTAGGGCCTGGGAGTCAAGCCATAGGTCAAGACATAGAATATGAGGCTGAACAACACATACACAAATGAGGCTAAGATATAGAACATGAAGCCCCACTTAGGAAGAGAGTAGACCTGAGCCATAGTGCATGAGGCACCAAGCTTTAAGCCATGACCAATTTCTAATCCAAGTGAGAAATAAGTCGCAAAAAGTCCAAGTTCGAGAAAAGAACAAAGAGACCAAACCCTCGAGAAAGCCCCAAGCCAACCATACGACCAAGGGTAGCCAACACATGGAGTTTGGCAAAAAGCCGAGTACAAGTACAACTAATCCAAGTAAGAGTCGATCATATCCAAGGCACCAATAGCTTGTAAGGATCATTCGTGGTCTAAAGTCTAAGGAAAATCTACATATACTCTAGTTAAATTCATGAAGATTAATTATAATTTTGATGTATAACAATACGAGAATTTCGACCAATTCCTTGAATACTATAATGAGTTTGGAATTTGGTTACAAAATGGGATTTTTTTTTTTTTTTTTTTTTTTAATTATAAGTATCAGAATTTTTAATTCACTCTTTGATGCTGTCAATATGGTTTCTCATAAACTCGATAATAACTTTAGAGCATTAGATTTGGTTGGTACTAACAATGAAATTAATAGATCAATGGTAAATTTGTATAATAAAATTGAACTTAGCAACCAATAAAACAAAACTGAGTTGTGAATCGATATAAGTTTGACGTCAACAGTCAGTATTAGTGAGTAAAAAATGTATAAACATGAAGGAAGTAAATTGAGCATTTTTAAGCACTGAGACCGAATTGAAAGAAAAAAAGCACTCTAAGTCTCGCACTTTTAAGTGGCTGCAAATTTTCTGAGAGGAAGGCAATATTAATCTGCTGGAGGTGGAGGCCATTTTTGAAGGGTTGAGAAAGTTAGGTTCTAAGGTTTTATTCCCTGTTTAATGTTGCCTTAAAATATATATTTTTAGTCATTTTAAAAGAAAAAGAAAAGAAACAGTTAATGGGAATTTGGAAAACATTTGACATATATTTTTGGTTTAATTATACAAAACACTCATGCACTAGGTAGCTTTCAATTACCCTGGACTTTACCCTCCAACTTTAAAATTGGATTAAAAATAATAAAATAAATATTAATAATTTAAAGTTTAAAAATCTCCTCCAGACACCAAAATTAAAATACAATAATATTAAAACAAACACAACTATTCTGTATATTCCAACATTTGATATAAATATTTAAATAGGGTCATTTTCAATTATAACAAAATGAGTTAAAATATTTATAAATATAGCAAAATGTCAATTCTATCACCGATGGACTACTATCATCTATTAGTGTCTATTAGTAATAGACACTAATAAATATCTATCATTGTCTGTCGTTGTCTATTATCGATAAACAATGATATTTTGCTATATTTGTAAATATTTCTAATATTTTTACCACTAAAACAATTAATCTTTTTGAAAATTAAGTTTATTTACCCTTAATTTCTTACTATGGTTTTCATATATATATATATATATATATTTAACCAAAATTTCAAAAAAAGCTACTTTTTTTTTTAGTTTTCAAATTTTGGATTGGTTTTTTAAAACATTGATAGAAAATAGGTAATAAAACAAAAAATTTAAAGATAGAAGAAGTGTTTGCCAGTTTAATTTTCAAAAACTAAAAACTAAAAATCAAATGGAATTCAACGAGAACTTAATTTCTAAATATTTAATATACATATTCATGATCCAAATAAATAGTTTAATCTACATGTCCGTGATCCAAATAAATCGTATCTCTTAAACTAATTGAATTGCAGTTAAAATTCTCACTAAATTTCTAAACTAGTCAAAAGTTAGTAAGGTACTCAAATGAGTTCACATTATAACTTAAGAAGAAGAGCCATAATACTTTTATAATAATTCAAATTGATTATTATTGGGTATGCATAAACAAACCTAATCAACCATTATTTTCAATAAAATTGCAAAAACTAAATATTGGAAGACTAGCTAGTAGAGTTATAATTTGGCTTTATGAAATCAAATTACAGTTATTAAATGAAATGTGGTCATTAGGTGAGTATAGTGGTGGAGAGAGATTATTATTATTACTACTACTATTAATAATAATAATTTTTAGTGGGCAATTATTTAAAGGTTTGAGAGGTACAACTTTAACATATGTATGGTTGTTACTCTTAGAAAGAGACGGGAAGAAAGAGATTAATTGGTTGAAGGTAATGAATGTGAAATAGAAAGGCTTTTTGGAAGCTTCCTTTATTTTTTTGACTTTTCATGTTTGTCTATATGTATTGGATTTGAATTGTGTACTAAAAAGGGGATTGAGATTGTTGAACTAATCCATTGTGGTTCAATAGGTCAACATCTAGGGACCATCCATATATATACACACAAATAAGAATAACTAAACCAATAATAATTTTTGGGACAGAAAAATAATAATAAAAGAAGACTAATAAAGTCAACTTACTTTTAGAATGTTCACTGCAAGTGGAAGCTGTGGCATTAACTATTATCTATATAATGAATCATCTTCAATAATGCCGATGTCGATTTTAGACTACAGAAGATCTGAAGAGTAAGGTGGATATATCTTAAAGTAAAACACTGCACTCTTCCAACACCTTACTCACAAGGGAATAGATAAGGTAATTATGACATATTGGCCGCAAATAGAAGAAGGAGACTGATCTCAACACATTTGCCATACACTTCACCTTTGCGAGGTTTGGTGATTCATTATTGAGAAGGACAATAATCTTCTACCAGTTTGATTCATCAATGATATTTTCCACTTTAATTTTAAAAAAAATTGCATCCAAACTTTGTTGTTGTTTCAAGAGCCTTGACCAGCAAACCACCCTGCCAGCTTGTCTAGCAGGGCTTTAAGTTTGCATCGGTATTGAACTTCCAATAAATTCCTTGTAGGAGGAAACCATCCAACAATTATTCAATTGCTAAGAAGAAAATTGGGCCGCCATAACTATTGGAACTGGTGTGTCCTACATCTTTGTAAATTGTATATACATTTTATTTATTAAATAAAATAAGGAGTTATTTTATCAATCTTATGCATTAACTCAATCCAAAAAACTAAGATTTCATGGTTATTTTATGTAAACTTAAACATGTATATGGTCGATATACAAGGTTGGATCATGTTTAAGTAATAACCAAAAAGATCTATAGTATAGGAATAAGGTTGGGTGCCTTATTCTGGTGTCATTGCGGATACGCCCCACTTTTGTAATTATTACAAGAAGTTGTAAAGTTTTACAAACGATTTGATCCTAATCGTTCATGTGGAGACATGTGAGTGGGAGTATCCTATACAAAGAGTTTGTATAACACCAGACCGCGAAATGTTTAATTTCTCTTTGTAACGCCGTTAATTGTAGAAGTTAACATTTCATGGGATGACTATAGGTAACTCAACCTGAAAATTGAGTGAGTTATGAACTCTTGTCTATGAGAGCAATCCTTTGATTTGTATGGGTGAGAGTGGCCAAATCACCGGCTCAATAAACCTACCATTTTAGGGATTTGTCTAATTAGGGAATTGGAAATATATCTTCACAAGATGAAATTCACTCCTTCTCGTGTTTAAGGTAAGTAGATAAATTAATCCCTTAAGGGCTAATTCCAGGTTTTGGAAATGAGACATCAACCTCTCATTTGCCCAAGAGGGGTTAGTTTATAGTTGGACTATAAATAGTTTGTTCATTAGAGTAATTAATGGTACTTAAGGAGTTAGATATAACTACAAGGGTAAAACGGTAATTTTACCCAGCTGTAGTTATGAGTAATTTGTGAATGATCGACTTATTGTTGATTAGTAAATTATGTGGACACAAATATATATCTATAGTGTGAAAGGTGCAACTGTAAATCTTTAGTGGAGTGACCTACAATTAATGAATATTGATTAATCTAATTAAAGAGTTTTAATTGATTAATCCATATCATTGAAGCTTCTAAGTATAGGTCCGTAAGTTCCCATTGCTAGCTTATAAAGGATTAGTATTAGAATAAAACATTTTGTTTGGTTTGAAATGTTCAAATTAAAAAGGGAGATAATTGTATGTGATACAATTAACATTAAGTATATAAATACATTATAATATAAAGTTTATTTTGGATGAGATTCAAAATTTTATATTTTATATTATAATAGAGATAAATATTTAAATGAGATTTAAATATTAATTATATGAATGAGATTCATATAAAAACTATAGGTTAAAATTAATAAGCATGAGATTTATATTAAAACTACAGGTTATGTGAGAGAATATTGTTTGAATATGATTCAAATAAATTAAATATGTGATATTTAAATTATCGATTAATTAATTTTTAATTAACTTATTTATTTAAGTATATATATTAAATATGATTTAATTATATAATTAAACTAATATTAATATTATATTGAATAACTCCGCACTACGTGGGAATTATTCTGTTCTCTCTTAGCATTTTACGTAAAAAAGGAGAAGGAGATTGGGAGAAGTTACCTTACATAAGGGTTCTGTAAACCCCCAAGAATTCTCTCCCTCTCCATCTCTTTTCATCCTCACAAATCAACTCCCTTGCCAAATACAAAGAGAGCCCACAACTTCTCTCTTTGATCCTACCTAGAGTAGGGAGGTTTTGTTGTGGTGGTGTTTCCAAGAGAAGAAAAGTTATTTTTGTAAATTCATTGGAAAATTACCAGTTCATGATTTGGAGAAGAAGATTCTCACGTCGAAGAAAGTTGTCAAAGGTAGGAAATTTTCTCCTCTTACCACTTCTTAAAAGCATGCTAATTGGTTGTTGTTTATCCTATAATTTTGTTCTCTGTAATTTTGATTTTTTCTAAAATAAATTTAATGGCACAATGCGATCATTCTCTTTTGCTGGGAATTCAATTCCTTCAATCAACTTTCCCTCCAAGCTCCATGCCAACGGGAATTTAATTGAAGCACTAATATTATCAGTGTCAATGGGGATTTATTAGAACAACAACTTATTCCGGCCTCCCAAATCGGCTACGCGATAATTACTAACTTCTCCAAGTACCCTTGAGCAACACCTCTTTCAATATTCAAGAACTAGAGATCAATGTTGCTACTCCTAACCTTTGTCGTGTAAAGAATGTCCACATTAAATTGACAAAAAGTGAGAGACTATATTTCTTTTGTTATATGACACTCCCAAATCAGATGGAAAGATGTTTCAATATATTTCTTGCAGGAAAATATATATATATATATATATATCAAAATGGGCACCTTTCGTGGCCAAATTAGATTTAGTAGGGATAAGATCATGAATGATTCTCAAACAGCAGATCTTGGCCTTCGGAGAGGTCAAAAGGGGTCGTTGTGTTCCAAAACAAGGCACCTTGTTCAACGATCGCTTGGAGCAATTCCATGGTAGGTGACCTTCTGAGAATTTTCTTAGGAAGCATGTGAGTGAGGACAAAGCATATAGAAAGGACCTATGCTAGTTTAATATGTGGGGATACTCTTCCCTCTTAGAAGCATTCAAGATAAGCAAGGATGATGTAACTAGGTCGCAGAAGATGCAGGGGAATGTTGGGGCCATCATGTGCCAAATCCAAATTCTGAATTTGGGCATGGAGTGTTACAGATGGTATCAAAGAGGAACCTCTCCCAGGAAGATGTAGTTCGGGATGAACCAAACGGAAACTGGTGGCATGCATGTAATGCCTCGAGTTTAGGAGGAGGATATAGATGAACCGAGATCACATCTAAATAAGAGGGATCTTGAAGATATGAAAGTATAGTTAAGAAAGGCTTAAAAGAATTGAAAGTTACTGCATATACCAACAAGGTGCACCTTCTTTTTTCGATGCCTTAATCATAGGAACTTTATAGTTAAGCGTGCTTAGCTTGGAGCAATCATATGTTAAGTAACCTCTTGGAAATTTAAAGGACCCGTGTTGGCTTGTGACGTCGTCAAGTAGCAAGAAATGTTGGGGCCATATGGTATCGAATTCGGACACTGACATTTTGTTATATTTGAAAATATTTTAGCAGTTTTATCATTTAAAACAATTATCTTATATTATATATAATAATTTTTGGATTTTTCGTTAATAATTTTTTAGATAACATGTAATAAATTTTCCTTTCCATTTTTTAAATTAAAAAAATATTACGAATAAAATAAATTTGTGCCAGTTTTAATTTGAAATTTTGTAGATTTACTAAAATCTCAATTCTATGTAGACATCCATTTGAAATTGATTCAAATAGGAGATGGAGATTATCAGTTTAACTCTTTCTTTACTTCAATTTTTCAGAAAATAAAAAGGGATTGTTAGTAACCACAAAAATTAAAAAACTAAACAAATTCAAGCCGACGAAATTTAGCAATTTGTACAAGTATAATAATTATTGGGAAATTGTATTGATTCGCCCATGAAGATTAGGATTTTGCAAGTATGACTCTAACTTTTCAAATTTTGCAAATATGGCAAATTATTCAATCCCTTCAGTCACGTTTCAATTGCACTCACATGTCCCTTTTAAATTATCTCTCTCACTCTCATGTTCCAGTCATCTGACCAATCAACCATTGTTTGCCTTTGTCGTACTATTGCTCTTCCATCGATCATCAGCCACATTGCTGATCATCGACCACCAATTGTCATTGCCTTGCCAATAAGCCTACTCTACGAGTTTCTCTCTCTCTCTCCCTCCTACAAATTCAAGTTTATCTCTTTAGATGTGTGTTCTGATTTGTGTGGTAGCTCTTCCTTTTTCAACTTAAAGTGACACATAAGCCCTCATTAAATGAAGATCCATTAGTAGGAAGGTGAAACGTGGGCTAAGCTTCTTTTTTTTCTTTTTTTCTATCTTTGTAAAAGTAACAAGTATGGACAAAGAGCCTAATTTTTTACACTTATTTTATCAAGTCTACAAAAAGTGCAGAGTTATTTATAGAAGTAAAAAAAATCATTTCAAATATTTACTTCGACTTGATAAAAAAAATAATTATTAAAAAAAAAAAGAATGCTAAACAAAATTTCTAGAAAAAGAGAGGAAATACTTACAAAATGATGTTGAATTTATTTATTTATAGAGAAAATTTAGATTTCAAATTAATGAATGAAATATAATTTGAAATTGTAATTTCTTTTTCCTTAAGATGTATTTGAGATTTTATAGATAAGATAGGATTTCTCTTCCTTTTATTTAATGTGAATTTGAGATTTTAGAGATAAAAATGTGATTTTCTAAAAATTACCTTCCCTTTCTTTAACATGAATTTGAGATTTTAGGGATAAAAATCAAGTACATATCTTTTTATTTAATGATTTTGATGTGAAATTACATCATATAATCCTATGATCATCAACTAAAAGAGGCAAGAGGGGAATTCAAAAAGTTTTCCCTACACTTAAGGTATAAACAATTTAGATAGTATAGATATGGATATCTAGATAATTTGGAAACCTATAAACACTTTTGGTCCCTAAACTTTCATAGGAATAACAATTTTAACCTTAGTTGGTAAGGATTTTAAATTTGTAACAATTTAACCCCTAAATTTTAACAAGTAGAAATTTATTCTCTATATTTTGAAATTTGTAACAAATTAGTCTCTATGATGAAAAATTTCTTTATAATTAATTAAGTGTAAACTTTTATTATGTAACAACTTAGTTTTCATATATTATAAAATGAATTGATTCTCAATCCTCTTGTCTGATGTACATGTAAAAGAAAGTTCATTAAATATTATTTATTAAATTGTAATAGGGATTAAATCGTTACATGTATTGACTAAATTGTTAGACTATATTGTCATAAATGGCGCATGTATATAAGCTGCAAACCTGACCCATAAATGGGCCACAAGGGCAAATGGCTTAAAATAATGAGGTGGGCTGAAACATCATTGGGCTCACACATACAAAACCTAACAACTCTTTGGATGCACTAGTTGAGGAATAGTGTTTAAATTAAGGATTAAGATATTATATTATTTTGTGTTGTGGATTACTTTTAACTCTTTGGATATATGAGTTCTTTTCTATTGGGCTAGTGCCAAAAGTAGTTGCTATGTACTTCCTTTGTGTTAACACCTGTTATGTTTAGTTTCTTTGTTAAAACTTTGCAAAGTTTGATTATTTGTTACCATTTAGTTTTTTTTTTAGAAACATTATTAATTTTATTGTCATATATGAAAGTTTCTATTTATGTTTGTATCTATTTTGTCTCAAAATTGAAGTAATTTATTTTAGAAACATATATGTAGTGACAATCATTGAAAAAAAATAATTTTTTTTAATATATTTCGAAATGCATTTATTTGATCATGTAAAACTATCATCAACCGAACTTTTGTGACGATAAGCAAGTGGCATCATAAGAATTATTGTTGACAATAAGATAAAGTCGGCCAAGGAAGACATGTGGCATAAGAAAGTTGTTATGATTAATATATTCTTGATACTAAAAATGTGACATTATTAATTAATGTTTATGTGACAGGGACATAACATAAATATAAATGTTTTTTTTTTTTTTTTTGTGTCTTTAATGTTTGGATCATGAAAGAAATGTCAAGTTTTTGAGATATTTATTGTTAATGATAAATTGTCATAGAAAATTTGTGAGTGATAGTTGATCATTGGTTGTTGATGATAGTATATGAAGTCATAAAAAAATAATTATGACAATCTTTGTGAAGTATCATTGATATTCTTTCCTTGTTCGATTCAATGACTAAAAAGAGTTCCAAAATGTGAGTATGATATTTTTTATGTGTCATGTAATCCCACATTTATGCAGTGGTGATAAATTATTCTAGGATTATCAAATTTCAATTAAATCCTCGAAAAGATACATATGACAAAATAAAGAGTTATACGAGATATGGACAAAAGTTTTGTAGAGAAGCGTTATATGTACAAATAATTAACTTCTAATTTACGAGTAGTTATTATGTAAATAAAGAATTTGACCAAATAACAAGCATTAGAATACAAAATTTGCGTTATGGGGAGTTGTTGCATCAACTTTTAAAAATTGAATGTAGCTCATTATTATTTTGTATTCGTTCTGAATAGGAAGTTGAAATTTGCTAAACTTCTCCATATTGTTACATTTAGATTTTGAGAATTTAAATCCCAAAGGTTTTATATACATACACATAAAAACGTACACATTTTAGATAACCAAGGTTATTATTGTACCTGTATTTATGCATATTTACATCATGATAGTGGTCTCTAGATAAATTTTGATTATGTGAGTTTAGTTTCAAAATTAATTCACGAGCTAGCAAACACATTTTCAAAATTGGGGTAGTTGGAAAAAATTACCAAATTTCGTATTTTTATTTATGTTTGACCTCTCAATTGATTTATATCTGTTTAGAATTTTCTTTATTCACCCATAGGCATTGAAGTAGTTGGAAAAAAAATTGAAAAATCTTAATCAATATGTTCTGATCATAGTAAATCTATCAAATTCTACTAAAACTTACTTTTAGTCATTCTTACAGTAAAATATTGTTTTAGTCATTTTTCAAATACTACAATTTAAATATAAATATAGCTATTTCTCTAACCAATGATACGTTTTGGGCCATTTAATGGAGGGCACATGTTTGATAAAAGGCCGTTGGCCCATTAGAGGTACCATTTTAAAAGAAAGAGCTAGAATTGAGAATTTTCAATGATTAAATAATTCTAGAAGTTCATCTCGAGGGGTAATTGGAAGAATAGTGTAATTTTAAAAAATAATGATAAAAATAGAGTGGTTTAGAAAGTAACGTAAGAAATAGAGTGAGTTGGAAAATGGGGTAATGAAATCGTCCACCGGGGTACACGATTTCCCTTTGGACTGGTCAAACGACTAGTCACTTGCTGACTGGACAGCTGACAGGTTGGTGAGTCGTGGATCCAGTCCACAAGTTCAGTTCGTCCACGAGTTCTTTTTTTTTAAAAAAAAAAAAAGAAATTAACTAATTAATTACCTACTTAAATGAAAATTTGTTTCTTACTTTTGTTCTTATTTAATTATTGTATTAGTTTTATTGATTCTTAATTTTTGAATATGTAATGGAAAATCATTAATTCATTTAATTAAAGATAAAAGTTAATACAAATCAAAAAATTTAAAATACAAGTCAAGTGCCACATGGTGGTCTTCTTAGCGTACATTGTCCAAGACGAGGCACGGGCACTTCAAAATGTTGCTGATGGTGAATTACATCTTGTTGGGTGACGACAGATGGAAATTCATCGTGTGCATAATACTCCTGTTGATGACTAGAACTGGATGCAATGTCTGCATGTACTCCCAATGACTGTTCAGGAGAAGGTGGAACTGAATTATGTAATATGTGAGGTTCATGGTCATCGGGTTGCTCTAGAACAACTTCGTTATGTTGTCTCTGTCGTCTACGACGAATACGTCTTCGATCAGTGTTAGCAACATTGAGTCTCCGTGTATGTTGAATGATATTTTCAACATTTACCATGTTTTGCTCACACATTGAACTCAACTCTGGTAAATCGTGTTGTAACGAGTAATTGTGCACGTCATGGACAAAATTATTCTGTATGATAAAATATATATATATATGTATATATATCATTTGTCACATCTGACTCATGTATTATTTCTCCTTGTGCATAGTGGTCATGATGTGCACGCCAAAAGAATATATATTCTACATGAATTTGACGCCAGTTTTGGTCGTGTTTACCCCTTAGATCGATTTGGTGTAGTTGAGGGAGTGTATTACACAACGTTGGTACCGTTTTTCGTAGACCGAATTGTCTCAACACTGGATCTGGTTGATGCCACTCTAAGATATGAAAGCATATAAGTTGGCTAACCGTCAACCAAATGTCTTGTCCATCATGACAATAATCAGGCAATAACGACATAATATCTAGTGTATATGGCGTCCAATTGATCTGAAACCATGTACAACCATAATTAGAACCCAAAAATATATGTAATATTCAGTTGTATATGCAACATATATATTATTACCTGATTCTGCATCAAACGGTCAAATATTAAGCGATACACTAGCAACATGTTTGCTAATTGTTCAGATGCAGCTAAGACACCGCTCCATCTATCACATGGATATAAAACAATTAAAATATGTTATTATTTACATTGACAAAAAAATAAATATATACAGAAAATAATATCGGGCACTGTGTATTAACAAGAATGATTCTCTCTAAGTTTAGTAATTTCAAACATTTCATGAGTTTTGCGCCGACAAGCACACAATCTCCACCTACAACCTTCATCCCATTGTTTGCATCACACATACCAAATATATTGGTTCGATTCTACCACAGATATTTGGTAGTGTTCAGTCACACAATATTTTTTTACTGTCATTTGTAGGTCTTTTTTCGTGTCAAATAACATTCCTTTTTGTATTATACTAGAGTTATCTATACATTTTTTCCTTTCCTCCAAGGTTGATCCTTGTTAACAAACTGAATATGTAATTTCCCATTCTATTTGTGTAAATATCTCTGACGGAAACCAACTCATTTTCATTTTCTATATTTCCTTCTTCTCCAAACAATTCATCAATTTCTACATCAGTATCACTATCCCCACAATTTCCAGCTTCAGGAATAACTAAATCTTCTGGACAAAACGACATATTTAAATTTGTTTACAACTATAAGGGTTAAAAAGAAAAATTAGTCCAAATCTACCCAAAATTATAAAACTCGTGGACGAGTTTACTACCCAACATTATTACTAATTTCCCACCACATTCTTTGCCAATAATTATTCCTACAACAATAAACTCCAAATAACAATCAAAACTAATAGTTGTCAAGCTAAAATTTTCAAATTATAAACAAAATAAATTATTAGGTAAAAACAAAGTCTACATATAATTAGTGCATATTTATAAGATAATTAGAAAGAAAAATGTATATACATACCTATTTGGCAGTTGGACGGAGAAAGTCAGCGGTCGGCTGTGGCAGCGGTAGGCGGCAATCAACGGCGGGCGTTAGACGGCGGGGGCGGCAACGGCTGCAGGCAGTAGACGGCAGCGGCTGGATGGAGATAAAATATTAGATTGAATAAAGAAAGAGAGATGAGATGATCGGAAAATAATATGTCTATGTACATACCTATATGACTGCGGCAATGTCGACAAACAACAGAAGACGGACGGCGAACAACATGCAAGATGATTGGAGAATGAAGAGATAGAGAGATTTTCGGCGGAGAGAGAGAAAACCTACGAGAGAATGGGTGGAAAAGAGGGGGGCTGCCGACAGTAATAGGGAGGAAACTCGTGGACCCGATCCATGAGTCCGATTAAAAGCATGCAGTCAGCATGTCAACGTGGCAGTCTGCGTGGCGTAAGGAATGGTCACCGTGGCAGGAAAATCATGGACGAGATCCACAATTTCAACCATAATCGTGGATTCTGTCCACGATTTCCCAACCCTATTTTTTGGATTTTTGTTCTCCCGACCCTATTTTTTTCATTATTTATTAAAAAAAATTATTTAAGAAAAAAATTCTCTATCTCAAACTAATATTTTTGTTCTTAAACTAATCACTAGTGTTTGCTTTCGCATTTCTTCTTTTACAATAAATAATTATTTCACCCAAAATGTTAATATTAATTTAGAGTAGTTTGTAAGCTTTTGCAATGGTCTATTTTAATTCTTAAATTTTTAAAATTATTTTAAATTTATCTTTAAATTGTTGAGCCTAAAAAATGCAACTAACGCCAATTATATGCATCTATTTGAGATCGAGGAGGTTATTATACACTGAATTGGTGCATCAAACTCTTGTCTAATATGTAAGAGTGTAAGATGCATGTATAAAGGAAAAACAAAATAATACTTGTATTTTACATAATATGATGAAATCCAAAGATGTATAGATTAAAGTAAAAAAAATAAAAATAAAAAATAAAAAATAAAAATTTAATCCAATGAATATGGGTATATAATAAAACAATGTGCAGTGTGAGAGAATGCTCTATTTAATATGATAGATATGTGAAACATAGCCTTTTGTATTTGTAAAAAAAAAAAAAAAAAAAAAAAAAAAACTTATATTTGTAAAAAAAATTGTTGTATTATCTATTTAATACTAAAATATTAACATATTTATTCAACAATTAAATTATTAATATAATTTTTCTTTCTTTATATTATATAATAACTTTTAAAAAAGAAAAGACGACAATATGAAAATATAAAAATAAAAATTGTTATATTATCAAACTTTCAACAGTTTATAAAAACTAAAAAAACTGCTTGATATTTATTTATTACATGCTAAAGAAAGGATATTTAAAAAAAAAAAAAAAAAAAAAAAAAAAAAAAAAAAAAAAAAAAACTTCATGTACATTACACTTGTTTTTTTTTTATGAAAAACATACCTCTTACTCTACTCTCCAAATTAATTTCAATCTAACTTTTTAAAAATAGATAACATAAGTTTATGCACAACAATATCCAAAAATAAAGATTTGAATCTTAAATCGGTCCAAAAAAAAAAAAAAAAAAAGTTTCTAGTGTCTTAATTGTGAAATTATGTCAATTGATTGAAAGTTCAATCATTGAAAATAAAATTAAGATTGGAATTACAACTTTAATTATAATTTTAGCTAATAAAGGTTGATAGAAAGTATATATGGTTATAATCAATAAGCTTTGAATTTGATATTGAATATCAAACTAAGGATGGTAAAAAAAATGTAACTTTAGGCAGTTTAATTTAATTTATTTGGAATATGTCACATAAAACTCCTCAATGGTCAAACACAATACAAACGGTCATGCCCTAAAAAGTTGGGAAAAAGATTTTCTTTTTCTTAAAGGGCTCTTCATCAGCTCCAAAGTGAACCTTTTTTTTTAAAAAAAAAAAAAAAAAAAACTTTATTGTGTATATAATGTTTGGGATATTTGGGTGGTGTGGGAAAAGGATGGGCTTTGTGTTTCACTTGTAATCATAAAGTTTTCTTTTCTTTTCTTTTTTCTTTTTCTTTTTCTTTTCTTTTTTTTTTTTTTTTTTTTTTTTTTTTTTTTTGTCTCCATTAACAGCACCCTCCTACATTTTCAATATCTAGGTCTCACATTTTCATTATTTGGGTCTATTTATTTTATAAATATTAAACTTCAAGCAGACATTTAATATTTTTATTTGTTAGGTTTCACTTCTCAAAGATGTTAGCATTCCAGAACTTTAAAACTTAACTGATATGCATTTTTAATACTCTTGAGATTTTTATATCGAGAAAAGAATAAGACTTGATTAATTATTAAATTAATACTAATTAGTCATAATTATTAATTTTTGTTAATTATTGAATATAAATATATTATTTAAGCTTAATAAATTTACCATTGATATTTTTTTGTTTATCTTAATTATTTCATATAAAATTTTATTATAAATTATGAATATTCTAATTAATTTAAATAATATTTAATTAAAAAATTTTCATTTATTGATATTTTGAGTGATTAAATAAGTAATAAATATAATAATATATTAAATAATTAAGTTTAATTACAACTACATTACTTATCCTCTTACATTTTATTAGATAATTATTTAGTTTTAGTTCTTATATAAAAGATTGGTAAATAAAAAATATTCATTCAACTTTTGGACATTAATTATCTTGCAAATCCAAACACATACATCAATTATCTCAGACCATTAATATCTATACCACAAAACAATATCTATGATGCAAATGGCCCTTAAGAGTGAAAAAGTTCTGGTTGGTTTGGTAGCAACTTTGGATTTTTGAAGCTTATAAACATCTATTCTATCTTATTTTGTTATTTCCTTTTCATTTATATTTTTATAAACCAAGTCAAATTTTGAAGCTAGAAAAAATAGGTTTTGGAAAATTTGTTTTAATTTTTTGAAATATGGTTAAGAATTTAATAAATTAAAAAAAAAACTTAATATTGAAAAAAAAAAAAAAAAGGATTACCAAAGAAACCTCAATGAATTTGATTCACAGAGCTTAAGGATGAGAAACATATCCACTGGTTAAAGCTAAAATGATAAGAGATTCTCACTGCCTTTAATCATTTCCTTTCATCAAGTTTTATGCTCTTTTCTTCCATCTCCATCTCTCTCTCTCCCTCCCTCCCTTTAACAAACTCTATTTTATATATAATATTTTTAAATTTTGGAGTCAAACTTTGAGATGCCTCATCTACAACAAAAATAATCTTTTAATTTTGAAATGTTTGGTTTTAATGCTTGAATTTTGAAATTGTTCCGAACAACAATAATAAATGAAATAATTGACATGCACTTCCTCCTCTAAAGTCAAAGATTCGATAGTTTATCATTTAATTTTTATCCATCTAGGATATGTTATTAGTTGATATAAATCATCTTATTTTTCTATAAAGTTAGAAACTGAGTTGTAAATTGGGTTGCCACTATCATACATTCGTAATTACTAGCTTTTATTATTAATATTATTATTCATATATCCAATAGTTTTGATTATATTGAAAAATTGGTATGATTAGAGATGAAAGGAAGAGAGAAAAGACAAAGCATTGATAGATGAGTCGGAAATGCGAGAAGAGACAAAAGGAACAAAAATCAAAACAATTATTATAAAATAAAATAAAATAAAATAATAGATTAAAATTAGAAGGTGGGATTAAAGATGGAAGTGGTTGGGAAGAGGAAAAAGACAAGAGAATGAGGTGAAGAGATTTATAAATAAGAGTGATTAACAGATCATCCGCGTCGTCTCCCATAAAGCTAATTAAATAACAAAGAAAAAACAGTGTTTTGAAACTTGAAATTTAGCTTTCAAAACCCCTTATTAAATCTTTAATTAACGTGACAACATGATTCACTTAACCCTTCATTCATTAATGGCCCTATTCTTTACTTCTTTCTAATTTCCTTTTAAATTCTATTTCTTTTCTGTTTAAGTTGATCATAGCTGGATCTCCTTGGATTTCTCACCAACCAGTCAATAGTATTTCATATTTATGAAAAATTATCATTTTAATCTTTTTAGTTTATATTGATGGTTTTAAAATCTTACATTTTTTTTTTCTCATTATTTAATTTCTACAATTCAAAATGTTACGATTGGTTTTGTTTTAATTTGATTATAGAGTTTCAAGATTTATTTTTATTTTTTTTACTTCGAATTTTTATTAAATATTCATTTTCAATTTAATTAATTTATAAAAATTATAAGAATTATAATTAATTAAGTTTCAGTTTTCTTTCATCACTGTTAAAATTATTTTTAAATTTTCATTTCATAATTGTTTCTTTCCTTCAATATTAAATTATAAAAGTATAGAGGTTAAAAGTTTAAATTTTGAAATCTATAGACCAATTTGAAACAAAATACAAATCTTAAAGATAAAATTGTAACATTTTGAATCCTAAGGACCAAACTAAAATTAAGTTCAAAATATAAGGACTAAACATGTAATAGTTTAAAATCTAGAAACCAAATGAAAATTAAACCCAAAACTTAGGATTCGAAAAAGTATTTTTACCTAATATTTACAAATCGTCTTACCCTTGCTAGTATTTGTTTTACTTCAATAGGTTCAATATGTAGACTGGAGATTATCGCTATTGAAAAAGCTAAGAGATGACTCGTCACTCTAATACGGATGTTAAACAAAAAGCACAAACAAGCACAAACAAGCACTATAACAACCTACAAACTAACAGCAAGTAAAAGAACAATTGCACATAGAGTTGGTAACCCAGTTCGGACAAACCACCTACGTCGAGAGGTAGTGTGCCCAGGAAAGATAATTCACTAATATTGAATAGTTAAGCGTTTACAACAAAGTACTTATTTGTAAAGTATCGACTTCTACAGTGACTCTTGTAGAGTTTAACTTGCTAAACACCTAAGCTGCCCCTAGATGTGAGACTCTCTTTCAATTGTACTTAGGTTCTACCTAAGTGAGATAATATTAGCGAAAAACACTTCAGCGTCCGACAGTGTGCGAGATTTCTCTCAACTTGATTATCTTGCAATTTAGTGAACTCCCTTCACTAATGAATCTTAGTTCCACCTAAGATGGAGAGAAATCCTTCTCGAAAATGAAATCTTAGGCTCTTTCTAAGACCAAGAATCTCTTCTCTGTAGCGATGCCTTAGGCTCCCCCTAAGACAAAGATCATCTTTAAAGTTTTGCTATCGTCGAATGATGAAGTTGCATAGCGAAATAATGTGAGGAAAAGAACGCAATGTTGCACACCTCCACCACCAAGAACATGAACTCTCTTTTCATGATAAACAAATGCAACAACCCTAAATGTTCACCATTAATCTCCTCTTATAAAACGAGGCCAAGAAAGGAAATAAACTCAACAATCGAAAATGATAAACAACGGCTCCATTAAGGAAAATATCGGGCAGAATATATTAGTAGGAAAATTCCAGATAAGGAAAAAAAATATTATGCACGGAATTTCTATTGTCATAGTTAGATGTTAAGACTATATTTGTGACAATAACAAATTAACCTTCATAGACTGCCTTAAAACAATAGAGAGCCAAAAAATAAATCTCCAACAAGCTTCCCCTTTGGCTGATATTTTAAAGGTAGAATAATCACATCAACCAATCAACAAAAATATGAGATGTCAGAAATAAAGTCTAACCATCAATTGAAGGGAATTGAATCTTGGTGGAAGCGTATCATCACGTTCTACAAACAATTAATAAAAAGTTAAGCAACATACTTTTATCGATCCATAATTTCAACGAAATCTCTCCTCCAACCAATAGTCTTCTCCTTATAGTCTTCCTTTTCCAAGAGATCTTTCTTGCTATGACTCTAGCAAGGATCCGGTTTGTGGGAACCGCTTCTTAAAAGAATTAGAAGAATTTTCTTATGAGAGAATTTCTAGAGGAAGAGTTTTAGAATAATCGTAGAGATTATTAGAGTGTGTCTCTCTCATATGAGGGCTCCCATAGGCTCTATTTATAGAACTCTATGGGTTACTCCTAGTCCTATTAGTATAACCCTGTACATAGATGTTTAAATTAAATATTTAATAATCTAATATTAATAAATATTTATCCAAAAAATATCTCATATTAAATGATTTAAAATATTTAAATCTTGTTTAAATATTTATTTTCTGCAGAATTTTTAATTTGAATCTCATCCAAATTAAATAATTAATTATTTGAATCAAATTCAAATCAATTAATTAATTCTTCCTTTATTTATTTATATGGATTTCATCCAAATAAATTAATTTTCCATATTATAAAGTTATAGTTTGAATCTTATTCAAATAAACTTTATAATAAATTATATAATTAATTGTACTCAATACAATTAATATTTTCCCTCATAAATTTGAATATTTCAAAATTTTCTTTCAACATAGTTGATCCTTGTTGGTTCGAGGTGAGCTAGCAATGGGACCTTATGGACCTACAGATTATAAGCTCCAATGAGCCAAGATTAATTAATTAAACTCTTTGATTAAATTAATTTTCATTCATTAACTACAGGGCAAACCACTATAGACCCATATTTGAACTCTTATGCATTGTAGAACAAGTTGTGTCCATGGATATAATCAATATAAGCAAGTCGATCCTTCACGAGTTGTTCATAATTACAACTAGGTCAAATGTCCGTTCTACCCTTGTAATTAACTCTTATCCGTAAGTCCCACTGATTTCTCTAATGAACAATTTGTTTATGGTCCAACCATAAACTAAATCCATCTCGGGCCAATGAGAGGGTGGGGCCCCTTGTTCAAGACCCTAAATTAGCATTGAAGGGAACTATTCAGAAACTTACCCTATCTGGGAAAGAGTGAATTTCATCTTGTGAAGTTATGTTCCCAGCTCCCCATTACAAAGTGATCCGTATACATAGTGTCACTAGGATAAGACACCCAACTTTATTCATATACTATAGACCTTTAGATTATTTCTTGAACATGATCCACTTGTACATCAACTACATACATGTTCAAGGCTTCATCCAATAACCTTGGAATTTTTTGTTAATGGATAAATTAATATTGCATAATTAATAATTAAATTAATTAAGTAATTAATTACGAGGCTTTAGGGTGCAAATCCCAACAATCTCCCACTTACACTAAAGCTGGTGAGACATGTATCCTATGGCATACTCTATACCCAACATGATCTCCCACTTGCCCTAGCGAAGAAGAGATATGTCTCGTAGTCCTAAACATTCTAGGTGACTCTCATACACTTTAGCCTAGAGATTCTTTTTATATAAATCAAACCATATGTCATTCAAAATCATCTTGGTCACTACCATGATACTTTCTCTCAATGTGCCTTATCATAGAAGTTGGTGTATACTAATATCCTTAGTCTTAGCCTTTGCACCACTATTATCTCATAAAAATTGATAGACTAACTTAGAACTAAAACACTTTTAGAACTATAAGGATATTTTTATGGCTACACAAAGTTTTGCTTCACATGTAAAAACAAATGTATTGTGTACCAATCTCCACTGCATATGATAAAATTTTATCTTACCATAGATTTCTCTAAATCTTTGTAAGACTCAATGTATGTTATGCAAGATCAACTCTTAACACCATACACAAAATTTTTCATTATCCATAGATACTTTGAGAAAACTTTTAATTTTCTACTCAATGATCACACCATTGATATAACTAATATAACCAACAAATTGCAGTTAAGTCTCATTTATGCATTAATTATCTCATACTGAGAGAAGATAATTAATCATATGTCCTCAACACTTGAGACGTCTTAGGATACTCTTGCTTAGACTTAACTTCACTTTTGAATGATACATTATCATTCTTTTAAAGTTATGCATCAAATATTTGACAAACATTTTGTAAATGTAAGATGTTTGAGACAAACTTCACATTATGTTCTTAATTGGTTAGGTAGTCAAATTTTTACGTTATATTACATCATTAATAATGAGTAATACACCATTAACATAAAACATGAGAAATATCCACTTGTCAATTAATGACTCTCTTGTCTATACAAGATCATTAATATTTGTTCAAAGTCGTAGGTTATAACCAACTCTTAGCAAACCCTACATTCAAAGATCTAATTGTCTGATTCATCTCTCAAATGAACCTATACAAATTTGCAAACTCTTTGCATTTGATCTTTGAAAGTTGAACTCTTTAGTTTGTTTGTGTAGATGCATTCTTTAAATTCTTTTCATAAAGAATCTAAACGTTCATTTTACATGTCTCATATACAACAATGAACAATGCGCAAAAGACTCGATTATGGCAACGAGTGAGAAAATTGACCCGTAGTCTAATTTCTTTCAATAGGTTTTACCCTTTTGCCATAAGTCTTACTTTGAAGACCTAAATCTTCTTATCTACACACGTAGGTCTTTTGTGTAGATCTATTCAAATCCTATAAGTTTTATCCCATCAAGAAAATCTACAAATCCAGATTGAGATGAAGTACGAAATCATGACTTCGACCTAACAAATCTCGTCAACATCCCTCAACACAACTTTGAGGATGATAATTTTGACTTCAATTAAGTCATAGTAAAGGTTGAACTCTTATGCACTGTAGGGCAAGTTGTGTCCATGGATATAATTAGTATAAACAAGTCGATCCTTCACGAGTTGTTCATGATTACAGCTAGGTCAAATGTCCGTTCTACCCTTGTAATTACCTTTTATCCTTAAGTCCCACTGATTTCCCTAATGAACAATTTGTTTATGGTTCAACCATAAACTAAGTCTCTCTCGGGCCAATGAGAGGGTGGGCCCCTTGTTCAAGACCCGAAATCATCACTTAAGGGAGCTACTCATCTACTTACCCTATCTGGGAAGGAGTAAATTCCATCTTGTGAAGTTATATTCCTAGCTCCCCATTTAGTAAAATCTCCAAAATGGTAGGTTTATTGAGTCGGCAACTCGGCTGACTCTCACCCATGCAAATCAAAGGATCGATCTCATAGACAGAAGTTCATAAGTCACTTAGGATTAATATCAAGTCACACATGATCATCCAATGAAATATTAATTAATCTCATCAATTAACAGATTTACAAAGAGAGATTAAATATTTTGTAGTCTGGTCTTATACAAACTCTTTGTAAGGATACCCCCATTCACATGTTTCTACATGAACGGTTTGGATCAAACTATTTGTAACTATTACAAAGTGAATCGTATACATAGTGTCACCAGGATAAGGCACCCAACCTTATCCATATACTATAGACCTTTAGGTTATTTCTTGAACATGATTCACCCGTATGTTAGCTACATACATGTTCAAGGCTTCATGCAATAACCTTGGATTTTTTCGTTAATGGATAAATTAATATTGCATAATTAATAATTAAATTAATTAACTAATCAATTACGAGACTTTAGGGCACAAATCCTAACACAACTGAAACATCTTAATAAGTAGAGGTCTTAAAGTCTTTACAAAAACAAAACAAATAGATTAAGTCTTCCAGCCAACCAAACACCAACTCAAACACACAAAGAAAAGAACTTCCCCCAAACACTACTTCAAGCAAGTTGCTCCCCCATTGAACATCATCTTCCCCTTTCTGGCTTAATAATATCAAGC
Source organism: Citrullus mucosospermus (assembly GCA_030954485.1). Lineage (NCBI taxonomy): Eukaryota > Viridiplantae > Streptophyta > Magnoliopsida > Cucurbitales > Cucurbitaceae > Citrullus > Citrullus mucosospermus. The sequence goes on from CM062064.1 coordinate 13,532,218, forward strand.
CCTCTTATGAGAAGAGGAACTTTCGTCAAAGTGAGACTAGACAATCCTTATTACCAATAACACTCCATCAACCTAAGCCTTACGTTCCTGAAGTTGTTGCATAAGAGTAGCAATATCTCGAGATTCATTTGACAACAGATGCAAGATATGATTACCAAAAGAAGATTCAATTAAGGCTTTGCTCGGGGCATTCAGATGTGGAGCAGAGACAGAGGTGTCAAGGTTAGGAGCATGATATCCTTGCAGGACCTTGGAATGAATCGAAAGTAAGCTTGGAGAAGGTCCAATAGGCTTATCATGATCAAGCAAGTCATTTTTTTTAGACAACAGGATGCCACAAATCAACTGGGGATAGCAAATGGGTAATTTAAGAGCTTTTAACCCAATATGGCATTTAATCTGATTTAGTACAAATACCCCATAGTTGAACGAAGTCCAAGTTCCAATTTGATAGATGAGAGTAGCAAAAGCAATAGACAGATTTGACTTGTGAGATGAAGGGCACCAATTTGATATTCTAATCTTGTGAAGTAGAGCATATTTCACGCCCAGAACAACCATAGGAAATTGACCCTTTTTAGGCCATGAAAACCTGGCACCTTCAGTTAATTCAACACAAGATCCCTCAAGGAAGAACGTTGCTCGGTCACATTTTCTGGCACATTTCAATGTAAAAACTAATTGAGTAAAGCTGGAGAAATAACAAACTGATGTCGTCTAATGTGTACCTTCTGGAAGTCTAGACTAGCTAGATCTGAAAAATTTGTAGTCAAATTAACAATGGACTCCCACACAAGTTGTGGATAGAAAATCCTCAAGTTCAACATAGTTCGTTCCAGGCCAACATTCAAAAGCAACTTCATGAGTTCAACACATTCTCGGGTGCGATCAAATAACCCCTTTTCATCAACTATATTTCATTTAACGACAAACTTCCAAAGACTGGTAACTTTTTCAGAGTGAAAGGACACACCATCTAATGGCACTAGAGAAACATTTGATGAGGAAGTTTATTTACCTTTGGCTTTAACAGAGGCACGAGTGATTCAAACAAAATCAGTGTCCTCATCAAAGTTCCTTAGGAAGCCCCAATCTGATACTTCTTTAGAGGGAGATTTTTCAAATTTCTTAGATTTCTCAGATTCATGATCTGACATCACTGGAAAGTATTCACATCATCATTGACATCTCCATTTTTCTTTGACTACAAATTAGTTGGGCGAGAATCCTCGTCACCATCTTCATTAGATGCAGTTTCATCATCTTGAGTCGTGTCAGGGACTTCCTCAAGAATCTCTTGGCTAGTAGCACACTCAAAGACATCAACGACTTCAATTTCTTGATCCTCAATAGTTTCAGTAACCTTAGAGTTGTCAACAGTATCATCAAGACCACTTCTAGGCTCAACTATTTCAGATGTCTTAGGAAGAGGTTCAACACCCTCTGCACCAGATTGTAATATCTCACACGCAATAGTACTCTGAACATTCTTATCATCATTGTCCAAATCACTAGACTTAGGAAGATTTGAGATAGAAGCAACAGTTTCAGAAATAACTTTATCAACAAATTCATCTAACACATTCTCATCAGACATCAACATTTTCCTTATCGAGCAAGGCCAACTAAGGCAAGCTAACATTTTCTTTTTCAATACAAGTAGAGTCAGACAAAATCGAATTAACATTACTGGACACAGGCACACTATGCTCATCAGTAATAATCTTCCTCTCTGTAACTCTAACTTCCTTTTCACAATAGAAGACAATTCGACATTCTCACTAGGGTTTCGAGGAAAGGCAATAAAGTCATGCATGTGACTTGATAAGTTACTTGAGGTTGATTTATCTCTACTTGGATGAATTTCTACCCTACCCTAGAAGATTAGTCATAGTTAAGCCAGAAACAATTACTTTCGTTTTCCCTTCTCTTCAGTAGAAGCACCAAGTCTGAATCGTCTTTGTTTAACTGACGAGGGAGGAACACCAATTTTAGTACTTGACTCCGAGAGTCCTTGAAAATGAACACCATACTTGTTCGTGGTGGAAAGAGGAACTTCTTCTTCGACATACAACTTCCTCTTTGCTTTTTCCTTGTACCTCGTCATCTTCGTATTACAAGTATGAGTACCTTGTCTCGTACTCACCATCTGAAGAGGACTAACATAGAACACGATCAAGAGAGTGCGCTGGTTGAGAAAATAAGAAACCCACGATTTTTCGATAGCATCTGTCAGATAGAAACTGTCGACACTTCAAATTCAAAAATAAATTGGAAATTAGAGCAAAACTAAACATGTTCACGCCTTCAACAACTGCAATTAGGGTGGTTAATAACTCCATATTCCACTTAGGCTTGCAAGTTTGATGGGCTATCTATTTCACCAACCAGACCCAAATAATTGATTGGTATGCTTTAAAAACATATAGACCCAAAGCAACTCTCATGGCCTCAACACGAGCAGTATCCAGCGCCTTTGTGAAAATGTCAGCAAGTTGGTTCTTGTTATTGATGTGCTCCAAAGTGATTAGTTTATTTTCAACTAAATCGCGAATAAAGTGTTGTCTTCTATCACTACAAGAATTTTTGTTTTTGCCGACACTTTTTTCTGCTGATGTAGAAAAAAATGTCGGCAAAGCTAATTTCTGTCGACAAAATTATATGTGTGGGCAAAAAGTTGTGTAGTTTTAGTGAAAATCATTAAATTGAATTTTTGCCGACACTTATTTTAGTTTCTCGCTACGCAAGGAGCATGTGCAAATATTTTTAGCTTCTCCCCATGCAATGTGTATGGCCAAAAAACCCTGTTCCTCTTTTATTTTTCCCCAAATTTTCTTCCCTCTCTTTTTTTCATTTTCCTCTTCTTTTTCCCCACATTTTCTTTCCTCCCACCTTATTTTCTTTTTTCCTCTTACACAACATTGAGCAAACCCAAGCTAGTTCACTACAACAAAAACCACTTTTCTTGACTCTTAAACAGTGGCAAAAGTAGAGAAGAAAGAACAAAAATAGTCATTAAAGCCAAAATCACGCATTTTTTGTGAGAAAAAATAGAGTTTTTTGGATTTTTTGAAATTCATGACTGTTGTTTGTGTCACAAATTCATGACTGTAAATAATAGTCATTAGATGTAGGGAAAACTATGTGATTTTGGCGGAAAAAGACAAAAAATTTTGAATTTTTCGATCATTTTGACATATTTATTGTGTCACCAATTTATGACTAGAATTAACAGTCATTAAAAAGCGACAGTTTTTTAGAGTCATTGAATTGACAAATAAAAAAAACTGTTTTCGGCAAGAAAATATGAGTATTTTTTAATATTTCAACTTTTATGACTATTTTTTTGTGTCATCAATCTATGACTCATATTAATTAGCATTAAGAAGCATGAAACAGAACAAACAACTAGTAATATTGTTAGATAAATTAAGTTTAAAGCCAAATTTAGGTCTTTTTTATGTTAGACGACATCATTTTGGGCTTTATTATGAGATCTACTTTAAACATTTTGGTGTTTGGGTTGTTTTTTTACTTTATTGGTTATTAAAATATATATTTCTTAATGGAGTACAATTTGGTTTCTAATAATCTAAAGAGAGAGTACATGGAAAATTGAAACTGGTTTGTGTTGGAAGAGTTAGTATTTCTTATATATAAAAAAAAAAAAAAAAAAAATTGGGTGGTTAAAAAAAGAAAGAAAGAAAAAAAAAAACTACACAAAAAAGGAATTAAAGAGAAGAAAGGAAAGGTTTAAGAAATTGCAAAGAGAAAAAAAAAGGAAAAATAGAAAGTTAACCCTGGAAGCAATTAAATGGATGGAAGAAAAAAGAAAATAAAGAAAAGGGGAAAGTTTCAGCATTAGTTTTGAATTACCCACTTCATAACGGCTCCAAATGTGTATGATTAAATTTAATCAGATACTAACCAGCAAAGTTTCGAGTCGTGTAGGGTAAGAATACGTTGTATAACACTCTAAATTCTTTTTCAAACTAATTTGAGGTTATCTAGATTTGTCTCTAATGCTTAGAAGCTCTTATTTGTAGGTTCTAAATAGTTTCAGCATTATTTGGGCACTTTTCAATAATGGCCCAAGTTTTCAGTGAGTTTTAAGTGTTATAACTCCATTTAGACTCTTTTGAATTAGATTTAAGAGTTGTAGTTTAGTTTGTAACTCTTGGGTACTCCCTGTTTGCAACTCGCTGGTTGGATGCATTTTGGCTAATTTTTTACTAGGCCACTCCAAATTAACTCTAGTCGCATAACTATAATATCCCAATTTTTAGGTAATTTTTTAAAATTAATTACCTTAAATAATTTAGATTTTATTTATTTCAATTTTGGAGTTTAGAGCCAAAATTGAGATAATTTGAGGAGATAACTAATTTAAATTAATTTGATAAAAGATTTGAGAATTTTGGAGTTAATTTGATAAAATATTTGAAATTTGGAGAAGAAAAATGAAAATATTTAACTATATATATATATATATATATATATATATATATATATATATATATATATATTATATATATATATATACATATATATATTTGTTAAAGAAAATAAATAATTTTTTTTCCTCTTCTCCTTTGTGTGGGTAGAAACCCATATGCCCACATTTTTATTCCTCTCACTCCCTCTCATGATTCCTCTTCCTCTCACCCTCACTCTCAAAATTGCCGACCACACCACCTCTTCCTCTCGCCGTCACTCTCAAAATCGCTGACCACACCATCATCATGCTTGTTCGTCGCCCCCCATCTCTTTCCCATTTCCCCAAACTGCTTCCGTAATTTCATCCTCCTCTTTCTCTCGAACAAAAACCAAGTACGTGGGAGCTTCAATTCGACACATGTTGACTCAATCGGTCTCCTTCGCCGCCAAGCGTCGATGACAACTTCCGCTCTAAATTTAATCTCCTCCTTATTTAATTCTAGGGCTTGTAATCCTCTCCTTCTTCCATTTCTGTCGAGAAATCTTATTATTGCGTTTTTGTATATCAATGGAGATATTTCTAGATTCCAACATGACATTGTATTCGAAGAAATTTCCAGTGAAGCAAGAGTGTGATGATTCTTTTCACCACAAGCATGGTCAATTGGACAAGCGGTTTAAGCCTGATTTTCACAAGGTTTTTTTATCTGGTTTCCATCGATAAGGTTTAAAAACAAAATTGAAACTTTTCGTTGTTGGCCATTGTATACAAATTAATACTCTATTTTCAATTTATTTTTCCATTTAAAAGTTTGTGGGCTATATAGTCAGATTGTTTGGTTTATTTTTCGGATTTGGATAAGAACTTAATAGTTGCATTGTATCACACCTCAACCCGAACTACCCTCCTGTAGTCGACAGAGCGTGAGGACAGCAGTCATCGACTTCCCGGTCGACTCCCACTGCCAAACTTACTTTATTTCCCATTTAATCACACTTTCTATGACGATGATACCATTAAGCATTGAGATAAAACATAAGTTAGGTCTTTTAAATAAAAGAGTCTACAAACACATCAAATAATTCTTTTGTATTAAAATTTTCCTTAGTTGAGGCGGAGCAAAACTCAATGCACCCAATGTCAAAAACAAATATTTTCCTTAGTTGAGGCGGAGCAAAACTCAACGCACCCAACGTCGAAAACAAATATTTTCCTTAGTTGAGGCGGAGCAAAACTCAACGCACCCAATGTCGAAATAACTTTAGCTGTGTGGAGTAATTTCAACACATCAGCATAATTGCACATACACATATCCAGGGTCGCCCAAGTACCTTCTCCAAGTCCTTCAATATTGGTCCCTTAATACATTTTCGGCCACCCACATGCCTTCTTCTAGTCCTTCAACATTGGGCCATTTCCATAGATAATTCACCCATATACCTTCTCCGAGTCCTTTAGCATAGGGAGTCATTTTCATACATATTTTACCCATGTGCCTTCTCCGAGTCCTTCGACATTGGGAGTCATATTCATACATAATTTACCTACATGCCTTCTTCGAGTCCTTCGACATTGGGAGTCATATTCATACATAATTTACCCACATGCCTTCTCCGAGTCCTTCGGCATTGGGAGTCATATTCATACATAATTTGCCCACATGCCTTCTCAGAGTCCTTCAGCATTGTGAGTCATTTAAATAAAAGCTATAACATAGCATAAATCTTGCATTTGAAACATTTCATTCATCACTTCACTAACCACGTACTTACATGCTTTCGTTTACTCACATAATTATAAATTTCATACTTTACTAAGCTAATTAAACAGCCACACAAGCCTTCACAGAACTCATAGCTCAATCAGTATATATATCACATACTTTTCATCACATAGCACATGTCATACTTGTAACACTCATGAAGATGTTTCACATAATCAAGTTTCAAACATATATTCAATCAAGAACTATGCTTGAATTAAACATTTAGAAATCGAGTGTCACTCACTTAATAATTGCTTAAGGGAAGTTTCCTTTTCTTCCTTCTAATTCTGTCTTTCCCCAGCCCCTTGGACGCAGGGTTTTCAAGTCTGAAACCCAAGGTAACTGATTTGGATTTCCCTTCTGACAGCTCGGTTGGACGCAACCCTGCACCTTGAATGCAAAGCTGATCACTTAAACGCAAGGTGCAACCTTCCAACAAACTCTTTTGGCTTCACCCCTTGGACGCACAGATCTCCTTGAACGCGGAGTCTATCTTGAACGTAGAGTTTATCTTGGACGCAAGGTTCACCTTGAACACAGGCAGAGAATTTCTTCCTTTTGGCAGCAGTGTTGGACACAAAGTCGATTCAGTTTCCTAAGTACCAACAACTTGTTGAACGCAAGGTAGCTAGGTTGCTGAAAACACCTCGCCTCTTGGCCACAGACTTCTTCTACAAACGCAAGGATTACTCTTTTCAGCCTTCTGTCTCTCCTTTCTTTCAAGAATTCAGACTTAATCATCATCTCTGCTCCTTTTCCCTCAAGGTCCTATTTATAGCTTTGGGATAGAGGGCTTGTCATCCAACTTCTTCTCTTTTTTTGCCACTTATTTGCCACCTGTCATCCTACATGACACATCCGACATGCAACCCTACACCTACTCCTTATAAAGTGTTAAGTCTAAATGAAACCACGTAACCTTTATAAACTCATCTTATGCATTTGACTCATTCCGAGATACGAACCATGCATCCAACTTAGTGCCCTTATGCGTCCATTTAATTCTCTTTAAGGTTTTAGCTTCTTTATTCTCTTTCTTCCTCCCGACCTACCTACTTTTGACCAGCTTTCTCCCTCGCATACTACCATGCGTTTGTCACTTCTTTCCTTATGTCCATATCTTAGCTACAAGCCCTTCTCTTGAGTGATAAACATCCAACTATGCTTGTTACTCTGTTACTTAGCCAAAATTACCTCAAGACCTTCCTTCATGCGTTGGTACTCCAAGCGTTTATGTCTACTTTACTATGCGTCCATGACCTTCCTTCCATCCTTAAGGATCCCTTGATTGTCCCTCTATGCATTCTTGAGTTGTATTCCAAGGTTATGCTTCCAACCTCTTCCTTATACTTAGCCATTTTCTCAATAATAAATCTAGCATACGTCCATCTCCGGCTTCCTTCCTTTAGACTTACTTCTCAACTCTCTAAATTATCCAAGACTCAACAAAATCTCCCTTGATGGAAGTCATGCGTTTTACCTTAAATTACAATAGCATCTTTCCTTGATTTCACCTTATGCGTTTTATCCTTCTTTCTGAGACTTAGATTTCCTTCCAACACACCACTACTCCACTTTAGTCCTCTAGCTTACGTCCTACTTAAACCAAGCTTACATCTCCTTCCTTAATTACCTCCTATGCGTTTACCTTTTTCCCCTCGAGCTCTCGGGTTTCCCTACAATACTTCAACACTTACCCATTTTCTTTTCCACAATGGTTTTCCCTATCATGCGTTTTCTTAATCTTGACCACGCGTCCAACATGGTCTCTTACTTACCAAATATGCGTCCAACTCAACTAACTCCCAGTTATGCTTTTAACTCTCTCCATCACTTGGTGAGATTTCCTTTCTTTTTCTTAGATCATACTTCCAAGCTTAAAAGCATAGTCGCGTTCTCCTAGTCTGGTTGTTCTACTTAGAAGATTTCTTAACTCCAAGAATTACTTCAATTCCAAGATCCGAAAATCACTCAATGGAAACTTCCAAACCTATCTACGGCTTATGCTTAACCCAATGCTTAAGCACAAACCTCTCTTCCCTTTAAGTTCAACGCATACTTATTCCTATTTTGACAACATTTCTCGGCCAACTCCACAAGCTTGTGATCCAATACCATCTCTCTTTTCTTACTTCTTTTCATTATAAGCTCTTAAGCACATAGGTTAGAAAGTAGAGTGTTACACATTGTCTGATGAGGCCTTCCACTTCCACTTCCACTTCCACTTCTATTGCAAAATTCTTAGTTAATCTTAATTCGCTTTAATATAACTTTTGGAAATTTTTATTTGAGTAAAGCAAAAAGGAACAAAATGTTTGTTTTGTTCTTTCTAAAGTAGAACCTAATAAATGGAACTCTAGTTTGTTTTATTAAGTTTAAGGGATCGTAACTGATGTTGTTTGTGGATTGGCAGTGTGTCTTGGGACCTGACGCATTATCTACAACCTCTTCACACAATAATCCACTTGATGAGCCTAGTCCTGTTAGTTTGGTGCTAAAGACATAGAGGGGATGGACTTTCAAATACTTAGGTATTTGCTTTTTAAAATTAAAGTTCAAAATTATGTTGTGGCTATCCTGCAATTATGGTAGCCAATTCGTGCATTAAGTGTAAGCCCTACTTTTAATCTTTGGAAGATGGCAAGCAAAGTAGGTGGATGGTTGAAAGAGAGTTGACTAAGAGCCTTTGGTATGAGTGTTTGTGTGGCCAGCAAGAAGGGTCGGCTAGGTGGTAGCCGAGCCCCAAGCATGAAGGTTGATGCGTTGGCCTGCGTCCTTGGTTGGTGCACTGGGCAAGTGGTTGGTGCGTTGAGCAAGCTTGGCTATGCGTTTAAGGTTAGTAGGAAGGGTGCTGCATTTGTGAGCTTGGCTATGCGTTGGTTGAGGTTAGTAAGGGGGTTGTGTTGGGAAGCTATGCGTCCAACCAAGATGGCCAAGAGGGCTGTGTGCAATGGTAGCTGAGAAAGGAAGCCAACTAACCTCAAAAGGATGCGTGGAGGAGGTCTTGATGCGTCCACCATTTCTTCTTAATTAAGCAAAGCCTAGCCTGAAGTGTTAAGTAAGTCAGATTAAGTGTCAATATAAGGTTAAGTGTGGCACGGGCATGCATGCAAGCATGAGGTGGTGAGTTGGGAGTTTGCATGCAGAATTCTGCAAATTCTATAAATAGAAGGGTCAGCTGAAGAGGTTGGTGTGTGCAATTTGCTCGTGCTATTTGTGATTTTCTTCAACCAAATTCTCCCAAATTGAGTCTAGGTTTACTGAGAGGACTTTCAAAAGAAAATTCCGTGAGGAAAGACTCGAATTTCATCAAAAACTCGAGCTTGCTCTGGCTATCAGGTAAACTGGAGCAGACCGAGAAGATTTGGTGATATCGGATAGAAAAAGAATTTGAAGTAAGTTAGCCAAGGCATTTATCTACAAGTTTGTAAGAGGAAGAAAACTCTAATTCTTGCTAGAAATATTACTTTTGACAGCTAGAAATGAAGACAGTGGGTTCAAGGTTGTCATGTGAGTTTTGAAGTGGTTGTGCATGCAGTTAGGCGTGGGCTGTGGCCGGAGGTGAGAATTCATCTGAGGTTATTTTAAAAAAATTTGGACGTCTAGAAGGTGAGCTAACACGCCACAGGCCATGCGGGTGTGCATGCTGATGGGCAGGATGCGTTGGTGTTGTGTGCAGGCCGTAGGGGGGTGAGAGGTGTCGCTGGTGTGCGGAGGGTGGCGCTACGTGCCCGCAAGTGTTGAGCAAGACACGTCTTGCTAACCTCGCAAGGACGTGCGACGCAAGCCGACAACGCAGGCGACGCAGACGCACGCCGCCCTACCTCTTTTAAGGTTATTTCAGTTGTTGGTGTGCAGAGACTGCCGCCCATGAGGAGCTGTGTGTGCGAGGCAGCTGCTAGGCGTGCAGGCAGTGTGGTGTGCGAGGTTTGTCGCTCATTTGAGGTTATTTCGATTGGGTGAGTGTATTGCAAGGCTGTTGGATACACCTAAGGGCAGTTTTCCATTTTTGGACATTTTGGCTAATTTTTGCTTGTCGGTGAGCCTTTTTAAGTTAAAATGACTTGAGATATATTAAGAAAGGAATTTTGACAAGGGGATTGTTTATTCTAGGCCGGGAAGAGCTAGAGGAAGCATACAATCTATTAAGAGCTCAAGCCAAGTTGTGAGTGACATAAATTTAAATGATTCATACTCGCAATATTTATAAATGTTTGGTTTATCCTGAAAATATGAGATTTCTGGCATGAGTTGAATTTGATAAGCATGTATTTCCTCAATATGATTTTAAACATGCTTTTACATAATTTTGAGCATGATGCTCTAGAATGCTGGAATTTGTGAAAAAGCATGCTATTTAAAAACGTTCTGAAAATTCTGAGAAATTGTTTAAACTCGTGTTTATTAATGATTTAGCATGTTTTTATTTAAAAATGGTCTCCAATGCCGAAGTACTGGGAGAAGACATCTGGGCAGCCTGAATATGATCTCCAATGCTGAAGAACTAAGAGAAGGCATCTGGACAGCTTGAATTGGTCCCCAATGTCGATGGACTTGGTGAAGGCATCTAGGTAGCTTGAATATGGTCTCCAATGCCAAAGTACTGGGAGAAGGCATCTGGACAACCTGAATATGGTCCTTAATGCCGAAGAACTGGGAGAAGGCATCTAAGTAGCTTAAATTGGTTCCCAATGCCGATGGACTTGGTGAAGGCATATGGGCAGCGTGAATTATAATTCCTATGTGCACATAGAGAGAAATTTGACATTGTTGAGATTTCTCCACTCAGCTGAGGTTATTCGACATTGGGTATAATGAGTTATTTCATCTCAACTAAGGTTGTTTTCGACGTTGAGCAACGTAGACAATACTCTGCCTCAACTAAAGAAAATTTTTTAAGCATTTACAAATGTTTTAAGCTTTCTATGCTTTTACTATTTGAATGGCGAGCATGATTTCATTAAGCTTTTAAGCCAAAAATAGGTTTTTCAAAACTTGTTACTCATTGGGCTATTTAGCTTATGCTTTCAAAATGTTTTTTCTACTTTTCAAGTAACGAGTGGAACCGGCGTGCTTAAGCCTACTCGTGGAACTCATCTGGATCTGCTGTTTAGTTTTTTAGCTTTGTAAATACTGTATACTTAGACCTAGCATTGTACATTTTGAGATCTAAGAGAGTGGTGTTGTGTATAAAACTTTGTTGTTAATTTTATAAAGGTTTATTTTGAGATTATCATTTGTGGCCTGGAGATGTGAGTTATAGATTTATGCTTGGTTGAGTTGTGCTTGAGAAGTTAAGTGACAGTAGATGTCGTAAGGAGTCGATGTCTACTATCTTCACGCCTCTTTTTGGGTTAGGAGGGTAACTCGAGAGGGGGTGTGACAATACCTTATTATATGCTTGATTTGTAATGTCTATGGCTATCCTGTAGCTATGGTAGCCAATTCATGCATCTTAGGTTTGGCTGGACTTTTATGTTGGTTTTACATGTTTTAAGTTGTTTTGAGGGTGAAAGTGTCACTCAGACACATTTTAGGTTGGTTTTGAGTTTGAAAGTCATACTTAGACATTTTGAAATTGTTTCGGGAGTTAAAGTGTCATTTAGACACTTTTTAGGTACTTTTTAGTTGGTCTTGAATATCAAAACGACACTTAAGAAATATTTAGGTTGTTTTGGGAATTAACAAGTCTCTTGGACACTTTAGGAACTTTTTGAGTTGTTTTGAGGGTGAAAGTATCACTTAAACACTTTTTAGGTTGATTTTGAGTTTGAAAGTCATATTTAGGCATTTTGAAGTTGTTTTGGGAGTTGAAGTGTCATTTAGACACTTTTTAGGTACTTTTTAGTTGGTCTTGAATATCATTTTAAAAGTCATGCAAATGAATTTGCTTTATTAATTTTGAGCATGTTGTGCTTATTGGACTTTACTATTATGCTTTTCAGGTCTATATATTTTGAAGGTCATACATGTCATTTTTTGTGAAGAACGACTGACTAAGCGAAACATTTTGTGTGAAGACACACAACCTAATCGAGGCATTTTTTTTTTTTTGTATTTAGTATTATTTTGTTCATTTTTGTATAGCCAAAATGAAAACTAATAGCTCAGGAAACAAACACTAAGAATAGTTTCTCAGATTTTATATGGTCAAGGAATTAGGGGTTGAATAGATTGTCTAAACTTGTTATAATGTTGAACATATTTTGTGACATGAAATTGAAATTATTTTTATTTTAAATATTGATCCCCAAGCATATAATATAATAACAATAAATGTGTTGACAAGTATAGAGCTATGGCGACATTTCGTGCATGGGTAAAAATGAAGCTTTTGGCCATGTTTACTTGTGTGTGGCCATAAAACACTATTGAAAAGCGCTTGAAAAGTGATTTTTAGTCTCTTTAATTAAGGAATTTTATATTAGATTTCACTTGTTTACTAGTGGTTTTCAGGTCAATATAAAGAAAACAAGAATTGAAAGCCAAAAGAACCAAACTGAGCCAAAATCAAGTGAAAAAGAGGAAAGAGTCATAAAATTACCAAAAACAGGGTAACGCCACGTCGCCAGCTTGGCACTACCACGACGTTTCCCGAGAGCATCTGTGACATCCTAATCCTTGACCGAAGTGCTAAGACTTATAAAGAAAAGAAACTAAGGAAAAGGGGATAAAACATGGGTCACAAGCCTGTGGAGTTAGAAATATTTTGAGGTAGGACACCATGCGTTGAGATGGAAGGAAGGAGGAAAAAAGTTTGAGTCAACTTGCGTTTTGGCTTGAGAATAAGCCGTAGGTGAGTTTGGGAGAAAACCACGATAGGCAATTTTCGGGCTTTGAACCTCAAGGTGACTATTGAGCTAAGAAATCCTTCTAAGTGTCACAACTATGCTAGAAAAACTCAACTATGCTATAGGAATGGCTAGCTTGGACGCATAGCCTAAGGAAATGAAAGGAAAATCTCACTAAGTGTTGGAAGGAAGAGTTGGAAGCATAGTTGGAAGCTAGTTGTGAGTTTGACACATTCTTGGAAAAAAAATCACCATGTTCGACACATGGATGATGAAGGTTGAACGCATGGTACTTTAAGTTGGGAGAAATTGGTTAAGTATTGAAGTGTTGGAAGGAAAACCTAGGTCTCGGGAAGAAGAGTAAAACGCATAAGGTAAAATTGAGGAGGAAGTGCTTTCTTACCTCGGGTAAACGCATGGATCCTTCTTCAAGAGAGATTTTGGTTAAGTCTTGGATGATTTGGAGAGTTGAAAAGCAACCATAAGGAAGGAAAGTAAGGGTTGGATGCATACTTGGTGCATTGTTGGAAAAATGGCTAAGTATGGGAGGCTTAAAGAGAAAAGTTGGAAGCATAGCCTCGGGAGACATCACATGGACGCATGAGAGGGCAATCAAGGAGTTCATAAAGCTAATATGGAAGCCTTGGACGCATGGTTGGGAGAGGTGAACGCATGACTAGGATATTGGACGCATGGAGGATCTTTGTAGGAAGAATTTTGGCTAAGTATCGGGACACAAAGACTAGTTGGATGCATACCTCTTCAAAGAAGAGGATTTTGGTTAAGTGTTGGACTTGGAAAAGGCTTGTGGACGCATAGAAGAGTTTGGAAAGGAAATTTGGTTAAGTGTAGAAAGGTCAAGAGGAAGAAAAGAGAACAAAAGAAACCAAACCCTAAAAGAAAACACCATGAACACATGGTAGGGGAGGCTCAGACATAACACTTCATAAGGTGGAGGTGTCGGGATGCATGATGAGAACACCATGCAAGAAACCACATGGTTGGACGCATGGCTAAGCTACCATGCAAGGTGACATGTGGGAACTTAGGTGTCAAGCTAAGAAGCAAAGATGTGTGACTAAGCTTGCCATCCAAACTCTATAAATAAGGCAAAGTGTGAAGGAATTTTCATTGAAACACCCATTTTCTCACTTAAAAGGAAGGAAGAAAGCTGAGAGAGTATCCCTTGCGTCCAAGAAGGGCTAGGTTGCGTCCAAGAGGAGTTGATTCTCTACTGAGTACTATACCTTGCGTCCAACTATCTTCCAGGCATCCAGAGGGTGCAGCTTTGCGTCCAACAGTGTGGTTAGAAGAAGAAAAACAGTTGTTTTGAGTCCCAAAAGCACTGCCCTGCGTCCAAAGTAGGTTCCTGCGTCCAAGAGGGAGTTTTTCTGGTGTTTAAAGGTTGTTTTGGGGTTCCTAAGGTCTCCCAGTTGCTTTTTCTTTGAGTCTCAAAAGCTTGGGAGAAGTTGGAAGGTTTTGGAAAACAGAAATTTTAAAAGCTTGGAATTAACAGCAAAGGTGAGTGGTTGATTTCTTTTCGTGAGAGAACGTAATTATATTATTTATGAATGAATAATAGCACGCTATGAGTTTTATTTGATAAATATGGATTATTGTAATTATGCATGCTATGGTGAGATCTCGAATAATTTATCGAGTTTATTAGCATGATGTTGTAAGCATGCAAGGTAATTATTATTTATATATCGAGCTTATTGGATTTATAGAATATATATATCGAGCTACTTGGAGATATAGTATTTTCATATCGAGTTTCTTGGATATTGTGTACTAATTTTGATGTTGAAGGAAATTACGAAGGCATCAATGAATAGATTGTGGTCCCCAATGCCGAAGGACGTGGAGAAGGCATATAGGTAACTTGAATATATTTTTCAATGTCAAAGTACTGGGAGAAGGCATTGATAATGACTGTAACACCCTGTCCCTGAAAACCTAAGTATTTATATAATTGGTAAGGATAAAAGGATAAATAGTGTGGATTAGCGGAACGTGTAAACAAGAAGTTAAGATTGTGTAATTACTAAATTAAGGCCAATAAATTATGTGCGTTGAAATGAATGGTATTAAGAAGAGGGTAGACATAATTCTGGAAATCAGGCTGACGCATGGATGGATAAGTTAAAACGCATGATATTCTGATTTAAGGGAAATTGAATATGAAATGTTAGGAAAAGGGGAACGATAACTAAGGGAAGGTATGCGTTGAAGATTTAACGGATTTTACTGAAACTTTGTAATCTTGAAGAAAACAACCACACCATTAAGTTTGAAGGTGTAAATTAAGGAGAAAATGATAAAACTTTGGGGATTAATAACCTATAGGAATTCGGAAGGGAATTCTTATAAGAAAATAGTGAACTGAAAAGCTCTCTTTTTAGCTTGGAAAATGGTAAGCAAGTAGTCGAGTAATGGAAGAGATGAATAGAAGCTCGAGTTCAAGAGTCTATGCGTTAGTATAATGAAGCAAGAAATTGAGGAATGTAAATATGAGAAAGGATTTACATGAAAAAGAAATTGCGTAGTCAAGTTGAAGCATGTGGTCCAGGAGTTGAGCAAGTATAAATGTTAAGGCTATGCGTTGATGAGATTGCTGGAACAGCAAACATATTTTTAATGAAATATCCTTTCCATACTCAATTTACTCATACTTCTTTTAGCATGCCTCAGCATTTTAATTTCCTCAGTACCAAATGCATTTCCAACTTCTCTTCCTCTAATTTCTTGGTGAATTTTCCCATGATGTTTGATCTTAATGTACAAAAGGCATGTTTTATCGGATTGTTTATTATATGGAAAGACATGTTGTAAGAAACGGTTTATCAAGAAACTTCCTGTTTTCTATAAAAGGTTTCATGTGAATGATTTATTCAAACTGATTGACAAAATGTTTAAGAGGAGGCTCAGTGCTCATCTCCTTGAGAAGGCTCGTGAGTTTCCCCGGGACCCAGTACTCAAGGACATGAGAAGGTACATGGGCAACCCGTCATATTCCTATGTACACATAGAGGTTAATCTGGCTAGTGCATCGTGCTTGCTCTGCTTGAAGCCAGGGATGATTTCGACGTTGGGTGTGTTGAGCTTTGCTCCATCCCAACTAAGGATGTTTTCGACGTTAAGAGCGTTGAGCTTCGCTCTGCCTCAACTAAGGGAAAAGATTGAAATACCAAACGATTTTCCGTTAAATCAAACTGGAGAACGATTCTATTGATTCGTAACAGATTTACGAGATTGATAAAGTTTTGGGGAAAATCTGTTCCTATTGAACTATCGAGTAAATCCTTGTTTTAATGCGTAACATGCCTGTTTTTGAATTAAAGATAGTTTTACAAAACCAGTCACTCACGGGGCTTTAGCTCATATTTTCCTATGTTTTTCTAATTTTCCAGGTAGCAAGCGAGTTCGGGATGCTTTGCCTATGCAAGAACCTCGTCTGGGCCGTCTTGATAAAGAAATGGTTGGTCAGTGAACCTTACAGAGGAGTCAAGGTTGCTGACTTCACATTTTCTTTCGGGTTATGGAGGATAATCCGGGAGAGGGTGTGACAATGACGGTCATGTTTGGATCGGGATCTGTGACCGCACAGGATGGTCAAAGGGTCTGAAAGACCTAGTTTCTGAGCCTGTGGCAGGGATCTTCCTCGTGGGATGGTCATAGGGTTGATGACCCTAGCTCTTGAGCCTATGAGAAGTACCCGAGGGGATGGTCAGGGGGTCGACGACCCTAGCTCCTGAGCCTCAACAGTAAGTTGTAAGACTATGTGCACATAGGGAAAACATAGGGTCACCGGAACATTGAGAACAGTCGGATACCGAGATGTTGTGCCGAGGAGCGAGAAAAGCAGACACTGGAAATAACCCTATAGGGAGGTTTGATTTAAAGCTCGATATGGTTGATTTATACTTGCTTGCTTATAATTCATATTTGTGGAATTATTATTGTAATTGTTTTCGAAATGGTTAGTGAAACCCTAGTTGTATCGATCACTCACTAGGCTTCATAGAAGCTCATTTTTTTGTATCGATCACTCACTAGGCTTAATAGAGATGCAAAATAATATTTATTTTTCTAATCATAACAAAGAGGGAAAAATAACCTATCTTTAGAACCTACCTTCAACAAGGGAAATCACAAGAGTTTGTGCTGATAACGTGTTGTAGATTTGAGGATCACGACGCACCACTGATTGCGCCACTTTAAGTGTTAACTGCAAGTGTACGGGTCATGTTATAATATAAGACGGTGAAGTCCGAATATCGTTCCATTGGAGATCTAATTGTGAAGGTTTAAGTTACTTAGCTATTCTAGAGTTGAATCAATTTTATTTGAGGATTGGAGTTAATATTGTGAGTTAAGGAAAATATAAACCAAATAAGAAAAGTTATAAAGTGAGAAACACAAGAGTCAAAGAGAGTTCTAGGGTAATGAATCCTTGTTTATTTCATCATGCAATATTATAGATTTCATTGATTTTATTAAAATTCATATGCCTAAGTCTAGAAACTTAATTCCAAGTTATTTTCTCTAAAAAAACAACCATTTCTCATTCAACCTGATTTCACTAATCTCTTGAAACCAATACAAATTACATGGCATTAAGAATAGTCTTTAGCAACTTTTATTGTCAACCTAACTACTCTCGTGATAGATTAACAACAATTCATTGTTATAGATCAAGTTAAACATACAATCTCTCAATCATACATCTGACCTAACATGTGAAGATGGCCAATCCACAAAAATTAAACACATTAACAATGAAAAGCATAATCATTCCAACAAAACCATAAAAGTCTACAATATGAACATGAATTCATAAACAATTCATCAAGACCCTAAAACTAAAAAGTTTAGCCACTCATAGCTTGAAGAACCATGTTTAAACAAAATAAACAAAGAAAGAGTATAAAGAAAGAGAAACTCTACTGAAAAGAGGCTCTTTATTGAGGTAGCACCATCACAATCTCCTTGGCTCTCATGTCGGAATTCAAATGGCACCACGACTATCTCGAACTCTTTTCCTCTTCCTTGCAACTAACTCACTCTTTCAACTCTTTTATGAACTCTCACCCAATTCTCTCCTTCTTGTGACTCTTTTGGTCTATAATTTTGTGCTTTGAATGATTATTAGGGCTGCTGAAAAACCCCAAATTTATAGAGTTGGCCGCCCAAGAAAACTTTCCAAAAATACAAATTTTACAAGAAAGGAAACTGGCGCTGCGGCGTTTCCATTTAAGGAAAGAGAACGCCACAACACTGGTCCATAACGCCGCGGCGCTACCGAATTTTCACAGACAGTACCGCAGCGCTACGGCTGTGTTGCCGCAACTTTACTCTTAGGTTTTAGCACCGCGGCACTGCCTCAATTATGGCAATTTTGTTTTTTTCTTCTCATTTTCACTGTATTCTTGCTCGGTTTGATCTTTTGGCCTTTTCTTCCAATTTTCCTCATTTTAACCTGAAAACCATTAGCAAACAAGTGAAATCTAATATAAACTCCCTTAATTTGAGGGAATAGAAAGCACTTTTCAAGTGCTTTTCAACCACGCACCACGACAATACAAAATCAAGAAATTATAATATAATAATTAAAATAACAAAAATAATAAAATATAAAACATGAAAATTTTATGGGAATTTAAAATTCTATAAAATTCTTATTGTCCAATATTTTCTTCTAATTTTCTCACCAATGTGCATTTTATCAAGATCCACCAAAGACCATTATTTATAGGAAAATTGGCAAGTAGGAGGCGGAATTACGTGGATTACTAATAATGTGTGATCCTAAGACACATGGACAACATATGGGGTAAGAGAAGTATGACACATGGTCTTTGGACACTAAGCATGAGCAACTAAATTACACATGTTTTAGAATATTTTTATTATACCCAAATTTGATCTACTTTTGTAATGACCTTTAAATATAGACACAGATCGATTAAAATCATTACAACATTCAATTGTGGTCGGTGAATTTGAATTTGACAAAATAAACCAAAAATCATGAAAAGATCAAGGAAGATATAGGTACAAGAAAAAGTAGACTTGGTTCAAATAAGTTTAGGTGCCAGCATTGATCTAATTATATATAATTCTAATTTACGTAGGATAAGGAAAAATTCATCCCATCTTAATCTTAGGAGGAAACTATAAAATCCAGGTCATTCTCCCTATAAATACATAGTTTTAATTTCATATGAGGTAACTTGATCTTAAATTTCATTTTAAACTTGATCTTGATCTTAGTTTGGAACTAGAACTTCTTACTTCTTCTCCACAACTGCTCTTAAATCTTTGACTTTGGCATCAGAGCTCTTTTTCTTTGTTTTGCAGGTCTCTCTCCTCCAAAATACAAATTTACAATTGCTATCACATAAGGGTCGGATGTGTTTTCCCTTGTCCGAATTTTGGCAACAACAATTGGCGTTGTTTGTGAGGGCAAGAGTGTTCTATTTTGTATTCCAAAATTCTGAAAATCAAGGGCAAGTTGAACTTATTTGAAATCCAACCAAATGGAAAAGTTGGGCAGTTCACAATTCAAGGTAACCGAAGGGGGGTTTGTGATGGTTGGTTGCAAGAAACTTAAATCGCATAAAAGTAAATTGCGTAAAATTTAAAAGAAGTTAAAACTCAATTGGAGAAAACTCTAGCTTGGGTTACACAGGATTTCCTTTGTTCGATGTTCTTACTCATTGGTTCGTCATTACTAAATTCATTGAAGCTAGCACCTAATCAATTCAATTGGAAAGACCAGAATTGAATTGTCCTAGTCGACAAGTTAGACTTAAGGCAAATCAATGAAAGGCATGCAAAATTTGACTAAACCTAACCGCATTAAGTTCAAGGAAAAATTAGGCGGAACATTTAACTGGAAAGACCTACATTGATCGTCCTATTGATTTAATTCTAGGTTGATTAGAACACTGCGCATCACCAATTAGATTTGCAAGCTAACCTAACCTATTACTTCCTATGATTGACATACAACAATTGTCACGAATTGTAATACAATCAAAGCAATAAATCAAATGAATACCAACATTACAATTTGATCGTAATTCTTAAAAACTCTAAATTAATCATGCATACACTAAATCAAGTTCAAAACCTCAAAAGAACATCAATTACAAGGAAAATTCCTACGCCCAAGCTAGAAAAACGTTACCTTAGCCAATAATCGGCATACCAATTATTGGGTTCAAGTTCCTAGGTATGAAAAAAAGAAGAAAAATAGAGAGAATGGAGCCAAAAGTTAGCTAGTGGCTAATAAAACCTAGAAATCAAAGGTTTAATTTTAAAGAAACCGTCGAAGCGCCACAACGCTGACACTAATTTGCACGCGATTCTTCTCCGGAGCGCCGCACCGCTCCAAAGCAACGTCGCGACGCTTGCTATGTTTTTGCCAGCAGAAGCCCTCGGGAAAAAGTGTCGATACTCTATGGCTTTAGGGGCAATTTGGTCCATTTTGGAGTTCTATTTCCCGATTGAAACCGTGGAACTTCTTTTTGGTTCGTTTTAGCCCGACTTTGTTGCTAACACCCCATTTTACCTGTTAAGTGCTTGAAACCTACAAAATAACAAAATACACACATTAAATAGCAAAATGATCCCGAGTTAAGCTGAGGAAGATAGCACATTTTAGGTGCTATCAAACACCCCTAACTTAATTCTCGATTGTCCTCGAGCAAGGTAGATCAATCAAACAAAATTATGCTCACTCAATCATGCAACATTCGTTACTCAAGTCTCAATAGTCCACTAACATTCAACTTGCATTCACAATGAGATCGATTCATAATCAATCAACGAAGCACAGATTAAAACTAATTCTAGACCAGTTCATGCAAAGGTGAGTTCAAAGCCCTTTTAATTAAGTTCCTAGCATGCCGAAATTGCATTAAATTGCTCTCAATTTGTTTTCCCTCAATGGTGCATGCACAAATCGTCAAGTGTCCAAAAAAATCAAAGCGGTAATATTTCAACTGAGGTGCCTGAATTCAAACTCTAGGGCCTTGAACTTGCATTTAATTTTACCTAGGGGTATTAGTTTTCACACATTTACTGCAGGGAACTATACTCACTCTTTTCTCGCGAGTGTCCTAACTAATCACAGCAAAGGCAGCTCTTTCTACCCCTAGTCATGCATATCACTTCAAGTTTCCTTTTCTTTTTCTCTTTCTTTCTTTTTCATGCTGTTTTTTTTTTTTTTTTTTTTCCTTTCATGATATTTCTTTAAAGCACAACATTCTTTTTTAGTAGGCATATAAATATTTTTTTCTTCCTCAGTATTACATTACAACCCATCATAAAAGACACTATCCTATCAGTGGAGCCTATCGAGATAACAACAAAAATACAAGCTAAGTAATACGACTCTAAGTATGCAGAACCTAATATAGGCAGGCAAAGAACTTAAGCGTGCATGAAAAATCAGAAATTTTTTTCAAAAGGGCTAAAAATCATGATTACTCACTTCAAAGCATTGCATCATGCAAGAGAATCAAAAAGAGTGTGTCATCAACCAGTCATCATAACGAACCCAGCACAGATGAGCAAGCAAGCATGAAAGCACACAATATTTAGTCCGAGCTCAGATGCTCAAGGACTCCAGCCAGAACACAGACATCCCCCACCCCCAACTTAAAATCTAACATTGTTCCCAATGTGAGAAGAGAAAAGAAAAATAAGGGACAAATGAAAAGGAAAATAGAAAACTTCCCTAAAATTTGGCACGAAAGATGGCGGTGACGTCTGACTCGTAAAAGTAATCTCCTTTCTAACTCCCTTCAAGTAAGAAAAACCTAAAAGATCAAGAAAGGTAGGAAGCATTAAGCTCAATAAAAATAAAAACAAGAAAAGAAAATAACAGAAATATAAATCCTGGCTACCTCAAGGTAGCGCAATTTTTTTTTAAAGGTCGTTATGTTCGACCGTACTCGGCTTCATCATCTATAACCCTCTGGGAAAGCCGAGTCCCCATCAAACACCCCCAACTTAGTATTAGTGGTGGAGGAATCATCAGAAATAAAGAATTTTTCCAATTTTTTCTCTGTGCCTTAGAGAAAGGGACCCTTCATCCACATCGATCACCGCCTTCGCGGTCTTTAGAAAGGGTCTCCCTAAGAGCACAGACAAGGAAGAAGTAGAGTTCACATCCATATTGATCACATAAAAATCAGCAGGGAAAATCAGGTCATTGACTCTAACTAACATGTTTTTAACTATAACAATTGACCTAACAAGAGAATGATTAGCTAATTGCACTAAAATATTAGCTAGGTGCAGGATATGAGATTGAAAATCAGCATAAATAGAAGTAGACATGACATTGATTGCAGACCCTAAGTCTAACATAGCACACGCAAATTTCCTAGTCTATCTGACAAGGGACATAAAACGTACCTAGGTCTTCCTGTTTAAAAGGTAAGTTACCTCAAAGAAGTAACTCTTGTCTAATCACATCTTCTTGTTTATCTCCCTTCTTTTCCTTCTGACATACTTCAGTCCACACCTTTTTGCTCTAAACAGGGGGCTTCTGAACTTCATGAGACACATCAGACCTCACCTCTTTTTTGCGTGATCCTCCCTGAGCAACAGTCAACCTGCTAGGGAAGGGAGCATGAGGAAAATTAGCTAAAACGTATAAATTAAGAGGTGGATCGAATCTTACCCCACGTTTCTTAGGTGAGCTCACAGCACTCACTATCTCCACAGGTTTACATATGGGCTCCTCTGACAGGGGGTTCATCGTGCAGCTCACAGAGATGGCACTCACATTCCGCATGTTCGGTGTGGGCTGGGAAGGAAGCTTCCCATGCTGAGTGTCTAGCCTGCTCACAGCATCAGCTAGCTGGGAGATCTAGTTGGACATGCTCTGAATATGGGAGATGGTGGTCTGGATAAAATGCTCTTGTGCACTAGATCTAAGCGGTGGACTCGGCCAGCTGCTTTACCACATCCTCTAAGGGCATCCCCGAATTTCCATGGCCCTGGTTCGCCTGACCGCCCAAGCGGTTGTAGTTGTACATTCGCCCACCTTGCTGATTGCCAGCATAACTGACCTCAACTATAGGTGCTATCAAAGACATACCCTAGGTAGGAAAAGTCTCATGTGGTAAAATGACATTGGATAATTTCAACCCATAGTAAATGAACCAATAAAAAGACAAAACCTAAAAGCAAGAACGAACAAGAACATCAACGAATGCAATACATGAGGGGCATAGATTAAAAATAATAATAATAATAATAAAGTAAAACACTTTTCAATTTTGAAATTTCTACAAAATTACAAAGTTCCATGTAAGTTCTATTTCAAACTCCAATTTTTCTAATATTACATTTAAAATTGAGGGTGAGTTTGTCTAAATCTCATGTTATTAATTATAACCAAATTGTGCATGACATAATTATTTGTTATAATACTTGATCTTTTTTGTCTTCTTTGCAAAAGTGTTTAGTTTAGATATTCCCAAATTCCGCTTCAAATGTTCAGCTAATAATTATAAAAGCTAGATCATAAAATTCAACATAAGAGTGGGGGTTAATGTTGTAGATGAATTTGAACTTGACAAAATAAGTAAAAAACCAGGACAAGATAAAGGGAAGATAAGTACAAAATAAAGTGGACTTGGGTTCAAACAAGTCTAGGTGCCAACTAATCATTGATCCAGTCAGATATAATCCTAACTTATGTGGGATAAGAAAAAATTCAGCTCATCCTAATCCTAAGAGAAAAGGTAAACTCCAAGTCATTCTTTATAAAAATACATTATTATAACTTCATATAAGGCAACTTGATCTTAAACTTTATCTTAAACTTGAACTTGATCTTAATCTAGAATTAGAACTTCTTACTTCTTATCCATAATAGTTCTCAATCTTTGATTTTGGCTTCAGAACCATTTTTCTTTGTTTTGCAAATATATGTCCTCCAACATATATATTTACCATTGTTGTCACGTAGAGGTTCAAACGCTTTTTTTTTGTGTGTGTGTTTAACTTATTTTCATTTTAAATAATCTTCGGAAAAGGCTTAGACACAAACTAAAATTAATTTCAGATACCATTGATAACATTATAAAATATAAAAATGAAGTAAATTGGTAAATAACATTTGATAGACCATAGAAAATTTTTAAACTAATAAAACTCATGTTGATGCTTTTAGGAGTGCCTTGGGCTTTATAGCAAAAAAGTTTTTTTTTTTTTTTTTGGAATGACTTGTCATTATAATGAATTCTACCTATAAATGTGACGGTTTTAATGTTAAAAATTTGAAATAAAAATGTTTTGTTGGTTACAAATCTTATAACTGTTTGATGGTTCCAAATCTAATATTTTAATACGCTTAACCATTACAGATCTAAAATTAATGTTAGATCTAAAAGGTTTTCCTATAAAATGAGCACAATGATTTCGGTTTTGAGATAGACAAAAAACCCTCTTTCCTCTCTATTTTTCATCTATTTTGATTTTCTTTGAGTAAGTTTTCTTTGATTCCAAGTGCACGTTTGCGATTGGAAGTTGTGTAAATGTGACATCCCAAATTTCAGGTAATTTTTTTTCTTAAAAAAATTAATTATCTTGAATATTTAGTTAGTTGTTTGAATTTTGAAGCTTTAATTGGATTATGTTGAGAAAATAATTCAATTTAAAGTAATCGTGATAAAAGATTTTGATTTAATTCAA
Organism: Citrullus mucosospermus; assembly: GCA_030954485.1. Lineage (NCBI taxonomy): Eukaryota > Viridiplantae > Streptophyta > Magnoliopsida > Cucurbitales > Cucurbitaceae > Citrullus > Citrullus mucosospermus. The sequence goes on from CM062064.1 coordinate 13,556,933, forward strand.
TTAGTGGAAAATTGAATTTATTTGGGGAGATTTAAAAGTTGGATTTAACATAAAGATTTGAAATTTGGTGAGATTTAAGAACTCGATTAATTTAAGAAAATATGAGGATAAGTTGGAATATTGAATTTAAGTTGGGGAATTAATTTGTTAGGAGATATTTTGGTTAATTAAATTATTAAGTGGTGGTTGGAAAATTTTTGATTTGATGAGTTGAGGAATATTATATTAAATAAGTTGTGTATGTTTTGGGAAAAGTAAAAAGGAAAAGGAAAGTTTAAATATATATATATATATATATATATATATATATATATATAATTAGGGTTTTGGAAAAGGAAAAGGAAAAGGAAAGGGAAAGAGAGTTTAAGGAAGTATATATATATATATATATATATATATATATATATATTTAAGCGAATCTTGGATTCTAGTGAGTTTTGATCTAGCATTTGTAAGTCGCCGCCCAATTGCTCTCTCTCCGTTCAGCTTCACCGGCATCATCCCTTTTCGTGGGTTACGTTGGGATTTCAAGTTTTGGTAAGTATTATTGATTATCTTGTAATTTCGTGAATACCCATTGGTGTTGGTTTTAATTGTTGTTACCCAATGGGTTTGGGTTTTGATTCAAGCTTGATTTTGAAACCGGAAGCAAGCTGACTGAGTGGGTTAAAGGGTTCATTTTGGTTAGACCCATTGTTTGAGGTATGGAAGATGACTGTGCAGTTGCACTTTGGGTAAAAGATTTGGTCCACTTGTTGATTTCTCTTGCGTATCTATTTTGTTGGTGCAATCTATGATACCCTTGGGTTGGTTCTTAGATCCATTTTCGAAGAGGCTTTGGAGAAGGTTGAGATTGGAGGAGCTAGTGGTTCGGAATTCGGAATTGGGTGTTTTGGTTGGCTTTGGCTTTGGTCGCTTTTAGGCGTATCGACTTACTACTGAGTCTATACTAAAGCCTATGGTTACTTATTTACTGAATTATGGTTATTGTATGGATTTGATTATTGCATTGACTGGTTATAATTATGGTGTCCACTAGGATGATAGTTAATTAACTTGTTACTATGAACTGAAAACTCTGCTTGATTACGTTAGTGATGACTGCTATGTTATAGTTATTGTTATCCTGTTTATCATGCCCTGTACCCCTACTAACGTGAACCTTTGGGTACACTAATTATGATTATATTTATGATTACGACAGGTGTCCCTTGAAATCACCACCTACGTTTATGTTTATGACTGTGACCTTCGGGATTACTATGTGTCTCCGGGTTCGCTACTTATGTCTATGCCTATGTTGGATATAGGGGTGCACATGATAAAAGGATAACAACCTCACCTAGTAGGCTCAATAGTGGGTCACTTACTGAGTATTTTGTACTCATTCTTTTCATGTTATGTTTTTCAGGTAAGCAAAAGGACACTTTGACGAATGATGAGAGAAAACCTTGATCGTGCCATTGGGACTAGTTGGATGCTTCCGCACAAGAAATTTCATGTTTTCATCTTTAAGAATTTTGGTTATGTCATTTGAATTCAGAACTTTATTTTTTTTTCTTTTAAAATTCTCACGGACAGATGTTTTATGTAAGTTTCCTGTTTTATTAAATTGTACAAGGGGTACCCCGATCAAAGATTTTCAGTTATTGAAAGTCAGGTTGTTACAGTTGGTATCAGAGCCAAGAGGTTTTTTGATTCTATAGACTGACTTACTATGTAAGTCGAGATTGTCTCTATGGCCATCAAGGAGTTCTTCGTCATTGCCAGGTATTCTTTGCAAGTAATGTTTTTTCCCATGAAAAGTTGTGATTAAAATATTTGTTTAGTTTTAATGCACTAGTTATGTTCTAATGCTAGGCTAGTGATTCAATAGAAATTATTATAAGTTGATTACTCAGTTAAGGAACTACAAAAAGGGGAAAAAAAAGATTATTATAAGGTCACTTGGCGCTAGTTCTTCTCATGGAAGAACTGTTTGAAAGAAATATATATACTTTAGTTCATAGATCTTAAAGATTGATGAAATCATGCAGAGTTATGGCAGTTAGGAATAAAAGTATGTATATTATTAAGCCAAGGAATAAAATAGTATAGACAAGAATTCATCAAGGGCTAGTGTTGTGTTTTGTGTTGGATAATGAGTTTGGTGGTAGTACAAGGAATTCTTTCCTAAAACACGTACTTAAGAACAAGATTAAGAATGTTTTGAAGATAGGAAGGAGAAGAGAAAGAGATTATAGTTTATTTAAAGGTTGTTTGACATTAAGTCAAATGTCTCAAGAAGAATTTTGAAACGGTTTTTAGGATATGATCACATTTGTGGTACTGAAGATTGGTAGTTTGATTAAGGTATGTTTTGGCTCTTCAGATAACATGCCTAAAAAGGAAAAAAAAGGGTTTGTATAAGGGAAAAGGCATCCCGAGGAATTTCTAGCTATTGGAGTTGGTGCCTCTTATATAAAAATTCTTGAGGGTTTAATATGACAAGATTACTATTGTGGAGTTTAAGGTTGATGGACTGCATGAGGTACTTTGGTTATTCATGTGTAGTACTCGAAGAGTGAAAATGTTTAAGATGGAAAGTAAGTTAGCTTCATGTGAGGAAACTTTTCTAAAGAATATCTTGTTTAGTTGGTGTGATGTGGAAAGATGGCTAGTTTGAACAGGACTAGAGACTTAGAAAAAAAAATGTGGCTTTTGACCTAAAGAGTTAAACTTAAGAAGTACCTCAAGGTACTTAGTTACCCATACCAAGGTCAAGATGAAAAGAATTTAGTTAAGCTAACGAGACCGTGAGAGAAACTTTTGGAGTTAAAAGGCAATTACAATTGGTGAAGGAGAATTCTACAACATCAAAATTTAGGTTGAGAAGGTAAGTAGAGCTACACCTTGTGTAAAGAGTATGTCACATTTGGAAAGGGAAGAAGAGCACCTTAAGTGTTGGTCTTAAAGAAAAGTGTTTAAAGAAGGTGACTGCTTTGGAAAGAAAGGAGACTAATGTGTTTAAAATTTCAAGTTTTGAATATGATTTGGATTAAAGACATTATATGAGTGGTTACTAGGTGTTGGTCTTGGTGTAAAAGAAGAATCTCTCGCTACCATTTGGAACTTTGAACCTCACTATGTGGTAGTGGAAAAATTGCATAAAATATTGGTTGTGAAGCTCAGTTTCAACATCAAAGTCTTTTTCCAAAATAAAAGGGGTAAGAGAGATGGACTAAAGTGGAGTTGTTAGTAGCAATGGTTGTTCAGAAGCTATTGACATGGAATGTTGAGGCTTTAATAGTCAAAAGGTGCACCATTGAAAGTATTAACGAAAGTTAGAGGATTATGACTTTGGATACAGTTATTTTGAGGTTATTGAGATGTGTTTTAGATTGACTGATGTTCTATAGTGTCCAAGGACTTCAGAATCCTTATTATGAAAGAGATTTCCAGACTTGTTCGTAGCATGGTCAAAATAGTAATATGCAATTGTTTTAAGACTGAGTAACATGAGGTTTAGCAAGTAAGTTTTATAGCCCTGGGTAGTATAAAGCTTCACGTTAGGCATCTAATGAAGATGATATTTAGTTGGACAATGTTGTGTCTCACACATGTAGCTACCAGGATGGACATCTCAGTTAATGCTTCTAAAGTAGAAGTGCATTCCAGTGGACCAGATTTTCCTTGCTACGCATCTTAGGACTATGTTGTATCAAGTATGACCAATTATTTTGATGCACATATGGAGATTTCTCTTTGCCAAGTCAATCAGTTCAGATACATATTTCAAAAGAGTACGATTGCCTAAGCTCACAAAGGTTCTCAAAGTGAGTAAGTTAAAGTACTGTTGATTTTCAGCATTTTAAGTTTCCTAGTTTTATATGAAAGAGGTTATCACACTTCGTGGGACACCAGTTTCAGTTACGTCAGTTAGAGTCCCTCATAACATCCAATTTTTGGAAGTGTCTCCAGAAAGTGTTAAGTTTTCAATTGGAGTTTAGTTCAATTTTCCACCTATAGAATGATAGTCAAGTCGAGCGTTGAATGAAACTCTAGAGGACATGTTGCACGCTTGCGCATTAAATTTTCCAGGAAGTTGAAACTTCTAGTTGCATCTCATGGAGTTTACTTATAATAAGAATTACAGGCCATTAGTGGCATAGCGCCATTTGAAGCCTTGTATGGGGATAGTTGCAAATTTCCAGTTTACTAGGATGAAGTTGGAGAACAAAAACTGTATGGACCTGAGTGTGCAGACTACGAATAAGGCTACCTAGAAGTTTAGAGTATGCATGCAAACATCACAGAGCAAACAGAAAAGACACATTAATGTGAGACGACGAGACCTCGAGTTTGTGGTGAGGGATAAAGTGTTCATGACAGTGGCACCTATGAAAGGTGTTTTAAGGTTTGGAAGGAAGGGGAAGTTAAGTCTATGCTTCATTGGGCCATTTGAGATTCTAGAGATTGGTTTTGTGGCTTATCGGTTGGCGTTGCCGCTGTCACAATGTTTTTCATGTCTCAATGTTGAGGAAATACGTGACAAATCCATCTCATATAGTAGACTATAAGCCCTTGCAATTAAATGAGAACCTGAGTTATGAGGAGAATTCTAATCAAATTTTGGTAAGGGAAGTGAAGACTTGGCATAACAAGAACGTAACACTAGTAATGGTTTTATGACAAAATCATGAATTTAAGGAAACAACAAGGGAACGAGAGGATGAGATGAGGTCGAGGTACCTGAGCTTTTCTAGGATTAGAACTTTCGAGGACGAAATTTTCTTAAGGAGGGAAGAATGTGACATCCCAAATTTTCAGGTAATTTGTTTTTGTTAAAAAAATTAATTATTTTGAATTATTTGGTTAGTTGTTTGAACTTAGAGGCTTTATTGGATTATGTTGAGAAAATAATTCAATTTAAAGTAATCTTGATAAAAGATTTGGATTTAATGGAATTAGTGGAAAATTGAATTTATTTGGGGAAGATTTAAAAGTTGGATTTAACATTTGAAATTAGGTGAGATTTAAGAACTTGATTAATTTAAGAAAATATGAGGATAAGTTGGAATTGAATTTAAGTTAGGGGATTGATTTGTTAGGAGATATTTTGGTTAATTAAATTATTAAGGGGTGGTTGGAAAAGATTTGATTTGATAGGTTGAGGAATATTATATTAAATAAGTTGCATATGTTTTGGGAAAAGAAAAAGGAAAAGGAAATTTATATATATTTAGGGTTTTGGAAAAAGTGAAATGAAAGGGAAAGAGAATTTAAGGAAGTATATACGTGTGTATATATATATATATATATACACATATATATATTGAAGCCAATCTTGGATTCTAGTGAGTTTCTGCCATTTGTCCAGTGAGTTTCTGCCATTTGCAAGCCGCCGCCCAACTACTTTGCTTAGCCAGAATCATCCCGGTTATGCTGGGATTTCAAGTTTTGGTAAGTATTATTAATTATCTTGTAATTTCGTGAATACCCATTAGTATTGGTTTTAATTGTTGTTACCCATTGGGTTTGGGTTTTAGATTCAAGCTTGATTTTGAAACTGGAAGCAAGCTGTCTGAGCGAGTTAAAGGGTCCATTTTGGTTGGGCCCTTTGTCTGAGCGAGTTAAAGGGTCCATTTTGGTTGGGCCCTTTGTTTGAAGTATGGAAGATGACTGTGCAGTTGCACTTTGGGTAAAAGACTTGGTCAACTTGTTGATTTCTCTTGCGTATCTATATTGTGTGTTTTTGTTGGCTTTAGCTTTGGTCGCTTTTAGGCGTATCCTCAAGTAAGAGACTTACACCTTAGTGAATGATGAGAAAAAACCTTGAGATGCTTCCATACAAAAGATTTTATGTTTTCGTCTTTAAGAATTTTGGTTATGTCATTTGAATTCAGAACTTTATTTTTTCTTTCTTTTAAAATTCTCACGGTCAGATATTTTATGCAAGTTTTCTGTTTTATTAAAATTGTACAAGGGGAACCCCGATTAAAGATTTTCAAAGATTTTTCAGTTATTTGAATTTTGCAAAAGATATTTATTTTAATCAAAAAGTTATTTTGATTTTTTTGTAAAATTATGAAAATGAGTCATTTTAGATCTATGCATGCATAAAGTGACGACCTAGTGCAAGTCCCAGGAAGTCGGGTCATTACAGTAAACCTTGGGGAGCAACCAGTAATTGTGATTTACCACTGAGGTTGCCCCTGAATTTTGCTTTCAAAGTAGTAGATCTTCTACGGCACAACAACGATCGACATTTGCTAATTACATTTTTTAGAAAACTTGTATGTTGTCCCACTCTAGAAAGAATTTGAATTGTGGTCGTGGTGATAGTAAAAACTTTCTCTACGTGTGTCACCGTCGCCGCAGCCGTTGCGGCAAGTTTAGGTTACTACACTCGCGTGGAACAAGAAGTAATTTTATTCTAGTTTTCTCTTTAAAATTTTTTACCAAAAGGTTATCATTTTCTTAATGTTATACGGTTGTCCGTTGATAATGTTTCTATTAATTTGTAACCTAAAACCAATAATTTAACTCATTGTCTAACTAGAATTAATTATTTGTCAAACATTTCATAACTAAATATTTAGTTAAGTTAATATCATACCCTAATTACTAAAACAAAATTAATATAATTAATATTAAAATAAACTCAAAAATTTATTTTAAATGATAAAATTGTTGAAAATATTTATAAATAATAGCAAAATATCACTGTTTATCTATGATAGACCGATCACGATAGACTACTATCTGTGTCTATCATGATACATATAATATTCTATCACGGTCTATCGCAAATAGATAGTAAAAATTTGTTATATTTGTAAATATTTTGGTTCTTTTTTCTTTATTCGAAAACAATCCAACAAACTCTAATATATAATCTAATTATTAATAATTATTAATTTAAATTGGCCGTGACAACCTTAAATTAAATTAGGGAGGTGGGATTTGAATTAGTAATTATCGTACTAAAAAATAAAATTAAAAAAAAAAACTCAAGACAATTACCCTAAATCCTAAAAAATCTAATCTTTTTCATAGACAACATAAACATTATTATTATTAAAAAAATCTAACATTATAAAATCATAATTAAAATATTCATAAATTCAACAAGTATAAAAAAAATATTATGAAATAATAGTAAAAGAATAGATCTAACACAAAAACTATCATGAACAAAACTGTGATACTAAAGAAAATGCAAAAATTTCAAAACTCAAACTCCGTTGAAAAGAATAAATGAATAAAGTATTTCAAAAATTCAGTAAGTATTTAAAAAAAATGAAATAATCGCAAAGTAATAGATCTAACATTAAAAAAAAAAAAAAAATAGTAAAAAAAAGTTGAAAGAAAACACACAAATCCTATGGTCCCTTATGCCCCATTTGATAATGTTTCTGTTTCTTGTTTCCTATTTTTATTTCTCATTTTTATGAAATGAACTCAGTTGATAACTATTTCCGTTTGCTGTTTCTAAATTTTGAGAAACATTTCTAAAAAATGGGTCAAAAATGGGAAACTGCAAAAAATAGCTTCTCTTGTTTCTGTTTATGTTTCTATCTTACCATTCTCACAATTAATTATTATCAATTTTTGGTATATTCATATCCGGCGTCCATATAAGTAACTTCCTTCTGCCAATTATAAGTTCGAATCCCACTTGAAGTAACTTTTTTTATTTCTTTAAGAATATGTTTTTTCATTACATTTCTTTATTTTTATTTTCCTTTATTAATTTTGCTATTTGCAAAAATAATTCTACTATATTTATATTTTATTTTAATTTTAAATTTTAAAATTCTCTCATATTTAGATTTATATACTATTTTAATTTTCAATGTTTATATTAATTTTTTTATATTTCAAATTTCAACTTCCAAGGTGACACTTTTTTCTTTTATATTTGTTTTCATCTTTTATATATTTATTTTATTAATTTTTCTATTTACAAAAATAATTCTACTATATTTATATTTTTTAATTTAATTTTGAATTTTAAAATTCTCCAATATTTAGATTTATATATTATTTTAATTTTCAATATTTATATTAATTTTTTTATATTTCAAATTTCAACTTCCAAGGTGAACACTTTTTTTTCTTTTATATATGTTTCCATCTTTTATATTTTATTTATTAATTTTGCTATTTACAAAAATAATTCTTATATTTATATTTTATTTTATTTTTGAATAAAATTTTTCAATATTTAAATTTATATATTATTTTAATTTTCAATATATATATATATATATCAACTTTTAAGTATTAAATTTTGTAATATGTGTATTCATATATCATAATTCTACTACTTTTAGTATATTTGAAGTGAAGTAGAATTTTGCAATATATAAATTTTGCTGACTAAGACATTCATTTAGCTTAACTTTAATATTTTACAACCACGACATTTACATAGTTATATAATTAAGTTCGATTTGACTCGACATCATATAAGACAAATGACTCAAGTTAGAGATGACAGTATCGATCAAATTTGGACAACATATGAAGGATCTATTAGATGACATAAACTTTTGATAATATCTTTTTCGATGTTTAATGTATGATGTATCTTCTTTTTTTTATATTATATTGTTACAAAAACCAATAAATAAGAAACAAAAAATAGTTATCAAACATAGTCCTGTTTCTTGTTCTAAAAAAAAAAAAAATAGAGAACAAGAAATTGGGAACGAGAAACAAAAACAAGAAACATGATTTTTTTTTTCTTATTACTCAACCTGCAATAATAGAAAAGAAAAAAATCTCCAAAACAACATAAAAGCTCCACAATTTACTCTGAAAACGACAAAATATATATATATATATATATATATATATATATTTTAATTTTTATACTTTGAAAAAGTTAAATTTAACCCTTATGATTTTTAATTAATCTTTAAAAATCCAAATTTAGCGAGTTAATTAGAAAAAAAAAAGTATTTTTTTTTAAATTAGGTAAAAGGAATAGTTTGGAAAAAAAATTAGGTAAAAAGGGTAGTATTTTTTGTCTTTATCTAAATGTTACACTCTCTGTCACGATCAAACTAAAAGGAAAAGAATTGAGTTGACGGCATTCTGCCATTTTTTTTTTAAAAAAAATTACTTTTTTAATGTAAGTTTGAACTATTAATTAAAAAAAAAAAATTTCCTGTTTTTCTGGTAACAGTTTCCTGGTATCATTTTCATCGGGAAAATAGACAGAAACTTATCAGAAATTATTATTTTAATTTTAGAATCTTAAATAAAGATAACTTTACAGGAAAATAGGAATGTTAGGAAAGAAAGAAACGAAAAGTAGAACTTACAAGGAATTCAAGTCACAAGAAGAAAAGGAATGAAAGGTCTCTGTCACTTTTCTCATAAAGTTCCGATCATAGCTTTACAAGAAGATCAGAACTTTACAAGAAAAGTGACAGAGAGCTAACTTCTTGTAAAGTGTTGTCTCAATTCTTGGTAAGTTTGATAATTCAAACAGACATTAAAAAAAATATCAGAATGCTGTCAAAACCAACGACACTTCACTTTTCTCTTCAATTTGATCGTTTGTTATTCATATAAAGACAAAAAAAAAAAAAAAAAATACTCATTTTCCCAAATTTTTTTTTTTAAATTACTTTTTTCACCTAATTTTTTTCTAAAACTATCCCATCGAATGGACCCAAATTTAGCATTTTAACCTCAACGTGAAAAAAGAATAATATAAAAAATATAAATATCCATAAAGAGATAAATAAATAAAAATCTGACATTTAAATCCTGTTAAAAAAAATTTGGGGCAAAAAAGGGAAACGTGTAAAAAAATGGGCTTCGTTTTTGTAGGACATACAATGGTCAGCAGGAGAGGGGCATAGTGGTAATTGTGGAGTAGTTTTGGCTGCTGCTCGGTCATTTTCATCTGGAAGGTTGTGTTTGTGGGACCAAGTGAGTGACGTTTGTTGTAGGAGGCATCAAGGGCAATTCAGTAAATGTACCCTGCCTTTGCCATTTCTAGTTTACCCACTCGAAAATTTGCTTCTCCTTCTTCTTTTTCTTCTTCTATTTCTTTTTAACATGGCCAACGTTTGAATATGGAAACTTAGTAACATCAAAAGAAGATAGATTCATGAGATTCAATCCCATCAAAAATAATCAAATTTTAAATATTTTAAATTATGACTATCAAATTAAAATTAAACTAAATTCAAGGCTCAAATATTTGTTTTACTTGGTTATTCATTTTGTCTAATAATTAGAATTAGAAAAAATAACGGATTTCTTTTTCTTTTAATAATCTTTTGTCTTTGATTTCTTTATTGCAGCTTTTAAGCAAAGGTTGAGGAGGTGAGATGGTTGCTATTAGGCACAAGGATCTTGAAGAGCTTTATTGAAAAGTAAATTGGATTATCGAAAAAAAGAAAGCAATTAAAAAATATAGTGCAAGTACGAGTACCCATAACTTTGCATAATATTATTCCCATTGGAATAATACAACATTCTTGTGGTCAATTTTAGATGTTAAACTTTTTATCTAAATTAGATATTTTGAATTCAAATCTTCACTGATATTTTTAAATATAAATTCAATAAACAAACATTCTATCTCAACGGAAAGATATTAACAAAATTTAAATAATCAATACAACAAGAAAAAAGGATGTTCAACCACAAAAATTATTAATTCAAAATATTAATTGTCTCAACCTATAAAACTTAGTTTAATGTTTTAATTGAGAAAATTATTAGTTTAATGTTTTATTTTAACCAACCTCCAAAGTTGATAATCATAGTTTTATATATTAAGGTTAAAAATACTATTTTTCTAAATATAGTTGATGTAATTATGATTGTCTAATTTTAGTTTATATATTTTCAATAAATATCAAATTTAGTCTTCAATATTAGTTTATTTTATATTTTTTTTAAATAATTTTGTTATCTGTTAGCATTTTTGTTATAAATTTTGAAGGAAAAAAAATCACATATTGTATTTTCTTGCATTAAAATTATTGTTATTCTTTCATCAATATCGATAAAAGTTAATTTTGAAAGACTAAATATAAGCTTTATCGTAAATATAACATTAAAATGGGACAATTGAAATGGATTAAAATTGAGCCAATTTTCACCAAAATAGTATTTTAACCTTACATAAATTAATTTTCTTTTCACACAAAATAATCTAATCAAACAAAAATTACAAGCATTTAATAAATCTATGATTTTAATTTTGTATTTAAGAGCTCAAAAAGTGTTCTATATGAGTATTTATTATTATTATTATTATTATTATAATGTGTATCTTTATAGGTGTTTAAATTTTCAAAGAAAAAAAAACTATTATACAAAGTTGAAGTTTGAAAATCCAAAAAAACAATTTGAATTTGTTTATGCTGAAATACTAAAATTGTAATTTGAATAGTATATTGATTGAAAAATTGAAATATAAAATTTGGTAGTGAATAAGAGGAGCATGTAATACTGTAGCAGTGGTGAATGTTCCATAAATTTTGGCTATATATTAGATGGTTTTATTAATTCACAAAGTATGGGGAAGTTTGAAGGACAGGGTCTGACAAAGTTACCCATAATAATTTATGCATGAAATTTTGGACTCTAATATGTTTTAGGTTAAACTACTTGTTCAATACTTTATAATTTGTTGAATTTTAATCCTTTCATTTTTTTTTTTTTTTTTTTTTTGCTTAAATTTAATTTTTATCAATAATTTATTGTTGATTTTTTTCAAAATAAATTATTCTTTATTTTTTATTTAAATATAGATTTTGAAAACATATTTATTTTCATGCAAATATATACCACGGTTCTTCCTGTTAGAAACTAAAGAGGACAGGGGTTGCTAGGTCAATTATTTTTAAAAATAGAAAAAATATAATTAGATATTTAAAAATCCATAAACTACAACTAGAAAAACTCAAAAGTAAGAGGACAAATAATAATATATTAACCTAAATACTATTATTATAATTAAAATACTATTTTGGTCTATGTGGTTTGAAGTTTATTAAATTTTAGTCCATTTACTTTTAAATGTCGAGTTGTAGTCAATTTCAATAAATCTTAAATTTATCTATATTGCTGATTTATTTTTACTTTTTTCTTTTGTTATTTATTAGTATTTTCACCAAAAATGTTGAAAAATATTCCAAAGTTATATTGACTTACATGATTATTATTGTTATTTAGCCAATTTTGATTAAAAAAAAAAAGATTTATTGAAAATACAAAAACTAAAACTCAACGTTTGAAAATACAACAACTAAAATTGAAGAGGTTGCTTGGATCTAACTTGAAATCGATGAAGTGGAGTATTATAACACACCTTACGTTTAGAGTACCAAATATAATAGTGATGTTTATAACTATTTATATATCAACAATTAAGTAGAGTGATAGTATTTGAAATCCATATTTATTATTTTCTATCCATCCTCTAGCTTTTTATTTGTTATAGAGTTTTATTATCGGACTAAAATAGTGTGCACTTTACATACATACTATAAATAATCTATTATTCAAACACATAAGGTTATAACCAATCAGCAAACTCCGAAATAAGAGAATAAAAATGGTATTTTAAGTTTTTAAGCAATGCATTGCAAAATTGGTGAATAGAGGTTGGTCTGGTGGTGGCTGGGAGTGGGGCCCAGCGCATACTCACACGCTTGTTGTGTCGCATCGATTTGGTACGATAATATGAGTTTAGAATGGTCCCACTTTTCAACCTATTATTATCATCATAACAAACAATTTGACGTTCCTCAACTAAACTAACTTCACTTTCAACATTTTGGTCCCTCTAATGCAGATCTATAAATTTAAATTCATTTTTCTTTTTTTAATTTTTAATATATTTACTACAATATCGGATTGAAATCAATGGATGACTTTACTACTACTTTAACATTTCATTCTCATTATCTTCTTAACCCAATTTATTCTTCCTTTCTAATATTGAGATTCATAATTTCACTTATCCTATCTAAGATGCTCCCTACAACAAGAAGTATCTATCCATTTGTAAATTCAAAACTTTATGTTAGGGCACAAATTTATACATAGATAGAAATTTTTTTAATCTTCTAGATTTCTATCTATATATGTTTCCTGAATTTTTTATTTTGTGTATAGTAAATTTTTAAAGTTAAATTTTGTATTAAATTGGGCTCTTTGATGGTTAAAAAATGGTAAAACTTAAATATTATATCATATATGAAAGTTAACTTTGTGTTTTATAGGTTTTATTTGACGTTTATAATCTAGCTACAAAATTAAAGAAATAACTTTTTGTCCACTAAAATAATTATATTTTAAAATTTTGAATATTTCTAAAACATATCAAATAAAAAGTGGAGAGTTATTCATGGATTAACTAGATATTTATAAGAATTTGTTAGATATAAAATTAGAGTCCTATTAGACAAAAATTTTAAAATGTAAGGATTAGATTTGTAATTTGACATTCATATAAAAAAAATTTAAGTACGTTGATATACAATATTTAGATAAGTAATATTATAAAATTATCCATTAAAAATATAAGAAAAATATTAAACTTTAAGTATTTATCAAAAAATTTAAACTATAAATAAAAGTTTTTATACAAATAATTTATTAAGGATTAAAAATTTTTTGTATATTTTTGTATATGTATATACTCATGTGGTAGAAACTAAAAATGGTGTCAAGTTTTGTTAACTAGTTTTTAAATATATGTAACGAAATTAAAAGAAAAGGTGCAAAAACGCCATAATAAAATGAAAACAAAGAAATAAAAGATTTTCTATTTTACCATTTTTCTTTCTTATTTACATTATTTATTATTTTTCTTTTTAAAAGATTTTATTTTTGTATTAGTAATTATATATTATTTAATATATTTAAATAAAATAATTTACTATATATCATATACAAACAAAATTGATTATATTTTTTAATACATTAGCTTTTTTTTTTTTAGTTGATGTAGTTTTATTTTAGTAAGTAATTATTCACTGATATCAAAATAAATTATTCAAATAGAATTCATTATTTTAAATATCATTATCTTAATATTTGTTAGTTGATTTAATTTTGGTAATGTTAACTAAATTATTAGAATAAGAAATACCACTATAAAATAAAATAGTAATAAAAGATATTTAAAATTTATATTGGCATATGCATTCATTCAACAAGTCAAAAATACTACAGAGATATTTAAGAAAACAGTGTGATGCCTAAATTCTTATTCTCATTGCTTATTGAATCCAAATCGGGATAACTCCTATGAATTAAAGAGCATCAAAAGAATAATATTTCCATTTCAATTGATTAGGATCCTTAAGAATTAAATTATTATTTGCTTTTAATGTTTTTTTAGTTTTGCGTCTATATGTACTCAAAATCACTTGATCCTTTGTGATTATATATATATATACGTGATATTATAGAAATAAGTTATTTTAGTACAGATGGTAGATTGGACTCCAACTTTGAAGGAAGAAAGATATGTCAATTATTAAGAATCTAACGTTTAATCATTCATGGTATTGTGTTGAAAATTCTATCTCCATTTTGAAAAACTTTTAATAGCCACATTTTGAGGTACTATAATAGATAGATGCAACCAACAAAGAATAAAAACAAGATGTCTAGTTTTTGTTGGAAACTAAGAATAAATAGAAGGGACACTTGCAAATATAGCAATTAAGTTAAAAGTATTTGCACATATAGTACAATGTAAAAAAGTTGTAAATATAGCAAAATTTAGATTTTACTTTCAAAGTCTGTTGGTGATAGACCATATTAATAGCAAAGTCTATAAGTGATAGACCGTAGAAGTCTATTATTAGTGATAGAGTTAAACATTAATAGATTTTGTTATATTTGCAATTTTTTAAAAATGTTGCTATACACTTAATTATTATCCCTAAAAGTATTATCCAATACAATCATACTAAATAGAAAATAATAGAGAAATTAAAAGAAAGCAACAAAAGTAGGAACACAAGAATTAACGTGGGTGGAAAAACTCCAAACCAAAGAAAAAACTACGGATTAGAAAACTTTCACTATGTAAAAAAGTATTGCAATCACATAGAAATCTCTCTCCAACCTCAATTACAAGAGCACCCTCTTGAAGCATTATACCACCCACACAATTGAATTAGTATACTGAGCTTAAAGTACTTCAACTTGGAATGATTGGAATTTACCAAAGACATAAACTCCTTGTATAGTGTTTAGAGTCTATCACTTTCTTAACTTTTTAGATGTGAGACAACCACTTTTCTAATATTTTGCCAAAACCTAATTTAAGTATTGAGATATATTTGTGAAAAATGACAGATTAATTTGGGGCAAATTATGTGTATATAAAGAAAGGAAGTTGTTGTTGAAGCTTTTTTATTTTTTAAAGAATATAACATTACAAATATAAGGATGACTATTCAAGCCTTTATTTTTCTTAGAAAGGCTACTAATGTATTATTTTATTGTTTTTAGTTCAATACTAGTAGGGTGGACATCAAATAAAAAGGTAATTAATGGCTTTATTTATTAAATTATTATGTAATAATTTATAAGTGACAAATTGAGATTAAGAGTATTGAAAAGGAAGGTTATTATTTTTAATATTCTTTTGTAAAGGTATCTTTTTTATTCCAAGTTATTCCCTAATAATTCTATCATGCCTTTATTTTTTATATTCTTACTATTTTTCATGAGATAAGCCTTTATGATTAATTTAGCATTATGTTTGGTAAGCATTGCACAATCAGTTAATATATCAATCTTGGATATATATGCTACACCATGCTACACTATAATGTGAAGTCAAATAATTAATGCATCATAGCCAAATTTGTTTTGTGAGAAGAGAAGGGAAAAAAACAATCAAAGTACAATTTAGAGTTTCAAAAAAAAATAAAAAATAAAAAAGTACAATTTAATTAGTCAAAATATAATGATGTAACCTTACCGTAGCTGGATGTCATGTGGTTAGAGTTTCAAGCTAACCAACTATGTGGCACTTAGGCGATCTTTATGTCAAAAGACACACCAAGTAAGTCTTTAGAGGTTTTAGGGTCGAACTTCCCTAGATACGGACGTATGAGAAGGTGAAGAAGTGGTTAGGCAAAGAGGACATTAAGAGAGTTTGAATAATGAGAGCTTAAAGGCTTCACCAACCTTAGAGAGAATCGCTCAAACTTTGGAAAGTTGCTTGGATTTCTTGATTCTCGACTATGCTTTACAAATGAGGTCCCCTTGTATATTTATAGGGGCTTACAACCAGCCTAAGCTAAGATGACCGAATTTATATGTCGGTCAAGGATCCTTCTAGGCTCTTCTATCTGTACATGAGCCGGTTACAAGTAGTTTAGCCTAGATACTTCTAGATTAGGCTCGTCCTAGAGACTTTTAGACACTTCTAGGGCCTTCTAATACAATCAAGAGTCGTTGTTCGACCATCATAGTAGCTTCTAGCACTGTCCATCCACTTCTGACACATTCCTGTTAGGTTTTCTATCCTAAAAAACTCATCGTTTGTAAACTTTGGAAACTATTCTCAATAAAGTTGTTATTGCGGTTTATTCAGTAAAAATGTATTTGAATATGTGAATTGCATTTCTTAAATCCAATAAACCAAGAACCCCTGGCTATAGCTTGAATACTTAAACTTTGTGTATAGACATAAAATTGGATTAAGTTTAGGTAATTAGCCAAAATGGTTTATAGCATAAGGATAAGGCTGGGTACTTTATCCCGAGGACACTATGAATGCGACCCACTTTGTATTTAATACATACGATATGATCCTATATTGTTCATGTAGAGGCATGAGAGTGGGAGCATTTTATGCAATGAGTTTGCATAAGACCGGACCATGAAATAATCACTTTTACTTTCTAAAGCCATTTACTGTTAAGACTGATTACTTCAACATGATGACCTAGGTAACTCGATCTTAATCATGAGCTAACTATGAACTCCTATTTATTTGGGATTATCCTTTAATCTGCATGGGTGAGAGTGGCTCGAGTTCACCGAATCAATAAACCTACCATTTTAGGGATAAGACCAGGTAGATAGCTAGGAACATAGTCTTGCAAGATGAAATTCACCCCTACCTATTCTAGGTTAGTAAAGAAGTTGTTCCCTTAAGTGCTAACTTCGAGTCTTGAACAAGGGGCCCCACCTTCTCAATGGCCTGAGAGGGATTCGGTTTGATAGTTGGACCACAAACAAATTGTTTATTAGAGAGTTAGTGAGACTTAAGAAACAAGATGTAAACAAGGGTAAAATGATAATTTTGACCCAGTTATAATTACGAACAACTGGTGAAGAATCAACTTACTAATTATGGTTCTATCAAGTGAACATAAATACATCTACAGTGAGGAGAGTGCAGCTACTGGGCTATAATGGAGTGTCTCAATAGTTAACAAATGTTAATTAACTAAGTTAAAAAGTGTAGTCGGTTAATTTCGAATCGTTGGTGCTCATAATATGTAGGTTCATTAGGTCTCATTGTTAGCTCATGGACTAAACCTTAGAACAGTATGATGAAAGAATTTGAAAACATTCAAATTCGTTTAAGGAGTAAGATTGACAATTTGTTCGTTTAATTATGAATTAAACGAAATTGGAGAGTTGACAATATTTAAATCTGATTTAAATATTAAATTGGATGAATAGAGATTTATCGGGGTGAAAAATAACAAGATAAGTGGAAAATTTTATTAATTTATTAGTTTAATATTTAACATTTAATATTAATTTAATATAATTAATTAAATTATTAAATTAATTATTATTTAAATTAATTATATATTTAATAATTAATTAATTAATTAGAAAATTGGAATAAATAGAAATTAAATTTGAATGTGTGAGATTCAATTTTAAATTTCTTGGAATTTTCCACTCATGCATGGAAGGATGAAGTGTTCCTCTCTTAACCTCACCATTTTCCACCTCCTAATCCCTTGAACAAATAGCAAATATGTTGTCAATTTGCATGAAAATTTGATTTGTGTGGTTACTTCTTTAAATAGAAGAAAGAAATTAAGAAGATTGGTGGATTTACTTAGAGAATTTTGCTGAAATTACTAGCTAGCTCAAAGTTCTCCAAAAATTCATTTCTTTACAAATTTGCTCCAAGTAGTTTAGCCTAGATGCTTCTAGATTAGGCCTATCCTAGAGACTTTTAGACACGTTTAGGGCCTTCTAGTACAATCAAGAGTCGGTGTCCGACCATCATAGTAGCTTCTAGCACTGTCCAGACACTTCTGGCACATTCCAGCACTGTCGCGAGCCTTTCAGACAGATTTAAACATGTCTAGAGCACATCAACACCATCAGGGTTGTCTAGAGGCTTCCCGAGATGTACAAGCCATGGGTGACCGACCACACCTTCTCTTAGAGGCTTCTGGCGACATCCGAACTTGTCGAGCACTCGGGCGTGGGCGCTGGCACCACTCAGCATCACGCTGATCCTTCTAGATGCTGTTAGGCTATTGGTAAGCCTTTTGAGGCTGTCTCGAATCTTCAAGAATCTTTTAGGACTTTCGAGGGGCAGACCTTGTTGTGCACATGGTGGCATAGATGTATGCATGAGGTGTGCGAGGGGCACGCACGCAATGTGGACAAAGGGCGCACACCTTGAATGTGGCTGGGCATGCTCGCGTGCCTCGGTCGGGCGCAAAACGCACACAACATGCATCCTTGCCGTGTTGGCGTACGTGCAACACTGCCTTTCTTGGCAGGCGCACAAGCATGTTGCACATTAGTGGCTGGTTGGGCAGCCACTTGGCCATGTGTGGGCGCACATGGGCACTCGATGGGGTGCTCTTGGGGGCGTTAGCCTTCGACTGTGTCACACGCTTGACGCATGGGCATGGTTGGCAACATTGGCAGTCGTGTTGTGTGCCTTGGCACTTGCGTGTGCCATACTTAGGGACATTATGGCCCGTCTTCCTTGACCCATCCTTGGCCTTGCTAGACGAGTCATGGGCATTTGTGACGTGATTAATTTGTTGGGCCATTTTCTAGGGACGTGACACTGAACTTCCTTGTTACTCTTCTCTTTTAATTTCCACAAAATGAGAGATTACAGTTATAGATCAACTAAGCTTGAGACTACATAAAATAATTTTGGTCAATCATTCATTAGTGTCCACAATTATATTGTCAATAATCAACATACATTACCATATGTTAACTTGCTAACAATTACACTACAAGATCTTATCGTCAACTCAATTAACAACAACGTTTACTAATTATAGGAAATATTAATATATGTCAAAGTAAAACAATTAAAATGAAATAGTTTGAAGAATGGTTGTCAAAATGATATCCCTTAAAAGACTGAATATACATAATTGATAGTGACATATTCCAAAGAGATGTTTTGTAATGAATTTTTTAGAAACTCTTTTTTTTTTTTAAAAAAAATAGAAAGTCGAGCATATACATACATGCACACATACATTCATATATATTTTATGTGCTGATATAAAGTTCACACCACAAAAATTGCAAGCTCATAACAAATGGCTGCCATTTATTTTGAGAATGTGGGCATTTTATTTATGGCTGATATGATATAAGTACATCACATATTGTGAATCAAGTAATTGTCCAAAATGTGTACTTGTATCACTTCAACATTGTTATGATTTGACTAACGATTTAATTTTGAAGGACAAGTGTTGGAAGTAATTGGCATGGGGTGGGGGAACAAACTTTTGTACTAATTTACTCCTCATATAGTATTAAATTTTAATTATTTATATCAATATTTTCATGTTTTCATAGGTTCAATATCGACATAAAGAATAAATCGATATACTTATTGTATCGTAGAAAAATAATTAAAAAAAAAAAACAAACAAACAACAAAATTTATTTTTGAAACTTTTTATTTTTTCGATTTTTCCATAAATATTCATCGAAATCAATATCTTATCGATATCTTTATCAAAATTTCCATAAAATTAAGGTCTCGATATTTCTATCAACATCGACATTTTAATTTTAAACTTGTTATAATCTTATGTTTCATATGTTTTGCTCAATAGAATAGAATGTTAGAACATTATATTCACATATTCTATTTTAATAAACACATCACTCATAATTCATAAACATAATAATGTGTCGTGGCATTTGATAAATTTTTTAATTGAATATTTAAGCACCATGTAAATAGATACTTAAAACTCTTGTTAGTTAGATAAATTTTTTGTAATGCTCCAAGCTCAAGATTCAAACTAAGATTTGGAATTCGAATTTGGAACCTAGGTGACCTTGACATTCCCTTACATCTCCTGCAACGTGACGACGTGATCCTTACTTGTCTTGAATGCTTCTTAGAGTGATGTTGTCCTCACAAACCAACACAAATTATTTTAGCATGCTTTGTTCTGACTCACATGCTTCTTTTAGAAAAACTTCCAAGAGGTCACCTAATATAGAATTACTCTAAACTAAACACACTTAATTTTAGAGTTCCTATGATTGAGCCACTGAAGAGAAAGGTTAAAGTCTTTCTTAACCATACTTTCATATCCTCATGATTTCTCTAATTTGGATGTGATCTTGGCTTATTAATGTTTCCCTCATAAATTCGGGGTGTTACGTTTCTCTTAAAACTATTTAAAATATGTATTATAGTTCAAATTCGATCAAGTGAATAATATTCCTATATGTTATAAGTATTATATTGACAAGAAACTCCACAAAAGAACTAATTAGATAGAAAGATGTAACTTTTTCTTGAATTTGATAAAAATTGTAAATCAAAATTCATTCAAAGTTCACAGGCAGATGATAAATGCTCAACTTAAAAGTAACATTTATATGAAAATAGAGAATACAAAGTCATAGGGGTTAGAAATAAAAAAGTATAAAAATTGGTAGACCTATCCACTCCAAATACTTACAATTTAGGATAACAATTTCACAAATTCAATATACAAGCTTCAAATATTTGAAATTAATTTGTAGGATAAATTTGACCAATTTAAATTAGGATTATATTTCTTTTCCATCTTTGTAAATAAAGGTCCGATTCAAGTCAAATAGTAGTATCTTGAACGTATATAAAAAAATAAATATTAGAAGAGCTATTGAATAGAGTTTAATTTTTAAACAATATTACAGTAAAATAAATGATTTAAAGAAGATAATAAAACAAAATTTAATGTATTTCCTATTCCTTATGCAACAATAATGTAGGTGTCTGGATATTTCTCATAGCTTTGGTATAACTTTAGCATTGTATAAGTAAATTGAATGTTGAATAACTAAGATCAAGTCTATGAATAGACAGAAATATTTGAGGAGCAATTATGCTTCTTTGTTCCAATAATGTAATTGACAAGATAAGCAAAAATCAACTAAAAAAATCGGTATCCAATTAAAAACAAAAATACGTAGAACATCATACCTTATCTAAACACTAAATTAAGAGATAAATTAGTAGTTCCACTACATAACTACAAAATTAATAGTTTAAACTCATCCAATACTCATTTACTTGAGTATTCACTTAATGCACATACAAATATAATATGGTTGATTAAAAGATCATTTTCATGTTGGGATCATATTCATTTCAATCTTATTTTCAAACATATATATGAAACACATTTGTCACCTCCTTCTATTCATAAAAATTCTATCCCTTTATTATAAATTAATCATACTAAAAAGATCCTCTTAAGGGAAATTAGTTGCACCAAATAAATACCCAACAAAAAAAAAACAATTGAATTGAAAAAAAAAGAAAAGGAAATATATCTCCTTGAAGCCATAACCTTCTTTACACGTTTTAAGGAGGCAAAGGCCAAAGTGAAAAAATGAAGCTATTAAAAGTAGTACTTATCATGAACCACCTTTTCTGATTAAATCGCAACAAAACAAATATAAATAATTAGAAAAGAGAATTTATTATTATTTTTTATTCAATAATAATTTAATAAATTATTGAAATTCATTTTAATTTCCATTATAAAAAAAAAAAAAAAAGATTTGAAGATAAAATGACCAAACACAGCTCACAGGTGTTGTTCTACTCTCACCCTATTTCCCAACCAACGCCTTCTTTGAATCTGTCTTCCATTTTCTTTCAAATCCGTTGTTCACATAGAAACTGAAATTCGCCATTGAAATGCAGCTTCTTCTCCTTCTCTTTCTCCTTCTTCACCTCCATCTTCATCTCTCCCTTTCTTCTCACTTGCCTGAATATCGCGCTCTTCTCTCTCTCAAGAGCTCGTTTTCCGATGACTCCCAATCGCCGCTCTCCACTTGGGACGCCGCCACTGCCCACTGTACTTGGACCGGAGTCACCTGCGATTTCCGTCGCCACGTCGTCGGCCTCGACCTTGCAGGATTGAATCTCTCTGGTACTCTCTCTCCTGACCTGGGTTCTCTCCGGTTTCTCTCTAATCTCTCCCTCCCGTCCAATCAGATTTCCGGCCCCATTCCGCCGGAGATCTCTGCCATCTCTACACTTAAATACCTTAACCTCTCTAACAATCTCATTAATGGTACATTGCCCTTGCAACTCTCCTTGCTCAACAATCTGGAGGTTCTTGATTTGTATAACAATAATATGTCTGGGAACTTGCCGCTTGTGGTCATACAGTTGCCAAATCTCCGCCATTTGCATCTCGGGGGGAACTTCTTCTCCGGTGTGATTCCGCCGGGGTATGGAATGTGGCAGTTCATGGAGTATTTGGCGGTGTCTGGAAATGAGCTTCAAGGTCCGATCCCGCCGGAGATTGGTAATCTGACGAAGCTTCGTGAACTTTACATTGGGTATTATAATACCTACGACGGCGGTTTGCCGCCGGAAATTGGAAACTTATCGGAACTGGTTCGATTGGATGCTGCTAACTGTGGGTTGACGGGTGAGATCCCTCGCGAACTTGGAAAACTTAAGAAATTGGATACTCTGTTTCTTCAGGTGAACGGCTTTTCTGGGCCTTTGATTCCAGAACTTGGGAGCTTAACGGGATTGAAATCCATGGATTTATCTAACAACATTCTTGTTGGTGAGATTCCGGAGTCATTCTCTCAACTGAAGAACTTGACGCTTTTGCATCTTTTCAGGAATAAGCTTCATGGAGCTATTCCACAGTTCATCGGTGAGTTGCCGGAGCTGGAAGTGTTGCAGTTGTGGGAAAATAACTTCACTGGTTCTATTCCTTATAGTTTGGGGAAGAATGGGAAGCTCGTTGTTCTCGACATTTCATCAAACAAGTTGACTGGAACTTTGCCTCCCGATATGTGCAATGGAAATAAACTTCAAACTCTGATAACCCTCGGTAATTTCTTGTTTGGTCCAATCCCTGAATCTCTTGGTAGATGCGAGTCGTTGAGCCGTATTCGAATGGGGGAGAATTTTCTCAATGGTTCCATCCCGAACGGTCTTTTCGGTTTGCCTAATCTTTCTCAAGTTGAGTTGCAGAACAATTTTCTCACCGGAGAATTTCCAGTCACTGATTCCGTCTCGGCAAATCTCGGCCAAATTAGTCTCTCAAACAATCGGCTCTCGGGATCCCTTCCATCGATGGTTGGAAATTTCTCCGGCGTCCAGAAGCTTCTACTCGATGGGAACAAATTCTCCGGCCAAATCCCACCTGAAATCGGACGGTTACAGCAGCTGTCAAAGATTGATTTCAGCCACAACAAATTCTCCGGTCCAATCGCTCCGGAGATCAGCCAATGTAAGCTCTTAACCTTCGTCGATCTCAGTCGTAACGAACTCTCGGGTGAGATTCCGAATGAAATCACCGCAATGAGGATATTGAACTATCTGAATCTCTCAAGAAATCACTTAATCGGAAGCGTTCCTGCTTCAATATCCTCAATGCAGAGCTTAACATCTGTTGATTTTTCATATAACAATCTCTCTGGTTTAGTTCCGGGCACGGGCCAGTTTAGCTACTTCAACTACACTTCATTTCTAGGCAACCCAGATCTCTGCGGTCCGTACTTAGGACCTTGCAAAAATGGGGTCGGCAATGGCACACAGCAGCCTCATTTAAAAGCCTCACTCTCTTCTTCTGTGAAACTTCTGCTTGTCATTGTTTTGCTCGTCTGCTCGATCGCATTTGCCATTGCAGCAATCATCAAAGCTCGGTCGCTAAAACGAGCAAGCGGGTCTCGAGCTTGGAAATTAACCGCATTCCAAAGACTAGATTTCACAGCAGATGACATTTTGGACTGTTTGAAAGAGGACAACATTATTGGGAAAGGAGGTGCTGGGATCGTTTACAAAGGTTTTATGCCGAGTGGCGATCACATCGCTGTGAAAAGACTGCCGGCGATGGGGCGAGGATCATCCCATGACCATGGATTCAATGCTGAGATACAGACTTTGGGGAGGATTAAACATCGTCACATTGTTAGATTATTGGGTTTCTGCTCAAACCATGAAACCAATCTTCTGGTTTATGAGTATATGCCTAATGGGAGTTTAGGGGAAGTTCTACACGGGAAGAAAGGTGGGCATTTGCAATGGGACACAAGGTATAAGATCGCCATTGAAGCTGCTAAAGGTCTTTGCTATTTACATCATGACTGTTCGCCATTGATTGTCCATCGAGATGTAAAATCAAACAACATTCTTCTGGATTCTGATTATGAAGCTCATGTTGCTGATTTTGGGCTTGCCAAGTTTCTTCAGGATTCAGGCACATCAGAGTGTATGTCCGCCATAGCTGGTTCTTACGGATACATAGCTCCAGGTATAGATTTAATGTCTTATTACTCAAATATGGTTGTGGTTGAAATGTCATTGTCATTGTCATCTACATTATTATTATTATTATTATCATCTGTTCTGGGTTTGACTTAATTCAGATATTGAAATCACTACTGATTAGCTTAGCTTGACAATTTTCCTTTTCTTGGTTTGTAGAATATGCCTATACATTGAGAGTAGACGAGAAGAGTGATGTTTATAGCTTTGGAGTAGTACTCTTAGAATTGGTGAGTGGGCGGAAGCCCGTCGGAGAATTTGGCGATGGGGTCGACATAGTTCAGTGGGTCAGGAAAATGACTAGTCCCAACAATGAAGGGGTAGCGAAAATCATAGATCCACGGCTCTCCTCAGTCCCGCTGAATGAAGTAACTCATGTATTCTATGTAGCAATGCTATGTGTGGAAGACCAAGCCGTGGAGAGGCCAACAATGAGAGAAGTAGTTCAAATCCTCACAGAACTCCCAAGGCCACCTTCAAAACAAATAAACTCAAAAGAAGCCGAAGTAACAACCCCGACGCTGCTGCCATCGTCCCCAGTGGTGGCATTAGATTCACCGAACAAAGCACAGCCACCACCTGATCTTCTGAGCATTTGAAGTAGTAGGAACTTGGGGGGAGGGTTCATAGAATAGAGTTTGATGAAAAAGGGGAATCCAAAAAGAGGATCAAGTCCTGATTCGATGAGGGATTAAATTAGTGTTTGTGTATTTGGTCTGACTTTAAGGAAAGGAATAGGAAAGTTTGTGTGTGTTTGTGTACAGTTTAGGGAGATGGGATTGGGATTGGGATTGTTCTGCTGCTGCTAAGACTGAGAGACTGAGATGGCTGTCATCATCATTATTTATCAGTACACAGTAAGAGATGAAGCAGCTTAGTGGTAATGGTACCTTCTGTGTTTTTTACTGTGTGGAAGTCTGCTTATAAACTAAATGTTGCAGTGTTTTTCTTTTTGTAAGTTTTATGGTGTGGGGGAAACAGTGTCATTTCATGTCAAGGATCAAGATGCCTTCCTTCACAAACCAAACCATTGACACATCATATCAATCCACTCTTTTTCTTTTTCTTTGTAATTCTTTAGCTTTTCAAGCTTAATACACTATTCTTTTAGACTTTTTTTTTTTTTTTTCTTCTTTTTGAACTAGTTGTGTTGGCTGATGAAAATGTTTATTAGTTTATCTTGAGGGTGTGTTTGGCTGTGGACCGAAAAGGGTATCTTGAAAAAGACTTTTAAAAGAGTTCTCTAATGTATTTGGAGTTTTGTAATGTTATTGTTTTTGTATTGACATCAAAGAAAAACCAACTACTCACCCACTTCCATATCACGAAAGACAAGAATGATACAATCACGAAAGACATCCTTCTATGAAGATGCTAAAATTGCAATAACATTAGTAGATTTGTTCTCCACTCTAGGGATGTAACAAAAATGACAGATACTAACAAGTTTGATTTGGTCTCTTCTTGACTTAGGATTGTGCAATAACAGCGTATTGGGACTTCATTTTTGCAGTTTTTGGTTTCTTTCTGTTAAGTTTTACAAAAACAAGTTTCTTCTTTATCAATAATTTTTTTTTTCTTTTTAATCTATTTATTGTTAGCTACGAAATCATTTGAGAATGATGTGAATAAGTAGTATTGAAACATTAATTAATGAAGCAAATTTGATGAGGAAGTATGTAGGAGTACTAGAATTTTATTTATTTTTATTTATTTATTTTTCTTTTGACGTTTAGAATACCATTTAGTAACTAATGTGAGCTAAACCAGAAATTGACTCATTATGGTAAGGAAAAGTTTAATTTAGTTTGAAACAAATTTTCTTTACTTAAATATATGGTTGAATCTTGTTTAATAACTTTATATTGCACTAATATGTATTGAAAATCACTTTAACTACAAGTCATGGCTATGCAGATGGTTATTTGGTTAAAAACTAAAGACTTATAAATATTTTAAAATTTTAAAGAGCAAAAATGTTGAGAGTCAGTGAAAAAAATATAAATTAAAAATAGATTAAATTACAAATTTGTACAGGATATAAATTGAATTTAATTGTTATGATTTTAAGAGTATAACTTTAGTCTGTATAAGAGTTTAGTTTATATATCAAATGGTATAACAATTTGGTCTTGATGTGGTTGCACGTTATAAGTTTTTTTCTTTTTGATCTCCTTTTATCTTCTCGAAAACTTTATCTATGATTCTATTTTTTTACTAAATCCTAAAACTTTCATATAGTAATGACAATAATAACTTGTAAGATTTTGATTAACCCACAAAAACTAAAATGAGTTCAAATGATAAAGACAAAATTAAACATTTAAAAATCATATAAATTAAATGGAGATAGACACCTAGCAAGACTAACAAAATACAATTATGGATATATCAAATGGAATCAAACGATTTAAACTTTGTAAATCTAGAAAATAAATAAATAAATAAAGGTTGAAAAGTTGAAAATCACCTCGGAAGAACCATGCATGAAAGACTAAAAATGTATGATTTTTTTATTTATCAGTTGTATCATTAATATGACTTCTATATTTCATATTTAGCTCTTCAATAATATCACCTTGATATAATTCTTATTATGTTAATGATATATTTTATTTAAATAATATCACTTATATACTTTGATTGTTTTTATAAATATACATTCATCAAGGATTCAAAAAGAAAATGTGAAAAAGAAAGCCAAACATGCAAAATACAATAACATATCAAATAAGTTCATTAATAAAAACAACACATCAATGATATATTTATATTATTGATATACTTAATAGTACTTACTAATATACTATTCAATACACAATGTTTTACTTTTACTTGGCATAAATTTTAATATACTAATGATTTAGTAAAATTGTTTTATCAACAATAATGTTATACTGGATAACTTACATTTATAAATGAGATATTACTAGTAATACGCTAGTACACTTCAATTCTTTGTAGTATTATTGACACACACTTCAATTCATGTATCTTTGATATATCATTGATATACCTTTATTTGATATATTTTATAAGTCAATGTCACAAATGCACCATGAATTGAAACTAATTTTTTTAATAAACAAGCAATTAAGTATATACAAAAACCATATTAGATTTGAAATTAACATAAGTCCAAATTGAAACTATTCCAAAACCATAAGACTAATTCATAAGGTTAAATTATACAACTTTGAACTTTAAGGTGGTTTGAATTACCTGTCCTAGACTTTTAACAATTTTATTTTTATATTTGAATTATAAAATAGGTTGAAGAAAAACCCTTCAACTCTAAAAGAGTCCAAAGAAAGAAAAAAAAGAAAAGAAAACAATTATTAAAGTAAAAGGTGCAAATTGACATAGGAACTTATGGGTAAAAAGTAGAGGACATAGCCATATAGAAGAAGTCATTAATTACCACTATTTTTATTTTATTTTAAAAAACAATGCCAAAATTATATACGGAATCAATTTTTACAGCTTGTGGCTATGTCCTTTAAAATATGATATTGTGAACAAAATTGAAAGTGAAATGTTAAGTTAATGAAATAATTTAGGAATATTTGGTATAGTTTTGAAGATGAAATAATATATACAAAAATGGAGAGTAGAAGAAGAAATAAATAGAAAGAGAGGGGAGCGTGATTGGCGGGAAAAGGGTTAGAGATGATGGAGGTTGGTGATTTTGATAGATAGGGATAGGGTTATTTTGGTGATATTTGAATAATAAATAAAGAAAGTAAAAGCTGAATACAGAATATTATGGGATTTTTTATTGAGAGCCCCAAATATTCTATTTGCATTTCTTCAGGGGGACACCACAGTTTACCGTTTTTTTCTTTTCTTTTCTTTTATAAAATGTATTTTTATTCATTTTTTGGTATTAATTAAAGGAGAAATGAAATGTCTCTCTCTCTTTTTAATTTATTTTTTAGGTAATAATAGTATATCAAAATCGAATCACTGACGTGGCACGTCCCATCCATTTTCACAGCCCCGGATTCTCTGTTAAAAAATTATTACAGTTTTGTATTTTTTTCTTTTTCAATTTTGAAAAACCTTTACTTTACATTTACCAATTACCTACTCTATCAACCTTTATGATGCTCAATAGTTCCATCTTCTTATTCTCATAATAATGGTACTAAAAAAAAAAAAACTACTTTAATTTTGATCCATTTCATGCCCTTTGAGCGTTTTTACCTAACCTAACCAACTTTTAAATGCTAATTAAAGACTTGATTGATCTTAACCAAACAAGAAAATGTTATAGGGGCAAAATAGTAATTTTATTTGTTTATGTTATAATTATACTTAGTAGTAGTCAAAATATGAACCTAAAGAGTTATTAGTCACAAATGTGATGTGCAGCTTTTTAATAAGACAAAAACAAAAATACTTATGCACCAATGTAATGACTCAACTATAGGAAAAGTATTTTAGTTAAACAAAATGAAAAAAGCTTATTCAAATTCCCTTTTTTACCAGGGGGCGAGGGCGAATTCTAAAGAAATCGATAGGAATAAGATTTGGTTAGACCCTTATATTAGCTAAATTGATGGTCAATAAGAGAAATAAGTCACATATGTAATAAAAGTTTTTTAGGTACCTTCATTTTTTCTTTTAAGTAGGATTCTCAATATGAACATGCACCAAAAATGGTGCATCGTCTTTAGGCGCACCATTCTTGATTAGATGTATAGTTTTCTAAATCCTCTATTTCGATTTCATGCACTCCGATATTCTATTCAATAAAAACTAATCAATAATAAAATATATAATATATATCTTATATTATATCATATTTTTAACATAATCCACGACACACTTGTCATTCGGAGAGCTTAAAAAAACTCTAATAGTCTATGAAGTTTTATTTACCATTGTTCATTATGACAGATTTTTTTTTTTTTTTTTATTTTTTATTTTTCAGAAATATATATCAATTATTTAATGGAGTATATATGATAATTGTTCCAATAAAATCTAATGGGTATAGATGGCCCACATGAAATCTCTCGAGTGGGGTCCATAAATACCTTATTCCTGCACGTGGTTGGGTATCATATATATTCTTGTGGAATTTATTATTATTTCTTTAACTTGGCCAAGAATTTGAATTATGCAAACAATTGTAAAGAAACGGATAGGAAATAAATTTATGTAAAAAATACAAAACAAAAAAATAAAATGATTATCAAACTAAATGGTTATCCTTCCTACCGAGTCAAACTTTTTTTTCTTTGTTTAAAAACCTAATTTTTAAAACACCAAGGTCGATTTTTTGAGGTTTTTATGTGGATGACATATTCAAATACACTTTTATGATTAATTACCTACCCATAAATGTACGAAATCTAATCTTCTACTTATACTAGAGTGATTTTACAACCTATCGTGTTAAAGATGACCATGTCTATGGTAACCTTAAGGTGATGGCCATCTCTATCGCGATATAATTATTTGGTTGTATTTCCCCATTTTTCTCACAATTTGTTGTGTTTTTAGGTGAGAAAAAATTTATAGCTAAGGATCACATGGCCATTCCCAACGCAATATGTACAGTTTGTTGTGTTTTCCCATGAAACATTCAGTAAAAAAATATATCGCAATAGAGATGATCATCGCATTAGGACTACGATCGACATAACCATTCTTAATGCGAAATATTATTAAATGCGTTAGTGCATTCTGACACAAATAGAAAATTAGATTTTCTACATTTACATTAGTCCATTCTTTAGCTTATAAAAAAGTCATTAAAAATAAGAAAAAAAAAAAACTCTTGATTCATTTAACTTTTAAATCCTTGGAAATCATTTTTGAAAAAAAGGACTCTTAATGTGGGATCGAATTGGTCATCCCTTCTTGCGTTATATGCTTACTCTAATGACACTAGCTTCTATCTAATTTTAACATTTATTTGAATTATTTAGGGTTTAATCATGTAAAATCAAATATTTTTTAGGTATATTTATTGAATCAGATAAAATATTAAAAAGAAAATCCAAAATTAGTTGCAAAGGTATGCTAATAACAAGAATATGTTCCACTAAACAAAATAACTAGTGTTATTAAAAATATTAAACAAAAATGACCAGCTTTGCATTTTTAAAGGGTATATTTTAGTTTATACAATTTGAGAGGGCAACTAATTTCTTTAATATATCATTTTGCTATACGATAATCTAAACCTAATACTTATCTCATATAAAATTGATTATGAGAGAAAAATCTTTACATCTCCATCTTGTCTTTACATTTAAAAATAACTTTTATTTTGTCTTTCGTTGCAATCATTCAAATCGATGTAGTTGCAAGCTAAGTGATATATTCTTACATATACAGATGTGATCAAACTATAGATATGAAACATCACAATTTAATCAATGGAATATCACTTAAACAAACAATCATGTCTTTTGCCCTTTAAATTTTCATAAATTTCTATTTTGCTGGACAACAAGGGCTAAATCGAAGTTGGAGTCTTGTTATCTATTATTTAAAAGTAAAATAAAAATAAGAGCTAAATTGGTTGTTTTTTTGTTTTGTTTGTTTTTTTTTTTTTTTTAATAGAAAAATAGAGGATGAATAGCTAATTTGAATTTTTAAAGAGCAAATAGAACAAACAAATAAGCTCAAAATGAGAAAACTTGGATAATTTAGTAAGTGAGTATAGATTATTAGACCTTGGAAGTTGTATATAGGTGGAAGGAAAACTTGGATAAAGGGCTTTGTTGGGAGTACCAAATTCCTAGTGGGGTTTAGTTTGTTGAAAAATCTCCCCACCATGAGAGGCTAAAGGACAATATGGCCTCTAAATGACAAACTACTTTTAAACAAAATCTCCCAAATACTGACCACTTTGGAGTTTGGACACTCAAATTTGGACCTCTACTTATATATTTAACCCTACTTCCTACGCCCTACCTTCTAACCCTACTACTTTCCATGCATATATCTTCACTTAATGTTGTGTCATCTAATTTAATTAATGGATGACCATTATGTCAGGGGCAATTAGATCTACCCACGTGTCACAATCTTACTTTGCCTTTTTGTTTTATTAGAAATAACTCTCGATCATCTATATACAATACTACGAGTCTTCCTTTTCCTTCAATAACAAAAATGTTAGGACATTCCACCTTGTATGAACCAAGATTAGGATGGGTACATGAATGAACCAAGATTAGATTTGAATGGGAGGGATCTTGAGAATATGAAAGTAATAAAAAAAAAAAAAAAAACTTCAAAGAATTAAAAGTTACTACATATATCAACTAGACACTCTCCTTTTCGATGACTCAATTATAACAACTCCAAAGTTAAGTGTACTTAGCTTAGCTTCGAGTGATTAGTCTATAGAATTTCATTTTAAGCGATTTCCTAAGAATTTTTCTAAGATTTATGTAAGGACAAAATGTGCCGAAAAGACCTGTATTGGTTTGTGGATGATAGTTTTCACTCTTAGACGTAGTATATCGAAGCCATCAGGTGTCAAATTCAAATTCCAAGTCCTAATCTAAATCATGGGCGGGGTGTTATAATAAAAATAATTTTGCATAAGTCACATTTTTGTAACAGTACGTACTTATTTCATGAATAACTCAATGTCTAAGACTATATAACACAAAAGGTTAAGTTCCAATTCACATAAGCTTAGTTAATAGGAATGTAATTATTGAACTTGTTGAAGCTAAAATCTAGGTACGTATAGGGAAGTTAGATGTGTTTTATTATAATACGTATAATTAAAGTATGGACTATGTATGTGGGTTAGTATTTTATCACATTAGATTAATTTATTAATTTGAGCTCTATTACGTAATCTATTTAATTAAGGCACTAAATTCTTAATTGAATATGGATTTAATGGTAGAAGTCAGGAGCGAATTTGTGGAGGAGTCCGGGGCAATGTCCCCCAAATTGGGGATGTCATACATTTGTATATGTTATTTTTTATAAAAGATAAAAAGAATGTCATACCCTTTTTCCTTTTACTTTTTATTATTATTTTTTATTTTTATACATCTTTATATATATATTTTTTTAATTCTTAACTTTTAAATTGCAATGAACTTAATTCCATTTTGATTTTTCTCTCGTACACAAATATTTTTGGATTTTTACAAATATTGATTGAAATTTTTGTTTATGTATCTAGGTGAATAATTCTCTAAAAGTTTATAATAATTTTGTACTTAGTATTACTTAATATAGATATTAAATATCATTTAAAATTGCATTTGTATGAATGTTAAATTACAGGTTTAGCTCCTATATTTTGAACATTTTAACTAATAAATCCTTAAACTTTCAATTTTGAATATAGTTTCTAAAAAACGTTTAATAAATCTATATGAAGTACTTCACTTTTATATCTAATAGATATTAGCAATATTAAAAATGTGACATCCCAAATTTTCAGGTAATTTTTTAAAAAAAAGTTAATTATCTTGAATTATTTGGTTAATTGTTTAAATTGTGAGGATTAATTGGATTATGTTGAGAAAACAATTCAATTCAAAATAATTGTGATAAAAGATTTGGATTTAATTCAATTAGTGGAAAGTTGAATTTATTTGTGGGAGATTTAAAAGTTGATTGAACTTGGGTGGGATTTAAGAAATTGGTTAATTTAAGAAAAATGAGGCTAAATTGGAAATGAATTTACAACGAGATATTTTGATTAAATAAATTATTTAGTAGTGGTTGGATAAGATTTGATTTGATGGGTTGAGAAAAATTATATCAAATATGTTGTTGTGTTTTGTTTTAGAAAAAAAAAAGAAAAAGGGAAATATATATATATATATATATATATATATATAGGGTTTTGGAAAAAGGAAAGGAAAAGAGAATTTAAAGAGGTTGGGATTTGTGCTCTAAAGCCTCGTAATTGATTAGTTAATTAATTTAATTATTAATAATGCAATATTAATTTATTCATTAACGGAAAAATCCAAAGTTATTCCATAAAGTCTTGAACATGTATGTCGTTGATATACTGGTGGATTATGTTCAAGGAATAACCTAAAGGTTTATAGTCATTGGATAAAGTAAGGTGCTTTATCCTAGCGACACTATAGATACAACTCATTTTGTAATAGTTACAAATGGTTTGATCCAAACTGTTCATGTGAAGACATGTAAGTGGGGATATACTATACAAAGAGTTTGTATAAGACTTGACTGTGAAATATTTAATCTCTCTTTGTAAATTCGTTAATCGATGAGATTAATATTTCATAGGATGATCATGTGCGACTCGATGAGATTAATATTTCATAGGATGATCATGTGCGACTCGATCTTAATCCTGAGTGGCTTATGAACTCCTATCTGTGAGGTCGATCATTTCATTTGCATGGGTGAGATTTTCCCGAGTTGCCGACTCAATAAACCTACCATTTTGAGGATTTGACTAAATGGGGAGCTGGGAACATAATTTCACGAGATGAAATTCGCTACTTCCTAGATAAGGTAAGTGGATGAGTAGTTCCCTTAAGCACTGATTTTGAGTCTTGAACAAGAGGTCCCACCCTTTCACTGGCCCGAGAAGGACTTAGTTTATGGTTGGACCATAAACAAATTGTTCATTAGAGAAATCAGTGATACTTAAGGATAAGAAGTAATTACAGTAGTAGAATGGACATTTGACCCAACTGTAATTATGAACAACTCGTGAAGCATCGACTTGCGTAAATTGATTATATCCATGGATACAACTTGTCCTACAGTGCAAGAGTTCAACTATGGGTCAATAGTGGTTTGCCCAATAGTTAATGAATGAAGATTAGTTTAATTAGTTAATCTTTGATCATTGGAGCTTATAATCTGTAGGTACATAGGGTTCCCTTGTTAGCTCACCACGAACCAACAATGATCAACAATGTTGAAAGAAAATTTTGAAATGTTCAAATTTATGAGGGAAAATATTAATTGCATTGGATATAATTAATTACATGATTTATTATAAAGCTTATTTGAATAAAATTCAAACTATAACTTTAAAATATAGAGAATTAATTTATTTGAATATGATTCAAATAAATAATTATTTATTTGGATGAAATCCATATAAATAAATAGAGGGAGAATTAATTAATTAATTTGAATTGGATTCAAATAATTAATTATTTAATTTGGATGAGATTCAAATTAAAGATTTTGTAAAAAAATAAAGATTTAAATATTTTAAACCATTTAATATGTAACAACCCAACTAAAAAGACTCCTAATCGGATCATTACTCAATACATGCTTAATCTTAAAACGGCATTGTTCGAAATAGTTAAAGAGGTCGGAATTGTGTGGGAACCAAAAATTTGATTTTGACATACTTTTAAAGAGAGATAATCAATTAACAAAGTCAAAAAAACATGGCTCGAAGTACCCCTAAAAGAATTATTTAGCTGGAAGAAAACTACTAGAAATACTTATCTCAAAGCAAACTCAAAAAATTTGGACGTAAAGGCAAAACGAAGAAAAGAAGAAGAAAAAAAAAAACTATGCAGAAGCTACTGTGAGTCCCATAATGCCTCAAAGATTCTTCTTGCCATTCGTCGGCACATCCTTCCCTTTACCTGGAAGACATAAAACAGAAAAGGGAGAGTATGAAAATTACTTAGTAAGTAACCCCACTACTGGAGTCCAGCTAAATACCTAACTAGTGAGCACCCTAAACTAGCGGAGCAGGCACAATTCTACTTTTCACCACCCCTACTTAACTTTAGTAACTAGTTAGACCCGCCCTACTGTTGGCAATTGGCATGCACGAGCCTCCCGTAGGAGAAACTTACCTCTGGTGATCCTGAAGGAACACGAACTGGTGATCCCGAAGGAACACAAATTGGTGATCTCGAAGGAACACAAACTGGTGAACACACAGTCATGTAGGAGGTAACATCACAAACATGCATAGTTGGTAGGGTACATGAAAGGTCGCCCATCGTGATTTCATAACATTTCTCATACAATTCATGCCCAGTAATACATAGCAGGTAAGGTACACAGAATGTCTCACATCATAGTTTCATAATATTTCTCATGCAAGTCATGCCTAGTAATACATAGCAGGTAAGGTACATAGAAGGTTCCACATCATAATTTCATAACATTTCTCATACAAACATACTATTGAGGAGCTTATATTATATCAGAGATAACAATCTCCTGGGTGACCCAAAAAAACAACTTGCTATCCAAAATGTCAGGCCTACAAATAGTTCCAGTAGTAAAGTTACTTACCTTGGAATTAGATCTAATTAGTTATCCAAGCTGCCAATATACATAAATCTCAAACCTGAGTTAAACCCTGACTTAAGCTTAAATTCATAAATACAACTAGATTAAATCCTACCTTCTACAACGAGGTAACTTTAAGCCATCACGCTACTCCGCTTGCTTTTGACTCCAAGGCTCCTCCAAAATTGTCAGGTTCGAAACTCCAAATTGAGGCACACCAAATGTTAACCCAAAATTCAACAGTAAACAAGGTTCAACAAGAACTCCAAAAGATTGCCCACTGCCTTACCCAAAAAAATTGGCAACAGAAACGTCCCTTAACAGCAGCAACGACCGCGAAATTGGAAATAGAACAGGGCGGATGGCAGAATGGCGTGCGACTGGTGCGAATAGAACCTGGCGGCCCGATCTGGAGGAGACGACGACCGGCTCGACCGGCAACAATCTGGCGTGGCGACCGATGGTGACGCTGGATCGAGGACGAGAGGCTGCCGAGAGAGCGAGAGAGTGTCGCGAGTGAGAGAGACTGTCGAGGGTGAGCAAGAGAGCCGCGAGAGAGAAACTGCCGAGGGTGAGCGAGAGAGCCGCGAGAGAGAGAGAGAGAGAGAGAGAGAGAGAGAGACTGCCGAGGGAGGGAGAGAAGGTACTGCGAGAGAGGGAGGGAGAGAGGGTACTACGAGAGAGAGAGACTGCCGAGGGAAGGAGAGTCTGTCGAGAGAGAGAGAAGGTTTTTCTTTTCTTTCTTAAATGCACGCAACCCGAGGAGCCTCCTACCTACATAAATAACCACATTAAACCCTAATTCCTCTTAAATCTCTTCTTTTTCCCTAATAAATCTCACCAACCCAACTCCCAAATTAAATTCATTTAACCCCCCCCCCACCCCCCCCCCCCCCCCCCCCCCCCCTCTTTTCCAAGTTTATCACCCAAAATTTAGGATAAATAATTTTCCAAAATGCACCTAGAACTTTGGGGTATCACAATCTCCCCTCCTCAAGAAGCTTTCATCCTCGAAAGCTCAAACTTGGAACAACTTCGGGTATTCCGATCGCATCTCCTTCTCCCTTCTCAGGTTGCTTCCTCGAACTGATGATTTTGCCATAAGACTTGCATTAGTGCTATCTCTCAATTGCGCAAAGTCTTCACTTCTCTTGCAAGAATTTGTACAGGTTTCTCTTCATAACTTAAATTCTCACTCAACTGTAAGGGCACAAAGTCAACTATATGAGAGGGGTCCTGTCACACCCCAACCCAGATTTACTCTATACCTAGGAAGGAGCATGATCCTATTTCCCAGCATAAAACTCTATATTTTATACACCATAAAAGAATAGCAAATCATACAACAATCTCTTTATCAGATCAGAAGAACGAGTAAACTTTCAACTAACATATCTGAATATACTCATAGTAGGTACAACACGTCCCTCTTTCACTATACCCTCAGTAAAGATGTTTATTACATGAAATAAGAGCATTCTAAATATTTACAACTATCCCAGAGGTTGGCTTCCAGATAGGTCCAGACGAGATTCTTTAGTAGGCTAGGCGTCCCGGACACGCTCGCTACCTGAAACAGCAAACAGCAACAAACTGAATGAGCAAACGGCTCAGTGAGTGACTAAATCTACTAAAACTAATCATATTAACTTAAATCCAGTTTGTAAGATAGTAACCATCGCATAACCCATCCCAACGAATTATCAAGATTCACTTTCCACTATGCATGTATATCTATCAATTCTCATGTTACACAAATTTCCTATCTATTTAGTGCCTTCACTTTCCGTCCCTCAGCACTTATTCATGTATAACTACAATACCATGTGCCTTCACATGAGATCCCTCAGCACAGGTAACAAACTCTATCTACGCTCAAGTGTCTTCTCACAGAATCCCTCGGCACGAGCTAGATGTGATAGGTTACTACATGCCTTCACTTACAGTCCCTGAGCATTGTAGTCCATTCTCTACTGTTATTCAAGTGCCTTCTCAAATCCCTCGGCACTTAATATCACGCTTACTCACAAGTAGCTTTCACCATAAGGTCCCTTAGCCACTATTGCGCTTAAACATTTGTAATAGTATTCTTTTAAATCACTAACACATCTCATACATAAAGCAAACTACCATGCATCACGTTTCCTCATCACTATGCGTACTAAGTTTAACACAAGATATAACAAACAGTCACTCACAATCGGTCCCAGCTCTAAGTGGGTTATAAGCCTCTCCGAGCTCTTCTTGGCCTGAAAATACACAATCCTCAAGTTTAGTTTTCCATAATCTCCCCTTTTCCTTTAACATTCAGTAGCATCGTTACTCTATAGAAATTAGTAAGCTACCAGTGTTACTCAAAAGATATTCAAACTGTACTAGCGACACTGCGTTGATTAAAACCAGCGAAACTACCTTGAGGAGCGATACCCAGCGATACTCTAGCGAGAGTTGTGAGACGCAAGCCTATCTTTGCGTTGCAGCGTTACTTTTTCTGCTGCTCAGTTTCTCGCTTACTCAGCGATACTTTCGCTGTGACAGAACCGTTTCCTTCTTCCTTTCTTCTTCCTTCTTCAATCTGCTAAACATTTCGTTTCAATCAATTTCAGTACGTTCTTCCTTCTACAAACTTGTTAGAATACAGGTCCTTCATCTTACCTCAAAATTTCATGAAGAACCTCCTCTCCGTTTAGGACATAACCTTCGACAACTCCAAGTTGCCTCTAATCACCCGACAGTTCAACTCCCGTCTCTTCTTCCTCAGTTTGACACACAATTAGACAATTTCAGCTCAAACATCCTTCATGAATTCTGCTAGAAATCGAGTTAACTTACTAACCTCAAAGTTTCAGCCCTAACCTTCGTCTCTTCAATTTGTTCTTCCTCCAAAACCGAGCATCACTCTGAAGAGATCACAGCAGCCGAAACCTCTGTCAAACTCGAGTTTCTTTCACAAATTCAATGAGATTTCTGCTTCAGATCAGCATGAACATCTTCTTCTACCTCCCTTCGATGTTTCGCCTTAATATGGACCCAACTCGAGCTCTGAAATGCAAGCAGAACAATTGAATTCTCAGTCCACTTATATATATATATATCACTGACTTGTTCTCCATTCCAACTCTATATTATAATCCGTTCGATGCATACCTCCTATGCTCAGCTTCAGCAACGCACACGGCCTCTGATGATAATTCATTCCAAACTCTCTCGCCAAACATACGCGTTACCTTCTATCAGCCAACACTCCTTGTCCAACGCATACTCGCCTTCGACGCATGGTAGCGTTCACCGCATAATGGACTCACCGCAGATCAGCTCCCAAACCCCTCGTGGCCTTTACTTCCACCGGCACACTGCATTCAATGCGTTTAACGCATAATGATCCTCGGTACCAAGTGATCCTCCACGCCTTTATATCCTCAACGCGTCACAACTTCAACGCATAATAAGCTTCCCTCACCTTTTCGTTTACACCAAAATTACCACCTCCACAACAGGTTGCCATCAACGCATAGCTTACACTTAGCTATTTTCCCACTCCAAATGCAAGCCAGCCAACTACTTTTGCACATTCACCCATCTCTTGGCCCCTTCTTCTTTGCGTTCCCAATAAAATAGATGCGGGGCTTACAATTACTACCTCCTTACAAAGATTTCTTCCCCGAAATCAGTAGGTAGCACACTCTTTACTCAAATAAACTTGGATATTGCTTAAGCATTTGCTCCTTCGACTCCCATGTTGCTTCTTCTATCTCGTGATTTCTCCATAACACCTTAACCAATGGAATCACTTTGTTTCTTAAAACTTGTTCTTTTTCATCTAATATCTGTACTGGCTTTTCCTCATAGCTCAAATCTTCATTAAGCTCCATTGGTTGCGTTGATAACACATGAGTAGCATCAGGTATGTACTTTCTCAACACTGATACGTGGAATACATTATGTATCGTAGACATTTCAACAGGTAAAGCTAGTCTATATGCCATTGGTCCAACCCTTTCTAATATCTCATAAGGCCCGATATATCTAGGACTCAACTTCCCTTTCTTGGCAAATCTCAAAATTCCTTTCCACGGTGATAACTTCAAAAATACTTTGTCTCCAATCTCGAATTCAAGATCCTTCCTTCTGTTGTCCGCATAGCTTTTCTGACGGTCCCTAGCTGCCTTAAGATTTGCCTTAATCAGTTCTACCTTTTCTGTTGTAACCTGCACAATTTCTGGTCCAACTAACTTTCTTTCACCCACTTCTCCCCAACAAACTGGGGTTCTACATGGTCTACCATACAGTGCTTCATAGGGAGCCATCCCAATACTCGCTTGATAACTGTTGTTATATGCAAATTCCATCAAAGGTAAGTGCACATCCCAGTTACCTTGAAACTGCAACGCACAAGTTCTCAGCATGTCTTCCAAAGTTTGAATAAGTCTGCTCAGATTGCCCGTCGGTCTGAGGGTGAAATGCAGTGCTGAACTGTAGCTTAGTTCCCAATGCGTTTTGCAAACTTCCCCAAAATTTGGAAGTAAACCTAGGATCTCTATCTGATGTCACTGTTACAGGTACACCAAACTGACTCACGATCTTGTCCACATACAGTTGTGCTAGTTTGTCTAAAGTGTAGGTCGTTTTAACTGGTTTAAATCGTGCCGTCTTTGTTAACCTGTCCACGATCACCCAGACTCCATTAACACCTGCTGATGTTCCCGGTAATCCAAACAGAAAGTCCATAGTAACATGCTCCCATTTCCACTCAGGAATAGGGAGTGGATTCAATAATCCAGCTGGCTTTTGTCGTTCAGGCTTAACTTGCTGACAATTTAAACATTTTGCTACAAATTCCGCTATTTCTCTTTTCATACCTGGCCACACATAGAATTTCCTCAGCGTTCTGTACATCTTGGTACTGCCTGGGTGCATAGCGTACGCCGAACTATGAGCCTATTCCAGTATCATATGTTTGATCTCTTCATCTTTTGGTACATAAATCCTGCCCTGTTTCAATAATACACTATCAGGTCTGACTCAAAATCCGTTCTCTGCTGAGTCTTCACCTCTTCTACTAACTTACTAATCATAGGATCAGCCATTTGCCTCTTTACAACTTCATCTACTAATTTAGGTTTCAACTGGAAATGTGCTAACAATGCTCCTGTTCCAGTTACTTCCAACCTAGCCACGCCGAAGCTCAACTCCTTGAGTAAGGACACCCTTATTGCATTCAGTAAACTTACTTCATTCTGAGACTTCCTACTCAAAGCGTCAGCCACCACATTTGCCTTTCCCGGATGATAGTTTATGGTACAATCATAGTCTTTAATCAACTCTAACCACCTTCTTTGCCTCATGTTAAGTTCTTTCTGATCAAAGATATATTTTAGGCTTTTGTGGTCTGTATAGATATGACATTTCTCTCCATACAGATAATGTCGCCATATCTTCAATGCTAACACTACCGCAGCCAATTCCAAATCATGAACAGGATAGTTAACTTCATGTGGCCTCAATTGTCTAAAGGCATAGACTATAACCCTGCCTCCCTGCATCAGCACACAACCCAACCCCTATAGGGCTTCAAATAGCGCCATGCCAATAGTGGCCTGGTAGCTGTTATTATAGACAAACTCCATGAGATGCAGGTGGGAGTCCCAACTCCCTGGGAAATTCGCAGGCGCGCAACATATCTTCCAATGTTTGGTTCAAATGCTCTGTTTATCTGTTAGTGTGGGGGTCAAATGTTGTACTGAAATCCACCTGAGTGCCTAATGCTGACTAGAGACTCTTCCAAATACTGGACGTAAAGCGAGGGTCTCCGTTAGACACTATCAAAACTGGCACCTCGTGCAACCTCACCACTTCTTTCATGTAAATTTGTGCCCACTTGCTCACCGAGTAGGTGGACCTACCTGGGATAAAATGTGCTGACTTGGTGAGTCTGTCTACAATCACCTATATTACTGTATGGCCCTTTACTGTTCTGGACAAACCCACGATGAAGTCTATATATACATTTTCTCATTTCCACTCAGGGACTTGTAGGAGCTGCAATAACCCTGCGGGCTTCTGCCTTGGAGCCTTTACCTGCTGACACACCAAGCATTTGTTGACAATCTTCGCCACCTCCCGCTTCATATTGTGCCACCAATAATGACGTTTCAGATCCTGATATATCTTGGTACTACAAGGATGTATTGAGAACAGCGAGCCATGAGCTTCTAACAATAATTCCTTCTTAACCCCACTGCCTGCCGGCACACACAAACGTCCTTAGTAAAAAAGGGCATTGTTCGAGGATACTGAGAACTCGTTGAATTGCCCTACCTCTACTTAACGAAACTTCTCAGCAAGGTATGAGTCATCTTGCTGTGCATCAATAATCCTTTGTCTCAAGGTTGGTTGCATCGACAATTGGGCCAATTGAGAAGTGACTTCTCCTATCGCCACTGCAATTCCTGCTCGCTCAAAGTTTATGCACAATTGAATTTGACTAGTAATCATGACTGCTGAATGGAATGCCTTTCGACTCAAGGCGTCCGCTACCACATTCGCTTTTCTAGGATGATACAAAATCTCGACGTTATAATCCTTCACTAATTCCAGCCACTTGTGCTGTCTCATGTTCAACTCTTTCTAGGTGAAGAAGTATTTTAAGCTCTTATGATCCGTGAAGATCTGTATCCTTTCCCCGTACAAGTAATGACTTCAAATTTTCAAAGCGAAGACGACCGCTGCCAACTCCAAATCATGGGTCGGGTAATTTTGTTCGTGGTTCTTTAATTGACGAGATGCATAAACAACCACCTTATTCTTCATATTTTAATTTTTTCAAGAAATCAAAGAACGCGATCAAACGCTTTCGCCGGGATTCAATTCCCTTCAAAAGAAGTGAATATATATATATATAAGTCAATCTCGGATATCAGTGGGCTTTGGTTCGCCCTTTGCAAGCCGCTGCCCAGCCGCTCTCTCTCCCTATTTCGCTTTGCCAGCATCATCTGTTCTTTGTGGGTTACTTTGAAATTTCAAGATTTGGTTAGGCCTAGATTGTTTTGGTAAGTATCTTTGGATTTTCTTGTAATTTAGTGATTATCCATTGGCGTTGGTTTTGATTGTTGTTACCCACTAGGTTTTGGTTTTAGATTCAAGCTTCGGAGAATTTTGGAACCGAAAGCAAGCTATCCAAGCGGTTTAAAGGGTCTATTTTAGTTCGATTTTGGTTGGATTCATTGTTTGAAGTTTGGAAGAAGATTGTGACTTAGTTGCATTTTAAGTAAGATTATTTGGTTTAATTGTTGAGTAAATTGTATTTGAAATCAAGCCTAAAGACTCAATTTAAGTTTGGATTTATGTTTTAGGGTTTTATTCAAGGATTTTGTGAGGATTGGCTGCTTGGTTAGCTATTTGCACCTAGTCTCAAGTAAGTAATCTCATTACTAGAATTGGCATTGTGCAAGACGATTTAGATAGCTAATTGAATTGTTAGTTTGAATGAAACTGAGAAACTTGACATGATTTATCTTGTTATATGAGCATGTTAACACTAGCTTGTGATTGATATAATTATGTGTGAGACTATGAGGCATGTATCGTAATTTATGCTAAAATTTACTGAAAGCTTGTGATAGCTTAATTAAGAAGTGATGATTGCCATCCTAATATTACTATGTTACCAAAAGCTTATTGGTTTCCTAACTATGTTACCAGGGACCTATGGGTTTCCTGCTATGTTCCCAGAAACCGACAGATTTTTTACTATGTTCCGAGTGCCGACGGGTGCCGTACTATGTATGCGTGTTAGGCTGGGTCAAATAACTCACTACATAACCATTTAGGATGAGTTATTTATGCATG
Organism: Citrullus mucosospermus; assembly: GCA_030954485.1. Lineage (NCBI taxonomy): Eukaryota > Viridiplantae > Streptophyta > Magnoliopsida > Cucurbitales > Cucurbitaceae > Citrullus > Citrullus mucosospermus. Next base: position 13,600,797 of record CM062064.1, read on the forward strand.
TCCCAATAGTATGATGTAATTATTGGATATAAGTGTTTAGTCTAACTTCGGTAGTGAGGTTACTTACTGAGTATTTTGTACTCTTGACGGTGCCATTGAGATTAGAATAATGCTTCTGCATGAGTCTTCATGTTTTCCTTTCGTTTTAATACTTGAGATTTGTTATTGAAACTAAAACTATGTTTTCCTCTATTTATTTTTTTGTGTCAAATTTCCTACTTTAATACATTAATGTTTTAGGGGTATCTCAACTAAAGATTTTTGGTTTAAATGACAGCAAATTTATTTACCCTAATAATACATTAATGTTTTAGGGGTATCTCAACTAAAGGTTTTTGGTTTAAACGACAACAAATTTATCTACCCTAATGATGTTTCCTCGATTTTTAGTAAAATTATGAAAAAGAGTCGTTTGAGATGTATGCATGCATATAGTGACAACCTACTTCAAGTCCTAGGAATTCGGGTCGTTACAAAAAATGTTTTAAAAGAAATCGTCTTATAAGACAAGAAAAGAAAAATAGTTTTGTATCTATTTGAACTTTAATTTTTAAATTTTGTAATTAATTAATACATTAGTTTTGAAAAGATGCTTAATTGTATATATTAATCACAAAGTTAAATTTAATGTCTAATATAACGTTTAATTTTTAACGTTTTCAAATATGTAAGACACTAATTAGTGCAATATTAATATTTTATGAATCTATTAAACACAAAAATAGAAAAATTTAGAGACCCATTTACATTTTTGTAAAGTCTAGAAACTATATATAAACAAAAATTTAGAAGTTTAGACTAATCCTCTCACCATATGTAATTGTGTCCCACCATCACAAGAAATTTTGGATCCGCCACTAGTAGAAGTTCATTCCTAATTTATTAGAGTTTAATAAGAACACATTATACAAATTTATTTTTGACAATTTGGCATGAATGGATTCTAGGGTCTATTCAATAAATTTTAAGTTTTTATGCTAACAGAATTTCACCCGACCTTTATGTGTTTCAACGATAAATTTGTAATTTAAAAAATAGGTAATTTATAATACAAAGAAAATGACTTTGATGCCAAAGTTAGAGAAGAAAAAAATCATATAGAAAGAAGAAAACTAGAACTTTAAATAATGTATTTATAGAGAAAGTATCCTAAAATTATTTTACTAATCTTGAACAAGTGAGAATTAGATCAAAGATTAAGTAGTCTTAGCTTATTTGAGGTAAGGTCTACTTTCATCTTAACTCTATTTTTATTTTATGTAGGTTTATTTATTTATTTATTTATTTATTATTTTACCTAATTTCGTCACATTGTCCCTAAGTGAAAGAAAAAACCTGAATAGGTTAATGGAATTGAAAATTAATTTGTGATATCAACTCATACTTTTAGTGGAAAAATGCAAAAACATCCTTACAAACATATGGGGTTTTGTTTTATACTTTTTCAGTTTTCCGTTCCAAAAAGAGATGTAGAAAAATAGAAAATGCAAACGACAAAGCAAAAACAAAACATAAATTAGACAAAGAATTTTGTGTTCAGATTCATTTTTGTTCCAACCAAAGCGCATGTCCTTTCATTATTTTAATATCTTCTTCATTTCCTCCTTTTCTTTTTAATATCATTTTTATTAATCAATATTTTAAATATGGATAAGATATGACATGATGAAATTCAATTTTCTCAATATTATTATTGAAATTATATACTGTCGATAGTGCCCTGGAATCTGCATTTTTGTTCTCTACTTTAATTAATAATCAAATGTCTTTTTTTTTTTTATTTTCTCTCAATCAAAAGTTTGAGACATATTGCATTCATATTCTAAGAGCCCACTACTCCAATTTTATTATTATTTTTTATAATCCAATTCAAGACATGAATTCTCTTAACTGATAAATCATAATTGTGAAAGATATTAATCAATTATTAATGTATCATTGGATTTTCTCTCCCATGTGGAGGGCCCATGTTACCCTTAGACCCATTGTGAATCAATGAAATAATTAAAACAGAGGTTTCTGGACATATAGTTTAAATAAATAGGTTGAATCATACAATAATCTAATGTCCTATTATTTTATATAAAATTTTGGCCTAATTTACCTTTTCAATCAATTTCTTTTTAAAAAAATATAATAATATTAATATTAAAAGAAGTATGTAATAGAAGTTTCTTGTAGTTATAAACTTAAAAAAAAATAAAAAAAATTCCTTTTAAAGCTTATATAAGTTGTTAGAATTTGTCATTTCGTAACATAAGTAAGGAAAATTTATCCAAAAAGCCAAAAATTATTACCCTCATAAATGAAAACATGAATCGACAATAGACTTCTAAGGAGAAAACAAATTAAAGTATATTAATATATACAACACTATATTATTTGAGTTTCCATAAATAAACTAAGGCATATTTGATAAATGCATGAACAAGATAATTTATACAATATATCATCTTATATATCAAACAATACATGTGATATATATTTACATTTTTCAGTATATTTGTAAACACACCAAAAAATAAACTATAGTACGTGTGATATATGTTTACTTTTTTTTTTGTTTGTATATGTGACATATACTTGAGATCTCCTAAAATTAAAAGATAATGTTTATAAATTTGAAATATCTTGCATTAAATGAATATCAACCAAAATTAATAAATAACAAAAATAAAGTCAAAATTCAAAAATAATTATAAAGAATGAATTAAATATTTCAAAATTTTATTATTGAAAGATAATGTAATTAATGATATTTAAAACAAAAACCTTGGCTTATATAATTAATAGTAAACTCAAAAATAATATATTTTTATAATTTTAAAATATTACAAAATTAAAAGTTGAGAGGCAATTTTATAAAAAGTCAAAACTGTCCTAAAATGTTACTAAAATCTAGTTATGAAATATTACTAAAGTTTAGAAAATTTATAGAATATTAGGTATGTAGATGGTTAATTTCTTAAATCTTCCTTAAAAAAAAAGAAAGAGAAAATTTCATCATGAACCATAATTCATTTAAACCCCAATCAACAGAGGTGTTTTAAAAAAATATGTCCAATCCATCTAACTTCTTAAAAAATTGCGTGTACACGAGTCTATATCTATAGTCTGAATTTTTTTTTAAAATAATGGTTTTTTAAAAAAGAATTCGAAAAATAGGGTGGGGGAGAAAGAATTTGGAAAAATAGGGTGGGGGAGAAAGAATTTTGAAGAATAGGGTTGTGAAATCGTGGACCCGGTCCACGATTTCACAAAATCGTGGACCGGGTCCACGATTTCCAGGGTATCGCTGACACCGGCAGTCTGCATGCCTCTGCATGCAGAGGCATGCATTGACCGAACTCGTGGACGGGGTCCACGATTTCGGTAATCGTGGACCGGGTCCACGAGTTCCTCACTTTAAAATCCGACCGGCAGCCTCCCATTTCCACCTCCTTCCTCTCATTTCCACCTCCACCATCTTCATTTCTCTCTTTTCATTCTTCATTTCTCTCCTCATATCTCTCCTTTCACTCTTCATTTCTTTCCTCCTTTCTCTCCTTTCTCTTATTTCAGTTCTCGTTTGTCATTGTCGCTGTCAATTTTCTTCTTCTTTTCGTTCCGCCGCCGCCGCCGCCGCCGCCTCCACTGCCGCCGCCGCCAGTACCACCGTTGCTACCGCCGCCGCCGCCATATACGTATGCATATACATTTTCCTTTCTAATTATCTTATAAATATGCAATAGTTATATACGTTTTGTTTTGCATGAATGAATAAATTTGTATATGTATACGTTTTGTTTTGCATGAATGAACAAATTTAAATATGTATACCCTATTTTTCGAATTTTTTTTTTAGAATAACATTATTCTTTAAAATACCCCTTTTGCATGCATGAATAAATTTAAAAAATTAAGGTTTTAGTATTGATTATTATTCGGCGTTTATTGTTATAAGAATAATTATTGGTAAATAATATGGTGGAAAATTAGTTATATTGGGTAGTAAACTCGTGGACCGGGTCCACGAGTTTATAATTTTGGGTAGATTTGGACTAATTTTTCTTTTTAACCTTTACAGTTGTAAACGAATTTAAATATGTCGTTTCGTCCAGAAGATTTAGTTATTATTGAAGCTGGAAATTGTGCGGATAGTGACATTGATGTAGAAATTGATGAATTGTTTGGAGAAGAAGGAAATATAGAAAATGAAAATGAGTTGGTTCAGTCGGAGATATTTACACAGATAGAATGGGAAATTACTGATTCAGTTTGTGAACAAGGATCAACCTTGGAGGAAAGGGAAAAATGTACAGATAACTCTAGTATAATACAAAAAGGAATGTTATTTGATACGAAAGAAGACCTACAAATGGCAGTAAAAAAATATTGTGTGACTGAACACTACCAAATATTTGTGGTAGAATCGAACCAAGATATTTGGTTGACGGTCAGCCCACTTATATGCTTTCACATCGTAGAGTGGCATCAACCAGATCGAGTGTTGAGACAATTCGGTATGCGGCAAACAGTACCGACATTGTGTAATACACTCCCTCAACTACACCAAATTGATTTAAGAGGTAAACACGACCAAAACTGGCGTCAAATTCATGCAGAGTATATATCATTTTGGCGTGCACGTCATGGCCGCTGTGCACAAGGAGAAATAATAAACGAGTCGGATGTGTCTAATGATTATTTGTCCTGGTACGACTCTATCACAAGAAGATTTATTACACCTGACGGTGCCTACTATTACTGCATGGTAAGCATCTTATTATGTAGTGTTTTTCAATTACATGCTAAGAATATTCTTTTATACTTATATTTTTTTTTTATCGTGCAGAATAATTTTGTCCACGATGTGCACAATTACTCCTTAGAACACAATTTACCAGAGTTGAGTTCAATGTGTGAGCAAAACATGGTAAATGTTGAAGAAATCATTCAACATACAAGGAGGCTCAATGTTGCTGATACTGATCGAAAACGTATTCGTCGTAGACGACAGAGACAACGTGACGAAGGTGTTCCAGAGCAACCCGATGACCAGGAACCTCCCATATTACAACCAGACATTGCATCCGGTTCTGGCCATCAACAGGAATATTATGGACACCATGAATTTCCATCTGTCGTCACCCAACAGGATATCGACGATGTAATCCACCAGCAACAACAAATTGAAGTGCCTGTGCCTCGTCGTGGACAACGTGCGCGAAGAAGACCACCATGTGGCACTTGATTTGTATTTTAAATTTTCTGATTTGTATTAACTTTTTATCTTTAACTAAATGAATTAATGATTTTCCATTACATTTTTAAAAATTAAGAATCAATGAAACTAAACAATAATTGATGAACACAAGTAATAAGCAAAATTTCATTTAAGTGGGTAATTAATTAATTAACTTATTTATCATGGGAAAAAAACCGGACGTTTTTGGACGTATCATGAGAAAAGAACGGGGTAAGAAGTCTTTTTGATCAAAACTCGAACCATAAATACTATCTGAAATAGTGAAGGGTGCTTGATAATATTCCATTCCTTGAAAGCCTGTGAATACTAGAGCTGAAACGGTAGCTACTAAAGCGTAAACTGCTCGTTCCTCCTTCCCCGCGATTGTAGCATGATAATTTTGGCATAAATCGTGGACCCGGTCCACGAGTATGGGCGAACTCGTGGACCCGGTCCACGATTTCGGCCGAAATCGTGGACCCGGTCCACGAGTTTGGTCAACACTCGTGGACCCGGTCCACGACTTACTTACATGACAATGACCACGAAAAAAATTGACTGAAATCGTGTACCCGGTACACGATTTCACCACCCCAATTTACAAATTATTTTCTAAACCACCCTACTTTTGTCATTAGTTTCTAAAGCACCCTATTTTTCGAATTTTTTTTAAAAATAACATTATTGTTTAAAATAACCCCTATAGTCTATAATCTATAATCTATTAAAGGGTGGGAATTTTGGAAAAACAATTTTTGGACACTTTTATCCATTCTTTATTTTACTTATTTACACAATATGCCATTATTGATTAAATGTAAATAGTAAATTAATTAATCCATTATTATTAATTATAAATATATAATTAATATGGTAATGTTGGAATGTAAAAAAACATTTTCCCACCTAAAAGAGTTTAATTTTTACTTTAATTATAATTAATATTAAAATTTTAAAAGTTGTAGAATTCAAAAAAATTTTGTAACTCTCATCTACCTTTAAAAAAATGGTGTTTTCTTCAACATTTTTCACCAACACTACACTTAAGTTTCATTCTTTCTCCATTTTTTCTCTCAAATCATTGCTCTTAAAACATTTTCAACTTTCGAAGCATCTCAAGATGTTGGTGTTATATTCAAGTTGCAAGATATGCATGTGTCGGATCAAGATCTCGATTTTTTTTTTTTTTTTTTTAATAAATGGATTATCAACTTTGCTACTTAACTTTACAATTCCACTTTGATGAAGTTGAACATTAGTGCTTGTCTAACAAGTAAAATTTCTTTTTTGTATTATTCTTTTAGAATCAATGTATTGTCATTTTCTTAAAATATCTATTGAAAAACAAAAGTTTATCGCTTATGTTATTTTTGTTGAGTAAAAAATCAATGTAATCCTATGCCTCACAAAATTTTTATCAATTATAGTAACATATTAATTGAAGGAGTTAGCAACATAATAGTGGAAACAATTTGGATCTAAAGCACTCTAATTTCATTAAATTGGAGGATCAAACATGCATGCTTTAAGAATCGAAAACAGAGTCAATGAACTTACTTGTTGTAGCTCAAAATTGAAGCTAAATTCTTCAAGATTTTGATCACGAACACTTCGTGGATAACTTCTAGTGTCTTCCTCGTTATTCTCAGGCCTTAAAATGGATTGTGGGATTCGAGATTTAGGTCAATTTGGAGCTCAAAGCCGAAGAACTAACAATCTTTCTAGTTTTGAGCAATGGAGAGCATTTGCAAGAATTTGCATAAAAACTTAACCCAACTTCACCAATTCCTTTCTTCAATTTGTAAAAGAGAGCATGCATAACAACTTAACACGCAAGAAGCTAGCCAAATGGCTAATAATTTCAACCAATTTGGAGGTGGAAGATGAAGAAGAAGAATGGGTTTGCATGGAGTACACCACCTACTTCACATGCGAAGTGGAGAATCACAAAATTCAATTCTTAATTGAATTTTGATTTTCAATTTCAAATTTGACTTTTCAATTTTGAGAAATTGAAATTTCAATTTAAAATTAATTAAAAAAATTAATTTAAAATATAATTAAATAATAATTAAATAATTAAATAATTATATTAAATTAATATTAAATTAATTATTTCTCCACTATCCCAGAAAATAACAACTCGATGAATCTCTATTCATCCTAAAATATTTAAATCGTATTTAAATATTTATAACTCTCTAATTTCGTCTAATTCATAATTAAACGAACAAATTGTATAAATTTTTTCTCCAACACTAAATTCGAACATTTCAAATTCACTCAATATAATGTTCTAAGGTTTATCCATGAGTTAACAAGGGGACCTAACGAACCTACAGATCATGAGCTCCAACGATTCGAATTAACCAACTAAACTCTTTAACCTAGTTAATTAACATTCGTTAACTATCGGGACACTCCACTAAAGCCCAGTAGTTGCACTCTCCTCACTGTAGATATATTTATGTTCACTTGATATAACCATAATAAGTAAGCCGATCCTTCACAAGCTGTTCATAATTACAGCTGGGTTAAAATTACCGTTTTACCCTTGTAATTACATCTTGTTCCTTAAGTCCCATTGATCCTCTAATGAACAATCGGTTTGTGGTCCAACCAACAAACCTAGTCCCTCTTAGGCCAATGAGAGGGTGGGGCCCCTTGTTCAAGTCCCAAAGTCAGTATTTAAGAGAACAACTTTTCTACTAACCTAGAAATAGGTAGGAGTGAATTCCATCTTGCAAGACTATGTCCCCGCTATCTGTCTAATCTTATCCCTAAAATGGGAGGCATATTGAGTCGGCGTACTCAGCCCACTCTCGCCTATGCAGATTAAAGGATAATCTCAAATAGACATGACTTCATAGTTAGCTCAGGATTAAGATCGAGTTACCTAAGTCATCAAGTTTGAAATAATTAATTTTAATAGTAAACAGTGTTATAAAGCAAAAGTGATTATGTCATGGTCCGATCTTATGCAAACTCATTGCATAGGATGCCTCTACTCACATGTCTCTACTTGTACGATATAGGATCACATTGTTTGTTACAAATACAAAGTGAGTCGCATCTATAGTGTTACCAGGACAATGTAACCAGCCTTGTCTTTGTACTATAGACTATTTTGCCTAATTACTTAAACTTGATCCACTATTCATGTCTATACATAAATTTAAGTATCCACTATATAGCCAAGAGTTCTTAGTTTATTGGATTTTAATAAATGCAATTCACATATTCAATAATAGCTTTATTGAATAAACATCATAACAACTTTATTGAGAATAAGTTCCAAAAGATACAAACAACGAGTTTTAGGACATAAAATCCAACAAAGTCCCACTTGGACTAAAACTCCAGTGAGTAGATGTACATTATGTTGAGTTTAGAAAGAGGCATATAAATACAATAAAGTAGGGCATCAAATACCTAATAGCTTTCTCCCAATTGTCCTATTTTACACAACTCGAAGTCTTAGATTCACTAGGTGACCTCAAACACTAAAGCCGTGAGCGCCTTTGTAAATGGAATAACAATGTTGTGCTCTAACGCAATCTTCATTATGTCATATTAAAACACAATACTCGTCCAAACTATTGCTCCTCCATTTAGCTAGAGTGAACACTGTTCCTGATATAAATTTTCCCAAATCTATATGGTTCTGAAAATCAGAGTCAGGCTTGTAACTTGTTCTTTTTAGATACTTGTGAGTTTTTTTTAATGACAGTCCAATGATCATATCCAGGATTGAATTGATACCTATTAACAATCCCTACTGCATAGCATATGTCACGTTGTATACACAACATGACATACATCATCAAACTACCAATTGTTGATGCATAGAGAATACGACTCATATCCTCAACTTCTTAAGGTGTCTTTAGGACATTGTTCCTTTGACAAATGAATTCTATGTCTAAATAGTAACAGACCTTTCTTGGAATTCTACATCTTATATCCAAACAACTTTTTGTCAATATATGATGCTTGAGACATAGCTAATGTTCTGTTCTTGCGATTTCAAACTATTTTGATTCCAAGAGCATACTAAGCTTCACCCAAATCTTTTATTTGAGTTGTTTGTTATTGTCTAACATCAGTCAACACTTCTGTCTCATTCTGAATGAGAAGGATATCTTGTTACAGTACTAGGACAAAGATATTTGATCCACTAATCAATATTAACATCATTCATGCTTGTTAATAGGTCAATAAATCCTCTATGTCATCATCAAGTAAGATAACTTGAGTTTCTGTCAAACCCAAGTAATGGTCGGGTTCATGAATAACCCTTCGACTACGTCAAGGCACTCTCAACTTTTGAGAAGGATGTAATCTATCATCAACACTTGAAGAAAGGCTAGCTTGAACAACAACTCTTTGTTGACTCAACTATAGTTTCTTTAGAAATTTCACTTAATACTAGTTTACTGCGAGATTGATGATCTCTTATGTGGTTTTTCTCTAGGAAAGTAGCGTTTGTCGATACAACCACTCTATTTTCTTGAGGATCAAAGAATAAACCACCTTTCGTTTCTTTGGGATATCCTACAAATAGGCATACTTTTAAATTTCGTCCTAACTCTTCTTAGGATCTCATACCAACTCATGTGCTGGGCATCCCTAAATTTTGAAGTGACATAAACTACATTTATGCCCTTTCCATAATTCATATGGTGTTTCTAAAACACCTTTAGAAGGAACATTGTTTAAAATATACATAGCAGTGTTTACTGCATTCCCAAAATGAATTAGGTAACTAAGCAAAACTCATCATCGATCGAACCATGTCTAACAAGATTCTATTTCTTATTTATGACACACCATTCTGCTGAAGTGTACCAGGTGTAAAAAGTTAAGAATTAATTTCATATTCTATCACATAGTCCTTGGAATCTTAAGTCCATATACTCTCCACCTTAATCTGATTGAAGTGTTTTAATAGTTTTACCTAATAGGTTCTTAACCTTAACCTTATACTCTTTGAACTTTTCAAGAGTTTCAGACTTATGATTCAATAGGTAAACATAGTCATACCTAGAATAATCATCAATAAAGCTGATGAAATATTCAAACCCTCCTTGTGCTTTGATGTTCATAGGACCATAAAGGTCTGTATGCACAAGTTCTAAGGGTTCTTTGGCTCTAAGACCTTTTCCAGTAAAAAATCTTTTGGTTATTTTACCTTCAAAACATGACTCACATGGAGGTAAAGAGGTATCTTCTAATTGATTTAGAAGTCCACTTTTAACCAGTCTCCCAATCCTATTGAGATTAATATAGCCAAGTCTTAAATGCCGAAATAGGCTTTAGAAGAAACTTTTTGTCTTTTACTTTGCGTTTCAGTTGTTTTAAACATCTTTATATTTAAAATATCATTCGTTTTAATAGGTTTTAACTTGTTTAAGTTGTTTTCTAATTTTGCTAAACAAATATCAATACCTCTTTTGCTAATGAACGCTTCATTTACATGAAAAGATATTTTATACATATGTTCTAACAAACAAGAGATAGATATTAATTTCCTATTGATACTAGGAACATAAAGTACATTTTCTAATCAAATGTATCTATCTCCAAAGAAAAACTTCATATCTCCCATTGTCTTCACCAAGATGGTCTCCCCTGATCCAACTTTGAGAGTTACCTCACCAACATCAAGCTGTTTCCAGGAACTAGTTTCCTGAAAATAAGAACAAACATGATTAGTAACTCTTGAATTATGTATCCAAGTGGATTTATTATTTTCCACTAAATAATTTTCAACAACAAGTAAATCATATTTGTTGGTTTTCTTTTTCAGCTTTTTTTTTCTCTACAAAATACTTAGGACAATTAATTAAAAAAAAAATTAATTTAAAATATAATTAAATAATTAAATAAATAAATAATTAATTATATTAAATTAACATTAGATTAATTATTTCTCCACTATCCCAGAAAATACCAACTCGATGAATCTCTATTCATCCTAAAATATTTAAATCGTATTTAAATATTTCTAACTCTCCAATTTCGTCTAATTCATAATTAAACGAACAAATTATATAAATTGTTTCTCCAACACTGAATTCAAACATTTCAAATTCACTTAATATAATGTTCTAAGGTTTATCCATGAGCTAACAAGGGGACCTAATGGACCTACAGATCATGAGCACCAACGATCCAAAATTAACTGGCTAAACTCTTTAACCTAGTTAATTAACATTCGTTAACTACTAGGACACTCCACTAAAGCCTAGTAGCTGCACTCGTCTCACCGTAGATATATTTATGTCCACTTGATATAACCATAATAAGTAAGTCGATCCTTCACAAGTTGCTCGTAATTACAGCTGGGTCAAAATTACAGTTTACCCTTATAATTACATCTCGTTCCTTAAGTTCTACTGATCAAAATTACCGTTTACCCTTATAATTACATCTCGTTCCTTGAGTGGGTATGACCCCTTGTTTAAGTCCCGGAGTCAGTAATTAAGGGAACAACTTCTCGACAAACCTAGAAATAGGTAGGAGAGAATTCTATCTTGCAAGACTATGTCCCCAACTATCTGTCTGATCTTATCCCTAAAATGGGAGGCATATTGAGTCGCTGTACATGGGCCACTCTAAACTTTGCAGATTAAAGGATAATCTCAAACAGATAGGAGTTCATAGTTAGCTTGATTAAGATCGAGTTACCTAAGTCATCAGGTTTGAAATAATCAATTTTAATAGTAAACGGTGTTATAAAACAAAACTGATTATTTCATAATCCAGTTTTATGCAAACTCATTGCATAGGATTCTCCCACTCACATGTCTCTACATGTACGATATAAGATCATATCGTTTGTAACAAATACAAAGTGAGCTGCATCCATAGCACCAGGACAAGGTACCCAGCCTTGTCCTTGTACTATAGATCGTTTTGGCTAATTACTTAAACTTGATCCACTTTTTTTGTCTCTACATAAAGTTCAAATATACACTATATAGCCAGAGGTTCGTAGTTTATTGGATTTTAATAAATGCAATTTACATATTCAATAACAACTTTATTGAATAAATGTCGATAACAACTTTATTGAGAATAAGTTCCAAAAGATACTGTTCGTTTGAATTTTTATTCGATTTAAACTGAGTTTCTTAGCTTGTTGCACAAAAACAAATTTATCATTTCCGTACAAGGATGTGTCGAGAATTACTCAAGTGTGATCTTGATTAAGCAAGTTTTCCTATAAAAACTCAAGTATAAGCATTTATAGGTTTCCTGGTGAGTCCAGGGTCGAACGCAGAGATTTGTAATAACTAGGCGTTGAGAATAAATGCATGACTATGCGGTGACTGTACATGTAAATATGTGCATTTGTTGATTATATGTGTAAAACTATACATAAAGAATGAAAAGAATTTCCTACTACTAATAATGAGGTGGATGCGGCGATGGGTAGTCATATGTAATTTAGTGTCAGATAGCATGCGTTGAAAATGAATGGAACCATGCGATAGAAGTAGAGTTTGAACGCAAGAGCTAGTTGTTACCTAAACTTTCTAAGTACAATTACATATCTACAAACTGCGTTTGTGACTCCATCTCTCGATGTTTCGACGCCACATTAATCTTATCTCTAAGACGCATGGTAAGTTTGCGTTGGCAAAAGATGAACTACATCTCTGCAACTCATTTAGTCTTAATTAATGCTAAAGATTAACTATCCACTCTCTCAAGCTCGACAGTCATGCTTACTACGTTTGTTTGTCAGACAAAGTTATGCAAGCTAAAAATATGCATTAATCAAGATGTAACATACTCATAATTGCTCAAGAAAAACTAACTTTTAACATTTAACTCATTTAGCATTTAGACAACATGGTGTAAAGTATTTAATACGGAAATAGATGGAAGATGATAGTCAATCAAACTCATATTAAGAAAATAAATCATTCTCTCGAATGTCATTAACAAAATATAAGCAAGAAGGAGAGGAATGGAAATAAAACAGAAATGAAGGGCGTCAAGCCGCCACTGGCAACGTCTTGCTTCATGGAGGCTTGAGATGGTTGCTATCTGATACATAGATTCCATAGGGTGAAGGTTCTCACTCACTGGGAGACGACTCTGAAGGTGCTCAGAATCCTTCTCTCAGAAGAGCTCGAAATGGAGGCTGGTTATGGTGAGGGAAAAATAGTGCAGAGCTTTCGCCTCTTGAACTGGTCTCCCCTCCTGCCGAATGGGGAAGCTTTGGGCTATTTATAGGCGACGAAAAGTTGAAGCTCATGATGACCTGACATCTTTACATTAAATTCCATGCCCTGCTGCGCAGACTTTTCACATCGTCGGCCCATTTGTTCTGCCATATTTTGATAGCGTGTTATACTTTTGCATATTAACATGACAGCTTTTGGTCATGCGTCTGTATCTACTTTTTCTCGATGCATGGTCTCAACGCATGGTCTCAACGCATGGTCTCGACGCCTAGGCTCGACGCATGGGTTTCCACTTGTTCTCGCAGCAGCTTCGTCTCTTCGTACTTGGTTGTTTGCGCTTCTCTTCTTCTTAACCCTGCGTTAGGAACAGAAAAGCTCTTCGCTTTTCAGGTATTTTCTTTTGTAAGTAGTACCAACGCATGGTGATACATTTTTCATCATTTAACTACCAAAATCATGTGTTTAGCTCCAAAGTTACTCTAATTAGATCAAATAGTGACTATAATAACTTGTATTTCTACAAGTTATCAGATACAAACAACTAATTTTAGGACATAAAATCCAACATTAATCAATTAAATTAATTATTAAAAATAAGAAGAAAAGTGGAATAGAAACTAAAAAGTTGAATGCAACAAAGTTTTGTTAAAGAAATTCATTACAATGTGAAATCAAGTTAGTAAACTAATTATATCTCTATTGAGCTTGAAAAGTTTATTAGGTAAAAAAAGTTAAGTTTGATGTTTCTTTTTTCCGGGGGAGGGGGGATTTTTTAAAAACAACGTAATTAAAAAAAATTAATGATAGACAAGAACATCTTTTTAAAAACAAATCCTTCAATATAATATCAAAATAAAAAACAAGAAATACCCGTGTTTTTTTTTTTTTCAATTGAAATATTTAAAACTACAAAATGTAACATGATTTTCCTAAAGAAAGTGGTAAGAAATAATTAATGAAAATTTAATACATTTATAGAGTTTTTTTGCTTTTTTTTTATTATTATTTTTTTAATAATAATACATGTATAGAGGTTAAGTGAATGGACTATGAAAACTATACCTCTACATAAATTATTCTAAAATTACAATTTTTCTAATTATATTTAGTTATAAAAAATAAAAAAATTTGGAATTTAAAAAATTTCATAATTTTTTTCATGAACTTCAATTCTTAATATGTTGATTCTATTTATTTCCGCAAAATTTGATAGTATTGTCCTAAGAAACTAAAAAAAAAGAGGTTTATGTTATATTTTATATCCTAAAACTCGTGATTTGTAAACTTTGAACATATTCTATAAAGTTATTATCGAGGTTTATTCCATAAAGATGTTATTGAATATGTGAATTGCGTTTAATATTCCAATAAACTAAGAACCCCTAGCTATAGTTTGAATACTTAGACTTATGTGTAGACATAAAAATTGGATCAAGTTTAGATAATATCCAAAATGGTCTATAGTATAGGGATAAGGCTAGATATCTTATCATGGAGACACTATGGATAAGGTTCATTTTGTATTTGATACATACGATGTGATCCTATACCGTTCATGTAAAGACATGAGAGTGAGAGCGTCCTATGCAATGAGTTTGCATAAGATCGGACCATGAGATAATCACTTTTACTTTATAACGTCGTTTACTATTAAGACTGTTTATTTCAATATGATGACCTAAGTAACTCAATCTTAATCCCGAACTAATTATGAACTCCTGTTTATTTGGGATTATCCTTTAATCTGCATGGGTGAGAGTGGCTCGAGTTCAGCGACTCAATAAGCCTACCATTTTAGGGATAAGACCAAGTAGATAGCCTTGCGAGATGAAATTCACTCCTACCTAATCCAAGGTTAGTAAAGAAGCTGTTCCCTTAAGTACTGACTCCAAGTCTTAAACAAGGGACCACACCCTTTCATTGGCCCGAGAGGGACTCGGTTCAGTGGTTGGACTACAAACTAATTGCTCATTAGAGTATTAGTGGGACTTAAGAAACAAAATGTAATTATAGGGGTTAAACGGTAATTTTGACCCAGTTGTGATTACAAACAACTTGTGAATGATTGACTTACTAATCATGGTTTTATCAAGTGAACATAAATATATCTACAGTGAAGAGAGTACAGCTACTGGGCTATAGTGGAATGTCCCGACAGTTAACGTATGTTAATTAGTTAGGTTAAAGAGTTTAGTCAGTTAATTACAGATCGTTGAAACTCATGATCTGTAGGTCCATTAGGTCCCCTTGTTAACTCATGGCTTAAACCTTAGAATAATGTGATGAGAGAATTTGAAAACGTTCAAATTCAGTTGAAGGGAGTAAGTATTACATTTTGTTCGTTTAATTATGAATTAAAAAAAAGGAGAGTTGTAAATATTTAAATGTGATTTAAATATTGATTGAATAAATAGAGATTCATGGGGTTGGAAAATGTCGGGATAAGTGGAAAAATTATTAATTTAATATTTAATATTAATTTAATATAATTAAGTAAATTGTTTAATTAATTATTATTTAAATTAATTTTTTTAATATTAAATTAATATTAATTAATTAAATTGTTTAATTACATTAATTTTATTTAAAATTAATTAATAGAATTAATTTTAAAGAACATGACAAAAATCATTTATGAAATGAATTTTAGAAAATCCAATTTTTAATGAATTTTAGAAATTCATTTTAAAATAGAATTTGGTTTTTTCAATCTTGCATGGGATGAAGGAGGAGGTGTATTCACCTTAATACCTCATGAAACCACTTAAAGTTCCACTCAATTTTTCACCTAGTTGGTGTCAATTTGTTGTGAATTGATTTGCATGCTTTCTTCCTTATATAGAAGCTGATTCACAACAAGTTGAAGGATTGATTGTTGAGAATTTTATGAGAAATTATCCCAAAAACTCATTTCCTCCAAACTCTCCACACCTTCATTCTTGTTCTAAATTCATCACAATTTGGATCCTACAATCCGTCCTAAGGCCAGAGAATAACAAGTAGGATTCTTATGGTGGTCCACAAAGTTTTCATGATCAAAATCATCAAGGAAGTTGTTTCAATTTTGAGCTACAACAAGTATCAAAACTCTATTTTTCAGTTTTTTGAACAAGTATGTTTAATCATAAAAACTGATGTAGTTAGAGTGCTTTAGATCCAAATTGCTTCCACATGTGTTCCTAACTCTTTCAGTTTAAACATATGTTAATAATAATTAAGACTCTTTAATGAAGAGTAAATGATAAAATATTGACAAATTGAAAATACATAAACTAATTTAGCTGTCATTTCCACCATTATAAAAAATGCATAACTATTTATATAAAAATAAAACTAATTGAAACATTTACGCACTTTAGAATTTTAACTTAGTTTTAATTCAATATTAATTAGTTTTACTGTTATATTTTTTTGCAAGTACATTTTTTTTATTGGTTTATTATCTGTTTATAAATTTTTATTGTAATCTTTTGTTAAATTTTATAAATTTTAATTTTCTATCCTTATTCTTTGATTATCAAACTTTATTGAATTTAATTTATCTAAATTATTAGTACCTTCTAAATAATGTAAATAATTCAACCTTATGTATGTTCTCATCCAATTACATTGTTTCAGTTTTCCCCCATTTTGTTCATTTCTTTTTAAGCATAAAAATCTTATTTGAGTTTCTTTATTTATAAAATGTTGAGTGCTAACTTATAATTACACTTTTATTTTTTAAACTTATTTAACTACTAAAATTTTGTTGTTAATTGTAATTAGATGTAAGAGAATGGTAAAAAGGAAGAATATGAAATTTAAAATTTTCTTAATTAATTTATAAAATTTATGATATTACATTTGAAATTTCAATTTTTTAAAAATTTATTTATTCGTAACTTTTAAAAGGGATGTTTTCAAAAATAGAAAAACTATTTACTTTTTATCTGTGAAAGATCGCAATAGACCCAGATAGACATCTATCACTTTACCAGATAGACACAAATAGAGGTCTATCTGGGTTTATCGCAGTCTATTATAGAAAGTGAAATTTTACAATATTTGTAAATAGTTTGATCTTTTTTCTATTTAAAAGCTAATTTTAAGTAATAATAGTTCAATCACTATTTAATTAATTATATTATTGAATAATAATGTGAAAGTTAGAATTTGAAGAGTTAGAATATAAATAGTATAAATTTATTAAAGTTTAACTCTTCATTTTTATATAAATGAAATTTAAGAGTAATGGATTATTTTTAATTATAATCAATAATGAAATATCTAAGTTTTGGAACCTCAATGGTTTGTTACTTTTATGTCCTATAACTAAATGTCAATTTTATACCAATTTTCAACAAAACCTCAAATATTTCCACTAAAGTAGATTTGTTTTTCTCATTTAATAATTTTCTTGATTTTCCTTATAACTTTGTGTTGGATTGGTTACATTTCCTTATAAATTCTTTTTATAAATATTTTTTTAGATTATGTTATAATAATAAATATAAAAAATATTATTATTATAAAAGTAATAAATATATCCTTATGTTTTTTTTTTTTTAAATTTAGAAATGTAATATATGATCCCTCATTAATTTTTATTTTTCTAAGTTGAATAGCCCAAACTAATATCTTTTATTATTTTAAAATTTTTCTAATAAATATTACAACCTAAAAAAATGAATACACAATTTATTTGGATAAAAAAACATATAAATGTGCAAAACACGTGTTAAAATACTAGTATATTAACGGGTGAGAATCTTGGAAAAACTTTTTTGGACATTTTTGTCCATTTTTTATTTTACTTATTTACACAATATGCCATTATTGATTAAATATAAATACTAAATAAATTAATTAATCCATTTTATCAATAATAAATATATAATTAATATGGTAATGATGGAATGTAAAAAATTCTTTTCCCACCTAAAAGAGTTTAATTTTTACTTTAACTATAATTGATATTGAAATTTTAAAATTCAAAAAGTTTTGGTAACTCTCATCTTCAACTATTATAAAAAGAGTGTTTTCTTCAACATTTTTCACCAACACTACACTTAAGTTTGATTCTTCATTTTTTTCTCTCTGAAATCATTGCTCTTAAACATGTTCAATTTTTGAAGCATCTCAAGATGTTGGTGTTATATTCAAGTTTCAAGATGTGTTGGAGATTTGTGTGTTGGCTCTCTATTCGTTTAAGCCAGTTGTGAAAGTCACAAATATAGTCTTAACATCTAGCTGTGACATTAGAAATTCTTGCATAATATTTTCTTTCGTTATCTAGATATTTCATACTAATATATTTTGCTTGATACTTTTCTTCATTGGAAGTGATTTCTTTCATTTTCAATTCTGCTAGATTTTGTTCATAGTGTCTGAGTAAAACAACTGTGTATTTGGTTAATTGCTCTTATTATTCCACTGCGCATCTTCACTACTCTATGAGAGTAAAACCTTGAAGATAATCTTTATCTTAGGGGGATCATAAGGACTTCTATAGAGAAGGGACTCCCAGTCTTAGGGAGAGCCGGACGTCATTCATTGAGAATGAAGTTCTCAACACTTAGGGGAACCCAAGTTCTCAAGTGAAGGGAGTTCACTAAGTCACGAGGAAGATAATCAAGTTGAGAGGAGTTTCACGCATTGTTGGAAGCCAAAATGTCCATCACTAATATTATCACACTTAGGAGAAGCCTAAGTAGACTGAGAGGGAGTCTGACATCTAGGGGGAGCCTAGGTGGTTAGTACGTTAAGCTCTGCAAGAGTCACCGTAGAAGTTGTTGCCTTGCAGATAAGTACTTTGTTGTCCACACTTAACACTTTAATATTAGTGGATTATCTTTCCTGGTCACACTGCTCCCCAAATGTAGGTGGTTTATCGCCGAACTAGGTAACAAATCGTTGTGTGCAATTCTCTTTTGAAAGTTGATTAGTTATTTGGCTCTCTGCTTACCTTTGAAATGTCATTAGAAGGAAAACCCGAGAAGAAAAATAAGGGCATTGCTTTGCAATCCCTAGCTAAGCAATAAATTGATGTTTCTTACAAAGAAACCAAGGAGTCTCTAGCTAATTCTATTGCTTTACTTTTCAAGCAATTCAACTATGTTCTCAGACGATTTGGTAAGAAATCTAGAAGCAAGTCAGTTAGCAATTCTGCTACAAAATAATTCAGAACTCTAGGCAATAAGAAGGATGGTGAAAAATCTGCGAGTGCTACTCTTCAAAAGGAAAGGACTCTCAAATGTAGAGAGTGTGAATGGTATGGTCATTTTCAAGTTGAATGTCCAAATTTTCTTAAGAAGTAGAATAGAAACTACGTTTTAACTTTGTCCGATGATGAGTCTAAGGATTCTAGTGAGTCAGAAGCAGATGTCAAAGCACTTGTTAGTAACATCTCGTCTGCACTTCATCAGTTGAGATCTCAAAATATGACGTGTTTACAAATAATGTTGACAATTTTTCTCAATATGTGTGTGAGATCCATCCTATCAAACCCTATTCAACAAATGGAAATATGATCAAAAGGTGCTGAATGTGCAGAAAGAAAGAATTGAGTCGTTGTTAGTTGACAACTACAAACTCATGTCCATTAAAGCAGAACTAAAATGTGAATTGTCTCAATCTAGAGCTGAGAAGGAGTTTACATGCAAGAATATTTGAATGCTTATGTAACACCCCTATCCTAGATATATATATATATACCTATATATTTACCTAGGAGGGAGTGTTACCTATTCTACATTCTGCTAACACTGTTGTATACACATTTATATATCATAACTTGCTGGCATTTGGCTTAGCTTTACAATAATTATGCAAAAATTTACTAATAGGATAGCACCATGAGTAAGATTTAAGATGTTATGTGTAATATTTACAGGTATGCCTGGTGATCCTCACTATGCCACTCAAAATAAGTACAATTTCTATATAGGGATGGGGTTTACAAGTTCCCAAGTACAAAATTCTAATTTGGATTAGAAGTCTTGATGGTAGGCTAAGCACCCCGAACACGCTCGCTACCTGGAAAGAAAACATCAGAGAAACAAGAATTTATGAGCTACACAAGCTCAGTGAGTCACTATCTAAAGTATAAACTCAATAAAGCATAACTACAATCACTAGTATAATCTCCTTGGTCATGCACTGTAAACTTGTAAATAACTATAATCACGCAAGTGAATATCTTTTCATTGAACCTTTGTTGAGGTGGAGCAAACTCAACGCACCCAACGTCAATAAACCTTAGTTGTGTGGAGTAATCTCAACACATCAGCGTCAAATGCCTTCTATTGTGCTTATATGTCTATCTGATCTCGGACTGCCCGTATACCTTCTCATGTCCTTTGGTATTAGGGTCCCAGGGAATACTCAATCACCTTCTTTATATCCTTTGGTGAGAACTTCATAGAAATACTAGGGCTGCCCATATGCCTTCACATGTCCTTCAGCATTGGGTCCCAATCAAATCTTTCTAGTGTACTGACATGCACATCACATTTATCATAATTTAACAATAATCATGATATCTCAGAGTTCTCAAAGCATTCATCTAGCAGCTAGCTTGGTAAAACTTAAGAACATTAGCTAATACATGTTCAAGCTCTATCTTACATATAAGATAGGTACTATTTTCATACATAGGAGTACACTTCAAATCATGCTTCATAGATAATACTAAGCATATAGAAAATGATAATCAAGTTGGCTTATCTCAAACCATAATGTCACTCACAACTTATTCTGGGCTCCGAGCGAGTTATACGCTTTCCCTAGCTCCTCTTGACCTGTAAACACACCTTTTTCGTGTTAGACATTTTTAATATTCCTCTTTATATTCACTATATTTGCTTAAACATCTCAAACATGGTTTTCATCACTAGTCCCTCTCTTGTTTACAACTTTTCATAATGAGCGAGATCCACAAGTATCAGCGAGATTATTAGGGTAAACTACTTATAACCATGCGGCACCAACGATACCCAGCTTCGCGAGACTAGCGATATTACCTTAAGAAGCGACACTCAGCGATACTTCAGCGAGAGTTGTGAGACGCAAAGCCCTTTGCATTACCAGCGGCACTCGTCTCGCTGCCCACTCTTCAGCTCTTTAACGATACCACTGTGTAAGCGACCCCCGATGGCCACTGCTTTCTTCTTTCCCTTCTAACTCGTTCTTTAACCTGCTAACATCGAATTCCAGCCATAATCAGAACTTCCTCTCTTCTACAAACTTGTAAAGAAGTGAGCTTTTTAACTTACCTTTTCTTCGTTTGAGAACTATTCCCGAATAACTCCAGCTGCTTTGAATCATCTAGCAACTCAATTTCGGTTACTTCTTTGTAGAATTTAACATACTCTTGCTCAAATTTGGCTTAAACATCCTTCATAGAAGTTGCTAAGAATTAACTTACTAACCTTAAAATTTTTTGCCCTAGCTTCAACTTCCTCAGCTCACTATTCTTGAAATACCGAATGATGACCAGATTATCGTTAGCAATCAAGCTTCTGGTTCCAGCTTCAATTTCGGCATGGAAATGATTTGGTTCCTACTTAACTTCGACATAGACACCTTCTTCCACCTCTCTTCGTTGTTCGTTTGCGAAATGGGGTCAATCTGGGTTCGAAATATGTCTAAAGTGTTTATTTATTCGGTGAACTTACTTATATATACATAGACCATCGACTCACCGGCACAACCATCACCTTCTAACTTTGGTTGGCGAACGCAACCTTCTGCGCATAGCTTCACCAACGCATAGCCTCAACTTGCTGTGTTGCAATTTGCCCAACGCCCCATCACCGGATAGCCGACTAACGCATGATCCTCTCGGCCACTTCTTCTATGCACCAATGCATACCAACCTTCAACGTATAGTAGCTTCCAACGTATTGTGGCGTTCAACGCCTCGTGGCCTTCAACGCCTAGTGGCCTTCGACGCATAGTGCCCTTCGACGCCTCGTGGCCTTCCTTCACATTTGCGTCCATGCAGAGCTACCTTCTTCAACGCATAGCTACCAGTAGTCTCATCAAGCCTCAGACATACTCTCAACGCGTAGCCCCACCAACGCATGGCCAACACTTAGCCACTTTTGCTCCCATACAACTCGGCCAACTTTCTCTATTCAATACCGGTCTCATAGTCTCTTCTTAACTTGCCAACTCCTAAATGTCAGGTAGGGGCTTACAACGTTTCTTTACCGCGTACTACATGGCGTCAAAGTCTCAAACGCACACTACTATGCGTTTGTTCCTTAACGCATAATACTGTGTGTCTACCTTAACCACATACTATCATGCCTTCCTTTATGCATTTGCACTCTTTGTGTTTACCTTTATTTCGTTCTGCGTCCATGACCTTCCTCCTATCCTTGAGGTTTCCTTAATTATTCCTTTATGCACTCTTGTGCTGTATTTCTAGGTCATGTTTCCAATCTCTTCCTTATGTGAGTTATTTCTTCAATGATAAATCCTATCGTAAATCCATCTCCAGCCTCCTTCCTTTAGGCTTACTTCTCAATCTTCTAACTTATCCAATTCAAAATCTTCCTTAATAGGAGTTGTGCATTTACCATAGATTGTCATAGCCTCTTTCCATGATTCTACCTTATGCGTTTACCCTTCTTTTAGATTTCCTTTCAACACATCTTACTCTTACGTCCTATTTAAACCAAGTTTGCATCTCTTTCCTCGATTCCCTCCTATGCGTTTCACCTTTATCATGCGTTTCCTTTGTCTTGACCATGCGTCCAACATGGTCTTCAACTAAGTATGCGTCCAACTTTATTTATCTCCCAACTATTCTTTTTAATCCTTCCCATCACTTGATGAGGTTTCCTTTCTTTCCTTAGATCTTACTTCCAAGCTCAAAGTCATGGTTGCGTTCTTTTGATCTGTTTATTCTACACAGTAGAATTCTCAACTTCAAGAATTACTTTGATTCCATGATCCAGAAATCACTCAACGCAACCTTTCAATCAAATCCTTCTAATTCAAACTTCATCTACGGCTTATGTAAGCTAACACTTGAGCACAAATCGCTCTTGTCCTACTTCTTTCCTTTATAGGTTCTTCAACACATTGGTTTTAAAAAAAGGGGTGTGACAGCTTAACACTGGTATAGATCCTCTTGAGAACATTCTGTCCAAAAGAAAGGTTGTTGGTGATAATTCTAGACTTGGTTTTTTCGAAATCTGAAGGACAATACAACATACAATCTCAGTCTAAAGGCAAGCAAAAGGTGGAGTTTTGTCAGAGCCTAAAATCCTGAATCCTACAACGTTGTTGGAACTTCCTCTAGAAGGTCTTAGAGGGTAGCTAACAAAGGTCACAAATCTCGGTGGATCTATCATTTTTGTGGTAAAGTAGGTCACATATGGCCTTTTTGTTATTAGTTACTAAACTTGTTTCACAGGTTCTCAAATGTAGTTAAGGCTCCTCGTTACTCTCATAATAGACATTCAGAAAGGCGAAACTTGAAGCTTTTTTGGAAAGTAAAGAATGATTAGATGAAATGAAAAATGGTTTCAGATACTCTACTAGAATAGATTGGTACTTTGACAGTGGAAGTTCGCGTCACATTATTGGTGAGCGAAATTTCTTGTCTAACCTCAAATGTGTGAGTGCAGGAAAAGTCACGTTTGAAGACGGTGTTGTAGGTAAGATTATTGAAAAGAGAAGTTGAATTTTCAAGGCCTACCTGCTTGTTAGAGGCTTCTTCTCTTCAATGTCGTTTTAATTCCCAAAGAAAATCCTATCAAAAGAAATTTATAATACTAAATCCTACTCCTATTACTACGATGACGTAGTAACAATGGCAAGTCCGGGTTGAACCACAGGGACAATAGTCTTTGTTTCGTTAAGCTAATTTCCTAATTAAAGCGATAAATGGGGGGTTAGGTGTGGATTAGAACTAGGCATGAAAAAAAAAAAATTAAAGTCAACAGGTAAATGTAAACAAGGATAAGATAATCAAGTTCTTGAGAGCAATTGGATTCCTACGCAATTTCTATCACCGACTTATTTTTTATTAAACACATATTAGATTGCTTACACACCGACTTATTTAACTTAATTAAATTCATCGACACTACAGGCAACCAACCAATCAAATCAAGATAAACAAGTGCCTTAATTATCAATTAAAGCCTAAGCCTCAATCAAACTACAAGCCTTGGGTCCTAATTGGGTTTGATAGCGATCAATTAAGGCTAAGAACAAGTGCATTAAGCTTAAGAGTTCCAGTGCGCGATTAATTAATGGGAAAGCCC
Source organism: Citrullus mucosospermus (assembly GCA_030954485.1). NCBI lineage: Eukaryota > Viridiplantae > Streptophyta > Magnoliopsida > Cucurbitales > Cucurbitaceae > Citrullus > Citrullus mucosospermus. The sequence continues at coordinate 13,625,483 of CM062064.1, forward strand.
TAACTTAATTAATTAATTTTTTGTTAAACCTAGATTAAGCATACATTCTAAGTTATGGACAACCAGTACACCTAGCATGCATACTAAGACCCTTGCTACTTATCGATTTTAAGCATAGACAAACACGAAGGAATCGCGCGAGCAAAATCGATTAGCCAAGACATATATACAAGGGGAGGGGCTTCAATCCATCCAAAAACATAGATCTAAATTTACACAAGATTCAAAGAACACATCTATAATATGAAATTTATACAAAAATGAAATCTCAAGTAATTACATAGGATTGCTATTAAGAACAAGAAATCTATTTACCTCTACACTCCATAAACAAATAAAGTGAAGAAGAGAGCATTCAATTCATGCTACAACCCAAAATAAAATGAAAATCCTAAACTAAGAGGGTAGAATTATGAAGAAGAAGAGGAAATTTGGAAGAAATCCTTGACCTCCATGAAATCCCACTTTATTTTCCTTCCCTAAACCCTAAAAACGAAGAGATTATTTATAAAATTGGGCAGAGCGTCGCTGCGCTCTTGGAGAGCATCGCGACGCTCTAGGTAGAAGTTGGAGCACCTAACCAGAGTGTAGCGATGCTGCGCTCTCGCGAGCGCGCGTCTTCGTGTGTTCGTCAATATTCAGAGTGCAACTGCTCTACAAGGGAGTGTTGCTATGCTCTCGCCAATTTTCCTCTCGGGTCTCTAGTGTAAAGTTGAGTGTAATGCTCAGCGAAGCTGCGCTCTTTAGGGGCATTTTCGTCTTTTCCACATCCTTGAGCTCCGAGTGTCTAATTTTACTTCTGATAGCTCTAAATCAACCTCAAACAACTGGGAACGCTTCTTTATGCGAAGGATAGCTTTCTGTGGAGATCGAGTTTAGGGCTGAGAATTTGAGGTCAGCAAGCTGACTCAATTCTTAACAACTTTTATGAAGAATGTTTGAGCTGAATTTGAAGGGAAATATGTAAAATTTATGGTGAAAGTGACTAATACAGATTTGCTAAGCGATTTGGAGCAGCTCGAAGTTATTTGTGAACATCTATCAAATGAAGGGAAGTTATGTTTTGAAATCTTGAGGTAAGCTAGGAAATATATTTCTTTACAAGTTTATAGAAGGGAAGAAGTTCTAAATTTGGCTGGAAATACGATTTGTAACAGATAGAATTGAGAGTAAGAGGGAAGGCAGAAGTTGTGGAAGACAAGTAGCGCTCAGAATATAAGCATGAGAAGCGAGACGGGTAACGCAGGTGTCGCTAGAAGCCTTACGTCTCACAATTCTTACTGGGTATCGCTGGGTCTCGCTGATCAGGTGAGTGTTGCTGGTCTTGTTCACCCTGGTATCCCTAGTGCCGTGTAGTGTAGTCCAATCTCGCTAGTAGTCTCGCTAGCAGAGTAGAATCTCGCTCATTATGAATTATTTTGGGAGAAATGAATCTTGGTGATGAAGCATGATTGAAATTTAAATTATGCAAACTTAATGGTTATGGAAAGGAAGTTTAGGAAAGCCTAACCCGAGAAATGTGTATTTGCAGGCCAGGAAGAGCTAGGGAAGGTGTATAATTCGCTCAGGGCCTAGGACAAGTAGTGAGTGATACTTTTCTTCTTTAAAAATGTTTTCATTGAGAATGTGTAGTTTAGATATCTTATGATGATTGAAAGCAAGATATTATGATTTAAAACTTATGAGTTTTATATGCATTGCATGAATTTATGAAAAAACATGTTGTTTATTGATTTATGGAATTATGAAAAGCATGCTGACAATAATATATGATTTTATGAAAGGTTTGGAAGTGTGAAACTTATGAATTTATAATATGATGTTTTCAAAACACGTTGAGTAATTTATAAAATCTTTGAAATGGCACCCAAAGCCCAAGGACTCGGAGAAGGCCAATGGGTAGCCGAAGTATAGAAATGGTACCTAACACTGAAGGACTTGAAGAAGGCGAATGGTAACCTGGATATAGAAATGGGACCCCAATGCTCAAGGACTTGGAGAAGGCATATGGGCAACCCGAAATACAAAAAGGTACCCAACACTGAAGGACTTGAGAAAGGCGAATTGTAACCTGGATATAGAAATGGGACCCTAATGCTTAAGGACTCGGAGAAGGCATATGGGCAGCTCGGATTATGGTACCTAAGTACACATTGAGGAACGTACGACGCTGATGTGTTGAGATTACTCCACACAGCTAAGGATAATCGACGTTGAGTAGCATTGAGCTCCACTCCGCCTCAACTAAGGAAAATAAATTGAAATCAACAGAATTTTCTTTAGTATATTTTTCTGGAATAAGCATGTTTTGTATAACTATGGCTTAAATTGATGTTTTATATACGTTAAGTTAAAATGTTTCTACTATGATAGTTTTTGAGCCAAAAAGGTTTTACGAAACTAGTCATTCACTAGGCAATCTAGCTCACGTTTTCCTTGTTTTCTGTTTTCCAGGTAGCGAGCGAGTCCGGGGTGCTTAGCCTATGCAAGATCTCGTCTGGGTCTACCAACGGTCTTTAGCATTCTGAAAATTACAAATATTCGAATTGGTTCATGTGTTGTACATATAGAGAGTGTTGAGGGAGTTGTTGTGTAATTATGCTATTATATGATTGAATGAAAAGGATGTACGTTTAGCAAGTTGACTTTGGTATATGTATGAAGTAGTTTATAGTGTATAACTGTTTATTAAGTAATTGCAGAGTTTATGGTTGACAGGGATGTCGTAAGAGTGTCGGTGTCTGCTGTCATCACACTTCTTCCTGGGTTAGGAGGGTACCTGGGAGGGGGTGTGACAGCTGGACCCTTGTAGAACGCCTAATGCTTTAGTTGGACGCTTGGTGTACCTTAATTTCCTTTCCAAGCATCACTCCTTCTCTCCTCTAAGCTTTTAGATGAACTTTTTGTGAATAAATTTCCATGGCTCTAAACTTTTATTTATATGCTTAGGAAATTCGTCCTTGTTGTCCAACAATCCTCCCAAGCTCAACACATCAACTCCTAAGTGTCTTCACCATGCATGACCAACACATGCATGCTGCCAACTTCTTCTTCAGATTTGTCTAAGTGTCCAACTATTGTGAGACTTCACCTCATAGCTCAACACCACCTACTTTCACACTTAGTCAAATCTATACCATGCTGCCACTTCACACCTTGAGGTGTTCAATTTGGAGTTAGCCACCTCCTACTTACTTTCAACTTTTTGATGCCTACCTAAGCCTTTACTAAGCCCTTCTATGTGTCCATCTAGGCTCGGTTTCCACCAACTATATGTTCAACTAAGTCTATCATGTGTCCATGTTGTTGATAACTTGTAGAAATACAAGTTATTATAGCCTTTCTCTTAGAAAAATAGAGATTAAATAGAGAATCATGTAGCGGTTTATGTTGAATTCTATTAATAAATCTTCCTATGCATTCTACTCTACGCATGTTTTAACACAGGAACGCAAACAACCTGTAGATGCGTTGGCGACTTCTTAACGCAAGACTATGCATTGACAATCTGTTCTCCATGGACGCATGATCTGAATGGAACGCGAGCAACCTGTAGATGCGTTAACAATTTGTTCAACGCAGGAGTATGCATTAGCAACCCATAACGCATTGACATCTGCCCAAATTCTCCATGGATGCATAATAACCAAAAACGCAAGGCAGCGGAAAATCAGGATCAGAATCTTGAGAGATTGTCGGAAGATTGACATGCATGATCTGTGGCAAGTGGTGGATCTTAATTGAACCAAGAATTACGCAATTTGGCGAGATAGACACACGATATCAATTTCGCCGCCAATCAAGCAGATTTGCCACTGATTTCGAACGCAACCTCTATAAAAGGGCAAACCTGTAAGATGAAAAAGTGTTGTTGATTCTCGGAAGAATTCCTAAGTGACAGCAGAGTTCTCTCTAGACGACAACCGGAGACGAATAGCTCGAGAGAGAAGAGTCTTCCCTCCGCCTGACCACTTCACAGCAGAACCTCACGCTTCCATTCCGGCGACTCAAGACATTGACGCCTTTTCGTGCTTTCTATCTTGTTTTTCTAGCTTGATTTTAGATTTGTGTCAAGACATTGAGCTATCTAACATTGTATTTCGTTCATTAATCTACAATTCTTCCATGTCTGTTCATTTCTCTACACTTTCCGCTTTGTACTTTGAATCCATGAGTAACTAATCTTTCAAGGGTCATGGGTTGCGTTAGCATCTAAATAAGAACCATAGTGTAACTATTGCATCTTGTTAATTGTAATCTTAATCCGATGCTTATGTCCATCTAACTAATCGACATAAGTAGTAATAATCAGACTGCTCGAGCGGGTAAGTGATTGTGGAACTCAATTGACAAGGCCAAGAAGTGTTACCTGTCTATAGGAATAACCTTGGTACTTAACACTCTCCTACGCATAGCGGCTGACAACCAGGAGAAGAGTCGCAAGTATGAATAGACTATCACCATGCGTTTCCGATTTTAGATGTTAACCAACCCTAACCCTGTTTTTATCCATTCATTTAAACCACTTAGCTGACTTTGCTGTGTCGCATACCTTACCATCTACAATATTTTAATCTAGTGTACATGTTATCGCTTTCTTAGTTAGACGTAAACAAACCTCTTACAAATATTTTTGGTTACCACTACAACTCTAAATAATCCAACTAAATACAGAATCAACATAGTCTCTGTGTTCGACCTCGGACTCACCGAGAAAACCTATTCCTTTGCTTATACTTAGGTAAAGGATAGGAAAACTAGACAGATCTTAAACGCATAGCATTAAGCATAGTAAGACGCATAGTATGTTAAACGCATAATAGTAGTTTAACTTGCACATTGCGTTAATATAATTTCATTTTACAATCTGTATCACAACAGTTGTCCTCTCTTGAAGTATGCTTCCAATGTTACCTTTTAGCCAACAAAAACTATCCAACAGTTAACCAAAATTCCATTTTAACGCTTGTATGCGTCCAACTCTTCTTGTACTTAGCCAAATTTCACATTGTTATCCAATACCACGCGTCCAACTCTCTATACTTGCAATTTGGCCTAACTGGTTTACCTTTAACTAAGATAAGTTGCTCAACACTTAGCCAAAATCTCACTCATAGCCAAGCTATGTGTCCAACTTCCTTTTTTTGGCCTTAATGTCACCTTTCAACTATCATGAGTTGTCCAACACTTAGGCAAAAGCTTTCCGAGACATAGACCATGCGTCCAAAATACCCCTTACCATGCGTCTAAAACCTTAACTTCCTCCCTGAGCATGTGTTTAGCCTTGGTTCAAAGGAAGATGAGTTGAATTTTTCATATTTGGTCCTATGCTTTCAACTTTCTCTTCCAACACTTAGTCAAATTTCTCAATCCTTAAGCCTATGAGTTCAACTCTAAGTTCACCTCATAGTTTCTATTTTCAAAGCATGGTTTACTTCCATTCTTAAAGCACAGTCCAACACTTCTAAAATTTTCATAGTGTAGTTTTCGCCTAATCACTTCTATGATCAATTCTCTCCTTATAACTCAAACCTGGACAAATATTTTTTCTCCTCTTAAATCCTCAAAAAAAAATTGAACTCCACAAGCCCAGAAGTTCATCCTACTCACCCTCCTCAAAATTTTCTAACTCCATAGGCTTGCAATAGCTTCACATATAGAAATTTCTCCAAATCCTCCTAAACTCCATAAGACTCATTTCAACTCTTTATAAGGCAGTTAGTTTAGGATTTTGGGTATCATAGCTAGTAATGGCATAAGTGTCTTGGTCATATAAGCATGAAAACCATTCAAAAGGCACTCGCAAAAAATGTTATATTTGGTCTCCCATCTCTATCCTCTACTACAGGTACTGTTTGTGGTGATTGTCAGTCAAGAAAGCAAACTCATGCTCCTCATAAGTAGGTCTCTAAATCTGGTTCAACCCGTATTTTGGAGCTTCTCCACTTAGACCTTATGGGACCAATGCAGTTAGAAAGCCTAGGAGGGAAGCGCTATGTCTTCGTTATTGTTGTTGAGTTCTCCTAGTACCCTTGGGTCCGTTTCTTGCGAGAAAAATTAGAGGCGTTTGACACTTTTCAAGCTCTGTGTCTACAACCTCAGCATGAGAAGATCTTAATGTAAAACGAATCAGGAGCAATCATGGCAAGGAGTTCGAAAATGCTCAATTTACGGAATTTTGTGACTCAGCTGGCATTCATCACGAATTCTCTGCTCCTATAACCACTTTAGTTTGGTATCGTTTGGTAGTGTATTGTGGATTTGTTTGAGCTGTTCTGAATGTTGTTTTGGTTTGGTTGTTGTGAACTTCTGGATCTGTTCTCTATTTCTATTGACGTTATATTCCGTGTTAAGACTCTATTTGTCTTTATTACTAACACTGTCGTTTTAGTTATTAATTTTTGCTTATTTGTTCTGCCTTAAAAATCTCGTGTTAAGATGCATGTGTTGGGTCAAGTTCTGAGATTCTAAAGTTATTATTATTATTATTATTTTAATTTTAATGAATGGATTATACCTTTGCTACTTAATTTTACAATTTCACTTTGATGAAGTTGAATATTAGTGTTTGTTTAGCAAGTAAATTCCTTTTTGTATTGTTCTTTTAGAATCAATATATTGTATTTTACTTCAAATGTTTATTGAAAAACAAAAGGTTATCACTTAGGTTACTTTTGTTAATTAAAAAAAATCTATGTAACCCTACGCCTCACGAATTTTTTTATCAATTATAAATAACATATTAATCAATTAAGTTAATTATTAAAAAAACATGGAATAAAAATTAAAAAGTTGAATGCGACCAAGTTGTAACAAAAAATTCATTACAATGTGAAATCAAGTTAATAAACTAATTATATGTCTATTTAGCTTGAAAATTTTATTACATAACAAAAGTTAAGTTTGATGTTTTTTTTTTTTGGAGGATTTTTTTTAAAAAAAAAACAAGTTAATTAAAAAATTTAATGATGGACAAAAACATCTTTTTAGAAAGAAATCCTTTAATATAATATTAAAATAAAAAGAAGAATTACCTATGTTTTTTTTTTTTTTATTTTAATTGAAACATTTGAAACTATAAAATGTAACATGATTTCCCTAAAGAAAGTGGTAAGAAATAATTGATTTAAATATATTTATAGATTTTTTAAAAATATTTTTTTAATAATACATTTATAGAGGTTAAGTGAATGGACTATGAAAACTATACCTCTACATAAATTATTCTAAAATTACAAATTTTCTAATTATGTTTAGTTATAGAAAATAAAAAATTTGGAATTTCAAAATTTTCATAATTTTTTTCATAAACTTTAATTCTAAATATGTTGATTCTATTTATTTCCGTAACAATTTAAAAGTTTTTTTTTTTGTAATAAACTAAGAAAAAAGAGGTTTAAGCATATGTTAATAATAATTAAGACTTTTTGTTGAAGAGTAAATAATAAAATATTGACAAATGGAAAATACATAAACTAATTTAGATATCATTTCCATCATTATAAAAAAAAATGCATAACTATTTATATAAAAATAAAACTAATTGAAACATTTGCACATTTTAAAATTTTAACTTAGTTTTAATTCAATATTAATTAGTTTTACTGTTATATTTTTTATAAGTACATTTTTTTATTGGTTTATTATCAGTTTATAAATTTTTATTGCAATCTTTTGTTAAATTTTATAAATTTTAATTTTTGATTCTTTAATTATTAAAATTTATAAATTTTAATTTATCTAAATTATTTAGTCCCCTCTAAATAATGTAAATAATTCGACCAACCTTATGAAGGAATTGAATTCTCAACGGAAGCGAGTGATCGTCATGTGCTAATAATTTTTTTTTTTAATAAACACAAAATACAGAGAATACAGAACTTGGATAAACAAACGATTATAGCATGCTATTCAGAAGATTAAAAGTTAAAAATAATCCTACCTTTGAAGACCGTCTTCGATGTAGGAAATCTTCTTTTCACCAACTCACGTACCAGAGAAAATTCTTCAACAAGGAACACAAGAACTCTTTCGGGACCCGCCAAGAACTCTTCCTTGCTATTTTCTAGGAAGAATCAAAAGAGAAATGATGAGCTCTCTATTGATTTTAGGTAAGGGAAGAAGAATTTTTGAGAGGAAGAGAGAACTTTGAGAGGGAAGATCTTGAGAGAGAGAGAGAAAAAAAAAAAAACTTTCACAGAACTCTTCTGTCAAAAAGTAACCCCTGCCTGCTCTTTCTTTTTCCTCTTTTGTTTCACGTAAAACTGATGTGAGAGAGAAAATAATTCTCCACTACATGGGAGTTATTTTAATTAATATAATAATATTAATTAAAATAAATTTAATTTTAATATATATTCAATCATATTTAATATATATAAATAAATTAATTAATTAATTCACAACTAATTAATTAATAAATTAGATATCACATATTTAATTTAAATTTGAATCATATTCAAATAACCTCCTCACATAACCTATAGTTTTAATGGGAACCTCATTCATATTAATTTTAACCTATAGTTTTTAGATAAATCTCATTCATATAATTAATATTTACATCTTATTTAAATATTCATCTCCTTTATAACATAAAGTATAAATTTTGAATCTTATTCAAAATAAACTTTATATTATAATGTATATACATTATACTAATTGTATCATATACAATTAACTCCCTTATTAACTTAAACAATTCTAATTAAACCAAAACATTTGATTCTTATACAAATACTTAATGAGTTAGCAAGGGGACCTTATGGACCTATAGACTAGAAGATCCAATAATATGAGATTAATCAATTAAACTCTTTAATTAGATTAATCAATATTCATTAACTGTTGATCACTCCACTAAAGACTTACAGTTGCAGTATTCACAATATAGATATATTTCTGTGTCCACGAAAGTAACTAATCAACAGTAAGTTGACTATTCACAAATTATTCATAATTATACCTGGGTCAAATTACCAGTTACATTTAAATTCTTAAGTACTGTTGATCCTTCTATCAAACTGTTCATAGTCCAACTATAAACTAACCCCTCTCGTGCTAGTAAGAAGGTGAGGCCTCATTATTCAAGACTCAAAAATCAGCTCTTAAGGGAGTAATTTATCTACTTACCCTAAACATGAGAATGAGTGAATTCCATCTTGTGAAGATATATTCTTAGCTCCCTAATCAGACAAACTCCCAAAATGGTAGACATATTAAGTTGACGATTTGGTCTCAACCATACAGATCAAAGGATTATCCTCATAGACAGGAGTTCATAACTCACTTAGGATTAAGGTCGAGTTACCTATAGTTATCCTATGAAATGTTAACTTCTTCAATTAATAGTGTTACAAAGAGAAATTAAACATTTTGCAGTCCGATCTTATACAAACTCTTTGCTTAGGTACCCCCTACCTCTTACATGTCTCCACATGAATGATTATGGTCAAATTGTTTGTTACACTTTAAAACTCTTTGTAACAATTACAAAGTGGGTCGTAGCCATAATGTTATAAGAATAAATCACCCAACCTTATTCCTATACTACAGACCTTTTGGTTATTGCTTAAACATGATCCATCCTCGTATGTCAATGTTGGCTCATAACTTGTTGTGCATAAAATGGATTGGATGTTATCATTTCCGTACAAAGTTGCGTCAAGAATTACTCAAGTATGATCATTGACAAGCAAGTTGTCCTATAAAAGCCCAAGTATAAACCTCTATAGGTTTCCTGGTGAGTCTAGGGTCGAACGCAGGGATTTGTAATAAACTAGGTGTTGATAATAGATACGAGACTATGCGGTGACTATATAGGTATTATGTTCAAGAATTGTATGTACCTAAAACTATACATAGAGAATAAATAAAATTTCCTACAATTAACAATGTGAGGTGGAAGCGGAGAATGTTAGTCAAATGTCATTTAAAGTCAGATAGCATGCGTTGAGAATGACGGTGGAACCATGTTATAATAGTAGAGTTAACGCAGGAGCTAGTTGTTACTTAAGCATATTTAAGTATATTTACATACCTACAAACTTTGGGTTTGAGAATCTATCTCTCGATATTTCGACACCACATTAACCTTATCTCTAAGATGCATGGTAAGTTTGCGTTGGCAAAAGATGAACTACATCTCTGAACCTTATCTAATCTTGATACATGCTAAAGATTAACCATCTACTCTCTCAAGCTAGGCAATCATACTTGTTAAATTTGTTTGTCAGACAAAGCTATGCAAGCTAATCATATGCAATAATCAAAATGTAACATACTTAATATTGCTTAAGAAAAACTAGCTTCTAACATCTAACTCATTCAACATTCAAACAAAATGGTGTAAAGTATTTAATATGAAAATGTATGGAAGATAGTCATCAATCAAACTTATATTAAGAAAATAAATCATTCTCTTGAATGTCATTAACAGTATAAGTAAGAAGGAGGGAAATGAAGATAGAACAGAAATGGAAGACGTCAAGCCGCCACTGGCAATGTCTTGTTTCATGGAGGCTTGAGATGGTTGTTATCTGATACATAAATGGCATAGGGTGGAGGTTCTCACTCACTGGGAGATGACTCTGAAAATTCTTAGAATCCTTTTTACAGAAGAGCTTGAAATGGAGGCTAGTTATGGTGAGGGAGAATTTGTGCAGAGGTTTCGCCTCTTGAACTCGTTTCTCTCCTCCTTTGAATGGAGAAGCTTTGGGCTATTTATAGGCGTCGAAAAGTTGAACTCATGATGACCTGACACCTTTGCATTAAATTCCATGCCCTGCTGCACAGACTTTTCACATCATCAGCCCATTGGTTCTGTCATGATCTGATAACGTGTAATCCTTTTGCATATTGACATGACAACTTTTGCCCAAGCGTCTATATCTACTTTTTCTTCTCAACGCATGGTCTCGACGCATAGGTTTTCACTTTTGTTCTCGTAGCAACTTCCTCTCTGGTGCTTGGGTTGTTTATGCTTCTTTTTTACTTAATCATGCGTTAAGAACAGAAAAACTCATATATTTTTCAGGTATTTTCTTGTGTAAATGGTGCCAACGCATGGTAATACATATTATATAATTCAACTGCCAAAATCATGCATTTAACCCTAAAGTTACTCTAATTAATTCAAATAGTGACTATAATAACTTGTATTTCTACAAGTTATTAGTCAACCACATACATGTTTAGTTTACATAAAATAACCATGGAATCTTAGTTTATTAGATTGAGTTAATGCAATAGATAAATAAAATAATTTCTTATTTTATTGAATAAATAAAATGTATTTACAATTTATAAAACCAACCCTATGAGATTTAGGATACTAGTTTAACACCTTATGTATTCACTCTCAATTACATTGTTTAAATTTTCCCCTGTTTAATTCATTCCTTTTTAAGTATAAAGCTTATTTGAGTTTTTTTATTAATAAAATGTTGAGTGCTAACTTATAACTACACTTTTATTTTTTAAACTTATTTAACTACTGAAATTTTATTGTTAATTGTAATTAGAGGTTCTATGGGAAAAAAAGAATGCAAAGTTCAAAGTTTTCATAATTAATTTATAAAATAATTATAAAATTTATGATATTACATTTGAAATTTCATTTTTTTAAAAAATTATTTATTTGAAATTTTTAAGTGTTAACTTTAAAGTAATAATGGTTGGATCACTATTTAAGTAATTATAATATTGAATAATAATGTAAAAGTTAGAATATGAAGAGTTAGAATGTAAATAGTATAAATCTTTTACAAGTTCCACTCTTCATTTTTATATAAGTAAAATTTAAGAGTAATGATTTATTTTTAATTATAATCAATAATGAAATATCTAAGTTTTGGAATTTCAACGGTTTGTTACTCTTTTATCTCCTATAACCAAATGTCAATTTTATATCCATTTTCAACAGAACCTCAAATATTGTAGTAAAGTAGATTTGTTTTTATCATTTAATAATTTTCTTGATTTTCCTTATAACTCTTGGTTGGATTGGTTACATTTCCTTATAATATTTTTTATAAATATATTTTTAGATTATGTTATAATAATAAAGGCTCATTTCAAATATAGGAAAATGAACCAAAATATTTACAAATATAGCAAAATTTTACTATCTATCTGCGATAGACCATAATAGACTAGTATCTGTGTCATGATAGACATCAATAGTAGTTTATCGTGATCTATGGTGGTCTATCACAGATAGATTATGATATTTTGCTATTATTTGTAAATATTTTCAACATTTTTGTACTTAAAATAATTTTTTCCTAATAATAAATTTAAAACTATTGTTGTTATAAAAGTAATCGATATATCCTTATGATTTTTTTTTTTTTAAAAATTTAATTGTAGTATATGATCACTCGTTAATTTCTCTTTTTCAAAGTTCAACTGAAATTACCCAAGTCCATAGGACTTGAACTAAGCTGTTACTATGAGCATGCACGTCACACCCCCTCCTAAGTTACCTTTTTAAACCTGAGAAGAGGTGTGAAGACAGCAAACCTTACCCCTTTTTTAACATCTACTGTTCTCTCCTTTATTACTTTACACATTTACACATGCATAATCTTAATGAACACTTTTATTAATACAACAACTATATAGTTTAAACAACATTACAATTTTGCGACAACTCCGAGTTTCAACCCTAAGTACAATAAGTTATCATATGATAGACATCGATTTTGCACGACAACAGGAACTCTTCTGCTACCTGAAAAGAAAACATAAAAGAAAAGAATGAGCTTACAAAGCCCAGTGAGTGATTAAACACATAACTAAGGTTTACACGACCCATAATAATATCATAACATATAGGCAATGACATACTGATAAAATTAATCACAATTGAGGTTATCCACTCAAACCTCAATTACAAAGCTCATCTCGGTAGCGTACTTTAGTCTATTGGCTCGCTCTGGCTCAACAACTGAATCTTCTCCCTATGTGCACATAGACTTACCTCTAAGGACTCAGAAACTAGACCCATCAGTCCTCTGACTATCCCACAAGAGATACTTCTCACAGGCTTAGGAACTAGGTTTCCGGTAACCCCCTAACCATGCCATTGAGGTTCTATCCTCGACACAAGCTCAGAAACTAGATCCTCAAATCCTAAAATGAAAAACATGAAAAACTCGTAGGGAAGCATCATTCTAGTTTCAATGACACGGTCAATGTTTTCTTTTGTCATTCACCAAAGTGTTCTTTCCTTACCTAGAAGAAAAAAATCATGAAAAAGGTGAGTACAAGATACTTAGTAAGTAACCCCACTACCAGTGTGACATCCCAAATTTTCAGGTAATTTTTTTTCATAAAAAAAATAATAATCTTGAATTATTTGGTTAACTGTTTAAATTTTAAGGCTTAATTGGATTATTTTGAGAAAATAATCCAATTTAAAGTAATCGTGATAATAGATTTGGATTTAATTCAATTAGTGGAAAATTGAATTTATTTGTGGGAGATTTAAAAGATGAATTTAACTTGAAGATTTGAAATTGGATAAGATTTAAGAACTTGATTAATTTAAGAAAATATGAGGATAAGTTGGAATTTAATTTAAGTTGAGGAATTTATTTGTTAGGAGATATTTTTGTTAAATAAATTATTAGGTGGTGGTTGGAAAAGATTTGATTTGATGGGTCGAGGAAAATTATATTAAATAAGTTGTGTTTTGGGAAAAAGAAAAGGAAAAGGGAAATTTAAATATATATATATACACACACACATATACATTTAGGGTTTGGAAAAGGACATGGAAAGAGCATTTAAAGAACTATATATATACTTAAAAGCCAATCTTGGATTTCAATGAGTTTTGGTCTGTCATTTGCAAGTTGTTGCTTTGTCGCTCTCTCCGTTCAGCTTTGCTGGCATCATCCATTTTTCGTGTGTTACGCTGGATTTCAAGATTTGGTTAGCTTGGGACTGTTTTGGTAAATATTGTTAACCGGGAGTAATCTGTCCAAGCGGGTTCAAGGGTCTATTTTGGTTGGACTATAGAAGAAGATTGTGACTTAGTTGCACCTTGGGTAAGATTATTTGGTTTAATTGTTGAGTAAATTGTATTTGGAATCAGACATAAAAACTTAATTTAAGTTTTGGTTTATATTCCTGGATTTTAATTCAAGGATTTTGTGAGAATTAGCTGCTTGGATTTGATTCTAAAGTAAGTAATCTTACTACTAAACCGCCTACGTGCCAGGCAGTTTAGTTATTATTGGCTTCTCTGGGTCATCTATGAGATATTTAGTTTTCATGTAATTCTTATGACTATGAAGATATGAGCATGATGATGTTTGTATGAGAGGCATTATGAATCTATGTTGTGAGATTTTTATGTATTTTACAAGTTATGCATGTTAGTGATAGTTACCCTCTTACGTTGGCTGTGTGTCCACCAGAGGTTTGTGTTCCTTCGGGATCACCAAAGGTTTTGTGTTCCTTCGAGATCACCAGAGGTTTTATGTTCCTTTGGGATCACCAGAGGTTTTGTGTTCCTTCCGGATCACCAGAGGTTTGTGTTCCTCTAGTGTTTCTTCGGGATCACCAAAGGTTTCGTGATCCTTCGAGATAAACCAGAGCTAAGTGTCTCCTACGGGATTCACTAGAGGCTTGTGGACACCATTTTCCAACGGTAGGACGGGTCTAACCAATCACTCAGATAAATGAAGTGTGAAAAGTAGAATTATGCATGTCTCACTAGTATGATGCACCTATTGGATATAAGTGTTTAGCCTGACCCTGGTAGTGGGGTTACTTAGTAAGTATTTTGTACTCATTCTTTTCATGTTATGTTTTTCAGGTAAAGGAAAGGACACCTTGTCACACCTCCTCTTGAGTTACCCTCCTAACCCAAAAAGAGGCGTGAAGACAGCAGACATCGACTCCTCACAACATCTACTGTCACCTAACTTTCCAAACACAACTCAACCATGCACACAATTATAACTTACATGCAGGCCACAAATGATAAACTCAAAATAAACCTTTATAAAATTAATAACTGAGTCTTATACACAACACTACTCTCTTAGATCCCAATATGTACAATGTTAGGTCTAAGTATAAAATATTTACAAAGCTTAAACTAAACAGCAAATCCAGACGAGTTTGACGAGTAGGCTAAGCACCTTGGTTCGCTTGCTACTTGAAAAGTAGAAAACATTTGAAAGCATGAGTTAAATAGCCTAGTAAGTAACAAGTTTTGAAAAACTATTTTTGGCTTAAAAACTTAAGGAAATCATGCACGTCATTCAAATAGTAAAGCATTGAAAGCTTAAAATATTTGTATATGCTTAAAAGATTTTCCTTAGTTGAGGCAGAGTCATCTCTACGCTGCTCAACGTCGACATCAACCTCATCATATCCAATATCGAATAATCTCAATACCACAATGTCAAATGTCCCTCTATGTGCACATAGGAATTATAATTCAGGCTACCCATATGCCTTCACTAAGTCCATCGGCATTCAGGATTGTCCAGATGCTTTCTCTTAGTTCTTCGACATTGGGGACCATATTCAGGCTGCTTGTCACACCCCATCCCGAACTACCTCCCGTAGCCCGAGACTGAGTGTGAGGACAGCAGTTACCGACTACCCTATCACGTAACCCATTGTCAACCTCACCATCCACATGCTTCTGAAAAACCTCGACTTTGATCGGCAACGGGAACTGTCATGCTACCTGAAAATGGAAAACATTTAAAAGAATGAGCTAACGGCTCAGTGAGTAACAGCTATTAGAAAACAATATATTTTAACTATAAAACTGGTAAAACTCGCATAAAATATAACACTTCAGATCATATTAGTTTATGTTCAAATGCCATTATAAAATATGTCTGTCTGTTTTAGGGTAACTACTCAAAACTTCGCTCATTCCATAATCATTTTCCCTAGTTGAGGCGGAGCAATGCTCTACGCTTCTCAACGTCGAATTTCCTTAATCACATATTCAAATGCATTCACACTTCGTCCCTCGGCATTTTCAATCCCTCAAGTGCCTTCACATATAGTCCCTTAGCACTGAGTTTTATTGTCAACCACTGCTCAAGTGCCTTCACTCGTGGTCCCTCAGCACTTGGCTATCATGTTTTGGATTTCCATACGCCTTCACACAAAGTCCCTCACCACTGGAATCCGTCTCATTCAACTACCCAAGTGCCTTCTCTCGTTGTCCCTCGGCACTGAGTACCATATAACATATCTTCCATAGGCCTTCACACGAGGTCCCTCAGCCATGGGTTACTTTAAAATAATACATATCATCTTCTTTAAACTCATCAACACAACACAAACGTTCAATAGTTATACCATGCTATGAGTAACCATTTCTAATACTCAATTCAAAACTTTAATTATCAAACAGCATGCTTGTCATACAAGTGTATTTCCAAATCTTTCATGAAAACATGTATCAACCAATCACCATGCATTTTATATCTCATAGCAAATATCCAGCATTCTCAAAGTTTTCAAGTAAAACGCATGCTCTTAGCTGGCTCATGTTCTTTTATGTATGTATAAACGCATGCTCTTATCTCTATTAACAACATATTCATATGCCTTATATATGAAAACGCATGCTTTATTTCATTAGAAACCATATAATCATATTCATAAAGAACTCGTTTATATTTTGTAAAACGCAGGTGTTACTCACCTGTACTTGCCAAAGAATAATTTCTCTTCCTTTCCTCTATTTCCTCTTCCCGAGCTTCTTGGACGCAGCGTTCTAATTTCAGAAACGCAAAGCTCTGTTTCTCTCTGTCAGCTCGGTTGAACGCAACCCTGCCCTTTGACGCAAGGTTGATTAACTACCGCAACCCTGCCCTTCAACGCAAGGTTGATTACTTCAGCAAAGTGCATCCCACCTCTTCTTACTTCTCTTTCGGATGCGTCACCCTCACTTGGACGCAAGGTCCAACTTGAACGCATCACCCAACTTTGGACACCGCGTTCACCTTGGACATTATGTTTGTCCTCAACGCAAGGCCGACCCCTTTTAACGCAAGACAACTTCTTTACATAAAATAGCTAAGTTGTCAAATACCTTCTTTCTTGGCCGCATACTCCTACTACGGACGTCCTTGCTGGCTTCTTCTTCTCTTTTCTCTCCAGAATTCTTCTTTGAGAGTCATCAGTCGCTCCTTTTCCCTCAAAGTTCTATTTATAGGGAGCTTGCCATGCTCCTTTTCTCTCAAAGTTCTATTTATAGGGAGCTTGCCATCCAACTTTTCCTCTCCTTTTGCCACTTGTTTGCCACACGTCACGCTGCATGCTTAATTAACCATGTATTAGTCCAAGTGTCACCTTGCATGAAACACTTAACATGCCTTCAACACCTCCTACTGATAAGGTGTCAAATCTACACGAAGCCACCTGGCCTTTATAAACTTATCTTATGTGTCCAACATTTCCAATAGACAAGCATTCACTCAACACAACGCCCTCATACGTTCGTTGAGTTTCCTTTAAAGTTTGAGCTTCACTACTCACTTTTCTAACTCTCAGCCAACTATACTACTCTTTGACGCACAAATATAACTCCGTCTTCAACTCATAGGGATCTCAACGCATGACAACCTTACCAACACATGGTAAGCCAAGTACGTATCGTCCCCCGCCAATGCGGCGACTACTTCAGCTCACAACAACCATTCGAGATCACCTTCAGCGCATAGCTGCACTATTATAAACCAATGCTTACACAATGCCATTAGGCGTTAATGACAAATGCACAATACTATGCGTTTGTACCTCATCGCATCATACCATGCGTCCAACTCCTTCCTTATGTCCATAACAACATCTCCTTTTTAAGCTCTTCCTCTATGCGTTGGTCCTGTTGCGTTCTCCTTCATCCTGCGTCCATGACCATCTTCCTATCCTTGGACACTCCTTGATTATTCCCAAGGTTATTATTTTAACCTTTTCCTTGCACTTGAACTATTTCTCTTAAAGATAGATTAGCATGCGTTCACCACATGCACCAGTTTTTATGTTTACTTCACAACCTTCTCCAACACTTGTGAACATTCCTTGCTATAAGTCTATGCGTTACTCAATTTGCTATAGTATTCTATCTTTCCGAGACTTAAATCTCTTTCAACATTTCACAACATAACTTTATTTGTCACACCCCATCCCAGATACTCCTTATACCTAGGAGTGAGTGTGAAACTTCACTCTCTATATTCCATATTAAAACTAAATACCAGTATAATTTGAAATAGAAACACCATTACTATTAAGACATTCGATATCATACAATCTTCCGTCAAGTATTCTTTATATATATGTATGTAATACAAAACGGTTCTCCCAACACTCATAAGGAACATGTACACTACAAAATATGGACATAAACTGAATATTTACAGCTATCCCAGAGGTCTACTTCAAGGTAGGCCCAGACGAGAATCTTCTGTAGGCTAGGCGTCACGGACACGCTCCTACCTGAAACGACAATTAAACCAAATAAATTTAGTGAGCCTAAAGCTTAGTGAGTGACTAAAATCATTCAACTATTACTAACAATCATGAGCTAGTATAGCCATTAGTAACCACTACAAATCACATATCAGAAAGTTTCTAATCTTCTTATGTATTAGATCACACCCATATTAACATCCTTACTGTTCCATGGCAAATATCTAACTCTTGCTGTGACAAAGCACAACTTAGCTCATTCACTTTCCAGTACAAATTCTCATTTCTATCACATATAAATGTCTAATCATTATGTTTCACGGATTTGCAAACTATCGAGTGCCTTCTCATTCTGTCCCTCAGCACCAAATTTAATTATGTTAACATTACCATGTGCCTTCACATGAAGTCCCTCAGCACTAGTAACTAGTCAAATCTCCGCTCAAGTGCCTTCACTCAAGGTCCCTCAGCACGAGCTAATATATGTTGGATTTCTACATGCTTTCACTCAAAGTCCCTCAGCATTGAAATCCATTCCTTCTAACTATTCAAGTGCTTTCACGCATGGTCCCTCATCACTGAATTTCTTATTCATATTCACTTAGGCCTTCACCATAAGGTCCCTCAGCCATGTTTACATATAAACAATAAATTTAGTTTCCTTTAAACTTACTGGCATAACATAATCACTTCAAATACTACACAATACCATAATTCCATACTCATCCACACCCAAATAATTATACTAAAAGTAACCACAAGATATAGTAGAAAGTCACTCACAACTTGTCTTGGTTCTAAGCGGATTATATGCTTCCCCGAGCTCTTCCTGGCCTGAAAATACACATTTTCACGTTTAGTTTTCCTTAGTCTTTCTTTTTCCTTTACACTCATTAATAACATTACTCCACAAACAGACTAAAGACTACCAGCGAAACTTCATTACATAGTACTGCATTAGCGATACCAGGTTGAACGTAACTAGCGAGACTATCTGAGGAGCGACACCCAGCGAGACTTCAGCGAGAATTGTGAGACGCAAAACCCCTCTTGCGTTACAGCGACATTTGTTTCGCTGCTCCGTCTCTCGTTCTCTCAGCGATACTACCGCTATAACATAACAGTTTTCTTCTTCCTTTCTTCTTCCTTCTTCAACCTGCTAAATATCACATTCTGGGCAATTTAAGAACTTACTTCCTTCTACAAACTTATAAAGGTATAAGTCCTTCATCTTACCTCAAAATTTCATAGAGAATATCCTCTCCGTTTAGGACATATCCTTCAACAACTCCGAATTGCTCCTAATCATCCGGCAATTCAGCTCCGATCTCTTCTATCTGAAGTTTGACACACATTGACACAAGTTCAACTCAAGTACCCTTCATGAAACTTGCTAAAAATCGAGTTAACCTTACTAACCTTAGAATTTCGGCCCTAACCACCGTTTCCTCAGTTCGTTCTTCCCCCAAAACCGAACGTTACTCTGATTGAGTAACACCAGCTGAGTCCTCTGCTCCGGCTCAAGTTTCCTCCACGGAAACGACGAGAATTCCACTCAAATCAACATGAACATCTTCTTCTACCTCCCTCCGTTGTTTAGCTTCGAAATGGAATCAACTCAAGCTCTGAAATGTGATCCAAAAAAATTGAATTCTTGGTCCACTTATATATATACCACCGACTTAATCTCCATTTCGTCTCTATACAATAATCTATTCAACGCATACCTTCTATGTTTGGCTTCAGCAACGCACAACCTCTGTTTTGTGTGTTACTTTTCAAGACTCCCAAGCCAGATGGTTAACAAACGCATTGTTCTCTCGGCCAACCTTCTTTGCACCAACGCATACCCACTTTCGACGCATGGTAGCGTTCACCGCATAGCGGTCTTCATGGCAAATTGGCTCTCAATGCCTCATGGCCTTCAAATTTCAACGCCTTGCAGCCTTCAACGCATTTATCGCAAAATAATCTTCGATGCAAGGTGGCTCTCCACGCCTCGTGACCTCAACGCCTCATGACCTCAACGCCTCATGACCTCAACGCCTAACAGTCTTCCCTCACCTCTGCGTCCACGCCAAAACTTCTTCCATCAAGGCATGTTGCCACCAACGTATCGCTAATACTTAGCCATTTTTTTCTGTCCCCAGTCACATTCCAGCCAACTTTTCCTACCAAAACGCCCATCTCCTGGTCTCTTCTTATCTTGCTTTCTCACAAGATCAAGTACGGGGCTTACATTATTCCTTTCTTGCTTATGCGTTTCACTTCTTTCCCTTCTCGGTTAACTTCCATGTGTCCACCCTTACCATGCGTTACCTAGTCCTGACCATGCGTTCAACATGGTCTTTTACCTCTTTTCTTCATAGACTCTTCAACGCATCGGTTTCTTAGAAAATAGGGTGTGACACTGCCCATATGTCTTCACCAAGTCCATCGGCATTGGGGACCAATTCAGTCTGCCCAGATACCTTCTCCTGGTTCTTCGACATTGAGGACCATATTCAGGCAGCCTGTATACCTTCACCAAGTCCATCAGCATTGGAGACCAATTAAGTCTACCCAAATGCCTTCTCCCAATTCTTCAGTATTGGGGACCATATTCGGGTTGTCCAAATGCCTTCTCTCAGTACTTCGGCATTGTAGGCCATACTCAAGCTGCTCAGATGCTTTCACCAAGTCCATCGACATTGAGGACTAATTCAGTCTACCCAGGTGCCTTCTTTCAGTTCTTCGATATTGAAAATCATATTCAGGCTGCCCAGATGTCTTCTCCCAATACTTCCGCATTGAGGACCATTTAAATAAAAGCATGCTAAATCATTTACCAGCACGAGTTTAAACAATTTCTCAGAATTTCTAGAATATTGTCAAACAACATGCTTTTCACAAATTCTAGCATCCAAAGCATCATTGTCACACCCTACTTTTAAAAACTGATGCGTTGAAGAGCCTATAAAGAAAAGAAGTAAAAGACCATGTTGGACGCACAGTCAGGACTAAGGTAACGCATGGTAAAGGTGGACGCATAGGAAGTAACCCGAGAACATGAAGGGAAAGAAGTGAAACACATAGGAGGTAATTACGAAGAAGATGTAAGCATTAGCGATGGTAAGACGCATAAACAAGAAAGGAATAAAGTTATGTCGTGAAGTGTTGGAAAGAGATCTAAGTCTCGGAAAGGAAGAATACTATAGCAAACTGAGTAATGCATAGACTATTAGCAACGGATGTTCTCGAGTGTTGGATTAAGTGGAAGGTTGAGAATTAAGCTTAAAGACTAGAGCAAGAGGTGGACGCATACTAATTTATCATAAGAGATATTTTAGTACAAGGGAAAGGTTAAATGAATAACCTTGGATTACAAGCACAAGAATGCATAGAGAGATAACCAAGGAAAATCCTCAAGGATAGGAGGAAGATCATGGACGCAGAATGAAGTAAAGGTGAACACAAATATTACAAATGCATAAAGGAAGGTATTGAGTTGGATTTGGTTAACAAGGGTAAATGACATCATCGGATGTGTGATCACACAAGCAAGGATTTGTAGTTAAGACTTGAGATAAGGGAAGAAAGTTGGATGCATGGTATGTTGCGGTAAGGTACAAACGCATAGTAGTGTATGTTTGAGACATTGACGCCTAGTAGTATGTGGTGGAGAAACGAGTTCAAAGGTAGTATGACCGAGAGTAAGGGAAGTAAGTAATGAAGCTAAAACCTTAAAGGAAATTCAATGAACCTAGGGGCATTATGTTGAATGAACAACTTGTTTATTGGAATATGTTGGACGCACAAAATAAACTTATAAAGGTTAGGTGGCTTCATATAGACTTGACACCTTATCAGTAGGAGGTGTTAGAAGGCATGTTAAGTGTTTCATGCAAGGTGACGTTTGGATTAATGCATGGTTAGTTAAGCATGCAGCGTGACATGTGGCAAACAAGTGGCAAACAAAAAAAAAAAAGAGGAGAAGTAGGATGGCAAGCCCTCTATAAATAGAACCTTGAGGGAAAAGGAGCGACTGATGATTCTGAAGTGAGAATTCTTGAGAGAAAGGGGAGAAAGAAGGCAGAAAGGAGGAATCCTTGCATCTGTAGTAGAAGTCTGCGGCCAAGAGAGAAGATATTCTTGACAACTTAGCCATCTGGTGTTAACGAAGTTGTCTTGCGTCTAAGGGGTCAGCCTTGCGTTTCAGACGAACTCAACGTTCAAGGTGAACGTCGCGTCCAAAGATAAGCTCTGCGTTCAAGTTGGACCTTGTGTCCAAGAGAGGTCGACGCATCCAAAAGAGATGTCTGAAGAGTTAGGTTGCACCTTGCATTAGTCATCAACCTTGCGTTCAAGGGTAGGGTTGCATCCAACCGAACTGACAGAGAAAAATAAGCCTTGCATTTCAGAGGTAGAACGCTGCGTCCAAGAAGCTTAGGAAAGAGAAAATAGAGGGAAGGAAGAGGAACTATTCTTGGGCATGTACAATGTGAGTAACACCTACGTTTTTCAAAATCTTAATGAGTTCTCTATAGTTAATATCATTGGTTTTGTGAATATGATTTCATGAGTTTTCAATGAATAGTGCATGCGTTTTATTTGAAAAGCATTTGAATATGCTTGTTATTTGTTATAAATTTGTAAAACGCATGGTGATTGATAATATATGTGTTTTCATGATTTTACTGAAAAGCATGGTGTATGATGTTATATTATTTCATGAAAGATTTGGAAATAAACTTGTTTGAAAGGCATGTTGTTTGATATTAAAACTTTGAAATTGAGTTTAGCATGCTGGTTGATATTGTAATTGCAAACGGTTAACTACGAGTTTATGATATAATGTTTCAAAAACATATTGTGTTTTATAAAATTTTGAAAAGGCACCCGAGGCTCAAGGACTTGGAGAAGGCCTAAGGGTAGCCGGGATATAGAAAATGGTACCCAATGCTGAGGGACTCGTAGAAGGCAAATGGGTAACCTAGATATAGAAATGGGACCCCAATGCTCAGGGACATGGAGAAGGAATTGTGGGCGGCCCGGGTTATAATACTTATGTGCACATAGAGGAATATACAACGATGATGTGTTGAGATTACTCCACACAGCTAGGGAGAATCGACGTTGAGAAGCGTAGAGCATTGCTCCGCCTCAACTAGGGAAAAATGATGTTGAAATGAATGATATATTCTGAGAATTTACTCTAAAACAGTTATGCATGAGTTAACAACGGTTTTTGAGCATATTATAATAGATTTGAATTGATATATTTTATGGGAATTTGAAATGTTGTATTATGACCAGTGTCAAGTTAAAGTAAGATGTTTTCAAAACCGTTACGCACTGAGCTGTTAGCTCACCCTTTTTATATGTTTTCCATTTTTTAGGTAGCATGACAGTTCCCGTTGCCGATCGAAGTCGAGGTTTGTCAAGAGTGAGTTAATGGTATTACCGTCCTAGGAAGGGTAGATATGAAAAGTGAGGTAAATGTGACAGTGGGATTTGAGACAGGGAAGTCGATGTCTGTTGTCCTCACACTCTGTCTCGGGCTACGGGAGGATAGTTCGGAGTGGGGTGTGACAATCATGCTTAAAATTATGTAAAAGCATGTTCAAAATCATATTGAAGAAATACATGCTTATCAAATTCAATTTATGCCAGAAATCTCATAATTTCAGGATAAACCAAACATTTATAAGTATTGTGAGTACAAATCATTTAAAATGAATTTAGGTCACTCACTATTTTTCTTGAGCTCCTAATGGGTTATACGTTTCCCTGAGCTCTTCGCAGCCTAGAATAGATAACTCTTTTGTCAAAATTCTTCAAAATTCTCTTCATAGTATGTCTCGAGTCATTTTAGCTCAAAAAGGCTTACCGATAAGCAAAAATTAGCTAAAATGCCCAAAAATAGAAAACTGCCCCTAGACGTGTCCAACAGCCTTGCAACACACTCATCTAGCCGAAAGTAACCTCAAATTATTTTTTCCTTTGGCCACAACCCTTGCCTTACTGTACGCACAACTACTCCAAAACTTACTCGACAACCTCAAACCCACTGCCTTCGCTTCTAGTTGTCCAAAGTAATACTCCTAGCAAGAATTATGTCACACCCTCTTTCTAAGACCATTTCGTGGAAGAGCCTATAAAGGAAAGAAGTAGGACAAGAGCGGTTGTGCTCAAGTGTTAGTTTACATAGGCCGTAGATGAAATTTAAATTAGAAGGATTTGATAGAAAGGTTGCGTTGAATGAATTCTGAATCTTGGAATCAAAGTAATTCTTAAAGTTGAGAATTGTACTGTGTAGGATAAACAGATCAAGATAACGCAACCATGATTTTAAGCTTAGAAGTAAGACCTATGGAAGAAAGGAAACCTCATCAAGGGATGGGTAGGGTTAAAAAGAATAGTTGAGAGGTAAGTGAAGTTGGACGCATACTTAGTGGAAAACCATGTTGGACGCATGGTAGAGACGAAGGAAACGCATGATAAAGGTAAAACACATGACGGTACGTAATTAAGGCAGACGCATGGTATTATGCGGTAAGGAACAAACGCATAGAAGTATGCATTTCAGACTTTAATGCCGGGTAGTATGCAGTAGAGAAACGCTGTGAGCCCCTACCTGACATTTGGGGAGTTGGCAAGTTAAGAAGAAACTATGAAATGGGCAGTGATTAGAAAAAAAGTTGGCTGAGTAGTATGGGAGCAAAAGTGGCTAAGTGTTGGCCATGAATATGTTGGAAGCCACGAGGCGTTGAAAAAGGTAGCTCGACATGGACACGTGATTGGACGCTACGAGGCGTTGGAGGCCACTAGGTGTTGAAGGCCACTATGCGTTGAAGGCCACTAGGCGTTGAAGGCCATCAGGCGTTGAAGGCCACTATGCGTTGAAGGCCATCAGGCGTTGAAGGCCACTATGCATTGAAGGCCACTATGCGTTGAAGGCCACTAGGTGTTGGAGACCATCAGGCGTTGAAGGCCACTAGGTGTTGAAGGCCATCAGGAGTTGAAGGCCACTAGGTGTTGAAGGCCATCAGGCGTTGAAGGCCACTAGGCGTTGACGGCCACAAGCGTTGAAGGCAACGAGGCGTTGGAAGCCACTATGCGTTGAATGTTGGTATGTGTTGGTACATTAGAAGAGTGGCCGAGAGGATCATGTGTTAATTGGCTATCCGGCGACTGGGCGTTGAACAATTGTAAAACAGCAAGTTTAAGCTATGTGTTGTTGAAGTTTTGCACGGAAGGTTGCATCGGCCAACCTAAGTAAGGAGGTGATGGTCGTACTGGTGAGTCGGTGGTATATATATATGTAAGTATGCCGACTAAATAAACACTTTTAGACATATTTCAAACCCAGATTTACCCCTTTTCATAAAAGAACAATGAGGAGAGGTCGAAGAAATTGTTTATGTCGAAGTTAAGTAGGAACCAAATCACTTCCATGGTGAAATTGAAGCTGGAACCAGAAGCTTGACTGTTGACGATAATCTAGACATCATTCGGTGTTTGAAGAAGAGTGAGCTGGGGAAGTCGAAGCTAGGGTGAAAATTTTAAAGGTGAGTGAGGTAATTCTTAGCAACTCCTGTAAAGGATGTTTAAGCCAAATTTGAACAAGAGTATGTTAAATTTTAGGAAGAAGCATTCGGAGTTGAGCTACTACATGAGCTGCTAGTTGATTCAAGTCAGCTGGAGTTATTCAAGGATAGTTCTCAAACGAAGAAAAGTTAGGGTTTGAAATCTCGAGGTAAGTTAGAAAGCTCACTTCTTTACAAGTTTGTAGAAGAGAGAAAGTTCTGATTTTGGCTGGATTTCGATGTTTAGCAGTTTTGAGAATGGGTTAGAAAAGAAAGAAGAAAGCACTGACCATCGAGGGGTCGCTAGGACAGAAGTATCGCTAAAGAGTTGGAGGGTGATCAGCGAGACAAGTGCCGCTGGTAACGCAAAGGGGTCTTGCGTCTCACAACTCTTGCTGACTCTCGCTGAATATCGCTTGTTAAGGTAATATCGCTAGTCTCGCGAAGCTGGGTATCGCTGATGCCGCATGGTTATGAGTAGTTTAATCTAATAATCTCGCTGATACTTGTGAATCTCGCTCATTATTGTAAGTTGTAAACAAGAGAGAGACTAGTGATGAAAACCCATGTTTGAGATATTTAAGCAAACGTAGAGAATATAAAAAGGAATATTAGAAATGTCTAACACGAAAAAGGTGTGTTTACAGGTCAAGAGGAGCTAGGGAAAGCGTATAACCCGCTCGGAGCCCGGAATAAGTCGTGAGTGACTTTATGGTTTGAGATAAGCTTAACTTGAATACTATTTTCTATATGCTTAATAATATCCTTGAAGCATGAGTTGAAGTGTACTTCTATCTATGAAACTAGCACATATCTTATATGTGAGATAGAGCTTGATAATGTATCAGATAAGGTTCTAAGTTTTACCAAGCTAGTTGCTAGATGAGTGTTTTAAGAATTCTGAGATATCATGATTATAGTAGATTTATGATAAATGTATTGTGCATGTCTGTGCACTAGAAAGATTCGAATGGGACCCAATGCTGAAGGACAGGTGAAGGCATATGGGCAGCCCTAGTATTTTATGAAGTCTGAGATATTATGATTATTGTTAAATTATGATAAATGTGATGTGCAAGTTAGTGCTCTAGAAAGATTCTATTGGGACCCAATGCTGAAGGACATGTGAAGTCATATTGGTAGCCCTAGTATTTATATGAAGCTCTCACCTAAAGATATAAACACGGTGATTGAGTATTTCCATGGGACCCTAGTACCGAAGGACATGAGAAGGTATACGGGCAGCCCGAGATCAGACAGATTTATAAGCAAAATAAAAGACATCTGACACTGATATGTTGAGATTACTCCACACAGCTAAGGCTTATTGACGTTGGGTGCGTTAAGTTCGCTCCGCCTCAACAAAGGTCCAATGAAAAGATAACCATTTACATAATGATAGTGATTTACAAGTTATAGTTATTTACAAGTTTATAAAGCATGATATGAAGCATGATCAAGCAGTTCATACAAAAGATTGTAGTTATGTTTCTATTGAGTTTATACTTTAGTTAGTCACTCACTGAGCATTATAGCTCATAGATTCTTGTTTCTCTGATGTTTTCTTTCCAGGTAGCGAGCGTGTTCGGGGTGCCTAGCCTACCATTAAGATTCGTCTGAGCAAAATTAGAATTTTGTAATTGGGAACTTGTAAACCTCATTCCTTTGTAGAAATTGTACTTATTTTGAGTGGCATTTGTGAGGATCACCAGGCATACTTGTAAAATTTAAACATAGCCTTTTTAATCTTACTTATGATGCTATCTTATCAGGAAATTTTTGCATAACTGTTGTAAAGGCTAAGCATTTTGCCAGCTGGTTGTGATATAGAAATGCATATATAACAGTGTTTAACAGAATACAGACTAGGTAACACTCACTCCTAGGTAAAGATATAGATATATATATAAATATCTAGGATGGGGGTGTTACAAATTAGAGTTTTCTTCCTCTTACAAACTTGTAGATAAATGTCTTAACTAGCTTACCTCAAAATTTCAGCTTCTAATTCTTCTTCCTCAGCTAGGTATCCCTAAATCTTTTTGCTTTGCTCCAGTTTACCCGATAACTGAACAAGCTTGAGTTTTTGATGAATGTCGAGTTCTTTCTCAAGAAGTTTCTTTCCAGCAGCTCTCTCGGTGAAACTAGGCTCAATTTAAGAGAATTGGGTCGAAGAAAATCACAAATTGCACGAGTAATTTGCACACACCAATCTCTTCTACCGAACCTTCTATTAATAGACTTTCCAAAATTCTGCATGCAAACTCTTAGCCCGACACCTCGTGCTTGCATGTGATCCTATGCCACACTTAACCTTAAATTGACACATAATCAAGCTTACTTAACCCTTAAGTATAGGCTTTGCTTAATAGTTAAGTCTTGACTTTACTTAATCAAGAAGAATTAGTGATGCAACTTTTTTAGGTTAGTTGGCTGCTCTCTTAGGCAACCACATATACAACCCCCTTGGCTGACTTGGACGCATAGCACCATGCGTCAGCCCCATAGGCCTTCTTGAACGCATAGCTTCCCAATGCAACCCCCTTACTAACCTCAACCAACGCATAGCCCACAAATGCAACACCCTTTTCTACTAACCTCAAACGCATAGCCAAGCTTTGCCCAACACGCCAACCATCCTACTAACCCCAATGCACTAACGCATCACACACTTGCCCAACGCATCAACCCTCATGCTTGGGCTCGGCTATCTCCTAGCCAGCCCTTCTTGCCGGTCACACACTCAAGCCAAAGGCTCTCGGCCATCTCCCATTAAATCACCCGCCTACTTAGCTTGCCAATTTTCCAAAGATAGAAGTAGGGCTTACACACCTCGGCGAATGATGAAAGAAAACCTTGATCATGCCATTGGGACTAGTCAGATACTTTCGGACAAGAGATTTCATGTTTTCATCTTTAAGAATTTTGGTTATGTCATTTGAATTAAGAACTTTATTTTTTTTCTTTTAAAATTTCTCATGGTTAGATGTTTTATGCGAGTTTGCTGTTTTATTTAAATTGTACAAGGGATACCCCGATTAAAGATTTTTAGTTATTTGGATTTTGCAAAAGATATTTATTTTAATAAAAAAGTTATTTTTTTTTGTAAAATTATGAAAATGAGTCGTTTTAGATATATGCATGCATATAGTGACGACGTAGTTCAAGTCATAAGAAGGCGGGTCGTTACAGTTGATACATAGCCAAGAGTTATTGGTTCTGTAGATTGACTTACTATGTAAGTCTAGATTGTCCCTATGACCGTCAAGGACTTCTTCGTCATCGCCAGGTATGCCTTACAAGTAAAGTTTTTTTTTTTTAATGAAAAAATGTGCATTAAAATATTTTTTTAACTTAAATGCACCAATTATGTTCTAATGTTAGGTCAGTGACTTGATAGAAATTATTATAAGTTAATTATTCAGTTAAGGCACTACAAAAAGGGAAAAAAAGGATTATTATGAGGTCACTTTGTGATAGTTTATCACATGGAAGATCTGTTTGAAAGGAATATATATACTTCAATTCAGAGATCTTAAAGGTTAATGAAATTATGTAGAGTTATGACAGTTTAGGAATAAAAGTATATATATGTTTAAGCCAAGGAATAAAATACTATAGACAAGAATTCATCAAGTGTCACACTACTTTTAAAACCAATGCGTTGGAGAGCCTATAAAGAAAAGAAGTAAGAGACCATGTTGGACGCATGGTCAGGACTAAGGTAACGCATGATAAAGGTGGACGCATAGGAAGTAACCTAAGATCTTGAAGGGAAAGAAGTGAAATGCATGACTTCCATTAAGGAAGATTTTGAATTGGATAAGTTAGAAGGTTGAGAAGTAAGCCTAAAGGAAGGAGGCTGGAGATGGATATATGCTAGGATTTATCGTTGAGAAAATGGCTAAACATAAGGAAGAAGTTGGAAGCATAACCTTGGATTACAACATAAGAACGCATAGAGGGATAATCAAGGAATCCTCAAGGATAGGAGGAAGGTCATGGACGCAGAATGAAGTAAAGGTAAACGCAAAGAGTACAAACGCATAAAAAAAGGTCTTGAGTTGGATTTGGTTATCAAGGGTAAACCACATCGTTGGATGTGTGATCACACAAGAGAAGAACTTGTGGCTAAGACTTGATATAAAGGAAGAAAGTTGGACGCATGGTATTATGCGGTAAGGTACAAACACATAGCAGTGTGCGTTTGAGACATTGACGCCTAGTAGTATGCGGTGGAGAAATAGGGTCAAAGGTAGTATGGCCGAGAGTAAGGAACGTGAGTAAAGAAGCTAAAACTTGGAAGAGTATATGAACGCATAAGGAACACTATGTTGAAGGAATAGTTTGTATATTGGATATATGTTGGATGCATAAGATAAGCTTATAAAGGCTATGTGGCTTCATATAGACTTAACACCTTATATGTCGGTGTTAGAAGGCATGTTGAGTGTTTCATGCAAGGTGACACTTGGATAAATGCATAGTTAGTTAAGCATGCAGTGTGACATGTGGCAAACAAGTGGCAAAAAGAGAGGAGAAGTAGGATGATAAGCCCTCATTCCAAAGCTATAAATAGGACCTTGAGGGAAAAGGAGCAACTGATGATTCTGAAGTAAGAATTTTTTAGAGAAAGAGGAGAGAGAAGGCAGAAAGGAGGAATCCTTGCGTCTGTAGTAGAAGTCTGCGGCCAAGAGAGAAGTTATTCTTAACTTAGCTGTCTTGCGTTTAAGGGATCAGCCTTGCATTTAAGACGAACTCTACGTTCAAGGTGAACGCTGCGTCCAAAGATAGACTCTGCGTTCAAATTGGACCTTGCGTCCTAGAGAGGTCGACGCATCCAAAAGAGAAGCAAGAAGAGTTAGGCTACACCTTGCGTTAGCCGTCAACCTTGCGTTCAAGGAGCAAGGTTGCGTCCAACCGAGCTAATAGAGGAATATAAGTTGCCTTGCATTCCAGACTTTAGAACGTTGCATCCAAGAAGCTCGGGAAAGAGAAATAGAAAGAAGAGGAACTATTCTTGAGCAAGTATAATGTGAGTAACACTAATGTTTTCCAAAATATGAATGCGTTCTCTATAATTAATATCATTGGTTTGTAATGTGAGTATGAATTCATGAGTTTTCAACGAATAGTGCATGAGTTTTTATTTGAAAAGCATTTGAGTATGCTGGTTATTTGTTATAAGTTTATAAAATGCATGCTGATTAATAATATATGATTTCATGATTTTACTAAAAAGCATGGTGTTTGATGGCATATGATTTCATGAAAGATTTGGAAATAAGCTTATTGAAAGGCATGTTGTTTGATATTAAAGCTTTGAAATTGAGTTTACTGGAAGCATGTTGTTTGATATTATATGATGTTTTCAAAATATATTGTGTATTGACTTGGAGAACGCCAAAGGGTAGCTGGGATATAAAAAAAGGTACCCAATGCTAAGGGACTCGTAGAAGGCAAATGGGTAACCTGGATATGAAAATGGGACCCCAATGCTCAGGCACTTGGACAAGGCATATGGGCAGCCCGGATTATAATACCTATGTGCACATAGAGGAATATACGCGCTGATGTGTTGAGATTACTCCGCCTCAAGTAGGAAAAATGATTTTGAAATGAATGAGATTTTTGAGTATTTACTCTAAAACGGATATGCATGATTTAACAATAGTATTTGAGCATATTTTAATATGATTTGAATCGTTATATTTTATGCGAGATTGAAAATGTTTAAATTATGACCAGTTTTATAGTTAAAGTAAGATGTTTTCAAAAACTATTACTCATTGAGCTGATAGCTCACCCTTTCATATGTTTTTTTTTTTCAGGTAGCATGACAGTTCCCGTTGCCGATCGAAGTCGAGGTTTGTCAAGAGTGAGTTAAAGGTATCACCGTCCTAGGAAAAGGAGTTAGATAGGAAATAAGGTAAGCTTGACAGTGGAAGTCGATCGGGAAGTCGATGACTACTGTCCTCGCGCTCTATCTCAGGCTACGAGAGGGTAGATCGGGATAAGGTGTGACATCAAGGGCTAGTGTTGTGTTTTGTATTGGGTAATGAGCTTGGTGGTAGTACAAAAAATTCTTTCCTAAGACACATACTTAAGGACAAGATTAAGGATATTTTGAAGA
This sequence comes from Citrullus mucosospermus, assembly GCA_030954485.1. Taxonomy (NCBI): domain Eukaryota; kingdom Viridiplantae; phylum Streptophyta; class Magnoliopsida; order Cucurbitales; family Cucurbitaceae; genus Citrullus; species Citrullus mucosospermus. Next base: position 13,657,643 of record CM062064.1, read on the forward strand.
TAGGGAGGAGAAAAGAAAAGATTATAGTTTTATTAAAGGTTGCTAGACATTAAGTCAAATGTCTCAAGAAGAATTTTGAAAGAGTTATTCTGACATGATAACATTTGTGGTACTGAAGATTGGTGGTTTGAATAAGGTGTGTTTTGGCTCTTAGGATAACTTGACTAAAAAGGGAAAAAAAAAGTTTGTATAAGGGGATAAGGCATCCCAAGGAATTTCTAGCTATTGGAGTTGGTGCCTCTTATATGAAAACTCTTAAGGATTTAATATGACAAGATTACTATTGTGGAGTTTAAGGTTGATGGATTGCATGGGATACATTGGTCATTCATGTGTAGTACTCGAAGAGTGAAAATGTTCAAGTTGGAAAGTAAATGAGCTTCATGTGAGGAAACTCTTCTAAAGAATAACTTGTTGTGTTGGTGTGATGTGTGGAAGGAAAGCTAATTCGAACAGGACTTAGGACTTAAGAAAAAAAATGTGGCTTTTGAACTAAAGAGTTAAACTTAAGAAGTACCTCAAGGTACTTAGTTACCCATACCCTAGTCAAGATGAAAAGAATTTAGTTAAGCTAACGAGACTACGAGTGAAACTTTTGGAGTTAAAAGGCAATGACAATTGGTGAAGGAGAATTCTACAACATGAAAAATTTTAGATGAGAAGGTAAAACTTATAGAGGAGATAAGTAGAGCTACACCTTGTGTAGTAAGTTTATGTCACACTTGGGAAGGGAAGAAGAGCACCTTAAGTGTTGGTCTCAAAGAAAAGTGTTTAAGGAAGATGATTACTTTGGAAAAAAAAAGAAAATTAATGTGTTCAAAACTCCAAGTACTTGAATATGGTTTGGATTGAAGACATGATATGAGTGGTTACTAGTGTTGGTTTTGGTGTAAACGAAGGATCTCTCACTACCATTTGAAACTTTGGACCTCACTATGCGGTGGTGGAAGAATCACGTAAAACGGTTGTTGTGAAGCTCAGTTTCAACACCAAAGTCGTTTTCCAAAGTAAACGGGTAAGAGAGATAATCTAAAGTGGAGTTGTTACAAGCAATGGTTGTATTGAAACTATTGACATGGAATGTTAAGGCTTTAATAGTCAAAAGGTACATCATTGACAATATCAACAAAAGTAGATTGTGACTTTGGGTTATAACGAAAACTAGTGATCAATGGATTTGGTTTAAATGTGAAAGTAATCTAACTTCAAGTAGAGATCCAGTTGTACGAGAGTTCAAGTTAAGTAGTTAATTTAGATCTTCTGGATGACTACTAGCAAAAAAAAGATGAACTTGAGAATAGAACACTCTCGTTCTTAAGGTCGCCTACAAAGTAGTTATAGTAGAGTTGAATAGCAAGTCGCAGATACATGAGCTATTTATGAAAGTTTTCTAGACACCTTAATATTTTGCCTCTAGGCACACTGATTTAATATGTTTAAAAGAGAGTTGAAATCCATGTGCTTATGTATCGACTATATTAACAGCTGATAATGGTAGCGTAGCCAGGTCGCAAGGGAAAGTCGGGGCCATTATGTGTCGAATCCGGATTCTGAATCTTGGACTTGGAGCACCACATATAGTATGTTTCTTCTAGCATGGGTGATGAGTTGATCGACTCTATGGAGATGGATATTCTGAACATAGATTTACGAATCAGGAAGGTTTTATTTTAAAAACTAGCGTCAAAGTTTGGGTATAGTTATTTTGAGGTTAAGGAGATGTGTTTTAGTTTGACTAATGCTTTATAGTGTCCAAGGACTTCAGAAACCTTATTATGAAAGAGATTTCTAGACTCGTTCGTAGCATGATCAAAATAGTAATATGCAATTGTTTTAAGACTAAGGAGTAACATGAGGTTTGATAAGTAAGTTTTATAGCCCTGGGTAGTATGAAGCTTCACGCTGAACGTCTAATGAATATGAGATTTAGTTGGACAATGTTGTTTCTCACACATGTAGCTATTAGGATGGGCATCTTAGTTAATGCTTCTAAAGTAGAAGTGGATTCCAGTGGACTAGATTTTTCTTACTACGCATCTTAGGACTATGTTCTATCAAGTATGGCCAATTGTTTTTCTACACGTATGAAGATTTCTCTCTTCCAGCTCGATCAGTTCAGATACGTGTTTCAAAAGAGTACGATTTCCTATGCTCACAAAGGTTCTTAGAGTGAGTAAGTTAAAGTACTGTTGATTTTTAGCATTTTAAGTTTCCTAGTTTTATATAAAAGAGGTTATCACACTTCGTGGATACCAGTTTTAGTTATGTCAGTTAGAAACTCTCATTTAACATCTAATTTTTGGAAGTGTCTGCAAAAAGTGTTAGGTTTTCAATTGGAGTTCAGTTCAACTTTTCACCCATAGAATGATGGTTAAACCGAGAGTTGAACCAAACTCTAGGAGACATGTTGCACACTTGCACATTAAGTTTTCCAAGAAGTTGGAATTCCTAGTTGCTTACAATAACAATTACTAGGCCATTAGTAGAATGACGCCATTTGAAACCTTGTATGGGAATAGCTGCAGATTTTCAATTTACTAGGATGAAGTTGGGGAACAAAAATTGTAGGACTTAAGTGTGCAGAATAAAAATGAGGCTATCCAAAAGTCTAGAGTTTGCATGCAAACATCACACAGCAGACAGAAAACTTACATTAATGTGAGATGACGAGACCTGGAGTTTGTGGTGAGGGATAAAGTGTTCCTGAAAGTGGCACCGAAGTTTTGTCTATGTTTCATTAAGCCATTTGGGATTCTAGAGCAGATTGGTTCTGTAGCTTATCGGTTGGCGTTGCAGCCATCACAATGTTTTTCATGTCTCGATGTTGAGGAAATGCGTGACAGATCCATCACATATAGTAGACTGTGAGCCTTGCAATTAAATGAGAACCTGAGTTATGAGGAGAAGTCTAATCAAATTTTGGTAAGGGAAGTGAAGACTTGGTGCATCAAGGAAACGATGTGGGAACGAGAGGATGAGATGAGGTCAAGGTACCCTAAGCTTTTCTAGGATTAGAGAGACGAAAGTTTCTTAAGGAAGTAAGAATGTTACATCCCAAATTTTTAGGTAATTTTTTTCATAAAAAAAAATAATTACCTTGAATTATTTGGTTAAATTTTTGAATTCTAAGGCTTAATTGGATTATTTTTAGAAAATAATCTAATTTAAATTAATCGTGATAAAAGATTTGGATTTAATTCAATTGGTGGAAAATTGAATTTATTTGTGAGAGATTTAAAAGTTGGATTTAACTTGAAGATTTGAAATTGGATAAGATTTAAGAACTTGATTAATTTAAGAAAATATGGGGATAAGTTGGAATTTAATTTAAGTTGAGGAATTGATTTGTTAGGAGATATTTTGGTTAAATAAATTATTAAGCGATAGTTGGAAAAGATTTGATTTGATGGGTTGAGGAAAATTATATTAAGTATGTTGTGTTTTAGGAAAAGAAAAAGTGAAATTTAAATATATATATATATATATATATATATATATATATATATATATATATATATATAGTTTTGGAAAAGGATATGGAAAGAGCATTTAAAAAAGTATAAATATACTTAAGCCAATCTTGGATTTCAATGGGTTTTGGTCTGCTATTTGCAAGTCGCTCTGTTCAGCTTCGCTGGCATCATTCGTTTTTCGTGGGTTACGCCGGATTTCAAGATTTGGTTAGGTCGGGACTGTTTTGGTAAGTATCGTTGATTTTCTTGTAATTTCGTGATTACCCTTTAATTGTTGTTACCCATTGGGTCCCATTGGGTTTGGGTTTTAGATTCAAGCAAACTATCCAAGCGCGTAAAGGGGTCCATTTTGGTTGGACTACGGAAGAAGATTGTGATTGCACCTTGGGTAAGATTATTTGGTTTAATTTTTGAGGAAATTGTATTTGAAATCAGACCTAAAGATTTAATTCAAATTTTGATTTATATTTTAGGGTTTTAATTCAAGAATTTTGTGAAAATTAGCTGCTTGGACCTAATTCTAAGGTAAGTAATCTTAATTAGTTATTAAAATGTTGTTGGCTTCTTTGGGTCATCTATGAGATATTTAGTTTGCATGTAATTCTTATGACTACAAAAATATGAGCAAGATGATGTTTATATGAGAGGCATTATGAATCTATGTTGTGAGATTTTTATGTATTTCACCAGTTATGCGTGTTATTGATAGTTACCCTCACTAGAGGTTTCATGTTCCTTCGGGATCATTAGAGGTTTCGTGTTCCTTCGGGATCACTAGAGGTTTCGTGTTCTTTCGGATACACCAGATGTAAGTGAGGCTCGTGGACACCATTTGCCAATGGTAGGGCGGGTCTAACCAATTATTCAAATGTGAAAAGTAGAATTATGCATGTCCCACTAGTATGATGCACTTATTGAATATAAGTGTTTAGCTTGACCCTGGTAGTGGGGTTACTTACCGAGTATTTTGTACTATTTTTTTCATGTTATATTTTTCAAGTAAAGGAAAGGACACCTTGGTGAATGATGAAAGAAAACCTTGATCGCGTCATTGGGACTAGTTAGATGGTTCCGCACAAGAAACTTCATGTTTTCATCTTTAAGAATTTTGGTTGTCTTTTGAATCTAGAACTATATTTTTTTTCTTTTAAAATTTCTCATGGTCAGATGTTTTATGCGAGTTTGCTGTTTTATTTAAATTGTACAAGGGGTACCTCGATCAAAGAATTTCAGTTATTTGGATTTTGCAAAAATATTTATTTTAATAAAAAAGTTATTTTGTTTTTATAAATTATGAAAAAGAGTCGTTTTTTAGATATATGCATGCATATAGTGACGACCTAGTTCAAGTCATAGGAAGTCGGGTTGTTACAACCAAGGTCAGGTTAAGCACCTATATCCAATAAATGCAACATACAAGTAGAACATGTGTAATTAAACTAATCCTGGATGGCCATCTAGTAAGCGATTTAACCCTTCCTAACACGCATCTAGTGACCTGATGGTTCACAAACATAGTAGGGCACCCATTGGCACTTGATATCATAGTAGGAAACCCATCGATTTCTAGGAGCATAGTAGGAGCCCTGTAGGCCTCCTATAACATAATAGTGTTGGGATGGTAAATCAGCACCTTTGTTTCACCAAATAACATGCTCGTAATAAATTTCACATCATCAATCACAGTGCAAAGCTCGAAATCCTAAACATAATAATATCAATCACTAGTACCATCAAGGTCATTAAATAGTTCTAATCATAACAGAGTTCACAATTTCACCCAAACAAGACAAATAAATTAAATTGTCTGGCACAACAACAATTCTAGTACTAGAATTACTTACCTTGAACTAAGTCCTGTGAATCTTGGGCCTAACTCCAAAGCACACATTCAACCTAACACCCAAATAAATTCCACTTCACTTACCGTGATTTAACCCTAAAATCACCACAACAGCTCCAAAACAGAACCACCCAAGCTACACACAAAAGAAATTTAAACATTAGAACCCAAATTACAACATCAATAATCAATCTAATTATTCCTTGAAACTATAATAACTTCAAATATTTATCAAAATCACCACAATGGGTCCTTAACTTTCCCCAAGGGCTCCAAAAACAATCTGAATCTACCCTCCAAACCCTAAGAACAAACCAAAATCAACCCAAAACTTAATAGGTAACAAAGATAAACCTCAACCACGATTAAAGTCCAAAAATCTTACCCAACAACACAACTCTAACAAGGTGGACGAACTGTAGGTCGGTGGCAGAACCAGACCCACGAACAAAAGGATCGACGAACCAGCGGTAGACCTATGGACGATCGGATCGATAGAAAACACCAGAGAAAACTTCGACCAAACGACTTGCAGGGGCTGCTTCGACCAGACGAAACGCGACTGACGGCAACGAGTCCCAAGGGCAATATGTGCAGACGGCGGCACGAGGCGTGACGGATGACTGGCGGCAGAGAAGACACACGATCGGGGAGAGATAGAGATGGAGAGAGAGAGAGTTAGTGTTCAGTTAGTGAGGGACGACGAAGACAAAAATAAATTTTCTTTTTCCTTTTTTATACTTGCACGTACTTCGAGGCCGCCTTTATATATATATATATTCTTATTTCTCTACTCCCAAAAGAAATCCCTAATTGCTTAATATATGTATAATTACTTTACCATTTTTTCCTTCTTAAATTTCTTAAAATAAAATAAACTCCGCCAAAAATACACAATTAAACCAAATCTCACAATAATTTTTCCAATTTTTTCTAAATTGGATTCCAACTTCCATCATTGAATTAAATTCAAAATTTTAAGCCATTAACACCAAACTTAAATGGAATTATCTTAATCATCAAAAATTAAATTTTTAACCTCGAAACTCAAAATAATCCAAAAAGAATTTAAGATAATTTAATTAACCAAATTAAAAATTACCTCAAAATATGGGTGGTCACATGAACAATCCAAACTAATATATTTTATTGTTTTAAATTTTGTTCTAATGAATATTACATATTAAAAAATAATTTATTTGGATTAAAAAAACATAGAAACGTGCAAAAGCAGGTGTTAACATACTAGTTCTATTAAAAGGGATTGTGAGAGATCAACTTTTAGACCCACTATTTGGTAACAATTTCGTTTTTGGTTTTTAGCTCTTAGTTTTTAAAAATTTAACCTATAAATACTCATTTATCTCTAAATTTCATGTTTTGTTATCTACTTTTTACCAATATTTTTAAGAACCAATCCAAGTTTTGGAAACAAAATGTAGTTTTTAAAAAGTAGTTTTTGTTTTTTGAATTTGACTACTAATTGAATTCATTTAATTAAGAAAAATTCAAACCATGGTAATAAATTGAGAAGAAATTAGTTTAATTTTTAAAATTAAGAAACCAAACACCAAAATATTACCATATTGGGCCTTAACATCCCTCTTTGTCCTTAAAATTTTTGGTTATTTGTACAAATGACCAAATTGTAACCGGCTTTTTAAAAAATGACCAATAAAGTTTTACTTTTAAAAACGGTGAATCTCATAATTTAAAAAATGACAAGTATGCCACCTATCGAATCCCTACATTTTTGCTTTATATGAAAACAAAATCTACTAATGTAAACAAAATCTAATTATCTAACCACCTAACCTAAAAAAATATAAGAAAATCTTATAAATCACCAAAAATAATAACAAAATAAATATCTTCATTAAAAAAATAATATTAACAAAAAAAATCTCATAATTTAAAAAATAATAACAACAGAAAAGATGGTTTTGCTTATACTCAAAATAAGCAATAGTAAATTCAAATGCAAGGTATATAAACTAAGGGGGTGTTTGGGGTGCTGGATTGTAATCAGGATTACTGGGAATCTGATTACGATGGGTTTTGTTGTCTGGAATTGGAATACATTGGAATCTGATTACGGTGTTTGGAGTGCAGGGTTGGATTGGCTGGGTTTCTGATTACAGTGTTTGGATTGCAGGCTTGGGTTTGGGTTGGGTTTGGCTGTTTTTTTTCTTTTTAATATTATTATGGCTGTTTTTTTCTACATTTTTCAGCATCATATAAGTTAATTTGTCGGTTCATACTATAGAAAATTAAACTATCATAGTATATTATAATTTTGATTTTTTTCCTTTTAAATATTATTTTGACTGTTTTTATTTTTTTAATATTATTTTCAGTAATTTTTTTCTAGATTTTTTTTAAGCATCATATATTTTGAACTATATCTGTTCATACCATAGAAAATGAAATTATCGTACTATATTATAATTATGATTTTTTTTTCTTTTTAAATAGTATTTTGACCTTTATTTTTAAATATTATTCCCATTGTTTTTTTTTTTTACATCTTTTTTAACCATCATGTATTTTGAATTTTATTTGTTCATACTATACAAAATTAAACTACCATACTATAAGACTGATTTTGATTTTTTTTTCTTTTTAAATATTATTTCAAATTATCATGCTATATTATAATGTTGACTACTTTTTCTTGAAGTATTATTTCGACTGTTTTTTTTTTTTTTTTTTTGTACATCTGTTTCAACTATCACAATATATTAGAATTAAAAGTAAAATAATGTTAGTATATAATAAAAGGACAACGATATAAAATTGAAGTTCGAAAAAAAGTACACATAATTCAAATTACAAACAACATCATGGAAAGATAAGATTCCTTAATCATAAAATAACTAGGGTTGCAAATTGAAGGGAGAAAAAGCATAGTCATGGTGCTGGATCCCGTTGTCGCCCGAGGACTTGCATGCAATAGTCGTACTTCCACTGTGTTGGGAAGTCCACAAAGTGGCTTAACAACATTGGATCTGCAAGTAATGAGCGTGCAACAGTCAATCCATCCTGTACCGACAGACCAAGAATGGATTGCAGCTCGGCGTATAGTTCTCGACGACAACGCCTTGCCAGGTCCTCGTTCATGCCAGACCACTATGCAATGCCGTCAATAGACTTCGTCAGAAGTTGGAATCCCTCACGAACCATCTCGCTGTACTCTCCAATCGATGAACTTCAGGACCTCCTACTCCTTGATGGCAAGCTACTCCCAGACCCTCTACCGCTGGGGGTAGTCGAAAAGTCCTCTGACAGGGGCGAGCTAGCAAAAGGTGGATCAGGAATATAGAAGTTCTCAAAGTTTGGGGACTGGTTGTTCAGGATGTCCTCGTTCTCCTCTTTCATAACAGGTTCAGATGCGACCTTTGCAGTAGTGCTTGCATGACTCCCTGTGGCTCTGTCTTTGCCGAATACGATGGCCAAGTCATCATAGTATGGAAATGACTTATGGTGCAGTCCTTTTGCACTCGAATGACTCTGTTAAAGGTGCCTTGTGTTATGTTATGGCCTATACAAATTTAAACGAAGAAGAAATAAATAAAACATGTAATTAAATTAACTTGACCTATGCGTCAAATATCTCTGCCTCACAATCAATACATTTGCGCTCCGCATTCCACCCAAACCCACTACAGCCTGGGCCCAACATTTCAGCGATCGCGTTGTACTGTCTCTTCAGGGTCGTGACCCTTGACTCCAGATGTGGGCTGACCTGTATGGAACACCCTGGTATCCTCTGATGCATCATCCGTAGTATGTTTGATAGGAATCCAGACTGCACACACTGGACCAAACAGTCCACGAGGATTCTATCCTTCTCATCTGTCCATATATGTTTTGCGGCTCTTGCGCGTGACCCGGATGCTTCAATCTGAAATTGAATTTGTCAACACATGCAGGATATAACATTGTGAAAAGAATGTGGGGAATCAATCCATTCACACTATAACATTGAAATATTCACATATGTTATACAAAAAATTGCAAAGCGTACAAGTCGGGCACCAACAAAATACTTTATACACAAAAAAAAAAAAATTCAATTCCAATCTTCTCCAAAAAAAAAAAAAAAAAAACAGAATACATAGAATTTCCCAAGGGCGTCTTTAGTTTGCATTCCATTCAGCCCACATCTGATTTGCGATAGTATCCCTCCATGCAGTGAATGCATCAGATGTCTCCACAAATTCGATATTCTCATTGTCTGTTGGTATTGGTCCCCCCTGACTTCCTTCTCCTTCGTCAGTAAGGAATTTGGTCCCATTTATCGAATTATTAAATTATGCAGGAGACAACATGCATGTATGGTCTTGCATTGCACATCAACCGAGTAGTATGATTTTCCTCGGAGGATTGCCCATCGACCTTTCAACATCCCGAACGCTCTTTCAATAACATTCCGGGCAGATGAATGTCTCATATTGAAAAGCTCCACAGGGCTTTTTGGCAGGTTCCCTCCACGCCACTCAGTCAAATGGTATCTTTGTCCCCGATAAGGAGCCAAAAATCCCTCAACGTTTGGATAATCGGCGTCGCATAGATAGTAGTATCCTGCGAAATTTGGCCAAGTTATCACTTGTTGAACATTTTTTTTTTTGTATGCAAGGATATACCGATATCTACAAACTAACCCCTTGGGACTTTCAATCCAGTTGGCGTGGAAACTACATCTCGCAGAACCCTCGAGTCAGCAGCTGATCCTTCCCATCCAGCGAAAACGAATATGAACTCACACGTTTGATTGCATACAGCAAGAACGTTCGTTGCAATCTCGCCTTTTCTAGTCCTATAGCGTGGTCGATCAGCTGCACTAACATTTACCTTTATGTGGGTTCCGTCAAGTGCACCTAAGCAATTCTGTGACGAAACGTTGTTTAAATGATAAGTTTAAGGTAATTTCTAAAACCCCAAACAATACCATTAAAACAACAGAATGACTGTACCTGGAACCAGCGCCATCTGTCATCTGTACAATTCTCAGTGATTGGCTCTGGTTTCCGCAATAGAACGTCGTACAGTCTCAATATTGCATTGAGCACAATATTGAAGTGCCTGGAAACCGTCTCGCCAGACCTTGCAAATTGGCGTCGCATCACTCGATTTTTGACATCGTGTGCGACTATGTGCAGGAAGATAGCCACCATTTCCTCCACTTCTACATATTTCGTGGGCCTTATCCTACCCGTCGTCCTAAGTAATTGACATAGAATCGTGAATGTTCGCCTATCCATGCGAGTGTTCTCACGACACGTCTGATCATCTTCGTAGATCAGTCGAAAGAAATTCAACTGTCGAATCTGATGTCTAATTAGTGGAGACGGTCACTCCCGATTGTCATCCAATTGTAGCAAAGTGGTGATAGTATTCACCATTGCTACGGTAGCCGCACATACAACCGTCAGGATTGCAATGAGCTCGTCAGGTTGAATGTCCATGTCATCCATTGATTAACTGACCTAACAATGGACCTGACAAGATAGCGGCCATACTTAAGTATTCCTATTTAGAAAGGATGTTGAGAATTGTTTAAGTCCCAAAATTTTTAAAAAGTAAGAAACATTTGAGTTCAATCTAAAAATTTTGCAAAGTTGAAGTACCATTTTTTTTAGATTACAAAACATTGGTTTTTTTTTTTTTTAAAATTTTTTTTATAAAACATCATTGAATCTAAGTTGAAGTACAACTTTTTTGCTTAAAACCACATTCAATTTGAATTGAAGTACAAACTTTTTTTTGCGACGTTCGAAAACTTGGTTTTCAATTCAAAAACCGCATTGAACAATTATTTGAGTTGAATTGCCACTTTTTTTTTTGCAAACTTTTGAATTTTAATTATAAATTATACAATGGTTTCAATTATAAAAATTTATTTTCCTATTCATCTTCCAAATTATAATTGGTACATTTTTTACTCTTTTTTTTAAAAAAAAAAAAAAATTCAAAAGTTATTCTTCACTGTTTTTTTTTTATAATTTTTTAATTATTATTATTTTAAATTTTCTCTCATATTGAATCCACACACTTAATCATTAGAGAATGTGTTTTGTGTAAAGTACAAAAAGAAAATATATTGTATAACACAAGTAATTTGCAATAGAAATAGTAAGAAATTGTTAAAACTGTTTATTCTTCAAAATGGTTTAAACAAAGATGTAACCGGATGAATTAGACACATAAATACACATAAACATCTCAAACAAAATATCAAACAACAAGTTGTACGAATAATGTACTTAAAAAACAGAACAATGTAGTACAAATAAATTACGTGTAATGTAGTGACGGTCGGACGGGTAGGTTGGCTAATTGTCAATTTTCACCCTACACTGACAAAAAAAAAAAAGTTATGTTAGTTAAGTAAACATCATGACTAGGAAAAAAAATTCAATTAAAAAACTGAGCATACATACGTACCTGTTAGAACTCGACTGTCAATCGGGTTAAAGAGGCAAATGGATAAGGCACATATCAAACGAGAAGTCCACCATCACATGAAATAGAAGAAAGTTTGAATAAAAATAATTTATAACATAAGGAGAAAGAAATAAAAAATAGTAAAAGATCGAAGGGGACTCACCGGAAAAGAAGAACTTGGAGAGCTAATTTCTTCTCCAAAATGATGTGTGATATAGGAATAGGAGAGAATTCATATATATAAGCATGTGAATTAATGAAGTTAAACAACCTAAACACTCAAATTAATTTGAGTGACAGTGCAGGAAGTGACCGAAGTTTAATAAGCCAACAACCAAATTATAACAATATAATAATAACAACGCAAGCCTTTCACCAACGCAAGACCTTCGCCCCTCGACCAACGCAAGGTCTACTTCGACGAATGCAAGACCTACTTCGACCAACGCAAGGCCTACCTTCGACCAACGCATGGCCTGCTTCGACCAATACATGGCTGCCGCATGGCCTGCTACGACCAACGCATGAGGAAGAGTGAATGCGGAGAGAAGGGGAAGAGTGAATGCAGACAGAAGGCGACAAAAGGCGACAGAAGAGAGAGAGGGAGAGTAGACATCGGGCAGAGTGTGCATTGGGAAGCAGCGGAAACTGGGAAGGATTGGGTTGGATTGTATTTGGGGTTGGTTTTGTAATCCAAACCAACCCCAAAGCCTATTCCCCAAACATGGGCTTTGTAACCCAATACAATACAACCCAACCCAATCCTTTACCCCAAACACCCCCTAATAGTAATGCAATCATTATGACAATTAAAATTTAGGCACTGAATAAAGCAAATATCTTATACTCAAATAACCATCAAATACCTTCTACCTTTAAAACTTTTCTCATACTAAACCTTAGAAATACTCCTTATTTATAAAAAAAATTTAAATATTTGTCATATTGTGATACAAATACCAAAAATGATTTAAATATTTATTAGATGTCTCTTGAGCCATGCAAATACCAAGAATCTTCATCATATTTTTCTTATACTAAAAATAATTTACATCCCACATAAATATTGTAATAGCTAGAATTAATTTTCAAAACACAAATACTATGCATTAAAAAATCGTAAAAGCGTAAAAGAAATCACACAAATACTCTATACTAGGTGCACTTACACCATTCTTATGTACTTTCATACCTTGCCCATGTATAACCATTCGAAATGACAAATGGGTTAGCTTCATCTTGAACCTCCAACCACGAACAACGATGGTTTTGCTTAGCCGTTGATCCAGTAGCTAAGTGACTGTTGCTTCGCCTCAACCACGTTGATGACGATCAAGATGAAGAAGAACAAGACGACAAATACAAACAATGTGATTAAATGGGTCATCTCCTTTGTCATTGGCTAGTTGCCTTGCTAGAAAATTGTGTAGAATTATTCGAATGGAATGTTATCACCACTCTCACAGTTGACACCACCAAATTAGCCACCTATAGATCTATTAAAAATAAACTCCTACAATGCTAGACAATGCTTTATACAAAAAAGAATCTATTAAATACTTAACAATAAAGTCTTAACTCTTAAAATAAAAAATAATTAGTAAACAAAATCTATATTGAAGATTTGATTTTAACAACCACGTAAAAGATCACGCCATATAGTTTGCGAAAGGGTAGAATGGAAAAACTAAGTTCAGTAGTGGACCAAAATAACCGAATAACCATATTTCAATAATTTCAAAAAATGGCCAAAAATCAAAATAGATACCTAATATTTGCCATCTACCGCAATTTCTCTAAAATTTTCTATAATACTTATTTTGGTCTCAAAATCACATCTTTGTGTTTTAGAGTACCTTTTGTGTGTGTTCTCCTTAAAAAAATAAAAAAATAAAAAAAAAAAAAAAATTTACATTCTCCTTTTGTTATTAGATCTTGGAACAATTCTTTTTTTTTTGGTCCTTGGAGATTTTCATATTTTGTTTGTGTACTACTTTTCTTTTCTTCTTTCTCTGGGAGCCTTTTAGTTTTTTTCTTCTTTTCCACTAATAAAGGATTAGTAAAGTGGAATTTAAAGTCTTACAAATTTCTTAACTTTTTCGTATTTTATTTTCTTGCGTCCTTTCACATTTTATCCTCTTAAAAATGTGTTTTACATATTATTTTATTTCAAAAACATTTAAAATTATAAATAAAACTATCTTACTTCATTTATCTATTTTCCTATATTTAAATTTGTCATTTAAATTTTACTCTGGGAAATTATGTTTCAGATATGTTCAACTGCGTCTTTGTGTTTTATGGAAGAAGGAGATTACAGTTCATCTGGGAGTGTTTTCCTTTCATCATATTGATGTTTTTACAATGGGAGACGAATGGTGATTTATAGGGGTTCATCGTATCTTTGTGTACTTGGATCGCTTTGTTGGTAATTTGATTTTGCTTCTTGTCTTTCCATATTCCTTTGTAACTAATAATCTTGATTGGAAATATTCAGATCATCAACCCATTGCTTTATCTCTGGTGATGAGGCCAATTCAACAGACTCGACCACAAGGTATGGTTGTGGCTTTAAGTTTAATGCTTAGTGGACACAATATGCAGAGAGATTGAATAGTGGTCACACTAAGAAATGACTCTGTTTTGCTAACCATATAACATATATCAAGACTAATGTATATTATAATATTGTACATAATAAACCAAGGTTCCCTTTAGGTAGAAATCTTTTGGGATGTATGTCCTAAAACCTCGTAGTTAATAAATTATTTGGAATAATTGTTGATTATTTTATATCTGCAATTATCCATTAAAGAATGATTCAATTATATTTTCTTATAATATGAATTATCCATATCCATTAAGTGTCGAGAGAATAATATATTTGTATAAGATTCAAATATTATAGGAATGAGATTCATATTTAAACTATGAGGGAGAAATACATTTGAATTATTGAAATGTAAATTTAATTAAGTATATGATATTTAATTAATTAATCATAATTAATTAGATTAATCAACATTTCTTTAATTTAATTAAATTAAATTAAATTAAATTTAGTTTAATTTAGTTAAAGATTAACTCCCCATGATTAGGGGAGTTAAACCCGGGTTAGAAGAAATTTAATTTAACTTCCCCTCTCTCTCAAATTTTTTCTAAGGAAATTGAAGAATATAGATTAGTTATGTGAAGGAAAAAAAAAAAAAAAACTCTTCCTCTCTCAACTCTCAACATAGAAAAGATGAGAAAAAAGTTCTCTAAATTTATTCTTCTTTCCTTAGAGTTGTTCTCTTTGCATTCAAAAGGTTGGTTATCACAAACCTTTTTCTTACCGGACTAGTGATGTCCTATTCGATATCAAAGAAGAATCGCTGCGATGGTGATCACAATGAAAATTTAGAGAAGATTGAAGAGTTTTCTTCAAGGGTAACACCCTTCTTGATTTCATTTCTGTAAAAATTATGCTTATAAGATTTGTTTATCCTATGTTTTTGTAATTCTCTATTTTTCAAGAATTTCCAAAATAAATTTCAAAGGCACATGTGTTCATGCGATTCCGCTAAGGAATTTGATTCCTCCAAAATCTACTTACATGTTTAGTTTAAACCAACAATAATCTTCTAACTTCAAAGAATGCTTATTAGAAATAGAAGTTGTCTTCCTCCGAACAACTTAATGTCCACCATCATGGCCAAGAATCGAAAAGAAAGCAATCCTAATGTTAGACTTTGCCTTAGGATTAATAATCTGGATGAAAGATTGGTATTCTAGACCAAGAGAATTTACATTAATGTCTTTAAAAGTTTTTCTATACCATAATCCTTGAGAGCACGACAAGAAATCCTAAAGAAATCGATGATGAGAAGGAGAAGAACTTAATTGGAAATTACAAGATCTAAAGTGATTTAACTCCTACTGAGAGGAATTTTTTCACCACAAGAGGGAGAGCGAGACAGCTAAAAAAGGTGTGGAAGTAATAGGAAATTTTTCTCTTCGTATTGGTCTCCTTTAGAATGAAATGAATGGTTCTATTTATAGAGGGGATAAATAAATCCTAATCTTAATCTATTTGGGATCCCATAATTAAATTAGGAATCAAATTAGATTAGGATAAGATATTTATCTTATCTTCGTTTAAATAAAATATGACACTTTAATCTGGTTGTGAATCCATATTCTAATTAAATTACGAATCCATAAACTAATTAAATTAGGAATTTGATATTCTAATTAAATTAGAAAATCTTATAATCTAATTAATTTAAGAACCCACCTTGTAATTAAATTAGAAAATTTATAGTCTAACTAGGAATCAATATTCTAATTAAATTAGAAAATCCATAATTTAATTAATTTAGGAATCCATATTCTAATTAATTAGCTAGAAAACCCATAATCTAATTAAATTAAGCGTTCACCTCTCCTTGTTCGAAATGATTGGCGGTTCTCTTACTTATTTTCTTCCATTGGTTGATAATATAATTGTTACTGGAAATACTCCAAGGTATAATAATGGTCTTAACTCACAATTGAAGCGACGACTTGAAATGACTGTTTTGGGTCTCTTGCATTATTTCAATATCTAAAACCGATAGACGAATATTTGTTCAGCAAGCCAAGTATACAAGAGATGTTTTGCAGCGTTTTGGTAGGATAAATGCAAAACATAGTGTCACTCCATTGGCTTTAAACTCATTCCGAGATATTGGGCAACCTAGTTGTATTGATGATGCTCGAAAGTGCAGGGTCTAGTAGACCCGATATTAGTTATATGTTGCCAGCAAATTGTCCAATACATGCATATTCCTAATGATTCTCACTTATTTGCTATGAAAGGAGTGCTTAGATATATATATATATATATATATATATCTTATTGGCACCATCAACCTTGGATTGTTTTCTTCATTTATGTGCTTATTCCCACTCCGATTGGGCTATTGGGATGAGGTCTACATTTAGTTTTGTCATTTTCCTAGGATCAAAATCCAATTTCTTGGAGTTCTACTAAAGCTTAATATCGGGGTTTAGCCTCTACAGCTGTTGAATTAAGTTTGCTTCGACAAAGTTCTTGAGGATCTTTGTGTTTTTAGTTCTCAAGCTCCTCCATCTACTTTGCGATAATATTTCGAAATCCTATTTTTCATGGTGGTACTAAGAATGTATAAATTGGCCGACTTGTTTACAAAAGCCTCACACTAGTGCTCAGCTACAGTGCTTTTGATCCAAACTTCTGCCTTATACAACATTGATTTGAGGGGGATAATAACTAATTAAATATATTTAGTTTCAAATCAGTTTAGCTTTTTGTTATGATGTATTTTATATGCAAAAGCTATAAGATGACTCGTCACTCAAATACGAATGTTAAATAAAAATCATAGACAAGTACTGTAACAACTAACGAAACTAACAGTAAGCAAAGAGTAATTTGCACACAAGAGTTGGTAACCCAGTTCGGTGACGAACCACCTATGTCTGGGGGGCAGTGTGCCCAGGAAAGCTAATCTGTGTTAAGCGTTTATAACAAAGTACTTATTTTTAAAGTAACAACTTCTACAGTGACTCTTGCAAAGCTTAACGTGCTAACCGCCTAGGCTTCCCTTAAATGTGAGACTCTCTCTCAGGTGTACTTAGGCTTCCATTAAGTGTGATAATATTAATGATGCACACTTCGGCTTTCGATAGTGTGTGAGACTTCTCTCAACTTGGTTGTCTTCCTCGTGACTCAGTGAACTCCCTTTATTTGAGAACTTAGGTCCCCCTAAGTATTGAGACCTCCCTTCTAAATGAATGGTGTGTTAGGCTCTCCCTAGGACCGAGAATCCCTTCTTTATAGAGGTGCCTTAGGATCCCCCTAAGATAAAGATTATCTTTAAGATTTTGCTCTCAGAGAATAGAGTTAAGATGCACAACGGAATAACGAGAGCAAACAACAAACCACACAATTGTACAACTCGGCCACTAAGAACATAATCTTCCTTCACAAAACACAGAATGCGACAACCCTAAAAATCATCATCATCTTTCAAAAGACGATGCCCATAATGGAAATAAGCAACACAATAAAAAATAATAAACACCACTCCTCTATGCGAATGTTCTGGCTTTCAAAAGACGAGTAAGGGACGGGGAAGGGGAAGGGATTTTCGGGAACAAAGCCCCCGAATTTCAATAAAGAAAAGTATCGGGCACAATATATCAGCAGGAAATAACCAGATAAGGAAATAAAATATTATGCAGAAATTTTTGATGTCACAGTCAGATGTTAATATTATATTTGAGACAATTACTAATTCTCCACAACTACCTTAAACTAATAGAAAGCCAACACACAAATCTCCAACAAACTCCCATTTTGGCCGAAGATTTTTAAGGTACAACAAATAAGCAAGTATCAAAACATTAGTCTTTATAGAGTACAGACATAGAAGATCACAAAGATAGTCAGCAACCAAACCAAAACAACATTTAGAGCAGCCCAAACAAAGAAATCAACAACACGCTACCAAACGAAAAAATCGTGTAGCAATCAAAATATCATCCAAGTCCATCAACAAATTCTCCCCCTTTCTATCTTAAAAAAAATAAATCTATGAGGAACCACTAGAAGAATGTGACAACACATACCACATCACTGTTAGAACATCATCCAACTTAATTTTACACTCAGTAAGCCTATGAATCAAGTGATCAATTTCCTTGGACTCATTGGACAACAATTGCAAAATACAACTTCCAAAGGTCGAAGCAATGAAAGCTTGGCTGGGGCCATTAGTATGAGGCGTAGCAGGGTGATGTTGATGTTCGACACATGGTATCCTCGCAAGAAGCGAGGATGAATATTAAACAAACTCGAAAAGGAGCCAGTAGGTTCCGAAGGCATGAGAAGATCAGGTTTCTATGTAAGAAGAATCCCACAAATAAGCCGAAGATAACAGATAGGTAACCGAAGAGCTTTTGAACGAATATGATGCTTGATCTGATTCAACACGAATGCACCATTTGAATTGAGATTTGGTACCAATCTAATAAATCAAGGTGGCAAGGGAAATGGAATTACCAAATCTATGTAGGGAAGGACACCAGTTTGTGATCCCAATTGTAAGCCCTAACCTCTATTTTCCTTAGCATTAGCAAAAGATAAAAGTCATGGTTAAAAGTTTGGCTAGGGTTGGCTTGAATGAGTAGGAAGCATGTGGAATTCTAGTGCATTTTAAGTAATTATGATTTGGTATTCTTCTTTTCCATTAACCTTTGCTAAGGAATAAAAGGGATGGAGTTAATGGTGTTGTAGAACAAGGAGGAGGGTTGGACTTAGGAAATTTTTGTGGAACATGAAGGGAAGCTTAAGTCAAAATGTCAAAATTTGGAAATTATTTGGAAATTATTTGGGAAAAATATAAAATTAGGAAATAAATATTAAATTAAATAAAAATGATTATTTAAATGGAAATTATATTTAATTTGGATGTCTAGGATAAGGAGAAATGAAAAGGAAACACGTTGAAGCAAGCTGATGTGTGGCTAAAGTTGATTGGTTGGTCTGGGCAACAACAAGAACTCTAAGCAAGCAGCTCAATTAACCTGATGGTTCTCCCAATTCCCTCGTGCTATTTTCACCATTTTTGGATCAGAGGAAACTCTATGAGTTAGAAAGACGACCTAGGGCTACCAAAGTGATTTGGGTCGGGAAGCTTGCGAAATGGTCAAAATACTAAAGATTGTCGCAGAAACCGAGCAAATCAGACGACTTAGGTTTGAGGAATCTTCCAAGGGTGCTCGGGAAGGTTTTTGGAGCTAAATTTTCTTGGAAACTGCTGGCTGAGGAGGCTGCCAGAGCTGCTCATGCCCACGCCAGCGCCCACGCCCAGCGCCCACCCCCTCGCCCAGCTACTGCCCACCAAGGTTGCCTACGACTATTTTGGGTAATTTTAGACATTTTTGGTCCCAAATTGATAATTTCTTGAATTATTGATCTAAAAATAGAAAAATATAAATTTTAAGCTGATTTTTAAGCATTTTTGGAATTTTTGAGAATTTTGCAAAAAGGTCCCTAAAAGGGTAAAAATGATAGAAATGGTGGAAATTAGGCTTGATATAGACAAGGTGGATGAAATGTAGTTAAGTGGTGAATGTAAGGACTTCAAAGAGAGGATCTAATGGCTCGTAATTGATATTTCAGGTCATATTGAGGTTGGAAAAGCCTATAGACCTTGAGGAACATGCCTGGATTGTGAGTGACACCTTTGATTCTCTGTAAACGATTCTATTTAAAATGTTTAGCCAGACTTTCTTAAAAAATGTGATTTTATGATGATTTATTACATGATAAGCATGATGGCTGGTTGTATTTGATTTTATGGCATGTATTATCTATTTTCTACAAGTTTTTGAAAAGCATGTTTATAAGATGCTATTTATTGAGAAATGCTCTGTTTTCCATGAAATGTTTTACAATGAACTGTTTATGCAAAGCATACCTGTTTCTAAAATGTTTTCTAAGGGACCCAATGCTGAGGGACGTTGAGAAGGCATGTGGGCAACCCTGTCACTTAAAGGAGCTCAGTGTTGAAGGACGTTGGGAAGACATTTGAGTTTCTTAGGGGCCCAGTACTGAAGGACTCGTAGAAGGCACTAGGGTATCCTAAGATAGTCCTATGTGCACATAGTGATTGATGACGCTGTTGTGTTGAGATTACTCAATATCAACTAAGGTTTTCAACGTTGGTGTGTCGAGATTACTCCGCCCCAAATAAGGTTTATTATCGACGTTGAGTGAGTTGAGCCTTGCTCCGCCTCAACTAAGGGAATTTTTAAGCAAAAGAGGGTTTGATGAGTTTGTAAACTGTATTTATGTAAAAGACCTGGCTTATGTTTTATTTCAAGGCTTAACATGAGTTTTATGCTAAAGTTATGTTTTCTCTAATATTGAGCATGATTTGGTTCATGAGTTGTGTTTAAAATACTATGTCACTCACTAGGCATCCAACTCATTTTTTCCATGTTTTCCTTCCCACCCAGGTAACGAGAAAGTTCCCGGTGCTTAGCCTACTGAAGCTCGCCCTACTTAAGCTTCGAGTTATCAGAAAATACTTTGCATTTCGTTTGCTGTATGTATAAATAACTTTGTGTATGTGACATGTAGACATAGTTAGCTAGTAGTTGGGATATGAGACTGGTTATTGTATATGTCATCTAAGTATATTTGTGAACGAGTTTGGAGTACCTGGTTATGTAAATATAAGTACTCATGTTATTGAATTTATGGGCGTGGTTGATCTTAATGTTTATATTATTAGAATAAGTGATATGGGCAGTTATGTAAGTCATGTTTCAACAGGTTATTCAGGAAAAGTTGGATAGTGAACCTCACAAGAGGGGTGATGTTTGTTGTCCTCACATCTTCTCTCAGGTTATGGAGGGTAATCTGGGAGGGGCAAAAACTTGTTCAAAAACTTGTTCGTTTAAATTTCTATTCAAATTAAATTGAGTTTCTTAGCTCGTTGCGCAAAAATAAATTTATCATTTCCGTACAAGGATGCGTCGAGAATTACTCTAGATGTGATCATGATTAAGCAAGTTTTCCTATAAAGACCCAAGTATAAGCATTTATAGGTTTCCTAGTGAGTCCAGGGTCGAACGTAGGGATTTGTAATAACTAGGCGTTGAGAATAGATGCATGACTATGCGATGACTGTACATGTAAATATGTGCATTTGTTGATTATCTGTGTAAAACTATACATAAAGAATGAAAATAATTTCCTATTACTAATAATGAAGTGGACGCGGCGTTGGGTAGTCATATGTAATCTAGCGTCAGATAGCATGCGTTGAGAATGAATGGAACCATGCGATAGAAGTAGAGTTGAACGCAAGAGCTAGTTGTTACCTAAACTTTCTAAGTACAATTACATACCTACAAACTGCGTTTGTGATTCCATCTCTCGATGTTTTGACGCCAGATTAATCTTATCTCTAAGACGCATGGTAAGTTTGCGTTGGCAAAAGATGAACTACATCTCTGCACTCATCTAGTCTTAATTAATGCTAAAGATTAACTATGTCGCACCCTACTTTTTAAGAAAACGATGTGTCACACCCCATCCCAGATACACTCTATACCTAGGATTGAGCGTGATACTATTCTTCTTAAATACATATTGAAAATAGATACCAGATGAATCTCAAATTTAAAACAACATTGCTATTGGAATATTAGAAAAAGACATACAAACTCTCAACAAGTATTCTCTGCATATATATATAAGATACAAACATCTCCCCTTCACTTCTAAGAAACATGCACGTTACAAACATATGCACAGACTAAATATTTACAACTATCTCAGAGGTTTGCTTCCAGATAGACCCAGACGAGGTTCTTCTGTAGACTAGGCGTCTCGGACACGCTCGCTACCTGAAACAACAAACAAACAACAGACCGAGTGAGCAAAAAAAGCCCAGTGAGTGACTAAACTTATTTAACTATCACTAACAAATATGAGCTAGCTTATCCATTAGTAACCATTATGTATTGCAATTCAGAGAGTTACTAAGGTTCTCCTTTCAAATTACACAAATAAATGTCACATCATCATGTTACACAGATTTGCAACTATCTAGTGCCTTCACTTTCTGTCCCTCAGCACTTATTCGATTATATTTACATTACCATGTGCCTTCACATGAAGTCCCTCAGCGCTGGTAACCAATTCAATCTTCGCTCAAGTGCTTTCACTCATGGTCCCTTAGCACGAGCTAGTATGTGATGGATTACTACATGCTTTCTCTCATAGTCCCTCAGCATTATAATCCATTCCTTTTAGCTATTCAAGTGCTTTCACACTAAGTCCCTCAGCACTTAACTTCATAATCACTTACACATAGGCTTTCACCATAAGGTCCCTCAGCCATTATTATATTTAGAGATTAGCATTAGTACCCTTTTAACTTGCTAACACATCATATTCACAATGGATACTGCAAAGAATCACATTTTCTCATCAAATAAGTATACTAAGTTAACCACAAGATATAGTAAAAGGTCACTCACGACTTGTCTCAGCTCTAAGTGGATTATAAGCTTCCCCGAGCTCTTCCTGGCCTGAAAATACATATTCCTCATGTTTAGTTTCCATAATCTTCCTTTTCCCTTAACACACATTAATAGCATTATACTTTAGACAATTAAAGGCTACCAGTGAGATCCATCATATACTACTGTACTAGCGACACTGAGTTGGATGTAACTAGCGATACTACCTAAGGAGCGACACCCAGCAATATTCTAGCGAGAATCGTGAGACGCAAAGCCCCTCTTGCGTTACAGCGATACTTGCTTCGTTGCCCTGCTTCTCGCTCTCTCAGCGATACTACTGCTATAACAGAACCACTTCCTTTTTCCTTCTTCAACCTGCTAAACATCACATTTTGATCAATTCCAGAACTTGCTTCCTTCTACAAACTTGTTAAGGTGTAAGTTCTTCATCTTACCTCCAAATTTCATGAAGAGTATCCTCTTCGGTTAGGGTATAACCTTCAACAACTTCGAGTTACCCCTAATCGTCCGGCAAATTCAGCATTAACCTCTTCTATCTGAGTTTGACACACAAGAATACAATTTCAGCTCAAGCATCTTTCATGAAACTTGCTAAAAATCGAGTTAACATACTAACCTCAAAAGTTCCAGCCCTAACCACCATTTCTTCAGTTTGTTCTTCCTCCAAAACCGAACGTCACCCTGAGAGAGTAACACTCGCTGAATCCTCTGCCCAACTCAAGTTTCCTCCACGGTTTCGATGGAATTCCCACTTCAATCGACATGAACGTCTTCTTCTACCTCCCTCCGATGTTTAACTTCAAAATGGACCCAACTTGAGCTCTGAAATGTAATCAAAACAATTGAATTCCCGATCCGCTTTTATATATACCATCGACTAAATCTCCATTTCAACACTATACTACAATCTGTTCAACGCATACCTTCCATGTTTAGCTTCAGCAACACACAGCCTCTGATGGTGCTACTTTTCAAAACTCTCCCACCAGATGGTTAACAAACGGATTACTCTCTCGGCCAACCTTCCTTGTCTAACGCATACTCATTTTCGACGCATGGTAGCGTTCACCGCGTATTAGCCTCATAGCAAGTCAGCTCTCAACTCCTCGTGGCCCTTAGCTTCCAACGCCCTGCAGCCTTCAATGCGTTTGTCGTAAAATAATTTCCGATACAAGATGGCTCTCCACGCCTTATGACCTCAACGCGTCGTGGCCTCAACGTCTAACACTTCAACGCGTTGTGAAGTGTTGAAAGAGATTTAAGTCTCGGAAAGATGGAATCCTATAACAAATTGAGTAACGCATAGACTTATAACAAGGAATGTTCACAAGTGTTGGAGAAGGTTGTGAAGTAAACATAAAACTGGAGCATGTGGTGGACGCATGCTAATCTATCTTAAGGGAAATAGTGTAAATGTAAGGATAAGGTTAAAAGAGTAACCTTGGGAATAATCAAGGAATGTCCAAGGATAGGAAGATGGTCGTGGATGCAGGATGAAGGTAAACGCAATAGGACAACGCATAGAGGAAAAACTGGAGAAGGATTTATTCGTTATGAATATGAGAGTTGGACGCATGGTATGATGCGATGAGGTATAAACGCATAGTATTGCACGTTTGTCATTGACGCCTAATGGCATATGTAAGCACTAGTTTATAATAGTGCGGTTATGCGTTAAATGTGAAATCACAAATGGTGGTGTGAGCTGAAGCAGTCGTCGCGTTGGCGGGGGAAAGGAACGTATTTGGCTTACCATGCATTGGCAAGGTTGTCATGCGTTGAGGTCCCTATGCGTTGAAGACAGAATTATCTCTAAGCGTCAAAGACAGTAGTATAGTTGGCTGAGAGTTAGAAAAGTGAGTAGTGAAGCTCAAACCTTAAAGGAAATTCAACTAACGCATGAGGGAAGGCATGTCAAGTGTTTCATGCAAGGTGACACTTGGATTAATGCATGGTTAATTAAGCATGTAGTGTGACATGTGGCAAACAAGTGGCAAAAGGAGAGAAGAAGTTGGATGGTAAGCTCCCTATAAATAGAACTTTGAGGGAAAAGGAGCGACTGGTGACTCTCAAGGAAGAATTCTGGAGAGAAAAGAGAAGAAGGCAGCAAGGACGTCCGTAGAAGGAGTATGTGGCCAAGAAAGAAGGTATTTGACAACTTAGCTAATTTTATGTAAAGAAGTTGTCTTGCGTTAAAAGGGGTCAACCTTGTGTTGAAGACAAACATAATGTCCAAGGTGAACGCGGCGTCTAGAGTTTGGTGATGCGTTCAAGTTGGACCTTGCGTCCAAGTGAGGGTGAAACATCTGAAAATGAAGTAAGAAGATTTGGGATGCACTTCGCGGAAGTATCAACCTTGCGTTCAATCGAGCTGGCAGAGGGAAATGGAGCTTTGTGTTTCTGAGACTAGAACGCTGCGTCCTAGAAGCTCGGGAAGAGGAAATAGAGGAAAGGAAGAAGAAGTATTCTTTGGCAAGTATAGGTGAGTAACACCTGCGTTTTACAAAAAAAAAATGAGTTCTTTATAAATATAATTTTATGGGTTTCTAATGAAACAATGCATGCATTTTCATATATGAAGCATATGAACATGTTGTTTATAAAACTAAGAGCATGCGTTTATATATATATAAAAGAATATGAGCCAGCTGAGAAGCATGCGTTTGACTTGAAAACTTGAGAATGCTGGGTAACGCATGGTAACTTTGAGAATGCTGAGTAACGCATGGTAACTTTGAGAGTGCTGAGTAACGCATGGTAACTTTGAGAATGCTGGGTAACGCATGGTGATTGATTGAAACTTGTATTCATGGTTTTTCTAAAAAGCATGGTGTTATATGATTTCCAGAAAGATTTGAGAAATAGACTTGTATGAAAAACATGTTGGTTGATATTAAAGCTAGAAAATGAATTTAGCATGCTGATGATGTTTTCATGAAAGATTTGGAAACAGTTAATTTATGTGCTATTAATATAATGTTTCCAAAATATGTATGGTGTTTTATAAAGCTTTGAAAAGGGACCCCAATGCTCAAGGACTCGTAGAAGGCATTGTGGGCAGCCCGAGTTATAAAAGGTACCCAATGCTCAAGGACTAGATGAAGGTAAATGGGTAACCGGAAAATAGAAATGGGACCCAATGCTCAAGGATAAAAGGAAGTCATATGGGCAGCTCGAGTAATAATATCTATGTGCACATAGAAGAATATATACGACGCTGATGTGTTGAGATTACTCCACACAGCTAAGGATAATCGACGTTGAGGAGCGTTGAGCACTGCTCCGCCTCAACTAGGGAAAAATTATTTGAAATGAATGAGATTTATATTATTTATTCCAAACAAATATGTACACATGATATAACCAAGAATTGATCATGTTATAAACTGATTTTCAGTGTGATATTTTATACGAGTTCAATCAGTTTTACACTTAAAGTATAATGTTTTTCAGAAACTATTACTCACTGAGCTGTTAGCTCATGCTTTCATATGTTTTCCATTTTCAGGTAGCATGACAGTTCCCGTTGCCGATCGAAGTCGAGGTTTGTCAAGAGCATGCGGATAGAGAGGTTGACAGTGGGTTACGTGACAGAGTAGTCGATAACTGCTGTCTTCACATCTCTTCTCGGGTTATGGATGATAATCCGGGAGGGGGTGTGACAAACTATCCACTCTCTCAAGCTCGACAGTCATGCTTACTACGTTTGTTTGTCAGACAAAGTTATGCAAGCTAAAGATATGCATTAATCAAGATGTAACATACTCAGAATTGCTTAAGAAAAACTAACTTTTAACATTTAACTCATTTAGTATTTAGACAACATGGTGTAAAGTATTTAATACGGAAATAGATGGAAGATGATAGTCAGTCAAACTCATATTAAGATAATAAATCATTCTCTCGAATGTCATTAACAAAATATAAGCAAGAAGGAGAGAAATGGAAATAAAACATAAATGAAGGGCGTCAAGCCGCCACTGGCAACGTCTTGCTTCATGGAGGCTTGAGATGGTTGCGATCTGAGACATAGATTCCATAAGGTGAAGGTTCTCACTCACTGGGAGACGACTCTGAAGATGCTCAGAATCCTTCTCTCAGAAGAGCTCGAAATGGAGGCTGGTTATGGTGAGGGAGAAATAGTGCAGAGCTTTCGCCTCTTGAACTGGTCTCTCTTCCTTCTCTTCTTGAAGAAGTTTTTGGACTATTTATAGGCTTCAAAAAGTTGATATCATGATGACCTGACACCTTTGCATTAAATTTCAGCCATGCTACATAGACTTTTCAGATTGTTAGCCTATTTGTTCTGCCATGATCTGATTGGGTGTTGTCCTTTTTCATAATGACATGACAGCTGTTTGAGCATGCGTCTGTTTCTACTTTTCAGATTGTCAACGCATAGGCTCGACGCATGGTCTCAACGCATGGGCTCAGCACATAAGCTCGGCGCATGGGCTCGACGCATGGGTTTCCACTTGTTCTCGCAGCAGCTTCGTCTTTTCGTACTTTGATTGTTTGCGCTTCTTTTCTTCTTAACCCTGCGTTAGGAATATCAAAGCTCATCGTTTTTCAGGTATTTTCTTTTGTAAATAGTGCCAATGCATGGTGATACATTTTTCATCATTTAACTACCAAAATCATGCATTTAACTCCAAAGTTACTCTAATTAAATCAAATAGTAACTATAATAACTTGTATTTCTACAAGTTATCAATGTGACACCAATTGTCACACCCCATCCCGAACTACCCTCCTGTAGCCCAAGACGAGCGTGAGGATAGCAGTCATCGACTTCCCGGTCGACTCCCACTGTCGAACTTCCTTTATTTCCCATTTAACTACACTTCCTAGGACGGTGATAGTATTAAACTCTTGACAAACCTCGACTTCGACCGGCAACGGGAACTGTCATGCTACCTGAAAAAATGGAAAGCATATGAAAGGATGAGGTAACAGCCCAGTGAGTAACAGTTTTCTGGAAATATTTTACTTTAACTATAAAACTGGTCATAATATAAACATTGTCAGCAACGCATATAAAATATCGATTCAAATCATACTAAAATATGGTCAAATGCCATAGTTAAATCATGCATGCTTATTTCAGAGAAAAATACTAAAAAATTCCATTCGTTTCAAATCATTCCCCTTAGTTGAGGCGGAGCAGTGCTCTACGCTTCTCAACGTCGAAAACATTTCATATCTTTTCCTTAGTTGAGGCGAAGCCGAGCTCTACGCTAGTCAACGTCGAAAACATTTCATATCATTTTCCTTAGTTGAGGCGGAGCCGAGCTCTACGCTACTCAATATCGATTATCTTTGCTTTCTGGAGTAATCTCAACACATCAGTGTCGTATATTCCTCTATGTGCACATAGGTATTATAATTCGGGCTGCCCATATGCCTTCTCCATGTCCTTGAGCATTGGGGTCCCATTTCCATATCCAAGTTACCCATTTGCCTTCTTTGAGTCCCTCAGCGTTGGGTACCTTTTCTCTATTACGGCTACCCATTGGCCTTCTCCAAGTCCTTGAGCTTTGGGTGCCATTTCAAGATTATAGAAACACAACATGTTTTGGAAACATCATATCATAAATTTATAAGTTAAACGTTTCCAAATCTTGCATAAAATCATATTATATCAAACAGCATGCTTTTTAATAAACTCAATTCCAAATCTTTAATATCAAACAACATGCTTTTCAATAAGCTCATTTCCAAATCTTTCATAAAATCATATAACATCAAACAACATGCTTTTCAATAACTTCATAAAAATCAAATAATATCAAACAACATGCTTTTATACGTTGAAAATTCATGAATGCTTATTCATATTCCAAAACCAGTAATATTAATCACAAAGAACGCATTCATATTTTGAAAACTTTAGTGTTACTCACATAATACTTGCTCAAGGGTAGTTTCCTTTTCTTCCTTCTAATTCTCTTTCCCGCGCTTCTTGGACGCAGCGTTTTGAAGTCTGAAATGCAAGGCAACTTATTTTCCCTTCTGTTCGCTCGGTTGGACGCAACCCTACACCTTGAACGTAAAGTTGATCCCTTAAACGCAAGGTACAACTTTCCAATAAACTCTTCTGGCTTCACCCCTTGGACGCAAGGTTCTATCTTAAACGCAGAGTTGATCTTGAACTCAACGTTCACCTCATCTCTTGGTCGCAGACTTCCACTACGGACGCGAGGATTTACCCTTTTCTGCCTTCTCTCTACTTTCTCTCCAGAACTCAGACTCTATGATCATCCCCCACTCCTTTTCCCTCAAGCTCCTATTTATAGTTTTGGGATGAATCTAACTTCTCTTCTCTTTTTGCCACTTGTTTGCCACCTGTCACCTTGCATGACACATCCGACATGCAACCGGACTTTTACTCCTTATAAAGTGTTAAGTCTAAAGGAAACCATGTAACCTTTATAAACTTATCTTATGCGTTTGACTTGCTCTGATATACGAACTATGCTTACAACTTAGTGCCCCTATGCATTCATCTACTTCTCCTTTTAAGGTTTAGCTTCTTTATTCTCTTTCTTCCTCCCGGCCTTCCTACCTTTGACCAGGTTTCTCCCCTGCACACTACCATGCATCTGTGCCTTAACCGCATACTACCATGCGTTTGTCACTTCTTTCCTTATGTCCATATCTTAACTACAAACCCTTCTCTTGAGTGATAACTATCCGACTATGCTTGTTATTCTGTTAACCAAAATCATCTCAAGATCTTCCTTCATGTGTTTGTACTTCATGCGTTTATCTCTACTTTGTTATGCGTCCATGACCTTTCTTCCATCCTTAAGGATCCCTTGATTGTCCCTCTATGCGTTCTTGAGTTGTAATCCAAGGTTATGCTTCCAACCTCTTCCTTATCTTAACAATTTTCTCAATCGATAAATTTAGCATACGTCCATCTCCAGCTTCCTTCCTTTAGGCTTACTTCTCAACCCTCTAAATTATCCAAGTTCTTCAACAAAATCTTCTTTGATGGAAGCCATGCGTTTACCTTAAATTATAATAGCATCTTTCCTCGATTCCATCTTATGCGTCCTTCTTTCCAAGACTTATATTTCCTTCCAACGCATTACTACTCAACTTTAGTCCTCTTACTCATACGTCCTACTTAAGCCAAGCTTACATCTCATTCCTTAATTACCTCCTATGCATTTCACTTCTTTCCCTTCCAGCTCTCAGGTTTCCACTTCAACACTTACCCTTGTCACACCCCACCCCGAACTACCCTCCCGTAGCCCGAGACGGAGTGTGAGGACCGTAGTTACCAACTACCCTGTCACATAACCTACTGTCAAATTCACCACACTTACATATAAATCCTTCCTAGGACGGTAATACCAATAAGGCACTCTTGACAAACCTCGACTTCGATCGGCAACGGGAACTGTCATGCTACCTGAAAATGGAAAACATATAAAAAGGGTGAGCTAAAAACTCAATGAGTAACGGTTTTTGAAAACATTATACTTTAACTGTAAAACTGATCAAATCATATTATAACATGATCAAATCATGGTTATATCATGTATACATATCTGTTTGGAATAAATAATCAAAATCTCATTCATTCAAAATATTTTTCCCTAGTTGAGGCGGAGCAATGCTCAACGCTCCTCAACGTCGATTTTCCTTAGCTGTGTGGAGTAATCTCAACACATTAGCATCATACATACCTCTATGTGCACATAAGTACTAGAGTTCGGGCCGCCCACAATGCCTTCTACGAGTCCCTGAGCATTAGGGTCCCATTTCTATATACCGGCTACCCTTTGGCCTTCTTCAAGTCCCTGAGCCTCGGGTGCCTTTTCAAAGTTTAATAAAACACATTACATATTTTGGTAACATTATATTAATAACTCATAAGTTAACCGTTTCCAAATCTCACATCAACAACATGCTAAATTCAGTTTCCAGCTTTAATATCAAACAACATGCTTTTCATACAAATTTATTCCCAAATCTTTCTTGAAATCATATAACACTATGCTTTTCAGCAAAATCATGAAAACATGCATCAATCAATCACCATGCATTTTATAAACTTATAGCAAGTAACCAGCATACTCAAAGCTTTTCAAATAAAACGCATGCATTAATTCATTAGAAACCCATGAAATCATATTCAAAAAGAACCCATTTATATTTTGAAAAACGCAGGTGTTACTCACTTGTACTTGCCAAAGAATAATTGCTCTTCTTTTCCTCTATTTCCTCTTCCCGAGCTTCTTGGACGCAGCGTTCTAATCTCAGAAACGCAAGGCTTCATATGCCTTTGTCAGCTCGGTTGGATGCAACCCTGCCCTTCAACGCAAGGTTGGCAACTACTGCAAAGTGCAGCCTCTCCTCTGTCAATTCGGTTGGACGCAACCCTGTTGACCTCTCTTGGACGCAAGGTCCAACTTGAACACATCACCTATCTTTGGACGCGACGTTCACCTTGAACGTAGTGTTTGTCTTTACCGCAAAGCCGACCCCCTTTCGACGCAAGACAACTTCTTTTACATAAAATAGCTAAGTTGTCAAAAATACCTTCTCTTTTGGCCGCAGACTCCTACTACAGACGCAAGAATTTCTCCTTTCTGCCTTCTTTCTTCCCTTTCTCTCCAGAATTCTTCTTTCAGAATCATCAGTCGCTCCTTTTCCTTCAAGGTTCTATTTATAGGGATCTTGTCATCCAACTTCTCCCCTTCTTTTGCCACTTGTTTGCTACATGTCACGCTGCATGCTTAATTAACCATGTATTAATCCAACCGTCACCTTGCATGAAACAATTAACATGCCTTTTTAACACCTCCTACTTTTAAGGTGTCAAGTCTATATGAAGCCACCTAGCCTTTATAAGCTTATCTTATGCGTCCAACATTTTCCAATAGAGAACCATTCAATCAACACAATGCCCCCATGCGTTTGTTGAGTTTCCTTTAAGATTTGAGCCTCACTACTCACTTTTCTAACTCTCGGCCATACTTCCTTTGAACTCGTTTTTCCACCGCATACTACTAGGCGTCAACGTCTCAACGCACACTACTATGCGTTTGTCTTACTGCATAATACCATGTGTCAGCCTGAACCGCATACTATCATGCGTCCATGATCTTCCTCCTATCCTTAGAGATTCCTTGATTACTCCTCTACTCGTCCTTGTGCTTGTAATCCAAGGTTATTCATTTAACCTTCGCCTTGTACCAAAATATCTCTGATGATAATTTAGTATGCGTCCACCTCTTGCTCCAATCTTTGAGCTTACTTCTCATCCTTCCACTTTATCCAACACCCAAGAACATCCCTTGCTTATAGTCTATGCGTTACTCAATTTGCTATAGTATTCTATCTTTCCGAGACTTAGATCTCTTTCAACACTTCACAACATAACTTTATTCCTTTCTTGCTTATGTGTTTCACTTCTTTCCCTTCTCGGTTTACTTCCATGCGTCTATCCATACCATGTGTTACCTTGGTCCTGACCATGCGTCCAACATGGTCTTTTACTTCTTTTCTTCATAGACTCTTCAATGCATCAGTTTCTTAAAAGTAGGGTGTGACACATTTTCTTTTCCACAATGGTTACCTTTATCAGTTTCCTTAGTCTTGACCATGCGTCTAACATGGTCTCTTACTAGATATGCATCCAACTCAATTTAGCTCCCGGCTATGCTTTTTAACTCTTTCCATCACTTGGTTAGATTTCCTTTCTTTTCCTTAGATCATACTTCCAAGCTTAAAGGCATAGTTGCAGTCTCCTAGTCTGGTTATTCTACTTATAAGAATTCTTAACTCTAAGAATGACTTTAATTCCAAGATCCAGAAATCACTCAACGCAACCTTTCAATCCAATCCTTCTAATCCAAACTTATCTATGGCTTATACTTACCCAATACTTAAGCACAAACCTCTCTTGTCTTACTTCTTTTCTTTATAGGCTCTTAAACGCATAGGTTTTAAAAGTAGAGTGTGACACCAATTCTGTGGAGGAGGGCATATTTGACACTAAGTACAACAATGGGTAACTGTCCCTTCTTTGGCCATGAGGAGCAAGTGCCTCCGGTCAACTCAAAAACTAAATCCTTCAATGAAGGGCAATGATAATAGCCGGGGATATAACAAACTTATGCCGACAGATATAGACTTTCTAAAATTCTGGATTAGTGGGATCACTAAAATCAGCAGTCAAATTAACAATGAACTCACGAATGAGTTGGGGATAAAAGGGTCCCAGATTCAATACAATTCTGACTAACTTAGTTGTCAAGAGTAAGTCCATGAGATCTAGACATTCCTGAGCATTTTCAGACAACTTCTTTTCATCAATATTTCTTTTAACA
Organism: Citrullus mucosospermus; assembly: GCA_030954485.1. Lineage (NCBI taxonomy): Eukaryota > Viridiplantae > Streptophyta > Magnoliopsida > Cucurbitales > Cucurbitaceae > Citrullus > Citrullus mucosospermus. The sequence continues at coordinate 13,690,819 of CM062064.1, forward strand.
ACAAATTTCCAGAGGCTACCTCTTTCTTTAGAGTGAAAGGACACACCATCTAAAGGTATAGGAGAAACGTTTAAGGTGGAGGTCTGTTTGCTTTTGGTTTTAATAAAGACACGAGTGATCCAAACAGAACCAGTGTCCTCTTCATTAGAACTCTTTAGGAAACCTAGTTAGATGCTTCTTCAGAGGGAGATTTTTTAGATTTTTCATACTCATGATCTGATGTCACTAAAGAGGCATTGACATCATCATTGACGTCTTCATAGTTCTCATCTTCATCATCATCAGCACCATCAAAACTTAGATGAGTTTTTCATCATCTTGAATAGTGTTAGGTGCTTTCTCAAGATACATGTTCGTAATAGATGGAGGAACTTCTTCTTCAACATACAAATTCCTCTTAGCCTTTTCCTTATACCTCACCATCTTCGTAGTAGAAGTCTGAGTACCTTGTTTTGTACTCACAATTTGAATAGGGACAATATCGAATATTAACAGAAGAGTGAGATGGAGCATATGAGAATCCCAAGCATTCATGATTCTTCGATGGAACCTGTCAGAGGATAACTACCAACATTTCAAATTCAAAAATAAATTTGAGATTAGAAAATAACTAAACCTATTTACTCTCTCAACAACCACAATTAAGGTGGTTAATGAAGTCTCTCCACTTGGACTTTGATTGCTAATGGGGCGTCTTTATCCTCAACCAGGCCCAATAAATTAATTGCTATGCTTTTAGGACACACAAGCCCAAAGAGATTTGTTTGCTTTCTCAAGGCTTCGTTGATCTAAAGTCGTTATGAAAATGTCAGCCATATGATTCTTTTTGTTGATATGTTCTAAAGAGATATGTTTTCTTTCAACTAGATCACGAATAAAATGGTATCTGATGTCAATTGTGCGAACTGGATTTTTAGAAATATTGATGACACTCATGTTGTCATAGTAGAGAGTCATGACATCTTGCGAGACATCATACTCTTGTAGCATCTACATCATCCATATCAACTAAGTGCAACTACTCCTTGCAGAAATATATTTCGCTTCGGCTACAGACAACAAAACGTAGATTTGTTACTTACTGAACCACGAAATTAGATTGTCGCTAAGAAAGAAGCACCAAAGAGGTACTCGTATCTTCTGAGCTGCTTGCCCAATCAGCATCACAATAGCCGACCAAAGAGGTACTCGTATCAAAGTTCTATAACAACCCATAATCACTTGTGCCACTGATGTATTTGATTACTCTCTTTGCACTTAGCAAATAACTGTTTCTTGGGTTGGACTGATATTTTGCACAGACACCTAATAGCATAAGCAATTTCATCTCTACTAGCTGTTAGATACAACAGACATCCACTTATACTTCGATATAAATTCTCATCAACTGAAGTGTCCCCAATATCTTTAGAGAGTTTTGCATGCATGGGAGCTGAAGTTCGTTCAATACTTACTTTTTCAAGACCAAACTTCTTGACAATATTCTTGGCATATTTAGATTGAGAGATGAAGACTCTCGCATTTAATTGTTTGAATTGAAACTGATGCGCACTTTATGTGTTAACTGCAAGTGTACGGGTCAAGTTATAATATAAGACGGTGAAGTCCGAATATCGTTCCATTGGAGATCCAATTGTGAAGGTTTAAGTTACTTAGCTATTCTAGAGTTGAATCAATTTTATTTGAGGATTGGAATTAATATTGTGAATTAAGGAAAATATAAACCAAATAAGGAAAGTAATAAAGTGAGAAACACAAGAGTCAAAGAGAGTTCTAGGGTAATGAATCCTTGTTTATTTCATCATGCAATATTATAGATTTCATGGATTTTATTGTAATTCATATGCCTAAGTCTAGAAACTTAATTCCAAGTTATTTTCTCTAAAAAACAACCCTTTCACATGCAACCCGATTGATTACTAATCTCTTGAAACCAATACAAATTACATGGCATTAAGAATAGTTTTTAGCAACTTTTATTGTCAACCTAACTATTCTCGTGATAGATTAACAACAATTAATCGTTATGGATCAAGTTAAACATACAATCTCTCAATCATACATCTAACCTAACATGTGAAGATGGCCAATCGACAAGAATTAAACATAATAAAAATGAAAAGCATAATCATTCCAACAAAACCATGAAAGTCTACAATATCAACATGAATTCATAAACAATTCATCAAAACCCTAAAACTAAAGAGTTTAGCCACACATAGCTTAAAGCAACATGTTTAAGCAAAATAAACAAAAAAAAAAAAATAGTGTAAAGAAAAGGAAACTCTATTGAAAAGAGGCTCTTGATTGAGGTAGCACCGTCACGATCTCCTTGGCTCTCACGTCGGAATTCGAATGGCACCACGACTATCTCGAACTCTTTTCCTATTCCTTGCAACTAACTCATTCTTCAAACTCTTTTATGAACTCTCACTCAATTCTCTCCTTCTTGTGGCTCTTTTGGTCTGTAATTTCGTGCTATGAATGGTTATTAGGGTTGCTGAAAACCCCCAAATTTATAGAGTATTCTGCCCAAAAAATCTTTCCAAAAATAAATTTTTTTATTTAGCACCGGCGGTGCCATTTTAACCTAAAAACCACTAACAAACAAGTGAAATCTAATATAAACTCCCTTAACTTGAGAAAATAGAAAACACTTTTCAAGTGCTTAACAGAAACCCTAGGAAATATGACAGTTCTCCTACCATGCTCATCTCGAATTCATCATGCATTTCTTTCACGAAGAGTTCTACCATCTCTTGAGACATCCCTCCAAAGACAATATCATCAAAGTAAATTTGTACAATCATGAACTTTTTTTTCAAATTTTTTTACAAACAAAGTTCTATCCACTCTACACTCGACTATATCCATTATTCTCAAGAAATTTGGTCAGTCGTTCATACCAAGCTTGAGGAGCCTACTTGAGCCCGCACAATGCTTTGTTGAGTCTATACACATAATCAGGTTGCGTAGGATCAACGAATCCTTTAGGTTGTTCAATGTAAATTTCTTCATTTAAATATCCATTTCGAAAAGCACTCTTTACATCCATCTCATAGAGTTTAAACTTCAGGAGACAAGATATACTAGGGAGAAGTTTGGTTGCCTCATGTCTGGCCACCGGAGCTAAGGTTTCATCAAAATCCACACCTTCCACTTGAGTGTATCCTTGTGCCACCAACCGAGCTTTATTTCTAATGATATTGTTGTTTTTGTTAGACTTGGTCTTAAAGATCCATTTAGTGCCAATCATATTAATAGACTCTAGGCGAGGAACAAGCTTGTCCATACATTATTTCTCACAAACTGTTCAAGCTCTTCTTGCATGGCATTTACTCAGCATTCATCCTCAAGAGCTTCCTTTACATTCTTTAGTTCGACTGAGAATGTGAAGCAAAATATTGCTAACCATCTCTAGATGATTAACTCTGTCTTTTTCGTCTCGATGTCACACCTTCAAGACTACCTATTATGTTACTGAAAAGATGATTCTTGCAAACCCTGCTGGATGGATGCTTGTGGCTGGATTCATGCAATTAAGCAGCAGATCGATTGATTTCCATTGGAGCTTCAGAAGTTGTCTCTGAAGAAATGTTAGAGTGAATGTTCATCACATCCGTTTTGACAAGGAGAGGCATACTCAAATTCTCTTCGTCATTAGTAGATGAGACATTTGGATCAGCTATATCATCAAACACAACGTCGATAGATTCTATGACACAACGAGTTCATGGATTATACACACAATATGTTCTACTATTTGTGGAATATCCGAAGAATATGCCTTCATCAACTTTGGAGTTTCATTTGTGCCTAGCTTCTCTATCAACAAGAATGTAACAAGTGCTACCAAAGATATGAAAGCATTTTATGTTTGGTCGTCTCCCCCTACATATTTCATAGATAGTGCTTTCAGTACCTGGACTAAGAACAACATGGTTATGAATATGACATGCAATATTTAGGGCCTCAACCCAAAAAATGAAATGACATAAGTTTAGGATGAAGCATGGCTCGCGCCATCTCCTGAAATGTCTTGTTTTTTCTTTCAACAACTCCATTTTGCTGAGGGATGATAGGAGCGAAGAATTTGTGACGAATGCCAGCTGAGTCACAAAATTTTGCAAATTGGGTGTTGTCGTGTTGGGCTTTATGTCCTAAAACTTGTAGTTTGTAAATTTTGGAACTTATTCTCAATAAAGTTGTTATCGAGATTTATTTAGTAAAGTTGTTATTGGATATGTGAATTGCATTTATTAAATCCAATAAACTGAAAACCTCTGGCTATAAGCTGAATACTTAGACTTTATGTGTAGACATAAAAGTGGATCAAATTTATGTAATAGCCAAAATGGTCTAGGGTACATGGATAAGGCTGGGTACCTTATCTTGGAAATATTATGGATGCAACCCATGATGTATTTGATACAAATGATGCGATCTTATATCGTTCATGTAGAGACATGTGAGTGGAGGTATCTTATGCAATGAGTTTGCATAAGACTGAACCATGAAATAATTACTTTTACTTTATAACACCGTTTATTGTTAAAACTGATTATTTCAACCAAATGGCCTAGGTATGAAGACTATGAACTTCTGTTTGTTTGAGATTATCCTTTAGTTTTCATGGGTGAGAGTGGCCCGAGTTTGCTAAGTCAATATGTCCCTCATTTTAGGGATAAGACCAAACAGATAGTCGGGGACATAGTCCTGCAAGATGAAATTCACCCCTACCTAATTCTAGGTTAGTAGAGAAGTTGTTCCCTTAAGTGCTGACTCCGGGTCTTGAACAACAGACCCCACCCTTTCATTGGCCTAAAAGGGACTCAGTTTGGTGGTTGGATCACAAACCAATTGTTCATTAGAGGATCAGTGGGACTTAAGAAACAAGATGTAATTACAGGGGTAAAACGATAATTTTGACCTAGTTGTAATTACGAACAACTGGTGAAGGATCGACTTACTAATCATGGTTATATCAAATGGACCGAAATATATCTACAATGAGGAGAGTGCGGTTACTGGGCTATAGTGAAGTGTCTCGGTAGTTAACGAATGTTAATTAACTAGGTTAAAGAGTTTAGTAGGTTAATTTCGGATTGTTGGAGCTCATGATTTGTAGGTCCATTAGTGTAAGTCCCGCATTTGACTTTGTGAGAAGGCAAGATAAGAAGAGATCAAGAGATGGGCGTTTGGTAGGATTGTTGGTTGAAATGTGTGTGAGGGCAGAAAAAATGGCTAAGTAACAGCTATGCGGTGGTGGCGTTATGCCTTGACGGAGGTAGTTTTGGCGTGGGCGCAGAGATGAGGGAAAGCTATTAGGCGATGAGGCCATGAGGCGTTGAGGTCATGAGGCGTGGAGAGCCACTCTGCGTCGAAGGTTATTATGCGATAAACGCAATGAAGGCCACAAGGCGTTGAAAGTTGAAGGCCACGAGGCGTCGAGAATCAATCTGCGATGAAGGTCACTATGCGGTGAACGCTACCATGCGTTGAATGTGGGTATGTGTTGGTGCATAGAAGGTTGGCCGAAAGAACAATGCGTTCGTCAGCTATCCGGCGAGGGAGTTGGGAAATTGTAACAATACAAAACCGAGGTTATGCGTTGCTGAAGCCAAGTATAGAAGGTATGCGTTAATTAGATTATTATATAGAGACGAAGTGGAGTTTAAGTCGGTGGTATATATATAAGTGGACCGAGAATTCAATTGTTTTGATCACATTTCAAAGCTCGAGTTGATTCCATTTCGAAGCTAAACAACGGAGGGAGGTAGAAGAAGGTGTTCATGTTGATTTGGAGTGGAATTCTCGTCGTTTCCGTGGAGGAAACTTGAGCTGGAGTGAAAGACTCAGCTAGTGTTACTTAATCAAGAGTAACGTTCAGTTTTGGGGGAAGAACGAACTGAGGAAACGGTGGTTGGAGCTGAAATTCTGAGGTTAGTAAGGTTAACTCGATTTTTAGCAAGTTTCATGAATGGTACTTGAGCTGAAATTGAGTAAATGTGTGTTAAACTCTAGGTAGAAGAAGTCGGAGCTGAATTGTCGGATGATTAAGAGCAATTCGGAGTTGTTGAAAGATATATCTTAAACGAAGAGGACATTCTCTATGAGATTTTGAGGTAAGATGAAGGACTTATGTCTTTATAAGTTTGTAGAAGGAAGTAAGTTCTGAAATTGGCCAGAATGCGATGTTTAGCAGGTTAAAGAAAGAAGAGGAAGGAAAGAAAAAAAGCTGTTCTGCTACGGCGGAAGTATCGCTGAGAGAGCGAGAGACTGGGCAGCGAAGCTAGTGTCGCTGGTAACGCAAGAGGGACTTTGCGTCTCACAATTCTCGCTGAAGTCTCGCTGGGTGTCGTTCCTCAGGTAATCTCGCTAGTTTTGTTCAACCCGGTATCACTGGTGCAGTATAATGTAGTATAGTTCCGTTGGTAATTTCACCACAGAATGTGGAGTAGCGATATTTGTGAGTGTTTTGAGGAAAAGAGAGTTTGGAGATGAAACAAGCATAGGATTTAATTATGTATATTTAATGAGTTTAAAGAAAAAGAAGTCTAAGGAAAACTTAACGTGAAAAATGTGTATTTTCAGGCCAGGAAGAGCTCAGGAAGGCATATAATCCACTTAGAGCCGAGACAAGTTGTGAGTGACTTTCTATCATATCTTGTGGTTACTTTTAGCATAATTATTTGGAATTGGATGAGTAGGAAGTTATGGTACGATGTAGTATTTGAAGTGATTAAGTTGTGTTGGTAAAATTAAAGTAAACTAGATATAGTATCTAAATGTAATCATGGCTGAGGGACCTTAAGGTGAAGGCTTAAGTTAATATGTAACGTGATACTCAGTGCTGAGGGACCATGCGTGAAGGCACTTGGGTAGTTAAGTGGAATGGATTTCAGAGCTGAGGGACCTTGAGTGAAAGCATGTGGAAATCCATCATATGTTAGCTCATGCTGAGGGACCATGAGTGAAGGCACTTGAGCGGAGATTTGATTGGTTACCAGTGCTGAGGGACCTCGTGTGAAAGCACATGGTGATATTGACGTAGTTGAACTCAATGCTGAGGGACGGAATGTGAAGGCACTTGATAGTATGCAAATCCGAGGAACATAATGTTTAGGCATTTATATGTGATTAGAAATGAGAATTTGTACTGGAATGTGAAGGAGTTGAGTTGTGCTTCGTCACAGCGAGGGTTAGATAATTTGCCATGGAATTGTATGGATGTTGGTATGGATGTGCTCTATAGTATAAGAGGTTTAGTGATTTCTGATATGCGATTTGTAGTGGTTACTATGGTTTATACTAGCTCATGATTGTTAGTAATGTCTGAATGAATTTAGTCACTCACTGGGCTTTAGGCTCACTCAATTTGTTTGTTCGATTGTTGTTTCAGGTAGCGAGCGTGTCCGGGACGCCTAGCCTACAGAAGATCTTCGTCTGGGCCTACTTCGAAGCAGACCTCTGGGATAGTTGTAAATACTCAGTTTATGTCCATGTTTTGTAATGTACATGTTCCATGGGAGTGCTGGGAGGATAGTTCTGTATTACATATATATATAGAATACTTGACGTTAGGTTGTTATATTATTGCATGGCTTAATAGTAAAGGTATTTCTATTTGAGATTAAGCTGGCAATTAGTTTAATATGGAAGATATTTATATGGTTTATGCTTTAGATATGGACTAGAGAGGGTACGGTTTCACATTCACTCCTAGGGATAAGGAGTATCTGGGAGGGTGTGTGACAATTAGGTCCCCTCGTTAGCTCATGGAGTAAACCTTAGAACAGTATGATGAAAGAATTTAAAAGTTTTCAAATTCGGTTAAGGAGCAAATTTTACGGTTTGTTTGTTCAATTACGAATTAGATGAAATTGGAGAGTTGGGATATTTAAATATGATTTAAATATCAATCGGATGAATAGAGATTCATTGAATTTGAAATTGTTGGGAAAAGTGGGAAAATTATTAATTTAATATTAAATATTAATTTAATATAATTAATTAATTATTATTTAAATGAATTTTATATTAAATTAATTTTATTTAAAATTGATTATTAAAATTAATTTTAAAGAAATAGGAAATTCAATTTCAAAAATTGGATTTTGGAATTTCCCACTTTGCATGTTGAAGTAGGAAGTATTGACCTATCTTCAACTTTGTTCCACCTTCAATTTCACCATCTTATTCATCATGTAAAGGTGATTTTCATGGTTTCTTCTTTAAATAGAAGAAGGAAATTGGGAAAAAAGGTTGATGATTTTTAGTGAATTTGCTGGAAATTCTCACTTACTTCAAACTCTCCAAAACTGTGTGTTCTTCACGAAATTACTCTAAATTCAACCCAGTTTGGTCCCACAATCCGTTATAAGGCTAGAGAATAACAAGGAAGACTCTTGTGGTGATCCATGAAGTGTTTGTGATCAAGAGCTTGAAGGATTTCGAATAAATTTTGAGCTACAATAAATAAGTGTTTTTATCTCTATTTTTCGGTTTTAGAACAAGCATGTTTAATCTTCAAAATAGATGTAATTAGAGTGCTTTAGATCCTAATTGCTTCCGCATTTACGTTGCTAACTCCTTCACGTCAAACTATAAACCCTACTTTCATTCTCCTAGTACTAAGCTAAGCAAGTCGCTAGAAGGTTGTTGAGTTAGAAAGTTTTTCATTGATAAGGCTTGAAGATTCGTGGAAAAGGTGCTCTACGAAAAGCCTAAGAGAGGGACTTAGCCATGGAGATGAGTTGATATAAGGGACAAGGTGTTAAGCTTGAAAGGAGAAGTAGTCGAGTGCCATTGAATGGTGTTGTGGGCAGCAAGGGTGCTAGTGAAGTGAGTGGCCGGCATTGAAAGGAGAAAAATTTGGGAAAAATTTGGCTAAGTATTTGTTTGGGGTGTGGAGAACTTATGGGTAGTCGAGCCTAAATCTTAAGGTTGATGCGTGCATAAGAGTGCTAGATGGGTGATGGAAGAGGCGTCTTGGAAGGCTAAGTGTGTGGCTTTAAGTGTGTAGGCGAGTGTGGTACGATGCATTTTAGAGTGTTTGGCTTAAGGCCGTTAGCAAGGAAAGTATGTGTCCTAGTGTGTGTTGTGCAAGTGATTGGCGTCTTTGATTTTGTGGACAAAAGGATGATGCATTCTTGTGGGTTGGCTTGAAGTCGTGGACAAAGGAAGAATGGTGTGTCCTAGAATGAGCTTAGAGTTTTTGGCAAGAGGTGAAGGATGTATCTTTGATGTTGTTGCAAGAGGGGTGATGCATCCTAGAGGGACGTCCATCATGTAAGTCTTAGGCTGTGTGCAACTCATGTAGCCGAGAGAAGAAGAAGAACCTCAAAAGAATTGTCAACTATGCGTAGAAGAGAAAGTTGTGAGGTGATGCATTCAGGACTTCTTCCTAATTGGATAAATATGACATTTAAATATTAATTAAGTTTGATTAGGTGTCAAATTGAGGTTAAGTGTGGCGTTGGTAAGCCGAAGCTGTCAAACTAAGATTTTGCATGAGGTTTTAGTGAAGACTATAAATAGTAGCTCGAACATTAAAGTGAGGTTTGTGCAAATTACTAGAGCTATCTGAGAAATTCTTAGATCAAAAGTTTCCTATTTGAGTCTAGTATGAGAAAGAGGGCTGCTAGAAAGAAAGTCGGAGAGGAAGAAGTCGAAATTCGCTGGAGAACCAAGGTTGTTCATGCTATCGAGCAAACTAAAATAGAGTGGGAAGATTAAGTGATATCTGGCGGAAGAAAATGAATTAGAAGCTAGAATTTTCAGGTAAGCTAGATAAGAAGTTTATCTACAAATTTGTAAAAGGATTTAGTTTTGGCTGGGAATGTTAATTTTTGCAGCTTGTAGTGTAGACAGCGATTTTGGAGGTTGTCGAGTGTGTTTGGGCTAAGGTTGAAGACGACAGGCGTACGGGAGAAGCACGTCGGTGGCTGAAGGTGAATTTTCATTAGAGGTTATTTTGGGTGTTTTGGACACCCAGTGGGCGAGCTGACATGCCACTGACGATGCAGGCATGCAGGTTGATGAGCAAGGAATGCTGGTGTGCACAGTAGGCAGACGACTTCAGCATTGGGCAAGTAGGAGGCGTACGCCCTGTCGGCGTGAGCAGCCGAGGAACACGTGCGCGCCCTACCTCTTTAGAGATTATTTCGTATGCGTGTGTGTAGAAACTGCCACCCAGGGGTGCCAGTGTGTGCCAGGCAGTGTGCTTGTGCGTGATTTGCCACACATAGTGGGTTAGGCAAACTGTGTGTGTGTCGTGGTTGTCTAAGGAGCACTCCTAGGGACAGTTTGTCATACTGAGAATTTTTATCAAGCTTTTCGGCATTAGTGAGTCATTTTGAGTTGAAGTTCCATATTTAAGGCCCAATTGACCTAAGTTATGAATTAAGAGGATTTTTAAGGTAGATTATGAAAGGAAATTAATTTATTTTCAGGCCAAGAGGAGCCAAAGGAGGTTTATAACCCATTAGGAGTCCAAGACAAGTAGTGAGTGACAATTTTATTTAAAATGAGCTTTACTTACTCATTGCTTCCAGTATGCTCGAGGATGTTCATGAAGCATGATTTAAAGTTTATTTTCTTACAAGTTTTATTGAGTAAGCATGAATTTCCAAGCATGAGTTTAGAATTTGATTTATACTTGAGTTTGAGATTGAAAGCAGGCTGTTTAATTATCTTAAGTTTTATAAAGCATGTTTGCTTGATGATTGACTTTAAAAACTCTGAGATTTCATGAACTCTTGTTTATTATCAATTTATTTTCAAAGCATGCTAGTTTTTAAAATGTTTTAAAATGGGACCCAATCCTGAAGGACATTAAGAAGGCATATGGGCAGTCTTAATATTATTATGGGGCCCTAGTACTGAAGGACATGAAAAGGTACATGGGCAGCCTGAGACTAGATATTTCTATGTGCACATAAAGAAAGATTCCACGTTGTTGTGTTGAAATTACTCCACATCATCTAAGGTTATTTCGACGTCGGGTGTGTTGAGATTACTCCACCTCAACTAAGGATGTTTTTGACGTTGAGTAGTGTTGAGCTCTGCTCCACCTTAACTAAGGTTATATTAAACTCCAAGAATATATATTATGAGATTTTATAATAAGCTATTCAGATGGTTTACTATTTGTTTATTCAAGCATGATTTATGTTTTATGCGAACTTTGAGCTTTTCTAAGCATTGACCTGATTTTATGTTAAAGATTATGTTTTAATAACTATGTCACTCACTAAGCAATCTAGCTCATGTTTTCCCTAAATTTTCTATCTTCCAGGTAACGAACGAGTTTGTCGTGCTTAGCCTACACAAGCGTTTGATCCAGCTGCATTATGTTATAAACATTGTATGGATTTGTATTAAGACTTGGGCATTGTACTTAAAAGGGGTTGAGAGTTGTAAACTTGAATTTGTATGGTTGATCTAAGTTTGTGTTTGGTTAAATTATTTATGGCATGTTTATGAGTTTGAGGAAGTGGTTGATTGTTGATTATGAACTATTTATTAGGGTTTAAATTTATAAGCATAAGAGAAGTACAAGTTGACAATAGATGTCGTAAAAGGGTCGATGTCTTGCTGTCTTCACATTCTTTCCTAGGTTAAGAGGGTAATTTGGAAGAGAGTGTGACACAAACTACCTGGGATGATCACTCCTGATTTGTTTTACATTTAGATATTTCTCACGTTGAAGTTGCAGACATAGAGTTTGAAAAGTGACAAATGCCTCTAACTTTTCTCATAAGAAACGGACTCGAGTGTACCGAGAGAAGTCATCAACAAAAACTAAGACAAATAGCGCTTCCCTCCTAGGTTTTCCGACTACATTGGTCCCATAAAGTCCAGGTGGAGCAGCTCCAAAATACATGTTAAACCAGATTGAGAGACCTGCTTATGAGGAGCATGAGTGATGTGCACTTTTCGTGTTAATCACAAGTGTACGAGTCAAGTTATAATATAAGACGGTAAAGTTTCGAATATCGTTCCATTGAGGATCCAATTGCGAAGGTTAAGTTACTTAGCTATTCTAGAATTGAATCAATTTTATTTGAGGATTGAAATTGAAGTTATGATTTTGAAAAAACGAAAAAGGAAAGTAGATAAAATAAGAAACACAAGAGCCAAAGAGAGTTCTAGGGTAATGAATCCTTGTTTACTTCATCATGCAATATTCTAGAGTTCATGGGTTTTATTACAATTCTTATGCTTAAGTCTAGAAACATAAATCCAAGTTATTTTCTCTCAAAAACAACCTTTTCTCATGCAACTCAATTGATTACTAATTTCTTGAAACCAATATGAATTACATGGCATTAAGCATAGTCTTTAGCAACTTTCATTGTTAACCTAATTATTTTCATGAGAGATTAACAATAATTCTTTGTTATAGCTCTAGTTAAACATACAATCTTTCAATCATACGTCTAATCTAACATTCAAACATGGTCATTTAACACAAATTTAAACACAATAACAAAAAAAAAAAAAAAAAAACATAATTATTACAACAAAACCATGAAGAGTGTACAATATCAACATAATTTTATAAACAATTCATCAAAACCCTAAAATTAAAGATTTTAGCCATTCATAGCTTGAAGCAACATGATCAAACAACATAAATAAAAAAAAGAGTGTAAAGAAAGGGAAACTCTACTGAAAAGAGGCTCTTGATTGAGGAAGCACCGTCACGATCTCCTTGGCCTTCACGTCGGAACTTGAACAACATTACGACTCTCTCTTGAACTCTTTTATCTCTTCCTTGCAACTAACTCACTCTTTGAACTCTCTAACTCAATTCTCTTCTTCTTGTGTCTCTTAGTATGTAGACTAGTGATTAGGGCCGCCGGAACCCCTCTTATTTATAGAGTTGGCTGCCCAAAATTCTTTCCAAAAATACAAAATCTTCAAATTAGGAAAGCTGGCACCGCGACGTTGACCGATATGGAAAGGCGATGCCGCCGCACTACTGTATGGCGCCACTACGCTGACCGTCATGGAATCGCGTCGCGATGGTGGCGCTACGCTGAAACGACTGCTGCTCTCAAGAAAAAGCGCCACGGCACCTCCGTACCGACGCCGCGGCGCTACCTTGTTTTTGGCAGTTTTGGCGTTTCCTTCACTTTTTTACTGTATTTTGGCTTGGTTTTGATCTTTTGGTCTTCACTTTTGATTTTCTTTATTTTGCCTTAAAGCCACTAGCAAACAAGTGAAATCTAATATAAACTCTCTTAATTTGAGAGAATAGGTGCTTTTCAATGAGTCTTTGACACCTTCTAGAGGAAGTTCCAGCAATGTTGTAGGATTCAGGATTCTGGGCTCTAACAAACTCCACCTTCTACTTGCCTTTAGACTGAGACTGTATGTTGTACTGTCCTTCAGATTTTAAAAAAACAAGTCTAGAATTATCACTAGCGACCTTTCCTTTGGACAGAATGTTCTCAAGAGAGTCTATACCAGTGTTGAGCATTCAAATATTCTTACATATAGGCTCCTTCTTAGCTCTAGACTGAGACAGTTCACGTTTCAGTTCTGCTATAGTGGACATGAGGTTGTGGTTGTTAGGTAACAGCTACTCAATTCTTTCTTTCTGCATATTCAGCACCTTTGCGTTATATTGCTATTTGTTGAACAAGGCTTGATAGGACGAATCATCAGACACATATTGAGAAACATTGTCAACATTATCAGTAAACACGTCATATTCTGAGGAGATGTTATTAACAAGCGCTTTGACATCTGCCTCAGACTCACTAGTGTCTTCTGACTCATCATCAGACAGAGTTAAAATGTAGCTTATATTCTTCTTCTTCAGAAAATTGGGATATTCTGCTTGGAAATAACCATACCCTTCACACTCTCTACATTTTAGAGTACTTTCTTTTGAATAGTGAAACTTGCAGTTTTTTCATTATCTTTCTCGATGCCTAGAGTTCTAAATTGTTTTGGAGTAGAAGTGCCAACAGACTTACTTCCAGATTGCTTCCCAAATCATTTGAGAACACAATTGAATTGCTTGGAAAGTAAGGCAATAGTTTAGCTAGAGACTCCTCGGTTTCTTTGTCAAAAACACCAATTTGTTGCTTAGCTAAGGATTGTAAGGAAATGCGCTTATTCTTCTTCTCGGGTTTCCCTTCTAATGACATTTCAAAGGTAAGCAGAGAGCCTAATAACTCATCCACTTCCAAAGATGATATATCTCAAGCTTCTTTGATTGCAGTAACTTTCATATCGAATTTCTTAGGTAAAGACCTAAGAACCTCACGAACAAGTCTTTCCTCTGAAATCTTCTCCCCAAGTGTAAATGATTCATTAACAATATCAAATAGCCAAACATTGAACTCAGCTATGGACTCTTTGTCTTGCATTTCTAAGTTCTCAAAAGTCAGCAATTGAAGTCTGGACATTTTGACTTTAGAGGTTCCTTCATGTGCAACAGATAAAATATCCCAAGCTTCCTTTGCAGAAACCATGTATTGATTAGCCGGAATATGTTGCGATCAATCCCATTAAAGATAGCATTCAATGCATGAGAATTTCCCAAAGTAGCCTCATCTTCTGCTTCCATTCACTAAATCTCAGGTTTTAAGATCTCCTTTTCATCTGCTTCTTTCATAGTAAGATGAGTCCATCTGGTCACAACTGCCTCCCAAGTTTTGTTGTTAGTGGACTTCAAGAAAGCTGTCATTCTGCCTTTCCAATAAGAGTAATTTGTTCCATCTACAACTGGAGGACGAGTGGTAAAGCCACCTTCTTTGATCCCGTTCATGATCGACACACCTGAGATGAAGGTGTCCCGCTTTGATACCAATTGAAAAAGCTATGAGATGACTCGTCATTCAAATACAGATGTTAAACAGAAAGCACAAACAAACACTGTAACAACTAACAAAACTAATAGTAAACAAAGAGTAATTTCACACAAGAGTTGGTAACCCAATTCTGTGATGAACCACCTACATTTGGGGGGCAGTGTGCCAAGGAAAGATAATCCACTAATGTTCAAGTGTTAAGCGTTTACAACAAATTACTTATCTATAAAGTAACAACTTCTAAACCTTAGATGTTAAGACTATATTTAAGACAAGCACTAAATCTCCATAACTGCCTTAAACTAATAAAAGCCAACACACAAATCTCCAACATTATTATTATTTTTTGTTTGAGTTTTATATAAATACCCTTATATTCATTTCTTTAATTAATCAGGAAAAGTCTCATCTTAATGAGAGATTATTACACTTAAACTTAACATTTGTTATGTATTTTGCTTTTGTGATAATAAGAATATCATTTCAATAGACACAAAGTAAATTGGGAAAATTTAGAAATAAAATGTAGTTTTAGAAAACAATTAGATGGTATCTTGAAAAATATTTATGAGAATATTGTAGTTTTGGGACGGGATGGACTGAAATGATGGGAGTCGAGAGTTTAACTCTCTACCAATCTTGAAAAAATAGCCCCCCACACGTGTCTTTTTGAAAAAATGGTAATAAGATTGAATGGTAGATTAAAATACATATTTTGACCAACCCATTTCCTTTTTCTTTTTGTTTTTTTTTTTTCCTTTTTTTATAAAAAAATTGTACTTTATCTTTTTATATATATATATATATATATATATAACCTTTTCTTTTAAAAAAAAAAAAAAAGAAAAAACTTAAATTTATAAAAATTAACCATTCAGTTTTTTAATATGAAAAAAAACATATTTTATTAATAATAAGATAGGAGTGATAGTCGGTTCGATCTTCTCGACTTTGAGGGCTAGTCAAAATCAAATCAAACCAATGGTTATAGATAACATAAACCTTCATTAAAACTATTTTCATAATGAAAAAATAATAAAATGTAAATTACAATGTCAATATCAATATGAAATAAATAATTTAATGTTTTCCATTCATTTAAAAATTTAAAAAAAAAAATTAATGTGTCCTACAAGTCGGACATCGCCGATTTCGAGCTAGTTGCTATCGTCGACTTTGAACTCTAGATATTTTTAGTTTACGTTACAATATTAAATTTTGAAATTAAAAAGAGATTATGACGAAATAAAAATATATATAGATACTTTGGTTTAAATTAAAATTTGAAATTGATAAGATAACCAAATAATCCAGATCAAAATCAGAAATATCTTTTTAACTAATAGGATTTTCAAAATAAAAAACATAAAATTGTTTCTATATTTTTGTTACCATAAGTAATTTATAACTTTTTGAATTATCTTATTTTTGAAGTTTAGATTTCATACCCATATCTTGATTATCAACCATAATTAAAAATCAAATATTAGTTTTGAATTATTAACGTACTTGAATGAAAATTTTGGGAGTTTAGTGTAACCAATTTATAGAAAAAAATTAGATTCAAATGGATTTGATTCCGAAGCAAATGATAAAATTTTTGTTTTTTAATAATAAATTTTGGATCTTAAATCAAATATTAGAAATAATCAAATTTTAAACCAAATGAAATTTAGGTGTATTATAAACATCAACAGGCAAAAGGGGAAATCAAATGTTTCTCCCCATAACCATTTTCGATTACTAGACGTAAAAATGACATTGGCATGTGAAAACTATAAAATTGTGTGTAATCAAGACCATAAAATGGAAAATCTTGACCTGACCTATTATGTTCTCGATCAAGAAGAAGAAAATGATTTATGTTCATTTTGAGGAGTTTACAAATAAATATAGGTCATTCACGATTATATGGTTGATTATACTCAAAACTCAATTGCATGAAAATTATTATTATTATTTAACCCATTTCGTTGGAAAGATTTAGGTTAACTTTGACGTTACAAGTTAAGATTTATTAGTTGTTACATTCAAACTTAAATTTTAAAATTTAAGTCTCATTTGATAACCAATTCACTTTTTCATTTTTAATTTTTAAAAGTTACGCCTACATTTCACATTGATTTGCTATTTACTTTTTACAATTGTTTTAAAAAACTAACTAAAATTTGAAAATTAAAAAAAGTAGGTTTTAAAAAACTTGTTTTTGTTTTTGTGGCTAAGAATTCAACGCTTTTACTTGAAAAAAGGTGAAAAACTATTGTAGACAATTGAGAATAGTTGTTGAATAAGACAATATTTAAAATAAATTTAAATTAAGTCCATTCATGCCAGAGTGATTAGCATTTTGACTTCCAACAAGATGTCTCATCACAATGCAATATTCGAGACGCTACATTACTCGTCCGAGAGCAGCTTTTGGCATTTGGTGTATAATCAAATATTGTCTAATTATTTTAAATTTAAATTTATTTTAAATATGAATTGTTTTGTAATTTAAAGAGATCAAGCAACAGTAGACTTTGTGATGTTGGAGATGATCCAGATCAGGTCCTTACTGTATGTAGTAATAACGAGAGTTACATGGAGGAGTTACACTACATTACGATATAGCTATTGCACCTTTACCAATTCTAGGCATAAGGGATGTGCTCAAGTAGAAGAAGATGAGTTTGATGAGGTTGACCATAATGTGGAAGAATTGTCTCCTATGACGCAGACACATACTAGAGCTAGACTGGTTATGCTAGTTCGATGATGATAATGTCAACCTTTGGTTCAAGATATTATGATTCAAAAGTCAGTCCATCGTCTTCATACATGTATAGGCATAGGCGCGGTCATGGAGAGCATAATGAATATTTATACTAAAGCAACTAGAGCAACTTAGAGTTCAAAGTAGACGACAACAACCAGCTTGAAATCAACGACATCTGCCTTGTGGGACACATTGAGGTTTTTTAGTAAAAAGAATATATTAAATTATTGTATTAATATTGACATTTTAATTTATATTTTATCATTTTCTCATAATGAAAGATAATTTTACTGAAGTTTTATGTTTTTTTTTTTCTTTTTTCTTTTCTTTTTTAACATTATTTTGAATAATTTCTTTACAAAACTATTTGTTATTGATAAAATACATATTTTTTATTATTAAAAACTATATTTGTCTTAAAAAAATGTTAGGTTCAAATCTTGTTACTAGTAAAATATATTTTAAAAAAAATATATAATTATAAAAAAGGTTATATTAAAAATAAATAATAAAAAAAGTCATATTAAAAAAACTCTTGACCTTCTCCCTCCACCAAAACTACCACAATCTTCTAAATATTTTCACAACTTCGATATTTTGATAAATATTTTATTCAAAGTAAATTGAAAGAAAAAAAAAAAGAAAAAAAAGAAAAAGACAATAAAATGGACAAGAAATCCTGCAACGTTACTTTATACATGATTTGTAAGTATTATTTAAAGAATTAAATTTCAGTGGAAGGAAGAATCTTCCATGAATGTTTTTGGGTAACCAAATTGGTACCAATTTCAAAATTGTTTGGATGATTTTATTATTAATTTGGGGGAATTTCCCATACAGAAGGGGGGGAGTGACAATAGTGCACCTTTAGTTGCCAACTTTTTGTCAATTCAACACATGAAAAAGTGGTAGTGTGGGACAGAGCAAATGAAGCAAGAATAGCTGTAAAAGCAAAAATCACTTTAAAAACAATATTTTATTTTTTGAGAGAAAAAGAACAATAATATTGACGGGATATAAAGTGTGTCCAAGAACTAAATATTCTTCTTATTATTAATTATTAATAAAATTAATATCTCAAATTGCATTGAATGTTTAGATTAAAAAAATTGGGTGCACGAACTTCCAAAAAAATTGTTATTTCTAACCCAAAATGGTTTTATTGGATAAAATTAATCTATTTTTTAAAAACTTCTTTTTGTAACCTTTTTTCAACTTTTCATAATTTCGAGATGGGTCCTACATGGTGAAATGTCTGAATACCCGAAAACCTTCTTTCTCAACACTCAAACCACATTATCTTATTCCCTGACCATCTTCTTCACTGGAGTCCATTTTTTTACAGTACTCTCTAATTTCTGTCATTTGTGGAAAAACTCATCTTATGTGACCCGATTTTCTGGAAATAAACCCACAAAGACTTCTTTGAAACGTTGATTTCTGAAAATTTAGGTTTTTGAATAGTTGGCGGTAAAAAATGGAAAAGAAAATCCAAAATTTTCAAGTAGAGAAGGTCTAATATGTGTAGGAAATGTCTGAAATCAGAAAAAAAAAAAAAAAAAAAAGAATTTGGTATGCGTTTTTTGCTCTCTGCATTTTTCTCGTAAGTTCATGTTTACCGTAAGTTGAAGGAGTTGACAGGAAAACTGACAAAATGCCCAAATACACACTAACTTTCGAGAAATTTGGGCATTCTGTGACTTTTCCCGTAAGGTTTCTAACAAACGAGAAAAGTCATAGAATGCCCAAATTTCTCAAAAGTTGGCGTGTATTTCGGTTTTTTGTGAACATTGTCTTACTAGTCTCGCTAGTCTTGCTCTCGCTCTCGCTAGTCTCGCTCTCTCTGGTATCCTTTTGTCTCTATGGTATCGTCGCTGGTCTCGCTCACAATACCATAGAGAGCGCGACTAGCGCACGAGAACGAGGATACCATAGAGACAAAAGGATACTAGAGAGAGTGAGAGCGAGACTAGCGAGACGATATTCACAAAAAACCGAAATACATGCCAACGTTTGAAAAATTTGAGCATTCTGTGACTTTTTCCGTAAGATCAACTTTTCTCATAAGATCTTGTTAGAAACCTTATGGAAAAAGTCACAGAATGCCCAAATTTTTGGAAATTTGGCGTGTATTTGGGCATTTTATCACTTTTTCCGTCAACTCCTTCAACTTACAGGAAACATGAACTTACGGAAAAAATTACAGTGAGTAAAATACGCATACCAATTTTTTTTTCTTTTTGATTTCAAACATTTCCTACACTTATTAGACCTCCTCTACCTAAAAATTTTGGATTTTCTTTTCTTTTTTTTACTGCCAACTATTTGAAAACCTAAATTTCCAGAAATCAACGTTTCAAAGAAGTTCTTTGTGGGTTTATTTCTAGAAAATCGAGTCACATAGAATGAGTTGTACCACAAATGACAGAAATTAGAGAGTACTGTAAAAAAAAAAAACTCTTGTGAAGAAGATGGTTCAGGGAAGAAGACGATGTAGTTTTAGTGTTGAGGAAGATGATTTTTGGGGTATTCACGCCATTTCACCATGTAGGACTCATTTCTGAAATTTTGAAATGTTGAAAAAGGGGTTAGAAAAATAAGTTTTTAAAAAAGAGGTTAGTTTTGTCCCATAAAATACTTTTTGGGTTAAAAATAACAATTTTCCTAACTTTTAAGCCCGTTTTGATAATTATTTCAAGGTTAGTGTTTTTGGGAAATTTTTTTAAACAAAAAGGCTAAATTACACAAAATACCTTTAAACTTTATATTTGTATCAACAATACCTTTGAACTTTTAAAAGTTTAAAAAAAATACCCTTAAACTAAAAGAAATATTCAAAAACATCTTTCATGTAAATATATGAACAGAAACCATTAATATCTCGTTGCATTAATATCAACTTTCAAAGGTTGCATTAGTACCATTAAAATAAAGTTAAAACTACTCTTATCGTTAATCTACATCTCATCACCTCTTCCATTTCTCTCTCTCCTACTTCAACTTATAACCTATCACATCTTTATTTCTCAATTTTTTTCTCCCCTCTTGCTCCTTTTTGTTACTTGTTTAACATTTTGTTTATCTCATTAAACCAAAAAAAACAAATCGTCCCCTTCAGTTAAGGTATATAAAATAGAAGTATCAAGGGGACCTTGGGACTTGTATGTTTTGACAAGATTATAAGTTTGATAGTTGAGTGTGTATAAGAGTCAGATATATGTTCTTTTTGTACTTGACTATTTGTAGTTTTTGTAAGTTTAAGGGGAGATTTTTATTTTTGGAGTTTTGTGAGATTTTAAACTTTGTTTTTTGTAAGGCTAAGAGTATTAATGTAACTTTTTAAAGTTCAAATATATTTTAGACGAGTAATAACTGTTTGTGTAAAATATGAAACTAACACAAAAATAAATATCAAGTTCCATATAAATAAATATTAACAATTTAAAATATTTATTTAATTTAACAATTTAGTAACGGTTTTAGATACTTTTGAAACAAAACATTAAGGATTCCATCCAAAACTAATGGTGAGGGTATTTCTGAACTCGTTTTGCAAGTTCAAGGGTATTTTTGAAACTTTTGAAAGTTCAAGAGTATTTTTCACACAAAGTGCAAAGTTCAAGGACATTTTATATAATTTAACTTAAAATAATATAAAACTGTTTACAAATATATAAAATTTTCACTATATATCAACAATAGACTGCGATAAAATCCTATCGATTGAGCAATAGAAGTCTATCGTGGTCTATCTTTCAAGTGATATCAGTCTTTCTATATTTGTAAATAATTTGGCTCATCTTGTTATATTTGAAAACCTGAGAAATTAAGCTTATAAAATCTACTTTTATCTTTTATTATATAATTTCTACTCTTGTTTTAAAAACCAAACAAAGTTTTTAACTTCTTCTTCATTATCCTCTTATTATTATCATTTAGAATTGGAAGAAAACAAACATAAATTTTAAAAACCTAAAACTAAAAAACCAAACCATTATCAAACGAAGGCCTAAAATATTTAATTGTTCATTAGCCTAAGAAAAAAAATAATTATTTTAAAATTAAACTAGAGCTCTTAAAAAATAATAATTTTTAAGTTGGTAGAGGGTGAATTTAATTAGAAATAGCGTTTTAGTGAAAATGATTTTTTTATGTGTGATTTAATTAAAAATATATGATGTTGATATAATCTTTAGACTTTTTAATGTGATTTTTATGCCATTAAAATTGATTAACAATAATTCTAAACATATTTAGAAGTAATTTGAATATAACAAAAATAATTATATTCAGTTTTTACTATTTTTGTGATCTATTCATCCACCTAATACCCACTCCAACAAATATATATAGCTGGTCAAATCTAGTGATTAATAGAGAATCATTATAAGAGGTTGTTTGTTTTTGTAGGTATTCTAGATTCTTATGGAGTGGATATCTAAATTACCGCATTTGTTTCGTGATATTGTAACATGCCCTCATATTTAAAGATTTTTGGACATCCTAGAATGCCCTTATGGAGGGTATTTCGGGAGTTTTTTATTCTATCCTAAAACAGGGATTTTATGGATTCCCATGTTGAGGATGCATATATAAATCTTCTTTATTTGCATTATATAATTAAAATAAATACTATCAACCATATATATCATTTTTTTTAAATTATAATTATTTTTATTCTTTTTTTTATAGAAATATTCTTTAGCAAGGTTTTATTTTTGTTAAATATATTTTCTCTTATCAGCAAGTATTCAAATTCATATCAAAATTAATACTTATTTTATAAAAAAGAAACTCATAAATTGTTATATATTATTTTTTCAGAAAAATAACATATAAGCATAATATAAATTTCATTAATTTAAAAAAGAAATTCAAATTGAATGAGTCCTATGGAAAGTCCATTGATTCCCAATCTCCAATCAAAATCCAGAAAAGGGATCCATTTATAATCCTCCATCTGTTGGATTAATGGATCGTCTAATTCGAAAAATAAATATGTTATATAAGTTCAAATTATATTAAATTAATAAATAGTCGTAAGGGTATTCTTGGAACATTATGTAAATTTAAGTCATTTTCTAGTAAAAAACTTGGGAAACAAACATAAATCAAAGCATTCCCAGATGTCTACAAAAATATTCCTACAAAATAAACATGCTTATCTAAAGATGTCAGACATTTGTAATTTTTGGCATCTATAATTTCGAGCATCTAAAGATTTCAGTTACTTACATTCCCAAAAAAACAAATGACCCTTCAATTATTTTGGATGTTTATCCAAAATCTCCTTCTCATCAATTGCCAATTATCATAATTTTAGAAGAAAAGCGATTTTAGACATGTCAAAAGAGATTTTGGCCATTCCAAAACCATTAGGGCATATTTGCGAGTGGTTTAGAAATAGTGATTTTAACAAAATTAATTTAGTAACAAGTGATTTGTTAAAAATAATTATCATATGATCATTTCAATGTTTAGTCCTAGTTTGTTAAAATGGTTTTGTACCATCAAAACCAAAAGTAATTTTCAATTACTTAAGAGTATATTTGGAATTGACTTTAGTCATAGGAGAAAATTAGCACAAATGATGGCATAACAAGTGTTTCTTTTGATTTTGAGAATATGTAGAATTGTTTTATCTATCTTTCATGTTTTTTTTAGTTAAACCTTGTATTACAAGTTTTGTTTTCTTATTGTAATTATTTTGTTTAAATGAAGAATCATTGACAATTTTCATATATTGAGTGACTAAAAAATGAGGAATGAAGATCTGTGTCTAGTAAACTGTGCAACTACACATACAATACTTACAAATAAAAAATATTTTTTCCAATTGACAAAGCTGTAAGCAAAAGTCAATACAATATCAGGTTTTGCAAACCTGATTGAAGGATTTGGAAAAGCAAATATTATTTTTCCTAGAGGAACAAAATTTACAATTAACAATGCATTGTTCTCTAATCAATCAAAGAGAAATCTATTAAGTTTTAAAGATATACGTTGCAATGATTATCACATTGAGACTAATAGGAAAAATGAGATAGAACATCTTTATATCATATCTCCTGTCTCACATGAAAAACATATATTGAAAAAGTTGCCTACTTTATCTTCTAGATTATATTATACTCATATACGAGTCATTGAAACATATGCAACAATGAACCTGAAGTTCATGAATCCATATATATTTACAATTTGGCATAACCAGTTGGGTCATCCAGGATCTATAATGCTGAGAAGAATCATTGAAAATTCAAATGGATATCCACTGAAGAACCAGAAGATTCTTCAATCTAGTGAATTATTATGTGATACTTGCTCTCAAGGCAAATTAATAATTAGACCATCACCAGCTAAAGTAGGAACCATGTCACACCCTACTTAAGAAATCGATGCGTTGAAGAGCCTATGAAGAAAGAAGTAAAAGACCATGTTGGACGCATAGTTAGGGCAAGGTAACGCATGGTAAGGGTGGACGCATGGAAGTAAACTGAGAAGGGAAAGAAGTGAAACGCATAAGAGAAATACGCATTAACAATGGTAAGATGCTTATGCAAGGAAGGAATGAAGTTATGTTGTGAAGTGTTGAAAGAGATTTAAGTCTCGGAAAGATAGAATACTATAGCAAATTGAGTAACGCATAGACTTATAACAAGGAATGTTCACAAGTGTTGGAGAAGGTTGTGAAGTAAACATAAACCTGGAGCATGTGGTGGACGCATGCTAATCTATCTTAAGAGAAATAGTGTAAGTGTAAGGATAAAGTTAAAAGAGTAACCTTGAGAATATTATCAAGGAATGTCCAAGGATAGGAAGATGGTCATGGACGCAGGATGAAGGTAAACGCAATAGGACAACGCATAGAGGAAGAACTGGAGAAGGATTTATTCGTTATGAATATAAGAGTTGGACGCATGGTATGATACGATGAGGTATAAACGCATAGTATTGCACGTTTGTCATTGATGCCTAGTGGCATATGTAAGCACTGGTTTATAATAGTGCAGTTATGCGTTAAAGGTGAAATCACGAATGGTGGTGTGAGCTGAAGCAGTCGCTGCGTTGGCGAGGGAAGGAACGTACTTGGCTTACCATTCGTTGGTAAGGTTGTCATGCGTTGAGGTCCCTATGCGTTGAAGACAAAATTATCTCTATGCGTCAAAGACAGTAGTATACTTGGCTGAAGTTAAAAAAGTGAGTAGTGAAGCTCAAACCTTAAAGGAAACTCAACTAACGCATGAGAGCGTTGTATTGAATAAAAAGTTGTTCATTGGAAATGTTGGACGCATAAGATAAGCTTATAAAGGCCAGGTGGCTTCGTATAGATTTGACACCTTATCAATAGGAGGTGTTGAAGGCATGTTAAGTGTTTCATGCAAGGTGACACTTGGACTAATGCATGGTTAATTAAGCATGCAGCGTGACATGTAGCAAACAAGTGGCAAAAGGATAGAAGAAGTTGGGTGGCAAGCTCCCTATAAATAGAACTTTGAGGGAAAAGGAGCGACTGATGACTCTCAAAGAAGAATTCTAGAGAGAAAAAGGGAAGAAGAAGGCAGCAAGGACGTCCATAGTAGGAGTCTGCGGCCAAGAAAGGAGGTATTTGACAACTTAGCTATTTTATGTAAAGAAGTTGTATTGCGTTAAAAGGGGTCGGCCTTGCGTTGAGGACAAACATAATGTCCAAGGTGAATGCGGCATCCAAAGTTAGGTGATGCGTTCAAGTTGGACCTTGCATCCAAGTGAGGGTAACGCATTCGAAAGAGAAGTAAGAAGAGTTGGGATGCACTTTGCGGAAGTATCAACCTTGTGTTGAAGGGCAGGGTTGCGTTCAACCCAGCTGGCAGAGGGAAATGGAGTTTTGCGTTTCTGAGATTAGAACACTGCGTCCAAGAAGCTCAGGAAGAGGAAATAAAGGAAAGGAAGAAGAAGTTGGCAAGTACAGGTGAGTAACACCTGCGTTTTACAAAATATAAATGAGTTCTTTATAAATATAATTTTATGGGTTTCTAATGAAACAATGCATGTGTTTTCATATATAAAACATATGAACATATTGTTTATAAAACTAAGAGCATGCATTTATATATATATATATAAAAGAATATGAGCCAGTTGAGAAGCATGTGTTTTACTTGAAAACTTGAGAATGTTGGGTAACGCATGGTAACTTTGAGAATGTTGAGTAACACATGGTAACTTTGAGAATATTGAGTAAAGCTTGATAACTTTGAGAATGCTGGGTAATGCATGGTGATTGATTGAAACTTGTATTCATGGTTTTTCTAAAAAACATGGTGTTTTATAAATCTTTGAAAAGGGACCCCATAATGCTCAAGGACTCGTAGAAGGCATTGTGGGCAACCCGAGTTATAAAAGGTACCCAATGCTAAAGGACTAGATGAAGGCAAATGGGTAACCGGAAAATAAAAATGGGACCCAATGCTCAAGGATAAAAGGAAGGCATATGGGCAGCCCGAGTAATAATATCTATGTGCACATAGAAGAATATATATATACAACGCTGATGTGTTGAGATTACTTCACACAGCTAAGGATAATCGACGTTGAGGAGCATTGAGCATTGCTCCGCCTCAACTAAGGAAAAAGTATTTGAAATGAATGAGATTTATATTATTTATTCCAAACAGATATGTATACATGATATAACCAAGAATTGATCATGTTATAAACTGATTTTCAGTGTGATATTTTATACGAGTTCAATCAGTTTTACACTTAAAGTATAATGTTTTTTCAGAAACTGTTACTCACTGAGCTGTTAGCTCATGCTTTCATATGTTTTTCATTTTCAGGTAGCATGACAGTTCCCGTTGTCAATCGAAGTCGAGGTTTGTCAAGAGCAAGAGGATGGTGAGGTTGACAGTGGGTTACGTGACATGGTAGTCGGTAACTGCTGTCTTCACATCTCTTATCGGGTTATGGAGGATAATTCGGGAGGGGGAGTGACAAACCGAATCACCTACATTTTTTGAACGAATTCATGGTGATATATGTGGACCTACTAACTCACCAAGTGGACCATTTAAATACTTTATGGTATTAATAGATGCATCCAGTAGATGGTCACACATGTCCTTATGAAACCTTGCATTTGTAAGATTACTTGCTCAAATAATTAAGTTAAGAGCACAATTTCCTGATTATACAATTAAGACCATCCGTCTTGATAATGGTTTAGCAGAATCATTTATAAAATGTTTGCAATTAATTGCTAGACTATTACTTATAAGAGCGAAGCTTCCTACATCTGTATGGGGACATGCTATTTTGCATGCTGCGTCACTTACACACATTAGGTCAGTAGTTTATCATAAATACTCACCATTACAATTAACTTATGGCCAGGAGCAAAATATTTCCCATCTAAGAATTTTTGGATGTGCAGTATATGTTCCAATTGCTCCAGCACAACGTACTAAAATGAGTCCTCAAAGGAGGTTAGGAATATACATTGGATATGATTCCCCATCAATTATTAAATATCTTGAACCCCTGACAGGTGATGTATTTATTGCACGATTTGCTAATGTTGGCTTTTTGGCCCTTAATCTACAATTAATTAATTTTAATTAATTGATTAATTAGTGTTTTGATGATAACAAACCTGATTTTATTTATTAACTATTTGAGTGTTTTGAAGTGTCTATTGTGTGGAGTTTGGAATAATGGTTCAAATGCAATTTGAATCACTCAAATCGGAGTTCAAACGAAGAAGATATGGCCAAAACAAGCTTAATGGGAAAATTCCGAGCTGATGACGTGGCCGATTTTTTTAATCAAAGTGGACTAGTTGAAAGGTGCCACTTGGAGCAATGGAGAAGTGACAATTTGTGGGTATTTTATTTTTGGATTGATGTTAAAAAGAAAATGATTTTAAAAAGAAAATGAATTTAAAAAGAAGATGAATTTAATATATTATATATGTTTGTGTCTAACGGCTAGTTGCTTTTTAAAAAGATTAATTTAATATTATTATATATTTGTGTCTAACGGCTAGTTGAGTTTAAATCTCCACTATTCAATTTTCTTTTACAAAGATCTAATGGTCGAAATTAATTTGGTTTTCACCCACTTTCATTTCTTTTTAAACACTTCATCTTCTCCAAAATTAAAAACAACTCTTATTATTTTTCAATCCTCCATAATTCACCAAGCCACCATTGTTGCTCTCTCTCCAAGCTTTCAATTTTCTTCTTTTCATCTTATTCTTGAGAGAGATATATTGTATTGTGAGGATTTATTTGTGAAGTGCTTAAACTTGTAAATCCACTCTATTTAAAGAGTTTGTCAAGTGTGCTTTTTGTTTTTTCCAAATTTTTGTTGGGTTGGCTCTTGATCCCGAGAAAAAGAGTTGTTGTAACACTTTGATCCTTAACCGTGGAAAGGATCGGGTTTGTTCTTGCGCCCGGAAAAAGAACGTTGTAACGGTTCTACTCTAAGCCGTGGAAAGAGTCAAAGAATTCTAGTGAAGTACCCAAGAGGAGCTTGGAAGTGGACGTAGGCCGGTTTTGCCGAACCACTATAAAAATCACGGTGTCTTCTTCTCCGACTCTTTCTTAATTAATTTTGCATTCAATTTTTAGTAGCATGTTATGGATTACTATCCTTCTTTGTTGAGATTGATTGAATTTTGTGTTTCGTATATTTTTATCAATCTTGATATTTAGCATCAATTAAGATTTTTATTAATTTAATTCAAAAATTAATTCAATTAGTTTAATTTGAGCATATTTAGGAATAAGTTTAAATAAACCCTATTCACCCCCCTAGGGTTGTCATACCGATCGAACAGCTAATTGTAATTTTAATGAGACAAATTTTCCAACATTAGGGGGAGGAATTAAGAAGTTGGAAAAGAAAATTGCATGGAATGCATCATTATTGTCTCATTTAGATCCTCGTACAAATCAATGTGAACTTGAAGTTCAGAAAATAATTCATTTGCACAATAAAGCAAATCAATTACCAGATGCATTTATAGATGCAAAGAAAGTAACTAAATCACATACACCCGTTGCAAATGTTCCATCGACAATTTATATCCCAACACAGCAAGTTGTCACTAATGAATCTGGAACACGCCAGAAGCGTGGTAGAGCAGTGGGTTCCAAAGATAAAAATCCTCAAAAAAGAAAAATAAACGATAATAAAAAGGACTTGGTTGAGGATGTAAATATCCACGAAGAAACCCTAGACATGACTAATAATACAATTAGTGAAGAAGGTGAAATACCTAAAGATAATAATGAAATTTCAATAAATTATATAATGACAGGGAAAAGATGGAAACGAACTCATGTAATTATTATTAACATTTTTGCATATAATGTTGCACTTGATATTATATCTTAAAATGAGGGTCCTGAACCAAAATCTGTTGAAGAATGTCGACATAGAAATGATTGGCTCCGGTGGAAATAAGCAACTGAGGCAGAATTAAACTCACTTTCAAAACGCCAAGTTTTTGGACCAGTAGTCCGGACACCAAAAGATGTCAAACGCGTAGGATACAAATGGATATTTGTGAGAAAAAGAAATGAAAATAATGAGATCACAAGATATAAAGCAAGACTAGTTGCATAAGGTTTTTCCCAAAGACCTGGTATTGATTATGAGGAGACATATTCTCTAGTGGTGGATGCAATTACATTAAGATATTTAAATGGTGTGACTGTGTATGAAAATTTGGACATGCATCTTATGGATGTAGTCACAACATACTTATATGGATCTCTTGATAATGACATTTATATGAGAATCCCAGAAGGATTTAAGATACCTGAAATACATAAATCAAGTTCTCGAGAACTATATTCAATAAAGTTACAGAGATCACTATATGGATTAAAACAATCAGGACGAATGTGGTATAATCACCTGAGTGGATATTTGTTGAAAGAAGGATATCAAAATAATCCAATATGTCCATGTGTTTTTATAAAGAAATCACAATCAAGATTTGCTATTTTATCTGTATATGTTGATGACCTAAATATAATTGGAACTATTGAAGAGTTTTTAAAGCCAATAGAATTTCTTAAGAAAGAATTTGAGATGAAAGATCTCATAAAAACAAAATTTTGCCTTGGATTGCAAATTGAGCATTTAGCAGACGGGATTTTTGTTCATCAGTCAACCTATACAGGAAAAATTTTAAAAAGATTATATATGGACAAAGCACATGGAATGTCGTTCACTAGATGTGAAGAAAGATATATTTCGACCTCGAGATAATAATGAAGAACTTCTTGGTCCTGAAGTACCATATCTTAGTGCAATTAGTGCACTTATGTATCTTGCTGATAATACATGACCAGATATTGCATTTTCAGTAAATTTATTAGCTAAATACATTTATTCTCCAACAAAAAGACATTGGAATGAAATTAAGCATATACTCTGTTACCTCCAAGTAACGATCGATGTGGGTTTGTTTTATTCAAATAAATCAAATTTTGACTTAGTTGGTTATGTAGATTCTGGATATTTATTTGATCCACACAAAGCTAGATCTCAAACAGGTTATCTGTTCACTTGTGGAGGAACTGCTATATCTTGGTGATCAGTGAAACAGACCATAATAGCTACTTCCTCAAATTATGCTGAAATTATTGCAATTCACACATTCGTGAAACATGTGGTTTGTCTTCTAGTAAAAATCCTCCAACAACATTATATGAAGACAACACAGCATGTATAGCCCAAATCAAAGGAGGATATATTAAAAGAGATAGAACAAAGCATATTTCACCAAAAGAAAATGGCGACATCACTGTACAACAAATTTGTTCAAAGGATAACTTGGCAGACTTATTTACAAAATCACTACCAACCGCAACTTTTGAAAAATTGGTGCAGAACATTGGAATGCGACGACTCAGAGATCTCAAATGATGTTCCTATGAGGGTAGCAAATGTATTGTATTCTTTTAGAAGTATTAGATTATATGAAATATGTACTTTTTTTCGTTCACTAGGATTTTTTTCCCATTGAGTTTTTTCATAGTAAAGTTTTAACGAGACATATTTTATATATATAATAGACATCTAAGGGGGAGTATTATAAATATTATAACAAATTAGATGTCCATTATATAAATGTGCTTAGTGGCTAAAGGCCACGTGTGTACTAAAGACACATACTTAGTGGCCATGAAATGCTATTACCTACTTGCCAAATTGCCTATAAATAGAGGTTTTTTGTGGATATTGTAACACACACATTGGAGAGAAAAAAAAAAAAAAGATTGGTGAAATTCCATTTTTCATAAAATCCCACTTTCTTTATTTTAGTTTATTTTAAGTTTACTTTGTTTAATTTAGTTATTTTAATTACTTTAATATTATTTTATTATTTATTATTTTAATATTATAATTTCTCTATTTTCGTGCTCCCATTTTTTCGTCATTTTGTTCGTAATTTTAGAACAAGAAAAATGATCGTTTATATATATATATATATGTTATACTGTCTAAAACCGGTTGGAGAGAAACTTTTATACATGGTTGTAAGATTATATTAGGTAATTTGAGTTATAAAATTAAATAATTTATTAATTCCAAATGATATAGAGACTAGATTCATCTATACCTTAAAAAAAATGGTTTGAATTTTGAATTTTTAAAAGGTTGGATGTTAAATCAAATCAAATTTAATTTTCAAATACAAACTATTAAAATAATATCTCTTGGAAATCAAAATCTCCGCACATACTCTAACTAAACTCATATTAATTAATTAATAAAATAATGTAAATTTATTTATCTTGAATTATTTGGATAATAATTTGAATTTTAAAGCTAAAATTGAATTTCTTAGTTAAGGTAATTCAATTTAAATTATCATTCGAAAAGATTTGAAGATTTAGATTTAATTTAGGAATTTAAAGAAGGTTATTTAAGTTGTTTGGGAATTTTGAATTTTTTGGAAGGAATTAGTTTTATTTTCATGCATTGGAATTTTGAAAGGAAAAGTACATATGCATATGTACTTAATGGAAATCCCATTAGAGTTTGGATTTAAAGATTTATATGTGTGTATATATTATTTATTTCTTTAGGGTTTTTTTTTTTTTTTTTTTTTTTTTTAAGAAAAAAAGAAAAGAAAAACCAGTTTCCCATCTTCTTCTTCTTCCTTCAAGCCTTCTACGCCCCATGTCTGCAGCTCACCACGTCAGCGTTCGACCTTGACCAACCGCTCACCTACACCGCCATCGTCAACTAGCATCTTCGCTTCGTCAATCGTTTGCAAGTTCCCGTTGATCAAGCTTCGGGTTTGTTGTGCGTTGCCATTGTCTATAGGTTTGTTCCGAGTCGTCCACATTATTTGGGAGAAACGTCAGCTTGATATAGTCAGCAAGTCCCACTAGTCAAAGTGCCACATCAACAATCAGTGTTCCACATAATAGGATTCTCAAAGCTCCAAGTTGTTACAAATTTGTTAAGATAAATCTTCAACCTACCAATAAAGTTTGGCCATTTGTATTTTCTATGTAAAATTTACTTTCTGCGTTAGTTGCTATTTATTC
This sequence comes from Citrullus mucosospermus, assembly GCA_030954485.1. Taxonomy (NCBI): domain Eukaryota; kingdom Viridiplantae; phylum Streptophyta; class Magnoliopsida; order Cucurbitales; family Cucurbitaceae; genus Citrullus; species Citrullus mucosospermus. The sequence goes on from CM062064.1 coordinate 13,722,966, forward strand.
CTTGATTTAAGAGATTCTAGTGTATAAATGATAGGCTTACCATTCATTATTAAATCAATTGAGCAAGAGGAAATATTTCCATAATTCTCTATTCTCAAGTCCTATCGTGGTATCAAAGCAATTATGGTAAACGCCAATTCCCTGGGAAATTCGTCTGTCACCTCTACAAACTTTAGCAGTCCACCATTGAATCAATTACTAAACCAAATCACTGGCATAAAGCTCGATCGAGGGATACCTATTGTGGAAAACACTTGCAGTACCAATTTTGTGCAGTTACAAACTAAAGGGGCATCTGTTAGGAGAAAAACCCGCTCTCCAAGGTTCATTCAGTCGTCTTTTGGAGCGTCGAGTTCGTTTGGAACTGAGAATGCATCTGAAGCAGAACCTACAAGATCCATGGCTAAAAATACAACTAATCTACAGTATGAACAGTGGGTTACAATCGATCAATTATTGCTCGGTTGGTTGTACAATAGTCCAATTGATGGGGTTTGAAAAGGCTAAGGACCTCTGGGAAGGCATTCAAGAACTATTTGGAGTTTAATCAAGGGCAGAAGAAGACTATGTTCAGCCAAATCTTTCAGACAACACGGAAAGGTAACTCTCCAATGAGTGATTATTTATGCATTATGAAAACTCACGCTGACAATCTTGGGCCAAGCTGGCAGTCCTCTTCCCAAAAGAGAATTAGTATCGCAAGTTGTTTTGGGGTTAGATGAAGACTACAATCATGTTGTAGCCATAATCCAAGGGAAGCCTCATATTTCCTAGTTGGATGTGCAGTCAGAACTACTAGTTTATGAGAAATGCCTTGAACATCAAAACTCACAGAGGGGTGCTGGAAATCTTAACCGAAATATTGTTCATATGGCTCAAAGTAGGAACTCTAATGGTTCGAGACTGCAAAATAATCAGTCAAACTATCGGTCCAACTTCGTTAGACAGAGAGGTGGAAACAACGTCCCTTTGTCGTTTACCCTTGACTACCACATCCAACTCAAGTTCTTTCTCTATGCGTTTGTCCTCTTGCATTTACCTTTACTTCATCCTGCGTCCCTTGATTTTCCCTCTATGCGTTTTTTTGAGTCATATCCCAAGATTATTCCTTTAACCTTCTCCTTCCTTAACTTCTTCCTATGTGTTTACCCGAGATCGAGATTACATTTCCATTTATCATGAAGTTAAGCTCCTCAGCGTATAACTTTAATAACCAATGGTGGCCACCTTCAACGCATAAGCTCCTCGACGCATAGCTAATAAATAGCCACCCTCAACGCGTAAACTCCTTAACGCATAGCTGATAGCCTTCTTCAACGCATAAACTTCCTCGACGCATAGTAAGACTTCTTACCAACACTAAAGTCCTTACTGGCACATAATAATCCTTCAACGCATAACATCTTATAGCAACTTTTAACGCTTAATGACCTCTTTTGCACATGCTATACTATACTTAAGAACTTCCTAATCAGCACAATGATCTTTTATAGCAAACCTTCAGCGCATAGCTGCTGCCCATCGCATAGCTTATCAATACATCGCTAACCTTCAACCTATCGCATACAACTACTCTCCAATTCAAGGTATTCTTATCAACGTATGGTAGGTTAAGTACAACTTCTCTTGATCAAGTTCCATCTTCTCTTCCATCGCATTATGACACATTTCTACGCATAGTAGCCCTTTCATCATATAACAACTCCTTCAATTTACTAACATGCTACTTCCTTCTCTTTACAATAGCATCCCATGCTAGGCCTACCAACGCATAGCCGTGTTAATACTCATAGTTCTTGTTCCTTCACTTCCGTTTGCTATTGCGCTTCACAACGCATAACGCATTACTTTCCTTAAATAACCATTTCTCCGACGCACGCTAACTTTTCCAACGTAAGGTACCTCCCCGCATCTGGTGGTTCTAACCAACCTTACTTCGTCAATGCAAGGTACATCACCCTATTTAGCTTGCCACCTTCCAAAACCATTCTCATGGTTTAACAATTTCCAAAATTAAGTGTAACCCATGCGTTTTCCTCTTCCTCCTAATTCTTGTGTCCCTTTTCAACTCCTCAATATTAAATACCATGCGTTAGAGTTTATTCATCTATGCGTCAACCTGATTCCAAAAATATATCTAACTTCAACTAATTCCCAACAATACCTTTAGTCCTTCATTCTCACCCTTGGTGAGACATCTACTCTTTTCCTAATACCATTCATTTCGACGCACCGAATTCCTTGGCCATAGTTCAGCAATTCCACAAACTTAACTTTCCCATTTTAAAAGTTCCATTAATCCACATACTTTTATCCTTTTATCCTTATTAGCCATTTGAATACCTAGGTTTTTGGAGATAGGGTATTACACTTTGAGTGCAAGTCCACTATCTTGACTCTGGCTTTATCCTCAATCAAGCAAAATATATTGATGATTTGCTTCATAAACTTCAATTAGATGATCTAAAACTAGCTCAATCACCATGTGTCTTGGGGAAATGTCTTTCTATTCATGATGGGACACCCCTTGATGATCCGGTTACTTATCGAAGCACAATTGGGGCGTTATGATAACTTGTAGAAATACAAGTTATTATAGCCTTTTTCATAGATAAATAGAGTTTAAATAGGAGAAGCATGCGATAGTTGATGATAAATTCCATTAATAAATTTTCCTTTGCGTTATACTCTTGAATTTTGATGAAGATATTGATTTTACCACTTGTTGAGCCTAAAACGCATGTTTTAACGCAGGAATGTAGACGATGCGTTGATGACTTCTTAACGCAGGACAACATGTTAGCAATCTGTTTTTCATGGACGCATGGTCTGAACGGAACGCAAACCTGACGATGCGTTAACAACTCAACGCATAACTACGCGTTAGCAACCTATGTTGCGTTGACATCAACCAAACTATGCATAGACGCATAGACAACCGTTACGGCAAGGCGCTGCGAATCAGATCGGAATCTTGAGAGATTGACGGATGATTGGCAGACATGATTTGCGGCTTAAGTGGTGGATCTTAATTGGCCCGAGAATCACGCAATCAGGCGAGATGGACGCAGTGTCAATCTCGCCACCAATCAAGCAGATCTACCATTAACTGCGATTTCATCATCTATAAAAGGGCAGCTCTGCGAGAGGAGAAAAGTTGTTGATTCTCGGAAGGACTCCATAAGTGACAGCAGAGTTCTTTCAGGCTTCAACCGGAGACAAATAGCTCGAAAGAGAAGAGTCTTCCCTCCGCCGCACCACTTCACAGCAGATCATCACGCTTCCATCCGAGCGACTCAAGACATTGACGCCTTCCTTTCTTTCTTACTGTTCTTGCTTGAATTTTAGATTTGTATCAAGGAATTGAACTTATCAAAATTTGTATCTGATTTTCATCAATACAATTATCTTCCATGTCTATTCACTTTTCTCATCTGTCTACTTTATACTTTCAAGCCATGAGTAACTAATCACTCAAGGGTCTAGGGTTGCGTTAGCATCTAACTAGGGACCGCAGTGTAACTATTTTATCTTGTCAATTGCGAGCTTAATCCGATGCTTATATCCATCTGACAAATCGATATAAGTAGTAATAATCAGACTGCTCGAGAGGGTAAGTGATTGTGGAACTCAATTGACAAGGGCCAAGTAGTGTTACTTGTCTACGGGGACAACCTTGGTTCTTAACACTCTCCTATGTGTTATAGACATATAATGCATAGCGGCTGACAACCGGGAGAAGAGTCGCAAGTATGAATAGAATAGAATACTACTGTGCGTTTCCGACGTTAGATGTTAATCAACCCGAACCCTTTTCTTTATCCATTCACACACATCTTAGCTGAACTTGCTGTGTCGCATGCTTTCCATATTCCACAACTGTTAGTCTAGTGTACAAACATCTGGTTTCTTTAGATTAAAAACACGATTTCAAACAATTGTTGGTTACCTCTGTAATGCATGCAATCCAATTAAAACCAAATCAATATAATCCCTGTGTTCGACCTCGGACTCACCGAGAATACCTATTACTTTACTTATACTTGGGTAAAAGAATAGGAAAACTTGACAAGACCAACGCATAGTGTAGGACGCATGGCATGTTCAATGCATGCCATGTTGAACGCATAATCACATCATTTAGCACCTTGCGTTAGGCTAATTTACAATACAATATTTTCACAACACGTTACAATATCTAACTCACACACGGCCAGACATCTCATATGTTGTCAACCATTTGAGTCAATTTCTGCAATAATCAACGAACCCGCATTGGCAGGCAGTAAAAAGGGTACTTCGGTACGTTAATGGCACTAAAAACTTTGGTCTTTTGTTCCAGCCTAGTCCAAACCTATCCATTTCGGCCTTTTCAGATGCTGATTGGGCCTCCAACATAGATGATCGAAAGTTTGTTGCTGCTTATTGTGCTTTTGTTGGCACCAATTTTGTATCTTGGTCCTCGAAAAAGCAAACAGTCTTAGTCCGATCAAGTACTGAGTCTGAGTATCGTGCTCTCGCGCATGCTTCTTCTAAAATAATATGGCTAAAACAATCACTCGGTGAAATTGGAGTACTATCCTATTAGGTAGCCCTCCTATGGTGTGACAACTTAAGCACAGGTGCACTAGCTTCCGATCCGGTGTTTCATGCTCGGACGAAACACATTGAGATTGATATGAAACTTTGTCCGAGATCAAGTCCTTGGTGGCTCTCTCGAAGTTTGATATATCTAGAATTCAGATCAGTTGGCTGACTGTCTTACCAAGTGATAACTTGTAGAAATACAAGTTATTATAGTCACTATTTGAATTAATTAGAGTAACTTTAGAGCTAAACGCATGATTTTGGTAGTTGAATTATGTAAATGTATTACCATGCGTTGGCACCATTTACAAAAGAATACCTGAAAAATTATGAGCTTTTCTGTTCTTAACGCAGAATTAAAAAGAAAAGAAGCACAAATAACCCAAGTACTAGAGACGAAGCTGCTGCGAGAACAAGTGGAAACCTATGCGTTGAGACTATGCGTTGAGAAAAAGTAGATACAGACGCCTGGGCAAAAGCTGTCATGTCAATATGCAAAAGGATAATGCGTTATCAGATCATGGCAGAACCAATGGGTCGACGATGTGAAAAGTCTGCGCAGCAGGGCATGGAATTTAATGCAAAGGTGTCAGGTCATCATGAGTTTCAACTTTTCGACGCACCTTGCTCCTCTCTCGCATCCTCCCCGATGCGTTTCTTCCTTGTAGGCGAGTGGTGCCTACTTCTCTTCTTCTTTTTCTTCTTGCCCTCCTTCTCTTCTTGGGATTTATTCTTGCAACCAACTCCTCATCTTCTTCTATTTGCAGCTCTTTCTCAAGCTCCTCAGCTGCTTTTTCTATTCTTTCTTCTTCCCTCATTTTCTCTTCAAATGCCATTGCGGCTTCGTCTATTTGAGGATCAGGAAGGCCTTGCGTTTTCCAATCTTCATGAGGCCGCACTTCCCTATGCGTTTCCTTGCTGGACAATGCGTCCTTAGCAATTTTCTCCGCTCCTTTTCTGAGGGCCTTGAGCTCTTTCCTCAACTTGGCCCTTTTCTTCTTCATCTTTGCTGCCAGCCTATCGAAGGATGTTGCCGCAATTGGGGACTCAGGACCGTCTCCTTGCTCTGCGTTTTTAGACTCTTCATCCTCGACAGTTTCTTGTAATACCCTTCTTTTCTTCCTTATCAAGGGTACCACTTCCTTTTCCTCTTCTCTTCCTCTCTTGGCCTCTGCGGCCAACATAACCTTTTTGATAGGTCTTTCATTGGAGTTTAGGGTCATCTCCTTAGGACTGATAGACGCAGGGACTGACCCTTGCGTCTCAAATGGCTCGCCTACGACCTCCTTGCTGTAAGCGGCTTTTCCTTCCTTATTTCCCCCAGTATTTTCACCCTCCCGAGTCTCTTTTAACTGACTCTAGACCTCTTTTATCGGCGATGGTGATTCTCGTCTTGCGTCTGAGACGGTTGCATCCGTTGGGTCACGCAATCCGCTCAGGATTTCGGCTATCCATGCGTCTGGGGAACGTGCGGAGTTTACTTCCCCCTCTTTGACAGCCACTTCTTCTACTTCTCCTCTTCCCATCTCTTCTGTTCCTCTTGTGCTGGGTGGACGAGATCGGGGCAAAGGCTGGTTGACCTCCCCGTCATCCTCTCGATCCTTTGCTTGCCTCTCTTCTTGAGCTATTCTCTCCAGAATGTCGCCGAATACCTCTCTCTCTTCTCTTTGGCGCACTTCGCTGCTTCCGTAAAGTGTGCTGGTGATAACTTATAGAAATACAAGTTATTATAGTCACTATTTGATTTAATTAGAGTAACTTTGGAGCTAAACGCATGATTTTGGTAGTTAAATGATGAAAAATGTATCATCATGCGTTGGCACTACTTACAAAAGAAAATACCTGAAAAACGATGAGCTTTTCTGTTCCTAACGCAGGGTTAAGAAGAAAAGAAGCACAAACAACCAAGTACGAAGAGACGAAGCTGCTGCGAGAACAAGTGGAAACCCATGCGTTAAGACCATGCGTCGAGAAAAAGTAGAAACAGACGCATGCTCAAACAACTGTCATGTCATTATGAAAAAGTACAACAACCTATCAGATCATGGCAGAACAAATAGGCTGACAATCTGAAAAGTCTATGCAGCATGGCTGAAATTTAATGCAAAGGTGTCAGGTCATCATGATATCAACTTTTTGACGCCTATAAATAGCCCAAAAGCTTCTCCAAGAAGAGAAGAAGAGAGACCAGTTCAAGAGGCGAAAGCTCTGCACAGTTTCTCCTTCACCATAACCAGCCTCCATTTCGAGCTCTTCTGAGAGAAGGATTCTGAGCACCTTCAGAGTCGTCTCCCAGTGAGTGAGAACCTTCACCCTATGGAATCTATGTATTAGATAGCAACCATCTCAAGCCTCCATGAAGCAAGACGTTGCCAGTGGCTGCTTGACGCCCTTCATTTCTGTTTTATTTCCATTTCTCTTCTTCTTGCTTATATTTTGTTAATGACATTCGAGAGAATGATTTATTTTCTTAATATGAGTTTGATTGACTACTATATTCTATCTATTTCCATATTAAATACTTTACACCATATTGTTTAAATGCTAAATGAGTTAGATGTTAAAAGTTAGTTTATGTTGAGCAATTCTTAGTATGTTACATCTTGATTAATGTATATCTTTAGCTTGCATAACTTTGTCTGACAAACAAACGTAGTAAGCATGACTGTCAAGCTTAAGAGAGTGGATAGTTAATCTTTAGCATTTATTAAAACTAGATGAGTTGCAGAGATGTAGTTCATCTTTTGCCAACGCAAACTTATCATGCGTCTTAGAGATAAGATTAATGTGGCATCAAAACATCAAGAGATAGATTCACAAACGCAGTTTGTAGGTATGTAATTGTACTTAGAAAGCTTAGGTAACAACTAGCTCTTACGTTCAACTCTACTTCTATCGCATGGTTCCATTCATTCTCAACGCATGCTATCTGACACTAAATTACATATGACTACCCATCGCCGCATCCACCTCATTATTAATAGTAGGAAATTCTTTTCATTCTTTATGTATAGTTTGACAACCAACAAATGCACATATTACATGTATAGTTCACCGCATAGTCAAGCATCTAATCTCAACGCCTAGTTATTACAAATCCCTGCGTTCGACCCTGGACACACCAGGAAACCTATAAATGCTTATACTTGGGTCTTTATAGGAAAACTTGTTTAATCATGATCACATCTAGAGTAATTCTCGACGCATCCTTGTACGGAAATGATAAATCTATTTTTGTGCAACGAGCTAAGAAACTCAATTTAATTTGAATAGAAATTTAAACGAACAACTGGCTTCATCGCGAACCATTCCAGGACCCGGTTGCTCGGTTTCGAAGTTTTCCGTGCTTAGCCTTTGGTTTCTGGCATTGAAGTTCGCGGTGGAAAACTCCCTCACATTCTTCATTCTAGGCCTAGAGATACAAGATTTGACTCGGCTTTTGGGTTTTGGATTAGGTACCGTGTCACACCCCATCACGAACTACCCTTATGTAGCACGAGATGGAGCGTGAGGACAGCAGTCATCAACTTCCTTGATGATTTCCACTGTTAGCTTACCATATTTCCCTTCCATTAAACACTTTTTCTAGGACGATAATACCGTTATCGCTTGACAAACCTCGACTGGCAACGGGAACTGTCATGCTACCTGAAAATGGAAAACATATAAAAGAATGAGCTAACGGCTCAATGAGTAACAGTTTTTATAAATAACTTATTTTAACTGTGAAACTGGTCATTTTAAATAATAGCGATTCTAATCATGTTAATTTATACTCAAACACCATTATTAAGTTTTGTATGCTTATTTCTGGGAAATACTCAAAGATCTCATTTATTTCTAATCATTTTCCTTAGTTGAGGCAGAGCATTGCTTCTACGCTTCTCAACATCAAATTCATTCCTTATCTTATCCTTAGTTGAGGCGTAAGCGCTACTCAACGTCGATTATCCTTAGCTGTGTGGAGTAATCTTAACACATCAGCGTCGTATATATATATTCTTCTATGTGCACATAGATATTATAACCTGGACTGCCCATATGCCTTCCTTTTCTGCTTGAGCATTGGGTCCCATTTCTATTTTCCGGCTACCCATTTGCCTTCCTCTAGTCCTTGAGTTTTAGGGTGCCATGTCTAAGAATTTATAAAATTCACTATGTTCTAGAAACATCATCTATGATTAGCAATATGCTTTCCAATGAAAATCTTGTATTATCAACAGCATGTGTCTTATTAAACTCATTTCTAATACTCAGCATACTCATGAGCTTTTTATATATAACGCATGCTCTCAGCTTGCTCATGTGCTTTTTTATATATATAAACACATGCTCTCATTTTTATAACCAACATATTTATGTGCTTTATATATATGTAAACGCATGCATTAATTCATTAGAAACCCATAAAATCATATTCATAAAGAACTCATTTATATTTTGAAAAAACGCAGGTGTTACTCACCTGTACTTTGCTCAAGAATAATTCCTTTTCCTTCCCTCTATTTCCTCTTCCCGAGTTTCTTGGACGCAGCGTTCTAACTCAGAAATGCAAAGCTCCATATTCTTCTGTCAGCTCGGTTGGACGCAACCCTGCCCTTCAACGCAAGGTTGATAACTAGCATAAACCCTGCTCTTCAACGCAAGGTTGATTACTTCCGCAAAGTGCAGCCCAACTCTTTTTACTTCTCTTTTGGATGCGTCGACCTTTCTTGGACGCAAGGTCCAACTTGAACGCATCACCTATCTTTGGACGCGGCGTTCACCTTGAATGTAGTATTTGTCTTTAACGCAAGGCCAATCCCCTTTCGACGCAAGATGACTTCTTTAACATAAAATAGCTAAGTTGTCAAGAATACCTTCTTTCTTGGCCGCAGACTCCTACTATGGATGCAAGGATTCCTCCTTTCTGCCTTATTTCTTCTCTTTCTCTCCAGAATTATTCTTTCAGAGTCATCAGTCGCTCCTTTTCCCTCAAGGTTCTATTTATAGGGATCTTGCCATCCAACTTCTCCTCTCCTTTTGCCACTTGTTTGCCACATGTCACGCTGCATGCTTAATTAACCATGCATTAATCCAAGCGTCACCTTGCATGAAACACTTAACATGCTCTTTTAACACCTCCTACTTTTTAAGGTGTCAAGTCTATATGAAGCCACCTAGCCTTTATAAGCTTATCCTATGCGTCCAACATTTTCCAATAAACAACTATTCATTCAACACAATGCCCCTATACACTCGTTGAGTTTCCTTTAAGGTTTGAGCTTCACTACTTACTTCTCTAACTCTCGGCCATACTTCCTTTGAACTCGTTTTTCCACCGCATACTACTAAGCGTCAACGTCTCAACGCACACTACTATGCGTTTGTCTTACTGCATAATACCATGCGTCAGCCTGAACCGCATACTATCATGCGTCCATGATCTTCCTCCTATCCTTGAAGATTCCTTGATTACTTCTCTACACGTTCTTGTGCTTGTAATCCAAGGTTATTCATTTAACTTTTTCCTTGTACTTAAAATGTTTCTTTGATGATAGTTTAGTATGCGTCCACCTCTTGCTCCAATCTTTGAGCTTACTTCTCATCCTTCCACTTTATCCAACACCCAAGAACATCCCTTGCTAATAGTCTATGCGTTACTCAGTTTGCTATAGTACTCTTCCTTTCCGAGACACTTCACGACATAACTTCATTTCTTTTCTTGCTTATGCATTTTACCATCACTAATGCTTACATCTTCATCATAATTACCTCCTATGCGTTTCACTTCTTTTCCTTCAAGCTCTCAGTTTACTTCCATGCGTTCACCCTGACCATGCGTTACCTTAGTCCTGACCATGCTCCAACATGGTCTTTTACTACTTTTCTTTATAGATTTTTCAACGCATTGATTTTTAAAAGTAAGGTGCGACATACCGGGTCGATTCGGCTCAAGGGACGGATATTTAGGACTTCCACACAGTCGTCTGAGTCAAGGCCGACTACTGGTGGACGGATTGGGGGTCTGAAGAATAGTCGGAAAAATGGGTTTATAGGCGGTCTTTAGGTAGTAGCCCTGATTCGTGACGCCGAGAAAGTTGGGATAAATGATGGACTTGGGTTTGGATGTTTTGGGCAAACAGGAGAAGCGAAAGGCCTCACAGGTCGGGTATGTTGGAATAATGGTGTAGAGAAAAATGGAGATCGAGGGTTGAGAAATACCTCAGGGGCTGGTTCGGATGAGGAAGAAGATGGAGTCGAGTAGTGGGTATTGTAAGAAGATATTGGGGAAACGTCGCCGGCGAAGTGTTCTTGGTTTTGAGAGTCTGATTGGCTAGACATAGACAGATATGTGAAGAACCCAAATCGCCAGAGGTTTTAGAGGTGAAAGGTCCGAAAATGGAAAATGGAAAATCGAATCGCGTTTATAAGGGGCTAATTAAGCCGTCGGTAATAAATGCAGATACGCGATATCCGAAATCCCACTGATCTAGGTAGATTTTATTGAGCCGCACACCCATCAAGTGTGATGGGCGGCTAATTAACGCAAATAGAGCACTTAAGTGTTTTTGGGAAAATGCATAGACTCAAAAGACGTATGCGTTTCACTTATTGCTCTATCTAAAACGCAGTGAACTATTGATAAACGCATAGCTGATGAACGCATGGTTCTCAGGTCAAAGTATGCTTTGGAAGTTAAGTATTATGCATTTGAAAAAAAATATACGGCTCTAACCTCACCCTTATTCTTAACTTGATAAACACAGAAATTGTTTATCGATGAACGAATAGTTCAATTATGTGTTGGACGCAGGCATGAATGGCAGAGTATGCGGTGAAATTAAGTAATACACATGGAAGCTCGACGCCTAATTTCATGCTTATCTAATTTATACTACTTCTAATACTGAATTAAAAAGTGAAAAATAAATACCAAAAACAAAGTGCGAATAGAAGAAAGAAAGAAAAAGAAGAAAAATAAAATAAAATAAAATAAAATGAAAATAAAATAAAAAAAATAAATACTAAAACAAGTATGAATAAAAGGAAGAAGGCAAGAGTAAAAAAAAGCGTCCCTCGAAAAGTAGGCGTTCAGCAGCGCAGGGACCTTTTGTCGCAAGCTCAGTTATTACGCTCGCGTGAGTCATTGGAGCCTTTATCACGTTCAGGGTTCAACGCAGAGGAGACGATGAAGTGCATTATGACCTCCCTCAAGTGCGCGCACTTGGGATGCGTTGGTCTGGTTTCTAGCTCATGCATTGAAGGCTCTTCTAATAGCGGCTCGATCTTTGCCGCGAATCTGTTGCTTCGATCTAATTGCTCAATTATACGATCGGAGAGTAAATTAATTTCATCCTCTTCACCATCTTCACCGTCCTGGAGGATTTCATCTTTCAACGCTACGTTCACAGGTTTTGTCTTCTCCTTGGTGTCTGCGATTATCTGACAAGATTGGAAATGATCAAGCTCTTTCAATGCATTAACCACATTAACTTTTACCTGATCACCCACGCAGGGCGTTGAGATTTCTTCTTGGACGTCAATTAGGACCTTTCCAGGAGTGGTATCTTCATATACAGCCGCAGGTTCTGCCTGCGTTGCTTTTTCTCTCCGCTCTATATTTTCCTCTTTTTCTGATTCGGTGGATGATGATGGTTGATTGACATTATGCATGGTACTCTCCATCTGTTGACTTGTTGTGGGAGCATTTACAGGTTGCAAGTTTCCTTGCGTCCCTTCATTTTGCGCTGTGGGATTAATTTTCCCACTTATCAATGTCACATCTTGACATTGTTCTTCTAAGTTCCCTCTTGGAACTTCGGTTGTACTTAGCAATGCTCCTTGCATTTCATTTTTGAGCGCCTCTACAATTTGACTCATTTGAACTTCTAAATTGCGAATTGCAGTGGCTTGGCTTTGGATGTAGTTTTGGAGCATCGCATCATACGACTGGCGCGTTGCTTCAATCTTACTGTTATCTTCTCGTAAAAGAGATTCCATGGAAGACAATGAGGATGATGCGTCCGCTTGCGGATCGCTCGAAAAATGATGATATTGGCTTTGATTCCATTGGTTGAAACTGGAGGGCTGCCTCTCTGCGGCTGCTGCTCTGCGCTTTGCGTTTGTTGTTGATTTCCACCCCATCCGAAGTTAAGGTGGTTCCTCCAACCCGATTTGTACGTCTCACCCTAGGGGTTGTTTTGAACACTACAGATTGACTAGAGGTTATAGGGACACATGTGTCATACAAGTGCCCCGCACCACACTGCGGGCAGCTTACAGACGCTGTCGGATTCATCGCGTTCATCGCAGCAACTGATCTACCTTAATTATTCAAGGCTATCGTCTTTAGCAGAGATATCATGGTTGTCATCTGCGCTGAGAGATTGGTGGTAGCATCAGCTTCAAGCATTCCAGCTTGCGTTTGCCTTCTATTGGTGGAGCGAAATCCATATCCGTCGTCCACTCACTCATTGGTATTCCATGAAATTCTGTCAAGAATATCTTCAGCATATGTGTGGGTCATATTCAATAATCCTCCTGCTTATGCAGGCAATTTATCACTAGCTGTGTGAATCAGGTCCAAGCTACGATTGGTCCTTCTTCAATTCTACCTTGTCCTTCGGGTGAAGGTCCTCTCAATCTCAAGGTCAATATTGAGCTATGGATTGCTCCCGTCACTCAGATACTGTTTGGAGCTTCTAGCAGAGGAGAAACTCACAATACTCCTTTGACTGAGAAATCCTACAACACAATAATCCAAAAAAAATAAATTAAATCAATGCAATAATTGTAACACCCTGTCCCTGAAAACCTAAGTATTTATATAATTGGTAAGGATAAAAGGATAAAGAGTGTGAATTAACGGAACATGTAAACGAAAAGTTAAGATTGTGTAATTACTAAATTATGGCTAATAAATTCTGTACGTTGAAATGAATGGTATTAAGAAGAGGGTAGACATAATTCTGGAAATCAGGCTGACGCATGGATGGATAAGTATAACACATGTAATAGTTAATATTGAGTTACCAAGTTACGAGATTAAATGTTAATAATGACAAGTTAAATGAGGTGAAGTACCATGCGTCGATGATGTAAAATAGAGTAGAACCATTGCGTGGGAAAAGTACCTTGTGTTGGAAAAGTTGGCAACGCGTCGGAAAGTGAAGTGAAGGAAAGTAATGCATTAGGCGTTATGAAGCAATAGTACGGAGGAAAAAGGAACTTGATTACTGATCATGACTATGCGTTGGTAAACCATGTGATAAGCTGTAACCATGCGCTGAAGGTTAGCGATGGATTGAAAAACTATGCGATGAGCATCGGCTAGGCGTTGGGAGTTTGCTATGCGATGGCAAAGCGACGCGTTGAGGAAATTGAAACTCTAAATAGTTAATAATTGAGATGATAAACGTTAAAGGATTATTATATGCTAGTAGGACTTCAGTGATTAGTAAGGTCTTACTATGCGATGAGGAAGTTATGAGGTGAGGAACCATTAGCTATGCATTGAGGAGTTGTGTTAAGGACAACTATAAGCTATGTGACGAGGGGTTTATGAGTCGAAGGTGACTACCATTGGTTAATAAGTTATACGCGGAAGAGCTTAACGTTATAATAAATGAAAAAATGTTATCAAGATCTCGGGTAAACGCATAGGAAAAGTTAAAGCAGGAAATGGTTAAAGGAATAACCTTGATATATGATTCGAGAACGCATAGAGGGTAAATCAAGGGACTTAAAGGAAGGTCATGAACGCGGAATGATGTAAAGATGAATGCAAGAGGATAAATGCATAAAGAAAGAACTTGAGTTGAATGTGGTAGTCAAGAGTAAACCACATGGTCAGAAGGGTGTAATTGTACAAAAGAGGGATTTGTAGCTGTGAATGAATATAAGAAAAGAAAGTTGAACGCAGATAGTATGCGATTAAGATTGATGTATGATATTTTATGGAAAGCTGAAACATATAGTAGCATGCGTTTAAGATTTGTATACCAAATTGAATGTGGTAGAGAAATGGAAATAAAGGTCTATAAACGCATAGGAACACAGGAATGATTGGGTAGTTGTATATTGGAACATAACGGACGCATAAGGTAAGCCTATATGCCAGGTGGTTACACATGATTAGGACACTTCATTAAGTAGGAGGTGTTAGAAAACATGATAATCATCTCATGCAAGGTGACACTTGGACTAATGCATAGTTGATTAAGCATGCAACATGACATGTGGCAAACAAGTGGCAGCAAAAGAGGAGAAGTAGAATGATAAGTTCTCTATAAATAGGACCTTGAGGGGAAAAGTAATGACTGATGATTCGGTGATAATAATTCTTGAAGAAAGAAGGAGAACTGAAAGAAGAAAACCTTGCGTCTGTAAGAGGAAGCCTGCGGCCAAAGAGGAAGACAATCTTGACACCTAAGTCATCTGGTGTTAAGAAGTTGGCTTGCATCGAGAAGGGTAAGCCTTGCATTTTACACGACTTCAACATAAAGGGTGAACGCCACGATGCGTTCAAATTAGACCTTGCATTCAAGGAAGGTCGACGCATCCGAAAGAGTAAGAAGAGTTAGTCTGCACCTTGCGTTTAAGGCAGGCTTGCGTCCAACCTGTTACCAGAAATAGTTTGCGAGGTAGAAGACCAAACCCTTGCGTTCAAGGAGCTCGGGAAGACAAGGATTGGAAGGAAAAGAGGAAATATCTTAAGAAATTGTGAGTGACTCTCTGTTTCTTTCAAACTGAGTTTTGTTGAATTATGGTTTATGATAATTGATTTCTTGAAACGCATTGTTTAAAAGGTATGTAATCTTATTGTTTACTATATTGAAAAGCATGTTGCAAAGTACAGTTTATCAAGAAACATCTTGATTTCTATGAAAGGTTTTATATGAATGATCTACTCAAAATGATTGATAAAATGTTTAAGAGGAGGCTCAGTGCTTATCTCTTTGAGAAAGCTCGTGAGTTTCCCCGGGACCCAGTACTCAAGGACATGAGAAGGTACACGGGCAACCCGTCATATTCCTATGTGCACATAGAGGTTAAGCTGGCTGGTGCATCGAGCTTGCTCTGCTTGAAGCTAGGGATGATTTCGACGTTGGGAGTGTTGAGCTTTGCTTCGCCTCAACTAAGGGAAAAGATTGAAAAACCAAACGGTTTTCTATTTAAATTTTCTAGAAAACGATTCTATGGATTTAGAACGGATTTATGTGAATGACAAAGAATTGTGGAAAATCTGTTCCTGTTGAATCCTTCTTTTAATGCGTTTTACTGTAATATGCCTCTTTTCGAATAAAAGATAGTTTACAAAACCTGTCACTCACGGGGCTTAGCTCACGTTTTCCCATGTTTTCTAATTTTTCAGGTAGCAAGCGAGTTCGGGATGCTATGCCTACGACGAACCTCGTCTGGGCCGTCTTTGGTAAAAGGAATGGTTGGTCAGTGAACCTTACAGAGGAGTCAAGGTTACTGACTTCACATCTTCTTCCGGGTTATGAAGGATAATCCGGGAGGGGGTGTGACAATAATCCCCGGCAACGGCGCCAAAAACTTGTTGTGTATGAAATTGTGAAATGGAATTGTACTAACGCAATGTGCAATTTAAGCTACAATGATGCGTTTCACACACTATGCGTTGAACATACTATGCGTCTTACTTATGCTTAATGCTATGCGTTGGTGATCTATCAAGTTTTCCTATCCTTTACCCAAGTATAAGCAAAGGAGTAGGTTTTCTCGGTGAGTCCGAGGTCGAACACAGAGATTATGTTGATTTTATATTTAAGTGGATTATATGCGTTGCAGTGGTAACCAAGAATAATTGAGGGAGTTGTTTGATTGCGTCTAACTAAGAAAGTGATAATATGTATACTAGACTAAGTTGTGGAAGATGAAAAGGCATGCGACACAGCAAAGTCAGCTGATGATTTAAATGAATGGATAAAAACAGGGTTCGGGTTGGTTAACATCTAACATCGAAAACGCATGGTGATAGTCTATTCATACTTGCGACTTTTCTCCCGGTTGTCAGCCGCTATGCATTATATGTCTATAACGAATAGGAGAGTGTTAAGAACCAAGGTTATTCCTATAGACAGGTAACACTTCTTGGCCTTATCAATTGAGTTCCACAATCACTTACCCTTTCGAGCAGTTTGATTATTACTACTTATATCGATTAGCTAGATGGACATAAGCATCGGATTAAGATTGCAATTGACAAGATGCAATAGTTACACTATGGTTCTTATTTAGATGCTAACGCAACCCTAGACCCTTGATAGATTAGTTACTCATGGATTCAAAGTAAAAAGTGGAAAGTATAGAGAAATGAGTAGACATAGAAGAAATATAGATTGATGAACGGAATACAACTTTAGATAGCTTAATGTCTTGACACAAATCTAAAATCAAGATAGAAAAACTAAGATAGAAAGGAGGAAAAAGGCGTCCATGTCTTGGGTCGCCGGAATGGAAGCGTGAGGTTCTGCTGTGAAATGGTCAAGCGGAGGGAAGACTCTTCTCTCTTGAGCTATTCGTCTCCAGTTATGTTCTAGAGAGAACTCTGCTATCATTTAGGAATTCTTCCGAGAATCAACAACCGTTTTTCATCTTGTAGGACTGCCCTTTTATAGATGCTGCGTTCGCAATCAATGGCAAATCAACTTGATTGGCGGCGAAATTGATATCATGCGTCTATCTCGCTTCATTGCGTAATTGTCGGCTCAATTTAGATCCACCACTTTAGCCACAGATTACACAT
Source organism: Citrullus mucosospermus (assembly GCA_030954485.1). NCBI lineage: Eukaryota > Viridiplantae > Streptophyta > Magnoliopsida > Cucurbitales > Cucurbitaceae > Citrullus > Citrullus mucosospermus. Next base: position 13,740,307 of record CM062064.1, read on the forward strand.
GTCAATCTTTCGACAATCTCTCAAGATTCTGATATGATTTTCCGCTGCCTTGCGTTTATAGTCGTTATGCGTCCATGGATAATTTAGCTGATGTTAACGCGCCGTAGGTTGCTAACGCATAGTCTTGCGTTGAGTAGTTGTTAACGCATCTTCAGGTTGTTCGCGTTTCGTTCAGATCATGTGTCCATGAAGAACAGATTGCTAACGCATAGTCCTGCGTTAAGAAGTCGTCAACGCATCATTTGCATTCCTGCGCAAAAACATGCGTTTTAGGCTCAAAAAGTGGTAAAATAATTATCTTCATAAAAATACAAGAGTAAAACGTATAGGAAGATTTATTAGTAGAATTTAGCATAAAATACCGCATGCTTCTCTATTTAATCTCTATTTTTTTTTAAGAAAAAGGCTATAACAACTTGTATTTCTATAAGTTATCACTCCCATCAATCCTTGATTTTCGAACCACTCCACAAGCAAGATCGATCAAGTCAAGCTTGAACGATTCTGGACATGCAACCTAAACACCATAGAATTGCAAAAGAAACATAGCACAAGGTTAAAAGAAAGCTAAAAGACTCTTTTTACTACATTTTCCAAATCACTTCCATGTCTAACTCTAAACATTATATGAGGCATGCAAAGAGTTGTAACACTCATAATTAATGACCATTATAAGCCATGATCTAATTGTAATATAAAAATACATAAAATGGCTCAAAACTGAAAAATACATTTAATAAATAAAATAAATCTGAGATTAGTATTTTCATAAAAAATATAATGTTAATCATAAAATTGCCACAACTTATTGTAGACAGAATTCAAGTCCCCGACAACGGCGTCAAAAACTTGTTGTGAAACGCATGAGTCGCTACTACGTCTCTGTCTCTCTTTGTTGTTATTAAGCTTCCTATGCATTTAACATGCTATGCGTTGAACATGCTTAATGTTATGCGTTTATGATCTGTCAAGTTTTTCTATCCTTTACCCAAGTATAAGCAAAGAAATAGGTTTTCGGTGAGTCCGAGGTCGAACACAGGGACTATGCTGATTCCGTAATTAATTGGATTATTAAAGTTGCAATGGTAACCAAAAATAGTTGAGAAAGATGTGTTTAACTAAAGTAAGCGATAACATGTACACTAAACTAAAATGTGGAAGATGGTAAGGTGTGCGACACAGCAAAGTCAACTAATGAGTTATGTGAATGGGTAAAAACAGGGTTCGGGTTAGTTAACATCTAACATCAGAAACGCATGGTGATAGTCTATTCATACTTGCGACTCTTCTCCTGGTTGTTAGCCGCTATGCGTTATATGTCTATAACGCATAGGAGAGTGTTAAGTATCAAAGTTATTCCTATAGACAGGTAACACTTCTTGGTCTTGTCAATTGAGTTCCACAATCACTTACCCTCTCGAGCAGTCTGATTCTTACTACTTATGTCAATTAGCTAGATGGACATAAGCATCAGATTAAGATTACAATTAACAAGATGCAATAGTTACACTATGGTTCTTATTTAGATGCCTAATGCAACCCTTGACCCTAGAAAGATTAGTTACTCATGGATTCAAAGTAATAAGCGGAAAGTGTAGAGAAATGAATAGACATGGAAGAATTGTAGATTAATGAATGAATACAATTTTAGACACCTCAATGTCTTGACACAAATCTAAAATCAAGCTAGTAAAAAAGAGATAGAAAGCAGGAAAGGCGTCAATGTCTTGAGTCGCCGGAATGGAAGCGTGAGGTTTTGCTGTGAAGTGGTCAGGCAGAGGGAAGACTCTTCTCTCTTGAGCTATTCGTCTCCGGTTGTCATTTGGAGAGAACTCTGCTGTCACTTAGAAATTCTTCCGAGAATCAACAACCCTTTTTCATCTTGCAGGACTGCCCTTTTATAGACGTTGCGTTTGTAATCAATGGCAAATCTGCGTGATTGGAGGAAATTGATGTCGTGCATCTATCTCGCCTAATTGCGTAATTATTGGTTCAATTTAGATCCACCACTTTAGCCACAGATCATGCATGTCAATCTTCCCACAATCTCTCAAGATTCTGATCTGATTTTCCATTGCCTTGCGTCTTTGGTTGTTATGTGTCCATGGAGAATTTGGGCGGATGTCAACGCGTCATAGGTTGCTAATGCATAGTCCTGCATTGAGAAGTTGTTAACGCATCTACAGGTTGCTCGCGCTCCGTTCAGATCATGCGTCCATGAAGAACAGATTGCCAACGCATAGTTCTGCGTTAAAAAGTCGTCAACGTATCTACAGGTTGTTTGTTTAATGCGTTTTAGGCTCAAAAAGTTATAAAATAATTATCTTCAGCAAAATACAAGAGTAGAACGCATAGGAAGATTTATTAATAGAATTCAACTAATACTACAACATAATTCTCTATTTCATCTCTATTTTTCAAAGAGAAAGGCTATAATAACTTGTATTTCTACAAGTTATCACTTATCATCCTCAAACTAATGGTCTTGCTGAGTTATCTAATAGGGAAATCAAGCAGCTTTTGGAAAAGACCATTAAGATCAATGAAAGGAGTGGGCTTTAAAGCTCGATGATGTCCTGTGGGCCTACCGTACAGCTTTCAAAACTCCAATAGGCACCTTACCATAAAGGTTGGTGTTTGGCAAAGCTTGTCACTTACTGGAAGAGCTCGAGCATAGAGCTTATTGGGCCATTAAGAAACTGAACATGGACTTTGAGAAAGTCGGTGAGAAGCACCTCTTGGAACTCAATGAGTTGGAGGAGTTCCGTGCTCAAGCTAATGAGAATGCCAAACTCTACAAGGAGCGCACTGCTAGATGGCATGACAAAAAGATCACCTCATGAACCTTTCTTCCTGGACAAAGAGTTTTACTTTTCAATTCACGTTTACGTTTGTTTCCAGGTAAGCTTAGAGCACGTTCGTCGGAACCCTTTGTCATTGTAAAGGTGTCCCCACATGGAGTTGTGGAGTTACAAAGCAATGATGGAACAACCTTCAAAGTGAATGGTTAACGATTGAAGCACTACATTGGTGATGTAGAACATCGAATTGATAACCTTGCTTTCATTGAATGGTCAACTCGTTCAGTCTAGCTAAGAGACCTTAAAGTAAGCGCTTGTTGGGAGGCAACCCAATTTTATAACTTTAATTATTTTTCTTATTTATTTTAATTTAAAAAATCACAGAGTCACTCATATGCTTTCTTATTTTTCAGAATCATGGTTCATCACAAAAAGTACTTTTTCCACCAAGCCTGTTTGGTGGCCTCCCGCTTGCTCCCAGACTTGTTTTTCTTTGTTTGATGCTCTTTTGCATTGAAGACAATGCATGATTGTAAGTTTGGGGTGGGAGGTGTCACTCGTACTTTTGTGTGTGTTTTCTTATCCAATGCATGTTTGTGAGGTTTCAATGACCATATGCATGTTAATGAAATTTCGAAATTTTGTTTGAAAATTTTGGAGCTTTCAAAGATAATGGGAATGTTTTTATGGTTGTGAGCTTTTGATGTTGATTGCCCATGATGAGATTCGAATTTGCATGATAGATGACTTATTGTAGAAATAGGATAGCATTATCTTGAGTTAAATTCATTTTAAGTCCCTCTTAAAATCTCTCATATTCTTGAGCACGTAGCCACTTTAATTTAGAATCTTTAACTGGAAAAAGGATTAAGTTAGGTGTATTTTTTCGTCACCCCGAAAGGCCTCATCGGTTAGAGAGTTGAAATGTATGATGGTTTGTAATCTTAGACAAAGGAAACAGAAAAGAGTATACATGCCTTTGAAAAAAAGTGTACACAAAATATATGAGCTTTAAATGCCGATCCTTTAAAATATTAAACTTGTAACGAGTATACATGGATGGGGTAGAAAGAGCTGCCTTTGCTATGGTCAGTAAGAACGCATGGGAATTGACTAAGTAGGAGTCCCTACAGTGAATGTGTGAAAGCTAGTACCCCTAGGTAAAAGAATTCAAGTTTAGGGCCCCTGAAAAATGTGATTGAATGGCACCTTAGTGGACATATTACTCGCTTGAAATGTGTGGATGCTTGAAAATTGGTGCATAAGCTAGAGTAGGGGGAAAACTAAGGAAGCTCTCTTAAACCCCAATTTGAGTTTTAACATTTTGAATTAAATGAGGCTTGCACACGCATACGTGGGAGATAGCAAGATTTGGCATTGAATAATTATACCAATATAGATATGCTTGCATGTTTCTACTTGAGCTCTTAAATGCTATTCTCCGAGACATGAGTCTTAGCACACTGCTCATTTAAACTCCCTTTATTTGATTCTACTCTTTACTCGGGACTAGCAAATCTCTAAGTTTGGGGTGGTGAAAAACGCTTGAAAATGTTTTTTATTCTCTCAAATTAATGGAGTTTCTACTAGATTTCACTTGCTTGTTAGTGGTTTTCAGGTCAATAAAGAAAAATAAGAATCAAATGCCAAAAAAACCAAATCGAGCCAAAATCAAGAAAAAAGAGGAAAGAATCACAAAAATCCCAAAAATAGGGCAGCTCCGCGTTGCCACGACGCTTTTTTCCGAGAGCATAAGTTAAGCAAAGTGCAGCAACGCCGGTACGGTGTTGCGACTCAGTGCTGAGGGTAGGATTGACTAACGCATAGTGCGACAACACCACCCTTTTTATGTCGGTCAGCGCAGAAGTGCCAACTTTCCTACTTTGAAAAATAGATAATTTTGGAAAGAAATTTAGGTGACCAAGTCTATAAATTGAAGGGTTTCCAGCAATCCTAGGCATTAGAGATCAACACAATACAGTGTTTCGAAGAGTGAGTTGGCTACAAGGAAGAGAGAAGAGAGTTTTAGAGAGAGTTTGGTGCCGTTCGAGTTCCCAACGTGAAGACTAAGGACAACTTTGCGGTTCCTCCTCAATCAAGGGCTTCTTTTATAGTAGAGTTTTTTTTTTCTTTACACTCTTTCTATGCACAAAATTGGTCTTGAACATGTTGCCTAAAGAAGTGGCTAGACTCTTTAGTTTTAGGGTATTAATGAATTGTTTATGAAGTTATGTTAATATTGTAGACTCTTCATGGTTTTGTTGCGATGAATATGTTTTTCATTGTTATTGTGCTTACTATTTACTATTGTTGATTGGCCATGATTGAATGTTAGATTAGATGTATGATTGAAATAATTGTATGTGCAATTGGATCTAAATTGTTGTTAATCTATCATGCAAATAGTTAGGTTAACAATAAAAGTTGATGAAAACTACTCCTAATGTCATGTATATATTGGTTTCAAGATGTTAGTAATCAATTAGGTTACATGAGAAAATGTTGTTTTTTATAGAAAATAACCCGGATTTATATTTCTAGACTTAAGCATATGAATTGCAATAAAATCCATGAACCCTAGAATGTTGCATAATGAATTAAACAAGGATTCAATACCGTAGAACTCTTGACTCTTGTATTTCAACTTTACTTGCTTTCCTTTTTAGCTTTCCCTAAAACACAACTTGAAATCAAATCCTCAAATAAATTTGATTCAATTCTAGAATAGCTAAGTGACTTAAACCTTCACAATTGGATCCTTCGTGGAACGATATTTGGAACTTAACTATCTTATATTATAACTTGACTCATACACTTGCGGTAACACGGAAAGTGCACATCAAATTTTTTGCGCCGTTGCCGGGGATCCAAAGAACGATTTTTATTGCTTAATATTCATAAGAATTGATAGATCTTACTTTGAGGTGTATATTATTTTGGTTGCTAATTTTTTCGATTTATGCCTCGTGACAATACTAACCTTCTCCCTCTTGATCTCGAGATTGATAGGACGTTTAGAAGAAATCTAAAGGTTCAACATAATCCCACTGAGGAGATGGTGGATGAGATACCCAAGGCAATTCAAGATTACTTTCAACCGACGCTACCAGCAAATCAACTCGGTATTATGAACGTGCCTATCAATATCAACAACTTTGAGCTAAAATCGAGGTTGATTCAAATCGCTAGAGAGCTTGACTTTAGAGGAAGAACAAATGAAGATTCTCATAAGCATCTACGCTCTTTCTTAGAGATATCAGAACCGTAAAGATGAATGCAGTGTCTAATGATGCTATTAAACTAAGACTCTTCCCTTTCTCTTTACAAGACCGAGCCAAGGATTGGTTAGAAACCATACCTTCAGATAGTATCACTACGTGGGAGATCTTGGCTCAAGCTTTCTTGAACAAATATTTTCCACCAGATAAGTCTCAAAGGCTAAGAACAATATAAAATGTACTTTTTAAATGGGGCCACTACGCTGATCAACATAAAATGGTAGCGCTGCTACGCTGTGACATGGCACTGTGGCGCTGTGAGTCAATGAATCCTACCCTCAGCACCGAGTCGCAATGCCACGCCAACGCTGCTGCACTTGCTTTTGGCTTGGTTTAGTTCTTTTGGCTTTCGATTCTTGTTTTCTTTATATTGACCTGAAAACCGTTGCCTATTTTTGGGAATTTTTGGATTCTTTCCTCTTTTTCACTTGATTTTGGCTCAGTTTGGTTCTTTTGTCTTTTGATTTTTGTTTTCTTTATATTGACCTGAAAACCACTGGCAAACAAGTGAAATCTAATAGAAACTTCCTTAATTTAAGAGAATAAAAAACACTTTTCAAGCGATTTTCATGTGTGCCTCAAGAAGAGGTGGTAAGTGTTCTAAACTCATGCCATGCCTTCCCTTATGGAGGTCACTTTGGACCCACTAAAATTGCATCTAAAGTATTTCAGTCAAGTGGTGTCACACCCTACTTTTTAAGAAAATGAAGCGTTGAAGAGTCTATGAAGAAATGAGGTAAAAGACCATGTTGGACGCATGGTCAGGACTAGGTAACGCATGGTAAGGGTGGACGCATGGAAGTAAACCGAGAAGGGAAAGATGTGAAACACATAGAGGAAGAAATGGAGAAGCATTTATTCGTTATAAATATGAGAGTTGGACGCATGGTATGATGTGATGAGGTATAAATGCATAGTATTGCACGTTTGTCATTGACGCCTAGTGGCATATGTAACCACTGGTTTATAATAGTGCAGTTCTGCATTAAAGGTGAAATCACAAATGGTGGTGTGAGCTGAAGCAGTCGCCGCGTTGGCGGGGGAAAGGACCATACTTGGCTTACCATGCGTTGGCAAGGTTGTTATGCGTTGAGATCCCTATGCGTTGAAGACAGAATTATCTCTATGCGTCAAAGACAGTAGTATAGTTGGCTGAGAGTTAGAAAAGTGAGCAGTGAAGCTCAAACCTTAAAGGAAAATTCAACTAACGCATGAGGGCGTTGTATTGAATAATAGTTGTTCATTGGGAATGTTGGACGCATAAGATCAGCTTATAAAGGCCAGGTGGCTTTGTATAGATTTAACACCTTATTAGTAAGAGGTGTTGAAGGCATGTCAAGTGTTTCATGCAAGGTGACACTTGGATTAATGCATGGTTAATGAAGCATGCAGAGTGACATGTGGCAAACAAGTGGCAAAAGGAGAGAAGAAGTTGGATGGCAAGCTCCCTATAAATAGAACTTTGAGGGAAAAGGAGCAACAGTTGACTCTCAAAGAAGAATTCTGGAGAGAAAAAGAGAAGAAGGCAGCAATACGTCCGTAGAAGGAGTATGCGGCCAAGAAAGAAGGTGAACGCAGCGTCCAGAGTTAGGTGATGCGTTCAAGTTGGATCTTGTGTCCAAGTGAGGGTGACGCATCCGAAAAAGAAGTAAGAAGAGTTGGGATGCACTTCGCCGAAGTATCAACCTTGCGTTGAAGGGCAGGGTTGTGTTAAACCGAGCTGGCAGAGGGAAATGGAGCTTTGTGTTTCTGAGACTAAAACGCTGCGTCCAAGAAGCTCGAGAAGAGAAAATAGAGGAAAGGAAGAAGAAGTATTCTTTGGCAATACAGGTGAGTAACACCTGCGTTTTATAAAAATAAATGAGTTCTTTATGAATGTAATTCTACGGGTTTGAATAAAATAATGCATGCATTTTCATATATGTAAAGCATACGAATATGTAATTTATAGAGACATGAGCATGCGTTTAGAAACATGAGCATGTGTTTAGAGACATGTGTATGCGTTTTACTTGTAAACTTTCAGAAAGTTGAGTAAAACATGGTAACTTTGAGAGTGCTGGGTAACGCATGGTGATTGATTGAAACTTGTATTCATGATTTTTCTAAAAAGCATGGTGTTATATGATTTCCAGAAAGACTTGAAAATAGACTTGTATGAAAAGCATGTTGGTTGATATTAAAGCTGGAAAATGAATTTAGCATGCTGATGATGTTTTCATGAAAGATTTGGAAACGGTTAAGTTATGTGCTATTAATATAATGTTTCCAAAATATGTATGGTGTTTTATAAAGCTTTGAAAAGAGACCCCAATGCTCAAGGACTCGTAGAAGGCATTGTGGGTAGCCCGAGTTATAAAAGGTACCCAATGCTCAAGGACTAGATGAAGGAAAATGGGTAACCAGAAAATGGAAATGGGACCCAATGCTCAAGGATAAAAGGAAGGCATATGGGAAGCCCGAGTAATAATATGCTTGTGCACATAGAAGAATATATATACACGACGCTGAGGTGTTGAGATTACTCCACACAGCGAAAGGTAAATGATGTTGAGGAGCGTTGAGCTCTGCTCCGCCTCAACTAGGGAAAAAGTGTTGAAATGAATGAATAGGTACACATGATATAACCAAGAATTGATCATGTTATAAACTGATTTTCAGTGTGATGTTCTATACGAGTTCAATCAGTTTTATACTTAAAGTATAATGTTTTTCAGAAATTGTTACTCATTGAGCTGTTAGCTCATGCTTTCAAATGTTTTCCATTTTCAGGTAGCATGATAGTTCCCGTTGCCGATCGAAGTTGAGGTTTGTCAAGAGCATGTGGATGGAGAGGTTGACAGTGGGTTACGTGAAAGGGTAGTCGGTAACTGCTGTCTTCACATCTCTTCTCGGGTTATGGAGGATAATCTGAGAGGGGGTGTGACAGGTGGCCTTCTCTTTTTAAGGATTGTTGTACTTTTGTTTAATCATGTGATAGGTGCCAACGTACTGGCAATATTTCTAGACATCATGAGTTTTCCATGAAACCTATCTTGGAGGTGGAGCTCTTTGATGTCTGGGGTATTGACTTTATGTGACCTTTTCCTATATCTTTTGATAGTTGCCTATATGTTCTAGTTGCAGTTGATTATGTACCTAAGTAGGTAGAACCCATAGCTACTAGGACCAATGGGCTCTCACTTTTGCAATAAATTGTTTGATTCCATGATGCAAAAGTATAGTGTTAATTATAAAATTGCCACAGCTTATCATCCTCAAAGTAATGGTATTGTTGAGGTATCTAATAGGGAAATCAGGCAGGTTTGGAAAAGACTGTCAAGATCAATAGGAAGAATTGGGCTCTAAAGCACAATGATGCATTATGGGCCTACCGTATAGCTTTCAAAACCCTAATAGGTACTTCACCATATAGGTTGGTGTTTGGAAAAGCTTGTCACTTACTGGTAGAGCTCGAGCATAGAGCTTATTAGGCCATCAAGAAGCTGAACATGGACTTTGAGAAAGCCGGTGAGATGGAGGAGTTCTGTTGAAAAGAAATACTCGAGGATTTGGACATAACAACCTTGTTGACGAAGAAGACCTTTAGATCTCAAACTCAAACACCCCAAATCAAGATGATCTCAGCCCCTAAGAATGGCTAGATGACAGATTACATAGACAATCAACAAAACCACGGTCGAAGAAAGCTTGCGACTCCCATCAATCCTTGATCTTCAAAGCACTCCACAAGAAAGATCAATCAAGTCCAGCTTGAATGATTCTAGACATGCAACCTAAACACCATAGAATTGCAAAAGAAAAATAGCACAAGGCTAAAAGAAAGCTCCAAGGCTTTTTTTTTTCTACATTTTCCAAGTCTCTTCCCATGTCTCCTTCTTGAACAATTACAATATTATATAGGCCTCAAAATCTAGCCCTAGGCAGTCTAAGCATTCAAAGAATTGTAACACTCATAATTAATGACCATTATCAGCTATGACCTAAATGTAACATAAAACAAATAAAATGACTTAAAGACTAAAATTATATTTAATTAATACAATAAATCCGAAAATACTTCTTTTTAATCAGCAACCCATCATTTTGTAACCAACTTTGAGTTTTGAACCCCTACTTGAACTCTTTGTTCCATAAATGAAGTTTGATTCTTCATAAATTTCACTCGACTTCACCTAATTTTTATTCTTTGGTTAGTGTAAACTTGGACATCATAGATGGCTCCTTCTTGTTCTTCATATGGCATGATTGAGGTTCATCCATTCATATCATCTGTGCTCAAGCTTATGAGAATGTAAAACTCTACAAGGAGTGGACTGCTAGATGGCATGACAAAAAAATCACTCCACGGACCTTTCTTCCTGAACAAAGAGTTTACCTTTCCATTCACGTTTACGTTTGTTTCCAAGTAAGCTTAGGACAAGTTGGTCGGAACCCTATATCATTGTGAAGGTGTCCCCACATGGACCAGTTGAGTTACAAGCAATGATGGAACAACCTTCAAAGTGAATGGTCAACGATTGAAGCACTATATTGGTGATGAAGAACGCCGAATTGAGAACCTTGCTTTCATTGAATTATCAATTGGTTTGGTCTAGCTAAAAGACCTTAAAGCAAGAGCTTATTAGGAAGCAACTCAATTTTATTGCTTGCTTTATTTTTCTATATTTTATTTTCAGAAATCATGGAGTCGTTCATATGCTTTCTTCTTTTTCAAGATCATTGTTCATCATACAAAATACCCTTTCCACCAAACCTGTTTGGTGGCTTCCCGTTTGCTCCTTGACTTGCTCTTTCTTTGTTCAATGCTCTTATGTATCGAGGACAATTCATGATTCTAAGTTGGGGTGGGAGGTGTCACTCGTACTTTTGTGTGTTTTCTTATCTTGTTATGCATGTTTTTGAGATTTCAATGATCATATGCATGTTAATGAAATTTTGAAAATTTTTTTTGAAAAATTTTGGAGCTTTTTAAGATAATGGGAATGTTTTTATGGTTGTGGGCTTATGATGTTGATTGCCCATTATGAGATTCGAATCTGCATGATAGAAAACTTATTGTGGAAATAGGATACGACTATCTTGAGTTAAATTCATTTAAGTCCCTCTTAAAATCTCCCATATTCTTGAGCACGTAGCCACATTAATTTAGAATCTTTAACTAAAAAAATAATTAAGTCAGGTGTATTTGGTTGTCGCTCCGAAAGGCCCCACCAGTTAGAGAGTTGAAATGCATGATGATTTGTAATCTTAGATTAAGGAAAAATAAAAGAGTATACATACCTTTGAGAAAAAGTGTACACAAAATATATGAGCTTTTCATGCCTATCCTTTTAAATGTTAAACTTGTCATGAGTATGCATGGATAGGGGTAAAAAGAGCTGCCTTTGGTGCGATCAGTAAGGACGTCTGGGAATTGACTAGGTACGAATCGCTACAGCGAATGTGTGAAAGCTAGTACCCCTAGGTAAAAGAATGCAAGTTTAGAGCCCCTGAAAAATGTGATTGAATGGCACCTCAGTGGACATATTACTCACTTGAAATGTGTGGATGCTTGAAAATTGGTGCATGAGCTAGAGTAGGAGGAAAACTAAGGAAGCTCTCTGAAGTCTCAATTTGTGTTAGCATTTTAAATTAAATGAGGCTTGCACACACACACATGGGAGATAGCAAGAGTTGGCCTTAAATGACTATACCAATATCGATATGCTTGCATGTTTCTACTTGAGTTCTTAAATGCTATTATTTGAGAGATGAGTCTTTAGCACACTTTTCGTTTAAACTCCCTTTATTTGATTCGACTCTTTGCTCGGGACTAACAAATCTCTAAGTTTGAGGTGGTGAAAAGCGTTTGAAAAGTGTTTTTTATTCTTTAAGTAAGGGAGTTTCTATTAGATTTCACTTGTTGCTAGTGGTTTTCAGGTATAAAGAAAATAAGAATTTAAAGCCAAAAGAACGAAAACGAGCCAAAATCACGCGAAAAAGAGAAGAAAATTACAAAATCCCTAAAAACAGGGCAGCGCCGCGTGACCAGCTCGGCGCTTCCACGATGCATTTTCCCGAAAGCATCAATCAAGTAAACGTAGCAGCGCTGACGCAGCATTATGACTCGGAGTTGAGGGTAGGATTTAGTGACGCAGAGCGCTGTGATGCCATCTCATAGCACGGTAGCACCACCCTTTTATTTCGATCAGCATAGCGGCACCATCTTATAGCACCACGGTGCCAGCTTTCCTCTTTTGAAAAATCTACAATTTTGGAAAAAAATTTGGGTAGCCAAGTCTATAAATTGAAGGGTTTCCAGCAACCCTAGGCATATAAAACAACACAATACAGAGCCTCAAAGAGTGAGTTGGCTGCAAGGAAGAGAAAAGAGAGTTTTAGAGAGAGTTGGTGCCATTTAAGTTCTCAGCGTGAAGACTAAGGACATCTTGGCAGTTCCTCCTCAATCAAGAACTTCTTTATAGTAGATTCTTCCTTTCTTTACATTCTTTCTATGGTGAAATTGGTTTTGAACATGTTTCTTAAAGCTATGAGTGGCTAGACTCTTTAGTTCTAGGGTATTGATGATTTGTTTGTGAAGTTATGCTGATATTGTAGACTCTCATGGTTTTGTTGTAATGAATATGCTTTTCATGGTTATTGATATGAACGGAGGAACCTTAAACATGCAGTATGAACATCAAAGATGAGCCATACATGTTATCCAAGTTTACACTAACAAAAGAAGAAGATTTATGTGAAGTCAAGTGGAATTTGAAGAATCAAGGTTTATTTAATGAATAAAGACTTCAAGCTACTTCAAATGGGATAACATTTACTCTTGGATGGCTAAAAATGCATGGAATATGGATGAAAAATATTAATCTTGAATTTCTTGTATTTATTAAAATTTTCAGTTTTGAGTCATTTTATGTGATTTTATGTTACAATTTGATCATGGCTTATAATGGTCATTAATTATGAGTGTTACTGTAACACCCCCATCCTAGATATTTATATATATACCTATATCTTTACCTAGGAGTGAGTGTTACCTATTCTGTATTCTGTTAACACTGTTATATACAAATTTCTATATCATAACCAGCTAGCAATTTGCTTAGCCTTTACAATAGTTATGCAAAAATTTTCTGATAAGATAGCATCATAAGTAAGATTTAAAAGGGTATGTTTAAAGTTTACAGGTATGCCTGGTGATCCTCACAAATGCCACTCAAAATAAGTACAATTTGTAATACCCTATCTCCAAAGAACCTAGGTATTCAAATGGCTAGTAAGGATAAAAGGATAAAAGATGTGGATTAACGGAACTTTTAAAATGAAAAAGTTAAGTTTGTGGAATTATTGAATAATGACCAAGAAATTCTGTGCGTTGAAATGAATGATATTAGGAAAAGGGTGAGAATGAAGGACTAAAGGAATAGTTGGAAATTGGCTGAAGTTAGATGTATTTTGGTAATCAGGTTGACGCATAGATGGATAAGTTCTGACGCATGGTAATTTATACTGAGGATTTGAAAAGGGACACAAGAACTAGGAGGAAGAGGAAAATGCATGACTTATACTTAATTTTGGAAATGTTTAAGCTATGAAATTAAGTTTTAATGATGGCAAGTTAAATGGGGTGAAGTACTATGCGTCGATGATGTAAAGTGAAGTAGAACCATCACGTAGGAAAAGTACCTTGCGTTGGAAAGGTTGACAATGCATTGGGAAGTGAAGTTAAGGAAAGTAATGCGTTAGGCGTTGTGAAGAGCAATAGTACGGAGGAAAAAGGAACAAGAACTATTGAGTATTGATCACGACTATGCGTTGGTAAGCCATGCGATAAGCTGTAACTATGCGCTGAATGTCACACCCCATCCCAGATACACCATATACCTAGGAGTGAGTGTGAAATTGCACTCTCTATATAACATATTGAAACTAGATGCCAGTTAAATCTCAAATAGAAACACCATTGCTATTAAAATATTTGAAAACATACAATCTGTCGTCAAGTATTCTTTACATATATATATAGTGATACAAAACAATTCTCTTAACACTCATAAGGAACATGTACACTACAAAATATGAACTCCAACTGAATATTTACAACTATCCCAGAGGTCTGCTTCAAGATATGCCCAGACGAGATACTTCTGTAGGCTAGGCATCCCGGACACGCTCGCTACCTGAAACGACAAATAAACAAACAAATTGAGTGAGCTTAAAGCCTAGTGAGTGACTAAATTCATTCAACTATCACTAACAAACATGAGCTAGCATAGCCATTAGTAACCACTACATATCGCATTTCAGATAGTTTTTAAACTTCTTATGCTATTGATCACACCAATATCAACATCCTTATTATCTCATGGCAAATAACTAACTCTTGTTGTGACAAAGCACAACTTAGCTCTTTCATATTCCAGTACAAATTCTTATTTCTAATAACAGATAAAAGTCTAGTCATCATGTTTCACAAATTTGCAAACTATCGAGTGCCTTCACATTTCTGTCCCTCAGCACCGAATTTGATTATGTCACCATTACCATGTGCCTTCACACGAAGTCCCTCAGCCCTGGTATCCAATCAAATCTCCGCTCAAGTGCCTTCACTCAAGGTCCCTCAGCACGAGCTAGTATATGATGGATTTCTACATGCTTTCACTCAAAGTCCCTCAGCATTGAAATCCATTCCACTTAACTATTCAAGTGCTTTCACGCGTGGTCCCTCAGCACTGAATTTCATGTTCACATTCACTTAGGCTTTCACCATAAGATCCCTCAGCCATATTTACATGTAGACACTAAAGTCAGTTTCCTTTAAACTTACTAGCACAACATACTCACTATGAATACCACAGAGTACCATAATTTCTTACCAAATAATTATACTAAAAGTAACCACAAGATATAGTATAAAGTCACTCACAACTTGTCTCGGCTCTAAGTGGATTATAAGCCTCCTCGATTTCTTCCTGGCCTGAAAATACACATTTCTCACGTTCAGTTTTCCTTAATCTTCCTTTTTCCTTAACACTCATTAATAACATTACTCCACAGACAAGCTAAAGACTACCAGCGAAACCTCATTACATATTACTGTACCAGCGATACTAGGTTGAACGTAACTAGTGAGACTACCTAAGGAGCGACACCCATCGAGACTTCAGCGAGAATTGTGAGACGCAAAGCCCCTCTTGCGTAACAGCGACACTTGTTTCACTGCCCTGTCTCTCGCTCTTTCAGCGATACTACTGCTGTAGCAGAACAGTTTCCCTCTTTCTTTCTTCTTCCTTCTCCAACCTGCTAAACATCAAATTCTGGTCAATTTCAGAACTTACTTTCTTCTACAAACTTATTAAGGTGTAAGTTCTTCATCTTACCTCAAAATTTCACGAAGAATATCCTCTCCGTTTAGGACATATCCTTCAACAACTCCAAGTTGCTCCTAATTATCCGACAATTCAGCTCCAATCTTTTCTATCTGGAGTTTGACACACATTTATACAAGTTCAGCTCAAGCACCCTTCATGAAACTTGCTAAAAATTGAGTTAACCTTAATGACCTCAGAATTCTGGCCTTAACCACCGTTTCCTCAGTTCGTTCTTCCTCCAAAACCGAACGTTACTCTGAGTGAGTAACACCAGCTGAGTCCTCTGCTCCAGCTCAAGTTTCTTCCACGGTAACGACGAGATTTCCACCCCAAATCGACATGAACATCTTCTTCTACCTCCCTCCGATGTTTAGCTTCGAAATGGACTCAACTCAAGCTCTGAAATGTAATTAAAACAATTGAATTCTCGGTCCACTTATATATATACCACCAACTTAATCTCCATTTCATCTCTATACAATAATCTATTCAACGCATACCTTCTATGTTTGGCTTCAGCAACGCACAGCCTCTAATTATGTTGCTTTTTCAAGACTCCCTCGTCAGACGGTTAACAAACGCATTATTCTCCCGGCCAACCTTCCTTACCCAATGCATACCCACTTTCGACGCATGGTAGTGTTCACCGCATAGTGGTCTCATCGCAAATTGGCTCTCAACCGCCTAATGGCCTTCAACTTTCAACGCCTTGCAGCCTTCAATGGGTTTATTGCAAGATAATCTTCGATGCAGGGTGGCTCTCCACGCCTTGTGACCTCAACGCATCGTGGCCTCAACACCTAACAGTTTTCTCTCACCTCTGTGTCCACGCCAAAACTACTTCCATCAAGGCGTGTTGTCACCAACGCATAGTTGATACTTAGCCATTTTTCTGCCCCCATTCACATTCCAGCCAACTATTCCTACCAAAACGCCCATCTCCTGGCCTCTTCTTATCTTGCTTTCTCACAAGATTAAGTACGGGGCTTACACTAAAGGTTAGCGATGGATTGAAAAACTATGCGATGGGCAGCGGCTAGGCGTTGGGAGTTTGCTATGTGCTATGAAGGTTCATTGGGCTGATCAAGAAGTCCCCGAAAATGGTATAGCATGTGCGGGAGAGGCCGTTAAGCGTTGAAGGTTTTTATATTGGAAAAATTTCTATGCGTTGAAGAATTTCTATGCGTTGATAAGGCGACGCGTTGAGAAAACTGAAATTCTTAATAGTTAATAATTGAGAAACAACCTTACTTAGAAATGGTCTTATGAGCTAACAAAAAGGAAACTGAGTTCAGGCGTTGGATATGCTGTAGAGTTGAAAGCCAACCTAATAGGAGGAAACAATAGAAGGATGGATATTAGAATAATTGTTAAAGGAAACGGCTAAGTATGGGAGAAATTTGGAAGCAAAGCGTTGGGTATACCTAGTGGATGCATAGAAAGGTAACCTCGAAATCTAAAAGGTTGAATAAGAGGATTATAACTTGGTTTACGTTATACACCCTGAAAGTACATCGATGTATAGGAGGTTAATGGAAATATTTACTGATGGCCGAGAGTGAAAAGTGAAATAGCAGAGTACGGGATAAAGTTTATGCGTTGAGAAGGTTATCAGCTATGCGTTGAGAAGGTTATCAGCTATGCGTTGAGGAGTTCACGTGTTAAGGACGGCTATTAGCTATGCGTCGAGGGGCTTATGAGTTGAAGGTGGCTACCATTGGTTATTAAGGTTATACACTGAAGAGTTTAACTTCATGACAAATGGAAATGCGACTTCGATCTCGGGTAAATGCATAGGAAGAAATTAAGGAAGGAAATGGTTAAAGGAATAACCTTGGGATATAACCCAAGAACGCATAGAGGGATAATCAAGGAACCTTCCAGGAAGACGGACATGGACGCAGGATGAAGTAAAGGTGAATGCAAAAGGACAAACGCATAGAGGAAGAACTAGAGATGGATGGGGTTGTCAAGGGTAAATCACATTGTCAAAAGAAGGGTGAATGTACTAGAGAAGGATTTGTAGCTGAGAATGGATATAAAGAAAGAGAGTTGGACGCATGATAGTATGTGGTTAAGGCAGACGCATGATATTTTTATGATTAAGATGAAACGCATAGTAGTATGCGTTGATTTGAACTCCTAGTTGGATGTGGTGGAGAAATGGGGCTAAAGGTAATAAAGCTAAGAGTAAGGAAAGGGAGTAAAGAAGCTAAAATCTGGAGAAGGATTATATGGATGCATAGGAACACAAGGTTGAATGAATAGGTTGTGTATTGGATCATGATGAATGCATAAGATAAGTTTATTAAGGCCAAGTGGCTTTATATAGACTTGACACTTTAAAAGTAGGAGGTGTTAGAAAGCATGCTAAGTGTTTCATGCAAGGTGACGTTTGGATTAATGCATGGTTAAGTAAGCATGCAGCATGACATGTGGCAATCAAGTGGCAAAAAGAGAGGAGAAGTAGGATCGTAAGCCCTCTATAAATAGGACCCGGAGGGAAGAGTAACGATTGATGATTCGGATGTAAGAATTCTTGAGAGAAAGAGGAGAGCGAAGGCAGAAGAAGGAACCCTTGCGTCTGTAAAAAAAAAGAGGTTTGCGTCTAAGAAAAGAGGTGATAAGCACTTGAAAAGTGCTTATTATTCTCTCAAATTAAGGGAGTTTTATATTAGATTTCACTTGTTTGCTAGTGATTTTCAGGTTAAAACGAGGAAAATTAGAAGAAACGACTGAAAGATCAAAACCGAGCAAGAATATGGAGAAAAAGTGCTGAAAAACGCATCCTTGCTTGAAATGCATGATGCGCCGCGACGCTAAGGCAGCGCTGCCGCGGCGCTGAGGCTGAAGCGCATCAGCATGGACGCAAAGCAGCAACGCGGCGCTAGGAAGGCGCTGCTTCGACGCATACTTGGTGAACGCAAGACAGTGTCGCGGCGCTAAAACCCGAGAGCAACTTAATTTTTGTCGCAACGCTAGCGCCGCGGCGCTATGCGTCAGCGCCGCGGTGCCAGCGTTAATTTAAACGCAAGTTTTGTATTTTAGGTTAAAATTTTGGGTGGCCAAACTCTATAAATTTAGGGGTTTTCAGCAGCCAAAGGGGGTGAGAAATATCAAGAAGATCAAGAAAGTTGCAGAACAAAAGAAAGATCCAAAAAGGTGAGAATTAAGCTAGAGTTCCAAGAGTGAGTTAGCCGCAAGGAAGAGGAAAAGAGTTCGAGATAGTTTTGGTGCCCTTCGAAGTCCGACGCGAGAGCCAAGGAGTTCGTGACGGTGCTGCCTCAATCAAGAACCTCTTTTCAGTAGAGTTTCCCTATTCTTTACACTCTTTCTTTGATTCTTTTTACTCAATATGTTGCTTCACGCTATGAGTGGCTAAACTCTTTAGTTTTAGGGTTTTTGATGAATTGTTTGTGAATTCATGATAATTTTGTAGACTCGTGGTTTTGTTCAAATAAATATGCTTTTCATTGTTATTGTGTTTAATTCTTGAAGATTGGCCACCTTCACATGTTAGGTTAGATGTATGATCGAGAGATTATATGTTTAATTTGATCTATAACAATGAATCGTTGTTAATCTATCACAAGAGTAGTTAGGTTGACAATGAAAGTTGCTAAAGACTAGTTTTAATGCCATGTAATTTTGTATTGGTTTTAAGAGATTAACTATCAATCAAGTTGCATGAGAAAGAATTGTCTTTGAGAGAAGATAACTTGGAATTAAGTTTCTAGACTTAGGCATAAGAATTAAATCCATAAAATCTATAATTTTGCATGATGAAACAAACAAGGATTTGAAACCCTAGAACTCTCTTTGACTCTTGCAATTCTCCCTTTGATACTTTCTTGGCTTGATCTTTCTTTTTCCCAAAAACAAAATTTGAATTCCAATCCTCAAATAAAATTGATTCAATTCTAGAATAGCTAAATAACTTAACCTTCATAATTGGATCTCTAGTGGAAATGATACTCGGACTTAACCGTTTTATATTATAACTTGACCCGTACACTTGCGGTAAACACACAAAGTGGCACATCAGGAGGTTTGCGTCCAAGAAGGTCGACACTTCCAGAAGATCTTGTACGCTGCGTCCAACTGAGCAACCTTGTGGTTTAGAAATGCAAGCTTTGCATTCAAGGAGCTCAGGGAAACCGGATTTGAAGGAAAAAGAGAAAAAAATCTCTTAAGTAATTTGTGAGTGACACCTCTCTTCTTCAAATCAGTTTTTACTAAAAATGTCCTTTAAGATATGGTTTGTGATGAATTATTTGAAACGCAACTTGTTGTGGAAATATTGTATTGTAAATTAGCCTAACGCAAAGTCTTAAAGTATGTGATTATGCGTTCAACATGTCATGCGTTGAACATGCCATGCGTCCTACACTATACGTTGGTGATCTAGTCAACTTTTCCTATCCTCTACCCAAGTATAAGCAAAGGAATAGGTTTTCTCGGTGAGTCCGAGGTCGAACACAGGGATTATATTGATTTAGTATTTAGTTGGATTTCATGCGTTGCAGTGGTAACCAAGAAATAGTTGAGAGAATGAGTTTGTTTCTAATCTAAGGAAAGCGATAATATGTACACTAGATTAAAATTGTGGAAGATGGAAAGCATGCGACACAGCAAGTTCAGCTAAAGATGTGTGTGAATGGATAAAGAAAGGGTTCGGGTTGATTAACATCTAACGTCGGAAACGCACAGTAGTATTCTATTCATACTTGCGACTCTTCTCCCGGTTGTCAGCCGCTATGCGTTATATGTCTATAACGCATAGGAGAGTGTTAAGAACCAAGGTTGTCCCTATAGACAGGTAACACTACTTGGCCCTTGTCAATTGAGTTCCACAATCACTTACTCTCTCGAGCAGTCTGATTATTACTACTTATATCGATTTGTCAGATGGACATAAGCATCGGATTAAGCTCGCAATTGACAAGTTAAAATAGTTACCCTGTGGTTCCTAGCTAGATGCTAACGCAACTCTAGACCCTCGAGTGATTAGTTACTCATGGCTTGAAAGTATAAAGTGGACAGATGAGAAAAGTGAATAGACATGGAAGATAATTGTATTGATGAAAATGAGATACAAATTCTGATAAGTTCAATTCCTTGATACAAATCTAAAATTCAAGCAAGAACAGTAAGAAAGAATGCAGGGTAGGTGTCAATGTCTTGAGTCGCCCGGATGGAAGCATGATGATTTGTTGTGAAGTGGTGCGGCAGAAAGGAAGACTCTTCTCTCTCGAGCTATTTGTCTTCGGCTAAAGTCTGAGAGAACTCTGCTGTCACTTATGGAGTTCTTCTGAGAATCAACAACCTTTCTCCTCTCGCAGAGCTGTCCTTTTATAGATGATGAAATCGCAGTTAATGGCAAATCTGCTTGATTGGTGGAGAGATTGATACTGCGTTCATCTCGCCTGATTGCGTGATTCTCGGGCCAATTAAGATCCACCACTTAAGCCGCAAATCATGTCTGTTAATTATCCGTCAATCTCTCAAGATTCCGATCTGATTCTCAGCGCCTTGCCGTAACGGTTGTCTATGCGTCCATGCATAATTTGGTTGATGTCAACGCAACATAGGTTGCTAATGCGTAGTTATGCGTTGAGTTGTTGTTAACGCATTGTCAGGTTGTTTGCGTTCCATTCAGATCATGCGTCCATGAAGAACAGATTGCTAACGTGCAGTCCTGCGTTAATAAGTCATCAGTGCATCGTCTGCATTCCTGCGTGAAAACATGCGTTTTAGGCTTCACAAGTGGTAAAATCAATATCTTCATCAAAATTCAAGAGTATAACGCAAAGGAAGATTTATTAATGGAATTTATCATCAACTACCGCATGCTTCTCTTATTTAAACTCTATTTATCTATGAAAAAGGCTATAATAACTTGTATTTCTACAAGTTATCACATGATATTTGACCATATTGTTTATAATGGCATGTTTTATGTGATTGCTTTTAGATATTGAAACACATGTTTCCAAGATGTTGATTATCAAGAATTATACTGCTTTTTATGAAAGGTTTTAGATGAACTTTTTATGTAAACTGATTGATAAAATGTTTAAGAGGAGGCTTAGTGCTCATGGACTTGAGAAGGCACGTGAGTTTCCCCGGGACCCAGTACTCAGGGACATGAGAAGGTACTTGGGCAACCCACCATATTCCTATGTGCACATAGAGGTTGATTTGGCCGGTGCGTCGAGTTTTGCTCTGCATCAAGCCAAGGATGATTTCAACGTTGGGTGTGTTGAGTCTTGCTCCACCCCAACTAAGGTTGTTTTCGACGTTGAGAGCGCTGAGTCTTGCTCCACTTCAACTAAGGGAAGAGATTGAAAAACCAAACGGTTTTCTGTTTAATCATTCTGGAAAACGATTCTATTGATTTGGAACAAATTTACGAGATTGATAAAGTTTTGTGAAAAATCTGTTTCTGTTGAATTATCGTGTGAAATCCTTGTTTTAATGCGTATTAATGTAATATGCCTGTTTTCGGAAAAAAAAATAGTTTTACCAACACTAGTCACTCACGGGGCTTTGGCTCACGTTTTCCATTTTTTTTCTAATTTTCCAGGTAGCAAGCGAGTTCGGGATGTTTTGCCTACGCAAGAACCTCGTTGGGGCCGTCTTTAGTGAAAATGGTTGGACAGTGAACCTTACAGAGGATTCAAGGTTGCTGTCTTCACATCTCCTCTCGGGTTGTGGAGGATAATCCGGGACACAATTTCTACATGGGGATGGGGTTTACAAGTTCCCAATTACAAAATTCTAATTTGGCTCAGACGAATCTTGATAGGCACCCCGAACATGTTTGCTACCTAGAAAGAAAACATCAGAGAAACAAGAAATCTATGAGCTACAATGCTCAGTGAGTGACTATCTAAAGTATAAACTCAATAAAAACATAACTACAATCATTCGTATAAACTGCTTGGTCATGCTTCATAAACTTGTAAATAACTATAACTTGTAAATAACTATCATCACATAAATGAATATCTTTTCATTGAACCTTTGTTGAGGAAGAGCGAACTCAACGCACCCAACATCAATAAGCCTTAGCTATGTGGAGTAATCTCAACACATCAGCGTCAGATGCCTTTTATTCTGCTTATAACTCTGTCTGATCTCGGGCTGCCCGTGTACCTTCTCATGTCCTTCGGTACTAGGGTCCTAGGGAATACTCAATCACCGTCTCTATATCCTTTGGTGAGAGCTTCATAGAAATACTAGGGCTGCCCATATGCCTTCACATGCCCTTTAGCATTGGGTCCCAATAGAATCTTTCTAGTGCACTGACATGCACATCACATTTATCATAAATTAACAATAATCATGATATCTCAGGCTTCATAAAATACTAGGGCTGCCCATATGCCTTCACGTGTCCTTCAATATTGGGTCCCATTCGAATCTTCCTAGTGCACAGACATGCACAATACATTTATCATAAATTAACTATAATCATGATATCTTAGAATTCTCAGAACATTCATCTAGCAACTAGCTTGGTAAAGCTTAGAACATTATCTGATACAGTATCAAACTCTATCTCACATATAAGATATGTGCTAGTTTCATACATAGGAGTACACTTCAACTCATGCTTCATAGATATTATTAAGCATATAGAAAATAATATTCAAGTTAGCTTATCTCAGGCCATAAAGTCACTCACGACTTATTCCGGGCTCCGAGCAGGTTATATGCTTTCCCTAGCTTCTCTTGACCTGTAAACACACCTTTTTGTGTTAGACATTTCTAATATTCCTCTTTATATTCACTATGTTTGCTTAAACATCTCAAACATGGTTTTCATCACTAGTCCCTCTCTTGTTTACAACTTATCATAATGAGCGAGATTCACAGGTATCAGCGAGATTATTAGGTTAAACTTGTAAGCCCCGTACTTGACTTTGTGAGAAGGCAAGATAAGAAAAGATCAAGAGATGGGCGTTTGGTAGGATAGTCGGCTGAAATGTGTGTGGGGGCAGAAAAAATGGCTAAGTATTAGCTATGCGTTGGTGGCATTATGTCTTGATGGAGGTAGTTTTGGCGTGGACACAGAGGTGAGGGAAGGCTGTTAGGCGTTGAGGCCATGAGGCGTTGAGGTCACGAGGCGAGGAGAGCCACTCTGCGTCGAAGGTTATTATGCGATGAACGCATTGAAGGTCACAAGGCATTGAAAGTTGAAGGCCACGAGGCATCGAGAACCAATCTGCGATGAAGGTCACTATGCGGTGAACGCTACCATGCATTGAAAATGGGTATGCGTTGGTGCATAGAAGGTTGGCCGAAAGAACAATGTGTTCGTCAGCTATCCGGCGAGGGAGTTGGGAAATTGTAACATACAAAACCGAGACTGTGCGTTGCTGAAGCCAAGTACAGAAGGTATGCGTTGATTAGATTATTATATAGAGACGAAGTGGAGTTTAAGTCGGTGGTATATATATAAGTGGACCGAGAATTCAATTGTTTTGATCACATTTCAGAGCTCGAGTTGATTCCATTTCGAAGCTAAACAACGAAGGGAGGTAGAAGAAGGTGTTCATGTTGATTTGGAGTGGAATTCTCGTCGTTTCCGTGGAGGAAACTTGAGTTGGAGCGGAGGACTCAGCTGGTGTTACTTAATCAGAGTAACGTTCAGTTTTGGGGGAAAAACGAACTGAGGAAACGGTGGTTAGGGCCGAAATTCTGAGGTTAGTAAGGTTAACTCGATTTTTAGCAAGTTTCATGAAGGGTACTTGAGCTGAATTTGAGTAAATGTGTGTTAAACTCCAGGTAGAAGAGATCGAAGCTGAATTGCCGGATGGTTAGGAGCAATTCGGAGTTGTTGAAGAATATATCTTAAACGGAGAGGACATTCTCTATGAGACTTTGAGGTAAGACGAAGGACTTATGTCTTTATAAGTTTGTAGAAGGATGTAAGTTCTGAAATTGGCCAGAATGCGATGTTTAGCAGGTTAAAGAAAGAAGAAGAAAGGAAGAAGAAGAACTGTTCTGCTACAGCAGTAGTATCGCTGAGAGAGCGAGAGACTGGGCAGCGAAGCAAGTGTCGCTGGTAACGCAAGAGGGACTTTGCGTCTCACAATTCTCGATGAAGTCTCGCTGGGTGTCGCTCCTCAGGTAATCTCGCTAGTTTTGTTCAACCCGATATCGCTAGTGCAGTATTATGTAGTGTAGTTCCGCTGGTAATCTCACCACAGAATGTAGAGTAACGTTACTTGTGAGTGTCTTGGAGAAAAGAGAGTTTGGAGATGAAACAAGCATAGGGTTTAATTATGTATATTTAATGAGTATAAAGAAACGGAAGTCTAAGGAAAACTTAACGTGGAAAATGTGTATTTTCAGGCCAGGAAGAGCTCGGGAAGGCATATAATCCACTTAGAGCCGAGACAAGTTGTGAGTGACTTTCTACTATATCTTGTGGTTACTTTTAGCATAATTATTTGGCAATGGATGAGTAGGAAGTTATGGTACGATGTAGTATTTGAAGTGATTATGTTGTGTTGGTAAAGATTAAAGGAAACTAGATATATTATCTAAATGTAATCATGGCTGAGGGACCTTATGGTGAAGGCCTAAGTGAATATGTAACGTGATACTCAGTGCTGAGGGACCATGCGTGAAGGCACTTGAGTAGTTAGGTGGAATGGATTTCAGAGCTGAGGGACCTTAAGTGAAAGCATGTGGAAATCCATCATATGTTAGCTCGTGCTGAGGGACCATGAGTGAAGGCACTTGAGCGGAGATTTGATTGGTTACCAGTGCTGAGGGACCTCGTGTAAGCCCCGTACTTAATCTTGTGAGAACGCAAGGTAAGAAGGGGCCAAGAGATGGACATTTAGGTAGGAGTAGTTGGCTGGACTATGATCAGGGCGGAAAAATGACTAAGTATCAGCTATGCGTTGGTGGCAACATGCTTTGATGGAAACAGTTTTGGTGTAAACGCAAAGGTGAGGGAGACTGTTAGGCGTTGAAGCCACGACGCGTTGAGGACATAAGGCGTGGAGAACCACCTTGTACCGAAGTTTATCTTGCGGCAAACGCATTGTAGGCAGCGTGGCGTTGGAAGTTAATGGCCATAAGGAGTTGAGAACTGATTTGCGATGAGGCCATTATGCGGTGAACGCTACCATGCGTCGAAAGTGGGTATGCGTTGGACAAAGAAGGTTGG
Source organism: Citrullus mucosospermus (assembly GCA_030954485.1). Lineage (NCBI taxonomy): Eukaryota > Viridiplantae > Streptophyta > Magnoliopsida > Cucurbitales > Cucurbitaceae > Citrullus > Citrullus mucosospermus. The sequence continues at coordinate 13,765,946 of CM062064.1, forward strand.
CCAAGAGAGAGTAATGATTTTGCTAACCATTTAGCGAGAGAATTTTGAAAAGAAACATCATCAGAGGCTGTGTGTGTTGCTGAAGCTGAACATAGAAGAGCTCGAGTTGGGTCCATTCTAAAGCTAAACATCGGAAGAAGGTAGAAGAAGATGTTCATGCTGATTTGGAGTGGAAATCTCATTGTAACCATGGAAGAAACTTGAGTTGGGTAGAGGACTCAGCTGGTGTTACTCCCTCAGAGTGACGCTCGGTTTTGGAGGAAGAACAAATTGAAGAAACGGTGGTTAGGGCTGAAACTTTTAAGGTTAGTAAGTTAACTCGATTTTTAGCAAGTTTCATGAAGGATGCTTGAGCTGAAATTGTATAAATGTGTATCAAACTCAGGAAGAAGAGATTAGAGCTGAATTGCCGGACGATTAGGGGTAACTCGGAGTTGTTGAAGGATATATCCTAAACGGAGAGGATGTTCTTCATGAAATCTGGAGGTTGAAGAAGGAAGAAGAAAGGAAGAAGAAAACGGTTCTGCTGCAGCGGTAGTATCGCTGAGAGAGCGAGAGACAGGGTAGCGAAGCAAGTATCGCTGTAACGCAAGAGAGGCTTTGCGTCTCACGATTCTCGCTAGAGTATCGCTGGGTGTCAATCCTCAGGTAGTTTCGCTGGTTACATCCAACTTAGTGTCGCTAGAACAGTAGTATGTGATGAATATCGCTGACAGCTTTTAATTGTCTAAAGAATAACGCTATTATTGTGTGTTAAAGGAAAAGAGAGATTATGAAAACTAAACATGAGGAATATGTGTTTTCAGGCCAGGAAGAGCTCGGGGAGGCTTATAATCCACTTAGAGCCGAGACCAATCGTGAGTGACCATTTGTTATATCTTGTGATAAATTTAGTATGCTTATTTGATGAGGAAATGTGATCCTTTGTAGTATTCATTATGAATGTGATGTGTTAGCAAGTTAAAATGGTACTAATGCTAATGTCTACATATAATAGTCGCTGAGGGACCTTATGGTGAAAGCTTATATGTAGGTGAGCATGAAATTAAGTGCTGAGGGACTTTGTGAAAGCACTTGAATAGCTATAAGGATTGGATTACAATGCTGAGGGACTATGAGTGAAAGCATGTAGTAACCCATCACATACTAGCTCGTGCTGAGGGACCATGAGTGAAGGCACTTGAGCGAAGATAGAATTGATTACCAGTGCTGAGGGACTACATTTGAAGGCACATGGTAATGTAAACATAATCGATTAAGTGCTGAGGGACAGAATGTGAAGGCACTAGATAGTTGCAGACCTGTGTGACATGAGAATTTGACATTTATACGTGTAAATAAAAAGGAGAACCTTAGTAACTCTCTGATATGTGATACGTAATGGTTACTAATGGATAAGCTAGCTCATATTTGTTAGTGATAGTGAATAGATGTAGTCACTCACTGGGCTTTTTGCTCATTCAGTTTGTTGTTGTTTGTCGTTTCAGGTAGCGAGCGTGTCCGAGACGCCTAGCCTACAGGAGAATCTCGTCTGGGCCTATCTGGAAGCAAACCTCTAGGATAGTTGTAAATACCTAGTCTGTGCATATGTCTTGTAATGTGCATGTTTCCTATGAGTGAAGGGGAGATGTGTTGTATTATATATATATATATATATATGCAGAAAATGCTTGTTGGGAGATTGTGTCTTTTCCTAGTATTTCAATAGAAGCATTGTTTTAGATTTGAGATTCATCTGGTATCTATTTTCATTATGTATTTGATGGAGAACAGTATCACGCTCAATCCTAGGTATAGTGTGAATCTAGGATGGGGTGTGACACCTCGTGTGAAGTCACATGGTAATATTGACGTAGTTGAACTCAGTGCTGAGGGACGGAGTGTGAAGGCACTTGATAGTATGCAAATCCGAGGAACATAATGTTTAGGCATTTTTATGTGATTAGAAATGAGAAATTGTACTGGAATGTGAATGAGTTGAGTTGTGCTTCGTCACAGCAAGGGTTAGATATTTGCCATGGAATTGTATGGATGTTGGTATGGTTGTAATCTATAGCATAAGAGGTTTAGAAATTTCTGATATGTGATTTGTAGTGGTTACTACGGTTTATACTAGCTCATGATTGTTAGTAATGTCTGAATGAATTTAGTCACTCACTGGGCTTTAAGCTCACTCAATTTGTTTGTTTGATTGTTGTTTTAGGTAGCGAGTGTGTTAGGGACGCCTAGCCTACAGAAGTTCCTCGTCTGGGCCTACTTCGAAGCAAACCTCTGGGATAGTTGTAAATACTCAGTTTATGTCCATGTTTGGTAATGTACATGTTCCATGGGAGTGCTGGGAGGATCGTTTGTAATAAATATATATAGAATACTTGATGATATGTTGTTATATTATCGCATGGCTTAATAGTAAAGGTGTTTCTATTTGAGATTAAGCTCGCATTTAGTTTAATATGGAAGATATTCATATGATTTATGTTTTAGATATGGATTAGAGAGAGTGCGTTTTCACACTCACTCTTAGGGATAAGGGGTATCTGGGAGGGGGTGTGACAAAACTACTCATAACCATGCGGCATCAGCGATACCTAGCTTCGCGAGATTAGCGATATAACCTTAAAAAGCGATACTCAGCGAGATTCAGTGGGAGTTGTGAGACGCAAGGCCCTTTGCGTTACCAGCGGCACTTGTCTTGCTGATCACTCTCCAGCTCTTTAGCGATACTTCTGCCCTAGCGACCCCCGATGGACAGTGTTTTCTTCCTTCTTTTTCTAACCCGTTCTTAAATCTGCTAAACATCGAAGTCCAGCCAAAATCAGAACTTTCTCTCTTCTACAAACTTGTAAAGAAGTGAGCTTTCTGACTTACCTCAAGATTTCAAACCCTAACTCTTCTTCGTTTGAGAACTATTCTTAAATAACTCCAATTGCTTTGGATCATCTAGCAGCTCAACTTCGATTACATCTTCCTAGAATTTAACATACTCTAGCTCAAATTCAGCTTAAACATCTTTCATCGAAGTTGCTAAGAATTAGCTTACTAACCTTTAAAATTTTCGCCCTAGCTTCGACTTCCTCAGCTCACTCTTCTTCAAACACCGAATGATGTCTAGATTATCGTCAACAGTCAAGCTTCTGGTTCCAGCTTCAATTTCACCATGGAAATGATTTGGTTCCTACTTAACTTCGACATAAACAGCTTCTTCCACCTCTCCTCGTTGTTCGTCTGCGAAAAGGGGTAAATCTGGTTTCGAAATATGTTTTAAGTGTTTATTTAGTCGGTGTACTTACTTATATATATATACCACCGACTCATTAGTACGGCCATCACCTTCTTACTTAGGTTGGCCGACACAACCTTCCGTGCAAAGCTTCAGCAACGCATAGCTTCAACTTGCTGTTTTACAATTGCTCGATGCCCCATCGTCGGATAACCGATTAACGCATGATCCTCTCGGCCACTCTTCTAATGTACCAACACATACCAACCTTCAACGCATAGTAGTCTCCAATGCATAGTGGCCTTCAACGCATAGTGGCTTCCAACGCATAGTGGCTTCCAATGCCTCGTAGCCTTCAACGCCTCGTGGCCATCAACGCCTAGTGGCCTTCAAAGCCTCGTGGCTTCCAATCACATGTGTCCATGCTGAGCTACTTTCTTCAACGCATAGTACCAGTAGTCTCGTCAAGCCTCCGACATACTCTCAACGCGTAGCCCCACTAACGCATGGCCAACACTTAGCCACTTTTGCTCCCATACTACTCGGCTAACTTTCTCTATTCACTGCCCAGTTCATAGGTTCTTCTTAACTTGCCAACTCCCAAATGTCAGGTAGGGGCTTACAGCGTTTCTCTACCGCATACTACCTGGCATTAAAGTCTCAAATGCATACCACTATGCATTTGTTCCTTACCGCATAATACCATGCGTCTGCCTTAATTACATAACCATCATGCCTTCTTTTATGCGTTCACACTCTTTGCGTTTACCTTTATGTCGTTCTGTGTCCAAGACATTCCTCCTATCCTTGGGGTTTCCTTGATTATTCCTTTATGCACTCTTGTGCTGTATTCCAAGGTCATGTTTCCAAATCTCTTCCTTATGTGAGCTATTTCCTCAACGACAAATCCTATCGTATATCCATCTCCAGCCTCATTCCTTTAGGCTTACTTCTCAATCTTCCCTAATAGGAGTGGTGTGTTTACCATAGATTGTCATTGCCTCTTTCCAAGATTCTACCTTATGCATTTTACCTTTATCATGCGTTTCCTTCGTCTCTACCATGCGTCCAACATGGTCTTCCACTAATTATGCGTCCAACTTCACTTATCTCTCAGCTATTCTTTTTAACCTTGCCCATCACTTGATGAGTTTCCTTTCTTTCCATAGGTCTTACTTCTAAGCTTAAAATAATGGTTGCGTTCTCCTGATCTATTTATCCTACACAGTAGAATTCTCAACTTCAAGAATTACTTTGATTCCAAGATCCAGAATTCACTCAACGCAACCTTTCTATCAAAACCTTCTAATTCAAACTTCATCTACGGCCTATGTAAACTAACACTTGAGCACAATCGCTCTTGTCCTACTTCTTCCCTTTATAAGCTCTTCCACGAAATGGTCTTAGAAAAAGGGTGTGACAGTTACAAATCTTTGAATGCCTCATAGAATGTTTAGGGTCAGATTTTGAGACCTATATAATGCTATGTAATAGTTTTAAAAGGAAAAGAGATGGAAAGAGACTTGAAAATGTAGTAAAAGAGCCTTTGAGCTTTCTTTTAGCATTGTTCTATGTTTCTTTTGCAATTCCATGGTGTTTAAATTGCATGTCTAGAATCATTCAAGCTTGACTTGATCAATCTTGCTTGTGGAGTGATTTGAAGATCAAGGGTCGATGGCATGTGTGTATTGACTATAGGAAGTTGAATAAGGCTACTAGAAAATATTAGTCTGCTCTTCCTTTTGTAGATCAAATGCTTGATAGACTTGTAGGTTATTCTCACTATTGCTTTTTAGATGGATATTCTGGGTACAATCTGTAAGCACTAATTTGCGTTGCCAAGCATTGAGGTGCGGCCAAGCCTTGTGGCTATGCGTCTCAAAAGAGAGAAGCGGTTGTGAACGAGAGCAAGAAATTCTGGAAAGTAAAATGGTGGCTAAGTGTTGGCCAAGCTCATGGGAGATGGTTAATTCACGGAGGTTAGTGAGCTGAAGTAGCTATCTGTCACACCCCAACCCAGATTTACTCTATACCTAGGAAGGAGCATGATCCTATTCCCAACATAAGACTCTATAATATAAACACCATAAAAGAATAGCAAATCATACAACAATCCCATTATCACATCAGAAGAACGTGTAAACTTTTAACTAACATGTCTGTATATACACATAATAAGTACAACACGTCCCCCCTTCACTACACTCTCATGAAAGATGTTTAATACATGACATATGAACAATCTAAATATTTACAACTATCCCAGGGGTTCGCTTCCATATAGGCCCAGACGAGATTCTTCAGTAGGCTAGGCGTCCCGGACACGCTCGCTACCTGAAACAACAAACAACAACAAACTGGATGAGCAAAAGGCTCAGTGAGTGACTTAATCTACTAAAACTAATCATGACAACTTAAATTCAGTTTGTAAGATAGTAACCATCGCGTAACACATCCCAATAAATTATCAAGATTCACTTTCCACTATGCATGTATAACTATCAATTCCCATGTTTCACAAGTTTTCATCTATTTAGTGCTTTCACTTTCCGTCACTCAGCACTTACTCATTTACAATTATAATACCATGTGCCTTCACATGAAATCCTCGGCACAGGTAACAAACTCTATCTATGCTCAAGTGCCTTCACACAGAATCCCTCGGCACGAGCTAATTGTGATGGGTTACTACATGCCTTCACTTACAGTCTCTGAGCATTGTAGTCCATTCTCTACTGTTATTCAAGTGCCTTCTCAAATCCCTCGGCACTTAATTTCACGATTACTCACATGTAGCTTTCACCATAAGGTCCCTCAGCCACTTATGTGCTTAGACATTTGTAATAATATTCTCTTAAATCACTGACACATCACACACATAAGGCATACTACCATTAATCACGTTTCCTCATCAATATACGTACTAAATTTAACATAAGATATAACAAACAGTCACTCACAATCGGTCCCGGCTCTAAGTGGGTTATAAGCCTCCCCGAGCTCTTCTTGGCCTGAAAATACATAATCCTCAAGTTTAGTTTCCATAATCCCCCTTTTTCCTTTAGCATACAATAGCATCGTTATTCTATAGAAAATGGTAAGTTACCAGCGTTACTCAAAAGCTACTTAAACTGTGCTAGCGACACTGCGTTGATTAAAACCAGTAAGACTACCTTGAGAAGCGATACCCAGCGATACTTTAGCGAGAATTGTGAGACGCAAGCCTATCTTTGCGTTGCAGCGTTACTTTCTCTGCTGTTCAGTCTCTCGCTCACTCAGCGATACTAACGCTGTGACAGAACCGTTTCCTTCTTCCTTTCTTCTTCCTTCTTCAACTTGCTAAACATTTCGTTTCAATCAATTTCAGTACTTTCTTCCTTCTACAAACTTGTTAGAATATAGGTCTTTCATCTTACCTCAAAATTTCATGAAGCACATCTTCCCTGTTTAGGACATCTCCTCCGACAACTCTGAGTTACCTCTAATCATTCGACAGTTCAACTCCCGTCTCTTCTTCCTGAGTTTGACACACAATTAAATAATTTCAGCTCAAGCATCCTTCATGAAACCTGCTAGAAATCGAGTTAACTTACTAACCTCAAAGTTTTAGCCCTAACCTTCGTCTCTTCAATTTGTTCTTCCTCCAAAACCGAGCATCACTCTGAAGAGACCACAGAAGCCGAAACCTCTGTCAAACCCAAGTTTCTCCCACAAATTCAATAGGATTTCTGCTTCAGATCAGCATGAACATCTTCTTCTACCTCCCTTCGATGTCTCGCCTTAATATGGACCCAACTCGAGCTCTGAAATGCAAGCAGAACAATTGAATTCTCAGTCCACTTATATATATATACCAATGACTTGTGCTCCATTTCAACTCCATACTATAATCCGTTCAATGCATACCTCCTATGCTCAGCTACAGCAACGCACACGGCCTCTGATGATATTTCATTTCAAACTCTCCCGCCAAATAGTTAACATACGCATTACCTTCTCTCAGCCAACACTCCTTGTCCAACGCATACTCGCCTTCGACGCATGGTAGTGTTCACCGCATAACAACCTCACCGCAGATCAGCTCCCAAACTCTCCGTGGCCTTTACATCCAACGGCACATTGCCTTCAATGCGTTTGATGCATAATGATCCTCGATGCCAAGTGATCCTCCACGCCTTATGTCCTCAACGCGTCTCAACTTCAGCGCATGATCAACTTCCCTCACCTTTGCGTTTACACCAAAATTATTTCCTCCACAACAGGTTTCCATCAACGCATAGCTTACACTTAGCCATTTTCAACTCCAAACGCAAGCCAGCCAACTACTTTTACACATTCACCCATCTCTCGGCCCCTTCTTACTTTGTGTTCTCATAAAAATAGATGCGGGGCTTACACTACCCGCGTTGATGGATAAGTAATCCTGACGGGGGAAGGAATACACTTGAACCATGCGTTCAAGTCACTCTGCGTTGAGGACAGTTGTGCGTTGCGTCGAAGACAGATATGTGTTGGAGTCACCCTGTGCTGAAGACAGAATGGTCTGGACGCGACGAAAGTAGTATTGCAAGATGAAAAGATATGCGTTCAAAATAGGAAGCATGTGGGGATGCCCACCATGCGTTGGAAGAGAAGTTAACTTGAGTGTCGTGCGTTGAGAGGAGAATCCTGCGCTAGTCTGCAGATGAAAGGTAAGTCAGTAGCATAAGTTCTGGTGTATGAGAAGGTTAAGTCGGTAGTATATATAGCAGGATTAATTAAACGTTTAATCATTTTAAGGACATTTCGAGAGCTTAAGTCGGTTTTATTCTTCAGATAAACTTCAGAAGAAGATTGAGGAAGGTGTTCTTGAGGATTTTGGACGAAGTTCGACTCATATTGATGTTGGAGACAAAGTTGGAACAGAGGAATAACTGAAGTTACATCGTTTGAGCAGTGACTGATAATCGGAGTAGAACGTGAAGAGGAAGCCGAGTTCAAAGCTGGAAATTTAAGGTTAGTAAGTTGACATAATTCCTAACAACTTTTGTAAAGGATGGTGATGCCGGAATTGAAGATTTACTATGTGAATCCTTAGGAAACCAGAGTTTACAAGATCATCTCGCAATCCGGAACAGCAGTAGGTAATTCCGGAATATCGTGAGAACGAAGAGGAGCTACACCCTGAAATTTTAAGGTAAGTTATAGAACTTGATTTCCTATAAGTTTGCAGAAGAGAAGAAGTTCTGAATCCGTATGGAAATGTGACTTTTAATAGGTTGAAGTAAGAACGAGAAGAAAGGAAGGAATTACAGTGCAGAGTGCCGTTGGAAAATCAAGTATCGGCACACTGTCTGGGAACCGGTAGCGAGACGGGTATCGTTGAGACGCAAAGAAACCTTCCATCTCACAGATCTCGCTAGATAACGCTGAGTATCGCTGCTAAGGTATGTAACGTTGGTGCTGTTCCATCAAGTATCGCTTGTAACAGTCTTTATCGGCGGGTATCGGTGGGATTCTCGTTTATAAGTCAGTAGAGAAAAGGAAGGGGATTGAATGTTGATTAATGCAGGGCATACTTCTTTTGCAGGCCAAGAAGAAATAGGAAAAGTGTATAACCCACGTAAAGCCTAGAAAGAGTAGTGAGTGACTATTTTATTCTTCAATCCTATTTTATTGAAAATGTTCTGATGAAACATGATTTTCAATGAACTGTTAAATATGAATAATGTTGATTGCATTTCTTAAAAGGCATGTTTTATCCGTTTTCTATAAGATGCTGAATGACATGTTGTGAAATGTGGTTTATTATGTTATACTTGACTTTTCATGAAAAGTTCCCTATGAACTACTCATGTAAACTGATTGATAAAATGTTTTAGAGGAGGCTCGGTGCTCAAGGACTTGAGAAGGCATGTGAGTTTCCCCAGGACCCAGTACTGAAGGACATGAGAAGGCACTTGGGCAACCCGTCATATTCCTATGTGCACATAGAGGTTGATGTGGCTGATGCGTCGAGTATGCTCCGCATTGAGCCAGGGATGTTTTCGACGTTGAGTGCGTAGAAGCATTGCTCCGCCTCAACTAAGGGAAAAGTTTGAAAAACTAGTTGTTATTGATAAATTCCTTTGAAAACACTTTGGTATGATTTTAGTATTGATATATGAGAATGATGGATTTCATGAAAAGCATGTTACATTTGAACCAATATTAAACTCTTATTTATTCGTTAGACATAACATGCCTTTTTTAAACGAATACCGTTTTACAAGATTTGTCACTCACTAGGTTGTTAGCATATGTTTTCCAATGTTTTCCTTTTCTCTCCCCAGGTAGCAAGGACGTTCCCAGTGCTTAGCCTATTTCAGCTCACCCTGCCTAAGTCTCGAGTTTTCAAGATACAGTCAAGTCTAAGAGTTGTACGTTGCTTAAGTTTTATGTAAATGGCATGTAGATCATGTAGTTTTGAGTGGGGATTGTTGGTGGAGTTGTGTACTTTGTATGATAGATATGGATTTGGTTATGAATTAAAAGTGTATCCTATACAGGGAATTGTATCAAGTTATAAGCATATGATGTGTGACTGAGTCTATGTATGTATGTGAGTAAATGTATGCACAGTAAAGGAATGTAAAGATGGGACAATATGCGTCACGAAAGGGGTGATGTTTATTGTCTTCACACTCCCTTTTAGATTAGGTGAGTAATCCGGGAGGGGGTGTGACACAATCAAATTGTCATTGCTCCTGAAGATCAAGAAAAGACCACATTCACTTGTCCCTATGGGACATTTGCTTTTGGGAGAATGCCTTTTAGATTGTGCAATGCCCCTACTACATTCCAAAGTTGTATGATGTCTATTATTCAGGGGCTCATTGAAGATATAATGGAGGTTTTCATGGATGATTTTCTATTTTTGGGTTTTCATTTGACTCTTGCCTTGCTAATCTTACACGTGTTTTGTAGAGGTGCTAAGATGCTAACCTTGTGTTGAAATGGGAGAAGTGCCCTTCATGGTAAAGGAAGACATCGTTCTAGGGCAGAAAGTCTCAAAAAGACGATTGAAGGTGTATAGGGCTACAATCGCTGCCATTGAACAATTGCCACCTTTCACTAATGTAAAGCGAGTTACAAGCTTCCTAGGCCATGCAGGGTTTTTTAGGAGATTCATTAAGGATTTTTCTAAAATTGCAAAGCCCTTGAGTAACTTGTTAGAAAAGGAAGCTAAAGTTTTATTTGATGATGCATGTCTACTAGCTTTTAATACTTTGAGAGAAAGATTGATTTCTGCACCAATCATTGTTGTACTTGAATGGAGTCAATCTTTTGAGATAATGTGTGATGCTAGTGATTATACTTTAGGAGCCGGTTTAGGCCAACGTAGAGATAACAAGTTTTGGGCAATTTACTATGTAGTAGGACTCTTGATAGTACTTAACTGAAATATTAACTACTACTGAAAAAAAACTGCTAGCTGTTATGTTTGCCCTTGATAAATTTAGATTCATAGAAAAACTGAAATATTAACTACTACTGAAAAAGAACTGCTAGCTGTTATGTTTGCCCTTGATAAATTTAGATTCATAGAATCGTCGGCTAAAAATTTTGAGGTAGAAAACCCAAGAGTGCACCTGGCACACCAAGAAGCTGAGCGACCTGTCCCTGAAATGCAGGTTCGCGATTTGGAGATATCCTCGAAGAGATGAGAGAAACGTCTTTGGAGATATCCTCGAAGGCATTGCCCAAGAGGAAAGAGACACAAAGGCAAAGAAGGATGATGGAGAAGTAAACCAGCCCTTGCCATCGTCAAGACCACCAAGTACTCGAAACACGGACGAAGTAGAGGGAGGAGAAGAAGTAGATGTGATGGTTGAGGAGGAAGAAGTCAACTCTGTGCATTCCTCAGATGAATGAGTCGTACACATATTGAGCGGCTTGAGAGACCCGTTTGAGGCCTGTGTGTTGCATAGAAGAGAAACTGAGGGATAAGGAAGACGAGCACATGCAAGACGCAGTCCGAGTTAGTGGGACGTTTCACCTACAGGTATCCAGTCGCTACCTGCAAATTGCTTTCTGCCAGAGGCCAACTTGTGGGTGTACTTTGTGAAGAGGCAACTTATCCCAACCACCCATGACAAAACCGTCTCAAGAGACAGGATGATGGCAGCATACTGCATTATGCAAGAAATCCATTTGGATGTCAGACGCATAATAGCCGCATAGATCATAGGCGTATACACAAGTAATAACTAATAGTCGCACAGATTAGTGTTACACTACTAATAACTAATAAGAAGAATGAAAAAGGACTGTATACTTTCAACTTTCAGACTCATAGTTACAAGAAAAAAACAAAAATTTTGTGGAAAATGAGTAAAGGAGATTGAAAAGAAAGCTTCACATTTAAACTAGGACCGTTTTTTAGAAAAGAATACAGAGATAAGAAAGTAGTGTGACTCAAGGGTAGTTATCAGAGTGCAGTATGCTGAGAAATGTAAGATCGATTGAAGTTCCTTGGCCAGAAGATATGCTTGAGGACAAGCATTTTTCTAAATTTTAGGGTATGATAACTTGTAGAAATACAAGTTATTATAAGCTTTCTTTTAGAATAATAGAAGACAAATGAGAATCATATGGTAGTTGTGAGTTAAATTCATTGATAAACCCTCCTTTGCGTTTCTCCTTTGAATTGATGAAGATAAATATTTGAAGTAAATAGTATCCTAAAACGCATGATGTAATGTAGGAACGCAAGTTTTATATTGGCACAATCCGATTAAGAAACGCAATGCAGCTGAAAATCAGATGTGAATCCTGAGATATCATCTTGAGATTGATTTGCTCAATCTGCGGCAAAAGTAACGTTTACGAATTTCGCCGAGATCACGCAATCAAGCAAGAATGACACAAGGCATTAAATCAGCTTATAATAATGCAAATTTGCCAGCGTTACAATGCAACTTCTAAAAAGAGCAGATTCAAAGGCTGGGGAGGTTGTTGAATTTCCTGACAATAGAGTTCTGTTCAGAAGGCAACCGGAGACAAACAACTAAAGAAACAAGTCTTCTTTCCGACCATCCACATCACAGCAGCAACCATCATGCAACCATTTCTGGAGGATTCAAGAGATTGAACATCCACTGATTCTTTCATGCTTTCTATTCCTTTCTTTACTTTCTTGTGTTTTCTCAGTGTAACAGGGCATTGTACTTTTTGAGACATTTGATTCCATTCATTAATCTAAACATCTTCCATGTCTATCATTTTCTTATCTCTTATCGCTTGCTTGTTAACAATCATGAGTAGCTAAATTTCTTGAGGGTTGGGGGTTGTGTTATTGACTATTTAAGAACCAACGATTGGCTGTATCATCTTGCTGAATGTGCTTGAATCTATTGCTTATTTCCATCTAACTAATTGAGATAAGTAGTAATAATCAACTGCTTGAGAAAGTAAGTGATTGTGGAAATCATTAAGAAAAACTAAGTATTTCTAGACATAGAAATAACCTAAAAATTCAATAATACTCTCACATGCATCATAGACATATGAGCATGCAATCTATCAACCGAAAGGTGCAAGTTAAGAGTTGAGAATATGAAACAATTCACTCCGCGTTTCTGAATATAGGCAATAAAAAAACTCCAACCCTATTTTTCCCATTCATATTTACACCTTTGCTCATTTTCGCTGTGACGCATCATTTTTCACTTCCACCAACTTTAGCTTAGCCTTTATCGCTTTCTGACTTAAACGCATCACAACCTTTCCCATTTTCTTGTTACACTGATAACTTGTAGAAATACAAGTTATGATAGTCTTTTTCTTAGAGAAATAGAGATTAAATAGAGAATCATGCGGTAGTTTATGCTGAAATTCTACTAATAAATCTTCCTTTGCGTTCTACTCTTGTATTTTTATGAAGATAATTATTTTACCACTTTTTGAGCCTAAAACGCATGTTTTAACGCAGGAATGCAAGCAATGTGTTGACGACTTCTAAACGCAGTACTATGTGTTCGCAATCTGTTCTTCATGGACGCATGATCTGAACAGAACGCGAACAACCTGAAGATGCGTTAACAACTACTCAATGCAAGACTATGCATTAGCAACCTATGACGCGTTGACATCAGCCAAAACTCTCCATAAACGCATAATGACCAAAGACGCAAGGCACGGAGAATCAAATCAGAATCTTGACAGATTGTCGGAAGATTAACATACATGATCTGTGGCTAAAGTGGTGGATCTAAATTGACCCGAGAATTACGCAATTAGGCGAGATGGACGCATGATATCAATTTTGCCGCCAATCAAGCAGATTTGCCATTGATTGCAAACGCAAGATCTATAAAAGGGCAAACTTGCAAGATGAGAAAATGTTGTTGATTCTCGAAAGAATTCCTAAGTGACAGTAGAGTTCTCTCCAGACCTCAACCGGAGATGAATAGCTTGAGAGAGAAGAGTCTTCCCTCCGCCTGACCACCTCACAGCAGAACCTCACGCTTCCATCCAGGCGACTCAAGACATTGACGCCTTTTCCTGCTTTCCATCTTATTTTTCTATCTTGATTTTAGATTTGTGTCAAGACATTGAGCTTATCTAAAGTTGTATTCCATTTCATCAATATATATTTCTTCCATGTCTACTCATTTCTTTATACTTTCCGCTTTTTACTTTCAAACCATGAGTAACTAATCTCTCAAGGGTCTAGGGTTGCGTTAACATCTAACTAAGAACCATAGTGTAACTATTGCGTCTTGTCAATTGTAAACTTAATCTGATGCTTATGTTCATCTAGCTAATCGATATAAGTAGTAATAATCAAATTGCTCGAGAGGGTAAGTGATTGTGGAACTCAATTGACAAGGGCCAAGAAGTGTTACCTGTCTATAGGAATAACCTTGGTTCTTAACACTCTCCTATGCGTTATAGACATATAACGCATAGCGGCTAACAACCGGAAGAAGAGTCGCAAGTATGAATAGACTATCACCATGCGTTTCCGATGTTAGATGTTAACCAACCCGAACCCTGTTTTTATCCATTCATTTAAATCATTAGTTGACTTTGCTGTGTCGCATGCCTTTCTATCTTCCACATTTTAGTATAGTGTACATATTATCGCTTTCTTTGGATTAGAAACAAACACTTCTCAACTTATTCTTGGTTACCACTACAACGCATATAATCCACTTAAATATAGAATCAACATAATCCCTATGTTCGACCTTGGACTCACTGAGAAAACCTACTCCTTTGCTTATACTTGGGTAAAGTATAGGAAAACTTGACAGATCAGCAACGCATAACATTTAAGCATAAGTAAGACGCATTGTCTGTTCAACGCATAGTATGTGAAACGCATCATTGTAGCTTAACTTGCACATTGCGTTAGTACAATTTCAATCCACAATCTCATGTACAACAAGTTTTTGGAGCTGTTGCCGGGGACTTGAGATCTGTTTACATAACATACACATATAACTATAACAATTAAAGAGAATTTGAAATTTACATAAGTCCCTACGTTCGACCTCAAACTCACTGAGAAACCTAATTTACACTTATACTTGGGTTAAAAATTAGGAAAACTTGACTGAATAGTAACACATGCTTTATAATTCAAACGAGACAACAATATGCCCTTGCGTCTTTGAATAAAGTTGCCCAGAAGTGTCCACTCGGAAGAACCTTTGTAGCAATCCTTTGTCCACCAAAATGTCCTCCATAAGAAGCTTCATGACAAGAAGCTAAAATACTTTGTGTCTCATATTCTAGGATGCATTGACAAAACTTAATCTCATGCATTAATCTCTTTCTTTGCGTTAAAGTTGTCAGGCTACTGTTTGCAAACTAAATAATTCACTATGTCTACTGATAACTTGTAGAAATACAAGTTATTATAGTCACTATTTGATTTAATTAGAGTAACTTTGGAGCTAAACGCATGATTTTGGTAGTTGAATGATGAAGAATGTATCACCATGCGTTGGCACTACTTACAAAAGAAAATACCTGAAAAACAATGAGCTTTTCTGTTCCTAACGGAGGGTTAAGAAGAAAAGAAGCACGAAGTACGAAGAGACGAAGCTGCTGCAAGAACAAGTGGAAACCCATGCGTCGAGCCTAGGCATTGAGACCATGCGTTGAGAAAAAGTAGATACAGACGCATGGCCAAAAGCTGTCATGTCAATATGCTAAAGGATAACACGCTATCAGAATATGGCAGAACAAATGGGCCGACGATGTGAAAAGTCTGCGTAGCAGGGCATGGAATTTAATGTAAAGATGTTAGGTCATCATGAGTTTCAACTTTTCGACGCCTATAAATAGCCTAAAGCTTCTCCATAGAAAGTGTGAAGAGAGACCAGTTCAAGAGGCGAAAGCTCTGCACTATTTCTCCCTCACCATAACCAGCCTCCATTTCGAGCTTTTCTGAGAGAAGGATTCTGAGCACCTTCAGAGTCATCTCCCAGTGAGTGAGAATCTCCACCCTATGGAATATATGTATCAGATAGCAACCATCTCAGGCCTCCATGAAGCAAGACGTTGCCAGTGGCGGCTTGACGTCCTTCATTTCTGTTTTATTTCCATTTCTCTCCTTCTTGCTTATATTTTGTTAATGACATTCGAGAGAATGATTTATTTTCTTAATATAAGTTTGATTGACTATCATCTTCCATCCATTTCTGTATTAAATACTTTACACCATGTTGTCTAAATGCTAAATGAGTTAAATGTTAAAAGCTAGCTTTTCTTGAGCAATTCTGAGTATGTTACATCTTGATTAATGCATATTTTTAGCTTGCATAACTTTGTCTGACAAACAAATGTAGTAAGCATGACTGTCGAGCTTGAGAGAGTGGGTAGTTAATCTTTAGCATTAATTAAGACTAGATGAGTTGCAGAGATGTAGTTCATCTTTTGCCAACACAAACTTACCATGCGTCTTAGAGATAAGATAAATGTGGCATCGAAACATCGAGAGATGGATTCACACACGCAGTTTGTAGGTATGTAATTGTACTTAGAAAGTTTAGGTAACAACTAGCTCTTGCGTTCAACTCTACTTCTATCGCATGGTTACATTCATTGTCAACGCATGCTATCTGACGCATTGTTTTACATAGGACTACCCAACGCCGCGTCCACCTCATTATTAGTAGTAGGAAATTCTTTTCATTCTTTTTGTATAGTTTAGACACACATAATCAACAAATGCACATATTCACATGTACAGTCACCACATAGTCATGCAATTATTCTCAACGCCTAGTTATTACAAATCCCTGCGTTCGACCCTGGACTCACCAAGAAACCTATAAATAATTATACTTGGGTTTTTATAGGAAAACTTGCTTAATAATGATCACACCTGAGTAATTCTCAACGCATCCTTGTACGGAAATGATAAATCTATTTTTGTGCAACGAGCTAAGAAACTCAATTTAATTAGAAATTCAAACAAACAAAATTTAATGAACAAATTTTACGAACATCTGCATAACATGGTTCCTTTCCTTCTACGTTCATGAGCTGTTCATTAGGAAACCGTTCCTCAATATCACTCCAACTTTCCTAGACCTCCTTGTTTTCCAGCCGAGAGAGGCGGTCTGCAACCTGGTTCTCTGTATCATTCCTATCTTTGATCTCAATATCAAATTCTTGCAACAGTAAAATCTCCCGAATGAGTCGCGGTTTTGCATCCTTTTAGGCCATCAGATACTTGATCGCAAAATGATCAGTATAGACCGTGACTGTTGAGCCTACCAGAGAAGCTCTAAATTTGTCCACCGCAAGGACTATAGCTAACATTTCCATCTCAATGGTTGTGTAGTTTTCCTAAGAGTCATTTAGAGTCTTGCTGGCATAAAATATCAGATGCATAACTCTTTCTTTTCTTTGTCCTAATACAGCTCCCAATGCATAGTTGCTTGCATCGCACATCAATTCAAATGGGCGAGACCAGTCAGGAACAACTAAGATTGGACCTGTAATCAATGCTTGCCTGAGCAACTCAAACGCATGTTGGTATGACTCATCAAAATTGTATTCTCTGTTAATTTCCAACAACGCGTTCAACAGCCTAGCAATCTGCATGAATCCCCGAATGAATCTTCTATAAAATCCTACAAGGCCTGAGAAACTTTGTAATGTTTTCACATTTGTGGGAGCCGGCAGCTTTGTGATTGCGTCTATCTTAGCGTGATCAACTTCCAACCCAGCCTTAGAAATCTTGTGCCCTAACACAATGCCCTCGGTTACCATGCAATGGCATTTTTCCCAATTGAGGACCAGGTTTGTGTCTTCACACCATTTAAGCACGCGTTCTAGGTTGGCTAAGCATTCATCATATGAGTTGCCAAATACCGAGAAATCATCCATAAAAACTTCCACAGATTTAATGTCTTGCGTCATTCTTGCTTAATTGCATGATTCTTAGCACAATTTGTAAATGTTACGTTTGCCGCAGATTGAGCAAATCAATCTCCAGATGATATCTTAGAATTCGCGTCTGTTTCTCAACTGCTTTGAGTTTCTTGATTGGATTGTGCCAATATACAACTTGCGTTCTTGCATTACATCATGCATTTTATATACTATTTACTTCAAATATTTATCTTCATCAATTCAAAGGAGTAAACGCAAAAGAGGGTTTATCAATGAATTTAACTCATAACTACCACATGATTCTCTAATTTGTCTTCTATTATTCTAAAAGAAAGCTTATAATAATTTGTATTTCTACCAGTATGTTGTGAATAAATTGTGGAAATGAAAATTTACAAACATGCGGTGCAGGTAAGCAATGATGATGCGTTTCACATATCATGCGTTGAACATGCTATGCGTCTTACTTATGCTTAAATGCCATGCGTTGGTGATCTGTCAAGTTTTCCTCTCCTTTACCCAAGTATAAGCAAAGGAATAGGTTTCTCGGTGAGTCCGAGGTCGAACACAGGGATTATGTTGATTCTATATTTAAATGGATTATATGCGTTGTAGTGGAACCAAGAAATAATTGGGAGGTTTGTGTCTAATCTAAAGAAAGCGATAGTATGTACACTTGATAACTTGTAGAAATACAAGTTATGATAGCCTTTTTCCTAGATAAATACAGAATAAATAGAGAAGCATGCGGCAAGTTATGTGAATTTTTATTAAGAAATCTTCATTTGCGTTATACTCTTGTATTTTTAGGAAGATAAATGATTTTACCACTTTTTTAGCCTAAAACGCATGTTTTGACGTAGGAATGCAGACGATGCGTTGATGACTTCTTAACACAGGACGACACATTAGCAATCTGTTCTTCGTGGACGCATGATCTGAACGGAACGCGAACAACCTGACGATGCGTTAACATCAACTCAAGGCATAACTATGCGTTAGCAACCTACGACGCGTTGACATCGACCAAACTATTCATGGACGCATAGACAACCATTAATGCAAGGCGCTGAGAATCAAATCAGAATCTTGAGAGGTTGACGGATGATTGACGAACTTGATTTGTGGCTAAAGTGGTGGATCTTAATTGACCCGAGAATCACGCAATCAGGCGAGATGGACGCATGATATCAATCTCGCCGCCAATCAAGCAGATTTGCCATTAATTGCGAACGCATCATCTATAAAAGGGACGCTCTGCGAGATGAGAAAGGGTTGTTGATTCTCGGAAGAACTCCATAAGTGACAGCAGAGTTCTCTCAGACTTCAGCCGGAGACGAATAGCTCGAGAGAGAAGAGTCTTCCCTTCGTCGGACCACTTTACACCAGAACCTCACGCTTCCATTCGGGCGACTCAAGATATTAACGCCTTTCCTGCTTTCTTTCTTATATTTGTGTCAAGACATTGAGCTTATCTAAAGTTGTATTCCATTTCATCAATATATATATCTTCCATGTCTACTCAATTTTCTATACTTTCCGCTTTTTACTTCGAAACCATGAGTAACTAATCACTCAAGGGTCTAGGGTTGCGTTAGCATCTAACTAAGAACCATAGTGTAATTATTTCATCTTGTCAATTGCGATCTTAATCCAATGCTTATATCCATCTGACAAATTGATATAAGTAGTAATAATCAAACTGCTCGAGAGGGTAAGTGATTGTGGAACTCAATTGACAAGGGCCAAGAAGTGTTACCTTTTTATGGGGACAACCTTGGTTCTTAACACTCTCCTATGCGTTATAGACATATAACGCATAGCGGCTGACAACCGGGAGAAGAGTCGCAAGTATGAATAGAATACTACTATGCGTTTCCGATGTTAGATGTTAATCAACCCGAACCCTTTCTTTATCCATTCACTCACATCTTTAGTTGAATTTGTTGTGTCGCATGCCTTCCATCTCTCACATTTTAGTCTAGTGTACAAACAATCGTTTTCCTTAGATTAAAAACAAACATCTCAACTATTTCTTGGTTACCTCTGCAGTGCATGAAATCCATATAAATACTAAATCAATATAATCCCTTATTTCGACCTCGGACTCACCGAGAAAACCTACTCCTTTGCTTATACTTGGATAAAGGATAGGAAAACTTGAAAAGATCACCAACGCATAGTGTAAGACGCATAGCATGTTCAACGCATGATATGTAAAACGCATCATCATATTTTAATCACACCTTGCGTTTGTACAATTTCAATTCCACAATATAATTTCCACAACAACACTATACTAAAATGTGGAAGATGGAAAGGCATGCGACACAGCAAAGTCAGCTAATGATTTGAATGAATGGATAAAAACAGGGTTCGGGTTGGTTAACATCTAACATCGAAAACGCATGGTGGTAGTCTATTCATACTTGCGACTCTTCTCCCAGTTGTCAGCCGCTATGCGTTATATGTCTATAACGCATAGGAGAGTGTTAAGAACCAAGGTTATTCCTATAGACAGGTAACACTTCTTGGCCCTTGTCAATTGAGTTCCACAATCACTTACCCTCTCGAGCAGTTTGATTATTACTACTTATATCGATTAGCTAGATGAACATAAGCATCAAATTAAGTTTACAATTGACAAGATGCAATAGTTACACTATGGTTCTTAGTTAGATGCTAACGCAACCCTAGACCCTTGAGAGATTAGTTACTCATGGTTTGAAAGTAAAAAGCGGAAAGTATGAAGAAATGAGTAGACATGGAAGAAATATATATTAATGAAATGGAATACAACTTTAGATAAGCTCAATGTCTTGACACAAATCTAAAATCAAGATAGAAACCGTAAGATAGAAAGTAGGAAAGGCATCAATGTCTTGAGTCGCCTGGATGGAAGCGTGAGGTTCTGCTGTGAAGTGGTCAGGCGGAGGGAAGACTCTTCTCTCTAGAGCTATTCGTCTCCGGTTGAAGTCTAGAGAGAACTCTACTGTCACTTTTGGAATTCTTTCGAGAATCAACAACCCTTTCTCATATTGCAGAGCTACCCTTTTATAGATGCTGTGTTCGCAATCAATG
Source organism: Citrullus mucosospermus (assembly GCA_030954485.1). Lineage (NCBI taxonomy): Eukaryota > Viridiplantae > Streptophyta > Magnoliopsida > Cucurbitales > Cucurbitaceae > Citrullus > Citrullus mucosospermus. The sequence goes on from CM062064.1 coordinate 13,786,623, forward strand.
GCAAATTTGCTTGATTGGCGGCGAGATTGATATCATGCGTCCATCTCACCTGATTGCATAATGCTCGGGTCAATTAAGATCCACCACTTTAGCCACAGATCATGTTCGTCAATCATCCGATAATCTCTCAAGATTCTGATCTGATTGTCCGCCGCCTTACGTTGATGGTCGTCTATGCGTCCATGGATAGTTTGGCCGTTGTCAACGCATCATGAGTTGCTAACGCATAGTCTTGCGTTGAGTAGTTGTTAACACATCTTCAGGTTGTTCGCGTTTTGTTCAGGTCATGCGTCCATGAAAAACAGATGGCTAACGCATCATCCTGCGTTAAGAAGTCATCAACGCATTGTTTGCATTCCCGCGTTAAAGCATGCGTTTTAGGCTAAAAAAGTGGTAAAATCATTTATCTTCATAAAAATACAAGAGTATAACGCAAAGGAAGATTTCTTAATAAAAATCAACATAACTTGTCGCATGCTTCTCTATTTAATCTCTATTTATCTAAGAAAAAGGCTATCATAACTTGTATTTCTACAAGTTATAAGGATCCCTTGTTCAAGTCCTGGGAAGAATACATAAGAGAACAACCTCTCTACTATCCCTAAGTTTGGTAGGAGTGAATTCCGTCTTGCATATTCTATGTCCCCAGCTATCTACCTAGTCTTGTCCCTGAAATGGGAGGAATGTTGAGCAGCGCTATTGAGCTTACTGTCACCTATGTAGATCAAGGGATAATTCTGAATAAACAGGAGTTCATAGATAGCTCAGATTCAGATCAAGTTATCTAGGTCATCGATAAGTGAAATTAATCAGTGTTAATCGTAAATGGTGTTAATACGTAACAGTGATTATTTCAGGGTCAGTCTTACATAATCTTATTATGTAGAATACCCCCGCCCACATGTCTCTACATGAACAAATCAAGATCACTTCATTTATGACACCTTACAATATTTGTAACAATCATGAAGCGGGTCGTATTCAATAGTGTCTCCATGAAGAGGTACCCAACCTGATCCATGTACTATAGACTTATTTAGGCTACTTACTCGAAGTTGATCCTGTTTATGTCTCCACATAAAGTCCAAGTACTCATGATAATAACCAAAGGTTCATAGTTTTATTGGATTTAGAGTTAATAAATAATTAATTCACTTGAATAACTTCATTTGTACTAAAATTCACTTATTTACAAAAACTACGAGTTTTTAGGACATACAACCCAACAAACTTCCACTTGGACTAAAACTCTTAGTGGGTTACAATAAAGTTGAGTACAGTAAGAGAAATCTAAATCCAATAAACTAGGGCATCTCATACCCACAATTTCTCCCGCTTGCCCTATTTATTCTACTCGTAGTCCTAAACTCTTCAGGTGGCCCTAAAAAATAGTAGCTGGGAGGGCTTTTATAAATGGATCAGCAATGTTGTGTTCAGATGCTATTTGTCTCATGATAACTTGTAGAAATACAAGTTATTATAACCTTTCTCTTAAAAAATAGAGATTAAATAGAGAATCATGCGTTAGTTTATGTTGAATTTTATTAATAAATCTTCCTATGCGTTCTACTCTTGTATTTTGATGAAGATAATTATTTTATAACTTTTTGAGCCTAAAACGCATGTTTTAACACAGGAACGCAAACAATCTGTAGATGTGTTGACGACTTCTTAATGCAGGACTATGCATTGGCAATCTATTCTCCATGGACGCATGTTCTGAACAGAGCGCGAGCAACCTGTAGATGCGTTAACAACTTCTCAACGCAGGACTATGCGTTAGCAACCTATGACGCGTTGACATCTGTCCAAGTTCTCCATGGACACATAACAACCAAAGACACAAGGCAGCGGAAAATCAGATCAGAATCTTGAGAGATTGTTGGAAGATTGACATGCATGATCTGCGGCTAAAGTGGTGGATCTAAATTGAACCGATAATTACACAATTAGGCGAGATAAATGCACAACATAAATTTCCTCCAATCATGCAGATTTGCCATTGATTACGAACGCAACGTCTATAAAAGGGCAGTCCTGCAAGATGAAAAAGTGTCGTTGATTCTCGGAAGAATTCCTAAGTGACAGCAGAGTTCTCTCCACACGACAACCGGAGATGAATAGCTTGAGAGAGAAGAGTCTTCCCTCCGCCTGACCACTTCACAGCAGAACCTCACGCTTCCATTCCGGCGATTCAAGATATTGACGCCTTTCCTGCTTTCTATCTCTTTTTCTAGCTTGATTTTAGATTTGTGTCAAGACATTGAGCTGTCTAAAATTGTATTCGTTCATTAATCTACAATTCTTCCATGTCTATTCATTTCTCTACACTTTCCGCTTATTACTTTGAATCCATGAGTAACTAATCTTTCAAGGGTCAAGAGTTGCGTTAGCATCTAAATAAGAACCGTAGTGTAAATATTGCATCTTGTCAACTGTAATCTTAATCCGATGCTTATATCCATCTAGCTAATCGATATAAGTAGTAATAATCAGACTGCTCAAGAGGGTAAGTGATTGTGAAACTCAATTGACAAGGCCAAGAAGTGTTACCTGTCTATAGGAATAACCTTGGTACTTAACACTCTCCTATGCGTTATAGACATATAACGCATAGCGGCTGACAACCGGGAGAAGAGTCGCAAGTATGAATAGACTATCAACATGCGTTTCTGATGTTAAATGTTAACCAACCCGAATCCTGTTTTTATCCATTCATTTAAACCACTTAGCTGACTTTCCTGTGTCGCATACCTTACCATCTTCCATATTTTAATCTAGTGTACATGTTATCGCTTTCTTAGCTAGACGCCAACAAACCTCTTACAAATATTTTTGGTCACTACTACAACTCAATTAATCCAATTAATTACAGAATCAACATAGTCCCTGTGTTTGACCTCGGACTCACCGAGAAAACCTATTTCTTTGCTTATACTTGGGTAAAGGATAGGAAAACTTGATAGATCATAAACGCATAACATATAGCATGTTAAACGCATAGTATATTAAACGCATAGGAAGCTTAATAACAAATAGATAGTCAGACGCAGCAACGAGTCTCTGTGTCTCACCAACAAGTTGTTGGCGTCGTTGCCGGGGACTTGAATTCTGTCTACCAACATCTCACAATAACGTCTCCTCTCTGCACAATTTCTCTGATGAGATGGTATTTGCGCTCAATATACTTTCCGCACTTATGGCTTCTTGGTTCTTCGGAGTTCTCTACTGCCCCACTATTATCACAATGTAAAGTGATTGGCAGATGCATATCTGGAACAACTTCTGGATAATTGAGGAACTTCCTAAGCCATACTACTTCTTTGGCTGCCTCGCATGCAGCAAAATATTTCGCATCCATTGTGGAATCGGCAATGCAGCTCTGTTTAATACTTCTCCACACTACTGCACCTCCGTTAAGAGTGAATACCGATCCCGAAGTAGATCTCCTTGAGTCTATATCTGTTTGAAAATCGGAATCAGTGTATCTGGTAAGGATTAGATCTTTATTTCCATACACAAGCACGTAGTTTCTCATTCTCCTTAGATACTTAAGGATATTCTTAACAGCAGTCCAATGTGAAAATCCGAGATTGGACTGATACCTACTGACAATTCCTACTACAAAACATATGCCTGGTCGTGTACATAGCATTGCATACATTAGACTCCCGACAACTGATACCTAGGGAACTCATCTCATATTCTCAACCTCTTGAGGTGTTTTAGGACATTGTTTGTTTGACAAATGTATTCCATACTTGAAAGGTAGAAGACCTCTCTTGGAATCTTGCATTTTAAACCTAGACAACACTTTGTCTATATAAGACGCTTGAGACATAGCTAGCGTTCTGTTCTTGCGGTTCCGAACTATTTGGATCTCGAGAACATACTGAGCTTCTCCCATATCTTTCATCTGAATTTGAGTTGCTAGCCAATTTTTAATGTCAGTAAGGTATCCTACATTATTTCCAAAAGTAAGATATCATCTACATATAGAACAAGAAATGTTACAGTGGAGTTGATGATCCTTTTGTACACACAAGGTTCATCAACGTTTTGTTCAAAACCATAAGATTTGACTACAGTATCAAATCTCATATTCCAGGATCTGGATGCTTGCTTTAATCCATAAATGGATCTATTCAGCCTGCAAACTTTTTGCTCCTGACCCTGTTCTATGAACCCTTCTGGTTGGACCATGTAGATGTTCTCTTCAAGATTGCTATTTAGGAAGGCAGTCTTGACATCCATTTTCCAAATTTCATAATTATAAAAAGTGGCAATGCATAAGAGTATCCTTATTAATGTTATCATAGCAACAAGTGAGAAGGTTTCTTCATAATCTACCCCTCTACCTGGGTATAACTCTTTGCTTCTAACCGGGCTTTATAGGTCTGTACCTTCCCTATATGGTCTCGTTTACATTTGTGAATCTATTTACAACCGATAGGTCTTACCTCATCAAGTTGATCTATAAGTTCCCAGACTGAATTGAAGTACATAGACTCCATTTCGAGGTCATGGCTTTGATCCATTGATCTCGATCAACATCATTCATTGCCTGTTAATAGGTCAATGGATCCTCTAAGCCATCATCAGGTATGATGACTTCAGTTTTAGCTAAACCTAAATAGTGGTCAGGCTGTCTAACAACCCTCCCACTACTTCGAGGCTCTCAACTCTTGAGATAGACGTGATGATAACTTGTAGAAATAAAAGTTATGATAGCCTTTTTCTTAGATAAATAGAGTTTAAATAGAGAATCATGCGACAGTTTATGTTGATTTTTATTAATAAATCTTCCTTTGCGTTATACTCCTGTATTTTTATGAAGATAATGATTTTACCACTTTTTGAGCCTAAAACGTATGTTTTAATGCAGGAATGCAAATGATGCGTTGACAACTTCTTAACGCAGGACTATGCGTTAGCAATCTATTCTTCGTGGACGCATGATCTGAACGGAACGCGAACCTGTAGATGCGTTAACTACTCAACGCAAGACTATGCGTTAGCAACTCATAACGCGTTGACAACGGCCAAACTATCCATGGACGTATAAACAACCATCAACATAAGGTAGCGGACAATCAGATCAGAACCTTGAGAGATTGTCGGATGATTGACGAACATGATCTGTGGCTAAAGTGGTGGATCTTAATTGACTCGAGAATGACGCAATCAGGCGAGATGGACGCATGATATCAATCTCGCCGCCAATTAAGCAAATTTGCCATTGATTGCGAACGCAACATCTATAAAAGGGCAGCTCTGCAAGATGAGAAAGGGTTGTTGATTCTCGAAAGAATTCCAAAAGTGACAGCAGAGTTCTCTCCAGACTTCAACCAGAGACGAATAGCTCGAGAGAAATGAGTCTTCCCTCCACCTGACCACTTCACAGCAGAACCTCACGCTTCCATCTAGGCAACTCAAGACATTAATGCCTTTCCTACTTTCTATCTTACGGTTTCTATCTTGATTTTAGATTTGTGTCAAGACATTGAGCTTATCTAAAGTTGTATTCCATTTCATCAATATATATTTCTTCCATGTCTACTCATTGCTTTATACTTTCCGCTTTTTACTTTCAAACCATGAGTAACTAATCTCTCAAGGGTCTAGGGTTGCGTTAGCATCTAACTAAGAACCGTAGTGTAACTATTGCATCTTGTCAATTGTAAACTTAATTTGATGCTTATGTCCATCTAGCTAATCGATATAAGTAGTAATAATCAAACTGCTCGAGAGGGTAAGTGATTGTGGAACTCAATTGACAAGGGCCAAGAAGTGTTACCTGTCTATAGGAATAACCTTGGTTCTTAACACTCTCCTATGCGTTATAGACATATAACGCATAGCGGCTGACAACCGGGAGAAGAGTCGCAAGTATGAATAGACTACCACCATGCGTTTTCGATGTTAGATGTTAACCAACCCGAACCCTGTTTTTATCCATTCATTCAAATCATTAGCTGACTTTGCTGTGTCGCATGCCTTTCCATCTTCCACATTTTAGTATAGTGTTGTTGTGGAAATTATATTGCGGAATTGAAATTGTACAAACGCAAGGTGTGATTAAAATATGATGATGCGTTTCACATATCATTCGTTGAACATGCTATGCGTCTTAAACTAAGCGTTGGTGATCTTTTCAAGTTTTCCTTTCCTTAACCCAAGTATAAGCAAAGGAGTAGGTTTTCTCGGTGAGTCCGAGGTCGAAATAAGGGATTATATTGATTTAGTATTTATATGGATTTCATGCACTGCAGAGGTAACCAAGAAATAGTTGAGATGTTTGTTTTTAATCTAAGGAAAACGATCGTTTGTACACTAGACTAAAATGTGAGAGATGGAAGGCATGCGACGCAACAAATTCAACTAAAGATGTGAGTGAATGGATAAAGAAAGGGTTCGGGTTGATTAACATCTAACTTCGAAAACGCATAGTAGTATTATATTCATACTTGCGACTTTTGCAACGATACTTCAGTGAGTCAGAATGGCCCCTATCGAAGGGTAGTCGACCACTCCTTCACTGAATCAAGATACTCTTGACTAAATACTAATACCAAAATAACTCTTATTCTTATAGTATTTAGTTACCGTTTCTTTGGTCAAGAACTTTACTAACACTTAGTAAGTCTTGTAAGTGTATACCCTCCATTTTCGAATCACAAAAATCAGAATCAAACAAGCCCTCGAAGGAGAAACAATTGCTTGAAAACGGACCTATGTAATTTTATCCATTTCTGGAGTTCGCGGAGTTCTGAATCCCATGTTACAACTCATAGGGTGTTTCTGAAACACTCTTAGAAGGAACATTATTCAAAATATAAGCCGCGGTCTCCACTGCGAATCCCCAAAACGAGTTAGGCAACGATGCGTAACTCATCATCGAACGAACCATGTCCAACAAGGTTCTGTTTCTCCTTTCAGATACTCCGTTCTTCTGTGGCGTACTAGGTGCAGAGAGTTGAGACTTAATTCCATGTTCTATCATATAGTCCTGGAATTTTAAGTCCATATATTCTCCACCTCGATCAGATCAAAGTGTTTTAATAGTTTTACCTAATTGGTTCTCAACCTCGTCTTAAATTCCTTGAACTTTTCAAGGGTTTCAGATTTATGATGCATTAGGTAAATATAACCGTACCTTGAATAATCATCAATAAAGTTGATGAAATATTCATACCCTCCTCAAGCCCTTACATTCATTGGTCCACAAAGGTCCAAATGCACGAGTTCTAAGGGTTCTTTGGCTCGAAGACCTTTTCCATTAAAAGATCTCTTTGCCATTTTTCCCTCGAAACAAGACTCACATGGTGGTAGAGAGTTATCTTCTAACTTGTTTAGAAGTCCGCTCTTAACCAATCTCTCAATCCTATTGAGATTAATGTGGCCAAGTCTTAAGTGCCAAAAATAGGTACTTTGAGAAATACGTCGTCGTTTTGTTTGAGTTTCGACTGTTTTAAATATTTCAGTATTATAAATAGCCTTAACTCTGGTTGGTTTTAACTTATATAAATTATTATTTAAGTTTGCAGAAAAAATTTGTACACCTCTTTTAGTAATGAACGCTTCATTAATTTCAAAAGAAACTTTGTACATATGTTCAATCAAACAAGAAATAGATATTAAATTCCTCTTGCAAGAGGGTACATACAGAACACTTTCTAAGTATATATATATCTATTTCCAAAAAATAACTTTACATCTCCCACTGCCAAAGCTGAGATGAGCTCTCCTGATCCAACCCGGAGAGTTATCTCACCATATTCTAGTTGTTTCCAGGAACTAGTTTCCTGAAAAGAAAAACAAACATGATTAGTGGCCCCTGAATCCAGTATCCAAGTAGAATCATTATTCTCCACTATAAATGTTTCTAGAACCATTAAATCGTATTTACCTTGATTCTCTTTTCCAGCCTTCTTATCGACAAGGTACTTTGGGCAGTTCCTTTTCCAGTGCCCATCACCGCTGCAGTAGAAACATTTTCCTTTCTCTACAACGAACTTTTTGCCTTTTGCAATAGTAGTAGGAGGTGTTTTCCCTTTCCCTTTTCCTTTCTTCTTCTGAATACCTTTATTCTTTAGGACAGATTTATTTCCACAGGTAGAGCCCTTTTGGAATCTCCTTTTTGAGGTAGTAGCAACATTTGCCTCTGCTTCAGAACCCTTATTTTTCAATAAGGACTAGTAAATCTGTAATTCATTAAGAAGGGTGGTAAGATTATAATCTATTTTGTTCATCATGGCGTTAGTTCTGAACTGGAAAAAACTCTTCGGAAGAGACTCCATGATGAATCCTACTTGGCTCTTCTCGTTCATAACAGCCCCGTTTACTTCCGCGATGTTGAAGTGGACCATCATGTCCAGAACATATCCCCTAACATTCGTTCCTTCTTTCATCCGGCAATTGTAAACATATTTGATAGCATCATGCATAGCTGAGGAGAACGGTTGTCCAAACAGAGCTTGCAGTGAGTTCATGATCTCCTTAGCAGTGACCATTTTTTCATGCTTTTTGGATAGTATATTTGATATACTTGCCAAAATATAGACTTTGGTTTTTCATTAGCTTTGGTCCATCTGTCATGAACATCCCGAACAGTTCGGTTCACATTTTGAGCAGGGACTGAAGGATATTCCTCCGTTAAAACAAACCTCAGATCGTCGATAACTAGTATAGTGTTTAAATTAGATTTCCAAGTTCCATAGTTATCGCCGTTAAGTTTTTCCGAAGCTAATAGTTGAATTATAGATGTATTCATTGCTGGAAAAAAAATGAACAAGTTTAATTAATGAATGTACTCTAAATTTTAATCCAATTTATTTAGCAAGTAATAATGTACCCATATTTCATTATTTTATTTTGCAATGATACTTCAGTGAGTCAGAATGGCCCCTATCGAAGGGTAGTCGACCACTCCTTCACTGAATCAAGATACTCTTGACTAAATACTAATACCAAAACAACTCTTATTCTTATAGTATTTAGTTACCGTTTCTTTGGTCAAGAACTTTACTAACACTTAGTAAGTTTTGTAAGTGTATACCCTCCATTTTCGAATCACAAAGATCAGAATCAAACAAGCCCTTGAAGGAGAAACAATTGCTTGAAAACGGACCTATGTAATTTTATCCATTTCTGGAGTTCACGAAGTTTCGAATCCCATGTTACAAACCCTCCGAAGGGATATGCGCCTATAAACGCCAAGCAGGTGCAACATAGGAATCTCACGGTGTGACCTAATGGAAGAGACCATAGGACATGTTGACACACACCCTTCACCCACTTACTATGAACTACTTCCCCAATTCACCTTGCTATTGACCCATGCAAACACTTTCCGAAGGGAGGTTGCCCAAATAGCAACTCGAAGCCGAGCATGGGTCACCTTGTGAACTCTTAGGGACGTGAGAGCTAATGATAACGTATCGTATACATTATTAATCTCCCACTGAAGTATTGTAATTTTTAATTGGGTATTTACTTGGTTATATTCTGGCTAAATATATACAACCTAAGTCTAGGTGAACAATTCAAGTATAACATTTATACTGGTTTGTTTTAACCTATGATGTTTAAGTGATTTAAGCCAATTTAACTCACCTTACACCACTCTCGCATGCTCATAAAATTGGGTTAACTCAACTCAGACGCCAACTCTATCCCCAGGTAGGAGGTGTTCCGTAAACTATCAACTTAAATACCTCCAGCCTTAGATAGGATTTTGTTGGGTGAGTTTTGTAAACACAATTTTACAAGATATCAACCTAATTTTAACTATTAAAAGAGGTTGATTTGAGTTGCACCGGTTTTACCCTAGGTGAGCATGCAATTATCTTTGTTATAGATTTTAAAATTCTAATTTATTTTATAACAATTATAAAATAAAAAATTCAAAAAATCATAACATATATACATTTCATCAATTAATATAACTAATTTATATTAATACTCATGAAATTAAAATAATCATGCATACTATATATTATAACATTTATAACATAAATAAAATGCATGAAACATGCTTATCCTATGGTGGGGATTTAAATCTATTTGGCATACTATATGCATAAATAAATTTAAATTAATTAAACATACATTCATAATGCATAAATAATTAAAACACACTAAATTGGACTAGTTTTGGCATTTTTTACAAGCAAAAAACTAAATTATTACAATAATAATTTAAAAAACTGCTCGAACAAGTCCCGAACACTTCGAACCAGCTTGAACCGGCTTGAAACACCTCGAAAACGGGCTGAACCGGCTGAAAATGGGTTGAACCAGTCAAACTTTGACTGAACCGGTCAAAGGTTGACCGGTCAACTTCATCATCTTCAATTTTGCACGAGAGGAAGAACCAGAAGAGAGAGAAAAAAAAAAAACTGCTGCTTCTCTCTTTTCCTTCTCCATGAACAATTCTCCGTTTTCTTCGAAATTCGGCCAAATTACAACTCGATAAATCCCGAAAAAATTACAGACTCTTCCCGACTCATTAACGAGCAAAACACCCAGATTAATTACAATAATTGACCACAAATTGAAGGGTAAAAAAAATGTCAAAACCAGAAAAACCAATTTAGCTCCCATAAACATTCATCTCATGAATTAAACCCCACCAAAGCAAATTGAGTGAAATTAATTAGCACTGATACCAATTGATGGATTAATGAGCATGCAGTAGAAGTTAATTTGATCAATTTTCACTCTAAGATGCTCAATTTAGAGGATTAAACATGCAATTAAGAAGAAAAACCAAAGTTTCAAGAACACTTACCCTTGAAACTCCAAATTCTCCTTCAATTCTTGATGAATTTCAGCACCACTTGGTTGTAGACCACCACAAGAGTCTTCTTTACTATTCTCTAGGCTTAGATTGGATGGTGGGATCCAAATTTGTGGTGAATTTGAGAAAGAATGAAGGTTTGGAAGAAGATGACCATTGGATAGAATTTTGCAAAATTAACCCTTAATTTCACAAAATTCTTAACCCTTTTTTATGTCAAAATCATCTCTATTTATTAAAGAATAACATGCAATCCAATTGCATCAAAATTTGACAACACAAAATGGTTAAGTTGTTGGTTAATTCTAAAGAAGACAACCAAGCCCCTAGCTTAGTTAGTGGAAAAATCCAATCTTCAAAAATCAATTTTAAAATCAATTTTCAATGAATTTCCAAAATTGAATTAAAATTGATTTTTAATTTCAAAAAGATAATTAAATAATTAAATAAAAAATAATTTAATATTTAATTAATTAACTATTATTATTTTAATATTAAATAATAAAATAATATTATTTTTCCCACTTGTCCCGATTTTTCTAAAAAAAACCGATCTAAATCCCTATTCATATGATTAATATTTAAATTATATTTAAATATTATAATTAACTCTATTTGTACGTTTAATTCGTAATTAAACACCGATATATCGTATATATCTAACTTTCATTCCTTAAGCCAAGATTTGAACGATTCAAACTTATTCACCACATTATCTAAGATTTTAGTCCATTTATGAGCTAGTAGAGGGACCTAATGGACCTACAGATCATGAGCTCCAATGATCCGAGATTAACCGGCCAAACTCTTTAACCTAGTTAACCAACATTCGTTAACTAACGGGACACTCCACTAAAGCCCGTAGTTGCACTCTCCTCACTGTAGATATATTTGTGTCCATTTGATATAACCGTCATTGATAAGTCAATCCTTCACAGGTTGTTCATAACTTCAGCTAGGTCAAATACCGATTTACCTCTGAGTTACATCTTTTCTCATTAAGTACCATTGTCCCTCTAATGAACAATTAATTTAAGATCTAATCACTAAATCCATTCCCTCTCGGGCCAGTGAGAGGATGGGGCCCCTTGTTCAAGTCCTGGGAACAACACTTAAGAGAACAACCTCTCTTCTATCCCTAAGTTGGGTAGGAGTGAATTCCGTTTTGCAAATTCTATGTTCCCAACTATCTACCTAGTCTTATCCCTGAAATAGGAGGAATGTTGAGCAACACTATTGAGCTTACTCTTACCTATGTAGATCAAGGGATAATTCTGAATAAATAGGAGTTCATAGATAGCTCAAGATTCAGATCAAGTTATCTAGTTCATCGATAAGTGAAATTAATCAGTGTTAATCGTAAACGGTGTTAATACGTAACAGTAATTATTTCATGGTCAGTCTTACACAATCTCATTATGTAGAATACCCCCGCTCACATGTCTCTACATGATCAAATCAAAATCACTTTATTTATGACACTTTACAATATTTGTAACAATCATGAAGCGGGTCGTATTCAATAGTGTCTCCAAGAAGAGGTACCCAACCTAATCCATGTACTATAGACTATTGAGGCTACTTACTCGAACTTGATCCTATTTATGTCTCCACATAAAGTCCAAGTACTCATAATAGTAGCCAAGAGTTCGTAGTTTAATTGGATTTAGAGTTGATAAATAATTAATTCACTTGAATAACTTCATATGTACTAAAAATCACCTATTTACAAAATCTACAAGTTTTAGGACATACAACCCAATAGACAGATCACCAGCGCATAGCATTTAAGCATAAGTAAGACGCATGGTATGTTCAACACATAGCATGTAAAACACATAATCATAGCTTACTTGCACCTTGCGTTTGTAAATTTTCAATTCCACAATTCATACACAACACGTGACATACTAGAAGTCCTTGGTCTATCAACAACTCTTGTTGATTGGCCAGTTTGATCAGCAATTGTTGTTGATCTATCTATAGCATCTTTTGAAATCTTTTCCAATACTAGTTTACTATGTGGTTTATGATCACATATGCGGTCTTCCTCTAGGAATGTGGCATTTGTCGATACAATTAACTTTTCATCTTGAGGATCATAAAATAGACCACCTCTCATTTCTTTAAGGTATCCTATAAATAGGCATAATTTTGAACGATGTTCCAATTTTTTAGGATTTTGCACCAACACGTGTGCTGGGCAACCCCAGATCCGGAAGTGACGTAAACTAGCTTTATGCCCTGTCCATAACTCATAGGGTGTTTCTGAAACACTCTTAGAGGGAACATTATTCAAAATATAAACTGCGGTCTCCACTACGAATCCCCAGAACGAGTTAAGCAACGATGCGTAACTCATCATCGAACGAACCATGTCCAAGAGTAAATGAGATCGCAGTTGAAGTAGCTTGAAGTCTTTGTTCATTAAGTGAAGTTTAATTCTTCACAATTACTTGACTTCACATAGTTTTTCTTTTTTTGTTAGTGTAAGAGGACAACATAGATGACTCATTCTTGATGTTCATATGAATGAGGTTCCTCTGTTCATATCATCCTCCCCTTCTTCTAGAAGATTCGTCCTTGAATCTAAAATAGGAAGGAACATTGAAGTTTTGTGTGGACATTTACACTCATAAGAAATAATCTATAGGTTGGAATTTAGAACTTTGGAGTTATATTCTTAAGTAATGGTTGGAAAATTAAATATGCCATATTTAATGTTTAACAACCCACTTCCTCAAATTTCCAAAGTGTAATCTATGAGATTGAACACCAAATGATAAAATTGATGGCAAAAATGGGATCAAATTGTAAGAATTCAGATTTGACATGCTTTTGAGAAAGAAAGAACAACTGAAGAACAAATGACCTTAGGGATAGCAATTTTCTCTTCTCTTGACTTATTTTCAAAACACAAAACATTTGACATTGAAGAAATCCGAATTGGAAAACCTCAAAGAAAGAAGTTTTGTAAATAAGCCTCTAATCTAAAACCTTGAAGTTTACAAAAATATGAAAATACGACTGGATATGAGACATTTTTTTCGAGTATCATAAAATAGACAGAAAACAAGATGAATAGACAAAAAAAAGAAAACAGCAGCAACAAAAACATATATCTGATCTAGAGCCTAAATTTTGATACCAAATGATAAGAAAAGCTCAAGGACTTTGGATCTAACAACCTTCTTGACAAACAAAACCTTTAAATCTCAAACTCAAACACCCCAAATCAATATGATCTTAGTCCCTAAGAACGACAAGACGACAGATTACTTAGACGATCAACAAAACCATGGATCGGACAAAGCTTGATGCTCCCATCGACCCTTGATCTTCAAATCACTCCACAAGTAAGATCGATCAAGTCAAGCTTGAATGATTCTGGACATGCAATCTAAACGCCATAGAATTGTAAAAGAAACATAGCACAAGGATAAAAGAAAGCTCAAAGACTCTTTTACTACATTTTCAAGTCTCTTCCATCTCCCCTTTTGTGAACAATTACATGACATTATATAGGCCTCAAAATTTAACCCTAAACATTTTATGAGGCATTCAAAGAGTTGTAACACTCATAGTTAATGACATTACAAGCCGTGATCTAATTGTAACATAAAAATACATAAAATGACTCAAAACTGAAAAATACATTTAATAAATACAATAAATTCGAGATTAGTATTTTTCATCCATATTCCATGCATTTGTAACCATCCAAGAGGAAATGACATCCCATTTGGACAGCATGTATGACTCATTCTTGATGTTCATATTGCATGAATGAGCTTCCTCCGTTCATGTCATAGTGAGTTTGTATAAGAATGGACCACAAAATTAAATCTCTCTTTGTAACTCCGTTAATTGAAGAGTTTTATATTTCAATGAGAACTATGTAACTTGATCTCAATCTTGAGTGAGTTATGAACTCCTGGTCATAAGGATCATTTTTTGATTTGAATAGGTGAGAGTGACCTTAGTTGCCGACTCAATATGCATACCATTTTGGGAATGATGCCGAGTGAGGAGTTGGGAACATAGTTTCACAAGATAGAATTCAATCCTTCTTGACTCTAGGGAAAGTAGAGAGGTTGTTCCGGAAGTGCTAATTTTGGGAGTTGAATGAGTCTTCACCCTCTAACTAATTTGAGAGGGACTTTGTTTATGGTTGGATCATAAACAGTATTGTTCATTAGAGAATCAGTGATACTTAAGGTGCAAGAGGTAATTACAGGGGTAAACAGTAATTTGACCAACTGTAATTACGAACACCAGGAGGATTGACTTACAAAATATGGTTATTCAATGGACGCATAAATATACTGCAGTTCATAAGAGTGCAACTATGGGTCTTTAGTAGTATGCTTCATGGTTAATAAATGTTTATTAATATAATTAATGAATTTAATTTATTAATCTCAAATCATTGGAGCTTATAATTGTAGGTGCATTACGTCCCTATGGTAGCTCACAATAGGGTAAAATAAGGAAATAATGTGATAAAAGAATTTGATTGTTGATAACTTGTAGAAATACAAGTTATTATAGCCTTTTCTTAGAATAATGGAAAAGAATAAGAGAATTATGCACTAGTCTTGGGTTAAATTCATTAATAAAATCTTCTTTGCATTTTACACATTTGATTTGATGAAGATAAATATTTTGAAGTAAATTATCTCTAAAATGCATGAGGTAGTGCATGAAGGAAAATTGCACGAAATGACCCAGAAACTAAAAACTTATCTATGGATGACTCACTCCCAAAAACTTTATCATCAGTGAAATACCAATTTTACCCCCCGAAATTAAAACACCCCAAAACTTTCTTGCCCCCGAAATTGATTGCATTGCATGCCAAAGCCTTCATCACCAGTATTTTCCAGAATCATTTAATGTCAACTACCATTATACCAACAAAATTGAATGCAAGGATACTAATGGACAGTCGCTCTCACACATTCTTCCATTATTCCATTGTGTTCTGTGGGTATCACAAACATCCGGACGAACTTCTTCTTTCATTTTTCTCTACGAGTTACAGCGTCTGTCGCTTTTTTAATCCTCGTCCAGTGTTCATTTCAGCAACATCGTGGGTTAGAATCAGAAACACAAAGAATGTAAGTGTTTCTCTTCCTATATCATATAGTTCTATATAAACGGTCGCTTATGTAGAAGTAAACGATCGATTATCTTCATATAGTCGATCAATTATAGTTAACTAAGCGATAGCCTACACTATTCTCAGCGATTGCATACATGATATTAGGCGATAACTTACACATTATGTACGCAAATCACTTATTATGATACTAGGCGATTGCTTAATCCATCACCAGGCGATCGCATACATGATACTAGGCGATCGTTTACATTTGCCTATGTGATCGCTTACATTTTACTAGGTGATCGCTCCGTTTTTTTCTTTTCTGAAGATCATTTCTAACCAAAAACCTTAACTTCTTTGCAGGTCAATGAATCTACTTCACATCTTTGTGCGATTTGGTGGGGAATGGGACCAATCCGGATGCAACTATGTTGGAGGTCAAATGAAAGGTCTGAAAATCAGAAAAGATATAACCTGTAGTGAATTAGTTAGCATACTTCACGAACGACTGAACATTGATCCCTACCTGTTCGATATACACATCAGTGCTGCTATAATTTGTTGATCCAAGTTCCTCCAATTGACATAGTAGATGATGAAGATCTTAATTTTTTTTCTAGAAGGAAGTGATGCATCTTGGATGCCATTGTTTGTATCACTTACACCTCACGAGAGGCATAGAGTACATGACATGCATGAAGAATGCAATCCAACGGCTGAAGCAGTTCCAAGCATTCCAACATATGATTTTCACAGCACGTCATCATTAGAGGAGAATGTTGAGGCATGCAACTTGGGGAATGACAGAAGTGAAGAATGGGTTGGTCAAAGTATTCTTGTCACACCCCCTCCCAGATACTTCTTATCCCTAGAAGTGAGTGTGAAACCGCACTCTCTCTAGTCCAAATCTAAAGCATAAATCATATAAATATCTTCCATATTAAACTAAATGGCAGCTTAATCTCAAATAGAAACACCTTTACTATTAAGCCATGCGATAATATAACAACCTATCATCAAGTATTCTATATGTAAGCCCCGCACCTAATTTTGTGAGAACGCAAGGTAAGAAGGGGTCGAGAGATGGGTGAATGTGTAAAAGTAGTTGGCTGGCTTGCATTTGGAGTGGAAAAACGACTAAGTGTCAGCTATGCGTTGATGGCAACTTGTTGTGGAGGAAACAATTTTGGTGTAAACGCAAAGGTGAAGGAAGTTTATCATGCGCTGAAGTCGTGACGCGTTGAGGACATAAGGCGTGGAGGATCACTTGGTACCGAGGATTATTATGCGGCAAACGCATTGAAGGCAGTGTGCCGTTGGAAGTAAAGGCCACGAGGAGTTGGGAGCTGATCTGCGGTGAGGCTATTATGCGGTGAACGCTACCATGCGTCGAATGCGGGTATGCGTTGGACATAGAGTGTTGGCCGAGAGAAAGTAATGCGTATGCTAACTATTTGCCGGGAGAGTTTGAAAAGGAATATCATTAGAGGTCGTGTGCGTTGCTGAAGCTGAGCATAGAAGGTATGCGTTGAACGGATTATAGTATAATGTTGAAATGGAGGATAAGTCGGTGGTATATATATAAGTGGATTAAGAATTCAATTTTTCTACTTGCATTTCGGAGCTCGAGTTGGGTCCATATTAAGGCGAAACATCGGAGGGAGGTAGAAGAAGATGTTCATGCTGATCTGAAGTAGAAATCTCATTGAATTTGTGGAAGAAACTTGGGTTTGACAGAGGTTTCGGCTGCTGTTATCTCTTCAGAGTGATGCTCGGTTTTGGAGGAAGAACAAATTGAAGAGACGAAGGTTAGGGCTGAAACTTTGAGGTTAGTAAGTTAACTCGATTTCTAGCAGGTTTCATGAAGGATGCTTGAGCTGAAATTGTTTAATTGTGTGTCAAACTCAGGAAGAAGAGACTGGAGTTGAAATGTCGGACGATTAAGGGTAACTTGGAGTTGTCGAAGGATATATCCTAAACGGAGAGGATGTTCTTCATGAAATTTGGAGGTAAGATGAAGGATCTGTACTTTAATAAGTTTGTAGAAGGAAGAAAGTATTGAAATTGGCTGAAACGAAATGTTTAGTAGGTTGAAGAAGGAAGAAGAAAGGAAGAAGGAAACGGTTCTGCTGTAGCGGAAGTATCGCTGAGTGAGCTAGAGACAGGGCAGCGAAGCAAGTATCGCTGCAACGCAAGATAGGCTTTGCGTCTCACGATTCTCGCTAGAGTATCGCTGGGTATCGCTCCCCAAGGTAGTCTCGCTGGTTTCAATCAATGCAGTATCGCTAGTACAATTTAAGTATCAAATGAGTAACGCTGGCAGCTTACAATTTTCTAAGAGTAACGTTACTATTGTATGTTAAAGGAAAAGGGAGATTATGGAAACTAAACTTGAGGATTATGTGTTTTCAGGCCAAGAAGAGCTCGGGGAGGCTTATAACCCACTTAGAGCCGGGACCAATTGTGAGTGACTGTTTGTTATATCTTGTGTTAAACTTAGTACGCATAATAATGAGGAAACGTGATTCATGGTAGTATGCCTTATGAATGTGATGTGTTAGTGATTTGAAAGAGTATCAATATGAATGTCCATACATAATAGCAGTTGAGGGACCTTATGGTGAAAGCTTTATGTGAGTAAGCGTGAAAGGAAGTGCTGAGGGAATTGAGAAGGCACTTGATAAACAGTAAGGAATGGACTACAATGCTCAGGGACTATGAGTGAAGGCATGTAGTAATCCATCACACACCAGCTCGTGCCGAGGGATTATGAGTGAAGGCACTTGAGCAAAGATAGAATTTATTACCTGTGCTGAGGGATTTCATATGAAGGCACATGGTACTGTAATTACAATTGAGTAAGTGCTGAGGGACGGGAAGTGAAAGCACTAAATAGTTGCAAGTCTGTGAGACATGAGAATTTGATAGTTATATGTGCCATGTGGAAAGAGAATCTTGGTAATTCATTGGGATGTGATATGTGATGGTTATTAATTCACAAACTAGCTTATATTTGCTATGAATAGTTTAGTAGATTTAGTCACTCACTGAGCTTTCTGCTCATTCAGTTTGCTGTTGTTTGTTGTTTCAGGTAGCGAGCGTGTCTGGGACGCCTAGCCTACAGAAGAATCTCGTCTAGGCCTATCTGGAAGCGAACCTCTGGGATAGTTGTAAATACTTAGACTGTACATATATCTTGTAATATGCATATTTCTGAGAGTAGAAAGGGGGACGTGTTGCACCTTATATGTATATATACAGATATGTTTGTTCAAAGGTTGCACGTTCTTCTGATGAGATAATGGAAATGTTATTTGTTTTTCTATTTATATGGTATCCATCTTATAGAGTTTTATGTAAGGAAAATAGGATCATGCCCAATCCTAGGTATAGAGTGTATCTGGGATAGGGTGTGACACTATATATATATGTAATACAAAACGATCCTCCCAGCACTCCCATGGAACATGTACATTACAAAACATGGACATAAACTGTGTATTTACAACTATCCCAGAGGTCTGCTTCGAAGTAGGCCCAGACAAGGAACTTCTGTAGGCTAGACGTCCTGGACACGCTCGCTACCTGAAACAACAATCAAACAAACAAATTGAGTGAGCCTAAAGCCCAGTGAGTGACTAAATTCATTCAGATATTACTAACAATCATGAGCTAGTATAAACCTTAGTAACCACTACAAATCGCATATCAGAAATCTCTAAGCCTCTTATGCTATAGATCACAACCATACCGACATTCTTACAATTCCATGGCATATATCTAACCCTTGCTGTGACGAAACACAACTCAACTCACTCACATTCCAGTACAAATTCTCATTTCTAATCACATAAAAATACCTAAACATTATGTTCCTTGGTTTTGCAAACTATCGAGTGCCTTCACATTCTGTCCCTCAGCACTGAGTTCAACTATGTCAATATTACCATGTGCCTTCACACGAGGTCCCTCAACACTGGTAACCAATCAAATCTCCGCTCAAGTGCCTTCACTCAGGGTCCCTCAGCTGGAGCTAACATATGATGGATTTCCACATGCTTTCACTCAAGGTCCCTCAGCTCTGAAATCCATTCCACCTAACTACTCAAGTGCCTTCACGCGTGGTCCCTCAGCACTGAGTATCATGTTACATATTCACTTAGGCCTTCACCATAAGGTCCCTCATCCATGATTACATTTAGATAATATATCTAGTTTCCTTTAAACTTACCAACACAACATAATCACTTCAAATACTACACCGTACCATAACTTCCTACTCATCCATTGCCAAATAATTATGCTAAAAGTAACCACAAGATATAGTAGAAAGTCACTCACAACTTGTCTCGGCTCTAAGTGGATTATATGCCTTCCCGAGCTCTTCCTGGCCTGAAAATACACATTTTCCACGTTAAGTTTTCCTTAGACTTCCTTTTCTTTATACTCATTAAATATACATAATTAAACCCTATGCTCATTTCATCTCCAAACTCTCTTTTCCTCAAGACACTCACAAATAACGTTACTCCACATTCTGTGGTGAGATTACCAGCGGAACTACACTACATAATACTGCACTAGCGATACCGGGTTGAACAAAACTAGCGAGATTACCTGAGGAGCGACACCCAACGAGACTTCAGGGAGAATTGTGGGACGCAAAGTCCCTCTTGCGTTACCAGCGACACTTGCTTCGCTGCCCAGTCTTTCGCTCTCTCAGCGATACTACCGCCGTAGCAGAACAATTTTTCTTCTTCCTTTCTTCTTCTTTCTTTAACCTGCTAAACATCGCATTCTGGCCAATTTCAGAACTTACTTCCTTCTACAAACTTATAAAGACATAAGTCCTTCATCTTACCTCAAAGTCTCAAAGAGAACGTCCTCTCCGTTTAAGATATATCCTTCAACAACTCCGAATTGCTCCTAATCATCCGGCAATTCAGCTTCGATCTCTTCTACCTGGAGTTTAACACACATTTACTCAAATTCAGCTCAAGTACCCTTCATGAAACTTGCTAAAAATCGAGTTAACCTTACTAACCTTAGAATTTTGGCCCTAACCACCGTTTCCTCAGTTCGTTCTTCCCCCAAAATTGAACGTTACTCTGATTAAGTAACACCAGCTGAGTCCTCCGCTCCAGCTCAAGTTTCCTCCACGGAAACGACGAGAATTCCACTCTAAATCACCATGAACACCTTCTTCTACCTCTTTCCGTTGTTTAGCTTCGAAATGGAATCAACTCGAGCTCTAAAATGTGATCAAAACAATTGAATTCTCGGTCCACTTATATATATACCATCGACTTAAACTCCACATCGTCTCTATATAATAATCTAATCAACGCATACCTTCTGTACTTGGCTTCAGCAACACACAGTCTCAGTTTTGTATGTTACAATTTCCCAACTCCCTCGCCGTATAGATGACGAACGCATTGTTCTCTCAGCCAACCTTCTATGCACCAACGCATACCCATTTTCAACGCATGGTAGCGTTCACCGCATAGACCTTCATCGCAGATTGGTTCTCGACGCCTCGTGGCCTTCAACTTTCAACGCCTTGTAGCCTTCAATGCGTTCTTCGCATAATAACCTTCGACGCAAAGTGGCTCTCCACGCCTCGTGACCTCAACGCCTCATGGCCTCAACGCCTAATAGCCTTCCCTTACCTTTGCGTCCACGCCAAAACTACCTCCGTCAAGGCATAATGCCACCAACACATAGCTGATACTTAGCCATTTTTCTGCCCCCACACACATTTCAGCCAACTATCCTACCAAACGCCCATCTCTTGATCTCTTCTTATCTTGCCTTCTCACAAAGTCAAGTACGGGGCTTACAATTCTGACATATGACATGTACGGACAGTGGTCAATACCACAGACAATCCTAATGCCATCTGTGGCAATACCATCCGTTCAAGTTCCCCCACTGTCCCAACTCAACCATTCGTAGACATAGCCAAACCATCAAATGGCCCATCGTACGATGACCTCATCACAATCCCCCATGATTGTTTGAGTGACGAAGATATAAGGGAAGGTTAGATTTTCTTCTCCAAATATGACCTGTCAATTAAACTGTCGATACTCGCTATAAAGAAGAACTTTGGATACCGTGTAAAGAAGTCTACAAAGCATTTGCTGGCAGTGTGGTGTTTGGTTAAGGGATGCAATTGGAGAGTCTATGCAAAAAATTTGGAAGGAAGTGATTCTTTCAAAGTGACGAAGTATCCGAGTGACCATACATGTTCCCTTGAGAAGAAGACGGGTAATCACCAACAAGCCAAGAGTTGGGTTATTGGACACTTAATCAAGTCCAAGGGATATAATTGAAGATGTATGGCGGGATTATGCTGTGAATATAAGTTGTGGGCAAGCTTACCGTGCAACGGAGTACACTCTGGTATTTACACGAGGGGTCACCAGAAGGATCATATGCTCTTGTCAATTCATATGGTGAGGCACTGAAACTTGCAAACCCAGGCACGATGTTTGAGGTTGAAGTAAAAGATCAGCGGTACTTTAAGTACGTCTACATGGTGTTTGGTTCATGCATTAGGGGATTCTTGAACTGCATTCATTCTGTCATGGTTGTCGACAGTACTCATTTGCATGAGAAATATAAAGGTATGTGGTTGATAGCAACATGTATTGGTGGAAACAACAACATATATCCTGTAATACCTTGTCCCCGAAAACCTAAGTATTTGTATAACTAGTAAGGATAAAAGGGATAAAAGTGTGTGGATTGGGGAACCTTTAAACGAAAAGTTAACTGAATTATGGCCAATAAATTTTGTGTGTTGAGATGAATGGTATTAAGAAAAGAATAGACATATCTTGGAAGATTAGGGTGATGTGTAGATGATTAAGCTCAAACGCATGGTATTTAATACTGAGGAGTTATCAGCCAGGCTGTAAGATTAGGTTCTAATGAGGGCAAGTTGAATCGGGTGAAGTACCATGTGTCGATGATGCAAAGTATAGAACCATCACGTAGGAAAAGTGCCTTGCGTTGGAAAGGTTGACAACGCGTCAGGAAATGAAGCTAAGAAAAGTAATGCGTTGAGTGTCGTATAGAATGATAGTGAGTGGAGGTGAAGGAATAAGAATTGAGTATGGATTACGGCTATGAGTTGGTAAGCTTAGTATGGGAAGCTAGTGTAAAGGGAAGAAAGTAGACTGTTACCATAGCTTTGATGGATAAGTTGTTATTTTGATTGGTACGTCAAGTATTGGAGAGTGTTATTATGTGTTTAGAGGCAAAGATGGAGCCTGACCAAGGGTTGTGTTCGACCTACGTTACGATGAGAAGAATACCTTGAATTGGGAGTAGTTGGATGCGATAGGCTGAAGGATTAATAATGAATTGATAAGCCACAAAGTGGACAATAACTATGCGTTGAGAAAGTTAAATGGTGAGAAATATTGGCTATGCGTTGAGGAATTCTGTGTTAAGGACAGCTGTTAGCCATGCAACGAAGGGTTCATGAGTTGATGATGGTTACCATTGGTTATCAAGTCATACGCTGAAGAGCTTAATTTCATGATAATGGAAAATGTTATCACTATCTCAGGTAAACGCATAGGAAGAAGTTAAAGAAGGAAATGGTTAAGGAATAACCTTGGTATAAGATTCAAGGACGCATAGAGGGTAAAATCAAGGGACTTAAAGGAAGGTCATGAACGCGGAATGAAGCAAAAGGTAAATGTAGGAGGGAAAACGCAGGAAGAAAGATGTGAGCTGGATGGGGTAGTCAAAGGTAAACCACATGGTCAGAAGAGTGCAATTGTACCAAGGAGGAAATGTAGCTGTGAACGAATGTAAGAAAGGGAGTTGAACGCATATAAATGCGATAAAAATTGATGTATGATGTTAAGATGAAGCGTATAGTAGTATGTGTTAGAATTTGTACACCTAAATAAAGGAGAAATAGAATCAAGGTAGTAAAGCCGAGGGTAGTAAAAGGAAGCAAAGGAGTTGAATCTGGAAGATAGTTCCATGAACGCATAGAAGCAAGGAGTTGGTTGTGTAGTTGTGTAGTTGTGTATTGGAACATAACGAACCCATAAAGTAAGTCTATAGGCTAGGTGGTTACACATGATTGTGACACCTCATTAAGTAGGAGGTGTTAGAAAGCATGATAAACATTTCATGCAAAGTGACACATGGACTAATGCATAATTAATTCAGCATGCAACATGACATGTGACAAACAAGTGGCAGCAGAAGAGGAGAGGTAGAATGACAAGTTCTCTATAAATAGGACCTTGAGGGAAAAGTATTTACTGATGATTCGGTGATAATAATCCTTGAGAGGGGGAAAGAAAGAGAGCTGAAAGAAGAAAACCTTGTGT
Source organism: Citrullus mucosospermus (assembly GCA_030954485.1). Lineage (NCBI taxonomy): Eukaryota > Viridiplantae > Streptophyta > Magnoliopsida > Cucurbitales > Cucurbitaceae > Citrullus > Citrullus mucosospermus. Next base: position 13,810,894 of record CM062064.1, read on the forward strand.
TTGAAGGAGGAAGTCTACAGCCAAAGAGGAAGACAACTTTGACACTTAAGTCATCTGGTGTTAAGAAGTTGGCTTGCGTCGAGAAGGGTGAGCCTTGCGTTTAATCCAAATTCAATATAAAGGGTGAACGCCACGATGCGTTCAAGATAGACCTTACGTCCAAGGAAGGTCGACGCATCCGAAAGAGTAAGAAGAGTTAGTCTGCACCTTGTGTTTAAGGGCAGGGTTGCGTCCCACCGGTTACCAGAAATAATTTGCGGGTTAGGAGTTCAAACCTTGCGTTCAAGAAGCTCGGGGAAGACAAGGATTGGAAGGAAAAGAGGAAAATCTCTTAAGCAATTGGGAGTGACTCTCTTTTTCTTTCAAACTGAACTTTGTTGAAACATACTTACGTGATGTGGTTTTGTGATAACTAATTTCAAGAAACGCATGATGTTTGATCATATTATCTAAAAGACATGTTTTACCTGATTGTTTTACTACATTGAAAGGCATGTTGCAAGATGTAGTTTTATCAAGAACATCCTGTTTCTTATCAAATGTTTCATATGAATGATCTACTCAATTGATCGATAAAATGTTTAAGAGGAGGCTCAGTGCTTATCTCCTTGAGAAGGCTCGTGAGTTTCCCCGGGACCCAGTACTCAAGGACATGAGAAGGTACATGGGCAACCCGTCATATTCCTATGTGCACATAGAGGTTAATCTGGCTAGTGCATTGAGCTTGCTCTACTTGAAGCCAGGGATGATTTCGACGTTGGGTGTGTTGAGCCTTGCTCCACCCCAACTAAGGATGTTTTCGACGTTGAGAGCGTTGAGCCTTGCTCCGCCTCAACTAAGGGAAAAGATTGAAAAACCAAACGGTTTTCTATTGAATCATACTGGAGAACGATTCTATTGATTCATAACAGATTTACGAGATTGATAAAGTTTTGTGGAAAATCTGTTTCTATTGAACTATCGAGTTAAATCCTGGTTTTAATGCTTAACATGCCTGTTTTTGAATTAAAGATAGTTTTACAAAACCAGTCACTCACGGGGCTTTAGCTCACATTTTCCTATGTTTTCAAATTTTCCAGGTAACAAGCGAGTTCGGGATGCTTTGCCTATGCAAGAACCTCGTCTGGGCTGTCTTCGGTAAAATAAATGGCTGGTCAGTGAACCTTACAGAGGAGTCAAGGTTGCTGACTTCACATCTTCTTTCGGGTTATGGAGAATAATCCGGGAGGGAGGTGTGACATATCTAATTGCTTTTGGTATCGTAGACGGCGAGAACGATGCATCCTGGCTTTGGTTCATGACCCACTTGAAGGCCTCGATCGAAGACATCCCTAACTTGGTGATTATATCAGATCGTCACATATCCATCGGGAAGGCTGTATCAAGCATATTCCTAGAGGCATTCCATGCACTGTGTATATACCACATTAAGAATAACTTGATGGACAAGTTCAAGAATAAGGACATAACTCCGCATTTCTACCTAGCAACAAAGGCCTACAGGATGTCTGAGTTTCAAATATATTGGTCTAAGCTTCAAAGATATCCCGGGGTGATAGCCTACCTTGAAGAGATTGGATTACAACGGTGGGCACGGGTGTACCAAGTCCATTATAGGTATGACAAGACGACAACAAATATAGTAGAATGCCTCAATGGAGTCTTAAAAGACGCGAGGGAACTGCCTATTACGAAGCTTCTTGAGCATATTCGGGGTTGGTTACAGACTTGGTTCTATGTCTGACGTACACATGCCATAACATGCACAAACCTTGTAACCGACTATGCAATGACTATCCTGAAAGAGTCTGAATAAATGTCCAAAACGTATCATGTATCTCTAATGGACATGTATGTGCTAAATGTCGACGATGGGCATCTTGGTGGGCTGGTTGATCTCCGTTCACGAACATGTACGTGTATGGAGTTCAATTGCATGGAGATTCCATGCTCACATACAGTAGTTGCGGCAGCCATGTGGATCATTAACGTCCAAATGTTGTGCTCAAAGTGGTTCACAGTAGAGTGTGTGCTTGCCGCTTATGTCGAACTGATATGCCCAGTTGGCCATCAACAAGAGTGGAGACAAAGACCTGATTTTGATGACTTTGAAATCTTACCATTGCGAAAGGTGCGAAGCGTAGGTCGACGACAGATCGTTAGAATACCGTCTACTAGTGAGGAGCCATGACAAGTACATAAGTGTACGCGATGCGGTCAGGGAGGACACAACAGAAAAACATGCCAGTATCCACAGGGATGCATGGGATGCATGAAATGTGAATATGAAATATCTAATAGGTTCTCAAACTTTTAATTTTGTGTCTAATAGATCCCTAAAATTTAAAAATGTCTAATAAGGTCTTTGTGATATTACCATTGACCTTTCGTAAATGTTTCGTAAATGTTTTGAAATTACTATAATTAGATTATCTATAAGTGTCTCAATTTCATTTGGAATTATTTCGACCTCTTACTTTATAGATAATTTTGAGATGCATATATAGGCAAAGGGTAATATTATAACTGTAAAAAAAGAAAAAAAAACAATCTAATATAATCACCAAGTCTAAATGATTGGTTAGTATATATTAAACGATCACTTATAACACGTCTAAACGATTGTCTACTGTATATTAAGCGATCGTTTAGTGTATATTAAACGATCACTTAGAACACGTCTAAATGATCGTCTACTGTATATTAAGCTATCATTTGTTTATTGTATATTTAAGTGATCGCTTAGTATATATTAAGCGATCGTTTAGTGTATATTAAACGATCGTTTAGTATATATTAAATGATCGCTTAGTACATCTATTGTAATACGAAAAATGGACACGAATACTTGCATTTGATATAACAATTGGATTAAATTAAGTATAATAACAAATCATGTACACGAATACTAATTTCATTGATTACCATAAGAATTTATTTGCCCATAATTCGGCTACATATTATTTCCTAAATACAGGCATATTGTTCAAAATTAAACTATCTCTATTAGTATTCATTACAAGATACTCCAAAAATTTACAAGAAAAAATCCCATAGTCGAGGGATTTGCCCTACTCAAGCGTAGCCTTGGATCACTTCACTTCCCACGGCCGATACTTGAAATTTAGAAACCTCGTGTCGTATACTCCGGCCATCAAAATTGATGGTATGGCCTGGCTGAGCAACTCGAGTCTTAGGTTCACAATGTCTGCACGGATGTAGTCTGGCATCAAGTCGAAGACGAAGATCGTGGATTCCTGAAGGTTGATTGTAGCCATGAGCCAATGCTCATTTATGTTGATTGGCCCAAACACGAAATCCACCTCCGACTATGCAGGCTAGTAGTCTTCGTTTAGGTCGTGTGCGAACTCGAGGAACGTCAAGTGCATGGCCCAAAACCGGCGTGTGCAAACTTGTTGGTCCAAGGCTCCACTGTCCCGTCTTGCATGACCACACCATCAGGTCGTATATTGACCAAAATTCCTTCAAGATTCGTGAGGGAATCCTATAGAAAATCAAGGGTTAGATAACATAACAATAATAATCGGTCAAATTACAAAACAAGTTCGGGTTACATACCATAAATGCAGTATTCACCACCGTGAACCGAAGTGAACACAATTCGGGTCGGGAGTGAAGCTTCCGGTGAACGTGGAGCACTAGTATGTCCATATTCTACAGAAAACAATGTAAAAGTTTAGTAATACACGAGTTTCAATTGAAGTACTAAACGATTGTTTATAATTTCATAAGCGATCACTTACTAAGCATAAACGATCGCTTAGCGTTTACTAAACGATCGCATAGATCCGTCTACGCGATCGCTTATATAATCCTAAACAATCGCTTACATATTAAGCGATCACTTAGGATTATATAAGTGATCCCGTAGACGAAACTATACGATCGCTTAATGTTATCTAATCGATCATTTGAAGTTTAAAGGAAAACTTATGTCCCCAATCACCCATGTATTCTTCTCAAGGGTTCGGAAGAATTCCTTGGTCTGAGAGGCGTATGCGACTATCCTCTTCTCGTTTTTTGTCTTCGGAGTGCTCCTCCACTTCTTATATATAGCCCACAACACATCGGAAATTGGGAACAAGGGATCATACACTTGAACCGCTCTGATGGGGAAGTATGGGACATGGACTATGGGTTCGGGTTGAGGTGGTTGGGAAGGGTGAGGTTTGGAAGGTTGTGAAGTTTGGGAAGTTGGTTGAGGAGGTTGGGAAGGTTGAGGTTTGGAAGGTTGTGAAGTTTGGGGAGTTGGTTGAGGAGGTTGGTGGAAGTTGGGATTGGGGTTGAGAAGGTTGAGAAGGTTGGGGATGAGGTTGGGTTGGTTGGGAAGTTGGTTGGGGAAGTTGGGTTTGGGTTTGAGGTTCGGAAGGTAGTGGTTGAGGATGGGTTGGTTGGGAAATTGGGTGGGGAAGTTGGGGTTGAGGTGGGATCGGTAGGGAGAGGGGACCAGTGTTGGAGGATGTTGGCTCCCTCTTCTGCCTCTTCACATCCTCTAGTGAAAACCTCGTCGGCTTAGATCTCTTCCGACGATCAGGCATCACCTTATGTTCCTATACAACAAGGGAATTCTGTTGAATTAATATTTAAATAATGTGTATATGAAATTACATCACATAAATACCTCGGCCATTTGGGTGGGGGTTGTCAAGTCTCCTATGCTCCTCATGTTGAATGATTGAGTGGGGAGCACTTCAATGGGGAGCTCTTCGACAAAGGGTGGTTGTGTCGTGGGAGGATCGATTGGGGTGGGTTCTTTAGTGGTGGCGATAGTGGTTTCTTCCTCTGTGGGTTGGTCGTAAACCACTATCGCCATTTCCTCATTCTCTCCTCCGTCGTTTCCTTTGTCTGGAGCTAACTCAGACGGCCTTTCGTGACTCCCGCCACACCCTTCTTCCTCTGTGGGTTGGTCTTCAGCTTGACCATCTCCACCACCACCCTCGTTCTCCCCATTGTCTTCTTTGTCGTCGTCGTCGCCACCCTAAATCAAACAAACAAAGTAATAGGTTAGATTAATGCTAAGCAATCGCATACAAAAGCTAAGCGATCACATACAAATGATAAGCGATCGCATACAAATGCTAAGCGATCATATAGTAACAGTTAAGCGATGGCTTATCATTTGTATGCGATCGCATACAAATGCTAAGCAATTGCTTCACTATTACTATGCGATCAGTATGAATAAAAAAAGACAATCGAAAGGAATAAAATCTAACCTGACATAGATGCTCGATAAACTTCCTCAGGTCATACTGGCTGATAAGCACTTGAAAGTGCTTTGTATCCTCTCAAATTAAGGAAGTTTATATTAGATTTCACTTGTTTGCTAGTGGTTTTCAGGTTAAAATGAGAAAAATTAGCAGAAAAGATCAAAAGATCAAAACCGAGCAAGAATACGGTGAAAAAGAGATGAAAAACTCAAAATCGCAAAACTTGGGGCAGCGCTGCGGTGCTAAAACCCGAGAGCAACAAATTCGACACGTAGCCCTAGCGTCGCAGCGCTCTCCAACAGCGTCACAGCGCCGTTTTAAAATTTTCAATAAGCGCCGCTGCGCCAACTTTCCATAAATGAAAAATGGGTATTTTTGGTAAGTTTTTGGGCAGCCAACTCTATAAATTTGGGGGTTTCCAGCAGCCCTAAGAACAATCTACCATCAATCTACAGACCAAAAGAGGCACAAGAAGGAGAGAATTGAGTGAGAGTTCATAAAAGAGTTCAAGGATTGAGTTAGTTGCAAGGAAGAGGAAAAGAGTTCAAGATAATAGTGGTGGCCTTCGAATTCCGACGTGAGAGCCAAGGAGATCGTGACGGTGCTACCTCAATCAAGAGCCCCTTTTCAGTAGAGTTTCCCTTTCTCTACAATCTTTCTTTGTTTATTTTGTTTAAACATGTTGCTTCAAGCTATGAGTGGCTAAACTCTTTAGTTTTAGGGTTTTGATGAATTGTTTATGAATTCATGTTGATATTGTAGACTTTCATGGTTTTGTTGGAATGATTATGCTTTTCATTGTTATTGTGTTTAATTTTTGTGGATTGGCCATCTTCACATGTTAGGTTAGATGTATGATCGAGAAATTGTATGTTTAACTTGATCTATAACAATGAATTGTTGTTAATCTATCACGAAAGTAGTTAGGTTGACAATAAAAGTTGCTAAAGACTATTCTTAGTGCCATGTAATTTGTATTGGTTTCAAGAGATTAGTAATCAATCGAGTTGCATGAGAAAGGGTTGTTTTCGAGAGAAAATAACTTGGAATTAAGTTTCTAGACTTAGGCATATGCATGACAATAAAATCCATGAAATCTATAATATTGCATGATGAAATAAACAAGGATTCATTACCCTAGAACTCTCTTTGACTTTTGTGTTTCTCACTTTAATACTTTCCTTATTTGGTTTATATTTTCCATAATTAACAACTTCAATTCCAATCCTCAAATAAAATTGATTCAACTCTAGAATAGCTAAGTAACCTAAACCTTCACAATTGGATCTCCCGTGGAACGATATTCGGACTTAACCGCCTTATATTATAACTTGACCCGTACACTTGCGGTTAATACTAAAAGTGCGCATCAAGTTTTTGGCACCGTTGCTGGGGATCCAAAAAACGGTTTTTGTAATTTAATATTCATTAGAATTGATAGATCTTAATTGGAGGTGTATATTATTTGGTTGATTATTTATTTATTTTATATTTTATTTTATTATATATTCCTGGTGGACTTTGTGATATTAGACATGGAGGAAGATGCTGAAGTCCCCATAATTCTTGGGAGACCATTCTTGGCCACCGGAAGGGCCCTCATCGATGTGCAAGATGGAAAGCTCACATTCCGCCTTAACGATGAGGAGGTAACATTCAACAATTATAAAACCCTTAAGCATCCGGATGTACAAAAAGTATGGGCATCATGAGCCAAGCACAAAGGTAACATCGCCTCTCTCTTCTAATAAGAATTCTATACATGATAAGCCTCCTTTGAATGGTAAGACTAATGGCATGCTTGATGTTAAAGTAGAAAATCCTTGCTCCTTGGGCTTGGCTTCTCAAATAACTTCCTCTATACCATGGTTTTTTTTTTTTTTCCACAAATCTTAGACCAATGAATTCAACTTACTTTTTAATACTTACACCTTCTCATCTAACTTTTGAATCAATTCCTTCTCATAACTTAAATCTTCTCTTAGCTCCATCAGTTGCACCTTAAGTATATGAGTAGGATCAAAGACATATTCCTTAAATCATAAACATATTTTTGGTCCTTAGACACGATATTAAACTGCAACTTTGTTCCTAAAAGGTGATAACTTTTCCAGAACTTAGAACTTATCCAAATGCATCCGTATCAATCTGTCCAGTGTATATGTTTCTTTGACAAGTAAGAAACGCTCTCTTTTCATCAACCTTTCACCAATTCCCAAATTTCCATTAACATTTGCTGACAAACTTGGTAATCCAAAGAAGAAAATCATATTTCCACTTCCACTTAAAAATAAAAAGTGAATGTAGTATCTTTGCATTTAAGCCTTACATACTGACCAGACAAACACTTGTCACGTACTCTGCTATTTCCCTTTTTCACTCCTGGCCACTAGTAACAATTCCTTATCGTTCTATATGCCACGGTACTACTAGGGTGTATAGTTTTAAGCCAAGTTATGAACCTCTTATTAAACCTTATGGCGTGGTCATCCTTCCATGCGTCCATTAAGTATACCCTAAGCTTTGCTTCCAGTTTTTTCTTTTTATTTCACTCATACTTAGTCGTTTCCTTAACAATTATTCTAATATTCATCCATCTCTTGTTTCCTTCTTTTAGGTTTGCTTTCATTTCTATAGCATATCCAACGCTTAATCTTAGTTTCTTTTGGTTAGCTAATAAAACCATTTCTTTAAGTTGTTTCTCAATCTTTAACTATTATGAACTTCAGCTTCTCAATGCGTCCTCCTCGCCAACGCATAGCAATCCTTCAACGCATAACATTTTTCCAATTACAGTAACTTTTGACGCTTAACGACCTCTCCCGCACATGCTATACCATACTTGAGGACTTTTTGATCAGCATAATGAACCTTCTTAGCAAACCTTCAGTGCTTAGCTGCTGCCCATCGCATAGCTTATCAATACATAACAAACTTCCAACGCATAACTACAGCCTATCGCATACAACTACTCTCCTATTCAAGGTATTCTTATCATTGTATGGTAGGTTAAGCACAACTTCTCTTGGTCCAGTTCCATCTTCACTTCCAACGCAAAGTGTCACCTTTCAACGCCTGGCAGCCCTATCAAATGTAACAACTCTTCCACCTTACTAACAGAGTCTACTTTCTTCTCTTTACAGCAGCTTCCAATACTAGGCTTACCAACGCATAGTCGTGGCCAACACTTATAATTCTTGTTCCTTCACTCCCGTCCACCATTTCTCTTCACAACGCATAACGCATTACTTTCCTTAAATTGCCATTTCCCCGATGCATGCTAACTTTTCCAACGCAAGGTACTTTTCCTGCACATGGTGTTTCTAACCAACCACACCTCATCAACGCATGATACACCACCCCACTTAGCTTGCCACCATCCAAATCTATTCTCATAACTCGGTAACTTCTCAAACTAAGTGTGAGCCATGCGATCATCTCTTCCCTTGAATCATCGTTTTCCTTTGTCTAACACTTCTATACTAAACTAATTTCCTTTCAAACTAAAATATCATGCGTTCATACCTCACCATCAGTGATGTTCCTTCCAAGAATATGACTAACTCATAACTAATTCCCAGTTATCCCTTCAATTTTTATTCCTTAATTCTTAATGAAATATCCTTTCCAATGCTATGCGTCCCTCTAGCCTTCTTTATCGCATACTTTTGCCTCTAAGCATAGCTGAAATACTTTAATTTCTTAATTTAGGTCATCTTATCATCTAAGATTCCATGTAACCTATCCTGTTTTCTTTCAAATTTACCTATGGTTTATTCCTAACTCAAACTTACACTGACATAAACATCTTTTCTCCCTTCCTTCATCTCAACGCATAGAACTCCTCAATCTGGCCAGAATTTCTACAGACTTATATTTCCTGTCTTAAAATTTCCCAACTCCACAGACTTTAATTTCTCCTAATCCCCATTCTCTTTCCGGGGTCTTTCTCACACTATCTTAACATCATTAACCAATCACCGAATTATTCAATGGACTTTTAGTTTTAACTCACATCTACTGGATTTCCTTTTAACTCTCCTAAGCCTTATAATAACTTATGAGCTTCCAGCATATACCTGCCTTAGCTTGACCGATTGTTCATAACAATTTCCCACAATCTTACTATATTGCCATTTCCACACTTTAAACTTACCGCATTCAATCTTCCTCTCAGAGACTGTTCCACACTTAGCATTCCAAGTTCCGCTTACACATTGCCGTCGAGGTTTGTCATTTAGACGTCCTAGTACTTTGACCTTTACTCTTGATTTTTTTCTTTCAACCCATCACTAAACTTCACCTGACTTTTCCCAGGTTTTCGTAAACCATGCTCTGATACCAACTTGTCACACCCCATCACGAACTATCCTCCCGTAGCCCAAGACGGAGTGTAAGGACAGCAGTCATCGACTTCCCTCTCTCCAATCCCACTGTTACATTTACCTCACTTCTCATATCTACCCTTCCTAGGACGGTAATACCATTAACTCTTGACAAACCTCGACTTCGATCGACAACGGGAACTGTCATGCTACCTGAAAAGTGGAAAACATATAAAAAGGGTGAGTTAACAGCTCAGTGAGTAACGGTTTTTTAAAACATTTTTCTTAACTGTAAATCTAGTTATAACATAAACATTTTCAAACTCGCATAAAATATAACGCTTCAAATCATATTAAAATATGCTAAAACCATTGTTAAATCATGCATATATGTTTTAGAGTACATACTCAAATGTCATTAACTCCAAAAATCATTTTTCCCTAGTTGAGGCAGAGCGATGCTCTACGCTTCTCAACGTCGATTTTTCCTAGCTGTGTAGAGTAATCTCAACACATCAACGTCGTATATTCCTCTATGTGCACATAGGTACTAGAATCCGAGCCGCCCACAATGCCTTCTCCAAGTCCCTGAGCATTGGGGTCCCATTTCATCCAGGCTACCCATTTGCCTTCTACGAATCTCTCAGCATTGGGTGCCTTTTTCTATATTTATATCCAGGTTACCCATCTGCCTTCTATGAGTCCTTCAGCATTGGGTACCTTTTCTATATCCCGGCTACCCTTTGGCCTTCTCCAAGTCCCTGAGCCTCGGGTGCCTTTTCAAAGTTCTATAAAACACAATATGTTTTGGAAATATTATATCATAAACTCGTAGTTAACCGTTTCCAAATATAAAATCAAATAGCATGCTAAACTCAATTTCAAAGCTTTAATATCAAACAGCGTGCCTTTCAAACAAGTTTATTTCCAAATCTTTCATGAAATCATATAACATCATACACCATGCTTTTCAGTAAAATCATAAATCACATATTATCAATCAGCATGCGTTTATTAACTGATAACTTGTAGAAATACAAGTTATGATAGCCTTTTTCTTAGATAAATAGAGAAGCATGCGGCAAGTTATGTTAATTTTTATTAAGAAATCTTCCTTTGTGTCATACTCTTGTATTTTTAGGAAGATAATGATTTTACCACTTTTTGAGCCTAAAACGCATGTTTTAACGCAGGAATGCAAACGATGCGTTGATGACTTCTTAACGCAGGACGACGCGTTAGCAATCTGTTCTTCGTGGACGCATGATCTGAACGGAACGCGAACCACCTGACGATGCGTTAACAACTACTCAACGCAAGACTATGCGTTAGCAACCTACAACGCGTTGACATCGGCCAAACTATCCATGGACACATAGACGACCATCAACGCAAGGCGCCGAGAATCAAATCAGAATCTTGAGAGATTGTCGGATGATTGATGAACATGATTTGTGGCTAAAGTGGTGGATTTTAATTGACTCGAGAATTACGCAATCAGGCAAGATGGACGCATGATATCAATCTCGCCGAGAATCAAGCAGATTTGCCATTGATTGCGAACGCATCATCTATAAAAGGGCAGCTGTGCGAGATGGGAAAGGGTTGTTGATTCTCGGAAGAACTCCATAAGTGACAGCAGAGTTCTTTCAGACTTCAACCGGAGACTAATAGCTCGAGGGAGAAGAGTCTTCCCTCCGCCGGACCACTTCACAGCAGAACCTCACTCTTTCATCCGGGCAACTCAAGAAATTGACGCCTTTCCTGCTTTCCTTCTTACTGTTTCTATCTTGATTTTAGATTTGTGTCAAGACATTGAGCTTATCTAAAATTGTATTCCGTTTCATCAATATATATATCTTCCATGTCTACTCATTTCTTTATACTTTCCGCTTTTTACTTTGAAACCATGAGTAACTAATCACTCAAGGGTCTAGGGTTGCGTTAGCATCTAACTAAGAACCATAGTGTAACTATTTCATCTTGTCAATTGCGAACTTAATCCGATGCTTATGTCCATCTAGCTAATCGACATAAGTAGTAATAATCAAACTGCTCGAAAGGGTAAGTGATTGTGGAACTCAATTGACAAGGGCCAAGAAGTGTTGCCTGTCTATAGGAATAACCTTGGTTCTTAACACTCTCCTATGCGTTATAGACATATAACGCATAGCGGTTGACAAACGGGAGAAGAGTCGTAAGTATGAATAGAATACTATCATGCGTTTCCGATGTTAGATGTTAACCAACCCGAACCCTGTCTTTATCCATTCATTCACATCATTAGCTGAATTTGTTGTGTCGCATGCTTTCCATCTTCCACAATTTTAGTCTAGTGTACATACAATCGCTTTCCTTAGATTAGAAACAAAACTCACTCTCAACTATTTCTTTGTTACCACTGCAACGCATGAAATCCATCTAAATACTGAATCAACATAATCCCTGTGTTCGACCTTGGACTCATCGAGAAAACCTACTCCTTTGATTATACTTGGGTAAAGGATAGGAAAACTTGACAAGATCACCAACGCATAGTAGTAAGACGCATAGCATGTTCAACGCATGATATGTAAAACGCATCATCATAGCTTAATCTGCACCTTGCGTTTGTAAATTTTCATTTCCACAATCATATATTTCACAACATTAACCTAAATCAAATAACCAGCATACTCAATGCTTTTCAAATAAAACGCATGCACTTATTCATTGAAAACTCATGAAATCATTTTCATAAAATCGACGATATTAAGTATAGAGAACTCATTTATATTTTGAAAAACGCAAGTGTTACTCACATTGTACTTGCTCAAGAATAGTTCCTCTTCCTTTCCTCTATTCTCTCTTTCCCGAGCTTCTTGGACGCAGCGTTCTAACTCTGGAACGCAAGGCTTATTTTCCTCTGTCAGCTCGGTTGGACGCAACCTTGCCCTTCAACGCAAGGTTGATAACTAATGCAAATTGCAGCCTAACTCTTCTTACTTCTCTTTTGGATGTGTCGACCTCTCTTGGACGCAAGGTCTAACTTGAACGCATCATTCACCTTGAACGCATCGTTCACCTTGAACGCAATGTTCGTCTTAAACGCAAAGCTGAGCCCCCTTCGACGCAAGACAACTTCTTTAACACAAGATAGCTAAGTTGTCAAGAATACCTTCTCTCTTGGCCGCAACTCCTACTACGGACACAAGGATTCCTCCTTCCTGCCTTCTTTCTCCCCTTCCTCTCAGGAATTCTCCCTTTAGAAGCATCAGTCACTCCTTTTTCCTCAAGGTCCTATTTATAGAGAGCTTGCCACCCTACTTTTCATCTCTTTTTGCCACTTGTTTGCCACATGTAACGCTGCATGCTTAACTAACCATGCATTAATCGAAGCATCACCTTGCATGAAACACTTAACATGCCTTCTAACATCTCCTACTGATAAGGTGTCAAGTCTATATGAAGCCACTTAGCCTTTATAAGCTTACCTTATGCGTCCAACGTATTCCAACAAACAAACTATTCATTCAACATAATGTCCCCATGCGTTCCTTGAATTTCCTTTGAAGGTTTTAACCTCATTACATTCTTCCCTTACACTCGGCCATACTTCCTTTGAACTCGTTTCTCCACTGCATACTACTAGGTGTCAATGTCTTAAACGCACACTACTATGCGTTTGTGCCTTATTGCATAATACCATGCGTCAGCCTGAACCGCATACTATCATGCGTCCATGATCTTCCTCCTATCCTTGAGGATTCCTTGATTATCCCTCTATGCGTTCTTGTGCTTGTAATCCAAGGTTATTCATTCAACCGTTTCTTTGTACTAAAATATTTCTCTGATGATAAATTAGTATGCGTCCACCTCTTGCTCCAGTCTTTAAGCTTACTTCTCACCTTCCACTTTATCCAACACTCGAGAGCATCCCTTGCTAATATTCTATGCGTTACTCAGTTTGCTATAGTATTCTTCCTTTCCGAGACTTAGATCTCTTTCCAACAGTTCACGACATAACTTTATTCCTTTCTTGCATATACGTCTTACCATCGCCAATGCTTACATCTTCTTCATAATTACCTCCTATGCGTTTCACTTCTTTCCCTTCAAGTTCTCGGGTTACTTCCTATGCATCCACCTTTACCATGCGTTACCTTAGTCTTGACCATGCGTCCAACATGGTCTTTTACTTCTTTTCTTCATAGACTCTTCAACGCATCGGTTTCTTAAAAGTAGGGTGTGACAAGTATCCTGGGGATCCAGTACTGAGGGATTAGGAGAAGGTACTTGGGTAGCCCATGAGCAAATTGTGATTGACTGATGCTGAGGTGTTGAGAGTACTCCAGTCGGCTGAGAAATATCGACGTTGAGTGCGATGAGCTTCGCTCAGCCTCAACTACGGAAGGAGATTTAAGGAAATGATTTGTGAATAATGTTCCATAGATAATCAGATGTGGTTAAACTATGATCTAATGTATGCTAGTGATGGATATGGCTGGGTTTTATATTTTCATACAGCTGGGTTTTATATTTTTATACACTGTTGAGAAAAACTTTAATTAGTCACTCACTAGGCGTTTAAGCTCACGTTTTCCTTGTTTTTCTGTCTTTTTTTTTCAAGTAGCGAGCAAGTTTGGGATGCTTAGCCTACGCAAGATCTCGTCTGGGTCCACCAACGGTGTTTAGTATTTTGAAACTTGTAAATAATTGAACTGGATCATGTGTTTTACACAAAAAGAGGGTTAAGGAAGTTGTTGTGTATTTATGCTATTATATGACTGAATGAAAAGGATGTGCGTATGGCAAGTTAACTCTGGTATATGTGTGAAGTAGTTTATGGTCTATAACTGTTTATTAGGTAAAGGCAGAGTTTATGGTTTACAGTGGATGTCGTAGGAGGGTCGGTGTCTGGGAGGTGGTGTGACAAGTTGGTATCAGAGCATAAGATTTTGGGAAAAGAAAGTTATATGTTGTGAGTTTAAAGTTAGGAGGATGGTAATAGAGTAGGTTCTAGTTAGCGGACAGACGAGGTAGGCAAGCAGACACCGGAACTTCGCAAGCTACCTAAGGAGTTTAAAGGCAAACTCAGATGATCTACAAGCAGGTATGAGCTTGTATAATTAAAGGTTTATGTGAATAATTCAATGATTAACTAATAATGTTAAAATAGTATGAGAAAGATCCCGAAAAGGAATAGTGATTGGGACAATTCAAAACCTATGACACATAGGAATCATGGTTATGATAAGGTATTACATATGATAAAGGTTGGATAAATTATGATGGTTATAATTGATGAATTAGTAATGTGCAAGTGGTATGAGTAAGACTTGCAGAAGAGGGATTATAACTCAGTGATTAGTTAGTATAGAGTGGGATGATCCTGAAGCTTTAGATAATTATAACTCAGTGATTAGTTAGTATATATAAGAGTAAAGGGAACTCTAGGTAAAAGAAGAGACTAATGGATGTAATACCAAAGTAAGACATGATTGTCAATTATGTAGGCAAAAGCCGTTAGGAAGAATATGACATAACTCAATATGGCATAACTCAGCAGGTAGCTGAGGAGATTTCAAGTATTACGACAAGTACACTATATGTGACCTTAAGAGTATCGGTGTCTAATCAACTCCGAAGCCATGTATTTATTTATCCTTGATCTACTGCTTAATTGGTAAGCAAGAAGGGCGTCAGGAATTGATATTGGTTGGTGCTTATACTTATTAGTAAGTGTGGTTAATTGATTTATAAGTTGTGCATTCGTTGTCTTTTGTGTGTTTACTGTGTAAGTGAATAAGAGTTTAAAGTATTTACCTGAGGCCTTGTTATTACATATACTGGTGAATCAGTAACTATAGAAGATGTTTGTTATGATTGTGAGTTGGTGATTGATAATGTGGTATAGCTAGCCGATCTATTATCTCTATATCTGATAGAGTTTGATATTATTTGGGCATGGACTTTAGGTCGAAGTATCAAGCTAATATTGACTATTTAAAGAAAGAAGTAAGGTTTGTGAAACCCGATGGGGTTGAGGTGATCTTTAAAGGAGGAAGGAGAGTTCTTCCTACCTGTGTGATCTCGACGATGAAGGCCAGAAAGTTATTGAGTAAGGGTTGTTAAGCGGACCTAGCACGTGTGACTAAAGTGAAGGCGTAAAAGTTAAAACCAAAAGATGTGCCAATGGTACAAGAGTTCTTAGATGTGTTTCTGAGGAATTGTCAGGGATGTCACCCGATAGAGAGATGGAGTTTACTAACGAGTTAGCACCTGGAACAACACTCATTATTCAAGCACCATATTGTATGACACCGTCATAATTGAGGGAACTGAAGGTGCAATTACAGAAGCTGGTAGACAAGGGATATATTAGACCAAGTGTATCTCCATAGGGTGCACCAGTGTTGTTTGTAAAGAAAAGGATGGTACAATGAGGTTATGTAATGATTACCGACAATTGAATAAGGTAATGATACATAACAAAATATTCTTTGCCTCGTATAGATGACTTGATTGATCAACTTAAAGGAATGTTGGTGTTCTTGAAGTTAAACCTGAGGTCAGGATATCCACAACTGTACGCATGGATTTGACGAATAGGATCTTCCATCTTTACCTAAACCAATTTGAAATTGTGTGCATTGATGTTATATTAGTGTATTTTTTAGACAAAGGAAAATATGTTGAACATCTCGGGACTGTTTTGCAAACCTTGAGAGAAAAGAAACTGTTTGTAAAGTTTAGTAAATGTGAGTTCTGGTTAGAACGAATTGTGCTTTTGGGCCATGTAGTATCAACTATGGGAGTCAGTGTGGCTTCTCAAAAGATTGAAGTAATAGTCAGGAGGAATCAGCCTTAGACTGTGACAAAGGTGCGTAGTTTCTTGGGTTTAGTAGATTATAACAGGAGATTATGCACGGATTCTCCAAGATAGCCCTACCACTTACAGGTTTGACTAAGAAAAATACTAAGTTAGAGTAGAATGAGAAATGTGAATAGAGTTTTCAGGAGTTAAAGAGGAGATTGGTGATTGCACTTATTCTAGCACTTCCGGAATCAGGGAAGGAGCTTGAGGTTTATTTCAATGCTTTCCATCAGGGGATAGGCTGTGTGTTGATGCAAAGGGATAGAGTTATAGCCTATACCTCCAGGCAGTTGAGGCCAAATGAGATTAATTAACCTACCCATGGCCTGGAATTGACAGCAGTTGTTAGCATTAAAGATATGATGGCATTACTTGTTTGGAGGAAAGTTCCATATCTACACGGATCACAAGAGTTTGAGATACATCTTTGGTTAGAAAGAATTTAGCATGAGACAAAGGAGGTGGTTGGAATTGATCAAAGATGATGGTTACACTATTGATTATCATCCGGGAAAAGCAAAATGTTGTAGCTGATGCACTAAGCAGAAAAGTCCCGTGGTGGAGCGGGTACAGTGAATGCAGTCAGGGTTATTTTGTTCAAGAACGCAGAAATAGTGCGGCTGGAATAGAGGTAACTGGTAAAGGGACATTATTGGCACATTTCCAGTTGAGACCTAAGTTAATAAATGAGATTATAAAGAAACGATCAGAAGATCTTGTGATTAGGCAACTGACTAAAGAAATAAAAGCTCAGTAGAGAGTAGACTATGAGCTTGGATTAGTTGGAGTGTTACTGAATTTATGTGCCAAGGAATGAGGAAGTTAAACAGTTAATCCTAAAGGAGACACATAGTTCGCCATACACTTTGCATTCCGGTAGTACCAAGATGTATAAAACATTGCGGAAATTTTACTGGTGGCCGGGCATGAAAAGGAGATAGTGAAATATGTTGCAAAGTGCTTAGTTTGCCAATAGGTTAAGCCTGAGCGGCAAAGACCGACAGGGTACTGAATCCACTTCCTACTTCCATGAACATATTATTATGGATTTTCTATTCGGATTACGAGAACCCCAGCTAGTGTCAATGAAATCTAGGTAATTGTTGATAGATTGGCACAGATGTATATGGACAGAATTGTAAGTTAGTATGGAGTACCAGTGACGTTGACATCAGATAGAGATCCTAGATTTCCTGCTAAGTTCTAGAAGAGTTTGCAAAAGGTGTTGGGAACCAAGTTACAGTTCAGTACTGCCTTTCATCCTCAGACTGACGGACAGTCAGAGAGCACAATCCAGACTTTATAAGCTATGCTTCCAGCCTGTGTTTTGCAGTTCAAAGGTAGCTGGGATGTACATTAATCCTTGATGGAATTTGCTTACAATAACAGTGTTGTTGACAAATCTAAAGTCCCCGGCAACGGCGCCAAAAACTTGTTGCGTTTATTTATTAAGCTTACTATGCGTTCAACTATGCTTAATACTATGCGTTATTAATCTGTCAAGTTTTTCTATTTTTCACCCAAGTATAAGCAAAGAATGAGGTTTTCTCGGTGAGTTCGAGGTCAAACACAGGGACTATGCAGATTCTATAATTAGTTGGATTATTTCAGTCATGCGTTTAAAGAAGGTGATGAGAAGTGATTCGTTTAACTAACTAGAAAGCAATAAACCAAGGCTAAAGTGGGTTGGTGGAGAGGTACGCGACACAGCAAAGTCAGCTAATTGAGTTATGTGAATGGTAAAACGCAGGGCTGGGGTTGGTTATCATCTAAAATTCGAAACGCATAGTTTGGTCTATTTCATACCAGTAACTCTTCTCCCGGTTGTCAGCCGCTATACGTTATATGTCTATAACGCATAGGAAGGTGTTAAGTACCAAGGTTATTCCTATCCCTAGGTAACACTTCTTAGCCTTGTCAATTGAGTTCCACAATCACTTACTCTCCCGAGCAGTCTGATTATTACTACTTATATCGATTAGCTAGATGGACATAAGCATTAGATTAAACGTACAATTGACAAGATGAAATAGTCTTCTACGGTTCTTACTTAGATGATAATGCAACCCGTGACCCTTGAGAGAGTTAGTTACACATGGATGATAAACAGCAAATGGAAAGTGATAAGAAATAAATAGCTATGGAAGATGTATAGATTGATGAATGGAATAACTGTTTTAGAAAATACAATGTCTTGCAAATATACTAAAACATAAGTAAGAAAAGAGATAGAAAGCATGGAATGGCTTCTCAATGTCTTGAGCTCGCCGGTATGGTATGTCACACCCCATCCCAGATACACCTGATACCTAGAAGTGAGTGTGAAACTGCACTCTCTATATAACATATTGAAACTAGATGCCAGATAAATCTCAAATAGAAGCACCATTGCTATTAAAATATTTGAGAACATACAATCTTTCAACAAGTATTCTTTGCATATATATATATGTGATACAGAACAATTCTCCCAACACTCATAAGGAACATGTACATTACAAAACATGGGCACAAACTAAATATTTACAACTATCCCAGAGGTTTGCTTCAAGATAGGCCCAGATGAGATACTTCTGTAGGCTAGGCGTCCCGGATACGCTCGCTACCTGAAACGACAAACAAACAAACAAATTGAGTGAGCATAAAGCCCAGTGAGTGACTAAATTCATTCAACTATCACTAACAAACATGAACTAGCATAACCATTAGTAATCATTACATATCGCATTTCAGATAGTTTCTAAGCTTCTTATGCTTTTGATCTCACTCGTATCAATATCCTTATTACCCCATGGTAAATAACTAACTAATGTTGTGACAAAGCACAACTTAACTCTTTCGTATTCCAGTACAAATTCTCATTTCTAATCACATATAAATTTCTAATCATCATGTTTCACGGATTTGCTACTATCAAGTGCCTTCACATTCTGTCCCTCATCACCGTATTCGATTATGTCTACATTACCATGTGTCTTCACACAAAGTCCCTCAGCACTGGTAACCAATTCAATCTCCGCTCAAGTGGCTTCACTCATGGTCCCTCAGCACGAGCTAGTATGTGATGGATTTCTACATGCTTTCACTCAAAGTCCCTCAGCATTGAAATCCATTCCACTTAACTATTCAAGTGCTTTCACACGAGGTCCCTCAACACTGATTTTCATGTTTACATTCACTTAGGCTTTCACCATAAGGTCCCTCAGCCATATTTACATTTAGACAATAAAGTTAGTTTCCTTTTAACTTGCTGGCATAAAATACTTACTATGAATACTACAGAGTACCATAATTTCTTACCAAATAAGTATACTAAAAGTAACCACAAGATATAGTAAAAGGTCACTCACAACTTGTCTCAGCTCTAAGTGGATTATAAGCTTCCTCGAGCTCTTCCTAGCCTGAAAATACACATTTCTCACCTTCAGTTTTCCATAATCGTCCTTTTTCCTTAATACTCATAAATAGCATTACTCCTTAGACAACTAAAGACTACCAGTGAAATTCATTACATATTACTGCACCAGCGACACTAGGTTGAACGTAACTAGCGAGACTACCTGAGGAGCGATACCCAGCGATACTTCAGCGAGAATTGTGAGACGCAAAGCCCCTCTTGCGTTACAGCGATACTTGTTTCGCTGCCCTGTCTCTCGTTCTCTCAGAGATACTACCGCTGCAGCAGAACAGTTTCCTTCTTCCTTTCCTCTTTCTTCTTCAACCTGCTAAACATCACATTTCGGCCAATTTAAGAACTTACTTCCTTCTACAAACTTGTTAAGGTGTAAGTCCTTCATCATACCTTAAAATTTCATGAAGAATATCCTCTCCGTTTAGGGCATATCCTTCAACAACTCCAAGTTACTCCTAATCATTCGGCAAATTCAGCTCTAATCTCTTCTATCTGAAGTTTGACACACATTTATACAATTCAGTTCAAGCACCCTTCATGAAACTTGCTAAAAATCGAGTTAACTTACTAATGTCAGAAGTTCTGGCCCTAACCACCGTTTCTTCAGTTCGTTCTTCCTCCAAAACCGAACGTTACTCTGAGAGAGTAACACCAGCTGAGTCTTCTGCCCAGCTCAAGTTTCCTCCCCGGTTACGATGAGATTTCCACTCCAAATTGACATGAACATCTCCTTCTACCTCCCTCCGATGTTTAGCTTCGAAATGGACCCAACTCGAGCTCTGAAATGTAATCAAAACAATTGAATTCTCGATCCACTTATATATATACCACCGACTTAATCTCCATTTCAACACTATACTACAATCTATTCAATGCATACCTTCTATGTTTAGCTTCAGCAACACACAGCCTCTGATGGTGTTACTTTTCAAAACACTCCCGCCAGATGGTTAACAAACGCATTACTCTCTCGGCCAACCTTCTTTGTCCAACGCATACCCACTTTCGACGCATGGTAGCGTTCACCGCATAGTGGCCTCATCGCAAATTGGCTCTCAACGCCTCGTGGCCTTCAACTTCCAACGCCCTGCAGCCTTCACTGCGTTTGTCGCAAGATAACCTTCGATGCAGGGTGGCTTTCCACGCCTTGTGACCTCAACGCATCGTGGCCTTAACGCCTAACAGTTTTCCCTCACCTTTGCGTCCACGCCAAGGCTACTTTCATCAAGGCGTGTTGCCACCAACGCATAGCTGATACTTAGCCATTTTCTGCCCCCAATCACATTCCAGCCAACTACTCCTACCCAAGCACCCATCTCTTGGTCTCTTCTTATCTTGCTTTCTCACAAGATTAAGTACGGGACTTACAGGGTAGCGTGAATTTTGCTGTGAAATGGTCAAGCGGAGGGAAGACTTTTCTTTTTCGAGCTATTTATCTCCGGTTGTTGTCTGGAGAGAACTCTACTGTCAGTTAGGAATTCTTTCGAGAGGTTCAACAACATTTTCGTCTTCAGGTCTGCCCTTTTATAGATGTTGTGTTGCAATCGCTGGCAAATCTGCATGATTGGAGGCTGAATCTCTGCCTTGCGTCCATCTCGCCTAATCACGTGATTTCCAGTTTAATTTAGATCCACCATTCTCGCCGCATATCAAGCATATCAATCTCTCAAGATTCTTATTTGATTCTCTACTGCCTTCCTGATATGCGTTTACGAATAACTTGGGTTCATGCGTTCAATTATGCCAATGCATCCATCGGTTGGTAATGCATCAACCTGCGTTGAAGGGTTGCCAACGCATAGTTTTGCGTTAATAGGTTGCCAACGCCTCTACGGGTTGCTTGCGTTCCTGCGTCAAAGCATGCGTTTTAGGCTAAAAAAGCTTCAAAACAACTATCTTCATCAATTTACAAGAGTAGAACGCATAGAAAGATTTATCAATAGAAATTAACACTAATTAGCATGATTCTCTATTTAAGCTCTATTTTTCTAAGCGAGAGACAATAATAACTTGTATTTCTACAAGTTATCATACCCCCAAACTTAGAAAAATGCTTGTCCTCAAGCATAACTTCTATCTAAGAAACTTCAATCAACCCTAAAATTTTCTCAACACATTGACTAGTCTCTTAGAATGCTATACTCAATCAGCTACCCGTTAGTTACATTACTTTTCCACCTCTATATTCTTTTCTTTGGAACGGGTCTAATTTGTATACGGCAAGCTTTCTTTTCAAAATTCTTCACTCATTATTCACAAAATTTTTGTTTCTTCTTTTAACACTGAGTCCGAAAAGATAAAGATATAAAGTTCCTTTTTCTTTCAATTGTTTTGTTATTTATGTATTAGGTGACTATGCGTTGAGTAGGGTTACCCACCTTCATTCTGACATACCAACTATGGGGTGCATAGAGGCAGCCAACTACGAGCAAGTGTCCTTCTCAACTAAACTCTTATCTAAGTTCGGTTCCTCACTAGACATTGGAGTTTGTTATTTATTGATTTATCTATGCATCGCTGATTATGATTACCCACCTTCGTTTTGACACACCAACTATGGGGTGCAAGGAGGCGGCCAACTACGAGCAGGTGTCGTTTTCAGCTAAACTCTTAACAAGATAGATGTATTAGTCTTGTCAATGGAGTTTTGCATTCACAATTTTTTTTTTTGAATAAATAAGTTCCTCATATTTTTATCTTTGACAGTTCAAACCTCTTCCACCCCCAAACTTGAGAGTAGCAAGGTCCTCATGCTTAAATTGTAAATAAAGATTATGTTGAAAAATTTCGTAAATGAGATTTGAATTGGCAGCTTGCATGCATGCAAAGTAGGTTTGCGTTTCTAAGGAATAGTGTAAGCCCCGTACTTGACTTTGTGAGAAGGCAAGATAAGAAGAGATCAAGAGATGGGCGTTTGGTAGGATAGTTGGCTGAAATGTGTGTGGGAGCAGAAAAATGGCTAAGTATCAGCTATGCGTTCGTGGCATTATGCCTTGACGGAGGTAGTTTTGGCGTGGACGCAGAGGTGAGGGAAGGCTATTAGGTGTGGAGAGCCACTCTGCGTCGAAGGTTATTATGCGATGAACGCATTGAAGGCTACAAGGCGTTGAAAGTTGAAGGCCACGAGGCGTCGAGAACCAATCTGCGATGAAGGTCACTATACGGTGAATGCTACCATGCGTTGAAAGTGGGTATGCGTTGGTGCATAGAAGGTTGGCCGAGAAAACAATGCATTCGTCAGCTATCTGGCGAGAGAGTTGGGAAATTGTAACATACAAAACCGAGGCTGTGCGTTGCTGAAGCCAAGTACAGAAGGTATGCGTTGATTAGATTATTATATAGAGACGAAGTGGAGTTTAAGTCGGTGGTATATATATAAGTGGACCGAGAATTCAATTGTTTTGATCACATTTCAGAGCTCGAGTTGATTCCATTTCAAAGCTAAACAACGGAGGGAGGTAGAAGAAGGTGTTCATGTTGATTTGGAGTGGAATTCTCGTCGTTTTCGTGGAGGAAACTTGAGCTGGAGCGGATGACTCAGCTGGTGTTACTTAATCAGAGTAACGTTCATTTTTGGGGGAAGAACGAACTGAGGAAACGGTGGTTAGGGCTGAAATTCTAAGGTTAGTAAGGTTAACTCGATTTTTAGCAAGTTTCATGAAGGGTACTTGAGCTGAATTTGAGTAAATGTGTGTTAAACTCCAGGTAGAAGAGATCGGAGCTGAATTGCCGGATGATTAGGAGCAATTCGGAGTTGTTGAAGGATATATCTTAAACGGAGAGGACATTCTCTATGAGACTTTGAGGTAAGATGAAGGACTTATGTCTTTATAAGTTTATAGAAGGAAGTAAGTTCTGAAATTGGCCAGAATGCGATGTTTAGCAGGTTAAAGAAAGAAGAAGAAAGGAAGAAGAAAAACTATTCTGCTACGACGGTAGTATTGCTGAGAGAGCGAGAGACTGGGCAGCGAAGCAAGTGTCGCTGGTAATGCAAGAGGGACTTTGCGTCCCACAATTCTCCCTGAAGTCTCGCTGGGTGTCGCTCCTCAGGTAATCTCGCTAGTTTTGTTCAACCCGGTATCGCTAGTGCAGTATTATGTAGTGTAGTTCCGCTGGTAATCTCACCACAGAATGTGGAGTAACGTTATTTGTGAGTGTCTTGAGGAAAAGAGAGTTTGGAGATGAAATGAGCATAGGGTTTAATTATGTATATTTAATGAGTATAAAGAAAAGGAAGTCTAAGGAAAACTTAACGTGGAAAATGTGTATTTTCAGGCCAGGAAGAGCTCGGGAAGGCATATAATCCACTTAGTGCTGAGACAAGTTGTGAGTGACTTTCAACTATATCTTGTGGTTACTTTTAGCATAATTATTTGGCAATGGATGAGTAGGAAGTTATGGTACGGTGTAGTATTTGAAGTGATTATGTTGTGTTGGTAAGTTTAAAGGAAACTAGATATATTATCTAAATGTAATCATGGATGAGGGAACTTATGGTGAAGGCCTAAGTGAATATGTAACATGATACTCAGTGCTGAGGGACCATGCGTGAAGGCACTTGAGTAGTTAGGTGGAATGGATTTCAGAGCTGAGAGACCTTGAGTGAAAGCATGTGGAAATCCATCATATGTTAGCTCGAGCTGAGGGACCCTGAGTGAAGGCACTTGAGAGGAGATTTGATTGGTTACCAATGCTGAGGGACCTCGTGTGAAGGCACATGGTAATATTGACATAGTTGAACTCAGTGCTAAGGGACGGAATGTGAAGGCACTCGATAGTTTGCAAAACCAAGGAACATAATGTTTAGGCATTTTTATGTGATTAGAAATGAGAATTTGTACTGGAATGTGAGTGAGTTGAGTTGTGCTTCGTCACAGCAAGGGTTAGATATTTGCCATGGAATTGTAAGGATGTTGGTATGGTTGTGATCTATAGCATAAGAGGCTTAGAGATTTCTGATATGCGATTTGTAGTGGTTACTAAGGTTTATACTAGCTCATGATTGTTAGTAATATCTGAATGAATTTAGTCACTCACTGGGCTTTAGGCTCACTCAATTTGTTTGTTTGATTGTTGTTTCAAGTAGCGAGCGTGTTGATAACTTGTAGAAATACAAGTTATTAATAGTCACTATTTGATTTAATTAGAGTAACTTGGAGCTAAACGCATGATTTTGGTAGTTAAATGATGAAAAATGTATCATCATGCGTTGGCACTACTTACAAAAGAAAATACCGGAAAAACGATGAGCTTTTATGTTTCTAACGTAGGGTTAAGAAGAAAAGAAGCGTGAAGCACGAAGAAACGAAGGTGCTGCGAGAATAAGTAGAAACCTGCGTCTAGCCCAGGCGTTGAGACCATGCGTTGAGAAAAAGTAGATACAGACGCATGGCCAAAAGCTGTCATATCAATATGCAAAAGGATAACACGCTATCAGAATATGGCAGAACAAATGGGCCGACGACGTAAAAAGTCTGCGCAGCAGGGCATGGAATTTAATGTAAAGGTGTCAGGTCATCATGAGTTTCAACTTTTTGACGCCTATAAATAGCCCAAAGCTTCCCAATTGAAAAGGGGAGAGAGAGACCAGTTCAAGAGGCGAAAGCTCTGCACTTTTTCTCCTTAACCACAACCAGCCTCCATTTCGAGCTCTTCTGAGAGAAGAATTCTGAGCATTTTCAGAGTTGTCTCCTAGTGAGTGATAATCTTCACCCTATGGAATATATGTATCAGATAGCAACCATCTCAAGCCTCCATGAAGCAAGACGTTGCCAGTGGCAGCTTGACGCTCTTCATCTCTATTTTATTTCCATTTCTCTTCTTCTTGCTTATATTTTGTTAATGACATTCGAGAGAATGATTTATTTCATTAATATAAGTTTGATTGACTATCATCTTCCATCTATTTCCATATTAAATACTTTACACCATGTTATATAAATGCTAAATGAGTTAAATGTTAAAAGCTAGTTTTTCTTGAGCAATTCTAAGTATGTTACATCCTGGTTAATGCATATTTTTAGCTTGCATAACGTTGTCTGACAAACAAACGTAGTAAGCATGACTGTCGAGCTTGAGAGAGTGGATAGTTAATCTTTAGCATTAATTAAGATTAGATGAGTTGCAGAGATGTAGTTCATCTTTTGCCAAACACAAACTTACCATGCGTCTTAGAGAAAAGATAAATGTGGCGTCGAAACATCGAGAGATGGATTCACACACGCAGTTTGTAGGTATGTAATTGTACTTGGAAAGTTTAGGCAACAACTAGCTCTTGCGTTCAACTCTACTTTCACCGCATGGTCCCATCCATTCCCAACGCATGCTATCTGACGCATTGTTTTGTATGACTACCCAACGCCGCGTCCATTCCATTAATAGTAGTAGGAAATTCTTTTCATTCTTTTTGTATAGTTTAGATACACAAACAACAAACGCACATATATTTACTTGTACAGTCATCGCATAGTCATACATTTAGTCTCAACGCCTATTTATTACAAATCCCTACGTTCGACCCTAGACTCACCAGGAAAACCTACAAATGCTTATACTTGGGTTTTTATAGGAAAACTTGCTTAGTCATGATCACATCTAGAGTAATTCTCAACGCATCTTTGTACTGAAATGATAAAATCTATTTTTGTGCAACGAGCTAAGAATCAATTCAATTTAATTAGAAATTAAACGAACAAAAATCCAACGAACATGTGTCTGGGACGCCTAGCCTACAGAAGTTCCTCGTCTTGGCCTACTTCGAAGCAGACCTCTGGGATAGTTGTAAATACACAGTTTATGTCCATGTTTTGTAATGTACATGTTCCATGGGAGTGCTAGGAGGATCGTTTTGTATTACATATATATATAGAATACTTGATGATAGGTTGTTATATTATCGCATGGCTTAATAGTAAAGGTGTTTCTATTTGAGATTAAGCTGGCATTTAGTTTAATATGGAAGATATTTATATGATTTATGCTTTAGATTTGGACTAGAGAGAGTGCGGTTTCACACTCACTTCTAGGGATAAGGAGTATCTGGGAAAGGGTGTGATAAATAGTATGCAGATGCATTGAAAGTAATCTAACTTAAGAGTGTGTAACGAGTGTGAGCATGATTATCATCATAGTGACTAACTTTTTAATGCAAAGATAAAAGTTGGGAATAATTAAATGTACTTAGAATGAATTAAAACAAGAGGAAACGCAAAGAGGTAAATAGATATTCAATGCGGCGAAGAAATTTTCATTCTATTAATTTCTTATCCCGCAAACGCATACAGTTGGAGATGAAGATAATTGCAATGAAAGCTTTAAAGGAGATACAACTCTAACTACACCCCTAAATTTTAACTATTCGACTTATCTTCATCAGGTCTGCGCTGCAGGTGCAGGGCGTTACGGCGTTGGGAAGACAAACGTATGTTGTAGGCGTTCAGGAATGTTAGGGGACAGGACTTTCGGTTGAATCGAAAACAGTTGATGAATATAATTCAATGTAAAGTGAAAGTGCTCCATCTGCCGGCGTGCTAGCATAATCATCGAGTGCATCATTGGACACAAGATTGATTGTTGTAGGTATGCTTGCACTGTCTCCCAGTTGAGGTCGAGTTGGGCTTCTTGAGGTTGAGGCTGCAGTTGTGGGTGAGGACGGTTTGGCTGGGGGCAAGAGGTTGATGGAGTTTCATCAAACGCAGGGGATGATGGACGCATAGTAGTCGCGCCAAAATCCACATAGTGTGAGTCATCAACTCTTTGGAAAAAGGAAGAAGAAGAAGAAGAAGTTTGGATTGATGGGAAAGTGGATGGTAGAGATTGCGTTTCTAAAGGAGGTGGGGGAGGCGTTGGCTCTCTGGCGGTCAATGGGAGTGGGGGTGAAGGACTTGAGGAAGGGGAAGTTCTAATGGTGGCATCAGGCCTTGCCACAGTCTTGCGTTTTAGTTTGGATGACTTCCTTTTTCTTTCCTCTTTGACGGCTTTGGAAGTGATTCAGCTGGGGGTGCTGGCTGATGGGATCCTTTGGTGGCCTTGGTGGGCTCTGGTTGATGTTGTGATCCTCTCATCAGCCAATGCAGAGTTTTGTTGGCGATAACACTATTCACCTTTATCATCTGATCTGCGTCTAACACTTCCTTATCACTTCCGATGGCAGCATTAGCACATAAGCTCATAATGAGCCAAGGGAAAAATAGCTGCCCCCTTGGCTTACTGAAAACGCCTCTGATCTCAGCTGCTATTATGCATCCGACGTCCAAACAGATGCCCCGCATAATGCAATATGTTGCCATCACTCGATCCCTTGATACCGTTTTGTCATGCGTTGTCGGGATGAACCACTTCTTAACAAAGTATACCCATAGGTTGGCCTCAGGCAGGAGGCTGTTGGCAAACAAGGTTTGGATGCCTATGGGTGATACATCCCATTTTGACCTTGGCTTGGGCATGACCCGCAGAGTGTCTTGCATGTATTCAGGCATTGTCGATTCAATGAGCCTGTTGCCCTCTGCATCTGGGTCGTCCCTCAACTGAAATATGGCATTGATTTTCCTTGCATTGAATAGGACTTCACTTCCCTCAACTACCACCACATCTTCCTTTTCATCAATTCGTCTGTTGTAGAAACTCTGGACTAACGCAGGTTGAATCCAAGATGGGCTGGCATAGAAGTTCCGCCAACCGTGGTGATCAATGATATCCGTGATGTATGGTGGCAGTGGGGCTTCCTCTAGGAAAAACGCAACCTCCATCAGTATGTCAGGGAACATATTGTGTCTCCCTTTTCCATCCTTCTTATTTGGGGATGCATCCGCCACCTTCTCTTTCCCTTTAGCCTTAGCAGGGATTTTATCTATTCTCTTTTTCTTGCTTTTGGCCACTTCAGTTGGAGCGTCAGTCACTTTTTCCTCCCCCTTGCGTTTCTCTTGGGGACTGCTTGGAAGCTGGAGTTGGGTGACTGTCTCCTTTTGTTTTTCTTTCTTCTTCTTTTTCTTCAAGGTGCTAACACCTTGCTCTTCTCTCGCATCCTCCCTGATGCGTTCTTTTCTTGTAGGCGAGTGGTGCCTACTTCTCTTCTTCTTTTTCTTCTTGCCCTCCCTCTCTTCTTGGGCATTTATTCTTGCAGCCAACTCCTCATCTTCTTCTATTTGCAACTCTCTCAAGCTCCTCAGCTCCCTTTTCTATTCTTTCTTCTTTCCTCATTTCCTCCTCAAACGCCACTGCGGCTTCTTCTACTTGAGGATCAGGAAGTGGATGCATTTCTATTTCTTTTTCAGGTCGCACTTCCCTGCGCACCTTTTTGCTAGACAATGTGTCCTTAGCAATTTTCTCTGCTCCTTTTTTTAGGGTTTTGAGCTCTCTTCTTAACTTAGCCCTCTTCTTCGCCATCTTCTCTTCCAATCTATCGAAAAACGTACCAGCGATTGGTAACTCAGAACCATCTCCTCACTCTGCGTTTCTCGGCTCTTTATCCTTGGCAGCTTCTTCCGACCCTTGTGATACCTTCCTTTTCTTTCTTATTAGGGGTACCACATCTTCTTCCTCAGGCCTCTTTCGTTTGTCCTCTTTGGCCACCACATACAGCTTGATTGGTCCGCCATTGGAGTCCATGGTCTTTTCCTTAGGACTGATGAACGTAGGGGCTAACCCTTGCGTTTCAATAGCCTCGCTTGCGTTCTCCTTGCTGCAAGCGTTACTCTCCCCCTTATTTCCTCTTTCTTCTTCCTCACCCACTCGAGTCTCCTCTAGCTGACTCTGGATGTCTTTTATCAGCGAGGGTGACTCCTGTCTTGCGTCTAATACGCATGCTTCAAACGGGTGTCATAGGCCACTTAGAATGTGTGCGACCCACTCGTCTGGGGAACGCGTAGAGTTCACTTCCCCTTCTTCCACTGATAACTTGTAGAAATACAAGTTATTATGGCTTTTCTCTTAGAAAAATAGAGATTAAATAAAGAATTATGCGGTAGTATTAGTTAAATTCTATTGATAAATCTTCCTATGCGTTCTACTCTTATAAATTGATAAAGATAAGTATTTTATAACTTTTTGAATCTAAAACGCATGTTTTAACGCGAGCAACCTGTAGATGCGTTGGCAACTTCTTAACGCAGAACTATGCGTTGGCAACCTATGGACGCGTTGACATCCGCTCAATGCAGGATGATGCATTTGTAACATATGGATGTGTCGACATAAGTGAACGCGTGAACTCAAGTTCCCCATGGACACATAACGACCAGAAATGCAAGGCAGCGTTAAATCAGATCAGAATCTTGAGAGATTGTCGGAAAGATTGACGTGCATGATCTGTGGCTAAAGTGGTGGATCTAAATTGAACCGAGAATTATGAAATTAGGTGAGATAGACGCACGACATCAATTGTGCCTCCAATCACGCAGATTTGCCACTGATTACGAACGCAGCCTCTATAAAATGGTAGACCTACAAGCTGAAAAAGGGTTATTGATTCTCGGAAGAATTCCTAAGTGACAGCAGAGTTCTCTCCAGAAGACAATCGGAGACGAATAGCTCGAGAGATAAGAGTCTTCCCTTCGCTTGACCACTTCATAGCAAAACTTCACGCTTCCATTCCGGCGACTCAAGACATAGTCCCTGTGTTCGACCTCAGACTCACCGAGTAAACCTATTTCTTTGCTTATACTTGGGTTAAGAATAGGAAAACTTGACAGATTAGAAACACATAGTATTAAGCATGTTCAATGCATAATATGTTAAACGCATAATAAGCTTAATAATAGTCAAACGCAACAAGTTTTTGAACTTTAGATTTGCCAACAGACAAGTTTTTGGCGCCGTTGCCGGGGATTTGAAATATGTCATACAACAAGTTTTTGGCGCCGTTTCTGGGGATTTTTGTTTTGATTCTTTTTTTTTTCTTTTTTTTTGGATTATTTGTGTTGTAGGAATTCCTTAGTTAAAGGAGTATTCCGAGTTTCTCCTCCGCCAGAAGCTCCAAACAGTATTTGAGTGACAGAAGCAATCCAGAACTTGATATTGACCATGAGATTAAGAGGACCTTCAGACTAAGAACAAGGCTGAATCGAAGAAGAACCAATCGTAGCTTGGACCTAATTCAAACAGCTAGTGAGGAATTGTCTACATAAGTAGAAGGATTATTGGATATGACCTACTCGCATGCGGAAGATATTCTCGAAAGAATTTCGTGGAATATTAATGAGTGGGTGGACGACAGATATGGATTTCGCTCCAGCGATAGAAGGCGAACGCAAGCTGGAATGCTTGAAGCTGATGCTGCCACCAATCTCTCAGCGTAGATGATAACCATGACATCTCTTCTGAAGACGATAGCCTTGAATTATCAAGGTGGATCAGTTGCTGCGATGAACATTATGAACACATTGAATCCGACAACGTTTGTAAGTTGTGTGCAGTGTGGTGCGGGGCACTTGTATGACATGTGTCCCTACAACCCCCAGTCAATCTGCGATGTTCAAAACAACCTCTACGATGAGACGTACAATTCGGGTTGGAGGAACCACCTTCACTTCGGATGGGGTGGAAATCAACAACAAACGCAGGAGGCTCAACAGCAGAAGCATAAAGGCAACCCTCCTGGTTTCAACCAAGGGAATCAAGGCCAGTATCATCAGTTTTAAAGGGATCCGCAAGCGGCCATATCATCCTCATCGTCTTCCATGGAATCTCTTTTACGAGAATTCATTTATAAAAATGATGTGATGCTCTAGAGCCAAGCCACTGCAATCAGGAATTTAGAAGTTCAATTGGGTCAAATTGCAGATGAGCTCAAGAATGAAATGCAAGGAGCATTGCTAAGTACAAATGAAGTTGCAAGAGGGAACATGAAAGAACAATGTCAAGACTTGACATTGATACGTGGGAAAACTAATCCCACAGTTGCGCAAAATCAGGGGACGCAAGGAAATTTACAACCCGTAAATGCTCCAACAATGAGTCAACCGATGGAGAGTACTATACATAATGTCAACCAACCATCATCTTCCACCGAATCACAAGAGGAAAATAGAGAGCGGAGAGAAAGAGCAACGCAGGCAGAACCTGCGTCTGTATGTAAAGATACCATTCCTGGACGCGTTCTGATTGATGTTCAAGAAGGAATATCAACGAACCACGTGGGTGATCAACAGGTAAAATTTGATGTGGTTAACGCATTGAAAGATCCTGATGACTTTCATTCTTGACAGATAATCGCTGATATCAAAGAAAAGACAAGACCGATGAACGCAGCGTTGAAAGATGAAATCCTCAAAGACAATGAAGATTGTGAAGAGGAAGAAATCGAGTTACTCTCTGATCAAAAATTTGAGAAATTAGACCAGAGCAACAGATCCACGGCAAAGATCAAGCCGTTATTAGAAGAGCCTTCAACGCATGAGCTAGAAACCAGACCAACACATCCCAAGTACGCGCACTTGAGGGAGGTCATACTGCAATTCATTGTCTCCTCTGCATTGAATCCTGAATGCGATAAAGGCTCTAATGACCCACGCAAGTGTAATAACTGAGCTTACGTTGAAAGGTCCCTACATTGCTGAACGCCTAATTTTCCAGGGACGCTTTCTTTTACTCTTGCTTTCTTTCTTTTATTTGTAATTTGTTTTTAGTATTTATTTTTCTTTCTTTAAATTCAGTTTTAGGAGTAGTGTAAATTAAATAAGCATGAAAATTAGGCGTCGAGATTCCATGCAAATTATTTGATTTCACCGCATACATTGTCATTCGTGCATGCGTTCATTGATAAACGATCTCTATGTTTATCAAGTTAAGATTAGAGGTGCGGTTAGAGTTGTATTTTTTTTTTAAACGCATAACACTTAACTTCCAACGCATACTTTGAACTGAAAACCCTGCAATCATCAGTCATGCGTTAATTGTATGTGTTCATCATTTCTTCGCCGCATTGAATTTCTAATTACCTCTTTGCGTTTTCCCTTGTTGTAAATTCATTATGAGTACATTTAATTATTCCCAACTTTTATCTTTGCGTTGAAAAGTCAGTCACCATGATGATAATCATGCTTACACTTTTTGTACACTCTTAAGTTAGATTACTTTCAATGCGTCTACATACTATTCCTTAGAAACGCAAACTTACTTTGCATGTATGCAAGCTACCAATTCAAAGCTCTTTTACAAAAATTTTCAACATAATCTTTGTTTACAATTTAAGCAATGAGGACCTTGCTACTCTCAAGTTTAGGGATGGAAGAGGTTTGAACTGTCAAAGATAAAAATATGAGGAACTTATTTCTTTTATTCAAAAAAAAATAAATAAATAAATAAAAATTTTAAACGCAAAACTCTAGTGGCAAGACTAATATATTTATCTTGTTAAGAGTTTAGCTGAAAACGACACCTGCTCGTAGTTGGCAGCCTCCATGCACCCCATAGTTGGTGTGTCAAAACAAAGGTGGGTAATCGTAATCCGCGACGCATATATAAAATAAAATAACAAACTCCAATGTCTAGTGAGGAAACCGAACTTAGATAAGAGTTTAGCTGAGAAGGGCACTTGCTCGTAGTTTGCTGCCTCCATGCACCCCATCGTTGGTATGTCAGAACGAAGGTGGGTAACCCTACTCGACGCATAGCCACCTAATATATAAACAATAAAACAAATGAAAGAAAAAGGAACTTTATATCTTCATCTTTTCATACTTAATGTTAAAAGAAGAAACAAAAATTTTGTGAATAATGAGTAAAGAATTTTGAAAAGAAAGCTTGCCGCATACAAATTAGACCCGTTCTAAAGAAAAGAATAAAGATGTAGAAAAGTAATGTAACTGACGGGTAGCTGATTGAGTATAGCATTTTGAGAGACTAGTCAATGCGTTGAGAAAATTTTAGGCTTGATTGAAGTTTCTTAGATAGAAGTTATGCTTGAGGACAAGCATTTCTCTAAGTTTGGGGGTGACTTCCCCTTCTTCCACCACCACCTCATTCTAAACGCCTCCACCAACTTCATCAGTCCCTCTTGTGTTGGGGTGTCTTGATGAAGGCAAAGGCTGGTTGACCTCCCCGTCATCCTCCCTCGCCTTTGCTTCTCTTTCCTCTTGGGCAATCCTCTCGAGGATGTCGCCGAAGACATTTTGTTCGTCTTTTCGGCGGACTTCACTGCTTCCATACAGTGTGCTAGCTTCATCATGAGCCTGTGTTTCGGGAATAGGTCGCTCAGCTTCTGAGTTCTCTACAATTATCCTCTGGTTTCCTTCAGCGAAGTTCTCAGTTGAGAATTCTGTGAAGTTCTTCATAGATGGTCTAGCAATGCAGGATTTCACTCGCTTGGTAGGTCTTGGGGAAGGTGATGGGAAGATTTGGCTTAATTGCTGGATGTTGAGCACTTCCATGCAATCGTCAGAGTCAGATGTTACCTCGACGACTGAAGGACGGATGAGTGGAGTAACGGTGGCTAGTTGGAAGAATGGGCAAAAGACAGGGGAAAAACGGTTCAGTGGCGGAGGGTGGATCAGTAAGGCTGAAGGCCGCACAAGTCGAATATAAGAAGGTCGAAAAAAAACAGGTGAAAATGAAGCTCGAGGGTTAGAAAATACCTCTGGAGCAGGTTGCGGCGCACTCGAAGATGAAGATGATGATGGAGTTGAATATTGAGTGTTGTAGGACAACACAGGTGAAGAATCTCCAGCGAAATCCCCTTGGTTTTGTGAGTTGGAAGGGCTAGACATAACCCAATGTTTAGAGCTTTTGGGAAATTTGAATCGCTGGCGAGTTTGAAAAGTGGGGAAATAGAACGAATTATGAAATCGAATTGCGTTTATGTGGGCGTGAATGACGCAATCGGCATTAAATGCAGATACTCATTATTCGATATGCCACTGATCTAGGCAGATTTCCTTGAGCCTCACACCCAGCGTGCGTGATAGGTGGTTGACTAACGTAAATCAAGCACTCGAGTGCTTCTAGGAAAACGCATAGATTCAGAAGACGTATGCGATCCCCAGATTGCTCTTTCTCAGTGAATTTTATTGATAAACGTATGACTGGTGAATGCAGCGTTCTCAATTCAATTATGCGTTGGACGCAGGCATGAATGCCAAAGTATGTGGTAATATCAAATAATTTGCATGAAAACTCGACACATAATTTCATGCTTATTTAATGTATACTAGTTCTAAAATTGAAAAAAAAGAAAAATAAATACTAAAAACAAAGTACGAATAAAAGAAAGCAAGAGTAAAAGAAAGCGTCCTTGGAAAATAGGTGTTTAGCAATGCAGTGACCTTCCAACGCAAGCTCAGTTATGCTTGCGTGGGTCATTGGAGCCTTTATCGCATTCAGGGTTCAACGCAGAGGAGACAATGAATTGCATATGCTCTCCCTCAAGTGCGCGTACTTGGGATGCGTTGGTCTGGTTTCTAGCTCATGCATTGAAGGCTCTTCTAATAATGGCTTGATCTTTGCCATGGATCTGTTGCTCCGGCATGATTGCTCAAAAATACGATCAGAGAGTAATTTGATTTCTTCCTCTTCACCATCTTCATTGTCTTTGAGGATTTCATCTTTCAACAATGCGTTCATAGGTCTTGTCTTCTCCTTGATATCAGCAATTATCTGACAAAATTGAAAGTCATTAGGATCTTTCAATGCGTTAACCACATTAAATTTTACCTGTTGATCACCCACGCGGTTCGTTGATATTCCATCTTGGACGTCAATCAAGACACGTTCAGGAGTGGTATCTTTATATATAGATGTAGGTTCTGCCTGCGTTGCTTTTTCTCTCCTCTCTCTATTTTCCTCTTCTTGTGATTCGGTGGAAGATGATGGTTGGTTGACTTTATGTATACTACTCTCCATTGGCGGACTCGTCGTTGGAGCATTTAGAGGTTGTGAGTTTCCTTGCGTCCTTTGATCTTGCGTAACCATGGGATTAGTTTTCCCACGTATCAATGTCACATCTTGACATTGTTCTTTTAAGTTCCCTCTTAGAACTTCAGTTGTACTTAGCAATGCTCCTTGCGTTCGATACTTGAGCTCACCTGCAATTTGACCCATTTGAACTTCCAAGTTCTTAATTGCGGTGGCTTGATTCTTGAGCCTCGCATCATTTTTATAAATGAATTTCTAGTAAAAGAGATTCCATGGAAGACGATGAGGATGATGCGACCGCTTGCGGATTCCTTTGAAACTAATGATACTGGCCTTGATTCCCTTGGTTGAAACCAGGAGGGTTGCCTCTCTATGGCTGCTGCTCAGCCCCCTATGTTTGTTGTTGATTTACACCCCATTCGAAGTTAGGGTGGTTTCTCCAACCTGGATTGTATGTCTCACCGTAGGGGTTGTTTTGAACATAGCAGACTGACTGGGGGTTGTAGGGACACATATCATACAAGTGCCCCGCACCATAGTGCACGCAACTTACAGACGCTGTCGGATTCACTATGTTCATCGCGTTCATTGCAGCAATTGATCCACCTTGATTATTCAAGGCTATAGTCTTCAGTAGAGATGTCATGGTTATCATCTGCAATGAGAGATTGGTGGCAACATCAGTTTCAAGCATTTCAGCTTGCATTCGCCTTCTATCGGTGTAGCAGAATCCATATCCGTCGTCCACCCACGCATTAGTATTCCTTGAAATTCTGTCGAGAATATCTATGGCTTGCAAGTAGGTCTTATTCATTAATCAATAGAATTTAACACTAATTACCGCATGATTCTCTATTTAAGCTCTATTTTTCTAAGCAAGAGACAATAATAACTTGTATTTCTACAAGTTATCAAACAGCTACCAGGCAGGAATCGCTCCATATGAAGCATTATATGGTAGACCATGCAGAACCCCAGTGTGTTGGGGAGAAGTTGGTGAAAGAAAGCTTGTCGGACTAGAGATTGTTCGAGTTACTATGGAGAAGGTAGAATTGATTAAAGCTAATCTTAAGACGGCCAGAGATCAATAGAAAAGTTATGCTCATAATAAAAGAAGAGATCTCGAGTTTGAGGTTGGTGACAAGGTGTTCTTAAAGTTGTCGTCGTGGAAAGGAATTCTAAGGTTTGGTAAGAAATGGAAGTTGAGTCCCAGGTATATCAGACCTTTCGAAATCTTGGAAAGGGTTGGACCGGCAGCTTACAGGTTAGCTCTACCAATGGAGTTGTCCAGGGTTCATAATGGGTTTCATGTTTCATTTTTAAGAAAGTATGTTCCTGATTCTACTCATGTACTAGAGGTGCCACCAATTGAACTCAAAGAAGATTTGAGTTATGAGGAAGAACCAGTTCCAGTGTTAGACAAGAAGGAACAGGTTCTGTGAACTAAAGTGATACCATTAGTTAAAGTTTTGTGGAGGAACCATGGAGTTGAGGAAGCAACTTAGGAAACCAAAGAGAAAATGTTTAAGCAATATCCACATTTGTTTTTGAGAAACTGACTGTTTGCTGAATTTCGGGAACGAAATTCTTGTAAGGAGGTGGTAAGTTGTAAGCCCCACACTTAGCTTTGGAAGTTAGCAACTATAAAGATTGGTTTTGGAAGATGACAAGTTAAAGAAGGTAAGTAAAGAGTGGCCGAGAGCCTTAAGGCATGAGTTATCATGCGTTAAAGGTGTCCTATGCGTTGGTGAGGGTGTGCCATGCGTTTGTGAATGCTGCTATGCATTGGTGTGCTGAAGTATGCGTTAGCCAATTCATTTTTAAAGGAAAGAAAGTGGAGGTTAAGTCGGCGGCCTATTTAAGTGAATAAGCTGAGTGTTTGATCATTATAAACATATTCAAAAGTTCAAATCAACTGAATTTCATAGCTGAGAGACAAAGAGAGATAGGATAAGGTGTTTAGGGCAAAGTTGTGGAGAGTTCATGTCACACCCCCTCCCAGATACTCCTTATCCCTAGGAGTGAGTGTGAAACCGCACACTCCTTAGTCCATCTCTAAAGCATAAATCATATACAGATCTTCAATATTCAACTAAATGCCAGCTTTAATCTCAAATAAAAGCACCTTTACTATTAAACCATGCGATAATATAACAACCTATCAACAAGTGTTCTATATATATATATAATACAAAACAATCCTCCCAACACTCCCATGGAACATGTACATCACAAAACATGGACATAAATTGAGTATTTACAACTATCCCAAAGGTCTACTCCGAAGTAGACCCAGACGAGAAACTTCTGTAGGCTAGGCGTCCCAGACACGCTCGCTACCTGAAACAATAAATCCACAAACAAATTGAGTGAGCCTAAAGCCTAGTAAGTGACTAAATTTATTCAAATATTACTAACATTCATGAATTAATATAAACCATGGTAACCACCACAAATCGTACATCAGAAATCTCTAAGCATTTTATGCTATAAATCACAAACCATACCAACATCCATACAATTCCATAGCAATTATCTAACCCTTGCTGTGACGAAGCTAAACTCAACTCATTCACTCTCAAGTACAAATTCTCATTTCTAATCACATAAACATGCCTTAACATTATGTTCCTCAAATTTGCAAACTCTCGAGTGCCTTCACATTCCATCCCTCAGCACTGAGTTTAACTATGTCAATATTACCATGTGCCTTCACACGTGGTCCCTCAGCACTAGTAACCAATCAAATCTCCGCTCAAGTGCCTTCACTCATAGTCCCTCAGCACGAGCTAACATATGATGGATTTCCACATGCTTTCACTCAGGGTCCCTCAGCACTGAAACCCATTCCACCCAACTACTCAAATGCCTTCATGCGTGGTCTCTCAGCACTGAGTATCATGTTACATATTCACTTAGGCCTTCACACAAGGTCCCTCAGCCATGGTTACATTTAGATAGTATATCTGGTTTCCTTTAAACTTACCATCACAACATAATTACTTCAAGTGCTACACCGTACCATATCTTCCTACTCATCCATTGCCAAATAATTATGCTAAAAGTAACCACAAGATATAGTAGGAAGTCACTCACAACTTGTCTCGGCTCTAAGTGGATTATATGCCTTCCCGAGCTCTTCCTGGCCTGAGGAGCGACACCCAGTGAGACTTCAGCGAGAATTGTGAGACGCAAAGCCCATCCTGCGTTACCAGCGACACTTGCTTCGCTGCCCAGTCTCCCGCTCTCTCAGCGATACTACTGCCGTAGCAGAACAATTTTTCTTCTTCCTTTAACCTGCTCAAAGTCTCATAAAGAACGTCCTCTCCGTTTAAGATATATCCTTCAACAACTCCGAATCACTCCTAATCATCCTGCAATTCAGCTCCAATCTCTTCTACCTAGAGTTTAACACATATTTACTCAAATTTGGCTCAAGTACCCTTCATGAAAATTACTAAAAATCGAGTTAACCTTACTAACCTCAGAATTTCGACCCTAGCCACCGCTTCCTCAGTTCGTTCTTCCCCCAAAACTGAACGTTACTCTGATTAAGTAACACCAGCTGAGTTCTCCGTTCCAACTCAAGTTTCCTCCACGAAAACGACGAGAATTTCGCCCTAAATCAACACGAACACCTTCTTCTACCTCCCTCCGTTGTTTAGCTTCGAAATGGAATCAACTCGAGCTCTGAAATGTGATCAAAATAATTGAATTCTCGGTCCAGTTATATATATACCACCGACTTAAACTCCACTTCATCTCTATATAATAATCTAATCAACGCATATCTTCTGTACTTGGCTTCAGCAACGCATAGCCTCGGTTTTGTATGTCAATTTCCCAACCTTCATCGCCGAATAGCTGTCGAACGCATTGTTCTCTCGGCCAACCTTCTATGCACAAACGCATACCCACTTTCAACGCATGGTAGCGTTCACCGCATAGTGATCTTCATCGCAGATTGACTCTCGACGCCTCGTGGCTTTCAACTTTCAACGCCTTGTGGCCTTCAATGCATTCATCGCATAGTAACCTTCGACGCAGAGTGGCTCTCAACGCCTCATGGCCTCAACGCCTCGTGGCCTTCCTTCACCTCTGCGTCCACGCCAAAACTACCTCCATCAAGGCATAGTGCCACCAACACATGGCCGATACTTAGCCATTTTTGCCCCCACACACATTTCAGCCAATTATTCCTACCAAACGCCCATTTCTTAATCTCTTCCTATCTTTCCTTCTCACAAGGTCAAGTACGGGGCTTACAGTTCAGATCGTTTTCGTGGTAAAACTGAAGCTGGAACAGTGAGTCTGGCTGCTATCACGCCATCCGAGCATGGTCTGGTGTTTGGAGAAGAACGAGCTGAAGAGATCGAATTTAGGGCTGAAATTTTAAGGTCAGTAAGTTAACTTAATTCTTAACAACTTTTATGAAGGATGTTTAAGCTGAATTGCAAGAAAAATATGTAAACTTTTAGGTGAACGTGATTGATACAGAATTGTCGTGCGGTCTGGAGTAGCGCGAAGTAATCTTGGAATATCTGACTAACGAGGAAGAGTTAAGCCTCAAAAGTTTAAGGTAAGCTAGAAAACATATTTCTCTACAAGGTTGTAGAAGAAAAGAAGTTCTAAATTTGGCTGGAAATGCAACTTTTAACTAGTACAACGCATAGTACATTTGCATCAATGCCATATCTTCATGAATTTTTTTGTTCTCTTGAGTTTGTACTTTCAATTATTTCTTGCTTTATTATTTTCTCCGCCTTGTTTTTGTTTCTGCATCCAACCTCCATGATGAAATTTATGCACTTCACCTGTAGACATTGAAATAAGAGGATTGACTCACAAGCCTTAGGATATTACACTTGGTAAATTACTTCTAAGAGTTAGTATGCGTTGCAAGCTTTGCCTCAAACCTCTTTTACAAAATTTTTCTAAGGCAATCTCGTAACTCGACTTCAGTAATGAGGACCTTGCTGCCTTCAAATTTGGGGGTAAGAAAGGTTTGTGCCATGCATTCAGAATTCAAAAAAAAAAAATTGAAACTTTATGAATGAGTGAACTCCAAGGCACATTACTAAAATGAGGACATCAGATTGGCTGGAAATGAGTAAGGGTATTTTTGAGGAATAAGCTTGCCGCATCTAAAAATTAGAAGTACTTTGAAATCGTCGATTGAAAAAGAACTTGGTATGGTTATCTGATTGTTAATATAGTCAAGGATTAGAAGGCATGTTGAGAGGGTGCGCTTTTACTTAGACTTGGGCTGTAGAATTTAATAAATCTTCAAATAAATGTTCGAGGACAAACATTAACTCAAATTTGGGGGTGTGATAACTTGTAGAAATACAAGTTATTATAGTCACTATTTGATTCAATTAGAGTAACTTTGGAGCTAAACGCATGATTTTGGTAGTTGAATGATGAAAAATGTATCACCATGCGTTGGCTCTATTTACAAAAGAAAATACCTGAAAAATGATGAGTTTTCTGTTCCTAACGCAGGGTTAAGAGGAAAAGAAGCGCAAACAACCAAGTACTAAGAGACGAAGCTGCTGCAAGAACAAGCGAACACCATGCATCGAGTCTATGCATTGAGACCATGCGTTGAGAAAAAGTAGACACAGACGCATTGTAATACCCTGTCCCCGAAAACCTAAGTATTTATATAACTAGTAAGGATAAAAGGATAAAAGAGTGTGGATTAGCGGAACGTTTAAACGAAAAGTTAAGATTGTGTAACTACTGAATTATGGCCAATAAATTCTGTACGTTGAGATGAATGGTACTAAGAAAGGAGTAGACATATTCTAGAAGCTAGGTTCTAATGATGGCAAGTTGAATGGAGTAAAGTACCTTGCGTTGGAAAGGTTGACAACGCATCGGGAAATGAAGCTAAGGAAAGTAATGCGTTCAGTGTTGTATAGAATGATAGTGAATGAAGGTGAAAGAAATAAGAATTGAGTATGGATTACGGCTATGCGTTGGTAAGCCTAGTATGGGAAGCTAGTGTAAAGGGAAGAAAGTAGACTGTTACTATAGCTTTGATGGATAAGTCGTTATTTTGATTGGTATGTCAGGTATTGGAGAGTGTTATTATGTGTTTGGAGGCAAAGATGGAGCCTGACCAAGGGTTGTATTCGACCTACGTTACGATGAGAAGAATACCTTGAATTGAGGAGTAGTTGGATGTGATAGGCTAAAGGATTAATAATGAATTGATAAGCCACAAAGTGGACAATAACTATGCTTTGAGAAAGTTAAATGGTGAGAAAATATTGGCTATGCGTTGAGGAATTCTGTGTTAAGGACAGCTATAAGCTATGCGACGAAGGGTTCATGAGTCGATGATGGTTACCATTGGTTATCAAGTCATACGCTGAAGAGCTTAATTTCATGATAATGGAAAATGTTATCACTAACTCAGATAAACGCATAGGAAGAAGCTAAAGAAGGAAATGGTTAAGGAATAACCTTGGTATAAGATTCAAGGATGCATAGAGGGTAAAATCAAGGGACTTAAAGGAAGGTCATGAACGCGGAATGAAGTAAAGGTAAATGCATGAGGGTAAACGCAGGAAGAAGGAATGTGAGTTGGATGTGGTAGTCAAAGGTAAACCACATGGTCAGAAGAGTGCAATTGTACAAAGGAGGAAATGTAGCTGTGAACGAATGTAAGAAAGGGAGTTGAACGCATATAAATGCGATAAAAATTTATGTATGACGTTAAGCTGAAGCGCATAGTAGTATGCATTTAGAATTTGTACACTTAAATAAAGGAGAAATGGAATAAAGGTAGTAAAGCCGAGGGTAGTAAAAGGAAGCAAAGGAGTTGAATCTGGAAGATAGTTCCATGAACGCATAGGAGCAAGGAGTTTGTTGTGTAGTTGTGTATTGGAACATAATGAACCCATAAGGGAAGTCTATAGGCCAGGTGGTTACACATGATTGTGACACCTCATTAAGTAGGAGGTGTTAAAAAGCATGATAAACATTTCATGCAAAGTGACACTTGGACTAATGCATGATTAATTAAGCATGCAACATGACATGTGGCAAACAAGTGGCAGCAGAAGAGAAGAGGTAGAATGACAAGTTCTCTAAAAATAGGACCTTGAGGGAAAAGTAATGATTGATGATTTGGTGATAATAATCCTTGAGAGAAGAAAAGAAAGAGAGCTAAAAGAAGAAAACCTTGCGTTTGAAGGAGGAAGTCTACGGTCAAAGAGGAAGACAACCTTTACACTTAAGTCATCTAGTGTTAAGAAGTGGCTTGCGTCGAGAAGGGTGAGCCTTGCGTTTAATCCGAATTCGACATAAAGGGTGAACGCGACGATGCATTCAAGTTAGACCTTGTGTCCAAAGAAGGTCGATGCATCCGAAAGAGTAAGAAGAGCTAGTCTGCACCTTGCGTTTAAGGGCAGGGTTGCGTCCAACCGGTTACCAGAAATAGTTTGTGGGTTAGGAGTTCAAACCTTGCATTCAAGGAGCTCGGGGAAGACACGGATTGGAAGGATAAGAGGAAAATCTCTTAAGTAATTATGAGCGACTCTTTTCTTCTTTCAAAACTGAGCTTTGTTGAAATGTTCTTATGTGATATGGTTTTGTGATAACTGATTTCATGAAACGCATGATGTTTGATCATATTGTCTAAAAGGCATGTTTTATCTGATTGTTTTATTACATTGAAAGGCATGTTGCAAAAGGTAGTTTATCAAGAAACATCCTGTTTCCTATAAAATGTTTCATATGAATGATCTACTCAAACTGATTGATAAAATGTTTAAGAGGAGGCTCAGTGCTTATCTCCTTGAGAAGACTCGTGAGTTTCCTCGAGACCCAGTACTCAAGGACATGAGAAGGTACATGGGCAACCCGTCATATTCCTATGTGCACATAGAGGATAATCTGGCTAGTGCATCGAGCTTGCTCTGCTTAAAGCCAGGGATGATTTCGATGTTGGGTGTGTTGAGCCTTGCTCCACCCCAACTAAGGATGTTTTCAACGTTGAGAGCGTTGAGTCTTACTCCGCCTCAACTAAGGGAAATGATTGAGAAACCAAACAAGTTTTTCATATAATTGTTCTTAAACGACTCTATTGATTTGGAACGATTTGATATAGTTCAAAAGAGATGTTGAAAATACGTTCCTGATGTATTGATGTACTTATCTTGTTTTATATGTATAAATGTAACATGCCTGTTTTTTATTAAAAGATAGTTTTACAAAACCAGTCACTCACGGGGCTTTAGCTCGCATTTTCTTATGTTTACAAAACCAGTCACTCACGGGATGCTTTGCCTATGCAAGAACCTCGTCTGGGCCGTCTTTGGTAAAGAAATGGTTGGTCAGTGAACCTTATAGAGGAGTCAAGGTTGCTGACTTCACATCTTCTTTCGGGTTATGGAGGATAATCCGGGAGGGGGTGTGACAGTGTGCCTGCAGTTTAATCTTGCTAGTAATCTCGCTAATAGTGTGGAATCTCGCTAGTAGTGTGGAATCTTGCTTATTATGATTGTTTTTGGA
Source organism: Citrullus mucosospermus (assembly GCA_030954485.1). Lineage (NCBI taxonomy): Eukaryota > Viridiplantae > Streptophyta > Magnoliopsida > Cucurbitales > Cucurbitaceae > Citrullus > Citrullus mucosospermus. The sequence goes on from CM062064.1 coordinate 13,855,090, forward strand.
AGAAATTGGTCTTAGTGGTGTAACATGAATAAAATACAAATGTGTAAACTAATGGTTTGTAAAAAAGAACTTTAGGGAAGTCTAACACGAGAAATGTGTTATTTTAGGCCGAGAGGAGCTAGGACAGGTGTACAATCCGCTCAAGGCCTAAGACAAGTCGTGAGTGACCTTCTATCTAAAAGTGTTTAGTCTTAACATAGTTTCTTGATAATATTTGTTGATAAATGCTTACATGATCGAATTCTATGAACTTTATGTGTACTCAATGTGCGGTATAATGAGTTGTTTCAATATTTATTTATATATATAGACTTAGCAAGAGTATGTGAATAATAAGGATAAGACGGATGAAAGCATGGGAACTTATGATTAATATTGCGATGTGGGAGTGGACTCAAGTATATGAATATGTACGTGTTATATGGTGGTAAGGCTTAAGAAAAGTATAAAATTTATAATTATGTAAGTAGATGGAAGCATATGAGCCTATATTTAGTGTTGTGATGTATGAAAGGTCACAAGAGTATGATTAAGTATGTGATATATGACGGTAAGACTAAAGGAAGCATATGAGCGTATGAAATGTGATTTATGATGATGAGACTAAAGGTAGCATATGAGTTTATGAAAAGTATTGTGATGGATGAGACGTTACTAGAGTATGAATGAGAATATGAATTATGAGGTGAGAATAATGAAAGTGTGTGAGCATATGTAAAGTGTTGTGATGTATGAGATATTACAAACTCATGATTTTATGATATATTGTATTCTTATTTGAATGGCTCCCGATGCCAAGGTACGAAGAGAAGGCATGTGGGATATTTGTGTATGTAATTAGCTTCATGTTAATATTGTTCTGTTTATCTTGAAATGATTTATAAAGAATTATTTATGCAAAGCATATTTGCTTTATAATGTTTTCTAAGGGACCCAATGCCGAGGGAAAATGTGAAGGCAAGTAGGAAACCCAATGTTGTAAGAAACCCAATGCTGAGGGAAGATGTGAAGGCATGTGGGAAATCCAAGGTTGTAAAAAATCCAATGCTGAGGGAAGATGTGAAGGCATGTGGGAAATCCAATGTTGTAAAAAATCCAATGCTGAGGGAAGATGTGAAGGCATGTGGGAAATCCAGTGTTGTAAGAAACTCAATGCTGAGGGACGATGTGAAGGCATGTGGGCAATCTTGTATTTGAAAACTCAATGCTGAGAGATGTAGAGAAGGCACTTGAGTATCCTGGGGATCTAGTACTGAGGGACTGGGAGAAGGTACTTGGGTAGCCTGTGAGCAAATTGTGATTGACTGATGCTGAGGTGTTGAGAGTACTCCACTCAGTTTAAAAATATCGATGTTGGGTGCGGTGAGCTTCGCTCAGCCTCAAATACAGAAGGAGATTTAAGGAAACAGTTTGTGAATAATGTTCCATAGATAATCAGATGTGATTAAACTATGATATGATGTATGCTAGTGATGGATATGGCTGGGTTTTATATTTTCATACAGCTAGGTTTTATATTTTTATACACTGTTGAGAAAAACTTTAATTAGTCACTCACTGGGCATTTAAGCTCACGTTTTCCTTGTTTTTCTGTTTTTTTTTCCAGGTAGCGAGCGAGTTCGGGATGCTTAGCCTACACAAGATCTTGTCTGGGTCCACCAACGGTGTTTAGTATTCTAAAACTTGTAAATAATTGAATTGGATCATGTGCGTATGGCAAGTTAACTCTGGTATATGTGTGAAGTAGTTTATGGTCTATAACTATTTATTAGGTAAAGGCAGAGTTTATGGTTGACAGTGGATGTCGTAGAAGGGTCGGTGTCCGCTATCATCACACTTCTTCCTGGGTTAGAAGGGTACCTGGGAGGGGGTGTGACACTAAGTGTTTTTATTTTTGCAATTTCTTGTGTTTTAGAACTTGCATGCTAGAATCACTCAAGTGGTGATAACTTGTAGAAATACAAGTTATTATAGCCTTTTTCATAGATAAATAGAGTTTAAATAAGTGAAGCATGCGGTAGTTGATGATAAATTCCATTAATAAATCTTCCTTTGCGTTATACTCTTGAATTTTGATGAAGATATTGATTTTACCACTTGTTAAGCCTAAAACGCATGTTTTCACGCAGGAATGCAAGCGATGCGTTGATGACCCCTTAACGCAGAACCAGACGATGCGTTAACGACAGCCCAACGCATAACTACGCGTTAGCAACCTATTTTGCGTTGACATCAACCAAACTATGCATGGACGCATAGACAACCGTTACGGCAAGGCGCTGCGAATCAGATCGGAATCTTGAGAGATTGACGGATGATTGGCAGACATGATTTGCGGCTTAAGTGGTGGATCTTAATTGGCCCGAAAATCACGCAATCAGGCGAGATGGACGCAGTGTCAATCTCGCCACCAATCAAGCAGATCTGCCATTAACTGCGATTTCATCATCTATAAAAGGGCAGCTCTGCGAGAGGAGAAAGGTTGTTGATTCTCAGAAGGACTCCATAAGTGACAGCAGAGTTCTCTCAGACTTCAACCGGAGACAAATAGCTCGAGAGAGAAGAGTCTTCCTTTCCGCCGCATCACTTCACAGCAAATCATCACGCTTCCATCCGGGCGACTCAAGACATTGACGCCTTGCCCTGCTTTCTTTCTTACTGTTCTTACTTGAATTTTAGATTTGTATCAAGAAATTGACTTAACGAAATTTGTATCTCATTTTCATCAATACAATTATCTTCCATGTCTATTCATTTTTCTCATCTGTCCACTTTATACTTTCAAGCCATGAGTAACTAATCACTCGAGGGTCTAGGGTTGCGTTAGCATCTAACTAGGGACCATAGTGTAACTATTCTAACTTGTCAATTGCGAGCTTAATCCGATGCTTATATCCATCTGACAAATCGATATAAGTAGTAATAATCAGACTGCTCGAGAGGGTAAGTGATTGTGGAACTCAATTGACAAGGGCCAAGTAGTGTTACCTGTCTACGGGGACAACCTTGGTTCTTAACACTTTCCTATGCGTTATAGACATATAACGCATAGCGGCTGACAACCGGGAGAAGAGTCGCAAGTATGAATAGAGTACTACTGTGCGTTTCCGATGTTAGATGTTAATCAACCCAAACCCTTTTCTTTATCCATTCATACACATCTTAGCTGAACTTGCTGTGTCGCATTGCTTCCCATATTTCACAACTGTTAGTCTAGTGTACAAACATCTGCTTTCCCTAGATTAGAAACACAATTTCACACAATTGTTGGTTACCTCTGTAACGCATGCAATCCAATTAAAACCAAATAAATATAATCCCTATGTTCGACCTCGAACTCACCGAGAAAATCTATTACTTTACTTATACTTAGGTAGAGGAATAGGAAAACTTGACAAGACCAACGCATAATAATAGAACGCATTGCATGATCAAATCTTGACATGTTGAACGCATAATCATATACTTTAGCACTTTGCGTCAGGTTAGTTCTCACAACAATATTTCCACAACAGTACTGATCAAACCTCTTCTGGAGTGATTCGAATCTCGAGTTTAGAAATGACTTTTCTCTACTCTTGATCTTGATCATCAAGGTAAAATTTCTTTCAAAACTTATTCCTTGGGTTCATTTCATGTTGTTTTGGGGTTTTTGAATATTAGATATAAAGGTCTTGTTCATTAACAAGGTTGTTGGATCTAAATTCTCAAGGGTTTCTTAACATTTAGTATCAAAGCATTAGGCTCTTTGATCGGACCTATGTTTTCGTTATGTTCGTCTATTGAATTCTCTAATATTTTGTTTCAATTTCTTTAGTTCCGGCATGTTCTAAATCTGTCTCAAAAAGAAAAAAAAAAACGTATGTTTCATTCCTTTTTTCGTGCTGATGTCTTCTACATTCTTTTAGATCTATCTCTTAGCTACATTTTTTCTGCTTTGTCATCTCCAAATTCTGATTGCTCAAGGTTTTACATTTGAATTTTGATTATTTGTCAAAAAAAGAAAAAAAAAAAAGATTGTTGGTCATTAAATGTTGGCAGTTACAATTGGGTTCAATTAAATGTTCTCTTTCTTGAAGTATAATTCCCATATGTTGTTAAGCCTCAATTAAACAACATAATAAATCCTTTCTTCTGAGAGTTATACTTAAATTAATGGTTTTGAATTTCACACTTTCTAATGCTAACCTCCCCCCCCCCCCCCCCCCCCTTTTTTTTCTCAATTCTGATCTTTTCCATTTGATCTAAGTTTGCTTCTTTTTATTGTTTTTTTTTCTCTAATCTTTTTCGTTCCTTCCATATAGTCATTTTCTTATTTTAACTCGTTTCTTTGTTGTTATTCGGATTGCTCCTTTAATACTCTTGGTTGTATTCTAAGTGGGCTATTTAAAAAAACACTTTAAATTGCTCTTGGCTCTTTCACTTTGTTGAATATATACATTGCTGTTAGGAGTGTGACTCCTTTGTAATTGTGAGGGAGTGGTACATTGATAAGAGTGTTGAGTGTTAAACACGAGTGAACTACATTAATGAGTGAAACACGTGAGGGAGCGCTTGTGAGGTCCTATTTTTTTTTTCTTTTGTTACTTTTTCTTTGTTTTTCAGTATGGAAAATCCCGAAGATTTGGCTAATATCTCCAATGAACGAAGGCAAGAAGCACAACAAGCAACCATGGAACACATGTTTCGTGCTATGGACACTTTGACAAAACATATGGAACGATTGGAGACTCGATACCAAGCTCGAGAGAAGGAATATGAGGGTGATGGTTCTGATGAAGGAGAGGATGACCAAGTCACTTTGGTAGCAGCAAGAGGAGAAAAAGACGTGTTGTTCATGGCTTGGATAGAGGGAGAGGTCATGGACGAGGACATCATAATTTTCAAAGGAGGATCCACGAGAAGATGAATCAAAGGTACGATTGTATGTTGCTCAATTTAAACAATATGCTCAAACATGGTGGGATAAGTTGATGTCAAGTGGGAGGAGGAATCTTGAAGCACCAATCGATTCGTGTTTTAAGTTCAACGAGTCAATGCAAAAACGATTTGTTCCTAAACATTTCCAAAGAGACATGGCGCAAAAGCTACAAGCATTGAAACAAGTAAGCAAGTATGTGGAGGATTATTACAAGGAGATGGATACATTGATGGATCGACTTGATCTAGACGAGGACATGGAGAGTCTCATGGCACGATTTCTTAATTGGCTAAACACGGACATTGCTGACCAAGTTGATTTACAACCATACTTTGACATGGATGAGCTGTTGCATATTGCAATCAAGATCAAAAGGCAACTCTAACAAAAGTCTCGACGGTATTCTTCTAAACATTTTTCCAACTCTAGTACTACATGGAAAAAGGATAGTAAGAATATTGATAACAAGCCTAGAAACCAAGAGGTGAATGAGAAACCTAAAGTGAAGCTTGAGAAAGGGGAGGGTTCTAAGAAAGGAAAAGAGAAGGTTGATGACTCTAATGTGCAAAATAGGGATTTAAAATGCTTGTTTCTCACTAGATGCCTTGTTCAATCTGTACCTTGTAGTGTGGTTATTGATAGCAGTAGTTGCACCAATGTTGTGAGTTCTATTCTGGTCAATAGACTTAATTTAGAGACTAAACCACATCCTAGACCATACAAGCTTCAGTGGTTAAATGATTGTGGGGAAGTCAAGGTGACTAAGCAAGCTCTTATTTCGTTTACCATTGGAAAGTATGTTGATGAAATTTTGTGTGATGTTGTATCGATGCATGCTGGGATTTATTATTTAGGAGACCTTGGCAATTTGATCGAAGGGTTGTGTATGATGGGTATACAAATCGTTACTCTTTTACTCATAATGGTAGGAAAATAACTCTTATTCCTTTGTCTCCAAAAGATGTGTTTATTGATCAATGCAAACTTGAAAAGAAAAGGCAATAGGCTGATGCAAAAGCAAAAAGTGAAAAAGAAATGACAGAAAAAGAATTGAAAGAAAAAAAGAGTATGAGTAAAAAGCAAGAGACTAGCAATCAGCCTAGAGGAAAAAAAGAGAGAAAAGCCAAAACTGTGAGTTTGTATACTAGATCGAGTGAGGCTAGGAACGTTTTACTCTCAAACCAGACCATTCTTGTACTTATGTGCAAAGGGTCTTGTTTTTTAACTAATGAGATTAACTCTTCTTTGCCTAGTGTTTTTCTTGTGATTTTGAAGAAATTTGAAGACTTATTTCCCGAGGAGATGCCTAGTGGGTTACCACCACTCAGGGGGATTGAGCATAAGATTGATTTCATTCTGGAGGTGGCCATTCCAAACCGTCCAACATATAAGCCAAAGGAGGGGGAAAAGATGAAAGGTAAGTTAGTGAACTCCTTGCTAAAGGGTATGTACATGAGAGTTTGAGTCCATGTTCTGTTCCTGTTATTCTTGTGCCTAAGAAAAATGGTTCAAGGCATATGTGTGTTGATTGTAGGGCTATCAACAATATAACTATTAAATAGAGACATCCAATTCCTAGATTAGATGATATGCTTGATGAGTTGCATGGTTGTAGTCTGTTTGCTAAGATTGATTTGAAATCAGGTTATCATCAAATTCACATGCATATTGGTGATGAATGGACAACTGCTTTCAAAACTAAGTATGGTCTTTATGAATGGTTAGTCATGCCTTTTGGATTGACTAATGCACCTAGTACATTCATGAGGTTAATGAATCATTTCTTGCGAGAATACTTAGGAAAGTTTGTGGTTGTCTATTTTGATGACATTCTTGTGTACTCTAAATCTTTAGATGAGCATGTTGAGCATGTACGTTCTGTTTTGACTACTTTGCAAAAGGAATGCTTGCATGCAAATTTAAAGAAATGTAGCTTTGTATGGTAAAAGTCAATTTTCTTGGATTTGTAGTTTCATCTAAAGATGTTGAAGTCAATGAGGAGAAGGTAAGGGCTATAAGAGATTAACCTACACCTAAAAGTGTAAGTGAGGTAAGAAGTTTTCATGGTCTTGCGGGATTCTATCGTAGGTTCATTAAGGATTTTAGTACAATTGCTTCGCCTTTAAATGAACTTGTTAAGAAGAATATTTCTTTTGTTTCGGGACCAAAACAAGAACTTGCTTTTAACACTTTGAAAGATAAATTAAGTTCAGTTCCATTGCTTGCATTACCTAATTTTGACGTACCTTTTGAATAGAATGTGATGCTATTGGAGTAGGGATAGGTGCTTTAATTTTTTATGCAAAAACAAAGACCTTTAATGTTTTTTAGTGAAAAGTTGAATGGTGCTTCTTTGGGGTATCCAACTTATGACAAAAAACTTTATGCTTTGGTTCATGCATTACAAACCTGGCAACATAGCTCATGTTTTCCTTGTTTTTTTGTTTTTTAGGTAACGAGCGAATTCGAGGTGCTTAGATGGTTACAAATGCATGGAATAGTGAGCGAATCCACAACAACTCGTCTGGGCCTACCACTAGTGTCTGTGAACTTTGAACATTGTAAATATTTGATCTTAAACATGTTGTACATATAGAGGGTTAAGGAGCGGGTGTTGGTGAACTCATGTAACTTTTAAGTTTGAATGTAAGCCAGTATTAGTATGATAGCTTAACCCTGGTATAAAATTGATATTGTCACACCCCATCCCAGATACACCTTATACCTAGGAGTGAATGTGAAACTGCACTCTCTATATAACATATTGAAACTAGATGCCAGTTAAATCTCAAATAGAAACACCATTACTATTAAAATATTTGAAATCATACAATCTTTCGTCAAGTATTCTTTATATATATATATACGTGATACAAAACAATTCTCCCAACACTCATAAGGAACATGTACACTACAAAATATGGACACCAACTGAATATTTACAACTATCCCAGAGGTCTGCTTCAAGATAGGCCCAGACGAGATACTTCTGTAGGCTAGGCGTCCCAGACACGCTCGCTACCTGAAACGACAAACAAACAAACAAATTGAGTGAGCTTAAAGCCTAGTGAGTGACTAAATTCATTCAACTATCACTAACAAACATGAGCTAGCATAGCCATTAGTAACCACTACATATCGCATTTCAGATAGTTTCTAAACTTTTTATGCTAGGATCATATCAACATCCTTATTATCTCATGGCAAATAACAAACTCTTGTTGTGACAAGGCACAACTTAGCTCTTTCATATTCCAGTACAAATTCTCATTTCTAATCACAGATAAATGTCTAATCATCATGTTTCACGGATTTGCAAACTATCGAGTGCCTTCACATTCTGTCCCTCATCATCGAATTCAATTATGTCAACATTACCATGTGCCTTCACACGAAGTCCCTCAGCACTGGTAACCAGTCAAATCTCCGCCCAAGTGCCTTCACTCAAGGTCCCTCAGCACGAGCTAGTATATGATGGATTTCTACATGCTTTCACTCAAAGTCCCTCAGCATTGAAATCCATTCTATTTAACTATTCAAGTGCTTTCACGCGTGGTCCCTCAGCACTGAATTTCATGTTCATATTCACTTAGGCTTTCACCATAAGGTCCCTCAGCCATATTTACATTTAGATAATAAAGTCAGTTTCCTTTAAACTTACTGGCATAACATACTTACTATGAATACTACAAAGTACCATAATTTCTTACCAAATAATTATACTAAAGGAAACCACAAGTTATAGTAGAAAGTCACTCACAACTTGTCTCGGCTCTAAGTGGATTATAAGCCTCCCCGAGTTCTTCCTGGCCTGAAAATACACATTTCTCACGTTCAGTTTTCCTTAATCTTCCTTTTTCCTTAACACTCATTAATAACATTACTCCACAGACAAGCTAAAGACTACCAGCAAAACCTCATTACATATTACTGCACCAGCGATACTAGGTTGAACGTAACTAGTGAGACTACTTGAGGAGCGACACCCAACGAAACTTTAGCGAGAATTGTGAGACGCAAAGCCCCTCTTGCGTTACAGCGACACTTGTTTCGCTGCCCTGTCTCTCGCTCTCTCAGCGATACTACCGTTGCAGCAGAACAATTTCCTTCTTCCTTTCTTCTTCCTTCTTCAACGTGCTAAACATCACATTCTGGCCAATTTCAGAACTTACTTTCTTCTACAAACTTATTAAGGTATAAGTCCTTCATCTTACCTCAAAATTTCATAGAGAATATCCTCTCCGTTTAGGACATATCCTTCAACAACTCCAAATTGCTCCTAATCATTCGGCAATTCAGCTCCAATCTCTTCTATCTGAAGTTTGACACACATTTATACAAGTTCAGCTAAAGCACCCTTCATGAAACTTGCTAAAAATCGAGTTAACCTTACTAACCTCAAAATTCCGGCCCTAACCACCGTTTCTTCAGTTCGTTCTTCCTCCAAAACTGAACATTACTCTGATTGAGTAACACCAGCTAAGTCCTTTGCTCCAGCTCAAGTTTCCTCCACGGTAACGACGAGATTTCCACTCCAAATCGACATGAACATCTTCTTCTACCTCCCTCCGATATTTAGCTTCGAAATGGACTCAACTCAAGCTCTGGAATGTAATCAAAACAATTGAATTCTCGGTCCACTTATATATATACCACCGACTTAACCTCCATTTCGTTTCTATACAATAATCTATTCAACGCATACCTTCTATGTTTGGCTTCAGCAACGCACAGCCTCTGTTTGTGTTGCTTTTTCAAGACTTCCTCGTCAGACGGTTAACAAACGCATTATTCTCTCGGCCAACCTTCTTTGCCCAACGCATACCCACTTCCGACGCATGGTAGCGTTCACCGCATAGTGCTCTCATCGCAAATTGGCTCGCAACGCCTAGTGGCCTTCAACTTCCAACGCCTTACAGCCTTCAATGCGTTTATCGCAAGATAATCTTCGATGCAGGGTGGCTCTCCACGCCTCGTGGCCTCAACGCATCGTGGCCTCAACGCCTAACAGTCTTCCCTCACCTCTGCGTCCACGCCAAAACTACTTCCATCACAGCATGTTGCCACCAACGCATAGCTGATACTTAGCCATTTTTCTGCCCCCAATCACATTCTAGCCAACTATTCCTAACAAAACGCCCATATTCTGGTCTCTTCTTATCTTGTTTTCTCACAAGATTAGGTACGGGGCTTACAGATATCCTACCATGGTTTATATCTGCTTATCAAGTGTTTGGTCATGGTTTAAGGTTGAACAGGTTGACAGTAGATGCTGTAAGAGGGTCGTTGTTTGTTGTCCTTACATTTTCTCCTAGGTTAAGAGGGTACCTGGGAGGGGGCATGACATAGGTAACCATCAGAAGATACCGGAAAAGGCCCTAGTCAATACCCCAGACATCAAAGAGCTCCACCTCCAAGATAGATTTCATGGGAAGCTCATGTTGTCTAGAAATATTGCCAGTACGTTGGCACCTATCACATGATTTTACAAAAGTATAACAGTCCTTAAAATGGGAAGGCCAATAAAAGCCTGACTGAAGTACCTTAGATGCAGTTCTAGTGGGTCCAAAATGACCTCCATAGGGGGAGGCATGGCATGAGTTTAGAATACTTACCACCTCTTCTTGAGGCACACACTTCCTTAACATACTATCAACACAAACCTTATATAGAAGTGGGTCCTCCCAATGGTAAGACTTGACATTATGTAGAAATCTCTTCCTTTGTTGAGTGTTCATATCAGATGACAAATGTCATCCTGCAAGATAGTTAACTATGTCAGCAAACCAAGGTAAACTATCTTTCACGTGATATAGTGATAGATACAGAAATCAATCTTTTTTTAAAGGTATTGAAAGCTAGTAGACATGCATCACAAATACAAATTTAGCTTCTTTTCTAACAAGTTACTTAAGGGCTTTGCAATTTTAGAAAAATCTTTAATGAATTTCCTGTAAAACCCTACATGCCCTAGGAAGCTTCTAACTCCCTTGACATTAGTTGGAGGTGGCAATTGTTCAATGGCAGTGATTTTAGCCCTATCCATCTCCAACCCTCTCTCTAAGATTATGCCCTAGAACGATGCCTTCCTTGATCATGAATTGGCACTCCTCCCAGTTCAACACAAGGTTAGAGTCACACCCTCTCCTAAGTACCCTTTTAACTTAAGAAAATGTGTGAGGATAGCAAACATCGACCCTCTTACAACATCTACTGTCAACCTGTTCAAACCTCAAAACCTGACTAAGCACCTAATATACAGTTTATAAATCATAATTGTACATTAATCTCAAACTCTGGACAAGCTAGCATACAGATATAGACTTTCAATGTTCAAAACTTAATATAACAAATGCATACAAGCTCCCACTCCTTAACCTGTACAACACAAGTCTTAAGCACAAATATTTACAATGTATTCACACTAGTAGCAGGCCCAGACGAGTTGTTGTGTAGGCTAGGCACCCTAATTTCGCTTGCTACTTGGAAAACAGAAAAACAATATAAAACATGAGCTAGGTTGCCCAGTGAAGGACAAGTTCAGAAAATCCTTACTTAACTCAAGAATACAACAAAACCATGCTCGAAAAGCAATAATAAAACAGTAAATAGCTATCACACCCCCTCCCAGATACCCTTCTCATCTAGGAGTGAGTGCGGACCTGTATACACCTGTTTCCTACTTAACTATAACATTAATCAACTCCAGATTATTTATACTTAACTATATGCCAGCATAATTACCTCATAAGATCAACATAACTGCTCAAATTCGATGCATAAGAATCATAACTCATCAAACAAGTGTTCTTTATGTACACTACAAAATCAAATCTCACTACACCCCAAGGAACATGTATGACAATAAAACATGTACACAAACTGTGTAATTACAACTATCCCAGAGGACTGATCCAAAGTAGACCCAGACGAGAATCTTCAGTAGGCTAGGTGTCCCGAACCCGCTCACTACCTGAAACAAGCAAACAAACAAACAAGGAAGCGTGAGTGATAACTTGTAGAAATACAAGTTGTTATAGCCTTTTTCTTAGAAAAATAGAGATTAAATAGAGAAGCATGCGGTAGTTTATGCTAAATTCTACTAATAAATCTTCCTATACGTTCTACTCTTGTATTTTTATGAAGATAATTATTTTACCACTTTTTGAGCCTAAAACGCATGTTTTAACGCAGGAATGCAAACAATGTGTTCACTACTTCTTAACGCAGAACAATGCGTTAGCAATCTGTTCTTCATGGATGCATGATTTGAACGGAACGCGAACAACCTCTAGATGCGTTAACGACCTCTCAACGCAATACTATGCGTTAGCAACCCATGACGCGTTGACATCCGCCAAAATTCTCCATGAACGAATAATTACCAAAGACGCAAGGCACAGAAAATCAGATCAGAATCTTGAGAGATTATCGGAAGATTGACATACATGATCTGTGGCTAAAGTGGTGGATCTAAATTGAGCCGAGAATTACACAATTAGGCGAGATAGACGCATGATATCAATTTCACCGCCAATCAAGCAGATTTGTCATTGGTTGTGAACGCAACATCTATAAAAGGGCAGTCCTACAAGATGAAAAAGGGTTGTTGATTCTCGAAAGAATTCCTAAGTGATAGCAGAGTTCTCTCTAGATGACAACCGGAGACAAATAGCTCGAGAGAGAAGAGTCTTCCCTCCGCCTGACCACTTCACAGCAGAACCTCACGCTTCCATTCCGGTGACTCAAGACATTGACGCCTTTTCCTGCTTTATATCTTGTTTTTCTATCTTGATTTTAGATTTGTGTCAAGACATTGAGCTATCTAAAGTTGTATTCCGTTCATCAATCTATATTTCTTCCATGTCTACTCATTTCTCTACACTTTCCGCTTTTTACTTTGAATCCATGAGTAACTAATCTATCAAGGATCTAGGGTTGCGTTAGCATCTAAATAAGAACCATAGTGTAACTATTGCATCTTGTCAATTGCAATCTTAATCCGATGCTTATGTCCATCTAGCTAATCGATATAAGTAGTAATAATCAAACTGCTCGAGAGGGTAAGTGATTGTGGAACTCAATTGACAAGGCCAAGAAGTGTTACCTGTCTATAGGAATAACCTTGGTACTTAACACTCTCCTATGCGTTATAGACATATAACGCATAGCGGCTGAGAACCGGGAGAAGAGTCGCAAGTATGAATAGACTATCACCATGCGTTTCTGATGTTAGATGTTAACCAACCCGAACCTTGTTTTTATCCATTCATTTAAATCATTAGCTAACTTTGCTGTGTCGCATGCCTTTCCATCTTCCACAATTTAGTTTAGTGTACATGTTATCGCTTTCTTTAGATTAGACGCAAACAAACACCTTTCTCAAATATTTCTTGGTTACGACTGCAACGCATATAATCCACTTAAATATCAAATCAACATAATCCCTGTGTTCGACCTTGGACTCACCGAGAAAACCTACTCTTTTGCTTATACTTGGGTAAAGGATAGGAAAACTTGATAGATCACCAACGCATAGCATTAAGCATAAGTAAGACGCATAGTATGTTCAACACATAGTGTGTGAAACACATCATCGTAGCTTAACTTGCACATTGCGTTAGTACAATTTCATTTTACAATCTCATGCACAACAAGTTTTTGGTGTCGTTGCCGGGGACTTGAGATCTGTCTGCACAACAGTGAGCCTAAAGCCTAGTGAGTGACTGAATTTATCCAATTACTATTAAATTTCTTGAGTTAATATGGATCATAATAACTACCACATATTTATATAAATAGAAATTCCTAAGTCACCCATGCTATAGCACAACAACAATACAATTATCCTTCCCTAGCTGTGGCGGAGCGAAGATCAACACACTCAACCTCCTGTACCAACTCTCATTATTCACATATTCAAATGCCTTCACACTTCGTCCCTCGACATTTCAAACCCTTAAGTGCCTTCACATATTGTCCCTCAGCAATGAGTTTCACTATGTCGGAATTCCCATGTGCCTTCACACGTGGTCCCTCGACACTGGGTTTACTACCAATCCACTGCTCAAGTGCCTTCACTCGTGGTCCCTTAGCACTTGGCTATCATGTATTGGATTTCCATATGCCTTCACACAAGGTCCCTCAGCACTGGAATCCATTTCAACCAACTACTCAAGTGCCTTCATACGTGGTCCCTCAGCACTAAGTATCATATAAAATTGATAAGATGTAGAAATACAAGTTATTATAGCCTTTTTCTTTGGAAAATAGAGATGAAATAGAGAATCATGCGGCAGTTTATGATGAATTTCATTAATAAATCTTCCTTTGCGTTCTACTCTTGTATTTTTATGAAGATAATTATTTTACCACTTTTTGAGCCTAAAACGCATGTTTTAACGCAGGAATGCAAACGATGCGTTGACAACTTCTTAACGCAGGACTATGCGTTAGCAATCTGTTCTTCATGGACGCATGATCTGAACGGAACGAGAACAACCTGAAGATGCGTTAACAACTACTCAACGCAAGACTATGCATTAGCAACCCATGACGCGTTGACCTCCGCCAAAATTCTCCATGAACGCATAATTACCAAAGACTCAAGGCGTGGAAAATCATATCAGAATCTTGAGAGATTGTCGGAAGATTGACATACATGATCTGTGGCTAAAGTGGTTGATAACTTGTAGAAATACAAGTTATGATAGCCTTTTTCTTAGAGAAATAGAGATTAAATAGAGAAGCATGCGGTATTTTCCTTTGCATTCTACTCTTGTATTTTTATGAAGATAATGATTTTACCACTTTTTGAGCCTAAAACGCATGTTTTAACGCAGGAATGCAAACGATGCGTTGACGCATGATCTGAACAGAGCCCTGAAGATGCGTTAAGAACTACTCAACGCAAGATTATGCGTTAGCGACCTACGACGCGTTGACATAAGCCCAACTCTCCTTGAACGCATAATGACAAAAGAAGCAACGCGCGGAAAATCAGATTAGAATCTTGAGAGATTGTCGGAAGATTGACATACATGATCTGTAGCTAAAGTGGTGGATCTAAATTGACCCGAGAATTACGCAATCAGGCGAGATGGACGCATGATATCAACCTCGCCGCCCATCAAGCAGATTTGCCATTGATTACGAACGCAGCATCTATAAAAGGGCAGCTCTGCAAGATGAGAAAGGGTTGTTGATTCTTGGAAGAATTCCATAAGTGACAGCAGAGTTCTCTCTAGACTACAACCAGAGACGAATAGCTTGAGAGAAAAGAGTCTTCCCTTCGCCTAACCACTTCACAGCAGAACCTCACGCTTCCATTTAGGCGACTCAAGACATTAACTCCGTTCCTGCTTTCTATCTTACTTTTCTATCTTGATTTTAGATTTGTGTCAAGACATTGAGCTGTCTAAAGTTGTATTCCGTTCATCAATATATATTTCTTCTATGTCTACTCATTTCTCTATACTTTCCGCTTTTTACTTTGAATAAATGAGTAACTAATCTTTCAAGGGTCTAAGGTTGCGTTAGCATCTAACTAAGGACCATAGTGTAACTATTGCATCTTGTCAATTGCAAACTTAATCCGATGCTTATGTTCATCTAGCTAATCGATATAAGTAGTAATAATTAAATTTCTCGAGAGGGTAAGTGATTGTGGAACTCAATTGACAAGGCCAAGAAGTGTTACCTGTCTATAGGAATAACCTTGGTTCTTAACACTCTCCTATGCGTTATAGACATATAACGCATAGCGGCTGACAACCGAGAGAAGTGTCGCAAGTATGAATAGACTACCACCATGCGTTTTCGATGTTAGATGTTAACCAACCCGAACCCTGTTTTTATCCATTCATTCAAATCATTAGCTGACTTTGTTGTGTCGCATGTCTTCCATCTTCCACAATTTAGTCTAGTGTACATGTTATCGCTTTCTTTAGATTAGATGCAACAAACACACCTCACCTTATTTCTTGGTTACCACTGCAACGCAAATAATTCACTTAAATATTGAATCAACATAATCCCTGTGTTTGACTTCGGACTCACCGAGAAAACCTACTCCTTTGCTTATACTTGGGCAAAGGATAGGAAAACTTGACAGACCACCAACACATAGCATTAAGCATAAGTAAGACGCATAGCATGCTCAACGCATGGTGTGTGAAATGCATCATAGTAGCTTAACCTGCACATTGCGTTAGTACATTCCATTTCCACAATCGCACGCACAACAACAAGTTTTTGGCACTGTTGTCGAGGACTTGAGATCTGTCTGAACAACAGTGGTGGATCTTAATTGACCCGAGAATTACGCAATTAGGCGAGATAGATGCATGATATCAATTTCACCGCCAATCAAGCAGATTTGCCATTGATTGCGAACGCAACATCTATAAAAGGGAAGTCCTGCAAGATGAAAAAGGGTTGTTGATTCTCGGAAGAATTCCTAAGTGACAGTAGAGTTCTTTCCAAAACACAACCGGAGACGAATAGCTCGAGAGGGAAGAGTCTTCCCTCCGCCTGACCACATCATAGCAGAACCTCACGCTTCCATTCCGGCGACTCAAGACATTGACGCCTTTTCCTGCTTTCTATCTTATTTTTCTATCTTGATTTTAGATTTGTGTCAAGGCATTGAGCTATCTAAAGTTGTATTCCGTTCATCAATCTATATTTCTTCCATGTCTACTCATTTCTCTATTCTTTCCACTTTTTACTTTGAATCCAAGAGCAACTAATCTATCAAGGGTTTAGGGTTGCGTTAGCATCTAAATAAGAACCATAGTGTATCTATTGCATCTTGTCAATTGCAATCTTAATCCGATACTTATGTCCATCTAGCTAATCGATATAAGTAGTAATAATCAAACTGCTCGAGAGGGTAAGTGATTGTGGAACTCAATTGACAAGGCCAAGAAGTGTTACCTATCTATAGGAATAACCTTGGTTCTTAATACTCTCCTATGCGTTATAGACATATAACACATAGCGGCTGACAACCGAGAGAAGAGTCGCAAGTATGAATAGACTATCACCATGCGTTTTCGATGTTAGATGTTAACCAACCCAAACCCTGTTTTTATCCATTCATTTAAATCATTAGCTGACTTTGCTGTCGCATGCCTTTCCATCTTCCACAACTTAGTTTAGTGTACATATTATCGCTTTCTTAGTTAGACGCAAACAAACAACTCCCTCAATTATTTATGGTTACCACTGCACCGCATATAATCCACTTAAATATAGAATCAACATAATCCCTGTGTTCGACCTCGGACTCACCGAGAAAACCTACTCCTTTGCTTATACTTGGGTAAAGGATAGGAAAACTTGACAGATCACCAACGCATAGCATTAAGCATAAGTAAGACGCATAGTATGTTCAACGTATAGTGTGTGAAACGCATCATTGTAGCTTAATTTTCACATTGCGTTAGTACATTCCATTTCACAATCTCATGCACAACAAATTTTTGGCACCGTTGCCGGGGACTTGAGATCTGTCTGCACAACAAACATATTCCCCATAAGCCTTCACACAAGGTCCCTCAGCCATGGGTTGCATTTAGATAATACGTATAACATCCTTTAAATTTAACAGCACAACACAAATGTTCAATAACTACACCATGCAATAGTTTCTACTCACCCATTACTAAGTAACCATGCTAAGAGTAATCATTATATAAAATAGGAAGTCACTCACTACTTGTCCTGGGCCCTGAGCGGATTATATGCCTTCCCGAGCTCTTCTTGGCCTGTAAATACACATTTGTCACGTTAAGTTTTCCTTGGACTTCCTTTCCATGATCATTAAGTATGCATATTTAAACTCTATACTCGTTCCATCACCGAACTCTCCTTTTTCCCAAAATATTCATAATTAGCGTTACTCTATGTCACTAGCGAGATTACCAGCGAAATCACACAACAGGATACTACACTAGCAAGACCGGAATAAACGAGACCTAGCGAGACCCAGCGAGATTTGTGAAACGGAAAGCCCCCTTGCATCCCAGCGACACTCGTCTCGCTACTTACACTCCAGTTACTCGACGACACCCGCTTCCTAACGACACCCGACAATAGAGTTTTCCTTCTTTCCTTTTTGTTCTTACTTCTATCTGTTAAAAGTAATACTTCCAGCCAGATTTAGAACTTCTTCCCTTCTACAAACTTGTAGAGAAATAAGTCCTTTATCTTATCTCAAAGTCTCATAATGAAAGTCCTCTTCGTTTGAGAGATATTCTCAAACAACCATGAATTGCTCCTAATCATCTAGCAATTCAACTTCGATCTATTCTACCTGTAGTTTAGCACACATTTACTCAAATTCGGCTCAAGTATCCTTCATGAAAATTGCTAGAGTCGAGTTAACTTACTAACCTCAAAATTTCGACCCTAGCCGCAGCTTCCACAGTTCGTTCTTCTCCAAACACTAAACGATACTCAGATTAAGTAACACCAGCCAAACTCTTTGTTCCAACTTTAGTTCCTCCACGAAAACGATGAGAATTCCACCCCAAACCAACATAAACACCTTCTTCTAACTCCCTTCATTGTTTAACTTTGAAATGGGATCAACTCGAGCTCTGACATGTGATTAAAATGATTGAATACTTATTCCACTCATATATATATACCACCGACTTAATCTCCACTTCATCTCTATATATTTAACTAATCGACGCATACCTTCTCTCCAACGCATAGTTGTGCTAACCTTCTAACGCATAGTAGCCTTCAATGCATAGTGACCTTCAATGCATAATGACCTTCAACTCATAGCTGTGCTAGCCATCTAACGCATAGTAGCCTTCAACGCATATCGCACCCCCCTTCCTTCACATCTGCGTCCATGCCGAGCTACCTTCTTCAACGCATAGCCCCACCAACTCATGGCCAACACTTAGCCACTTTTGCTTCCACACAACTCGGCCAACTTTCTCTACTCAATGCCCGTCTCATAGTCTCTTCTTAACTTGCCTTCTCCCAATGTCAGCTACCCAATGTCAGGTACGGGGCTTACTGATAAGCACTTGAAAAGTGCTTTCTATCCTCTCAAATTAAGGGAGTTTATATTAGATTTCACTTGTTGGCTAGTGGTTTTCAGGTTAAAATGAGGAAAATTATAAGAAAAGACTAAAAGATCAAAACCGAGCAAGAATACGCCGGAAAAGGGCTGAAAAACTCAAAAGGGCAAAATTTGGCATAGTGCCGCGGCGCTAAAACCCCAACGCAACGTTCTGGACGCATTACAGCGTCGTGACGCTTGGACGGCGCTACCGCGACGCTAATGCCCGAGAGCAATAATTATGAACGCATCACAGCGTCGCGGCGCTTGGATGGCGCTGCTGTGGAGCTAAAACCCGAGAGCAACAATTTTGGATACAACCCTAGCGCCGCGGTACTACGGATCATCGCTGCGGCGCCAGTTTTCCTTAAATGAAAATTTTTAGTTTTGGTAAGTTTTTGGGCAGCCAAACTCTATAAATTTGGGGGTTTCCAACAGCCCTAATGATCAAAATAAAATCAAGGAGGAATCAACCTTCAATTTACAGACCTAAAGAGGCACAAGAAGGAGAGAATTGAATGAGAGTTCATAAAAGAGTTCAAAGAGTGAGTTAGTTGCAAGGAAGAGGAAAAGAGTTCGAGATAGTCGTGGTGCCCTTCGAATTCCGACGTGAGAGCCAAGGAGATCGTGACGGTACTACCTCAATCAAGAGCCTCTTTTCAGTAGAATTTCCCTTTCTTTACACTCTTTCTTTGTTTATTTTGCTTAAACATGTTGCTTCAAGCTATGAGTGGCTAAACTCTTTAGTTTTAGGGATTTGATGAATTGTTTATGAATTTATGTTGATATTGTAGACTTTCAAGGTTTTGTTGGAATGATTATGCTTTTTATTGTTATTATGTTTGATTCTTGTGGATTGGCCATCTTCACATGTTAGGTTAGATGTATGATTGAGAGATTGTATGTTTAATGATAACTTGTAGAAATACAAGTTATTATAGTCACTATTTGATCTAATTAGAGTACCTTTGGAGCTAAACGCATGATTTTGGTAGTTGAATGATGAAAAATGTATCACCATGCGTTGGCACTACTTACAAAAGAAAATACCTGAAAAACGATGAGCTTTTCTGTTCCTAATGCAGGGTTAAGAAGAAAAGAAGCGCAAACAACCAAGTACGAAGAGACGAAGCTGCTGCGAGAACAAGTGGAAACCCATGTGTCAAGCCTATGCGTTGAGACCATGCGTTGAGACCATGCGTCGAGAAAAAAAGTAGATACAGACACATGGCCAAAAGATGTCATATCAATATGCAAAAGGATAACACATTATCAGAATATGGCAGAACAAATGGGCCGACGATGTAAAAAGTCTGCGGAGCAGGGCATGAAATTTAATGTAAAGGTGTCAGGTCATCATGAGCTTCAACTTTTCGACGCCTATAAATAGCCCAAAGCTTCTCCATTCAAGAGGAAGAGAGACCAGTTCAAGGGGCGAAAGCTCTGCATTATTTCTCCATCACCATAACCAGCCTCCATTTCGAGCTCTTCTGAGAGAAGAATTCTGAGCACCTTCAGAGTCGTCTCCCAGTGAGTGAGAATCTCCACCCTATGGAACATATGTATCAGATAGCAACCATCTCAAGCCTCCATGAAGCAAGATGTTGCCATTTAGCATTAATTAAGACTTGGGGAGAAAACAGGGAGGGAAATAAACATCTATAATTCTTTAGTTTTTATTTTTGGAAGTTCCTATAGCATTGCAGAGATGTAGTTCATCTTTTGCCAACGCAAACTTACCATGCGTCTTAGAGATAAGATTAATGTGGCTTCGAAACATCGAGAGATGGATTCACAAACGCGGTTTATAGGTATGTAATTGTACTTAGAAAGTTTAGGTAACAACTAGCTCTTGCGTTCAACTCTACATCTATCGCATGGTTCCATTCATTCTCAACGCATGCTATCTGATGCTAAATTAAATATGACTACCCAACACCGTGTCTACCTCATTATTAGTAGTAGGAAATTTTTTTCATTCTTTATGTATAGTTTTACACACATAATCAACAAATGCACATATTTACATGTACAGTCACCACATAGTCATGCATTTATTCTCAATGCCTAATTATTACAAATCCCTGCGTTCGACCCTGGACTCACCAGGAAACCTATAAATTCTTATACTTGGGCTTTTTATAGGAAAACTTGCTTAATCATGATCACACCTAAGTAATTCTCAACGCATCCTTGTACGGAAATGATAAATCTATTTTTGTGCAACGAGCTAAGAAACTCAATTTAATTCGAATAAAAATTCAAACGAACATTTAACTTGATCTATAACAATGAATTATTGTTAATCTATCACGAGAGTAGTTAGGTTGACAATAAAAGTTGCTAAAGACTATTCTTAATGCCATGTAATTTGTATTGGTTTCAAGAGATTAGTAATCAATCAAGTTGCATGAGAAAATGGTTGTTTTTTAGAGAAAATAACTTGGAATTAAGTTTCTAGACTTAGGCATAAGAACTACAATAAAATCCATGAAATCTATAACATTGCATGATGAAATAAACAAGGATTCATTGCCCTAGAATTCTCTTTGACTCTTGTGTTTCTCACTTTAATACTTTCCTTATTTGGCTTATATTTTCCATAAATCACTAATTCAATTTCAATCCTCAAATAAAATTGATTTGATTCTAGAATAGCTAAGTAACATAAACCTTCACAATTGGATCTCCAGTGGAACGATATTCGAACTTAACCGTCTTATATTATAACTTGACCCGTACACTTGCGGTTAACACTAAAAGTGCGCATCACTTACAATAGCTCTTTATCAAACTCTCACCAAAACATGCTCAATTAACGGAATTAAAACCGTATACATTTCATCATCGAAAACCATAAAGTTTTTTATAAGTCTGAAAGATTTTCCTTAGGTTAGGCAAAGCGGAGCTCAACGCTACTCAACGTTGAAAACAAACTTATTTGGAGTGGAGTAATCTCGACACACCCAACGTCAAATAACCTTAGTTGTGTGGAGTAATCTCAACACAATAACGTCAAATATACCTCTATGTGCACATAGGGAATTATAACCTAGGTTGCTCATATACCTTCTCAAGTCCTTCAGTATCGGGTCCTATATACAATTTTTAGGCTGCCCAAATGCCTTCTCCGTGTCCTTCGGCATTAGGGATCATTTTTATACTCATGCTACCCATATACCTTCTATAAGTCCTTCGGCATTAGGGACCTTTCATATTACTTTGAAAAAAAAAAACTAACATACTTTTGAGAAGAAATTACTATTAGGCATTGAGGACCTTTCATATTACTTTAAAAAAAAAACTAACATACTTTCGAGAATAAATTACTATTAAACAAAAGCTTGTGAAATTTCAGCGTTTCCAATTCAATCATCAAGCATCATGCTTACTAAACTCAATGTAATTAAAACAACATGCTTCCAATTTCAAACTCAAGTACAAATCAAGTTCTAAACTCATGCTTGGAAAGTCATAGTTGCACAATAAAACTTGTGAGAATATAAACATTAAAGCATGCTTACAAACTTAGTTAAGCATCATGAAAACTTTGCATAACATAAAGCTTATTTTAATTAAAATTTGTCACTTATTACTTGTCCCGGCCCCTAATGGGTTACAAGCCTTCCCTACCTCTTCTCAACCTGAAATAATATAATTCCCTCTATTAGATTTATATATTTATTTAATGAAACTTTAAACCAATAAAATTGATATATATTTTTTAAAATTCTATATGAATGAGATTTAAACTTGATATATTTTTTAATAACCTTAATGTAAAATTACATTATATAACCCTATAATCACTAAAAGAAGCAAATGGGAAAAACGAATGTTTCTCCCCCATAGCCCGTTTTATATAGTATAGATTTGCAAATTTTAAAAAATCATTACTAAATTTGTAATTTTAATAATGTTTTTTTTTTCTATTCTTGCAAGTGTCCCATTCTTTTAATCCTATTAAATTGATTAATTTAAATAATAAAAATGAGTATTTAATGAAAAACAAGATTAAAAATATAAATTTTGAAATAGCCTCAATTGAAACAAAACTCAAATTTGAAGAGTAAAATTTTAACATTTCCAAACTTAGAAACTAAATTTATATCTAAGCGAAATTATTTTAAATCACAAAATTGTTAAAAATATTTACAAATAATAGCAAAAATGATGGTCTATATGCGATAGACTGTAAAATTTTGCTATACTAGTAAATATTTTAGTTCATTTTCATATATTTGAAAATAACCGAATTAAAAACTAAAACTTAACTAAAAATTCAACATTTTGAAACCAACGTTTCAAAATTGAGATAAAACTCAAGGTAAAATTAAAACATTTTTCAACCTAAACTCTAAATTGAACCTAACGTTTTGGACAACTACTCGCATGAGAGCTTGACACTACCAACCAGCCAGCGAATCATCTTCTCGGGTTCTTACCCAATCTCCAACTATTTCTTCACATTTATTTCTGAATTTGTTGGTTCCTTTCTGTGGAGTGTTGAATTCTGTTTAGCCTTTTTTAACTTTGAATTATGAATGTTTTGGTTTTGTTGGTTTGGAATATTTGTTTGGATGGTCTGGGAGTTGTTTGAGTTAGAAGAATAAGAAGAAAGGGGTTTCTGTATTGGCTACTGGCAGGTTGATGACACATGACGGCAGATTTCATCATAAGCCAACCTAAGATATTAAATTGTTCATCATCATCATTATTTTTTTTTTCAGACTGATAAATTTTACTTCTTATCTGAAGTTGTTGGATTCAAAGGATGCTCTCTTATCATCTTTATTGCTTCCCACAGTATTCATTCCCTTCATTCTTTTAGTTTTGGCCTGAAGCGAGCTCCTTGTTGCTCCAAACTGCTTGTGTTTGAGAGTGTAAAGTAAATTACATAATTTAATATTTTGTAGACAAGTGAGTTCAAGTGCCTTCTGTGTTGATCAAAGTGCAGAGAATAGAACAAAAGTTCTCTTTAAATAGCTCTCAATCCAAGATAAGCACATTTCATAAAATTGTAGAATCATCATTGAAGCATTTGAGAAAGTAGTTTGAGAATGGTCATAATCCGTCAAGTTGTGAGACAAGAGCGTCTGTTTCCATCTTATGGATAAAATATTTTAACCAATTCGTGTATTAGAATTTGTTAACAGCTTTATATGCTTACTTTTCAAAAAATATTATTGATTTTCTTCCAAGTTTAAGTTACATAGTCATTACTTTTTATTTATAATAGATGGAAACAATTGCTTTCCTTGAGATAGAAGGAAAGAATTACAAGGGCCTACTAAAAACCAAATCTACAGAAACCCCACTAAAGAAAAAGGTGCTCCAACTTAGTTTGCCTAAGGAATTTTGCTACAGCCATTAGTTTTCCTCCCGGCTGCCTTGTTATTCATAAGCAATACCAAAGTTTTCTTCCAATCAAGTAATCCTTGACCATTGCATAATCTAGTTTTTATGACTCGACTTAATTGTGTGGAATTTGTTTGTAATGACGTGAATTTCTAGTGCTACACATAGAAGAGCATGGAATGAAATTCAGGAATTTCCCCCCAATTTTATTCCTATCGACATTGCCGGTTAATCTATGTAATGAAATTATAAGTTGATTTAAGCTTCCGATAATGGTAGTTCTCCCCTAATCACTATGTAATTCATTGTTTACCCCAATCCATGCCAGGCAACGGAGATGAGTATATGGATACGAGAAATGGCGTATCACAAGATTAAACTAAACAAATTTTATTACTTTAACTACCTGGTTTGCCTCTTCATTATTACTTTAACTACCTGGTTTTCAGTATTGGGAAAAAAAAAAGCCTTAATATTTGTTTGTCATTTGCAGATTGAATTGGACCCAGATCGTGATAGTTTTATGAATCCTTGGGAACCTAAGGAATACGGTTTGATTGAGAAAGTTATTGATGATGCCAATTGCAAAAGCAACTCTTCCACCGAAAACCCGAGTCTGGGATCTATGGAAGGTTGAAGGGAGTAGGAAAGCCAAGAAGAATTGGCCTTCAGAAAACAAGATTTTGCAGAATGGATATCGAGGTGGTCAAGGAAGTGACGAGGAGCGCGGTAGCCAGTAAGAAACAGAAGAACCAAGTCCCTGTATGACACTGGACTCACCTCCTTCCTCTTCATCTTCCTATGTAAGATCTTAAAGGTGATTATTACCAATGAATTAAACAAGTATAGGTTTTGGAAAATTCAAGAGTCCAAACATTCCCCTTCTCTCCCCTTGTCTAGATGCTCAAATATTGCTACAGTCAATATCCAATCTGTCTCCAAAGCTTTGCTCAATCTGCAATCTTATGATTCTTAGTAAGTTACTGCAACTTGAATGGAAGTTTCTTTCAGTTTTGT
This sequence comes from Citrullus mucosospermus, assembly GCA_030954485.1. NCBI lineage: Eukaryota > Viridiplantae > Streptophyta > Magnoliopsida > Cucurbitales > Cucurbitaceae > Citrullus > Citrullus mucosospermus. Next base: position 13,880,472 of record CM062064.1, read on the forward strand.
AGGTCTCTCTTTGGTAGGCTGAGTTTTGGATAATGTTTGAATCCAAAGTAATCATGCAATGCATTGCTAAACACGAAGTTGTTCTTGCCTCTCGTGCGAGGTTCAAAATGTTGACCTTGAACGTCTTAATTTTACGAAAATTTCGATAAAATGGATATTTTTAAAAAAAATTATAAAAACAAAAAATTCAAAAAAAAATTTAACTAATAAGTAAAAATTTAATAATTTTTCAAATTAAGAAGGTTTATTATTTATATTATATTTACATCAGTGACATTTTGTTGCTTATTTTTTATGTTTCATAGATTTTTCTATAATATAATAAAAGTATCGATTTACCCCTAATTTTGATGTCAAACTCATAGAAACGTAAAAATATCAATATAAATATCAACATGTCCAAGAAAATTTAATACTATACTCTTGTTTGGAAAAATAGGATGTAGTATAGTCTATATTTTAGTTTCTTCAAATTTGATTATATATATATATACAAAATTCTCTAAATTCAAGTTTCAAGGATAATAGTCTATATTTTATGTCAGTTGAAATATGATCAATTTAATGTGTCTTACCATTTTAAATTGGATCTTAGACCTAGTCAAAAGTATTATTCTTAAAAGTTGTATATGTAATATCATGAAATATGAATGGTTATGTATTCTTAAAAGTTCACATATGAAATTGAAAGATTAGATTATGGCTAAATAATTATTTGGTTTTTGATTTTTTTATTTTAGTTTTTCTTTTAAAACATATAATTTAGTTATCATTTTTTCCTTTTTTAAAAACAAAAAACAAAAAATATGGTTGAAAATTGTGTGTCATTTTTTAAAAGGTAAAATAAAATAAGTTTTGAGAGTGAATGAAGCGTATTTGTTATAAATATGATGATACTTTAAAACTTTAGCAATAACTTTTTAAAATTTGCAAATATAGCAAAAAAAACAGTGAAGTAGATTTCTGTTTTTTTATTATTCCAAATTTAACCTTATTGGTGTATCAGTACTATATTTGATATACTTTATATTTAGTGAAATGGGGGTTATTTCTAAATTTGAATTTCATGATATTAATTAATATAATTAAATTCAAATTATGTATTATATCCCATATAATATATAACCTATAGTTTATATATGAATCACATTCATATAATTAATATTTGAATCACATTCAAATATTGCATTAAAAAAAAAAAAAAGAACACATTCAAATATTTATTTCTCTAAAAAAACTTTATATTATAATGTATCACATACATTATATTAATTGTATCTAATACAATTAAATCCCTTTAATTAATTTGGACAATTCAAATTAATTCAAAATTAATTTGATTCTCATTATTCCTTATTGAGCTAACAAGAGAACCTTATGGACCTATAGATTGAAGCTTCAATGATGCGAGATTATTTAATTAAACTCTTTAATTAAATTAATCTCCATTCATTAACTACCGATCACTCCACTACCGACAATTGCACTCTTCACACTATAAATGTATTTCTATGTTCATTGGATATAACCAATCAACAATGCGTTGACCCTTCACAAATTGCTCGTAAGTACAATTAAGTCAAAATTACTGTTTTACCCATGTAGTTACATTTAACTCCTTAAGTACCATAGTTATAGTCCATCGGGCCACGAGATGGTGTGGCGCCACATTGTTCAAGTCCCGGAATCAACCCATAAGGGAGAAATTTCTCTACTTTCTCTAATAGTAGGGAAGAAGTGAATTCCTTTATGTGTAGCTGTGTACCCAGCTCCCAAATTAAATGAATCCCCAAAATGGTAGGCATATTGAGTCGGCAAACTGGCCACTCTTACCCATGCAAATCAAAGGACCACCCTCATAGGCAGTAGTTCACAACTCACTAAAGATTCAGGTCAAGTCACCTATGGGTCATCCTGATGAAATGTGAGTCTCTTCTAGTAACGGTGTTATAAAGAGAGAGTTAACATTTCGTGGTCCGGTCCTATACAAACTCTTTATATAGAATACCTCGTTCACATGTCTCCACTTGTAACAACTACAAAGCGAGTCATATTCGTAGTGCCACCAGGATAAGGTACCTAGCCTTATCCATCTACATATATTTAGGTTATTACTTAAACATGATCCACTTGTATATCTCCATATACATGTTTAAGTTACAAGTAATAACCTTGGATCTTAGTTTATTGGTTTTGGTTTTGGGTTAATGCAACTAAATGTCGAATAAAATAACATTTATTTTATTAAAACTTACAAACTACAAGAACCACGAGATTTAGGACATCAACCCCAACATCAACAATATCATGGACATGTTTTTTTCTATCTAAATTATGCATATCAATCAATTAATATTCGAAATATGAAATATTTGTTATATAATTTGATATACCAAATTCAGTATGACCTATATACCACTAAAATTATATAAAAAATTTGAAAATAAAACAAATTAACTAGTATAATTTATATTTGATATTATCAAATTTGAGATTAACTAATATAATTTATATTTAGTATATCATGTAACAAAACTAACAGATTTAACATATACCATCAATATCAAAATTGAACTAATAGAATGCAAATAAGTCTATATTAATTTTTTTTTTACCATAATTGAACAACACAGATTTAATTAAAATCTTAATTATGTTTGGAACAGTCCAGAACATAGGACCAAGACATAACTTTTACTTGTTCAAATAACAATTAAGGTGAAGCAGGGTCAAGAACAACGAATCTCTTGCTTGTCTCTAGTAGCCGATCGAGTTTCTTTGTCCCTCTCCTGCTTATTGATTAGGGCGAGTCACTCAAGTCCAAAACAATTTCATTTTACCAAATCCAATGTTAGTCAAATTAGTCAACATTTCTATGTTTTGATGCAACGACAAGATGTTATTTGTAACAAGTAGAAAGTCAATCATAACACAATTAAAGTCATGACATACCAGTTGTATAAATGATATTCTTTAAATAAAATATATTGATCGATTAATACACCAAATATGAAGTAGTTGACTAATATACTAACATATGAAATATATTAGATATACCTACTAATGCACAAATAAAAATAAAATCGTAATAATATAAAAATTGGAAATTAGATTTAATTTTTTTTTTATATTTGCAATTTCAAAAAATCATGATTATGTTTGGAAATATTGTTTTTTTCTAGCCATTGGAATTTCACTTAAATAAGATCAGGATTAATTACCATATCCGATTATTAATTTTAAAAAACAATTAAACTGGAAAAAAGAATATACACAAAAAAACATTATAGTCAAACAGTCATAAATGGAAAAAAAATGGTCAAATTAAAGAAGTGCGAAAATATCGGAGCTTGACAACGTTGTAATATTTCCCCAATCCGATTGGCTTTAAAAGGCGGTAATCGATGTTCTTGGGCGCCAAGTAAATAACGATCGTATTCATTCATCATCTCTCTATTTTTCGTTGGAAATTTTTGTTTCGATTCCAGAAATTTTGTGCAATGGGAAGAGGAAAATTGAGTCTGAATCTGATTCCAAATCGGAAATCTCGAATCTCAACCTTCAAGAAGAGGAAGAACAGTTTGATGAAGAAGGCTTACGAGCTCTCTACCCTTTGCGATGTTCGGACTTGCGTTCTCATCCATGGCCCTGCTTCTTCGTCGACTGAAGATCCTTCTACCCAATCGGAGCTGGAATTCACTCTTGGCCTTCCAATCGCACCGACCTCGAAGCTATGATCCGCGCCTACAGGACCACCTCCTCCTGTAATTTCCAGAATCCCAAGTGTTTCAGTATGACTGATTTTTTCTTGGACCGGAAGAGGAAAATCGAATCGGAGACGTGTAAGCTTCGTCAGAAAGTTGATGACGTTATGTGCCCTAAGTGGGACGAGCGGCTCGAGCTTATGTCGGAACACGAATTGAGAGAGTTCATGGAAGGACTGAATGTGAAAATCGAAGCTGCCAATGGAATGATCGATTTGATGGAAGCCGATTACGAAGATCTGTTTGGCCAGCTGTGTTCGGAAAATTCAGTTCAAATGGGAGGGGATTCCAATCCTACTACTCCACTGCCGAATTGGGCTAGCCCTAATGAAGAAGAAGTGGCGATGGATGAGTTCAATAATAGTAGGTATCTTCAAATGGGGTTGGAGGAAGAACAAGAAGTCAACTACATGGTTCATTATGCAAATCTGATGAACGCTGAGTTTTATTATTACAATAATATTGAGCATTTGATGATTCCCACCGGTAACCTGTAATTTCACAATAATGTTGGTGGTACCTTACTAACTCATCATTCTTTTGTACTGAAAAGTAATTAGAAAAAGTATGATTTAGAGTTTTCTCAATCATTGTATTAGTTCATTCAAATGTACTAATTACCACTCTCTGAATAAAATTTGTCTTCCTTCTTTCCTCTTGTAAATTAACCCTCCTTTTCCTTAGAACTCTTCATTACATATTACTAAAATTTGGCAGTTGTATAATCTTGTTTGCCACTTAAACAAATAAGCACTTAAATAGATATTACTAATCTTGTTTGCTATTTATTTAACCTTTTTAATAGAACATAGGAACATCGATTGTTGACTTAATAAAGAAATGTTCTATATGATTGTTAAAACTGTAAATGATGAGTTCAAACGTCTGAATCAGTTCAGAGGTCTTAGGAACTACTTCCTTTGGGGCAAAATTCTTGCATTATGCTCATACCATACCCATAGGGCTATTCCTATTAATTGTTTAGAAGGCTTTGCCTATTCGAAGATCAATGGCTAGGGATGACAAGTATTTTAAATTATGAATGGCTATTTGATATTTTTAGCTTTTTGTTTTTGAAATTTATGCTTGTTTCTTCGCAATTATCTCACTCGTGTTGCTTTAAAGAAAACACATGAGTTATTTGTTAAATTTCAAAGACAAAAGCTATTTCTTCTTATTTCAAAACTTGACTTGATTTTTATAGCATTAATAGAAAGTTGATGACAAAAAAAAGGAACTTATAGGTGAAAGTTCAAATGATTATCAAACAAGACCCAAGTTTTCATCATTGGGTTTGAAACTCAAACTTGGGAGGGTACCTCCAAACATCTAGGTTCTTTTCATTGGAGTTAACAAAATTGTAGTTTGAGCATTGATGTTACTTTTTAAGTATAAGTGAAAAGTTCATCTTTTTTCCCCCTAAAAAAAGCAAACTTAAAAGGATAACTGTATGAAGCATTTGGTTTTTCATTTGACAGTCCAAAAGTGCTATATTACATGAACTTGCTTGTTTGTTAAACTAGGATCCATTTCATTGATTAAATGGACTTGTTTCTTCCTGGAATTAGTTTCTAATTGCTCCTCTATCTTAACTTGGGGAGAAAACAGGGAGGGAAATAAACATCTATAATTCTTTAGTTTTTATTTTTGGAAGTTCCTATAGCATTATTCACAAAATAAACTTCCCAGAAGAAATAAACAGTTTGAACTGTTCTACAACAGTTGAACTTTCCAACAGTTGATGCCAGAAAAAGTGAAAAGTTCCAAGGGCTCAAACCTTTAGTTTCCTTACTTCCTTAACAAGTTGATGAAGAATCTGATTGCACATTTACTCAATATCTTGGATGATATCTCCAAACACATCCCAATTCCAAAGGCCCTTACCAGTTACACCATCGTTCAATGGGATTTAAATTCCACAAATTTCAAAGTTGATTTTCTTTCTCTATGTTCTGCTGATCTTATCTATGAATATATTATGCTGAGAAACAATCTGAATTCCAACGGTTGTTGGTCACTGCAGGAAACAAAATTGATCTACATAGTTGTAAATGATATTTGGTTTATTTTGATCTGTCATTATTCGAACAGATCAGATCCAGGGTTCAAATTCATCGTCTTCATCCTACTTCCCCCATCGCCATTTTCACTGCTTAATGGTATTCGTATATCAATCCTCTTTTCGCTCTCATTAACTATATGCTCCACAGTAAGCTTTGTGTTGTTCAGCATTCTCTGTACCTGATGCTTCTCTATCCATTTTCTTGTTTTTGTTTTAATTTTCTTTTGTATCTTGTTGAGTTATTGATTTTTAGAATAATGAAATCTGCATAAGTTCTTTTGTTATATTATACGTTGCTGTGCATTTTTCTTCCCTTCCTTATATCTTTGGTTTTTTTCTTTTTAATGGATGTGTGTGTGAGGGCTTGAGATAGGTTGAGTGGTAGCTTTTTGTTTCTGATATTGGATGGTGTGGTTTCTATTGATTTAGTCATATTTTATCTCTGATTTCTGTTTGTCAACTAATTAGAGAGCTGGCATAATGTTGGAGGGTTGATTCTATTTCAGAGAAATGGTTGCCCCTCTATAAATTGGAGCTACCTCTTAAATTGGTGTTTGAGTGAAAGGCACTGCCAGTTCATTTGCCGCTAACTTATAACTAACTAATGATTCTTTGAATTTTACCTGCAGGCTGCAATTTTATAATTATTGGCATTGCTGGTTAATTGAGATTTACTAGTTAATAATCATGTCTGAGCATATCAAGGAGATGGCCATGTTGGATCTGAAAAATCTGTCATTTATCTCAGAATGAGGTTTGCGCAATTTCATACATAAGCATGAATTTTCGATACTAATGTCTAGGTTTTATTAAAGAGTTACCAATTTGAAGTTGGTGGCTAATTTTCAATCCCAACTTCAGGATCATGAACATGCTTATTTTGATTCTGCCGATTGTGCATTGGGGAAGGTATTTTGAAATCACTTCGCACAACTTTACTAATTGATTAATATAATTCTCCTTATTTTATCTGATTTTAGCAAGGAGTTGAGAAGCCCAAAGGACCTTTTGAAGCTTTTCTACCGAAATTACAGGTTTAAATATATATATATATATATGAACAAGAAACAAACTCTTCACTATGTTATGCATATGGTCTTGGTCTTCATCTCAAGACAACCTTTGATATTATTTTAGGGTAGAGATCTTGAGGAAGAACACATGTGCTGAACAGAGTATTTGTCCATCTCAATTAATTTAGATCTTGTCCACTTGAATAAAAGTTGAAGGCATAACAATTTTAGTTTCAATTTATTTTAGTATCTAGTGAATATGAGACTGTTTTTCCTTCAAGGCAAAAGGAGGAAAAAAAAATTGGGAGGCAAAAGGACGCAAAAGCATAAACTAGGGAGAGTAATTTATGGGGGGAAGGAAAGTATATATTAAAAAAAAAAAAAAAAGAATACATGAAAGACTATATGTAAATGAGGGATAAGGGAGAGAGTTTTTGGATAGAGATGTGTTAAAAACAAGTGTGTGAAAGCATAGATAGAGAGACATATGAGAAAAGAAAATATTGAGACTAAATTTGGAGATTTGAGAGTACTAAAATAAATGAAAGTGTATGTTACAAAAATCAGCCAATAGGACCCAATCAATTACTGAGTTTCCCAAAAAATGAAAAGGTTTCCAAGAAGTTATAAGTGAAAAAACTTGGGTAATTAGACAATATGTTTGAAAAGTTTTAAAATAAATAACAGACGTGACTTAATTCTAAGAAGGATGGTCCTGCCATTACCATAACTGCTAGTACATTACTTTGACTATATGAAGCTTTAGTTGAAACTAACCAACCTTGATTAGATTCTAAACTTTCAAGATTGTGTCTATCTAATTCTTAAACTTTAATTATGCGTCTAATATGTATTTGTCATTAGGTTTGTAGTTTAACACATCTAGCTGGCTTGCCTACTATATTATATGATGCTTATACTGCCTCAGATTTCAAACAATTCCAAACGATTATTGACATGAACGTTGTATTGAAGTAGTTGTTGCCAGATACCTATTAAACATAAAATTGAAAGTTTAGGACCTGTAGAAGCTTTTTAAAGTTTAGAGATTAAACACAATCTTATTAATTCAAAACTTAATACATTGTTTTGGGGCTTAGAAATATGTTAAAACTGGTCTTTCACTTTAAACTGAGTGTTGCTTTTAAACTCCTTCCTCTTAGTTGCAATTACCTTGTTTATGGGGTTGAAAACGACGCTAAAGTCATTATGACGCTAAAGTCGTTATACATGCAGTTGCAGGAGAGACTACGAGGTTGAAGATGGCGGTTTTTAGGATTTTTGGGTGCTTGATCTTCAATAATAATTGTGATTACTAGATTCTAGAGTCAGATGTATGCTCGAAATCTAGCATTTTCTTTGTTGGTATTTAATTTCAAATCTCCCCAAACCCTTGCTTCAATAGAAACTCACATTACAGAATATTTCAATAATTGGGTCCCTGGTTTTCTTATGGGTCGTCTTCCATTTCTTCAACTATTAAGCTTTCTTGTTTTGCAGGTGCAACAAGCGAATAAGGATTTGGTATTGCAGCCTGTTTGTGCCTCGTGTAACTCCAGATCCAACATGTTACGTAATTGAGATCCAAACTGAAAATTTGGAAGGGTTCAACGAACTAAATGCATATGTTTCACAATGTCCTAGCACAATCAGTGTCACACCCTACTTTTTTAGAAAACGAAGCGTTGAAGAGTCTACGAAGATTTGAGGTAAAAGACCATGTTGGACGCATGGTCAGGACTAGGTAACGCATGGTAAGGGTGGACGCATGGAAGTAAACTGAGAAGGGAAAGATGCGAAACGCATAGAGGAAGAAATGGAGAAGGATTTATTCGTTATGAATATGAGAGTTGGACGCATGGTATGATGCGATGAGGTATAAACGCATAGTATTGCACATTTGTCATTGACGCCTAGTGGCATATGTAAGCACTGGTTTATAATAGTACGGTTATGCGTTAAAGGTGAAATCACAAATGGTGTTGTGAGCTGAAGCAGTCGCCGCGTTGGCGGGGGAAAGGACCGTACTTGGCTTACCATGCGTTGGCAAGGTTGTTATGCGTTGAGGTCTCTATGCGTTAAAGACAGAATTATCTCTATGCGTCAAAGACAGTAGTATAGTTGGCTGAGAGTTAGAAAAGTGAGCAGTGAAGCTCAAACCTTAAAGGAAATTCAACTAATGCATGAGGGCGTTGCATTGAATAAAAGTTGTTCATTGGGAATGTTGGACGCATAAGATAAGCTTATAAAGGTCAGATGGCTTTGTATAGATTTGACACCTTATTAGTAGGAGGTAGTAGGAGGTGTTGAAGGCATGTCAAGTGTTTCATGCAAGGTGACACTTGGATTAATGCATGGTTAATTAAGCATGCAGCGTGACATGTGGCAAACAAGTGGCAAAAGGAGAGAAGAAGTTGGATGGCAAGCTCTCTATAAATAGAACTTTGAGGGAAAAGGAGCGACTGATGACTCTCAAAGAAGAATTCTGGAGAGAAAAAGAGAAGAAGGCAACAAGGACGTCCGTGGTTGGAGTATGCGGCCAAGAAATAAGGTATTTGACAACTTAGTTATTTCATGTAAAGAAGTTGTCTGATGTTAAAAAGGGTCGGCTATGCGTTAAGGACAAACATAATGTCCAAGGTGAACGCGGCGTCCAAAGCTAGATGATGCGTTCATGGTGGACTTTGCATCCAAGAGAGGGCGACCTATCCGCAGGGGAAGTAAGAAGAGTCGGGAAGCACTTTGCAGAAGTAATCAGCCTTGCGTTACCAACCTTGCGTTGAAGGGCAGGGTTGCGTTCAACCGAGCTGACAAAGCAAAATGGAGCCTTGCGTTCTAGAGTTAGAACGCTGCGTCCAGAAAGCTCGGGAAGAGGAAAAAGAGGAAAGGAAAAAGAAGTATTCTTTGGCAAGTACAGGTGAGTAACACCTGCGTTTTATAAAAATAAATGAGTTCTTTATGAATGTAATTCTACGGGTTTTGAATAAAATAATGCATGCGTTTTCATATATGTAAAGCATACGAATATGTGATTTATAGAGACATGAGCATGCGTTTAGAAACATGAGCATGCGTTTAGAGACATGTGTATGCGTTTTCCTTGTAACTTTGAGAAAGCTGAGTAACGCATGGTAACTTTGAGAATGCTGGTTAACGCATGGTGATTGATTGAAACTTGTATTCATGGTTTTTCTAAAAGCATGGTGTTATATGATTTCCAGAAAGACTTGAAGATAGACTTGTATGAAGAGTATGTTGGTTGATATTAAAGTTGGAAAATAAATTTAGCATGCTGATGATGTTTTCATGAAAGATTTGGAAACGGATAAGTTTGAGCTATTAATATAATGTTTCCAAAATATGTATGATGTTTTATAAAGCTTTGAAAAGGGACCCTAATGCTCAAGGACTCGTAGAAGGCATTGTGGGTAGCTCGAGTTATAAAAGGTACCCAATGCTCAAGGACTAGATGAAGGCAAATGGGTAACCGGAATATAGAAATGGGACCCAATGCTCAAGGATAAAAGGAAGGCATATGGGCAGCCCGAGTAATAATATCTATGTGCTCATAGAAGAATATATATACACGACGCTGAGGTGTTGAGATTACTCCACACAGCGAAGGATAATCGACGTTGAGGAGCGTTGAGCACTGCTTCGCCTCAACTAAGAAAAAAGTATTTGAAATGAATGAATATGTACACATGATATAACCAAGAATTGATCATGTTATAAACTGAATTTCAGTGTGATGTTTCATACGAGTTCAATCAGTTTTATACTTAAAGTATAATGTTTTTCAGAAACTATTACTCACTGAGCTGTTAGCTCATCCTTTCATATGTTTTCCATTTTCAGGTAGCATGACAGTTCCCGTTGCCGGTCGAAGTCGAGGTTTGTCAAGAGCATGTGGATGGGGAGGTTGACAGTGGGTTACGTGACAAGGTAGTTGTCTTCACATCTCTTCTCGGGTTATGGAGGATAATACGGGAGGGGGTGTGACAAGTTGGTATCAGAGCATGGTTTACGAAAACCTGGGGAAGTCAAGTGAAGTTTAGTGATTGCTCGAAAGGAAAATCAAGAGTAAAGTTTAAATACTAGGACGTTTAGGCGACAAACCTCGACGGCAACGTGTAAGTGGAACTTGGAATGCTACCTGCAGTTTCTGAGAGAAAGACTCAATGTGGTAAGTGTAAGCCGAAAGTCGCAATATAGTAAGATTGTGGGGAAATTGATATGAGCAATCGGGCAAGTTGAGGCAGGTTCATGCCAAAACTTTGTAAGCTATTATAAGACTTAGAAAAGTTTAAAAGTAAATTCAGAAAGTATGAATTTAAATCAAAAGTCTATCGAACAATTCAGTGATTAATTAATGATCTTAAGATAGTAAAAAGAAAAATCTCGGAAAGAGAATGGGGATTAAGAGAAATTAAAGTTTGAGGAGTTCTATGCGTTGAGATGAAAAGGAAAGGGAGAAAACGTTTATGAAAGTTATGGATTAAACATATGTCATAAGCTAATTTGAAAGGAATCATGATAGATGAATCGGAATTTTAGATAACAAATTTATGATTTAAGAATATAAGAGAATTTAAGTATTGCAGCAAATCTTAGAAGCAAAAGTATGTGATAGAGAAAGCTAGATTGATGCATAGTATTGGAAAGGATATTTCATTAAGAATTAGACATTCTTGAAAGGAACCTCCTCACGAATGGTTAGGTGTGAACGCATGATAATCTGGTTGAAAGAAAATCGATTTAGTATAGAAGTGTTAAAAAGGGAAACAATGATTAAGGACAGAGATGATCGCATGGCTCACACTTGGTTGAGAAGTTACCAAGCTAAGATTAGGTTTAATGGTGGCAAGCTAATTAAGGTGATGTAGTATGCATTGATGATGAGAGATTGGTTAGAGCTACCATATACGGAAACGTACTATGTGTTGGAAAAGTTAGCATGCAACGGAGAAATGGCAATTTAAGGAAAGTAATGCGTTATAAATTGTGGAGAAATAGTGCGTGGAAAGTGAAGGAACAAGAGCTATGAGCATTGACCCCGGCTATGCGTTGGTAAACCTAGTATGGGAAAGCTATTGTAAAAAGAAGGAAGTAGACTGTTACCATAATAATATGGAAGAGTTGTTACGTCAGGCATTAAAAGGTATCACTATGCGTTGGAAGTAAATGCATAGTGAAGACAGAACCTAACCAAAGGTTGTATTCAACTTACTATATGTTGATAAGAATACTTTGAATTGGAGTAGTTGTATGTGATAAGCTGTAGTCATGCGCTGAAGATTAGCAATGTCTTGATAAGCTATGCGATGAACAACAATTATACGTTGAAGGATTTTTATACGTCAACAAGGTGATGCGTTGAAGAAAAAAATCATTAGAAAAGATCTTATGGGTTAATCAAATGAAACTAAGATTAAGCGTTTGATGTGCTATAAAGGTGAAAACAACGCTAAAAGAAGGAAACAAGGGATAGATGGATATTAGAATAATTGTTAAGGAAACAATTAAGTATGGGAAAGGTAAAAGAGAAAAATTGGAACCTTGTATATCTCATGGACGCATAGAAGGATAATTATGAAATCCATAAGGTTTAATAAGAGGCTCAAAACTGGATTTAAGTTATACACCCTGGTAGTACAACGATGTATAGTAAGTTAAGGAAATGATTCAAGTGTTAGATAAAGAGAAAATGATAAAACATTATCCACAATTATTCTTGAGAGACTAACAACCTACAGGATTTCGGGACGAAATTCTTATAAGAAAGAGGTAAATTGAAAAGCTCTACTTTTAGCTTAGAAAATGGAAAGCAAGTAGTCGAATGGTTGAAAACTCCAGTTCAAGAGTCCATGCGTTGGTGAAATGAAGCAAGTAATTAAGGAGAGTGAGCATGAGTAAGATTGACATAAGAAAGAAATTGCATAGTCAAGTTTAGGCAAAGTGTTGGCTGGTTAAAGCATGTGGTCCAGGAGTTGAGCAAATGTAGATGAGGCTATGCGTTGATGAGATTGCTGGACCAGAAAGCATGCATGGACTAAAGGAAATTCACTAAAGAATTAGAGAAAGAGAAAGAGAATATGCACTTGGTGCTGAGGAGATCAAAACGCAGAGGCATACTAAAGAGACGTATAAGAATACATGAAAGAAAGGAATGGTTAAGTAAGTTGAGTATTGAAAGGAAAAACTATAACCCCGGAGTAATCAGGAAAAGAAGGGAAAGCAGGAGCATTGATTATTAGAGTAGCGTAGCGGAAGCGTGAAGTCATAACCTACAGAAAACGCATAGTATTGTTTAAGTTGAAAGTAAGGTGTAGATAACAATTCTATATGTTTGTGAAAGCTTATATGCGTTGACACAACAAGGAAATTAAGCGGACTTAAGTATAAAAGAATGAACCAATTGGGAAGGTATGTGTTTCGATGGAAAGCGTGAGTAAAAGTTTAAAACTTTGTGAGGTTCTTGAATAAGAAGCTATGCGCTGGTAGTGATTGAGGAAGTTGCGTTGAACAAAACTATGCGATTGAAATGTGTTGTAGTAAACGCAGAAATGCGACGCGTTCAAGTTAGCAGTTGAACTATGCGCTCAGGTTTGAAATCAGGAACGCGTTGGCAGACTACGCGTTCAAGTAAAACGTGAAGAATAGGCGCATAGTATTGAAATTACAACTAGATGGAAATTACAATAGTTCTTAGAAAAAGTGTTTCTCATAAAATTATTTGAGGACTTGGACCGGTTTTAATTGGGATTACCGCAAACAGATGTCCAGTTTGAGGAAAAAGAGCATTTGGGGAAATGTTTTAATAAAGACGGTACTTTTCATATGTGGACGAAATCCTTGTAAGGAGGTGGTAACTGTAAGCCCCATACTTGACTTTGTGAGAAGGCAAGTTAAGAAGAGACTAAGAGATGGGAGTTTAGTAGGAAAAGTTGGCAGAGTTGTGTGGGGGCAAAATGACTAAGTATTGGCCATGCATTGGTGGCACTATGCTAGTTTGGCGTGGACGCAGAGGTGAAGGAAGGCTTTTAGGCGTTGAAGGCCACGAGGCGTTGAGGGCCACTCTGCGTCGAAGGTCATGAAGCGTTGAAGGCCACACGGCGCCAAAGGTCATTATGTGTTAAATGCTACCCTGTGGCTCAAGTATTAAGAAGAGGAAAAGAATGAATAAGAAGTATTCTCTATTTTCATAACTTATTATACTGCCTAAATTTCGAGGACGAAATTTTTCTAAGGTGAGTAGAATTGTCACACCCTACTTTTTAAGAAAACGAAGCGTTGAAGAGTCTATGAAGAAATGAGGTAAAAGACCATGTTGGACGCATGGTTAGGACTAGGTAACGCATGGTAAAGGTGGACGCATGGAAGTAAATCGAGAAGGGAAAGATGTGAAACGCATAGAGGAAGAAATGGAGAAGGATTTATTCGTTATGAATATGAGAGTTGGACGCATGGTATGATGCGATAAGGTATAAACGCATAGTATTGCACGTTTGTCATTGACGCCTAGTGGCATATGTAAGCACTGGTTTATAATAGTGCGGTTATGCGTTAAAGGTGAAATCACAAATGGTGTTGTGAGCTGAAGCAGTCGCCACGTTGGTGGGGGAAAGGATCGTACTTGGCTTACCATGCATTGGCAAGGTTGTTATGCGTTGAGGTCTCTATGCGTTGAAGATAGAATTATCTCTATGCATCAAAGACAGTAGTATAGTTGGCTGAGAGTTAGAAAAGTGAGTAGTGAAGCTCAAACCTTAAAGGAAATTCAACTAACGCATGAGGGCGTTGCATTGAATAAAAGTTGTTCATTGGGAATGTTGGACGCATAAGATAAGCTTATAAAGGTCAGGTGGCTTTGTATGGATTTGACACCTTATTAGTAGAAGGTATTGAAGGCATGTCAAGTGTTTCATGCAAGGTGACACTTGGATTAATGCATGGTTAATTAAGCATGCAACGTGACATGTGGCAAACAAGTGGCAAAAGGAGAGAAGAAGTTGGATGGCAAGCTCCCCATAAATAGAACTTCGAGGGAAAATGAGCGACTGATGACTCTCAAAGAAGAATTCTGGAGAGAAAAAGAGAAGAAGGCAACAAGGACGTCTGTGGTAGGAGTATGCGGCCAAGAAATAAGGTATTTGACAATTTAGTTATTTTATGTAAAGAAGTTGTCTGATGTTAAAAAGGGTCGGCTATGCGTTGAGGACAAACATAATGTCCAAGGTGAACGTGGCGTCCAAAGCTAGATGATGCGTTCATGGTGGACCTTGCATCCAAGAAAGAGCAACGCATCCGCAGGGGAAGTAAGAAGAGTCGGGATACACTTTGAGGAAGTAATCAGCCTTGCGTTACCAACCTTGCGTTGAAGGGCAGGGTTTGTCACACCCCCTCCCGGATTATCCTCCCTTACCTGAGAGGAGATGTGAAGATAGCAACCTTGACTCCTCTGTAAGGTTCGCTTTCCAACCATTTCCACCAAAGACGGCCCAAACGAGGTTCTTGCATAGGCAAAGCATCCCGAACTCGCTTGCTACCTGGAAAATTAGAAAAAAAAACATAGGAAAATGTGAGCTAAAGCCCCGTGAGTGACTGCTTTTGTAAAACTATCTTTTATTCGAAAACAGGCATGTTACATTTATACATATAAAACAAGGATAAGTACATCAATACAACAGGAACGTATTTTCAACATCTCTTTTAAATCATATCAAATCATTCCAAACCAATAGAGTCGTTTTAGAACAATTATACGAAAAATTCGTTTGGTTTCTCAATCATTTCCCTTAGTTGAGGCGGAGCAAGACTCAACGCTCTCAACGTCGAAAAACATCCTTAGTCGAGGTAGAGCAAGGCTCAACACACCCAACGTCGAAATCATCCTTGGCTCAATGCAAAGCAAGCTCGACGCACTAGCCAGATTAATCTCTATGTGCACATAGGAATATGACGGGTTGCCCATGTACCTTCTTATGTCCTTGAGTACTGGGTCCCGAGCAAACTCACGAGCCTTCTCAAGGAGATAAGCACTGAGCCTCCTCTTAACATTTTATCAATCAATTTGAGTAGATCATTCATATGAAACCTTTCATAGAAATCAGGATGTTTTTCGATAAACTATATCTTGCAACATGCCTTTCAATATAGTAAAACAATCAGATAAAACATGCCTTTTAAACAATATGATCAACATCATGCGTTTCATGAAATCAGTTATTACAAAACCATAACACATAAGAACACTTTCAACAAAGTTCAGTTTTGAAAGAAGAAGAGAGTCACTCACAATTACTTAAGAGATTTCCCTTCGAATCTCTGCTTCCCCGAGCTCTTAAACGCAAGGCTTGAACTATTTAGTCTGCTTTCACCCTCTAGTAGTCTAGTTGGACGTAACCCTGCAAGGTGCAGACTAACTCTTCTTATTCTTTTGGATGCGTCGACCTTCTTTGAATGCAAAGTCTAACTTAATCGCATCGTGGTGTTCACCTTAAATGTTGAATTCGGATAAAACGCAAGGCTCACCCTTCTCGACGCAAGCCAACTTCTTAACACCAGATGACTTAAGTGTCAAGGTTGTCTTCTTCCTTGGCCGTAGACTTCCTCTTTCAGACGCAAGGTTTTCTTCCTTCAGCTCTCTTTCTCTCCTTCTCTCAAGGATTCTTACCACCGAATCATCAGTCATTACTTTTCCCTCAAGGTCCTATTTATAGAGAGCTTGTCATCCTACCTCTTCTCTTCTGCTACCACTTGTTTGCCACATGTCATGTTGCATGCTTAATTAATCATGCATTAGTCCAAGTGTCACCTTGCATGAAATACTTATCATGCCTTCTAACACCTCCTACTTGATAAGGTGTCACGATCATGTGTAGCCACCTGGCATATAGGCTTACCTTATGAGTCCATTATGTTCCAATACACAACTACCCAATCAACTCTGTGTTCCTATGCGTTCATGGAACCTTCTTCCAGATTTAACTTCTTTACTCCCTTTTACTACTTTCAGCTTTACTACCTTAATTTTCCATTTCTCCTTCACATTCAAGTAGGTGTACAAATTCTAAACACATACTACTATGCGTTTCAGCTTCCCATAAAATATCATACATCTTCCTTAATCGTATACTATATGCGTTCATCTCCCTTTTCTTATATTCATTCTTAGCTACAAATCCCTCTTTTGTACAATTATACCCTTCTAACAATGTGGTTTACCCTTGACTACCACATCCAACTCAAGTTCTTTCTTTATGCGTTTATCCTCTTGCATTCATCTTTACTTCATCTCGCGTCCATGACCATCTTCCTTTAAGGTCCCTTGGTTTTCCCTCTATACGTCCCTGAGTCATATACCAAGGTTATTCCTTTAACCATTTCCTTCTTTAACTTTTTCCCTATGCGTTTACCCGAGATCTTGATAACATTTTCCATTTATCATGAAGTTAAGCTCTTCAGCGTATAACTTATTAACCAATGGTAGCCACCATCGACTTATAAACCCCTCGTCGCATAGCTAATAGCTGTCCTTAACACAGAACTCCTCAACGCATAGCTAATATTTTCTCACTATATAACTTTCTCAACGCATAGTAAGACCCTACTAATCGCTGAAGTCCTACTAGCATATAATAATCCTTTAACGTTTAACATCTCATAGCACTTTAACGCTTAGCGACCCCTTTTTCACTTGCTGCACTAAAAAACTTCCTGAACAGCACTATGGTCTTTTATAGTAACCTTTAGCGCATAGTTGTTATCCATTTCATGGCTTATCAATTTATTATTAACCTTTAGCCTATCACAGACAACTACTCTCCAATTCAAGGTATTCTTCGTAACGTAAGTTGAATACAACCCTTGGTCAGGTTCCATCTTTACTTCCAACACATAACAACACCTTTCAATGCCTGTCATACCTATCAAAATAACGACTCATCCATCCAGGCTATGGTAACAGTCTATTTCTTCCCTTTACACTAGCTTCCCTACTAAGCTTACCAACGCATAGCCGTAGCCCATACCCAATTCTTGTTCCTTCACCTCCATTCACTATTGCTCTATACAACACTCAACGCATTATTTTCCTTAGCTTCACTTCCCAACGCGTTGTCAGCCTTTCCAACACAAGGTACTTTTCCTACATGATGTTTCTACTTCACTTTACATCACCGACACATGGTACTTCACCCCATTCAACTTGCCATCATTAGAACCTAATTTCCATAAATATGTCTACTCTTTTCTTAATACCATTCATCTCAACGTACAGAATTTATTGGCCATAATTCAGTAATTGCACAATCTTAACTTTTCGTTTAAAAGTTCTGCTAATCCACACACTTTTATCCTTTTATCCTTACTAGTCATAAGAATACTTAGGTTTTCGGAGATAGGGTATTACAGGGTTGCGTTCAACCGAGCTGACAGAGGAAAATGGAGCCTTGCGTTCCAGAGTTAGAACGCTGCGTCCAGAAAGCTCGAGAAGAGGAAAAAGAGGAAAGGAAAAGGAAGTATTCTTTGGCAAGTACAGGTGAGTAACACCTGCGTTTTATAAAAATAAATGAGTTCTTTATGAATGTAATTCTACGGGTTTTGAATAAAATAATGCATGCGTTTTCATATATGTAAAGCATACGAATATGTGATTTATAGAGACATGAGCATGCGTTTAGAAACATGAGCATGCGTTTAGAGACATGTGTATGCGTTTTACTTGTAACTTTGAGAAAGCTGAGTAACGCATGGTAACTTTGAGAATGTTGGTTAACGGATGGTGATTGATTGAAACTTGTATTCATGGTTTTTCTAAAAGCATGGTGTTATATGATTTCCAGAAAGACTTGAAGATAGACTTGTATGAAGAGTATGTTGGTTGATATTAAAGCTGGAAAATGAATTTAGCATGCTGATGATGTTTTCATGAAAGATTTGGAAACGGATAAGTTTGAGCTATTAATATAATGTTTCCAAAATATGTATGATGTTTTATAAAGCTTTGAAAAGGGACCCTAATGCTCAAAGACTCGTAGAAGGCATTGTGGGCAGCCCGAGTTATAAAAGGTACCCAATGCTCAAGGACTAGATGAAGGCAAATGGGTAATCGGAATATAGAAATGGGACCCAATGCTCAAGGATAAAAGGAAGGCATATGGGCAGCCCGAGTAATAATATCTATGTGCTCATAGTTATATATATATATGACGCTGAGGTGTTGAGATTACTCCACACAGCGAAGGATAATCGACATTGAGGAGCATTGAGCACTTCTTTGCCTCAACTAGGGAAAAAGTATTTGAAATGAATGAATATGTACACATGATATAACCAAGAATTGATCATGTTATAAACTGAATTTCAGTGTGATGTTTCATTCGAGTTCAATCAGTTTTATACTTAAAGTATAATGTTTTTCAGAATCTGTTACTCACTGAGCTGTTAGCTCATGCTTTCATATGTTTTCCATTTTCAGGTAGCATGACAGTTCCCGTTGCCGGTCGAAGTCGAGGTTTGTCAAGAGCATGTGGATGGGGAGGTTGACAGTGGGTTACGTGACAGGGTAGTCGGTAACTGCTGTCTTCACATCTCTTCTCGGGTTATGGAGGATAATCAGGGAGGGGGTGTGACAATCAGAGACAACACGAAAACTATAACCAATAAAACAAGGATTAACAAAAGAGAATTGTGACCCTATTCGGTGAAATCACCTACATTTGGGGGATAGTGTGCTCGAGAAAAATAATCCACTAATATGAAATAGTTAAGCAATTACAACGTTGTAGTTATCTGTGAACAAGTTCAAGCATAGTGACATACATAAAGCCTAACTTAGCTAATCACCTAGGCTCCCCCTTATGTGAGACTTCCTCTCACTTTAACTTAGGCTCCCTCGAAGTAATTGAATATTATTGGTGCAATACTTAGGCTCCCCCTAAGTGAGTAAGACTCCCTCTTACTCTATGTTATCTTTCTCCTTCTCGTAAACTCCTTTACGTTGAAATGGCTCAGGCTCTTTGTGAGTGAAAAGAACTCTTTCTCTATTAGTATGGTTTTAGGCTCCCCCTAAGACTAAACAACTTGCAACACTGAAACTCAGTTCAATGAAATGGTGAAGAGTAGGTTGCCACTTGCACTGAATGATCTTCTTCAATGAGTACACGGGACAAAGCTTCTAATATAATTGATTAGCAAACTCTCACAGATTAATTGAAGCGACAACTCTAGCACACATACTTCTTAAGCTTAAATAGCATAGCGGAAAGATGAAAAATTAATCCCACACAAAATCGGCATATCACTGAAAAAGAAAATATCCCAGAGAAATTAATATGCAGAATAAGTTAAATAATCCCACACAAAATGGGCAAATCACCAAAAAGGAAAATATCTAGAGAAAATAATATGCAGAATAAGTTAAATAAGGAAGGAAATAATCTGTAGAATCAACAACTAGAATGACAACTTCTGAGACAGGTTCCCAGTGAAACATATTTTGAGACGACCTCACAGCTACCCAAGAAGAAGAACCAAAAGTCTTCAATAAATATATACAGCCAATCAAACAAACATAACACAAGCCTTGACTTAAAACTAGATTTG
Source organism: Citrullus mucosospermus (assembly GCA_030954485.1). NCBI lineage: Eukaryota > Viridiplantae > Streptophyta > Magnoliopsida > Cucurbitales > Cucurbitaceae > Citrullus > Citrullus mucosospermus. Next base: position 13,900,919 of record CM062064.1, read on the forward strand.
TAAGTAGCTGTTTAGTTTTTTTTTTTTTTTTTTTGTTAGACTGTTGGTAGATTTGTAGCACTACAAATCCATATACACTGTCTTGTTACTACCATAGTTATTTACCGATTGCGTGGTGATGTTTTGTTACCTCAAAGATTTGTACTTTTCAATTGTATCTTCAAATTTCTTGTTTTTGCTTCATGTTTTGTGAACACTTAGCTTTTTGGTTTGAATAAATAGCATGCAAGAGATGTAGTTGCTTAAAGTATTGAAGTCTTCTGATAGATAGGATTTTTCCTGTAATTACTTGATTTGATATGCGAAATGGCATCTTTTTGTTGGTGCAGAAAGGCTATGGTGTGATGTATGGTGAAAAAGAATGTGTTAATGATTGGGATGTGCACTTTGCTGTTATGAGGTTAGGAATTATCTAAATTCATCTAAAGATGTTGAAAATAAAATAATTTGTTTGAGCTATATAAACGCCACACAACTTTCATGTTTGTAAGGAGAGCAGCAACCTTCTTAGGTGCTGTACGCAAAGCCTTGGCAGAACACAAGTATGTGACTTCATTTTGAAACTAAGAATGGCTTCTATTGAATTTTAGTTTACTATATTAACTTGTTAAGATTGCTATGCTATATAAAACCTATTTCCTTAGTTAATTTGAATACTTATTCCATGAACTGCTATGTTTGAAATCTTATGATAGCTCTTTTATTTATATATATGTCTTTGTCAACGTCATTTTCATTTTAACTTTGTTCAGTTTTGTTTTCTAAAGAAAATTTTTGACATCAAACCTAACCCTTTTAGTAATCCTCATCTCTGCAAAATCTGTCGGTTCATGACATCGAATGCGTGAAAATTTCAATCTTCATTCACATCCTTCAACACTTAAAACCTTTATACTAGTTTTGAGAATTTTTTATTGCACCTCTTCTTATACTGTTTGGTATTGTATTGTGATAGGCCGCCAGTATTTAAGAAATATATGAGAAGAAGAAAAAGAGAAGGGAATGAGAGAAATGTAAATGGGGTGACTGTACATGTAAATATATATGCATTTGTTGATTATGTGTGTAAAACTATACATAAAGAATGAAAATAATTTCCTACTACTAATGATGAGGTGGACGCAGCGTTGGGTAGTCATATGTAAAACAATGCGTTAGATAGCATGCGTTGAGAATGAATGGAACCATGCGATAGAGGTAGAGTTGAACGCAAGAGTTAGTTGTTACCTAAACTTTCTAAGTACAATTACATACCTACAAACTGTGTGTGTGAATCCATCTCTCGATGTTTCGACGCCATATTTATCTTATCTCTAAGACGCATGGTAAGTTTGCACTGGAAAAAGATGAACTACATCTCTGCACTCATCTAGTCTTAATTAATGCTAAAGATTAACTATCCACTCTCTCAAGCTCGATAGTCATGCTTACTACGTTTGTTTGTCAGAAAAAGTTATGCAAGCTAAAGATATGCATTAATCAAGATGTAACATACTCAGAATTGCTCAAGAAAAACCAACTTTTAACATTTAACTTGTTTAGCATTTAGACAGCATGGTGTCAAGTATTTAATACGGAAATAGACGGAAGATGATAGTCAATCAAACTTATATTAAGACAATAAATCATTCTCTCGAATGTCATTAACAAAATATAAGCAAGAAGGAGAGAAATGGAAATAAAATAGAGATGAAGAGCGTCAAGCCGCCACTAGCAACGTCTTGCTTCATGGAGGCTTGAGATGGTTGCTATCTGATACAAAGATTCCATAAGGTGAAAGGTTCTCACTCACTGGGAGATGACTCTGAAGATGCTCAGAATCCCTTTCTCAGAAGAGCTCGAAATGGATGCTGGTTATGGTGAGGGAGAAATAGTGCAGAGCTTTTGCCTCTTGAACTGGTCTCTCTTCCTCCTTTTCTTGGAGAAGCTTGTGGACTATTTATAGGCGTCAAAAAGTTGATATCATGATGACTTGACACCTTGTGCATTAAATTTCAGCCACGCTGCATAGACTTTTCAAATTGTCAGCCTATTTGTTCTGCCATGATCTGATTGGGAGTTGTCCTTTTTCATAATGACATGACAGTTGTTTGAGCATGCGTCTGTTTCTACTTTTCAGATTGTCAACGCATGGGCTCAGCGCATAGGCTCGACGCATGGGTTTCCACTTGTCCTCACAGCAGCTTCGTCTCTTCGTACTTCTATTATTTGCGCTTCTTTTCTTCTTAACCCTGTGTTAGAAACATAAAAGCTCATCGTTTTTCAGGTATTTTCCTTTGTAAATAGTGCCAACGCATGGTGATACATTTTTCATCATTTAACTACCAAAATCATGCGTTTAACTCCAAAGTTACTCTAATTTAATCAAATAGTGACTACAATAACTTGTATTTCTACAAGTTATCATAGCTCACTGAGCTTTTAAAGGGGAGGGGGTCTCGGCTTCCTTGGTTGGATTTCGGCCTAAAAGTGAATATATAATCCGAGTTCCATCATTTTGGTATCAGAGCCATCAATCCTTGGGATGGTAAAGAACAAAATGGAGGCACGAATGTCTGCAATGGAAGAACAATTTACTTTGTTGCAAGCAGGTATAGAAGCTCGCGTAGATCAAAGATTCAGTGAGCTACAACAGGTGACGGAAAATTCGTTGGCAGTAAGATTTGAAGCTATGGGCGAAATGTTAGAACAAAAGATGATATTAGCACTGGAGGCTTGGTCGAGGAGAGGAGGGACCATGGATGATGGAGGAAAATCGGCTTCGACAGAACGCACCGTAACTGACAGAGGGAAGCAGCCGATGGGAGGAGAACCAGCTAGAAGCTTGACGGAAAAAGAAAGGAGAGACGTACCTCTATTTGATATGCGATTAAGGAAATTGGAAATCCCCATCTTCAAGGGAGAAATAGGTGAAGACCCGCTTGGATGGTTTCACCGGGTAGAATGATACTTTGTGGTCAATCGATTATCGGAGAAGGACAAGTTAGATGTTGCGGTTTTGTGCCTTGAAGGTGAAGTGCTGGAATGGCATCAATGGGAAGAGGAGAGAACGCCGATGACATCGTGGGCACACTTTAAAGAGCAACTATTGTTGCGTTTTTTACCGGCAAGGAAGAAGATCGAAGGGCGCAATTCTTCAATCTGAAGCAAGACGGAATCGTACATGAGTATAGGCGGAAGTTTGAGCAGCTTTCGGGCCCGTTGAAGGACTTGTCAAAAGCTACACTAGAAAGCAAGTTTGTTAGTGGGCTCAAGGAAGAAATCCAGATGGAGATGCAGATGTTCGGCTTGGTGGGCCTCAAGCCCAAAATGCCTATGGCCCAGTTGATTGAAGATATGGAGGAAGCCCGTCAGCTTAAGTGGGGCGGCGGAAGTCCAAATCTGGGGAGGAAAGGAAGCGGGTCAAACTCGACTTAAACAAAACCGACAACCACGACTGCCTCCAGTCCGAGTCCAATGGTAGCCCGAACAATAACCCTCAACCCTACCTGTAATTTCACCACTCCTTCGAATATAGTAAGTTTCCGTGACACTAACGGTAAGATTTTTCTGGCAGGGGCTTTTCGCAAGTTGATGGATAGCGAGATGCAAAGTCGGAGGGAGAAAGGATTGTGCTACCGTTGTTACGAAAAATATACCGCCGGTCATCGCTGTAAGAAGAAGGAGTTAAACTTGTTCATTCAATAGAAAGCCGACGGTGAGGGCATTTGTAACACCTTGTCCCCGAAAACCTAAGTATTCATATAACTAGTAGGGATAAAAAGGAATAAAAGTGTGTGGATTTGGGAACCTTTAAACGAAAAGTTAAAATTGTGCAATTACTGAATTATGGCCAATAAATTCTGTGCGTTGAGATGAATGGTATTAAGAAAAAAAAAAATATAGACATATCTTGGAAGATTAGGGTGATGCGTAGATGATTAAGCTCAAACGCATGGTATTTAATACTGAGGAGTTATCAGCCAGGCTGTAAGATTAGGTTCTAATGAGGGCAAGTTGAATGGGGTGAAGTACCATGTGTCGATGATGCAAAGTATAGAACCATCACGTAGGAAAAGTACCTTGCGTTGGAATGGTTGTCAACGCGTCGAGAAATGAAGCTAAGGGAAGTAATGCGTTGAGTGTTGTATAGAATGATAGTGAATGGAGGTGAAGAAACAAGAATTGAGTATGGATTACGGCTATGCGTTGGTGAGCCTGGTATGGGAAGCTAGTGTAAAGGGGAAGAAAGTAGACTGTTACTATAGCCTTTGATGGATGAGTCGCTATTTTGATAAGGTATGACAGGCATTGAAAGGTGTTATTATGTGATTGGAGGCAAAGATGGAGCCTGACCAAGGGTTGAATCCGACCTACGTTACGATGGGAAGAATACCTTGAATTGGGGAGTAGTTGGATGCGATAGGCTAAAGGATTAATAATGAATTGATAAGCCGTAAAGTGGACAATAACTATGCGTTGAGAAAGTTAAATGGTGAGAAATATTGGCTATGCGTTGAGGAATTCTGTGTTAAGGACAACTGTTAACTATGCGACGAAAGGTTCATGAGTCGATGATGGTTACCATTGGTTATCAAGTCATACGCTGAAGAGCTTAATTTCATGAAAATGGAAAATGCCATCACGATCTACGGTAAACGCATAGGAAGAAGCTAAAGAAGGAAATGGTTAAGGAATAACCTTGGTATATGATTCGAGAACGCATAGAGGATAAAATTAAGGGACTTAAAGGAAGGTCATGAACGCGGAATGAAGCAAAGGTAAATGCAGGAGGGTAAACGCAGGAAGAAAGAATGTGAGTTGGATGTGGTAGTCAAAGGTAAACTACATGGTCAGAAGAGTGCAATTGTACAAAGGAGAATATGTAGCTGTAAACGAATGTAAGAAAGGGAGTAGAACGCATATAAATGCGATAAAGATTAATGTATGATGTCAAGCTGAAGCGCATAGTAGTATGCGTTTAGAATTTGTACACTTAAATAAAAGAGAAGTGGAAAAAAGGTAGTAAAGCCGAGGGTAGTAAAAGGAAGCAAAGGAGTTGAATCTGGAAGATATTTCCCTGAACGCATAAGAGTAAGGAGTTGGTTGTGTAGTTGTGTATTGGAACATAATGAACCCATAAAGTAAGTCTATAGGCCAGGTGGTTACACATGATTGTGACACCTCATTAAGTAGGAGGTGTTAGAAAGCATGATAAGCATTTCATGCAAAGTGACACTTGGACTAATATATGATTAATTAAGCATGCAACATGACATGTGGCAAACAAGTAGCAGCAGAAAAGAAGAGGTAGAATGACAAGTACTCTATAAATAGAACCTTGAGGGAAAAGTAATGACTGATGATTCGGGAATTATAATCCTTGAGAGAAGGAAAGAAAGAGAGTTGAAAGAAGAAAACCTTGCGTTTGAAGGAGGAAGTCTGCGGCCAAAGAGGAAGACAACCTTGACACTTAAGTCATCTGGTGTTAAGAAGTTGGCTTGCGTCGAGAAGGGTGAGTCTTGTGTTTAAACCGAATTCAACATAAGGGTGGACACCACGATGCGATCAAGTTAGACTTGGTATTTAAAGAAGGTCGACGCATCCAAAAGAATAGGGAGAGTTAGTCTGCACTTTGCAGGATTGCGTCCAACTGGACTACCAGAGGGTGAAGGCAGACTAAAGAGTTTAAGCCTTGCGTTTAAGAGCTCGGGAAGCAGAGATTTAAAAGGAAATCTCCTAAGTAATTGTTAGTGACTCTCTTCTTCTTTTAAACTGAACTTTGTTGAAACATACTTACGTGATATGGTTTTGTGATAACTAATTTCATGAAACGCATGATGTTTGATCATATTATCTAAAAGACATGTTTTACCTGATTGTTTTACTACATTGAAAGGCATGTTGCAAGATGTAGTTATACCAAGAACATCCTGTTTCTTATCAAAGGTTTCATATGAATGATCTACTCAACTGATCGATAAAATGTTTAAGAGGAGGCTCAGTGCTTATCTCCTTGAGGAGGCTCGTGAGTTTCCCTAGGACCCAGTACTCAAGGACATGAGAAGGTACATGGGCAACCCATCATATTCCTATGTGCACATAGAGGTTAATCTGGCTAGTGCATCGAGCTTGCTCTGCCTTGAGCCAGGGATGATTTCGACGTTGGGAGCGTTGAGTCTTGCTCCGCCTCAACTAAGGATGTTTTCGACGTTGAGAGCGTTGAGTCTTGCTCCGCCTCAACTAAGGGAAATGATTGAGAAACCAAACGAGTTTTTCGTATAAATGTTTCTAAACGACTCTATTGATTTGGAACGATTGATATAGTTTAAAAGAGATGTTGAAAATACATTCCTGTTGTATTGGTATACTTATCTTGTTTTGTATGTATAAATGTAACATGCTTGTTTTTGATTAAAAGATAGTTTTACAAAACCAGTCACTCACGGGGCTTTAGCTCACATTTTCCTATGTTCTCAAATTTTCTAGGTAGCAAGCGAGTTCGGAATGCTTTGCCTATGCAAGAACCTCGTCTGGGCCGTCTTTGATAAAGGAATGGTTGGTCAGTGAACCTTACAGAGGAGTCAAGGTTGCTGACTTCATATCTTCTTTCGGGTTATGGAGGATAATCCGGGAGGGGGTGTGACAGCATTGAAGAAGAACTTAGGACCGACGCCATTGTTGAGGGCGAGACGATTCCGGCCACATTGGAGACTTTGGACATTGAAACAGAAGCAACTAAAACGGGGGTATTATCCTTGAACTCTCTAGTCGGGCTGGATTCACCAAAAACGGTGAAGTTACAAGGGACTGTGAGTACTAAGCAAGTGGTCGTGCTCATTGACAGCGACACTTCACACAATTTCATTGACGAATTGCTGGTAATATCGCTAAATTTACCATGTTCACCCACTTCAAGTTATGGGATTTTCTTAGGCACTGGTCAATCCATTCGAACAACCGGCATTTGCAAAGGTGTAGTCCTCAACCTCCCAGGCTTAACCATTGTTAATGATTTTTTTCCATTATCATTGGGTAGTGCTGATATAATTTTGGGAGTACAGTGGCTGATGACGTTAGGAAAGGTTGAATGTGATTGGAGTACATCGGAGATGCAATTTCGTGTAGGTGAATGGGATGTCAAACTTCAGGGGGATAGGAGTGTAATGAAGTGACGCATATTGTCTCGTCTTACATATCTTCCTGTGCACACATTTAAACATATACATTCATAGAACTCAGCCCTATTACACATGATCTATCATAGTCCTTCCTGTACAAAGTACATTTTTATCATATCACATAATTAAACTTCCATAGATCCACAATACGTTTGTACAAAACTACATTACGATCCCCACTCTTTACACTACTTGATCTACATGCCACCTACATAAGGTTATATACAACGTACAACTCTCAAATGTGACTGAATTTCGAGAACTCGAGACTTAGGCAGGGTGAGCTGAAGTAGGCTAAGCACCGGGACGTCCTTGCTACCTGGGGGGGGGGGAAAGAAAACATCGAAAACGTGAGCTAAAAGCCCCGTGAGTGACTAATTTTGTAAAACTATCATTTGTTCAAAAACAGGCATGTTAAAATCATAATAACGCTATAAACGTAAACGTGATTCAAATAATCATTTATGTAAAATCATAATTTCAACAATGTAAACAAATCACATATGTTCATGCCAAAATGATCGTATACGAAAAACAAGACTCAACGCACCCGACGTCGAAAACATCCTTAGCTGAGGCGGAGTAAAACTCAACGCACTCAACGTTGATAACAATCCTTAGTTGGGGTGGAGCAAGACTCAACACACCCAACGTCACAACCTCTATATGCACATAGGAATATGGCGGGTTGCCCAAGTACCTTCTACGAGTCCTTCAGTACTGGGTCCCGGGGAAACTCACATGCCTTCTCATGTCCTTCAGCATTAGGCCTCCTCTAAAACATTTTAGAAACCAATACTATACGTAAATAGTTCACATGAAAATCTTTCATGAAAATCAATATATCACGATAAACAACATTTCAAAACATGTCATTCAACATCTTATAGAAACGTATAAAACATGCCTTGTGAACAATATCATCAAACATCATGCTTTTCAAGAAAACAGTTCATCTCAAAGCCATATCTCATAAGAAAAACCAAACTAAACATTTTCAATAAATTTCATTTCAAAGAAAGAAAAGTGTCACTCACAACTTGTCCTTAGGCCCTGAGCAGATTATATGCCTTTCCTAGCTCTTCTTGGCCTGTAAATACACATTCCTCCATTACGTTTTCCTTAACTTCCTTTACATGATCATTAAATGTGCATACTTAAACTCTAATCATGATTCACCACCGAGACTCCCTTTCTTTCCTAAAGTACACATAATAAGCGAGATTCTATGTCATTAGCGAGATTACCAACGAGATTTCACCTTACTAGCGAGTTTACTAACGAAATTACACAACAGGTTACGGCACTAGTGACACTAGCATAAGCGAAACCAGCGAGACTATCTGAGGAGCGTTACCGAGCGAGAGCCAGCGAGATTTGTGAGAGAAAGACCTTCTTTGCTCGACCAGCGAGACGAGTGTCATTACTCACGCCAATTCCTCAGCGTTACTTGCTTCCAAATGACATCCGACAGCAGAGTTTCCTCCTTTCCTGTTTGTTCTCACTTTTTTCAATTCAAAGTCATATTTCCAGCCAGATTTAGAACTTTTTTCCTTCTACAAACTTGTAGAGAAACATGTTTTCTAGCTTACCTCAAACTTTCGTGGCTTAACTCGTCCTGGTTCGTCAGATATTGCAAGTTTTCTCCGCGCTACTCCAGATTGCACAGAAAATTCGTATCAGTAACTTCCAGCTAAAAGTTCACATGTTTTTATTCCATTTCAACTCATGCATCCTTCATAAACGTTGTTCAAAATTTAGTTAACTTACTAACCTTAAAATTTCAGCCCAAATTTCAATCTCTTCAGCTCGATATTCATCAAACACCAGACCTGGTTCGAGCTGTGCGACAGCAGATGAAGCTTCTGTTTCAGCTTCAGTTTTACCATGAAATCGTCCAAAACCTTGCATGAAATTTCCCTAGGACTCTTCTTCAACCACTCCACGACGTGCAGCTGAAAGATAGCATAGAAATGAGTTTGGAAATGAATAGAAAGAAGTCGGCAACATTTTCCTTTCAAATAAAACCACAACCGACTTTTCTATCCTTATCCCTTTTTTTTTCCTCTTCTTTTTTCCTTTTTCTTCTCTTTGTCTTCTTTCCCTTTTGCTTTCCTTTTCTTTTTCTTTTTTTTTTTTTCAAAATAAGATTATTAATATTAATTCGTTTAAAGCTTTTGAACGTGCTTACCAATTAGGTGCTTACATGAAGTCACAAATTTCTCTGAAATCTATGATGAAACAGGTGAAAGGAGAAGGAATGGGGATACTACTTGAACTGAAATGCAACTCAAACACAGGAAAACACTAGAATGACGGAAGTCCAGAACGTGCATCCAGATGACGTGTTTTACTGCAACAGTTTTAGTCAGTGTTTAAGCCCATCGAAGGTCTTCCACCAGCAAGACGACATGACCACACAATTGAATTAAAACTAGGGGAGGAACCTGTCAACATTCGACAATATCGTTATCCCCAATTCCAGAAAGATGAAATTGAACGCCTGGTTGCAGAGATGTTGGCGGCAGAGATAATTCAACCGAGCACCAGCCCCTTCTCATGTCCCGTTGTTGTGGTTATATTATTGTGTGAATTAACCTAACGCAAGGTACTAAAGTATATGGTTATGCATTTAACATGGCATGCGTTGATCATGCAATGCGTTCTATTATTATGCGTTGATTTTGTCAAGTTTTCCTATTCCTCTACCCAAGTATAATTAAAGTAATAGGTGTTCTCGGTGAGTCCGAGGTCGAACACAGGGATTATATTGATTTAGTTTTAATTGGATTGTATGCGTTACAGAGGTAACCAACAATTTTGAGAAAGTTGTGTTTCTAATCTAAGGGAAAGCAGATGTTTGTACACTAGACTAACAGTTGTGGAATATGGAAAGCATGCGACACAGCAAGTTCAGCTAAGATGTGTATGAATGGATAAAGAAAAGGGTTCAGGTTGGTTAACATCTAACATCGGAAACGCACAGTAGTACCCTATTCATACTAGCGACTCTTCTCCCGGTTGTCAGCCGCTATGCGTTATATGTCTATAACGCATAGGAGAGTGTTAAGAACCAAGGTTGTCCCCGTAATCAGGTAACACTACTTGGCCCTTGTCAATTGAGTTCCACAATCACTTACCCTCTCGAGCAGTCTGATTATTACTACTTATATCGATTTGTCAAATGGATATAAGCATCGGATTAAGCTCGCAAGTGACAAGTTAGAATAGTTACACTGCGGTCCCTAGTCAGATGCTAACGCAACCCTAGACCCTCGAGTGATTAGTTACTCATGGCTTGAAAATATAAAGTGAGCAGATGAGAAGAGTGGATAGACATGGAAGATAATTGTATTGATGAAAATGAGATACAAATTTTGATAAGTCAATTTCTTGATACAAATCTAAAATTCAAGTAAGAAAAGTAAGAAAGAAAGCAAGGCAAGGCGTCAATGTCTTGAGTCGCCCGGGTGGAAGCGTGATGATTTGCTGTGAAGTGGTGCGGCGGAAAGGAAGACTCTTCTCTCTCGAGCTATTTGTCTCCGATTGAAGTCTGAGAGAACTCTGCTGTCACTTATGGAGTCCTTCCGAGAATCAACAACCTTTCTCCTCTCGCAGAGCTGCCCTTTTATAGATGATGAAATCGCAGTTAATGGCAGATCTGCTTGATTGGTGGCGAGATTGACATTGCGTCCATCTCGCCTGATTGCGTGATTCTCGGGCCAATTAAGATCCACCACTTGAGCCGCAAATCATGTCTGTCAATCATCCGTCAATCTGTCAAGATTCCGATCTGATCCTCAGCGCCTTGCCGTAACGGTTGTCTATGCGTCCATGCATAGTTTGATTGATGTCAACACAGCGTAAGTTGCTAACGCGTAGTCATGCGTTGAAGTATTGTTAACGCGTCGTCAGATAGTTTGCATTCCGTTCAAATCATGCGTCCATGAAGAACAAATTGCTAACGTATCGTCCTGCGTTAAGAAGTCATCAACGCATTGCTTGCATTCCTGCATGAAAACATGCGTTTTAGGCTTAACAAGTGGTAAAATAAATATCTTGATCAAAATTCAAGAGTATAACGCAAAGGAAGATTTATTAATGATATTTATCATTAACTACCGCATGCTTCTCTTATTTAAACTCTATTTATCTATGAAAAAGGCTATAATAACTTGTATTTCTACAAGTTATCACACCCCCAAACTTAGATAAATGCTTGTCCTCAAGCATAACTTCTATCTACGAAACTTCAATCATTCTAAACATTTTATCAACGCATTGACTAGTCTCTCAGAATGCTATACTCAATTAGCTACCTGTTAGTTATATTATTTCTCTACCTATATATTCTTTTCTTTAGGACGGGTCTAATTTGTATGCGACAAGCTTTCTTTTCAAAATTCTTAAACTCATTATTCACAAAATTTTTGTTTCTTCTTTTGAACATTGAGTCTGAAAGATGAAGATATAAAGTTCCTTTTTCTTTCATTGGTTTTATTATATGTTTATTAAGTATGCGTCGAGTAGGGTTACCCACCTTCGTTCTGACATACCAACGATGGGGTGCATGAAGGCAGCCAACTACGAGCAAGTGCCCTTCTCGACTAAACTCTTATCTAAGTTCGGTTTCCTCACTAAACATTGGAGTTTGTTATTTAACTATGCGTCGCTGAATACAATTACCCACCTTCGTTTTGACACACCAACTATGTGGTGCATGGAGGTGGCCAACTACGAGCAGGTGTCGTTTTCAGCTAAACTCTTAACAAGATAAATATATTAGTCTTGCCAGCGGAGTTTTGCGTTTCAAAGAATCAAAATATATATATATTTTTTTTTATTGAACTAAGTTCCTCATATTTTTATCTTTGACAGTTCAAACCTCTTCCACCCCCAAACTTGAGAGTAGCAAGGTCCTCATTGCTTAAATTTGTAAACAAAGACTAAGTTGCAAAATTTTGTAAAAGAGGTTTGAATTTGCTGCTTGCATACATTCAAAGTAGGTTTGCGTTTCTAAGGAATAGTATGCAGACGCATTGAAAGTAATCTAACTTAAAGAGTTTACAAAAAGTGTAAGCATGATTATCATCACAGGGACCAACTTTTCAACGCAAAGATAAAAGTTAAGACTAATTAAATGTACTTAGAATAAATTTATAACAAGGGACAACGCAAAGAGGAAATTAAAGCTCCATGCGATGAAGAAAATATTCATTCTATTAATGTGAATTTCACCAACGCATACAATTGAATGTGAAGATACAAAATTTGCAAGAAAAATACAAGTCTTGACTACACCCCTAAACTTTTCAACCATCAGGCTCGTCTTCATCAGGTCTGCGTTGCTGCTCAGACGCAGGACGTTGCGGCATTAGGAAGACAAGAGGCTGTTGGAGGCGTTCTGGAATATTAGGGGGCGGGATTTCCGGACGGATGGAGAACAGTTGGTGAACATAATTCAGTGTGAATTGGAACTGCTCCGTCTGTCGACGTGCTAACATATTCAATGAATGCATCACAGGACGCAATATCGCTTGCTGCAAGTATGTTTGCACTGTCTCCCATTCAAGGTCAAGTGGGCCTTCTTGCTGTTGAGGTTGCGTTGGTGGGGTAGGCGGGTTTGGTTGAGGTGGGGGAGTGGGTGGAGTTTCGTCAAACGCAGGGGATGATGGATGCATAAAAGTCGCGCCAAAATCCTCTAAGTGTGATTCATCAACTCTTATTGAGGCAGAGGGTTTTGTGGAAGGTCGGGGTTTTGGATGTTTGGGGCGATGCGTTTTCTGAGGCGGTGGAGGTGGTTTAGGGCGATGCGTCTCAGGAGAAGGTGGAGGTGGAGTTGGTTCCCTTCTGGTTTTTGGAAGCGGGGGTGAAGGGCTTGAGGTTGGGGAAGGTTGGATGGTGGCATCAGGACTTGCCACGCCCTTCAACTTGGACGGCTTCCCCTTCTTCTGCGGTTGCGGCTTTGGAGGTGGAATGGGTTGATGAGGTCTTTTGGTGGCCTTGGTAGGCTCTAGCAGATATTGCGATCCTCTCATCAACCGACGCAGAGTCTTGTTGGCGATTACGTCATTAACTACAATCATCTTGTCTGCGTCTAACACTTCCGTTGACCCTCCGATGGAAGCATTGGCGTATAAATTCAAGATAAGAGAGGGGAAAAAGAGTTGGCCCCTGGGCTTGCTGAACACCCCTCTTATCTGCGCCGCAATTATGCGTCCCACATCAAGGGTGATGCGACGCATAATGCAGTATGCAGCCATCACTCGATCCCTTGACACTGTCTTGTCATGCGTTGTTGGGATCAGCCGCTTCTTCACCAAATACACCCACAGGTTTGCCTCTGGAGTTAGGCTGCTTGTTGAAAGCGTCTTTATACCGGTGGGTGAAACATCCCACTTTGCCCCTGGCTTCGCCATTACCCGGAGTGCGTCCTCCAATAACTCCGTTGGAGTTGATTCTATGATCTTATTTCCTTCCGCCTCCGGGTTGTCCCTCAACTAATATATTGCGTTGATTTCCCTTGCGTTGAATGGGACTTCAATTTCATCCACCACCACCATGTCTTCCTCCTCATCTATGCGTCCATTATGGAAATCTCGGACTACTTCAGGTTAGACCCAAGGAATGCTGGTACAGAAGTTTCTCCAGCCGTGGTGGTCAATTATTTCGGTGATGTATGGCGGCACTGGGGCGTCTTCAGGGAAAAATCCCACCTCGATCATCAGATCAAGGAACGCTCTGCGTCTCCCTTTTCCTTCCTTTTGTTGTGGCGACGCATCGGCCACTTTCTCTTTTCCCTTGGCCTTAGCTGGAATCGCATTTACGGTTCTCTTCTTGCTCTCGGCCATTTTGATTGGTTCTTCGGTCACCTTCTCCTTTCCCTTGCGTTTCTCATTATGTGTGCTTGGGAGTTTGGTGACCGCCACCTCCTTTTCTTTCCTCTTCTTCTTCGCCAAGGTGCTTACACCTTGTTCTTCCCCCGCATCCTCCCCGATGCGTTCCTTCCTACTCTTCTTCTTCTTTTTCTTCTTGTCCTCCCCTTCCTTCTAGGCGTTTAATCGAGCAGCCAGCTCTGCATTTTCTTCAATTTGCAGCTCTCTTTCAAGCTCTGTGGCTGCTTTTTCTATTCTTTCTTCTTCTTCCATTTCCTCTACAAATGCCAATGCGGCAGCTTCTATTCGAGGATCAGAAAGGTCTTGCGTCTCTCCACCTTCTTGTGGCCGCACTTCTTTGCGCGCCTTTGTTCTAGCCAATGCGTCTTTGGCTATTTTCTCCACTCCTTTTCTCAGGGCCCTGAGCTCCTTTCTCAACTTGACCCATTTCTTCCTCTCTTTCTCTGCCAGCCGATCAAAGGATGTGGCCGCAATTGGAGACTCAGGTCTGTCTCCTTGGTCTGTGTTTTTCGGCTCTTCATCCTCGGCAATCTCCGGTGATACCCTTCGTTTCTTCCTCAGTAGGGGTACCTCCTCCTCTTCTTCAACTCTTTTTCTCTTGGCTTCTGCGGCCATCACAACATTTCCTATCGGTCCTTCATTGGAGTCCAATGTCATCTCCTCAGGACTCATCGACGCAGGGACAGACCCTAGCGTTTCTCTTTGCTCGCCTACTTCCTCCTTGCTGTAGGCAGCCTCTCCCTCCTTATCTCTCCCACTGTATTCACCCTCCCGAGTCTTCTTTAACTGACTCTGGACCTCCTTTACCGGCGAGGGTGATTCCCTTCGTGCGTCTGAGACGGATGCGTCCCTTGGGTCTTGCAGCCCGCTCAGAATCTGGGCTATCCACTCGTCTGGGGATTTTGCTGAGTTCACTTCCCCAACAGTGACAGCCACCTCTTCTTCTTCTATTCTTCCCATCTCCTCCGTCCCTCTAGTGCTTGGTGGACGGGATAGGGGCAAGGGTTGGTTTACCTCCCCTTCCTCTTGACCTTTTTCCTCCCGCTCCTCTTGAGCTATTCTTTTTAAGATGTCGCCGAAAACATCCCTCTCTTCCCTTCGACGCACCTCACTGCTACCGTGCAGTGCACTAGCCTCATCGCGCACCGTTCCAGGAACAGGTTGCTCAGCCTCGGAGTTCTATGCGCTTACCCTCTGGCTTTCAACATTGTAGTTTGCGGCAGAGAATTCCTTCAGATTCTTCATCCGTGGCCGGGAAATGCAGGACTTGAAGCGGCTTTTGGGTTTTGAGGTAGGGATTGGGTCGATTCGGCTCAAGGGTCGGATATTGAGGACTTCCACACAGTCGTCGGAGTCGTCGACTACTGGTGGACGGGTAGGGGTTCTGGCGAATGGCCAGAAAAATGGGTAGATGGGTGGTCGCTGGGCAGTTGCCCTGATTCTAGACGCGGAGATGTTAGGGATAAATGGTGGGTTTGGATTTCTTGGTCTGACCGGTGAAGCAAAAGGCCTCACAGGTCTGGAAGGGTAAAATGGAGGTGGAGAAAAGAATGGAAATCGAGATGAAGATGGTCTTGGGGAACTGGTTCCGGTGAAGTTTTCTTGATTTTCTGGGTTGGTCTGGTTAGACATAAGAATCCAGCGAGAATACAAATCGCCGGAGGTTTAAGGGAGAAGAAAGGTTTTGAAAATGGAAAATGGGAAATCGGATGGCGCTTATAAAGGCTTAATTTAGCCGTCGGTAATTAATGCGGATATGCGATATCAAAATCCCACTGATCAAGGCGACTTTCCTTGAGCCGCACACCCATCACGTGTAATGGGCGGCTTTGTGACGCACACAGAGCACTTGAGTGTTTTTCTAGGGAAGACGCGTAGTCTGGGAAGACATCTGCGTTTCTCCTAATGCTCTTCTAAAACACAGAAACCTAATGATAAACGCATACTGATGAACGCTTGGTTCTCAGGTCAGTTTATGCGTTGTAAGTTAAATGTGATGCATTTTCCAAAATATGTACGGCTCTACCTTTCCTTTAACCTTAGTTCGATAAACACAGAAATCGTTTATCGATTGACGCATAGTTTACTTTATGCGTTGGACACATGCATGAATAAAAGATCATTCACAAATTTGGCTCCTACTTTTAGCTTATCTCATTTACATTTATAAACTAAATAAAAAAAATCAATATATGCTAAAAAAAATTAATACAAATGAAAGTAATAAAGCACAATATAATAACATGAAATTAAATACTATAACAAATTTAAATAAAATAAAGCAAGGGTAAAAGAAAGCGTCCCTGGTAATGTAGGCATTCGGCAACGCAGGGATTTTTCGACGGAAGCTCAGTCATTACACTCGCGTAGGTCAATGGAGGTCTTGTTAATTTCGAACTCTCCACTGTAGTAGGGCTTAACCCTTTGTCCATTGACCTTGAAGGAGGTGGTTCCCTTTTCATTTGTCAGCATAACCGCACCATGCGGGAACACTTCCTTGATTATGAATGGACCCGACCATCGAGACTTTAGCTTACCTGGAAACAAACGCAACCTTGAGTTAAATAACAGGACCTTCTGACCGACGTATAGAGTTTTCTTACTAATATTCTTGTCATGCCATTTCTTGGTCCTTTCTTTGTACAGCTTTGCGTTTCCATAAGCTGACTGTCTCCACTCCAGGAGTTCGTTTAGTTGAAGCTTTCTGGCTTCTCCGTTTGCCTCCTGGTCTAAATTGAGCTTCTTCATGGCCCAGATGGCCTTGTGCTCCAGCTCAAGTGGGAGATGGCATGCTTTACCAAACACCAACGCATAGGGTGACATGCCTATCGGTGTTTTGAATGCCGTTTTGTAGGCCCATAGAGCTTCATCTAATCTCTCTGTCCAATCTTTCCTTGATGTGCTCACGACCTTTTCCAGTATGGATTTGATCTCCCTGTTTGTTATTTCAGCTTGGCCGTTTGTCTGCGGGTGATAGGCAGTTGCTACCCTGTGCGAGACATTAAACTTAGTCAGTAAATTAGTGATTATGCGATTTATAAAATGCGTACCTTCATCACTAATTATTGCCCTTGGTGTCCCAAATCGAGAGAAGATTTGTTTCTTTAAGAACTTGGACACTGCGTTTGCATCATTCTTTGCACAGGCTGCTGCTTCTACCCACTTGGATACGTAGTCGACCGCTACTAAGATATATTGATTGTCGCAAGAAGAAGGGAATGGTCCCATGAAGTCGATTCCCCATACGTCGAACAACTCAACTTCTAGCATTGAATTCAGAGGCATCTCATTCCGGTTGGAAATGTTGCCTGTTCTCTGACAACGATCGCAAGCTACCGCATATGCCCTTGCGTCTTTAAATAATGTGGGCCAGAAATACCCACTTTGCAACACCTTTGCAGTTGTTCTTTGCCCTCCAAAGTGTCCTCCGTAAGGTGCTTCATGACAGCTTCTCAGGATGCTATGCGTTTCATATTCTGGAACGCATCGACGCAGTATGTGGTCAGGGCCAAGTCTGTATAGATATGGCTCATCCCAGCAGTAGAACTTACTTTCATGTTGGAGCTTTTTCCTTTGTTGAGCGTTAAATTCTTCAGGCCATTGGTTACAAACCAGATAGTTGACTATGTCTGCGTACCACGGTTCCTGACTCTCTGCGTTCATTACATGCTCGTCTGGGAATCGTTCGTCTATATCACTCCAACTCTCCTGGACCTCTTTATTTTCCAACCGAGATAGGTGGTCCGCAACCTGATTCTCGGTTCCCTTTCTGTCTTTAATTTCCAAATCAAATTCTTGCAACAGCAGGACCCAACGGATAAGTCTAGGCTTTGCGTCCTTTTTCGCCATCAAATACTTGATCGCAGAATGATCACTATAGACATCACCTTTGACCCTATCATGTATGCTCTAAATTTGTCAACCGCAAAGACTATGGCTAACATTTCCTTCTCAGTAGTAGTGTAATTCTCCTAAGATGAATTCAGTGTTTTACTAGCATAATAAATGGGATGCATAATTTTCTCTTTTCTCTGCCCCAATACTGTTCCCACCGCATGGTTACTTTCGTCGCACATTAGTTCAAACGGGAGAGACCAGTCCGGTGCAACTAAAATAGGTGTTGAAATCAGAGCTTGCCTTAGAGACTCAAATGCGTTTAAGCATTTACCGTCGAAATTGAATTCCCTGTTGACTTCTAGCAACTCGCTCAGTGGTTTTGCTACTTGCGAGAATCCCTTAATGAATCTTCTATAGAAGCCCGCATGGCCTAGGAAACTTCGCAAAGTCTTAACATTTGTGGGGGCTAGGAGTTTTGCTATCGCATCTATCTTTGCCTGATCCACTTCCAATCCAACCTTTGAGATTTTATGCCCCAACACAATACCCTCAGTCACCATAAAATGGCATTTTTCCCAGTTGAGGACTAGATTCGTGTCTTCGCATCGTTTGAGCACTCGTTCTAGGTTGGTCAAGCATTCATCATAAGATTTCCCAAATACTGAGAAGTCGTCCATAAACACCTCTATGGATTGTTCCAAATAGTCAGAGAATATTGCCATCCATACATCTTTGGAACGTCCCTGGTGCGTTACATAGCCCGAATGGCATGCGTCTGAACGCAAAGGTCCCATACGGACATGTGAACGTCGTCTTTTCTTGATCTTCCGGAGCTATAATGATCTGGTTATAGCCGGAATATCCGCCCAGGAAGCAGAAAAATTCATTACCTGCCAGCCTATCTAGCATCTGGTCGATGAATGGCAGTGGAAAGTGATCCTTCTTTATTGCCGCATTCAGCTTGCGGTAGTCCATACAGATGCGCTAGCCAGTGACCGTTCTTGTTGGTATCAGTTCATTCTTGCTGTTCATGATCACTGTCATTCCCCCTTTCTTTGGTACACACTGAACTGGGCTCACCCAGCTGCTGTCGGAGATTGGATAAATGACCCCTGCGTCAAGCCATTTGATGATCTCTTTCTTCACAACCTCCTTCATTGCGGGGTTGAGCCTGCGTTGCCTCTCAACTGAACCATCCTTACCCTCTTCCAACCGAATTTTGTGCATGCAGTATGAAGGGCTTATTCTTCTGATATCCGCTAAGGTCCATCCTATGGCTTTGATATGGTTTTTCAGGATATCCAGCAAAGCCTTTTCACATTCTATAGTCAACGCAGAGGATAAGATGACCGGTAGCGTGCTTTCTTCCCCCAGATATGCATACTTCAGATGCGTTGGCAGTGTCTTAAGCTCAAGGGTTGGTGGCTCTTCTAAGGACGGCTTTGTTTTTTTCGTTGTTCTATTGCCTAAGTCCAAGCGTTCAAAGTTTGCGTTGGAGATTATATTTATTTCTGCCTCTCTTTCTTCATCCAGTTCATCCAGCAGTATTTCATTTTCCGCACATGCGTCGATGATGCTTGCCTTTTCTTCAGTTATCTCTTCGATCATCTAGCAAGAATGAAAATCATCAGGATACTTCAACGCATTAAAAGCATTAAATTTTACCTGCTGGTCATCCACTCGAATAGTTAACTCCCCTTCCTGGACGTCAATCAGGGCGCGTCCAGTAGCTAAGAAAGGTCTTCCCAAGATGATGGGCACCTCTCTGTCAGCTTCATAATCCAAAATTATGAAGTCAGCCGGGAAGATAAATTTGTCCACCTTTACAAGAACATCCTCGATTTTTCCCTCTGGATGTTTAATGGAACGGTCAGCAAGCTGAAGTGTGACTGTGGTTGGCTGTGCTTCCCCTATACCCAACTTCTTGAATATAGATAGTGGCATTAAATTGATGCTGGCCCCTAAGTCGCATAGTGCCTGACCAACGTCCATTCCTCCTATAGAACAGGGCAATGTGAAACTCCCTGGATCTTTCATTTTAGCGGGGATATTGCTTTTAAACAATGCACTGCATTCCCGCGTCAATGCAACTGTTTCAAACTCTCCGAGTCTCCTTTTCTTAGATAATATGTCTTTCAGAAATTTGACATAGCTCGGCATTTGTTCCAGAGCTTCCACCAACGGAATGTTGATGTGAAGTTGTTTGAGAACGTCCAGGAATTTTCTGAATTGACCCTCGTCATTCTTCTTCTTTAGGCGTTGAGGAAAGAGCGGACGCATAAGGGGATTGGTTTCCTCCCCATCCAAAGTTAGGATGGTTCCTCCAACCCGGATTATAAGTCTTGGAGTACGGGTTGTTCTGAACATAACAAACAGACTGTGGGTTGTAGGGACACATATCATACAAGTGGCCTTCACCGCATTGCACACAGCTTACAGACGCTATTGCATTTACCGTGTTCATTGCATCCATTTATGCAACGGTTCCACCTTTGTTGTTCAACGCAATGGTTTGTAGCAAGGATGTCATGTTGGCGATCTGAGCTGAAAGGTTACTAGTCGCATCCGTTTCAATCATTCCAGCTTGCGATCGTCTTTTATCCATATACCTGGATCCATATCCATCATCCACCCATTCATCAGTATTCCTCGAAATTCTGTCGAGGATCTCTTTGGCTTGCGTGTAAGTTTTGTCCATCAAACCTCCTGCTGCAGAGGCGTCTGCCACTGATTGTGATGTTTTGTTCAGTCCTCCATAGAAAATCTCCATCTGTACACAATCAGGGATACCGTTATGGGGACAATTTCTTACCAGCCTTTTAAACCGGGCCCATGCCTCACTAAGCATCTCCGAGTCCTTTTGCTAGAAGGTGACAATGTCTCGTCGCCTCTTTGCACTTACCGTCGGCGGAAAGTATTTCTGCATGAACTTTTCAACCATTTTGCCCCACGTTGTAATCTCACCAGGTTCAAATGAGTACGCCCACTGTCTTGCCTCATCTCTGAGAGAACATGAGAATAGCGTCAGTCTGATGCTATCTTGCGGTACTCCAGCCATCGGAAATGCACAACAGATTTCCAAGAAACTCTTCAGGTGTGCATGTGGATCTTCACCCGTTGCACCCCCAAACTGCCCTGCGGCTTGCAGCATTTGCAACATTACTGGCTTCATTTCGAACCTTCCATTACCCTCGAAGGTTGGTTGTAGAATTCCCGGTGCGAAATTATATAAATTAGGCGACGCATACTCCCTCATCGGGCGATTTCTATCATGCGCCAAGAGGATCGAATTTGTATCATAATTTGCGTGCTCTTGCGCATTTGCGTTCTGCCTGACCTCAGCTTGAGGAGCTTGAGGTTGATTGTTGTGAGCATCCATGGCCTCTTCAGTAGACTGATTGCTTCTTCTTTGCTTATTCTATCTTATCCTTCTTCTGAAGGTCCTCTCAATCTCAAGGTCAATATCAAATGTCGGGTTATCCCCTTCACTCATATACTGTTAGAAGCCTCTGACAGAAGAGAAGCTTGCTATACTTTGTCGATTGAGGAATTCTGCAACACAATAATCCAAAGAAAATGATTAAATCAATGAATAATCCCCGGCAATGGCGCCAAAAACTTGTTGTGGTTATATTATTGTGTGAATTAACCTAACGCAAGGTACTAAAATATATGGTTATGCGTTTAACATGGCATGCGTTGATCATGCAATGCGTTCTATTATTATGCGTTGGTTTTGTCAAGTTTTCCTATTCCTCTACCCAAGTATAATTAAAGTAATAGGTGTTCTCGGTGAGTCCGAGGTCGAACACAGGGATTATATTGATTTAGTTTTAATTGGATTGTATGCGTTACAGAGGTAACCAACAATTTTGAGAAAGTTGTGTTTCTAATCTAAGGGAAAGCAGATGAGGTAACCAACATTGCGTCCATCTCGCCTGATTGCGTGATTCTCGGGCCAATTAAGATCCACCACTTGAGCCGCAAATCATGTCTGTCAATCATCCGTCAATCTGTCAAGATTCCGATCTGATCCTCAGCGCCTTGCCGTAACGGTTGTCTATGCGTCCATGCATAGTTTGATTGATGTCAACACAGCGTAAGTTGCTAACGCGTAGTCATGCGTTGAAGTATTGTTAACGCGTCGTCAGATAGTTTGCGTTCCGTTCAAATCATGCGTCCATGAAGAACAAATTGCTAACGTATCGTCCTGCGTTAAGAAGTCATCAACGCATTGCTTGCATTCCTGCGTGAAAACATGCGTTTTAGGCTTAACAAGTGATAAAATAAATATCTTCATCAAAATTCAAGAGTATAACGCAAAGGAAGATTTATTAATGATATTTATCATTAACTACCGCATGCTTCTCTTATTTAAACTCTATTTATCTATGAAAAAGGCTATAATAACTTGTATTTCTACAAGTTATCACCCGTGCTCTTGGTCAAGAAAAAAGACGGAAGCTGGAGATTTTGTATCGACTACAGGGCCCTTAATCATATTACTGTTCCAGATAACTTCCCGATACCAGTAGTAGATGAGTTGTTGGATGAATTGGCAGGGGCTACGATATTCTCGAAAGTTGATCTCAAATCCGATTACCATCAGATACGAGTTCAACCACGTGACATGCACAAGACGACGTTCCAGACACATGAGGCGCATTATGAGTTTTTTGTTATGCCTTTCGGGCTACGAAATGCGCCGTCAACATAGTCCATCATGAACGATGGTTTACGGCCATACCTACGGAAGTTCGTCCTTATTTTCTTTGACGATATTCTTATATATAGTTCTTCCTTGCAGGAACATATGAAACACCTCTCGATAGTGTTGAACGCATTATCTAACAACAAAATGGTGGCCAATCTGAATAAATGCACCTTTGCGACACATTCCATTGAGTATCTTAGCCATGTGATTTTCGCAAATGGGGTGGCGGCGGATCCGACAAAAATCGAAGCGATGAAGCAATGGCCCATACCCATGATGGTTAAGTAGTTAAGGGGATTCCTCGGCTTAACAGGATACTATCGAAAGTTCGTAGCTGGATATGGAACTATTGCTTACCCTCTTACACAATTATTGAAGAAGAATAATTTTGGATGAAATGATGCCGCTCAAGTTGCCTTCGACACACTAAAACAAGTAATGATGGAGATGCCAGTCTTAGCGTTTCCGGACTTTAAGCAACCGTTTGTAGTAGAGATCAACGCGTCCAGGGTCGGGGTCGGAGCTGTTTTAATGCAAAACGGGAGGCCATTGGCGTTTTTTAGTCGGGCGTTGCCGCATACTTATTGGTTGAATGCTGTATATGAACGAGAATTAATTGCCATCGTCTTAGCAGTGCAAAAATGGTGGCCTTACCTATTGGGAAGGAGATTTACGGTCCGCACTAACCAAAAAAGTTTGAAGTTTTTATTGGAACAAAGGATTATTGTAGGGGAATATCAAAAATGGGTAGCCAAGTTGATCAGATATGATTTTGTCATTGAGTACAAAAAAGGTCTAGAAAATACTGCAGCCGATGCTCTATCTCGCTTACCGTCCTACACAGAACTATCAGCCTTGAGCTGTGTGATTGGTATCAATACAGTAGTTTTTGCTTCTCAAGTCGATCAGGATGACCGATTACGAGAAATTCGACGGACAATCCAAGGAGGCAGCCAAGCTCCACCTGGCTACTCAATAAAGGGCGATTTAGTGATGTACAAAGGACGGATCGTGCTGCCACCGAATTCACCTACCATCCCTCTTTTGTTGCAAGAGTTCCATAATAATCCGGTCGGGGGACACAATGGCGTCGTCAAGGTCTACCAGCGGATCAAAAAGGAATTCTTTTGACCCGGAATGAAAACTTCCATACGTGCGTTCGTAGAAGATTGCTCTGTCTGCCAACAAGCCAAGTATATGTCTATGGCACCCACTAGATTATTACAGCCACTCCCTATACCACAGATGATCTGGGAGGATTTTTTGATGGATTTCATTGACGGCCTGCCACGTTCGGAAGGGTACGATTCCATTCTCGTTGTTGTGGACCGACTATCCAAGTATGCCCATTTTATCCCACTTAAACACCCTTATACAGCACTGGTGGTTGCTTCCATTTTTCTTAAGGAGATTGTTCGTCTCCATGGAATTCCTAAGAGCATCGTATTCGATCGCGATAAGGTCTTTACAAGTCTATTTTGGGAGGAGCTCTTCCGATTGATGGGAACCCACCTCAAGCGCAGTATGCAGACAAACGATCAAATGGAGGTGGTGAATCGCGAATTAGAAGCCTATCTCTGGTGCTACAGTATGAAGTCACCAACAAAATGGACAAAGTAGTTAGCATGGGCAGAATACAATTATAATACTTCGTATCACACGTCATTGAAAAAAACTTCGTATGAGATCATATATGGCCGACCTGTATTGACACTATTATCTTATGATCATGGCACAGCAGCAGTTGATATGGTTGATTTGTTACTAAAGGAAAGAGATGGTATGTTGAGGGAGTTAAAGACCACTCTTGAGCAAACACAACTGAGGATGAAAAGATTGGCAAATGCGAAACAAAGGGAAGTGGAATATGCGCATTAATGACTGGGTTTATATCAAACTTCGGCCTTACAGGCAGGGCACGTTATTTGTCCATAAGCACCCAAAACTTGCCCCTAAATTCATCGGACCTTTTTGGATTGTCGAACGAATTTGAGCAGTAGCCTACAAACTTGAGTTACTAGCCACTGTCAATATCCATTCGGCGTTTCACGTGTCTCAACTTCGAAAGGTGATTGGTTCTATTCTGTTGAAATTCTTAGTACCACTCACCCGTCAAACCCACAGCCCATTATCCATTCAACCGGCAAATGTTTTGGGTGTTCGATGCGTCGGGCCCACCGTCATGTCAGCAACTGATTACGAAGTATTAATCCAATGGGATGGCCTCACAGTAGAAGAAGCAACATGGGAAAACGCCCAGCAAATCATCTCTCAATTTCCACACTTCCACCTTGAGGATAAGGTGGTCTTTTGGGGGGCGGGTAGTGATAGGCCCCAATATTTAAGAAATATATGAGAAGAAGAAAAAGAGAAGGGAATGAGAGAAATGTAAATGGGGGAAGGGAATAATTTAGTGGAATTTAGCGGTTATGAGAAGTTTGTTATGGTGAGAGGAGAGTTTGTTATTTGAATTAGTTACTAGTGGGGTCGATTGTTAGGAAGAAGAGACTATAAGTAGTCCCCATTGGGGAAGGATAGAGGCATCAAAAATTTTCTTCTGCATTTTGTAGCTCACTGAGCTTGTAAAGGGGAGGGGGTCTCGACTTCCTTGGTCGGATTTCGGCCTAAAAGTGAATATATAATCCGAGTTCCATCATGTTGATCATATATATATTTTTTCATGGGCCCAAACTTGCATTCTTTTACCTAGAGGCACTAGCTTTCACACATCCATTGTAGGGACTCGTACCTAGTCAATTCCCAGGCGTCCTTACTAATCACAGCAAAGGCAGCTCTTTTTACCCCTATCCATGCATACTCATTACAAGTTTAACATTTAAAAAGATAGACAAATAAAGCTCATATATTTTGTGTACACTTTTTTTCTTTTCTCAAGGCATGTAGACTCTTTTCTTTTTCCTTAGTTTAAGATTACAAGCTATCATGCATTTCCACTCCCTAACCGGTGAGGCCTTTCGAAGTGACAACCAAATACACCCAACTTAATCATTTTTTCAGTTCAAGATTCTAAATAAAAGTGGCTACGTGCTCAAGAATATGAGAAATTTTAAGAGGGACTTAAATGAATTTAACTCAAGATAGTGCTATTCTATTTCCACAATAAGTCATCTATCATGCAAATTCGAATCTCATCATGGGCAATCAACATCAAGGCACACAACCATAAACAACATTCCCATTAACTTTGCAAGCTCCAAAATTTTCAATTTTTTTTTTTTTTTCAAACATTGACATGCATATGATCATTAAAACCTTCACTAACATGCATAGCAGGATAAGAAAACACACAAAAGTACGAAAGACACCTCCCACCCCAAACTTAGAATCATGCATTGTTCCCAATGCATAAGAACATCTAACAAGGAAAGAGCAAGCCTGGGAGCAAGTGGGAAGCCACCAAACAGGCTTGGTGTAAGGAGTACTTTGTGTGATAAACCACGTTCCTGAGAGATAAAGCATATGAGTGACTCCAAGATTTATAAAATAAAATAAAAAAGAAAAGTAAAGAAAGCAATAAAATTGGGTTGCCTCCCAATAAGCGCTTGGTTTAACGTCTTCTAGCTAGACGGGGCTCACGAATCACGGTGGATTCCAAGGTGGTTTCTTCCTTCCATGCTTTGGATCACCTACAACTTTTAGTATTCGCCCACATTGACACTCACAAACATATTCATTAGCATTTAGTGAGTGAGTCAATAAATCATTATCAAGTTGAACATCATCGTTTCTAATGTGGTCAAGATTTATTAAAGAATCATCATGCTTAGATTTTAACGGACTCACCACTTCATTTTTATCATGCTTCTCCATAATTTGTTCATAATTCATTATAGGTTTGGGAGGCATGTATGAAGAACTAGGAGAAATATCACAACTAGAAACATGCTTCATAGAATTTTCTACTTTAACATCAAGCATGTCATTAGTCTTACCATTCAAAAGGGGCTCATCATGCATAGAGTTTTTTTTTTTTTTTTTTTATTTGAAGAAAGAGGCGATGTTACCTTTGTGCTTGGCTCATGATGCTCATACCTTTCTACATCCGGATGCTTAAGGGTTTTATAAATGTCGAATGTTACCTTCTCATCGTTAAGGCGGAATGTGAGCTTTCCTTCTTGCACATCGATGAGGGCCCTTCCGGTGGCCAAGAATGGTCTCCTAAGGATTATGGGGACTTCCGCATCTTCCTCCATGTCTAATATCACAAAGTCCGCCGGGAAGATAAACTTGTCTACCTTGACCAAGACGTCCTCCACAATGCCGTAGGGATGAACAAATGATCGATCGGCCAAAAGCAAAGATATGGTAGTTGGTTGCACCTCTCCTCCATTGAGCTTCCTAAACATGGATAAAGGCATTAAATTAATGGAAGCTTCAAGATCACAAAGTGCTTTAGTAACTTTATTGTTGCCTAAATGACAAGGGATAGAGAAACTCCCTGGATCCTTTAGTTTTGGAGGCAATTTCCTTGTAGTGCCGCACTACATTCTTTGGTTAGTGCAACCATTTCATAATCTCTATACCTTTTCTTCTTAGACAATACATCCTTCATGAATTTGGCATACTTGGGCATTTGTTCTAATGCCTCTGCAAAAGGAAGGTTAATTTCTAACTTTTTGAATATGTCTAAGAATTTTGAAAATTGAGCATCAATCTTTTTCTTTTCAAATCTTTGAGGAAAAGGTAAAGTATTAGGGATAAAAGAAGTAGAGTTAGAAGTACTCCCTATGTTGGACTTTATTTCTCCTTTTTCTTAGATGCACTCTCTTTTTGTTGAGTATCCTCTATGATGGCTTCATCTTCTTCTTGTGGAAGCTCATCATCTTCATCATTAATCAAGGGAGTGGATAGCTTTTTCCCACTCCTCAAAGTCACGGCCTTGCACTCCTCCCTTGGGTTTATCTCGGGACAACTAGGGAACTTACCTTTTTGCATTGTTTGGAGGGAAGTTGCCATTTGACTAAGTTGAACCTCTAAGTTTTGAAGTGCCTTACCTTGGCTTTGAACGGTGCTTGCAATTGCTTGGACCGAATTCTCCAATGTAGTTGTCCTTGATCTTGACTCTTTGACAAAGTCAAGCATTATGTCCTCTAGTGATGATGTCTTTGCATTCCCCGCTCAATTGAATCCTTGAGGTGCTTGCAACACATTCTTGTTGTTAGCATATGAAAAATTCTCATGATTCCTCAAGTTGGGATGATAGTGAGTTGGAAGTTGTTGTTGACCTCGGTATTGTCCTCTATCCACATAATTGGCTACCTCCAACTCACTTGGCTCTTGTTGACTTGCCATGGCCGCAAGGGAAGCTATGGATGATGAACTTGCTTGCACTTGGCTTCCTTGAGAAAATTTAGATAAAGCATTAGTAAGAGACAATTGAGCTTTTAAAGAACTTACCTCATCCATCTCATATCATCCGGTGGCTTTTGGGATGATTGGAGAAGACCGTTCACATGGCCAATTGAACGATGTAGTGGCCAAGTCTTCTAGTATGGTATAGGCCTCTTGAGCATTCTTTGAAACAATTGACCCTCCGGCGGTTGCATCTAGTATGGATTTGGTTCAGCTTGCTAATCCATTGTAGAAGAGTTGAATTTGCAACCAATCCGGGTAACCATGTCGAGGGCACCTTCTCAAGAGATCCTTATACCTCTCCCAAGTCTCATATAATTGTTCATCCTCAAGTTGGCGGAATGTTCCAATCTCCGTCCTTAGTATTTGAGATTTAGCTGGTGGAAAATATTTGTTCAAGAAAGCTTGAGCTAAGATCTCCCACGTTGTGTTGCTATCCGGAGGTATGGTTTCCAACCAGTCCTTAGCACAGTCCTGTAAAGAGAAAGGAAAAAGTCTTAGTTTAATTGCATCGTTAGAAACACCATTCATCTTTACCGTCCCGCATATTTCTAAGAAAGATCGCAAGTGCTTGTGAGGATCTTCATTGGTTCTTCCTCTAAAGGCTAGCTCTCTAGCCATGTGGATCAACCCCAGTTTCAACTCAAAGTTGTTGACATTGATGGGTACATTTATAATGCAGGGTTGATTTTCCGGTAATGTCGGTTGGAAGTAGTCCCGAATTGCCTTTGGTATCTCCTCCGCCATCTCCTCGATGTGATTGTGTTGAACCCTTAGGTTTCTTCTACACGTCCTTTCAATCTCGGGATCAAGAGGGAGAATATTAGTATTATCTCGAGGCATAAACCGACAAAATAATCAAAAAATAAAATAAAATAAAAAAGGAAATAATATAAAATAAAATAAAAAAATAAAAAATATAAAAAACGATCAAATAATATACACCTCAAATTAAGATCTATCAATTCTAATGAATATTAAATAATAAAAACCGTTCTTTGGATCCCCGGCAACGGCGCCAAAAACTTGATATGCACTTTTAGTGTTAACCGCAAGTGTACGGGTCAAGTTATAATATAAAACGGTTAAGTCCGAATATCGTTCCACTGGAGATCCAATTGGGAACGTTTAAGTTACTTAGCTATTCTAGAATTGAATCAATTTTATTTGAGGATTGAAATTTAATTTTAAAAGTTATGGAAAAATACAAATCAAGTAAGGAAAGTATCAATGGGAGAAACACAAGAGTCAAAGAGAGTTCTAGGGTAATGAATCCTTGTTTATTTCATCATGCAATATTATAGATTTCATGGATTTTATTGCAATTCATATGCCTAAGTCTATAAACTTAATTCCAAGTTATTTTCTCTCAAAAACAACCCTTTCTCATGCAACTGGATTGATTATTAATCTCTTAAAACCAACACAAAATTACATGGCATTAAAAATAGTCTTTAGCAACTTTTATTGTCAACCTAACTACTCTCGTGATAGATTAACAATAATTCATTGTTATAGATCAAGTTAAACATACAATCTCTCAATCATACATCTAACCTAACATGTGAAGATGGCCAATCCACAAGAATTAAACACAATAACAATGAAAAGCATAATCATTCCAACAAAACCATGAGTCTACAAAATTAACATGAATTCATAAACAATTCATCAAAACCCTAAAACTAAAGAGTTTAGCCACTCATAGCTTGAAACAACATGTTTAAGAAAAATAAACAAAGAAAGAGTGTAAAGAAAGGGAAACTCTACTGAAAAGAAGCTCTTGATTGAAGTAGCACCGTCTCGATCTCCTTGGCTCTCACGTCGGACTTCGAAGGGCACCAAGACTATCTCGTACTCTTTTCCTCTTCCTTGCAACTAACTCACTCTTTGAACCCTCACTTAATTCTTTCCTTTTTGTATCTCTTTAGGTCTGCAGCTTCCTTGCTTTGCTTTGAGTTTTCTGAATGAATTGGACTGCTGGAATCCCCCAAATTTATAGAGTTTGGCTGCCCAAAATTTTCCAAAAATACAGATTTTTCAATTAAGGAAAGCTGGCGCCACGGCTCTAGGGCTGCATCCGAAAAAAGTTTGCTCTCAAATTTTAGCACTGCGGCAGCGCCGTCTAAGTGCCGCGACGCTGTCATGCATTCACCAAGGATGCGTCGACGGAACGCCATCTCGGCGCCGCGATGCTATTCTGCGTCCTTGCTGATGCGTTTATACTTCAGCGTCGCGGCAACGCTGCCTTAGCGCCGCGGTGATATTATGCGTTTAGACTGTTGCGTTTATGCTTCAGCGCCGCGGCAGCGCCATCTCAGCGCCGCATCGCTACCCCAAAATTTGTTCTTTTGAGTTTTTCAGCTCTTTTTCGCCGTATTCTTGCTCGGTTTTGATCTTTTAGTTGTTTCATCTAATTTTCCTTGTTTTAACCTGAAAATCACTAGCAAACAAGTGAAATCTAACATAAAACTCCCTTAATTTGAGAGAATATAAAGCACTTTTCAAGTGCTTATCAATCCATGGAACCTATATTGACAACACAGGGTTGAAAGAGCAAGGTAATTATGAAACAAACACTTTTGGTAAGTTCGTTCTTTTTAAATTTCTTCAAGTTTATAAACTTAACATTTTTAAGGTCCCATAGACTATTATCTGAGGTAGCTTCTCTTAGCTTGATTCCCGTACTTCAAAGAGAACAATTCAATTCCTAGTATGTTCTCATTTGTGAAATTTGGTTTCGAGTTGGAAAATCTTAGCTTTGAGGGTGTGAATGCAGCTGTTTATTGACTCAATGTCCGCTCACTAGTGTCAATTTGCTATTTAGCTCTCTTTGATTTCATTTTGAACTCTATTGTGGTCTCTTATACAACATATATGTCCTGTGCTAGTTTAGGTCTTCTATTTGCATTATTGAGTCAAACCTTGAAGTGATAATCACAAGTTGTATTACTTGTGGTGTAGTGATAAACACTTGAAAAGTGCTTTCTATTCTCTCAAATTAAGGGAGTTTATATTAGATTTCACTTGTTTGCTAGTGATTTTCAGGTTAAAACGAGGAAAATTAGAAGAAACGACTAAAAGATCAAAACCGAGCAAGAATACCGCGAAAAAGAGTTGAAAAACTAAAAAGGGCGAATTTTGGGGATAGCACCGCGGCGTTGAAACATCAACGCATAGTTCTGGACGCAGAGTAGCATCGCGGCGCCGGGATGGCGCAGCCTCGGCGCATCCTTGTTGAACGCATGATACCGTCGCGACGCTTGGACGACGCTGCCGCGGCGCTAAAACCCGAGAGCAATATTTCTGAAATGCATTTTAGCGTCGCGGTGCTTGGACGGCACTGCCGCGGCGCTAAAACCCGAGAGCAAACTTTTTTGGATGCAACCCTAGCGCTGCAGCGCCAGCTTTCCTTAAATTTAAAATTTATATTTTTGGAAAATTTTTGGGCTGCCAAACTCTATAAATTTGGGGTTTCTAGCAACCTAAATCATTCAGAAAAATAAAAGCAAAGCAAGGAAGTTGCAGACCTAAAGAGGTACAAAAAGGAGAGAATTGAGTGAGAGTTCAAAGAGTGAGTTAGTTGCAAGGAAGAGGAAAAGAGTTCGAGATAGTCGTGGTGCCCTTCGAATTCCGACGTGAAAGCCAAGGAGATCGTGACGGTGCTACCTCAATCAAGAGTCTCTTTTCAATAGAGTTTCCCTTTCTTTACACTCTTTCTTTGTTTATTTTGCTTAAACATGTTGCTTCAAGCTATGAGTGGCTAAACTCTTTAGTTTTAGGGTTTTGATGATTTGTTTATAAATTCATGTTAATTTTGTAGACTCATGGTTTTGTTGGAATGATTATGTTTTTCATTGTTATTGTGTTTAATTCTTGTGGATTGGCCATCCTCACATGTTAGGTTAGATGTATGATTGAGAGATTGTATGTTTAACTTGATTTATAACAATGAATTGTTGTTAATCTATCAAAAGAGTAGTTAGGTTGACAATAAAAGTTGCTAAAGACTATTTTTAATGCCATGTAATTTTGTATTGCTTTTAAGAGATTAATAATCAATCGAGTTGCATGAGAAAGGGTTGTTTTTGAGAGAAAATAACTTGGAATTAAGTTTCTAGACTTAGGCATATGAATTACAATAAAATCCATGAAATCTATAATATTGCATGATGAAATAAACAATGATTCATTACCCTAGAACTCTCTTTGACTCTTGTGTTTCTCTCTTTAATACTTTCCTTATTTGATTTATATTTTCCATAACTTATAAATTTCAATTCCAATCCTCAAATAAAATTGATTCAACTCTAGAATAGCTAAGTAACTTAAACCTTCCCAATTGGATCTCCAGTGGAACGATATTCGGACTTAACCGTCTTATACTATAACTTGACCCGTACACTTGCGGTTAACACTTAAAGTACGCATCATGTAGCCTTTTGAAAATTTTCTTGATCAATTCACACTATTTAAATTATAGAACTGGTTGTGGATTGCACCTTTCCCTTGAATATGTATGCATGATGTTGGGATTCCAAATACAGGACCTTTCATTGAAATTTAGACTGCATTTTTCTATTTTAGTTAGGGTTACTTTCGTCTTTCCACCAGATGCCTCTTGAGATAATGGTAATGACAATGCTTTATATATATATATATTTTCTTGCCTGCACTTTCTTTTGAGATTTGGTTCAAGCTAACTTGTCTTTTAGTTTCCCAATTAATTTCCCAATCAATGCACAAACCTGCAAGGAAATTTATGAAACTTGTCTTTTGCTGTCTACAATCTTTGTGCTCCATGACATGGTAGTTTTCTGTTGAAGTTCTAACTCTTGTATAAGCAATAAGGTCCTAAGTTTCTGTGCTTTTTTTCTCTTTAGAAGAGTATTTTTCTGAATTTGCTTATTTTAGTAGTAGGGTCATAGGCTTTGTGTTAACTGTCATATAAATTTCAAATTCAATTCAATATATTTTGGTTTAAAATTAGTCCAATCATCATTCTAGTCAACCTTCGATTAAGTCACTAACGGTTCTGTTATCTCAAGAACTAAAATTGAATATTATTGAAATCTCAAAGACATAAATATTAGATTTTGAAACCTAGGGACCAATTAAAAACTAAACACAAAATCTAGGGACCAAAAGGTATTTCCTTTTATTTTTCTACCATTGTGCTTAATTTAGTAAGAACTAATTGACTAAAGAGTATCTAGAGTTAGCACAATCATAGATTTATAGTTTTGATATATGAAGCATATCAAGATTTGTATGATTCCATTTGCATATCTAAATGAAGTGGTTAACGGATGTTGATAGAAAGAAATAATAGTTGAAAAGAAAAAGTTTGTTATTTGCATGTTTAATAAGTATCACCCATTCTGTACGTGCAGCCAGCAGACTGAATGGAAGCAAACATGTGCAAATTTATCTTAAAACACATTTATAACCAAGTTAGTTTTGCTTTAAATTACTAAATTATCTCTGTTTGCTTGTAGTCATGTAATTTCACCTTTGAGGTTTGCATTTAATAGCATTCTTGGTTCATCTATTAGTTAGTTTTTTTTATTTATTAGTTTTTTGTGTGAGTTTAAAACGAAGAAGAAGAATAAGAGAATGAGAAATTGAAGGGGAAAGAGGGAGGAAGGATGAAAGAAAAAAAGATTGTTGGTAATCGCTAGGTGACCAACGTTGTTGGTTGGGCAAACTAATGTTATGACTTATGTCACAACAAGTCACCAAACTGAAAAGACTGAAGCAAAGAGTCAAGAGAGAGAGATCACCTATGTGATAGAGTGTCCATGGAAAGATAATTTCACTAATAACAAAGTTAAGGAATTACAACGATGTATTTATCTATAATGACACCTCAAGTACAGTGACACTCACTTAGCTTAACCTTCTAAATGACTCTTAGGCTCCCCTTGAATTTGAGACTCCCTCTCTCTGAACTTCTTGGGGCTCCCTTAAGTTTGATTATATTAGTTAGTGAAAAATAGACTCCCTCTCAAGATTGACTATCTTTCCACGGTAGGCGAAGACCTCTTCACTCCACTAGCTTAGGCTCTCCATAAGCTTGAGTTTCCCTTCAACACTAAGAACGGATTAGATCAACACAAATCACGGTTGGGCACAAAATCAATTACATCATAAACGGCTTTAATCACAAAGTTCAATACATTGAAGCACTCTTTCTCAAAACAAAAACTCAACTCAAAGATAATAACTTTTGCAAAAACGGCCAGCCATCCCAGACCAACGCCCCCAACCTGTTCCAAAACAGGCACAAAAAAGGAAAGAAATCTGCCACATGATTGTAGATAGAATTTTTCAATTAAAGAAAAATATATGGCAAAATCTATATTCCCAGAAATAAGAGATAAAAAATATATGGCAGAATCTGTATTCCCAGAAATAAGAGATAGCCAAATAACATGTAGAGACAGTATTCCCAGAAATAAGAGATAGCCAAACAAAACATATGCAGAGACATCCTGAGTAACATTGTCACTCTTAAATAAATATTGTCAACCGCCACTGATGATGAGAACTTCTATTTTGGTTGATTTATGATTATATCATTTTCATTTTGCACTCTTAAATCATTTTCATCTACTTTCATTTAAATCTTTTCAATGATATTTGATGTTAATTGTTATCTTCACTAGTTAATAGTATGACATTGGTTCAAAGTTAAAGTACCAAAATCCTATCATTTTTTTTTAGAGAAGAATAATTCAAACAATTTAATTAAAAAAAAAAAAGACATTAATTAACAATCTTGCCTATAGAAAACAAAAACAAATTTAAAAATGTATACAAATGGAATTATATATTTACATACAAATATAAAAATTTAATCCACCTTGATTTGAGGCAACTTGCAATCGTAATTGGCACTTCCATCACTTGAAGGTACTTAGGTTTCCGTTCAACTTGTTGCGACATCATTGTACTCATACAACTTGCTATCAAGATATTAAAATAAATTATTTCATTTGATATCATATTGATGAAATAAAAATGGTATAGAGATGAAGATTAGCAAGGATGACACAATATATGCTAGGGATCCAAAACTGAAGGAAGGATTATAAAAAAATAATTTTTAAAAAACAGTGATAGATACTGATATAGGACAGTGACAAACGGTGATAGACACTTATAACAAAATGATTTATCACTGATACACAATAATATTTTGCTGTATTTGAAAATATTTCAAACGGTTTTGTCATTTAAAACAATTATCCTAAATGATAATTCAATTTAATATGCATATTTCAATTGAAATTCACTCAACTTGAAAATCTTGGAAAGAGTTGGACCAACGGCTTATAGATTGGCTTTGCCAATGGAAATATCCAAGATTCATAATGTGTTTCATGTTTCAGTGTTAAGAAAATATATTCTCTATCCTACTCATGTTTTAGAAGTGCAGCCAATAGAGTTGGAAGAAGATTTGAGTTATGAGGAAAAACCAGTTCAAATACTAGATGAAAAGGAACAAGTGTTGAGGACTAAGGTGACTTGAGGACTAAGGTGATTCCATTAGTTAAAGTACTTTGGAGGAATCACAATGTGGAAGAAGCTACTTGGGAAACTAAGGAGCAAATGGTCAAAAAGTATCCACGATTGTTTTTTAGGAACTAATAGCCTACTGAATTTCGAGGACAAAATTCTTGTAAGGAGGTGGTAAATTGTAAGTCCTACTTCTATCTTCGAAAAATTGGCAAGCTAAGTAGGCAGGTGATTGAGTGGGAGATGGTTGAGAGCCTTTGGCTTGAGTGTGTGTAAGGAGGTAGTAAATTACAAGCCCTACTTCTATCTATGAAAAATTGGCAAGCTAAGTAGGCGAGTGATTGAGTAGGAGATGGTCGAGAGCCTTTGGCTTGTGTTGTGTGTGTGTGTGGCCGGAAAGAATGGTTGGCTAGGAGGTAGTCGAGTCCAAACATGAGAATTAATGTGTTTGGCAAGTGTGATGGGCTCGAAGAGACATGCGCCCATGGGTGATGGTTGGTGTGTTGAAACGAGGTTAGTAGAAAGGGTGTTGTGTTTGTGAGCTTAACTATGCAGGGGGTTGCATTTGGCAACTATGTGTTCAAGAAGGCCAATGGGGTTGACGCATGATGCTATGCGTCCAAGCAAGTCGGCCAAGGGGGCTTTGAGCAATGGTAGCCGAGAAAGGAAGCCAACTAACCTCAAAAGGATGCATGGAGGAGGCCTTGTTGCGTCCACCATTCCTTCTTGATTAAGCAAAGTTTAGACTTAAGTGTTAAGCAAGCCAGATTAGGTGTCAATTTGAGGTTAAGTGTGTCATGGGCATGTATGCAAGCATGAGGTGGCGAGCTAGGAATTTGCATGCAGAAATTTGGAAAGTCTATAAATAGAAGGGTCCAGTAGAAAAGGTTGGTGTGTGCAAATTACTCGTGCAATTTGTGATTTTCTTCGACCAAATTCTGTCAAATTGAGTCTAGTTTTACTGAGAGGGCTGTTGGAAAGAAACTCTGTGGGGAAAGACTCGAAATTT
Source organism: Citrullus mucosospermus (assembly GCA_030954485.1). Taxonomy (NCBI): domain Eukaryota; kingdom Viridiplantae; phylum Streptophyta; class Magnoliopsida; order Cucurbitales; family Cucurbitaceae; genus Citrullus; species Citrullus mucosospermus. The sequence continues at coordinate 13,937,429 of CM062064.1, forward strand.
ATCAAAAACTTGAGCTTACTCTTGCTATCGAGTAAATTGGAGCAAATCGCAAAGTTTTGAAGATATCTGACATTAGAGAAATAATTAGAAGCTGAAATTTTGAGGTAAGCTAGTTAAGACATCTACAAGTTTATAAAAGAAAGGAAACTCTAATTCTTGCTATAAATATTACTTTTAACAGCTAGAAGTGAAGGCAGTGAGTTAAGGTTGTCAGGTGAGTTTTGGAGTGGTTGTGCATGGGCTGTAGCCAAAGGTGAGAATTCATTTAAGGTTATTTGGACAAGATTTGGACGCCCGGGAGGCAGGTTGGCACCCCACAGGCCATGCAGGTGTGCATGCTGATGAGCAGGATGCGTTGGTGTTGTGTGTAGGCCGTGGGGGCGTAATAGGTGTCGCTGGTGTGCGAAGGGTGGCATTGCGTGTGCGCAGGTGTTGAGCGAGACATGTCTCGCTAACCTTGCAAAGACGCGCTACGCAGGCCGATGATGCAGGCAACACCAATGCGCGCGTGCCTTACCTATTTTGAGGTTATTTCGGTGGTTGATGTGCGGAGATTGTCGCCCATGAGGGGCAGTGTGTGCGAGGCAATAGTTCGGCATGTGGGCAGCGTGCTGTGCAAATTTTGCCTCTCATTTGAGGTTATTTTCGACTCAGTGAGTGTGCTGCAGGGCTGTTAGACACGTCTTTCCATTTTTGGACATTTTGGATAATTTTTGCTTGTCGGTAAGCCTTTTTGAGCTAAAGTGACTCGAGATATACTATGATAGAAATTTTGACAAAGGAATTATTTATTCTAGGCCGAGAAGAGCTCAAGGAAGCGTATAACCCATTAAGAGCTTAGGACAAGTTGTGAGTGACATAAATTCGTTTTAAATGATTTGTACTCACAATATTTATAAAATTTTTGGTTTATCCTGAAATTATGAGATTTCTACATGAATTGAATTTAATAAGCATGATTTAGCTTGCTTTTATTTAAAAAATGGTCCTCAATGCCGAAGTACTGGGAGAAGGCATCTGGGCAACCTAAATATAATCTCCATTGCCGAAGAAACTAGGAGAAGGCATCTGGGCAACCTGAATTGGTCCCCAATGCCAATAGACCTGGTGAAGTCCTCTAAGCAACATAATATGATCTCCAATGCTGAAGAACTGGAAGAAGGCATTTGGGCAGTCGGAATTGGTCCCCACCGATGGACTTGGTGAAGGCATATGGGTAGCCTAAATATGGTCCCCAATGTCGAAGAATTAGGAGAAGGCATCTGGACAACCTGAATTGGTTCCCAATGCTGATGGACTTGGTGAAGGCATATGAGCAGACTGAATTATAATTTCTACGTGCAAATAGAGGGAGATTTGATGCTATGGTATTGAGATTATTCGACATTGGATATGATGAGGTTGTTTTCGACGTTGAGCAGCGTAGAGATGGCTCCGCCTCAACTAAGGAAAATCTTTAAGCATATACAAATGTTTTAAGCTTTTAATGCTTTACTATTTGAATGATGAGCATGATTTTATTGAGTTTTTAAGCCAAAAATAGTTTTCAAATCTTGTTACTCACTGGGCTATTTAGCTCATGCTTTCAAATGTTTTCTACTTTTCAGGTAGCGAGAGGAACTGGGATGCTTAGCCTACTCATCGAACTCATTTGAATTTGCTGTTTAGTTTTGAAATTTGTAAATATTTTATACTTAAGACCTAACATTATACATATTGGGATCTAAGAGAGTGGTATTGTGTATAAGACTTTGAGATAGTTTTATAAAGGTTTATTTTGAGATTATCATTCATAGCCTGGATGTAAGTTATACTTTTATGCTTGGTTGAGTTGTGCTTGAAAGTTGAGTGACAATAGATGTTGTTGATTGCACACATTAAGTGTTAACCGCAAGTGTACAAGTCAAGTGATAATATAAGACGGTGAATTCCGAATATCGTTCCACTGGAGATCCAATTGTGAAGGTTTAAGTTATTTAGCTATTCTAGAGTTGAATCAATTTTATTTGAGGATTGGAATTAATATTGTGAGTTAAGGAAAATATAAATTAAATAAGGAAAGCAATAAAGTGAGAAACACAAGAGTCAAAGAGAGTTCTAGGGTAATGAATCCTTGTTTATTTCATCATGCAATATTATAGATTTCATGGATTTTATTGTAATTCATATACCTAAGTCTAGAAACTTAATTCCAAGTTATTTTCTTTCAAAAACAACCATTTCTCATGCAACTCGATTGATTACTAATCTCTTGAAACCAATACAAATTACATGGCATTAAGAATAGTCTTTAGCAACTTTTATTGTCAACCTAACTACTCTTCTGATAGATTAACAAAAATTCATTGTTACAGATCAAGCTAAACATACAATCTCTCAATCATACATCTAACCTAACATGTGAAGATGGTCAATCCACAAAATTTAAACACAATAACAATTAAAAGCATAATCATTCCAACAAAACCATGAAAGTCTACAATATCAACATGAATTCATAAACAAATCATCAAGACCCTAAAACTAAAGAGTTTAGCCACTCATAGCTTGAAGCAACATATTTAAACAAAATAAACAAAGAAAGAGTGTAAAGAAAAGGAAACTCTTCTGAAAAGAGGCTCTTGGTTGACGTAGCACCGTCAAGATCTCCTTGGCTCTCACGTCGGAATTCGAATGGCACCACGACTATCTCGGACTCTTTTCCTATTCCTTCCAACTAACTCACTCGTTGAACTCTTTTATGAACTCTCACTCAATTCTCTCCTTCTTGTGGCTCTTTTAGTCTGTAATTTTATGCTCTGAATGATGATTAGGGCAGTGATAACTTGTAGAAATACAAGTTATTATAGTCACTATTTGATTTAATTAGATTAACTTTGGAGCTAAACGCATGATTTTGGTAGTTAAATGATGAAAAATGTATCATCATGCGTTGGCACTACTTACAAAAGAAAATATCTGAAAAACGATGCGCTTTTATGTTTCTAACGCAGGGTTAAGAAGAAAAGAAGCGCGAAGCATGAAGAAACGAAGCTGCTGCGAGAATAAGTGGAAACCTGCATCGAGCCCAGGCGTTGAGACCATGCGTTGAGAAAAAGTAGATACAGACGCATGGCCAAAAGCTGTCATATCAATATGCAAAAGGATAACACGCTATCAGAATATGGCAGAATAAATGGGCCGACGACGTAAAAAGTCTGCGCAGCAGGGCATGGAATTTAATGTAAAGGTGTCAGGTCATCATAAGTTTCAACTTTTCGACGCCTATAAATAGCCCAAAGCTTCTCCATTCAAAAGAGGGAGAGACCAGTTCAAGAGGCGAAAGTTCTGCACTTTTTCTCCTTCACCATAACCAGCTTCCATTTCGAGCTCTTCTGAGAGAAGGATTCTGAGCATCATCAGAGTCATCTCCCAGTGAGTGAGAATCTCCACCCTATGGAATATATGTATCAGATAGCAACCATCTCAAGCCTCCATGAAGCAAGACGTTGCCAGTGGCGGCTTGACGCTCTTCATCTCTATTTTATTTCCATTTCTCTCCTTCTTGCTTATATTTTGTTAATGACATTCGAGAGAATGATTTATTTCATTAATATAAATTTGATTGACTATCATCTTCCATCCATTTCCATATTAAATACTTTACATCATGTTATATAAATGCTAAATGAGTTAAATGCTAAAAGCTAGTTTTTCTTGAGCAATTCTGAGTATGTTACATCCTGGTTAATGCATATTTTTAGCTTGCATAACGTTGTCTGACAACCAAACGTAGTAAGCATGATTGTCGAGCTTGAGAGAGTGGATAGTTAATCTTTAGCATTAATTAATACTAGATGAGTTGCAGAGATGTAGTTCATCTTTTGCCAAAACAAACTTACCATGCGTCTTAGAGATAAGATAAATGTGGCGTCGAAACATCGAGAGATGGATTCACACACGCAGTTTGTAGGTATATAATTGTACTTGGAAAGTTTAGGTAACGACTAGCTCTTGCGTTCAACTCTACTTTCACCGCATGGTCCCATCCATTCTCAACGCATGCTATCTGACGCATTGTTTCATATGACTACCCAACGCCGCGTCCATTCCATTAATAGTAGTAGGAAATTCTTTTCATTCTTTTTGTATAGTTTAGATACACAAACAACAAACGCACATATATTACTTGTACAGTCATTGCATAGTCATACATTTAGTCTCAACGCCTAATTATTACAAATCCCTGCGTTCGACCCTAAACTCACCAGGAAAACCTATAAATACTTATACTTGGGTCTTTATAGGAAAACTTGCTTAGTCATGATCACATCTAGAGTATTTCTCAACGCATACTTGTACGGAAATGACAAATCTGTTTTTGTGCAACGAGCTAAGAAAATTCAATTCAATTAGAAGTTAAACGAACAAAAATCCAGCGAACAGGCAGCTGGAAACCCCCAAATTTATAGAGTTGGCCACCAAAGAAAACTTTCCAAAAATACAATTTAATCATTAATGGAAACTGGCACTGCGGCGCTGCCATTTAAGGAAAGAGAGCGTCGCGATGCTACCGAATTTTCACAGACAGCACCGCAGCACTGCTGTTGTGCTGCGGCAGCTTTGCTCTCGGGTTTTAGCACAGCGGCGCTGCCCCAATTATGACAGCTTTGTTATTTTCTTCTCTTTTTCACCGTATTCTTGCTCGGTTTTGATCTTTTGGCTTTTTCTTTAATTTTCCTCATTTTAACCTGAAAACCACTAGCAAACAAGTGAAATCTAATATAAACTACCTTAATTTGAGAGAATAAAAAGCACTTTTCAAGCGCTTTTCACCACCCCAAACTTAGAGATTTGCTAGTCCCGAGCAAAGAATAAAATCAAATAATAGGGAGTTTAGATGAAATAATGTGCAATTGACTTATGTCTCAAAGAATAGCATTTAAAGTTTAAGTAGAAACATACAAGCATATCTATATTGTTATAATCATTCAAGGTCAAATCTTGCTATCTCCCATGTGTGTGTGTGCAAGCCTCCTTCAATTTAAAATGGTAGAACTCAAATTAGGACTTAAGAGAGTTTCTTTAGTTTTCCCCCTACTCTAGCTCATGCACCAATCTTCAAGCATTCATACATTTCAAATGAGTAATATGTCCACTAATGTTCCTTTCAATCATATATATATATATATATATATATATATTTTTTTTTTTTCTCTTTCATGGGCCCTTAACTTGCATTCTTTTACCTAGGGGCACTAGCTTTCACACATTTATTGTAGGGACTCGTACCTAGTCAATTCCCAGGCGTCCTTACTGATCACAGCAAAGGCAGCTCTTTTTACCCCTATCCATGCATATTCATTATAAGTTTAAATTTAAAAAGATAGGCAAATAAAGCTCATACATTTTTGTATACATTTTTTTCATTTTCTCAAAGGCATGTATACTCTTTTCTTTTTCCTTAGTCTAAGATTACAAACTATCATGCATTTCTACTCTCTAACCAGTGGGGCCTTTTGGAGTGACAACCAAATACACCCAACTTAATCCTTTTTTCAGTTAAAGATTCTAAATTAAAGTGGCTACGTGCTCAAGAATATGGGAGACTTTAAGAGGGACTTAAATGAATTTAACTCAAGATAATGCTATTCTATTTCCACAATAAGTCATCTATTATGCAAATTCAAATCTCATCATGGGCAATCAACATCAAGGCACACAACCATAACAACATTCACATTAGCTTTAAAAGCTCCAAAATCTTCAAAATTTTTTTCAAAATTAACATGCATATGATCATTAAAACCTTCACTAACATGCATAGCAGGATAAGAAAACACACAAAAGTACGAGTGACACCTCCCAACCCAAACTTAGAATCATGCATTGTCCCTAATGCATAAGAGCATCTAACAAAGAAAGAACAAGCCTAGGAACAAGCGGGAAGCCACCAAACAGGTTTGGTGTAAGGAGTACTTTGTGTGATAAACTGATCCTGAGAGATAAAGCATATGAGGGACTCAAATATTTATTGAAAATAAAATAAAAAGAAAAGTAAAGAAAGCAATAAAATTGGGTTGCCTCCCAATAAGCGCTTGGTTTAACGTCTTCTAGCGAGACGGAGCTCACAAATCACGGTGGATCCCAAGGTGGTTTCTTCCTTTCATGCTTTGGATCACCTACAACTTTTAGTTTTCGCCTACATTTACACTCACAAACATATTCATTAGCATTTAGTGAGTTAGTTAACAAATCATTATCAAATTGGACATCATCTATTCTAATGTAGTCAATGATCATTAAGGAGTCATTATTCTTAGATTTTACCGGACTCACCACTTCATTTTTAACATGCTTCTCCATGATTTGTTCATAATTCATTATAGGTTTGGGAAGCATGCAAGAAGAACTAGGAGAATTATCACAATTAAAAACATGCTTCATAAGATATTCTACTTTAACATCAAGCATGTCATTAGTCTTACCATTCAAAGGAGGCTTATCATGCATAGAGTTCTTAATAGAAGAGAGAGGTGATGTTACCTTTGTGCTTGGCTCATGATGCACATACCTTTCTACATCCGGGTGCTTAGGGGTTTTATAAATGTCGAATGTTACCTCCTCATCGTTAAGGCAGAATGTGAGCTTTCCATCTTACACATCGATGAGGGCCCTTCTGGTGGCCAAAAATGGTCTCCCAAGGATTATGGGAACTTCGGCATCTTCCTCCATGTCTAATATCACAAAATCCACCGAGAAGATAAACTTGCCTACCTTAACCAAGACGTCCTCCAAAATGCCCTAAGGATGAACAAATGATCGATCGGCCAAAAGCAAAGATATGGTAGTTGGTTGCACCTCTCCACCATTAAGCTTCCTAAACATAGATAAAGGCATTAAGTTAATAGAAGCTGCAAGATCACAAAGTGCTTTAGTAACCTTATTATTGCCTAAATGACAAGGATAGAGAAACTCCCTGGATCCTTTAGTTTTGGAAGCAATTTCCTTTGTAGTGTCACACTACATTCTTTGGTTAGTGCAACCATTTCATAGTCTCCATACCTTTCTTCTTATTAACACCTCCTTCTTGAACTTGGCATACATAGACATTTGTTCTAATGCCTCTGCAAAAGAAAGGTTAATTTCCAACTTTTTGAATATGTCTAAGAACTTAGAGAATTGAGCATCAATCTTTTTCTTTTGAAATCTTTGAGGAAAAGGTAAAGTGTTAGGAATAAAAGAAGTAGAGTGAGAAGTACTCCGTATGTTTGATTTTGATTTCTCTTTTTCCTTAGATGCCTTCTCTTTTAATGGAACATCCTCTTCTTGTGGAGGTTCATCATCTTCTTATGGAGGCCTATCATCTTCATCATTGATAAAGGGAGTAGATAGCTTTTTCCCAATCCTCAAAGTCACGGCCTTGCATTCTTCCTTCGGGTTTCTTTCGGGGCAACTAGGGAACTTACCCTTTTGCATTTTTTGGAGGGAAGTTGTCATTTGACTAAGTTTAACCTCCAAGTTTTGAATTGTCTTACCTTGGCTTTGAATGGTGCTTGAAATAGCTTGGACCGAATTCTCCAATGTGGTTGTCCTTGATCTTGACTCTTTGACAAAGTCAAGCATTATGTCCTCTAGTGATGATGTCTTTGCATTCCTCGCTCCATTGAATCATTGAGGTGCTTGCAACACATTCTTGTTGCTAGCATATGAGAAATTCTCATGACTCCTCAAGTTGGGATGATAGTGAGTCGGGAGTTGTTGTTGACCTCGGTATTGTCCTCTATCTACATAATTGGCCACTTCTAACTCACTAAGCTCTTGTTGACTTGCCATGGCCGCAAGGGAAGCTATGGATGATGGACTTACTTGAGCTTGGCTTCCTTGAGACAGTTTAGATAAAGCATTAGTTAGAGAAGCCAATTGAGCTTTTAGAGAACTTACCTCATCCATCTCATATCGTCCTGTGGCTTTTGGGATAATTGGATAAGACCGTTCACATGGCCAATTGTACGATGTAGTAGCCAAGTCTTCTAATATGGTATATGCCTCTTGAGCATTCTTTGAAAAAATTGAGCCTCCGGCGGTTGCATCTAGAATGGATTTGGTTGAGCTTGCTAATCCATTGTAGAAGAGTTGAATTTGCAACAAATCTGGGTAATTATGTTGCGGGCATCTTCTCAAGAGATGCTTATACCCCTCCCAAGCCTCATATAGTTGTTCATCGTCTAGTTGGCAGAATGTTCCAATCTCCGTCCTTAGTATTTGAGATTTAGCCAGTGGAAAATATTTGTTCAAGAAAGATTGAGCTAAGATCTCCCATGTGGTGATACTATCCGAAGGAATGGTTTCCAACCAATCTTTTGCACAGTCCTGTAAAGAGAAAAGAAAAAGTCTTAGCATAATAGCATCATTAGAAACGCCATTCATCTTTACCGTTCCGCATATTTCTAAGAAAGACCGTAAGTGCTTGTGAGGATCTTCATTAGTTCTTCCTCTAAAGGCTAGCTCTCTAGCCATGTGGATCAACTTTGGTTTTAATTAAAAATTGTTGACATTCATGGGCACAATCATTATGCCGGGTTGATTTGCTAGTAATGTCGGTTGGAAGTTGTCCCGAATTGCCTTTGGTATCTCCTCCGCCATCTCCTCGATGTGATTGTGTTGAACCCTTAGATTTCTTCTACACGTCCTTTCAATCTCGGGATCAAGAGGGAGAATATTAGTATTGTCTCGAGGCATAAACTGACAAAAAAATAAAATAAAATAATATAAAATATAAAATATAAAATACAATAAAATGAAATAAAAATAAATAAATAATCAACCAAATAATATACACCTCAAATTAAGATCTATCAATTCTAATGAATATTAAATAACAAAAACCGTTCTTTGGATCCCCGACAACGGCGCCAAAAACTTGATTGCGCACTTTAAGTGCTAACCGCAAGTGTAGGGGTCAAGTTATTATATAAGACGGTGAAGTCCGAATATCGTTCCACTAGAGACCCAATTGTGAAGGTTTAAGTTACTTAGCTATTCTAGAGTTGAATTAATTTTATTTGAGGATTGGAATTAATATTGTGAGTTAAGGAAAATATAAATCAAATAATGAAAGCAATAAAGTGAGAAACACAAGAGTCAAAGAGAGTTCTAGGGTAATAAATCCTTGTTTATTTCATCATGCAATATTATAGATTTCATGAATTTTATTGTAATTCATATGCCTAAGTCTAGAAACTTAATTCCAAGTTATGTTCTCTAAAAAAATAACCCTTTCTCATGCAACTTGATTGATTACTAATCTCTTGAAACCAATACAAATTACATGACATTAAGAATAGTCTTTAGCAACTTTTATTGTCAACCTAACTACTCTCGTGATAGATTAACAACAAATCATTGTTATAGATCAAGTTAAACATACAATCTCTCAATCATACATCTAACCTAACATGTGAAGATGACCAATACACAAAAATTAAACACAATAACAATGAAAAGCTTAATCATTCCAACAAAACCATGAAAGTCTACAATATCAACATGAATTCATAAACAAATCATCAATACCCTAAAACTAAAGAGTTTAGCCACTCATAGCTTAAAGCAACATGTTTAAACAAAATAAACAAAGAAAGAGTGTAAAGAAAGGGAAATTCTACTGAAAATAGGCTCTTGGTTGAGGTAGCACCGTCACGATCTCCTTGGCTCTCACGTCAGAATTCGAATGGTACCACGACTATCTCGAACTCTTTTCGTCTTCCTTGCAACTAACTCACTCTTTGAACTCTTTTATGAACTCTCACTCAATTATTTCCTTATTGTGGCTCTTTTAGTCTATAATTTTATGATTTGAATGATGATTACGGCGGCTGGAAACCCCCAAATTTATAGAGTTGGCTACCCAAGAAAACTTTCCAAAAATACAATTTTTTTCATTTATGGAAACTAGAGTCGCAGCGCTGCCATTTAAGGAAAGCGAGCGTCGTGGCGCTGGTCCATAGCACTGCGGCATTACCGAATTTTCATAGACAGCGCCACAGCGCTGTTGGAAAGCGTCGTGGCAGATTTGCTCTCGGGTTTTAGCCCGCAACGCTACCCCAATTGTGGCGACTTTGTTATTTTCTTCTCTTTTTCATCGTATTCTTGCTCGATTTTGATCTTTTGGCCTTTTCTTCTAATTTTCCTCATTTTAACTTCAAAACCACTAGCAAACAAGTGAAATCTAATGTAAACTCCCTTAATTTTAAAGAATTGAAAGCACTTTTCAAGCGCTTTTCAGTTGTGAGGAGTTGATGTCTGCTGTTTTTGCGTCTCTTTACGAGTTAGGAGGGTAACTGGGGAGGGTGTGTCACACTAGTGGTAGGCCCAAATGAGTTGTTGTGTAGGCTAAGCACCCCGGTTTCACTCACTCCCTGGAAAACAGAAAAAACAAAGGAAAACATGAGCCACGCATATGCCTTCTCCGTGTCTTTCAACATTGGGGGTCATTTCTATATTTAGGTTACCCATATGCCTTCTCCAAGTTCTTCAGCATTGAGAACCATTTCTATATCTAGGCTGCCCATATGCCTTCTCCGAGTCCTTCGACATTGGGAGACTTTCAAAAACATAATCCAAAAATATAATGTGTTTTTTGAAATAACATGATAAAAGTACACGAGTTTTTGTCATTTCAAACCTTAACAAATTCATCATCAAACATCATGCTTTCATAAAATTATAGATTAATACATAGCATGCCTTTCATAAAACCTATTTAACAACTAGCATGCTTCGAATAATTTCCAAAAAACACATAATATACACTTACATCGAAACTCATGCTTACTTTCAAGTGAATACTCATTGTTGCACATTAAAACTCATGTAAAGCATAAATGTAATAACATGCTTTCAATCATAATTATGTATCATGAAAACTTTGTATAAAGTAAAGCTCATTTTGAATAAAATTGTCACTCACTACTTGTCTTGGGCCCTTAATGGATTATACGCTTTTCCTAGCTCCTCTCAGCCTGAAATGATTTAATTCCCTTTGTTAGATTCCCTAAAATTTTCATTAGTGTATAGCAAATAGATCTTAAACATTAATATTTAGCTCACTAGCGAGACCAAACTTAATAACAGAATCCATCGATTAGCGAGATTTAGACAACCAGCGAAACCAGAACTAACGAAACCAAGCAACCAACGAAACTGTACCGACGAAACCAGTCGACTAGCGATATTCACCTGACCAGCGAGACCAGCGACACCAACGAGATTTTGTCTCGCTCCACGCCCCAGTGTCGTCCTTTCCCATCAAAACCTATCTCACACAGCTTCTATTTCCGTTTCTAACTGCTAAAAGTAGCATTTCCAGCCCAAATTAGAATTTCCTTCCTCTTACAAACCTGTACAGAAATGGGTTTTCTAGCTTACCTCCAAATTTCAGGGACTATCTTCTCTTCATTCGCTGGATATTTCAATTTTACTCCACCCTACTCTAGATTACTTGAGAAATCCAAACAAGTCACCTCCACCTATAATTTAACCTATTTCGCTTCACATTCATCTTAACCATCCTTCACAAAAGTTGTTGAAAAATGAATTAACTCACTAACCTCAAATTTTCAGCCCCAAAATCGATCTCTTCTGCTCATTGTTCTCCAAATACTAGACCTTGCGCAAATTGCTCGGGTTCCAAACTAACCTCGGTTTTGCTTCAATTTTCACCAAGATATCTTTCAAACTTCTACCCGAATCGACCTTGATCTCCTTCTTCTTTCTCTTCTTGACGCCAAGATGCAAAGTTATGAGTCGATTTGAGTTTGGAAAATGATGAATGTCGGCATCACAATCGGTTCACCGACTCAAATTCCCTTTTTTTTTTTAATTTTTTTTATCTTCACTAATCCAGTAGCTTAAACAATACCTTCTTTATTTCCTTTTACTAATAATAATTACACTATAATAGCAATTCTAATAATAATTAAAGTTCTTAATTACATCTTTCCACCTCGGTTCGAACGGCGACACTCTTCTTAAGTCTTTTACATACTAGTTGATATTTCAAAATAAATTCCAAGTTAAATTTATCTCATAATGATTTAGAATTCACCTTACTCCACAAGTATATCTTCCTCAGCTTTCCTTTCATTCTCCCTTCAACCTAAATAAAAGAAAGCAAATAAGTCCACAACAATATTACGTACTTAGGTTAAGTACTTAGAAACGAAAGTAGGGTTTACAAAATTAAAATAAGTTTTTTTTCTTTTAAATATTATCAATAAAAAATTTCCAAATAGAGCTAATTCGTGTACATAGTTTTAACAATAAATGAAAGTTTGAAATGAATCAAATCAAATTAATTACTCTGTCAAAACTCACAAATTAAATTTAAAAAGTATTAAAACTATAATGTCATTTTTCTCTAAATTCCTATGAATTTCATTTATATAGTATATAATTTATTAAATGTGTACATACGTATGTGAATTTTCTTTCAATAATTGATGGTTTGAAGAAAAGCTTCATACAAAACTTGTTTTGTTCTTAAAATTAGCAATGAATTTTGAAAACTATGATTTCTAATTGGAACAATTTTTTATGCAGCAAATTATAAATTTATTTAATTTTTGTTTAAACTAAAATATGTGTAACACATAATATATTATCAATTTTACATATTGTTAAATTATAATCTAGGAAAATTTGAGATCCTACTTCTTGTTTTTTAAAAATTTGATTTAGATTATATATACACATATATCAAAAAAATGTCAATATACAAATTTTAGAAATCTTGTTAAGCATCTTGGCAACAATTTCCCCTGATTCATTTCCTGATAATTTTTTTTTAATTAATTCATTAAAAAAAGCTTACCAAGAAATTCAATTTACAGAATCTTAGCGGTAAATGGAAAAATTTACAGAATCTTGGCAACAATTTCCCCTGATAATTTGTTGGGTATGAAAAATTGTGTTGTTTACCAATTTCATAATTAAATACTAAAATCCCATTTTGTAACCATTTCGATTTTTGTTTTTGCTTTTGAAAATTAAGCCTATGGACACTACTTCCACCTCTAAATTTCTTGCTTTATTGTTCAGTTTTTACCAAAAATGGTTACCAATGAGACCTAAATTCTTTAGCCAAATTAAAAAAACAAAATCAAGTTATTTGAAATTACTTTTAAGATTGAGAAATTGTTTTAAATGACAAAACTGTTAAAAATATTTACAAATATAGAAAAATTTTACTTTACATCCATGATAGACTGTGATATACCCAAGATATCACATAGATAGTTTCAACAGTTTTGTCATATTTGAAAACATCCCTTTTAATTTTTTTTTTTTAAATAATGACATGTTTATAAGCTTAATTAATTTTCGAAAATCTAAAAACAGATTGTTAAACATAACGTATTTTTTAACATTGTAATTTGCTTCCTAAAAGACTAAAACTTGCCATGAAAATAAATATCTAAACAACACAAATTCTATTTTTTATTGTTTTTTTTAATCAAATCCCATTCTCAAATTAAAACTTATAGTTGCAATTAGATAAAATTGAAAGTATGAAATTACCATAACTCATTCATCATCTTAAAATTGAGTCAATCGGTAATTTAACCAAACATAGAAGTACCTTCACAATATATTTTTCAATAGTCGAAATGTGCATTCAACTCGTAAATAATTCTCAATCAACTCGTAAATAGCCGAAATGTGCATTCAGCTGGCATCAAGTATATACTATTAACCTTGAGATCAAAGTCTCGATCTTCTACCCCACATATTGTTGAAAATAAAAAATAATAATAACTCCTAAATAACCAAAACAAATTACTAATAAAATAACAACTGAGTTTGAAACATAAATACTCTTGGGCTTTAACCCCATCTTCAGGCCCAAGTTTGAAGGCTTTGTAGAATTTTTTGCACGTTAGTTTTCCAATCACCACAAACGTGTCTGCACTTAAGATGAAAAATTCCACTTCAATTTTCTCCGGCCTTCATTTCCATGCAATTTCCAGAAAACTCAAATCTCTCTCTCTCTGGTTTTGATCATTCAACAAGAACGTAATTTCTTCTCCTCTCTTTTCTTCTCAGATGATCGACAATGCACATCTAAAATGTAGAACTGTATTTTTTTAATTCAATTTTGAATTATTTATAATTGCCTCAATATGACTAATTATTTGCTCTTTTATTATGACATTGACCTCAACCTTAACCATAATTATTAAATATTACCATATTTAGAATAATATCAAAATAGTTGGTCAAGGTTCATCATAATATGCTCGTTCATTTTATTCATATTCACAAAGATATCGTATTTGCTCATTGTAAAATTTATAATATCTTTCTTGATATTGCTACTACCTTGCTCAAGGACGATCAAGAATCAAGTTGAGGATGATTTCTTAGCTCCTAAAAAGAGCTATCTTTCATAGCCTTATTCGAGCTCGTTTCATAATTTTATCGTGCTATTCTTTGAAATTGGCAAGTTTTGAGCATTAAGGTAGTGAGACGGACCATCAAGGTCAATTTGACAAACGGAGCTCTAGAAGCATAGACCATGTGAAGGGGTCAAAATGACCAAAATACCCCTTGGAGCGTAGTTGCCTTGTATCTAACACTCAACTTTACGCTATCAACCAGAAAGCAGCTTTCCTTGCAGTGTCGCGATGCCCCAGGGAAACACAACGATGCTCTGGATTTTAATGAAAATGAAAAGCGCGCACGTGTGCTCAAGCGTAGTGCGCAACATCCCTATGCTCGAGACTAGCGGTACGATTTCTTCACCTAGTGTAGCGACACTGCTTATGAGTATCCAAACTTCTGCCTCCATTGCTGATCCCTGAATATGCCGAATCTCATCTTCCCATCCTTAATCCTCTCAATTTTCCTTTCTAATGATGGATAAATGAGCATGCAACAGAAGTTAATTTGATCAATTTTCACTCTAAGATGCTCAATTTAGAGGATTAAACATGCAATTAAGAAGAAAAACCAAAGTTTCAAGAACACTTACCCTTGAAGTTCCAAATTCTCCTTCAATTCTTGATGAATTTCAGCACCACTTGGCTGTAGACCACAACAAGAGTCTTCTCTACTATTCTCTAGGCTTAGATTGGATGGTGGGATCCAAATTTGTGGTGAATTTGAGAAAGAATGAAGGTTGAGAAGAAGATGAACAATGGATAGAATTGTGCAAAATTAACCCTTAATTTAACAAAATTCTTAACCATTTTTATGTCAAAATCATCTCTATTTATTAAAGAATAACATGCAATCCAATTGCATCAAAATTTGACAACACAAAATGGTTAATTTGTTGGTTAATTGTGAAGAAGACAACCAAGCTCCTAGCTTAGTTAGTGGGAAAATCCAATCTTCAAAAATCAATTTTAAAATTAATTTTCAATGAATTTCCAAAATTGAATTAAAATTGATTTTTAATTTCAAAACGATAATTAAATAATTAAATAAAAAATAATTTAATATTTAATGAATTAAATATTATTTTAATATTATTTTAATGTTATTTTCCCACTTGTCCCGATTTTTCTAAAAAAAAAACCGATATGAATCCCTATTCATATAATTAACTCTATTTGTACGTTTAATTGGTAATTAAACATCGATATATCGTATATATCTGACTTTCATTCCTTATGCCAAGATTTGAACGATTCAAACTTATTCACCACATTATCTAAGATTTTAGTCCATTTATGAGCTAGTAGAGGGACCTAATGAACCTACAGATCATGAGCTCCAACGATCCGAGATTAACCGATCAAACTCTTTAACCTAGTTAACCAACATTTGTTAACTAACGGGACACTCCACTAAAGCCCGTAGCTACACTCTCCTCACTGTAGATATATTTGTGTCCATTTGATATAACCGTCATCGATAAGTCAATCCTTCACAGGTTGTTCATAACTTCATCTAGGTCAAATACCGATTTACCTCTGAGTTACATATTTTCTCCTTAAGTACCATTGTCCCTCTAATGAACAATTGATTTAGGATCTAATCACTAAATCCATTCCCTCTCGGGCCAGTGAGAGGATGGGGCCCCTTGTTCAAGTCCTGGGAACCACACTTAAGAGAACAACCTCTCTTCTATCCCTAAGTTGGGTAGGAGTGAATTCCGTCTTGCAAATTATATGTTCCCAACTATCTACCTGGTCTTATCCCTGAAATGGGAGGAATGTTGAGCAGCGCTATTGAGCTTACTCTTACCTATGTAGATCAAGAGATAATTCTGAATAAATAGGAGTTCATAAATAGCTCAAGATTCAGATCAAGTTATCTAGGTCATCGATAAGTGAAATTAATCAGTGTTAATCGTAAACGGTGTTAATACGTAACAGTAATTATTTCAAGGTCAGTCTTACACAATCTCATTATGTAGAATACCTCCGCTCACATGTCTCTACATGAGCAAATCAGAATCACTTCATTTATGACACTTTACAACATTTGTAACAATCATGAAGCGGGCTGTATTCAATAGTGTCTCTAGGAAGAGGTACCCAACCTGATCCATGTACTATAGACTATTGAGGCTACTTACTCGAACTTGATCCTGTTTATGTCTCCACATAAAGTCCAAGTACTCATGATAGTAGCCAAGGGTTTGTAGTTTAATTGGATTTAGAGTTGATAAATAATTAATTCACTTGAATAACTTCATATGTACTAAAAATCACCTATTTACAAAAACTACGAGTTTTAGGACATACAACCCAACAAACTCCCACTTGGACTAAAACTCCTAGTGGGTTACAATAAAGTTGAGTACAGTAAGAGAAATCTAAATAGAATAAACTAGGGCATCCCATACCCACAATTTCTCCCACTTGCCTTATTTATTCTACTCGTAGTCCTAAACTCTTCAAGTGGCCCTCAAAAACAGTAGCCGGAAGGGCCTTTGTAAATGGATCAGCAATGTTGTGCTAAGATGCTATTTGTTTCACAATAACGTCTCCTCTCTGCACAATTTCTCTGATGAGATGGTATTTGCACTCAATATGCTTTCCGCGCTTATGACTTCTTGGTTCTTTGGAGTTCGCTACTGCCCCACTGTTATCATAATGTAAAGTGATTGGTAGATGCATGTCTGGAACAATTTCCAAAATCTTTGAGGAACTTCCTAAGCCATACTGCTTCTTTGGCTGCCTCGCATGCAGCAACATATTCCGCTTCCATTGTGGAGTCGGCAATGCAACTCTGCTTAATACTTCTCCACACTACTGCTCCTCTGTTAAGAGTGAATACCGATCCCGAAGTAGATCTCCTTGAGTCTATATCGGTTTGAAAATCGAAATCAGTGTATCTGGTAAGGATCAAATCCTTATTTCCATACACTAGCACGTAGTTCCTCGTTCTCCTTAGATACTTGAGGATATTCTTAACGGCAATCCAATGTGCAAACCGGGATTGGACTGATACCTACTGACAATTCCTACTGCAAAACATATGTCTGGTCGTGTACATAGCATTGCATACATCAAACTCCCAACAGCTGATGCGTATGGAACTCGTCTCATATCCTCAACCTCTTGAGGTATTTTAGGACATTGTTCCTTTGACAAATGTATTCCATACCTAAAAGGTAAAAGACCTCTCTTGGAATCTTGCATCTTAAACCTAGACAACACTTTGTCTATATAATATGCTTGAGACATAGCTAGCGTTCTATTCTTATGGTTCCAAACTATTTGGATCCCGAGAACATACTGAGCTTCTCCCATATCTTTCATTTGAAATTGAGTTGCTAGCCAATTCTTAATGTCAGTAAGATATCCTACATTATTCCCAATAAGTAAGATATCATCTACATATAGAACAAGAAATGCTATAGTGGAATTTGATGATCCTTTTATATACACAAGGTTCATCAACATTTTGTTCTAAGCCATAAGATTTGACTGCAGTATCAAATCTCATATTCCAGGATCTGGATGCTTGTTTTAATCCATAAATGGATCTATTCAGCTTGCAAACTTTTTGCTCCTGACCTTGTTCTATGAACCCTTCTGGTTGGACCATGTAGATGTTCTCTTCAAGATTGTCATTTAGGAAGGTAGTCTTGACATCCATTTGCCAAATTTCATAATTATAAAAAGTGGCAATGGATAAGAGTATCCTTATTGATTTTATTATAGCAACAAGTGAAAAGGTTTCTTCATAATCTACCCCCTCTACCTGGGTATAACCCTTTCCTACTAACCGGGCTTTATAAGTCTATACCTTCTCCATATGGTCTCGTTTACGTTTGTAAATCCATTTAAAACCGATAGGTCTTACCTCATCAGGTTGATCTATAAGTTCCCAGACTAAATTGAAGTACATAGACTCCATTTCGAGGTTCATGGCTTTGATCCACTAATCTCGATCAACATCATTCATTGCCTGTTTATAGGTCAATGGATCCTCTAAGCCATCATCAGGTATGGTGACTTCGGTTTCAGCTAAACCTAAATAGCGGTTGGGCTGTCTAACCAACCCTCCCACTACATCGAGGCTCTCTCAACTCTTGAGATGGACGTGACAGACTAGATGTGCTTGGTTTATCAATAACTCTTGTTGATTGGCCAGTTTGATCAACAATTTTTTGTGATCTATCTGTAGCATCTTTTGAAATCTCTTCCAATACTAGATTACTACGTGGTTTATGATCACGTATGTGGTCTTCCTCTAGGAATGTGGCATTTGTCGATACAATTACCTTTTCATCTTGAGGATCATAAAATAGACCACCTCTCGTTTCTTTATGGTATCTTATAAATAGGCATAATTTTGAACGATGTTCCAATTCTTTAGGATTTTGCACCAACACATGTGCTGGGCAACTCCAGATCCGGAAGTGACGTAAACTAGCTTTATGCCCTGTCAATAACTCATAAGGTGTTTCTAAAACACTCTTAGAAGGAACATTATTCAAAATATAAACCGTTGTCTCCACTGCGAATCCTCAAAACGAGTTAGGCAACGATGCGTAACTCATCATCGAACGAACTATGTCCAACAAGGTTCTGTTTCTCCTTTCAGATACTCCGTTCTGCTGTGGTGTACTAGGTGCAGAGAGTTGAGACTTAATTCCATGTTCTATCATATAGTCCTGGAATTTTAAGTCCATATATTCTCCACCTCGATCAGATCGAAGTGTTTTAATAGTTTTACCTAATTGGTTCTCATCCTCGGTCTTAAATTCCTTGAACTTTTCAAGGGTTTCAGATTTATGATGAATTAGGTAAATATAACCGTACCTTGAATAATCATCAATAAAGTTGATGAAATATTCATACCCTCCTTGAGCCCTTACATTCATTGGTCCACAAAGGTCCGAATGCACGAGTTCTAAGGGTTCTTTAGCTCGAAGACCTTTTCCAGAAAAAGATCTCTTTGTCATTTTTCCCTTAAGACAAGACTCACATGGTGGTAGAGAGTTATCTTCTAACTTGTTTAGAAGTCCGCTCTTAACCAATCTCTCAATCCTATTGAGATTAATGTGGCCAAGTCTTAAGTGCCAAAGATAGGTACTTTGAGAAACACGTCGTCGTTTTGTTTGTGTTTCGGCTGTTTTAAATATTTCAGTATTGTAAATAGCCTTAACTCTGGTTGGTTTTAAAATATATAAATTATTATTTAAGTTTGCAGAACAAATTGTACACCTCTTTTAGTAATGAACGCTTCATTAATTTCAAAAGAAACTTTGTACATATGTTCAATCAAACAAGAAATAGATATTAAATTCCTCTTGCAAGAGGGTACATACAGAACACTTTCTAAGTATATATATCTATTTCTAAAAAATAACTTTACATCTCCCACTGCCAAAGCTGAGATGAGCTCTCCTGATCCAACCCGGAGAGTTATCTCACCATATTCTAGTTGTTTCCATGAATTAGTTTCCTGAAAAGAAGAACAAACATGATTAGTGGCTCCTGAATCCAGTATCCAAGTAGAATCATTATTCTCCACTATACATGTTTCTAGAACCATTAAATCGTATTTACCTTGATTCTCTTTTCCAGCCTTCTTATCGGCAAGGTACTTTGGGCAGTTCCTTTTCCAGTGCCCATCACCGCTTCAGTAGAAACATTTTCCTTTCTCTACAACGAGCTTTTTGCCTTTTGCAGTAGTAGTAGGAGGTGTTTTCCCTTTTCCTTTCTTCTTTTGAATACCTTTATTCTTTGGGACAGATTTATTTCCAGAGGTAGATCCCTTTCGGAATCACCTTTTAGAGGTAGTAGCAACATTTGCCTCTGCCTCAGAACCCTTATTTTTCAATAAGGACTGGTAAATCTGTACCTCATTGAGAAGGGTGGTAAGATTATAATCTATTTTGTTCATCATGGCGTTAGTTCTGAACTGGAAAAAAACTCTTCAGAAGAGACTCCATGATGAATCCTACTTGGCTCTTCTCGTTCATGACAGCCCCGTTTACTTCCGCGATGTTGAAGTGGACCATCATGTCTAGAACATGTTCCCTAACATTCGTTCCTTCTTTCATCTGGCAATTGTAAACATATTTCGTAGCATCATGCATAGCTAAGGAGGACGGTTGTCCAAACAGAGCTAGTAGTGAGTCCATGATCTCCTTAGCGGTGACCATTTTTTCATGCTTTTTGGATAGTATATCTGATATACTTGCCAAAATATAGACTTTGGCCTTTTCATTAGCTTTGGTCCATCTGTCATGAACGTCCCGAACAGTTCGGTTTGCATTCTGAGCAGGGACTGGAGGACATTCCTCCGTTAAAACAAACCTCAGATCGTCGATAACTAGTGATAACTTGTAGAAATACAAGTTATGATAGCCTTTTTCTTAGATAAATAGAGATTAAATAGAGAAGCATGCGACAAGTGATGTTAATTTTTAGTGAGAAATCTTCCTTTGCGTTATACTCTTGTATTTTTAGGAAGATAAATGATTTTACCACTTTTTGAGCCTAAAACGCATGTTTTGACGCAGGAATGCAGACGATGCGTTGATGACTTCTTAACGCAGGACGACGGGTTAGTAATCTGTTCTTCGTGGACGCATGATCTGAATAGAACGCAAACAACCTGACGATGCGTTAACAACAATTCAACGCATAACTACGCGTTAGCAACCTACGACGCGTTGACATCGGCCAAACTATTCATGGACGCATAGACGACCATTAATGCAAAGCGCTGAGAATCAAATCAAAATCTTGAGAGATTGACGGATGATTGACGAACGTGATTTGTGGCTAAAGTGGTGGATCTTAATTGACCCGAGAATCATGCAATCAGGCGAGATGGACGCATGATATCAATCTCGCCGCCAATCAAGCAGATTTGTCATTAATTGCGAACGCATCATCTATAAAAGGGCAGCTCTGTGAGATGAGAAATGGTTGTTGATTCTCGGAAGAACTCCATAAGTGACAGCAGAGTTCTCTCAGACTTCAGCCGGAGACGAATAGCTCGAGAGAGAAGAGTCTTCCCTCCGCCGGACCACTTCACAGCAGAACCTCACGCTTCCATCCGGGCGAGTCAAGACATTGACGCCTTCCTTCCTTTCTTTCTTAGCTTTTTTTTCTTGATTTTAGATTTGTGTCAAGACATTGAGTTTATCTAAAGTTGTATTCCGTTTCATCAATATAATTATCTTCCATGTCTATTCATTTCTCTGTACTTTCCGCTTTTTACTTTCAAACCATGAGTAACTAATCACTCAAGGGTCTAGGGTTGCATTAGCATCTAACTAAGAACCATAGGGTAACTATTTCATCTTGTCAATTGCGATCTTAATCCGATGCTTATGTCCATCTGACAAATCGATATAAGTAGTAATAATCAAACTGCTCGAGAGGGTAAGTGATTGTGGAACTCAATTGACAAGGGCCAAGAAGTGTTACCTGTCTTTGGGGATAACCTTGGTTCTTAACACTCTCCTATGCGTTATAGACATATAACGCATAGCGGCTGACAACCGGGAGAAGAGTCACAAGTATGAATAGAATACTACTATGCGTTTCCGATGTTAGATGTTAATCAACCCGAACCCTTTCTTTATCCATTCATTCACATCATTAGTTGAATTTGCTGTGTCGCATGCCTTTCCATCTTCCACATTTTAATATAGTGTACATGTTATCGCTTTCCTTAGATTAGAAACACACACTCCTCAACTTATTTCTTGGTTACCACTGCAATGCATATAATCCAGATAAATACTGAATCATCATAATCCCTATGTTCGACCTCGGACTCACTGAGAAAACCTACTCCTTTGCTTATACTTGGGTAAAGGATAGGAAAACTTGACAAGATCACCAACGCATAGTGTAAGACGCATAGCATGTTCAACGCATGATATGTGAAATACATCATCATATCTTAATCACACCTTGCGTTTGTACAATATCATTTCCACATACAATAATCACACAACAACTAGTATAGTGTTTAAATTAGATTTCCAAGTTCCATAGTTATCACCGTTAAGTTTTTCCAAAGCTAATAGTTGAACTATAGATGTATTCATTGCTGGAAAAAAATGAACAAGTTTAATTAGTGAATGTACTCTAAATTTTAATCCAATTTATTTAGCAAGTAATAATATACCCATATTTCATTATTTATTTTGCAACGATACTTCAGTGAGTCAGAATGGCCCTTAACGAAGGGTAGTCGACCACTCCTTCATTGAATCAAGATACTCTTGACTAAATACTAATACCAAAATAACTCTTATTCTTATAGTATTTAGTTACCATTTCTTTGGTCAAGAACTTTACTAACACTTAGTAAGTCTTATAAGTGTATACCCTCCATTTTCGAATCACAAAGATCAGAATCAAACAAGCCCTGAAGGAGAAACAATTGCTTAAAAATGGACCTATGTAACTTTATCCATTTCTGGAGTTCACGGAGTTCCGAATCCCATGTTACAAACCCTCCGAAGGGATATGCGCCTATAAATGCCAAGCAGGTGCAACATAGCAATCTCACGGTGTGACCTAATGGAAGAGACCATAGGACATGTTGACACACACCCTTCACCTATTTACTATGAACTACTTCCCCTATTCACCTTGCTATTGACCCATGCAAACACTTTCCGAAGGGAGGTTGCCCAAATAGCAACTCGAAGCCGAGCATGGGATCTCACGTTGTGAACTCTTAGGGACATGAGAGCTAATGATAACGTATCGTATACATTATTAATCTCCCACTGAAGTGTTGTAATTTTAATTGGGTATTTACTTGGTTATATTCCGGCTAAATATATACAACCTTAGTCTAGGTAAACAATTCAAGTATAACGTTTATAGTGGTTTGTTTTAACCTATGATGTTTAAGTGATTTAAGCCAATTTAACTCACCTTACACCGCTCTTGCATGCTCATAAAATCGGGTTAACTCAACTCAGATGCCAACTCTATCCCCAGGTAGGAGGTGTTTCGTAAACCGTCAACTTAAATAACTCCAGCCTTAGACAGGATTTTGTTGGGTGAGTTTTGTAAACACAATTTTACAAGATATCGACCTAATTTTAACTATTAAAAGAGGTTGATTTGAGTTGCACCGGTTTTACCCTAGGTGAGCATGCAATTATCTTTGTTATAGATTTTAAAATTCTAATTTATTTTATAACAATTATAAAATAAACAATTCAAAAAATCATAACATATATATACATTTCATCAATTAATAT
Organism: Citrullus mucosospermus; assembly: GCA_030954485.1. NCBI lineage: Eukaryota > Viridiplantae > Streptophyta > Magnoliopsida > Cucurbitales > Cucurbitaceae > Citrullus > Citrullus mucosospermus. The sequence goes on from CM062064.1 coordinate 13,961,121, forward strand.
AACTAATTTATATTAATACTCATGAAATTAAAATAATCATGCATAGTATATATTATAACATTTATAACATAAATAAAATGCATGAAACATGCTTATCCTATGGAGGGGATTTAAATCTATATGGCATACTATATGCATAAATAAATTTAAATTAATTAAACATACATTCATAATGCATAAATAATTAAAACACACTAAATTGGACTAGTTTTGGCATTTTTTACAAGCAAAAAACTAAATTATTACAATAATAATTTAAAAAACTGCTCAAACAAGTCTCGAACACTTTAAACTAGCTTGAACCGGCTTGAAACATCTCGAAAATGGGCTGAACCGACTGAAAAAGGGTTGAACCGATTGAAAAAGGGTTGAACCGATCAAACTTTGACTGAACCGGTCAAAGGTTGACCGGTCAACTTCATCACCTTCAATTTGGCACGGGAGGAAGAACCAGAAGAGAGAGGAAAAAAAAAACTGCTACTTCTCTGTTTTCCTTCTTCATGAACACTTCTCGGTTTTCTTCGAAATTTGGCTAAATTACAACTCGATAAATCCCAAAAAAATTACAGACTCTTCCCGACTCATTAACAAGCAAAAGCCAGATTAATTACAATAATTGACCACAAATTGAAGGGTAAAAAAAATGCCAAAACCAGAAAAACCAATTTAGCTCCCATAAACATTCATCTCATGAATTAAACCCCACCAAAGCAAATTGAGGGAAATTAATTAGCTCTAATACCTTCATATGTACTAAAAATCACCTATTTACAAAAACTACGACTTTTAGCACATACAACCCAACAAACTCCCACTTGGACTAAAACCCCTAGTGGGTTACAACAAAGTTGAGTACAGTAAGAGAAATCTAAATACAATAAACTAGGGCATAGAGTTAATTATAATATTTAAATAAAAAATAATTTAATATTTAATTAATTAAATATTATTATAATATTAAATAATAAAATAATATTATTTTTCCCACTTGTCTCGATTTTTTTAAAAAAAAAACCGATATGAATCCCTATTCATATGATTAATATTTAAATTATATTTAAATATTATAATTAACTCTATTTGTACGTTTAATTCGTAATTAAACGTCGATATATCGTATATATCTGACTTTCATTCCTTAAGCCAAGATTTGAACGATTCAAACTTATTCACCACATTATCTAAGATTTTAGTCCATTTATGAGCTAGTAGAGGGACCTAATGGACCTACAGATCATGAGCTCCAAAGATCCGAGATTAACCGGCAAAACTCTTTGACCTAGTTAACCAACATTTGTTAACTAACGGGACACTCCACTAAAGCCCGTAGCTACACTCTCCTCACTGTAGATATAATTGTGTCCATTTGATATAACTGTCATCGATAAGTCAATCCTTCACAGGTTGTTCATAACTTCATCTAGGTCAAATACCGATTTACCTCACAGTTACATCTTTTCTCTTTAAGTACCATTGTCCCTCTAATGAACAATTGATTTAAGATCTAATCACTAAATCCATTCCCTCTCTGGCCAGTGAGAGGATGGGGCCCCTTGTTCAAGTCTTGGGAACAACACTTAAGAGAACGACCTCTCTTCTATCCTTAAGTTGGGTAGGAGTAAATTCCGTCTTGCAAATTCTATGTTCCCAACTATCTACCTGGTCTTATCCCTGAAATGGGAGGAATGTTGAGCAGCGCTATTGAGCTTACTCTTACCTATGTAGATCAAGGGATAATTCTGAATAAACAGAAGTTCATAGATAGCTCAAGATTCAGATCAAGTTATCTAGGTCATCGATAAGTGAAATTAATCAGTGTTAATCGTAAACGGTGTTATAATAAGTAACAGTAATTATTTCAAGGTCAGTCTTACACAATCTCATTATGTAGAATACCCCCGCTCACATGTCTCTACATGAGCAAATCAGAATCACTTCATTTATGACACTTTACAACATTTGTAACAATCATGAAGCGGGCCGTATTCAATAGTGTCTCTAGGAAGAGGTACCCAATCAAATCCATGTACTATAGACTATTGAGGCTACTTACTCGAACTTGATCCTGTTTATGTCTCCACATAAAGTCCAAGTACTCATGATAGTAGCCAAGGGTTTGTAGTTTTATTAGATTTAGAGTTGACAAATAATTAATTCACTTGAATAACTTCATATGTACTAAAAATCACCTATTTACAAAAACTACGAGTTTCAGGACATACAACCCAACATGTAATACCCCTTTTTCTTGAAGATTATGGTTGGCTAAGGTAATCTACTTAGAAATAGGATTTCTAGGCTAAATTTCCTTGAGAACTTGTTAATTCTTGTTGGATCATTGCTGTAAATTCTTTGGGTTTTAGTTTGTTCTTATATTGAGGTGATTTGACTGAATTGACGCTTCTTGACTATTGTTTCTTTGATTGCAAAGTTCATTTGGCTCTTAGCATTGATTATGAACTAAGTTGCATGATTAATTAATAGATGCTTGATTGAGGACTTTTCTATCAATTTTGTTTTTATGAGTTAATGCAACCTAAGCAATAAATCGAATGTTATAATAGACTTTATGACCTCTCATCGTCACAATTAAACCCTGTTGTGCTTAATGCGAATCTGGATCGTTATCTAAGGTCCTTGCATTCGAAATAACAAAATCAAATTTAGTTCAAATTGCAATTGCTTGATTTGATGATTAGGATAACTTAGCAATGATCAATATTATTTAATTGTGCATTTACTTGCAATTAACTATGATCGCTAGTGTTCAATGATTGAACCTTAGCCGAATTCATTCCTATCCCAAAGTATTTCTCTAATTAGAATTTTTTCGAAAATCGTTTGCGCTCGTTTAATTTCCTTGCATCTACTTTCACGCATTTAAATTTTTATATGATCACCAAAACCTCCTTCGTTACAATCAAATTCAACAATCATGATAAATAACTCATAAGTTTCCTATGGTTCAACCCCAGTCTTACCATTATTAATGCGCTTTGTGGTAGCAATTGTATGAGTGATATAAATTTTATTTGATTGCCCGAGTGTGGTTTGCAACGCTATTTAGCGGTTGCGATCACTTCCCTAGGGCTTCTTTATATATATATTAGAACCCTAATTCCATTTAATATTCCATAACAAATCTAATCCAACTTATCTTAAATCAAACCAAATTCCAAATCTCTCCCAATTTCAAATAAATTCTCACTAGTTGGGTTAAATCCAAACTTTTAACTCTTTAACGCTTAATTAAATTGAATCACTTAAATCACAATAATCTAATTAAATCTCAAAACTCAAAATAACACCCAAATAATTTAAGATAACTAAATTAGTTAAATTAAAAGTTACCTCAAAATTTTGGAAAATTGCATGAAATGACCCAAAAACTAAAAACTTATCTATGGATGACCCACTACCAAAAACATTATCACCAGTGACCTTTTGGACACGTGAAATACCAATTTTACCCCCTGAAATTAAATAAGCCCAGAACTTTCTCTCTCCCTCGAAATTGATTGCGTTGAATGTCGAAGCCTTCATCACCAGCATTTTCCAGAATCATTCAATGTCAACTACCATTACACCAACAAAATTGAATGCAAGGGTACTAATGGACAGTCGCTCTCACACATTCTTCCATTATTCCATTGAGTTCTGCGAGTATCATGAACTTCTTCTTCCATTTTTCTCTGCGAGTTACAGCGGCTGTCGCTTTTTTCATCTTCGTCTAGTGTTCGTTTCAGCAACATCATGGGTTAGAATCAGAAACACAGAGAATGTAAGTGTTTCTCTTCCTATATCGTATAGTTCTATATAAACGGTCGATTATCTTCATACTATAATCAATTATAGTTAACTAAACAATCGCATACACGATATTAGGCGATCGCGTACACATCATGTATGCGATCGCTTATTACGGTAGTAGGCGATTGCTTAATCCATCACCAGGCGATCGCATACATGATACTAGGCGATTGCTTAATCCATCACTAGGCGATCGCATACATGATACTAGGCGTTCGATTAGTCCATCACCAGGCGATCGCATACATGATACTAGGCGATTGTTTACATTTGCCTATGTGATCGCTGACACTTTCCTGAAGATCATTTCTAACCAAAAAACTTAACTTCTCTGCAAGTCAATGAATCTACTTCACATCTTTGTGCGATTTGGTGGGGAATGGGATTAGTCCGGATGCAACTATGTTGGAGGTCAAATGAAAGGTCTGAAAATCAGAAAAGATATAACCTGCAGTGAATTAGTTAGCATACTGCATGAAAGACTGAACATTGATCCACACCTGTTCGATATACACATCAAGTACTACTATAATCTGTTGATCCAAGTTCCTCCAATTGACATAGTAGACGATGAAAATCTTAAATTTTTTCTAGAAGGAAGTGATGCATCTCGGATGCCATTGTTCGTATCACTTACACCTCACGAGAGACATGGAGTACATGACATGCACCAAGAATGCAATCCAACAGCAGTAGTTCCAAGCATATCAACATATGATTTTCCCACCACGTCATCATTGGAGGAGAATGTTGAGGCATGGAACCTGGGGGTTGACAGAAGTGAAGAATAGGCTGGTCAAAGTATTCCGACGTATGACGTGTACGAACAGTGGTCAATACCACAAACAATCCCAACCCCATCTGTGGCAATGCCATCCGTCCAAGTGCCCCCCATTGTCCCAACCCAACCATTTGCAGACATAGCCGGACCATCAAATGGCCCATCGTATGACGAGGTCATCACAATCCCCCACGATTATTTGAGCGACGAAAATATAAAGGAAGGTCAAATTTTCTTCTCCAAATATGACCTGTTAGTTAAACTATTGATACTCGCTATAAAGAAGAACTTTGGATACCGTGTAAAGAAGTCTACGAAGAGTTTGCTGACAGTGCAGTGTTTGGTCGAGGGATGCAAGTGAAGAGTTCATGCAAAGAAGTTGGAAGGAAGCGATTCTTTCAAAGTGACAAAGTATCCGAGTGCCCATACATGTTCCCTTGACATGAGGACGGGTAATCACCAACAAGCCAAAAGTTGGGTTATTGGACACTTAATCAAGTCCAAGTACAATCAAGTAGGCCAAACATACTGTCCAAAGGATATAATTGAAGATGTCCGGCGGGATTATGGTGTGAATATAAGCTATGGGCGAGCTTATCATGCAAGGGAGTATGCCCTAGTATTTGCAAGAGGGTCGCCAGAAGGATCATATGCTCTTGTCAATTCATATGGTGAGGCACTGAAACTTGCAAATCCAGGCATGGTGTTTGAGGTTGAAGTAGAAGAGCAGCAGTACTTTAAGTACGTCTACATGGCATTTGGTCCGTGCATTAGGGGATTCTTAAACTGCATCCGTCCTGTCATTGGCATCCGTCCTGTCATTATTGTTGACAGTATGCATTTACACGAGAAATATAAAGGTATGTTGTTGATAGCAACATGTATTGATGACAACAACATATATCCAATCGCTTTTGGTATTGTAGACGGCGAGAACGATGCATCCTGGCTTTGGTTCATGACCCACTTGAAGGCCTCGATCAGAGACATCCCTAACTTGGTGATTATATTAGATGTCACATATCCATCGAGAAGGCTGTATCAAGTGTATTCCTAGAGGCATTCCATGCACTATGTATATACCACATTCGGAATAACTTAATGGATAAGTTCAAGAATAAGAACATAATTCCACATTTCTACCTAGCAGCCAAGGCCTACAAGATGTCTAAGTTTCAAATATATTGGTCTAAGCTTCAAAGATATCCCGGTGAAGAGATTGGATTACAACAGTGGGCACGGGTGTACCAAGTCCATTGTAGGTATGACAAGATGACAACGAATATAGTAGAATGCCTCAATGGAGTATTAAAAGACACGAGGGAACTGCCTATTATGAAGCTTCTTGAGCATATTCAGGGTTGGTTACAGAGTTGGTTCTATGTCCGACGTACACATGCCATGACATGCACAAACCTTGTAACCGACTATGTAATGACTATCCTAAAAGAGGCTGAATCGGTGTCCAGAACATATCGTGTATCTCCAATGGACATGTATGTGCTAAATGTTGATGATGGGCATCTTGGTGGGCTGGTTGATCTTCGTTCACGAACATGTACGTGTATGGAGTTCAATTGCATGAAGATTCCATGCTCACACGTAATAGCTGCGGCAGCATGCGAAACATCAACGTTCAAACGTTGTGCTCAAAGTGGTTCACAGTAGAGTGTGTGCTTGCTGCTTATGCCGAACCGATATACCCAGTTGGCCATCGACAAGAGTGGAGACAAAGGCCTGATTTTGATGACTTTGAAATCTTACCACTGCGAAAGGTGCCAAGCGTAGGTCGACAGCAGACCGTTAGAATACCGTCTACTCGTGAGGAGCCATGACAAGTACATAAGTGTACACGATGCGGTCATGGAGAACACAACAGAAAAACATGCCGGCAGCCACTGATAGCGCCTGCCACGGGGACGCATGGGATACATGAAATGTGAATATAAGCCCCTTGGATGCGTTGGACGCATGGGACGCATGGAACGCATGGGATGCATGAAATGTGAATACAAGCCCCTTGGACGCATGGGACGCATGAAATGTGAATAGAAACCCCTGAACACATGGGACGCATGGGACGCATGAAATGTGAATAGAAGCCCCTTGGACACATGGGACGCATGGGACGCATGGGATGCATGAAATGTGATTATAAGCCCCTTTGATGCATGGGACGCATGGGACTCATCAAATGTGAATATAAGCCCATTGGACGCATGGGACGCATTAGACGCATGAGATGCATGAAATGTGAATATAAGCCACTTAAGCCACTTGGACGCATGGGATGGATGAAATGTAATTGTAATTTCAACATCTTAAATGTAATTGTAAGTGTCTAAATTTTCAATTCAAATTATTTCGACATCTTTTTATAGATAATTTTGGGATGTAATTGTAATTGTAATTACTTTATATTAAGCAATTTTTTAGTGTATATGTAATGGTAATTGTAATTACTTTACTTTGTAATTGTAATTAATCTTAAGATGTAATCGTTTAGTGTATATTAAGCGATTGTTTAGTGTAAATTGAACAATCACTTAGTATCTATTAAACGATCCCTTAAAACCCATATAAACGATCGTCTACTGTATATTAAGCTATCGTTTGTGTATTGTATATTTAAGCGATCACTTAGTATCTATTAAGTGATCGTTTAGTGTATATTAAGCGATCGTTTAGTGTAAATTGAACGATCGCTTAGTATCTAATAAACGATCGCTTCGTCCATCTATTGTAATACGTGAAAAGGATTAATTTAAGTATAATAAGAATAGATGTACACGAATACTTGCATTTGATAAATTAATTGGATTATATTAAGTATACAAAAAGAATAGCTGTACACGAATATTTACAAGATAAAACAATTGTATAAACGAATACTAATATCATTGATTACCATAAAAATTTGTCTGTTCATAATTCGGCTACATATTGTTTCCTAAATACAGGCATATTGTTCAAATTTAAACTATCTCTATTAGTATTCGTTACAAGGTATTCTAAAAATTTACAAGAAAAAATCCCACAGTCGTGGGATTTGCCCCATTCAAGCGTTGTCCTGGATCGCTTCACTTCCCATGGCCGGTACTTGAAATTTGGAAGGTTCGTGTCGAATCCACCAGCGATCAAAATGGATGGTATGGCCCCACTGAGCAGCTGGAGTCTTGGGTTCACAATGTCCGCACGTATGTAGTCTAGCATGGAGTTGAAGACGAATATTGTGGACTTCCAAAGGTCGATTGCAGCCATGAGCCAATGCTCATTTATGTTGATTGGCCCAAACACGTAATCCACCTCCGACCATGCAGGTTTGTAGTCTTCGTTCAAACCGTGTGCGAACTCCAGGAATGTCAAGTGCATCGCCCAAAAACCGGTGTGTGCAACCTTGTTGGTCCAAGGCTCCACTGTCCCGTCGTGCAGAACCATACCATCAGGTCGTATATTGCATGAGATTTCTTCAATATTCGTGAGGGAATCCTATAGGAAATCAAGGGTTAGATAAAACAACAATAATAATCGGTCAAATTATAGAACAAGTGCAGGGTACATACCATAAATGCAGTGTTCACCACCGTAAACCGATGTGAACACAAATCGAGGCGGGAGTGAAGCTTCCAGTGTACGTGGAGCACTAGTATGTCCATATTCTATAAAAAACAATGTAAGAGTTTAGTAATAGTAATTGAATTTCTAAATGATCATTTATGAATTAATAAGCGATCGCTTACTAAACATAAACGATCGCTTACTAAATATAAACGATCGCTTAGAGTTTACTAAACAATCGCAAAGTTTTGTCTATGCGATCGCTTATATAATCCTAAACGATCTCTTTCATAATAAGCGATCACTTAGGATTATATAAGCGATCACATAGTCGAAACTATGCGATCGCTTAATGATATTTAAGCGATACGTGGAAGTTTAAAGAAAAATTATGTCCCCAATCACCCATGTATTCTTCTCAAATGTGCGGAAGAATTCCTTGGTCCGTGAGGCGTATGTGACTGTCCTAACCTCGTCCTTCGTCTTCGAAGTGCTCCTCCACTTCTTATATACAGACCACAACACATCCGGAATTGGGAACAAGGAGTCATACGCTCGGACCGATCTAATGGGGAAGTTGGGGACAGGGACTACGGGTTGGGGTGGGGGTTGGGGTTGAGCAAGTGGAGGTTGGGAAGGTTGGGAAGGTTGGGGTTCAGAAGGTGGAGGTTGGGGGGTGGAGGTTGGGAGGTTTGGGAGTTGGTTGTGGAGGTTGGGAGGTTTGGGGAGTTGATTGAGGAGGTTTGGAAGGTTGAGGTTTGGAAGGTGGAGATTGGGAAGGTTTGGAAGATTGGGAGGTTTGGGGAATGGGTTGAGGAGATTTGGAAGGTGGAGGTTGGGAAGGTTGGGAAGGTTGAGGTTTGGAGGGTGGAGGTTGGAAATGTTTGGAAGGTTGGGAGGTTTGGGGAATTGGTTGAGGAGATTTGGAAGGTGGAGGTTGGAAAGTTTGGGGAATTGGTTGAGGAAGTTGGAAAGGTGGAGGTTGAGAAAGTTGAGGTTTGGAGGGTGAAGGTTGGGAAGGTTTGGAAGGTTGTGGGGGGGAACAGATTTGGAGGATGTTGGCTCCCTCTTCTACCTCTTCACATCCTCTGGTGAAAACTTCGTCGACTTAGATCTCTTCCTGTAACACCCTTATCCTAGATATATATATATATATCTATATATTTACCTAGGAGTGAGTGTTAAAACTATTATTCAATCCTACTAACACTGTTATATACACATTTATATATAAATACCTGCTGGCACTAGACTTAGCTTTGACAATAGTTATTTAAAGATCTACTGATATGATAGCACTATGAATAAGTTTTAATAAGCTATTTGATTATTACAAGTATGTCTAATGATTCTCACTATGTCACCCAAAACAAGTATAATATCTACATAGGGTTGAGGTTTACAAGTTCCAAGTACGAAATCCTGATTAAGCCCAGACGAGTCTTGATGGTAGGCTAAGCACCCCGAGCACGCTCGCTACCTGGAAAGGAAACATCAAAGAAACAAGAATTTATGAGCTACAATGCTCAGTGAGTGACTATCTAAAATATAACTCAATAAAGCATAACTATAATCACTAGTATAATCTGCTTAGTCATGCACTGAAAACTTGCAACTAATTATAATCACCCAACTGAGTTTCTTTTCATTAAACCTTAGTTGAGGCGGAGTGAACTCAACACACCCAACGTCAATAAACCTTAGATGTGTGGAGTAGTCGCATCAAATGCCTTCTATTATGCATATATGTCTGTCTGATCTCGGGCTGCTCGTATACCGTCCCATGTCCTTTGGTACTAGGGTCCCAATGAATACTCAATCACCTTCTCTATGTCCTTTGGTGAGAGCTTTATAGAAATACTAGGGCTGCCCATATGCCTTCTCATGTTCTTTAGCATTGGGTCCTAATTCAATCTTTCTCAGGTATTGACATGCACATCACATTAATCGTAAATTAACATAAATCATGATACCTCAGAGTTCTCAAAGCATTCATCTAGCAACTAGCTTGGTAAGAGTTAGGAACCTCAACTAATACATTTTCAAGCTCAATCTTATATCTATGACATGTACTAGTTTCATAACTATGAGTACATTCCAAATCATGCTTCACAGATATTACTAAGCATATAGAAAATGATAATCAAATAGGCTTGTCTCAAACTATAATGTCACTCACAACTTATTCCGAGCTCCGAGCGGGTTATACACTTTCTCTAGCTCCTCTTGGCCTGTAAACACACCTTTTTCATGTTAGACATTTCTAATATTCCTATTTATATTCACTACATTTGCTTAAACATCTCAAACATGTGTTTCATCACTAATCCCTCTCTTGTTTACAACTTTTCATAATGAGCGAGATCCACAAAAATCAGCAAGACTATTAGTGAGACCTACTTATAACCATGCGGCACTAACGAGACCAGGATTAGCGAGACTAGCGAGATTACCTTAAGGAGCGATACCCAGTGAGACTTCAGCGAGAGTTGTGAGATGCAAAGCCCTTTGTGTTACCAGCGACACTCGTTTCGCTGCTCACTCTCCAGCTCTTTAGCGATACTTCTGTCTTAGTGACCCCTGTCGGCCACTGCTTCGTTCTTTCCCTTCTAACTTGTTCTTTAACATGCTAAACATTGAATTCTAGCCAAATTCAGAACTTCCTCTCTTCTACAAACTTGTAAAGAAGTGAGCTTTCTAACTTACCTCAAAATTTCAAACCATAACTCTTCTTCGTTTGAGAACTATCCTCAAATATCTCCGGCTGCTTTGAATCATCTACCAGTTCAACTCCAATTACTTCTTCCTAGAATTTAACAAATTTTTGTTCAAATTCAGTTTAAACATCCTTCACGGAAGTTGCTAAGAATTGGGTTAACTTACTAACCTTAAAATTTCAACTCTAGCTTCAACTTCCTCAACTCACTCTTCTTCAAATACCGAATGATGTCCAGATTTATCAACAACAATCAAGCTTCTGGTTCCAGCTTCAATTTCACCATGAAAATGATCTGGATTCTACTTAAATTCGATATAAACACCTTCTTCCACTTCTCCTTGTTGTTCGTCTGCGAAATGGAATCAATCTGAGTTCGAAAATATGTCTAAAGTGTTTAATTATTTGGTGCACTCACTTATATATAAATTTAGACCACCGACTCACCAGCACAGCCATCACCTTCCTACTTAGGTTGGCCAACGCAAACCTTCCGCGCATGGCTTCAGCAACGCATAACCTCAACTTACTGTGTTACAATTGCCCAATGCCCCATCGCCGGATAGCCGACTAACGCATGGTCCTCTCGGCCACTCTTCTATGCACCAACGTATACCAACCTTCAACACATAGCCCTTCTTGGCCACTCTTCTATGCACAAACCTTCAACACATCGTAGCGTTCAACGCATAGTGACCTTCAACGTCTCGTGGCCTTCAACGCCTAGTGGCCTTCCTTCATATCTGCGTCCATGCCAAACTACCTTCTTCAACGCATAGCTACCAGTGGTCTCGTCAAGCCTCAGACATACTCTCAACATATAGCCCTACCAATGCATGGCCAACACTTAGCCACTTTTGCTCCCACACAACTCGGCCAACTTTCTCTATTCAATGCCCGTCTCATAGTCTCCTCTTAACTTGCCATCTCCCAACGTCAGGTAGGGCTTACACTTCCGACGGTCAGGCATCACCTTATGTTCCTATACAACAATGAAATTCTGTTAGAATAAATATGTAAATAATGTGTATATGAAATTACATCACATAAATATCTCGGCCATTTCGGTTAGGGTTGTTAATTCTCTTATGCTCCTCATGTTGACTGATTGAGTGGGGAGCACTTCAATGGGGAGCTCTTTGATGGAGGGTGGTTGTGTCGTGGGGGGTTGATTGGGGTGGGTTCTTCATTGGTGGTGATAGTGGTTTCTTCCTCTGTGGCTTTGTCGTAAACCACTATCGCCATTTCCTTAGTCTCTCCTCTTTCATGACCCCCGCCACCCCCTTCTTCCTCGGTGGGTTGGTCTTTAGCTTGACCATCTCCACCACCACCCTCGTTCTCCCCATTGTCTTCTCTGTCGCCGTCATCACCACTCTGAATCAGACAAATAAAGCAATAAGTTAGACAAACACTTGGACGCAATCGCATACAAAAGCTAAGCGATCGCATACTAATAGTTAAGCGATCGCATACAAATGATATGCGATTGCATACAAATGCTAAGCGATCGCTTAACATTTGTATGGGATCGCATACCATTTATATGCGATCGTATACCATTTGTATGTGATCGCTTAACTGTTAGTATGCGATCAGTATGAATTAAAAAAAAAAAAAAAAAACCAAATGGAAGGAATAAAATCTAACCTGGCATAGACGCTCTATAAACATCCTCAGGTAGTCTGTCTGTTGGCTTAAATGGTCGTGCTGCTCCTGAACCATTGTTGTCAGGTTCGCCAAGTCGGTGCGAACCGCAGATATCTCCTTCGACAACACTTTATACGACCTTGAGTGCCTATGCCTCCTGGAGGTGGGATGCCTCTCAGACGTCATGGCGCACCTTTTCTTCCCCCTCTGACCACTAGACTGCCCCAGGAGAGGACTCGGGTTGGTCTCCATAATCGGTTGCTCGACTTGTTCTTGTGGCAGAGGGAGTCCAACTTGAATTTCGGTTGGCTACTCGAGTTGGTCTTCTTTGTGAGCGGTCTCGGATTGGTCTGCCTCAGTGTCAATCGGCATCAACTCAACCCCCTTGACTCTATCCTCCTTGTAGCTCAGTTCATCCGGCGAGGGTACAAGTCTCACTCGGACGATCGTCTGTAATGCAAACAACTAATCAATAATAAAAAGGTTAGTAAACTAATGTAAATGATCGTCTCTTATATTATACTAAGCGGTCGCATACTCATACTAGGCGATCGCATATTTATACTAGGTGATAGCATGAAATAACGATCACTTATTATAAACTCATCGATCGTTTAGCTAATCTATACGATCGTTGATATATATCTACGATCGTGTAGACATATATCAACGATCGTTTAGATTATCTAAACGATAGCTTAGAATTGCTAACAGATGAGTTACTTTTTTAGGTTGGAAGACATTCCTCTCCAACGATTTGTACGATGGAGGCTGAGAACATGTCCACCTCAGAATTCGTGGAATGGCAGTTTTGCTTAATTTGGTAGCCACGAACTTGCTGGAAGTGGATAATACCTCATATGCCCACACCTGTAACACAACATAAACGGATTAGATCAGGCTATGGATTACGCTAAATAAGGAAGTATAATTGAAGTATAAATTGGACTAAAACGTACCTGGAATGCAAGCACATATCCTTTGATGCAATAGTATGTGGTGTGCTTGGGGTTATCTGCCTTCTTGATATCATGCGTCTCTTTCTTTCCGCGCATGATAGTCTTCATACTAGTCAACAACAGGTTGAAGAAGGCAGACGACCAGTCGTAGTTCGCAAAGACTTCAGAGTCATCCACAATCCCAAGTGTCTTCATGTCGAATTGTGTCTTCTTGTCTTTGCCCATCATAACCGTTTCGATGTACAGGGCGAGGGTTACCTTCACGATGTCTTGATCGTTCGTAAATCTTATCTTCTCAAAGGAAACTCGACATCCTTGACCAACTTTTCTTTCTTGTCATTCGGGTCCCTAGGTCCAAGGATGAGACACCGTAGTCTCTCGCCACATATATCTCAATCGACCATTTCTTCCGTCGGCCACAGTCCGGTTACGAGATTGATGTCATCTTGGGTGAAGGTAACCTTCTTCCCAAAAATGTTGAAGCTTATTGAGTCGGCGTTATCCTTCCTCACCAACCATAGCAAGAAGTGGTGGAATAGTTGTCCGTTGAACACCAGGTCCACGTCCAAGAGTGGACCAAATGAGGTCTTCCTGAAAATCTCCATCTGATCAATGGTCAGTTTTCTCTTGATCAGTGAGCTGGTTTTGTGGACCATGCAGGAGACGTTAGCAGGGAAGTACTTGTCCTCAGATACCGCCATTATCAACCTACAGATTTGAAATGCAGTACAACATCAGTTTAACATATTAAAAACGTCTAAATGATCGCTTATTAAACATTAAACGATCATTTAGATTACTACGAGATCGCTTAGTCCATACTCTATGATCGCTTAGACTAAGCGATCTCGTATCGAACTAAACGATATCTTAGTAATCTAAATGATCGCTTAGTCGTATGACCTAGACTGGGCGATCGTTTATTCTAGACCAAGAGATCGTTTCATCGAAGTTCAGCTTGATCTATGCTAAGCAATCGTTAAGCTTGTTGTGGGCGATCTTCAACCTAGTATGGGCCTACCTTTCAAATGAAGCAGAAGATGACGACGATGAAGAAGAGAAGTAGACGAAGACGAACCGTCCGGGAAAAGCGAAAGGTTGATAGAGAAAGCGAAAGGTTCAGAAGGTTCAGAGAGAAAGTCGAAAGGTTGAGAGAGAAATCAAAAGGTTCAGAGAGAAAGCGAAAGCGAAAAGGTTGAAAGGGAAAATGAGGAAGTTCAGAGAGAAAGCGGGAAATTTTGAGAGAGAAAGCGAAAGCGGAAAAGCATTCCAACGGGTAGGAGGCGACTTCTAAAGAAAATTGGGAAGACGCGTTTTGGGCTGTTTTAAGTTCGGGGGGGGGGGTAAAATTGGTATTTCACGTGTCCAAAAGGTCACTTATGATAAATTTTTTGAGAGCGGATCATCCATAGATAAGTTTTTAGTTTTTGGGTCATTTCGTGCAATTTTTCCAAAAATTGGGTAATCACATTCTCCTCTCCTTAAGAAGCTTTCATCCTCGGAAGTTCTAATCTTGGAATAACTTAGGGTATTTCTATCTCATCTCATCCTCTCGTTCCCATGTTGTTTCCTCGAATTGATGATTCTGCCATAGAACTTTCACTAGCGTTATCTCACGATTGTGTAAGGCCTTTACTTGTGACACCCAAACCTTTGACCTAGTTAATGACTTTTAAAATTATTTTCGACTTTTGAACCATTAAATTTTCTCATTACTTTGTTTGTTTATTAAAAATTATATAAATGGTTATGCTAACTTTTTTTTTGGTTTATATAAAAGAAATTTTCAAAATCAATAAATTAATTTAATAATTTGATTTTATATTATACTAAAAGTTAATTTTTATAATTGAAGAAAAATTATTTAAGTTATTTGTGAATGAAGTAATAAAACATTTTGTGTTACATCATTTTAGTTTTTAGTTACAACTTTTATTATTTTTAATTTATTGTTGACAATTAATTAATTAATTATAATTGATTAAAATTTTCTTCAGGCATAAGGTTAAATGATTTTTTATTCAAAACAAAAGGAATATAAACATGTAAGATATTGATCTATTGTTTCTTTCAACCGTCATTTTTAATAAAATAATGATATACTAATTATAAAAGAACAATTAAAAAAAGTATCGCTAAAAAACTTAACCAAGAAAATTCAAAACGTTAGTTATACACATTCTTCAAATTAGGTAGACCAATGAATTTTTATTTTTTCCACAAAATATTTAAACAAAGTTACTTTGAATATAAAAGACCCAAATAAAAAGACAATAAAAAAAAAAAAAAAAAAAACCTTAGCTATACAATTGTTTCCTGACAATAGGTTGACAAACACTCTTATTCAAATTGATCAAAATTGAAGTGCATTATTTGCAACTTGAATATACCAACATCTTAAGATGTTTTGAAGATCAAAGAGTCTTGGAGAATAATGTATGGTGAGAACAAAAAAGAAAGATTAAAACTTTAGGTGATGGTGGAGAATGGTGATCAAGAAAACTAATTTTTATAGTAGTAGAAGTTAATAGTTACAATACTTTTTGAATCTTGAAACTAATAAATTTCATTTTTGAATTAAATGAAAGAAAAAAATATTAAGTAGGAGAAACATTTTATATCCCAACCTTTGAGTTTCTATTATACTTATTATTGATAGTTAATAATTAATTAATTATCTACTCTGTTGATAACTAATAATTAATTATTTATATATTATTTATAATTAATCTTCAATGACATCTTTTGTAAATAGGTAAATTAGGGAAGAGAGAAAAGTGTCCAAAAAATCTTTTGCCGGAGATCCTTACATTTTAAGATATTATAGATTATAGATATGTGATTGGAAATCGGTTTCGGACTCCCAACAAATTATTCTTTCATCTAAAAAATTTTTAAATATTAAACTTTCAAATATTTCTAGACACTCTATCATCAACTAAAACATTCAACCCATCAATATTATTAATTATGGAAAATCTCATAATAACACAATACTTTACGCCTTAGGATTTGAGAAAATTCCAGAAAAGGCAAAAGAAAGAAATAAAAAAAAGGAAGAGGAAAGAAAAAGTTCAAAAAGCCAAAAAGAAGACAAAAGTTGATTCTGTTGGTATCCTCACCAAGTCCTTTGAAACAACAAAGTGATGCTCTTTTGTTTCAATTCTTTATATTTTTTATTCCTTTTACTTGTCTTTTCTTTTTTTTTTTTCCTCTTTTCTTCTTTTTGAAGCCTATTTGAATTTCAAATATTATAATAAATATAGATTACATTCTGATTTATTTTTATATTATTATTTTCCTCTACCTTCTATGGTTCATATAACAAGAATGGTTGCTTATATTATCTTCAAATTTAAAAAAAAAAAAAAATTGTTTAAACTCATTATTTCACCCCATTTGGATTAACATAAAATTAAAAATTAAGATTTCCTTTTCTAATCATTTCGTTTATTATTTTTATTTTTAAAAATTAAACCTATAGACACTACTTCCAACTTCAAGTTTATTCCTTTGTTATCTACTTTTTAAAAATTGTTTAAAAAACCAAGCCAAAATTTGAAAACTAAAAAAAATAGCTTTTAAAAACTTGCTTCTATTTTTGGAATTTGGTAAATAATTCAACTATAGTACTTAACTAAGAAATGAAGATGAAATAAATTTAATTTTTAGAAACAAAAACAAAAAAACGAAATGGTTACCAAATGATGCCTAAATGTTTTTCAAAAATGCATTTTCGTTTAAACATTTTTTTTTTATATTAAGAACGGTTTAAAATAAAAACCCTAATGACTTTCAAAATTCATTTCAAGTGATTGTCAAAACACTTATATATTTTTTAAATGACTTATTTTTAAATTAAATACTTAAAAATATATTCTGAAGACACCATAAGCTAAAAAAACATATATACATACACATGAAATTTTAAAGTTTAGTGTAATGTGTATTTCGATTTTACAAATAAGCTAAGTTTGAATCATTTTTATTTAATTTGTAGATCATTTATTTTTTTATAAAATTTAATATACAGTATAAAAGGTACACTTTTTCTGATATTGAGTGATTATACTACACAAGACTAAAAATTCATAGTGCCCAAAGAAGAAGTTGATGAGCCAAAGACCTATTATAGATAATAAATTTGTTTTTCAAATCTCTTACTCATAAATTTGTAAATGGAGGATGAATTGGAAACATTGTCAAACTTTTGCATTTGACTTTTGAAATAATGCAAAATTTTATTTTTCAACGACATAACAATAGTGAACCTTCTATATTTAAGCAATACATTTTCGTATGTACATATCTTAGACTGCACTTATGTGAAGTTAAAAAAAAAACAATCAAGAAAAAGAGAAGATAATTAATTTACTATACAAATTATATTTAGACAATTGGGCTAGCTGCAAAAACATAGGTACAATGTTTGAATATTATATCCAAGTATTTTTCTTCATGTTTCATCTGATCACACCATCCCTTAAAAAAAAAAAGAAAAAATAACACATAGGATTATTTTGACAAAACTTGTCCAACAAATTATTTATAAAAAAGCATTGTAAAATTAAAATAAGATATATATTTTTGTTTTTGCTACATAATGGAGCAAGCATTAGGGTTATCATCACTAAACATGTTGACAAAGTTTGAAGGGTCATCAAACTTGAGAAAACTTGCATTATTATCTTCTACATTATTATATCTCACATAGCCAGGAGGGGCTTTCTTGTCATAAATTGGAGCAATGTAGGGATGTGGCACTAAATTGTAGGGCACATATGGCCAAATCTCTGCCTTTTTTCCTGTGGATTTTGCCTTCTTCAATACTTTGCTTTCTTCTACATATCCTATAACGGTCACCTTTAGTTGTTTTCTGTCTATCTTTACAGATTTCACTCCTACACAATATCAGACCAATTGCAAATATAACAATTAGATACAAAATTTTAGATTCAATTCTCAAATTCTATCCATAATAAATTATATTGCTAGTAGAAATCTATCACTGATAGATTTTGTTATATTTATAATTATTTAAAAATGTTGTTATATGTTTAATTATTATTATTCCTCAAAGGGGTACTATTACAATTATCTTTAAAAAAATTGAAAAAAATGTACAAAAATGGGTTATACTAAATTTGAGATTAAAAAAATAGCAAAAGTTGTAGGATAATTGTTTTGAATGGCAAAAAAATATTTTTAAATATAGCAAAATATCATTGTTGATCGGTGATAGACACTCAGGGTGTGTTCGGCCCATGGAGTTGTGAAGTAGGAGTTTGTGAACTCTACTTCTTGTTTGGCTCAAAGAGTTGGTGGGTCCCACTACGAAAAAATATCAATTTTATATTTTATCAACTCCTTAGACTTCAAAATTTCTTACTCTTAACTATTCCACTCCTTACCTCAAAGAGTCCCTAATAGACTGCTAGCATCCTGACTATCAGATAGTGACATTTTGTTATATTGATAAATATTTTGATTTATTTTGTTGTTGAAGATAATAATAAAAAACAAAAAACAAAAGCATTCACTCCGTGGAATTTAAGTTATTTATATTATTTTTATAATTCTAGTCAATTATAAATGGTATGTTTCATAAAACTAAAACATAAGTACGTTACAAGAAAAAAAAAAAAAATCAAATTATCCGCTTAATTTCCATTATTTAAAACTTTTATGATTTTCTTCTTGATAGTTCCTCAAATATACAGGTTTTTCTTCTTTTCTTTTTCTCCTTCCAAAAAAAACTGAATGTTTTCTTTTTTTTTTTTTAAAAAAAAAAAAGACTTTATAAAGATCATTTTCCGCAACAACCTTAGCTTTAAAAATTCTTTAGCCTAGTTTATAAAAGATATATAAGTTTTTGCATTAACCTATGAAAATAGGAAGATTTGAACGTTAAAAAATAAAAATAAATGTATTTTGCTACTAAACTCTGTACATGTTAGCTAACATTGATAAGTTGTTACGCTAAAATGATAAACACATATATAATGAAAGAGAGAAATAATTTTGGAAGAATAAAGAAAAAGAGTAATATGTGTGCAACAAATAGTACAATTAGCGAAAAAAAAAAAAAGAAAATTGTCGCTAAAGCTCTCATTCTATCCCAAACTGCCTTCAACAACGAATAAAAAAACGTCGCACAAATCATCGGTGAAAGAAAACTTGCAATGTTTTCTATAAACGTTGCAACAATACTTCCCAATGTGAGAGGTGGTTTAGGTATGTGTACACGAATCACCGAAAAAAAAAGGAAGAGAGAGAGAGAGAAATACCTCTTAAAGAAGAGAGGGCCTTATTGACTTTGAGTTCACAGCCATCACAATCCATGGCGACCTTAAGCTCCACAGTTTGCAATTGGAGTTGTTTCTCGTAGTGCTTATGGGAAATGCATATCAAATATTGCTCAACGCCCATTATACGAATGTCTATGACTTTCTACAAATGAAATTGACATGAAAACACTTAAGAAACTATGATTGCTTGAATTTATATTATATAGAGAGAAAAAGGGAATTGTGTGGATGCAGCTTTAGAAAAACAGGGTATACCCCTACTTTGGCTAAAGTGAAATGTTAAAAAGGCTACTCTCGTCGGCTTCTTTGCTTTGAGATGTCTCTTTTTGAATGGTGTTATTATCGGACAAGTTGTCATTGTTGGCATGTAGATCTCGTCTTGGTCACCTGTTTTCAAGCGAAGCTATTTCGTTTGGAGAATTTGTCCGAATTAACTTACAAAAGAACTCGTACCGATATAATGTCATGTCGGATACATTTTGATGCTTAAGTTAGTACACGAAGTGTTTAGTTCTTGATTAAGCACTCAAAATATTGCTTATTCCATTGAGGTAGGATGAAACTATATATAGAGTTTTTTGTATAACATTTTTACTTGGGACATGTGCAATACAGGGGCAATATTATCCTTTTGGTGATACGGAGTGAGTTTGGCTATGCTGACTCAAGACTTGAGCTTTTGACCTTTTTTTTCTTTCCCCTCTAAGGACGTGTGAACTCCCAAGGTGTCCTTAGGCTTGGGACCGTCTATGGGCATGGACATGAGTCTTGCTTTGGATTATCCTCGATAGTCATTTATCTGTCTTGCTCTTATTGAAGGCAATTCCTTTTCTCCACGAGCACACAACCAGTTCTATAGAACGTAACTCTCGGCCATGAATATTCTCAAGACTGCATCTTTGAGGTTTGCCATGTAACTTCTTTGTTTTGCATTTGAGGATCCTATCAATGCAGATAAGTCAGGGGCATGATTGATATCTTTTAATTTGTTAGGACAACAAATCTTCCATAATATATGATATTATTCACTTTGGACATTGACCTTCATATTTCACTTTTGATTTTAGCAAAATTGTCTCGTGCCAATGGAAATAATTGTCTTCACTTATATATCGATGATATTTCCTTTATTTAACTAATGTGAGACTTGATTGCATTCCTCCATACGCGGAAGTTGGTGACATTCAATTGTTTTTTTTTTTTTTTTTTTTAAAAAAAAAGAACTTTGGAAACCCTAACTTTTCTTTTTCTTTTGGGATTTTTGTTGTGAAAAGAAATCTTTGAAATTCTTTTATACTTTGGTGCAAAAACGTAATATCTAAATATTAGAAAAATGAGAGGCAGAAAGATAAGAGGAATATTTGGCTATACGCTAATTATTTGAAGAAGCTCTATTTGACTTTATGATGAAGTGTTTCTTTTGTTGATATACTTTTATTGCATTTCATCCCTACGTGGTTCCCCACCCAAATCCTTTGTCTCTAATATCGGTCACAACATAAGGTCCGAAGGGGTAGGGTAGTTGTTATTTCTCATATTTAGAAATAGTGTAATCACTATATTCATTGGATTAGCTAGTTTATAACTTCCCCAGATACTCAAAGATTGTATGGTCTTATTATATGTTGTTCTAATTGGCATGGGAATTCCAAATAGGGAAGTTATGTTGCCTCTTTCCCGTGAAATCTATTTACTTAAGTTGTTGAGTTTTTCTATTTGGAGGCGTAGTTTTCCTTGCCCTTGTCCTTTTTCTTTTGATTTTATTTTGTTTGTTTTGACTTCAACCTGCAAGGTCCTTTATTTTTATCGCAATTCAATACCTATAAAAAAAAAGTGCATAGGCAAATATTATTTTTCAAAAAAAAGAAAAAAGTTACAAATATAATGAAAAGTGGTATACTTGAATTAATAGTGATTTTAGTCCATAAAAATGTAAATTAAGTTATGTGAATAATTTTGATCGTGGTCAATCAAAATATGTTAAAGAGGAATAAGTGTTGCATGTATAATCTAAAGGTTTCATTCGTTACCATCAAAACTTTGATAATAGTTTAGGTCATTTATCCGAATATTGAAAGAATTAAAGATACAAAGTAGGCATTGCTTAGAAAGGTTAAAGATTTCACCAAAGGAAAGAAAAAGCTTCACCATAAAAAAAGTTGTTCTCCACTGCATATTAAATAGGTACAAAAATGTTTGCAATATGTGATTTTTAGTTGATTCAAATAAAATTGATAACTATGTACACATGGCATGATTTTATTGGTAGGTTAGTAAAGTAATTTAGAAATAATTTTGAATAATGCATATACATACACTGATCCAATACATACATTACAAGACATACACTTCTGACTAGAAAGTGTGAGATTTGAATTCTCACCTTCATTAATTGTACTTATATGATTTATTTTTTGGGAACTTTTTTCTCACCTATGTTTTAAAAACGATCATTATTTATTATTTATTTCTTATTGATTCTTTTGATCTTTCACATCGGTGTTAGTTTTTTAACCCTAAAAATAAAGTTGATATATTCCTCATATGTAATTGCTGAACTTAAAAAGAAAAAAGATTGAAAATTAAACATGGAATCAATAACTTTTATGTTGTTGGGCGAACATTAAGTTTCCAATACAATTTTGTTTAGTTGGTTCAATTTCACCCTCCATACTTTCAATTGTCCCATTTTAGTTTTTCTATTTTCAATAAATCTTATATTTTTTTTATCAAAGTTAAATTTTTATTTAAATTAATTAAATAATAATAATATAATTTGAGTATGTTTCAAATATAGCAAAATGAGTCAAACTATTTACAAATATATAAATGTCGATTGACTGGATTCGTATACACATAATTGAATAGAAATAAGTGGAATGTTTTGACATTAAGAAAATAAATCTCATATTAAATAATAATTTTTAATAGCATGTCGATCAAATTTTATAATTACAATTGGTTGAGAAATATACTTTTGACTGAGATATTAAAGGTTCAAATTCCGACCACTTACACATTTTAACATTGAAAAATAATCTATTCTAAAAATTTGTTCACATGATTATGGAGTAGAGATTCAATTGAAATTTTTTAAATATATAAATATATATATTTAGATATCCATATATTTTAGTGTGTATATATACTATATAATATGTAAGTATATAGTTAATTTGCAACATTTTTTTTAGTGATGTAGCACATTGAAAATATGGACACATTGATCATTTGCAATAAGTCAAAAATGTTTTGCTAGAAAAGAAAACTTATCATTTCTTTATAAAACAATTTAATGATTAATTTAGTGTTTAGAAGATTTGGAATCTAATTCTTCTACTTTAAGAGCATGAAATTATGTCCCCCACGACCTATTGTTAAACTTTGGTTATTATTTTGGTAGTTGTTTGTGGATTTTTTTTTATTTTAACAAAGATAATAAATTGTTAAAAAGAGAGAGAGTCCTTAAGATCAAGGTACAAACAAAATACAGATGTATAAGACAATGAAGCAACCAAACAACCGAATATGAAAAAAAAAAAAAAAAAAAAAAAAAACCTACAAACTCAAGGAAAAAGGTCCCAAGGATAAGAGTCTCCTTGGTATCCCACAAGAGAGCCTCTAGCCACTTAGAAAAATAAATAAAAATCCCAAAATGAGTATTCAGACTAATCAATTGAGGAGGATGCAAATTACCTCATGGACATGCCTATTACAGTGGCGCCAAACATGGTAAATTGGCACATGAAGCAACTCCCCAAATAATATGCTAGAGCTAATTCCTATTGCTAAACGTGAAAATCCAAGTAAGCTTCGTATTCCACTACGATATCCTATGAGAATACCTTCCCCACAAAAGTATGTCCCCTAGGTAGCCTTACTAAAAGGACACTCAAAGAATAAATGATCCCTAGACTCAACTCCACCAGTATATCGAACATAGTTAGTAGGCATATTAGCACACCATCGTCTAACTCAATCACGTGTCTGCAATCAGTTCTAAATAGCAAGCCAAGAAATGAAAGCATGTCTAGGAATATTCCCCCCAAACCAAAGGAAGCTGGCTCAGGTGGATGGTTTGATCTCACATCTTTACAATTATATTAAGAAAATAAAATAAAAGAATGAAAGTATTTTCATTAATATTTGGTAATAATTTTTTTGTTAAAATATTATTTTGGTCCCTATACTTTAAAGTTTGTTCAATTTTAATCCATATACTTTCAAAGTCCAATTTTAATCTTTGTACATTCAATAATTCTTAAATTTAGTTTCCAATGCTAGTTTATTATTGATCTTTCAAAAAACTTTTTGTTAACTATAACATTTTTACCATAAATTTTGAGAACATATTCATACATTTTTTTATTTTCTTGCATGAAAATCATTATTATTATTTAATTAATTTTGGTGAAAATTAACTTTTAGGGACTAAATTTAAGATTTATTAAAAGTATGGGGACTAAAGTTCGACAATTGAAAGTATAGAGATTAAAATTGAACAAACTTTAAAGTGTGGAGACAAAAGTGGTATTTTAACTTTTTTTTTTTTTTGTAAAATTATCTTAAATGGCAAAAGTGCTGAAAATATTTACAATTAATAGCAAAATATACAGTCTATTGCAGATAGACGATGAAATTTTACTATATTTGTAAATATTTTAGTTTCTTTTGCTATATTTGAAAAAAAAAATTTTTAATCTAAAAATTAAGATTATTATATATTTCCATTATTCTATCTCTATATTATGATAGCAATACATTTTCTTAATTCAATCTTAATAGTACTACGATTTGACCGAAGAATATCAACATGAGTTATTAGGACAATTAGTTTATTAAAATTTGGATTGGAATGAAAAATTTAAGTCGTTTGAAAATAGAAATCTGAAGCTTTCAGATGTCCGTTTAGTAGTAGATTCAGAAATTGGATTCTAATTTAAACCTTGGTATAAAATATGTTTGATACTATATATTTATTGTCCAACAAGATTTTCGAAAAAATTTAATTCGTGGAATTCGAACTTATATTTTGATTAATTTGAATATTTGTGAGTATAGTCTCTAATATTTGATCCTTTATTTCTTTCTCTAGAAAAATTACAAGAAATTTAAGTATTCCAAATCTTCTTGGAGCTTCAGTTTCAAAGTCTTCAAGAGTCTAAGAAGAGTTTTAGTTCTCTAAATCTTTAGTCTTCAGGTTTTTAGAGCTTGAGAGCTTCGGTCTTCAGAACTTGAGAGCTTGAGAGCTTCGGTCTTCAGAACTGGGAAGCTTCAGTCTTCTGCAATTGAGAGCTTGGGAGTTTCGATCTTCAGATCTTCAAAGTTTCAGAGCTTCAGTCTTCAGTTCTTCCAATCCTTTCAAAATGAAGAGTAAGACTTCTATTTATAAAGTTTTCATGGGCATTGAGT
This sequence comes from Citrullus mucosospermus, assembly GCA_030954485.1. NCBI lineage: Eukaryota > Viridiplantae > Streptophyta > Magnoliopsida > Cucurbitales > Cucurbitaceae > Citrullus > Citrullus mucosospermus. The sequence goes on from CM062064.1 coordinate 13,986,312, forward strand.
GGATTAGGCTTGGTTGGTTTATGGGCCTGGCCCTTGGGCCTAGGTGATTTTTTGACCAAATTAAGCTTATTTTTTTAGTTCAATTGAAACTAACCTAAATATTAATATTTAATTAGACCAAATTAATTAATTTGATCTAACGGTCAAGACAGAAACACATAGCATCATCGGGATCCACCATCTTTCTTCAATTTCAAATTGAGACGAATTTTTATTAACCTCAAAATTGATAATTTGCAATTTCATCATTAATTCAAGAAACGATGTGACAATTTGTGATTTGTCAAAATTTCTCATTCAACAATTATAAATGATAAAACTAGTTATACTTGTCCACTAAAATTTGGTTGACAATAAATTGTTACTAATTTATTTATGAATATAATTTATGTTAAAAAAATGATATATTATTAAAGTACATATTTATTATTTTGTAATATTATATAATTTATAATACATTATATAATATATATTACATGTTTAAAAAATGAATTGAGTTTATAATATGACATATTATATTTCTAATATTTTTAGGATGTTTTCCAATATAGCAAAATAAGTTAAACTATATACAAATATAGAAAAATTTCACTGTTTATCAATGATAGACTATAATAGACTTCTATCACTTGAACAATAGACAACGATAGATTGCTATCGCTCAAGCAATAGAAGTCTATCATGGTCTATCACTGATAGACAGCGAAATTTTTTTATATTTATAAATAGTTTGATATTTTTTTCTATTTATAATAATTTTCCATACTTCTTTTATTATATTTCTTTAATTTAATACACTTTTATGTACTAAATAAAAAAGGAAATATGACGTACAATTTATATTTACATTTATAGATTTTCTTAAGTTGTATATATAGAACCTTAAGTGAATAAAATTATCACATTTTCTATCTAATTGATGTGTATACATATAGGCTATCCGTTTTTATACCAGACTCCTTGCATTAATAGTAAAATAAAGTAAAAATAGCACAATTTAAGACTATTTCCAAAAATAACAAAATTAGTTTTTAACACCCCTAAATCATGCTTCACAATTTCAAAACTGGTGATAAAATTTTTGTGTTGATATCAGCATATCTATCTATCTAAGCTCTATCACTGATATCTGGGATATTATTGACATCTAACAAAGTTCTATCACCAATATCATTGATATCGCTAGTACATGAATATCACAACTATCTACTTAAGTTCTATTGCTAAAATCACTGGTACACCTTAGGGATATCGACCTAAGTTCATGATGTGAAATTTTTATTGAAATATCAAATTTTTTGAAGGGCTTGAAGTTTTGTTTGGGGGACGGGGAGGGGGGATTTTGTTTTTCTCCCATTTAAACAAAATTTCAAGCAAATTTTGAGAATATCGAAATTTCGAGGCTTTTCTTAAGAAATTAGCTACATTAGCTGAGTTCAAGCTTTTTCAATTTTATACATGGTTCTAATTACATATCAATTGTGTAGTTTCACATGCCAATGTCATTTCCAACCAAGGATGAAAATATCACAACATTTTGCCAAAATATCGTCAAAATATCCATAAAATCAAAGAATTGACCGATATTTTGGAGGGTAACATTGTTTTTCTTGAAATTCCACGATTTGTCGCTAATATTGTCCATTCATTGGTGTTATTTCATTTTATGGATATATCTATAGTGGCTTAACAAAATCCTGGATATATTGTCAAATTATTGTTGACATACTATCAAAATATCAAGATCTATCACCGATATCACGGATGTCTACTTAAGTTATATCATTGACTTCATCAATATAGATATCATTGATATCTACCTAACATGGATGACCAAAAACATTGATATTACTGACATCACTATTATTAGTAGTATTATGGAGAGGTATTTGTTGTTACAGGCCTTTTTTCTTCATAAATTCAACGTATTTGTCATATATGGAAACGAAGATGATAATCATTGAAGTTTGAGAAAAATCAAAGATAGATAGGCTGGTTTTATCTTTTATAAATGTCCACGATCCCCTTTCAACCTCTCTTTCTCCGCCCCGTAATTAGGCATGCCCAACCAAACTCACTGGAAAGCTCATTCCATCTTGTTCGTCCTCTTTACCAACACCATCTTTGATGTCTCCTTGCAAATGCTATCTAGGGGTGTGAACAAGGGAGTTCTTGCAAAAGATCCGTCCCATTGACGGGTCAGAGTTACTGGATGATTTGTAAGGAAAGGTTGAGACATCAATTCCAATTCGAAGTCAAAGGAGGAGAAAAACATATTGCCATTTTAGTGGGTGTACAAATTGCAAGATGAGGCTCGATTTTAGTTTAGAAACTAATGGTGTGGTACAACTACTAATACAAAAACATTATAGACTCGAGGATGACTCCTATAGATAAAGCTTCAAAGAAAGAAGAAGAAGAAAATACATCCAATTGTCTAACAAATTGAAGCGACGAAGGGCTGAAACTTAGTGGATCATGGCAGTAAGGTCACTATGCCACTTACAATACCTTGTCGCTTATTCGCTCAGTAAAAATTACGTTACAAGCCGATCCCGCAAAATACATATAATTGTTTAGAAAGGTTAATTTTCATGCTGTAAGAGCAGGAAAGTCATTAGTCTATAGAAGCAAATAAAATTTAAAACTAAGGCTATTTAAAGCCAAACAAAATAAAGGTAAAACATTTAGACCCAAAAACTATGGGTTAAACTGCCATATGATTTATATGATATAGCTCCTTTACCCCTACAAATTTAAGACTACAATTCTAACAAAATAGACAAAATTTACGATAATCGGTGAATCAGTGAAGGAAGTGGTAGCATCTTTGCATATTGTTTTAAATTGTAGGAAATCAAACACGTAACCTTTTTCCATCATTTTCGGGAATGTTAGCATCGCTCCTGTTACCCCTAACAAATGTTGATGGCCCCTACACCTGAACAAACAATATCATACCTACTATTAATTTGTGTTTAACATTGTATATTTCAACTTCAGATTCTCCTTCAAATTTTAATATCATATATCTGTTAAGTATTAGTATAATTAAATTTATCGATTGATTAATTATTTAACTGGTATCAACAAAATATCATTTCCTCCTCAACTCTTATTGATTTCTACTTGTTAGATTTTCTACAAACTTTCAAGCCCATTAGTGTGAGGAGTGTTACTATTGATATAATTAAATCTCTCATAGATATTAGCTTAAACTTTTCAGTTGATAGGTTATTATTTAACATTATCATCGATATATATCATCTACACATATCAATAGTAGATTTCAATAGTACTATTTAACAAGTAGAGCTATTAACATTAACCCTCATATAATAAGGACGTTCAACCAAAGTTAAAAACGAAAAAACCAAAATGGTCATTTTTTGAAAGTACAAGGAATAAAATGAACATTTTGAATAAAATTCAAAGAAATGATCTATAACTGAAAAAACAATTAGATGACTCATCACTCAAACCTTGATGTTAAACAGAAAGCACAAACACTTGGAACAACCAACAAATTAAATAGCAAGTAATAGAGTGATTGCACACAAGAGTTGGTAACCCAATTCGGTAATAACCACCTATGTCTTGGGGTAGTGTGCCCAGAAAGATTGTTGGACCAGTATGGCAACCCTAGAGGGGGGTGAATAGGGTTTAATTAAACTTATTCCTAAATATGCTCAAATTAAACTAATTGAATTAATTTTTTAATTAAATTAATAAAAACCTTAATTGATGCTAAATATCAAGATTAATAAAAAATATATGAAACACAAGATTCAATAAATCTCAACAAAGAAGGATAGTAATCTATAACATGCTACTAAAAATTGAATGTAAAATAAATTGAGAAAGAGTTAAAGAAGAAGACACCGTGATTTTTATAGTGGTTCCGTCAAACTCGATCTACATCCACTTTCCCAAGCGCCTCTTGGGATTTCGATTAAAAAATCTCCTTTGACTCTTTTCACGGATGGGAGTCGAACCGCTACCTTGCTTCTTTTTTTTTTTTGGTTCAAGAGCAAACCCCATCCTTTCCACGGGTTAGGATCCAACCGTTACAATATTCTTGAAGTTTTAAATCACACACTAAAACTCTCTAAAAAGAGTAGATGTACAAATTTGAACTCACAATACTCAATCCTCACAATACAATGAAAGTATCTCTTTAGAATAAGATGAAAAGAAATAAATTTGAAGGCTTGGAGAGAGAGCAACGATGGTGACTGTTGTGTGAATTTACAATAGACAGATCACAAGTCCCCGGTAACGGCGCCAAAAACTTGTTGTATGAATTATTATGTGGAATTGAAATTGTACAAATGCAAGGTGTGATTAAAATATGATTATGCGTTTTACATATCATGCGTTGAACATGCTACGCGTCTTACACTATGCGTTGGTGATCTTTTCAAGTTTTCCTATCCTTTACCCAAGTATAAGCACAAAAGTAGGTTTTCTCGGTGAGTTTGAGGTCGAACACATGGATTATATTAATTTATTATTTACGTGGATTTCATGCGTTGCAATGGTAACCAAGAAATAGTTGAGAATGTTTGTTTGTAGTCTAAGGAAAGCGATTGTTTGTACACTATACTAAAGTGTGAAAGATGGAAAACATGCGACACAACAAATTCAGCTAAAGATGTGAATGAATGGATAAAGAAAGGGTTCGGGTTGGTTAACATCTAACATCGAAAACGCATAGTAGTATTCTATTCATACTTGCGACTCTTCTCCCGGTTGTCAGCCGCTATGCGTTATATGTCTATAACGCATAGGAGAGTGTTAAGAACCAAGGTTATCCCCATAGACAGGTAACACTTCTTGGCCCTTGTCAATTGAGTTCCACAATCGCTTACCTTCTCGAGCAGTTTGATTATTACTACTTATATCGATTTGTTAGATGGACATAAGCATCGGATTAAGATCGCAATTGACAAGATGAAATAGTTACACTATGGTTCTTAGTTAGATGCTAACGCAACCCTAAACCCTTGAGTGATTAATTACTCGTGGTTTCAAAGTAAAAAGCGGAAAGTATAGAGAAATGAGTAGACATGGAAGATATATATATTGATGAAACGGAATACAACTTTAGATAAGCTCAATGTCTTGACACAAATCTAAAATCAAGATAGAAACAATAAGAAAGAAAGCAGGAAAGGCGTCAATGTCTTAAGTCACCCGGATGGAAGCGTGAGGTTCTGCTGTGAAGTGGTCCGGCGGAGGGAAGACTCTTCTCTCTCGAGCTATTGGTCTCCGGTTGAAGTCTGAGAGAACTCTGCTGTCACTTATGGAGTTCTTCCGAGAATCAACAACACTTTCTCATTTCGCAGAGCTGCCCTTTTATAGATGATGCGTTCGCAATTAATGGCAAATCTGTTTGATTGGCGGTGAGATTGATGTCATGCGTCCATTTGGCCTAATTGCGTGATTCTCGGGTCAATTAAGATCCACCACTTTAACCACAAATCATGTTCGTCAATCATCCGTCAATCTCTCAAGATTCTGATTTGATTCTCAGCGCCTTGTATTGATGGTCGTCTATGCGTCCATGAATAGTTTGGCCGATGTCAACGCGTCATAGGTTGCTAACGCATAGTCATGCGTTGAATAGTTATTAACGCATCATCAGGTTGTTAGCGTTTCGTTCAGATCATGCATCCACGAAGAACAGATTGCTAACGCGTCGTCCTGCGTGAAGAAGTCATCAACGCATCGTCTGCATTCCTGCGTCAAAACATGCGTTTTAGGTTCAAAAAGTGGTAAAATCATTTATCTTCCTAAAAATACAAGAGTATAACGCAAAAGAAGATTTCTTAATAAAAATTCACATAACTTGCCGCATGCTTCTCTATTTAATCCCTATTTATCTAAAAAAAAGGCCATCATAACTTGTATTTCTACAAGTTATCAGTGACTTTTTTCAATTTTTGAGGATTGTAAAATTGTAAAAGTTGGAAAAACTTTTTGGAGAAGATGAAGTATTTAAAAAGAAATGAAAGTGAGTGAAAACCAAATTTATTTGGACCATTAGATCTTTGTAAAAGAAAATTGAATGGTGGAGATTTAAACTCAACTAGCCGTTAGACACAAACATATAATAATATTAAATTAATCATTTTAAAAAAGCAACTAGCCGTTAGACACTAATATATATAATAATATTAAATTCATCTTCTTTTTAAATTCATTTTCATTTTAAAATCATTTTCTTTTTAACATCAATCCAAAAATAAAATATCCACCAAATGTCACTTCTCCATTGCTCCAAGTGACACCTTTCAATTTGTTCACTTTGATTTAAAAAAAAAAAAAAATCTGCCACGTCATCAGCTCGGGATTTTTCCATTAAGCTTGTTTCGGTCATATCTTCTTCGTTTGAACTCCGATTTGAGTGATTCAAATTGCATTGGAACCGTTGTTCCAAACTCCACACAATAGATACTTCAAAACACTCAAATGGTTAATAAATAAAATCAGGTTTGTTATCATCAAAACACTAATTAATCAATCAATTAAAATTAATTAATTTGAGATTAAGGGCCAAAAAGCCAACAAAGATAATCCACTGATATTGAATGGTTAAGCTTTTACAACAATATACTTATCTATAAAATATCAACTTCTACAAGGCACTTATAAAGCTTAACTCGCTAAATACCTTACAACAATGTACTTATCTATAAAATATCAACTTCTACGAGACGCTTGTAAAGCTTAACTCGCTAAACACCTAGGCTCCCCTTAGATGTGAGGTTCCATCTCAATAGTACTTAGGCTCTCCTAAGTGTGATAATATTAGTGAAAAAAAATACTTCGGCATTCGATAGTTTGCAAGACTCCTCTCTACTCGATTATCTTCCCTGCAGTTCAGTGAACTCCCTTCACTGATGGATCTTAGGTCTTGCTAAGATGGATAAATCCTTTTTGAGAATGAAATCTTAGGCTCCCCCTAAGATCAATAGTCCCTTCTCTGTAGTGATGCCTTGGACTCCCCCAAGACAAAGATTATCTTTAACGATTTTGCTCTCAACGAATAATGAAGATACATAGTGGAACAAAAGAGCAAAGAACAAAGCATACTGTTGCACAACTTGGTCACACAAAACACAAATTTCCTTTGCACAATCCACAAAAGCAGTTGAATCACCATTAATCTCCTTTTATAAATCGATGCCAAGAAAGGGAAAATATATCGAAATCAGAAATAATAAGCATCGCTTTCATTAAAGAAAAATAACGAGCAAAATATATCAGCAGGAAATACCCAGATAAGGAAAGAAAATATTCTGCAGGAATTCCTAATGTCACAGTTAGGTGTTACGACTATATTTGTGACATCAACGAAAACTCCACAAGCTGCCTTAAAGTAATTGAAAGCCAAAGACAAAAATCTCCAACAATAACATCTACTAATCTCACGAACTTCATAAGAAGGAAAAAATATAAATGACCGTCTTAAAGATTTAAGATTAACTATGCAAATATTATACTGGGTGAATCTTTTGTACACCATGCAATGTTACGTCATAAAAATGGAAAGACTAATTAAAATCAAACTTAGAGTGTGGTTGAAATACATTTTCAAGTGTTTCATTTAAAAGATAAGTCAGTGTCGAAAAAATTGTAGTGTTTGACAACCATTAAAAACAAATTTTAAAGTGTATTTTAAACAATTTTTTCAAAAGAATTTAAATAAAAATAAAATTAAAAAAAAAAAAAAAAAAAACTTTTTCTTAAAGGTAATCCAAACAAACAGTTACAGGTTCCTAGGAACAATTGCATATCTCTCCGTTGGATACCCAAGTTTTACGTACACGAGAAATAGCATAAGAATGCAGCTGAGTTAAAATTGTACCATAAAAATATTTGGGGATGCACCCATGAAAGTTGCAACTATAAGTAAAATAAAGCAGTACCTGAAGATGAATCTAAATTTGAGGATTCAATCTGCTGTCCATTGCAACCATCAACACTTAAAAGCCTCAGGAACGTCGGTGTGTTCTTCAATCAAAGAATAAATATCATCACTCCCATGGTATGGGAGTAACTTTGAAGCAGAATTGTTGGATAAATAAAAGATAACACATCCATTTAAAGTTAAAAGGATTTTTTTAAAACCATAAACAGAATTTTTTTATTGATATAATGAAAAGAGTCCATTGCTTTAAAATACAAGATACCAAGAAGAATAACAACAAATCAACAAAGATAACATATCAAGTAATACAAAAGACAGAGTGACATAAATTAATAAGCTGAATTAATATAAACATTCAAGTTCAAACAAATGTCTTGAATGGAATAATTGACAAAAGCTTTAGAATGAGAACACCGTAACGAAGAACGAAGACGTGTTGAACCAACCAATCTATCCAATCAAGCGACTTGTCAACGATAATATTAAAATGGAGAAATCATAAACCTGAGATCTCATTATAATCGTTACTCTTTCCGAGAAAATGGAAGAGTTTTTATCGATACAAGATTCTCAATACCCAAGTGATCTAAAGAATCTTTCTACCCAACAAAAATTACCCACTATAGAGTTAAACCACCATATCACAGAACTTACACTAACTGATCTTTAGAAGCCAAAAATGGAACTTCTTTTTCTATAAAAATAATTAAATAAAAAAATAACCTAGCTTTTTGTTAAATTACCCCTTACAAAAACACTCAAGAACAACAAACAACACTAAAACATGGAAATATACTGCAATATCCAAAAAGTTATAATATAACGTAGCAGGTTTGCTCTCTCCTCTCTCCTCTCTTCTTCCTCGTCTGTGTTCTTCCCGTTCCAGTGACTTTTTGGCTACAAGTTCTTCAACATGGAAGTGGAAAGCTACAAAATTAAATTAGCGCTAGTTTGATAAAGTTTCTATTTCTCGTTCCCTGCTTCTTGTTTCTTCTTTTTTTTAGAACAAGAAACCGAAGAAACAGGATTATGTTCGATAACTATTCAATATTTCCTATTTCTTCAAAAAAAAAAAAAAATTTATTTGGTAACTATTTTTTATTTCTTGTATTTTTTATGTCATACATTAAATATCGAAACATTAAATATCGAAAAATATATTATCAAAATTTTATGTTATCTAATAAAAGTAAAGTCTCAACGACAATTAAATATATAAATAACAAAGTTGTATCATATACTTCATATGTTGCCCAAATATAATTGACACTGTCATCACTCGAATCATTATATTAAATGATGTCGAGTCAAATCCAACTTAATTATATAATTTATGTAAATGTTGTGGTTGTAAAATATTAAAGTTAAGCTAAATGAATGTCTTAGTCAGTAAAAATATAAAATAATATATAAACACACGTATCCCAAATTTAATATTAAAAGTTGAAATATAAAAAAAAATTAAGACACATATTGAAAATTAAAATAATATATAAATCTAAATATTGGAGAATTTTAAAATTCAAAATTAAAATAAAATATAAATATAGTAGAATTATTTTTGTAAATAGCCAAATTTGAAAATAAATAAATAAAATATAAAATATGGAAACAAATATAAAAGAAAAAAAAGTGTCCATCTTGGGAGTTGAAATTTGAAGTATAAAAAAATTTATATATTGCAAATTAAAATAATATATAAATCTAAATATTGGAGAATTTTAAAATTCAAAATTAAAATAAAATATAAATATAGTAAAATTATTTTTGTTAATAGAAAAATTAATAATAAATAAATAAAATATAAAAGATGGAAATATAAAAGGAAAATAGTGCTCATCCTAGTGTCGAAATTTGAAATCTAAAAAAATTAATATAAATATTAAAAATTAAAATAATATATAAATCTAAATATGGGAGTATTTTAAAATTTAAAATTAAAATAAAATATCAAAGAAATGTAATGAAAAAACATATTCTTCCAAAAAAAAAAAAAATTGAGAATGGATGCAGACTCATGATTGACAGAAGAAAGATAATTATTATGGGCACTTAATAACAATACACCAAAAGTTGAGAGAATGATGGGAACAGTAAAATAGAAATAGAAACTACGTTTAGTTGTTTCTCAATTTTGACCAATTTTTTAGAAATGTTTTTCAAAATTTAAAAACAAAAAACGATAATAGTTATCAAACAAATAGAAACAGAAACAAAAAAAATAAGAAATGGAAACGTTATTAAACGGAATCTTACGATTACATAAAATTTTGAATTTAACCAAACAAAATCTCACCGCAATTTGTTTTTCAGGTAACATTGGAATATTATCAAAGATTCCATCGACTTCGAAACCAATCTTATGGTCCCAAATCCAATTTGAAGAAAAGATTTAACGCAGTCAAATTAAATTAGATAAAACAAAAAACTAATTTGAATCAAATCTAGATATTATCTTCAATTTTGAATCTAAAATCTAGATATTAGAAGATTTTGAGATAGGATAAAATCCAAATCCGATTGACATCTAGATTAAGATCTTTGCTCTATAAATTGTACATTCCACAACTCCCAGAATGCTCCAAACCGACAGATTAGTGTTAGTGTTACAGCAATTTTTTTTTTCAAAACTTCTTCTTTGGTTTTTTATATTTTTTTTTACTTCTCTGTCTTTTCTATTCTTTCTTTCATTTTCATCTTCTACTGCTTTTTTTTTTAAATAACTTATTATTATTATTTTCTTTAGGGTAGTTTGGCTCAAGATGCCCAAAGTGAACACAATGATGAGTCTATGACGAGTCCTTGAATTTCTAATCCCCTTATGAAACATGTTGAAGACTTGCCTGCAATCCAAAATGAGAGAATTATGAAATCATGCCCAACGACGGCCGACGAATGCCCTTTTTTTATTGAAAAGAAAGCAGGCACACTTACTCTTGAAGTCTCTCACTTTTGTGCTGACAATATTATTTTTCATCTCCGACAATAGACTACCATAATTTTGTGGGAGAACTTATGGCAAAAAAAATTTTGGACGCCTTTTGAGTACGTAGGTAGCCTTGAGCAAGAGATGCGAAAAATCTTTGATGCAATTGTGGCAAGTGGCACAGACAATCTGACTCACTTAAATGACCTTAGGAATGGTTATTTCTAGAGTGCCAAGACCCACAACCAAATGAAATCTTCGATTTCAATCTAATCAACTAAGGATGATCAATTGGCATAAATAAAAGGTTTTGTGGAGACATTGCGACTGGATGAAAGTCGCATAATTGAAGAAACGACCACTTTTAAACACCGACTCACACAATTAAGGCAGCCGAATTGGAAGCTAAACTAAGAGCTGTGCATGCAAAGACCAATAAAACTCTCTAGCTTGATTTGAGAGCATGACAAGGACTCAAGCCAAAAACAGCTTGAGATTTATTAAAGGCTTTTGAGGGCATCGACAAACTCGAATGTGCCCCTACTGCTAGCGATGCAGACGTCAAAATGTTGTTGGCACTTCGCAGATCTTTAGAAAGCATGTGTGAGGAGTTGAAGAATTTCAAATGGATTCCCTAATTCGGAGACTTCTTTTATCTAGCCTTTCTTTGTTAGTCCATTCTTTGAGACAAAGGGATTTGTAATAAAGCTTTCACCTTTAGATGTCTTGCTTTTCATGCTTGTTTCTTGGACTGAATGTAATATATTGTTGTTTCTTTTATCATTCTCTCAAGGCTTATGTATATTTATTTTATTTTTTTATGCATCTTTACCTATCATTACGTATATTTATTTTATTGATTTATGCATATTTACCAATAGAGCTCTAATTACAACATAGTTCAAAGAATTTCTTTTTTATGATGATGACGTGGCTAAACTTAAAATTTATTTTAAATAGCCTATATTGGGATTTATGCCATAAAGCCTCGTAATTTATTAGTTTATTAATTTAATTATTAATTATGAAATATTATTTATTCCATTAACTGGAAAAATCCAAGGTTATCGCATTCAGTCTTGAACATGTATGTAGTCGACATATATGTGGATCATGTTTAATAAATAACCTAAAGGTCTATAGTGACTTTGATGTGTGGTTTTGCAAGTACATGGGTCAAGTTATAATATAAAACGATTTAAGTTCGAGTATCGTATCCACTAGGGATTGAATTGGATATATTCACTTAGTCATTCAAGAATTGAATTGATTTTATCTAAGGAATCAAATTTGGATTTTTGTATTTTGAAAACAAAGAAACAAAAGCAAGTGAAAAAAATTTAAGGGATAAGAGTGTTCTAGGGTGTTGACGTCATTAATTACTTCATTAAGTCAACATTTTTTTATGCAGCTTAATTGATTGTCAATCTCTTGAAACCAAATCAAGAGGCATAACATTAAGATTAGTCATGTTCAACTTTCTCTTTTCATGAGAGATTAGTAGAGAATCAATGTCATAGATCCAATTAGACATACAACTATTCAATCATACATCTAACCTAACAATTATTGATGATCACTCAATAAAGAATAAGACACAATAGCATTGAAAAACATATCATTCAACAACATCCATGAAAAACACTAAATCATCAACTTAAATCCACAATTAAATCATCCAACACCCTAAAACAATGAGTTTAGCTACACATAGCCACACATAACCATCAAATACATATTTGCATATGAGTTCTTAAGCATAAAAGTAAAACTTAGGAAGAAAGACTCGAGAATTGCTCACCGACGTTGAACTCCTTCAATCTTCTCTTGGTTAGCATCTCGGATCTCGAACGGCCTTCAACTCTTCTCCAACACTTCCACTCTTTGTGATAGCAAACTCACACCTTTAGGCTCTCTTTTCTCCATATTTTCGTGTGTCTCTTGTATCTCTATTGTGTATGTTCTTGTTATCCTTAGGGTTGCTGAAAACCTCTCAATATATAGAAGTGATTGCTAAAAATATTTCCAAATTTACAAAATCTTCAAAAACAAGAAAGTTGGGGTCGTTGCGCTCAACGACGCTGTCCGTCATAAAAGGGCATCGTAGCCACACTCTTAGGCAGCGTCGTGACGCTGTCTGTCATCGTAGCCTGGTTTCAAGCACTGCAACGCTCTCCTTCAGCATCCCGATTGTCATATCCCCTCCCAGATTACCCTCTTTAACCTGGAAGAATGTGTGAGGATAGTAAACTTCACTCCTCTTGTGAAGCTTTATCTTGTCTTGATTTCCTACTTAACGCATCAGCCACTACATTAGCTTTTCCAGGGTGGTATTCTATCGTACAATCGTAGTCTTTGATCAATTTCACCCATCTTCTCTGTCTTAAATTGAAGAATATTTAGAGTTTTCTCCCTTTCTCTAACTCAATAGATGTATCTGGTCTGATATGGCTTAGTAAAGCAATACGAGACTGAATGCAATGGGATGGATGGTAGAGGGCTGCCTGCACCCAAAAGCGATGATTCACTAGTCCCCTTGTCCATAGGGACCTCGTGGCATACAACCAAAACAACTCCCACAAGATAGCCGCCTCTTTCTCTCTTTTTACAGCCTCGTGGATGGACAAAAGAAGGGAAGTTACGCGAAGTAGATAGCAAACAACAGCTTTTCAGCCCTCTAACCTTGTATATTATTCTAGCGCTAGGCTAGCGCGCCCCTTTCTCTAATAAGAAGGTCAGCTTTGGAGTTCAAGACCAAAGAAAGCTAGAGCATCTCTTCCTTTTCGCCTTGCCTCGAGAATGAATGTTGGAAACTCTTCGATGACATGCTCCTTTGAGTGCAAAATTATTCCTTAGCTGCGCCTGTTTGGTACCGAGCTCTTTGAGGGCCTTTCTTTATCCATTCACGCTAAAAGGTAGTGAGTGGAGTTAGGCACAAAGCGACCCTCAGTTGCCGAAACAAGCCTTGTTCGATCTCCTGTTGAAGTGGTGACTCACCTGCAACATAAGTTTTTCAAACCTGGGTTTATGTCATGATTTTGAATCCAAAAATTGACTAGAAATGGTTGGGTGAGTATCCCAAAGAGAAGAAGTATTACTAATTTCTTGATTTTCAATTCTTTCTGGTCAAGAATGTATTTTAAACTCTTATGATCAGTGTAGATATGACATTTCTCTCCATATAAATAATGCCTCCAAATTTTTAAAGCTTACACAATTGCTGCTAGTTCCAAGTCATGATTGGGGTAGTTGTACTCGTGCTTCTTTAACTGTCTAGATGCATATCCAACTACCTTTCCTCTCTGCATAAGCACACAACCTAAACCCTGTCGTGAAGCATCGCAGTAAATTTCAAATTCAACACCAGAGGTAGGTAAGGTCAATATTGGTGCTGTCACGAGTCTTTTCTTCAACTCCTGGAAACTCTATTCACATTCATCAGTCCATTCAAACTTAGCATTCTTTTTTGTTAGACTCGTCAATGGAAGTGCTATTTTTTAGAATTCTTCCACAAATTGACGATAAGAACCTGCCAAACCTAAGAAACTGCGAACTTCAGTCACTGTAGTGGGTCAGTCTCACTTAACTATAGCCTCTGTCTTCTATGGATCTACGTTTACTCCCTCTGCTGACACCACATGACCGAGAAATACCACACGATCAAGCCAAAACTCACATTTACTAAATTTGGCATATAGCTTCTGATCACGTAGCGTCTGCAATTTTATTCGAAGGTGTTCAGTATGCTTCTCTTTGCTTCCAGAGTACACCAGTATGTCATCAATAAATACTATAACAAACTGATCAAGGTATAGTGAAATACTCGATTCATGAGATCCACAAACACTGTTGGAGCATTAGCTAACCCAAAAGGCATTACAAAAAACTTATAATGTCCATACCTTGTCCTAAATGCTGTCTTAGGGATATTAGACTCTCTAATCTTCAACTGATGATACTCGGATCGCAAATCAATCTTAGAAAATACTGATGCACCCCTAAGTTGATCAAACAGGTCATCAATACGAGATAGTGGGTACTTATTACGTAGTGTTACCTTGTTTAACTGGCGATAATCAATACATAATCTATGTGTCTCATCTTTCTTCTTTACAAACAACACAGGTACTCCCCATTGTGACACACTGAATCGTATGTACCCCTTGTCAATCAACTCTTGCAACTGAACTTTTAACTGTTTCAATTCCTTTGGAGCCATCCTGTACGGAGCTTGTGAAATTGGTGCAGTCCCTAGAATCAGATCAATAGAAAACTCTACCTCCCTATCAGGAGGTAAACCTGGTAGTTCTTCAGGAAACACGTCCAGGACCTCACATACCATAGGAATATCTGCTGGCTTCAACTTGCTAACTTGCGTATCAACAACATGTGCAAGGTATGCTATACAACCTTTGCTCAACAATTTCCTAGCCTTAACAATAGATATCATACAGGTAGAGAGAATTTTTCTATCCTCCCTAAAGACAACTTCGATCCCTTCATGTCCTCTAAATACAACCTCCTTCCGAAAACAATCCATGGTGGCACGATATTTAGACAGGAAATCCATCCCTAAGAAAACATCAAACGCTTGGATGTCTAAAGGAATCAAATCCACTGTCATGGTTACCCCAGCTATTTCAACCACACAGTTTTTATACATGTTGCTAGCTACTAGTACATCTCCAACAGGCGTATAAATAAATAGTTCTTCAGACAAAGGTTCTAATTTTCTACCAATGTTCACAGTAAACATGCTAGCAACAAAAGAATGAGTAGCTTCAGGATCTGATAACACATGAGCAGAAATGTGACAAATAGAAAGTTTACCAGTAACAACTTCTGGAGTGTCTTCAACTTCTTGTTGTATCAGAGCAAAGACCTTCCCTTGCTGTCGTGGTCGTCTAGTAGGTCCCTTCTGTCTCAACCCACTGGTTCCCTCGCCGCCAACTACAGCAGGTTTCGGTGGTTGACTAACTGTATGTGAAACAGTTCTCTGCTCTACTTTATCCTTCTGCATCAACTGGGGGCACTCCCGTCTAAAATGACCCGTTTGTCCATAGTTATAACATATGTTGGTTCGACTCATACACTGTTCCCAATGATATTTCCCACATGTAGGACATAATGGTTTCCTCGCTGAACTAGCTGTGGACTTGCCTAGCTGTCCACCCCGTGAACCTCCCACGGATTCTACAGGACCACTCCAACTCTTCGGTCTCTGCTTTTGCATACAACCCCCTATACTAGCCCTAGAGGTAGCTTGTCCACCTGCTCGAGATTTGAAGTTTCCTTTACCTGACACGCCTGACACAAATCTTCTTCTACTACTTCTGCCAAACTGATCCTGAACAACACTAGTGGAGTGGATTGCACGTCTACTTCTAACTGATTCACCTTCCATCTTCCTTTTCGCTAGACTTCGTTCAACACGCATAGCTGCCTCTACAAACTTGGAAAAGTCTACCCATGCTGCACGGCAATCACAGGAGAACGAATTTCCTCCCGTAATCCTTCTTCAAATCTCTTACACTGATCGGCCTCATCAGCTACAATGATGATGGCATACTTAAATAGCTCAGTATATTTCTTTTCATACTCTGCCACCATCATTGTCCCTTACACTAGCTTAAGAAATTCATTCCGTTTGGTATCACGAAATGCTTTCGGACAATACTTATCTTGGAATGCTTTCTTAAACTCGTCCCAGCTTATGTCTTCTGTTCCTCTCCTCCTGCTTTCCACTACTCTCCACAAATCTTGCGCCCCCTTCTGGAGCAGAAACACCGCCAATTCTACCTTTCTGTTGTCAGAGCATCTCATTACACGATTACACTTTTCAAGCAGGTTGAGCCATACTTTTGCATCCACAGGATCTGCGGTGCTTTCGAACGTAGTAGCACCTAAAGCTTTCAATCTTTAAGTTCCATATTTCTTCTCAAGATCAAACTGCACCGATCCGTACCTGCAACCAACCTTTCAGCAATTTTCATAAAGATTTGTTCCTCAACGTTAACCCCGGCTTGAGGAGGACTTGATTCACCCTCAGACATCTCTCCCCAATTCCCGGTAGCTTTCGAAGTTTCGGCTACAGCTTGCCTACCTTGCCTGCTACGATGTGACATGTTTCCTATATTATGACATAGCATTATTAATTGATGAAAATACATGTTCCTACACTACAATGCATGATCCTAATCCCAAGACTCTTGCTCTGATACCAACTTTGTCACACTCCCTCCTAGATTACCATCTTTAACTTGGAAGAAGATGTGAGAACAGTAAACTTTACCCCTCTTGTGAAGCTCACCGCCCACCTGTACCTAACTAACCTGCTAAAAACATGATTAACTTAACCGCTCACAGTGTATAACCCTAAATCATAAAACATTTAAAACCACCAAACTGACAGTAATAGCAACATAAAGATACATATTTACTCCAACAAAAATATTAGCACGATTACAAACAAACTTCGATCATATACATAGTGTCTACTCTCACTTCCCAACAATTAACGAGCTATGTTTACATGGCACATATAGATAGTTATTTACGCATACTACAACGGTGGTGGAAAGTTTTCTTTGATAACTTGAAATTTAAGCAGGATGAGGCTTGAGTAGGCTAAGCACCAGGAACTCTTTCGCTACCTGGAAGGAATAGAAAGCAAGGAAAAACGTGAACTGGAAGCTCAGTGAGTGACATAATAATAAAAACATAACGTTAGAGTTGAAACATGCTTAATATTAAAAGAACATAACTTATAGTATAAAAATCATACTTAGGCAATGAAGAAAACATAAGTCATGCCATTTGATTAAATAATACTTTGAAACTCATCAAATATTCATTTGCATTCAGAAATACCCTTAGTTGAGGCGGAGCAAACTCAATGCACTCAACGTCGAAAACAAACCTTAGTTGGGGCAGAGTAATCTCGACACACCAAACGCCGAAAACCTTAGCTGATGTGTAGCAATCTCAACACAACAACGTCATTGCTCACTATGTGCACATAGGAACTATTTCAGGTTGCCCAAGTACCTTCTCCATGTCCTTCAGTACTGGGTACCTAGGATACTCAAATTCCTTCTCAACGTCCTGCAGCATTGAGTTCCCTCATGCCATAGGGTTCCTTCTCAACTTGACCTGAAATAGCATTTACGAGCCATTAGATCATCTCCTTGAAGTCCTCACAAACATTATTTAACTCAATTCCATCCACATTGTCCATATCAAGCTTATTTCCCACTTTTTTCATAATTTTCACCACTTTAGGGACCATTTTGCAAAATTCTCAAAATTTTCAAAAATATCCAAAAAATTAGCTTAAAATTCATATTTAACCATTTTAAGGCCAATTATTCGAGAAAATATCAATTAAAGTCCAAAAATGTCCAAAATTACCCAAGATGGTCGTGGGCACCCTTAGTGGGTAGTAGGTGAGAGAGGGGGTGCTGGCAGGGGCGTGGGATGCTCGGGGTGTGAGGCATGGGCAGGGGTGTGAGGCGCTAGTAGGCGGGGTGCTGGACAAGACGTGGCGCTGGTCTGCGGGGCGTGTGCCGCACAAGGTGTTGGGGGGGCTGGTGACAGGTGTGGGCAGGCTTTCTAGGCATCGTCCAACAGTCTTCTGTTTTCAACCCAAATTTTCAGAGCTCCAAAATACCTTTTCCCTTCAAATAAAATTCAAATAAAAGTAATCGGGCTTAAGGGTAACCTCTTAACTAACTTACCAAGAAAGTTGAGCTTCAAAAACCTTCCCGAGTATCCTTGAAAAATTTCTCAAAGTTAACTCGTTTGGTTTGCTTGGTTTCTGCGACAACCTTCGATATTTTCAAGTTTTCTCAAACTTCCCAACCTCAAATCACTTCGGCAGCCCTAGGTTGGATTCCTAACTCACAGAGCTCTCTCTGGTTCAAAAAGGAAAAAAATGGCATGAGTGAATCGGGAGAACCAACATTGTAATTGAGTTGCTTGCTTAGAGTCCGAGCTTCTGCCCAATCTAGCCAATCAGCTTTGGTTACACACCTCCTTTCTTCAACGTGGCTTCTTCTCTTTTCTTCTCATCCTATCCATCCAAATTAAATATCATTTACCTTTAAATAATCATTTTAATTTAATTTAGTATTTATTCTTTAATTTTACATTTTCTCTTAAATTAATTCCAACTTTTGACCTTTGACTTGAGATTTTATTCACAATTAACAAAAATTTTCCTAAGTTCAGCCTCACCTCCTTGTTCTATGACACCACTAACTCCCATCCCTTTTATTCTTTAATAAAAGTAAATGGAAAAAGAAAAGTAGAAATCACAATTACTTAAAAGTGCTCTAGAATTCCACATACATTCCTACTCATTCAAGCCAACCCTAACCAACCTTAAACCATGATCTTTAACTTGTGCTAAAGCAAAAGAAAATAGAGGTTAGGGCTTACAGCGATGCTCTTGTTGATTCCCGAATTTGATGCTCTTAGCTGCGTTGCCCTGTTTCTAGGGTTTGTTTCATCTTTTCTTCTATTTCTCGCCTGGTTTTGGCTCAATTGAGTTCATTTGGCCTTTGACACTTAATTTCTCCTTAATTACCTGAAAACCACTAGCAAACACATTAAATTCAATAAAAACATTCTTAAATCAAAGACAAAAAAAATATTTTTTAGGTGCTTTTCAGCCTTATCCTAGTGACACTATGGATACAACTCACTTTGTAATTGTTACAAGAGTAGTAAGTGTTACAAACGATTTGATCCAAATTGTTAATGTGGAGACATGTGAGTGATGTGGAGACATGTGAGTGGAGATATCATGTATAAAGAGTTTATATAAGACTAGACCATTTAATGATTAATCTCTCTTTATAACACCATTGATCGAAGAGATTAGCTTTTCATTAAGGATGACCATAGGTAACTCGATCTCAATCCTGAGTGAGTTATGACCTCCTGTCTATGAGAACAATCCTTTGATTTGTATGGGTGCGAATGGCCTGTATCGCCAACTCAACAAGCCTACCATTTTGGAGATTTATTTGAGTAGGGAGCTGGGAACATACTTACACAAGATGGAATTCGCTCCTTCTCGTCCTTGGGGAAAGTAGATAAATTGCTCTCGTAAGTGCTGAATCCAAGCTTTGAACAATGGGCTTTTCCCTCTCATTGGCTCGAGAGAGATTTGTTTATGGTGGGACCATAAACAGGATGTTCGCTAGAGGATCAGTGAGACTTACAGAGAAAGAAGTAATTACACGGGTAAAACGGTAATTTTGATCAAGTTGTAATTACGAGCAATTTGTGAAGGGTGGATTTATTGGTGACTAGTTATATCCATGGACATAGAAATATATCTACAGTGCGAAGAGTGTTAATTAAGTTAGTGGAATGACCCACAATTAATGAATGTTAATTAAGTTAATTAAACAGTTTGATTAATTTAATTTTTAATCATTGGAGCTTATAATCTGTAGGTCCATAAGGTTCTCTTGCTAGCTCACCACAGACCAACAATGATCAATTATTATTGGAAGAAAATTTGAAGTGTTCAAATTATGAGGGCAAATATTAATTGTATTGGATACAGTTAATTACATGATTTATTTATGAGTGTTTTTTTAATAAGATTCAAATTATAACTTTATAATATGGAGAATTAATTTATTTGAATATGATTCAAATAATTAATTATTTATTTGGATAAAAATCATTTAAATAAATAGAAGGAGAATTAATTAATTAATTTAAATTGGATTCAAAGAATTAATTATTTAATTTGGATGTGATTCAAATTAAAGATTCTACAGAAGATAAATATTTAAATATGATTCAAATATTTTAAAACCATTTAATATAAAATATTATTTGAGTGGATATTTATTAATATTGGATATTATTAAATATTTAATTTAAAATCTTTGCAAAGGGGGTATCCCAGTAGGATTAAGAGTAACCCATAGAGTTTGGATTAGGAGTAACCCATAGAGTTCTATAAATAAGGTCCTTGGGAGCTTTCATAGAACACACATTCTACTAGGGTTGGCAAAAGAACTCGCGGGGCTCCGACCCGATCGGGTCGGGGAATCTCCAGTTTGATAGGGTATGGGGGTCAAACCGGGGACATTCTCTGGGTACTCGTCTCGGGATGTGGAGAGTGTCCCCGCCCCAGCCCAGACCCCGACCCCACCTTGATTTATCCCCGACCACCTGTTTGTATATAAACATATATATGTTTCGCTCTGTCTCGCTCTCGCTCTCTCTCTCTCTCTCTCGCTCTACTTATTGGTAGTAATTTGATCATGCATTTAAACTCATAGCCTCGCTCTCTCTCACAGTCTTGCTTTCTTGCAGTCTCGCTCGCTCTCGTCGTCTCTTTCTCACTATATCCCAGGGAATGGGTACCCATGAGGACCCATTTCCCCAACGGGGAATCCCCACCCTCGTCTCCGCCTAAAATAGCAGGGATGGGGGTAAATTCCCCCCATGGGGGCGGGGACGGGAACCCCCACCCTCTCTGCCCCGCCCCTATTGTCAACCCTACAACATAATCTTTGCAATCATTTTATAGAGATTTCTCCCAAGGAAATTCTCCCAATTTTTAGAGAAGGGTTCTCTAAAAGTCCTTCTTCCATTCTTTCAAGAGCAGTTTCCACAAGCTGGATCCTTACCAGAGTCATAGCAAGGAAGATCTCGTGGAAAACGAAGACTACAAGGAGAAGTTTTTGTTGTAGGATCGGCAAAGGTATGTTGCTTAACCTTTTCTTTTAGTTTTTTTGTATTTTTAATTCTTTCAAAAAATCAAAGAACACGATCATAGGCTTCCGTTAGGATTCAATTTCCTTCAGCCTATTACCCATTATATTGAGTAGGGATCAAGTCATTACGTATTTCAATAGAGTTTATTTATTTTTATTTAATTTTTTATTTTCCTATTCACCTTTTAAGCTCATGTGGGCCACGAGCACCATGCAATTTAGTCTCTTGCAATAAGGAGCTTTTTACATATTCATCAAGCGTAAATTGTTTTAAGAAAGTTACTGTGGATTGGGTCGATTCTCAATCCTTCTTAATTGACAATCTTGTATGTGTCGTTTGTATAGACTTCTTTGATGATGTAGGGTCCATCACATTTGGGCGTGAACTTATTTCCTATATGTCTCGTCATAATGATACGTCTTTTTACAACAAGTACTAGATCACCAATCTGAAATGGCCGAGGCTTCACATGCTTATCAAAGGCTTTGGACATTCATGCTTGATAGCATTCCAACACCTACTAGGCTAGTCGCTTCTCATCAAGTATCCCTAACTCTTGTTGACGTAACTTAGTATTCTCTTTTGTAGTCAGGCCCTCTTGAACTGTCATCCTTAATGACAGGATTTCTTTTTCCAATGAGAGGACAACTTCTACTCCATAAACAAGAGGGTAGAGCATAACTCTTGTAAGAGTACGATGAGTCGTTTCATACACCAATAACATTTCTCTAATCTTCTCTTGCTAATCTCTCTTTGACTTACAGAAAATTTTCTTCAGTAAGTTGCACAATATTTTGGTGAATGCCTTTGCCAACCCATTTGTAGTTGCGTTGTACATAAATGGCTTGTATTGTGTGAACTTGAATTTCTCTCATAATTTATCCATCAAGCTATTGAAAAATTGCCTTCCATTATCCGTTATAATTCGGTGAGGAATATCATACCGATAGATTATGTGAGTTCAGATAAAGTCTACCACATTTTCCTTCTTGGCTTCTCTTAGCGCGATAGCCTCAGCTCACTGATAACTTGTAGAAATACAAGTTATTATAGCCTTTCTCTTAGAAAAATAAACATTAAATAGAGAATCATGCGATAGTTTATGTTCTATTAATAAATCTTCCTATGCGGTCTACTCTTGTATTTTGATGAAGATAATTATTTTATAACTTTTTGAGCCTAAAACGCATGTTTTAACGTAGGAACGCAAACAACCTATAGATGCGTTGATGACTTCTTAACGTAGGACTATGCGTTGGCAATCTGTTCTCCATGGACGCATGATCTGAACGGAACGCGAGCAACCGGTAGATGTGTTAACAACTTGTCAACACAGGATGATGCATTAGAACATATGGATGCGTCGACATGGGTTAACGCATTCTTCATGGACGCATAACAACCAAAGACGCAAGGCAGCGGAAAATTAGATCAGAATCTTGAGAGATTGTCGGAAGGTTGACATGCATGATCTGTGGCTAAAGTGGTGGATCTAAATTGAACCGATAATTACGCAATTAGACAAGATAGACGCACAACATCAATTTCCTCCAATCACGCAGATTCGCCACTAATTACGAACGCAACCTCTATAAAAGAGCAGACCTGTAAGATGAAAAAGGGTTATTGATTCTCGGAAGAATTCTTAAGTGACAGCAGA
The DNA here is from genome assembly GCA_030954485.1 of Citrullus mucosospermus. Lineage (NCBI taxonomy): Eukaryota > Viridiplantae > Streptophyta > Magnoliopsida > Cucurbitales > Cucurbitaceae > Citrullus > Citrullus mucosospermus. The sequence continues at coordinate 14,009,580 of CM062064.1, forward strand.
GTTCTCTCTAGAAGATAACCGAAGACGAATAGCTCGAGAGAGAAGAGTCTTCCCTCCGTCTGACCACTTCACAGCAGAACCTCACGCTTCCATTCCGGCGACTCAAGACATTGATGCCTTTCCTGCTTTCTATCTCTTTTTCTAGCTTGATTTTAGATTTGTGTCAAGACATTAAGCTGTCTAAAATTGTATTCGTTCATTAATCTACAATTCTTCCATGTCTATTCATTGCTCTACACTTTCCGCTTATTATTTTGAATCCATGACTAACTAATCTTTTAAGGGTCAAAGGTTGCGTTAGCATCTAAATAAGAACCATAGTGTAACTATTGCATCTTGTCAATTGTAAACTTAATCCGATGCTTATATCCATCTAGCTAATCGATATAAGTACTAATAATCAGACTACTCGAGAGGGTAAGTGATTGTGGAACTCAATTGACAAGGCCAAGAAGTGTTACCTATCTATAGGAATAACCTTGGTATTTAACACTGTCCTATGCGTTATAGACATATAACGCATAGCGGCTGACAACCGGGAGAAGAGTCGCAAGTATGAATAGACTATCACCATGCGTTTCTGATGTTAGATGTTAACCAACCCGAACCCTGTTTTTATCCACTTAGCTGACTTTGCTGTGTCGCATACCTTACCATCTTCCATATTTTAATCTAATGTACATGTTATCACTTACTTTAATTAAACGCATCTTTCTCAACTATTTTTGGTTACCACTTCAACGCATATAATCCAACTAATTATAGAATCTGCATAGTCCCTGTGTTCGACCTCGAACTCACCGAGAAAACCTATTTCTTTGCTTATACTTGGATAAAGGATAGGAAAACTTGACAGATCTTAAACGCATAGCATTAAGCATAGTAAGTTGCATAGTATGTTAAACGCATAGTATGTGAAATGCATAATAGTAGCTTAACTTGCGCATTGCGTTAATATAATTTCATTTCATAATCTGTCTCACAAGAAGTTTTTGGCTCTGTTGCCGGGGACTTGAGATCTGTCTACCAACACTCACCTTGAAAAGTAATATGTTGCTGCAAGGATGTAAGAATGTCCTGCTGATGACTTAGGAGTAATGGGAGCAACAAGATCAAGTCCCGAAGCTTCAAAAGGCCATGAAGCCACAGTTGGATGCAAAGGGTTCAGGTGGTTGATGTATGAAGTTTGCATGGTATCGACAAGCTTCAAACTTATTTGCATATTCCATTGAATCTTGAATCATCTTGGGCCAATAATATCTCATTCTATTTAGTTAGAATTGAAGCTTTGGTCTGGATTGACGTGCACCACAGACAACGGAATGTGCTTCCTCTAGTGCTTTTATTGACTTTTCTTTTCCAAGGCATCAAAGAAAGAGCCCTTCAAGGGAGAAGCGATATAAGGTCCCTTTGTAGTAAATGAAGTGAGTTGCTCTCCTTCTCACCTTGATTTTGTGACGAGGATCTGTTGGAAGCTTGCTTTGCTCAAGATAATCTATAATGAGTTGGCGCTAGTCTTCTTTGTCAATCAAGTATACTGATATCATGATTGTTTCTTCACACTTAGTCTCGAGTGGTGGTACAACACACCTCTGACAAAGAGATATGTTTCGAGGTTCATTGTCTAAAACTGTCAAGGTAATGGCAAGATTTGCCAATGCATCTACCCTCTTGTTCTCTAATCTCGGGACATGCTCCAACATTAAGTTATCGAACTTTTCCAACAACTGTTTGGCATAGGTGAAATAAGGCTTTAAATTTTCATGATTTACATCATACTGGAGCAAGAGTTGTGTGATATTCCAATTTCTATGTGTGATATTCCAATTTCCAATACCATATGTAGGCCAATTATTAGGCCTAATATTTAGCAACATTGTTCGAGCATAAGTCACCAAGCGTGAAACTATACGATAGTGTATGTTTCTTAGTGAGATGAAGCAATGCCTGCCTCCGCTCCACTTCTACCTACTACACCATGAAAGTACATAACCAAAGGCTTCGTAATTTCACTAGGAAAACATCCTCATCAGGTAGGTCTTCACATAACTTCCAATCTGATGGGATTGGGTGATTTGATAAGAAGTCAGCTAACGCTTGTCCTTTAATTGCCTTTTGCGGAACATACACAATGTTGTATTGCTGAAGCAAAATTGCGCATTTGGCCTGCTCGGAGATGGTTGACTTAGATAGGTGATATGCATAAACACACATATCAAGTAATAATATAATTTAAAATGGCTAAGGTCGAGTATCATCCTTCGAAAAATTGGTTTGGTTATCTTCTAACTACTCAGCGATTCTTCCAATTTTATTTAGGGAACCTAACTGTGACGAAGACCAATGTAAATTAATCCTAGAAAGCAAATTAAAGATAGACACCAGGGTGAAACAAAACAAAGACACGTCCAAGGGTTTTGATTTCATTTATGGATTAACTAGGTTAGTTGTTTGGAACTAAAATTTATTTTATGCTAACTATATAAACCTAAGAGTCTTTTGTCCAGGTATTCTTTATTGAGCTCAACCCTTTCATCACCTAATTATCAACTCATTATCATGTAATCAATTAATTAGGCGCAACATTAAGTTTCTCTATTATTGGTCTCTATTAATCTCCTATCATTTACATGCATACTTGAGTAATAGTTTAACATGCTAGTTCCAATCCAATGCCCTCTCTCCAAAGCAAGACATAAAATTTAAAATCATTCCAATGTTGGCCAATTGTTTGAAAGTAATAGATATAAGCATGCCAAAATAGTTCATACATTTAATAAATTCAAGAACAACCAACAAAGTCTCACAATCCAAAAACTACGTTCATCTAACACCCTAAAGATTACAAATCAGTTACTCATGGCTACAGTACCAATATATGTCACGCCCCCTCCTAAGTTACCCTGTGTAACCTGAAAAGAAGTGTGAGAACAACAAACATTGACCCTTTTCAACATTTATTGTTAACTTATACTCTTTTAAGACTTACTATGTATAACGTAAATAATCAAATCACAATACTATATTATTTAACATGCAGAATTTTATTTACACCATTATTTATATGGTTTGTTTACAAGTGACATAAACTTAGCTCGAAACAAGTTTCTGCCAAATTTTAATGACCACATTATATCTCGGTAGACCTCATCTTCATATAGCAACGAAAACTTGGCTGCTACTTGGAAAGAAAAACATAAGAAAAAGATGAGCTTCACGAAGTCCAATGAGTGATTAATAAAACTTGGGTTTCATATAACCCTTTAAACATAATAACTATAATAGAATTCACGAGCAAACATATCTATAGCAAGTTTATATTCAAACTTCCTACTTTAGGGTTACCCTCGAAACCAATTATCTTGCTGGCATTTTCAGCTTAGCAAATCATCTGGTTAACTTGCTAGCTCACACGGCTCAGCAATCCGACTAGTTTTCTCCGCTAGCTCACCCGACTCAACAATCTGACTGGTTTTCTCTGCTGGCTCACCCGGCTCAACAATTCTCGTATTCTCTGTTCTTATATGCACATAGTCTTATCTCTGAGGATTAGAAGCTAGGTACGTCGACCCTATGACCATCCTCTCGAGATACTTCTTGTAGGATTAAGAACTAGGTTCCAGCACCCCATGACCATCCTGCAAGGTTCTATTCTCGACACAGGCTTATAAACTAGATCCTTGCGATCCTCTTGCCATCCTATGTAGACTCAAATACCAGTCCCAGTCATGACCGTAATTATTTTCATCAATGTCTTCCCTTAGTCCTTCAACATTGAAATATAACCTAAAGATTCAACACAACATGATATGCAACATACTAATTGATATCTCATCATAGCAGGCATATTAATAATATCACATAATCATGCTATCAAATATATATTCATAAGCGTGCTACTAACAATTATTCACAAGAAACATAGTTTAATTCTCTCACGAAAAGAAATCAATCACTCATAGAGAAAGTAGTTGCCAAGCTTAGGGTTTCCTTCTTCTGACTTGGTGTTTGTTTAAATTTCTATTTGAATTAAATTGAGTTTCTTAGCTTGTTGCACAAAAATAGATTTACCAATTCCATACAAGGATGCGTCGAGAATTACTCTAAGTGTGATCATGATTAAGCAAGTTTTTCTATAAAAGGCCCAAGTATAAGCATTTATAGGTTTCCTGGTGAGTCCAGGGTCGAACGCAGGGATTTGTAATAACTAGGCGTTGAGATTAGATGCTTGACTATGCAGTGAACTATATATATAATATGTGCATTTGTTGGTTGTATGTGTCTAAAACTATACATAAAGAATGAATAAAATTTCCTATAATTAACAATGAGGTGGACGCGGCGATGGTTAGTCATATGTCATTTAGTATCAGATAGCATGCGTTGAGAATGAATGGAACCATGTGATAGAAGTAGAGTTAACGCAAGAGCTAGTTGTTACCTAAACTTTCTAAGTATAATTACATACCTACAAACTGCTTTTGTGAATCCATCTCTCGATGTTTTGACGCCACATTAATCTTCTCTCTAAGACGCATGGTAAGTTTGCTTTGGTAAAAGATGAACTACATCTCTGCAACTCATCTAGTCTCGATAAATGCTAAAGATTAACTATCCACTCTCTCAAGCTCGACAGTCATGCTTACTATGTTTGTTTGTCAGACAAAGATATGCAAGCTAAAGATATGCATTAATCAAGATGTAACATACTCAGAATTGCTTAAGAAAAACTAACTTTTAACATTTAACTAATTTAGCATTTAGACAACATGGTGTAAAGTATTTAATACGGAAATAGATGGAAGATGATAGTCAATCAAACTCATATTAAGAAAACAAATCATTCTCTCGAATGTCATTAACAAAATATAAGCAAGAAGAAGAGAAATGGAAATAAAATAGAAATGAAGGGCGTCAAGCCACCACTGGCAACGTCTTGCTTCATGGAGGCTTGAGATGGTTGCTATCTAATACATAGATTCCATAGGGTGGAGATTCTCACTCACTGGGAGACGACTCTGAAGGTGCTCAGAATCCTTCTCTCAGAAGAGCTCGAAATGAGGTTGGTTATGGTGAGGGAGAAACTGTGCAGAGCTTTCGCCTCTTGAATTGGTCTCTCTTCCTCTTTTTCTTGGAGAAGCTTTTGGACTATTTATAGTGTCAAAAAGTTGATATCATGATGACCTGACACCTTGTGCATTAAATTTCAGTCACGTTGCATAGACTTTTCAAATTGTCAGCCTATTTGTTCTGCCATGATCTGATTGGGTATTGTCCTTTTTCATAATGACGTGACAGCTGTTTGAGCATGCGTCTGTGTCTACTATTTCTCGACGCATGGGCTCAACGCATGGGTTTCCACTTGTTCTCGCAGTAACTTCGTCTCTTCGTACTTGGTTGTTTGCACTTCTTTTCTTCTTAACCCTGTGTTAGGAACAAAAAGCTCATTGTTTTTCAGGTATTTTCTTTTGTAAATAGTGCCAATGCATGGTGATACATTTTTCATCATTCAACTACCAAAATCATGCGTTTAACTCCAAAGTTACTCTAATTAAATCAAATAGTGACTATAATAACTTGTATTTCTACAAGTTATCACTTGGATCCTAAACCTCCCAGTCCTTCTTAAGCTTCTTGAACTGAGGAAACAACTACTAGGAATCCTCTGGAACCCTAAACGACCTCTTGGACGCTTGGAACCTTTCCTTGGACATAGAGAAAAATTCTTGGACGCAGAGTTGATCAAGTTCGACGCAGGACAACACTTCTTCACCTTACATTGCTTAGTTGGACGCAGGTCTGATGTCTTGGACGCAGAGCAGCTCTCTGATAGCAACAGAACACCCTTTCGACGCAGGGAAAATCTTCTTGGATGCAAAGTTGCCTCTCCAACCTCCCTTCTCTCTTCTCTCAAGCAAAATTCAGGTGCTTTGTTGTGAAGGCTTCCTTCTCCCCCTTGATTCTATTTATAGGAGTTGGATGGGAAGCTTTGTTATCCAACCCATGCTTCTAGGCATGACATTTAAGCTCCCACATGTCACCATGCATGCTAAGCACACCATGCGTCCAACCACCTGTCTGATAGCATGGTATCATTGTCATGCATCTCGTCAGCTCCTCCTTATAAAGTGTTAAGCCCAAAAGAAGCCAGTTAGCATAAGAAATTCTCCACCATGTGTCCAACTAACCTAGCCCCACGGGATATGGACCATGCGTCCATGTCCCTACACTATCAATCCACCTTGTCGGTTCTAGGGAATGGTCTCTTTTGCTCTCTTTTCTTCTTCCAACCTTCCTATACTTAGCCAAAGTTTCCTTTCCAAGACCCTCTTATGCATCCAACATCCTTCTATCTATCCAACCTTCTTCCAAGAGTCCAACACTTGGCCAAGAATCCCCTCCTTTATGAGGTATGCGTCTTGATAAGCACTTGAAAAGTGCTTTCTATCCTCTCAAATTAAGGGAATTTAAATTAGATTTCACTTGTTTGCTAGTGGTTTTCAGGTTAAAATGAGGAAGATTAGAAGAAAAGACCAAAAGATCAAAACCGAGCAAGAATACGACGAAAAAGAGCAAAAAACTCAAGATGACAAAAATTGGGGCAGTGCCGCGGTGCTAAAACCCGAGAGCAAATAATTCTGTATGTAACCCTAGCGCCGCAGCACTCTCCAACAGCGCCGTGGCACCGTCTTCAAATTTTCAATAGCGCCGCAGCGCCAGTTTTCTATAAATGAAAAATTGGTATTTTTGGTAAGTTTTTGGGTGACCAACTCTATAAATTTGGGGGTTTCCAGCAGCCCTAATCATCAATCTACCATCAATCTACAGACCAAAAGAGGCACAAGAAGGAAAGATTATAGTAAGAGTTCATAGAAGAGTTCAAAGAGTGAGTTAGTTGCAAGGAAGAGGAAAAGAGTTCGAGATAGTCATGGTGCCCTTCGAATTCCAACGTGAGAGCCAAAGAGATCGTGATGGTGCTACCTCAATCAAGAGCCTCTTTTCAGTAGAGTTTCCCTTTCTTTACACTCTTTCTTTCTTTATTTTGTTTAAACATGTTGCTTCAAGCTATGAGTGGCTAAACTCTTTAGTTTTAGGTTTTGATGAATTGTTTATGAATTCATGTTGATATTATAGACTTTCATGGTTTTGTTGGAATGATTATGCTTTTCATTGTTATTGTGTTTAATTCTTGTGGATTTGCCATCTTCACATGTTAGGTTAGATGTATGATTGAGAGATTGTATGTTTATCTTGATCTATAACAATAAATTGTTGTTAATCCATCACGAGAGTAGTTAGGTTGACAATAAAAGTTGCTAAAGACTATTCTTAATGCCATGTAATTTGTATTGGTTTCAAGAGATTTAATCAATCGAGTTGCATGAGAAATGGTTGTTTTTGAGAGAAAATAACTTGGAATTAAGTTTCTAGACTTTGGCATATGAATTACAATAAAATCCATGAAATCTATAATATTGCATGATGAAATAAGCAAGGATTCATTACCCTAGAACTCTCTTTGATTATTGTGTTTCTCACGTTAATATTTTCTTTATTTGGTTTATATTTTCCATAAATCACTAATTCAATTCTAATCCTCAAATAAAATTGATTCAACTCTAGAATAGCTAAGTAACTTAAATCTTCACAATTGGATCTCTAGTGGAACGATATTTGGATTTCACCGTCTTATATTATAACTTGACCCGTACACTTGCGGTTAACACTAATAGTGCGCATCAAGTTTTTGGCGCCACAAGCTTCATGCTTCACACACTTGATCAAATTTCTACTTACAAGCCTTGCTATGTGTGTGGAATCCTTCCTTCTTTTTTAGGTATGCGTTCATTTAGCTTAGGTTCCTTAGTTTATGCATCCAAGCCTCCTAACATGTCCTCATGGACTCCTTGATAGCTTCTGTATGTGTCCAACCCTTGATGAGGTGGTTTCTTCTCCAACTTTGCACCATGTGCTGATCCTTCTTCTTCAAGACCTAGGTTTCCTTCCAAACACCTCAACACTTAATCAAAATTCTTCCAAAATAGATTCACCATGCGTTGAGCTTCCCAACCATCCGTCCAACATGGTGGCTTCTTCCCCTAAGGATGTGTTCAACTCTCAACTATCTCTCAACTATGCTTCCAACTCTTCCTTCTTTAACACTTAAGTGAAATTTCCTTTCTTTTGCTAGGGTTATGCATCCAAGCCTTGAGTTCTCCAAGCATAGTTGTGACAAAAAATTTTCTTAGCTTATTCGCCACCTCGTGGTCCAAAACTCGAAATCGCATATCGTGGTTTTCTCCTAAACTCACTTATGGCTAATTCTCAACCCAAAACTCAAGTTGACACAAACACTTTTCTTCCTCCATACCATCTCAACGCATTGTGCCTCCCTTATTTGGCCAAAAATTGGCTAACTCCACAAGCTTGTGTTTCAAATTTCCTTCATTTTTCGTAGTTTCCTTTCTTTAAGCCACTTAAGCTACTAGGTCAAAGATCAGGGTCTCACAATATAGCCATTCATAATGCCCAAACTCAAAGAAACAAAAAAATAAAAAAGGGAAGAATATGCAAGTTGAGTTCTTGACTATCGTCCTTAAATCCGGATTTGCACTCCAATGATCTCTTCAAATCTCCACTCCTTTGATAGCTCCAAGATGTCGCCTCTGCCAAAAAATTGGCTCCCCATGCGGTAGGAACTAGAATGAACAGTGCAGTAGCAATAAATGCGAGAATGAAGGTCTTGATGACTCCTATGCAAAACCCTAAAAACCAGCCCCCTAAATAGATCGGTGAAACTGCATATATATGAAAAAGGTCGCAGCGCCGCGACGCTCTAGGGTAGTGAAAAGCGCTTGAAAAGTGTTTTTTATTGTCTTAAATTAAAGAAGTTTTTATTAGATTTCACTTGTTTGTTAGTGGTTTTCAAGTCAATATAAAGAAAACAAGAATCGAAAGTCAAAAGAACCAAATCGAGCCAAAATCAAGTGAAAAAGAGGAAAGAATCACAAAATTCCCAAAAATAGGGCAGCGCTGCGTCACCAGCTCGGCGTTGCCACAACGTTTTCTTCCGAGAGCATCAGTCAAGCACAGTGCAGTAGCGCTGATGCGGTGTTACGGCTTGGCACTGAGGGTAGGTTTTAATGACGTATTGCGTGGCGGCACCACCATTTTATGTCGGTCAGCGCACCGGCGCGATTTTCTAGCATCGCGGCGCCAGCTTTCCTTATTTGAAAAATCTACAATTTTGAAATAAAATTTGGGCGGCCAAGTTTATATATTGGAGGGTTTCCAACAACCCTAGTATATAGAAATCAGGGAACAACACAATAGAGAGTCCCAAAGAGTGAGTTGGCTGAAAGGAAGAGAGAAGAGAGTTTGGTGCCGTTCGAGTTCCCGACGTGAAGACTAAGGACATCTTAGCGGTTCCTCCTCAATCAAAAGCTTCTTCACAGTAGAGTTTCCCTTTCTTTACATTTTTTCTTTGCTAAAATTGGTTTTGAACATGTTGCCTAAAGTTATGAGTGGCTAGACTCTTTAGTTTTGGGTATTGATGAATTGTTTATGAAGATATGTTGATATTGTAGACTCTTCATGGTTTTGTTGTAATGAATATGCGTTTCATTGTTATTGTGTTTAATTCTTGTTGACTAGCCATCCTTGAATGATAGATTAGATGTATGGTTGAAATAATTATATGTCTAATTGGATCTAAAATATGAATTGTTATTAATCTATCATGCGAATAGTTAGGTTAACAATGAAAGTTGCTAAATACTACTCTTAATGCCATGTAACTTATATTGGTTTAAAGATATTAGTAATCAATTAGGTTGTATGAGAAAAGGTTGTTTTTGATAGAAAATAACTTGGATGTATGTTTCTAGGCTTAACCATATGAATTACAATAAAATCCATGAACACTAGAATGTTTCATAATGAATTAAACAAGGATTCAATACCCTAGAACTCTCTTTGACTCTTGTGTTACTCATTTACTTACTTTCCTTTTTAAGTTTTCCTTAAATCACAACTTAAATTCGAATCCTCAAATAAAATTGATTCAATTCTAGAATAGCTAAGTAACTTAAACCTTCACAATTGAATCCTCAGTGGAACGATATTCAGACTTAACTGTCTTATATTATAACTTGACCCGTACATTTGCGGTAACACGAAAAGTGTACATCAGGTAGTGTTGCGATGCTATGCTATTTTAGTCATAGACATAGTTCGGAGCGTCGCGATGCTATCTTGTTTTACCCATTCGGGTTTTGGTGCCGAGTACGACGCCATAACGCACTGTGTGTGCTCTCGTCCACCTTTTTTTTGCCCCTTTTGACCTATTTTCTGATCTTTTCTTGCCCTAGGTCAAAGTTTGACCTTCCTTGGCAGTATTTTGGTCATTTCACACTGAATTTAGCCCATTCTTGTCGAAATGTTCGATTTCCTACAATAAAATACAAAATCATCAAAGAACTCATTTTAAGCAATAAAACTAAACAAATTCTAAGCCCAAGAAAGCACATTTTAGGTACTTTTCAATAGGACATACTGAATGGGGTCAGCTTTCACAACCAAGTTAATTGTGAAGGCTTGCATGTAATGTTTCAACTTATCTATGACAAAGAAAAGTGAAGACACATTTTCTCAATAGGGAAGTAGTTGATCTCAGCTCGAGTTAGGGTCTTACTAAGATAGTAAAGAGTGCACTCCTTCCCTTTCTACCCTTCATGCGCCAATAATGCTCCCAACGATCTTTCTTGCGCTACAATATACAATATCAATGGATTGCCTACTATGGGAGCCTCTAGGACAGAGGGACTAAGCATTCTAACAATCCTTGTCCCACTTGAAGTTTTCCCTTTTCCTCATCAACTTTTGAAAAGGATGGCATCATCTAGCTAAGTTGGAAATAAACCTCTGTATGTAAGTCAAATGACCCTAGACACTTCTCAACTCATGTAAATTTCTTCGCTTAGGCATTTTCTGAATAGCATCGATCTTAGACTGGTCTATTTCATAAACAAGTAGCCAATTACAATAATTACATCAAAACAAAGTTGAATTAGATGCCAAACCCAAAACAGTTCTAACTTTAGCAGCCACAACATTCCTCTTATGAAATTACACCCACCAAACTCAGATTAATGTAAATTGAGTTCTCTAAACATGCTTTGATACCAATTAAAGAAGTTAGAAACATAATAGTGGCGAACCGAAAGTTGTCGAAGCTTTCAATTAGGCAAAATAATTGTTCCGTTCCCTACTTTAATTTGGTGTATTAGCGCAGCAACGGGTCGATCCACAGAGAGCCGATAAATTTTCTTCTCCTAAGGATTTGTTGTTGAGTAACCAAGGGGGTGTTTAATCGTTTGTTTAACTATAATAACAAAGCAATAACAAGGAAGAAAAGTAATAATAAGGAATCAAATTGGGTTTAAATTCAAGTCGACAAAACTTAGCTCGGGTGAAAGTGGATCACTCTCAGTTTGTTACTCAATCATTGATTAATTACAATAGTGTTGTGCAATTTTTCTTGGGTTAAACTTAGCCATTCACTTCTAGAAAGGCTAGAAGGAAGTCCTATTGATCGAATAGATTAATATGCTTAGATTGAAGGCATCTTAGACATGCAAACCTATTAGCATTAAGTTCAAAGGCAATTGCTAAGACGAACAAAATAATAGGAAAAGCCTAATTAAGTGTTCAGTGCGAATCTCTCCTAAGTTGGTTAGATGAATGCAATCGGATTGAAATAGGCAAATCAATTTACAACCGTAACTCAACCTTTGCTACTTGGCGATCTATAAACCTAACATTTACGTATTAAGCATAGATCTTTAACTACCAATTAAAATGCTTGACTAATTTGTTAGATAATCTCAAGTGAATTCAATTGAAACATCAAACAAGGTGAGAATTCATCAACAAAAAAATTACAATACAAACATTGTTCAAAACCTCATGAGGTACAAACTAAGAATCGAACCCAAAACCTTAGCTAGATGATAGTACCTTAGCCTTGATGCATGCTTGTGCTCACCTAATAATTGTTCAAAGAAGTTCTCCTCAAGATGAGAAGAAGGAAAAATGCAGGGAAAAACTCCAAAAAACAGACTTGGGACTTGTGTTGCTCTTTTTCCCGGATGGCTGGCGGCTAGGGCATTTTATGCAAAAAATTGGACTAGCGTTGCGACGCGCATGCGATACCTGATCCATCACCATTCGTAGCACCGCGGCGCTGTCTCCAGATCAAAATGTGATGCCTTTTGGAAAAAGCACAACACTAGCACCGTGCTAGCGACGCAGTCCAAGCTGCTTTGTTGACTTCCTCCTCCATTTCGTTTGATTTGCTTGCTAATAATCTCACTTAAACCTGAAGTGCCTATAAACCGTCCTGAGGGCTCCATATGCTCGTAACCTATCTAAATCAAGAAATAAACCGGTAAAAAGGTAAGAACGATCTCGAATGAGACGAAGTAAGATAGCACAATTTGAGTGCTATTAGATCACGCCCAAGTTTTTTCTTGATCGTCTTCGAGCAAGGTGAAACATACAGTCATGCAGCAACTTAATTCACTAAGCTACAAGGTTCCCCACTCTAGTTTTAAGAGCTAAACGCAATCATGCTTCCATCAATTAGATCGTTCGAAGGCAATTAATCAATTTAAAACAAGTTTTGAATTCGTTTTTATCAAATCTAGACATGCATGAATGAATACAAAGCTTATCTATTTTAAACTCAAACAAACCCGGAATGGTCTTATAAATCCCTCAGCTCGTTTTCCCTCTACTCTTGGCTTAGGGATCGGTCATTTAGTTACACAAACTATCAAAGGAGTAATGGTGCAACTAGCGTGCCTGGAATACACATAAAAAGTAAAGGGCATTTGTTTTGCCTAGGAGTACTAGCTTTCACACTCCGCCTGTAGGGACTCGCACCCACTCTTTTCTCGTGGGCGTCCTAATTGATCACAAAGGAGGTAGCTTTTTCTAGCTCCTATCCATGCACTCACGCACACCGCTTTTTTTTTTTTTTCCTTTTCTTTTTTTTCCTTTCTTTTTTTTTTGTATATATTTTTCTTTTCCAAGCTTAGACACTTTTATTTTTCCTAGTTTCGAATTACTCTCTTTCTAGCAAGGTGACTTCCTAACCGAGGGGCCATTCGAGGTGACAAGAACCCTATAGGTTGAATAATACCATTCTAAACAAACAAGGCTTAATGTAGTTAAGCGAAGTATTCAAATTTGCATGCAAGAAATGAAAAAAAAATTCAAAATTTCTTCAAATATCGAGCTTGCTTCCTAGTAACCTAATCTCAGGCCAACATGATCAGATAAAGTGTATCATCAACTAGTCCTGGCAGGGAAGCAAGCAACAGAGTGAACATAATTAAGCAAGCAAACATTACCAAATAGCCCACCCCCAACTTTTAGAAGATGCATTGTCCCTAATGCATGAAAGAGACATACAGGATAAAGCAAAAGGGAGGAAAAGAAAACTTCCCTAAGATTGATGAGCACGAGGGAGGGCCACAACGACGGGCGATCAACCTGCATAGTTTTTTTTCTTTTTTTTTTTAAAAAAAAAAATTAACAAGAACTAACCTACCCAAAATTAAACTTTCCTAACCAGGAAAAAATTTCCCTTTTTTTAGAGCCGGTTGCTCGACCACAATCAGTTTATTTTCTTTAGAAGTAGACTAGTGGGACCAGCCGATAGGTAAGGTCAAAACAGTCGAGAGAATCCCTCTCATGAAAAACCTTCAACCGGTGTCCATTAACCGTGAATGATTTTTCCGTCTCAAAACTCTGAATTTTCACTGCACCATTAGGGTAAACGGCAGTAACACCAAAAGGACTTGTCCATTTAGAACGAAGTTTACCTGGCATGAGCTGTAAACGAGAATTGTGAAGAACTTTTTGCCCAACTTCAAACTCCTTTGGTGCTATCATTCTGTCGTGGAGGTTTTTCGTTTGCTCCTTGTAGATAAGAGAGTTTTTTGAACGACTCCCACCTCAATTCCTCGAGTTCTTGAATCTGAAGAAGTCTTGCATCACTGACACCTTAGGATCCCAGTAGCACTGTTTGACTGCCCAATAGGCTCAATGTTGGATTTCCACAGGGAGGTGGCAGGCCTTACCATAAATAATCTTAGAGGGGGATATGCTTATAGGCATCTTGAAGGTTGTACGATAGGCCCATAAAGCATTATCCAGCCTTAGGCTCCATTCTTTCCTGTCGGGATTTACAACCTTCTCCAAAATTGACTTTACCACCCGATTGGAAACCTCTGCTTGCCCATTCGTCTGGGGGTGGTAAGGAGTAGCAACGCGGTGTTGCACGCCCTATTTCTTCAAGAGGGATGCTATCAACTTGTTGCAGAAGTGTGTACCCTAGTCATTGGTTATTGCACGTGGAAAGCCAAACCTGCTAAGTATGTTAGACTTTAAGAATCCTGCAACCACTTTTGAATCATCAGTAACAGTGGCATTTGATTCCACCCACTTGGAAACATAGTCCACAGCAAGGAGGATATATTTAAACCCACAAGAAGAAGGGAAAGGACCCATGAAATTTAAGCCCCACACATCAAATATCTCACAAACTATCATAGGAACCTGAGGCCTTTCATTCCTACGTGATATTCCTCCAAAATTTTGACATCTTTCACAAGTTTTATTTAAAAATATGCATCTCTAAAAAGTGTATTCCAATATAACCCTAAGTCTAATACCTTCTTAGCTGTGCGCTTAGGACTAAAATGCCCCCCACATGCTTGTTCATGACAAAAAGCTAAAATAGAGAAAAACTCATCATTAGGCACACACCTTCTAACTATCTGGTCAGCACAAATTTCCAAAGATATGGATATTCCCAAACATAGTACTTCGCCTCACTTTTCAGTTTAGCTTTCCTAGGTCTACTGAGGTCTAAAGGAAGATCACCTGTGAGTAGATAGTTAACAAGATCGGCATACTAGGGGGTCATCATGATATCATCAACTTAAAGTAAAGCTTGGTCAGGAAAATCTCCATTAGAAGGTAAGCAGTCAACTCCTTCTAATCTACTCAGATGGTCAGCAACAACATTTTCAGAGCCCTTTCTATCTTTGGTTTCAACATCAAACTCTTAAACAAGCAGTATCCAATGGAGAAGGCGTGGTTTGGATTCCTTTTTGTCCATTAGGTAGCATAGCACTACATGATCAAAATAAACAGTTATATATGAGCCAAGAATATATGACCTAAATTTCTCTAAAGCAAAAACAATAGAGAGAAGTTCTTTTTCCGTCGTGGTGTAGTTGCATTGAGCAGGATTTAAGGTCCTCGAAGCATAGTATATGACATGGTGCTTCTTTTCAATTCTTTGTCCAAGCATTGCCCCAACAGCATAATTGCTAGCGTCACACATGATTTCGAAGGGCATGTCCCATTGCGAAGCCTGAATAATAGGTGCACTGGTTAGAGGCTTCTTTAGGATATCGTCTCCAGCAGAGATGTCATTTCAACGATCTGAGCTGAGAGATTGATGGCAGCATCAGCTTCAAGCATTCCAACTTGCGTTTGCCTTCTATTGGTGGAGCGAAATTCATATCCGTCGTCCATCCACTCATTGGTATTCCATGAAGTTCTGTCGAAAAGATCTTCGGCATATGAGTAAGTCATCTCCAATATTCCTCCTGCTTACGTAGGCAATTTCCTCACTAGACGTATGAATTAGGTCCAAGCAATTGGTCCTTCTTCAATTCTACCTTGTCCTTCGGGTGAAGGTCCTCTATATCGCTGGGTAAATATTGAGCTATGGATTGCTTCCGTCACTCAAATACTGTTAGAAGCTTCTGGCAGAGGAGAAACTTACTATACTCCTTCGACTGAGGAATCCTACAACACAATAATCCAAATAAAATAACTAAATCAATGCAAGAATCCTCGACAACGGCACCAAAAATGTGTTGTAAAATGTACAGACAGATCTCAAGTCCCCGACAACAGCGCCAAAAACTTGTTGTGAATGAATTGTGGAAATGGAAATTTACAAACGCAAGGTGCGAGTAAGCTATGATGATGCGTTTTACATATCATGCGTTGAACATGCTATGCGTCTTACTACTATGCGTTGGTGATCTGTCAAGTTTTCCTCTCCTTTACCCAAGTATAAGCAAAGGAGTACGTTTTCTCGGTGAGTCCGAGGTCGAACACAGGGATTATGTTGATTCAATATTTATGTGGATTTTATGCGTTGTAGTGGTAACCAAGAAATAATTGGGAGGTTTGTGTCTAATCTAAAGAAAGCGATAGTATGTACACTATACTAAAATGTGGAAGATGGAAAGGCATGCGACACAGCAAAGTCAGCTAATGATGTGAATGAATGGATAAAGACAGGGTTCGGGTTGGTTAACATCTAACATCGGAAACACATGGTGGTATTCTATCATACTTGCGACTCTTCTCCCGGTTGTCAGCCGCTATGCGTTATATGTCTATAACGCATAGGAGAGTGTTAAGAACCAAGGTTATTCCAATAGACAGGTAACACTTCTTGGCCCTTGTCAATTGAGTTCCACAGTCACTTACCCTCTCGAGCAGTTTGATTATTACTACTTATATCGATGACTTAGATGGGCATAAGCATCGAATTAAGTTTGCAATTGACAAGATGAAATAGTTACACTATGGTTCTTAGTTAGATGCTAACGCAACCTTAGACCCTTGAGAGATTAGATACTTATGGTTTCAAAGTAAAAAGCGGAAAGTATAGAGAAATGAGTAGACGTGGAAGATATATATATTGATGAAACGAAATACAACTTTAGATAAGCTCAATGTCTTAACACAAATCTAAAATCAAGATAAAAAAAGTAAGATGGAAAGCAGGAAAGGCGTCAATATCTTGAGTCGTCCGGATGGAAGCGTGAGGTTCTGCTGTGAAGTGGTCAGGCGGAGGGAAGACTCTTCTCTCTCGAGCTATTCGTCTCCAGTTGAAGTCTGGAGAGAACTCTGCTGTCACTTATGAAATTCTTTCGAGAATCAATAACCCTTTCTCATCTTGCAGAGCTGCCCTTTTATAGATGATGCGTTCGCAATCAATGACAAATCTGCTTGATTGGCGGCGAGATTGATATCATGCGTTCATCTCGCCTGATTGCGTAATTCTCGAGTCAATTAAGATCCACCACTTTAGTCACAGATCATGTTCGTCAATCATCCGACAATCTCTCAAGATTCTGATTTGATTCTCAGCGCCTTGCGTTGATGGTCGTCTATGCATCCATGGATAGTTTGGCCGTTGTTAAAGCATCATGAGTTGCTAACGCATAGTCATACGTTGAGTAGTTGTTAACGCATCGTCAGGTTGTTCGCGTTCCATTCAGATCATGCGTCCATGAAGAACAGATTGCTAACGCGTCGTCCTGCGTTAAGAAGTCATCAACGCATTGTTTGCATTCCTGCGTTAAAACATGCGTTTTAGGCTCAAAAAGTGGTAAAATCATTATCTTCATAAAAATACAAGAGTATAACGCAAAGGAAGATTTCTTAATAAAAATCAACATAAACTGCCGCATGCTTCTATATTTAATCCCTATTTATCTAAGAAAAAGGCTATCATAACTTGTATTTCTACAAGTTATCACTTGCACTCCTCAGCAAAATCGAACTCCACCTTCTTCTAAAGCAAAGTAGTCATTGGTAAGGAGATCTTGCTGAAATCTTTAATGAACCTGCGGTAGAACCCTGCATGGCCCAAAAAGGAACGAACATCCCTCACTTTGGTGGGGTAAGGAAGGTTAGCAATAACTTCAATTTTTGCTTGGTCTACTTCTATTCCTTTGGAAGAGATCACGTGCCCTAGAACAATACCATGATCAACCATAATATGACATTTCTCGAAATTAAGCACAAGGTTAGACTCAATACATCTTCCAAGAACTTTAGACAAAATTTAAAAGACAGTCATTGAAAAAATCATCGTAAACAGTAAAATCATCCATAAATACCTCTATACATTTTTCAACGAACTTTGAGAAAATGCTCATCATGAACCTTTGGAAGGTGCCTGGTGCACTGCACAAACCGAAGGGCATCCGCCTAAAGGAAAAGGTTTCGAATGGGCAGGTGAAGGTAGTTTTTTGTTGTTCGTCGTGTGCAATAGGTATCTGATAGAAGCCTAAAAAACCATCAAGAAAACAAAATAACGGTTTTCCAGCAAGATGTTCAATCATCTGATCAATAAATTGAATTGGAAAATGGTCTCTTTTAGTGACAACATTCAACTTACGAAAATCTATGCACATTCTCCAACCATTTTGTACCTTCATCAGCACTAATTTACCTTCATCGTTTTTCATGACCGTTATACCAGTTTTCTTAGGTACAACATGAATGGGGCTCACCCACTCACTATCAGGGATAGGGTAAATTATACCTGCCTCTAGAAGTTTAAAATTTTCTTTCATTACTACCTCTTTGAGGGTCGGATTTAGGCGCCTTTGAGGTTGCCTACTGTAACTACTTGACCCCTTAATAACTAACTCGTCGCTACATCATGCATGAACGTTTATATAAATACGTTGGGACAAGGAGACATGATATCACCCACTTTAAATAAATGCAGTTTAATTTATAAAATGGCTGGATTCTTGAAAGTTTATTAAACCAACATAAAATAGTAAAAACACTTTAGCGGGGTACCCCTTAAATTGTTGGGCAAAACCTCAAGAAAAGAAAACCGAACATAACCATATCAAACAAAACACAAATAGTTTAATGTATGCACATACTACTACCCTACAAGTCCAATACGCTATATCCTAGACTAAGGTGTGGAAGCAATGTCATTGATCCCACGGTACGATCACGGATTTCCTCAGTCATACGGCTGGCTACCATGCTCTTTACCTGGGAGAAAAACATAGAAAAAGGGTGAGTAATCATACTCAGTAAGAGACGCACTGCTGAGCCTAGCTATTACCCCTTTTATCATGTGCGCCCTTGTACCCGGTATAGGCATAAGCGTAGGCATAAGCATAGGAAGCGACCCGAGGGTACGCAATGTTTACATTCGTATCATGGACATAGGTGGTGATCCCGTAGGACACCCTTCGTAGCATAGTACATTAGGGGTACAGGGCACGACAATAGGGCAACCTGTAACATGTCATGGCATAGCTAATTCATCGCAGAGATTCATAGAGTCATAGGCATATAAGCATAAGAACATTAATTACAAGCTACAAACTTGGCATACCGAAACAATCATAGCATTCAACATCCAAGACAAAAGTTCACACGACATTCAATAATCAACAACACAATTAGACATTAGGCCTCACTAAAACCGGGTAGTAAGTCCCTTACCTGCGAGAGCTAGACTGGAGCAATACTAAGCGATACTAAGGGGTACGGGGCACAACAATAGGGCAACCTATAACATGTCATGGCATAGCTAATTCATCGCAGAGATTCATAGAGTCATAGGCACATAAGCATAAGAACATTACTTACAAGTTACAAACTTGGCATACCGAAACAATCATAGCATTCAACATCCAAGACAAAAGTTCACACGACATTCAATAGTCAACAACACAATTAGACATTAGGCCTCACTAAAACCCGGTAGTAAGTCCCTTACCTGCGAGAGCTAGACTGGAGCGATACTAAGCGATACTGAGCGATTTTGAGCGATACCGAGTGAGACAGCGAGACTCAGCGAGGCAATGACTTCTCTACAATGCGACAATGTGCTACGAAGGCTGTGACAATGCGTCGTGGAGAGGGCAGGCGACGCGACGATGAAGATTGTGACGACGCGTCGCGGAGAGGGCTGCGGCGACGCGGCGATGAAGACTGATGGTGTTGCGAGATGCGGGCTGTGACGATGCGGCGATGGACTGATGATGCGGCGAAATGCGGGCTGTGACGATGCGACGCAACGAGGACTGAGACACTCCGGCGCGAGGACTATGATTATGTCGCTACGCTGAAAGCTGCGATGATGGCGACGAGTGCTGGTGACGATGGCGGTGAGTACTGCGATGATGATGACAGTGATGGCTGGAGATGATGGCAGCAATGAGGGCTAAAGGGGGCGGTGACTGAGTAACGAAGAGGTTATCGAGAAAGAGATTTTGACCTTTCCCTTCTTCCCCCTTTCTTTCTTTTTCCTAAACACAACTCAGTTGGTAAAAACCGATCCAGAGATCTTTCCCCAACTGAAACCCGATTTCTTCTAATGACCAAGAATCCCCTAATCCCATTAACACTCTCTCCACCTGCATAAATAATTATTAATTTTATTATTATTATTATTATTATTATTATTATTATTATATATACTTTTTTTTTATAAAGAGTGAAAAAGGTGATTTACCTAAATTTCGGGCCGTTATGTCACACCCCTTCCCGGATTACCTACCTATCCTGAAAGGGAATGTGAAGACAATAAACATCACCCCTTTTGTGACGCATATTGTCTCTTCTTACCTTCCTTCCTGTGCATACATTTACTCATATACATACATAGAACTTAGTCATACTACGCATGTTATTAATTTGATACAATTCCCTGTATAGGGTATTACATAGCATAATTTCACTTCCATATCCATAATACAATGTACACAACTCCACCAACAATCCCCACTCAAAACTATATGATCTACATGTCATTTACCTAAAACATGTGCAACGTATAACTCTCAGACTTGACTGTATCTTGAGAACTCGAGACTTAGGCAAGGTGAGCTGAAGTAGGCTAAGCACCGGGAACGTCCTTGCTACCTGGGGAGAGAAAAGGAAAACATTGGAAAACATAAGCTAACAGCCTAGTGAGTGAAATCTTTGTAAAACGAGCATTTATTGAAAACAGGCATGCTGCGTATAACGTTTAAGCAAGAGTTTAACATTTGTTCAACTAAACATGCTTTCCATAAAATCCATTAATCTCATAAATCAATTCTTAAATCATACAAGAGTGTTTTCCAAAGAATTTATCAATATCAATTTAGTTTTTTTTTTTTTTTTTTTTTACTTTTCCCTTAGTTGAGGCGGAGCAATGCTTCTACGCGCTCAACGTCGAAAATCACCTTAGTTGGGTGGAGCAAAGCTCAACACTCCCAACGTCGAAAACATCCCTGGCTCAATGCGGAGCAAACTCGACGCACCAGCCAAATCAACCTCTGTGTGCACATAGGAATATGACAGGTTGCCCATGTACCTTCTCATGTCCTTGAGTACTAGGTCCCGGGGAAACTCAAGTGCCTTCTCGTGTCCTTGAGCACTGAGCCTCCTCTAAAACGTTTTAGAGTTTCATTCACATAATAGTTCATATGAAAATCCTTTCATAGAAATCATACAAAACTTTATTCAATGAAATTTCACATAAATGTTTTCTATCAACTTAGAAATATGTAGCATGCCTTTTAAGAAGTGCAATCAACATTTTTCATATTAAACAGTTCATTGAAAATCATGCTTCATAAGAACATTTTCAATAAAATAGGATTGAAGAATAAAATAGTCACTCACAACTCTTCCTAGGCTTTACGTGGGTTATACACTTTTCCTATTTCTTCTTGGCCTGCAAAAGACATGTACCTTGCGTTAATTAACATAAATTTTCTTCCTTTTCTTTACTGACTTATAAGTGAGAATCCCAGCGATACCAGCCGATAAGGATTGATATTAGCGATACTTGATGGAACAACACTAGCGTTACTTACCTTAGCAGCGATAGTTAGCGTTATCTAGCGAGATTTGTGAGACAGAAGGCTCCTTTGCGTTTTAGCGACACCCGTCTCGCTATCAATAGCTAGACAGTGTGCCGATACTTGCTACTCAGCGACAGTCTGCTCTGTTATTCCTTCCTTTCTTCTTGTTCTTACTTCAATCTATTGCAAGTCACATTTTCATACAGATTCAGGACTTCCTTTCTTCTACAAACTTATAGGAAATTAAGTTCTATAGCTTACCTCAAAGTATCAAGGCTTAACTCCTCCTCGTTCTCACAGTATTTCGGAATCACCTCCTGCTGTTCCGGAGTGCGAGATAATCTTGTAAACTCTGTTTTTTCCTAAGGATTCACATAGTAAATCTTCAGTTTCGGCATCACCATCCTTTACAAAAGTTGTTAGGAATTATGTCCACTTACTAACCTCAAATTTTCAGCTCTTAACTCGGCTTCCTCTTCACGTTCTACTCCGATTATCAGGCACTGCTCAACCAAACCAAATGACTTCAGTCATTCTTCTGTTCCAGCTTCGTTTTCAGCATCAATATGAGTCGAATTTCGTCCAAAACCCTCAAGAACACCTTCCTCAATCTTCTTCTGAAGTTTGTCTGAAATATGGAACCGACTTAAGCTCCCGAAATGTCTTAAAAAATGATTAAACATTTAATTAATCCAGCTATATATACTACCAACTTAGCCTTTGCAAACACTAGGATTTATGTTGCTGATTTACCCTTCACCCGCAGACTAGCGCAGGGTACTTATCTCAACGCAAGGTATTCATGTTACCTTCTCCTCCAACGCCTCCAGCAACTGACCACACCCAACGCATAGTGTCATCCTCAATGCCTCCCATTTTTTATGCATATCTTTCCGTGATTCAATACTACTTTCGTCGCGTCAAGACCATTCTGTCTTCAACGCGGAGCGACTTCAACTCATGTCTGTCTTCAACGCATCGACTTCAGTGCATGGCTATCCTTAGTGCAGAGTGAATTCAACACATGACTGTCCTCAACGCAGAATGGCTTTAGCGCATGGTTCAAGCACGTTTCTTTCCCTCGCCAGAATTACTTATCCTTCAACGCGGTTAGCTACTTCAGCTTACTAACCTCCGTGAATCAACCACAAACGCAAGAACTTAGTCAATACTTAGCCACAATTTTACTTCCCAACATTTCTTACTCTCGCTCCCGGCCACTTCTTCCTTTGAAACGCTTAGTCACAAACGCATGGCTGCACCCCAACGCTTGGCAATGCTAATCAGTGCTCACACGTTACACCTACAGGGTTTTGATCCTTCTTCCAAGGCAATTCTATGAATACATACTACTGGGCAAATTCCTTTAATATCCGCTAAAGTCTAGCCAATTGCCAACTTGTGCTCCCTAAGTACCTCCATCAGTTTGCTTTCATGTTCTGGGGTTAGATCATTTGAGATAATAACAGGCAAGGTTTCTAGCTCTCTCAAATAAGCATATTTCAGGTGCTCTGGTAGCTCCTTAAGCTCCAACTTGGGTGCCTGCACAGTTGAAGATAACATCTTTTCAGTTAGATCATTAGAAAGGACTTACCAGTTCAGAAGTTGACACAGAGGACAACTCGTCAAAGGATAGGATGACACCCGAGTCATCCTCCTCCCCATCATTGTAAACATCCCATATTACTTCCTGTTTCTAAACAGTCAATCACATCAACTTGACACAAAGTAAGAGGAATTTGATTGGGAGCTCTCATAACATAAAAAATATTAAATTTAACTACTTCCCCACCAAACTTGACAGACAACGTGCATTCATCTACATCTATCTTAGTTTTAGCTGTTTTCATGAAAGGCCTACCGAGTAAGATGGATGTACATGAATGTGGTGCACTCCCTTCCATTTTCACAATGTAAAAATCTATAAGAAAAATTAACTCATTTACTTAGACCAGAACGCCCTCTACCACTCCTATAAGATGTATGAATGATCTATCAGCTAGCTGAATTACTACTCTTATTTCTTGCAAATCATTCAATTTTAAATCTTGAAAAATTGAATAAGGCATTAAATTGATGGATGCACCTAAATCTAGCATGGCTCTCTCAATTTTCTTATTACCAATCACACATGGGAGTGAAAACATACATGGGTCCTTATGTTTCTCGAGCATATTCTTTTGTAAAATAGCGGAGACAATCTGACTTACCACTACCCTTTCCTTCTCCTTCTTTTGCCTTTTCCAAGTACACAGTTCCTTAAAAAATTTTGCATACTTAGGAATCTGCTTGACCGCATCAAGAAGTGGAATGTTGATCTCCAATCTCCTAAATGTATCCAAAAGCTCCCGATCGACATCGATCTCCTTTGGCTTTGCCAACCTGGAAGGAAATGGGGCTTTAGGAATAGAAGAAGTAATAGAAAGGGGAGGATCAAATGTTACTCCCTTTTTGTGTGGGGAAGGTGGCACTCTTGAAGTGACTGGCTCAGTAGAAACAGACTCCTCTCCAACTGGAGCACTAGCAAGTGTAGAAGGTGATGGAAGCTCCTTGCCACTTCTTAAAGTTATGGCACTGACATTCTCCCTTGGGTTTGCCTCAAGTTGCGAAGGGAGTTTACCTGACTGCTTTTCAAGTTTGCTCACAGGTGTAGCAAGTTGAGAAATTTTATTTTCCATTAGATCTAAGGTCGATTGGAAGCTTTTCACCATATCTGTTCGTTTAAATTTCTATTCAAATTAAATTGAGTTTCTTAGCTTGTAGCACAAAAATAGATTTATCATTTCCGTACAAGGATGCGTCGAGAATTACTCTAGATGTGATCATGATTAAGCAAGTTTTCCTATAAAGACCTAAGTATAAGCATTTATAGGTTTCCTGATGAGTCTAGGGTCGAACACAAGGATTTGTAATAACTAGGCGTTGAGATTAGATGCTTCACTATGCGGTGAACTATACATGTAATATGTGCATTTGTTGGTTGTATGTGTCTAAAACTATACATAAAGAATGAAAAGAATTTCCTATAATTAACAATGAGGTGGATGCGGCGATGGGTAGTCATATGTCATTTAGTGTCAGATAGCATGCCTTGAGAATGAATGGAACCATGCGATAGAAGTAGAGTTGAACGCAAGAGCTAGTTGGTACCTAAACTTTCTAAGTACAATTACATACCTACAAACTGCGTTTGTGAATCCATCTTTCGATGTTTCGACGCCACATTAATCTTATCTCTAAGACGCATGGTAAGTTTGCGTTGGCAAAGATGAACTACATCTCTGCACTCATCTAGTCTTAATTAATGCTAAAGATTAACTATCCACTCTCTCAAGCTCGACAGTCATGCTTACTACATTTGTTTGTTAGACAAAGTTATGCAAGCTAAAGATATGCATTAATCAAGATGTAACATACTCAAAATTGCTCAAGAAAAACTAACTTTTAACATTTAACTCATTTAGCATTTAGACAACATGGTGTAAAGTATTTAATACAGAAATAGATGGAAGATGA
The DNA here is from genome assembly GCA_030954485.1 of Citrullus mucosospermus. Taxonomy (NCBI): domain Eukaryota; kingdom Viridiplantae; phylum Streptophyta; class Magnoliopsida; order Cucurbitales; family Cucurbitaceae; genus Citrullus; species Citrullus mucosospermus. Next base: position 14,034,815 of record CM062064.1, read on the forward strand.
TAGTCAATCAAACTCATATTAAGAAAATAAATCATTCTCTCGAATGTCATTAACAAAATATAAGCAAGAAGGAGAGAAATGGAAATAAAACAGAAATGAAGAGCGTCAAGCCGCCACTGGCAACGTCTTGCTTCATGGAGGCTTAAGATGGTTGCTATCTAATACATAGATTCCATAGGGTGGAGAATCTCATTCACTGGGAGACGACTCTGAAGGTGCTCAGAATCCTTCTCTCAGAAGAGCTCGAAATGAGGTTGGTTATGGTGAGGGAGAAACTGTGCAGAGCTTTTGCCTCTTGAACTGGTCTCTCTTCCTCCTTTTCTTGGAGAAGCTTTTGGACTATTTATAGTGTCAAAAAGTTGATATCATGATGACCTGACACCTTGTGCTTTAAATTTCAGCCACGCTGCATAGACTTTTCAGATTGTCAGCCTATTTGTTTTGCCATGATCTGATTGGGTATTGTCCTTTTTCATAATGACATGACAGCTGTTTGAGCATGCGTCTGTGTCTACTATTTCTCGACGCATGGGCTCAACGCATAGGCTCGACGCATGGGTTTCCACTTGTTCTCGCAGCAGCTTCGTCTCTTCGTACTTGGTTGTTTGCGCTTCTTTTCTTCTTAACCCTGCGTTAGGAACAGAAAAGCTCATTGTTTTTCAGGTATTTTCTTTTGTAAGTAGTGCCAACGCATGGTGATACATTTTTCATCATTCAACTGCCAAAATCATGCGTTTAGCTCCAAAGTTACTCTAATTAAATCAAATAGTGACTATAATAACTTGTATTTCTACAAGTTATCAATATCCTCCATGGGAACCTTCGAGCTCAAGGAGGCTCCTCCATTATTCTGAAATTGCTCGTGTTGACCTCTTCATCTAAAATTTGGGTGGTCTCGCCAACCTGGGTTATAAGTTTGACTATGAGGGTCTCGTCGTCTATTCTGGCCATTATTATTAAATCCTTCCATGACATTTACCTCCTGTTGGAAGTTGGGACATACATCCGCGGAATGGCCACTCATTGAGAAAATCTGGCACGTCACGGTCGCCTGATTTCTTTTTAGCGCCATATGTTTAACAGTAGCAACCAAGTAAGGAATTTGACTTTTTAATTCACTTACCTCATTCAAAGATTTCGTGTTGACTGAATCTCTTGTTCCGAATTGCTGAGTGTTCGCGGCCATGGTAGCAATGAGGTTCTTTGCTTGGGATGGAGTTTTGTTTACCAAAGCTCCCCCCACCGCAGCGTCAATGCTGCTCTTATCTTGCTGCAACATCCCTTCATAAAATTACTGGATGAGCATCTGATGAGAAATTTGATGGTGAGGGAAACTCCCACAGATTCTCTTGAATCTCCCTGATAACTTGTAGAAATACAAGTTATTATTGTCTCTTGCTTAGAAAAATATAGCTTAAATAGAGAATCATGTGGTAGTTAGCATTAAATTCTATTGATAGATCTTCCTATGCGTTCTAGTCTTGTAAATTGATGAAGATAATTGTTTTAACGCTTTTTGAGCCTAAAACACATGGTTTGACGCAGGAACGCGAGCAACCTATAGATGCGTTGGCAACCCTTCAATGCAGGTTGATGCATTAGCAACCCATGGATGCGTTGGCATACTTGAACGCATGAACCCAAGTTATCTGTGGACACATATCAAGAAGGCAGCAGAAAATCAGATAAGAATCTTGAGAGATTATTGGGAGATTGATATGCTTGATATGCGGCGAGAGTGGTGGATCGAAATTAAACCAGAAATCACGCGATTAGGCGAGATGGACGCAAGGTAGAAATTCAGCCTCCAATCATGCAGATTTGCCAATGATTGCAACGCAACATCAATAAAAGGGCAGACCTAAAGACGAAAATATTGTTGAACCTCTTGGAAGAATTCCTAAGTGACAGCAGAGTTCTCTCCAGACAACAACTGGAGACAAATAGCTCGAAAGAGAAGAGTCTTCCCTCCGCCTGACCACTTCACAGCAGAACTCACGCTACCATCCCGTTGAGCTCAAGACATTGAGAAGCCATTCCATGCTTTCTATCTCTTTTCTTACTTTTGTTTAGTTTATTAGCAAGGAATTGTATTTTCTAAAACAGTTATTATGTTCATCAATCTATACATCTTCCATGGCTATTCATTTCTCATCACTTTCCATTTGTTGTTTATCATCCATGTGTAACTAACTCTCTCAAGGGTCACGGGTTGCGTTATTATCTAAATAAAGAACCGTAGAAGACTATTTCATCTTGTCAAATGTACTTTTAATCAAATGCTTATGTCCATCTAAATAAATGATATAAGTAGAAATAATCAGACTACTCGGGAGAGTAAGTGATTGTGGAGCTAAGTTGAAAAGGCGAAGAAGTGTTACTTAGACATAGGAATAACCTTGGTACTTAACACTCTCCTATGCATTATAGACATAAACGCATAGCGGCTGACAATTGGGAGTAGAGTCGCTGGTATGAAATAGACCCAACTATGCGTTTCCGACTTTAGATGATAACCAACCCCAACCCTGTGTTTTACCCCACATTAGCTTAGGTTTACTGCTTTGTGTTAGCTAAACGCATCACTTCTCATCACCTTCTTTAGACGCATGACTCAAATAATCCAATTAGATCTGCATAGTCCCTGTGTTCGACCTCGGACTCACCAAGAAAACCTCATTCTTTGCTTATACTTGGGTGAAGAATAGAAAAACTTGACAAATCAGTAACGCATAGTATTAAGCATGTTGAACGCATAGTTGAACTCATAGTAATATTAATGAATAAACGCAACAAGTTTTTGGCACTTTAGCATTTCACATCAACAAGTTTTTGGCGCCGTTGCCGGAGATCGAACCTTGGTCACCCGCGTGACAGGCGGGAATACTCACCACTATCACCAGTACTTATAGAGTGACTCCACTTGGTCCTGCACCATCGAAGAAATGTCCTTCCAGATTTTTGCTGCACAGGAAGCTGGGAAAAATTTCTTCAGGAATTGTTTCTTCATCTCAGCAAATGTTGTAATACTGTCAGATGGCAAGTAATACAACCAGTCCTTCATGTAATCTTTCAATGAAAAGGGGAATGTCCTCATGTGGATCTGCTCTTTAGTGACTCCATGCGGTCGCATCCCGTCACATACTATGTGGAACTCCTAGAGATGCTTATGCAGGTCTTCACCTGGATGACCATGAAAGGCAGGCAGTAAGTGAATTAAACTTGTTTTCAATTCAAAAGTACCTGTAGTTTCTGGATAAATTATGCAAAGTGGTTGGCGAGTTGTATCAGGGGTTGCCAACTCTTTTAGAGTGCGCTTGCGTGGCTCTCCGATTTCAGGCTCTGTGTTTATTGGCTCTAGAACAAAGTTATCTTCGATTTCTTGGGTGTCTTCAACACTGATTCGGTCAATTCGTGCGGCTATCGCTCTTGCTTTCCTTCGAATTCTCCTTTCCTCTCTTTGTATATCTGCAAAATATAGCAAACTAGAGTTCCCGGAGGAACGGGTTATGCAATAAGGAGAACGCAAGAATGCAAGCAAGGGACAACAAATCTTTTTGAAAGAGAAAATTTAAGACTCCCCGGCAACGGTGCTAATTAGGCGAACCGAAAGTTGTCAAAGCTTTCAATTAGGTCAAATAATTGTTTTGTTCCCTACTCTAATTTAGTAGTATTAGCGCAGCAATGGGTCAGTCCACAGAGAGCCGATAAATTTTCTTCTCCTAAGGAATCAAATTGGGTTTAAATTCAAGTTGACAAAACCTAGCTTGGGGTGAAAGTGGATCACTCTCAGTTTGTTACTCAATCATTGATTAATTACAATAGTGCTGTGCAATTTTTCTTGGGTTAAACTTAGCCATTCACTTCTAGAAAGGCTAGAAGAAAGTCCTATTGATCGAATAGATTAATATGCTTAGATGGAAGGCATCTTAGACATGCAAACCTATTAGCATTATGTTCAAAGGCAATTGCTAAGAAGAACAAAATAATAGGAAAAGCCTAATTAAGTGCTCAGTGTGAATCTCTGCTATGTTGGTTAGATGAATGCAATCGGATTGGAATAGCCAAATCAATTTACAACCCTAACTCAACCTTTGCTACTTGGCGATCTATAAACCGAACAATTACGTATTAAGCATAGATCTTTAACTACCAATGAAAATGCTTGACTAATTTGTCAAATAATCTCAAGCGAATTCAATTGAAACATCAAACAAGGTGAGTGTTGTTGGATTTCTATTTGATTGAAATTGAGTTTCATAGCTTGTTGCATGAAAATAGATATTATAATTTCAGTACAAGGATGCGTCAAGAATTACTCAAGTATGATCATGATTAAGCAAGTTTTCCTATAAAAAGCCCAAGTATAAGCTCTTATAGGTTTCCTGGTGAGTCCATGGTTGAACGCAGGGATTTGTAATAACTAGGTGTTGAGAATAGATGCATGACTAAGCGGTGAACTGTACATGTAATATGTGCATGTGTTGGTAGTATGTGTCTAAAATTATACATAAAGAATGAATAAAATTTCCTACAACTAACAATGTGGTGGACGCGGCGATGGTTAGTCAAATGTCATTTAGTGTCAGATAGCATGCGTTGAGAATGAATGGAACCATGCGATAAAAGTAGAGTTAACGCAGGAGCTAGTTGCTACCTTAGCATATCTAAGTATAATTACATACTTACAAACTGCGTTTGTGAATCCATCTCTCGATATTTCGACGCCACATTAATCTTATCTCTAAGACGCATGGTAAGTTTGCGTTGGCAAAAGATGAACTACATCTCTGCACCTCATCTAGTCTCGATAAATGCTAAAGATTAACCATCCACTCTCTCAAGCTAGACAGTTGTGCTTACTACTTTTGTTTGTCAGACAAAGTTATGTAAGCTAATGATATGCATTAATCAAGATGTAACATACTTAATATTGCTTAAGAAAAACTAACTTCTAACATCTAACTCATTTAGCATTCAAACAACATGGTGTAAGGTATTTAATATGGAAATAGATGGAAGATATTTATCAATCAAACTCATATTAAGAAAATAAACCATTCTCTTGAATGTCATTAACAAAACATAAGTAAGAAGGAGGGAAATGGAGATAAAATAGAAATGGAAGTCGTCAAGCTGCCACTGGCAACATCTTGCTTCATGGAGGCTTGAGATGGTTGCTATCTGATATATAAATTTCATAGGGTGAAGGTTCTCACTCACTGGGAGAAGACTTTGAAAGTTCTCAGAATCCTTCTCTTAGAAGAGCTCGAAATGGAGGCTGGTTATGGTGAGGGAGAAAATTGTGCAGAGCTTTTGCCTCTTTAACTCGTTTCTCTCTCTTCTTTTGAATAGAGAAGTTTTGGGCTATTTATAGGCGTCGAAAAGTTGAAACTCATGATGACCTAACACCTTTACATTAAATTCCATGCCCTGCTGCGCAGACTTTTCACATCGTCGACCCATTTGTTCTGCCATGATCTGATAACGTGTTGTCCGTTTTCATAATGACATGACAGCTTTTTGCCAATGTGTTTGCATCTACTTTTTCTCAATGCATGGTCTCAACGCATAGTCTCGACGCATGGGTTTCCACTTATTCTCGCAGCAGCTTCGTCTCTAGTACTTGGGTTATTTGTACTTCTTTTCTTCTTAATCCTGCGTTAAGAACAGAAAAGCTCATACTTTTTTAGGTATTTTCTTTTGTAAATAGTGCCAACGCATGGTAATACATTTTACATAATTCAACTAACAAAATCATGCGTTTAGCTCTAAAGTTACTCTAATTAATTCAAATAGGGACTATAATAACTTGTATTTCTACAAGTTATCAGTAAGAATTCATTAAAAAGAAAATTACAATACAAAAATTGTTCAAAACCTCATGAGGTACAAACTAAGAATTGAACCCCAAACCCGAGGTAGATGACAGTACTTTAGCCTCGATCCATGCTTGTGCTCACCCAATAATTGTTCAAAGAAATTCTCCTCAAGATGAAAAGAAGAAAAAATGCAGGGAAAAACTCCAAAAACAGACTTGGGACTCGTGCTGCTCTTTTTCCCGAATGGTTGGTGGCTAGGGCATTTTATGTCAAAAATTGGACTGGCGCCGCAACGCAGTGACGTGCATGCAATACCTCATCCGTCACCATTCGTAGCACCGTGATGCTCTCTCCAGATCAAAATCGGATGCCTTTTGGAAAAAGCGCAGCGCTGGTGCCAGGCTACTTTGTTGACTTCCTCCTCCATTTCATTCGATTTGCTTGCTATTATCTCACTTAAACCTGAAGTTCCTGTAAACCATCTCGAGGGCTCCATATGCTCGTAATTTTTTTAAATCAAGAAATAAACCGGTAAAAAGGTAAGAACGACCCTGAATTAAGCGAAGTGAGATAGCACAATTTGAATCATATTTTAATTTTACCAACTCTCCAATTTCGTTTATTTCATAATTAAAACACACAAACCATAAATCTTACTCGAATTTGAACGTTTTCAAATTCTTTCATCACACTATTCTAAGGTTTAGTCCATGAGCTAACAAGGAGACCTAATGAACCTGCAGATCATGTGCTCCAACAATCTGAAATTAACCGGCTAAACTCTTTAACCTAGTTAATTAACATTTTTTAACTACCGGGACACTTCGCTATAACCTAGTAGCTGCACTTTCCTCACTATAGATATATTTCTATCCACTTGATATAACTATGATTAGTAAGTCACTCCCTCACAAGTTGTTTGTAATTGCAGCTAGGTCAAATTTACCATTTTACCCTTATAATTACATCCCGTTCCTTAAGTCCTACTAATCCTCTAATGAACAATTGGTTTGTGCTCCAACCATCAAACCGAGTCCCTCTCAGTCCAATGAGAGGGTGGGGCCCCTTATTCAAGACCTGGAGTCAGCACATAAGGGAATAACTTCTCTACTACTCTAGAATTAGGTAGGAGGGAACTCGGGTCACTATTTATCTGGTCTTATCCCTAAAATTGTAGGCTTCTTGAGTCAGCGAACTCGAGTCACTCTCACCCATGTATATTAACAGATAATCCCAAATAAATAGAAATTCATAGTCAAAGGGTTAAAATCCCTAACACAGGGAAAACAATACAGGACCAAATTCGAAATAAATTGAGATTTTAAAATACCAATACATTGGCAAAAAATTACAGAAAACCTACTACTGTATTAATTCAGGGTTAAGCATGTTTTAGAGATAGAAACTTACATTCGTTGTCGACTTTGACCACCACCACCACGAACCTCTCCTATTCTCCGAGTGATGATGATAACTTGTAGAAATACAAGTTATGATAGTCTTTTTCTTAGATAAATAAAGATTAAATAGAGAAGCATGCGACAGTTTATGTTAATTTTTATTAAGAAATCTTCCTTTGCGTTATACTCTTGTATTTTTATGAAGATAATGATTTTACCACTTTTTGAGCCTAAAACGCATGTTTTAACACAGGAATGCAAATGATGCATTGATGACTTCTTAACGCAGGACGACGCGTTAGCAATCTATTCTTCATGGACGCATGATCTAAACGGAATGCGAACAACCTGAAGATGCGTTAACAACTACTCAATGCAAGACTATACGTTAGCAACTCATGATGCGTTGACAACGACCAAACTATCCATGGACGCATAGACGACCATCAACGCAAGGCGTCGAGAATCAAATCAGAATCTTGAGAGATTGTCAGTTGATTGACGAACATGATCTGTGGCTAAAGTGGTGGATCTTAATTGACCCGAGAATTACACAATCAGGCGAGATAGACGCATGATATCAATCTCGTCGCCAATCAAGCAGATTTGTCATTGATTGCGAACGCATCATCTATAAAAGGGCAGCTCTGCGAGATGAGAAAGTGTTGTTGATTCTCGAAAGAATTAAATAAGTGACAGCAGAGTTCTCTCAGACTTCAACCGGAGACGAATAGCTCAAGAGAGAAGAGTCTTCCCTCCGCCGGACCACTTCACAGTAGAACCTCAAACTTCCATCCGGGCGACTCAAGACATTGATGCCTTTCCTGCTTTCCATCTTACTTTTTCTATCTTGATTTTAGATTTGTGTCAAGACATTGAGCTTATCTAAAGTTGTATTTCGTTTAATCAATATATATTTCTTCAATGTCTACTCATTTCTCTATACTTTCCGCTTTTTACTTTGAAACCATGAGTAACTAATCTCTCAAGGGTCTAGGGTTGCGTTAGCATCTAACTAAGAACCATAGTGTAACTATTTCTTCTTGTCAATTGCTAACTTAATCCGATGCTTATGTCCATCTAGCTAATCGATATAAGTAGTAATAATCAAACTGCTCGAGAGGGTAAGTGATTGTGGAACTCAATTGACAAAGGCCAAGAAGTGTTACCTGTCTATAGGAATAACCTTGGTTCTTAACACTCTCCTATGTGTTATAGACATATAACGCATAGCAGCTGACAACCGGGAGAAGAGTCACAAGTATGAATAGAATACCACCATGCGTTTCCGATGTTAAATGTTAACCAACCCGAACCCTGTTTTTATCTATTCATTAAATTCTCCTAGCTGATTTTGCTGTGTAGCATGCTTTCCATCTTCCACAATTTAGTATAGTGTACATATTATCGCTTTGTTTAGATTAGAAAAAACCACTCTCCCAAATTATTTCTTGGTTACCCCTACAACGCATGAAATCCACATAAATTTTGAATCAACATAATCCCTGTGTTCGACCTCGGACTCACCGAGAAAACCTACTCCTTTGCTTATACTTGGGTAAAGGAGAGGAAAATTTGACAGATCACCAACGCATAGCATTTAAGCATAGTAAGACGCATAGCATGTTCAACACATGATATGTAAAACGCATCATCGTAGCTTAATCTGCACCTTGGGTTTGTAAATTTTCATTTCCACAATTTATTGCACAACAAGTTTTTGGTGCCGTTGCCGGGGAACTTGAGATCTGTCTGTACATTTTACAACAAGTTTTTGGCACCGTTGCCGGGGACTTGAGATCTGTCTGTACATTTTACAACAGATGAGATGATAGATTGTGGATCCTTGATCAAGGAGGAAAAGTAGAGAATTTTTTTTCAAAGAAAAATCTTTTTTTTTTTTTTTTTGTTTCTTTTGCAAGCCTATTTAGGGAGAGAAAGTAGAATACGTGGGATTAAACCACTAAAGTATAACTCCCACGTATGGGAGTTACCTTTTTAATTAATTAATTAAATAATTTTAACAAATAAATAATAAATAATAAATAATAATTTTTTTACTCAGAATAATAAATAATAATTAATTAAAACTAATTTAATTAATTATTTCATTTAAATCATATTTAAATGAACATCTCCCATATAACCTATAGTTTTAATTTATTTAATTTAATTAAATCAAATTTAATTAAAATAAATTAAGAAAATTAATTATTTAATTAATTAATTTTCAAATTAAATATCTAATATTTAATTTAACCTACATTTGAATCATATTTCATTGTTATTCTCTCATAACTTATAGTTTTAATGTGCATCTAATACACATTAATTTTGACCTATAGTGTTAATATGAACGTAATTCATACATAAATACCTCATCATTCTTTACGACATAGAAAGGGGACCTAATGAATCTACAGATCAGAAGTTCCAACGATATGAGGTTAATCGACTAAACTCATTAATCACATTAATCAATGTTCGTTAACTGTAGGTACACTCCACTAAAGACCCACAACTGCAGTCTTCTCATTGCATATATATTTGTATCCATGGATATAGACCAATAACAGCAAATTAGTCCTTCACAAAATGTTCGTAACACTAGTTGGGTCAAATTATCGTTTTACCCCTAGATTACTTCTAAATCCTTAAGTACTAGTGCTCCTCTAATGAACAACCTGTTTATGGTCCAACCATTAAATAGAAACCCCTCTCGAGCCAGTGAAAGGGTAGGGCTCTTTGTTCAAGTCTTGGAGAAACCACTTAAGGGAACACTTATCTACTTACTCTAAAGATGAGAATGAGTGAATTCCATCTGATATAATTATGTCCCTAGCTCCCCACTCGGTCTTGTTCCCAAGATGGTAGGCATATTGAGTCGGCAAACGGCCACTCTCACCCATACAAATGAAAGGACAACTCTCGTGGACAGGAGTTCATAATATACTCAGGATTAAGACTAAGTTGCTTAGGTCATCCTATGAAAATAGAAACCTAACTAGTCAATGGAGTTACATCTAGTGATTACTATTTCATGGTCCGGTCTTATGCAAACGCATTGCATCGAATACCCCCACTCGCATGTCACCTACACGAACGCGTTAGATCATTGGATTTGTATCAAATACAAAGTGGGTTGTATCCATAGTGTCACCAGGATAAGGTACCCAACCTTATTCCTATACTATAGACCCTTTAAACTGTATGTTGAACATTGATCTTCATATGTCCCCACATACAGTTCAAGATTCATAAAACAGCCTAGGATGTTAGTTTATTGGATTTAGGGTTATTTTGACAAAATAAACAAAAACAATCAATAACGCTTATTGAAGTAACACATCAATAGCTCTTTATTAATGATGGTTAAATAATTACATTTACAATCTACGAGTTTTAGGGCATAAAAACCAACAAATAGCCACTTGAAGTAAAACTCTAGTGGGTTGTACATAAAGAGTAGTGAGAATGGTATGTATGTAAATACAATAAACTAGGGCATCCGTATACCCATTACACATCTCCCACTTGCCCTAGGTTACACAATATATATATATATATATATATATATATATATATATATCTTACAGACCTAGATTCTCTAGATGACCCTTGAACACTTTAGTCGAGAGAGACTTCGTAAATGGATCAGTAATGTTATGCTTCGAAGCGATCTTTATGATGATCACATCTCCTCGTTGCACAATCTTCTGTATCAGGTGATACTTCCTCTCAATATGATTTCCTCGTTTGTGGCTGCAAGGCTCTTTAGAGTGTAGGATCGGTATGGCAACCCTAGAGGGGGGAGTGAATAAGGTTTATTAAAATTAATTTAAACTTTTTACTAATGTGGGCCCAATTAAGCGAATTAATAAACTCTTTGCAAATAAGTAATTTAAACAATATTTTTTATGCAAACAAATTCACTTTGAATTAAACAAGAAATTAACAATCACACTTTAAAGCACCTTGTTTAATTCTAATAAAAAAGATTGGTAATGAATATAGAAATTTAAGAACAACCAATATGAGCAATTAATTTCAAGAATTGAAAATTACAATTAATTTCATGCAATAAAATATAGTAACAAAAATTAATTGCAAAAATAAATTAGGAGAGGGATAGAGAAAATGACACCGTGAATTTTATAGTAGTTCGGCAAAACCGGCCTACGTCCACTTCCCAAGCTCCTCTTGGATACTTCACTAGAAGTCTTTGACTCTTTCCATGGCTTAGAGTCGAACCGCTACAACGTTCTTTTTCCGGGCGCAAGAATAAACCCGATCCTTTCCACGGTTAAGGATCAAACGGTTACAACTCTTTTTCTCAGGATCAAGAGCCAACCTAACAAAAATTTTGAAAAACAAAGAGCACACTTGACAAACTCTCTAAATAGAGTAGATTTACAAGTTTAAGCACTTCACAAGTAAATCCCACAATACAATATATCTCTCTCAAGAATAAGATGAAAAGAAGAAAATTGAAGCTTGGAGAGAGAACAACAATGGTGGCTTGGTGAATTATGGAGGATTGAAAATAATAAGAGTTGTTGTAGAATTTTGGAGAAGATGAAGTGTCTAAAAAGAAATGAAAGTGGGTGAAAACCAAATTAATTTGGACAATTAGATTTTTGTAAAAGAAAATTGAATGGTGGAGATTTAAATTCAACTAGCCGTTAGACACAAACATATAATAATATTAAATTAATCTTTTTATAAAGCAACTAGCCGGTAGACACAAACATATATAATAATATTAAATTCATCTTCTTTTTAAATTCATTTTCTTTTTAAAATCATTTTCTTTTTAACATCAATCCAAAAATAAAAAACCCACCAATTGTCACTTCTCCATTGCTCCAAGTGACACCTTTCAATTTGTCCACTTTGATTAAAAAAATCGGCCACGTCATCAGCTCCGGATTTTTTCATTAAGCTTGTTTCGGTCATATCTTCTTCGTTTGAACTCCGATTTGAGTGATTCAAATTGCATTGGAACCGTTGTTCCAAGCTCCACACAATAGATACTTCAAAATACTCAAATGGTTAATAAAAAATCAGGTTTGTTATCATCAAAACACTAATTAATCAATCAATTAAAATTAATTAATTTGTGATTAAGGGCCAAAAAGCCAACATAGAGTTGTCTACTGCCCCATTGTTGTCACAGTATAATGTGATGGGCAATTCCATGTTTGGAACGATTTCCAAATCATTTAGGAACTTTCTGAGCCAAACTGCTTCCTTTGCTGCTTCACAAGTAGCTAAATACTCAGCCTTCATAGTGGAGTTTGCAATGCATCATTGCTTGATACTACGTTATACTACAGCTCCTTTGTTTAAGGTGAACACTAATCTTGATTTGGATTTTCTAGAATCCTTGTCAATTTGAAAATTAGAGTCAGTGTATCCCATAAGGATCAAATCCTTAGCTCCATACACCGGCTTGTAGTTCCTCGTTCTCCTAAGATAATTGAGGATCTAACTGTAAGCCCTAACTTGTGGGACATGCTTAACCTTAGGGAGAAGGCAAGCTAAGAAGAAGTCTATGGGTTATGCGTTGAAAAGAGGAGTGGTGGCCGAGAGTGAAAGAGAAAAAATTGTTAAGTGTTGGCCACGGCTATGCATTGGTGAGGTAGAAGAGTTGTTATATTTTGATAGAGCTACTATGCATTGAAGGTGTAACCATGAAAAAGTTGCTATGCATTGAAGGTGTCACCATGCGCTGAAGGTGTCACACACGTTGGAAGGGAAGTTGGAACTTGGCGGGGGGAAAAGTTGTACTTGACCTACCATGCATTGGTAAGGTTACTATGCGTTGGAGAGTGGTTGTATGTGTTGGATTGTAGTTATGCGTTAGAGGTTCCCATGCGTTGAAGACAGTTGTGTGGGGATAGTTGCTGTGGGCATTGGAGGTAGGTTGCGTTGAGGGTGCTATCCGTTGGTGTGTTGGTGAAAAGTTTGCGCTAGCCAGCTTATTTTAAAAAGGAATGGAAGTGGAGGTTAAGTCGGCAACATATATATATGAGTGGACCAAATATTTAATCATTTTAGACACTTTCCAGAGCTGGAGTCGGTTCCGTTTTTCAGACAAACAAGAAGGAAAGGTAGAAGGTGTTCATGTCGAATTCGAGTGGAATTCTATTCGTTTTGGTGGTGTAACTAAAGCTGGAACAAAGAGTTTGATTATGGTCGTGCAATCCGAGCATGGTCTAGACATTGGAGAAGTCCGAGTTGAGGAAGTGAAAGATGGGGCTGAAATTTTGAGGTTAGTAAGCTAACTCAACTTCTAACCATTTCTATGAAGGATGTTTGAGTTAAATTTGAGGGGAAACATGTAAAATTGTAGGTGGAAGTGATTGCTATTGATTTGCTGGGCAATTGAGAGCAACTGGGTTTTATTTGAGAATATCTCTCAAACGGAGAAGAATCATGCTCTGAAACTTGAAGGTAAGTTAGAGAACTTATTCCTTTACAAGTTTTTAGAAGAAAAGAAGTTCTGAATTTAGCTGGAAATGCGATTTTTATCAGGTAGAAGTGGGAACAAAAGGAAAGGAAGAAACTCTGTTGTTGGGTGTTGCTAGGAAGCGGGTGTCGCTGAGTAAGTAAAGTATAAGTAGCGAGACGAGTGTTGCTGGGGCGCAAGAGGGTTTTCTGTCACACCCTCTTTCTAAGATTATTTCGTGGAAGAGCTTATTAAGGAAAGAAGTAGGATAAGAATGGTTGTGCTCGAGTGTTAGTTTACATAGGCCGTTGAGGGAATTTGAATTAGAAGGATTTGATAGAAAGGCTGATAATTTGTAGAAATACAAGTTATTAATAGTCACTATTTGATTTAATTAGAGTAACTTTGGAGCTAAACGCATGATTTTGGTAGTTAAATGATGAAAAATGTATCACCATGCGTTGGCACTACTTACAAAAGAAAATACCTGAAAAACGATGAGGTTTTATGTTTCTAACGCAGGGTTAAGAAGAAAAGAAGCGCGAAGCACGAAGAAACGAAGCTGCTACAAGAATAAGTGGAAACCTGCGTCGAGCCCAGGTGTTGAGACCATGCGTTGAGAAAAAGTAGATACAGACACATGGCCAAAACCTGTCATTTCAATATGCAAAAGGGTAACACACTATCAGAATATGGCAGAACAAATGGGTCGATGACGTAAAAAGTCTGCGCAGCAGGGCATGCAATTTAATGTAAAGGTGTCAGGTCATCATGAGTTTCAACTTTTCGATGCCTATAAATAGCCCAAAGCTTCTCCATTGAAAAGGCGGGAGAGAGACCAGTTCAAGAGGCGAAAGCTCTGCACTTTTTCTCCTTTACCATAACCAACCTCCACTTCGAGCTCTTCTGAGAGAAGGATTCTGAGCATCATCAGAGTCATCTCTCAGTGAGTGAGAATCTCCACCCTATGGAATATATGTATCAGATAGCAACCATCTCAAGCCTCCATGAAGCAAGACGTTGCCAGTGACGGCTTGACGCTCTTCATCTCTATTTTATTTCCATTTCTCTCCTTCTTACTTATACTTTGTTAATGACATTCGAGAGAATGATTTATTTCATTAATATAAGTTTGATTGACTATCATCTTCCATCCATTTCCATATTAAATACTTTACACCATGTTATATAAATGCTAAATGAGTTAAATGTTAAAAGCTAGTTTTTCTTGAGCAATTCTGAGTATGTTACATCATGGTTAATGCATATTTTTAGCTTGCATAACGTTGTCTGACAAACAAACGTAGTAAGCATGACTGTCGAGCTTGAGAGAGTGGATAGTTAATCTTTAGCATTAATTAAGACTAGATGAGTTGCAGAGATGTAGTTCATCTTTTGCCAAAACAAACTTACCATGCGTCTTAGAGATAAGATAAATGTGGCGTCGAAACATCGAGAGATGGATTCACACACGCAGTTTGTAGGTATGTAATTGTACTTGGAAAGTTTAGGCAACAACTAGCTCTTGCGTTCAACTCTACTTTCACCGCATGGTCCCATCCATTCCCAACGCATGCTATCTGACGCATTGTTTCGTATGACTACCCAACGCCGCGTCCATTCCATTAATAGTACTAGGAAATTCTTTTCATTCTTTTTGTATAGTTTAGATACACAAACAACAAACGCACATATATTTACTTGTACAGTCATCGCATAGTCATACATTTAGTCTCAATGCCTAATTATTACAAATCCCTGCATTCGACCCTGGACTCACCAGGAAAACCTATAAATGCTTATACTTGGGTTTTTATAGGAAAACTTGCTTAGTCATGATCACATCTAGAGTAATTCTCAACCCATACTTGTACGGAAATGAAAAATCTGTTTTTGTGCAACGAGCTAAGAAAATTCAATTCAATTAGAAATTAATCGAACAAAAATCCAACGAACAAAGGCTGAGTTGAACGAATCTTGAATTTTGAAATCAAAGTAATTCTTAAAGTTAAGAATTATTTTAAGTAGGACAAACAGATCAGGAGAACGCAACCATGATTTTAAGCTTAGAAGTAAGGCCTTTGGAAGAAAGGAAACCTCATCAAGTGATGGGCAGGGTTAAAAAGAGTAGTTGAGAAGTAAGTGAAGTTGGACGCATACTTAGTGAAAAACCATGTTGGACGCATGGTAGAATCGCTTGACGGCATGTAATTGAGGAAAACGTATGGTATTATGCGGTAGAGAAACGTGGCAAGCCTTATCTGACATTTGGGAAGTTGGCAAGTTGAGAAGAAACTATGAAATGGGCAGTAGTTAGAAAAGTGGCCTAAATAGTATGAAGCAGAAGTGGCTAAGTGTTGGCCATGCGTTAGTGGTGCTATGCGTTGAGAATTTGCTGATGGTCACTAGGCGTTGACGGCCATGCGGCGTTGACGGCCACATTGTGTTGGAAGTCACTATGCGTTGAAGGTTAGTATGTATTGGTACCTTAGAAGAAGGGCCGAGAGAATCATGCGTTAAGTAGCTATGCAACGACTGGGCGCTGAAGAATTGTAAAACAAGTGTAAGCTATGCGCTGCTGAAGCTTTGCACGGAAGGTTGAGTCGACCAACCTAAGTACGGAGGTGATGGCCGTATTGGTGAGTCGGTGGTATGTACATATATAAGTGAGTACGCCGACTCAATCAACACTTTTAGACATAATTCGAACCCAGATTTACCTCTTTTTACAGAAGAACAACGAGGAGAGGTTGAAGTAATAGTTTATGTCGGAGTTAGTAGGAACCAGAGCATATTCATGGTGAAATTGAAGCTGAAACCAGAAGCATGACGGTTGAGGAAAATCTAAACATCATATGGTGTTCTGAAGACGAATGAGCTGGGAAGTTGAAGATACCGCGAAGTTTTGAAGGAGGAAACATCCGGAATTTGTGCTACTGTAAAAGCTGTTAGCCGATCGAAGCAATTGAAGTTATTCAAAGATGATTTCCTTAGCGAAGAAAAGATAGAGTTGGAAATCTCGTGGTAAGTTAGAAGCTCACTTCTTTACAAGTTTGTAGAAGAAAGATAGATCTGATTTTTGGCTGGATTACGATGTTTAGCAGTTTGAGAACAGGTTAGAGAAGGAAGAGGAAGAACAATAACCATCGGGGGTCGCTAGAATAGGAGTATCGTTAAAGAATTGGAGGGTGATCAGCAAGACAGGTGTCGCTGGTAACGCAAAGGGGCCTTGCGTCTCATAACTCTTGCTGACTCTCGCTTAGTATCACTTATTAAGGTAATATCGCTAGTCTAGTGAAGCTGAGTATCGTTGATGCCGCATGGTTAGAAGCAGTTAGTCTAAAATCTCGCTCATTATAGGAAGTTGTAAACGAAAGAAAAATTAGTGATAAAAACCCATATCTAAGATATCTAAGCAAACGTAAAGAATATAAGGAGGAATGTTAGAAATGTCTAACATGAAAAAGGTATGTTTACAGGTCAAGAGGAGCTAGGGAAAGCGTATAACCCGCTCGGAGCCCGGAATATGTCGTGAGTGACTTTATGACTTGAGATAAGCTTAAATTCAGTATCATCTTCTATATGTCTAATGCTATCTTTAAAGTATGAGTTGAAATGTACTTTTGTATATGAACTAGCACATATCTTGTTAGATATGAGATATCATGATTACAGTTAATTTATGCTAAATGTATTATATGTGCTTTTGTACTAGAGAGAGTCGAATGGGACCCAATGCTGAAGGTTAGATGAAGGCATATGGGCAGCCCTAGTAATTAAATTATATGAAACTCTCACCTAAGGATTTAAAGACGGTGAGTGAGTAATTTCCTGGGACCCTGGTACCGAAGGACATGGGAAGGTACACGGGCAGCCCGAGATCAGATAGATTTATGAGCAGAATGGAAGGGATTTGACGCTGATGTGTTGAGATTACTCCACACAGCTAAGGCTTACTGACGTTGGGTGCGTTGAGTTTGCTCCGCCTCAACAAAGATTTAATGAAAAGAAAATCATTTATGTATTGATAGTGTTTTACAGGTTACAGTCATCTATAAGGTTATGTAGCGAGATGTAAGGCATGATTAAGCAGTTCATATCAAAGATTGTAGTTATAATGTTATTGAGTTTATATTTTAGTAGCCACTCACTGAGCAATGTAGCTCATAGATTTTGTTTCTTTGATGTTTCTTTTCCAGGTAGCAAGCGTGTTTGGGGTGCCTAGCCTACCATCAAGATCCGTCTGTGCCAGAATAGAATTTTGAAATTTGGAAATCTGTAAACCCCATCCCTTAGTAGAAGTTGAACGTAGTTTGAGTGGCATATGTGAGTTTCACCAGACATATTTGTAAACTCTAAACATGGTCTTTTAAAACTTACTTATGATGCGATCTTATTAAGAAATTTTGTATAACTGTTGTAAGGCCGAGCATTTCACTGTCTAGTTATGATATAAAAATGCATTTATAACAGAGTATAATAGAATACAGATTACATAACACTCACTCCTAGGTATAGATATAGAAGTATATATATATTATCTAGGGTAGGGGTGTTACATTTTCCGTCTCAAAAATCTCGCTGGGTCTCGCTAGGTCTCATTCCTCAGGTAAATCTCACTAGTCTCGCTTATCCAGGTGTTGCTAGTGTCGTGTCCTGTGTGTGTTTTCGCTAGTAAGCTCGCTAGAAATGTGGAATCTCGTTGGTAATCTCGCTAGTGACGCAGAATCTCGCTTATTATGATTACTTTGGGAAAAAGGGGAGTCTTGGTGATGAAACATGATTAGAGTTTAATTATGCACACTTAATGATTATGGAAAGGAAGTTTAAGGAAAGTTTAACGTGAGAAATGTGTATTTATAGGCCAAGAAGAGCTCGGAAAGGCATATAATCCGCTCAGGGCCTAAGGACAAGTTGTGAGTGACACCTTTCTTTCTTCAAAAACGATTTTATTGAAAATGTTTAGTTCGGTTTTCTGATTAAATATGGCACTATGATGATTTATTTTTGAAAAGCATGATGTTTAATTTTATTGTTCACAAGACATGTTATATGTTTCCTGTAAGGTGTCAAAAAACATGTTTGTGAAATGTTATTGACTGAAGATCGGTCTGATTCTCTATGAAAGATTTTCATATGAACTATTTATATAAATTACTGGTTTCTAAATGCTTTAGAGGAGGCTTAATGCTGAAGGACGTGAGAAGGCATGTGGGTTTCCCCGAGACCCAGTATTAAAGGACGGAGAAGGTACTTGGGCAAACCGTGATATTCCTATGTGCACATAGAGGTTGTGACGTTGGGTGTGTTGAGTCTTGCTCAACCCAACTAAGGTTGTTTTTGACTTTGAGTGTGTTGAGTTTTGCTTCGCCTCAACTAAGGTTGTTTTCGACGTTGAGTGCGTTGAGTTTTGCTCCGCCTCAACTAAGGTTGTTTTCGACGTTGAGTGCGTTGAGTTTTGCTCCTCCTCAACTAAGGTTGTTTTCGAGGTTGGGTGCGTTGGGTCTTGCTCCGCCCTGACTAAGGAAAAATTTATAACAAAAGAAGACTTGATGCGTTGTAGACTGTTTTATTGAATATGATTGGAAACGATGTTATAAATGTGAATTCATGTGATTTGATTAAGTGGTTGGAAAGTATGATTTTACAAAAATGATGATTTGGATCCATGTTTTATATATATGGTGTTATAATGATTGTAACATGCCTGTTTTCGAACAAAAGATAATTTTACAAAACAAGTCACTCACGGGGCTTCTAGCTCACGCTTTCCATATTTTCTTTTCCACCCAGGTAGCGAGGATGTTCCTGGTGCTTAGCCTACTCCATCTCGCCTTGCCTAAGCTTCGAGTTATCAGAAAATAGTCACATTTGAGGAGTTGTATGTGTATATAACCTTATACAGGTGGCATGTAGACCTAGTTGTACATATGTTGGATTGTGAGATGGGATGTTGTATAAGTATATTGTGGATATGTTGAAAGTTAAATTATATAAACATAAGTTCTTATAGTTCTGGTTGTATGAGGGGATATGTATGTTATGTTTTGTTAGAATTATTCAGGTACAGATGGACAGTATACGTCACAAGAGGGGTGATGTCTACTGTCCTCACATCTTCTCTTGGGTTGAGTAGGGTAATCTGGGAGGGGGTGTGACACTAACCCTGGATTGGACTGGTACTGTCACACCCCATCCCAGATACACTCTATACCTAGGATTGAGCGTGATACTGTTTCCCTTACATATAAGTTTATAGAAAGGATACCATATAAATCTCTATTCAAAGCAACAGTTCTATTGACACATTAGAAAAACATGTAGCCTCTCAACAAGTAATTCTGAATATAAGGTACAACACATCCCCCTTTTACTCCTAAGAAACATGCACGTTACAAAATATGTGTACAGACTAAATATTTACAACTATCCCAGAGGTTCGCTTCCAGATAGGCCCAGACGAGATTCTTCTGTAGGCTAGGCGCCCGGACACGCTCGCTACCTGAAACAACAAACAACAACAAACTGAATGAGCAGAAAGCTCAGTGAGTGACTAAATCTATTAAACTATTCCTAACAAATATGAGCCAATTTGTCTATCAGTAACCATTACGTATCACATCTCATAGAATTACTAAGATTCTCTTCCCAAATTACACATATAACTATCAAGTCCTCATGTCTCACAGACTTACAACCATTTAGTGCCTTCACATTTCGTCCCTCAGCACTTATTCAACTTTATTTACATTACCATGTGCCTTCACATGAAATCCCTCAGCACTGGTAACCAATTCTATCTTCGCTCAAGTGCCTTCACTCATGGTCCCTCAGCACGAGCTAGTGTGTGATGAATTACTACATGCTTTCACTCACAGTCTCTGAGCATTGTAATCCATTCCTTATAGTTATTCACGTGCCTTCACAAAGTCCCTCAGCACTTACCTACATATAAGCTTTCCCATAAGGTCCCTCAGCCACTATTATATTTAGACATTAGCATTAGTACCCTTTTAAGTTACTAACACATCATATTCATAATGAATACTACAAAGGATCACATTTCCTCATCATTAAGCATACTAAATTTATCACAAGATATAACAAATAGTCACTCACGATTGGTCTCGGCTCTAAGTGGATTGTAAGCTTCCCCGAGCTCTTCCTGGCCTGAAAACACATATTCCTCATGTTTAGTTTCCATAATCCCCCTTTTTCTTTAACAAACAATAATAGCGTTATTCTTTAGACAATTAAAAGCTGCCAGCGTTACTCATCACACACTACTGTACTAGCGACACTGCGTTGAATGTAACCAGCGAGACTACCTGAGGAGCGACACCCAGCGAGACTCTAGCTAGAATCGTGAGACGCAAAGCCTATCTTGCGTTGCAGCGATACTTGCTTCGCTGCCCTATCTCTCGCTCTCTCAGCGATACTACCGCTGCAGCGGAACCGTTTTCTTCTTCCTTTCTTCTACCTTCTTCAACCTGCTAAACATTACGTTTCGGTCAATTTTAGAACTTTCTTCCTTCTACAAACTTGTTAAGGTATAGGTCCTTCATCTTACCTCTAAATTTCATGAAGAACATCCTCTCCGTTTAGGATATGTCCTTCAACAACTCTAAGTTACCCCTAATCGTCCGGCAATTCAACTCTAATCTCTTCTTCCTAAGTTTGACACACATTTCTACAATTTCAGCTCAAGCATCCTTCATGAAACTTGCTAAAAATCGAGTTAACTTACTAACCTCAAAGTTTCAGCCCTAACCACCGTTTCTTCAATTTGTTCTTCCTCCAAAACTGAGCATCACTCTGAGGGAGTAACACCAGCTGAATCCTCTGTCAAACTCAAGTTTCTTCCACGGTTACGATGAGATTTTCACTTCAAATCATCATGAACATCTTCTTCTACCTCCTTTCGATGTTTCGCTTTGGTATAGACCCAGCTCGAGCTCTGAAATGCAATCGGAACAATTGAATTCTCAATCCACTTATATATATATACCACCGACTTATCCTCCATTTCAACACTATACTATAATCTGTTCAATGCATACCTTCTATGTTCAGCTTCAGCAATGCACACAGCCTCTGATGATGTTTCTTTTCAAAACTCTCCCGCCAAATGGTTAGCAAACGCATTACTCTCTCTCGGCCAACCTTCTTTGTCCAACGCATACCCTCCTTCGACGCATGGTAGCGTTCACCGCATAATAGCCTCATCGCAAATCAGCTCCCAACTCCTCGTGGCCATTAACTTCCAACTACTTGCTGCCTTCAATGCGTTTACCGCAAGATAATCTTCGGTACAAGGTGATTCTCCACACCTTATTTCCTCAATGCATCGTGGCTTCAACGCATAATACCCTCACCTTTGCGTTTACACCAAAATTGTTTCCATCAAAACATGTTGCCATCAACACATAGCTGATACTTAGTCATTTTTCCACCCCAATCACAATCCAGCCAACTACTCTTACCCAATCATCCATCTCTTAGCCCCCTTCTTACCTTGCGTTCTCACAAAATTAGGTACGGGGCTTACAGGTACCTACTGACTAGTGTAAAGCATAACATACATTAAGCTGCCCACAATTGAGGCATAGGGAATACATATCATATCCACAATTTCTTGAGGTGTCTTAGGACACTATTCCTTAGACAAATGAACCTCGTGCCTAAAAGATAGTAAACCCTTCTTTGAATTCTGGATCTAATATCGAGTCAACATTTTGTCGATGTAAGTTACTTGAGACAGAGCCAATGTTCTGTTCTTACGATCCCTAATGATTTGGATCCAAGTACATATTATGCCTCTCCTAGATCTTTTGATTTGGAATTGGGCTGCCAGCCAAATTTTAACATTAGTAAGATACCTTACATCATTTCCAATGAGTAAGATGTCGTCCACATAAAGTACTAAGAAATCTACTTTTGATGATTTTCTTGTATACACAAGGCTCATCAACATTTTGTTCAAAACAAAAAGATTTGATTGCAATATCAAACCTAATATTCCAAGATCTAGATGTTTGTTTCAACCCATAAATGGATCGATTCAACTTACAAACTTTTTGCTCCTGACCTTGGGCTATGAACCCCTCGGGTTGAGACATGAAGATACTCTATTCAAGTTTGCCATTAAGAAAAGCAGTATTCACATCGATTTCCAAAATTTATAGTCATAATATGAGGCTATGTATAAGGGAATTCTTATAGGCTTAAGCATAGCAACAAGGGAAAAAGTTTCCTCATTGTGACATACAACTTTTAACAGCCAATGCGTTGAAAAGTCTGAAGGAAAGAAATAAAAGACCATGTTGGACGCATGGTTAAGACTGAGGTATCGCATAGTAAAGGTGGACGCATAGGAAGTACCCGAGAACTTGAAGGGAAAGAAGTAAGACGCATAGACTTCTATCATAGGATATTTTCAAGTGTTGGAAAGTAGAAAGTTGTAAAGTAAACATAAAAACTGGAGCATGTGGTGAAAGCATGCTAATCAATCTTAAGAGAAATAGTTTAAGTGCAAGGAAAAGGTTAAAAGAATAACCTTAGGAATAATCAAGAAATGTCCAAGGATAGGAAGATGGTCAAGGACGCAGGATGAAGGTAAACGCAATAGGACCAACGCATAGAGGAAGAGCTTGAGAAAGAGTTGTTGTTATGGACATAAGGAAGGAGTTGGACGCATGGTATGATGCGATGAGGTACAAACGCATAGTATTGCGCGTTTGTCATCAACACCTAGTGACATTGTGTAAGCACTGGTTTATAATAGTGCGGCTATGCATTGAAGGTGATCACGAATGGTTGTTGTGACCTGAAGTAGTCGCCGCGTTGGCAGGGGAAGAAACGTACTTGGCTTACCATGCGTTGGTAAGGTTGTTATACGTTGAGGTCCCTATGCGTTAAAGACAGAGTTATCTCTATGCGTCAAAGACAGAAGTGTAGTTGGCTGAGAGTTAGAAAAGTGAGTAGTGAAGCTCAAACTTTAAAGGAAACTCAATGAACGCATGAGGGAGCTGTGTTGAATGAATGGTTGTCTATTGGAAAATGTTGGACGCATAAGATAAATTTATAAAGGCTAGGTGGCTTCATATAGAGTTGACACCTTAAAAGTAGGAGGTGTTAAAAAGGCATGTTAAGTGTTTCATGCAAGGTGACACTTGGACAAATGCATGGTTAGCCAGACATGTAGCGTGACATGTGGCAATCAAGTGGCAAAAAGAGAGGAGAAGTAGGATGGCAAGCCCTCTATAAATAGGACCCTGAGGGGAGAGTAACGACTAATGATACTGAAGTAAAAATCTTTGAGAGAAAGAGGAGAACGAAGGCAGAAAGAAGGAACCCCTTGCGTCTGTAAAAGGAGGTCTGCGGCCAAGAAAGAAAACATTCTTGACAACTTAGTCATCTGGTGTTAAAGAAGTTGTCTTGTGTCGAAGAGGGGTCGGCCTTGCGTTTAAGACGAATTCAATGTTCAAGGTGAACGTCGCGTTCGAAGATAGACAATGCGTTCAAGTTAGACCTTGCGTCCAAGAGAGGTCGAAGCATCCGAAAGAAATAAGAGGAGTTAGGCTGCACCTTGCGTTAGTCATCAACCTTGCGTTTAAGGGCAGGGTTGCGTCCAACCGAACTGACAGAGGAAAGTTAGTCTTGCGTTCCAGAGTTAGAACGCTGCGTCCACCTGAGCTACCAGAGAGTGGAAACAGCTACCTTGCGGGTTAGAAGCTCAAGCCTTGCATTCAAAGAGCTCAAGAAAGCAGGATTTGAAGGAAAAAGAAGAAATTTCTTTAAATGATTTGCGAGTGACACCTTTCTTCTTCAAATCGATTTTATTGAAAACGTTCTTATAAGATATGGCTTTGTGATGATTTATTTTGAAACGCATGATGTTTGACCATATTGTTCAAAAAGGCATGTTTTATCTGATTGCTTTATGATATTGAAAGGCATGTTGCGAGATGTTGTTTATCAAGAAATATATTGTTTTCTATGAAAGGTTTTAGATGAACTATTTATGTAAACTGATTGATAAAATGTTTAAGAGGAGGCTCAGTGCTGATGGACTCGAGAAGGCACGTGAGTTTTCCCGGAACCCAGTACTAATGGACATGAGAAGGTACTCGGGCAACCCGCCATATTCCTATGTGCACATAAAGGTTGATTTGGCTAGGTGCGTCAAGTTTTGCTCCGCATCGAGCCAGGGATAATTTCGATGTTGGGTGCGTTGAGTCTTGCTCCGCCTCAACTAAGGGAAAAGATTGAAAAACCAAACGGTTTAATGTTTAATCATTCTGGAAAACGATTCTATTGATTTGGAACGGATTTACGAGATTGATAAAGTTTTGTGGAAAATATGTTTCTGTTGAATAATCGTGTTAAATCCTTGTTTTATATGTGCAAATGTAATATGCCTGTTTTCAAATAAAGCTTGTTTACAAAACTTGTCACTCACGGGGCTTTAGCTCACGTTTTCCATTTTTTTCTAATTTTCCAGGTAGCGAGCGAGTTCGGGATGCTTTGCCTACGCAAGAACCTCGTCTGGGCCGTCTTTGGTGAAAATGGTTGGACAGTGAACCTTACAGAGGAGTCAAGGTTGCTGTCTTCACATCTCCTCTTGGGTTATGGAGGATAATCCAGGAGGGGGTGTGACACTCATAGTTAACCCTTTCTCTTTGGGTGTAACCCTTTGCTACAAGTCTAGCTTTGAAGGTTTGTCCCCTCCCAGCTACATCTCTCTTTCGTTTATAGATCCATTTACACTTTATGGGTTTAACCCCTTCAGTTGGGTCTACAAGTTCCTATACTAAATTGAAGTACATAGACTCCATCTCAAGATCTATGGCTTTGATCCATTGGTCCTTGTCTAAATCATTCATTTCCCGTTTATAGGATAATAGATCCTCAACACCATCGTCTGGCACGACGACCTAAATTTCAGTTAAACCCAAGTAACGGTTAGGTTGTGATACAATCCTCTTACTGCGTCGAGGCATTCCTAATGATTGAGAAAGACGAAATTGACAAGAAGTACTGACTTCTTCTTTAACTCTTGATGAAGGACCAGTCTCATCAACAACTCTTGTTGACTATTCAATAGCTTCATTTAATACCATTTTGCTTCGTGGTTTATGATCTCTCCATGTGGTCTTCTTCCAAGAATGCAGCGTTTGTCGATACAAACACTTTGTTTTCTTGTGGGTCGAAGAAGAGACCACCTTTCGTTTCCTTAGAGTAACCAACAAATTAACATAATTTTGAACGAGGTTCCAATTTCTTAGGGTTTGTCACTAGCACATATGCAGGACAACCCCAGATTCTGAAGTAGCGCAAACTAGGTTTATGCCCCCTCCATAACTAGAAAGGTGTTTCAGAAACACTCTTCGTGGGAACATTGTTCAAGATATGAACTGTCGTCTCTACTGCATACCCCCAAAATGAGCTAGGCAATTGAACATAGCTCATCATAGAACGAACCATGTCTAACAAGGTTCTATTTCTCATTTCTAATACACCATTATGCTCAAGTGTATCAAGTGCTGAGAGTGGGATTGGATTCCATGTTCTATCAAATAGCCTTGGAATCTTAAATCCATGTACTCTCCACCTCGATTAGATCGAAGTGTTTTAATTTTTTTATCTAATAGGTTTTCAACTTTAGCCTTATACTCCTTGAACTTTTCAAGTGCTTCAGACTTATGTTCCATTAGGTATAAGTCACCATATCTCGAATAATCATCTATAAAAGAGATGAAGTATTCGTACCCTTCTTGAGCTTTTACATTCATTGGACCACAAAGATCCAAATGTATGAGTTCTAAAGGTACTTTGGCTCTATACCCTTTTCCACTAAAAGGTCTTTTAGTCATTTTACCTTCAAGACAAGATTCACATGGAGGTAATTAATCATCTTCTAAGTCATTTAGAAGTCCATTCTTTACCAATCTCCTGATCCTATCGAAATTTATGTGACCTAATCTCAAATGCCAAAGATAAGTACTATTGTTTCTTGGAGTAATTCTTTGCCTTTTAGTTTGAGTATTTGCAATTTTAAACATCTCATGATTTAAAAGTGTTTTTGCTTCAGTTGATTTTACCACATATAAGTTGTTTTCTAATTTAGCAGAATAAATAGGTACACCATTTTTCAAAATGAACGCTTTGTTAACAGAAAAAATAACTGAGTACATTTGTTCAATTAAACAGAAAGTAGATACTAAGTTCCTTTTTATTTAAGGAACTATATACAGATTTTCTAAAAATAAAAATGTATTTCCAAACAACAACTTTGCAGCTCTCACTGCACGAGCTAAAATGGCATCTCCCGTTCCAACCTTGAGCGTCATTTCACCCTGAGTATCTGGAAGGAACTAATTCCCTAAGAACAAGTGTGATTAATGGCACCTGAATCAAGTGTCCAGGCATCATGGTCATTTTCCATTAAACAAGTTTCTAAAACAAGTAAATCATATTTACCTTCCTTTTCCTTCTTCTTCTCTGCAAGGTACTTAAGGCAATTTTGTTTTCAATGACCATGAACATTGCAGTGGTAGCACTTGCCCTTGTCAGCCACCTTGGCCTTACCTTTGTTTTTCCCAGCAGTGGGAGCTTTCCCCTTTCCTCTTTTCTTTTTCTGGATCTTCTTAGAACTAGAAGATGAGGAAATAAACTTAGTTCCAGAAGATAAACCCTTGTGGAACTTCTTGAAATTGGCAACATTTGCCTCTCCATCGATCGGTCGCTTAGTTTTCATAAGAGATTGATAAGTCTGTAACTCGTTCAGAAGGGTTGTTATGGTGTACACAATTTTATTCATAACCGCATTGCTACGGAATTGAAGAAAACTTTTCAAAAGAGATTCTAGAATAAAAGACACATGACCTTGCTTGTCAATGATCACGTCGTTCATTTCAGCAACGTTGAATTGGACCATCAGGTCGAGAACATGTTCTCTCACCAATTGACCTTCCTTTATACGTGCATTATAAACGTACTTCAGGGCCTCGTGCTGGTTGTGTAAGGACGGTTGTCCAAAAATTTCCTAGAAGGACTCCTGATGTGTCGTGCATTCATCATGGCCTCATGTTTCTTGTTGAGTTCATCAGACAAACTCGCCAAGATATGGACTCGGGCCTTGTCATTGGCCTTTGTCCAACGATCATGTGCATACCTAATAGATTGGGATGCATTACGAGCGGGGATAGAAGGACACTCCTCCGTTAAGACAAACCGTAGATTATCTATAACCAGAATCGTATTCAGGTTAGATTTCCTTGTTGCGTGTTTTCATCGGTTAGTTTTTCATTTCTAAGTAGTGCAACGATTGAGGAAGACATGTTGAAATAATAAACAATTAACCGTTTTAGTTATCTTTGCCTTAACCCATTACACAAGCAAACAAAATTAAAAGTAATTCAATCAATTCAGCAAAAACAAGCAATCAAAGAAACCCTAATAAACTATTGATTTAGTTTTTGCAATGATGCTTCAGAGGTTTAGAGCAATAGCCACCGAAGGGTGATTAGCCACTTGTTTGAAATGAGACAATTCTCAGCTAATTCTAATGCTAGAATAACTCATATTCCTATAGACATTAGCCAACGTGGTTTGGTCAAGGATTCATTAACTCTTAACTCATCCCCGTAAGTGTAACCTTCCCACTTTCAGATCCCAGAGGTACAAGCCAATTAGCTACCGTTAGGAAAGACAATTGTTGGTAAATAACCTAAGCAAACCTATCCTTTTCAAGAGTTCACGATATTTTGAAACCTATGATTAGGCCCTCCAAAGGGATAGTTGTTTTTGGACGACACGCAGGCAAATCATAAGAATCTTACCGTGCGACCAAGGGTTGGAACCGAGGGATACGTTGACACGCGTCCCGCTCTCACTTACTATAGACATTTTCTCATTCACCATTTTATTGAACCATACAAACACTTTCAGAAAGGAGGCCGCTCCCAAGGCGACACGAAGTGTGCATAACGAGGGACGTAGAGCAAAACTTGATATAAACATCTCATTTTGTAATTTTCCTCCCACTAAAATGTCCTACTGTATCTTAGGGTTATTTAACTTAGATAAATTCGACTAAGTCAATCTATCTAAGTCTATGCCTATTATAACTCTTATAAAAGGTTTTTACACTAATGTTTTAGGTGAATTAAATCATTTAATTAAACTAGTGACAATGCATACTAATAGGTCTTAGGTTAATTCAACTTAGGTTCCAATTCAGTTCCCAGTTAGGAGGTGTTTCATAAACCATCAACTTAAATACCCCCAATGTAAGCCCCGTACCTAGCATTGGGAGAAGGCAAGTTAAGAAGAAAACTATGAGATGGGCATAGAGTAGAGAAAGGTGGCCAAGTTGTGTGGGAGCAAAAGTAGCTAAGTGTTGGCCATGCGTTGGTGTGGCTATGTGTTGAGAGTATGGTTGAGGCTTGAAAGGAGTTACTACTCATAACTATGCGTTGAAGAAGGTAGCTCGGCATGGACGTGGATGTGAAGGAAGGAGGTGCGACAGGCGTTGCTGGCAGCTATGCGTTGAAGGCTACTATGCATTAGATGGTTATCACAGCTATGCGTTGAAGGCTATTGTGCGTTAGATGGTTAGCACAGCTGTGCGTTGAAGGCTACTCTGCGTTAGATGGTTAGCACAACTATCGTTGAAGGCTACTATGCATTAGATGGTTAGCACAGCTATGCGTTGAAGGCTACTGTGCGTTAGATGGTTAGCATAGCTATGCGTTGAAGAGAAGGTATGCGTCGATTAGTTAAATATATAGATATTAAGTGGTGATTAAGTCGGTGGTGTATATATATATATATGAGTGGACTGAGTATTCAATCATTTTAATCACATTTTAGAGCTCGAGTTGATCCCATTTCAGAGCTCAAGGAATTTAAGAATAGTGCAGCTAGCCTAAAGGTAACTGGAACGAGAACATTATTAGCACATTTCCAGTTGAGACCTAAGCTGGTAGATGAGGTTATAAGGAAGCAAATAACAGATCCTGTAATTAACAAGTTGATAGAGGAGGTAAAAGCTCAGCAGAGAGTAGACTTTGAGCTTAAACCTGATGGTGTACTGTTGAAACAGGATAGGATTTACGTGTCAAGAGATGAGGAAGTTAAGCAGGCGATACTTGAAGAGGCTCATAGCTCGGTGTATGCTATGCATCCTGGTAGTACCAAGATGTACAGAACGTTAAAGAATTTTTATTGGTGGCCAGGCATGAAAAGAGAAATAGCAAAGTTTGTAGCAAAGTGTTTAATTTGTCAGCAGGTTAAGCTTGAACGGCAAAAGCCAGCAGGGTTACTGAATCCACTTCCTATTCCTGAGTGGAAATGAGAACATATTACTATGGACTTTCTATTTAGGTTACCGAGAACAACAGTAGGTATGGATAGAGTCTGGGTAATAGTAGACCGACTAACCAAGACAACACGGTTTTTACCAGTTAAGACAACCTTTACCCTGGACAGATTAGCACAGCTTTATATGGACAGAATTGTGAGTTAGTATGGTGTGCCAGTAACTGTAGTATCTGATAGAGACCCTAGATTTACTTCCAAGTTCTGGGGAAGTTTGCAGAAGGCGCTAGGAACCAAGTTGCAATTTAGTACCACCTTTCATCCTCAGATTGATGGACAGTCAGAGAGAACAATTCAGACTGTGGAAGATATGTTACAAGCCTGTGTACTACAGTTTAAGGGTAGCTGGGACGTATATTTGCCTTTGATGGAATTTGCTTATAATAACAGTTACCAAGCGAGTATTGGAATGGCCCCATATGAAGCACTCTATGGTAGACCGTGCAAAACCACGGTGTGCTGGGGAGAGGTGGGTGAAAGGAAGCTGATTGGGCTGGAAATTGTGCAATCTACAATAAGGAAAGTGGAGGTGGTTAAAGCTAATCTTAAGGCGACTAGGGATTGACAGAAAAGTTATGTAGACAAAAGGAGGAAGGACCTTGAGTTTGAGGTCGGTGATAAGGTATTCTTAAAATTATCACCATGAAAAGGAGTCCTAAGGTTTGGAAAAAGAGGGAAGCTGAGCCCTAGGTATATAGGACCCTTTGAAATCTTGGAAAGAATGGGACCAGTGGCCTACAGATTAGCACTACCGATGGAAATGTCCAGGGTACATAATGTGTTCCATATATCAGTTTTAAGGAAGTATGTTCCAGATCCTGCTCATGTGCTAGAAATACAACCGGTAGAGCTTAATGAAGATTTAAGTTATGAAGAGAAACCTGTGCAAATACTAGATGAAAAGAATCAGGTGTTGAGAACTAAAGTAATTTCGTTAGTTAAGTTTTATGGAGAAATCATGAGATAGAATAAGTAACCTAGGAACAGAAGGAGCAAATGATGAAATAATATCCACATTTATTTGTTTAGGAATTGACTACTTGCTGATTTCGTGGACAAAATCTTTGTAAGGAGGTGGTAATTGTAAGCCCCGTACCTGGCATTGGGAGGAGGTAAGTTAATAAGAAAACTATGAGATGGGCATAGAGTAGAGAAAGGTGGTCGAGTTGTGTGGGACCAAAAGTAGCTAAGTGTTCGCCATGCGTTGGTGTGGCTGTGCGTTAAGAGTATGGCTGAGGCTTGACGAGAAATATCATTGTTAACTATGCATTGAAGAAGGTAGTTCGACATGGACGCAAATGTGAAGGAAGGGGGTGCGATAGGCGTTGGTGGCAGCTATCCGTTGAAGGCTACTATCCGTTAGATGGTTTGCACAGCTATGTGTTGAAGGTTATTGTGCGTTAGATGGTTAGCACAGCTCTGTGTTGAAGGCTACTATGCGTTAGATGGTTAGCACAACTATGCATTGAAGGCTACTATGCGTTAGATGGTTAGCACAGCTATGTGTTGAAGGCTACTGTGCGTTAGATGGTTAGCACAGCTATGCGTTGAAGAGAAGGTATGCGTCGATTAGTTAAACATATAGAGATGAAGTTGAGATTAAGTCGGTGGTATATATGTATACATACATATATATATATATATATATATATATATATATATATATATATGAGCGGACTGAGTATTCAATCATTTTAATCACATTTCAGAGCTCGAGTTCATCCCATTTTGAAGCTAAACAACGAAGAGAGGTAGAAGAAGGTGTTTATGTTGGTTTGGAGTGGAATTCTCATCGTTTTCGTGGAGGAACTAAAGCTGGAACAGAGAGTTTGACTGGTGTTGCATAATCTGAGTATCGTTTAGTGTTTGGAGAAGAACGAACTGTGGAAGTTGTGGCTAGGGTTGAAATTTTAAGGTTAGTAAGTTAACTTGATTTTTAGCAATTTTCATGCAGGATACTTGAGCCGAATGTGAGTAAATGTGTGTTAAACTCCAGGTAGAAGAGATCGGAGCTGAATTGCTAGACGATTAAGAGCAATTTGGAGTTGTTTGAGAATATCTCTCAAACGAAGAGAACTTTCATTATGAGACTTTGAGGTAAGATAAAGGACTTATTTCTCTAAAAGTTTGTAGAAAGGAATAAGTTCTAAATCTTGTTGGAAATATGACCATTAACAGATAGAAGTAACAACAAAAAGGAAAGGAGGAAAACTCTACTGGCAGGTGTCGCCGAGTAATTGATAAGCACTTGAAAAGTGCTTTATATTCTCTCAAATTAAGGGAGTTTTATATTAGATTTCACTTGTTTGCTAGTGATTTTCAGGTTAAAACAAGGAAAATTAGAAGAAACGACTAAAAGATCAAAACCGAACAAGAATACGGCGAAAAAGAGCTTAAAAACTCAAAAGGACAAATTTCAGGATAGCGCCGCGGCGCTGAGACGGCGCTGCCGCGGCGCTGAAGAATGAACGCATCAGTCTGGACAATAGTAGCATCGTGGCGTCGAGATGGCGCTGCCTCGACGCATCCTTGTTGAACGCATGACAGCGCCGCGGCGCTGCCATGGCGCTGAAGCATAAATGCATCCTTGTTGAACGCATGACAGCGTCACGGCACTTGGACGGCGCTGCCGTGGCGCCAACTTTACTTAAATGAAAAATTTGTATTTTAGGTTAAACTTTTGGGCGGCCAAACTCTATAAATTTGGGGGTTTTCAGCAGTCCAAGGGGGGAAGAAAATCAAAAAAAAAAGGAAGAAAGTTGCAGACCTAAAAGGAGATACAAAAATGAGAGAATTAAGCGAGAGTTCAAAGAGTAAGTTAGTTGCAAGGAAGAGGAAAAGAGTTCGAGATAGTCTTGGTGCCCTTCGAAGTCCGACGTGAGAGCCAAGGAGTTCGTGACGGTGCTGCCTCAATCAAGAACCTCTTTTCAGTAGAGTTTCCCTTTTCTTTACACTCTTCCTTTGATTATTTTTTGCTCAAACATGTTGCTTCAAGCTATGAGTGGCTAAACTCTTTAGTTTTAGGGTATTTGATGAATTGTTTATGAATTCATGTTAATTTTGTAGACTCATGGTTTTATTTAAATAATTATGCTTTTCATTGTTATTGTGTTTAATTCTTGTGGATTGGCCATCTTCACATGTTAGGTTAGATGTATGATTGAGAGATTATATGTTTAACTTGATCTATAACAATGAATTATTGTTAATCTATCACGAGAGTAGTTAGGTTGACAATAAAAGTTGCTAAAGACTATTTTTAATGCCATGTAATTTTGTATTGGTTTTAAGAGATTAATAATCAATCGAATTGCATGAGAAAGGGTTGTTTTTTAGAGAAAATAACTTGGAATTAAGTTTTTAGACTTAGGCATATGAATTACAATAAAATCCATGAAATCTATAATATTGCATGATGAAATAAACAAGGAGTCACTACCCTAGAACTCTCTTTGACACTTGTGTTTCTCCCTTTGATACTTTCCTTGTTTGATTTTTCTTTTTCCCTAATCTAAAATATTGAATTTCCATCCTCAAATAAAATTGACTCAATTCTAGAATAGCTAAGTAATTTTAACCTTCCCAATTGGACCTCCAGTGGAACGATACTCGGACTTAACCGTTTTATATTATAACTTGACCCGTACACTTGCGGTTAACACTAAAAGTGCGCATCAGTAATTGAAGTGTAAGTAGCGAGACAAGTGTCGCTGGGACGCAGGGGGGCTTTCCATCTCACAAATCTCGCTAGGTCTCACTCCTCAGGTAATCTCGCTAGTCTCGTTCATTTCGGTCTTGCTAGTGCAGTGTCCTGTTGTGTGATTTCGTTGGTAATCTCGCTAGTGACATAGAGTATCGCTAATTATGAATATTTTGGGAAAAAGGAGAGTCTCGGTGATGGAACAAGAATAGAGTCTAAATATGCACACTTAATGATCATGGAAAGGAAGTTCAAGGAAAACTTAACGTGCGAAATGTGTATTTATAGGCCAAGAAGAGCTCGAGAAGGCATATAATCCGCTTAGGGCCTAGGATAAGTAGTGAGTGATTTCCTATTTTATATAATGATTACTCCTAGCATGTTTTATTAGTAATGGGTGAATGAAAATTATCGTATGGTGTAGTTATTGAATATTTTGTGTTGTGCTATAAAGAATGTTATACGTATTATCTAAATGCAACCCATGGCTGAGGGACCTTGTGTGAAGGCACTAGTAGTTGGTTGAAATGGATTCCAGTGCTGAGGGACCTTGTGTGAAGGCATATGAAAATCCAATACATGATAGCCAAGTGTTGAGGGACCATGAGTGAAGGCACTTGAGTAGTGGATTGGTAGGGAACCTAGTGCTGAGAGACCACGTGTGAAGGCACATGGGAACTCCAACATAGTGAAACTTAGTGCCGTGGGACAATATGTGAAGGCACTTGAGGGTTTGAAATGCCGAGGGACAAAGTGTGAAGGCATTTGAATATGTGAATGATGAGAATTGGTACACGAGGTTGAGTGTGTTGAGCTTCGCTCCGCTACAGCTAGGAAAGGATAATTGTACTACTTATGTTCTATGGCATAGATTGACTTAGGAATTTCGATTTATATAAATATGTGGTAGTTATGATGATCCATGTTAACTCAAGAAGTTTAATAGTAATTGGATAAATTCAGTCATTACACTGGGCTTTAGGCTCACGCTTTCTTGCTTGTTTGTTTGCTTGTTTCAGGTAGCGAGCGTGCCCGGGACGCCTAGCCTACAGAAGATTCTCGTTTGGGCCTACTTTGGATCAGTTCTCTGGGATAGTTGTAATTACACAGTTTATGTACGTGTTTTATTGTCATACATGTTCCTAGGGGTGTCGTGAGATTTGATTTTGTAGTGTATATAAAAAACACTTGTTTTGATGCGTTATGATTTTTAATTCTGGTTTGAGCAGTTATGTTTATCTTATGAGGTTATGCTGGCATATAGTTAAATATAAATGATCTGGAGTTGATTAATGTTATAGTTATAGTAGGAAACGGGTGTATGTAGGTTCGCACTCACTCCTAGGTTGAGAAGGGAATTTGGGAGGGGGTGTGACACTCAATCTTGATAGAATTGAATTGGTAGAGTTCCCTTATAACCTAAAGTCCTATTTGTCCTACTTAGTAGTATTTTAAAACTATTTTAAAATAAAGTAAGACAAAATTCTAAATTAATTTTTAAACAATTTAAAACCAATTTCCTAACATCTTATGTTTGCATGCAATTCTTAATTATAGGTTGACGATTACTAATCATAAATTTTATAACTATTATAAATTTTAATGATTAGCCCTTGATTAATTAACAATCAAATTCTAATTAATTAACTAACCATATTACATGCATTTCATGACATAATATAACAATTATATTAATCTATGGATGTATCATGCTCAATGCCAATTGATTTCATTTAAAATATCACACTTATATTAAATAAATCATGAAAATCAATCATACATTAACAAAAGCATTAATAAATATAATTATTTATATTTATTTAATTAATGTCATGCATCATACTTTTCCAATTTCATATATTTAACACATCAACATACATTAAATAATTCATGAAATTATTATCATGCATTAAAACCATATATTATAACATTTATAATATACTAAAATGCATGAACATGCTTAACCTATGGTGAGTTATCACTAAATTTCATCCATAAAGAATTTAAATAACAATTGAACCGGTAAATTAGCCCGTAGGATAAAATAAAGCAATAAATTACATTAATTCATACTAAAAATATCCTAAAACTACTTCTACCGCTCCAAAACCGGACCAAAAACCCTCGAACCGCTTCAAACAGGGTCCCAAAACATGAACCAAGAAAAAAATGCCAAGAACCAGATCAGAACCAGCTGAACCGGACAAAACAACAGCTAAACCGAAGCCAAAATGCCTGAACCAGAGCTAAGAAGCCTGAACCGGAGCCGAACCGCGTGAACTGGAGCTGAACCACATGAACCAGAGTTGAACCAAGTGCTAGATGAGTCGAGCCGCAAGTCACGAGTCGAGCCGCCCTGAAGTTCCCACTGATGTCATGTTGACATCACACTAACGTCAGCCCTTCTTCTCCAGGCGCCTTCGTCCATTTTTTTTTCTTTTCCCTCTTCGTGAAGAGACTTCTTAGAATATCCCCAATTCAAAATTTGGTGTCGTTTTTCTTCTTGGAACATCCCCAATTCAAAATTTGACTTACAAAACAGTAAGTTACAATAAAAAATGCCAAAAAACGCAGGCGCCTTTACATTTGATCAAATCAAAGATTGTAAATTATGGTCATTTTTATTGTAAACATCGAATTGCAAACCTACATTCAATAATGCAGAAACCCACCAAAACCAATGCAAATTTCAAAAATCTCAAATTAATTTTACGAGATGGCTTTGATTCCAATTGAAAGGGTTGAAATCCCTAACAAAAAGAAAGCAGTACAGAACCAAATTCGAAATAAATTGGGATTTTGAAATACCAATACATTGGAAAGAAAAATACAGAAAAGCTACTGTATTAATTTTAGGCTAAGCATGGATTAGAGATGGAGTCTTACCTTCGTTGTCGACTCTGAACACCACCACCACGAACCTCTCCTATTCTCTAAGGGATGAGATAAGGATTGTGGATCCTTGATCTTAATCTGTGGGAAAAAAGAGAGAGGATAGAGAGAATTTTTTAGGGAGAGAATCACCTTTTTTTTTTTTTGTTCTCTGTTTCTTTTGCAGACTTATTTAGCGAGAGAGAGTAGGGGATGTGAGATTAAACCACATAAATACATGTAATATAAAATCATCTAAATCATATTTAAATGAACATCTCCCAAATAACTTATAGTTTTAATTCACTTAATTTAATTAAATCAAATGTAACTAAAATAAATTAAGAAAATTAATTCTTTAATTAATTAATATTCAAATTAAATATCTAATATTTAATTTAACTTACATTTGAATCATATTCAATTGTTATTCTCTCATAACTTATAGTTTTAATGTGCATCTAATACACATTAATTTTAACCTATAGTTTAAATATGAATCCAATTCATATTAATATTTTAACTCCTTCAAATATTTAATTCTCTTAAAAAAATTAATTTTGTGTCATATCCAAAATTAAATCAATATTATAAAGTTCTAAATAAACATAAATACTCAAGGGAATTGAATCCCGGTGATGCGCACTTTAAGTGGTAACCGCAAGTATACGGGTCAAGTTATAATATAAGACGGTAAAGTCCGAATATTGTTCCACCGAGGATCCAATTATGAAGGTTTAAGTTACTTAGCTATTCTAGAATCAAATCAATTTTATTTGAGAATTGGACTTCAAGTTGTGAATTTGGAAATAAAACTAAATAAGGAAAGCAAATAAAGCAAGAAACACAAGAATCAAAGAGATTTCTAGGGTAATGAATCCATATTTCCTTCATCATGCAATATTCTAGGGTTTATGGATTTTATTATAATTCATATGTTTTAAGTCTAGAAACTTGATTCCAAGTTATTTTCTCTCAAAAACAACCTTTTCTCATGCAACTCAATTCGTTAGCCTCTTGAAATCAATACAAATTATATGGCATTAAGATTAGTCTTTAGCAACTTACATTGTTAACCTAACTATTTCATGATAGATTAACAACAATTCATTGTTATAGATCTAGTTAGACATACAATATTTCAATCAAACATCTAACTTAACATTCAAACATGGCCATTCAACAAGAATTAAGCACAAAAACAAAGAAAAGCATGATCATTACAACAAAACCATGAAGAGTTTATAATATGAACATGAATTCATAAACAATTCATCAAAATGCTAAAACTAAAGAGTTTAGCAACTCATAGCTTGAAGTAGCATGTTCAAACAATATAAACAAAGAAAGAGTGTAAAGAAAGGGAAACTCTACTGAAAAGAGGGCACCGCGACTCTCTCTCGAACTCTTTTCTCTCTTCCTTGCAGCTAACTCACTCATTGAACTCTCTAATGAACTTTCACTCAATCCTTTTCTTCTTGTGTCTCTTTTGATATGTAGATTCGTGATTAGGGCTGTTGGAAACTTGTTTATAGAGTTGGCCGCCTAAATTTCTTTCCAAAAATGCCAAATCTTCAAATTAGGAAAGCTGGCACGCGGCGCTGACCGATATGGAAAGTTGGCGCCGCCGCGCTACTTTATGGTGTCGTGGCACTGAGACAGCTGCTACTCTCGGGAAAAAACGCTGCGACGTTACCCTGTTTTTGGCAATTTTGGCGTTTTCTTTACTTTTTCACTGTATTTTGGCTCAGTTTTGGTCTTTTGGTATTAACTTCTGATTTTCTTTATTTTGACCTTAAAACCACTAGCGAACAAGTGATGTCTAATATAAACTCCCTTAATTTGAGGTAATAGAAAGCATTTTTCAAGCACTTTTCGCCACCCCAAACTTAAAGATTTGCTAGTCTCGAGCAAAGAATAGAATCAAATAGAGGGAGTTTCGATAAAAAAGTGTGCAAACGACTCATGTCATATAGAATTGCATTTAAGAGCTTAAGTAGAAACATGCAAGCATATTTATATTGTTATAATCATTCAAGGCCAAATCTTGTTATCTCCCATGTGTGTGTGTGCAAGCCTCATTCAATTTAAAATGCTAGAACTCAAAAAGGGACTTAAGAGAGTTTCCTTAGTTTTCCCCCTACTCTAGCTCATGCACCAATCTTCAAGTATCCACACATTTCAAGTAGGTATTATGTCCACTAAGGTGCCATTCAATCATATATTTTCTCTTTCATAGGCCCTTAACTTGCATTCTTTTACCTGGGAGCACTAGCTTTCACACATTCACTGTAGGGACTCGTACCTAGTCAATTCCCAAGCGTTCTTACTGATCACAGCAAAGGCAGCTCTTTTTACCCCCATCAATGCATACTCATTACAAGTTTGACATTTAAAAAGATAGGCATGTGAAGCTCATATATTTTTTTGTATACTTTTTCTCCTTTTTTCAAAGGCATGTATACTCTTTTCTTTTTCCTTAGTCTAAGATTACAAACTATCATGCATTTCCACTCTCTTACCGGTGGGGCCTTTCAAAGTGACAACCAAATACACTCAACTTAATCCTTTTTTCAGCTAAATATTTTAAATTAAAGTGGTTACGTGCTCAAGAACATGGGAGATTTTAAGAGGTACTTCAATGAATTTAACTCAAGATAGTTGATAACTTGTAGAAATACAAGTTATTATTGTCTTTCTCTTAGAAAAATAGAGTTTAAATAGAGAATCATGCGGTAGTTGGTGTTAAATTATATTGATAAATGTTCCTACGCGTTCTACTCTTGTAAATTGATGGAGATAATTGTTTTGAAGCTTTTTGAATCTAAAACGCATGCTTTAACGCGGGAATGTAAGCAACCTGTGGATGCATTGGCAACCCTTCAACGCAGGTTGATACGGTAGCAACCCATGGATGCGTTGGCACACTTGAACGTAGGAACCTAAGTTATCCATGGACGCATGTCAACCAGAAACGCAAGGCAGCGAAGAATCATATAAGAATCTCAAGAGATTGTTGAGAGATTGATATGCTTAATATGCAGCGACAGTGGTGGATCTAAATTAAACCAGAAATCACACGATTAGGCGAGATGGACGCAAGGCAGAAATTCAGCCTCCAATCATGCAAATTTGCTAGCGATTGCAACAACTATAAAAGGGCAGACCTGAAGGCTAAAAAGTTGTTGAACCTCTCGGAAGAATTGCTAAGTGATAGCAGAGTTCTTTCCAGACGACAACCGGAGACAAATAGCTCGAAAGAGGAGTCTTCCCTCCGCCTGATCACTTCACAGTAGAACTCACGCTACCATCCCAGCGAGCTCAAGACATTAAGAAGTCATTCCATGCTTTCTATTTTTTTCTTACTTATGTTTTAGTTTATTAGCAAGACATTGTATTCTCTAAAACATTTATTCCGTCCATCAATCTATACATCTTCCATGGCTATTCATTTCTTATCACTTTCCAATTGCTGTTTATCATCCATGAGTAACTAACTCTCTTAAGGGTCACAGGTTGCGTTATCATCTAAATAAGAACCGTAGAAGACTATACCATCTTATCAATTGTAATTTTAATCTAATGCTTATGTCCATCTAGCTAATCGATATAAGTAGTAATAATCAGACTGCTCAAGAGAGAAAGTGATTGTGAACTCATTTGACAAGGCTAAGAAGTGTTACCTAGACATAAGAATAACCTTGACACTTAACACTCTCCT
This sequence comes from Citrullus mucosospermus, assembly GCA_030954485.1. NCBI lineage: Eukaryota > Viridiplantae > Streptophyta > Magnoliopsida > Cucurbitales > Cucurbitaceae > Citrullus > Citrullus mucosospermus. Next base: position 14,075,163 of record CM062064.1, read on the forward strand.
ATGCGTTATAGACATATAACACATAGCGGCTAACAACCGAGAGAAGAGTCGCTGGTATGTCATAGATCTCACTATGCGTTTTTGAATTTAGATGATGACCAACCCTAGCCCTGTTTTACCATTCATATAATTCAATCCTCTGACTTTGCTGTGTCGCATACCTCTCCATCCAACCACCTTAGGATAGTTTTTACCGCTTTGTAGTTAGTCAAACGCATCGCCTATCTTTACTTTTCTGTAAATGCATGACTTAAATAATCCAACTAATTATAGAATCTGCATAGTCCCTGTGTTCGACCTCGGAATCATCGAGAAAACCTTATTCTTTGCTTATACTTGGGTGAAGAATAGGAAAACATGATAGATTAGTAACGCATATTATTAAGCATGTTGAACGCATAACAAGTTTAATAAAGATTCATAATAAGATTCGTAACAATAGTACTATTCTATTTCCACAATAAGTCATCTATCATGCAAATTCGACTCTCATCATTGGCAATCAACATCAAAGCACACAATCCTAAAAAATATTCCCATTAACTTCGAAAGCTCCAAAATTTTCAAAAGTTTTCAAAATTTCATTAACATGCATATGATCATTAAAACCTCACAAACATGCATAGCAGGATAAGAAAATACTACAAAAAAACGAGTGACACCTCCCACCCCAAACATAGAATCATGCATTGTCCCCAATGCATAACAGCATTTAACAAGGAAAGAACAAGCTTGGGAGCTAGCGGGAAGCCACCAAATAGGTTTGGTGTAAGGAGTACTTTTGTGATGAACCATGATCCTGAAAGATAAAGTATATGAGTGACTCAAAGATTTATTGAAAATAAAAGTAAAAAGAAAAATAAAGAAAGCAAGAAAACTGGGTTGCCTCCTAACAAGCTCTTGGTTTAACGTCTTCTAGCTAGACGGGGCTCACAAGTTATGGCAGATCCCAAGGTGATTTCTTCCTTCCATGCTTTGGATCACCTACAACTTTTAGTTTTCACCCACATTGACACTCACGAACATATTCATTAACGTTTAGTGGGTTGGTTAACAAATTATTGCCAAGATGGACATCATCTTTTCTAATGTAGTCAAGTACCATTACAGAATCATTATTATGGAATTTTACTGGACTCACCACTTCACTTTTAACATGCTTCTCCATGATTTGTTCATAATTCATTTTAGGTTTTGGAGGCATGCAAGGAGAACTCGGAACATTATCACAACTAGAAACATGCTTCATATAATTTTTTAATTTAACATCAAGCATGCCATTAGTCTTACTATTCAAAGGAAGATCATCATGCATAGAGTTCTTATTAAAAGAGAGAGGCGATGTTACCTTTGTGCTTGGTTCATGATGTAAGCCTCGTACTTGACATTGTGAGAAGGCAAGTTAAGAAGAGACTATTCGACGGGCATTAAGTAGAGAAAGTTTGCTGATTTGTGTGAGAGGAAAAATGGCTAAGTGTTGGCCATGCGTTGGTTGGGCTATGCGTTGAGAGTATGTCTGAGGCTTGATGAGACCACTGGTAGCTATGCGTTGAAGAATGTAGTTCGGCGTGGACGCCGATTTGAAGGAAGGCCACTAGGCGTTGAAGGCCACGAGGCGTTGAAGGCCACTATGCGTTGAATGCTACCATGCATTGAAGGTTTGTGCATAGAGTGGCCAAGAAGGGCTATGTGTTGAAGGGTGGTATGTGTTGGTGCATAGAAGAGTGGCAGAGAGGACCATGCGTTCGTCGACTATCCGGCGATGGGGCGTTGGGCAATTGTAACACAGTAAGTTGAAGTATGCATTGCTGAAGCCATGCACAGAAGGTATGCGTCGATTAGTTAAATATATAGAGATGAAAAGGAGATTAAGTTGGTGGTATATATATATGAGTGGACTGAGTATTCAATTATTTTAATCACATTTTAGAGCTCGAGTTGATCTCATTTCGAAGCTAAACAACGAAGAGAGGTAGAAGAAGGTGTTTATGTTGGTTTAGAGTGGAATTCTCATCGTTTTCATGGAGAAACTAAAGCTGGAACGGAGAGTTCGGCTGGTGTTACTTAATCTGAGTATCGTTCAGTGTTTGGAGAAGAACAAACTGTGGAAGCTGTGGCTAGGGTCGAAATTTTGAGGTTAGTAAGTTAACTCGATTTCTAGCAATTTTCATGAAGAATACTTGAGCCAAATTTGAGTAAATGTGTGATAAACTTCAGGTAGAAGAGATCAGAGCTGAATTGCTAAACGATTAGGAGCAATCGGGGTTATTTGAGAATATCTCTCAAACGAAGAGAACTTTCATTACGAGACTTTGAGGTAAGATAAAGGACTTATTTCTTTACAAGTTTGTAGAAGAAAGAAAGTTCTGAATTTGGCTGGAATGCGATGTTTAGCTAGTTAAAGAAAGAGTTAGAAGGGAAAGAAGAAAACAGTGGCCGTTAGGTGTCGCTTAGACAGTGGTATCGCTGAAGAGCCGGAGACTGAGCAGCGAAGCAAGTTTCGCTACTAACGCAAAGGACTTTGCGTCTCACAACTCTCGCTGAAGTCTCGCTGGGTGTCGCTCCTCAGGTAATGTCACTAGTCTCGTTCATGCTGATTTCGCTAGTGTAGTGCCCTATTGTGTGGTTTCGCTGGTAATCTCGCTTGTGACATAAAGTATCGCTAATTATGAATATTTTGGGGGAAAAAGAGAGTTCGGTGATGGAACGAGTATAAAGTCTAATTATGTAGACTTATTGATCATAGAAAGGAAGTCCAAAGAAAACTTAATGTGAGAAATGTGTATTTTCAGGCCAAGAAGAGCTCGGGAAGTGATAACTTGTAGAAATACAAGTTATTATAGTCACTATTTGATTTAATTAGAGTAACTTTGGAGTTAAAACGCATGATTTTGGTAGTTAAATGATAAAAAATGTATCACCATGCGTTGGCACTATTTACAAAAGAAAATACCTGAAAAACGATGAGCTTTTATGTTCCTAACGCAGGGTTAAGAAGAAACGAAGCGCAAACAATCGAAGTACGAAGAGACGAAGCTGCTGCGAGAACAAGTGGAAACCCATGCGTCGAGCTATGCGCTGAGCCCATGCGTTGAGACCATGCGTCGAGCCTAATGGGTTGAGACCATGCGTCGAGCCTATGCGTTGACAATTTGAAAAGTAGAAACAGACGCATGCTTAAACAGCTATCATATCATTATGAAAAAGGACAACACCCAATCAGATCATGGCAGAACAAATAGGCTGACAATCTGAAAAAGTCTATGCAGCGTGGCTGAAATTTAATGCAAAGGTGTCAAGTCATCATGATATCAACTTTTTGACGCCTATAAATAGTCCACAAGCTTTTCCAAGAAAAAAAAGAGAGAGACCAGTTCAAGAGGCGAAAGCTCTGCACTATTGCTCCCTCACCACAACTAGCCTCCATTTCGAGCTCTTCTTAGAGAAGGATTCTGAGCACCTTCAGAGTCGTCTTCCAGTGAGTGAGAATCTCCACCTTATAGAATCTATGTATCAGATAGCAACCATCTCAAGCCTCCATGAAGCAAAATGTTGCCAGTGGCGGCTTGACGCCCTTCATTTCTGTTTTATTTCCATTTCTCTTCTTCTTGCTTATATTTTGTTAATGACATTCGAGAGAATGATTTATTGTCTTAATATGAGTTTGATTGACTATCATCTTCCATCTATTTTCTTATTAAATACTTTACACCATGTTGTCTAAATGCTAAATGAGTTAAATGTTAAAAGTTAGTTTTTCTTCAGCAATTCTGAGTATGTTACATCTTGATTAATGCATATCTTTAGTTTGCATAACTTTTTCTGACAAACAAATGTAGTAAGCATGACTGTCGAGCTTGAGAGAGTGGATAATTAATCTTTAGCATTAATTAAGACTAGATGAGTTGCAGAGATGTAGTTCATCTTTTGCCAATGCAAACTTACCATGCGTCTTAGAGATAAGATTAATGTGGCGTCGAAACATCGAGAGATGGATTCACAAACGCAGTTTGTATGTATGTAATTGTACTTAGAAAGTTTAGGTAACAACTAATTCTTGCGTTCAACTCTACTTCTATCGCATGGTTCCATTCCTTCTCAACACATGCTATCTGACACTAAATTACATATGACTACCCAACGCCGGGTCCACCTCGTTATTAGTCGTAGGAAATTCTTCTCATTCTTTATGTATAGTTTTACACATAATCAACAAATGCACATATTTACATGTACAGTCATCGCATAGTCATGCATTTATTCTCAACGCCTAGTTATTACAAATCCCTACGTTCTACACTGAACTCACCAGGAAACCTATAAATGCTTATACTTGGGTCTTTATAGGAAAACTTGCTTAATCATGATCACATCTAGAGTAATTCTCGACGCATCCTTGTACGGAAATGATAAATCTATTTTTGTGCTTCGAGCTAAGAAACTCAATTTAATTGGAATAGAAATTTAAACGAACAGGAAGGCATATAATCCGTTCAAAGCCAGGACATGTAGTGATTGACTTCCTATTTTATATAATGGTTACTCTTAGCATGGTTACTTAGTAATGAGTGAGTAGAAACTATCGTATGGTGTAGCTATTGAACATTTGTGTTGTGTTGATAAGTTTTAAGGATGTTATACGTACTATCTAAATGCAATCCATGGCTGAGGGACCTTGTGTGAAGGCCTATGGGGAATATGTTATATGATACTCAGTGCTGAGGGACCCCGTGTGAAGGCACTTGAGTAGTTGGATGAAACGGATTCCAGTGCTGAAGGACCTTGTGTGAAGGCATATGGAAATCCAATACATGATAGCAAAGTGCTGAGGGACCAGAGTGAAGGCACTTGAGCAGTGGATTGGTAGGAAACCAGTGTTGAGGGACCACGTGTGAAGGCACATGGAAATTTCAACATAGTGAAACTCAGTGCTGAGGGACAATATGTGAAGGCACTTGAGGGTTTGAAAATGCCGAGGGACGAAGTGTGAAGGCATTTGAATATGTGAATAATGAGAGTTTTGTACAGGAGGTTGAGTGCGTTGAGCTTCGCTCCGCCATAGCTAAGGAAGGATAATTGTATTGCTATTGTTCAGATAATGGTATTGCTAGTGTTCTATAACATGGGTGACTTAGAATTCCTATTTATATAAATACGTGGTAGCTACTATGACTCATATTAACTCAAGAAGTTTAATAGTAACTGGATAAATTTAGTCAATCACTAAGCGTTAGGCTCACACTTTCTTGTTTGTATGTTTGTTGTTTCAGGTAGCGAGTGTGTCTGGGAAGCCTAGCCAACAAAAGATTTTCGTCTGGGCCTACCTTGGAGCAGTCCTCTGGGATAGTTGTAAATTCACAGTTTATGTTCATGTTTTATTGTCATCCATGTTCATTGGGGGTGTAGAGAGATTTGATTTTTGTAGTGTATATAAAGAACACTTGTTTGATGAGATGTTATGTTTATGCATGATGTTTGAGCAGTTATGTTTATTTGGTGAGGTTAAGATGGCAAATAGCTAAGTCTTAATGATCTGGAGTTGATTAATGTTATAGTATAGAGGAAACGAGTGTATGCAGGTTCGCACTCACTCCTAGAGGAGAAGGGTATCTGGGAAGGGATGTGACACATGATGCTCATCCTTTTCACATCCGGATGTTTAAGGGCTTTATAGATATCAAATGTTACCTCCTCATCGTTAAGGCGGAATGTGAGCTTTCCATCTTGCACATCGATAAGGGCCCTTCCGGTGGCCAAGAAGGGTCTCCCAAGAATTATGGGGACTTCGGCGTCCTCCTCCATGTCTGATAAGCAATTGAAAAGTGCTTTATATTCTCTCAAATTAAGGGAGTTTTATATTAGATTTCACTTGTTTGCTAGTGATTTTCAGGTTAAAACGAGGAGAAATATCAAGAAAAGCAAGAAAGTTGCAGACCTAAAAAGAGATACAAAAAAAGGAGAGAATTAAGCGAGACTTGAAAGAGTGAGTTAGTTGCAAGGAAGAGGAAAAGAGTTCGAGATAGTCTTGGTGCCCTTCGAAGTCCGACGTGAGAGCCAAGGAGTTCGTGACGGTGCTGCCGCAATCAAGAACCTCTTTTCAGTAAAATTTCCCTTTTCTCTACACTCTTCCTTTGATTATTTTGACTTAAACATGTTGCTTCAAGCTATGAGTGGCTAAACTCTTTAGTTTTAGGGTTTTGATGAATTGTTTATGAATTCATGGTAATTTTGTAGACTCATGGATTTATTTAAATAATTATGCTTTTCATTGTTATTGTGTTTAATTCTTGTGGATTGGCCATCTTCACATGTTAGGTTAGATGTATGATTGAGAGATTATATGTTTAACTTGATCTATAACAATGAATTGTTGTTAATCTATCACGAGAGTAGTTAGGTTGATAATAAAAGTTGCTAAAGACTATTTTTAATGCCATGTAATTTTGTATTGGTTTTAAGAGATTAATAATCAATCGAGTTGCATGAGAAAGGGTTGTTTTTTAGAGAAAATAACTTGGAATTAAGTTTCTAGACTTAGGCATATGAATTACAATAAAATCCATGAAATCTATAATATTGCATGATGAAATAAACAAGGATTCATTACCCTAGAACTCTCTTTGACTCTTGTGTTTCTCCCTTTGATACTTTCCTTGTTTGATTTTTCTTTTTCCCAAATTTGAAATATTGAATTTCAATTCTCAAATAAAATTGATTCAATTCTAGAATAGCTAAGTAACTTAAACCTTCCCAATTGGATCTCCAGTGGAACGATACTCGGACTTAACCGTTTTATATTATAACTTGACCCGTACACTTGCGGTTAACACTAAAAGTGCCCATCAATGTCTAGTATCACAAAGTTCACCAGGAAGATAAACTTGCCCACTTTGACCAATACGTCCTCCACAATGCCGTAGGGATGAAAAAATGATTGATCAACCAAAAGCAAGGATATGGTAGTTGGTTGCACCTCTCCACCATTGAGCTTCCTAAACATGGATAAAAACATTAAGTTAATAGAAGCTCCAAGATCACAAAGTACTTTAGTAACCGAATTATTGCCTAAATGACAAGGGATAGAGAAACTCCTTAGATCTTTTAATTTTGGAGTCACTTTCTTTTGTAGTGTCGCATTACATAACCGTTTCATAATCTCCATATCTCTTTTTCTTAGACAACATTTCCTTCATGAACTTGGCATTCTTAGGCATTTGTTCTAATGCCTTTGCAAAAGGAAGGTTAATTTCCAACTTTTTGAATATGTCTAAGAATTTAGAAAATTGAACGTTAATCTTTTTCTTTTGAAAACTTTGAGGAAAAGGTAAAGTGTTAGGGATAAAAGAAGTAGAGTTAGAAGTACTCCCTATGTTGGACTTCGATTTCTCCTTTTCTTTAGATGCACTCTCTTTTTGTGGAACATCCTCTATGATGGCTTCCTCTTCTTCTTATGGAAGCTCATCATCATCTATCATGATGTGCTTGTTCAACTCCTTGCCACTCCTTAGGGTTATGACATTGCATTCCTCCTTGGAGTTCTTCTTGGAACAACTTTGGAATTTACCTTTTTGCATTGTGTGGAGAAATGTGGCCATTTGACTAAGTTGAACCTCCAAGTTTTGAATTGCCTTACCTTGTCTTTGAACGATGCTTGCAATAGCTTGACCCAATTCTCCAATGTGGTTGTCCTTGATCTTCACTCTTTGACAAAGTCAATCATTATGTCCTCTAATGATGATGTCTTTGCATTCTCCACTTCATTATGTCCTCTAATGACGATGTCTTTGCCATTCTCCACTCCATTGAATCATTGAGGTGCTTGTAACACATTCTTGTTGTTAGCATATGAGAAATTCTCATGATTCCTCAAGTTGGTATGATAGTGAGTTAGGAGTTGTTAACCTCAGTATTGTCCTCTATCCACATAATTGACCACCTCTAACTCACTTGGCTCTTGTTGATTTGCCATGGCCGCAAGGGAAGCTATGGATGGTGGACTTGCTTGGGCTTGGCTTTGATGCGCACTTTGAGTGTTAACCGCAAGTGTACGGGTCAAGTTATAATATAAGACGGTTAAGTCCGAATATCGTTCCAGTGGAGATCCAATTGTGAAGGTTTAAGTTACTTAGCTATTCTAGAGTTAAATTTATTTTATTTAAGGATTGAAATTGAATATTATAAGATATGAAAAATACAAATCAAATAAGGAAAGTATTAAAGTGAGAAACACAAGAGTCAAAGAGAGTTCTAGGGTAATGAATCCTTGTTTATTTCATCATGCAATTTTATAGATTTCATGGATTTTATTGTAATTCATATGCCTACGTCTAGAAACTTAATTCCAAGTTATTTTCTCTAAAAAAACAACCCTTTCTCATGCAACTCGATTGATTATTAATCTCTTAAAACCAATACAAAATTACATGGCATTAAAAATAGTCTTTCGTAACTTTTATTGTCAACCTAACTAATCTCGTGATAGATTAACAACAATTCATTGTTATAGATCAAGTTAAACATACAATCTCTCAATCATACATCTAACCTAACATGTGAGGATGGCCAATCCACAAGATTAAACACAATAACAATGAAAAGCATAATCATTCCAACAAAACCATGAAAGTCTACAAAATCAACATAAATTCATAAACAAATCATCAAAACCCTAAAACTAAAGAGTTTAGCCACTCATAGCTTGAAGCAACATGTTTAAGCAAAATAAACAAAGAAAGAGTGTAAAGAAAGGGAAACTCTACTGAAAAGAGGCTTTTGATTAAGGTAGCACCGTCACGATCTCCTTGGCTCTCACGTCGGAATTCGAAGGGCACCACGACTATCTCGAACTCTTTTCCTCTTCCTTGCAACTAACTCACTCTTTGAACTCTCATTTAATTCTCTCCTTTTTGTGCCTCTTTAGGTCTGTAACTTCCTTACTTTGCTTTGATTTTCTTTTTTGATTCTTTGGGCTGTTGGAAACCCCCAAATTTATAGAGTTTGGCCACCCAAAAATTTACCAAAAATAACATTTTTTCATTTAAGGAAAGCTGGCGCCGCGGCGCTGGTCCATAGCACCGCGGCGCTAAGGCTGCATCAGAAAAGTTTGCTCTCGGGTTTTAACGCCGCGGCAGCGCCGTTCAAGGCCCGCGACGCTGTGATGCATTTCAGAAATATTGTTCTCGGGCATTAGCACCATGGCAGGGCCGTCCAAGCGCCGCGACGCTGTCATGCGTTCAACAAGGTTGCGTTGAGGCAGCGCCATCTCGGCGCCGCGATGCTACTATGCGTCCAGAACGATGAGTTTATGTTTTAGCGCCGCGGTGCTACTATGCGTCCAGAATGATGCGTTTATGTTTTAGCACCGCGGCGCTATCCCAAAATTCACCCTTTTTAGTTTTTCAGTTCTTTTTCATCGTATTCTTGCTCGGTTTCGATCTTTTAGTCGTTGCTTCTAATTTTCCTCGTTTTAACCTGAAAATCACTAGCAAACAAGTAAAATCTAATATAAACTCCCTTAATTTGAGAGAATAGAAAGCACTTTTCAAGTGCTTATCAGGCTTCCTTGGGAAAATTTAGATAAAGCATTAGCGAGAGAAGCCAATTGAGCTTTTAGAGAACTTACCTCGTTCATCTCATATCGTTCGGTGGCTTTTGGGATAATTGGAGAAGACCAGTCACATGGCCAAATGTACTGTGTAGTGGCCAAGTTTTCTAGTATGCTATAGGCCTCTTGAGCATTCTTTTAGAAAATTGAACCTCCGACGATTGCATCTAGAATGGATTTGGTTGAACTTGACAATCCATTGTAGAAGAGTTGAATTTGCAACCAATCCAGATAACCATGTTGAGGGCACCTCCTCAAGAGATCCTTGTACCTTTCCCAAGCCTCATATAATTGTTCATCCTCAAGTTGGCGGAATGTTCCTATCTCCGTTCTTAGCCTTTGGGATTTAGTCGGTGGAAAATACTTGTTCAAGAAAACTTGAGCCAAAATCTCCCATGTAGTGATACTATCTGGAGGTATGGTTTCAAACCAATCTTTTGCTCAGTCCAGTAAAGAGAAAGGAAAAAGTCTTAGTTTAATCGCATCGTTACAAACCATTCATCTTTACTGTCTCGCATATCTCCAAAAAGGACCGTAAATGTTTCTGAGGATCTTCATTGGTTCTTCCTCTAAAGGCTAGCTCTTTAGCCATTTGGATAAACTCCCATTTCAACTCAAAGTTGTTGACATTGATGGGCACATTCATTATTCCGGGTTGATTTTAATGTTTGTTGGAAGTAGTCTCAATTGCCTTTGGTATCTCCTCCGCCATCTCCTTGGTTTGATTTTGTAGAGCCCTTAGATTTGTTCTATAGGTCCTATCAATCTCGGAATCAAGAGGGAGAATGTTAGTATTGTCACGAGGCATAAACTAACAACATAATCAACCAAATAATATACACCTCAAATTAAGATCTATCAATTCTAATAAATATTAAGCAATAAAAACCAATCTTTGGATCTTCGAAAACGACACCAAAAACTTGATGTGCATTTTAAGTATTAACAGCAAGTGTACGGGTCAAGTTATAATATAAGACGGTAAAGTCCGAATATCATTCCGCTAAGGATCCAATTGTGAAGGTTTATGTTACTTAGCTATTCTAGAATCAACTCAATTTTATTTGAGAATTGGAATTGAAGTTGTGTTTTAGGAAATAAACTAAAAAAAGAAAGCAATAAGATAAGAAATACAAGAGTCAAAAAGAGTTATAGGATAATGAATCCTTGTTTATTTCATCATGCAATATTCTAGGGTTCATGGATTTTATTGTAATTCATATGGTTAAGTCTAGAAACTTAATTCCAAGTAATTTTCTCTAAGAAACAACCTTTTCTCATACAACTCAATTGATTACTAAGTCTCTCCTCGGAAAGTCAGTCTCTTGAAATCAATACTAATTACATGGCATTAAGATTAGTCTTCAGCAACTTTCATTGTTAACCTAACTATTTTCATGATAGATTAACAACAATTCATTGTTACAGATCTAGTTAGACATACAATCTTTCAATTATACATCTAACCTAACATTTAAACATGGCCATGCAACAAGAATTAAGCACAATAACAAAGAAAAGCATAATCATTACAACAAAACCATGAAAAGTTTACAATATCAACATGAATTCATAAACAATTCATCAAAACCCTAAAACTAAAGAGTTTAGACACTCATAGCTTGAATCAACATGTTCAAACAATATAAACAAAGAAAGAGTGTAAAGAAAGGGAAACTTTACTAAAAAGAAGCTCTTGATTGAGGAAGCACTGTCACAATCTCCTTGGCTTTCATCTTGGGAACTCGAACGACACCACATCTCTCTCTCGAACTCTTTTCTCTCTTCTTTGCAGCTAACTAATGAACTTTCACTCAATGCTCTCCTTCTTGTGTCTCTTTAGGTCTTTAGATTCGTGATTAGGATTGCTGGAAACTCTCTTATTTATAAAGTTGGCCGTCCAAATTTCTTTACAAAAATGAAAAATCTTCAAATTAGGAAAGTTGGCGCCACGACGTTGATTGATATGGAAAGTTGGTGCCGCCGCAACACTGAGACAGCTACTACTCTTAGGAAAAAACGTCGTGGCGCTGCCTTGTTTTTTGCAGTTTTGGCGTTTTCTTCACTTTTTCCCTGTATTTTGGCTCAGTTTTGGTCTTTTGGTCTTCACTTCTAAGTTTTTTTATTTTGACCTAAAAACCACTAGCGAACAAGTGAAATCTAATATAAACTCCCTTAATTTGAGAGAATAGAAAGCACTTTTCAAGCACTTTTCACCTGGTAGAAGTGTGTGATCGTCTTTGATTTATTGAAAGAATTAAAAATATAAAAAGTAAAGAAAAGGTTAAGCATCATACCTTTGCCAATCTATAATTTCAATTTTCTCCTCAAACCGAACCAGTAGTCTTCTCCTTGCAGTCTTCTTTTTCCAAGCGATCTTTCTTCTTATGACTCTGGTAAAGATCCGTTTTGTGAGAACCGCTTCTTGAAAGAATAGAGGGAATGAGAAGAAGAATTTTCTTAGAGTAATTATAGAGATTATTCTTCTTCTCATTCCCTCTATTCTTTCAAGCGATCTTTCTTCTTATGACTCTTGTAAAGATCCATTTTGTGAGAACCGCTTCTTGAAAGAATAGAGGAAATGAGAAGAAGAATTTTCTTAGAGTAATCATAGAGATTATTCTTGTAGAGGGTGTGTGTTTTATGAGGGCTCCCAAGGGCCCTATTTATAGAACTCTATGAGTTACTCCTAAAAACCCCTTTGCAGAGATTTTAAATTAAATATTTAATAATACTAATATTAATAAATATTTATCCAAATAATATCTCATATTAAATGGTTTAAAATATTTAAATCTTATTTAAATATTTATTTTCTGCAGAATCTTTAATTTGAATCTCACCCAAATTAAATAATTAACTATTTGAATCCAATTCAAATTAATTAATTAATTCTCCCTCTATTTATTTATATGGATTTCATCCAAATAACTAATTAATTATTTTAATCATATTCAAATAAATTAATTCTCCATATTATAAAGTTATAGTTTGAATCTTACTCAAATAAATTTTATAATAAATCATGTAATTAATTGTATCAAATACAATTAATATTTTTCCTCATAAATTTGAATATTTCAAATTTTTCTTTCAACATAGTTGATCCTTATTGGTCCATGGTGAGCTAGTAAGGGGACCTTATGGACCTACAGATTATAAACTCCAATGATCTAAAATTAATTAATTAAACTATTTAATTAAATTAATTTTCATTCATTAACTACAAGGTAAACCACTATAGACCCATAGTTGAACTCTTATGCACTGTAGAACAAGTTGTGTCCATGGATATAATCAGTATAAGCAAGTCGATCCTTCATGAGTTGTTCATAATTAAAGTTAGATCAAATGTTCGTTCTACCCTTGTAATTACCTCTTATCCTTAAGTACCACTGGTTTCTCTAATGAACAATTTGTTTATGATCCAACCATAAACTAAGTCCCTCTTGGGTTAATGAGAGAGTAGGGCCCCTTGTTCAAGATTTGAAATCAGCACTTAAGGGAACTATTCATCTACTTACCCTATTTAGGAAGGAGTGAATTCCATCTTGTGAAGTTATGTTCCCAACTCCCCATTTAGTCAAACCTCCAAAATGGTAGGTGTTGTAAAAATGTATTGTTGAATTGGAAATTTACAAATGCAAGGTGTAGATTAAAATATGATGATGCGTTTTACATATCATGCGTTGAACGTGCTATGCTTAGTGATCTTGTCAAGTTTTCCTATCCTTTACCCAAGCAAAGGAGTAGGTTTTCTTGGTGAGTCCGAGGTCGAACACAGGGATTATGTTGATTCAGTATTTAGATGGATTTCATGCGTTGCAGTGGTAACCAAGAAATAGTTGAAAGAGTGTTTGTTTCTAATCTAAGGAAAGCGATAATATGTACACTAGACTAAAATGTGAAAGATGGAAAGGCATGCGACGCAGCAAACTCAGCTAATGATGTGAATGAATGGATAAAGAAAGGGTTCGGGTTGGTTAACATCTAACATCGAAAACACATGGTAGTATTCTATTCATACTTGCGACTCTTCTCCCGGTTGTCAGCCGCTATGCATTATATGTCTATAACGCATAGGAGAGTGTTAAGAACCAAGGTTATCCCTATAGACAGGTAACACTTCTTGGCCCTTGTCAATTGAGTTCCACAATCACTTACCCTCTTGAACAGTTTGATTATTACTACTTATATCGATTAGCTAGATGAACATAAGCATCAGATTAAGTTCGCAATTGACAAGATGAAATAGTTACACTATGGTTCTTAGTTAGATGCTAACGCAACCCTAGACCCTTGAGTGATTAGTTACTCATGGTTTAAAAGTAAAAAGCGGAAAGTATAGAGAAATGAGTAGACATGGAAGATACATATATTTATGAAACGAAATACAACTTTAGATAAGCTCAATGTCTTGACACAAATCTAAAATTAAGATAGAAAAAGTAAGAAGGAAAGTAGGAAAGGCGTCAATGTCTTGAGTCGCTCGGATGGAAGCGTGAGGTTCTGCTGTGAAGTGGTCCGGCGGAGGGAAGACTCTTCTTTCTCGAGCTATTCGTCTCCGGTTGAAGTCTGAAAGAATTCTGCTATCACTTATGGAATTCTTTCGAGAATCAACAACCCTTTCTCATCTCGCAGAGCTGCCCTTTTATAGATGATGCGTTCGCAATCAATGGCAAATCTGCTTGATTGGCAGCAAGATTGATACCATGCGTCCATCTCGTTTGATTGCGTGATTCTCGGGTCAATTAAGATCCACCACTTTAGCCACAAATCATGTTCGTCAATCATCCGTCAATCTCTCAAGATTCTGATTCGATTCTCGGTGCCTTGCGTTGATGGTCGTCTATGCGTCCATGGATAGTTTGGCTGATGTCAACGCGTCGTAAGTTGCTAACGCATAGTTATGCGTTGAGTAATTGTTAACGCATCGTCAGGTTGTTTGCGTTCCGTTCAGATCATGCGTCCACGAAATACAGATTGCTAATGCGTCGTCCTGCATTAAGAAGTCATCAATGCATCGTTTTGCATTCCTGCGTCAAAACATGCGTTCTAGGCTCAAAAAGTGGTAAAATCATTATCTTCATAAAAATACATTAATATAACGCAAAGGAAGATTTCTTAATAAAAATTAACATAACTTGCCATATGCTTCTCTATTTAATCTCTATTTATCTAAGAAAAAGGCTACAGTAACTTGTATTTCTACAAGTTATCAGTATGCTTATTGAGTCGGTAACTCGGGTCACTCTCACCCATGCAAATCAAAGGACTGACCTCACAGACAGGAGTTCATAAGTCACTCAAGATTAAAATCGAGTCGCACATGATCATCCTATGAAATATTAATCTCATCAATTAATGAATTTGCAAAGAGAGATTAAATATTTCGCGGTCTGGTATTATACAAACTCTTTGTATAAGATACCCCAACTCACATATCTCCACATGAATGGTTTGGATCAAACCATTTGTAACAATTACAAAGTGGGTTGTATCCATAGTTTCACCAGGATAAGGCACCCAACCTTATCCATATACTATAGACGTTTAGGTTATTCCTCGAACATGATCCACTCGTATGTTAACAACATACATGTTCAAGACTTCATGCAATAACCTTGGATTTTTTTGTTAATGTATAAATTAATATTGCATAATTAATAATTAATAATTAAATTAATTAACTAATAAATTACGAGGCTTTAGGGCACAAATCCCAACAAATACCTCATCACTCTTAGGTAAGAAAGGCACTTAATGGATCTACAGATCAGAAGCTCCAACAATATGAGATTAATTGGATAAACTCATTAACCACATTAATCAATATTCATTAATCGTGGGTATACTTCACTAAAGACCCACAGCTGCACTCTTCTCACTGCAGATATATTTATGTGTTCATAAATATACACCAATATAGATGGGAATGAGTGAATTTCATCTTGTATAATTATGTCCTCAGCTCCCCACTCAGTCTTGTCCCTAAGATGGTAGGCATATTGAGTCATCAAATGGCCACTCTCACCCATACAAATCAAAGGACAATCCCTCCTGGACAAGAGTTCATAATATACTCAGGATTAAGACTAAGTTGCCTAGGTCATCCTATTGAAATGGAAACCAAACTAGTCAACGGAGTTACGTCTAGTGATTACTATTTCGTGGTCCGGTCTTATGCAAACTTATTGCATAGGATACCCCCACTTGCATGTCACCTACACAAACACGTTAGATCATTGTGTTTGTATCAAATACAAAACAGGTCGTATCCTTAGTGTCACTAGGATAAGATACCCAGCTTTATCCCTATACTATAGATCCTTTAAACTGTATCTTGAACATTGATCTCTGTATGTCTCCACATACAGTTCAAGACTCATAAAATTGTAACACCCCCACCCAAGATATTAAATATATTTCTATATCAATACCTAGAAGTGAGTGTTACCTAATCTGTATTCTATTAAAGCCTGTTGTAAATGCATTAGTAAAACTAAAAATCCACAACTAGACAGTGAAACGCTCGGCCTTACAACATTATAACAAAATTACTTAATAAGATCACATCATAAGTAGGTTTTAAAGATTATGTTTAGAGTTTACAAACATACCTGGTGAATTTACATATGCTACCCAGGCTAAGGGTGACTTCTATTAAAAGTTAGGGTTTACAGATTTCCAAATTACAAAATTCTATTCTGGCACAGACGGATCTTGATGGTAGGCTAGGCACCCCGAACACGCTTGCTACCTGGAAAAGAAACATCAAAGAAACGAAATCTATGAGCTACATTGCTCAGTGAGTGACTACTGAAATATACAATCAATAACATGATAACTGCAATTTAGATATGAACCGCCTAATCATGCCTTGTATCAAAATTCATAACCTTATAGATGACTGTAACCTGTAAAACATTCTCAGTACATATATGCCTTTCATTTCATTAAACTTTTGTTGAGGCGGAGCGAACTCAACGCACCCAACGTCAATAAGCCTTAGCTGTGTGGAGAAATCTCAACACATCAGCGTCAAACCTTTCTATTCTGCTCATGAACCTATCTAATCTCGGGCTGCCCGTGTACCTTCCCATGTCCTTCGGTACCAGGGTCCCATGGAATTAGTCACTCACCGTCTTTAAATCCTTAGGTGAGAGCTTCACATAAGTTAAGTACTAGGGCTGCCCATATGCCTTCTCATGTCCCTCAGCATTGGGTCCCAAAGAATTACTCACTCACCGTCATTAAATCCTTAGGTGAGTGTTTCACATAAGTTACATACTAGGGCTGCCCATATGACTTCAACTAACTTTCAGCATTGGGTCCCTGAGAATCTTTCTAGAACACTAACTTGCACATCACATTCATCATAATATAACAACAAACATCATACCTCAGCATTCATAATTACTAAGGCTACCCATATGCCTTCACCCATCCTTTGACACCGGGTCTCATTCAAACACTTCTAGTGCACAGGCATGCACATTACATTTATCATAATTTAACTAGATTCATAATATCCAGAATTCTCAGGACATTTATCTAGCAACTAGCTTAATAAAACTTAGGATATTAACTGATACTTTGTCAAACTTATCTCACATATAAAATACGTGCTAGCATCATACACATACGTACACTTCAATTCATGCTTCAAAGGTAGTATTAAGCACATAGAAATGAAATAATATTCAAGTTAAGCACATCTCAAACCATAAAGTCACTCACGACTGATTCCAGACTCCGAGCGGGTTATAAGCTTTCCCTAGCTCCTCTTGCCCTGTAAACATACCTTTTTCGTGTTAGGTATTTCTAATATTTCTTTTATGTATTCTTTACGTTTGCTTAGATATCTTAAACATGGGTTTTCATCACTACTTTTCCTTTCTTGTTAATATCAATATGAACGAGACTAAAAGGTTAATTATTCATAACTATGCGGCACCAGCGATATTCAACGTCGTAGGACTAGCGATATTACCTTCAAAGAGCGATACTAAGCGAGAGTCAGCGAGAGTTGTGAGACGCAATGGTCTCTGCGTTACCGGCGATACTCGTCTCGTTGATCACTCTCCAGCTCTTAGCGATACTCCTATCTTAGCGACTCTCGACGATTACTGCTCTTCTTCTTCCTCCTCTACTCTGTTCTCAATCTCAAGGTCTCAAATCTCAACTCTTCTTCATTTCAGAACTATTCTCAAATAACTCTGGGTTGCTACAAACATTTGCAGCTTAACTCCGATCACTTCTACCTTAGATTCAGCTTCCACGGCTCGTTTTTCTTCAAACTCTGATCAGCATGAGGTCTAAGTGGCATTAATCAAATTCTCCGACCCAGCTCAAGCTTCCTCCATGAAAGTGATGAGGGTTCTCCTCTGAACCGGCATAAACACTTCTCTCTACCTCCCTTTCTTTGGTTAGCTCAGAATAAGATCACCTCGAGCTCTAGAATGTGTTTTTCAAATGTCTAAATACTCAGTCCCCTTTATATACATATATCACCGACTTACACTTTATCTCTTCTCTCTGTACTTAGTTATTCAATGAATACCTTCGGCGCAGGGCTTAGCAACGCATAGTCTCGACTGGGTGTGATACAAATGCCCAACGCCCCATCGACAAATAGCCGACTAACGCACGTCTCTCTCTCGGTCACTCTTTCTAATATACCAACGCATACCCATCATCAACGCATAACAGCCTTTACAAACGCATAAGACACCCTCACTTCATGGCATGATAACTCAACGCCTCAGAGCATCCAACGTATTCTCAACGCGTAGCCATACCAACGCATGATCAACTCTTAGCCATTTTTTCTCCGATGCTACTCAGCCAATTTTTCTAACCACTGCCCGTTCGTAGTTCCTTCTCAACTTACCAACTCTCAATGTCAATAGTCTTGCCGTTTTTTCCTACCGCATAATACCACACGTTGCTTCAATTGCATACAGTTAAGTGATTCTGCCATGCGTCCAACATTGTTTTTCACAAAGCCTGTGTCCAACCCTACTCACTTCTCAACTATTCTTATCCTACTTCTTTCCTTAACAAACTCTTCTACGAAGTAATCTTAGAAAGAGGGTGTGACAAAACAGCCTAGGATATCACTTTATTGGATTTAGGGTTATTAAGACAAAACAAACAAAAACACTCAATAACACTTATTAATGTAACACATCAATAACACTTTATTAATGATTTAATAATGGTCAAATAATTACATTTACAATCTACGAGTTTTAGGACATAAAACCCAATAAATTTATGTTTCTAGACTTAAGCATATATGAATTGCAATAAACTCCATGAACCCTAGAATGGTGCATAATGAATTAAACAAGGATTCAACGTCCTAGAACTCTCTTTGACTCTTGTATTTCAAATTTACTTGCTTTCCTTGTTTGTTTTCTAAATTACAACTTCAAGTCGAATCCTCAAATAAAATAAACTCAACTCTAGAATAGCTAAGTGATTTAAACCTTCACAATAAGGGATTACTCCGTTAGGTCTTTTTGGTGGATCCTCAGTAGAAAAATATTCGAAACTTAGTGTAACTTGACCCATGCACTTGCGGCTTGCATCAGTTGCTCGTAATTTTTTAGACTCTTGAACTTAGTGTAAGTTGTAAAGCCATAGCCTGCCTTTGCCCAACAGTTTATAAGCCTTTGGGTCGAACCCATTTCTTGTCTGTCTCTCAAGTAAATTCACTTTTGCCAGTCCACTTTCGACTCCTGAACTTCTTTCCTTGTCATCCATGTAAATAGCATTACGAGACTTTCTTTTAGGATTTCAACGTCACCGACCTTCAAGCCCTTCGAGCACTCTGTGAATGGAGTCTCCTTTTATATGTCTCGACAAAGGAACATAACATAAGACTGAAGAACTCGTAGTTTTTTCATCTTTTGAAGTTTTAGTCTTCGTAGAGTTGGTAGATGCCTCACCCTTTTCAGAGTTAGTGGTACCAATCCCTTTGCTGGACTCTTTTCTTTCATCTGTTTGTGGCTTTGGATTGGATTTTCCCTCCCTTTTTACTAGAGAAATTTTCACAGGCATTGCCTCACTAGCATTATCATTCTTAAGGAAAAACTTCATGAAGTGAGACTCAACTTTTGAGAATGGATTAGAGTCTGCTTCAACCTTTTTAATTTCATCTCGATAACATTTGAAGCACTGATGCAGCGTCAACGTTATCACTCCATTTTCATGAATCCAAGGATGTCGTAGTAACAACTTGTTAGTGGTCCTCGAGTTTATGATATGAAACAATGTATTGGTCCTTAGGTCACCAAAATGAGTTCCAACCTTATCATGCCAATTGCTTGTTGACTGCCTTGGTTGAAGCCTTGGATTACCAATTTGTTATTTGAAAGTTCTTCCATTGAAATGCCTAACTACTTCATTGTAAGCCCTACTTCTAATGTTGGGTGATGGCAAGCTAAGTAGGCGGGTGGTTGAAAGAGAAGTGGTCTTGAGCCTATGGCTTGAGAGTGTGTATGGCAAGCAAGTAGGGTTGGCTAGGAGGTAGCCGAGCCCAAGCATGAGGGTTGGGCAAGTGTGTGATGCGTTGGCTTGAAGAGGCATGCGACCATGGGTGATGGTTGGTGCGTTGAGATTAGTAGGATGGTTGGTGCGTTGAGATTAGTAGGATGGTTGGTGCGTTGGGCAAGCTTGGCTATGCGTTTGAGGTTAGTAGGAAGAGTGTTGTGTTTGTGAGCTTGGCTATGTGTTGGTTGAGATTAGTAAGGGGGTTGCGTTGGGAAGCCTTACGTCCAAGAAGGCCTATGGGGCTGGTGCATGGTGCTATGCGTCCAAGCAAGTCGGCTAAGGGAGGCTATGTGCAGTGGTAACCGAGAGAGGAAGCCAACTAACCTTAAAAGGATGCGTGGAGGAGGCCTTGATGCATCCACCATTCCTTCTTGATTAAGCAAAGCCTAGACTTAAGTGTTAAGCAAGCAAGATTAGGTGTCAATTTGAGGTTAAGTTTGGCATGGGCAAGCATGCAAGCATTTAGGTGGTGAGCTGGAATTCTGCATGCAGAAATTCTGGAAAATCTATAAATAGAAGGGTAGGTAGAAGAAGTTGGTGTGTGCAATTCGCTCGTGTAATTTGTGATTTTCTTTGACCAAATTCTCTCAATTTGAGTCTAGTTTTACTGAGAGGGTTGTCGGAAGGAAACTCTGTGAGGAAAGACTCGAAATTTATCAAAAGATTGAACTTGCTTTAGCTATCGGGTAAACTGGAGCAGACCATAAAGTTTTGGAGATATTTGATAATAGAGAAAGCATTAGAAGCTAAAATTTTGAGGTAAGCTAGTTAAGACATTTATTAACAAGTTCGTAATAGGAAGAAAACTCTAATTCTTGCTAAAACTATTACTTTTAATAGCTATAAGGGAAGGTAGCGAGTTAGAGGTTGCCGGGTGAGTTTTTGGTGTGGTTGTGCATGCAGTTAGGCATGGGCTGTGGCCGAAGGTGAGAATTTATTTGAGGTTATTTTGACAAATTTTGGACGCTCAGGAGGCGGGCTGGCACGCCACAGGCCATGTGGGTGTGCATGCTGACGTGTAGGATGCGTTGGTGTTGTGTGTCGTGGGGGCGTGGTAGGTGTCGCTGGTGTGTGGAGAATGGCGTTGCGTGTGCTCAAGTGTTGACCGAGACGCATCTCGCTAACCTCGCGAAGATGCGCTATGTAGGCCAACGACGCAGGCAACGTAGATGCATGTGCGTCTTACCTTTTTTGAGGTTATTTTGGTGATTGGTGTGCAAGGACTACCGCCCACGAGGGGTAGTGTGTGTGAGGCAACAACTGGGTGTGTGGGCAGCGTTCTGTGCAGGGTTTGCCACTCATTTGAGGTTATTTTTGGTTGGGTGAGTGTGTTGCAGGATTGTTGGACACGCCTAAGGGCAGTTTGCTATTTTTGGACATTTTGGCTAATTTTTGCTTATCGGTAAGCCTTTTTTAGCTAAAATGACTTGAGATATTCCATGAAGGGAATTTTGAGGAATTTTGACAAAGGAATTTTTTATTCCAGGCCGGGAAGAGCTTAGGGAAGCGTATAACCCATTAAGAGCTCAAGACAAGTTGTGAGTAACATAAATTCGTTTTAAATGATTTGTACTCACAATATTTATAAATGTTTTTTTTATCTTGAAAATATGAGATTTTTGGCATGAATTGAATTTGGTAAGCATGTATTTCTTCAATGTGATTTTAAATATGCTTTTATATAGTTTTGAGCATGATGGTCTAGAATGCGGGAATTTGTTAAAAAGCATGCTGTTTGAAAATATTTTGGAAATTATGAGGAATTGTTTAAATTCGTGTTTGTGAATGATTTAGCATGCTTTCATTTAAAAATGGTCCCCAATGCCAAATTACTGGGAGAAGACATTTGGGCAGCCTGAATATGATTTTCAATGCCAAAGAACTGGGAGAAGGCATCTAGGAAGACTGAATTGGTCCCCAATGCCGATGGACTTGGTGAAGGCATCTGAGTAGCTTGAATATAGTCCCTAATGCCGAAGTACTAGGAGAAGGCATTTAGGCAGCCTAAATATGATTTTCAATGCCGAAAAACTGAGAGAAGGCATCTGGGTAGATTGAATTGGTCCCCAATGCCAATGGACTTGGTGAAGGCATCTGAGCAGCTTGAATATGGCCTCCAATGCCGAAGTACTGGGAGAAGGTATCTGGATAGCCCGAATATAGTCCCTAATACCGAGAAACTGAGAGAAGGCATCTGGACAATCCTGAATACCGATGGACTTGGTGAAGACATATGGGCAGCCTAAATTATAATTCCTATGTGCACATAGAGGGAGATTTGACGCTACTGTGTTAAGATTGAATATAATGAGGTTGAATTTGACGTTGAATAGTGTAGAGATTACTTCATGTCAACTAAGAAAAATCTTTTAAGCATATACAACTGTTTTAAGCTTTCAATGCTTTACTATTTGAATGACGAGCATGATTCTATGAAGCTTTTAAGCCAAAAATAGTTTTTCAAAACTTGTTACTCACTGGGCTATTTAGCTCATGCTTTCAAATGTTTTCTACTTCACAGGTAGCGAGCAGAACTCCGTGCTTAGCCTATTTGTCGAACTCGTTTCGATCTACTGTTTAGTTTTGAGCTTTGTAAATATTTTATACTTAGACCTAGCATTGTACATATTGGGATCTAAGAGAGCGGTGTTGTGTATAAAACTCTGTTGTTAATTTTATAAAGGTTTATTTTGAGATTATCATTTGTGGCCTGGATGTAAGTTAAAATTTTATGTTTGGTTGAGTTGTGCTTGAGAAGTTAAGTGACAGTAGATGTCGTAAGGAGTCGATGTCTGCTATCTTCACGCCTCTTTTCGGGTTCGGAGGGTAACTTGAGAGAGGATGTGACATTCATGGTTGACTTAGGCATTATATTGACCGTTGATCCATCATTAATAAGAATTTGACCAACCCTTTGATCTCGTATGTATCCCCAAACAAACAAAGGCTTGTTATGAGGTTTTGATCCCAGCTATGAATGTGCAGTAAGTGATGCATGTGCATGCTGTCGAGGTGCTAAAATTTTCCTTGAATTTGATGCACCTAAATCTAACAATGTGCCGATAAAGGCAGTCTTAGTTGCTTGAGGGAGTGACAACAAGTCTTTTATGTTGAATTATGGAAAGTTTTCTGATTCAACCATTACCCACAATGCACTTGAAGGAATATCCTCGCCTTCTGCTGTGTTGACAACATGGCACGTGACAACTTCTAGTACTTCCTCTAAATAATTTTTATGGAAGCTTTTAGGAAGAAATTCCGCCAAAGTTACTGGTCGTTGAAATTGAAGGAGATCCTCATCCTTCCCCTTAAGAGGCTTAGGCATCCATGCCTTCTTATTACCTTTCTTTTTTGGAGTCTTGCTTCCTCTTTTGTAATTTCGACGGAAGTGCAACTCCTTTTGGGTAGAACTTGACTGTCTTCTTTTTTGACGAGTCACAACGATCCACCTTTCGTCATTCTCTTCGACATGTATTTCTTTCTTTTCGGAGTCTATCTTCACGATCCCTTGCTGAAACCGAACAACTATTGGCTCGAAGGTCTCAAACTGGATCGAGCTTTATCGTTGATCATAAACTAGGGTTGATGGCAGAACACTTGAAGTCATCGCCACCGCAACATGATTTGTATAAGCTACCTCATTCAGATCTAGCTCAATCCTCTCTTCACGAGCCAACCTCGGAATCAACTCTCTCAACACGAAATAATTTTCAACTGGATGGCTAACAACCTAGTGTTATTTGCAGTAGTTGGGATTGTTAACTTTCCCTAAATTCTTTAGACACCTTGTCACACCCTCTTTCTAAGATTTCTTCGTGGAAGAGTTTATTAAGGAAAGAAGTAGGATAAGAATAGTTGAGAAGTAAGTGGAGTAGGACGCATGCTTAGTGAAAAATATGTTGGACGCATGGCAGAATCGCTTGGCGGCATGTAGTTGAGGAAACGTATGGTATTATGCGGTAGAGAAAAACGGCAAGCCTATCGAAAATTTGGAAGTTGGCAAGTTGAGAAGAAACTATGAAATGGGCAATAGTTAAAAACAGTGGCCTAAATAGTATGGAGCAGAAGTGGCTAAGTGTTGGCTATTCGTTAGTGGAGCTATGCGTTGAGAATTTGCTGAAGGTCATTAAGTGTTGACAGACATGCGGCGTTGAGGGCCACGGAGTGTTGGAGGTCACTTTGCGTTGAAGGGTGGTATGTATTGATATCTTAGAAGAAGGGTCGAGAGGAGCATGCGTTAAGTAACTATGCGATGACTGGGCATTGAACAATTGTAAAACAAGAGTAAGCTATGCGTTGCTGAGGTTTTGCACGGAAGGTTGGGTCGTCCAACCTAAGTAAGGAGGTGATGGCCGTATCTGCGAGTCGGTAGTAGGTATATATATATGTAAGAACGCCGACTCAATCAACACTTTTAGACATAGATCAAACCCAGATTTACCCCTTTCTCACAGAAGAACGGCGAGGAGAGGTCGAAGAAACTGTTTAAGCCTGAGTTAAGTTGGAACCAGACCATTTCATGGTGGAATTCGAACTGAAACCAGAGACATGACGGTTGACAAAAGTTTAGACATCATATGAGGTTCGGAAGAAGAGCAAGCTGGGAAGTTGTGGCTGCCGCGAAGTTTTAAAGGAAGTAACAGTCGGAATTGTGCTATTGGGAAAGCTGTTAGTCGATACGAAGCAATTGAAGTTATTCAAAGATGTTTTCCTTAGCAAAGAAGAGGTAGAGTTGGAAATCTTGTGGTAAGTTAAGAAGCTTATTTCTTTATAAGTTTGTAGGGGAAAGATAGATCTGATTCTTTTGCTGGAATTCGACGTTTAGCAGTTGAGAACAGGTTAGAGAAGGAGGAAGAAGAACAATAACCATCGGGGGTCGCTAGGAAAGGAGTATCGTTAAAGGATTGGAGGGTGATCAGCAAGACAAGTGTCACTGGTAACGCAAGGGGCTTTGCATCTCACAACTCTCGCTGACTCTCGCTTAGTATCGCTCTTTGAAGGTAATATCGCTAGTCCTGCGAAGCTGAGTATCGCTGGTGCCGCATAGTTATGAATAGTTTAACCTCTTAATCTCGCTCATACTGAAAATGATAACAGAAGAAATTAGTGATGAAAACCTATGTTTAAGATATCTAAGCAAACGTAAAAAAATATATAAGAGGAATATTAGAAATACCTAACACGAAAAAGGTATGTTTACAGGGCAAGAGGAGCTAGGGAAAGTATATAACCCGCCCAAAGTCCGGAATTAGTCGTGAGTGACTTTATGGTTTGAGATAAGCTTAAATTGAATATTATTTTTATATGCTTAATACTATCTTTGAAGCATGAATTGAAGTGTATTTCTATGAATGGAACTAGCACATATTATATATGTGAGATAAGCTTGGCAATGTATCAGTTAATGTCCTAAGTTCTATCAAGCTAGTTGCTAGATAAATGTTCTGAGAATTCTGGATATTACGATTTTAGTTAAATGATGATAACTGTATTGCGCATGTCTGTGCACTAGAAGTATTTGAATGAGATCTAGTGCTGAAGGTTAGTTGAAGGCATATGGGCAGCTCTAGTATGTAACTTATGTGAAACACTCACCTAAGGATTTAATGACGGTGAGTGAGTAATTCTTTGGGACCCAATGCTGAAGGACATGAGAAGGCATATGGGCAGCCCTAGTACTTAACTTATGTGAAACTCTCATCTAAGGATTTAAAGACGGTGAGTGATTGATTCCATGGGACCCTGGTACCGAAGGTTATGGGAAGGTACACGGGCAACCCGAGATTAGGTGGATTTATGAGCAGAATAGAAAGGTTTGACGCTGTTGTGTTGAGATTTCTTCACACAGCTAAGGCTTATTGACGTTGGGGGCATTGAGTTCGCTCCGCTTCAACAAAGGTTTAATGAACATAGAATCATTTGTGTACTGATAATATTTTACAGGTTACAGTCATTTATAAGGTTATGAAATATGATATAAGGCATGATTAGGTAGTTCATATCAAAGATTGCGGTTATCATATTATTGATTTTATGTTTCAGTAGTCACTCACTGAGCAATGTAGCTCATAGTTTTCGTTTCTTTGATGTTTCTTTTTCAGGTAGCAAGCGTGTTCGAGGTGCCTAGCCTACCATCAAGATCCGTCTGTGCCAGAATAGAATTTTGTAATTTGGAGATCTGTAAACCCTACCTCTTAATAAAAGTCACACTTAGTTTGGGTAGCTTATGTAAATTCACCAGATATGTTTGTAAACTCTAAACATAGTCTTTAAAACTTACTTATGATGTGATCGTAATAAGAGATTTTGTTATAATGTTGTAAGGCCGAGAATTTCACTGTCTAGTTGTGTTTTACTAGTTTTACTAATGCATCTACAACAGGCTTTAATAGAATACAGATTAGGTAACACTCACTCCTAGGTATTGATATAGAAGTGTACTTAATATCTTGGATGGGGGTGTTACACACCTTCACTCTAGCAATTGAATGAGTTGTTTCTCTAATAGTTGCTCCAACATATCTACAACGTTAGAGTTAGGAAACGGATAAATTTTTTCTTGTTTTTCTTTTAAAGTTAGGCGAGACCTCTTGCCTCCATCATATTTCTTTCCATCTCTTTTTTCTTTTCCTTTAAAGGAAAATTTCAATGGGGTCGTATTAACAACCATATATTCTTTTGTAGCACTCTTTGCAATCTTCTTAGTTCGGCTCTCCTTTCCACTACTTGACGTTTGTTAGCTCCATCATGTTCATAGTACGCCTAATGCTATAGAAGTGGTTTAAGAATTCTCTTTCCAGCTGTTCTCAGTTATCAATCACTTTTGGCTCCAGATCAGTATACTAGTTCACACATTCTCACATGTTTCAACAAAGTGGGTAACGTGTTGCTTTGGGTTGTCTTTTCCGTCGAACTGCTAGAACTTTGGGGTTTGATACCCAACAAGAATTATAAGGTTTTCGATTCTCTTGGTGTACAACTTGGAGTACATGAAAGAAGTTTGTGACAGTCCTCCATATTGGGCTCTAATGGAATTTGTGTCATGTCCTGCAGTTGCTGAACCGACAAAGAGGTGACAAAGGTGGATTGTTGTAACTGAGTTTCCTGCAATTCGAGTTTTTTCTTTGTCATTTGCCTTGACAGTGGGAGTTTGACTCTAGTTAGTAGTTTCTCGAGCCTACATTTGATCTCTTATGGCAGCGATCTCATGATCTCGCTCCTCAAACAACTTTCATTAGGAGGTTTATTTTCTTCTCCATTTTTGACATGGCTGCCTCTGCCGTTACATCAACCATCATGACAAACATCATATTAGGGCATGATTCTTTCTTGGTTCGGTTAGAAGCGAGAGCAGAGCTGTCAAATAAAGGATTTTCTTTTATGATAATCCTTCCTTTAGAAGATTCAGTCAACCGCCTCCAGATGTTCTCTACGATGACAGAACTTTGTTCCTCCTCCTGCATGACCCCCTTTGAGCGACTGTAGATGATGGGTTCTGTGTAGGCGTTGCTTGCAGTAGAAGTTTTAGATGCAACTTTCTTGGAGGCCATTGCTTGATTAGGTTTTTGAGAGAGAGAGAGCGATGAGAGGTAGAGAGGTCCCACTAGGCGTGCCAATTTGTTCACACGAGGTCTTCAGAGAAATGTGTGTTGTGGAGTTAGAACTTAAGTTGATGTAAATTTGATGCGAATGTGGTTTGATCTCTAGTACTTGGTCCTATGATTCTCTCTACGATGAATGCATACGCTTGATTTAAGGAAGCAGAGCACGTGATGTTCTTGAAGTCGAAGTCTTGGAAAAGTGTTTGAATCTTCAGGAGACTTGTATCTTCAAGGTGTGAGTTAGGGAGTCTTCTGATTATAGGGAGAATTCTCTTTAGGCTCTCTAGAGTGCAAAATTTCTCCCCTCTCAAATGAAAAGAACTCTTCTATTTATAGAATTCTGAAGGTGTGCCTGGGCCTGGTTGCTCATGGACCTGGCCCTTAGGACCATCTAATTGAATTTGGGCATTATCTGGCATTTGGGTCAAATTAAACTATTTTGGGTATTGGACTTTAGCCTAAAAAATTAATACCAAATTGGACCAAATTATTTTATTCGATTCAATGGCGGGATGAAAGCTCGTGACATCATCGGGATTTGCCAACTTATGAATCTAATTTCCATTTGGGACACATGTCAACTTTTGATTGGACCAAAATTCAATTATTTGTAATTTCGCCATTAATTTGAGAAATTACGTGACAATTTGGGATTGATCTGAAATTTTCCATTCAACAGCATGTTAACAACATGTCACATGATGCTATTATTAGCCCAAAGAAAGTAGTCATTCTTGCCTTGATAAAACATGTGCTCAAAGTCTTTAAAAACACTGTTAACAAGTCATTCTTGCATTGTAAACCCAAAGAAATTTCTTGGGTTTTTGATGTGGACAAGAAGAAAATAGTGTTATTAGCATTAGATCTATATTTGAGTTTCATGTTACTTATCCATAAAAGAGTCATTCTAATTGCTTCGGTAAAACCTATGCTCGAAGTCGGATGTTTTATTTAAATATTGTAGTTGACCAAAAAAATTAGGAAAATATGGTTGTTTGGAAAGTATTTAGAAAAATGTGGTAGTTTTGGGAGGAGATAGAAGGTCGAAACTTCAACCTTCAACCAAGGAAAAGGTCGAACCTTCGACTCTCAACCAAGGTAAAATCTCGATCCAAATCTCGCTCTAAATGTCGCTCTCTCTCAGACTCTCTATCAGTCTCGCCCTCTCTCCTCTCGCTCTTGTGCACTCGCGCTTGGCCTCGCTCTCGCGCTCTCTTCTCAGACTCTCTCTCAGTCTCTCTTAGTCTTGCTCTCGCTCTCGCCCTCTCTCTCAGACTCTCTCTCGCTCTCGCTCCATCTTGCTTTCGCTTGGTCTCGCTCTAGCTCTTAGTGTCCCGTCCCATCGCCAGCTACTACCTACTACTGCCGCTAATCATCGACTTTTGCAGAGATTCGCTTCACTGGTCATCCGCTGCTGCTGATCACCCGTTTTTGCAGAGATTCTCTGGTCATCTGCCGCCACTGGTCGTTTAGTCATTGATAAGCACTTGAAAAGTGCTTTCTAATTTCTCAAATTAAGGGAGTTTATATTAGATTTCACTTGTTTGCTAGTGACTTTCAGGTTAAAACAAGGAAAATTAGATGAAACGACTAAAAGATCAAAACCGAGCAATAATACGGCGAAAAAGAGCTGAAAAACTCAAAAGGGCGAATTTTGGGATAGCGCCGCGGCGCCGAGCCGGCGCTACCGCGGCGCTAAAACATAAACGCATCGTTCTGGACGCATAGTAGCACCGCAGCGCCGAGATGGCACTGCCTCGACGCATCCTTGTTGAACGCATG
This sequence comes from Citrullus mucosospermus, assembly GCA_030954485.1. Taxonomy (NCBI): domain Eukaryota; kingdom Viridiplantae; phylum Streptophyta; class Magnoliopsida; order Cucurbitales; family Cucurbitaceae; genus Citrullus; species Citrullus mucosospermus. The sequence goes on from CM062064.1 coordinate 14,104,710, forward strand.
ACAGCGTCACGGCGCTTGGACGGCGCTGCCGCGGCGCTAAAACCCGAGAGCAACAATTTCTCATGCAACCGTAGCGCCGCGACGCCAGCTTTCCTTAAATGAAATATTGTTATTTTTGGTAAATTTTTGGGCGGCCAAACTCTATAAATTTGGGGGTTTCCAGTAGCCCAAATGATCAAAAAGAAAATCAAAGCAAAGCAAGGAAGTTACAGACCTAAAGAGGCACAAAAAGGAGAGAATTAAGTGAGAGTTCAAAGAGTGAGTTAGTTGCAAGGAAGAGGAAAAGAGTTCGAGATAGTCTTGGTGCTCTTCGAATTCCGACGTGAGAGCCAAGGAGATCGTGATGGTGCTACCTCAATCCAGAGCCTCTTTTTAGTAGAGTTTCCCTTTCTTTACACTCTTTCTTTGTTTATTTTGCTTAAACATGTTGCTTCAAGCTATGAGTGGCTAAACTCTTTAGTTTTAGTGTCACACCCCCTCCCAGATACTCCTTACCCCTAGGAGTAAGTGTGAAACCGTACTCTCTCTAGTCCATATCTAAGGCATAAACCATGTAAATATCTTTTTAATTAAACTAATTGCCAACTTAATCTCAAATAGAAATACGTTTACTATTAAGACATGCTAAATAGAACAGGCTAACATCAAGTATTCTATATATACATGTAATACAGAACTATCCTTCCAGCACTCGCATGGAACATGTACATATCAAAACATGGACATTAACTGAGTATTTACAACTATCCCAGAGGTCTGCTTCGAGGTAGGCCTAGACGAGGATCTTCTGTAGGCTAGGCATCCCGGACACGCTCGCTAACTGAAACAACAATCAAACAAACAAATTGAGTGAGCCTAAAGCCCAGTGAGTGACTAAATTCATTCAGTCATTACAAACAATCATGAGCTAGTATAAACCATAGTAACCACTACAAATCGCATACGATCAAGTGCCTTCACGTTTCGTCTCTCAGCATTGAGTTCAACTACATCAATATCACCATGTGCTTTCACACGAGGTCCCTCAGCACTGGTAACCAATCAAATCTCCGCTCAAGTGCCTTCACTTATGGTCCCTCAGCACGAGCTAACATATAATGGATTTCCATATGCTTTCACTCAAGGTCCCTCAGCTCTGAAATCCATTCCACTTAACTACTCAAGTGCCTTCACGCATGGTCTCTCAGCACTGAGTATCACATTACATATTAACTTAGGCCTTCACCTTAAGGTCCCTCAGCCATGATTACATTTAGATACTATATCTTGATTCCTTTAATCTTTACCAACACAACATAATCACTTCAAGTACTACATCGTACCATAACTTCCTACTCATCCATTGCCAAATAATTGTGCTAAAAGTAATCACAAGATATGATAGAAAGTCACTCACAACTTGTCTCGGCTCTAAGTGGATTATATGCCCTCCCGAGCTCTTCCTGGCCTGAAAATACACATTTCCACGTTAAGTTTTCTTAGACTTCTTTTCCTTTAAACTCATTAAATATACATAATTAAATCCTATGCTCGGTTCATCTCCAAACTCCCTTTTCCTCAAAACACTCACAAATATCGCTACTCTACATTCTGTGGTGAAATTACCAACGGAACTACACTATATTATACTGCCCAGTGATACCGAGTTAAACAAAACTAGCGAGATTACCTGAGGAGCGACACCCAGCGAGACTTCAGCGAGAGTTGTGAGACGCGAAGTCCCTCTTGCGTTATCAGCGACACTAGCTTCGCTGCCCAGTCTCTCGCTATCTCAGCGATACTTCCGCCGTAGCAGAACAGTTTTTCTTCTTTCCTTCCTCTTCTTTCTTTAACCTGCTAAACATCGCATTCTGGCCAATTTCAGAACTTACTTCCTTCTACAGACTTATAAAGACATAAGTCCATCTTACCTCAAAGTCTCATAGAGAACGTCCTCTTCGTCTAAGATATATCCTTCAACAACTCCGAATTGCTCCTAATCATCCGGCAATTCAGCTCCGACCTCTTCTACCTAGAGTTTAACACACATTTACTCAATTTCAGCTCAAGTACTCTTCATCAAACTTGCTAAAAATCGAGTTAACCTTACTAACCTTAGAATTCCGGCTCCAACCACCATTTGCTCAGTTTGTTCTTCCCCCAAAACTGAACGTTACTCTTGATTAAGTAACACCAGCTGAATCCTCCGATCCAACTCAAGTTTCCTCCACGGAAACGACGAGAATTCCACTCCAAATCAACATGAACACCTTCTTCTACCTCCCTCCGTTGTTTAGCTTCGAAATGGAATCAACTCGAGCTCTGAAATGTGATCAAAACAATTGAATTTTCGGTCTACTTATATATATACCATCAACTCCATTTCGTCTCTATATAATAATCTAATTAACGCATACCTTCTATACTTGGCTTCAGCAACACACAGCCTCGGTTTTGCATTATTACAATTTCCCAACTCTCTCGCCGGATAGCTAACGAACGCATTGTTCTTTCGGCCAACCTTCTATGCACCAACGCATACCCTCATTCAACGCATGGTAGCGTTCACCGCATAGTGACCTTCATTGCAGATTGATTCTCGACGCCTCGTGGCCTTCAACTTTCAACACCTTGTGGCCTTCCTTGCGTTCATCGCAAAATAACCTTTGATGCATAGTGGCTCTCCACGCCTCATGACTTCAACGCCTCATGGCCTTATTGCCTAATAACCTTCCCTCATCTCTGCGCCCACGCCAAAACTACCTCCGTCAAGGCATAACGTCACCACCACATAGTTGATACTTAGCCATTTTTCTGCCCCCACACACACACATTTCAGCCAACTACCCTACCAAAGGCCCATCTCTTGATCTCTTCTTATCTTGCCTTCTCACAAAATCAAATGCGGGACTTACATTTAGGGTTTTGATGATTTGTTTATGAATTTATGTTGATTTTGTAGACTTTCATGGTTTTGTTGGAATGATTATGCTTTTCATTGTTATTGTGTTTAATTCTTGTGGATTGGCCATCCTCACATGTTAGGTTACATTTATGATTGAGAGATTGTATGTTTAACTTGATCTATAACAATGAATTGTTGTTAATCTATCATGAGAGTAGTTAGGTTGACAATAAAAGTTGCTAAAGACTATTTTTAATGCCATGTAATTTTGTATTGGTTTTAAAAGATTAATAATCAATCGAGTTGCATGAGAAAGGGTTGTTTTTTAGAGAAAATAACTTGGAATTAAATTTCTAGACTTAGGCATATGAATGAAAATAAAATCCATGAAATCTATAATATTGCTTGATGAAATAAACAAGGATTCATTACCCTAGAACTCTCTTTGTGTCACACCCCATCCCAGATACTCCTTATACCTAAGAGTGAGTGTGAAACCGCACTCTCTATATAGCATATTAAAACTAAATGCCAGTATAATCTCAAATAGAAACACCAATACAATTAAGACATTCGACAACATACAACCTTTCATCAAGTATTTTATATATGTATGTACTACAAAACGATTCTCCCAGCACTCATAAGGAACATGTACATTACAAAATATGGACATAAACTGAATATTTACAACTATCCCAGAGATCTGCTTCAAGGGAGGCCCAGACGAGATACTCTGTAGGCTAGGCGTCTCGGACACGCTCGCTACCTGAAACGACAATCAAACAAACAAATTGAGTGAGCCTAAAGCTTAGTGAGTGACTAAATTCATTCAACTAGTACTAACAATCATGAGCTAGTATAACCATTAGTAACCACTACAAATCACATATCAGAAAGTTTCTAAACTTCTTATGCTATAAATCACACCCTTATTAACATCCTTACTGTTCCATGGCAACTATCTAACCCTTGCTGTGACAAAGCACAACTTATCTCACTCACATTCCAGTACAAATTCCTCATTTTTAATCACATATAAATGTCTAATCATTATCTTTCACGGGTTAGCAAATTATCGAGTGCCTTTACATTCTGTCCCTCAGCACTGAGTTCAATTATGTTAACATTACCATGTGCCTTCACACGAAATTCCTCAACACTGGTAACCAGTCAAATCTCCGCTCAAGTGCCTTCACTCTGGGTCCCGCAGCACGAGCTAACATATGATGGATTTCTACAAGCTTTCACTCAAGGTCCCTCAGCTTTGAAATCCATTCCGTCAAATTATTTAAGTGCTTTACCGCGTGGTCCCTCAGCACTGAGTATCATGTTCATGTTCACTTAGGCCTTCACCATAAGGTCCCTCAGCCATGTTTACATATAGACAATATATCTAGTTTCTTTTAAACTTACCAACACAACATAATCACTTCAAATACTACCCAGTACCATAACTTCTTACTAATCCATAGCCAAATAATTAAACTAAAAGTAACTACAAGATATAGTAGGAAGTCACTCACTACTTGTCTCGACTCTAAGTGGGTTATATGGCTTCCCGAGCTCTTCCTGGCCTGAAAATACACATTTTCCACGTTCAGTTTTCCTTAGTCTTCCTTTTTCCTTACACTCATTAAATATACATAACTCCACAGACAGACTAAAGACTACTAGCGAAACTTCATTACATAATACTGCACTAGCGATACCGTGTTGAACGTAACTAGCGAGACTACCTGAGGAGTGACACCCAGCGAGACTTCAGCGAGAATTGTGAGACGCAAAGCCCCTCTTGCGTTGCAGCGACACTTGTTTCGCTGCCCCGTCTCTCGCTCTCTCAGCGATACTACCGCTGTAGCAGAACAATTTTCTTCTTCCTTTCTTCTTCTTTCTTCAACCTGCTAAATATCACATTCTGGCCAATTTCAGAACTTACTTCCTTCTACAAACTTATAAAGGCATAAGTCCTTCATCTTACCTCAGAATTTAATAGAGAATATCCTCTTCGTTTAGGATATATCTTTCAACAACTCCAAATTGCTCCTAATCATTCGGCAATTCAGCTCCGATCCCTTCTTTCTGGAGTTTGACACACATTTACTCAAATTCAACTCAAGTACCCTTCATGAAACTTGCTAAAAGTCGAGTTAACCTTACTAACCTCAGAACTTCGGCCCTAACCTCCGTTTCCTCAGTTCGTTCTTCCCCTAAAACTGAACATTACTCTGATTGAGTAACACTAGCTGAGTCCTCTGCTCCAGCTCAAGTTTCCTCCACGGAAAGGACAAGAATTCCACTCCAAATCAACATGAACATCTTCTTCTACCTCCCTCTATTGTTTAGTTTCGAAAGGGATTCAACTCGAGCTCTGAAATGTGATCCAAAACAATTGAATTCTCAGTCCTCTTATATATATACCACCGACTTAAACTCCATTTCGTCTCTATACAATTATCTAATCAATGCATACCTTCTACGTTTGGCTTCAGTGTGTTACTATTTCAAAACTCCCTCATTAGATGGTTGACAAACGCAGTGTTCTCTCGGCCAACCTTCTTTGCACCAACGCATACCCCCTTTCGACGCATGGTAGTTCACCGCATAGTGGTCTTCATCACAAATTGGCTCTCAACGCCTCATGGCCTTCAACTTTCAACGTCTTGCAGCCTTCAACGCGTTTATCGCAAAATAACCTTCGATGCAGGGTGGCTCTCCACGCCTCATGACCTCAACATCTCATGGCCTCAACGCCTAACAGTCTTCCCTCACCTCTGCGTCCACGCCAAACTGCCTCCGTCAAGGCATGTTGCCACCAACGCATAGCTGATGCTTAGCCATTTTTCTGCCCTCACTGACCTTTCATCCAACTATTCCTACCAATACGCCCGTCTCTTGGTCTCTTCTTATCTTGCCTTCTCACAAGGTCAAGTACGGGGCTTACACTTTGACTCTTGTGTTTCTCACTTTAATACTTTTCTAATTTGATTTATATTTTCCATAACTTATAATATTCAATTTCAATCCTCAAATAAAATTGATTCAACTCTAGAATAGCTAAGTAACTTAAACCTGCCCAATTGGATCTCCAGTGGAACGATATTCGGACTTAACCATCTTATATTATAACTTTACCAGTACACTTGCAGTTAACACTCAAAGTGCAAATCAAGTTTTTGGCGCCATTGTCGAGGATCCAAAGATCGGATTTTGTTATTTAATATTCATTAGAATTGATAGATCTTAATTTAAGGTGTATATTATTTGGTCTTTTATTTTTTTATTTTATTTATTATTTTATTTAATTTTATTTTTTTATTTTCCTTTTTTATTATTTTATTGTTTTATTTTATTTTTCTTTCCTTTTTTATTTTATTTTTTTTATTTTATTTTTTATTTTATTATTTTTTCGATTTTGTGCCTCATGATAATACTAATCTCCTCCCTCTTGATCTCGAGATTGATAGGATTTATAGACGCAATCTAAGGGCTCTACTCAATCAAACTACGGAGATGACCGAGGAGATACCCAAGGCAATTCGAGACTACTTCCATCCCATGTTACCGGCAAGTCAACCCGGAATAATGAATGTGCCTATCAATGTCAACAATTTTGAGTTGAAACCGGGATTGATCCAAATAGCTTGACAGCTATCCTTTAGAGGAAGAACCAATGAAGATCCTCACAAGCACTTACGATCCTTCTTGGAGATATGTGGAACGGTAAAGATGAATGGCGTTTCTAATGATGCTATTAAACTAAGACTTTTTCCTTTCTCTTTACAAGACCGTGCAAAGGATTGGTTGGAAACCATACCTCCGGATAGCATTACAACATGGGAGATCTTAGCTCAAGCCTTCTTGAATAAATATTTTCCATCGGCCAAATCCCAAAGACTAAGGACGGAGATTGGAACATTCCGCCAACTTGAGGATGAACAATTATATGAGGCTTGGGAGAGGTATAAGGATCTCTTGAGAAGATGCCCTCAACATGGTTACTCGGATTGGTTGCAAATTCAACTCTTCTATAATGGATTGTCAAGCTCAACCAAATCCATCTTAGATGCAACCGCTGAAGGATCAATCTTCTCCAAGAATGCTCAAAAAGCCTACACCATACTAGAAGACTTGGCAACTACATCTTACAATTGGCCATGTGAACGGGCTTCTCCAATCATCCCAAAAGCCGCCGGATTGTATGAGGTGGACGAGGTAAACTCTCTCAAACCTCAAATGGCTTCCCTTACTAATGCTCTTTCTAAATTAACTGCAGGAGGCCAAGCTCAAACAAATCCACCATCTATAGCCTCTTTTGCGGCTTTGGCATAAGAGATGGCCACACAAAAGGAGTTGGAACAAGGAGATAATGAGACGGCCAACTATGTTGATAGAGGACATTATAGAGGTCACCAACACCAACAACTTCCAACTCACTACCATCCTAGCTTGAGGAACCATGAAAACTTCTCTTATGCTAACAAGAGGAATTTTTTGCAAGGTCCTCCCAGTTTATCCAATGTAGGTCCATCACACACTGAAAAGAAGTCCAACTTAGAAGACTTGATGATAGAGTTCATAAAAGAATCAAGAGGAAGGACAACCTCATTGGAGACCACCGTACAAAGTCATGGTAAGGCCATTCACAGCATCGAGGTACAAATAAGCCAAATCACCACTTCATTCCAAACAATGAAAAAGGGCAAATTTCCTAGTTGTCCCGAGATAAATCCAAAAGAGGAGTGTAAGGCCATGACTTTGAGGAGTGGGAAAAAGCTATCCACTCCCTTGATCATTGATGAGGATGAAGAGCAAGAGGTAGATGACACTATCAAAGAGAAAATTTTAGAAGATGAATCAAGGATCTTAGAAAAGGAGGTAAAGGTAAAAGAGTCAACATCTTCAAGTAAGTCATCTAACCCTCTACCTTTTTTACCTAATACTATGCCATATCCTCAATGTTTTAAAAAGGAAGAAATAGACTCCCAATTTGCTAAATTTCTTGAGTTATTCAAAAAGCTTCACATTAACATCCCATTTGCCGAGGCTTTAGAGCAAATGCAACTATGCTAAATTCATAAAAGATGTCTTGTCTAAAAAGAAAAAGTTCGGGCAATATGAGATGATTAGCATGACTCAGGAATGCAGTGGTGTGCTGCAAAAGAAGCTATGTAATACCCTATTTCCGAAAACATAAGTATTCATATGATTAGTAAGGATAAAAGTATGTGGATTAGCGGAACTTTTAAACGAAAAGTTAAAAAGGTGTAATTACTGAATTATGGCTAATAAATTTTGTGCGTTGAGATGAATGATATTAAGAAAAGAGTAGAAATATTCTGGAGATTAGGTTGACGCGTAGATGGTTAAGCTCAAACGCATGGTATTAATATTGAGGAGTTATCAAGCTGTGGAATTAGGTTCTAATGGTGGCAAATTGAATGGGGTGAAGTACCATGTGTCGATAATGTAAAGTGAAGTAGAACCATCACGTAGGAAAAGTACTTTACGTTGGAAAGGTTGACAACGCGTCGGGAAGTGAAGCTAAGAAAAGTAATGCGTTGAGTGTTGTATAGAATGATAGCAAATGGAGGTGAAGGAACAAGAATTAAGCATGGATTACGACTATGCGTTGGTAAGCCACGAGATGGACAATAACTATGCGCTAAAGGTTTACTATAAGGATCATTGTGCTGATCGAGAAGTCCTGTAGTGCAAAGTGCACAAGGAGTCGCTATGCGTTATAAGTGCTATGAGATGTTAAAACGTTAAAGGGTTATTGTATACTAGTAGGATTTGAGCAATTTGTCGGGTCTTACTATGCGCTGAGAAAGCTATGTGGTGAGAAAATATTAGCTACGTGTTGAGGAATTCTGTGTTAAGGACAGCTGTTAACTATGCGACGAAGGGTTCATGAGTCGATGATGGTTACCATTGATTATCAAGTCATACGCTAAAGAGCTTAATTTTATGAGAATGGAAAATGCCATCACCATCTCCGGTAAACGCATAGGAAGAAGTTAAAGAAGAAATGGTTAAGGAATAACCTTGGTATATGTTTCGAGAACGCATAGAGGATAAAATTAAGGGACTTAAAGGAAGGTCATGAACGCGGAATGAAGCAAAGGTAAATGCAAGAGGGTAAACGCAGGAAGAAAGAAATTGAGTTAGATGTGGTGGTTAAAGGTAAACCACGTGGTCAGAAGGGTGTAATTGTACAAAGAAGGAATTGTAGCGGTGAACGAATGTAAAGAGGGGGGACGAACGCATATAGTATGCGATTAAGGAAGATGTATGATATTTTATGGTAAGCTGAAACGCATAGTAGTATGCGTTTAGAATTTGTACACCTACTTGAATATGAAGGAGAAATGGAGAATTAAGGTAGTAAAGTTGAGAGTAGTAAAAGGGGGGTAAAGAAGTTAAATCTAGAAGAAGGTCCCATGAACGCATAAGAACACAGGGTTGATTGGGTAGTTGTGTATTGAAACATAATGAACCCATAAGATAAGCCTATATGCCAGGTGGTGACACATGATCGTGACACCTTATTAAGTAGGAGGCGTTAGGAAGCATGATAAACATTTCATGCAAAGTGACACTTGGACTAATGCATGATTAATTAAGCATGCAACATGACATGTGGAAAACAAATGGCAGCAGAAGAGAAGAGGAAGGATGACAAACTCTCTATAAATAGGAACTTGAGGGAAAAGTAATGACTGATGATTCGGTGGTAAGAATCCTTAAGAGAAGGAAAGAAAGAGGGCTGAAGGAAGAAACCTTTGCGTCTGAAAGAGGAAGCCTGCGGCCAAGGGAGAAGACATCCTTGACATTTAAGTCAACTGGTGTTAAGAAGTTGGCTTGCGTCGAGAAGGGTGAGCCTTGTGTTTAAACCGAATTCAACATAAGGGTGGACACCACGATGCGTTCAAGTTAGACCTTGCGTCCAAGGAAGGTCGACGCATCCGAAAGAGTAAGAAGAGTTAGTCTGCACCTTGCATTTAAGGGCAGGGTTGCGTCCAACCGGTTACCAGAAATAGTTTGCGGGTTAGGAGTTCAAACCTTGCGTTCAAGGAGCTCGGGGGAGACAGGGATTGGAAGGAAAAGAGGAAAATCTCTTAAGTAATGTGAGTGACTCTCCTCCTTTTTCAAACTGAGCTTTGTTGAAATGTTCTTATGTGATATGGTTTTGTGATAACTGATTTCACGAAACACATGATGTTTGATCATATTGTCTAAAAGGCATGTTTTATCTGATTGTTTTATTACATTGAAAGGCATGTTGCAAAAGGTAGTTTATCAAGAAACAACCTATTTCCTATAAAAGGTTTCATATGAATGATCTACTCAAACTGATCGATAAAATGTTTAAGAGGAGGCTCAGTGCTTATCTTCTTGAGAAGGCTCGTGAGTTTCCCCGGGACCCAGTACTCAAGGACATGAGAAGGTACATGGGCAACCCGTCATATTCCTATGTGCACATAGAGGTTAATCTGGCTAGTGCATCGAGCTTGCTCTGCTAGAAGCCAGGGATGATTTCGACGTTGGGTGTGTTGAGCCTTGCTCCACCCCAACTAAGGATGTTTTCGACGTTGAGAGCGTTGAGTTTTACTCCGCCTCAACTAAGGGAAATGATTGAGAAACCAAACGAGTTTTTCATATAATTGTTCTTAAACGACTCTATTGATTTGGAACGATTTGATATAGTTCAAAAGAGATGTTGGAAATACGTTCCTGATGTATTGATGTATTAATCTTGTTTTATATGTATAAATGTAACATGCCTGTTTTTAATTAAAAGATAGTTTTACAAAACCAGTCACTCACGGGGCTTTAGCTCACATTTTCCTATGTTCTCAAATTTTCCAGGTAGCAAGCGAGTTCGGGCTGCTTTGCCTATGCAAGAACCTTGTCTGGGCCGTCTTCGGTAAAGTAAATGGCTGGTCAGTGAACCTTACAGAGGAGTCAAGGTTGCTGCCTTCACATCTTCTTTCAGGTTATGGAGGATAATCCGAGAGGGGGTGTGACATAACCTGATAAACAAATATTCAACAATCTATTAACAAAACCACACCAGGGTTAAGCAGTCACAACTACCCTAACACCCAAAAGGTTTAATATTTTCAACAAAAACTATACATGACTCTCTCAACCCTCACAATATGTACAACATTTGAATAGGTTCAGGATTTACAATTATCCAAATTCTAGATTCTGAAATAGGCCCAGACGAGTATCTTTTGTAGGCTAAGCATCTTGAACTCGCTCGCTACCTGGAAAAAAAACAGAAAAACAAGAAAAACTTGAGCTTAAACGCCAGTGAGTGACTAATTAAAGTTTTTCTCGACAATGTATGAAAATATAAAATCTAGCCATATCCATCACTGGCCTACATCAGGTCATAGTTTAACTACGCCTAATTATCTATGAAAACAATATTCACAAATTGTTTCCTTAAATCTCCTTCCCTAGTTGAGGCGGAGTGAAGCTCAATGCACCTAACGACGATATTCCTTAGCTGAGTGGAGTACTCTCAACATCTCAGCATCACTCAATCACAATTTGCTCACGTGCTACCCAAGTACCTTCTCCCAGTCCTTCAGTACTGGATCCCCAGGATACTCTACATCTCACAACATTGAGCTTTCAAATACAAGATTGCCGACATGCCTTCACATCGTCCCTCAACATTGGGTCCCTTAGAAAACATTATAAAGCAAATATGCCTTGCATGAATAGTTCTTCATAAATCATTTCATGATAAACAGAACAATATTAGCATGAAGCTAATTACATACACAAATATCCCACATGTCTTCTCTTCGTACCTCAGCATTGGGAGCCATTCAAATAAGAATACAATATAACATAAAATCATGAGTTTGTAATATCTCATACATCACAACAGTTTTCATATGCTCACACGCTTTCATTATTCTTACGTCATAATTCATATTCTCATTCATACTCCAGTAACGTCTCATACATCACAATACTTTTCATAAACTCATATGCTACCTTTAGTCTCATCGTCATAAAATATGCTCATATGCTTCCTTTAGTCTTACCGTCATATATCACATACTTAATCATACTCTTGTGACCTTTCATACATCACAACACTAAATATAAGCTCATATGCTTCCATTTACTCACATAATTATAAATTTCATACTTATTTTAAGCCTTACCACCATATAACATGTACATATTCATATACTTGAGTCCACTCTCACATCGCAATATTTATCATAAGTTCAAATGCTTTCATCCGTCTTATCCTTATTATTCACATACTTTTGCTCAGTTTGTATATATAAATATATATCGAAACAGCTCATTATACCAAACATGGAACACACATAAAGTTCATAGAATTCGATCATGTAAGCATTTATCAACAAATATTATCAATAAACTATGTTAGGAGTAAACACTTTTAGATAGAAAGTCACTCACGACTTGTGTAAGCACTGATTGCGTTACCAAGCGTTGGGGTGCGGCCATGCGATTGTGGCTATGCGTTTCAAAGGGAGAAGTGGTCGTGAGCGAGAGCAAGAATTTTTGGAAAGTAAAATTTTGGCTAAGTGTTGGCCAAGTCCATGCGTTGTTGGTTGATTCACGGAGAGTAGTGAGCTGAAGTAGCTACCCGCGTTGAAGGATAAGTAATTCTGGCGGTGGAAGAAATGTGCTTGAACCATGCGTTTAAGTCACTCTGCGTTGAGGACAGTTATGTGTTGAAGTCGATGCGTCGAAGACAGACATGTGTTGGAGTCACTCCGCGTCGAAGACAGAATGGTCTTGACACGACGAAAATAGTACTGTATGATGGAAATGTATGCGTCAAAAATAGGAGGCGTTGAGGACGACACCATGCTTTGGGTGTGGTCAGTTGTTGGAGGCGTTGGAGGAGAAGTTAACATGAGTACCTCGCGTTGAGATAAGAACCCTGCGCTAGTCTGCGGGTTAAGGGTAAGTCGGCAACATAAGTCCTAGTGTTTGTAAAGGCTAAGTCGGTAGTATATATAGCTGGATTAATTAAATGTTTAATCATTTTTAAGACATTTCGAGAGCTTAAGTCGGTTCCATATTTCAGACAAACTTCAGAAGAAGATTGAGGAAGGTGTTCTTGCGAATTTTGGACGAAATTCGACTCATATTGATGTTGAAAACGAAGCTGGAATAGAGGAATGACTAAAGTCGCACAGTTTGAGCAGTGATTGATATTCAGAGTAGAACGTGTAGAGTAAGCCGAGTTTAGAGCTGAAATTTGGAGGTTAGTAAGTTAACATGATTTCTAACAACTTTTGTGAAGGATGGTAATGCTGAAATTGAAGATTAACTATGTGAATCCTTAGGAAAAGCAGAGCTTACAAGATTGATAAGCAATCCAAAATAGAATGAGGTGATTTGGGAATACCGAGAGAACGAGGAGAAGTTAAGCCTTGAAACTTTGAGGTAAGCTATAGAACTTAATTTTCTATAAGTTTGTAGAAGAGAAGAAGTCCTGAATCCTTATAGAATTGTGACTTTTAATAGATTGAAGTAAGAACAAGAAGAAAGGAAGGAATTACAGTGCAGAGTGTCGCTGAAAATCAAGTATCAGCAAACTGTCTGGGTACTGATAGCGAGACGGGTGTCGCTGAGACGCAAAGGAGTCTTCCGTCTCACAGATCTCGCTAGATAACGCTGAGTGTCGTTGCTAAGGTAAGGTAACGCTAGTGTCGCTCCATTAAGTATCGCTAGTCACAGCTCTTGTTGGTTGGTATCACTAGGATTCTCACTTATAATGTTAGTTTAGAAAATGAGGAAGGTTCAATGTTAAGTAACGCAATGTAAATGTCTCTTGCAGCCAAGAAGAAATAGGGAAAGCGTATAACCCACATAAAGCCTAGAAAGAGTTGTGAGTGACTATTTTATTCATCATTTCTATTTTATTAAAAATGTTCTTATGAAGTATGATTTACAATGAACTGTTTAATATGCATAATGTTTGTTTGTATTACTCACAAGGCATGTTATATGTTTCTAAAGTTGATAGAAAGCATTTTTATGAAATGTTATTGAATAAAGATTTGTATGATTTCTATGAAAGGATTTTTATATGAGCTATTATGTGAACGAAATTCTAAAACGTTTTAGAGGAGGCTCAGTGCTCAAGGACACGAGAAGGCACGTGAGTTTCCCTGGGACCCAGTACTGAAGGACATGAGAAGGTACTTGGGCAACCCGTCATATTCCTATGTGCACATAGAGGTTGATTTGGCTGGTGCGTCGAGTTTGCTCCGCATTGAGCCAGGGACGATTTCGACGTTGGGAGTGTTGAGCCTTGCTCCACCCCAACTAAGGTGGTTTTCGACGTTGAGTGCGTAGAAGCGTTGCTCCGCCTCAACTAAGGGAAAAGTTTGAAAAACTAAATTGATATTGATAAACTCCTTGGAAAACACTCATGTATGATTTGAGATTTGATTTTATTGATAAACTCCTTGGAAAACACTCATGTATGAGATTAATGGATTTTATGGAAAGTATGTTTAAATTGAACAAAATGTTAAACTCTTACTTATTCGTTATACGTAACATGCCTGTTTTCAATGAATGCTCATTTTACAAAGATTTGTCACTCACTGGGCTGTTAGCTTATGTTTTCCAATGTTTTCCTTTTCTCCCCCCAGGTAGCAAGGACGTTCCTGGTGCTTAGCCTACTTCAGCTCACCCTGCCTAAGTCTCGAGTTCTCAAAATTGAGTCAAGTCTGAGAGTTGTACGTTGTATATGATTTTATGTAGATGGCATGTAGACCATGTAGTTTTGAGTCGGGATTGCGGTGGAGTTTTGTACATTGTATGATGGATATGGAAGTGAAATTATGCTATGTAATAAAAGTGTACTCTATACAGGGAATAATTTTATATTATAAGCATGTGTAGTATGACTGAATTCTATGTATGTATATGAGTAGAATGTATGCAGAGATAGGAATGTAAGATGGGACAATATGCGTCACAAGAGGGGTGATGTTTATTGTCTTCACATTCCCTTTCAGGTTAGGTGGGTAATCTGGGAGGGAGTGTGACAAGATGGTATCAGAGCGAAAGAGTCTTGGGAATAGGATCATGCATTGTAGTGTAGGAACATGTATATTGTTAGTAAATGATAATGTCGTATTGTCCTATAGGAAACATGCCACCTCGAGGCAGGCGAGCGAGGCAAGCAGTAGCCGGAACTTCTGAAGCTACTGGGAACCATGGAGATACGTCTGAGGGTGAATCTAGTCATCCTCAACCTGAGGTCAATGTCGAGGAACAACTATTTACTAGAATTTCCAAGAGATTGGCTGCAAGTATTGGATCAGTGGAATCAGATCCAGAAAAGAAATATAGTATTGAAAGATTAAAGGCTTTAGGTGCTACTACTTTTGAGGGCACCGTGGATCCTGTTGAGGAAAAAGCGTTGCTAAATTTGCTCGAGAAATGCTATCGTGTAATGAGATGCCCTGAAGATAGAAAAGTGGAGTTGGCAGTATTTTTTCTCCAAAAAGGGGCAGAAGATTGGTGGAAGATTGTGGAAAGCAGAAGAGGAGACACAGAAGAAATAGACTAGAATGAGTTTAAGAAGGTCTTCCAAGAAAAATATTGTCCAAGATCATTCCGAGATGCTAAACGGAATGAGTTTTTGAGGTTGATGCAGGGATCTATGACAGTGGCAGAATATGAGAAGAAATATACAGAACTGTCTAAATATGCCATGAGGGTTATTGTAGATGAGATTGATCGATGTAAGAGGTTTGAAGAAGGGTTACGGGAGGAAATACGAACTCCAGTAACCGCCAGTGTTGAATGGACGGACTTTTCTAGGCTAGTGGAGGCAGCTATGCGGGTAGAAAGAAGTTTGATGGAGAAGAAGATGGAGTGTGATTCATCTAAAAGTGGACGTGTAGTCCACTCTTCTGGCATTACTCCGGGACAGTCAGGAGGGAGATTTGTACCTGGCGTGTTTAAAGGAGGAAACTTTAAAACTAAATCGAGCGGACAAACTACTTTTAAGACCAGTACTAGTGAAGGTACACGGGGGCAAGGACCAAAGAACGTTGGCGGTCCAGCGCAGTCAGTAGAAGGTTCTCAAAGTGGGCGAGCTGGTGAGTCCACAGCTAGTTCCACACAGAAACCATTGTGTCCCACCTGCGGGAAGTATCATTGGGGATAGTGTAGGGCCAATGGATGTTATGACTGTGGACAGACTGGTCATTTTAAACGAGAATGCCTTCAATTGATGCAAGAAGATAAACCTGAGCAGAGAACTGCCTCACATGTGGTGGGTCAGCCACAAAGAGCTGCTGGAAATGTTGACGAGGGAACTAGTGGAACAAGGCAGAAGGGAACTACGGGACGATCAAGATAGCAAGGAAAAATCTTTGCTATGACTCAACAAGAAGTCGATGATGCTCCTAATGTGGTTACCGGTACTATTTCTATTTGTAATACTTCTGCTCACGTTTTAATAGATCCTGGTGCTACGCATTATTTTATTACTAAAGTGTTTCCTGAAAGAGTAAATAGTACAATAGAACAATTACCTAAAGAATTGTCTGTTTATACTCCTGTTGGTGATGTGTTGATAGCTAGTGAAGTGTATAAAGATTGTATGATAGAAATGGATGGTGTGGCTATGACAGCCAACTTGATACCCTTAGATATTCAGGAATTTGATGTTATATTAGGGATGGATTTCTTATCCAAATATCGCGCCACTATGGATTGCTTCCAAAAGGAGTTGTGTTTAAAAGATTTGAAGGGACTGAAGTTATTTTCAGAGGAGACAGGAAAATTCTTTCTACTTGTGTAATATCTACATTTAAGGCCAGAAAGTTATTGAGCAAGGGTTGTTCAGCATACCTTGCTTATGTGATTGATGCACAGGTTAGTAAGTTGAAACCAGAAGATATTCCAGTGGTAAGTGAATTCCTGGATGTATTTCTTGAAGAACTACCTGGGTTGCCACCTGACAGGGAGATAGAATTCTCTATTGAATTAATCCCAGGAACTGCACCAATTTCACAAACTCCATACAGAATGGCACCAAAAAAGTTAAAGGAACTGAAAGTGCAATTGCAGGAATTGATTGACAAAGGGTATGTACGACCTAGTGTGTCACCGTGAGGAGCGCTGGTGTTGTTTGTGAAAAAGAAGAACGGCACACTTAGATTATGTATTGATTACCGTCAGTTGAATAAGGTAACTATACGTAATAAATATCCATTACCTCGCATTGATGATTTGTTTGACCAACTTAAAGGCGCTTCAGTATTTTCCAAGATTGATTTACGATCTGGATATCATAAGGTGAAGATCATAGGAACAGATATACCAAAGACTGCATTTAGAACGAGGTATGGACATTACGAATTTTTAGTAATGCCTTTTGGATTGGCAAATGCTCCAGCTGTATTTATGGATCTCATGAATCGTATATTCCATCCATACCTTGATCAATTCGTTGTAGTGTTCATCAATGATATACTAGTACATTCTGAGAATAAGGAAAAGCATACAGAACATCTTCGAGTGGTATTACAGACATTGCGTCATGAGAAATTGTATGCTAAATTCAGTAAATGTGAATTTTGGCTTGATCATGTTATGTTCCTAGGACATGTGGTGTCGGCCGAAGGGGTAAGTGTAGATCCGCAGAAAATAGAGGCGATAGTTAACTGGGAAAGACCTACTAATGTGACGGAAGTTCGTAGTTTTCTGGGATTAGCAGTGTAAGCACTGTTTTGCGTTAACAAGCGTTAGGGTGCGGCTATGCGTTTATGGCTATGCATTTCAAAGGAAGAAGTGGCTGGGAGCAAGAGTAAGAATTTTGGAAAGTAAAATCTTGGTTAAGTGTTGGCCAAGTCCATGCGTTGTGGTTGATTCACGGAGGTTAGTGAGCTGAAGTAGCTACCCGCGTTGAAGGATAAGTAATTCTGGCAGGGGAGGAAATGTGTTTGAACCATGCGTTTAAGTCACACTGCGTTGAGGACAATTATGCGCTAAAGTCGATGCGTCGAAGACAGACATGTGTTGGAGTCACCCTGCGTCGAAGATAGAATGGACTTGACGCGACGAAAGTAGTATTGTATGACGGAAATGTATGCGTAAAAAATAGGAGGTGTTGAGGACAACACCATGCGTTGGGTGTGGTCAGTTGCTGGAGGCGTTGAAAGAGAAGTTAACTTGAGTGCCTCGTGTTTAGATAAGAACCCTGCGCTAGTCTGCGAGTGAAGGGTAAGTCGGCAACATAAGTCCTAGTGTTTGTAAAGGCTAGGTCGATAGTATATATAGCTGGATTGATTAAATGTTTAATTATTTTTAAGACATTTCGAGAGCTTAAGTCGGTTCCATACTTCAGACAAACTTCAGAAGAAGATTGAAGAAGGTGTTCTTGTGGATGTTGGACGAAATTTGACTCATGTGGATGTTGAAAACGAAGCTGGAACAGAGGAATGACTGAAGTCGCACGGTTTGAGCAGTGACTGATAATCAAAGTAGAACGTGTGAAGGAAGCCGAGTTTAGAGCTGAAACTTGGAGGTTAGTAAGTTAACATAATTCCTAACAACTTTTGTGAAGGATGGTAATGGTGAAATTGAAGATTTACTATGTGAATCCTTAGGAAAAGCACAGTTTACAAGATTATTACACAATCCGGGACAGCAGGAAGTGATTCCGAAATACCGAGAGAGCGAGGAGGAGTTGAGCCTTGAAACTTTGAGGTAAGCTATAGAACTTAATTTCCTATAAGTTTGTAGAAGAGAGGAAGTCCTGAATCCGTATGGAATTGTGATTTTTAATAGATTGAAGTAAGAACAAGAAGAAAGGAGGGAATTACAGTGCCGAGTGCCGCTGAAATCAAGTATCGGCACACTGTCTGGGTACTGATAGCGAGACGGGTGTCGCTGAGGCGCAAGGGAGTCTTCCGTCTCACAGATCTCGTTAGATAACGCTGAGTATCGCTACTAAGTCAGGTAACGCTAGTGTCGCTCCATCAAGTATCGCTAGTAACAACTCTTGTTGGTTGGTGTCGTTGTGACTCTCGTTTATAAAGTTAGTTTGGAAAAGGAAGAAGATTCAATGTTGAATAACGCAAGGTACATATCTCTTGCAGGCCAAGAAGAAATAGGAAGAGTGTATAACCCACGTAAAGCCTAGAAAGAGTTGTGAATGACTACTTTACTCTTCAATTCTCTTTTATTGAAAATGTTCTTATGGAATATGATTTTTGCGATGAACTGTTTAAAATGCATAATGTTTGGTTGCATTATTTACGAGGCATGTTATACGTTTTCTAAAGTGGATAGAGAGCATTCTCTTTTATGAAATGTTATTGAGTAAAGTTTTGTGTGATTTCTATGAAAGGATTTTCATATGAACTATTATGTGAATGAAATTCTAAAATGTTTTAGAGGAGGCTCAGTGCTCAAGGACACGAGAAGGCACGTGAGTTTCCCCGGGACCCAGTACTGAAGGACATGAGAAGGTACTTGGGTAACCCGACATATTCCTATGTGCACATAGAGGTTAATTTGGCTGGTGCGTCGAGTTTGCTCCGCATTGAGCCAGGGACGATTTCGACGTTGGGAGTGTTGAGCTCTGCTCCACCCCAACTAAGGTGATTTTCGACGTTGAGTGCGTAGAAGCATTTCTCCGCCTCAACTAAGGGAAGAGTTGAAAACTAAACTGATGTTGATAAACTCTTTGGAAAACGCTCTTTTATGATTTAAGATTTGATTTATGAGATTAATGGATTTTATGGAAAGCATGTTTAATTTGAACAAAATGATAAACTCTTACTTATTCGTTATACGTAACATGCCTGTTTCCAATGAATGTTCGTTTTACAAAGATTTGTCACTCAATGGGCTGTTAGCTTATGTTTTCCAATGTTTTCCTTTTCTCCCCCAGGTAGCAAGGACGTTGCCGGTGCTTAGCCTACTTCAGCTCACCCTGCCCTAGTCTTGAGTTCTCAAAATACAGTCAAGTCTGAGAGTTGTACGTTGGATATGTTTGTTTTATGTAAATGGCATGTAGATCATGTAGATTGAGTGGGGATTGTTGGTGGAGTTTTATAAATTGTACGACGGATATGGAAGCGAAATTATGTTATGTAATAAAAGTGTACCCTATGTAGGGAATCATATCAAGTTATAAGCATGTGTAGTATGACTGAGTTCTATGTATGTAAATGAGTAAATGTATGCACAAGAAGCAATGTAAGATGGGACAATATGCGTCACAAGAGGGGTGATGTTTATTGTCTTCATATTCCCTTTTAGGTTAGGTGGGTAATCTTGAAGGGGGTGTGACAAGTTGGTATCAGAGCGAAAGAGTCTTAGGAATAGGATCATGCATTGTAGTGTAGGAACATATATATTATTAGTAATGATAATGTCATATTGTCCTATAGAAAACATGCCACCTCGAGGCAGGCGAGCTAGGCAAGCAGTAGCCGGAACTCTTGAAGCTACTGGGAACAATGGAGATATGTCTGAGGGTGAATCTAGTCATCCTCAAGCTGAGGTCAATGTCGAGGAACAACTATTTACTAGAATTGCCCAGAGATTTGCTGCGAGTATCGGATCAGTGGAATCCGATCCAGAAAAGAAATACAGTATTGAAAGATTAAAGGCTTTAGGTACTACTACTTTTTAGGGCACCGTGGACCCTTTTGAGGCAGAAGCGTGGCTAAATTTGCTCGAGAAATGCTATGGTGTAATGAGATGTGCTGAAGACAGAAAAGTGGAGTTGGCAGTAGTATTCTTGCTCTAAAAAGGGGCAGAAGATTGGTGGAAGATTGTGGAAAGCAGAAGAGGAGACACAGAAGGAATAGACTGGAATGAGTTTAAGAAGGCCTTCCAAGAAAAATATTGTCCAAGATCATTCCGAGATGCTAAACGAAATGAGTTTTTGAGGTTGATACAGGGATTTATGATAGTGGCAGAATATGAAAAGAAATATACAGAACTGTCTAAATATGCCATGACAGTTATTGCAGATGAGGCTGATCGATGTAAGAGGTTTGAAGAAGGGTTACGGGAGGAAATACGAACTCCAGTAACCGCCAGTGTTGAATGGATGGATTTTTCTAGACTAGTGGAGGCAGCTATGCGGGTAGAAAGGAGTTTGATGGGGAAGAAGATGGAGCGTGATTCATCTAAAAGTGGACGTGTAGTCCACTCTTTTGGCGTTACTCTGGGACAGTCAGGAAGAAGATTTGTACCTGGCGTGTTTAAAGGAGGAAACTTCAAAACTAGATCGAGCGGATAGACTACTTTTAAGACCAGTACTAGTGGAGGTACATGGGGGCAAGGACCAAAGAACGTTGGTGGTCCAGCGCAGTCAGTAGAAGGTTCTCGAAGTGGACGACCTGGTGAGTCCACAGGTAGTTCCACACAGAAACCATTGTGTTCCACCTGCAGGAAGTATCATTGAGGACAGTGTAGGGCCAATGCATGTTATAACTGTGCACAGACTGGTCATTTTAAACGAGAATGCCCTCAATTGATGCAAGAAGATAAACCTGAGCAGAGAAATGCCTCACATGTGGTGGATCAGCCACAAAGAGCTGCTGGAAATGTTGACGAGGGAACTAGTGGAACAAGGCAGAAGGGATCTGCGGGACGATCAAGACAGCAAGGAAAAATCTTTGATATGACTCAACAAGAAGCCGATGATGCTCCTAATGTGGTTACTGGTACACTTTCTATTTGTAATATTTCTACTCATGTTTTAATAGATCCTGGTGCTACGCATTCATTTATTGCTAAAATGTTTGCTGTAAAAATAAATAGTACATTAGAACCTTTGCCCGAGGAACTGTCTGTTTATACTCTTGTTGGTGATGTGTTGGTAGCTAGTAATGTGTATAAAGATTGTATGATAGAAATGGATGGTGTGGCTATGACAACCAACTTGATACCCTTGGATATTCAGGAATTTGATGTGATATTAGGGATGGATTTCTTATCCAAATATCGTGGTACTATGGATTGCTTCCAAAAGGAAGTTGTGTTTAAAAGATTTGAAGCAACTGAAGTTATTTTCAGAGGAGACAAGAAAATTCTTCCTACCTGTGTAATATCTGCAGTTAAGGCCAGAAAGTTATTGAGCAAGGGTTGTTCAGCATACCTTGCTTATGTGGTTGATGCACAGGTTAGTAAGTTGAAACCAGAAGATATTCCAGTGGTAAGTGAATTCTTGGATGTATTTCCTGAAGAACTACCTGGGTTGCCACCTGACAGGGAGATAGAATTCTCTATTGAATTAATCCCAGGAACTGCACCAATTTCACAAACTCCATACAGAATGGCACCAAAAAAGTTAAAGGAACTGAAAGTACAATTGCAGGAATTGATTGACAAGGGGTATGTGCGACCTAGTGTGTCACCGTGGGGAGCACCGGTGTTGTTTGTGAAAAAGAAGGATGGCACACTCAGATTATGTTTTGACTACCGTCAGTTGAATAAGGTAACGATACGTAATAAGTATCCATTACCTCGTATTGATGATTTGTTTGACCAACTTAAAGGTGCTTCAGTATTTTTCAAGATTGATCTACAATCTGGATATCATCAGGTGAAGATCAAAGGAACAGATATACCAAAGACGACATTCAGAACAAGGTATGGACATTACGAATTTCTAGTAATGCCTTTTGGATTGACAAATGCTCCGACTGTATTTATGGATCTCATGAATCGCATATTCCATCCATACCTTGATCAATTGGTTGTGGTGTTCATCGATGATATACTAGTATATTCTGAGAATAAAGAAAAGCATACGAAACATCTTCGTGTAGTATTACAAACATTACGTAATGAAAGATTGTATGCTAAATTCAGTAAATGTGAATTTTGGCTTGATCATGTTATGTTCCTTGGACATGTGGTGTCGGCAGAAGGGGTAAGTGTAGATCCACAGAAAATAGAGGCGATAGTTAACTGGGAAAGTCCGACTAATGTGACAGAAGTTCGTAGTTCTGGGATTAGCAGGTTATTATCGCCGATTTGTCGAAGGATTTTCGAAAATAGCGCTACCCTTATCAAGCTTAACCAAGAAGGTAGCCAAGTTTGAATGGACAAATGAATGTGAGCAAAGTTTTCAAAAGTTGAAAGAAAGATTAGTGTCAGCACCAATATTAACAATGCCTACCCCTGGAATGGAGTTTGAAGTGTATTGCGATGCGTCACGACAGGGATTAGGATGTGTACTCATGCAGAAAGGAAAAGTAATTGCCTATGCGTCGAGGCAGCTGAAGAAACATGAATGTAACTATCCGACGCATGATTTGGAGTTAGCCGCAGTTGTGTTAGCCTTGAAAATTTGGCGACATTACTTGTACGGAGAAAGGTGTCGCATTCTTTCCGATCACAAAAGTTTGAAGTATATCTTTAAACAAAAGGAACTAAATTTACGACAGAGAAGATGGATGGAATTGATTAAAGACTATGATTGCTCCATAGAATACCATCCAGGAAAAGCCAATGTGGTGGCCGACGCATTGAGCAGAAAGTCAAGACAAGTCAAGGCTTCAATGAACGCTATCAAGGCGGAATTAACAACAGAACTTAGGCAGTCAAACGCATTTTTATCGGTGGACGCATTAGGAGGGTTGTTTGCACACTTCCATCTAAGACCTACTTTGACAGAGGAGATTGTGAATAAACAGATGGAAGACTAAGCATTTAGGAAAATAATAGAAGAAGTAAACCTTAAGAAAAGAGTGGATTTCGAAATCAGAAGTGATGGAACTTTGTTGAAACAAGGAAGATTGTGTGTTCCTAACGATTTAACATTGAAAAACGCAATATTAGAGGAAGCTCATAGTTCTGCCTATGCGATGCACCTCGGTAGTACTAAAATGTACAAAACTTTGAGAGGATATTACTGGTGGCCAAGAATGAAACGAGAAATTGCTGAACATGTAGCAAAATGCTTGATATGTCAGCAAGTTAAACCAGAAAGACAACGACCTGGTGGACTCTTAAAACCACTTCCAGTACCTGAATGGAAATGGGAACACATTACAATGGATTTCTTATTTGGACTTCCTAGAACTCCTAGTGGTTATGATGGAATTTGGGTAATAGTAGACAGACTTACTAAAACCGCCAGATTCCTCCCAGTCAAAGTGACTTCAACCTTGGATCAATTGCTAAATTGTATGTTGATAGAGTAATAAGTCAATATGGAGCACCGGTATCAATTGTTTCTGATAGAGATCCAAGGTTTACGTCTAAATTTTGGCCAAGCTTGCAACATGCGTTGGGAACTAAACTTAAGTTTAGCACAGCCTTCCATCCTCAAACTGATGGGCAATCAGAAAGAACAATTCAAACTTTAGAGGATATGCTGCGTGCGTGTGTGCTGCAATTTAAAGGAAGCTGGGATACTCACCTATCTTTGATGGAGTTTGCCTATAATAATAACTATCATTCCAGCATTGGAATGGCACCTTACGAAGCGTTATATGGTAGGCGTTGCAGAACTCCTATATGCTGGGGTGAAGTAGAAGAACGGAAGTTAATAGAGCCAGAATTAGTTCAAACCACTTCTGAAAATGTGAAATTTATAAGAGAAAGATTGAAAACCGCACAGGACCGACAAAAGAGTTACGCTGATAAGAGGGGTCGAGATTTGGAATTTGAAATTGGGGATAAAATCTTCTTGAAATTATCTCCTTGGAAGGGAATATTGAGATTTGGAAGGAAAGGAAAATTAAGTCCAAGATACATTGGACCTTACGAGATTCTGGAACGCATAGGACCTTCGGCTTACCGATTACCGCTACCTACGGAATTGTCCAAAATACACGATGTATTCCATGTCTCTCTATTGAGGAAATATATTCCCGATCCTACGCATGATTTGGAAACTCAACCTATTCGGGTCAATGAAGACTTATCCTATGAAGAGGAGCCTGTGCAAATTCTTGACCGCAAAGAACAAGTATTAAGAACAAAAACGATACCACTTGTGAAAGTCTTATGGAGAAACCATCAAGTCGAAAAGGCGACATGGGAAAGGGAAGAGTAGATGAAAATCAAATATCCTCACCTTTTCCTACCGTAATCTTACTTGAAATTCGAGGACGAAATTCTTAAAAAAGGGGGTAAGGAATTGTAAGCACTGATTGCGTTACCAAGTGTTGGCGTGCGGCCATGCGATTGTGGCTATGCGTTTCAAAGGGAGAAGTGGTCGTGAGCGAGAGCAGAAATTTTTGGAAAGTAACAAGTCCATGCGTTGTTGGTTGATTCACGGAGAGTAGTGAGATGAAGTAGCTACCCGCGTTGAAGGATAAGTAATTCTGGCGGGGGAAGAAATGTGCTTGAACCAAGCGTTTAAGTCACTCTGCGTTGAGGACAGTTATGCGCTGAAGTTGATGCGTCAAGACAGACATGTGTTGGAGTCACTCCGCGTCGAAGACAGTCTTGACGCGACAAAAATAGTACTGTATGACAAAAATGTATGCATCAAAAATAGGAGGTGTTGAGGACGACACCATGCGTTGGGTGTGGTTAGTTGTTGGAGGCGTTAGAGGAGAAGTTAACATGAGTACCTTGCGTTGAGATAAAAACCCTGCGCTAGTCTGCGGGTGAAGGGTAAGTCAGCAACATAAGTCCTAGTGTTTGTAAAGGCTAAGTCGGTAGTATATATAGCTGGATTAATTAAATGTTTAATCATTTTTAAGACATTTCGAGAGCTTAAGTCGGTTCCATATTTCAGACAAACTTCAAAAGAAGATTGAGGAAGGTGTTCTTGCGGATTTTGGACGAAATTCGACTCATATTGATGTTGAAAACGAAGCTGGAACAGAGGAATGACTGAAGTCGCACAGTTTGAGTAGTGATTGATATTCAGAGTAGAACGTGTCGAGGAAGCCGAGTTTAGAAGATTGATAAGCAATCCGGAACAGCATGAGGTGATTCCGAAATACCGAGAGAACGAGGAGAAGTTAACCCTTGAAACTTTGAGATAAGCTATAGAACTTAATTTTCTATAAGTTTGTAGAAGAGAAAAAGTACTGAATCCGTATGGAATTGTGACTTTTAATAGATTGAAGTAAGAACAAGAAGAAAGGAAGGAATTACAGTGCAGAGTGCCGCTGGAAATCAAGTATCGGCACACTGTTTGGGTACTGATAGCGAGACGGGTGTCGCTGAGACGCAAAGGAGTCTTTCGTCTCACAGATCTCGCTAGATAACGCTGAGTGTCGCTGCTAAGGTAAGGTAACGATAGTGTCGCTCCATCAAGTATCGCTAGTAACAGCTTCTGTTGGTTGGTAGCTAGGATTCTCGCTTATAATGTTAGTTTAGAAAAGGAGGAAGGTTCAATGTTGAGTAACGCAACGTAAATGTCTCTTGCAGGCCAAGAAGAAATAGGGAAAGCGTATAACCCACGTAAAGCCTAGAAAGAGTTGTGAGTGACTATTTTATTCATCATTTCTATTTTATTAAAAATGTTCTTATGAAGTATGATTTACAATGAACTGTTTAATATGCATAATGTTTGTTTGTATTACTCACAAGGCATGTTATATGTTTCTAAAGTTGATAGAAAGCATTTTTATGAAATGTTATTGAATAAAGATTTGTATGATTTCTATGAAAGGATTTTCATATGAGCTATTATGTGAACGAAATTCTAAAACATTTTAGAGGAGGCTCAGTGCTCAAGGACCAGAGAAGGCACGTGAGTTTCCCCGGGACTTAGTACTAAAGGACATGAGAAGGTACTTGGGCAACCCGTCATATTCCTATGTGCACATAGAGGTTGATTTGGCTGGTGCATCGAGTTTGCTCCGCATTGAGCCAGGGACGATTTCGACGTTGGTAGTGTTAAGCCTTGCTCCACCCCAACTAAGGTGGTTTTCGACGTTGAGTGCGTAGAAGCGTTGCTCCGCCTCAACTAAGGGAAAAGTTTGAAAAACTAAATTGATATTGATAAACTCCTTGAAAAACACTCATGTATGATTTGAGATTTGATTTATGAGATTAATAGATTTTAGGGAAAGTATGTTTAAATTGAACAAAATGTTAAACTCTTACTTATTCGTTATACGTAACATGCCTGTTTTCAATGAATGCTCGTTTTACAAAGATTTGTCACTCACTAGGCTGTTAGCTTATGTTTTCCAATGTTTTCCTTTTCTCCCCCCAGGTAGCAAGGACGTTCCCGGTGCTTAGCCTACTTCAGCTCACCCTGCCTAAGTCTCGAGTTCTCAAAATTCAGTCAAGTCCGAGAGTTGTACGTTGTATATGATTTTATGTAGATGGCATGTAGACCATGTAGTTTTGAGTGGGGATTGCGGTGGAGTTTTGTACATTGTATGATTGATATGAAAGTGAAATTATGCTATGTAATAAAAGTGTACTCTATATAGGGAATAATTTTATATTATAAGCATGTGTAGTATGACTGAGTTCTATGTATGTATATGTGTAGAATGTATGCAGAGATAGGAATGTAAGATGGGACAATATGCGTCACAAGAGGGGTGATGTTTATTGTCTTCACATTCCCTTTCAGGTTAGATGGGTAATCTGGGAGGTAGTGTGACAACTTGTCCTAGGCCTTGAGCGAATTGTACACCTTTCCTAGCTCTTCTTGGCCTGTAAATCTCCATTTCTTGTGTTTGACTTTTCTAGAATTTCTTTCCATAATCATTAAGTTTGCATAATCAAACTTCAAACATGCTTCATCACTAAGACTCACTTCTCCCAAAACAACTCATAATTAGCGAGATTATAGATAACCAGCGAGACTACTAGCGAGATTGGGCTACAAATATGCAGTACTAGCGAGACCATAGTGAGGGAGACTAGTGAGATTCACCTTGAGTAGCAATTCCTAGTGACACTCAGCAAGATTTGTGAGACGCATAGCTCTCTGCGCTACCAGCGACACTCGTCTCACTACTCGCTCTCCAACTTCTCAGTGACACTGCAGTTCCAGCGACACCTAACACCCACAGTTTCCTCTTTTCCTCTCATTCCCACTTCTACCTAATAAAAATCATATTTTCAGCCAAATTCAAAACTTTTTCCCTTCTACAAACTTGTAAAGAAATAGGTTCTCTAACTTACCTCAAAATTTCAAAGCATAATTCTTCACTGTTTGAGAGATATTTCTAAATAACACCAAGCTGCTCCAATACCCTAGCAAATCAGTAACAGTTACTTCCACCTACAATTTTACATATTTCCCTTCAAATTTAACTCAAACATCCTTCATAGAAATGGTTAGAAATTGAGTTAACTTACTAACCTCAAAATTTCAACCCTATCTTCGACTTCCTCAGCTCGCTCTTCTCCAAACACTAGACAATGCTGAGATTTCACGACTACAATCAAACTTTTTGTTCCAGCTTTAGTTACACCACCAAAACCAATAGAATTCTACTTGAATTTGATATGAAAACCTTCTTGTACCTTCCCTCGTTGCTCGCCTGTAAAATGGAACCCACTCGAGCTCTGGAATGTGTTTAAAATAATTAACCACTCAGCCCACTCATATATATATGCTACCGACTTAACCTCCACTTTCTTTTCTTTTAACATAAGTTGGCCAATGTAGATTTCTTCACCAACTCACCAATGCATAACAACCCTCAACGCATGCTACCTCCATGCCTAAAGCAGCAATCAACACACAACTGCCTCCAACGCATGACAACAACCTTCAACGCATAGCTGCAGTCCATCACATATAGCAGCTCTCCAACACAAAGTAGCCTTACCAATGCATGGTACTCCTTACCAACACATAGCATCCGCTTTCTTCTCTTTACTTAGCTATTCTAGAATTGAATTAATTTTATTTGAGGATTGAAATTAAATATTATGAGTTATGGAAAAATACAAATCAAGTAAGGAAAGTATCAAAGGGAGAAACACAAGAGTCAAAGAGAATTCTAGGGTAATGAATCCTTGTTTATTTCATCATGCAATATTATAGATTTCATGGATTTTATTGCAATTCATATGCCTAAGTCTAGAAACTTAATTCCAAGTTATTTTCTCTAAAAAACAACCCTTCTCATGCAACTTGATTGATTATTAATCTCTTAAAACCAATACAAAATTACATGGCATTAAAAATAGTCTTTAGCAACTTTTATTGTCAACCTAACTACTCTCGTGATAGATTAACAATAATTCATTGTTATAGATCAAGTTAAACATACAATTTCTCAATCATACATCTAACCTAACATGTGATGATGGCCAATCCACAAGAATTAAACACAATAACAATGAAAAGCATAATCATTCCAATAAAACCATGAGTCTACACAATTAACATGAATTCATAAACAATTCATCAAAACCCTAAAACTAAAGAGTTTAGCCACTCATAGCTTGAAGCAACATGTTTAAGAAAAATAAACAAAGAAAGAGTGTAAAGAAAGGGAAACTACTGAAAAGAGGCTCTTGATTGAAGTAGCACCGTCTCGATCTCCTTGGCTCTCACGTCGGACGTCGAAGGGCACCAAGACTATCTCGAACTCTTTTCCTCTTCCTTGCAACTAACTCACTCTTTGAACCCTCACTTAATTCTCTCCTTTTTGTATCTCTTTAGGTCTGCAACTTCCTTGCTTTGCCTTGAGTTTTCTGAATGAATTGGACTGCTGGAAACCCCCAAATTTATAGAGTTTGGCCGCCCAAAATTTTCCAAAAATACAGATTTTTCAATTAAGGAAAGCTGGCGCCGCGGCGCTGTCCCATAGCACCGTGGCGCTAGGGCTGCATCCAAAAAAAAGTTTGCTCTTGGGTTTTAGCGCCGCGGCAGCGCCGTCTAAGCGTCGCAGCGCTAGAATACGTTTCAGCAAGGATGCGTCGAGGCAGCGCCATCTTGGCGCCGCAATGCCACTCTGCGTCCAGAATCATGCGTTGATGTTTCAGCGCCGCGGCAGCGCCGTCTCGGCGCCGCGGCGCTATCCCCAAAATTTGCCCTTTTTTGGTTTTCAACTCTTTTTCGCCATATTCTTGCTCGGTTTTGATCTTTTAATCGTTTCTTCTAATTTTCCTCGTTTTCACCTGAAAATCACTAGCAAACAAGTGAAATCTAATATAAACTTCCTTAATTTGAGAGAATAGAAAGCACTTTTCAAGTGCTTATCACTCTTTCACCCTCGTCCACCATTTCTCTTCACAACGCATAACACATTACTTCCCTTAGCTTGCCATCTCCCAAGGCTATGTATGAGGCTTACATCAACTCTCCAACGCATGATAACCTCTCCAAAGCAAGGTACTTTTTCAACATATGGTGGTTCTTGCCCAAAAGCTCTCAGCCAACCTTTCACTTCACCAACGCCTGATACATCACCCCCTTTAGCTTGCCATCTTCCAAAAATAAGCCTTTTAGCTTGCCACTTTCCAAGGCTAAGTGTGGGGCTTACACGATGTTTGTTGGATTTGTTCGTTTAAATTTCTATTCCAATTAAATTGAGTTTCTTAGCTCGTTGCACAAAAAAATAGATTTATCATTTCCGTACAAGGATGCGTTGAGAATTACTCTAGATGTGATCATGACTGAGCAAGTTTTCCTATAAAGACCCAAGTATAAGCATTCATAGATTTCCTGGTGAGTCCAGGGTCGAACGCAGGGATTTGTAATAACTAGGCGTTGAGACTAAATGTATGACTATGCGGTGACTGTACATGTAAATATATATCCGTTTGTTGATTATGTGTGTAAAACTATACATAAAGAATGAAAAGAATTTCCTACTACTAATAATGAAGTGGACGCGGCGTTGGGTAGTCATATATAAAACAATGCGTTAGATAGCATGCGTTGAAAATGAATGGAACCATGCGATAGAGGTAGAGTTGAACGCAAGAGCTAGTTGTTACCTAAACTTTCTAAGTACAATTACATACCTAGAAACTGCATGTGAATCCATCTCTCGATGTTTCGACGCCACATTTATCTTATCTCTAAGACGCATGGTAAGTTTGCGTTGGCAAAAGATGAACTACATCTCTGCGCTCATCTAGTCTTAATTAATGCTAAAGATTAACTATCCACTCTCTCAAGCTCGACAGTCATGCTTACTACGTTTGCTTGTCAGACAAAGTTATGTAAGCTAAAGATATGCATTAATCAAGATGTAACATACTCAGAATTGCTCAAGAAAAACTAACTTTTAACATTTAAATCATTTAGCATTTAGATAGCATGGTGTAAAGTATTTAATACGGAAATAGACGGAAGATGATAGTCAATCAAACTCATATTAAGACAATAAATCATTCTCTCGAATGTCATTAACAAAATATAAGTAAGAAGGAGAGAAATGGAAATAAAATAGAGATGAAGGGCGTCAAGCCACCACTGGCAACGTCTTGCTTCATGGAGGCTTGAGATGGTTGCTATCTGATACAAAGATTCCATAAGGTGAAAGGTTCTCACTCACTGGGAGACGACTCTGAAGATGCTCAGAATCCTTCTCTCAGAAGAGCTCGAAATGGAGGCTGGTTATGGTGAGGGAGAAATAGTGCAGAGCTTTCGCCTCTTGAACTGGTCTCTCTTCCTACTCTTCTTGGAGAAGCTTATGGATTATTTATAAGCGTCAAAAAGTTGATATCATGATGACCTGACACCTTTGCATTAAATTTCAGCCACGCTGCATAGACTTTTAAGATTGTCAGCCTATTTGTTCTGCCATGATCTGATTGGGTGTTGTCCTTTTTCATAATGACATGATAGCTGTTTGAGCATGCGTCAGTTTCTACTTTTCAGGTTGTCAACGTATAGGTTCAACGCATGGTCTCAACGCGTGAGCTCGACGCATAGGCTCAACGCATTGGTTTCCACTTATCCTCGCAGCAGCTTCGTCTCTTCGTACTTCGATTATTTGCGCTTCTTTTCTTCTTAACCCTGCGTTAGGAACATAAAAGCTCATCGTTTTTCAGGTATTTTCTTTTGTAAGTAGTGCCAACGCAGGTGATACATTTTTCATCATTCAACTACCAAAATCATGCGTTTAGCTCCAAAGTTACTCTAATTAAGTCAAATAGTGACTATAATAACTTGTATTTCTACAAGTTACCACACGACAGTTTGGTTTCAAACAGGATGTCTCGTCAGAGTGCAATACTGAACCTCTACTACAGGACATTGACCTGAGAACTACAGATTGGTCTGAAAAAGTTGCACATTTGGTAGTGCAATGGCACTACCGTAGAAGGTTCATTGCAGTGGGTATTTCAGTTGGGCAATTCAATAGGGATGCAACTCGAGATTAAATCCTTTGGTATAATATATTACGAGACGCTACATTACTCATCCGGGAGCAGCTTTAGGTCATTTGATATTGATAACTTGTAGAAATACAAGTTATTATAGTCACTATTTGAATTAAT
The DNA here is from genome assembly GCA_030954485.1 of Citrullus mucosospermus. Taxonomy (NCBI): domain Eukaryota; kingdom Viridiplantae; phylum Streptophyta; class Magnoliopsida; order Cucurbitales; family Cucurbitaceae; genus Citrullus; species Citrullus mucosospermus. The sequence goes on from CM062064.1 coordinate 14,137,009, forward strand.
TAGAGTAACTTTAGAGCTAAACGCATGATTTTGGTAGTTGAATTATGTAAAATGTATTACCATGCGTTGACACCATTTACAAAAGAAAATACCTGAAAAATTATGAGTTTTTCTATTCTTAACGCATGATTAAAAAGAAAAGAAGCACAAATAACCCAAGTACTAGAGAGGAAGTTGCTGCGAGAACAAGTGGAAACCCATGCGTCGGGAAAAAGTAGATACAGACGCCTAGGCAAAAGTTATGATGTTAATATGCAAAAGGATAGCACGTTATCAGATCATGGCAAAACAAGTGGGCTGACGATGTGAAAAGTCTGTGCAGCAGGGCATGGAATTTAATGTAAAGGTGTCACGGCATCATGAGTTCAACTTTTTGACGCCTATAAATAGCCCAAAGCTTCTCCATTCAAGATGAGGAGAGAAATGAGTTCAAGAGGCGAAAGATCTGCACAAATTCTCCCTCATCATAACCAGCCTCCATTTCAAGCTCCTGTGAGAAGGATTCTGAGAATTTTCAGAGTCATCTCCCAGTGAGTGAGAACCTTCACCCTATGCCATTTATGGATCAGATAGCTACCATCTCAAGCCTCCATGAAGCAAGACGTTGCCAGTGGCAGCTTGACGTCTTCCATTTCTGTTTTAGCTTCGTTTCCCCCCTTCTTACTTATGTTTTGTTAATGACATTCGAGAGAATGGTTTATTTTCTTAATATAAGTTCGATTGACGATTATCTTCCATTCATTTCCATATTAAATACTTTACACCATGTGTTTGCATATTAAATGAGTTAGATGTTAGAAGCTAGTTTTTTTTTTTTTTTTTTTTTTATCTTAAGCAATACTAAGTATGTTACATCTTGATTAATGCATATCATTAGCTTGCATAGCTTTGTATGACAAACAAACGTAGTAAGCACGATTGTCTAGCTTGAGAGAGTGGATGGTTAATCTTTAGCATTTATCCAGACTAGATGAGGTTCAGAGATGTAGTTCATCTTTTGCTAACGCGAACTTACCATGCGTCTTAGAGATAAGATTAATGTGGTGTCGAAGCATCGAGAGATGGATTCACAAACTCCAAGTTTGTAGGTATGTAATTATACTTAGATATGCTTAAGTAATAACTAGCTCCTGCGTTAACTCTATTTTTATCGCATGGTTCCACCGTCATTCTCAACGCATGCTATCTGACACTAAATGACATTTGATTAACCATCGCCGTGTCCACCTCATTGTTAGTTGTAGGAAATTTTATTCATTCTTTATGTATAGTTTTAGGTACATACAACTCATGCACATAATAGCCGTAGAGTCACCGCATAGTCTTGTATCTATTCTCAACGCCTAGTTATTACAAATCCCTGCGTTCGACCCTCGACTCACAAGAAAACCTATAAGAGCTTATACTTGGGCTTTTATATGAAAACTTGCTTATTAATGATCATACTTGAGTAATTCTGGACGCATCTTTGTACGAAAATTAAAACATCTAATATACTTTGTGCAACAAGCCATGAAATCTCAAATCAAACAAATATTCCAACAACAGGTATATAATCAAATATTGTCTAATTATTTTTAATTTAAATTTATTTGAAATATTATCTAATTGTTTTGTAATTCACAGAGATCGAGCAATAGTAGTCTTCATGATGTTGCAAATGATGCAGATCAGATATTTACTATATGCAATAATAACGCAAGTTACATGGAGAAATTACACTACATGTACGATATACCTATTGCACCTCCACTAGTTCCTAGGCATAGGGGATGAGCTCGAGCAGAAGAAGATAAGTTTGATGTGGTTGACCATAATGTGGAAGAATTGCCTCCTATAACGCAGACGCAAACGCAGAGCCAGACTAGTTATGCTAGTCCGATGATGATACAACCAGCTTTTGGTTTAGGATATTATGATTCAGACGTCGGGCCATCATCTTCATACATGCATACACATGGGCGCGGTCATGGAGAACATAATGAATATCTATACTATGAAGCGCCTGCAGAGGTACCAGAGCAACCAGATCCACTAGAGCAATTAAAGCAACCTAGAGTTCAAAGTTGATGACGCCAACCAGCTCAAAATCGGCGACGTCCGCCTTGTGGGACATAGTGAATTTTTTTTATTATTATTAATTTTAGTGAAAGAAAAACAATAAATTATTGTATTAATATTGACACCGTAATTTTATATTGATTGGTTAGTGATAAAATATATCTTTTTTTGTTATTAAAAACTATAACAGTTTTTAAAAAATGTTAGTTAAAATAATATTATTGAAGTATAATTCTTTTTCATTAAAAATATATATATATATATATGGAAATGGAAAGTTGGGAAAAAAAACAATAAAAAAAAAGAAAGAAAGTGATCGAGGGTTGATAGAATCCACTCATCCCAATTCTCCATAAAATCTATAATATTTTCCTAAATATTTCAAAAAACACAATATTTTCCTAAATATTTCAAAAAATACAATATTTTCCTAAATATTTTATAAAACAACCACATTTTTTTTAATTTTCCCCTCAAAGTCTTTAGAAATTATTTAAGCATTGGATCATTTGCACTTTTCTTCAAATGTTTGATATTTAGTTTTTAAACAATAGTTGTACATACAATAGTTGTACATATTTAGTTTATTTGATGTTTTCTAGTTTCTACATATGAGTTGCTCTACAACTAATAACCTTTTTCTTGTTGCATTTTGTCATCGCATTTTTGAAAATTTACTTTAAAATAATAATAATAATAAAAAGAAAAAAAGACCTGTGGCCTACTTTTAGGTTAGCGCTCAAAATTTTAATTTTTCATTATACTTTTATGTTGCCCGTCAACCTTTTTCTTTTTCTTTGAATAATACTTAGATATTGTTTAGGTTGGACTTGCCACACCTAAGTTGATGTTCCCTTTTTTCTTACACATAAAAAATAGTATTTTCATTTTTTTCGAAAAAAAAAAAAAACAAATTACTACGGAACAACTTTTAATTGAATGCAGTAGAGGGCTACACAGTATACGTGTGCAGCCTAGCTACACACAAGTTTTTTTTTTGGTGTCCCTTTTAACATTTTATTAGACTCCTATTCTCCCTCTCAAATATGAATTTCTCCCCAATCCCTTATCCTTCTCTCAAACATAGCTTCAATTTCTTCATCTCTCTGCCCATGAATAACGCAAGCTCCACACTAGCAATCACTGAAAATGATCCTTCTCCTAAACTAGATGGCTAGTCTCAGAATGTCAGCAGGTGTCTGTGCAATTAAATATAGCGTTCATAGGAGTCTAGTATTTTTTTTGGTAGCACTAACTCTCAAACAAGGCAATCAAAAGAGAAATTGTTGACATGTAATAATAGGGGAAAGAGTTGCAGTACCTTCTTCTGAGGGGCCATGGCGATGATGGTGAGTGGACTGAATCTGATGGATGGAGAGGGGTGGGCATGGTTAAAGACGTGGCAGAATCTGGAAATGGAGAAGCGTTTGGGAAGGTGAGAGGGAACACTAGTGGTGGCGGAGGAAGGAGGTGATTGTGGAGTGACCATGGACTAAAACAATGAAATTACCCTTTGAAATATAAAGTTGGTTTTATAGGGTGATTTGTCTGGGTTTAGTTTATTGATGATCAATTACGATTCCACAAGTCAACACAAGACCACGTGAGCTCACTCCCAATTTTGAATTTCTTTCAAAATGTGGAAGCTCCACCGAGGGGAATTTATCGATGACGAAGAGCATGGTCAGAACTTGTTGGATGAAGATTCAGAAGATCTATGCTCTCTAAGTCCTGTATATATGTACTTTAAACAAAGATCACACAGCTCCCCTTATGGAAAATTTCATGGATTTTGCTCTACCTTTCTTGTTATTTTTGGAACAGAGACTGTATGCTTTTGGAGGCTGCTTAACGGGGGAAGTTTGGAAGATTTTGGTATGAATATTTAAGCCACTTCTGTTAGAAATTAAGCTGTCCATTCTTAGACACATTTTCAATACATGAATTTCTAATTTCTAGATACATGTTTTTCTATGCATGTAATGTTCAAGTACATGAAGGGTATGTATACACGTACTTCATTTATTATGTGACTTTTAGGAAATGTCTCTGGAGTTTTATATAATGAATTAATTTCCCTCCTTTTTAATCAAGTAAAAATCAATAAAAGAAGATTGAAGTTATAAAGAAATTGAGTTTCAAAATAACAATATTCTTCTCTTGTGCATTCTTGAGTTTTGTAAGAGAACAAGTTTCTTCTCTTTGAAGTTTGTGAGATTTAGAGTGAATTTTAGAGTGGGGCTCGTCAACGCATCCAACAAAATGGTATCACAACGTAACGTTGAAAGATATCATCAAACAACACGTTGGAGCCTCAACTTCCTCTTTTCGAGGGAAAAAACTGTAGAAGTTGAAGTCAACAAATGAAGGTTCTATATGGATATCTCAAGATCTTTGGGATATTATTGATATAAGATATTTGGAGCCAGAAAGTGAGAATGATCTTTCACAACTACAACTCAATGAGTTGAGAGATGCTAGAAAGAGAGATAAAAGGGCATTAATTTTTATCTACCTGTAGATAAAAATATCTTTGTGAGAATATCAGGAATCTCGACTGTTAAAGCAGGATGGAATGCATTGCAGAGTTGGTATGAAGGAGAAGAAAAGTAAAATTGGTACGATTGGAAACACTTCAAGCTGAATTTGATATCATTTGAATGAAGATGTTGAAACTATTGAAAACTTTTTCAATTGTGTTATATTAATTCTTAATTAATCGAGATCAAGACCAAAGAGTGGTTGAAAAAAATCCTTAGAAGCATGACTAGAAGATATGAGCATATCGTTGTAGCAATTGAAGAATCCAAAGATTTGTCAACTCTCTCCATCAATAACTTAATACAATCTCTTCAATCTCATGAGCTTAGATTGAAGTAATTTGATTCTACTCCTTAAGAAGAAGCTTTTCACATACAAACCTCTTCAGGAGGGAGATCTTGTGGAAGAAGAGGTGAACGTGGCGTGGTAGAGGAAATGGAAGGTCCAACAACTTAAAAACTTCAGAGTCAGAGAGAAGAGACAAGCAAGCTTCTTCAAATAGATGGAAGAGAAGAAGTTTAAGTAGAGGAAGAAGCATAAGGGTCGTGGAGATTTTTCTCATACAATGTTTCAATTGTCGATGTTATGCGCATTTTCAAGCAAACTGTTGGCCCAAGAAAACTAATTCTAAGACTAGATTTGGTGTATACCAAAATGGCATCAAATATACTTGGGATATTGATAGGCCTCCAATATTTAAGAAATATATGAGAAGAAGAAAAAGAGAAGGGAATGAGTGAAAAATGTAAATGGGGGGAGGGAATAGTTTGTTATTTGTTGAGGTGAGTTGTTATTCTAATTAGTTATTTGTGGAGCCGGTTGTTAGAGGGAAGGGGTTATAAATAGTCCCTTAAGGGGAATGGTAGAGGATCAAGAAATTTCTTCTGAATTGTGTAGCTCTATGAGCTTGTGAGGGAGGGAGTTCTCGGCTTCCTTGGTCATTTGTGGCCTAAAAGTAAATATATAAACTGGGTGTTATCATTTTGGTATCAGAGCCATCGGTCTATGGGATGGTGAAGAACAAAATGGAGGCTCGAGTTTCAGCAATCGAAGAGCAACTTACCTCGTTACAAGTAGGTAGGGAAGCTCGGGTGGATCAACGATTCATAGAGTTACAGCAGGTGACGGAAAATTCTTTGGCAGCAAGGTTCTAAGCTATGGGCGAGACATTAGAGCAGAAGATGCTATTGGCATTGAAGGCTTGGTTAAGGAAATGAGGTACCAAGGATGACGGAGGAAGATCAGCTTCGACAGAACGCACCATGACTGATAAAGGAAAACAGCCGATGGGAGGAGAACCAGTGGGGAGTTCGACAAAAAAGGAAAGAAGAGACGTACCTCTATTTGATATGCGACTGAGGAAGTTGGAAATTCCTATTTTCAAGGGAGAAATTGGGGGAGACCTGCTTGGATGGTTTCACCGAGTGAAGCGGTACTTTTTCGTCAACCGTGTAAGCACCTAATTGGTAAGCACGTTCAAAAGCTTTAAGCGAATTAGTATTAATAATCGCATATTGTAAATTAGAAAAAAAAAAAGGAAAACTAAAAAAGGAACAGGACAAAAAACAAAAAAAAAAAAAAAAAAGAAAAGAAATTAGAATTTGAAAAGAAGAAAAGAGAAGAAAAAGAAAAAGAAGAAGAAAGGATAAGGATGGAGTCGCAGTTATAACTTCCCATTGGACAGAAAATGTTGCCGACTTCTTTCTACTCATTTCCAAACTCAATTCTATGTTATTTTTCAGTTGCACATCGTGGAGAGGTTGAAGAAAAGTCCTAGGGCAATTTCGTGCAAGGTTTTGGCCGATTTCATGGTAAAACTGAAGCTGAAACAGAAGCTTCATCTGCTGTCGCACAGCTTGAACCAGGTCTGGTGTTTGGTGAATATCGAGCTGAAGAGATTAAATTTTGGGTTGAAATTTTAAGGTTAGTAATTTAACTCAATTTTGAACAACTTTTATGAAGGATACTTGAGTTGAAATGGATTGGAAACATGCAAACTTTTAGCTGGAAGTTACTGATACGAATTTTCTGTGCAATCTAGAGTAGCGCGGAGAAAACTTGCAATATCTGACGAACCAAGACGAGTTAAGCCACAAAATTTTGAGGTAAGCTAGAAAACATGTTTCTCTACAAGTTTGTAGAAGGAAAAAAGTTCTAAATCTGGCTGGAAATATGACTTTGAATCGACAGAAGTGAGAACAAACAGGAAAGGAGGAAACTCTGCTGTTGGGTATGGTTTGGAAGCAGGTAACGCTGAGGAATTGGAGCGTGAGTAGCGACACTAGTCTCGCTGGTCGTGCAAAGAAGGTTTTTCTCTCACAAATCTCGCTGGCTCTCGCTCGATATCGCTCCTTAGGTAGTCTTGGTGGTCTCGCTTATGCTAGTGTCGCTAGTGCCGTGACCTGTTGTGTAATTTCGTTAGTAAACTCACTAGTAAGGTGAAATCTTGTTGGCAATCTAGATGTGACATAGAATCTCGCTTATTATTTGTACTTTAGGAAAGAAAGGGAGTCTCTGTGGTGAATCATGATTTGAGTTTAAGTATGCACATTTAATGATCATGTAAAGGAAGTTAAGGAAAACGTAACGTGAGAAATGTGTATTTACAGGCCAAGAAGAGCTCGGAAAGGCATATAATCCGCTTAGGGCCTAAGGACAAGTTGTGAGTGACACTTTTCTTTCTTTGAAAACTAAATTTATTGAAAATGTTTAGTTTGGTTTTTCTTATGAGATATGGCTTTGAGATGAACTGTTTTCTTGAAAAGCATGATGTTTGATGATATTGTTCACAAGGCATGTTTTATTCGTTTCTATAAGATGTTGAATGGCATGTTTTGAAATGTTGTTTATCATGATATATTTGATTTTCATGAAAGATTTTCATGTGAACTATTTACGTATAATATTGGTTTCTAAAATGTTTTAGAGGAGTCTCAATGCTGAAGGACATGAGAAGGCATGTGAGTTTCCCCGGGACCCAGTACTGAAGGACTCGTAGAAGGTACTTGGGCAACCCGCCATATTTCTATGTGCACATAGAGGTTGTGACGTTGGGTGTGTTGAGTCTTGCTCCACCCCAACTAAGGATTGTTATCAACGTTGAGTGCGTTGAGTTTTACTCCGCCTTAGCTAAGGATGTTTTCGACGTCGTGCGTTGAGTCTTGCTCTGCCCTGACTAAAGGAAAGTTATGAGAATGAATTGTTTTTCATATACGATCATTTTGGCATGAACATATGTGATTTGTTTACATTGTTGAAATTATGATTTTACAGAAATGATTATTTGAATCATGTTTACGTTTATGGCGTTATTATGATTTTAACATGCCTGTTTTCGAACAAATGATAGTTTTACAAAATTAGTCACTCACGGGGCTTTTAGCTCACGTTTTCCATGTTTTCTTTTTCTCCTAGGTAGCAAGGACGTTCCTGGTGCATTGCCTACTCCAACTCGCCCTGCTTAAGCTTTGAGTTTCCAAAAATAGTTTATTTTCTTGTTGTTGTACATGTAAATAACTTAACATTGGTGACATGTAGATTTAGTTGTTTATAAGTGGGTTATGAGAGAGTATGTTATAAAGGGTACTGGGTACAGGAAGGATTATTATATTATGATCATGCGTTAATATGGCTCAATTCTATGAATGTATCCGTATGAAATGTTTGTGCAGGAAGTTATGTAAGATGGGGCAATATGCGTCACAAGAGGGATGATGTATATTGTCTTCACATCTCCTTTCAGGTTAAGTAGGTAATCCGGGAGGGGGTGTGACAAACCGGCTGTCGAAGAAGGATAAGCTAGACGCCCGGTGTTATGTCTCGAAGGCGAAGCGTTGGAATGGCATCAATGGGAGGAGGAGAGGAATCCGATGACATCGTGGGCGGACTTCAAAGAACAACTATTATTGTGATTTCTATCGGCGAAGGAAGAAGATCGGAGGGCGCAATTCTTCAACCTGAAGCAGGACGGCACAGTGTGAGCGTATAGGCGAAGATTCGAGCAACTCTCGAGGCCATTAAAGGATCTGTCGGAAGCTACCTTGGAGAGCAAATTCGTTAGCGGACTCAAGGAAGAAATCCAGATGGAGATGAGGATGTTTAGTCTGGTGGGCCTCAAGCCCAAAATGCGCATGGCCTAACTAATCAAAGACATGGAGGAGGCCCGACAACTCAAGTGGGGCGGAAACCCGAGTCCAGAAAGTAAACGGAGCAGGTCAAACCCGACTCAAGCGAAATCGACAACTATGATCGCCTCCAGCCCGAGTTCGATGACAGCCCGCACGATTACTCTCAACCCTACTCTCAACCCGACTCGTAATTCTGTTGTTTCTTCAAACACAGTCAATTTTCGCGACACTAATGGTAAGACTTTTTCGGCAGGAAGCTTTCGCAGGTTGATGGATAGCAAATTGCAAAGTAGAAGGGAGAAAGGGCTCGCTGCGATGAAAAGTATACGGCGGGTCACCGTTGTAAGAAGAAGGAGTTGAATCTTTTTATCCAACACGAAGTCAACGGCGAAAGAGTGGAAGAGGAGATCGACGTTGACGCTATTAGAGAGGAGGAGACGATGCCGGCCACGCTGGAGACATTGGACGTCGAAATAGAGGCAGCCGAAACAGGGGTGTTAACTTTGAATTCTTTGGCCGGGCTAGATTCACCAAAAACAATGAAGTTGCAAGGGACTGTGGGCAATAAGCAAGTGGTTGTACTAATTGACAGCTGCGCATCACACAATTTCATTGACGAATCACTGGTAACATCGTTGAATCTACTGCAATCACCAATGTCAAGCTATGGGATAATGCTAGGTACTGGACAATCCGTTCGAACAACCGGAATTTGTAAAGGTGTTGTTCTAAATCTCCCAAACTTAACAATTGTTAATGATTTCTTTCCTTTATCGTTGGGTAGTGCGGATGTAATCTTGGGAGTACAGTGGTTGATGACGCTGGGAAAGGTTGAATGTGATTGGAGTACGTCAGAGATGCAATTTCGAGTGGGTGAATGGAACATAAAACTCCAGGGAGATAGAAGTGTAATAAAGTCACAAATTTCTCTGAAATCTATGATGAAGCAGGTGAGAGGGGAAGGAGTGGGGATACTACTGGAACTCAATGCAATCTAGACCCAGGAGAACAATCGGATGAAGGGAACTCAAGACGTTCGCCCAGAAATTCGTGAGCTCTTGCAGAAATTCCAGTCAATTTTTAGACCCATTGACGAATTACCACCAGCAAGGCGCCACGATCATGCTGTTACGTTAAAACCAGAAGAGGGACCTGTCAATGTCTGTCTGTATCGATATCCCCAATTCCAAAAAGATGAGATTGAACGCTTGGTTGCAAAAATGTTGACGGCAAGAATAATCCAGCCGAGTACAAGCTCATTCTCAAGTCCCGTGCTCTTAGTCAAGAAGAAAGATGGAAGCTGGAGATTTTGTATCGATTACAGGGCCCTCAACCATATTACTGTGCCAGATAACTTCCCGATACCAGTGGTAGATGAATTGCTAGATGAGTTAACATGTGTGACGATATTTTCGAAAATCGACCTCAAGTCTGGGTACCATCAAATACGGGTTCAGCTCGAAGATGTGCATAAAACGGCGTTCCGAACACATGAAGGGCATTATGAGTTTCTGGTTATGCCATTCGGACTACGGAATGCCCCGTCAACGTTCCAATCCATCATGAACGATATTTTACGACCATACCTCCGGAAGTTCGTCCTTGTCTTCTTTGATGACATTCTCATATATAGTTCTTCTTTGCAGGAACATATGGAACATCTATCCACAGTGTTGCACGGATTGTCTGACAATAAATTGGTGGCCAATTTGAACAAATGCACGTTTGCGACGTCCTCCATTGAGTATCTTGGTCACGTAATCTCTGCAGAAGGGGTGGCGGCAGACCCAAAGAAAATCGAAGCAATGACGCAATGGCCTGTGCCCACGATAGTAAAGCAACTAAAGGGATTTCTGGGCTTAACTAGATATTATCGTAAGTTTGTAGCCGGATATGGGTCGATTGTCCACCCTCTTACACAACTGCTGAGGAAGGATAAATTTGGATGGAATGAGGCCACTCAATCTGCCTTTGATACACTCAAACAGGCAATGGTGGAGGTGCCAGTCCTAGCGCTACCAGATTTTAAGCAATCATTTGTGGTGGAGACCGATGCATCTGGCGTCGGAGTTGGTGCGGTTTTAATGCAAAACGGGAGACCGTTGGCGTATTTTAGTCAGGCGTTACCACTCACTCATCAGTTGAAGGTAGTATACGAATGGGAGTTGATTGCCATAGTCCTAGCGGTGCAGAAATGGCGGCCATATCTCTTGGGACGTAGGTTTATGGAACGTACCGACCAAAAGAGTTTGAAATTCCTGTTGGAGCAGCGGATCATTGTAGGAGACTATCAAAAGTGGATAGCCAAGTTGATAGGATATGACTTTGAGATCGAATACAAAAAGGGATTAGAAAATACGGCAGCCGATGCTCTATCTCGATTGCCCACCCTTGTCGAATTATCGGCCTTCAGCTGTGTAATTGGAGTTAATACAGCAGTTTTTGCATCTCAGGTTGATCAGGATGAACGATTACGGGAGATTCGAAAGACAATTCAAGATGGGGGCCAAGTTCCACCGGGGTATTCAGTGAAAGGTGAGTTGGTGATGTATAAAGGTAGAATCGTGCTGCCGCCAACTTCGCCTACCATTCCGCTTTTGTTGCAAGAGTTCCATAATAACCCAATAGGGGGTCACAATGGGGTGGTCAAAGTTTATCAAAGGATCAAGAAGGAATTTTTTTGGCCCGGGATGAAAGCATCAGTACGTGCATTTGTAGAAGATTGCTCAGTCTGCCAACAGGCCAAGTACATGTCGATGGCACCCGCAGGGTTGTTACTACTGCTCCCTGTGCTGCAGATGATCTGGGAGGATATCTCAATGGACTTCATTGACGGATTGCCCCGTTCAGAAGGGTACAATTCTATCCTCGTTGTCGTGGATCGGCTTTCAAAATACGCGCACTTTATCCCGCTTAGGCACCCTTACACAGCAGTGATGGTTGCTTTGATATTTATTAAAGAGATTGTCCATCTTCATGGTATCCCTAAGAGCATCGTATCTGATCGAGATAAGGTTTTTACGAGCCTTTTTTGGAAGAACTATTTCGATTGATGGGCACTCACTTGAAGCGAAGTACGGCCTACCATCCTCAGACGGATGGGCAAACAGAAGTAATGAATCGAGGATTGGAAGCCTACCTACGTTGTTTCACGATGCAGTCCCCGGTCAAATGGGCAAAATGGTTAGCGTGGACAGAATACAATTATAATACATCTTATCACACGTCGTTAAAGATGACCCCGTATGGAATAGTTTATGGTCGATCAGCACCAACGCTACTGTCTTATGATCAAGGCACAGCGGCAGTTGATGCTGTGGACTTCTTACTGCGAGAAAAAGATGAGATGTTAAGAGAATTGAGAGTCACTCTTGAACAAACGCAATAGCGGATGAAACGCTTGGCAGACGCTAAGCGACGGGAAGTAGAGTATGCGGTTAATGACTGGGTCTACATTAAATTGCGACCTTACAGACAGAGCACATTATTCATACACAAACATCCCAAACTCGCTCTGAAATTCGTCGGGCCCTTTCACATTATCGATCGGATCGGGCCAGTAGCTTACAAACTGGATCTGCCACCTAATGTTAATTTTCATCCAATGTTCCATGTGTCTCAACTTCGTAAGGTGGTCGGTTCTGTCTTGCCCAAGTTTTCGGTACCACCTACACTACAAGTCCACGACCCTCCATCCATTCAACCAGCAGCTATTTTGGGGGTTCGGCGTGTCGGATCTACCATAACCTCACTAATGGATTTCGAAGTATTAGTGCAATGGGATGGACTTGCAGTAGAAGACGCAACATGGGAGAACAGGCAACAAATCATCTCTCAATTCCCACACTTTCACCTTGAGGACAAGGTGGTTTTTTGGGGGGCGGGTAGTGATAGGCCTCCAATATTTAAGAAATATATGAGAAGAAGGAAAAGAGAAGGGAGTGAGTGAAAAATGTAAATGGGGGGAGGGAATAGTTTGTTATTTGTTGAGGTGAGTTGTTATTCTAATTAGTTATTTGTAGGGCCGGTTGTTAGGGGGAAGGGGTTATAAATAGTCCCTTAAGGGGAAGGGTAGAGGATCAAGAAATTTCTTCTGAATTGTGTAGCTCTATGAGCTTGTGAGGGAGGGAGTTCTCGGTTTCCTTGGTCATTTGTGGCCTAAAAGTAAATATATAAACCGGGTGTTATCAGATATCTCTCATCTTACATCGAAAAATCTTCTAGTAATTCTTAGTTGAAGCTGAAAAACAACAAAATTCCTTCTAAAGCTTCCCTTCCCCTTCAACAATGCACTTCGAAATATTGGACAATGGAATTTGAAAGCAGTAGCACTCAACACTCCTTACTTGTAAAACATCCTCTATACTCTCTCATACATACTGGATAGAATCTAATTCCACATTTCATCGGAGTCAGTAAAAAGTTGCTATATCCTTTGCTAATTAAGGTGCATTTTTCTTCCCTAAATCCCCAATCAAGAGTCCTCCATTTCAACTAGTAGAAACAGTCTCCCAAATTACCAAGCGACTTAATTTTTCTTTAGTACCCCCATTTTAGTTCTTGAATGAAATTCTTTCCAAATTCAATATCACCTTCCTTTTTTGTTGTGTTTTTCAATTTATACTTGAAGCCTCAAGGACAAACCAATGGATAGCTAGAGAATATAAATTGTATTAAATCCGACAATAATAAATGGATATAGAGAAACCTCAAGTTACAAGTCATACCTAGAGCATAACTTGAGGCCTGAATCCAAAATTATAATCAAAGTTCCTCATAAACACAAGAGGCATAAAACATAAACACAAGATGCAGGGTGGATTTTGCTGGATGCTTTACTTCTTTATGGGCTACGTGATTTATTGTGGAAATGTTTTCCTTTTCAAAAGGTATTTATGGTTGTGCTTGTGACCAAGCTAAGGTTGTTTTCATTTAGAACATTCAAAAAATTTGTGTGGTTTCTACTATGTGGCCATTCTTTACTATTCAAACTATGAACTGTATCTGTTATTCCGCTGTGCAAAATGTGAAGGAATTTTTCTTGAATCAACGAGCTCTTCTTCGTCTCAAGGGGAGCTTGAGACGTTAATTGCATGAGAGGATTCCCGGTTTTAGGGGGAGCCTAAACCATTGCCAACTTAGGGGGGAGCCTAAGTTATTCTCGTGGGGGGTTTTTACAAGTGATTGGAAAGATATTTTTAAAAAGAGAGGGAGTCTCTTACAATACGAACTGCTGAAGGAATTCTTCTTGAATCGACGTGCTCTTCTTTGTCTCAAGGGAAGCTTGAGACGTTAATTGTGTGAAGGGATTCCCAGTTTTAGGGGGAGCCTAAACCATTGCATACTTAGATGGGAGCTTAAGTTATTCTTGTGGGGGGTTTTCACAGGTGATTGGAAAGATATCTTCAAGAAGAAAGGGAGTCTCTTACAATACAGAGTGCCGAAGTGTCTGTCAATAATATTCAACAACTTAAGGTGAGCTTAAGTTCTGTTTAGAGAAGATGTCTCGCATCTAGGGGGAGCCTAGGTGTTTAGCAAGTTAGGTTATGCAAGAATCACTGTAGAAGTCATTACTTTACAAATAAGTACTTCGTTGTAAACGTTTAACTTATTAATATTAGTGGATTATCTTTCTAGACCACACTATCCCCTAGACGTAGGTGGATTTCACCGAATTGGGATAACCTCTGTTTGTTCATTCTTGATTTATTGTTTATTATTCGTCTATTGTCTCTAAATTAGCCAGGACATCTTCGGTGACATTTGTGAATTGTGTGACGAGTCATATCAAAATTTACAATTGGTATTAAAGCAGGTACCTTTATCTCATGTGTATCAATCTTGGATGGAATTAAAGAAGATGGTTCCACCACTTGTCCTCCTATTCTAGATGTGGAACAAATGACTCATATTGGAAGGCTAGAATGATAGCTTTCTTAAAGTCTATTGATCACACAATTGAGAAAGCAATGGTAACTAAATGGACTCCTCCTTAGATTATTGTTCCTAATGTTAGGAATGCCCCTAAGCTTAAAGCCAAATGGATTGATGCTGAGGACAAAGAATCCATAGGGAATTATCGTGCTCTTAATGCTATTTTTAATGGTGTGGATAGAAATATCTTTCGTCTGATTAGCACATGTGTCTCTAGCAAGGAAGCTTGGGACATTTTGGTTGTTGCATACGAGGGAACATCAAGAGTTAAGATGTCTAAATTTCAATTGTTGACTACCAAGTTCGAAAATTTGAAAATGCTTGAAGGTGAAACAGTTGCTTAATTTAATGTTTTTTTATTTGACATTGCTAATGAATCATTTACCCTTAGGTGAGAAGACTCAGAAGGAAAACTGGTTAGAAAAATTCTTAAATATTTGCCGAAGAGGTTTGACATGAAGGTGACTATCATTGAAGAAGCACAGGATATTTCAACTATGAAAGTTGATGAGTTGTTCGGATCCTTACTTACGTTTGAAATGCCTCTCGACAAAGTTTTGAAGCATTTTAAAAATAGATCTAGGAATTATGTGCCTCGGAATGTTAAAGCAAATGGAGCCTCATCCGAGAAACTAAAAAAATCTCAAATTCAGAAGAAGGATGTTGACAACTCCAGCATAAGTGATCAAAATAAATACCATTTTTGTTGTAGGGAATGTGAAGGTTTCAGTCACTATCAGTCTGAATGCCCCAATTTCCTTAAACGACGAAGTAAGAACAAAGTATTATCTTTGTTTGAAGAAGATTTTGAAGATAGCAGTGAATTTGAAGATGTTAAAGCTCTTGTCAACAACATTACTAAGGACATTCATTTGTGCAAAAGTCAAGAAGAAGATTATAGTGGCTGTGGTGTAGAAGAAGATATGCTTGAATCAATTGAAAAGTCTTACCGTATGTTACATCAACAATGGCTTGAGGATGTAAAAGTCCTGGATGTTCAAAAAGAAAGAATAAGACTCTTCTTACGAACAATCATAGACTCACGACCATTGTCTCTGAGCTTAAATGCGAATTGAACACATTAAAAAGTGAATTGGAATTTGTGCATAAATCCCTAAAGATGTTGAATTCTTGAACGAATGATCTTGATAAGATTTTGTGTCAAGGTAAGAACTATAGTGATCTAACAGGTCTTGGATACTCCGGAATGAAGAGAAGAGTTGATGATCAACCTATTTATAAGGGAAAAGGAAAAATTACTATTGGGTGTGATCAGAAGCAGATGTTTGCACCCTTATTCTCAACATTTGCTAAAACATCCTTTTACAAGATTGTAAACTATGCCAAGACGATATGGGTGTGTCATCACTATTGTAAAAATGGTCACATTAGACTTTATTGTTTTAAATTGTATAATGTTTATAACCATTTATCTCGGTCATCTTCTTCTCAAGTCAGGAAAGGCTCTGGTCAAAAGTCTTTAACCCCTCAGTTGAAATAGGAGTAGCGTGTAAAAACGAGAGCACAATGCAATGTGGTCCTTACATCTCTTTGATCCTTCCCAAAAAAATGATTGGTGCTTTGACAGTGGAAGCTCCAACACATGACTGGAGAAAAGAATTACATTACTGACCTCAAGTCTGTGGAACTTGGCCAAGTGTCTTTTGGTGATGGTGCAACTACAAAGATCATTGGAAAAGGAAAACTAAAGTATCCTGGTCTTTCATTGCTTGAAGATGTATTGCTTGTTGATGGACTTTCTACTAATCTTATCAGCATAAGTCAATTGTGTGACCAATGTCTAAATGTTAGCTTCTCTAAAGACAAATGGCTTGACACAAATGATGCCAAAACTACCATCATGACAAGTACACGATATGTTTATAATTGTTACTTGTGGACAGCTGATGTTGCAGATCATGTTTATAACATCTCCAAACACAATGAAACTATGTTCTTGCCAAAATACTTGCTCAAGTTAGTCCTTGTTCTATTAAGAAAATTATATCAAAAGAAGCTATATTGGGAATACCTTGTCTTCTGTCAAAAGAAGGAACTCTGTGTGGTGATTATCACGATAGAAAACAAAACGAAGTTGCTCCCAAGAAACTTACTTAACTGCTCATTGATTGTGCTCTCAAACTTCTTCGTATGAACTTACTGGGTTCTATTTCAATTGAAAGTATTGGAGATTTTTATGCATATGAAGGAAACCAACATAAATTTTCTTCTCAACAAAATGGAGTAATGGCGAGTAAGCATCATCTTCTTTTGGAGATGGCTCTTAATATGATGCAACACATTAAACTTCTACCGTATCTCTTATGGATTGAAACAATCTTTACCAATTGTCTTTCTCTTAAACTTCTATCGTATCATCATCTTCGTCAAGAGGTGGCTCTTAATTGTCATATTTCAAATTGTCTTTCTCTTAAACTTTGGTATGTGTGCCCAATTTATGAAAAATGGAGGGAGAGGAAATCTAATTATGTCAATTATTTCCATATATTTGGCAGCACATGCTATATTCAAAAAGATGATGATGGGACAACTTTTAAAGAGATGTCTCAGAAGATGGTGAAACATTTTATCAGACATATGTAGATTGCTTTTGAAATGAGAATTGACTTATAGTTACTAAAGATGTTTGATCAAGTAAAAAAGAAGAAAGTTTTCATGAAGAATGCTTCCACTCCACCTATCGCCTATGATGTTCGATTGCCTTGCCTTTCTTTCTCTCTCGGTGGTATCGTCAATGTGAATTCATGTGTTAACAAGAAGAGAATTGACTCGATGAAAAACAAGAAAATTGGGAAGCAAATGTGTGATGTTAGACATGTTATTATGACCATTGAAGACCTTACATGTCATGTCACTGAGTCCATTGGGTATGTCTCTATAGATACTTCAAATCAATTCACTGCCTCTCTCAGAAAACCTGAAAGCAATACATCTACTATGATACCAAGTATTTCTCTAGAGAAGTCTAGAAATGTGACTCCTCTTAACTTGCATATGAGTTATGAAGAAACTAGGGTTATGTATGCTGTCTTTATATATGTTTGTGCCTAACAGCTATTTGTCTTTAAAATAATAATAATAAACAATACTGTTTACTTTTAATCTCCACTATTCATTTTACTTTTTGATCAATCCAATGGCCCAAATTAAATCAACTTTTTACCCCACTTCCCTCTCTTTTTGAACTTCATCTTTTCCAAAATTTCCTCAACTTTTACAATCATAAAAAAATAGCAAAATGTCATCATTGTTGCTCTCTCTCCAAGCTCTCAACTTTATATTATTTTCATCTTATTCTTGACAGAAGTTCTTGTATTGTGAGGATAAAAGTTAGTGAGCCAAATTTATATATCCACTTTATTTAAAGAGTTCATTGTGTGTATTTGAAGTTTAAAAAACATTGTAACGGTTAGATCCTAATCGGTGGAAAGGATCAGGTTTACTCTTGAACTCGAAAAGGGAGCAAGGTAGCAGTTCGACTCTCATCCGTGGAAAGAGTCAAAGTCGATTTTTAATCGAAATCCCAAGAGGCACTTGAAAAAGCAAATGTAGGTTGAGTTTGATCGAACTACTATAAAAATCATGGTGTCTTTGTGACACCCTAACCTTTGACCTAGTTGCTTAAGAGACATAAAAAGAAGAAACTAGGGAAAATGGTAGAAACTTGGATCACAAGCCTGTGTAGTTAGAAAAATTTTGAGGCAGAAAATCTGGGCTCGTGAAGTTAGCCCCAGTTTAGGGGGCACTAGGCATTGAGATGAAGAGGAGGAAGAAAAGTAAATGTGCCAACTTGAGTTTTGGGTTAAGAGTGCGCCATAGGTGAGTTTGGTAGAAAATCATGTTAAACGATTTTTGTTGTCTTGGACAACAAGGTGGCCTATCAGCTAAGGAAATCTTCAAGTGTCACAACTATGCTTTGAAAACTTAACTATGCTATGAGAAGTCTAGACTTGGACACATAGCTTGGGAAAAAAAGAGAGGAAATTTCACTAAGTGTTAAAGAAGGAAGAGTTGGAAGCATAGTTGGGAGCTAGTTGTGTGTTGGACACATACTTGGGAGGAGAACCACCATGTTTGTAACACCCCCATCCTAGATATTTATATATATATCTATATCTTTACCTAGGAGTGAGTGTTACCTAGTCTGTATTCTATTAAATACTGTTATATATGCATTTCTATATCATAACCAGCTGGCAAAATGCTTAGCCTTTACAACAGTTATGCAAAAATTTCCTGATAAGATAACATCATAAGTAAGATTTAAAAGGCTATGTTTAAAGTTTACAAGTATGCCTGGTGATCCTCACAAATGCCACTCAAAATAAGTACAATTTCTACAAGGGATGGAGTTTACAAGTTCCCAATTACAAAATTCTAATTTGGCTCAGACGATTCTTGATGGTAGGCTAGGCACCCTGAACACACTCGCTACCTGGAAAGAAAACATCAGAGAAACAAGAATCTATGAGCTACAATGCTCAGTGACTAACTAAAGTATAAACTCAATAAAGACATAACTACAATCATTTGTATGAACTGCTTGATCATGCTTCATATCATGCTTCATAAACTTGTAAATAACTATAACTTGTAAATAACTATCATTACGTAAATGGATATCTTTTCATTGAACCTTTGTTGAGGCGAAGCGAACTCAATGCACCCAACATCAATAAGCCTTAGCTGTGTGGAGTAATCTCAACACATTAGCGTCAGATGCCTTTTATCCTGCTTATAAATCTGTCTGATCTCGGGCTGCCCGTGTACCTTCTTATGTCCTTCGGTACTAGGGTCCCAGGGAAATACTCAATCACCGTCTTTATATCCTTTGCTAAGAGCTTTATATAAATACTAGGGCTACCCATATGGCTTCACATGTCCTTCAGCATTAGATCCTAATAGAATCTTTCTAGAGCACTAACTTGCACATCACATTTATCATAATTTAACAATAATCATAATATCTCAGACTTCATAAAATACTAGGGCTGCCCATATGCCTTCACTTGTCCTTCAGCATTGGGTCCCATTCGAATCTTTCTAGTGCATAGACATGCACAATACATTTATCATAAATTAACTATAATCATGATATCTCAGAATTCTCAGAACATTCATCTAGCAACTAGCTTGGTAAAACTTAGAACATTATCTGATACATTATCAAGCTCTATCTCACATATAAGATATGTGCTAGTTTCATACATAGAAGTACACTTCAACTCATGCTTCAAAAGTATTATTAACCATATAGAAAATAGTATTCAAGTTAAGCTTATCTCAAACCATAAAGTCACTCACGACTTATTCCAGGCTCCGAGCGGATTATACGCTTTCCCTAGCTCCTCTTGACCTGTAAACACACCTTTTTCGTGTTAGACATTTCTAATATTCCTTTTTATATTCTCTATGTTTGCTTAAATATCTCAAACATGGGTTTTCATCACTAGTCCCTCTCTTGTTTACAACTTATAATAATGAGCGAGATTCACAGATATCAGCGAGATTATTAGATTAAACTACTTATAACCATGTGGCATCAGCAATACCCAGCTTTCGCGAGACTAGCGATATTACCTTAACAAGCGATACTCAGCGAGAGTCAGCGAGAGTTGTGAGACGCAAGGCCCCTTTGCGTTACCAGCGGCACTTGTTTTGCTGATCACCCTCCAACTCTTTAGCGATACTTCTGTCCTAGCGACCCCCCGATGGTCAGTGATTTCTTCTTTCTTTTCTAACCCGTTCTCAAAACTGCTAAACATCGAAATCCAGCCAAAATCAGAACTTTCTCTCTTCTACAAACTTGTAAAGAAGTGAGCTTTCTAACTAACCTTGAGATTCCAAACCCTAACTTTTCTTCGTTTGAGAACTATCCTGGAATAACTCCAGCTGCCTCGAATCAACTAGCAGCTCATGTAGTAGCTCAACTCCGAATGCTTCTTCCTAAAATTTAACATACTCTTGCTCAAATTTGGCTTAAACATCCTTTACAGGAGTTGCTAAGAATTAACTCACTCACCTTTACAATTTTTGCCCTAGCTTCGACTTCCCCAGCTCACTCTTCTTCAAACACCGAATGATGTCTAGATTATCGTCAACAGTCAAGCTTCTGGTTCCAGCTTCAGTTTCACCATGGAATTGGTTCCTACTTAACTTCGACATAAATAGTTTCTTCCACCTCTCCTCATTGTTCTTTTGTGAAAAGGGGTAAATCTAGGTTCGAAATATGTCTAAAAGTGTTTATTTAGTCGGCGTACTTACTTATATATATACCACCGACTCACCAGTACGGCCACCACCTTCTTACTTAGGTTGGCCGACGCAACCTTCCATGCAAAACTTCAGCAACACATAGCTTAAACTTGCTGTTTTACAATTGTTCAACACCCAGTCGCCGGATAGCCGATTAACGCATGATCCTCTCGGCCACTCTTCTAATGTACCAACACATACCAACCTTCAACGCATACTGGCTTCCAACGCCTCGTGGCCATCAACGCCTGGCGGCCTTCAACGCTTGGCGGCCTTCAACGCCTGGTGGCCTTCAACGCCTAGTGGCCTCCAACGTTTTGTGGCGTCCAATCATGTGTCCATGCCGAGCTACCTTTTTCAACGCCTCGTGGCTTCCAACATATTCTCAACGCGTAGCCCCACTAACGCATGGTCAACACTTAGCCACTTTTGCTCCCACACTACTCAGCCAACTTTTTCTAATTACTGCCCATTTCATAGTTTCTTCTTAACTTGCCAACTCCCCAAATTTCAGGTAGAGGCTTACAGCGTTTCTCTACTGCATACTACCCGGCATTAAAGTCTCAAATGCATACTTCTATGCGTTTGTTCCTTACCGCATAATACCATGCGTCTGCCTTAATTACATACCGTCATGCGTTTTACCTTTATCATGCGTTTCCTTCGTCTCTACCATGCGTCCAACATGGTTTTCCACTAAGTATGCGTCCAACTTCACTTACCTCTCAGCTATTCTTTTTTAACCCTGCCCATCACTTGATGAGGTTTCCTTTCTTTCAATAGGTCTTACTTCTAAGCTTAAAATCATGGTTGCGTTCTCCTGATCTGTTTATCCTACACAGTAGAATTCTCAACTTCAAGAATTACTTTGATTCCAAGATTCAGAATTCACTCAACGCAATCTTTCTATCAAATCCTTCTAATTCAAATTTCATCTACGACCTATGTAAACTAACACTTGAGCATAACCGCTCTTGTCCTACTTCTTTCTTTTATAGGCTCTTCCACGAAATGGTCTTCGAAGGAGGGTGTGACAATGTTGAATGCATGGTTAGTAAGTATGGACGCATAATGACCTTGATTTTGGAAGGAAATTGGTTAAGTGTTGAAGTGTTGGAAGGAAACCAAGGTCTTGGGAAGAAGGGTGATCACATGGAGCAAAGTTGAAGGAGAAATCTCATCTCACCTAGAGTTGGATGCATAGGCCAATCTTCTAGGAAGAATTGGCTAAGTGTTGGATGATTTGGAAAGTTGAGAAGCAACCCTAAGGAAGGAAAAAGATGGGTTGGACGCATACTTGGGAAGTTGTTTGGAAAATGGCTAAGTATGGAAGGCATAGGAGAAAAAAGTTGGGAGCATAGACTTAGGAGATACATCATAGACGCATAGGTGAGGAAACCAAGGAGACTGTGGGGCCATGTTGAGATTCTTGGACGCATGGATCAATAAAAAAAAGGGTGGTGGACGCATACCTAAGGAATTTGGAGGAAACTAAATGCATAGTAAGCTATATGAGTAGAAGTTTGACTAAGCGTGTGATAAGGAGATGACCAACCAAGAGAAAAATAAGGCTCAACAAGCTCAAACCAGCTCAAGTGAAGAGGAAAATAATCAGTATGGATGACATATTCCTTTGGCCATAATCAGTATGGATGACATATTCCTTTGGCCATAAGTAATGTTGCCAAGTTTGTAATGCTCTTACCAAAGCATACAACTCTTTGTCATAAGTTGGATAGTTCAAAGCAGCACCATTCAATTTCTCGCTAAAATACATAATGGGCTTTTGTTCCTGCATTAAAACTACTCCAATTCCTATTCCACTAGCATCACATTCAATTTCAAATATATTTTCAAAATTAGGAAAAGACAACAAAGGTGTAGAACTTAATTTTTCTTTCAAATCATTAAATGCCCATTCTTGAGATTCTCCCCATTTGAAAACAAGATGTTTTTTAACCATCTTATTTAGTGGTGCAGCAATGGTACTAAAGTCCTTAATGAACCTCCTATAAAAACTAGCTAAGCCATGAAAAGACCTAACTTCACTAGCATTTTTAGGTTGTGGCCATTCTTTGATTGCTTTAACTTTCTCACTATCAACTTTAATACCATTGGCAGAAATAACAAATCAAAAAAAATTAATCTTATCTAGACAAAAAGCACACTTTTTTAGATTGGCAAACAATTGAGCTTTCCTTAATGCAATCAAAACATTCCTAACATGCTCCACATGTTCTTCTAAAGACCTAAAATAAATCAAAACATCATCAAAGTAAACTAATACATATTTTCCTAAATATTCACGCAAAATATGATTCATGAGACGTATAAAAGTACTAGGTGCATTGGTAAGACCAAAAGACATAACTAACCACTCATACAATCCATGCTTGGTCTTAAATGCAATTTTCCGTTCATCACCAATTTTCATCCTAATTTGATGGTATCCAAACTTAAGATCAATTTTAGTGAATAAAATAGATCCATGCATTTCATCTAACATATCATCAAGTCTAGGTATAGGATGACGATACTTTACCGTAATCTTGTTGATGGCTCTACAATCCATACACATTCTCCAAGATCCATCCTTCTTTGGAACTAAGATGACAGGAACCGAACAGGGACTTAGACTTTCCTTCACATATCCTTTGGCAAGCAACTCATCAGCTTGCTTTTGAATTTCTTTTGTCTCTGTAGGATTAGATCGATACGCTGGCCTATTTGGAATGATAGCTCCCGGAAGGAAGTCAATTTGATGCTCTAATACCAAATGATAAAAAGAAACTACCTCAATTATGTTTGAGAACTCCCCTTATTTAGGTGAACCCCCACAACGATAATAAGAATAACCCCCAATAAACAAATTTGATAGAGAACCCCAAGAAAGAAATTTGATGGAGAACCCCAAGAAAGCTAAACAAATTTGGCTTGGAAAGAATTGATCAAAGATCAAGAAGAAAGAAGAACTTGTTCTTAACTTCAAGACCTCGAACTCTCCACAATCTAATTGATCAAACTAGATTGAAAGTTCTAAACGTGCATTCAATACACAAGAATACAAAGAAAGCATAAAGCTTGAGTGATAAACTCTATGGAGATTTCATTCAAATTCAAAGTTGTCCCAAAATGTGGAAATTTCAGCCCTATTTAAACTAATTGAAAAGGCACCATGAAAGGTCACAACCTTTCACCAAATTGTCTAAATTCATCTACACCCTTTCAACTACCCTAATAAATATAAATACATGAAATTAAATTGGATACATAGGACATTAAATATATGGATGAATCTAGTTTTTTAGATTCATGATGACTCTTGGGTGTCCAAATGACTCTTGGAGCTTCAAAAGTTTCAACTCTTCATCATTTGCTAAATACTTAGCTTGGATGCAACCATTTAATCCTTCTTGAAGACTTTTAGCTCTAGCTTTTGTCATTGGACCTTGTGGCATAATGATTACCTCATGACTGGGTTGACTTGGAAAGTTCTCTATTTGATTTTCAGCATGAGCTTCATTTGAGCTAGGTTGAGCTTGTTGAGCTTCATTTTCCTCTTCACTTGAGCTGGTTTGAGCTTGTTGAGTCTTATTTTTCTCTTGGTTGGTCAGCTCACTATCAGTGTGCAAACCTTGGGACTTGTTGGACACATACCTCCTAGAGGAGGAGACTTTGGCTAAGTGTTGGACTCCTAGAAGAAGGTTGGATGCATAGGAAGGGTGTTGGATGTATAGAAGGGTCTTGGTAAGGAAATTTGGCTAAGTATAGGAAGATTAGAAGAAGAAAAGAGAACAAAAGAAGGCAAACCCTAGAAGCATCACCATGAATGCATGGTAGGAGGAGATAGGCGCATGGTCGCTATTTCGGAGGCTAGTTTGGACACATGGTTGAGTAATTTTGGTGATAAGTGGCTTCGTTTGGACATAACACTTCATAAGGAGGAGGTGTTGGGATGCATGACAAGAACACCATGCAAGGAGGCACTTGGTTGGATGCATGGGGTGTTCATCATGCATGGTGACATATGGAAGCTAAGTATCAAGCTTGGAGGCAAGATTGGATAACAAGGCTTGCTATCCAACTTCTATAAATAGGACCAAAGGGGAGAAGGAGCTCTCATTCCACCAAAGCACCCTCATTAGAGAGAAGAGAGAAAGAAGATTGAAGAGTTGTGTGAAGCATCCTTGTGTCCAAAGCAAGCCTTGGCGTCCAAAGGTGTTGTTTTCTTATTGACAGAGTGTTGTTCTACGTCCACAAGGTAAGCCAGGCATCTAGAATACCTGATGTGCCACTTCAAGTGTTAACTGCAAGTGTACGGGTCAAGTTATAATATAAGACGGTGAAGTTCGAATATCGTTCCACTGGAGATTCAATTGTGAAGGTTTAAGTTACTCAACTATTCTAGAGTTGAATCAATTTTATTTGAGGATAGGAATTAATATTGTGAGTTAAGGAAAATATAAACTAAATAAGGAAAGTATTAAAGTGAGACACACAAGAGTCAAAGAGAGTTCTAGGGTAGTGAATCTTTGTTTATTTCATCATGCAATATTATAGATTTCATGGATTTTATTATCATTCATATGCCTAAGTCTAGAAACTTAATTCCAAGTTATTTTCTCTCAAAAACAACCATTTCTCATGCAACTCGATTGATCACTAATCTCTTGAAACCAATATAAATTGCATGGCATTAAGAATAGTCTTTAG
Source organism: Citrullus mucosospermus (assembly GCA_030954485.1). NCBI lineage: Eukaryota > Viridiplantae > Streptophyta > Magnoliopsida > Cucurbitales > Cucurbitaceae > Citrullus > Citrullus mucosospermus. Next base: position 14,162,661 of record CM062064.1, read on the forward strand.
CAACTTTTATTGTCAACCTAACTACTCTCGTGATAGGTTAACAACAATTTATTGTTATAGATCAAGTTAAACATACAATCTCTCAGTCATACATCTAACCTAACATGTGAAGATGGTCAATCCACAAGAATTAAACACAATAACAATGAAAAGCATAACCATTCCAACAAAACCATGAAAGTCTACAAGATAAACATGAATTCATAAACACATCAAAACCCTAAGACTAAAGAGTTTTGCCACTCATAACTTGAAGCAACATGTTTAAACAAAATAAACAAAGAAAGAGTGTAAAGAAATGGAAACTCTACTGAAAAGAGGCTCTTGATTGAGGTGTCACCGTCACGATCTCCTTGGCCCTTACGTCGGAATTCAAATGGCACCACAACTAACTAGAACTCTTTTCCTCTTCCTTGCAACTAACTCACTCTTTGAACTCTTTTATAAACTCTCACTCAATTCTCTCCTTCTTGTGGCTATTTAGGCCTATAATTTCGTGCTCTAAATGGTGATTAGGGCTACTGAAAACCTCCGAATTTATAGAATATTTTGCCCAAAAAATCTTTCCAAAAATAAATTTTTTCATTAATGGTAACTTGGCGCTGCGGCGTTGGTCTATAGCGCTGCGGCACTATTGAATTTTTGCAAACGGTGCCGCAGCGCTGTTGGAGAGTGTCGTGGCACTACTGGAGAGCACCACGGCACTGCGACTATCTACCGCAGACCCTACTCTCAGGTTTTAGCGTAGGGGCACTGTCCCAATTTTTGCTATATTAAGTTTTTCTTTTTGTTTTTACCGTGTTCTTGCTTGGTTTTGATCTTTTGGTCTTTTCTTCTAATTTTCCTCATTTTAACCTGAAAAACCACTAGCAAACAAGTGAAATCTAATATAAACTTCCTTAATTTGAGAGGATAGAAAACACTTTTCAAGCCCTTATCAATACCAAGCTACGCGTCCAACTAAGTTATGTGGGAAATTGAAGTGCTGCCTTGCGTCCAGGTTGGTCTTCCCTGTGTCCAAGATCAGTGTCCTGCATCCTAGGTAAGAATTCCAGGCATCCAGAAGGTTATTTTAGGGTTCTAGAAGATTCCTGGCAGCTATTTCTCAGTTCCAAAAACTCAGGGGAAGTTAAGAAGGTTCGAAAACCAAGGCGGAAAAAGAAACCCTAAAGCTTGGAAGCTACTTTCTCTATGAGTGGTTGATTTCCTTTCGTGAGAGAACTAAATTATATTTCTTATGAGTACTTGATAATAGCACGCTTATGAGCTTTTATTTGATAGCATGATGTTGTGATATTATGCGTGCTATGCTAAGGTATCAGATAGCATATCGAGCAGGATCCCATGATGTTGTATGCATGCTAGGCAAGTTATTGAATATTGTATATCGAGCTTTGTTGGATATATGGAGGTTTCCCAATGCTAAAGGATCTTGAGAAGGCACTAATGACTACGGTTGTGACTATGACCGGAATTTGACACCAAACAGGATGGTCAAAGAGTCAAAAGAATCTAGTATCTGAGTCTGTGTCGAGAATAGAACCTTGCGAGATGGTCATGGGGTGTAACTTCTGATCCTCAAAGATAAGTATCTCGAGAGGATGGTCAGAAGGTTGACGGACCTAGCTTCTGATCCTCAAAGATAGGCTATATACACATAGGGATAGGAAATAAGAAAATTTGTTGAGTATGGTAAGCCAGCAGGAAAAACCAGTCAAGATTGTTGAGCCGTGAGAGCCAGCAGGATAAATAGAGGTGATGTTGTGCTGAGGTGCTAGCAAGAAAGTAGATTCTAAGAATAACCCTACGGGAGATGTTTGAATATAAGCTCAATATAGTTGATGATGTATTTGCGTATGATTCGTATTATGGTTATTATGATTAATATTATGCTAATAGGGTTGATTGAACACTAATTTATACGATCGCTCACTAGGCTTTGTAAAGCTCGTTCTTTCTTATATTTTTATTACCAGGTAGAAGTCGAGTTTCGTTGTTGTGCGAAGTCAAGGTTTGTCGAGAAATAATGTGCACTTAGCTGTAGGCGGCAATTTAAATAAAGAACTAGGAGCTTGTCTTCTGTAAACAAACTTGTTAAACATTTATAATAATAAATTATGCATGTTTTATATGAGTTAGTTTTCTTTTTGCCTATCTAAAGTTTTACATGTTAAATTAGGAAAGGGTAAAGGTTTGACGGTAGATGTCGCTAGAGGATCGGCTTCTGCTATCAACACGCCCAAACTCAGGCTACAAAGAGAGATGGCTCCAGGCAGGGTGTGACAGTATTCTTCTCTAACTCTTTCTCAATTAATTTTGCATTTAATTTTTAGTAGCATGCTATCTTCTTGTTGGATGAGATTGATTGGATCTAGGGTTTCACATCTTTTATAAATCTTGTGTTTAGCATCAATTAGAGGTTTTATTAATTTAATTTTAAAATATCTAGTTAATTTAAATTGAGCATATTTTTCAAAAAGTTTAATTAAATCTTTTTCACCCCCCTCTTGGGTTGCCATACTGGTCCAACAAGAACAAATGTGCAAAATACTAAGGAACATCATAAGACACATAAGTCTCTTGACGTTGAAGAGGATATTGATAATGCTTCTACCAGTATTGGTTGTGTTTCTGAAGTGAATAAAGTAGTTATCAGCTAGTTAGTTGGATGTTGTTTCTGCGAATATAACTTGTGATTTCGTTGGGAATAAGCGTGTTTACATTGTTATTTCCAGTAAGATTGATGTTGTTCCTAAAGATATTTGTGAAACTATGGATGCTTTTGTTTTAGTTTCTTCTTATATCAATATTGCAAATAGCTCTGTTAAGAAAAATGTTACTAATAGTAACCTGACTAGAGGTCTGGCTGGTATGTCTGTTGTGCTGATAAACAAGTTGATGGGAATGTTTCTTCTGATGTTTATTTTGTGTCAAATGTATTTGCTTATTCAAAAGACCATGTTAACCTAACTATTTTCATGATAGATTAACAACAATTCTTTGTTATGGATCTAGTTAGTCATACAATTATCTCAACCATACATCTAACCACAGTCAAACATGACCATTCAACAAGAATTTAAGCACAATAACAAAGAAAAGCATAATCATTATAACAAAACCATGAATAGTCTACAATATCAACATAACTTCATAAACAATTCATCAATATCCTAAAACTAAAGAGTTTAACCACTCATAACTTTAAGCAACATGTTCACAACAATATAAGCAAAAAAAAGAGAGTAAAGAAAGGGAACTCTACTGAAAAGAGGCTCCTCATTGAGAAGGAACCGTCAAGATGTCCTTAGTCTTCACGTCAGAACTCAAACGGCACCATGACTCTCTCTCGAACTCTTTTCTCTCTTCCTTGCAGCTAACTCACTCTTTGAACTCTCTAATGAACTTTCTCTCAATTATCATCTTCTTGTGTTTCTTGGTGTGCAGATTGGTGATTAGGGTTGTTGGAAACCCTCCAATTTATAGAGTTGGTTACCCAAAATTCTTTCCAAAAATAGATTCTTCAAAATAGGAAAGATGGCGTCGTGGCGTTGTAGAATAGCGTCACGTCATTGCGCTAACCGTCATTGAAGGATGGTGCCACCGCGTTGCTAGATGGTGTCACGACGCTGTGCGTCATAATTTCCTACCCTCGGCACCATGTTGCAACGCCACGTCAAAGCTGCTGCACTGAAGTTGGAGGTCGCTCCTAGGAAAAAGCACCACGGCACTGCCCTGTTTTTGGCAGTTTTGTACTTTTCTTTTCTTTTTCATTGGATTTTGGCAGGGTTTTGATCTTTTGACTTTCAATTCTTCTTTTCTTTATTTTGACCTGAAAACCACTAGCAAACACATGAAATCTAATATAAACTTCGTTAATTTGAGAGAATAGAAAGCACTTTTCAAGCGTTTTTCAGTAAGCATGCTTTAATGTTTATATTCACAAGTCTTATTGTGCAACTATGACTAAAAGTATGTTTGACACCTGTTTTCCATAAATTTTTTGGAATAAATATGAGTTTTCCAGCATGAGAATATTATATGATTTACACTGAAAATTATTCGAGAGCATGCTAGTTATTATACAAGTTTTACGAAAGGCATGATATTTATAATTTTCAACTATATGGAAGCATGATATTTGATGGTGGATTTGAGAAGTTTTGAGATATCATAAACTTGTGTTTATTATCATGTTATTTACAAAATTATGTTAGTTTTTTTCAAAAGTAATATAAAAGGTCCCCAATGTCGAAGGATTCAAAGAAGGCATATGGGCAGCTTGAATATAGAAATGGTCCTCAATATCGAAGGACATGATGAAGGCATCTGGGGAACCTAAATCTTGTGTATGGGACCTGGTATTGAAGAACTTGAGAAGGTATACAGGCAACCCAGGTTATGATTCGTATGTGCACATAAAGGTATATACGATGTTGTTGTGTTGAGATTACTCCACACAACTAAGGTTATTTGACGTGGGTGTGTTAAGATTACTTTACCCCAACTAAGGTTGTTTTCGACGTTGAGTAGCGTTGAGCTCTACTCCGTCTCAACTAAGGAATTCTTTCAAACTTATATTTAACTTTATGCTTTTTTATGATGAAATGTATATGAAATTAAATACTGTTTATCGAGTATGTTTTGTTAAACTCGATGATGACCTATTTATTGGTTACCACTGATTTTTTTAGCATGATTTTATTGTATACTTGAATTGCGTAAGGATTTCCTAAATTCGTCACTCACTAGGAAACCTAGCTCATGTTTTCTTTTGTTTTTCTGTTTATAGGTAGCGAGCGAAACCGGAGTGCTTAGCCTACACGACAATTGATCTGAGGTTCCCACTAGTGTTTGTACATTGTAAATATTGTGCTTAAGACATGTGTTGTACATATAGAGGATTAATGAGTGAGAGCTCGTAATCATATGTTACTTTTAAGTTTGAATAGAAGTCTGTACTTGTATGCTAGTTTATCCTAAGTTTGAGGTTGATGTTCAATTATGATTTATAACTGTTTATTAGATGCTTGGTCAAGTTTTGAGGATTGAATAGGTTGACAGTAGATGTCGTAAGAGGGTCGATGTCTGCTGTCCTCATACTTTTTCCTAGGTTAAAAGGGTGCATGGGAAGGGGTGTGACACAAACATACTAAGAACATTGAGAAATAAATTATTAAAATCAAATTTTGTCACTCACAACTTGTCCCAGGCCCTTAAGGGATTATAAGCTTTCTTTAGCTCCTCTCGGCCTGAAATGATTTAATTCCTTTTGTTAGGTTTCCCAAGATTCCCATCAATATATAACAAATAAGTCTTAACAATAAAGTTTAGCTCACTAGCGAGACCAAACAAAACCACCGAGACAAGCACTAGCAAGACTAAGCAAAACTAAAGAGACTTGTGTGGCTAAAATGATGAGTGAGACCAACGAGATCTATACTAGCGAGAATATGCAAAACTAGCAAGACTAGTGAGTTTTGTGAGACAAAAATGGCCAGCGATACTTAGTGAGATCAGCGAGACCTGTCTTGCTCCATGCACCAAGTGTCACTGTCCTTTCTAGCAAGACTTGTCTCACTTAAGCTTCTATCTTCACTTCCAACTACTAAAAATAGTACTTTCAGGCTGAATTAGAATTTTCTTCCTCTTATAATCTTCTAGAGAAGTGCGTTTACTAGCTTACCTCCAAATATTAGGGTCTAACTCCTCTTTGTTCGACAGATAACCCAAATTCTCTCCACCCTACTCTAGATTACTCGAGAAATCAAACCAGTAACTTCTACCTACAATGTCACCTATTTCCCTTCATATTCAGCTCAGACTTCCTTCACAAAAGTTATTAGGAAATGAGTTAATTTACCAACCTCAAATTTTTAGCTCGAAACTCGATCTTTACGACTTGCTATCCTTCCAACATCACAACCTGTTCAAATTTCACAAATTCCAAACCAGCTTCAGTTCTTCGAATTTTACAACGTTTCTCCTCAAAATCCCGCTCCAAATCACCTGAATCTTCTCCCATTCTTCAAATTGACCAGCACAAAAGCCATCTCTATCAATCTACGCTCATTGACGAGACCACGACATAGAAAAGAAAGTCTACTGATTGTCAACTCTCCCCCCCCCCCCCCTTTTCACTTAAAAGTCAAAAAGAGAGAAAAACTTGGGAAGTTTAATAGGGTGGAATCGATGATGGAATCAAATAGCGAATGCACTTGCGGTTAAGACAGGTCCTGCATCTCCTACCTAATGCAATTGACCGACCGACATCTCTTTCGTTCAATAATGCCTTCGCTTCCGTACGCTATTTACCATTAACAATAGGAAAAAGACACTACTTGAACTGAAGAAGATCAACCTTGAAAAAGAAAGGTGGTAGGCCGACGTTGAACGTTTCAACTTGGCCACTGAAGAAGGCGAAGACTGGGCAAAGACTAGGCCCACGTACTGCTTACTACGATTCCATGGTTTAAGCTTTAGCCTCCATTGACGAAACTTTTTTTAGGTATTGGGGGGGGGGGGGGGAGGGGGGAGGACACTACTTAGTGATAAGACTTGAAAAGTGCTTTCTATTCTCTCAAATTAAGGGAGTTTATATTAGATTTCACTTGTTTGCTAGTGATTTTCAGGTTCAAACAAGGAAAATTAGAAGAAACGACTAAAGATCAAAATCGAGCAAGAATACGGCGAAAAAGAGTTGAAAAACCAGAAAGGGCAAATTTTGGGGATAGCGCCGCGGCGCCGGGACGGTGCTACTGTGGCGCTGAAACATCAACGCATAGTTCTGGACGCAGAGTAGCATTGCGGCGCCGGGATGGCGTTGCCTCGACGCATCCTTGTTTAACGCATGATAGCGCTGCGACGTTTGGACAGCACTGCCGCGGCACTAAAACCCGAGAGCAAACTTTTTCGGATGCAGCCCTAGCGCCGCGGCGCCAGCTTTTCTTAAATGAAAATTTTGTATTTTTGGAAAAATTTTGGGCAACCAACCTCTATAAATTTGGGGGTTTCCAGCAGCCCAAATCATCAAGAAAAATCAAGGCAAAGCAAGGAAGTTACAGACCTAAAGAGATACAAAAAGGAGAGAATTAAGTGAGAGTTCAAAGAGTGAGTTAGTTGCAAGGAAGAGGAAAAGAGTTCGAGATAGTCTTGGTGCCTTTCGAAGTCCGACGTGAGAGCCAAGGAGATCGTGACGGTGCTACCTCAATCAAGAGCCTCTTTTAAGTAGAGTTTCCCTTTCTTTACACTCTTTCTTTGTTTATTTTTCTTAAACATGTTGCTTCAAGCTATGAGTGGCTAAACTCTTTAGTTTTAGGGTTTTGATGAATTGTTTATGAATTCATGTTAATTTTGTAGACTCATGGTTTTGTTGGAATGATTATGCTTTTCATTATTATTGTGTTTAATTCTTGTGGATTGGCCATCTTCACATGTTAGGTTAGATGTATGATTGAGAGATTGTATGTTTAACTTGATCTATAACAATGAATTATTGTTAATCTATCACGAGAGTAGTTAGGTTGACAATAAAAGTTGCTAAAGACTATTTTTAATGCCATGTAATTTTGTATTGGTTTTAAGAGATTAATAATCAATCGAGTTGCATGAGAAAGGGTTGTTTTTGAGAGAAAATAACTTGGAATTAAGTTTCTAGACTTAGGCATATGAATTACAATAAAATCCATGAAATATATAATATTGCATGATGAAATAAACAAGGATTCATTACCCTAGAACTCTCTTTGACTCTTGTGTTTCTCCCTTTGATACTTTCCTTACTTGATTTGTATTTTTCCATAACTCATAATTTTCAATTTCAATCCTCAAATAAAATTGATTCAATTCTAGAATAGCTAAGTAACTTAAACCTTCCCAATTGGATCTCCAGTGGAACGATATTCGAACTTAACCATTTTATATTATAATTTGACCCGTACACTTGCGGTTAACACTAAAAGTGTGCATCACTCAGTAACTAAGGTGGGGTTCAATGCCTAACGAAAATGGCCAAAAGAAAAAAAAAAAAAAAAAAAAAAAAGATGTGGAAAGAAAGAACACATGCATGGAGATTTTGTTTGAGGTTCGAGAATCTATGAAAGGGCATCTAAGGCTAAGTAAGGAAGAATGAAAGGAAGTCCATTACTGAGAAAAGTGGTGATCTCGTCTTGCTTTCGATGCCAAGCCGAGAAACCAAAAACTTGTTTAGATTTTTGAGGAGAGTGAGAGTCGGCAAAATGATTGGAAGAAATGCTTCCTTCTTTTAAACTCAACCTCCACCACCAACATTGCCTTTCTTCTTTTCCTTCTTTTTTTTTTGTTTTGTTTTTTTTTTTTTTTTTTTTTTTTTTATTACACCCATTGACTTAATCAAAATTTCCATTTTTTTCATTTAATATTAATTACATAATAATAATAATTATAATCCTTAATAGCATCCTTCCACCTTGGTTCAAATGGTGACATCTGATATGAACGGAGGAACCTTATTCTTGCAATAGTGAAGGCATATGAGCAGCCTTTGTGCAAGTATAAATTGAATCGATGTTTAATTAACAAAAATCAATGATCGAAATTACATAGGAATTCATCTTGCTCTCAAAACTAGATAAACCCTATCCTAGGTTACATTTACCCGTTGCTTTTATTTTTCTTGCACACTTATCACATATCCACACTAACCGCACCCCCCCTGTTCGTTTTAATTTCTATTCGAATTAAATTGAGCTTCTTAGCTTGTTGCACAAAAATAGATTTTATCATTTCTGTACAAGGATGCGTCGAGAATTAATCTAAGTGTGATCATGATTAAGCAATTTTTCCTATAAAAAGCCCAAGTATAAGCATTTATAGGTTTTCTGATGAGTCCAGGATCGAACGCAGGGATTTGTAATAACTAGGCGTTGAGATTAGATGCTTGACTATGCGGTGAACTATACATATAATATGCGCATTTGTTGGTTGTATGTGTCTAAAACTATACATAAAGAATGAAAAGAATTTCCTACTACTAATAATGAGGTGGACGCGGCGATGGTTAGTCATATGTCATTTAGTATGAGATAGCATGCGTTGAGAATGAATGAAACCATGCGATAGAAGTAGAGTTGAACGCAAGAGCTAGTTGTTACCTAAACTTTCTAAGTATAATTACATACCTACAAACTGCGTTTGTAAATCCATCTCTCAATGTTTTGACGCCACATTAATCTTATCTCTAAGACGCATGGTAAGTTTGCGTTGGCAAAAGATGAACTACATTTCTGCAACTTATCTAGTCTTAATAAATGCTAAAGATTAACTATCCACTCTCTCAAGCTCAACAGTCATGCTTACTACGTTTGTTTGTCAGATAAAGTTATGCAAGCTAAAGATATGCATTAATCAAGATGTAACATACTCAGAATTGCTGAAGAAAAACTAACTTTTAACATCTAACTCATTTAGCATTCAAACAACATGGTGTAAGGTGTTTAATACGGAAATAGATGGAAGATAATAGTCAATCAAACTCATATTAAGAAAATAAATCATTCTCTCGAATGTCATTAACAAAATATAAGCAAGAAGAAGAGAAATGGAAATAAAACAGAAATGAAGGGCGTCAAGCCGCCACTGGCAACGTCTTGCTTCATGGAGTCTTGAGATGGTTGCTATCTGATACATAGCTTCCATAGGGTGAAGGTTCTCACTCACTGGGAGACGACTCTGAAGGTGCTCAGAATCCTTCTCTCAGAAGAGCTCGAAATGGAGGCTGGTTATAGTGAGAGAAACTGTGCAGAGCTTTCGTCTTTTGGACTGGTCTCTCTTCCTCCTTTTCTTGGAGAAGCTTTTGGGCTATTTATAGGCATCAAAAAGTTGATATCATGATGACCTAATACCTTTGCTATAATTTCAGCCACGCTACATAGACTTTTTCATAATGACATGACAGTTGTTTGAGCATGCGTCTGTTTCTTTCTTGACGCATAGTCTCAACGCATGGTCTCAACGCATAGGCTCGACGCATGGGTTTCAACTTGTTCTCGCAGCAGCTTCGTCTCTTCGTACTTGGTTGTTTGAACTTCTTTTCTTCTTAACCCTGCGTCTGGAACAGAAAAGCTCATCGTTTTTCAGGTATTTTCTTTTGTAAATAGTGCCAACGCATGGTGATACATTTTTCATCATTCAACTACCAAAATCATGCGTTTAGCTCCAAAGTTACTCTAATTAAATCAAATAGTGAATATATTAACTTGTATTTCTACAAGTTATCACACCCCCAAATTTGAGTTAATGTTTGTCCTCGAACATTTATTTGAAGATTTATTAAATTCTACAGCCCAAGTCTAAGTAAAAGCGCACCCTCTCAACATGCCTTCTAATCCTTGACTATATCAACAATCAGATAACCATACCAAGTTCTTTTTCAATCAACGCTTTGAAAGTACTTCTAAATTTTAGATGCGGATAGCTTATTCCTCAAAAATACCTTTACTCATTTCCAGTCAATCCGATGTCCTCATTTTAGTAATGTGCCTTGGACATTCATTCATAAAGTTTCAATTTTTTTTTTAATAGTGGACTTGCGTTGATCCGGGCTATTTACCTTCGTTTTGACATACAAACGATGGGGTGCATGGAGGTACCCAACATCGAGCAAATACCCTTTCACAACTCGGCACTTATCGCGTTCCTTTTTGGTTGCGTCGACAATGGTATCGTTTATTTACTTTGCGCTAATCTTGGACTCTCACCTTTGATTATGGGATGTTAAAGAGCCATTCTCAACTCAACTCTTGACAGGCTAATTTTATGCGTTGTCAGCGGAGTTGTTTGTCCAAAGAAATATATTAATAATTTTTTTTTATTATGTTTTTTTATTTTTTATTTTTTTTATTTTATTTTTTTTGAATTCTGAACGCATGGCTCAAATCTTTCTTACCCCCAAATTTGAAGGCAGCGAGGTCCTCATTGCTGAAATCGAGTTATGAGGTTGCCTTAGAAAAAATTTGTAAAAGAGGTTTGAGGCAAAGCTTGCTCGAGTGGAGGGTACATGAAGTGGCTCATTTTGGATTTTAGGGGAAAGAGAAGGGGAAATTGGTGGTGAAGAGGGCTCCTCAGTGATTGGATCGATGGGAGGAGTATAAATGGTCAAGGCTTGGGTGTAGGCGTCGAGCTGAACAGTGCCTTGGGCTCACTAGGTTGTGAACTCGACGCCTAAATCTCAAAATTCTTCTTGACCAGTTTCCTCTTCTTGGGTTGAGAAGGTTGGGGGGATGATGGTTCTTGTGACTTTGGCGGCCTCTTCTTTGAGTCGGCCGCGTCAAGCAGATACGGTGAGTCCTTTAATATCCGTCTCAGACTTTGCGCTGAAAAGACTCCATTCACCGCTCTGACTGGCGCATCCTCCATGAATTGTGCGTTGGCGCACAGTCTTGTCACAAGAAATGAGAAGAATAGCTGACCCATTGGCTTGAAAGTTAACCCCCAAATCTGTGGGGCAATGATGCGTCCCACGTCTAGGTGAATTCCCCGCATGATGCAGTAAATGACCATGGCACGGTCCCTTGAAATTGAGGCGTCATGCATTGTGGGGAGCAGCGACCGCTTGATGAAGTAAAGCCACAGGTTGGCCTCGGCGATCAAGCAGTTAGGCGCCAATGACTAAATGCCCTTTGGGGAAGTGTTCCACTCTGACCTCGATTTGGCAATGATTGTGAGGGCGTCATTCATTTCGGCGTCTGTAGGAGTCGACATTATTCTATTACCTTCCACCGCCGCGATATTGGGAAGATAAAAAAACGCGTTGATCTCTTGAGGCTCGAAGGAAATCACCTCATCTTCAACTTTGACTGAGTGTGCCTTTCGATGAATTGTTCCTTCGTAAAATGCCTCCACGGCGGTGGGTTGGATGACTTGGCCACTTTCACAAAATTGCCTCCAACCCAAAGCGTCGACTCCTTGTGTGATGAAGGTGGGCAGCTCAATTGGCTCTTGGAAAAATCCCACTTCAGTGTAGAGCCCACTGTATTGTTTCTTTCGGCTCTTCGCCACCTCCTTTGTTGGTTCCTCAACCAATTTTTCTTTTCCTTTCTCATTCCTACTGATAGGACTAGCAGGCGTTCTCCTTGCTCTGCCTGCGTCCAAGTCCCTTATCACCACTGCAGGTGCCTTAGCCACCTCAGTCTTCTTCTTTTTCTCCAGTAGCTTTTCCTTGGTCACTGCTACCTCTTTTTCTTTCTTCTTTTCCTCCCTTATCCTTTTCACGTTTTGCTTGATGCGTTCAGTGTTCGGTGGCCTCTCCGCATCACTCACTTCCAACTCTATTTCCAATTCCGTCGCAATCTCTTGTATGCGACGGAGAAACTCGGCTTTTCTGGCGACCTTTTCAATAGCTTGTTCGCCAGCCGCGATTTCCTCTTTTCTTTTCTTCTTGGCGGCGAGAAACGACTTCGTCCTTTTTTTCATCTTTTTGATGTCGTCTCTCAGCTTTTTGGACTTCTCTGCCGCTTTCGCTGCTAACCGCTCGACAGATGATGCGGCGACCGATGATGCAATAGCCTCGGATGTCCCCGCGTCCTTTGCTTTTTCATTTTTCCTTCTTAGCGGAGGTACATCTTCCTCGGCTTCTTCTTCCCTGGTCCTTACTGGCCTGATTTTCTTTTCCTTGGCGGATTTCTTCTTTTCCACCACCGTTATTACCTTTCCAATAGGTCTTTCACCGGAGTCCGACTTCTCAAGACTGCTCATCACAGCGACTGACCCACGCGATTCATTTTTCATCCTCTGGTCGACCAACCTGTCCAACCAGTCATCGTCTTCTTCATTTTTCATCCTCTGTACTTTCCCTATCATACCAAAAGCACATGATAAACAGTTAATAATACTCATCCAGACAACGTGCTTAAATCTCGGTGATATGCAAACATAATTAACAAACTTCCATTCGATAGCTTAAACATAATATACACATGTTTACAGACTTCCACTCCTTAAAACCTCTTATGTACAATGTTGAGTCTTAAGTACAAATATTTACAATAATTACAATCTAAGTAGCCGGATCGGACAAGTTTGGTGTCGACTAAGCACTTCGATTTCGCTTGCTACCTGGAAAACTGATAAGCACTTGAAAAGTGCTTTCTATCCTCTCAAATTAAGGGAGTTTATATTAGATTTCACTTGTTTGCTAGTGGTTTTCAGGTTAAAATGAAGAAAATTATAAGAAAAGACTAAAAGATCAAAACCAAGCAAGATTACCGCAAAAAAGAGCTGAAAAACTCAAAAGGGCAAAATTTGGGATAGCGCTGCAACGCTAAAACCCGAACGCAATGTTCTGGACGCATCATAGCATCGCGGTGCCAAAATTCGATGCAACATTCTGAACACATCACAGCGTCACGGCGCTTGGACGGCGCTGTCGCGGCACTAAAACCTGAGGAAACAATTTTGGACACAATCCTATGGATCAGAGTCGCAGCGCCAGTTTTCCTTCAATGAAAATTTGTTATTTTTGGTAAGTTTTTGGGCGGCCAAACTCTATAAATTTGGGGGTTTCCAGCAGGCCTAAGGAATCAAATCAAATCAAGGATCAATCAACCATCAATTTACAGACCTAAAGAGGCACAAAAAGGAGAGAATCGAGTGAGAGTTCATAAAGAGTTCAAGGAGTGAGTTAATTGCAAGGAAGAGGAAAAGAGTTTGAGATAGTCGTGGTGCCCTTCGAATTCCGACGTGAGAGCCAAGGAGATTGTGATAGTACTATCTTAATCAAGAGCCTCTTTTCAGTAGAGTTTCCCTTTCTTTACACTTTTTCTTTGTTTATTTTTCTTAAACATGTTGCTTCAAGCTATGAGTGACTAAACTCTTTAGTTGTAGGGTTTTGATGATTTTTTTATGAATTTATGTTGATCTTGTAGACTTTCATGGTTTTGTTGGAATGATTATGCTTTTCATTGTTATTGTGTTTAATTCTTGTGGATTGGTCATCTTCACATGTTAGGTTAGATGTAGGATTGAGAGATTGTATGTTTAACTTGATCTATAACAATGAATTGTTGTTAATATATCACGAGAGTAGTTAGGTTGACAATAAATGTTGCTAAAGACTATTATTAATGCCATGTAATTTTGTATTGGTTTCAAGAGATTAGTAATCAATCGAGTTGCATGAGAAATGGTTGTTTTTTAGAGAAAATAACTTGGAATTACGTTTCTAGACTTAGGCATATGAATTACCATAAATTCCATGAATTCTATAATATTGCATGATGAAATAAACAATGATTCATTACCCTAGAACTCTCTTTGACTCTTGTGTTTCTCACTTTAATACTTTCCTTATTTGATTTATATTTTCCATAACTAATAATATTCAATTCCAATCCTTAAATAAAATTGATTCAACTCTAGAATAGCTAAGTAACCTAAACCTTCACAATTGGATCTCTAGTGGAACGATATTCGGACTTAACTGTCTTATATTATAACTTGATCGTACACTTGCGGTTAACACTATAAATTTGGGGCTTTCCTTAAATGAAAATTTGTTATTTTTGGTAAGTTTTTGGGCGTCCAAACTCTATAAATTTGGGGGTTTCCAGCAGCTCTAAGGAATCAAATCAAATCAAGAATCAATCAACCATCAATTTTAGTGTTAACCACAAGTGTACGGGTCAAGTTATAATATAAGACGGTTAAGTTCGAATATCGTTCCACTGGATATCCAATTGGGAAGGTTTAAGTTACTTAGCTATTCTAGAGTTGAATCAATTTTATTTAAGGATTGGAATTGAATATTATGAGTTATGGACCTAAAGAGGATTGAAATTGAGCTAGGATGCCAATTTAAAGGAAAATCATGAGCTAGGATGCCCAGTGAGTGACAAGCTCATAAAACTATACTTAGCTTTAAGCATTCCATAGAAAACATGCTCAATAGATGAATAGCAAAACAATAGGTAGCTTATCATAGAAAACTCATAAATATTTGCTTAAGCTCTTAAGATAACCTTAGTTGAGGTGGAGCGGAGCTCAACACTACTGAACATCAAAAACAACCTTAGTTGAAGTGGAGTAATCTCGACACACTCAACATCCAATAACCTTAGCTGTGTGAAGTAATTGAAAAGTGCTTGGAAAGTGTTTTTTATTCTCTTAAATTAAGAGAGTTTCTATTAGATTTCACTTGTTTGCTAGTGGTTTTCAGGTCAATATAAAGAAAATAAGAATTGAAAGCCAAAAGAATCAAACCGAGCCAAAATCAAGTGAAAAAAGAGAAGAAATCACAAAACCCCTAAAAAAAGGGCAACGCCACGTTGCCAATTCAGCATTGCCATGACGCTTTTTCCTAAGAGCAGCTATACAAGAAGTGCAACAGCGCTGGTACGGAGTTGCGGCACGACACAGGGGGTAGGAATCGATGACGCATGGTGCAATGACGCCATCTCATAACGACCCAACGCTACCTTTTGATGTCGGTCAGCGTCGCGGTGCCAGCTTTCCTAACTTGAAAAATCTGCAATTTAGGAAAGAAATCTAGTCGGTCAAGTCTAGAAATGGAAGGGTTTCCAGCAACCTAGGCAGAGTGAACAACACAATACAAAGCCTCAAAGAGTGAGTTGGCTGCAAGGAAGAGAGAAAAGAGTTTGAGAGAGAGTTTGGTGCGGTTCGAGTTTCCGATGTGAAGATCAAGGATATCTTGGCAGTTCCCCCTCAATCAAAATCTTCGTTACAGTAGAGCTTTCTTTCTTTACACTCTTTTATTCTGAAATTTTTCTTCAACATGTTGCCCAAAGCTATGAGTGGCTAGACTCTTTAGCTTTAGGGTGTTGATGAATTATTTATGAAGTTATGCTAATGTTGTAGACTTTTCATTGGTTGTTGTAATAAATATGCTTTTCATTGTTATTGTGCATAATTCTTGTTGATTGGCCATCCATGCATGTTAGACTAGATGTATGATTGACGGATGGAATTTGTCGCCCAATTCCGTGCCAAATAAATTTTCCTAACTTACCCACAGTAGTAGTGGCAAGTCGGGTTGAACACAGGGAGCCCTCGAATTTCGCAGTTGGAAAGTTTAGAATTCAAGGTAACCAAAGGGGGTTTTGAAAAACAATTGATTGCAATAAACTTATATTGCATGAAAATAAAATGTGGTAGTAAAAATAGTAAAAATCCAATTAAATAAGCTCTAGCCTGGGTTATACAGGATTTCCTTTGTTCGATGTTCTTATCATTGATTCATCATTACTAAATTCATTGAAGCTAGCACCTAATCAATTCAACTGGAAATGCCAGAATTGAATTATCCTAGTCGACAAGTTAGATTTAAGGCAAATCGATGAAAAACATGCAAAATTTGATTAAATCTAACCGCATTAAGTTCAAGGGAAAATTAGGCAGAACATGCAACTGGATAGACCTAGATTGAATGTCCTATCAATTTAATTCTAGATTGATTAGAACAATGCGCATCATGTCACACCCCCCTCCCAGATTATCCTCCATAACCCAGAAAGAGATGTGAAGACAGCAGTTACTGACTACCCTGTCACGTAACCCACTGTCAACCTCACCGTCCAATATACTCTTGACAAACCTCGACTTCGATCGGCAACGGGAACTGTCATGCTACCTGAAAATGGAAAACATTTAAAAGAATGAGCTAACGGCTCAGTGAGTAACAGTTTTTGGAAATAATATAATTTAACTTTAAAACGATCACACTTGCATAACGTATCACTTTCAAACACAATAGTTTATATTTTCATACATCATTGTGAAAACATGCTTGACCGTCTCAGAAGAATAAGTACTCAAAATCTCATGCTTATAAAATACTTTTTCCTTAGAAGAGGCGGAGCAATGCACAACACATCAGCGTCGATTTCCCTAGCTATGTGGAGTAATCTCAACACATCAGCGTCATGTAAATGTACCCCTATGTGCACATTGGTTACCCATATGCCTTCTACGAGTCCCTGAGCATTGGGTACCTTTATATTCTGGGCCGCCCACAATGCCTTCTACGAGTCCCTGGGCATTGGGGTCCCATTTAATAGAACAGCTACCCTTTGGCCTTCTCCATGTCCCTGAGCCTCGGGTGCCCTTTCAAGTTTAATATAATACAAAACGTATTTGTAAACGTTATACCAGTAACTCATGAGTTTACCGTTTCGAAATCTTATCTCATCAGCATGCTAAGTTCGATTCTACCTTCTAATTTAACAACGCATGCTTTACATTTAAGTATACTTCCAAATCTTTCTTAAAATCATATAATACCATACTTTTCAAAGAAGTCATAAAATCAAATATCAATCATCCACCATGCATTTATGACTCATAGCAAGTACCCAATATTCTCAAAGTTCTCTTCTAAAACGCATACTCATGTCTTTACAAATCACATAATCATATACTTTATATATATAAAACGCATGCATTATTTCTTTAGAAACCATAGAATCATATTCATAGAGAACTCATTTATGTTTTGTAAAACGCAGGTGTTTCTCACCTGTACTTGCCAAAGAATACTTCTTCTATCCTTTCCTCTATTTCCTCTTCCTGAGCTTTCTGGATGCATCGTTTTATCTCTGGAACGCAAGGCTCCATTTTCTTCTGTCAGCTCGGTTGAACGCAACCCTGCCCTTTCAACGCAAGGTTGGTAACGCAAGGCTGATTATTTCTCTCAAATGCATCCTGACTCTTCTTACTTCCCTTTCGGATGCGTTGCCCTCTCTTGCACGCAAGGTCCATCATGGACGCATCATCTAACTTGGATGCCGCGTTCACCTTGGACATCATGTTTGTCCTCAACGCATGGCCGACCTCTTTTAACACAAGACAACTTCTTTTCCTAATTAACTAAGTTGTCAAATACCTTCTTTCTTGGCCGCATACTTCTACTATGGACGTCCTTGCTGCCTTCTTCTTCTCTTTTCTCTCCAGATTTCTCCTTTGAGAGTCATCAGTCCCTCCTTTTCTCTCAAAGTTCTATTTATAGGGAGCTTGCCATCCACCTTTTCCTCTTCTTTTGCCACTTGTTTGCCACATGTCACGCTGCATGCTTAGTTAACCATGCATTAGCCCAGGTGTCACCTTGCATGAACCCTTAACATACCTTTAACACCTCCTACTGATAAGGTATCAAATCTACACAAAGCCACCTGACCTTTATAAGCTTATCTTATGCGTCCAACATTTTCCAATAGATTTCCATTCGTTCAACACAACGCCCTCATGCGTTTGTTAATTCCCCTTTAATGTTTGAGCTTCACTACTCACTCTTCTAGCTCTCTGCCAACTATACTATTCTTTGACGCATAAAGATAACTTATGTCTTCAACGCATAGGGACCTCAACGCATGACAACCTTACCAGCGCATGGTATTGATAAGCCAAGTACGTTCCTTCCCCCGCCAACGCGGCGACTTCTTCAGCTTACACCACCATTCGTGATTTCACCCTTAACGCATAACCGTACTATTATAAACCAGTGTTTACATATGCCATTAGGCGTTAATAACAAACGTGCAGTACTATGCATTTATACCTCATCGCATCATACCATGCGTCCAACTCTCATATTCATAACAAATAATTCCTTCTCCAGTTCTTCCTCTATGCGTTGTCCTATTGCGTTTACCTTCATCCTGGGTCCATTACCATCTTCCTATTCTTGGACATTCCTTGTTATAAGTCTATGCGTTACTCAATTTGTTGTAGTATTCTATCTTTCCGAGACTTAAATCTCTTTCAACACTTCACAACATAACTTCATTCCTTCCTTGTTTAAGCATCTTACCATCGTCAATGCATATTTCTCTTATACGTTCCACTTCTTTCCCTTCTCGGTTTACTTCCATGCGTCCACCCTTTCCATGCGTTACTTAGCCCTGACCATGCGTCCAACATGGTCTTTTACCTCTTTTATTCATAAATTCTTCAACGCATCGTTTATTTGAAAAGTAGGGTGTGACACATCACCATCTAGATTTGCAAGCTAACCTAACCTATTGCTTCCTATGATTGACATACAACAAATTGTCACGAATTGTAATACAACCAAAGCAATAATCAAAATAAACACCAACGTTACAAATTGATCGTAATTCTTGAAAACTCGAAATTAAATCATGCATACACTTGAATTAAGTTCAAAACCTCAAAAGAACATCAATTACAATGGAAAATCCTTAATACCCAAGCTAGAAAACGTTACCTTAGCCTCGATACATGCTTGTTCACCCAATAATTGTTCAAAGAAACTCTCCTCAAGATAAAAAGAAGGAAAAATGCAATGAAAAACTCTAAAAACAGACTTGAGACTCGTGCTGCTATATTTTCCCGAATGGTTGGCGGCTAAGGCATTTTATGCCAAAATTGAACTGGCGCAGCGGCGTTACGCTAATCTGTACGTGTGAAATTTTTGGAACGTCGCGGCACTTGCTGCACTTCACCAACAGAATGTCTCAGAAAAAAGCACCGTAGCGACACCTAGGCAACGCTGCTGTGCCGTGGCTTTAGGGGCATTTTGGTAATTTTGGAGTTTTATTTCTAGGGTGACGCCGTGGAACTTTGTTTTGGTTTGTTTTAGCTTGGTTTTGTTGCTAACACCTCGTTCTACCTGTTAAGTGCTCAAAACCTACAAAATAATACAATAGACACATTAAACAGCACAACGATCCCGAGTTAAGCTGAGGAAGATAACACATTTTAGATGCTATCAAACACCCCCAACTTAATTCTTGATTGTCCTCGAGCAAGGTAGAATAATGCATACAGTCAAACAAAATTATGCTCACTCAATCACGCAAGGTTCGTTACTTGAGTCTCAACAGTCCACTAAGATTCAACTTGCATTCATGATGATATCAGTTCATAATCAATCAATAAAGCACACATTAAAACTAATTCTAGACTAGCTCATGTAGGGGTGAGTTCAAAGCCCTTCTAATTAAGTTCCTAGCACCCCGAAATTGCATTAAATCACTCTCAATTTGTTTTTCCCCCATGGTGACTGATGCACAAATCATCAAGTGTCCAAAAAAAATCAAAGCGGCAATATTTCAACTGAGGTGCCTGAATTCAAACTCTAGGGCCCTAAACTTGCATTTATTTTACCTAGGGGCATTAGCTTTCACACATTTACCGCAGGGAACTGTGCTCACACTCTTTTCTCACAAGTGTCCTAACTAATCACAACAAAGGCAGCTCTTTCTACTCTTAGTCATGTATATCGTTACAAGTTTTCTTTTTCTTTTTTCTTTCTTTTTCATGCTTTTTTTATATGATATTTCTTTAAAGCACAACATTCTTTTTTAGCAGGCATATAAATATTTTTTCTTCCTTAATGTTACATTACAACCCATCATAAAAAATACTATCCAATTAGTGGGGCCTATCGAGGTAACAACAAAAATACAAACTAACTAATATGATTCCAAGCATGCAGGACCTAATATAGGTAGACAAAAAACTTAAGTGTGCCTGTGAAGTCAGATTTTTTTTTTTAAATGACTAAAAATCATGATCAATCACTTCAAACATTGCATCAGGCAAAAGAATCGAAAAGAGTGCGTCATCAACCAGTCATCATAACGAACTAAGCACAGATGAGCAAGCAAGCATGAAACACACAATATTTAGTCCGAGCTCAAATGCTCAAGAACTCCAATCAGAACACAGACATTCCCCATCCCAAACTTAAAATCTAACATTGTCCCCAATGTGAGAAAATAAAAGAAAAACAAGGGACAAATGAAAAGGGAAACAAAAAACTTCCCTGAAATTTGGCACGAAGGAGGGCGATGACGTCTGGCTCGTAAAGGTAATCTCCTTTCCAACTCCCTTCAAGCAAGAAAAACCTAAAAGATAAAAAAAAGTAGGAAGCATTAAGCTCAATAAAAATAAAAACAAGAAAAGGAAATAACAGAAATATAAATCTTGGCTTCCTCCAGGTAGCGCAATTTTTTAAGGTCGTTATGCTCAACTGTACTCTGCTTCATCATCCGTATCCCTCCGGGAAAGCCGAGTCCCCATCCAACACCCCCAACTTAGGGTGTACCACAATCCTAAAAAATCACAAAGCTAAAACACACAGGATTAGTGGTGGATGAATCATGAGAAATAAAGAATTTTTCAATTTTTTCTTTGTGCCTTAAAGAAAGGGACCCTTCATCCACATCAATCACCGCCTTCGTGGTCTTTAACAAGGGTCTCCCTAAGAACACAGACAAGGGAGAAGCAGAAGAAGTAGAATTAACGTTCATATTGATCACGTAAAAATCAGTAGGGAAAATCAGGTCATTGACTCTAACTAGCATGTTTATAACTATACCAATTGGCCTAACAAGAGAATGATCAGATAATTGTACTACAATATCAGCCAGGTGTAGGATATGAGATTGAAAATCATAATAAATAGGAGCAGGCATGATATTGATTGCGGACCCTAAGTCTAACATGACATACTCAAATTTTCTATTTTCTCTCTGACAAGGAATAGAAAATGTACTTGGGTTCTCCTGTTTAACAGGAAAATTACTTGGAAGAACAACCTCTTGGCGGACTTCATCTTCCTGTTTATTTTCTTCCTTTCTTTCCTCTTGACGGATTTCGGTCCACACCTTTTTGCTCTCAATAGCAGGCTTTTGAATTTTGGGAGACAGAGCATACCTCACCTCCTGTTTGCGTGATCCTCCCTGAGCGATAGCCAACCTGCTAGGGAAGGGAGCACGGAGAACATTAGTGGAAAAATTGAGAGGTGGGTCGAATCTTATCCCACGTTTCCTTGGTGAGCTCGTTGTCTCCACTGGTTCACCCACTGGCTCATTAGGCAAGGGGTCCATCCCACAGCTGACAGAGATGGCACTCACATTCCGGACGTTCGGTGTGGGCTGAGAAGGAAGCTTCCCCTGTTGGATGTCCAGCCTGGTCACAACATCAGCTAGTTGGGAGAGCTAGTTGGCCATACTCTAAATATGGGAGGTGGTGGACTGGATAAACTGCTCTTGGGTGTGTTGGATCTGAGCGTTGGAATCGGTTAGCTGCTTCACCATTTTCAATTTGGGGCATATGTCAACTTTTAATTGGTCCCAAATTCGATTATTGTAATTTTGTAGAAATGACATGTCTATTTGTGATTGGGCGAAAATTTCTCATTCAACAGCATGCCATTGCATGCTTCAACTAAGTCATGCAATAATATTTCGTTTCTTTTTAATATTTTTTCTAGTTCCAAGGAAAGCACATATTATAAGTTCCAATGTCTTTTGGGTGCATCAAGCAAGGGCCATCTCGATAATTTTTCCACCTGCAGTCAGTGCAATGATTTGCATCTATGAAATTTGTAGATTGAGAAGTTGTGGATCTCTCCTTGCACCCATTGAAAGCTACAAGAAAATTGCGTTGTGCCCCAAACATGAGGTCTAAAGGTAAATGAGTAGCTACGTTCAAACTCTATGATATGGACTCCCAAGTCATCGTCTTTTGATCTACAATGAACGTTTAGCGCTGGGCCAACCAATTTATTAATAGTGGTCACTGTTGTTTCTGGCAAAAGTGAGATTGGATACTTCAGCATCATGAAAGCCGATGAAAAATATTTGTAAAACCAAGAATATAAATGCTAAGGATGAATTCATTTTGCTTTCAAGTTCAGAGAGAAAGACAAATAATATTTCCCACACTATGGCGCCTTCCTTTTTGTTGTTGGATATGTTTTGAAACATGTCGCACACATACATAGTGAAATAAAGAAATAGAAATCTATTTTCAAACTTTAATGATAATTTATGATTGTTGTGCAATTTTTAAATTTTAGAAGTAGGAACCGTTGGTTTGATTTAATAGGTGAAATAGCGTAACTGCAGGTTAGCATTCAAACCCCACAATTAATAAAAGAAAATAAGTTGTAACAAAATGATAGCATGGAATGAATGTTAAGTATGATTGTTGATGTAAACTTTTACATCCAAAATTAATAGAGTCGTTTTCTTTCTGGTTGTTTTCTTTTTCGTTTTTCTTTTTTCTTTTCTTTTGTTTCAATTCTAGTTTTAAAGTTTGGTTTTCTTTTAACCATAGTTATAACAATTGTTAGAAAAGAATAAATTAGGGAAAATATCACTTCTCTTCAATAATTATGTTTTAACATCTCTTTAAATGTTAACACTTCATTTAAATTGTACTGTATTCAAAATAACATATGTAGGGGTTGGTATTTACTTAAATTATACATAAAATTAAGTAACACTTCTTTTGTTTGTATATATATATATATATATATATATATATTTTGTTATGTTATGATTATTTTTTCTGGACCTTTCAACTTTAGTTAAATTTTTAAACTCCGTAAGCATTTAATTTTGTGTCTAATAGGATATTAATCTTTCAAGAATTGGTTAAATTTGAATTTTTTAAATATATAATTATTCAACCTATGTTTATTAAGTCTGTTCTAGGATTCTTCATATAAGTTTGTAAAGTCTTGTAGTTAAATCTATGTTAAAGTTTTGTTAAGTCTATGTTTTAATTCTAGTTTCGTCACCCTGATTTTATTAAATTATTTTTTTAAGAGAATTAAAAGTGTATTTAGCTAGTAAATTTTATTATTATTGGTATTAGTCCATTTCGAAGTAAATTTTATTATTATTGTTATTAGTCCATTTGGAAGTAAATTTTGGCTTTGCAATAAGTAATAGAAAATTTGGAAATTAAGAATATAATTAAAAACTGTATATATTAAATTATTTAAAATTAATGTTCTTTATATTACGAAAGTAGGACGTAATATTTTCAGAAAAAATCAAATATCTCTAATACATACGTTCATCCAATATTTTTCTATAATTATTTTAGAGAATAAATATTTTATTTTTTATCAAAATATTTTTAGAGTGTCTATCAAATTGTGAACAAAAATATTTACATTCTTTTAGGCTTGGGTAGATGCAAGAACAGGAAACTATATATATATATAACCTTAAATTTGCATATTTAGCCATATTTTAAAATTTGCAAATATATGAAAAAAAAACCTTAAAGTTGATTTACAATTATTCATGGAATTAATTTGAATCACTGTTCATTTGTTAAACTATGTGGTTTCTTTAGTACATTATCATCAATTTAGGTTGGCTAAATTTTGCATGAAACGATATCCATTCTGAATGCATGTTGATAAACTATTGATACATCAATGTTACACTTGAAATAGAATTTTGACCCAATGCTAATATACTACTGATATACTTGAACAAATGCATTTTAAAGAAGTATTCACATTCTAATGATACATCAATATTATACCCGAAGTGAACTTTGAGTTAACATTGATTTGCTACTAATATACCAATGTTTTACTTGAAATTTTATTGAGAATGGATATTGATATTGTTGGGAATGGTGTGTCCTAAATCTCTTGAGTCTTGTAGTTTTGTAAATTGTATATACATTTTATTTAATAAATAAAATAAGAAGTCATTTTATCTCTTTTATGCATTAACTCAATCTAATAAACTAAGATTCCATGGTTATTTTATGTAAACTTAAACATGTATATGGTTGACATACAAGGTTGGATCATGTTTAAGTAATAATAAAAAAGGTCTATAGCATATGAATAAGGTTGGGTGTCTTATTTTGGTAACACTACGGATACAGCTCACTTTGTAATTATTACAAGGAGTTGTAAAGTGTTACAAACAATTTGATCCTAATCGTTCATGTGGTGACATGTGAGTGGGGGTATCCTATGCAAAGAGTTTGTATAAGACCGAACCGCAAAATGTTTAATTTCTCTTTGTAACGTTGTTAATTGTAGAAATTAACATTTCATAGGATGACTATAGGTAATTCGACCTAAATCTTGAGTGAGTTATGCACTCCTGTCTATGAGGGCAATCCTTTGATCTGTATGGGTGAGAGTGGCCAAATCGCCGACTCAATATGCCTACCATTTTGGGGATTTGTCTGATTAGGGAGCCAGGAACATATCTTCACAAGATGGAATTCACTTCTTCCCATGCTTAAGGTAAGTAGATAAATTTCAGGGCTGATTCTAGGTCTTGAACAATGAGACCTCGCCCTCTCACTGGCTCGAAGGGGTTAGTTTATAGTTGGACTATAAACAGTTTGTTCATTAGAGAGATCATTGGAAAAACGATAATTTAACCCAGTTGTAGTTATGAGTAATTTGTGAAGGGTCGACTTACTATTGATTAGTAAATTCCGTGGACATAGAAATATATCTGTAGTGTGAAGAGTGCAACTGTAAGTCTTTAGTGGAGTGACCTACAGTTAATGAATATTAATTAATCTAATTAAAGAGTTTAATTGATTAATCTCATATCATTTAACCTTCTAACTATAGGTCCATAGGCCCCCTTGCTAGCTCATAAAAGATTAGTATTAGAATAATTGTTTTGGTTTAATTTGAAACGTTCAAATTAATAAGGGAATTAGTTGTATGTGATACAATTAGCATAATGTATATAGATACATTATAACATAAAGTTTATTTTGAATGAGATTCAAAATTTACACTTTATATTAGAAGAGAGATAAATATTTAAATGAGATTTAAATATTAATTATATGAATGAGATTCATATAAAAACTATAGGTTAAAATTAATATGAATGAGATGGATATTAAAACTATAGGTTATGTGAGAGAAGATTTTTTGAATATGATTCAAATTTAAATTAAATATGAGATATTTAATTAATTAATTAATTTTATTTAATTATATTTATTAAATATGATTTAATATAATATAATTAAATTAATATTATTTTTAATTAATATTATATTATTAATTAAAAAATAATTCCCCACTACATGAGAGTTATTTTGCTCTCTCTCTCACATTTTTACGTAAAAGGGAGGGGAAGAAGTTTACAAGAAGGAAGAAAAAGTTCTGTAAAAGAACTGAAGAAAACTCTTTCCCTCTCCAATTTTATCTTCTACACACAAAACAATTCCCTTACCAAAATAAAAGAAAGCCCACAACTCCTCTGTTGGTTATTCCAGAGAATAGCGACGTTTGCATCATGGTGGTGTTCCCAAAGAAGAAAAGTTCTTCTTGCTGTCGTTGGAGTTCTCACCAGTTCATGATTTGGAGAAGAAGTCTCCCACAACGAAGACGGTCTTCAAAGGTAAGAAAACTTATTTCTCTTAACTCTCCTCAAAAGCATGCTAATTTAATTGTTTATCCTTGTTGTATGTTCTCTGTAATTTTGGTTTTTCAAAAACAAGTTTAATAGCACAAGGCGATTACTCGCTTCTGTTGGGAATTCGATTCCTTCAGATATACTGCTTATACACAAATGAGATAGTTGAAATAAATTTTTAATTAGTATATACAATATTGATACACCAATGTTATACTTTAGATGAGTATGAAAATGAGTGGTGATAAACTATTGATGCACTAATATATTATTAATAGTGTAATGCCCCAATCCCAAGATTTGGTAATTGATGACCTTGTCATTTCCCTGCATCCTTCCTTCTAAGAGTGAAGACGATCCTCACAAACTAACACGAGTAATTTCAACATGCATTATCCTCACTCACATGCTTCTTAGAAATATTTTCAAGCGGCCAACAAACCTAGAAATGCTAGAAGCTAAATATGCTTAACCCCATACTTAAGATTGGTGACCAAAGAGGAATGTTCAACTTGTGGGTATATGTAGCAGCTATAAATTGTTTTAACCCTTTCTTAACCACACCTTCATATCCTCAAGATCCCCTTCATTTAGATATGAGATCGATTTCTTCATGTAACCTTCCTAAACTTGAGTGTTACATGCCCACCAACTTCTGCCATTGTTCGTCCCCAAAGCACATCTTACTCAGGGAGGTTCTGCCCTGATACCATCAAGAATGCCTTATGCCCAAGATTCAGACCATGATCCAAATTTTGGATTCGACACCAAATCGCCCCATCATTCCCATGCAACCTGATAATGTCATCTTTGCTTACCTTGAACTACTTCTAAGAGTGATGACTATCCCTAAAGACTAGTACGGGTCCTTTCAACATGCTTTGTTCTCATTCACATGCTTACTAGGAAAAGTTTTAGGAGGTCACCAACATAAAATTGCTACGAGTTAAGCACGCTTAATTTTAGTCGCTAAAATTGCTATATTATTTTGAGTGATATGTTTTTTTCTCTATAAATATGGAAACCAATAAACTAAAATACGAAATATGAAATACATATCCGTCTTACAATTGATACACCAAACTAATGTCACTAATATACCATCAAAATGATATTAAAATTTCAAAAATAGAACAAATTAATTAATATATTTCATATTGGATATATCAGTTTACTCAATTAGTATAGTTAAGATATACCACCAAAATCGAATTTGAAAACATAACACAACTAATACCAAAATCTAAATCTAACTTTCAACAAACAACTAGTCAAATAAAAATAACTAAGTATCAAAATGAAAAAAAAAAAGAAAAGAAAAGAAAAATAATATTAACTAATCAAACAACTAACATCCACCATAATAAAATTATTAATATATATAATCGTTTATAATATACATACATACATGTTAATAAACATTCTAAAACATAATATTATTTCCTTTATAAATTACTAAGCCTTATTTTATGCATTTTTGTTTTAATTTAAATTATATAATTAATTTCAACCCATTTTTAACAGTTATATTCTATAATAAATATTTAGTCAGTTATGTACAATTCTTTTTATCTTTAATAATGTGTCAACCAAAACCAAATACGTAGGTGTTTCTCCTTTTAAATTTATCATAGAATTTTTCTAAAACATAAAATTATAATAATTTAAGTTTATTTGGTTAAAGAAAACATAGAGATTTAATAATTATTTAATATTATTTATTGATGATGCCAAAATCTAGACGTGAGAAAACACACCTGACCTTCACTTGAAAACAATGGTAAATTTGTAATTTAGGGAAGAACGTACATGACCTGCACGATGTAAAGATCTACACACCAATGTGGTGCTTATCACATAGCTAGGCTTCGATGCTTAAGTCAAAAAGCGTGACTGTGTACCAAACAGAGAATGAGTATTAGAACGGACTTACTTCCTCTGAAGTCATAATGATGTATTTATGGTGAAATCCTGACCTAGGGTATCCATCTTAGAGTTTCCAAGTTATATTAGGTTAACTCTCGAACCAAATGGGCTAGGGCATGCGTGCCCTGTTATCAAATTTGGAGGCTCAACCTTGGCTAAGGCAAAAAGGTTAATTTGGGCTTTTGAGCCAAACAATCCTCTTTTGAAAACCCAAATAGGTCGTAGTACGCTCCATTCAGCAAATAGAGAGGCTTGACATCGGTCTCATCTTCAGTCAAGGATGAGGCTGACCCTCATTTGTAAGAAACTGAGAAGAATGATTTTCTTGAGTTTTTTGTGGATGGCGATCTTGTTGGGAGTCGTCACCATCCAAGTTCATGTTAATTCGTTATTGAATGCTTTGCTGGCAGATATCACACAAGATGTTGTGGCAAATCTCATGCAAGATGTTGTTGCCATTTGTCTCCATCCAGTATATCAATGTTTTCGCCTAAGAAATCTAATTAGGTTTTCTCTTTTTTTAACTCTCATTTGTGTTTCAATATTCACCTTTCTATCTTTTGAGGTGAAAGGAATTGACTCCAGTGCTTTTATCTTTTGGCTTCCTAGGTTGGCCTCAATCTCAACCTTTTCCTCTTGGTTGGGATCGATTTTTCCTTTTCCCCTTTAAGGAATAGGGGACCCTTTTTTATTTAGTTCCTCTTCCTAAAAAACCGAAGTGTTGCCTTCGACCTCGGTCGAGTAAACTTGTCTTGCCTCAACTTTGCTTCCTTCACTTTCTTCCTTGCTAGTTGTTGAAATGCACCTCAAATATGCGTTATTTGCCTTTGATTTATAATAGTTTTTATATTATTTTATTAGATTGGATTTCATTTTCTAGTGATGCCACACCCCAACCTGAGTTATCCTTTTTAACCTAAGAACAGATGTGAAAACATAGATTCTTTTACAATATCTATTATTAATCTCATTGCATTCCTTTGTTAAGCATGCATAGTTTATTTAACCGACTGATTATAAACATCAGAACCATAGCCTATAAAACTCCTGCCTATAAAATACTATAATATTATATCGGCAGACCTCGACTTCGCACAGTAGCGAGAACTCGACTGCTACCTAAAAAGAAAACATAAAGAAAGGATGAGCTTCACGAAGCCCAATCAGTGGTCAATGTATAACTAGGGTTCGCACGACCCTTTAAACATAAAAATTTTATAAGAACCATTAACAAGCACAACTATAACGAAAGTATACTCAAACCTTCCATTCTTGCTTAAACTCAGTACCGAATTATTCTGCTGGCACACTCTAACACAACATTGTCATCCAGGCTGTATGTGCACATAAGCTAGACTCCTCGGTCCTCTGACTATCCCAAAAGAGATACTTCTCACAAGATCAAGAACTAGGCTTTCTGCACCCCCTGACTATCCTGTGAGACTAAAAATCCAGCACAGGCTCAAAATTTGATCCTCAAATCTTATGCCCATCTTGTGTCGTCCTAGGATCCTTAACACACATTATAACTCATATCAGTTTAAAAATCATAATCCCATAATAGTACACACAGTAACATTACCCAATGTAAGAGAATTATAACCATTCACAGGAAAAGTAGTTGTAGAACTTTAAAGCCTCCATTTCTTGTTTTGAACACAAGTTAGCTTGGTTTAGGCTTCTCGATTCCTTTTGAACTAAAAAAATAACAATGGGGAAACCTTTAGACCTTGAAAATTCTTTTGGAATGCCTGAAAACATTCGCTTAGACGTAGAGAACCTTCTTTGGATGTAGAGCAACTCCTTCTGGATGCAAGATGTCATGGTCATGCTTGTCCAGGCGTGTTGCCCATGGCCGCATGCCCGCCTCGACCCCTTTTTATCATGCTTTCATTTTATGTATTTCATTTTACTAGTTAGTTTACTTTCCTAGTACTTTTCATTGTAAGTGACCGCTCGCCACTTTGCATGTGCAAGGGTGACATTTCTAAAATTGTTCATAATGTACTATATGGGGGTAAGATTAATCATTAAATCCTCATATTCAGAGTTGTGAGCTATAAAGCCGTTGTTGTCCCTTATTGCTTTCTAGCCTTACAACAAATCTTATTTTTTCAAACATGCTTTCAAACGTTTGCGAAAATCATTTCCTCTAAACCCATTTTCTAAAACCATTTTCTCTCAAAATGGGGGCGGAGTTTACGAGAGGCAGTCGGTGTGCCGTAGGCAATCAGAATTCAATCAGGCTGACTTGTCTGCAAGCTAGAACAAGTGCCGCACAATCGTTTAGCGAGGCACGAAGTTGCGATTGTGACACAAGCCAACACCAGTTAAATGCAAAGCAACACTTCAGATCTCCTATTTACACTATTGGATGTAGGGTTGAAGCCTTGGACGCAAACCTTATCCTTGTCGGAAGCAAAACAGCTCCTTGGACGTAAGGTTGGCTTCTTTAGGACTAAAGGTTGACTTCTTTCCTTCCCTTCGACCTTCTTTTTCTCCTTTTTAATGAGCTTTTGAATAATTTTTGAGTGAGTGAACAAGTGACTTCCCATACCTATTTATAGGAATTGGATGACAAGCTTTGTCATCCAACTTTACTCCTTAGGTTGACACTTACCTACTTCTTGGCACCTTGCATGAAAACCTCACCATGCATCATGACACACTCACTTAAACAAGTCTTTTTGCATATTGCCTTGGCCATGCATCCCCATACCTCTTACTTATGATGTGTTAAATCCATAATCTGCCACTTAACACCACTTTTTCTCTCCGTCGTGCATCCATCACTTGCCTGAAAATAGGTCATGCATCCAATTTTTCCCTTAGCATGCGTCCAACGAGTAGTCTTCTAGGGTTGGTCCTCTTTTGTTCTCTTTACTTCATCCAACTACTAAATACTTAGCCAATTTTTCTTTCCTAACCCATGTGTGCGTCCAACATGACTTATTCTGAGGTCATGCATCCAAGTCTCCCATTCTTATTCCATGAACTCCTTGTTAACTCTTCTCATGCGTCCATGGTGCCCTCTCCAAGCCTATGCTTTCAACTTTTCTCTTCTATTCGTTTCACACTTCCTTTCTTATACGCACTTGCCTTACTTCCAACTTCAACCACCCAACACTTGACCATTTTTCCTTCCACCTATAGGGTATGGGTGCAACTTACCCCATCAACATTATACTTAGCCAAAATTCTCACCTTGATAGTCTTCCATGTGTTTCCCTCTTTACTAAGAAGCTTAACCTACTAGTTCTCCTCATTTTCTCAAACCAAGTTGATCCTTCCCAAACCAAACCTTACTTCATGTGTCCAACCCTTCCCTCTCTTCCTTAGAGTTTGCTTCTCAACTATTAAAGTCATCCATACTTAGCTAAGTCTCTCTCGGAGTAAGCACTATACGTTCAACACTCCAACTAGTGAACCTCTCCTCTCCAACTTGAACCATGCGTTCAACTCTCCTCTCTATGGCTTAGGGTTCCTTTCAAAATCTCAACACATAGTCAAAATTCTCCCAAAAACTCTTCACCATGCACTGAGTACCTCCACCATGTGTCCAACATGGTGTTTTGCCCAATGAGATGTGGTTAATCCTCAAAACTAACTCTCAATTAATCTACCAACTCATCCTTCTACAACACTTAGTGAAATTCTCCTTCCTTACCTAGCTTTCTACGTCCATACCATGGTTTTCCAAGCATAGTTGTGACATTTAGAGAATTTCTTAACCTATTTGCCTCTTTGTAGTCTAAGACTCAGAAAATCACCTACCATGGTTTTCTCCCAAACTTATCTATAACTTATTCTCTTCCCGAAACTTAAGTTTGCTCAAACACTTTTTCTTCCCCACCATGTTCTCAATGCATAGTCCCCCCTAAGTTAGCCAAAATTTGGTCAACTCCATAAGCCCAAAATTTGGTCAACTTCACAGGCTTGTACTCAAGTTCTCCCTTATTTTCCCTAGTTTCCTCTCTTTACTATATCTAAGCTACTAGGTCAAGATTTCGAGTTTCACAAGTGATTTCTAGGGGTTGTGCTTGAGATCAAGATTCAGTGTTAAAAGGACCTAAGTCGAACCAATTTTGCCCAAGGAAGCCACAACCAAACAAGAATTGGAAAGAGGGAGGAAAAGACCAACGATTTCCCTAAAATAGGGCAGTGCCATAGCGCCCTACAATGCCAGTCATAGAACACACATGCTGTAATGGCTAAAACAATCATTAAGGGTATTTTCGTAATTTTATAGTATTTTTATGTTTTTGGTAATTTAGATAAACTAGTATAATTAACTATTTCAATTTTGTTTAGAGTACTTTGGAGATTTAATTTATGATAATTGAGAGTTGTTAAGTTTAAATAATATAATTTCTTTATCAATGTTGATTTCAATACTTCTTTGCACATGATTATTACAATTCTATAAAAAAGAAACAATTACTCTAAATATTTGTAAGTTAGTTATATTTATGTTTATTTATTTGAATAGTATAAGGGAAGAATGAATATAAATGCAAGATTATTTAGCTTGGTGGGAATGTGATATTGAGTGGATGTAGAATATAGTTATTTACAATTTTTGTAGTTGTAACTTTTTGTCCTAAGTTTTTAATTAAATTATTGAGAACGTAGCATAAGATAATTAGGGCTTTTAAAAAAATATAAGTGTTTAAATTCATTAATTAGTACTTGTTTAAAGAGGGTGCATAGGAAATAGGAAGAATTCAAGTTATAACTTAAGTTAACTTCAACCATAGTTTAGTTTCCTTAACCCAACCTTTTGAGCTTCCACCTAAGGATAATTAAGAGTTTAGGTGGATAAATTGAAGAGTCAAAATCTCATTTTAGGACTTCTTGTTTGTGCATGCATGGAAGAGGGAGAAAAAGAGGTTGCTCACTTTCCAAAAACGTTGTCTATTAAGTTTCCCAAGTGCCCTTTCTTTTATCCTTCAAGAGAGCCTAAAAAAATTTGAAAATTTCTTCTCTAACCCCCCCGCCCCCCCTAGTGCTGTAAATCACACTTTTTAGAGAAAATATTGTGTATTCAAAGTTGTTTCAAGTGGTGTTGTTAGATTTCCTAAGATTGTTCAATGGTAGCATCGAATCGGTTAGAAAAATCCCTTTTCAATCTCCTTTTGTAGTGAATTTTTCCCTATTCATTCTTGTAGACCCTAAGCATGTTCATACTTATTTTCTAAGGTATTCAAGCATTATCTCAAATTCCTTAGTTACTTAAGGTTTCCTCCACCCATCATTACGGTAGAAAGGAAAACGCATCAAACGGTAAGGACATCTTCTCTAGCTTTCAATTTCCTTTAGGAGTTGTTTTTAACAAACCTAGGTGTTTTTCTAGTGCTATTTAGATCTAAAAATGTTGGTTTTAGGTCTGAAAATTACAATGAAAATAGTTCAAAATAGTCCATAAAACTAGTATAAAATTGTGTTTCATCGGTTTATACAATCTTTCTAGTTTTTAGCTTGTTTGGTATCAAAATTAAAATACGTTGGATATAAAAATTTGAAATCATGATTAGTAGCTTAGGGTTAGCCAAAAAGTATGTTTAATGCATTAAAATTAATGTTTATGATTTATTTTTCATAAGGCTTAATTTGGGTAAGAACACAATTACTTGAATTTTCAATTTCTTTCATTAAAATTTACAAATAATTTTCATGTTTTATGTATAGGTCCTACTAATAAGACCACTAAAAAAATTAAGTTATGAGATTTATGTAATAATTTTATTAATAATGATAACTATGTAAATTAATATATAATTTAGGTTAGCTAGATAAATTAGTATACTTTAGCTAGCTACTGAGCTTCCTTTAGGAAATCAAATTTAATTTGTTAAAAACTAATGGAGATCATGATAAATGTTATATAGGAATCTTATAAAGAATATAGATTTCAAGCTTGAGGTAAGTGGATTTTATCATAAGTTACTAAACTGTGTGTTTTATTATTGTGTTGTACAATTGTATAGTTGTATGATTACTCGTAAGTAGCTTTCACCATATGTTGCTAATTGAATGCTTATAGTATATATGTGATTTATGGTTTATGGTTGTGTTGGACTTTTATAAATAATTACCCATTGAATTGTTTTCTTGAACTGTGAAGTGTTGAGTGTTTGAATTTGATTATTGATTATAATGGATTTATATTGTGTTTCTTTTATATATGTTTGATGGAATCTTGTTGATTTGTGACATCTAATTAACGTTTGAGAAAGTGCTTTACAGTGTGTAAATTTTCCATGATTTGTCGCTTCTCATGATTTATGTTAGCATGTTGATTGATAATACATGTTTAGGTTAAGCATGTCCTCATTGTGTGTTATATTACATTGAAGTTTAGTTAGCAGTCTTATGTGTCATGGAATTAAGTAAGAATATGTTATATATGAAATACCAAAATTAAGTAGTTACACATGAAATTATGTAACTGGAATAAATTATACGTAAAATACCCAAATTAAGCAGCTATGTTATGCAGCAAGGTGCATGATATGATCATATGGTTTTTGCTAACATTTGGACTTAAAAAACAAAACTAGTTCATGTTAATAGTATTTATAAGGGACAATTACTTTGGAAATATTACATGCGAAATTGATGGTTATGATATGGGGTATTTCTACATAGCATGGCGTTGAATCAAGGATATGAATACATATGTAGGAATGTACAAGTAAGTGAAAATATGTAATGCCTAGTTCATTCTTTTGCTTAAGTTCAAGTAAAAAATAATGAGTAAAGGTGAGATTGGGATAAGTTATGTGAAATTAAATCCAAAATGGGAATTGTAGGGATTGTTTGAGCAAGCTTAATTTTCATTTAGCTTTAAAAAGAGGAGAAAGGAATGTGCCACTGGTGTGTTGGGAGTTTGGTCAAGAGGAAAAACTTGCTGAGAGTTGGAAAAGTTTCTAAGTGTTAAGGAAATAATATTGAGTGTTGGTTAAATAAATAAATATTAAATAAATAAATTAATTAAATTAAATTAAAATTAAAAGGGATAATTTTATTTTGAGTGATGAGGACAAGGAGAAGTGAGGAGGTGCCACGTTGAGGGTAAGCAAACAGTTGGATGAACAAAGATGATTGGAAGAAAAAGACAATAGGTTCAGTTAGAAGCAAGCAGCTCAAAGAAAAGGTTGGTTCACCCGATTCCCTCGTGCTAATTTTGTGATTTTTTGACCAAATGAAAGCTAAATGAGTTAGAATCTACCTTAGGGCTACTAGAGTGAATCAAAGTTGGGAAGATTAAGAAAACTTGATGAAACCAGAGGTTGTCGCTGAAACCGGGTAAACTAGAGAACTCAAGTTTTGGAATTTTTCAAGGGTGTTTGGGGACGATTTAAGTGCCCAATTTTCTTGGTAAGTAAGTTAAGAGGTCCCTCTTAAGTTCCATGAAATTTATTTGGAGTTTATTAGATTGGAAAAGGTGTTTTGGAACTCTAAAAAATCGAGTTGAAAACAGAGGATTGCTGGCCAAAGGTTGCAGGAGACTGTCTAGGGCTGTCACCCACCCTCACACACCAGCCGCACACATGCATGCGCAACTTGCCGCCTAACAATGCATACCTATGTGTCTTCGCCTGCACACCCGCGTGCGGCAACAGCTGCCCACGTATGCCCCCTGTAGTCTACCCACGCACCCTGTTGCCCACCCATGCCCATAACGTGCGCCCCACACCCATCTACTGCCCATGTTGCATGCCTATGACTATTTTGGGCGTTAGTGAGCATTTTTGAATCTCAATTGATATTTCCTTGAATTTTTAGCCTCAAAATGAGTAATTTTGGATTTTAAACTGATCTTTTGGTATTTTAGAAATATTTGGGATTTTTTGCATAAAAATCCCTAAATGGCAACAGTGAAGGAATAAGTGAAATTTAAATTGATTTTGGCTAATGTGGATAAAGTTTAAGTATTATGGGAAGTGTGGGAACCTTAAAAAGATGATCTAATGCCTTTTAATTATTATTTCAGGTCAAATTGAGACTGAGGAAGACTATAACCCTAAGAGTGCAGGACTGATCTATGAGTGACATATGTTTGTTTTTAAAGGAATTCATTTATGATTTCTACTCGTGACTTCTTATGAAATGTGTTTTCTTGCTAATTTTGTTTAGGAATTCTTTTAATGCCTAGTATGAGAATGTTAAACTTAAAAAGGAAGTTATATGTTTTCTTATACTCAAATGTTGACAAGCATACATGGTTCGAACGATGATAATTTATGATATGCTAAAAATGTTTTATGATTGCTAATGTTGAATTCTAAGGCTTTTAAAAGGATTTTATAAACCATTATGTCTTGTACCCTAGTTGTGATTGCCCAGCTACGTGAATATGTTTTCGTAACATTACAGGTTGTCATGGAATTCTTGGTCCTGAATGATGAAAGAAGGTGCTCGAGAAGTCCAAGGGATTCTCGATATTGAAGGTTTAAAAGACGGTATTTGAGAACTCCAAGGATATCCAATATTGAAGGATTAAAGAAAGTATTTGGGAAGTCCAATATTAGCCCTTTGGGGGTATACTGCGTGCATGTAGGAAATGTATCGACGTTGATGTATTGAGACTACTCTACGTGAGCTAAGGTTATGACATTTAGTGTATTGAGCTTGCGCTACCTCAACTAAGGAATTCTAGGTATAGGTTTGATGTGAAGTTTACACGGCTAATTCTATCTTCCTCATAGATTTTTATTATATCTCTCCTCATCGTGGTTCTTGAAACCATCTTAACCAAAGGTTGAACACCCCCTCATAAACTTTCTAAATCCTTCATGTTATGTTCAACCATGTTTATAGGATATTCATATAAAATTATAGCACAAGCAATGTCTCTTCTAGAAGCTTCATCATCAAAGGTGGTTGAATTTAGTACAACTTTTTCTTAATTAGTTTTATTGGGTCTTCTTAGCACAGCTACTCTGATGGACAACAAATGACAGCTACTGACAGCACGAACAACAGTCGTTAGGAACGAACGACGCATACTAAGCCTACAAAACAGAAACTTGTGAAACGCTCTCTTTAAGACGTTTCGCGGCTCTGCCAAAGTGCAAGTAGTTTAACAAACTCGCCACACCATCCCCAAGATAAAACAACCAAAAGAAGTCAATCTAAATTGCACCTTAACCAATTGATAATGTAACACCCTTTTGAATATTTGCTTAGAAAATGTGATGGGAAAAAAACAAAAGCCTTTGAGAGAAGTTATTAGGGAGAAGAGAGGATTTGGGAGAAGAGAGGAACGATGGAAAAATGAAGTGCCTTTATAGTGAAGGGAAGGAGCAGTATTTATAGTAGTTGAAGACCAACCGTCTACATCGACCAGACACGTGGAAAGAAATTTAACAAAACAAAAAAAATATATATATATTTTGTGGAAAAGAAATACAAAAAATATATAAAACTTTCTTTCTACTCCACTCCACTCCATGTCTCGCCATGCCTAGACGGATGATGGTGCGCGTGTGTGGAGATCCACATAAACCCAGCTGGTCCTATCTTCTCACCCTTTCTAGAGCATGGGTACCCCTTTTGCCCGAACTCAAATGTGTGTAGGGGAGAGATCCCACTTCAAAATTAATCGATGTGGGATTCATGATAGAGATCCGACTTCTGAAATTCATGAGAATAGACCTCCATAAACTTGTCATTCGTCATCTGGAAC
Organism: Citrullus mucosospermus; assembly: GCA_030954485.1. NCBI lineage: Eukaryota > Viridiplantae > Streptophyta > Magnoliopsida > Cucurbitales > Cucurbitaceae > Citrullus > Citrullus mucosospermus. The sequence goes on from CM062064.1 coordinate 14,200,446, forward strand.
TTCAGGTAACGGTTAACAACATACTTCTTCGACCCGGCTTTTTCAGTAGTAATCATAATGATCGTCAGTCAAACTATTTAAAATAAAATTTTTGCATAAGAAGTATTTTTCTTCCCAATCGACAGTCGCCTTGAGTTATTCTTCCAGGATTGCCTAATAAGCCCAGCTTGGCCTATCTTCTCACCCTTTCTAAAACATGGGTACCCCTTAGGCCCCAACCCAAAGGTGTGTAGGGGAGTTAATAAAGAGATGTCCCACTTCAAAATTAATTGATGTGAGATTCTCATTTTTCCAAATCTTCCTTTATTATTTTTTTAAAACAATGTTTCACCAACAGGTGTCAAGCAGGATTGCCTAATGTCTCTTTGTCCTTCGTAAGGAACATATTTTGAAATGATCATGTAAATGTTTTGCCCCATTTTTTGATTCTCCTCCTAATATTTTCCCAGAGTAGTTACATACTGCTTTCATGGAATCATTTATTATTATTTTTTTTCTGTCTTTTGTAATAATTTCATATTACTAATGACACCTACTATGTTTTAATAATTCATCATTATCATCACTATTGTCACTGTCTAATGTAATAGGGAACCACCTTATTCTAACTCATTATTATTTGATAAAGTCATTTTCACCTGAAATACTACATTCTCATAGTCTCAAAATTTAACACATAAACTCCAAATAAATATGGTCCTTTATGAGAAGCCACAAAAGAAATAATAAACCTCAACACAAAACACGAGATGCTACGTGTAAGATTGCAAAACACAACAATATGTTGATTCAATTATTGGAAACACCACCAGTTTCATCAAAGTAATTAAAGCACATCAAAAATCAAATATTTATCTAATTATTGCTTTCATTTCGTTATATATAATCTTTGATTTGGATTTTAATAAGAATTAAAAGTTTGAATCTGTAAGCCTACACAAGGTAACGATAGAAAACAAAACTATAAGCCTAAAAGATGGTGCGGTCTGCTGATCTGCTGTTTTGGCCTATTAGTATTAGTTGAGACCTTTCACTTAGTTAAAAAGAAAACCAAAATGACACAACACAACCCTTGATAGAAAACAACTTAAAAGAATACAAACTTTTTTTTTTTCTTCGTTCAACTAAAAAGAAGATAGAAGAGTAGATCCGAACATACCTTGATAGAAAATGGCGGCGGCGGCAATGTTAGATTTCCAGTAGCACATGCCGGAAAGGAGAGGAGAAAAGTCGACGGCGAACTACCTACTTGTAGCTGACGACTTTGGCCGGCAAGCGCTGGGCTGTGAGTGGTAAGCCGTGAGAATTGAGGAGAGACAAAGTGAAAAGTACAGTGAGTGAGGAGAGATGGGCGTCTGGTCTAGGGTAGCGGTTGTGTCTGTGTGGTGGGTACGAAAGGTAGAAATAGAGTTTCGTGTGTGTGTGTGTATATATATATATATATATATTATACAAATTTAAGTTGAGGTGAGGCGGGGTGGGGACACGGGGTAGGGACGGCGAATATAATCCCTATCCCTAGGCCCGATTGATGAATGGGGAAAATTCCCACTCCCTCCTTCATTTCCCGTGTATTCAGGAATTTCCTGCCTCAAAGGTTAGATGGACATCTGTAATTGTTAGTTGTTTTAGGGCTCAAATTGGTGTGTTTTCTTGGGAAATTATTTTAAATGACAAAACTATTGAAAATATTTACAAATAATAGCAAAATATCACAGTTTTTCTTTGATAGACCGCGATAAACTACTATTCGTGTCTACCATTGTGGATGCAATAACATTGAGATATCTAATTAGTCTAGCTGTGTATAAAAAGCTTGACATTCATCTTATGGATGTAGTCACAACGTATTTATATGGATCTCTAGATAACGATATTTATATGAAAGTCCCTAAAGGATTAAAGATACTAGAATCATATAATTCAAATGTTAGAGAATTATATTCTATCATGCAGAGATCTTTATATGGATTAAAACAATCTGGACGAATGTGGTGTAATCGTCTCAATGAATATTTGTTGAAATAGGGGTATAAAAATAACTCTATTTGTCCATGTGTTTTTATAAAGAAATCACAGTTGAAATTTGCTATTGTTGTTGTATATGTTGATGATTTGAATATAATTGGAATTCTTGAAGAGCTTTCAAAGGCAATTGAATATCTAAAGAAAGAATTTGAAATGAAAGATCTTGGGAAAACAAAATTTTACCTTGGCCTACAAATTGAGCATTTAGCATATGAGATATTTATTCATTAGTCAACATATATAGAAAAGATTTTGAAAAAGTTTTACATGGACAAAACACACCCATTGAACATCCCAATGGTAGGTCAATCATTGGATGTGAAAAAAGACATATTTCGACATCGAGAATAGAATGAAGAACAACTTGGTTCTGAAGTACCATACATTTTCTGTAAATCTATTAGCTACATATAGTTCTTCTCCAACAAAAAGACATTGAAATGGAGTTAAACATGCACTCCACTACCTTCGAGGGACGATTGACATGAGTTTATTTTATTCAAACAAATGTAATTTTGATTTAGTTGGTTATGCAGTTGCAAATTATTTATCTGACCCACATAAAACTGGATCTCAAACAGATTATATGTTTACATGTAGATGAACTGCTATATCATGGTGATTTGTAGAACTGTTGGGATTTGTACCCTAAAGCCTCGTAATTGATTAGTTAATTAATTTAATTATTAATTATGTAGTATTAATTTATCCATTAACGGAAAAATCCAAGGTTATTGCATGAAGTCTTGAACATGTATGTAGTTGACATATGGATGAATCATGCTTAAGAAATAACCTAAGGTTTATAGTATATTTATAAGGTTGGGTGTCTCATCCTTGTGACACTATGGATACGGACCACTTTGTAATACTTACAAATATATGGTTTGAACCAAACCATTCATGTGGTGACATATGAGTGGGGTATCTTATACAACGAATTTGTATAAGACCGGACTACGAAATATTTAATCTCTCCTTGTAAATCCATTAATTAAAGAGATTAATATTTCATAGGTTGATCATATGCGACTCGATCTTAATCTTGAGTGACTTATGAACTCCTATCTGTGAGGTCGATTCTTTGATTTGCATGAGTGAGAGTGACCCGAGTTGCTGACTCAATAAGCCTACCATTTTGGGGACTTAACTAAATGGGGAGCTGGGAACATAACTTCACAAGATGGAATTCACTCATTCTCAGATAGGGTAAGTAGATGAGTAGTTCCTTTAAGTGTTGATTTCGAGTCTTGAATAAGGGGTCTCACCCTCTTACTGGCCCGAGAGGAACTTAACTTATGGTTGAATCATAAACAAATTGTTCACTAGAGAAATCAGTGATACTTAAGAAAAAGATATAACTACAAGTGTGAAACAAACATTTTTGACCCAGCTGTAATTATGATTAACTAGTGAAAGATTGACTTGCTTATACTGATAATGTCCATGGACACAACTTATCTTACAGTGCATAAGAGTTCAATTATGGGCTATAGTGGTTTGCCCTATAGTTAATGGATGAAGATTAATTTAATTAATTAATCTTGGATCATTGGAGCTTATTATCTGTAGGTTCATAAGGTCTCCTTGCTAGCTCACCACAGACCAACAAGAATCAATTATGATTGAAAAAAAATTGAAGCGTTCAAATTTTGAGGGGAAAAATTAATTGCATTAAATACATGTTTTATTATATAGTTTAATTTATAATATGGAGAATTAATTTATTGAATGAGATACAAATAAATAAATTATTTAATTTGAATAAGATTTGAATTAAATAGATTATGCAAGAATTAATTTATTTGAATATGACTCAAATATTAATTATTTAGTTAGATGAGATCCATATAAATAAATAAGTTGTTTAATTTGAATAAGAATTAGATAAATAGAGAGAGAATCAATTAATTAATTTGAATTTGATTCAAATGATTAATTATTTAATTTAAATGAGATTCAAATTAAAGATTTTATAGAAAATAAATATTTAAATAAGATTTAAATATTTTAAACCATTTAATATAAGATATTATTTTGGTAGATATTTATTAATATTGGATATTATTAAATATTTAATTTAAAATCTTTGCAGAGGGTTATCCCAATAGGATTATGACTAACCCATAGAGTTCTATAATTAGGACCCTTCGAGCCCTTGTAAATCACAGTCTATCTACAGGAATAATCTCTATGATTACTTAAAACTCTCCCTCTAGAAATTCTCCCAAAATTCTTCTTCTCATTTCCTCTATTCTTTCAAGAAGCGATTCCCACAAACCGGATCTTTGTCAGAGTTACAGCAAGGAAGATCTCTTGGAAAAAAAAAATTACAAGGAGAAGACTATTGATTCGAGAAGAAAATTTTGCTGAAATTATAGATTGGCAAAGGTATGTTGCTTAACATTTTCTTAATTATTTGTTTTTTTAATTCTTTCAAGAAATCAAAGAACGCGATCACACGCTTCCAATGAGATTCAACGGCCTTAAAAAACAAACCATTACACCACCTCTTCAAATCATGCTGAAGTTTTTGCAACTCATGAGGCTAGTCAAGAATGCATATAGTTGAGATCAATGACTCAACACATCTGTGGAACATGTGGCTTGTCTTCCAACAATAGTATTATATGAAGACAATACAACATGTATAACTCAAATCAAAGTAGGATATGTTAAAGGAGATACAATGAAACATATCTCACCAATGCTTTTCTACACCCACAATCTTCAAGAAAATGGTGACATCACTATTCAAAAAAAATTTTCTTCTAAAGATAACTTGACAAACTTATTCACGGAAGCACTACCCGTCGCAACATACGAGAAATTGGTACACAACAATGGAATTCAACGACTCAGAGATCTTAAGTGATGTCTTTATGAGGTTGAGAAAAACATTGCACTCCTTTTCCCTTGACTAATTTTTTTTTTTCGCAATGGGTTTTCCTAGTAGGGTTTTTAATGAGGTAATTGTTAATGTATGTATGCTATATACTTTTTTTTTTCCTTCATTAGGATTTTTTCCTATTGGGTTTTTCCTATTAAGGTTTTAACGAGACATATAACTTATATATAATGGAAATCTAAAGGGGGAGTGTTGTAAATATAATATATTTAATTAAATTTTCATCATATTTATCTATTCTTCCTATGAGCTAATTCATCCTTGAATTTAGTGTTTAGACTCTCCATCACTCTATTTTAAGCACTATCAAACTTGTTGGCTACTCTATTACAAGAGGTGTGTAAACCTTTAAAAACACACCTCTCACATTTTGAGAATAACAGTGCTCTGTTCTTTATTGTGCTCTCTTCTTTATTCTCTCATTCTTTTTGTGTTGTTATTGTGCTTATTGTTTTTGTTAAGATTCTAGTTTCATAACAAATTTCCCTTTGGTTTTTTTTTTTTATTTTACTATCTTTTTCTTTTTTACACATTTATTTTACTACTTCTAATTTTCAATGTACTACAATGATGAAGTACATGTACTAGTCTAAAATGATATTTAATATATACATATATATATATATGTTAAAAATACTATTCTAGTTCTTATATTTTGAAGTTTGTTCAATTTTAGTCGATGTACTTTCAATTATCTTATTTTAGTTATTGCCTTTAAGAAAATATTAAATTTAGTTATTCAAAATCAATTCTTATCTAAATTAGTTAAGTAATAATAATAAATTATTGCAAAAAAATACAATATGTGAATATATTTTCCAAATTAAAATATATAAACTAAAATTGAACAAACTTAAAGTATAGGGACTAAAATGGTATTTTAACCAAAATAGAATTAGAAAAAATTGCAGAATCACCCTTAAAGTATGGTGGTGGTTGCAATTTTAACCTCAAACTTTAAATTGTAAAAATTGAAATCTCAAACTTCAAGTATTAAAATTGAACCCTCAAACTTACATAATTGTAATAATTGTATAAGTTTGAGTGTCCAATTTTAACATATGTAAAAATTTGAGAGCTTAATTTTTACCAATAAAAGTTTGAAGGTATAACTATCACTACTACCACTAAACCTTTTACTTTAACTTGCGAGTTTCTTCACTTTTTATTATTATTATTATTATTTTCTCTCGGGTAATGGTTATTGGGAAAACGTTAAAGGTTTTTTTTTTCTTTTCTTTTCTAATGAGAATCCAAACAAATTGTGGAGAATGAACAAAAAGGGAATCATAATTTAAAGGAAAAATTCGTTTAGAGTTCACTAATTAACCTACGAATTGTCAAAGGCTAAAAATAGTTATGGTAGATGATCTAATGATCAGACTAAAAATAGTTTTTGATTTCCTGCAAAGTAAGAAACAGTATAATGTATATATATGAAAGCTTAGAAACTGTAACATTTCTAAATTTCTAGTTATTTCTTTTATCATTAAATTATTAATTGAGTTGTATTTCTTCTTTTTGAACTCTAGTGCTAAAATTGAATTAATGAGGTGAGCTAATTAATTCATTTAATTATTGGGGGAAAGGTTTGGAATCCGAATGTTGTTTGAGGTTTAAAAGGGAACAAGGAAATATCCCCTCAGCCCTAAAGCATGCACGCAACCCCCTTTGGATTTTCTCCTTCGTTCATGCCTGGTCCCAGCCACAGCTCACTTCCATCCACGCCCAGATCGCCGACGCGGTTCACTGCCGCTCTATCCTGCCGTTGAATGCCCGTCATCTGCGCCACCTGCAGCTGTTCACTGTGGTGAGCTATTCCCTCTCTCGGTCTCTCTCTCCCTATCTAACTCTCAGATCACTGTAGCCAATCACCGCTATCGTCCAGCCAGTTTCTGATAAAAACAAATGATTTGAGTGGTGAAACTTTTTCTTGAAGAGAGAAAGAATAAAATATGAACACTAATATTCAATCTTCTATTGATTTCTTTCTCAACCTATATTGGGAAAGATTACAATACACTATATATAGTCTCATAAAGTGCCTCCCTAAATTCCTTCAATAAATCACTAATAAAAGCAAATTAAAGAGATTACAACAATTAAGACAGAATTTCAAAAGTACACATCTGGGGCATCAAAACTCATAGGTCACACATTTAATTTGGACATCGTTTGAGTTTTGTAAAAATATCAACTACTGGTCATGACTTGAAACGTGAATCATTTTTACTTCTCCATTCTTTACATGTTCTCTAATAAAATGAAACCGGCCGTCAATGTACTTACTTCTTTAATTATGGACCGAATTCTTTGCCAACTTAATGGTTGATTTATTGTCGACTCGTGTTTTTGTTGTCTCATGCTCACACAGTAAGTTTCTTAGCCAAATTGTGTGACACACACATCAAGATGCTGGCACCTATTTTGCCTCACATGTTGACAAAGTTACAATTGGCCGCTTTTTTGAGAGCCATGTGAATGTTGTATTCCCCATGTAGAACACGTATCCTCCAGTACTTTTTCTATCATCCATATCTCCGCACCAATCACTATTAGAGTATCCTATCAACTTGTAGTCACTCATCCTTGTGTAGAGAAGCCTGAATGATTTCGTCCCTCAAATGTATCGAAGAATTTATTTAACGGCTTTAAGGTGGGAGTGCCTTGGATCCTCCATGTATGGACTTACTACACCAACACTATATGCAATATCCGGTCTTGTGCATGTGAGATATCGTAGACTCCTTACTAAACTACGATATTCACGTGCATTTACTCGATCTCCTCCCTCAAATTTAGAGAGTTTTGTGCCAAGCTCCATTGGTGTTTCTACAAGCTTGCATTCCTCCATCTTATTTTTTTTCAAAATGGCTTTCGTATATGCTTCCTATGAAACAAAAATTCCAAAGTTTTCTTGTCTAATCTCGAGATCAAGAAAGTATTTCATCAATCCTAAGTCTATCATTTCAAACTCTCGTGTCATAGCATCTTTAAAGTTCATGACCAAGTTCTCATTGCTTCCCATTGAAATAAGAACATCAACATAAAGGGCAATGATGAGCAGATTACCTTCTTCTTTCTTTATGTATAATGCATACTCATAAGGGTATTGTATGAATTTGTTCTTCTTGAAGTAAGTATCAATTCCAGTGTTCCATGCTCGAGGTGCTTGCTTTAACCCATAGAGCACCTTCTTTAGTTTCAATACTTCACTTTCCTTTCCAGATTTCATATATCCAGAGGGTTGCTCCATATGTCCTTCTTCAAGAACTCCATTTAAAAATGCTGATTTTACATCCATTTGATAGATAGCCCACTCTAGATGTGCAGCTAGAGATAAAAGAAGTCGAATTGTCTCCATTCTTGCAAATGGAGCAAAAACTTTGTCATAATCGATTCATGCCTTTTGTCTGTAACCCTTTGCAACTAGACGCACTTTGTACCTTTCAAGCTCACCTTGGGTATTCATCTTCTTCTTGTATACCCATTTTACACCAATGGGTCTATATCCATCAGATAATTCCACCAAATTCGAAGTTTTGTTTCTTTCGATTGCTTCAATTTCTTCATCCATTGCGGCTTTCCACTTCTTGTTTCTTATGGCTTCTTCAAAAGCAATGTTCTCTGAGTCTGCTAGTAAACAAACTAGGTGTACTTCATCGGTTGAGTCGTATAGATCTTGTAGACTTCGCATCCTAAGTTGACTCGACTCTTCCTCTTTGTCAAATATTTAAGAAGTCATTGGAGTGATTATTGGCACAATTCTCAATGACTCTCCTTGTAATGCCTCCTTTTGATTCTTCCAATCTCATGCACCTTCTTCATTCACCTGAATGTCACGACTTACAATTACCTTTTTTTCAATTGGATCGAATAATTGTAAGCCTTCATCTTCTCGTCATACCCAATGAACACATATTTCTTACTCTTATCATCGAGTTTGATTCTTCTTTGGTCTGGTACTTGCGCATAGGCCACACTGCCAAACACTTTAAGGTGTGGTACAGTTGGTTTATGACCACTCCAAGCCTCTTGCAGTGTTGGATTTTCCAATTTTGTATGTGGACATTGATTTTGCACATACACAATGCATTGTACTGCTTCCGTCTAGAATTCTTTCGGCACATCTTTACTCTTCAACATTGATCGAACCATATCAAGGATCGTTCTATTTTTCCTTTCTGCAACGCCATTTTGCTGAGGTGAATATGGTGTAGTCAAAAATCTTTTGATACCTTGTTTCTCACAATAATTTGTGAAAGTGGTTGTATTCTCCACCTCTATCTGATGATCGTAAGGCCTTGATGTAAAGATTGGTTGTCTTCCCTACCATTACCTTGAACTTTTTTAATACTTCAAACGCTTCTGACTTTTCCTTCAAAAAATTCTTGTATAGTCATCAATAAAGGAATAAAATACCTTTTCTCACTGAAAGACTTCGGAGTGATTAGACCACAATGTCTGTATGTATCAACTCGAGAGGTCTCTTTAAACAATATTTTGCCTTCTTTTGGAAAGTTGTCCTTGCTAGCTTGCCAAGTACACAACCTTCACAAAAATTCTTGGTGTAATCCATTTTTGGTAGCCCATGGACCATGTCCTTTGCTAACTCTTTTAGTTGGCTGTAGTGTAAGTGTCCAAACCGTAAATGCCATAAGAATGCTTTGTCCTCCATGTTGACTTGTAAACACCTCTCTTGTACATTCTTCAATTTGAGTTTGAACATTCGATTCTTTGTCATCTCAACGTGTGCAAGCACCCAATCATTTCTGTCCTTCAAGTGCAACATTTGATCTTTCATGAAGACCGAACATCCTTTCTCCAATAACTGCCCCATACTTAGAATTTACTCTTCAAGTCAAGTACATAGTAGACATCCTCCATAGTACCTTCTTTTCTGTTCTTTTGGGAAAAATGTATTTTTCCTCAACCTTTGACTTAAACCTTTGATGCATCTCTAAAAGACACATGTCCATCTTCTATCTCTTGCATATCAACAAAAAGATGTTTGTGCCTACACATATGGTTGTTTGCACCAGTGTCAAGATACCACACCATGTCGCTGTCCAGAGTGATGCCTTCATGGGCCATCATGAGAACACCGTCATCTTTGGTCTCATCTTCCCCGACTAAGTTCGCGTTTTCTTCCACCTTCTTCTTGGAATACCAATCTTTTGCATAGTGTCCATATTTTCCACAATTGTAACGCTCGACATTTGGATGATTTGAGTGACCACCTCTTCCACGAGCTTGGCCTCTTCCACGCCAATTTTGTTGGCTTGTTTGTGCTTTCTCTTCATTGTTATTTCCATGACCACGACCTCTACCGCGACCAAAACTGCGACCACCACGACCACGTCTTCTTCCTCGGTTGTGTTGCACAGACATTGCCTTGTCTTCTTTAATGGTCATCTTTGTTTGTAAGGCCTTCTCCAAGACCTCTTGTTTCTTTTTCTTCTTTCTCTGTTCATGTGCTTCAAGGGAATGTACAAAATCATCAATAGTCATTTTTTCCAAATTTTTTTACTCCTCAATTGCACATACAACGTTCTCAAAATCAATTGTCAATTAGAGTTAAAGTGTCACTTAAGACACTTTTTAGGTAATTTGTAGTTGGTTTTGAAAATCAAAATGGCACTTTGGAACTATTTAGGTTGTTTTGGGAGTCAACAAGTCTCTTGGACACTTTTTAGGAACTTTTTAAGTTGTTTCGAGAGAAAAATGTCACTTAGACACTTTTAGGTTGTGTCTGAGAGTGAAAAGTTGCACTTCGACATTTTAAAGTTGTTTTGAGAATTGAAGTCACAAGGCACTTTTTAGGTAAAGTGCAATGTAATTATTCTTTTGTATCATCATCTCATATTATACTAATCTTAATTGTATTCTTTTTATAGAAAAAAAAAAGGGTTGTGACGTTGATGAGGTAGAGTGGTTCCACGAAAGCCATTTTCGTGAAAAGGGAGGATGGATCACGAGAGATGCATATGTAAGTTTTATTATCATGGCTTGGTGAATTCATGTGTTATTTAATACATTCTTGAAGTATAGATACATATCTAACTAGGTCTTTCATATAGATGGAAATGCAAAGAATTCTTGAAGTATCAACTAAAGAGGGTGTCCAAACAATCTCAAATGCATAAGTGTGCAAGATGGTAGAACAAAATGAGAAGCTAATTAGTCAACTTTCCAAATGGGAAGGTAGATGGACCGATGTTCAAAAATTGTTGGGGCAAGAACATGGAGGGGATGGATCTTCAAGTACATAGGTATTTGCTTTTTAAAATTAAATTTCAAAACTATGTTGTGGCTATCCTGCAATTATGGTAGCCAATTCATGCATTTAGTACCTTTATTATATGCTTGACTTGTAATGTCTATGGCTATCATGCAGTTATTATAGCCAATTCATGCATTTAGTACATTTATTATATGCTTGATTTGTAATGTCTATGGCTATCCTGCAACTATGGTAACCAATTCATGCATCTTAGGTTTGGTTGGATTCTTATGTTGGCTTTACATGTTTTAAGTTGTTTTGAGGGTGAAAGTGTTACTTAGACACTTTTCAGGTTAATTTTTAGTTTGGAAGTCATACTTAGGCATTTTGAAGCTGTTTTGGGAGTTAAAGTGTCATTTAGACATCTTTTAGGTACTTTTTAGTTGGTCTTGAATATCAAAAAGACACTTAAGAAATATTTAGGTTGTTTTTGGAGTTAACAAGTCTCTTAAACACTTTTTAGGAACTTTTTAAGTTGTTTTGAGGGTGAAAGTGACACTTAGACACTTCTTAGGTTGGTTTTGAGTTTGAAAGTCATACTTAGGCATTTTAAAGATGTTTTGGGAGTTAAAGTTTCATTTAAACATCTTTTAGGTACTTTTTAGTTGGTCTTGAGTATCAAAAACACACTTAAGAAATATTTAGGTTGTTTTAAGAGTTAACAAGTCTCTTAGACACTTTTTAGGAACTTTTTAAGTTGTTTTGAGGTTGAAAGTGTCACTTGGACACTTTTTAGGTATGTTTTGAGTTTGAAAGTTATACTTAGGCATTTTGAAGATGTATTGAGAGTTAAAGTGTCATTTAAACAACTTTTAGGTACGTTTTAGTTGGTCTTGAATATCAAAAAGACACTTAAGAAATATTTAGATTGTTTTAAGAGTTAACAAGTCTCTTAGACACTTTTTAGGAACATTTTAAGTTGTTTTGAGGTTGAAAGTGTCACTTAGACACCTTTTCGGTTGCTCTTGAGTTTGAAAGTCATACTTAGACATTTTGGAGTTGTTTTGGGAGTTAAAGTGTCATTTAGACACCTTTTAGGTACTTTTTAGTTGGTCTTGAATATCATTTTGAATGTCATGCAAATGAATTTGCTTTATTAATTTTGAGCATGTTGTGCTTATTGGACTTTGCTGTTATGCATTTTAGGCCTTTTTTTAAGAAGGCTAGAAATGTCATTTTTTGTGAATACCAACGAACCAGGTGAAATATTTTGTGTGAAGACTAACAACCCAATTGAAACATGTCTTTTTTATTTAGTATTATTTTGTTCATTTTATATGGTTAAGGAATTAGGGGTTGAATACATTGTTTAAACTTGTTATGATGGTGAACATATTTTGTTACAGAAAATTGAAATTATTTTTATTTTAAATATTGATCCCCAAACATATAACATAATAATAATAAATGTGTTGTCAATTATAGAGTTATGGCGACGTTTCATGCGTGGGCAAAAATGAAGCTTTTGGCCCCGTTTACCTATGTGTAGGTGTAAAACAATATGTACCGACGTATCATACGTGGTAGAAATAGAGTTTTGTTGACAAAAGTCGTAGCTTGGGCAGAAATGTGATTTCTACCCACACATAAAACGTAGGCAACAATGCGATTTTTTCCCACGACTGTTGATGTGTGGCTAGAAATCAATTTCCATGCATATTTTATGCATGGGCAGAAATCGTATTTCTGCCAATGAATGTCGATGCGTTCCTAGAAATCAATTTCTGCCAATGTTTGTAATGTGGACAGAAGATCTGCCCACAACCTTCTATTGGCGTTGTCTACCACGCAAAAAAAAACGTCGACAGAAGCTTTGCCCACGCATTTTTGAAGATCTGTCGACGTTTTTTTTGTTTGGGAAGAGACAAAAATTCTAGTAGTGTTCATGCAAAATCTCAGCTTGACACCTCCTGCTTACCAACGCCACACTCAACCTCAATTTGACACCTCATTAAACTTAATATTAAAATGTCATACTTATCCATTTAGGAATAAATCATAAATGCATCCCCCAAAATTTCCTTAGAGGTTTTTCCCTTCTCTCGATTACTCCCTTACACGCAGCCCCCTCTTGGCTGATGGACGCCAACTAGGACACATCATGGTTCTCACTCGTCTACATACTCCAAGCCATCATACACGCATCATACCTTCTTGCTACTCAAGCACACATCAACTAACACAAGTCAACACCTTAGAGACGCATCATTCCTCCTTTGTCCATGACTTCAAGCACACTAGTATACATCAAGTCCTTTACTATACCCCTTTATAGTCGAATCATACATCACTAGCACAACACACACTTCAAGCCACACATTTAGCTTTCTAGGACGCAATCTTCACCTACTCACCAACACATATAGGCTCGGATTCCCCTTGGTCTTCAACACCGAAATCTAACACTTAGCTAAATTTCCATCCAACTTGTTCCCTTCAACGTTGACCACTCTTCCCATGAGTACCCTTGCCGGCCCTCAACACTACTCAATGGTAGTCGGCCAACTTTCTTCCCAAGCTACACACCTTGCCTCCTTCAACACTTCACTTCCACGGCTAAGTCCACCTCTTAGGCTCTTCATAGGACACCACTTTTCCACGCACCATTAAGCCTAAACCATGAAATTTTTTCCTAAGTCCACAATAAAGCCTTTCTTGTGCCATGTCTTTTCAAGCATGAATTTTTGGAGAACTTCCTAAGTTCAGCACTGCTAGTAACTTACTCAACTTAGTATTAGGAGAATGAAAGTAGGTTTTACACCATTTGTAAGCACCTAATTGGTAAGCACGTTCAAAAGCTTTAAGCGAATTAATATTAATAATCTTATTTTGTAAAAAAAAAAAAAAGAAAAGGAAAAGGAAACCAAAAGGGAAAGAAGACAAAGAGAAGAAAAAGGAAAAAAAAAAAAAAAAAGAAAAGAAAAGAAAAGAAAAGAAAGGAAAAAAAGATAAGGATGGAAAAGTCGGTTGTGATTTTATTTGAAGGGAAAATGTTGCCGACTTATTTCTACTCATTTCCAAACTGATTTCTATGCTATCTTTCAGCTGCACGTCAGGGAGAGGTTGAAGAAGAGTCCTAGGGCAATTTCGTGCAAGGTTTTGGACGATTTCATGGTAAAACTGAAGCTGAAACAGAAGCTTCATCTGCTGTCGCACAGCTCGAACCAGGTCTGATGTTTGGTGAATATCGAGCTGAAGAGATTGAATTTTGGGCTGAAATTTTAAGGTTAGTAAGTTAACTCAAATTTGAACAACTTTTATGAAGGATGCCTGAGTTGAAATGGAATAAAAACATGTGAACTTCTACCTGGAAGTTACTAATACGAATTTTCTGTGCAATCTGGAGTAGCGCGGAGAAAACTTGCAATATCTGACGAACCAGGATGAGTTAGGCCACGAAATTTTGGGGTAAGCTAGAAAACATGTTTGTATACAAGTTTGTAGAAGGAAAAAAGTTCTAAATCTGGCTAGAAATATGACTTTGAATTGACAGAAGTGAAAACAAACAGGAAAGGAGGAAACTCTGCTGTCGGATGTCATTTGGAAGCAGGTAACGCTGAGGAATTGGCGTGAGTAGCGACACTAGTCTCGCTGGTCGGGCAAAGAAGGTTTTTCTCTAACAAATCTCGCTGGCTCTCACTCAGTAACGCTCCTCAGGTAGTCTCGCTGGTTTCGCTTATGCTAGTGTCGCTAGTGCCGTGACCTGTTGTGTAATTTCGTTAGTAAACTCGTTAGTAAGGTGAAATCTCGTTGGTAATCTCGCTAATGACATAGAATCTCGCTTATTATGTGTACCTTAGGAAAGAAAGGGAGTCTCGGTGGTGAATCATGATTAGAGTTTAAGTTTGCACATTTAATAATCATGTAAAGAAAGTTAAGGAAAACGTAACATGAGGAATGTATATTTACAGGCCAAGAAGAGCTCGGAAAGTCATATACTCTGCTCAGGGCCTAAGGACCAGTTGTGATGACACTTTTCTTTCTTTGAAACGAAATTTATTGAAAATGTTTAGTTTAGTTTTTCTTATGAGATATGGCTTTGAGATGAATTGTTTTCTTGAAAAGCATGATGTTTGATGATATTGTTCACAAGGCATGTTTTATCCGTTTCTGTAAGATGTTGAATGGCATGTTTTGAAATGTTGTTTATCGTGATATATTTGATTTTCATGAAAGATTTTCATGTGAACTATTTACGTATAATACTGGTTTCTAAAATGCTTTAGAGAAGGCTCAATGCTGAAGGACATGAGAAGGCATGTGAGTTTCCCCGGGACCCAGTACTGAAGTACTTGTAGAAGGTACTTGGGCAACCCGCCATATTCCTATGTGCACATAGAGGTTGTGACGTTGGGTGTGTTGAGTCTTGCTCCACCCCAAAAAAGGATTGTTATCGACGTTGAGTGCGTTGAGTTTTACTCTACCTCAGCTAAGGATGTTTTCGACGTCGGGTGCGTTAAGTCTTGCTTCGCCCTGACTAAGGGAAAGTTATGAGAACGAATTATTGTTCGTATAGGATCATTTTGGCATGAACATATGTGATTTGTTACATTGTTGAAATTATGACTTTACAGAAATGATTATTTGAATCATGTTTACGTTTATGGCGTTATTATGATTTAAACATGCCTTGTTTTGAACAAATGATAGTTTTAAAAATTAGTCACTCACGGGGCTTTTAGCTCACGTTTTTTATGTTTTCTTTCCCCCCCCCCCCAGGTAACAAGGACGTTCCCGGTGCTTAGCCTACTTCAGCTCACCCTGCGTAAGTCTCGAGTTCTCGAAATTCAGTCAAGTTTGAGAGTTGTATGTTGTATATGACTTTATGTAGATGGCATATAGACCTAGTAGTTTCGAGTGGGATTGTAGTGGAGTTTTGTACGTTGTATGATGGATATGGAAGTTAAATTATGTTATGTAATAAAAGTGTACTCTATACAGGGAAAAATAGTATGTTATAAGCATGTGTAGTATGACTGAGTTCTATGTATGTATTTGAGTAAATGTATGCACAGGAAGGAATATAAAATGGGACAATATGCGTCACACGAGGGATGATGTTTATTGTCTTCACATTCCCTTTCAGGTTAGATAGGTAATCTGGGAGGGGGTGTGACACCATTTCCTTCTAATTTACTCCACTTGACCTTTCATGACCAGTATTTTCATACTTTGTCTGCTAGTCCATTGTCAGTGGAGAAGTTCTTTGTGCAATCTTGTCCTCTTGCAATAACTATGGACATTCTCTTTTAAAGTGACTAGGCTATCCACATTTATAACATGTATGGGTTCCACCATGACACCGTCTGCAATGATATATGTTGCACACGGAACACAAAGATCTCCCTCTAATACTAGCAGTAGATTCCTCGGGTTGCTTAATGCGTGCATCACCTAAAGGATTTACAAAACGACCAGTTCCCCTCGTTCTTTTGATCTCTCTACTTGAACTCGAATTAAAGCCCAACGTACCACCATGCTTGGATTTAAAAGTCCCTTTACTAGATACTCCGAGTGCAAACCTTTTGTTTCCTTCATTACTTCTTCGATCAGTAGATGGACTTGGAGATTTAGATCCACTAATACTGTTTACAGTTTCCTTTTCTTGGTTTCTTTCTACCACACTCTTTTCCTCCCTCATAGCAGCTTCTACCAATTTGGAAATCTCATTCCACTCGGCATTGGCTGTTACGAGCATAAAAATTTCTTCTCTTAATCCTTCCTCTAATTGTTTACACCTCCCAACCTCATCCTCAATTATACTAATGGTATACTATGATAGCTTGGTATATATTTCTTCTCCCACTTAGCCACCGTCATAGAGCCTTGTACGAGTTTAAAGAATTCATTCTACTTTGCATCATGAAATGATTATGGGTAATATTTCTTGCAAAAGGCCTTTTTAAACTTAACCCAAGTAGGTTCATCCATACCCGCTTGTCTATTTTCAACCACTCGCCACCAATCTTTCACTCCTTTTTGCAACAGAAAAATGACAAGTGTTACTTTCCTATCTTTAGGGCACCCCATTACCCTGATACATTTCTCTATCAAATTTATCCAAGCTGTGGCATCTACTGGATCGGTGGTCCCTTTGAAGGTTGTTGCCCTTAAGGCTTTCAATCGTTTTATCCCATCATTACAAGAATTTGTGTCTTTGTCGACACTTTTTTCTGTCGACGCAGAAAAAAATGTTGGCAAATCTAATTTCTACTAACGAATTTTCAATGTGTGGGCGTAACATCGTTTTTGCCAACGAAATTATATGTGTGGGCAAAAAGTTGTGTGGTCTTAGTGAAAATCATTAAATTGGATTTTTGCCGACACTTATTTTAGTTTCTCCCCACGCAAGGAGCATGGGCAAACATTTTTAGCTTCTCCCAATGCAATGTGTGTGGCTAAAAACCCTAGTTCTCTTTTATTTTTCCCCACATTTTATTCGCTCTCTTCTTTTTCGTTCCCCTCTTCTTTTTCCCCACATTTTCTTTCCTCCCCCCTTATTTTCTTTTTTCCTCTCACACAACATTGAGCAAACCGAAGTTGGTTCACTACAACAAAAAACACTTTTCTTGACTCTTGAATGGTGGCAAAAGTAGAGAAGAAAGAGAAAAAATAGTCATTAAAGCCAAAATCACGCGTTTTTTGCAGGAAAAAAGAAAGTATTTTGGATTTTTCGAAATTCATGACTGGTTTTTTTGTGTCACAAATTCATGATTATAAATATCAATTATTAAATGTAGGGAAAAGAAAAAAACGCGATTTTGGCAAGAAAAGATGGACATTTTCGAATTTTTCAACTATTTTGACATATTTTTTGTGTCACCAATTTATGACTAGAATTAGTTATCACTAAAAAGGGACAGTTTTTTAGACTCATTGAATTGACAAATAAAAAAAAAATGGTTTCGGACAAGAAAATTTGATTACTTTTTAATATTTTAACTTTTATGACTATGTTTTTGGGTCATCAATTTATGACTCATATTAATTAGCATTAAATGAAAAAAAAAAAAAACTAGTTATAGTTTTAGATATATTAAGTTTAAAGCCAAAATTAAGTCTATTTTTTTTTTTTTAATGTTAAACTACGTCATTTTGGACTTTATTATGAGATCTGTTTTTAAACATTTTGGTGTAGGTTATTTTTTACTTTATTGGTTATTCAAATATATATTTTTTTTAATGGAGTACAATTTGGTTTCTAATAATCTAAAGAGAGTTCATGGAAAATTGGAATTGGTATGTGTTGGAAAAGTTAGTATTTCTTTTATAAGAAAAATAAATAAAATTGGGTGGTTAGAAAAGGAAAGAAAGAAAAAAACCACACAAAAAGGGAATTTAAAGAGAAAAAAAGGAAGGTTTAAGAAATTGCAAAGAGAAAAAAGAAAAAGGAAAAATAGAAAGATAACCCTAGAAGCAATTAAATGAAATAAAGAAAATAACGAAAATTGGAAAGTTTCAGCATTAGTTTTGAATTGCCCACTTCACAACGGCTCCAAATATGTATGATTAAATTTAATCAGATACTAACCAGCAAAGTTTCTAATTGTAAGCACCTAATTGATAAGCACATTCAAAAGCTTTAAGCGAATTAGTATTAATAATCGCATATTGTAAATTAGAGAAAAAAAAAAGAGGAAAACTAAAAAAAGGAACAGGACAAAAAAAAAAAAAAAAAAAAAGAACTTGGAATTTAAAAAGAAGAAAAGAGAAGAAAAAGAAAAAGAAGAAGAAAGGATAAGGATGGAGTCGCGGTTATAACTTTCCATTGGACAGAAAATGTTGCCGACTTCTTTCTACTCAATTCTATGCTATTTTTCAGCTGCACGTCGTGGAGAGGTTAAAGAAAAGTCCTAGGGCAATTTCGTGCAAGGTTTTGGACGATTTCATGGTAAAACTGAAGCTGAAAAAGAAGCTTCATCTGCTGTCACATAGCTCTAACCAGGTCTGGTGTTTGGTGAATATCGAGTTGAAGAGATTAAAGTTTGGGTTGAAATTTTAAGGTTAGTAAGTTAACTTAGTTTTGAACTACTGTTATGAAGGATACTTGAGTTGAAATGGATTGGAAACATGCAAACATTTAGCTGGAAGTTACTGATACGAATTTTCTATGCAATCTGGAGTAGCGCGGAGAAAACTTGCAATATCTGACGAACTAGGACGAGTTAAGCCACGAAATTTTGAGGTAAGCTAGAAAACATGTTTCTCGACAAGTTTGTAGAAGGAAAGACGTTCTAAATCTCGCTGGAAATATGACTTTGAATTGACAAAAGTGAGAACAAAAAGGAAAGGAGGAAACTCTGCTGTCGGGTATGATTTGGAAGCAGGTAACGCTGAGGAATTGGAGCGTGAGTAGCGACACTAGTCTCGCTAGTCGTGCAAAGAAGGTTTTTCTCTCACAAATCTCGCTCGGTATCGCTCCTTAGGTAGTCTTGCTGGTCTCGCTTATGCTAGTGTCGCTAGTGCCTTGACTTGTTGTGTAATTTCGTTAGTAAACTCGCTAGTAAGGTGAAATCTCGTTGGTAATCTCGCTAGTGACGTAGAATCTTGCTTATTAGTGTACTTTAGGAAAGAAAGGGAGTCTCGGTGGTGAATCATGATTTGAGTTTAAGTATGCACATTTAATGATCATGTAAAGGAAGTTAAGGAAAACGTAACGTGAGAAATGTGTATTTACAAGCCAAGAAGAGCTCGGAAAGGCATATAATCCGCTCAGGGTCTAAAGGCAAGTTGTGAGTGACACTTTTCTTTCTTTGAAAACGAAATTTATTGAAAATGTTTAGTTTTGTTTTTCTTATGAGATATGGCTTTGAGATGAACGGTTTTCTTGAAAAGCATGATGTTTGATGATATTGTTCACAAGGCATGTTTTATCCGTTTCTGTAAGATGTTGAATGGCATGTTTTGAAATGTTGTTTATCGTGATATATTTGATTTTCATGAAAGATTTTCATGTGAACTATTTACGTATAATACTGGTTTCTAAAATGCTTTAGAGAAGGCTCAATGCTGAAGGACATGAGAAGGCATGTGAGTTTCCCCGGGACCCAGTACTGAAGTACTCGTAGAAGGTACTTGGGCAACCCGCCATATTCCTATGTGCACATAGAGGTTGTGACGTTGGGTGTGTTGAGTCTTGCTCCACCCCAAAAAAGGATTGTTATCGACGTTGAGTGCGTTGAGTTTTACTCTACCTCAGCTAAGGATGTTTTCGACGTCGGGTGCGTTAAGTCTTGCTTCGCCCTGACTAAGGGAAAGTTATGAGAACGAATTGTTTTTCATATACGATCATTTTGGCATGAATATATGTGATTTGTTTACATTGTTGAAATTATGATTTTACAGAAATGATTATTTGAATCACGTTTACGTTTATGGCATTATTATGATTTTAACATGCTTGTTTTCGAACAAATGATAGTTTTACAAAATTAGTCACTCACGGGGCTTTTAGCTCACGTTTTTGATATTTTCTTTTCCTCCCAGGTAGCAAGGACGTTCCTAGTGCATTGCCTACTCTAACTCGCCCTGCTTAAGCTTCGTGTTTCCAAAAATAGTTTATTTTCTTGTTGTTGTACATGTAAATAACTTAACACTGGTGGCATGTAGATTTAGTTGTTTATAAGTGGGTTATGAGAGAGTACGTTAGAAAGGGTACTGGGTACATGAAGGATTATTATATTATGATCATGCGTTAATATGGATGAATTCTATGAATGTATCCGTATGAAATGTTTGTGCAGGAAGTTATGTAAGATGGGGCAATATGCGTCACACGAAGGGTGATGTATATTGTCTTCACATCTCCTTTCAGGTTAAGTAGGTAATCCGGGAGGGGGTGTGACACTAATCGTGTTGGGTAAGAATAAGTATAACACTTTAAATTCCTTTTCAAACTAATTTTAGGTTATCTAGATTTGTCTCCAATGCTTGGAAGCTCTTATTTGTAGGTTATGAATAATTTCAGCATTTTTTGGGCAGTTTTCAATAATGACCCTAGTTCTCGGTGAGTTTTAAGAGTTAGAACCCAATTTTGACTCTTTTGAATTAGATTTAGGTGTTGTAGTTTAGTTTGTAACTCTTGGGTACTCCCTGTTTGCAACTCACAGGTTGGATGCATTTTAGCTGATTTTTTACTAGGCCACTCCAAATTAACTTTAGTTGCATAACTATAATATCCCGATTTTTAGGTGATTTTTTAAATTAATTATCTTAAATAATTTAGATTTTATTTATTTTAATTTTGGAGTTTAGAGCCAAAATTGAGATAATTTAAGGAGATAACTAATTTAAATTAATTTGATAAAAGATTTGAGAATTTTGGAGTTAATTTGATAAAATATTTGAAATTTGAAGAGGAAAAAGGAAAATATTTAACTATATATATATTTGTTAAAGAAAATAAATAATTTTTTTTCCTCTTCTCCTTTGTGTGTGGATAGAAACCCGTATGCCCACATTTTTAGTTTTGCCCACACTTTTTTAAACCCTACCCCACTTTATATTTTTCTCACATTTTATTTTCCTCCTTTTTTTTCTTTTTGATTTTTCCTCACTTTATTTTCCCATTCACAAGCTGTTCCTCTCACTCCCCTTCTCAAGATTCCTCTTCCTCTCACCCTCACTCTCAAAATTGCTAACCACAACACCTCTTCCCCTCGCCTCACTCTCAAAATCGCTGACCACACCATCATCATGCTCGTCCGTTGCCCCATCTCTCTACCATTTCCCCAACACTGCTTCCGTAATTTCACCCTCCTCTTTCTCTCGAACAAAAACCAAGTACGTGGGAGCTTCAATTCGGCACATGTTGGTTCAATCGGTCTCCTTCGCCGCCAAGCACCGATGACAACTTCCTCTCTAAATTTAATCTCCTCCTTAGTTAATTCTAGGGCTTGTAATCCTCTCCTTCTTCCATTTATGTCGAGAAATCTTATTATTGCATTTTCGTATATCAATGGTGCAATTTATGGATTCCAACATGACATTGTATTTGGAGAAATTTCCAATGAAGTGGGAGTGTGATGATTCTGTTCACCACGAGCACGGTCAATTGGAGAAGCGATTTAAGCCCGATTTTCACAAGGTTTTTTTATCTGGTTTCCATCGATAGGGATTGAAAACAAAATTGAAACTTTTTGTCGCCGACCGTTGTATACAAATTAATACTCTATTTTCAATTTAGCTTTCCATTTGAAGGTTTGTGGGCTATATAGTCAGATTGTTCGGTTTATTTTTAGGATTTGGATAAGAACTGAATAGCTGCATTGTCTAATGAGGCCTTCCACTTCCACTTTTATTGTAAAATTCTTAGTTAATCTTAATCCGCTTTAATATAATTGTTGGAATTTTTTGTTTGAGTAAAGCGAGAAGGAATGAAATGTTTGTTTTGTTCTTTCTGAAGTAGAAGTTAATTAATGGAACTCTAGTATGTTTTATTAAGTTTAAGGGATTGTAACTGATGTTGTTTATGGATTGGCAATCTGTTTTGGGACCTGCGCATTATCTATAACCTTTTCGCACAATAATCTACTTGATGAGCCTAGTCCTTTTGGTTTGGTGCTAAGGACATGGAGGGGATGTGTCACACCCCCACCCAGGTACCCTCTTAACCTAGGAGAAAGTGTGAGGACAGCAGACACCGATCCTCTTACGGCATGTACTGTCAACCCGTTCAACCTTAAACCATAACCAAACACCAATAAGCAGATATAAACCATAAAAGGACATCAATGTTTACTAGGGTTAAGCTATCATACAAATACTGGTTTACATTTAAACTTAAAAGTTACATGAATTCATTAACTCCCGCTCCTTAACCCTCTATATGTACAACACATGTTTAAGATCAAATATTTACCATGTTCAAAGTTCACAGACATTGGTGGTTGGCCCAAACAAGTTGTTGTGTAGGCTAAGCACACCAGACTCGCTAGCTACCTGGAAAACAGAAAAACAGAGAAAACATGAGCTAGGATGCCTAGTGAGTGACAAGTTTAGAAAAATCTTTCCAAGCTCAGAAATAAATCAAAACCGTGTTCAAATTATGATAATAGATAAATAATAACTAATACATTTCCATGTCCAGGAAAATCATGCTCAAATAACGTTATCAATCCATATATGTTTCATTTTCCAAAAACCATGAAAATACAACACATTGTAGAAACATTTTCCTTAGTTGAGGCGGAGCGAAGCTCAACACTACTCAATATTGAAAACATCCTTAGTTGGGCGGAGTAATCTTAACACACCAACGTCGAATATCCTTAGTTGTGTGGAGTAATCTCAACACAACAACGTCAATCATACATCTATGTGCACATAGATATCATATCCTAGGTTGCCCGAATGCCTTCTCAAGTTCTTTAGTACCAGGTCCCATATACGAGATTTAGGCCACCCACATGCCTTCTCCGAGTTTTTCAGCATTGAGGGCTATCTCTATACTCATGTTACCCACATGCCTTCTCCGAGTCCTTCAGCATTAGGAACCATTTCTATATCCCGGCTACCCAAATGCCTTCTTTGAGTCCTTCAGCATTGGGAGCCTTGTTCAAAAAAAAAATATTCAAAGGCGACATGCTTTGCAAATAACATAATAAATATTCACAATTTTAAACATCTCAAACCTTCATAAGTTCATTAACAATTATCATGCTTCCATAAAATCATAGATTAACAAGTAGCATGCCTTTCGTAAAACTCGGTAATAACTAGCATGCTTCAAATAATTTCAATTCAAAACCATAATATGTATTTACATGGCAACACATGCTTTCTTCAAGCAAGTACTCATCATCTCACATTTAAAACTCGTGAAAAACATAAACATATAAACATGTTTCTAAACATAATCATACATCATGAAAACTTTGTTTAAAGTAAGCTCGTTTTGAATAAAGTTGCCACTCACTACTTGTCCTAGGCCCTTAAAGGATTATACGCCTTTCCTAGCTTCTCTCGGCCTGAAATGTCACATTTTTCTTTGTTAGATTTCCTTAAAATTCTCTTTAACATAGCAAACAAGTCTTAAACATTGATGTTTGTTCACCATCGAGACCAAACTTCATAAGGAAATTCATGAACTAGCGAGATTCAGGCTACCTACGAGACTAGACTAACGAAACCATGAAACCAGCGAAACTGTGTCAGCAAGACTGTGACTAGCGAGATTTACTTGACTAGCCAGATCAGCGAGACAAGCGAGACTAACAAGACCTAGCGAGATTTTTGAGACAAAAAGCAACCAGCGACACCAACAAGATTCGTCTCGCTCCACGCCCTAATGTCGCTATTCTTTCCCAGCGAGACCTGTCTCACACAGCTCTGTCTTCGCTTCTAACTGCTAAAAGTAGCATTTCCAACACGAATTAGCATTGCTTTCTTGCTACAAACTTGTAGGGACATGAGTTTTCTAACTTACCTCCAAATTTCAGGGTCTATCTTCCCTTCGTTTGTCATATATTCTAATTTTACTTCACGCTGCTCCAGATCACTCGAGAAATCTGCACCAGTCACTTCCACCTATAATTAAACTTGTTTCTCTTCACATTCAGCTCAACCAGCCTTCACAAAAGTTGTTAAGAAATGAATAAACTCACAAATCTCAAATTTTCGGCCCTAAAATCGATCTCTACAACTCGCTATTCTCAAAATATCAGACCTTGCTCAGATTGCGTGAACACCAGACCAATCTCATTTTCAGCTTCAATTTCGCCACAATTCTTCCAAAATTCCACACCAATTTGCCCTAGTCATCTTCTTCTTCCTCCCCTCAATGCCAAGCTGAAAGGTTAAGTTGGTTTGAGATTTAGAATATGAGAAATGTCGGTTTTACATCCGGTTAACTTGATAAACGCTATAACCGACAATCAAATTTCCACTTTTTTTTTTCCTCCACTTTCTTTCTTCCTCTTCTTTCTTTAAACTTCATTAATCCTCAACTTAAAGTCAATGTGTTTTATATATATTTATTTTCTTTATTTATCCACAAACTAATATGTAATGTTTTTCCCCATTTATTTCAATACATCAATAATAGTAGGAACACAAATAGTTACAATAACCCTCCACTTTTGTTCGATTGGTGTTATATCAAAGTAGATTCCAAGTTCGATTTATCTGATAATAACATAGAATTCAACTTACCAAAAATATTCCCAGCTTTCCTTCACTTCTTCCTTCGATCTACACGAGAGAAAGCAAATAAATCTACAACGATATTATGTACTTAAGTTTAGTACTTACAAATGAAAGTAGGGTTTATAGGATGGACCTTCAAATACTTCGGTATTTTCTTTTTAAAATTAAAGTTCAAAATTTTGTTGTGGCTATCCTGCAGTTATGGTGACCAATTCAAGCATTGAGTACGTTTATTATATGCTTTGATTTGTAATGTCTATGGCTATCCTGAAGCTATGGTAGTCAATTCATGTATCTTAGGTTTGGTTGGACTGTTATGTTGGTTTTACATGTTTTAAGTTATTTTGAGGGTGAAAGTGTCACTTAACACTTTTTAGGTTGGTTTTGAGTTTGAAAGTCATACTTAGGCATTTTAAAGATGTTTTGCGAGTTAAAGTGTCATTTAGACACTTTTTAGGTACTTTTTAGTTGGTTTTGAATACCAAAAAAATACTTAAGAAATATTTAGGTTGTTTTGGGAGTTAACAAGTATCTTGGACACTTTTTAGGAACTTTTTAAGTTGTTTTGAGGGTGAAAGTGTCACTTAGACACTTTTTAGGTTGGTTTTGAGTTTGAAAATCATACTTAGGCATTTTGAAGTTGTTTTGGGAGTTAAAGTGTCATTTGGACACTTTTTAGTTGGTCTTGAATATCATTTTGAAAGTCATGCCAATGAATTTGCTCTATTAATTTTGAGTATGTTGTGCTTATTGGACTTTACTATTATGCTTTTTAGGTCTATATATTTTGAAGAAGGCCAGAAACGTCAGTTTTTGTGAAGACCAACTAACCAAGCGAAGTATTTTGTGTGAAGATTAACAATCCAATCGAAGCTTTGTTTTTATATTTAGTATTATTTTTTTCATTTTATATTTAGTATTAGGAAACAAACACTAATAATAGTTTCTCATATTTTATATGGTCAAGGAATTAGGGGTTTAATAGATTGTCTAAACTTGCTGATATGATATTGAACATATTTTGTGACATGAAAATGAAATTATTTTTATTTTAAATATTGATCCCCAAGCATATAATATAATACTAATAAATATGTTGACAATTAGAGCTATGATGACGTTTCGTGCATAGGCAAAAATGAAGCTTTTGACCACGTTAACCTGTGTGTAGCCATAAAACACGATCTACTGATGTGTCATGCGTGGTTAGAAATCGAATTTTGCTGATGGAAGTCGTAGCATGGGCAGAAATGTGATTTTTGCCCATGAATGTTGATGCGTGGCCAGAAATGCGATTTCTGCCCAGGAATGTTGATGCGTGGCCAGAAATCAATTTCTGGTGATGTTTGTAATGTGGGTAGAAAGGCTATTTCTACCCACGTGTTTCATTGTGTGGGCATTTTTGCCGATTCACCCTCCCTTTCCTCGTTTTGTCTACCGGTAGCTGATGTGTGATTCCACAAGTATACGAGTCAAGTTATAATATAGTTTAAATAGTTTGAAAGGTCGAGTATCGTCCTTAGGGATTGGTTTGATTATTCTTTTAGCTATTTAGAGATCTTTCCAATTTTATTTAGGGAACCAAATTGTAATGGCACTTACGCTA
The DNA here is from genome assembly GCA_030954485.1 of Citrullus mucosospermus. NCBI lineage: Eukaryota > Viridiplantae > Streptophyta > Magnoliopsida > Cucurbitales > Cucurbitaceae > Citrullus > Citrullus mucosospermus. The sequence goes on from CM062064.1 coordinate 14,227,416, forward strand.
AACTAATCTAAGAAAGCAAATAAAAGTGATCAAGCTATGAGAAATATCAATTAAGAGTCGTTATAGGGAATAGATTTCATCAAAGGTGTTATTAAACACTATTGCTTGACCCTTGAAGTAATTAATACAATACCTAGATTTAGAAGTCTTTTATCCGGATTGAATCTTTCAAAAACAATCTTTTCTTTTACTTCAAAACCTAATTACTAAGTTCTTGAAACTAGATGATTAAGCAACGTATTAAGAACATTCATCAACAATCTCCACCGTTATCCAACTACTTTATGTGTTTTCAAACAATAGTCTAGCATGCATGATCTAAATTAAAACTTTTCCAAGCAAGATTTAAATCATAGAATCATTCAAATGTTGATCAAACATTTAAAAGCATAAAGAACGGTCATGCTAGAAAGCATAAATGTAAATTAATATTCAAGAAGCAAAGTGTTCGACAATTTAAACCTTAGAATTCATCTACCCCTAAAACTATGAGAAGTTTAACCTAACTTGACTTCCATAAACAAAACCCATAGTAGAATCACAAAAGACAAAAAATAAACCAAGAATAAAGAAATGGAAGGAAAGTTATCCAGCCACTAAGCTTGTGTCTGGATTTGGTCTTCCAACGATCCTCGAACCTTCTAGCATCATGGAATCATCATATCTTGCACTAAACTCTCACTTTCAATCTCTAGTTCTCAAATTCTTGATGTCTAGGGTTGCTGGAAACCCCTAAATATATAGAAGTGGCTGCCCAAAATATTTTCCAAATTTGCAAAATCTAAGAAAAAAAAAAAAAAAACAAAGCTAGAGGCAGCGTAGCGACGATGTCCGACATTGTTGCCTTGTCTCAAGGGCAACGCCCCGGCATAGCAACACTCTTTTCTTAGTGTCGCGACGCTCCATGCTAGCACAACAATGCTCCCACTTTTGATGCGCTCAGGTTTGGAGCGTAGAGGGCAGCGTAATAACACTCTCAGATGCGCTACCCTGTTTCTAGCGCATTTCCACTTTTTCTTCCGTTTTTCGATTAGTTTTGACTTCATTTGGTTCATTTTGCCTTGAGCACTTAAATCCAATAAAAAAACATCCCTAAATCCTGAATGGAATTGAATTCCGGCAGAAGCGTGTGATCGCATTCTTTGATTTATTGAAAGAATTAAAAATACAAAAAGTAAAGAAAAAGGTTAAGCATCATGCATTTACCAATCTATAATTCTCAAACTAATAGTCTTCTCCTTGTAGTCTTCCTTTTCCACGGATCTTCCTCGCTATGACTCTTGCAAGGATCCGATTTGTGGGAACTGCTTCTTTGAATGAATGGGAAGAAGAATTTTCTTAGAATTTTTCTAAGAAAATTGGGAAATTAGTACAGCAAGATTTTTAGAGTAATCGTAGAGATTATTCTCCTAGAGAGGGTTCTATGAAAGCTCCAAAGGCCCTATTTATAGAACTCTATGGGTTACTCCTAATCCTATTAGGATAAACCCTTTGTAGAGAATTTAAATCAAATATTTAATAATATCCAATATTAATAAATATCTACCCAAATAATATCTCATATTAAATGGTTAAAACTTTTTTAAATCTTATTTAAACATTTATTTTCTGCAGAATCTTTGAATTGGATCTAATCCAAATTAAATAACTAATTATTTGAATCCAATTCAAATCAATTAATTAATTCTCCCTCTATCTATTTTCTGCATAATCTTTACTTTGGATCTCATCCAAATTAAATAATTAATTATTTGAATCCAATTAAAATTAATTAATTAATTCTCCCTCTCTTTATTTATATAGATTTTATCCAAATAAATAATTAATTATTTTAATCATGTTCAAATAAATTAATTCTCCATATTATAAAGTTATAATTTGAATCACATTCAAATAAAATTTATAATAAATCATGCAATTAATTGTATCCAATACAATTAATATTTTCCCTCATAAATTTGAACATTTCAATCTTTTTTTTCAACATAGTTGATCCTTGTTGGTTCATAGTGAGCTAGCAAGGGAACCTTATGGACCAACAGATCAGAAGCTCCAACGATATGAGATTAATCAGCTAATCAAATTAATCAATATTCGTTAACTATGAGTACACTCCACTATAAAGACCAACAGTTGCACTCTTCTTACTGCAGATGTATTTCTCACTAAAGATCAATAATAGCAAATTAGTCATTCACAAGTGTTCGTAACACTAGCTGGGTCAAATTACCGTTTTATTCCTGGGTTACTTTTAAATCTTAAGTACTAGTTGTCTTTTAATGAACAACCTGTTCATGGTCCAACCATTAAATAGAAACCCCTCTCGAGCCAGTGAGAGGATAGAGCCCTTTGTTCAAGTCCCATAGACACCACTTAAGGGAACACTTATCTACTTACCCTAAAAATGGGAATGAGTGAATTTCATCTTGTATAATTATGTCCCCAGCTCTCCACTTGGTCTTGTCCCCAAGATGATAGCATATTGAGTCGACAAACGGTCACACTCACCCATACAAATCAAAGGACAATCTCTCATGGACAGGAGTTCATAATATACTCAGGATTAAGACTAACTTGCTTAAGTTATCCTATTGAAATAGAAACCTAACTAGTCAACAGAGTTACATCTAGTGATTACTATTTCGTTATCCGGTCTTATGCAAACTCATTGTGTAGGATAAGATACAAAGTGGGCCGTATCCATAGTGTCACTAGGATAAGATACCCAGCCTTATCCCTATACTATAGACCCTTTATCATGAACATTGGTCTCCATATGTCCCCACATAGAGTTCAAGACTCATAAAACAACCTTGGATGTTAGTTTATTGGATTTAGGATTATTAAGACAAAACAAACAAAAACAATCAATAACACTTATTGAAGTACCACATCAATAACTCTTTATTAATGATTTCATTACGGGCAAATTATTACATTTACAATCTATAAGTTTTAGGGCATAAAACCCAACAAACTCCCACTTAAACTAAAACTTTAGTGGGTTGTACATAAAAAGAAGTGAGAATGGTAAATATGTAAATACAATAAACTAGGGCATCCATATACCCATTACACATCTCTCACTTGCCCTAGATTACACAATGTATATATCTCGCAAACCTAGACTTTCTAGATGACCCACGAACACTTTAGCTGATAGAGCCTTCGTAAATGAATCAGCAATGTTATGCTCCAAAGAGATTTTTGTGATGATCACATCTCCTCGTTGCACAATCTCCCGTATCAGGTGATACTTCCTTTCAATATGCTTTCCTCATTTGTGGCTGTGAGGCTCTTTAGAGTTGGCTACTGCCTCACTATTGTCACAGTATAACATGATGGGCAATTCCATGTTTGGAACGATTTTCAAATCATTTAGGAACTTTCTGAGCCAATTTGCTTCCTTTGCTGCTACACAAGCAGCTACATACTCAGCTTCCATAGTAGAGTCTACAATGCATCCTTGCTTGATGTTACACCATACTACAGCTCCTCCATTTAAGGTCAACACTGATCCTGACATGGATTTCCTAAAATCCTTGTTAGTTTGAAAATTAGAGTCCGTGTATCCCGTAAGGATCAAATCCTTAGCTCCATATACTAGCTTGTAGTCCCTCGTTCTCCTAAGATACTTGAATATGTTCTTAACCACAGTCCATTGGTCTAACTCTGGATTGGACTGGTACCTAATGACTATTCCCACTGCATAACAAATGTCTAGCCTAGTGTAGAGCATAGCATACATTAAGCTGCCCAAAGCTCACGCATAGGGAATATGTCTCATATCCTCAATTTCTTGAGGTGTCTTAGGACACTATTCCTTAGACAAATGAAACCGTGCCTGAAAGGTAATAAATCCTTCTTAGAGTTTTGCATCAAATATCGAGTCAACATTTTGTTGATATAAGTTGCTTAAGACAGGGTTAGCGTTCTGTCCTTGCGATCTCTAATGATTTTGATCCCAAGTACATACTGCACCTCTCCCAAATCTTTCATTTGGAATTGGGCTACCAACCAATTTTTAACATCAGTAAGATATCCTACATCATTCCCAATGAGTAGGATGTCCTCCACATAAAGTACTAAGAAAGCTACTTTACTTTTGATGATTTTCTTGTATACACAAGGTTCATTAACATTTTGTTCAAAACCAAAAGATTTGATCACAGTATCAAACCTAATATTCCAAGACCTAGATGCTTGTTCCAACCCATAAATGGATCGATTTAGCTTGCAAACTTTTTGCTCCTGGCCTTGGGCTATGAACCCCTCGGGCTGAGACATGAAGATACTCTGTTCAAGATTGCTATTCAGAAAAGCAGTCTTGACATCCATTTGCCAAATTTCATAGTCATAATATGAAATTCTTATAGACTTAAGCATAGCAATAGGGGAAAAAGTTTTCTCATAGTCAACCCCTTCCCTTTGGGTGTAACTCTTTGCTACAAGTATTGCTTTGAAAGTCTGTCCCTTCCCAGCTACATCTCTCTTTTGTTTATAGATCCATGTACACCCTATAGGTTTAACCCCTTCAGGTGGATCTACAAGTTCTCATACTAAATTGAAGTACATAGACTTCATTTCAAGATGCATGGTTTTGATCCATTGGTCCTTATCTACATCATTCATTGCCTGTTTATAGGACAATGGATCCTCAACACCATCGTTTAACACAACGACCTGAGTTTCAGTTAAACCCAAGTAACGGTTAAGTTGTGATACAACCCTCCCACTACGTCGAGGCATTCCCAACGATTGAGAAGGACGAGACTGACCAAAAGTATTGTCTCCTTCATTAACTCTTGATGAAGGACCAGTCTCATCAACAACGCTTGTTAACTCTTCAGTAGCTTCATTTAATACCATGTTGCTTCGTGATTTATGATCTCTCATGTGGTCTTCTTCCAAGAATGTAATGTTTGTTGATACAAACACTTTGTTTTCTTGTAGGTCAAAAAAGAGACCACCTCTCGCTTCCTTAGGAACCAACAAATTGGCATAATCTTGAACGAGGTTCCCATTTCTTAGGATTTGTCACTAGCACATGTGCAGAACAACCCCAGATTTTGAAGTAGCACAAACTAGATTTACGTCCCCTCCATAACTTGAAAGGCATCTTAGAAACATTCTTCGAGGGAACATTGTTCAAGATATGAACTGCAGTCTCTATTGCATACCCCTAAAACTAGCTAGGTAATTGAACTGCAGTCTCTACAGCCTATTGTATCTGCCACTTCAACACATGATTCCTACAATGTAATCAATGACACATTCACTTAGTGAAAACACATTTTATTTTACCCATGTGAATCTAACACATGCTAACCTATTATAAATTCATTTTTGGAGACTTCAACACCATTTATTATGTATTTTCTTCATTCCCAGCCTTCACTTCTTGTATTTATTTTATTTAATCTACATTGGAAAGGATCTTAGCACCTCATGAGTGGCTAAGGTAAGTTCCTCTAGCTTAAGAGTAGGATCAAATTCATTTTGGCTTGTTGAGAGATTTGTAAATTCTGGTTTGCTTTTGATTTTCTATGATTGTCATACATTTCATATCTTATGCATTGAATTCATGTATGGCTTGATCATCCATTGTTTTTTCTTTCTTTGCTAGAGGAATAATGCATCTTTATTTGTTCAACACGTTAGAGCATAGGTTAAAGCATGCTTGTATGTAATTTCTAATTGTTTAAGACAATTTTTTTTGCTACATTATATGATTAATCATTCCAGGATCGAAAGTAATTAGTAGTTTAGGGCTAACCCATTTGCTAATGCACTTGGATAGATTACCTAAATGATAACTTGTAGAAATACAAGTTATTATAGTCACTATTTGAATTAATTAGAGTAACTTTAGAGCTAAATGCATGATTTTGGTAGTTGAATTATGTAAAATGTATTACCATGCGTTGGCACTATTTACAAAAGAAAATACCTAAAAAATTATGAGCTTTTCTGTTCTTAACACAGGATTAAGAAGAAAAGAAGCACAAATAACCCAAGTACTAAGAGATGAAGCTGCTGCAAGAACAAGTGGAAACCCATGCGTCGAGACTAGGCGTTGAGACCATGCGTTGAGAAAAAGTAGATACAGACGCTTGGGCAAAAGCTGTCATGTCAATATGCAAAATGATAACACGTTATGAGATCATGGCAGAACAAATGGGCCGACGATGTGAAAAGTCTGCACAGCAGGGCATGGAATTTAATGTAAAGGTGTCAGGTCATCATGAGTTTCAACTTTTCGATGCCTATAAATAGCCCAAAGCTTCTCCATTCAAGGTAGGAAAGAAACGAGTTCAAGAGGCGAAAGCTCTGCACAAATTCTCCCTCACCATAACCAGCCTCCATTTCGAGCTCTTCTGAGAGAAGGATTCTGAGAACTTTCAGAGTCGCTCCCAGTGAGTGAGAACCTTCATCCTATGAAATTTATGTATCAAATAGCAACCATTTGAAGCCTCCATGAAGCAAGACGTTGCCAATGGTAGCTTGACGCCTTCCATTTCTGTTTTATCTCCATTTCCCTTCTTCTTACTTATGTTTTTTGTTAATGACATTCGAGAGAATGGTTTATTTTCTTAATATGAGTTTGATTGACGATTATCTTCCATCTATTTCCATATTAAATACCTTACACCATGTTGTTTGAATGCTAAATGAGTTAGATGTTTATATTTAGTTTTTCTTAAGCAATATTAAGCATGTTACATCTTGATTAATGCATATCATTAGCTTGCATAACTTTGTCTGACAAACAAAAGTAGCAAGCACGACTGTCTAGCTTGAGAGAGTAGACAGTTAATCTTTAGCATTTATCAAGACTAGATGAGGTGCAGAGATGTAGTTTATCTTTTGTCAACGCAAACTTACCATGCGTCTTAGAGATAAGATTAATGTGGCGTCGAAACATCGAGAGATGGATTCACAAAGCAGTTTGTAGGTATGTAATTATACTTAGATATGCTTAGGTAACAACTAGCTCCTGCGTTAACTCTACTTTTATCACATGGTTTCATTCATTCTCAACGCATGCTATCTGACACTAAATGATATTTGACTAACCATCGCCGCGTCGATCTCATTGTTAGTTGTAGGAAATTTTATTCATTCTTTATCTATATTTTCAGATACATACAACCAACACATGAACATATTACATGTATAGTTCACCGCATAGTCATGCATCTATTCTCAACGCCTAGTTATTACAAATCCCTGCGTTCGACCCTGGACTCACCAGGAAACCTATAAGAGCTTATACTTGGGCTTTTTATAGGAAAACTTGCTTAATCATGATCACACTTGAGTAATTCTCGACGCATCTTTGTACGGAAATTATAATATCTATTTTTGTGCAACAAGCTATGAAACTCAATTTAAATCGAAAATAGAAATCTAACAACACTCCTCTATTACCATTCAAATTTATCAATAAGTTTTAACATCTCAAGATTCCCTATAGAAACGACCTAGTATTGCCATCTATACTGTGCCCATGTAGTATAGATAGTATAGTTCGAAGTTCTATCAAGTTATTTGATTGAGTGTTTTTTTAAGGCAACACCACAAGGGCCTTGTCAAATTTACACTATTTCTAGGGAATCTTAGCAACTGTTTAAACCAATTATTGAATTCGATTTAGTGTGTGTGCGTTTCTCGTTGTGTATGCCCCACTCTTATGGAAGTCCTAAACATCAAATTTTTGTAGATATAAACAAGGAAGAGTGACAACTTTGATGAGGGAGGAGAAGACAAAGAGAAATTGAGCAAGAGAATGATAAAATTCATCAAGGAGATCAATTAGAAAAAGAGGAAGAGTTAAAAGATTTACAACCTGAGGTAGACATCGGTGAAGCCCCTGAGCTCACGTTTAGACAATTGTCTGAGCCTGGCATGACATGTCACACCCTTTCTCTAAGACCAGTGCGTTGAAGAGCCTATAAAAGGAAGAAGTAGGACAAGAGTTGTTTGTGCTCAAGTGTTAGCTTACATAGGCCGTAGATGAAGTTTGAATTAGAAGGATTTGATTGAAAGGTTGCGTTGAGTTATTTCTGGATCATGGAATCAAAGTAATTCTTGAAGTTGAGAATTCTATTGTGTAGAATAAACAGATCAGGAGAACAAAACCATGACTTTGTGTCACACCCCCCCTCCCGGATTATCCTCCAAAACCCGAGTGGAGATGTGAAGACAGCAACCTCGACTCCTCTGTAAGGTTCACTGTCCAACCATTTTCACCAAAGACGACCTAGACGAGGTTCTTGTGTAGGCAAAGCATCCCGAACTCGCTTGCTACCTGAAAAATTAGAAAAACATAGGAAAACGTGAGCTAAAGCCCCGTGAGTAACTGGTTTTGTAAAACTATCTTTTATTCAAAAACAGGCATGTTACAGTAATACGCATTAAAACAAGATTTAACACGATAATTCAACAGAAACAAATTTTTCTCAAAACTTTATCAATCTCGTAAATCTGTTTCAACTCAATAGAATCGTTTTCCAGAATGATTTAACAGAAAACCGTTTGGTTTTTCAATCTTTTCCCTTAGTTGAGGGGGAGCAAGGCTCAACGCTCTCAACGTCGAAAACAACCTTAGTTGAGGGTGGAGCAAGGCTTAACACACCCAACGTCGAAATCATCCCTGGCTCGATGCGGAGCAAACTCGACGCACTAGCCAGATTAACCTCTATGTGCACATAGAATATGACGGGTTGCCCATGTACCTTCTCATGTCCTTGAGTACTGGGTCCCGGGGAAACTCACGAGCCTTCTCAAGGAGATAAGCATTGAGCCTTATCTTAAACATTTTATCAATCAGTTTGAATAGATCATTCATATAAAACCTTTTATAGAAAACAGAATATTTCTTGATAAACCATATCTTGCAACATGCATTTCAATATAGTAAAACAATCAGATAAACCATGCCTTTTAAACAATATGATCAAACATCATGCGTTTCATGAAATCAGTTATCACAAAATCATATCACATAAGAACATTTTCAACAAAGTTCAATTTTGAAAGAAGAAGAGAGTCACTCACGATTACTTAAGAGATTTCCTCTTTTCCTTCCAATCCCTGTCTTCCCGAGCTCCTTGAACGCAAGGTTTGAGCTCCTAGCGCGCAAACTATTTCTGGTAACCGGTTGAACGCAACCCTGCTCTTAAACACAAGGTGCAGACTAACTCTTCTTACTCTTTCTGATGTGTTGACCTTCCTTGGACGCAACGTCTAACTCGAACGCATCGCGGTGTTCACCTTAAATGTTGAATTCGTGTAAAACGCAAGGCTCACCCTTCTTGACGCAAGCCAACTTCTTAACACCAGATGACTTAAGTGTCAAGGATGTCTTCTTCCTTGGCGGCAGATTTCCTCTTACAGACGCAAGGGTTTCTTCCTTCAGCCCTCTTTCTCTCCTTCTCTCAAGGATTCTTACCACCGAATCATCAGTCATTACTTTTCTGTCAAGGTCCTATTTATAGAGGGCTTGTCATCCTACCTCTCCTTTTCTGCTGCCACTTGTTTGCCACATGTCATGTTGCATACTTAATTAATCATGCATTAGTCCAAGTGTCACCTTGCATGAAATACTTAGCATGCCTTCTAACACCTCCTACTTAATAAGGTGTCACTACTATGTGTAGCCACCTGGCATATAGGCTTACCTTATGTGTCCGTTATGTTCCAATACACAACTACCCAATCAACTTTGTGTTCCTATGCGTTCATGGAACCTTCTTCCAGATTTACTTCTTACTCCCTTTTTCTACTCTCAGCTTTACTACCTTAATTTCCATTTCTCCTTCACATTCAAGTAGGTGTACAAATTCTAAACTCATACTACTATGCGTTTCAGCTTACCATAAAATATCATACATCTTCCTTAATCGTATACTATATGCGTTCGACTCCCTTTTCTTATATTCATTCTTAGCTACAAATCCCTCTTTTGTACAATTATACCCTTCTGACAATGTGGTTTACCCTTGACTACCACATCCAACTCAAGTTCTTTCTTTATGCGTTTATCCTCTTGCATTCATCTTTACTTCATCCCGCGTCCATGACCATCTTCCTTTAAGGTCCCTTGGTTTTCCCTCTATACGTCCTTGAGTCATATACCAAGGTTATTCCTTTAACCATTTCCTTCTTTAACTTCTTCCTATGCGTTTACCCGAGATCGTGGTAACATTTTCCATTTATCATGAAGTTAAGCTCTTCAGCGTATAACTTAATAACCAATGGTAGCCACCATCGACTCATAAACCCCTCGTCGCATAGCTAATAGCTGTCCTTAACACATAACTCCTCAACGCATAGCTAATATTTTCTCACCACATAACTTTCTCAACGCATAGTAAGACCTTACTAATTGCTGAAGTCCTACTAGCATATAATAATCCTTTAATGTTTAACATCTCATAGCACTTTAACACTTAGCGACCCCTTTTGCACTTGTTGCACTAAAGAACTTCCCGATCAGCACAATGATCCATTATAGTAAAACTTCAGCGTATAGTTGTTGTCCATTTCATGACTTATCAATTTATCATTAACCTTTAGCCTATCGCATACAACTATTCTCCAATTCAAGGTATTCCTCTCAATGTAACGTAAGTTGAATACAACCTTTGGTCAGGCTCCTTTTTTACTTCCAACCGCATAATCACCCCTTTAAATGCCTGACATACCTATCAAAATAACAACTCTTCCATCTTTCTATGTTAACAGTCTACTTTCTTCTTTTTACACTAACTTCCCATCCTAGGCTTACCAACGCATAGCCGTAATCCATACTCAGTTCTTGTTCCTTCACCTCCATTCACTATTGCTCTATACAACACTCAACGCATTACTTTCCTTAAATAACTATTCCTCCAGCGCACGCTAACTTTTCCTACGGAAGGTACTTTCCCACATCTGGTGGTTCTGACCAACCTTGCTTCGTCAACGCAGGGTACATCACCCCATTTAACTTACCACCTTCCAAAGCTATTCTCATAGCTTAACAATTTCTAAAATTAAGTATAACCATGCGTTTTCCTCTTCCTTCTAATTCTTGTGCCCCTTTTTAAATCCTCAATATTAACTATTACATGCGTTATAACTTATCCATCTATGTGTCAGCCTGATTTCCAGGAATATGTCTACTTTTTTCTTAATACCATTCATCTCAACGCACAGAATTTATTGGCCATAATTCAGAAATTACACAATCTTAACTTTTTCGTTAAAAGTTCCGCTAATCCACATACTTTTATCCTTTTATCCTTACTAGCCATATGAATACTTAGGTTTTTGGAGATAGGGTATTACACTTTGAGCTTGGAAGTAAGATCTAAGGAAAGAAAGGAAACCTCATCAAGTGATGGGAAGGGTTAAAAAGAATAGCTGAGATAAATGAAGTTGGACGCATACTTAGTGGAAGATCATGTTGGACCCATGGTAGAGACGAAGGAAAAGCATGATAAAGGTAAAACGCATAAAGAAGAATCATGGAAAGAGGCAATGACAATCTATGGTAAACGCACAACTCCTATTAAGCAAGATTTTTGAATTGGATAAGTTAGAAGATTGAGAAGTAAGCCTAAAGGAAGGAGGCTGGAGATGGATTTACGATAGGATTTATTGTTGATGAAATAGCTCACATAAGGAAGAGATTGGAAACATGACCTTGGAATACGACACAAGAGTCCATAAAGGAATAATTAAGGAAACCGGATAGAAGGAAGGTCATGGACGCAGAACGAAATAAAGGTAAACGCAAAAAGTGCAAACGCATAAATAAAAGAAAGGCATGTTAGTATGTGGTTAAGGCAGACGCATGGTATTATGCGGTAAGGAACAAACGCATAGTAGTGTGCGTTTGAGACTTTGACGCCATGAAGTACATGGTAGAGAAACGCTGTAAGCCCCTACCTGACATTTGAGAGTTGGCAAGTTAAGAAGAGACTATGAGACGGGCATTGGATAGAGAAAGTTGGTCGAGCTGTATGGGAGCAAAAGTGGCTAAGTGTTGGCCATGCATTGGTGGGGTTATGCGTTGAGAGTATGACCAAGGCATTGAACGCCACTGGGTGTTGGAAGCCACTATGCGTTGAAGGCCACTATGCGTTGAAGGCCACTGTGCGTTGGTATGAGTTGGTATATTAGAAGAGTGGCCGAGAGGATCATGCGTTAGTCGGCTATCCGACGATGGGGCGTTGGGCAATTGTAACACAGCAAGTTGAGGCTATGCATTGCTGAAGTTATGCGCGGAAGGTTGCGTTGGCCAACCTAAGTAACAAGGTCATGGCCGTACTGGTGAGTCGGTGGTATATATATATAAGTAAGTACACCGACTAAATAAACACTTAAGACATATATCGAAACCAGATTTGCCCCATTTCGCAGACGAACAACGAGGAGAGGTGGAAGAAGCTGTTTATGTCGAAGTTAAGTAGGAACAAAATCATTTCCATGTTGAAATTGAAGCTGGAACCAGAAGCTTGACTGTTGAAGAGTGAACTGAGGAAGTCGAAGCTAGGGCAAAAATTTTAATGGTTAGTAAGTTAATTCATAGCAACTTCTATGAAGGATGTTTAAGCTGAATTTGAGCTAGAGGATGTTAAATTCTAGGAAGAAGTAATCGAAGTTGAGCTGCTAGATGATCCAAAGCAGTTGGAGTTATTTGAGAATAGTTCTCAAACGAAGAAGAGTTAGGGTTTGAAATCTTGAGGTAAGTTAGAAAGTTCACTTCTTTACAAGTTTGTAGAAGAGAGAAAGTTCTGATTTTGGATGGATTTCGATGTTTAGCAGATTTAAGAACGGGTTAGAAAAGAAAGAAGAAAACACTAACCATCGGGGGTCGCTAGGGTAGAAGTATCGCTAAAGAGCTGGAAAGTGAACATCGAGACAAGTGCCGCTGGTAACGTAGAGGGTTTTACGTCTCACAACTCTCGCTGAATCTCGCTCAGTGTCACTCCTTAAGGTAATATCGCTAGTCTCGCGAAGCTGGGCATCGCTGATGCCGCATGGCTATAAGTAGTTTACCCTAATAATTTCGCTGGTACTTGTGAATCTCGCTCATTATAAAAAACTGTAAATAAGAGAGGGACTAGTGATGAAAACCCATGTTTGAGATGCTTAAGCAAACATAGTGAATATAAAGAGGAATACTAGAAATGTCTAACACGAAGAAGGTGTGTTTACAGGTCAAGAGAAGCTAGGGAAAGTGTATAACCCGCTCGGAGCCCAAAATAAGTTGTGAGTGACATTATGGTTTGAGATAAGCCAACTTGAATACCATTTTTTATATGCTTAGTAATATCTATGAAGCATTATTTGAATGTGTACTCCTATGTATGTAACTAGCACATATCTGTGAGATAGAGCTTGAAAATGTATCAGATAATGTTCTAACTTTTACCGAGCTAGTTGCTAGATGAATGTTCTGTGAATTCTGAGATATTATGATTTTTGTTAATTTATAATAAATGTGATGTGCATGTCTGTGAACTAGAAAGATTCGAATGGGACCCAATGCTGAAGGATATGTGAAGGCATATGGGCAGCCCTAGTATTTTTATGAAGCCTGAGATATTATGATTATTGTTAATTTATGATGAATTTGATGTGCATGTCAGTGCACTTGAAAGATTCGATTGGGACCCAATGCTGAAGGACATGTGAAGGCATATGGGCAGCCCTAGTATTTCTATGAAGCTCTCACCAAAGGATATAGAGAAGGTGATTGAGTATTTCCTAGGACCCTAGTACCAAAGAACATGAGAAGGTACACGGGCAGCTTGAGATCAGACAGACTTATAAGCAGAATAGAAAGCATCTGACGCTGATGTGTTGAGATTACTCCACACAGCTAAGATTTATTGAAGTTGGGTGCGTTGAGTTCACTCTGCCTCAACAAAGGTTCAATGAAAAGATATTCATTTACGTGATTATAGTTATTTACAAGTTATAGTTATTTACAAGTTTATGAAGCGTGACCAAGCAGTTTATACAAATGATTGTAGTTATGTTTTTGTTGAGTTTATACTTTAGATAGTCACTCACTGAGCATTGTAGCTCATAGATTCTTGTTTCTCTGATGTTTTCTTTCTAGGTAGCGAGCGTGTTCGAGGTGCCTAGCCTACCATCAAGATTCGTCTGAGCCAAATTAAAATTTTGTAATTGAGAACTTGTAAACCCCATCCTCATGTAGAAATTGTACTTATTTTGAGTGGCATTTGTGAGGATCACCAGGCATACCTGTAAACTTTAAACATAGCCTTTTAAATCTGACTCATGATGCTATCCAATCAGTAAATTATTGTATAACTATAGTAAATTATTGCATAACTATTGTAAATGCTAAGCCAATTGCCAGCAGTTTATGATATATAACAGTGTTAACGGATGGCAGAATTGGTAGCACTCACTCCTAGGTAAAGATTAGGTATATATGTATATGTCTAGGATGGGGGTGTTACATGACACAACAACCTCTATGCATAATCTACCCTGCCACCACCGTACCATTTGAGCTTATGACCAGTATGTGATGCACACTTTAAGTGTTAACCGCAAGTGTATGGGTTAAGTTATAATATAAGATGGTTAAGTCTGAATATCGTTCCACTGAGGATTCAATTGTGAAGGGTAAATTACTTAGCTATTCTAGAATTGAATAAATTTTATTTGAGGATTGGAATTTAAGTTGTGAATTTGGAAAAACTAAAAAGAAAAGTAAATAGATAAGAAACATGCAGTATTCTAAGGTTCATGGATTTTATTGTAATTCTTATGCTTAAGTCTAGAAACATAAATCCAAGTTATTTTCTCTCAAAAACAACTTTTTCTCATGTTCAATTGATTACTAATTTCTTGAAACCAATACAAAATACATGGCATTAAGATTAGTCTTTAGCAACTTTCATTGTTAACCTAAATATTTTCATGATAGATTAACAACAATTCATTGTTATAGATCTAGTTAAACATACAATCTTTCAATCATACATCTAAGCTAACATTCAAGGATGGCCAATCCACAAGAATTAAGCACAATAACAATGAAAAGCATAATCATTACAACAAAACCATGAATATTCTACAATATCAACATAACTTCATAAACAATTCATCAATACCCTAAAACTAAAGAATTTTGCACTCATAGCATTAAGCAACATGTTCATAAACAAATTAAGTATAGAAAGAGTGTAAAGAAAGGAAAACTCTAATAGGAAGAAGCAATTGATTGAGGAGGAACCTTCACGATGTCCTTGGTCTTCACATCAGAACTCGAACAGCACCACGACTCTCACTAGAACTCTTTTCTCTTCCTTGTAGCCAAGTCACTCTTTGAGACTCTTTTGGTGTGTTTTTCTCTGATTTCTTGATGTGTAAATTTGTGATTAGGACTGTTGGAAACCTCCAATTTATACAGTTGGCTGCCCAAAATTCTTTCCAAAAATACAAAATCATCAAATTAGGAAAGCTGGCGTCGCAGCGCTGGTCAATGGTGCCACGACGCTAACCAATATGGAAAGGCGGCACCACTATGCTACTTGATGGCGCCTCAGCGCTGAGACAACTGCTACTCTTTGGAAAAAACTCTGCGGCTGAAAAGCGCTTAAAAAGTGCTTTTTATTCTCTCAAATTAAGGAAGTTTATATTAGATTTCACTTGTTTGCTAGTGGTTTTTGATGAGCACTTTTAGTGTTAACCGCAAGTGTACGAGTCAAGTTATAATATAAAACGGTTAAGTCTGAATATCGTTCCACTGGAGATCCAATTGGGAAGGTTTAAGTTACTTAGCTATTCTAGAATTGAATCAATTTTATTTGAGGATTGAAATTGAATATTATAAGTTATGGAAAAGTACAAATGAAATAAGGAAGATATCAAACGGAGAAACACAAGAGTCAAAGAGAGTTCTAGGGTAATGAATCCTTGTTTATTTCATCATGCAATATTATAGATTTCATGGATTTTATTGTAATTCATATGCCTAAGTCTAGAAACTTAATTCCAAGTTATTTTCTCTAAAAAACAACCCTTTCTCATGCAACTCGATTGATTATTAATCTCTTAAAACCAACACAAAATTACATGGCATTAAAAATAGTCTTTAGAAACTTTTATTGCCAACCTAACTACTCTCGTGATAGATTAACAATAATTCATTGTTATAGATCAAGTTAAACATACAACCTCTCAATCATACATCTAACCTAACATGTGAAGATGGCCAATCCACAAGAATTAAACACAATAACAATGAAAAGCATAATCATTCCAACAAAACCATGAGTCTACAAAATTAACATGAATTCATAAACAATTCATCAAAACCCTAAAACTAAAGAGTTTAGCCACTCATAGCTTGAAGCAACATGTTTAAGAAAAATAAACAAAGAAAGAGTGTAAAGAAAGGGAAACTCTACTGAAAAGAGGCTCTTGATTGAAGTAGCACTGTCTCAATCTCCTTGGCTCTCACGTCGGACTTCGAAGGGCACCAAGACTATCTCGAACTCTTTTCCTCTTCCTTGCAACTAACTCACTCTTTGAACCCTCACTTAATTCTCAATTTTTTGTATCTCTTTAGGTCTGCAACTTTCTTGCTTTGCCTAGATTTTTCTTGATGAATTGGACTGCTGGAAACCCCCAAATTTATAGAGTTTGGCCGCCCAAAAATTTCCAAAAATACAGATTTTTCAATTAAGGAAAGCTGGCACCGCGGCGCTAGGGCTGCATCTGGAAAAAGTTTGCTCTCGGGTTTTAGCGCCGTCCAAGCATCGCAGCGCTAAAATGGGTTTCAGAAATATTGCTCTCGGGTTTTAGCGCTGTGGCAGCGCCGTCTAAGCGTCGCAGCGCTAAAATGCGTTTGAGCAAGGATGCGTTGAGGCAGCACCATCTTGGCGCCGCAATGCTACTCTGCGTCCAGAACCATGCGTTGATGTTTTAGCGCTGCGGCGCTATCCCCAAAATTTGCCCTTTTTTGTTTTTCAACTCTTTTTCGCCATATTCTTACTCGGTTTTGATCTTTTAATCGTTTCTTCTAATTTTCCTCGTTTTCACCTTAAAATCACTAGCAAACAAGTGAAATCTAATATAAACTCCCTTAATTTGAGAGAATAGAAAGCACTTTTCAAGTGCTTATCAAAGGCATGTATACTCTTTTCTTTTTCCTTAGTCTAATATTACAAACTATCATGCATTTTTACTCTCTAACCGGTGGGGCCTTTCGAAGTGACAACCAAGTACACCCAACTTAATCCTTTTTTCAATTAAAGATTTTACTTTAAAGTGGCTACGTGCTCAAGAATATGAGAGATTTTAAGAGGGACTTAAATGAATTTAACTCAAGATAATGCTATTCTATTTCCACAATAAGTCATCTATCATGCAAATTCGAATCTCATCATGGGCAATCAACATCAAGGCACACAACCATAAACAACATTCCCATTAACTTTGAAAGCTTCAAAATTTTCAAAAATTTTTCAAAAATTGACATGCATATGATCATTGGAACATTTCACTAGCATGCATAGCAGGATAAGAAAACACACAAGAGTACGAAAGACACCTCCCACACCCCAAACTTAGATTCATGCATTGTCCCTAATGCATAAGAACATCTAACAAGAAAAGAGCAAGCTTGGGAGCACACGGGAAGCCACCAAACAGGCTTGGTGTAAGGAGTACTTTGTGTGGTAAGTCAAGTACCTGAGAGATAAAGCATATGAGTGACTCCAAGATTTATTGAAAATAAAATAAAAAGAAAAGTAGAGAAAGCAATAAAATTAGGTTGCCTCCCAATAAGCGCTTGGTTTAACGTCTTCTAGCTAGACAGGACTAATGGATCATGCAATGAAAGCCAGGTTCTCCAATCCGCGTTCTTTATCACCGAAGTAGTGCTTCAATCGTTGACCGTTCACTTTAAAGGTTGTTCCATCGTTGCCTTGTAGTTCCACGGCTCCGTGTGGGGATACCTTGACAATGATAAAGGGTCCCGACAATCGTGTCCTAAGCTTTCCTGGAAGCAAGCGTAAACGTGAGTTAAAAAGTAATACTCTTTGTCCAGGAAGGAAGATCCGTGGGGTGATCTTCTTGTCATGCCATCTTGCAGTGCGCTCTTTGTAAAGTTTGGCATTCTCATACGCTTGAGCACGGAACTCCTCTATCTCATTGAGTTCTAAGAGGCGTTTCTCACCGGCTTTCTCGAAATCCATGTTCAGCTTCTTGATGGCCCAATAAGCTCTATGCTCAAGCTCTACCAGTAAGTGACAAGCCTTTCCAAACACCAACCTGTACGGTGAAATACCAATTGGAGTTTTGAAAGCTGTGCGGTAGGCCCACAGTGCATCATCGAGCTTGAGGGCCCAATCCTTCCTATTGGTCTTGACTGTCTTTTCCAAAAATTGCTTGATTTCCCTATTAGACAACTCAGCAAGGCCATTAATTTGAGGATGATAAACTGTTGCAATTTTATGATTAACATTATATTTTTGCATCATGGATTCAAACAGTTTATTGCAAAAGTGAGAACCCTCATCACTAATAATAGCTCTAGGTGTACCAAAACGTGTGAAAATGTTTTTATGCAAGAATTTTAAAACAGTGCGAGCATCATTGGTCCTAGTGGCTATGGCTTCTACCCACTTAGATACCTAATCTACTGCAACTAGAATGTATAGGTAGCCATCAGAAGAAATAGGAAAAGGCCCCATAAAGTCAATACCCAAAACGTCAAAGAGCTCCACTTCCAAGATAGGTTTCATTGGAAGCTCATGTTGTCTAGAAATATTGCCAGTACGTTGGCACCTATCACATGATTTAACAAAGGTATAACAGTCTTTAAAAAGGGATGGCCAATAAAATCCTGACTGAAATAGCTTGGATGCAGTTCTAGTGGGTCCAAAATGACCTCCATAGGGGGAGGCATGACATGCATTTAGAATACTTACCACTTCCTCTTGAGGCACACACTTCCTTATCATATTGTCAGCACAAACCTTGTAGAGAAGTGGGTCCTCCCAATGGTAAGACTTAACATTGTGTAGGAATCTTTTCTTTTGTTGAGAGTTCATGTCAGGTGGCAAATGTCCTCCTGCAAGATAGTTAAGTATGTCAGCAAACCAAGGCAAACTTTCTTTTACCTGATACAGTTGTTCATCAGGGAACATCTCAACAATTGGGGGCCATGATTTAGCATCCTCATTCTCAATTCTAGACAAGTGGTCTGCAACCACATTTTCACATCCTTTCCTGTCTTTGATTTCTAAGTCAAATTCCTGTAACAATAATATCCACCTCATTAGCCTAGGTTTGGAATCTTTCTTAACAAACAAATACTTTAAAGCAGCATGGTCAGTATGCACCACTATTTTAGAGCCAAGCAAATATGATCTAAATTTATCAAGGGCAAACATAACAGCTAGTAGTTCTTTTTCAGTAGTAGTGTATTTCTGTTGAGTATTATCAAGAGTCCTACTAGCATAGTAAATTGCCCTAAACATGTTATCTCTACGTTGGCCTAAAACAACTCCTAAAGCATAGTCACTAGCATCACACATGATCTCGAAAGATTGACTCCATTCTGGTATAACAATAATAGGTGCAGAAATTAGTTTTTCCTTCAAAGTATTAAAAGCTAGTAGACATGCATCATCAAAGATAAACTTAACTTCCTTTTCTAGCAAATTATTCAAGGGTTTAGCAATTTTAGAGAAATCTTTAATAAATCTCCTGTAAAACCCTGCATGCCCTAGGAAGCTTCTAACTCCTTTCACATTGTTGGGGGGTGGCAATTGTTCAATGGTAGCTATTTTAGCCTTATCCATCTCCAATTCTTTTTTAGAGACTTTGTGTCCAAGGACGATGCCTTCCTTCACCATGAAGTGACACTTCTCCCAATTTAGAACAAGGTTAGCATCTTGACACCTCTGCAAAACACGAGTTAGATTAGCAAGACAAGAATCAAATGAGGACCCAAATAAAGAAAAATCATCCATAAAAAGCTCCATTATATCTTCGATGAGCCCCTGAAAAATAGACATCATACAGCGTTGGAAAGTAGCAGGGGCATTGCATAAACCAAATGACATTCTCTTAAAGGCAAATGTCCCATAAGGACATGTAAATGTTGTCTTTTCTTGATCCTCAAGAGCAATGACAATTTGGTTATAACCTGAATATCCATCTAGGAAGCAATAATGAGAATAACCTGCAAGTCTATCAAGCATTTTATCTATAAAAGGAAGGGGAAAATGATCTTTCCTAGTAGCTTTATTCAACTTCCTATAATCAATGCATACACGCCATCCTGTCACAGTTCTAGTGGCTATCATTTCATCTTTTTCATTTTTAACCACAGTCATGCCACCTTTCTTGGGTACCACTTGAAAAGTACTTAACCATGGACTATCAGATATGGCATATATAATTCCTGCATTCAAAAGCTTGAGCACTTCTTTCTTAACTACCTCCTTCATGGTGGGATTAAGTCTCCTTTGGTGGTCTATTGATGGTTTAAAGGTATCTTCCATCAAGATTCTGTGCATACAGACCGATGGACTAATACCTTTAAGGTTCTCAATAGACCAACCAATGGCAGATTTATGATCCCTGAATACTTTCAACAATTTTTCTTCTTCCACAGAATTAAGATCAGAAGATATTATAACAGGTAAAGAAGATAAATCATCTAAAAATGCATATTTTAAATGAGGAGGTAACACCTTTAATTCAAGCTTAGGCTTCTCAATATCATTCACAACATGCAAGGGAGCCAAAGATATAGGTCTATCTATTTTAGAACATATTGGCAACCTATCTAACCACCTAGCATAAAATGCTACTTCATCAAAAATTGTATCTTCATTCTCAACATCCATTAGGCTTTGTTCTAGATGATCACTAGCCAACATAACCTCTACATGCTTAAAAATAGTATGATCAATTATGTCTATAGCATGGCAAGGACTACTCTCATCATGATGACTCAAGGACTTATAAATATCAAATACAACATTTTCATCATTTACCCTTAGAGTCAACTTCCTTTGTTGGACATCTATGATAGACTTTCCAGTTGCTAGGAATGGCCTCCCAAGTATGATAGGAATCTCAGAGTCCTCCTCCATGTCCAATACTACAAAATCTGCAGGGAAGATAAATTTGTCAACTTTAACTAATACATCTTCAACAATACCTTTAGGATAAGCTAATGATCTATCAGTAAGTTGCAGGGTGATGGTGGTAGGTTGCACCTCTCCAATGTTGAGTTTCCTATAGACAGATAAAGGCATCAAATTAATAGAAGCACCAAGATCACAAAGAGCTCTAGTAACATTTAAAGACCCAATAGTGCAAGGTATAGTAAAACTCCTTGGATCTTTCAACTTTTGTGGTAGCTTTTTTTGCAGCACAGCACTACATTCCTCAATCATGCTAATCATCTCATATTGCCCAAACTTTTTCTTTTTAGACAAGACATCTTTCATGAATTTAGCATAATTGGGCATTTGTTCTAAAGCCTCAACAAATGGGATTTTAATATGAAGCTTTTTGAATAACTCAAGAAATTTAGCAAATTGGGAGTCTATTTCTTTCTTTTTAAAACGTTCAGGATATGGCATAGTATTAGGTAAAAAAGGTAGAGGGTTAGATGACTTACTTGAAGATGTTGACTCTTTTACCTTTACCTCCTTTTCTAAGATCTTTGATTCATCTTCTAAAATTGGCTCTTGGATACTGTCATCTACCTCTTGCTCTTCATCCTCATCAATGATCAATAGAGTGGATAGCTTTTTCCCACTCCTCAAAGTCATGGCCTTGCACTCCTCTTTTGGATTTATCTCGGACAACTAGGAAATTTACCCTTTTGCATTGCTTGGAATGAAGTGGCGATTTGGCTTATTTGTACCTCGATGTTGTGAATGGCCTTACCATGACTTTGTACGTTGCTTTTCAATGCGATTGTCCTTCCTCTTGATTCTTTTATGAACTCTTTCATCAAGTCTTCTAAGTTAGACTTCTTTCCGGTGTGGGATGAACCTACATTGGACAATTTGGGAGGACCTTGCAAAACATTCCTCTTGTTAGCATAAGAAAAGTTTTCATGGTTCCTCAAGCTAGGGTGGTAGTGAGTTGGAAGTTGTTGGTGACTTCTATAATGTCCTCTATCAACATAGTTGGCCGTCTCATTATCTCCTTGTACCAACTCCTTTTGTGTGGCCATCTCCGATGCCAAAGCGGCAAGAGAAGCTATAGATGGTGGATTAGTTTGAGCTTGGCCTCTTGAAGTTAATTTAGAAAGAGCATTAGTAAGGGAAGCCATTTGAGCTTTGAGAGAATTTACCTCATCCACCTCATACAATCCGGCGGCTTTTGGGATGTTTGGGGAAACCCGTTCACATGGCCAATTGTAAGATGTAGTGGCCAAGTCTTCTAGTATGGTGTAGGCGTCTTAAGCATTCTTGGAGAAGATTGATCCTCCGGCGGTTGCATCTAAGATGGATTTAGTTGAGCTTGACAATCCATTGTAGAAGAGTTGAATTTGCAACCAATTCAGGTAACCATGTTGAAGGCATCTTCTCAAGAGATCCTTATACCTTTCCCAAGCCTCATATAATTGTTCATCCTCAAGTTGGCGGAATGTTCCAATCTCCGTCCTTAGTCTTTGGGATTTGGCATGTGGAAAATATTTATTCAAGAAGGCTTGAGCTAAGACCTCCCATGTTGTAATGCTATCCGGAGGTATGGTTTCCAACCAATCCTTTGCACGGTCCTGTAAAGAGAAAGGAAAAAGTCTTAGTTTAATAGCATATTAGAAATGCCATTCATCTTTACCGTTCCGCATATCTCCAAGAAAGATCGTAAGTGCTTGTGAGGATCTTCATTGGTTCTTCCTCTAAAGGCTAGCTCTCTAGCCATTTGGATCAATTCCGGTTTCAACTAAAAATTGTTGACATTGATAGGCACATTCATTATTCCGGGTTGACTTACCGGTAATGTAGGTTGGAAGTAGTCTCGAATTGCCTTGGGTATCTCCTCCGCCATCTCCGTAGTTTGATTGAGTAGTGCCCTTAGATTTCGTCTATAAGTCCTATCAATGTCGGGATCAAGAGGGAGGAGGTTAGTATTATCACGAGGCATAAACCAACAAAATAATAGAAAAATAAAATAAAATCAAATCAAATAAAAGAATAAGATACAAAAAAAAAAGGAAATAATATAAAATAAAATAAAAATACAAAAAAATAAAAAAAACGATCAAATAATATACACCTCAAATTAAGATCTATCAATTCTAATGAATATTAAATAACAAAAACCGTTCTTTGGATCCCCAGCAACGGCGCCAAAAACTTGATGAGCACTTTTAGTGTTAACCGCAAGTGTACGGGTCAAGTTATAATATAAAATGGTTAAGTCCGAATATCGTTCCACTGGAGATCCAATTGGGAAGGTTTAAGTTACTTAGCTATTCTAGAATTGAATCAATTTTATTTGAGGATTGAAATTGAATATTATAAGTTATGGAAAAATACAAATCAAGTAAGGAAAGTATCAAAGGGAGAAACACAAGAGTCAAAGAGAGTTCGAGGGTAATGAATCCTTGTTTATTTCATCATGCAATATTATAGATTTCATGGATTTTATTGTAATTCATATGTCTAAGTCTAGAAACTTAATTCCAAGTTATTTTCTCTCAAAAACAACCCTTTCTCATGCAACTCGATTGATTATTAATCTCTTAAAACCAACACAAAATTACATGGCATTAAAAATAGTCTTTAGAAACTTTTATTGCCAACCTAACTACTCTCGTGATAGATTAACAATAATTCATTGTTATAGATCAAGTTAAACATACAACCTCTCAATCATACATCTAACCTAACATGTGAAGATGTCCAATCCACAAGAATTAAACACAATAACAATGAAAAGCATAATCATTCCAACAAAACAATGAGTCTACAAAATTAACATGAATTCATAAACAATTCATCAAAACCCTAAAACTAAAGAGTTTAGCCACTCATAGCTTGAAGCAACATGTTTAAGAAAAATAAACAAAGAAAGAGTGTAAAAAAAAGGGAAACTCTACTGAAAAGAGGCTCTTGATTGAAGTAGCACCGTCTCAATCTCCTTGGCTCTCACGTCGGACTTCGAACGGCACCAAGACTATCTCGAACTCTTTTCCTATCCTTGCAACTAACTCACTCTTTGAACCCTCACTTAATTCTCAATTTTTTGTATCTCTTTAGGTCTGCAACTTCCTTGCTTTGCCTGGATTTTTCTTGATGAATTGGACTGTTGGAAACCCCCAAATTTATAGAGTTTGGTCGCCAAAATTTTTTTCCAAAAATACAGATTTTTCAATTAAGGAAAGCTGGCGACGCGGCGCTAGGGCTGCATCCGGAAACAGTTTGCTCTCGGGTTTTAGCGCCGCGACAGTGTCGTCCAAGCGTCGCAGCGCTAAAATGCATTTCAGAAATATTGCTCTCGGGTTTTAGCGCTGCGGCAGCGCCGTCTAAGCGTTGCAGCGCTAAAATGCGTTTCAGCAAGGATGCATCGAGGCAGCGCCATCTTGACGCCGCAATGCTACTTTGCGTCCAGAACCATGCGTTGATGTTTCAGCGCCGCGGCGCTATCCCCAAAATTTGTCATTTTTTGTTTTTCAACTCTTTTTCGCCATATTCTTGCTCGGTTTTGATCTTTTAATCTTTTCTTCTAATTTTCCTCGTTTTCACCTGAAAATCACTAGCAAACAAGTGAAATCTAATATAAACTCCCTTAATTTGAGAGAATAGAAAGCACTTTTCAAGTGCGTATCAGTTGTCAGGTTAAAATGAGAAAAATTGGAAGAAAAAGCCAAAAGATCAAAACCGAGCAAGAATATGGTGAAAAGAGAAGAAAATAACAAAGTTGCCACAATTGGGGCAGCGCCGCGGCACTAAAACCCGAGAGCAAAGCTACAGTAGCATAGTGGCAGCGTTGTGGTGCTCTCCAACAGTGCCGCGACGCTATCTGTGAAAATTCGGTAGCACCGTGGTGCTATGGACCAACGCCGCAACGCTCTCTTTCCTTAAATGGCAACACTGCGGCACCAGTTTCCTTTTTTGAAACATTTGTATTTTTGGAATGTTTTCTTAGGCAGCCAACTCTATAAATTTGGGGGTTTCCAGCAGCCCTAATAATCATTTAGAGCACGAAATTGCAGACTAAAATAGCCACAAAAAGGAAAGAATTGAGTGAGAGTTAATTAAAAAGTTCAAAGAGTGAGTTAGTTGCAAGGAAGAGGAAAAGAATTCGAGATAGTCGTGGTGCCATTCGAATTCCGACGTGAGAGCCAAGGAGATCATGACGATGCTACCTCAATCAAGAGCCTCTTTTCATTAGAGTTTCCCTTTCTTTACACTCTTTCTTTGTTTATTTTGTTTAAACATGTTGCTTTAAGCTATGAGTGGCTAAGTTCTTTAGTTTTAGGGTGTTGATGGTTTGTTTATGAATTCATGTTGATATTGTAGACTTTCATGGTTTTGTTGGAATGATTATGCTTTTCATTGTTATTGTGTTTAATTCTTGTGGATTGGCCATCTTCACATGTTAGGCTACATGTATGATTGAGAGATTGTATGTTTAACTTGATCTACAACAATGAATTGTTGTTAATCTATCACGAGAGTAGTTAGGTTGACAATAACTGTTCCTAAAGACTATTCTTAATCCCATGTAATTTGTATTGGTTTCAAGAGATTAGTAATCAATCGAGTTGCATGAGAAAGAGTTGTTTCTGAGAGAAAATAACTTGGAACTAAGTTTCTAGACTTAGACATATGAATTACAATAAAATCCATGAAATCTATAATATTGCATGATGAAATAAACAAGGATTCATTACCCTAGAACTCTCTTTGACCGTTGTGTTTCTCACTTTATTACTTTCCTTATTTGCTTTATATTTTCCTTAACTCACAATATTAATTCCAATCCTCAAATAAAATTGATTCAACTCTAGAATAGCTAAGTAACTTAGACTTTCACAATTGGATCTCTAGTGGAACAATATTCGAACTTTACCGTCTTATATTATAACTTGACCCGTACACTTGTGGTTAACATCCAAACTAGCGCAATCAAGTTTTTGGCGCCATTGCCGAGGATCCAAAGAACAGTTTTTGTTATTTAATATTCATTAGAATTGATATATCTTAATTTGAGGTGTATATTATTTGGTTGATAATTTATTTATTTATTTTTATTTTATTTTATTGTAATTTAGATTTTATATTTTATATTTTATTTTATTTTATTATTATTTTTTTTGTCGGTTTATGCCTCGAGATAATACTATTATTCTCCGTCTTGATCTTGAGATTGAAAGGACGTGTAAAAGAAATCTAAGGGTTCAGCACAATCACATCGAGGAGATGGTGGAGGAGATACCAAAGGTAATTGGGAACTACTTCCAACCAACATTACTGACAAATCAACCTGGCATCATGAATGTGCCCATCAATGTCAACAACTTAGAATTAAAACCGGGGTTGATCCACATGGCTAGCGAGCTAGCCTTTAGAGGAAGAACCAATGAAGATCCTCACAAGCACTTATAGTCTTTCTTAGAGATATGCAGAACGGTAAAGATGAATTGTGTTTCTAACGATGCAATTAAATTAAGACTTTTTCCTTTCTGTTTACAGGACCGTGCTAAGGATTGGTTGGAAACCATACCTTCAGATAGCATGACCACATGGCAGATCTTAGCTCAAGCTTTCTTGAACAAATATTTTCCACCGGCTAAATCTCAAAGACTAAGAACGGAGATTGGAACATTCCGACAACTTGAGGATGAACAACTTTATGAGGCTTGGGAGAGGTACAAGGATCTCTTGAGAAGATGCCCTCAGCGTGGTTACCCGGATTGGTTGCAAATTCAACTCTTCTATAATGGATTAGCAAGCTCAACCAAATCCATTCTAGATGCAACCGCCGGAGGCTCAATTTTTTCAAAGAATGCTCAAGAGGCGTATACCATACTAGAAGACTTGGCCACTACATCGTAC
Organism: Citrullus mucosospermus; assembly: GCA_030954485.1. Classification (NCBI taxonomy): domain Eukaryota; kingdom Viridiplantae; phylum Streptophyta; class Magnoliopsida; order Cucurbitales; family Cucurbitaceae; genus Citrullus; species Citrullus mucosospermus. The sequence goes on from CM062064.1 coordinate 14,254,499, forward strand.
AATTGGCCATGTGAATAGTCTTCTCCAATCATCCCAAAAACCACCGGACGATATGAGATGGACGAGGTAAATTCTCTAAAAGCTCAATTGGCTTCTCTCACTAATGTTTTATTTAAATTGTCTCAAGGAAGCCAAGCTCAAGCAAGTCCACCATCAATAGCTTCCCTTGCGGCCATGACACATCAACAAGAGCCTAGTGAGTTAGAAGTGGCCAATTATGTGGATAGAGGACAATACCAAGGTCAACAACAACTCCCGACTCACTATCATCCCAACTTGAGGAATCACGAGAACTTCTCATATGCCAACAACAAAAATGTGTTACAAGCACCTCAAGGATTCAATGGAGCGGGGAATGCAAAGACATCATCACTAGAGGACATAATGCTTGACTTTGTCAAAGAGTCAAAATCAAGGACAACCACATTGGAGAATTCAGTTCAAGCTATTTCAAGCACCGTTCAAAGACAAGGTAAGACAATTCAAAACTTGGAGGTTCAACCTAGTCAAATGGCCATTTCCCTCTAAACAATGCAAAAGGGTAAGTTCCCTAGTTGCCCCGAGAGAAACCCAAGGGAGGAGTGCAAGACTGTGACTTTGAGGAGTGGGAAAAAGCCATCCACTCCCTTGATCAATGATGAAGATGATGAGCCTCCACAAGAAGATGATGAACCTCCACAAAAAGAGGATGTTCCACAAAAAGGGAGTGCAAATGTCTAAGTATGCCAAGTTCATGAAGGAGGTGTTGTCTAAGAAGAAAAGGTATGGAGACTATGAAATGGTTGCACTAATCAAAGAATGTAGTCCGACACTACAAAGGAAATTGACTCCAAAACTAAAGGATCCAGGGAGTTTCTCTATCCCTTGTCATTTAGGCAATAATAAGGTTACTAAAGCACTTTGTGATCTTGGAGCTTCTATTAACTTAATGCCTTTATCCATGTTTAGGAAGCTCAATGGTGAAGAAGTGCAACCAACTACCATATCTTTGCTTTTGGCTGATCGATCATTTTTCATCCCTACGGCATTGTGGAGGACGTCTTGGTCAAGATAGCCAAGTTTATCATGTCACACCCCAACCCAGATTTACTCTATACCTAGGAAGGAGTATGATCCTATTTCCAACATAAGACTCTATAATGTAAACACCATAAAAGATTAACAAATCATACAACAATCCCATTATCTCATCACAGAAGAACGGGTAAACTTTTAATTACCATGTTTGTATACACATAATAAGTACAACACGCTCCCCCTTTCACTACACTCTCATGAAAGATGTTTAGTACATGACATATGAACAATCTAAATATTTACAACTATCCCAGAGGTTCGTTTCCAGATAGGTCCAGACGAAATTCTTCAATAGGCTAGGCGTCCTGGACACGCTCGCTACCTGAAACAACAAACAACAACAAACTGGATGAGCAAAAGGCTCAGTGAGTGACTAAATCTACTAAAACTAATCATGACAACTTAAATCCAGTTTGTAAGATAGTAACCAATGCATAGCACATCCCAATGGACTATCAAGATTCACTTTTACACTATGCATATATAACTATCAAACTCTCATGTCTCACAAGCTTTCATCTATTTAGTGCTTTCACTTCCTGTCCCTCAGCACTTATTCATTTATAATTACTGTACCATGTGCCTTCACATGAAATCCCTCGGCACAGGTAACAAACTCTATCCATGCTCAAGTGCTTTCACTCATGATCTCTCGGCACGAGCTAGTGTGTGATGGATTACTACATGCCTTCACTTACAGTCCCTAAGCATTGTAGTCCATTTTCTACTGTTATTCAAGTGCCTTCTTAGATCCCTCAGCACTTAATTCCAAACTTACTCACATGTAGCTTTCACCATAAGGTCCCTCAGCCACTTATGTGTTTAGACATTTGTAATAATGTTCTCTTAAATCACTAACACATCACACACATAAGGCATACTACCATGAATCACGTTTTCTCATCAATATGCGTACTAAGTTTAATACAAGGTATAACAAACAGTCACTCACAATTGGTCCGGCTCTAAGTGGGTTATAAGCCTCCCTGAGCTCTTCTTGGCCTGAAAATACACAATCCTCAAGTTTAGTTTTCCATAATCTCCCTTTTTCTTTTAACATTTAGTAGCATCGTTACTCCATAGAAATTAGTAAGCTACCAGCGTTACTTAAAAGATATTCAAACTGTTCTAGCGACACTGCGTTGATTAAAATCAGCGAAACTACCTTGAGGAGCGATACCCAGAGATACTCTAGCGAGAGTTGTGAGACGCAAGCCTATCTTTGCGTTGCAGCGTTACTTTCTCTGCTGCTCAGTCTCTCGCTTACTCAGCGATACTTTCGCTATGACAGAACCGTTTCCTTCTTCCTTTCTTCTTCCTTCTTCAACCTGCTAAACATTTCGTTTCAATCAATTTCAGTACTTTCTTCCTTCTACAAACTTGTTAGAATACAGGTCCTTCATCTTACCTCAAAATTTCATAAAGCACATCTTCCCCGTTTGGGACATATCCTCCGACAACTCCGAGTTACCTCTACTCATTCGACAGTTCAACTTCCGTCTCTTCTTCCTGAGTTTGACAAACAATTAAACAATTTCAGCTCAAACATCCTTCATGAAACCTGCTAGAAATCGAGTTAACTTACTAACCTCAAAGTTTCAGCCCTAACTTTCGTCTCTTCAATTTGTTCTTCCTCCAAAACCGAGCATTACTCTGAAAAGACCACAGCAGCCAAAACCTCTGTCAAACCCAAGTTTCTCCCACGAATTCAATGAGATTTCTGCTTCAGATCAGCATGAACATCTTCTTCTACCTCCCTTCGATGTTTCGCCTTAAAATGGACCCTACTCGAGCTCTGAATTGCAAGCAGAACAATTGAATTCTCAGACCACTTATATATATACCACCGACTTGTACTCCATTTCAATTCTATGCTATAGTTCGTTCAACGCATACCTCCTATGCTTAGCTTCAGCAACGCACACAGCCTCTAGTGATATCTCATTTCAAACTCTCCCGCCAAATAGTTAACATATGCATTACCTTCTTTCAGCCAACACTCCTTGTCTAACGCATACCAGCCTTCGACGCATAGTAGCGTTCGCCGCACAACAGCCTCACCGCAGGCCAGCTCCCAAACTCCTCGTGGCCCTTACTTCTAATCGGCACATTGCCTTCAATGCGTTTGACGCATAATGATCCTCCACGCCTTATGTCCTCAACGCGTCTCAACTTCAACGCATGATCAGCTTCCCTCACCTTTGCGTTTACACCAAAATTATTTCCTCCACAACAGGTTGCCATCAACGCATAGCTTACACTTAGCCATTTTTCCCACTCCAAACGCAAGCCAGTCAACTACTTTACACATTCACCCATCTCTCGGCCTCCTTCTTACTTTGCGTTCTCATAAAGATAGATGCGGGGCTTACATATCATCCCGGCGGACTTTGTGATATTAGACATGGAGGAAGATGTCGAAGTCCCCATAATCCTTGGGAGACCATTCTTGGCCACCGGAAGGGCCCTCATCGATGTGCAAGATGGAAAGCTCACATTCCACCTTAATGATGAGGAGGTAACATTTGACACTTATAAAACCCTTAAGCATTCAGATGTAGAAAGGTATGAGCATCATGAGCCAAGCACAAAGGTAACATCGCCTTTCTCTTCTAATAAAGACTCTATGCATGATGAGCCTCCTTGGAATGGTAAGACTAATGGCATGCTTAATGTTAAATTAAGAAAATCCTATGAAGCATGTTTCTAGTTGTGATAATTCTCCTAGTTCTTCTTGCATGCCTCCAAAACCTATAATGAATTATGAACAAATCATGGAGAAGAATGTTAAAAATGAAGTGGTGAGTCCGGTAAAATCTAAGAATACTGACTCCTTAATGATTCTTGACTACATTAGAAAAGATGATGTCCAACGTGATAATGATTTGTTGACTAACTCACTAAATGCTAATGAATATGTTTGTGAGTGTCGATATGGGCGAATACTAGAAGTTGTAGGTGATCCAAAGCATGAAAGGAAGAAGCAACCTTGGGATCCACCATGATTCGTGAGCCCCGTCTAGCTAGAAGATGTTAAATCAAGCGCTTGTTGGGAGGCAACCCAATTTTATTGCTTTATTTAGTTTGCTTTTTTTCTTTTTATTTTCTTTTCAATAAATCTTGGAGTCACTCATATGCCTTATCAATTAGGATCTTGGTTTATCACACAAAGTACTCCTTACACCAAGCCTGCTTGGGGACAATGCATGAGTCTAAGTTTGGGGTGGGAGGTGTCTCTCATACTTTTGTGTGTTTTCTTATCCTGCTATGCATGTTAGTGAAGGTTTTAATGATCATATGCATAATACTTTTGAAAAATTTTCAAAATTTTGGAGCTTTCAAAGTTAATGGGAATGTTGTTTATGGTTGTGTGCCTTGATGTTGATTGCCTATGATGAGATTCGAGTTTGCATGATAGATGACTTATTGTAGAAATAGAATAACACTATCTTGAGTTAAATTCATTTAAGTCCCTTTTAAAATCTCTCATATTCTTGAGCACGTAGCCACTTTAATTCAAAATCTTTAACTAAAAAAGGATTAAGTTAGGTGTATTTGGTTGTCACTCTGAAAGGCCCCATTGGTTAGAGAGTGGAAATGCATGATAGTTTGTAATCTTAGACTAAGGAAAAAGAAAAGAGTATACATGCCTTTGAGAAAAAGAAAAAAAGTGTACACAAGAATGTATGAGCTTTATTTGCCTATCCTTTTAAATGTTAAACTTGTAATGAGTATGCATGGATGGGTGTAGAAAGAGCTGCCTTTGATGTGATCAGTAAGGATGCCTGAGAATTGACTAGGTATGAGTCCCTACAGTGAATGTGTGAAAGCTAGTGCCCCTAGGTAAAAGAATGCAAGTTTAGGGCCCATGAAAGAAAATATATATATATATATGATAGAAAGGCACCTTAGTGAACATATTACTCACTTGAAATGTATGAATGCTTGAAGATTGGTGCATGAGCTAAAGTAGGGGGAAAACTAAAGAAACTATCTTACGTCCTAATTTGAGTTCTACTATTTTACATTGAAGTAGGCTTGCACACACACATGGGAGATAGCAAGATTTGGGCTTGAATGATTATAACAATATAGATATGCTTGCATGTTTCTACTTAAACTCTAAATGCTATTCCTTGAGACACGAGTCAATTGCACACTGCTTTATCTAAACTCCCTATTATTTGATTTTATTCTTTGCTCGGGACTAGCAAATCTCTAAGTTTGGGGTGGTGAAAAATGCTTGAAAAGTACTTTATATTCTCTCAAATTAAGGTAGTTTAAAATGAGGAAAATTAGAAGAAAAGGCCAAAAGATCCAAACCGAGCAAGAATACAGTGAAAAAAAAAAAAAATAACAAAGTTGCCACAATTGGGGCAGCGCCGCGGAGCTAAAACCCAAGAGCAAAGCTGCCGCTGTGAAAATTCAACAGCTCCGCGACCCTAGTTTCCTTTTTTGCCGCTGTGAAAATTCAACAGCTCCGCGACCCTAGTTTCCTTTTTTGTAACATTTGTATTTTTGGAAAGTTTTCTTGGGCGTCCAACTCTATAAATTTGGGGGTTTCCAGCAGCCCTAATCATCATTCAAAGCACCAAATTACAGACTAAAAGAGCCACAAGAAGGAGAGGATTGAGTGAGAGTTCATAAAAGAGTTCAAAGAGTGAGTTAGTTGCAACGAAGAGGAAAAGAGTTCGAGATAGTCGTGGTGGCATTCGAATTCCGACGTGAGAGCCAAGGAGATCATGACAGTGCTACCTCAATCAAGAATCTCTTTTTGGTAGAGTTTCCCTTTCTTTACACTCTTTCTTTGTTTATTTTGTTTAAACATGTTGCTTCAGCTATGAGTGGCTAAGCTCCTTAGTTTTAGGGTCTTGATGATTTGTTTATGAATTCATGTTGATATTGTAGACTTTCATGGTTTTGTTGGAATGATTATGCTTTTCATTGTTATTGTGTTTAATTCTTGTGGATTGGTCATCTTCACATGTTAGGTTACATGCATAATTGAGAGATTGTATGTTTAACTTGATCTATAACAATGAATTGTTGTTAATCTATCACGAGAAAAGTTAGGTTGACAATAAAAGTTCCTAAAGACTTCTTAATGCCATGTAATTTGTATTGGTTTCAAGAGATTAGTAATCAATCGAGTTGCATGAGAAATGGTTGTTTTTTAGAGAAAATAACTTGGAATTAAATTTCTAGACTTAGACATATGAATTACAATAAAATTCATGAAATCTATAATATTGCATGATGAAATAAACAAGAATTCATTACCCTAGAACTCTCTTTGACTCTTGTGTTTCTCACTTTAATACTATCCTTATTTGGTTTATATTTTCCTTAACTCAAAATATTAATTTCAATTTTCAAATAAAATTGATTCAACTCTAGAATAACTAAGTAAGTTAAACCTTCACAATTGGATCTCTAGTGGACGATATTCGGACTTCACCATCTTATATTATATCTTGACCCGTACACTTGCGGTTAACACTCAAAGTGCACATCGGTGCTTTTGTTAACATCATGTCTACGTCGCTATTTTATGAGCTTAGATTGTTAGATCTTTGTAGTACTAATGTGGTGGTTTAGCTGGCAGACCATAGTTTAACTAAGTCATTAGGAGTTATCAAAGATGTGTTTGTGAATGTTGATGGCTTAGTCTTCCCCACTAACTTCTATGTCCTGAATTTTGATCATCATGCTCATCCCCCCTGGAATTTTGTTATATTAGGTAAACCTTTCTTGAAAACTGATTTAGCTAAGATCGATGTAGGAGAGGGGTCCCTATCTGTTGAATTTGGTTGTCTTGGATGGAAATTCTTCTATTGATCCGTATGCTTCTAGTGAATTGGTTTTGCTTCAAGATAATGGTGGAGCAAATATTTTGGAGTCAGCCAGCGAGAACCATTTACTGTTTTCCTTTATTTTATGTTTTCAGTGTAGCTTCTTTCTTTTTTTTCTTTTTAGCTTGACTTAGAAAATTTTGTTTTGCAGAGAGTCATATTTTTTTGGTTGAAGCTTGATTCAAGCTCAACCCTTAGTGTGTCCAAATTTAGGGGAGTTTCTTTGTTTCCCTTTAATTTGCTTTATAACGACCCGACTTTTCTAACTAACAAGATGCTACTCTATGTATGTGTAATCTTGTCAAGTGGTTTTTGAATTTAAGTAATAGTACACATTTTATTAAAAAAATAAAATAAAATAATTGAATTAATTGTTTAAATCAAATTACATGAAATCAGTGTTTATCGGGGGGAGGGTCCCCCTTAAAACATAAATTCAAAGTTAATAATAATAAATTAAGTGAAATAAAGAAAATAAATAAATAAATAAACAGAAGGGGAAGACATGAACATAAAACACAGAACAATGACTAGTCCCATGGCACAATCACGGATTTTTCTTGTTACTCGCCTATCTGTCCTGGCCTTTACCTGAAAAATGTGTCATAGGAAGACATGAATATTAAGGTACTCAGTAAGTGACCTACTACCCAGCCATTCTCTCATCATAGGCACAAGTGTACAAAACATAGGCATATGCCTAAGCATAAGTAGGGAACTCGGAGGCACGCAATCATAGGTAGTAAACCTGAAGGTTATAGTCATAGCATAGGTGGTGATCCCGAGGAACACCTAGTCATAATCATAGTAGTGAACCCGAAGGTTCACAGTCAATAGAGAGTACACGACCTGATAAGTAAGATAACAATTACCGTCACTCCAACATGCATTTAATAATAGGCATCATAACCTAATCATAATTTTCAGTCTGGAGTAAGCAAAAAACATTCACGCATAGAACCACAAACCAAATTTATACCCAGCAAATACAATAACCCATCCTACTCATAACATTTCTTATGTTCATGAGGCCTAGTAAGATAACACAAACAACCATCACATGCTTATAGGGTATGCATACACTTAATCATGGATAATGCAATTAGGGCACTAGTTCGTAGGCGAACCAGTAGTAAATCACCTACCTTGGGAATGAGTCCGGAATGAGTCCAAAAGATTTCCAAGCCAACAATTTTCCCAAGGACCTCGAATTAAAACCTAGGATACAAACCCAAAATTAACGTAAGTTTTTAGGCATATACCGAAAAACAATTACTCAACAATTGTAAGCCCAACCTACACACATTCACAAATTAAGAGTTAAGAACCCAAATTTCCAACAACAAAATCAATTCAATTGTCCTAGAAAGGACTGAAAAACTTAAACATTTACCATAAGTCACTGGAAACACTTGAGTTTTGCTAGACCACCCACCAACAACCATAGTCAAATTTAAATCTACACACAAAAACCACGAATCAGTTAATTTGCACCCAACACAAAAATAACAGTCCATTCTTCAATCAGACAATAAAAATTTGGGCAAAACTCACCACGCTAATGGATCTGAACCAATCTGAGATGAACGAGCGCTAGGCTGATGATGAAGATCGGCGGTGCACCAACTCCCACACGTAGTAACAGCCGGCAAACACGGCAGACGACAACACTCCCAAAACCTACTCGTCGGCTGGCGCTACTTCGACAAAGCCTGAACAACCCACGATGGCACGATGGAGACAGACGAAATGGCGACAGATGGAGTTGACAAAAGACGAGCCAGAGTCAAAGGAAGCAAAGACGAGCAACGACCGGTGACACAAAATGAAGAAGAAGAGAAAGAAAACCGAGAACTCTAAAACATATATAATAACTTTTCCCCTTATTTTCCTAAAAAACCCTAAACCCTCATAATTCCAAAATTTAAATTATTAATTATATTTTTTCCCTTTTCCTTTTTATTTTCCTTCCCTTTTCCCAAATAAAAATTTAATTAAGCCCCAAAAATCTCCTAATAACAATTCAACCACCTCAAAAATCGATTTCCTCAATAACTTGCCCAAATTTCTTAAATTGACCAATTAACCTCAAAATTTAAACAATTAACCATAAGATTCTAGATAATTAGTTAAAAATTTACCTGAATATTTGAAATGTCAAATGCTCCCTGCTTTAATTTTGATCTTGATATATTAGGGACAATGTATGCTCTAAAAGTTGGGGGTGATTTGGGTTTAGCCTGCTTTAGGTTGATGCACATCTGGAAGTCCTTGAGCATCTAAGCTCGGACTTGGTGTAATTTGATTGCTTGTTTGCTTAGTTGTTTGTGCCCGTTATTATGAATGTTGATGATACATTCATTTAAGATATTGCATGTTTGAGATAATATATGAAGAGAACAAGCATGATTTTTTAGACTTTTTTTTTTTTTTAAAAAAAAGATTATTCTATCTCATGCAAATTTGAGCTTTTTGTTTGCTTCTTCTAATTCTTGTATGCTTAAAGTATCGTTACTAGGCCTATATTTTTGTTGTCACCCTGAAAGGCCTTATTAATAGAATTAGACCATCCATAACATCAATTTAGTAATGCTTGCACAAGGAATCAACCAACCAATTTACCGGCTTATCTAAAAATAAAAAGAGAGAAGCAAAGGAAAAAGGAAAAGGAAAGCCATAAAAGAAAACAAAAAAAAAAAAAACAAAAAAAAAAAAGAGAGAAAAGAGAGGGAGTATAATGACCCCAATTTTTATATATATTTAATTAACTTAAGTCGAGGTAATTACTCATAAAATATAATTTCTAAAAAACATACACCTCATACTTCCACTAAAAATGTGTCTTATCATGCTAAATAAAACTTGAAACTAGAGTTTAGCATCGGAAATTATAGAAATCACAATATAATCTTAAATATGAAGTAAGCATAAAATAAAAATGTGGTTCTAAATTAATTAAATTAAAATGTAAGTGAGATGTCTCATTGCTCCTACTCTTCGATGCCAAGATCATTCTCGACAGACTCATCATCATCATCTACATGACTATCTGGAAGGAAAAAAAAAAAAAAAAAAACACAAGAGGTAGTATAAAGATACTCTGTAAGTGGTTCCTAGCATAAGAAACTTTCAAGCACAATCACACACATCATGCTTGCATAATCTATCCTAACATGTAGATCATGAGACAACGTAATTGAACTTATTTTCACTTGCTTGCATATTCGTACATACATATTCATATCCTTGATTTGGCGCCATGTTATGTAGAAATACCCCATACCATAACCGTCAATTCTGCATGTAATATTTACAAGGTACTTGCCCCTTATAAATACCATTAAAATGAGCTAGTTTTATTTCCTAGGTCCAGCCGTTAGCAGAAACCATACTTATCATATCATGCACCTTGCTGCATAACATACTTGCTTAATTTAGGCATTTTATGCATAAAATATTCTTACTTATTTCCATGACACTTATCCTTGAAGCTTCAAATTCTTTTTCAATTCTTGATGAATTTCAACACCACTTGGTTGTAGATTACTACAAGAGTCTTCTCTACTATTCTCTAGGCTTAGATTAGATGGTGGGATCCAAATTTGTGGTGAATTTGACAAAGAATGAAGATTGGGAAGAAGATGAACAATGGATGAAATTTTGCAAAGTTTCCTTAATTTCACAAGATTCTTAACCATTTTTATGTCAAAATCATCTCTATTTATTAAAGAATAACATGCAATCCAATTGCATCAAAATTTGACAGCACAAAATGGTTAATTTGTTGGTTAATTGTGAAGAAGACAACCAAGCTCCTAGCTTAGTGAGAAAATCCAATCTTCAAAAATCAATTTTAAAATCAATTTTCAATGAATTTCCAAAACTTGAATTAAAATTGATTTTTAATTTCAAAAAATAATTAAATAATTAAATAGAAACTAATTTAATATTTAATTAATTAAATATTATTTTAATATTAAATAATAAAGTAATATTATTTTTCCCACTTGTCCCGATTTTTCTAATAAACCGATATAAATCCCTATTCATATGATTAATATTTAAATCATATTTAAATATTATAATTAACTCTATTTATACGTTTAATTCTTAATTAAACGTCGATATATCGTATATATCTAAATTTCATTCCTTAAGCCAAGATTTGAACGGTTCAAACTTATTCACCACATTATCTAAGATTTTAGTCCATTTATGAGATAGTAAAGGGACCTAATGGACTTACAAATCATGAGCTCTAACGATCCGAGATTAACCGACCAAACTCTTTAACCTAGTTAACCAACATTCGTTAACTAACAGGACACTCCACTAAAGCCCATAGTTGCACTCTCCTCACTGTAGATATATTTTTGTCCATTGGATATAACCATCATCGATAAGTCAATCCTTCACAGGTTGTTCATAATTTCAGCTAGGTCAAATACCAATTTACCTCTGAGTTACATCTTTCTTCCTTAAGTACCATTGTCCCTCTAATGAACAATTGATTTAGGATCTAATCACTAAATTCATTCCCTCTCGGGCTAGTGAGTGGATGGGGCCCCTTGTTCAAGTTTTGGGAACAACACTTAAGAGTACAACCTCTCTGCTATCCCTGAGTTCAGTAGGAGTGAATTCCGTCTAGCAAATTCTATGTCCCCAACTATCTACCTAGTCTTATCCTTGAAATGGGAGAAATGTTGAGCAACGGTATTGAGCTTACTCTCACCTATGCAGATCAAGGGATAATTCTGAAAAAACAGGAGTTCATAGATAGCTCAAGATTCAGATCAAGTTATTTAGGTCATTGATAAGTGAAATTAATTAGTGTTAATCGTAAACGGTATTAATATGTAACAGTGATTATTTCAGGGTCAGTCTTACACAATCTCATTATGTAGAATACCCCTGCTCACATGTTTCTACATGAACAAATCAGAATCACTTCATTTATGACACTTTATAACATTTGTAACAATCATGAAGCGGGTTGTATTCAATAGTGTCTCCAGGAAGAGGTACCCAATAGTGTCTCCAGGAAGAGGTACCTAACTTGAGCAAGCTTAGACACCTTTAAAGGTATTCAACCCCTAGTTGGATGTCATTTACGTACCTTGTGTGGACAAGCCAAAACGATAGCAATCTTTCTCAATAAGGTTTCTTCTCCATTTTCTTAGAAAGAAAAAGAAAAGGATAACAAGAATTAAGGTTGGCTTTCCTTATTGCATGTCATTGCCACTTTGGGTCTCAAAAGTTTAATTCTTAATCTTTCGAGCCAGAGTAATGGGAAAAGGTATTGAGAGTCTTATAAATCTATTCCGGGTTTTCCTTAGACTTAAGTAGAAGAACTTTGAACTCTCTTATGTATAAACAGGTTTGAAGAAGCTTTCTTAAAATTGCGTCAATTGGTTGATTATTTTTTGATGACATGATTGATTGCAAGAATGATCTTATTAGACTATTAAAACGAGAGTAACGAGTATTGTAATTAAGTAAACATATTATTGGTGCATGATTGTATGTTTCTGCCTTGCTCAAGACAATAAAGAATTAAGTTGGGGGGGATTTGATAGCACCATAAAGTGTTATTTTTCTTAGCTTAATTTGGGCTCGTTCTAGGATTTTACATGTTCATTTCTATGATTTTATAGGTATTGAGCAACAAAGAGTTAGAAGTGACCCTTGGAGCTAAAATAGGACAAAAACGAACCAAAACAGAACCCAGAAGCATCAACCTTGAGAAGAAAGGAGAAAAAGAAGCAATTTTGGTAAGTTGCCTTGGGCTTAGGTGCTACCCTGGCGCTGCGCGAGGTGCTCCACACCCAAGAGCAAGCATCTGAGGAGCACCTAGGCACTACCCTGGAGTGCCTAAGTGCTCTAGATATTGACAGAAGTGTCACACCCCATCCCAGATGCACTCTAAACCTAGGATTGAGCGTGATACTGTACTCCTTAAATACATATTGGAAATAGATACCAGATGAATCTCAAATTCAAAACAACATTGCTATTGAAATATTAGAAAAAAAAAAAACATACAATCTCTCAACAAGTATTCTCTGCTTATATATATATAAGATACAAACATCTCCCCTTCACTTCTAAGAAACGTGCACGTTACAAAACATATGCACAAACTAAATATTTACAACTATCCCAGAGGTTTGCTTCCAGATAGATCCAGACGAGATTCTTCTGTAGGCTAGGCGTCCCGGACACGCTCGCTACCTGAAACGACAAACAAACACACAAATTGAGTGAGCAAAAAGCCCAGTGAGTGACTAAATTTATTCAACTATCACTAACAAATATGAGCTAGCTTATCCATTAGTAACCATTACGTATCGCATTTCAGAGAGTTACTAAGGTTCCCATTTCAAATTACACATATAAATGTCATATCATCATGTTACATAGATTTGCAACTATCTAGTGCCTTCACATTCTGTCCCTCAGCACTTATTCGATTATGTTTACATTACCATGTGCCTTCACATGAAGTCCCTCAGCACTGGTAACCAATTCAATCTTCGCTCAAGTGCCTTCACTCATGGTCCCTCAGCACGAGCTAGTATGTGATGGGTTACTACATGCTTTCTCTCATAGTCCCTCAGCATTGTAATCCATTCCTCTTAACTAATCAAGTGCTTTCACACGAAGTCCCTCAGCACTTAACTTCATGCTCACTTACACATAGGCTTTCACCTGAAGGTCCCTCAGCCATTATTATATCTAGACATTAGCATTAGTACCCTTTTAACTTGCTAACACATCATATTCATAATGAATACTGCAAAGGATCACATTTTCTCATCAAATAAGTATACTAAGTTAATCACAAGATATAATAAAAGGTCATTCACGACTTGTCTCGGCCCTAAGTGGATTATAAGCTTCCCTGAGCTCTTCCTGGCCTGAAAATACATATTCTTCATGTTTAGTTTCCATAATCTTCCTTTTCCCTTAACACACATTAATAGCATTATACTTTAGACAATTAAAGGCTACCAGCGAGATTCATCACATACTACTATACTAGTGACACTAAGTTGGATGTAGCTAGCGAGACTACCTGAGGAGCGACACCCAACGATATTCTAGCGAGAATTGTGAGACGCAATGCCCCTCTTGCCTTACAGCGATACTTGCTTCACTGCCCTGTCTCTCGCTCTCTCAGCGATACTACCGCTGCAGCAGAACCGTTTCCTTCTTCCTTTCCTCTTCCTTCTTCAACCTCCAGATTTCATGAAGAACATCCTCTCCGTTTAGGGTATATCCTTCAACAACTCCGAGTTACCCCTAATCGTCCGGCAAATTCAGCTTTAATCTTTTCTTTCTGAGTTTGACACACATGTATACAATTTTAGCTCAAGCATCCTTCATGAAACTTGCTAAAAATCGAATTAACTTACTAACCTCAAAAGTTCCGGCCCTAACCACCGTTTCTTCAGTTTGTTCTTCCTTTAAAACCGAACGTCACTCTGAGAAAGTAACACCAGCTGAGTCCTCTGCCCAACTTAAGTTTCCTCCACGATCACGATGAGATTTCCACTCCAAATCAGCATGAAAATCTTCTTCTACCTCCTTCCGATGTTTAGCTTTAGAATAGACTCAACTCGAGTTCTGAAATGCAATCAGAACAATTGAATTCTCAATCCACTTATATATATACCATCGACTTAATCTCCATTTCAACACTACACTATAATCTGTTCAACGCATACCTTCTATGTTTAGCTTCAGCTACACACAGCCTCTGATGGTGTTACTTTTCAAAATTCTCCCGCAAGATGGTTAACAAATGCATTACTCTCTCTCGGCCAACCTTCTTTGTCCAACGCGTACCCACTTTCGACGCATGGTAGCGTTCACCGCATAATGGCCTCATCGCAAATCAGCTCTCAACTCCTCGTAGCCATTAACTTCCAACGCGCTGCTGCCTTCAATGCGTTTGTCGCAAGATAATCTTCGGTGCAAGGTGGCTCTCCACACCTTATGACCACAACGCGTCGTGGCTTCAACGCCTAACAGTCTTCCCTCACCTTTGCGTCTACGCCAAAACTGCTTCCATCAAAGCATGTTGCCACCAACGCATAGCTGATACTTAGTCATTTTTCCGCCCCAATCACAGTCCAGCCAACTACTCCTACCCAAGCGTCCATCTCTTGGCCCCTTCTTACCTTGCTTCTCACAAGATTAAGTACGGGGCTTACAAGAAGAGCCAACCGTGCCTAGGCGACACCGCAGCGTTGTGGGTGGCACTTTGATTATGACATTGAGTGCCTAGGTGCTATCCCCTAGAGCCTAGGTGCTCTGATATGTTATAAATTCATATTTTGCCAAATTTAGGTCATTCTCTTCTTGATTTTGGAGCCTTCATCGCCATTTACTCTGTATTTTCTTCATTCCCAAGCTTAACGCTTTGTATTTTTTTTTTTTTTTGATATAATTGACATTGGACTTGATCTTAGCACCTCATGAGTGAGTAAAGTAAGTTTCGCTAGCTAAGGGGTAGAATGAAATTCATTTTGACTTGGTTGGGAGACTTGTAAATTCTAGTTTGCTATTGATTTTCTATGATTCTTCATGCATTTCATCTTCTATGCATTGAATTCATGTATGGCTTGATCAAACATTGTGTTTTATTGCTTTGCTAGGGGAATAATTGCATCTATATGTGTTCATCTCCTTAGATCATAGGTTAAAGCATACTTGTATGTAAATTCTAATTATTTAGGAAAATTTTTTTGCTACATTGCATGATTAATCATTCAATGGATAAAAAATTGGATTAAAAATAATTAGTAGTTTAAGGCTAACCTAGTTGCTAATTAACTTGTCTAGATTACCTAAGTTTAAATTGGTGTTTAATTGATTAGCCTCTAATTGAAATTGGTTAATTAAGCATTTAGACTAATTAAAAAATTGATTAGTTCAATAGGGCGTTAATTTCGATCTCATAATCAAGCAAGCCAAGAATAGAATTGAGCATGAAATTAATCTCTTGAGTTCGATGAACAACCTTTTACATTTATTCTCATAGTCAATTAATGGAATCTTAATCCCCTAAGCTAGGCTCTTTTTGAATTTAATCCCAATTTCAATTACGCTTTTACATTCATGCTATTTAAATTCAATTGCAAACAAAACAACTCACAAACCCCTCTATGACCTTTTGAATTCATCAATAGGCTTTAAAATCTCAAGATTTCCTATGGAGAAGACCTGGTCTTGCCATCATTGCAGTGTCCTCCTCTTGCTTACGCAGGCAATTTCCTCACTAGCCGTATGAATTAGGTCCAAGCAATTGGTTCTTCTTCAATTCTATCTTGTCCTTCGGGTGAAGGTCCTCTCAATCTCTGGGTCAATATTAAGTTATGGATTGCTCTCGTCACTCAGATACTGTTAGAAGCTTCTAGCAAAGGATAAACTTACTATACTCCGTCGACTGAGGAATCCTACAACACAATAATCCAACTAAAAAAATTAAATCAATGCAATAATCCCCGGCAACGATGCCAAAAACTTGTTGTGTATAAATCGTGAAATGGAAATTTACAAACGCAAGGTGCAAGTAAGCTAGCATTTTACATGTTATACGTTGAACATACCATGCGTCTTACTCATGCTTAAATGCTATGCGTTGGCGATCTGTCAAGTTTTCCTCTCCTTTACCCAAGTATAAGCAAAGGAGTAGGTTTTCTCGATGAGTCCGAGGTCGAACACAGGGATTATGTTGATTCTATATTTAAGTGGATTATATGCGTTGCAGTGGTAACCAAGAATAATGAGTTGAGGTGTTTGTTTCTAATCTAAGGAAAGTGATAGTATGTACACTAAGCTAAATTGTGGAAGATGGAAAGACATGCGACACAGCAAAGTCAGCTAATGATTTGAATGGATGGATAAAAATAGGGTTCGGGTTGGTTAACATCTAACATCGGAAACACATGGTGGTATTTTATTCATACTTGCGACTCTTCTCCTGGTTGTCAGTCGCTATGCGTTATATGTCTATAATGCATAGGGGAGTGTTAAGAACCAAGGTTATTCCTATAGACAGGTAACACTTCTTGGCCCTTATCAATTGAGTTCCACAATCACTTATCCTCTCGAGCAGTTTGATTATTACTACTTATATCGATTAGCTAGATGGAGCATAAGCATCGGATTAAGTTTGCAATTGACAAGATGAAATAGTTACACTATGGTTCTTAGTTAGATGCTAACGCAACCCTAGACCCTTGAGAGATTAGTTACTCATGAATTGAAATAAAAAGCGAAAAGTATAGAGAAATCAATAGACATGGAAGAAATATATATTGTTGAACTGAATACAACTTTAGATAAGCTCAATGTTTTGACACAAATCTAAAATCAAGATAGAAAAACTAAGATAGAAAGCAGGAAAGGCGTCAATGTCTTGAGTCACCTGGATGGAAGCGTGAGGTTTTGCTGTGAAGTGGTCAGGCATAGGGAAGACTCTTCTCTCTCGAGCTATTCGTCTCCAGTTGAGTTCTGGAGAGAACTCTACTGTCACTTATGGAATTCTTCCGAGAATCAACAACCCTTTCTCATCTTGCAAGTTTGCCCTTTTATAGATGTTGCGTTCGCAATCAATGGCAAATCTGCTTGATTGGCGGCGAGATTGATATCATGCGTCCATCTCGCCTGATTGCATAATTCTTGGGTCAATTTAGATCCACCACTTTAGCCACAGATTATGTATGTCAATCATCCGACAATCTCTCAAGATTCTGATCTGATTGTCCGCTGCCTTGCGTTGATGGTTGTTTATGCGTCCATGGATAGTTTGGCTGTTGTCAACGCGTCATGAGTTGCTAACGCATAGTCTTGTGTTGAGTAGTTAACGCATCTACAGGTTCGCGTTCCGTTCAGATCATGCGTCCACGAAGAACAGATTGCTAACACATAGTCCTGCGTTAAGAAGTTGTCAACGCATCGTTTGCATTCCTGCGTTAAAACATGTGTTTTAGGCTCAAAAAGTGATAAAATCATTATCTTCATAAAAATACAAGAGTATAACGCAATGGAAGATTTATTAATAAAAATCAACATAAACTGCCGCATGCTTCTCTTTTTAATCTCTATTTATCTAAGAAAAAGGTTATCATAACTTGTATTTCTACAAGTTATCAGCCCTTATAGTATAGGTAGTATAGTTTTGAATTTTATAGATTTATTTGATTGGGTATTTTGGAGGCGACTCAGAAAGGGCCTTGTCATTACCTTTGATTCCACTTCTCATGACTTATGGGTTTCTCTAGAAAATTGATATTCCTCAAATTCTCGTACCAACATCTTGGAATTATGATCCTCTTTATACACCATCAACAAAATCGCCATTGATTCTATTGAGCAACTTTTTAGGAGAGTCAAAGATATTGTTGATAAATTGGTATCAACGTCAGTCACTTTTGATGATGAAGAAACTTTTTAACATATTCTTAATGGCTTGTCGATCAAGTATAGTGCATTCCGAAGATCGATTTGCATTGGGAACACCATGATTACTCTTCAAGAACTCGAAGTGTTACTTGATGTCGAAGAAAAGAGCATTGCGCTCAACAATCCTACTATAGAACCATAGTTGATGGCCATGGCAACCTTCACTGGGTTTGGGCGTTTTCCTTTCGGTAGTGGCGTCGAATATGGCAACCCCAATCAAAATGGGCATAGGAATTAGAATGGTTATGGGCGTGGACAAAATTTCCATCAAAATGGGCGTGGAAACCCTAATCAAAATCAATCACACTTTTGTGGACCCAATTTTGCATCTTCCTCCAAGTTTTTTTTTTTTTTTTAGGGCTGACCAGATAAATAACAAATTTTAATGTTTCATTTGAAAAAATAGTAAAATATTTTTCGAATTGTGAAAATAGCAAAACAAAATTAAATAAGGAAAAATAATAATGAGAATCAAAATTGTCCGTAACTAAAATTAATTACATAACGTTTATAATTTGAATGTGGAGTGTTTTACAAACATTCAAAAAACCACAAATACACTATAACTAGAATGTTTAGTGAATTAAAAATTTGCAAAGCTTCCACTGTCCCTTACACACCCAATAACGTAGAAAAAAACTCAAAAGAACTCTAATCCCAAACCAAAACAAATTAGGGATTTTTGAAAGCTTCCACCACCCCCAACACACACAATAATCGTTTGGAAAAAAATCCCTCTGTTCATGCGACCCCAACACAAAACTCCAAAACAACAAAAGATGTAGCAAAAACCCAAAAAAAAAAAAAAAAATGGCTACTCACTAAAACATTGCTAGTCATTTCCTTTGGCAGCCACACGATGATGGTAACTAATAAATAGTAGCGACAGAGTATGGGGTCGATAAATTCATTTGCGTGTAAGACCTTGTGGATAAGAGATGTCTAGAGAGACTGAATAAGAGACTTATTAGTGCTACCTTCCACAATGACGCAAGCTTGAGAATGTTAATGATAATCTCGACATGGACGACAACGTGTTGCAGAGAGATGGATTGGTGGGGTGGGGGAGGAAAAAAGATGATTTAGGGTTTTGTTGTTAGTTTAATTTATTTTATTTTATAATCTTGGTTTCTAGGTTAACTTAATAACATATTTTATGTTACTTAGGTTTTTTTAAAAACTTATTTTATGTTATTTTATGTGATTTAGGTTTTTCATTTATTATATATATATAATTCTAATTAGTGTTAACTCTTATCATTTTGCCTCTCAAATTCAAAATTTACAAATTCTAAATCTTTTATCAACTTAAATTAAAAAAAATTCAAATATCTTATTAAATAAATTTTAATTAATTATCTTCTCAATTATATCAATTTTGGTTGAAAATAACAAAATTAAAGGGAAACAAAACCCAATAATATGAGATAATTAATTTAAATTCACTTTACAATGTAGGTGTAAATGTAGATTAGGTAAATCTCTTAGTTTCACATTATTATTACACTTTATGTGTAAATAGTGCAAAAAAGCTTATTTATGTGTAAGAATTTAAAATAAGGGTCAGAGATTAACTATGATAATATCTGATACAATACTTCTAACACAATAAGAAATTACATTGTATATGTAAATTTTTAGAAAAGTATAAATTTTGTAAACAATGATATTATAAACAAACAAATATAGAAAAAACATAGAGATAATGAAAAATAACCTTATAAGAAGATTGAAACAAATATTTGGGAAGAAAAAACTGAATAAATAGGGGATAGATCAAAAGAAATATTTGGCAAGAAAAATCCTATCAACAGCATTAAAATTATATAAATATGTTTAATATAACAATCATATATTGTTAGATTATCTGTTAACAAAAGATAGATTCAAATAAATAATGGTTAAGAAAAATTAGAAAGAATCTCCAAAGCTTTATCAAAATAATCTAAAAGTTGATTCCATCCAACCCAAAAGTTATTCATAAAATAAATTACATAGACAAACTTCATAATTAAACTTGAATTGATATAAAATAATTATTTTCTAAAAAATCGATCATTACCTAAATCTTCATAACTTTACATAACAATTACATTGTATCTGTAAATGTAGATTAGTTAAATCTTATAACTTCATATTACTATTACAATTTTATGTGCAAATGTATATTAGTTAATTACTAGAATAGACAAAAAATTTTGGAGAATAATTTATGGAGATGCAATATCTTGTTATAATCAAGACTCACGAAAAATGATGGATAAAACCTCATAACTTCATATGACAATTACGCTTTGTAAATGTAGATTAGTTAAATTTGATAACTTTATATTACAAATATACTGTATGTGTAAATGTAGATTAAGTAATATTAAAATTTTGCTATAACACCAACTTCCCTTCTTTTTAACTTTGAGCCTAATTCCAACGATAATTTACAATGATCAAGCTGAGGGTCACAATCCAATGTCTGAATTTATTGTCAGATTTTCTCTAAGCCTGATCATAATGCACTTGATTGCAACAATCCAATGAATTTTGCATTCAAAGACGTCATCTACCTTCCCAATTCGCAACAATGGCAGTAAATTCAATGTCCTCTCAAAATTTATCTAATAATTTATGGTTGTCTTACAATGAATAAGTAAACATTCGAGAATTTGAATCTAACAATCTTGTTGACGAACAAGGCTTTTAGATCTTAAATTCAAACACCCCAAACAAAGATGATCTCAACCCCTAAGAATGGCTACATGACATTACTTAGACGATTGACAAAACCATGAAACAAACAAAGCTTGTAGCTCCCATCAAACCTTGATCTTCGAATCACTCTACAAGCAAGATCAAGTCAAGCTTGAATGATTCTGGACATGCAACCTAAACACCATAGAATTGCAAAAGAAACATAGCACAAAGCTAAAAGAAAGCTCAAAGGTTCTTTTTACTACATTTTCCAAGTCTCTTCCAAGTCTCCTCCTTTTCTGAACAATTATAAGACATTATATAGGCCTCAAAATATAACCCTAAACATTTTATGAGACATTTAAAATGTTTTAACGCTCATAATTTATGACCATTATCATGCATGATCTAATTGTAACATAAAATACATAAAATGACTAAAAACTGAAAAATACATTTAATAAATACAATAAATCCGAGATTATCTTTTTTTTTCATTCATATTCCATGCTTTTGTAACCATCCAAGAGTAGATGACATCCCATTTGAAGCAACTTGAAGTCTTTGTTCACTAAATGAAGCTTGATTCTTCATAAATTCCACTTGATTTCACATAATTCTTCTTTTTTGGTTAGTGTAAACTTTGACAGCATGTATGGCTCATTCTTGATATTCATATTGCATGATTGAGGTTCCTTCACTCATATCAGTAGGGCTCACATGACCAATGACCTAGCCAACCTCAATCTCGCTAACAACTATAATGGTGAAGAGATTGTCACTGCAGGCAATGGTCAATCTCTTACACACAATGGTAGTGATTTCCTTCTTACACCCACTCACACCTTTTCCATACTTGATAGCTCTCTAAGGAAGCTACTTTCATACCTCTAATCTCGCTTGTCTATTGATAGTTAATGTGCTTAAGTATTTATATTTATAGAATCACTACAAGAAATTTCACTTTTCCCGACGAAACTTTTTCTGACGCCTAAAAAACCGTCGGGAAAAATTCATTTTCTTGACGTTTTATGACACGTCGGGAATAAGTAGCTATGCCGACCAACCTTTTTTTCATTGAGAAAAGTATGCATTTTCCAACGAACTTTAGTTAGCGTCGGGAGAGAGTAGTTCTCTCGATGTTGAGCGTTACCGTCGAGATGTAAAAAAGAGAAGATTTTTTTTCTTTCAAAGTTATCTCCCAACGGTATTTTAAAACCGTCGGGAGAAAAGGGTTTTTCCAAAGGTAATTTTAATTTCCGTCGAGATAGGGGGCTTCGAGTGAGGAGTTTTAAAAAACCCTCTCCTGAAGTAATTAAAATACGGTCAGGAGAAGCTCCTTTTCTGGACGGTAATTAATTATCGTCAGGAAAAGAAGCTTCTCCCAACGATATTTTAATTACCGTCAAGAGAAGGGGCTTTAGGTGAGGGTTTTAAAAAAACCCTTTCCCGACGGTAATTTTAATTACCGTTGGGAGAGGGTTTTTTAAAACCCCTCATTTATCCTTATATACCCGAGCCCTTTTTTTTTCTACCCTTGCCCGAACCGCTGCCCTCTCTTTTCTCTTCGTCGTATATCGGCACCTCCACCCCCATCGGCTGAATCTGTCGCCATTTACACTAACACTGACGAATGGATGATCGGACGACAACACCACCTGCAACACTGTGGACGGATGAACAACACCACCTACCACACACACAAACCGCCAAATTTGATGCTGATGGACATTGGCATTGACAGACAGACAGACGACACCACCTGCAGCACAGCCACCCCCGTCGACCACCCTCAGCCGTCAGTACACACTTTCTCTTTCCCATATATATTGTTATCTTGTAGTTATGGTAACAACATAAATGTATAATTTTGTTTAAGTTGGAGATGAATTTATGTGCATGTGTGTGTTGGGGGAGGGGTGGACTATATGGATAAATACATTGAGTTTGAGATTATGTTTGAGATTGATATATATTATAATGATTTTGAAATTAGGTTGATCATTTAGTTTGATCATTTAGTTTTATATTGAGTTTAAAGTTGGTATAGGAGTCAATGCATAGGTATATTTAAGGTTGAGTTGAAATTAAGTTTTATATTGAGTTTGATATTGGTATATAGATTCATACATTGAGTTTGAGATTATATTTGAGCAATTTATATGTTATCATGATTTTGGGATTGAAGTGTGTGCATATGTGTTTGTGTGGAGTGGGGGGGAGATTGCCTAAAGTGCATTTGAATTTTCTTAGGTTGAGCATGTTAGCATAATTACTTTAAATCTATATTGAATAGATTAACCCTAGGATCATTTGTCACACCCCCTCCCGGATTATCCTCCATAACCCAGAAAGAGATGTGAAGACAGCAGTTACTGACTATCCTGTCACGTAACCCACTGTCAACCTCACCGTCCAATATACTCTTGACAAACCTCGACTTCGATCGGCAACGGGAACTGTCATGCTACCTGAAAATTGAAAACATTTAAAAGAATGAGCTAACGGCTCAGTGAGTAACAGTTTTTGGAAATAATATAATTTAACTTTAAACCAATCACACTCGCATAGCATATCACTTTCAAACACAATAGTTTATATTTTCATACATCACTGTGAAAACATGCTTGACCGTCTCAGAAGAATAAGTACTCAAATCCCATGCTTATAGAATACGTTTTCCTTAGTTGAGGCGGAGCAATGCTCAACACGACTCAACGTCGATTTCCCTAGTTGTGTGGAGTAGTCTCAACACATCAGCGTCATGTAAATGTACCCCTATGTGCACATAGGTTACCCATATGCCTTCTACGAGTCCCTGAGCATTGGGTACCTTTATATTTCGGGCCGCCCACAATGCCTTCTACGAGTCCCTGAGCATTGGGGTCCCATTTAATAGACCAGCTACCCTTTAGCCTTCTCCATGTCCCTGAGCCTCGGGTGCCCTTTCAAGTTCAATATAATACAAAACGTATTTGTAAACGTTATACCAGTAACTTATGAGTTTACCGTTTCGAGATCTTATCTCATCAGCATGCTAAGTTCGATTCTACCTTCAAAGTTAACAACGCATGCTTTACATTTAAGTGTACTTCCAAATCTTTCTTAAAATCATATAATACCCTGCTTTCAAAGAAGTCATGAAATCAAATATCACTCATTCACCATGCGTTTATGACTCATAACAAGTACCCAGTATTCTCAAAGTTCTCTTCTAAAACGCATACTCATGTCTTTACAAATCACATAATCATATACTTTGTGTATATATAAAACGCATGCATTATTTCTTTAGTAACTATAAATCATATTCATAGAGAACTCATTTATGTTTTGTAAAACGCAGGTGTTACTCACCTATACTTGCCAAAGAATACTTCTTCTTCCTTTCCTCTATTTCCTCTTCCCGAGCTTCCTGGATGCATTGTTTTATCTCTGGAACACAAGGCTCCTTTTTTCCCTGTCAGCTCGGTTGAACGCAACCCTACCCTTTCAACGCAAGGTTGGTAACGCAAGGCTGATTATTTCTCTCAAATGCATCCCGACTCTTCTTACTTCCCTTTCGGATGCATTGCCCTCTCTTGCACGCAAGGTCCATCTTGGACGCATCATCTAACCTGGATGCCGCGTTCATCTTGGACATCATGTTTGTCCTCAACGCATGGCCGACCTCTTTTAACACAAGACCACTTCTTTTCCTAAATTTACTAAGTTGTCATTTACCTTCTTTCTTGGCCGCATACTTCTACTATGGACGCCCTTGCTGCCTTCTTCTTCTCTTTTCTTTCCAGATTTTTCCTTTGAGAGTTATCAGTCCGTCCTTTTCTCTCAAAGTTCTATTTATAGGGAGCTTGCCATCCACCTTTACTTCTCCTTTTGCCACTTGTTTGCCACATGTCACGCTGCATGCTTAGTTAATCATGCATTAGCCCAAGTGTCACCTTTGCATGAACCCTTAACATACCTTTAACACCTCCTACTGATAAGGTGTCAAATCTACACAAAGCCACCTGGCCTTTATAAGCTTATCTTATACGTCCAACATTTTCTAATAGATTTCCATTCGTTCAACACAACGCCCTCATGCGTTTGTTAATTCCCTTTTAAAGTTTGAGCTTCACTACTCACTCTTCTAGCTCTCTGCCAACTATACTATTCTTTAACGCATAAAGATAACTTCTGTCTTCAACGCATAGGGATTTCAACGCATGACAACCTTACCAACGCATGGTATTAGTAAGCCAAATTCGTTCTTTCCCTCGCCAACGCGGCGACTTCTTCAGCTTATACCACCATTCGCGATTTCACCCTTAACGCATAATCGTACTATTATAAACCAGTGTTTACATATGCCATTAGGCGTTAATAACAAACGTGCAGTACTTTGCATTTATACCTCATCGCATCATACCATGCGTCCAACTCTCGTATTCATAACGAATAATTCCTTCTCCAGTTCTTCCTCTATCCTGATGAGATAAGATCTCGAAACGGTAAACTCATAAGTTACTGGTATAACGTTTACAAATACGTTTTGTATTATATTGAACTTCAAAGGGCACCCGAGGCTCAGGGACATGGAGAAGGCCAAAGGGTAGCTGTTCTATTAAATAGGACCCTAATGCTCAGGGACTCGTAGAAGGCATTGTGGGCGACCCGGAATATAAAGGTACCCAATGCTCAGGGACTCGTAGAAGGCATATGGGTAACCTATGTGCACATAGGGGTACATTTACATAACGCTGATGTGTTGAGACTACTCCACACAGCTAAGGAAATCGACGTTGAGTCGCGTTGAGCATTGCTCCGCCTCAACTAAGGAAAACGTATTCTATAAGCATGGGATTTGAGTACTTATTCTTCTAAGACGGTCAAGCATGTTTTCACAGTGATGTATGAAAATATAAACTATTGTGTTTGAAAGTGATATGCTTTGCAAGTGTGATTGGTTTAAAGTTAAATTATATTATTTCCAAAAACTGTTACTCACTAAGCCGTTAGCTCATTCTTTTAAATGTTTTCCATTTTCAGGTAGCATGACAGTTCCCGTTGCCGATCGAAGTCGAGGTTTGTCAAGAGTATATTGGACGGTGAGGTTGACAGTGGGTTACGTGACAGGATAGTCAGTAACTGCTGTCTTCACATCTCTTTCTGGGTTATGGAGGATAATCCGGGAGGGGGTGTGACATCATTCATGCCAAATTTTCAAGAATAAATAACATACCGAACTCCATTGAGAAATTGATGATAGCTTCAAGATGACTATTGTCTTCCTCAACCATAACTCCGAATGCCTTATTGGGATCTCTCTCAAGATGGGGTTCAAGAACGACTGAGTGCTTATCATTTTGGTGTGTTGGGAACCATAGCCTAAGGTCTCTTTATATACTAGTTTAATTAGGGTTCCCATTAAACCCTAATCAATCTAGGAATAGGCTTCTACCCATTAAGTCCATACTCAATTGGGAATCAAGGGCCTTTAATTAAATAGATCACATAATAGGGCCCAATCAAATAAAATAACCCAATGTGATAAAATACTAATCCACATACATAGCCCATATTTTAATTATATGTATTTTAATTTAAAATATGTCTAACAGAGCATCTACTTTTAAAGTTTGCATAAGAGTAAGTGCATAGTTTGGAGTTGATATCTATTTGATATCGTACTGCCACCCATTACATAAATTTCCTCAACATTCTTCTTTAGGTTTGAATTACTTCGACGTGACCAACTCTAGTGAGTGAGAGCGAGAGAGAAAAAGAGCGAAAGCAAGAGTGAAAGAGCAAGAGTGAGAGAGAGAGCGAAAGAGATAAGAGTGATTATGAGGGAGGGAAGGAAGCGAGAGCGAGAGCGATAAGAGCGAAACTACAACACAACCAACTCTCTCACTCTCGCTTTCACTCTCTTGCTCTTGCTCAAGCTCTCGCTTTAAGTTACTAAATTTAAGTTTAAGTTTTATATTTAATTTGAGATTAGTATGTGAATAAATGCATAGTTATATTTAAGTTTTATATAATTATTGATATTGGTGTATGGGTAAATGTATAATGTTTAAGTTTGTATTGTGTAGGTAACTCGAACGACTAGTTTCAGGTTATAGATCTCTCGAAAAAGCAAAGTTTAAGTTGTACATTTGTATTTTGTAGATCTATAATGTTATTGTGGTGTTAATGTTTTATAGATACTATGTAATGTTTAAGATAAAGATAATATGTAATGTTGAAGATAATCTTAAATGTCATTTTGGTGTTTATGTTTTAATTATGTAATTTTTAAGATACTATGTATTGTTATTTCAATCTTAATGTTATGGAAGAAAATTAATAACAGGTTTGAGAAAATTAATAACAGGTTTGATATTTAATAAATTATAAAATTTAATATAAAAAAATACCTCTCTTGACGCCAAATTTAAAGGCAACGTTGGGAAAAATAACATTCATAACATTTGGTAGTACTTTTTTCGATGCCACACTCAAATTCTTTTACGATAGATAACCTCTCCCAATGCCCAAACACATTTTAGCCTCGAGAGAAGTTGTCATACCTTACTTTTAAGAATCAATGCGTTGAAGAATCTATAAAGAAAAGTAGTAGAAGACTATGTTGGACGCATGGTCAGGACTAAGGTAACGCATGGTCAGGGTGAACACATGGAAGTAACCCAAGAGTTTGAAAGAAAAGAAGTGAAATGCATAAGAGGAGATGTAAGCATTGGCGATGATAAGACACATAAGCAAGAAAGGAATAAAGTTATGTCGTAAAATGTTGAAAGAGATCTAAGTCTCGGAAATGTAGAATACTATAGCAAAATGAGTAACGCATAGATTATTAGCAAGGGATGTTCTTGGGTGTTGGATAAAGTGGAATGATGAGAAGTAAGCTTAAAGATTGGAGCAAGAGGTGGATGCATACTAAATTATCATCAGAGATATTTTGGTACAAGGAGAAGGTTAAATGAATAACCTTGGATTACAAGCACAAGGACGCGTAGAGGAGTAATCAAGGAATCTTCAAGGATAGGAGAAAGATCATGGATGCATGATAGTATGGGGTTCAGACTGATGCATGGTATTATGCAGTAAGACAAACGCATAGTAGTGTGCGTTTGAGATATTGACGCCTAGTAGTATGCGGTGGAAAAACGAGTTTAAGGGAAATATGGCCAAGAGATAGGGAAGTAAATAATGAAGCTCAAATCTTAAAGGAACCTCGATAAATGCATGGGGGCGTTGTGTTGAATGCATAATTGTTTATTGGAAAATGTTGGACGCATAGGATAAGCTTATAAAGGCTAGGTGGCTTCATATAAACTTGACACCTTAAAAGTAGGAGGTGTTAAAAAGGTATGTTAAGTGTTTCATGTAAGGTGACACTTGGATAAAAGCATGATTAATTAAACATGCAGCGTAACATGTGGCAAAAGGAGAGGAGAAGTTGGATGACAAGCTCTCTATAAATAGAACCTTGAGGGAAAAAGAGCGACTGATGACTTTGAAGGAAGAATTCTGGAGAGAGAGGGAAGAAAAAAGGCAGAAAGGAGGAACCCTTGCGTCTGTAGTAGGAGTCTCCGGCCTGACAACTTAGCTATCTCATGTTAAAAAAGTTGTCTTGCGTCAAAAGGGGATCGGCCTTGTGGTGAAAACAAACACTACGTTCAAGGTGAACGCCACGTCCAAAGATAGGTGATGCGTTCAAGTTGGACCTTGCGTCCAAGAGAGGTCGACACACCCAAAAGAGAAGTAAGAAGAGTTCGGCTGCACTTTGTGGTAATCAGCCTTGCGTTGAAGGGCAGAGTTTGCGGTATTCAACCTTGCGTTGAAGGGCAAGGTTGCGTCCAACCGAGCTGACAGAGGAATATGGAGCCTTGCGTTTCTGAGATTAGAACGTTGCATCCAAGAAGCTCGGGAAGAGGAAATAGAGGGAAGGAAGAGGAATTATTCTTCGGCAAGTACAGGTGAGTAACACCTGCGTTTTTCAAAATACAAATGAGTTCTTAATGAAAATGATTTTATAGGTTTCCAATGAATCAATGCATGCATTTTATTTGAAAAGCTTTGAGTATGTTGATTACTTGCTATAAGTTTATAAAACGCATGGTGATTGATTGATACATGTTTTCATGATTTTACTGAAAAGCATGGTGTTATATGTTTTCATGAAAGATTTGGAAATAAACTTGTATGAAAAGCATGCTGTTTGATATTAAAGCTTTGAAAATGAATTAAGCATGCTGGTTGATGTGAGATTTGGAAACGGTTAACTTACGAGTTATTGATATAATGTTTCCAAAATATGTATTGTGTTTTATAAAACTTTGAAAAGGCACCCGAGGCTGAGGGACTTCAGAGAAGGCCAAAGGGTAGCCGGGATATAAAAAAAGGTACCCAATGCTGAGGGACTCGTAGAAGGCAGATGGGTAACCTAGATATAAATATAGAAAAAGGCACCTAATGCTGAGGGACTCGTAGAAGGCAGATGGGTAGCCTAGATATGGAAATGGGACCCCAATGCTCAGGGACTCGGAGAAGGCATTGTGGGCGGCCTGGAATATAAAACCTATGTGCACATAGAGGTATATACGACACTGATGTGTTGAGATTACTCCACACAGCTAAGGAAAATCGACGTTGAGGAGCGTAGAGCAATGCTTTGTCTCAACTAGGGAAAAAGTATTTTGAATAAATGAGATTTTGATTATTTATTCCAAACAGATATGTATACATGATATAACAATGATTTGATCATTTTATAATATGATTTGAACTGTTACATTTTTATGCGTTGTTGACAATGTTTATATTATAAACAGTTTTACAGTTAAAGTAAAATGTTTTCAGAAAACTGTTACTCACCCTTTTTATATGTTTTCCATTTTCAGGTAGCATGACAGTTCCCGTTGTCGATCGAAGTCGAGGTTTGTAAAGAGCGTGTTAATGGTATTACCGTCCTAGGAAGGATTTATAAGAAAATGAGATGAAGTTGACAGTGGGTTATGTGATAGGGTAGTCGGTAACTACTGTCCTCACACTCCGTCTCGGGCTACGGGATGATAGTTTGGGGTGGGGTGTGACAGAAGTGATTTCTCCCGATGCCAACTTATGAGCATTGGGAGAAATAACTTCTTCCGATGCTAAATGTGTTGGTTTGCGTCGAGAAAAATCATTTCTCCAGACATCTGATACAATGCCATTGGGAGAAATGCTTTCTCCCAACGCCCAACCAAATTTTAGCATCAAGAGAAGTGATTTCTTTAGACGCTTGTAAGTTGGTGTCAGAAGAAATCACTTCTCACGATGCTAAAATGTGTTTAGCTTGCATCCAAACATTTAGTTCTATAGATGCCCATAAGGTGGCGTCAGGAGAAACCATTTTTTCCGACACCATAAATCAATCTTTTGACATCGTGAGAAGCCACTTCTCCCGACGCTACCTTACAGGCATCAGGAGAAAACCGCTCGAAGTTTTTCATCGAAAAATCATTTATTCCTAACGGAATAACTTTTTTGCTTTGGGAAAAGCCTTTCCCAACGAGGCTATCTCGACGACAATCCTGACGATAAGAAAACCATTGGCAAAGGCTTTTCTGATGATTTTTTAGCTTTTCCTGATGGTTTTGATCGCCAAGAAAGGGAAAATTTATTGTAGTGAATCTTGAGCAAATCATGCATTCCGAGTGTTACGGGTCATTCAAGGTTAATTTGGAGCTATTAGAAGTCATTTGGACATTTGAGGCCTTAAGGAGTGAGAAAGTAAAAAATGCCTCAAAGAAGGTCAAGCGTTGCAGTGCTACACATGAGGCACCCTTTATGCCCTACTTTAGACTCTAATGTTAATAAATTTTGCATCGATAATAATTGTATTTTTATTTTTTGGACGCGTTCCTTATTTAGGATAAAGTCACTAGTCGTCCTCTATATATAGTGAAAAGCATTAAGGGCTTATATCCTATTCTAAGTTCATATGCGTCATTATAGTCGTAAGTACATCCCAAAACCTTGGCAAAACAAGAGTGTTGTCTTTGACATCATCAAATACGTCATCCTTCATCCAAGGTTTTACATCATTCTTTACAAAGTCTAGGTCTTTCTTCTCATACATTGTCTACTTGTTCATGCATTAGTTGTTTGAAACAAACCTAAAATGTATGTTATTTGCCCTTAATTTAGGATAATTTTTAATGGGATCTTATAAGATTTGATGGTGTTTGCTAGTGATTTCAGGTCTTTGTTCGAGAATGAGATCCAATGTTAAAACGAGCTAAAAAGGACCAAAATATGCAAAAAGGTTAAAATCGAGCAAAATATCAAAAGACAAGAAGAAAAGAAGAGGAAAAGATGAAGTGACCAAAAACAAGGCAGCGCTGCCTTGACGTTGTAGACTCAAGAGCATCAGTTTTTTGGACAAGGCCAAAGCGTTGCGATGCTATAAGTGTTGGGATTCATGTCCTAAAGTATTATTTATTTTTATAATAATTGTTATTTGTTTGCATAACTCAAAATCCAATAAACTAAGATCATAGGTTATTTAATGTATCTTGAACAATATATGGTTGACATACAATTGGACCATGTTCAAGAAATAACCTAAAAGGTCAATAGTATATGGGTGAGGTTTGGTGCCTCATCCTGGTAACACTATGGATACTACCTACTTTGTAAGTATTACAAATGTTATAAGTGTTACAAACAGTTTGATCCAAATCGTTCGTGTAATGACATGTAAGAGGAGGTATCCTATACAGAGAGTCTGTATAAGACTGGACCATTGTAACTTCGTTAATTGAAGAGTTTTATATTTCAAATGAGAATCATGTAACTTAATCTCAATCCTGAGTGAGTTATGAACTCCTGCTAATAAGCATCGTTTTTTGATTTGTATCGGTGAGAGTGACATTAGCTGCCAACTTAATATGCCTACCATTTTGGAATGATATTAAGTGAGGAGCTAGAAATATAACTTCGCAAGATGAAATTCACTCATTTCTAACTCTAGGGAAAGTAGATAGGTTGTTTCCTTAAGTGCTAATTCCGGGACTTGAATAATGAGGCCTCACCGTCTCACTGATTTGAGAGAGACTTTGTTTATGGTTGGACCATACACAGTATTGTTCATTAGAGGATCAGTGTAACGTCCTGACCCTTACATAACAAGGTTAGATCGCTACGACATGCATACCTAATCTTTTCTATCATGAGATGAGTTTTGGTCAAAAATTTTAAAAGTAAACATCAAAACTTCCAATAGTTAAGTAAAAACTTTACAAAAAGTTTCTTTTACAAAACACCAAGATCCATAAAACGTTAGCATAATGGAACAAAATGCATATTGACCAAAACGGTGAGTTTGATGGTTGGCCCTCTGAGTGACATCCCATCATGCCTTCTACGCTGTGCCCTTACCTATAAAGTTTATGGAAAAAGATGAATATATAATTGTTTGGATTTATGCCCTAAAGTCTCGTAATTGATTAGTTAATTAATTTAATTATTAATTATGCAATATCAATTTATCCATTGACGAAAAACTCCAAGGTTATTGCATGAAGTCTTGAACATGTATGTAGTTGACATACGGGTGGATCATGTTCAAGCAATAACCTAAAGATCTATAGTATAAGGATACGGTTGGGTATCTTATCCTGGTGACACTATGGATACGACCCACTTTGTAATAGTTACAAATGGCTTGATCCAAACCGTTCATGTGGAGAACATGTGAGTGAGGGTATCATATACAAAAAGTTTGTATAAGATCGGACTGCAAAATATTTAATCTCTCTTTGTAAATTCGTTAATTGATGAGATTAATATTTCATAGGATGATCATGTGTGATTCGATCTTAATCTTGAGTGACTTATGAACTCCTGTTTGTGAGGTTAATCATTTGATTTGCATGAGTGAGAGTGGCTCAAGTTGCCGACTCAATAAGCCTACCATTTTGAGGATTTGACTAAATGGGGAGCTGGGAAAATAACTTCACAAGATGGAAATGACTCCTTCCCAAATAGGGTAACTAGATGAGTAGTTTTCTTAAGTGCTTATTTCAGGTCTTAAACACGGGGCCCTTCCCCTCTCACTGGCTCGAGAGGGACTTAGTTTATGATTGGATCATAAACAAATTGTTCATTAAAGAAATCAATGGTACTTAAAGATAAAAGGTAATTACAGGGGTAGAACGAACATTTGACCTAGCTATAATTATGAACAACTCGTGAAGGATTGACTTGCTTATACTGGTTAAATCCATGGACACAATTTGTCCTATAGTGCATAAGAGTTCAACTATAGGTCTATAGTGGTTTGCCCTATAGTTAATGAATGGAGATTAATTTAATTAAAGAGTTTAATTAATTAATTTTGAATCATTGGAGCTTATAATCTATAGGTCCATAAGATCCCCTTGTTAGCTCACCACAAACCAACAAGAATCAACTATGTTGAAAGAAAAATTTGAAATGTTCAAATTTACGAGGGAAAATATTAATTGTATTAGATAAAATTAATTACATGATTTATTATAAAGTTTATTTGAATAAGATTCAAACCATAACTTTATAATATGGTGAATTAATTTATTTGAATATGATTCAAATAATTAATTATTTATTTGGATGAAATCCATATAAATAAATAGAGGGAGAATTAATTAATTAATTAATTTGAAGTGGATTTAAATAATTATTTATTTAATTTGGATGAGATTCAAATTAAATATACTGCAGAAAATAAATATTTAAATAAGATTTAAATATTTTAAACCATTTAATATGAGATATTATTTGGACAAATATTTATTAATATTGGATATCATTAACTATTTAATATAAAATCTCTGCAGATGAGTTATTCTAATAGGATTAGGAGTAACTATAGAGTTCTATAAATAGGGCTCTCACACACTCTCCATAAGAATAATCTCTATGATTATTCTAAAATTCTCTCTCTAGAAATTCTCCCCTCCCAATTTTTTTATAAAAGTTCTACTAAAATTCTTCTCATTCTTTCAAGAAGCGGTTCCCACAAACCGGATCCTTGCCGAGATTTTTTTGAAATTATGGATCGGCAAAGGTACATTGTTTAACCTTTTCGTAATTTTTTGTATTTTTAATTAATTCATGAAATCAAAGAACGCAATAACACATTTCCGCTAGGATTCAATTTCCTTCAGTTGGTATCAAAGCCAATTTTTTATTCTTGATTTGAATAAAAAATCTTGTATGATGGGTGTTATAATTGTTTATGTATGAGATATTTGAAGGTTTGCAAAATTGGTTGTTTAAGCATATTTTGACATTAGATTTTAAAGTTTTGATTAGATCAATTGTAAAACCCTCAAGGGTTAGGTTGTCTTGTAATCTTTTTGATGTAATAGTGCTGTAAATTCTTGAAAAATCGTTGGTTTTCCTGAAATATTGAAATCTGGAAAATCTTGAATTTTTCAAATTTGGAAATTATGCTGTGCGTCATCTTTTGTGCATCATCAAAGCATCTGGCAGATTTAATTGAAGTATGTGTAGCTAAAATTTCAAAGGATTAAATTTAGGTGTTTCAAAGAAATTGAAGACCAAGATATGTCTTGGATATTCGTATTATTGTAATTTTGAATTTTATCTTTAATTTCTAGGATATGCCAAATATGCCAGTCAAGTTTGCTTTATTTAATTTAATTGTGCATGTATGTTTTAAATTAAATTGAATGTTGCATAAAGTATGTCATTTAGATTAAAATTCCACCATAGGTTAAGCATATCATGCCTATTTGAAATATAATTGTTATATTTAAATGGTTAGGATTATTCCTATTTATATGCATGTAGAGATTCTATTTAATTTTAAATATAAGTGTTATATTTAAAATTGTGGTAGAGATTTATGTAGAGATTCTTCTTTAATTAAAATATAATTGTTATATTAGGTAAATGAAGAATTAAGTAAGATTGCATGCTTAGATAAAGAAAAATTTAGTTTAATTTTAAATTGTTTAAAATTCTAATTTGTCTTAATATTTTTCTAATGAGATTAGATATATTGCATGCTTGCCTAAAAGGATTGAGATCTTGCTTAAATAAAGATACAATTAATGAACTTTAGTCTATCTTTGTATTTTTCTAATGAGATTAGAAATATTGCATGCTTGCAAAATGAGATTAGGATCTTACTTGGATAAAGATAAAATGGATTCAATTTTTTATATAGTTTAAAATTTTGATTTATCTTTATTAAAATTCTAATTAGATTAGAATAAAGTAAATTGCATGCTTATCTAATCAGATTAGATTAAAATAGATGTTTTAATTTAATTTTAAATGGTTTAAAATGGGCAAGTTAAAAGATTTAATAATAAAAGGTTACCTATAAGGGAACTCTGTCTAAGGAAGGTTCTGTCTAAGGCTGGGGCATTTAAGTGACCGTAACGGAACACCTCTACCTTAGAACTGATCTGGGAGTTGAATTAGTCAAACTTTTATTTAAACATAATGTTGAATTAGTCAAACTTTTATTAAAGCATAATGTGACTAGTTTATTAAAGAGTTTAATAAACTTGAGATATTTCACGTTATTAGAAACTATCCAAACATAAGACTTATGTTTGGGTAAACAAATTAAAATTTGGGTAAATTATTTA
Organism: Citrullus mucosospermus; assembly: GCA_030954485.1. Classification (NCBI taxonomy): domain Eukaryota; kingdom Viridiplantae; phylum Streptophyta; class Magnoliopsida; order Cucurbitales; family Cucurbitaceae; genus Citrullus; species Citrullus mucosospermus. The sequence continues at coordinate 14,290,221 of CM062064.1, forward strand.
GTCTAAGTTTGTCTAAGTAATGAAACCCCTATTTCAAAATACTTAGTGGGAGAATAGATGTATATGATATGTTGCCTCTCTTACATTCTCTGTTAAAATTCACACCCTGAGACTCATGCTTGGGCTCGTGGCAGCTTTCCTTCGGCACTGCTTCTGTCCCCCTTCGGAAGGTGTTTGCATGAGTCAAGATCAAGGTGAATTAGTGAAAGTATTTATAGTAAGTGGGAGAAGGACTCCATCATTGGTTTACACCGTGAGACTCATGCTTGACTTCGTGGCGGCTTTGCTTCGGCACTGCTTCCATCTCCCTTTGGAAGGTATTTGCATGGGTCAATATCAAGGTAAACTCCAGCAATGGATAGGACTATAGTTTTTTGTTTCCAATATTGACCTTCCCTTCGACAAGCTTGTTGGGGTAGAACTACAAGATCCAAAATGATGGGTTACACTTACAAGAGCACATTAAAGTTGTTAATGGTGTTTTGACCAAATAATGGTAACTAAATATTATAGGAATATAAGTTATTCGAGTGTAATGTTTGGTAGAGAATGTCTCAATCAAGTGAATGAGCATTTGACCTACCCTTTGGTGACACTTGTTCTAAATCACTAGAGTATCATTGCATTAGACATGATTTGTAGGGTTCATAAAATTTAATGTAAATTTGAATGGATATTTGATTGCATGCTGTTAACTAACATATTTTATATATTTCAATGTTGTGTCATTTCCTCTCATGATTTTAATTTTTAATTATCGATATAAGTCAAAATTTGAGAAAAAATATTACTTGGAAAAGTACAATTGACACTATTTTAATGGCAGTGTAATTTTCAGAATTTTTCTTTAATTGAGAAATGTTTTCATAGTCCTATTGCCACTTCATGAATTGTTCATGAACCATGTGATTAATAAATCACAATTGGAGAGATAGTTTATATTTATCTTCTAATTGACATACTTGATGTCAAGCGTGGAAGATAAAGCACAAGACAACAATATATGAGATATTGCAGTCAATATAACCTTAATGTAGATAATTATCTAAATAATCTCAATAATAAGTATTATGTTCCAAGAAAATAAATTATGTGACTAGAACTGTAAGGAAACTATTTCCAAATTAGCTTGGGGAGTCACGCAATGGGGAATTTTGAGAATACCTCAATGGGAAGAAAAATAAGAATGAAAGTAAATTTGATTTACTGGATTCTTGGTGGAAAATTAAGATTCGCACCTAGATAGTTGAATAAGAATTCAATATCAAATTTTTCTTCATTACAATTAGATGGTAATTTTTGGAAAATACTTAATGATATAGAATGGTTTCTACATGTTTTGTAAGCCCTAACTTCTATTTCCCTTTGTTTTAGCACAAGTTAAAAGAAATCATGGTTTAAGGTTGGCTTAAATGAGTAGGAATGTAGGAGGAATTCTAGTGCATGTTTAAATAGTTATGAACTTCTTATTTACTTTTAATAAGAAATAAAAGGGATGGAGATATGGAGTGTGGCTAGACTTAGGAAAATTTTTCTAAGTGTTGAAGAAAAATCTCAAGTCAAACTAGGTCAAGAAGTTGAAATTTATTTAGGAAAAATGTTAAATTAAGAAATAAATATTAAATTAAATTAAAATAATTATTTAAAGAAAAATAATATTTAATTTGGGTGACTAGGATGAGAAGAAAAGAGGAGAAGCCACGTTGAAGCAAGGAGTTTTGTGGCCAAAGGTGATTGGTTGGACTGGGCAGCAACTTGAACACTAAGTAAGTAGCTCAATTACAACGTTGGTTCTCCCGATTCACTCGTGCCATTTTCATCATTTTTGGACCAAAGAGAGCTCTATGAGTTAGGAATCCAACCTAAGGCTGTCGGAAAGATTTGAGGTTGAAAACCTTGAGAAAACTTGAAAATACAAAAGGTTGTCGCAGAAACCAAGCAAACCAGACGAGTTAACTTTGAGGAATTTTTCAAGGACACTCTAGAAGGTTTTTGAAAATCAATTTTCTTGGTAAGTCAGTTAAGAGGTTACCCTTGAGCCCTATAATTTTTATTTGAATTGTATTTGAAAGGAAAAGGTGTTTTGGAGCTCTGAAAAATCGGGTTGAAAACAAGGAACTGTTGGGCGAAGTCAGCTAGAAGCTGCCCAAAGTGGCTGCTCATGCTTGCCCATGCCTATTGCCAACGCCCCACACCCGCACACCCTGTGCGGCACACGCCATACACGTCAGCGCCCCATGCCCCCACCACGCCTTTGCCAGCACCCCTCACCCACCTGCTGCCTACCAAGGGTGCCCACGACCATTTTGGGTAATTTTGGACATTTTTGAACTCTAATTGATATTTTCTTGAATAATTGGCCTTAAAATGGGTAAATATGAATTTTAAGCTGATTTTTGGATATTTTTGGAAATTTTGAGAATTTTGCAAAATGGTCCCTAAGGGAGTGGAAAGGATAAAAAAGATGGAAAATAATCTTGATATGAACAATGTGGATGAAATTTAGTTAAATAAAGTTTGTGAGGACTTCATGGAGATGATCTAATGGCTCGTAAATGATATTTCAGGTCAAGTTGAGGTTGGAAAAGCCTATAAGCCTCGAGGGACAAGCCCAGATTGTTAGTGACACTTGTTTTCTTAAAAGGATTCTATTTATAACATTTAGCCATGATTTCTTATGAAATATGAATTTAAGATAATTTGTTAAATGTTGAGCATGATTACTGTTTATACTTGATTTTATGACATGAAAGGCACATTCTATCTGTTTCCCCGAGTTTTATGAAGCATGTTAAATTGATGCTTACTATTGAAAACTGATTTGATTTTCCATGAAATGATTTATGATGAACTATTTGTGCACACTTGTTTTCTAAAATGTTTTTCTAAGGGACCCAATGCTGAAGGACGTTGAGAAGGCATATGGGCAACCCTGTGACATGAAGAAACTCAATGCTGAAGGACGTTGAAAAGGCATTTGAGTAACCTAGGGACCTGATACTGAAGAACATGGAGAAGGTACTTGGGCAGCCCAGATAGCTCCTATGTGCACATAGTGAGGTACAACGCTGTTGTGTTGAGATTACTCCACATCAGCTAATTTTTTCGACGTTGGGTGTGTCGAGATTACTCTGCCCCAACTAAGGTTTGTTTTTGACGTTGAGTGTGTTGAGCTTGCTTCGCCTCAACTAAGGGTACTTTTGAATGCTAAGAGATGTTTAATGAGTTTATAAATTGTATTTCATCGAATGACTTTGTTTATATTTTCTACGTTGCTTAAGCATGATTTTTATGATATAACTATGTTTTCCTCTAATGCTAAGCATATTTTATCTCTAAAGTCGTGTTTTCAATGCTATGTCACTCAATGGGCATTCAACTCACATTTTCCATGTTTTCTATTCCTTCCAGGTAGCGAAAGAGTTCATAGTGCTTAGCCTACACAAGCGTCATCTTGCTAGAATTCCAAGCTATCAAGGAATACTTTCCATCACTATTGTTGTATGCATAAATAACTATGTATATGTGACATGTAAACATAGCTCGTTAGTTGTTGGGAAGTGAGAGTAGACAATGTGTACAAGGTCTAAGTTGGTTGTAATTGTGCTAGAGCTTCTGTTGGAGTAAATATATATCACTATGTTGCTTTTATTATCAGTCTGGTGGTTTTAAATATTTTTTGATTTAGGGTTATATACTGTGGGCGGTTATGTTAAATCATGTTTTCAGTAGGCTAGACAAGTACAGGTGGCGGTGAGCTTCATAAGAGGGGTGAAGTTTACTATCCTCACATCTTCTTCCGGGTTAAAGAGGGTAATCTGGGAGGGGTTGTGACATGTTTGGCACTAGGAAGTCCATCTCAGTTAGTGTAGTGGGAGACATGAGATGTCATATTGGATACTTATGCTGAATGTGGTGGTTTAATCACCATAAGAGAAATTCAATTTCTCAAAACTTTATTACTAATTAATTCATAAGGTATGAATATTTTATGTAATAAAGCATATTTGCAAAGTTGTTTGAAAATATGTTTAGCCCTAGATAAGTACAATTAGTATGTGTTAAAGTCTTTAACATATACAAATACTACACTGAGATATTTAGGATTATTGAATCCATGATCAAAAGATAAATTATTTTCTCTTAAAAGATACTGACTTTTTCAATTAAAGTTGATTATCATCAAGTTTATAAAATGACTAGTACAGGTAATTCTCTAAGAGTTAGAGTTAAGTTACTTTACCTGTCTAAAGATCTTACCTTTTATGCAAGATAGTCTTGAACCTTATTGGATAAGGCAAAAAACCAAAGAACACATTTGACTTACACATTTTGACCCAAGAGGTCTGGTGAATGTAAAAGTCAAACAAACATCGTAAATATTTCATTGGATTGATGAATATTTAGTGTATCAGTATCTTTATCTAATGCAACTTAAGGCTTTTCTTCAAATAGTTCAAAGAAGTTAGACTAATGTTTAAATCAATTAGGCAAGTCTATCAAGACATTATGATCAAATCATAAAAGTACAGAAATCTCAATACTAAGCCTAATTGATAGAAAATGAGATTATATCTCAACCTTAAGCATTAGCTACAATTTGAATGAAATTATGCTTCAAAAGGAGAAAGCTGACCTTGTTGGACTTGGTCATGTTAATGATGAGTACTTTGTTAGACATGATCACATCATTAATAAATTACACATCATTGCCACGCTTTGGTTAGGGCATGCAATAGAGATTGCATTGTGAACATTATTCCCTTCAAAACTGTATGGAAGACAATTTTAGATTATGGAAGTGTAGTAAACTAGTTTACAGCATTTCAGATATGGGTATGTTAAGATGCACATGCTGAAACAAACCTAAAGGATTATATATGTTCACGAATATGCCTAAAAGTAGGCTGCCCTCGTGGAGGAAGAGAATGATCTTTTATGCAATCCTAAATAAAATAAAGTATTTGTATGACAAATATTAATTTTATAAGGAATGTCAAATAAAAGACAATAAACCTTTACTAACGTTAGATAGTGTTGATACTTTGGTTTTAAGCAAATCCACTAAGAGTTGATAAGTGCTATTAACCATTTAATTACATTTGAATGTCAAATGAATCCTAGTTAAACATGACGAGCCTTCATCGTAGTGGGAGAGTTATTGGATAATTCAACCTTTACTATGACTTAGTTGAACTCAAAATTGTCATATTATTTGACAAATTTAAGGCTTATCATCCTCAAAGTCACGTTGAACGATGTTAACAAGGATTTTTAGGTCAAAGTCATGAACTCAAGATAAAGTTTTCGTACTTCATCTCAGTCTGGATTTGTAGATTTTCTTGATGGGATAAATCTCATAGGATATGAATAGATTTACAAAAGAGACCTACATGTGTAGATAAGAAGATTTAGATCTTCAAAGTAAGACTTATGGCAAAAGGGTAAAATCTATTGAAAGAAATTAGACTATGGGTCAATTTTCTCACTCGTTGCCATAATTGATTCTTTTGAGCATTGTTCATTATTGCATATGAGATAGATAAAATGAACGTTTAGATTCCTTTATGAAAAGAATTTAAAGAATGCATCTACACAAACAAACTGAGGAGTTCAATTTTCAAAGATAAAATGCGAAGAGTTTGTAAAATTGTATAGGTTCATTTGAGAAATGAATTAGACAATTAGATCTTTGAATATAAGGTTTGATAAGAGTTGTCATAATCTATGACTTTGAACAAATATTAATGATCTTGTATAGACAAGAGAGTCATTAATTGACAAGTGGATATTTCTCATGTTTTATGTTAATGGTGTATTACTCATTATGAATGATGTAATATAACATAAAAATCCTTTCAATAAGGAGTGTCAGAAGGCTATAGATCGTCTAAATCATATTCTAGATTGACATCGTCTGCTTCGATGGAAGTTGGTGGAGAGTTGCTTCCAGATGAATTATGAGATGCCATCGTTATTCTTTGGAAGTTATTACTTGACGCATGCACTTGCATGTATCGTCTATAATGCCAAGTCACAACATATGATAAGGCAATTGCTCTCTAGTGGAATAATTTTCATTTATAATATGAAATCAAAAGAGAATATTGTTGCTCCTTTGGCGAAAGGATTGCTAAGAGAACAAATCACATATATACTAAGGGAACTGGGGCTAAAGCCTATGAAATGAGTTATCTAGTGATCACCTAACCTAGCTGACTGAAGATCTCAAAATCTAGGTCCAATAGGCAGACTAGTTGGATAATTGATAATTAACACACTAAAGACTTATATAGTTTCTTCCCATTTCTATTTTGTTCCAAACTGTGTGATTTGTTGATGTTAAGGTCATATAGATATCTTGTTTTTACAAGAGGAGTAATGACAGAATACTCTAAACCAATATTACTTATGTAAGAGTAGAAGTAGGTTTGCTTGAGAACTTTTCAAATGGCTTATGTTCTCTGAAACTCTCATTAATTCAGGATTTTGTCTAGGACTGAAATGGACACAGTCGTAAAGAACTCGAAGATACAAGATGAGTTGTGTGTGTGATATTTATTATCTCAATTCATCAAGGAGAAGGATAGTCCAGAGTTTGGTCTCATTATTTCTTCAGTAAATTCAATGGATATTAACTAAGGAAGATTCAAGTCTAGAAGACACCTCTCCTTATGCATAGCTTGTCCGTTTGCTCTCAACGACCTTTGTTTCATTTTTTTTCCCTTTCTTTCATGTGGGGGATTTGAATATTTATAGTGAAAGAAAGTGAAACTTTTGTGAATATTTGAAACATAAAAGTGGATTTAATTGTGTGTAGATTAAATTCACTATCAAAAACTTCAAATTGGATTGAAGCCATCAAATTAAGATTATGTTTCATGTATAAATTTAACATGTATGAAAGTTAAATTTGTAGTTTCTTCAATTTGAATGACTTATATTTGATTTTGGTCAAGTAACAATACAATTGAGTTAAATTTGATAAATGTTTCAATTTTGTATTTATTTGATTTTATTTTGCATTTTGGAGAGTTACTAAGTTGCTAGCCTATAAATAGCAACTTTTTTCCTTTTTAATTGGTAGTATCCAATTCCAAATTAATGAGTTTTCTCCTTCTTTCTTTCTTTCGATCTTGAGTTGAGTTGAGTTGAGAGCAAGTATCCAAGAGTTTTGTTAGAACTAAGTAGTTCGAGGTTGCAACTTGTTCGCTGAATTTGTTCATTAAATTTCTAATTAAATTGAATTGAGTTTCTTAGCTCGTTACACAAAAATAGATTTGTCATTTCCGTACAAGCATGCGTTGAGAATTACTATAGATGTGATCATGACTAAGCAAGTTTTCCTATAAAGACCCAAGTATAAGCATCTATAGGTTTCCTGGTGAGTCCAGGGTCGAACGCAGGGATTTGTAATAACTAGGCGTTGAGACTAAATGTATGACTATGCGGTGACTGTACATGTAAATATATATGCGTTTGTTGATTGTGTGAAACTATACATAAAGAATGAGGTGGACACGGCGTTGGGTAGTCATATGTAAAACAATGCGTCAGATAGCATGCGTTGAGAATGAATGGAACCATGCGATAGAGGTAGAGTTGAACGCAAGAGTTAGTTGTTACCTAAACTTTCTAAGTACAATTACATACCTACAAACTGCGTGTGTGAATCCATCTCTCGATGTTTCAACGCCACATTTATCTTATCTCTAAGACGCATGGTAAGTTTGCATTGGCAAAAGATGAACTACATCTCTGCACTCATCTAGTCTTAATTAATGCTAAAGATTAACTATCCACTCTCTCAAGCTCGATAGTCATGCTTACTACGTTTGTTTGTCAGACAAAGTTATGCAAGCTAAAGATATGCATTAATCAAGATGTAACATACTCAGAATTGCTCAAGAAAAACTAACTTTTAACATTTAACTCGTTTAGCATTTAGACAGCATGGTATAAAGTATTTAACACGGAAATAGACGGAAGATGGTAGTCAACCAAACTCATATTAAGACAATAAATCATTCTCTCGAATGTCATTAACAGAATATAAGCAAAAATGAGATAAATTGAAATAAAATAGACATGAAGGGCGTCAAGCCGCCACTGGCAACGTCTTGCTTCATGGAGGCTTGAGATGGTTGCTATGTGATATAAAGATTCCATAAGGTGAAGATTCTCACTCACTGGGAGACGACTCTAAAGATGCTCAGAATCCTTCTCTCAGAAGAGCTCGAAATGGAGGCTAGTTATGGTGAGGGAGAAACTGTGCAGAGCTTTTGCCTCTTGAACTGGTCTCTCTTCCTCTCCTTTTCTTGGAGAAGCTTGTGGACTATTTATAAGCGTCAAAAAGTTGATATCATGATGATCTGACACCTTTGCATTAAATTTCAGCCACGCTGCATAGACTTTTCAGATTGTCAGCCTATTTGTTCTGCCATGATCTGATTGGGTGTTGTCCTTTTTCATAATGACATGACAGCTGTTTGAGCATGCGTCTGTTTCTACTTTTCAGATTGTCAACGCATAGGCTCGACGTATGGTCTCAACGCATGGGCTCAGCGCATAGGCTCGACGCATGGGTTTCAACTTGTCCTCGCAGTAGTTTCGTCTCTTCGTACTTCTATTGTTTGCGTTTCTTTTCTTCTTAACCCTGCGTTAGGAACATAAAAGCTCATCGTTTTTCAAGTATTTTTCTTTGTAAGTAGTGCCAACGCATGGTGATACATTTTTCATCATTCAACTACCAAAATCATGCGTTTAACTCCAAAGTTACTCTAATTAAATCAAATAGTGACTATAATAACTTGTATTTCTACAAGTTATCACAATTCTACCAAAGTTAGTTGTTTAATCCTACTGTGACAATCATTATAGTTTGCTTGCAGCCGGTGCAAAGTGAATAATTGTCTTTAGAACAACGCTTATTAGAAGCGTGTCTCGACTACGTTTTTGATTAGTCTCGAAAGGTTTTGAGGTTTTGTCAAGTCTTTGGTTATTTTTATATCTAAGCCTTGTTACACCATCTAGCTTACGTTTGAGGCCATATTTATATTAGTTGAAAGGTAATCAATCAATGATAATGTAAAAAGTGGGCCTCAGTTGATTACTTTTGTTGTTGTTCATCTGCTTTCCAGAATCGTAATGAGATGTGGGGCCCACCTTGAAATTTATGATCAAATCGTGTAATCTAATTAAGAAATAAAGGGTGTTCAATCTGATTGTAGTTGTAAATTACGCGAGATCCACTATCTTTACCATTACCATTACTGTTATCGTTACCATTACAGATATTATTATTGTAACAATATGAAATTATTAATTTGTCACATTTACTGTTACCATTACTGTTACCATTACCGTGACTGTTACCGTTAGTGTCAAGTAGTAATGGTAATGATAACGATAATAGTAAAATTTGACAGATTCGTAATTTTAGGTAAACGTGATTAAAACAATCCAATTATGTTTGCAATTCAAGCCTATAATGGTTCATCCAACAATAAAATTGCATTCCGATTACACCAATTTTCATTATAATTTGGTAAACGTGGCCTAGCTAAATGTACTATTTCTAGTTTTTATATATCATTTGTCCCGAAGAGATTCCCCACTTCATTTATTTTCAGCCAATTGAGTCTCTTGCGTAATGGGTATGCCAAATTGCCAATAACCTTTGAATAATATGTTCCAAATCAACATGGTTCCATCACAAAGCTGCGCTTCTGTTTTGCATGTTCCTTTCCTACAATTCGTCATCTTCATATTTAAATTCAACCCAAAAAGCATCCAAAAGGATATTCTTTCGGGCTTCAATTTTATAAACCATATTGACTTTTTTTCAAGATTTAAATTATTCATTTCTACCTCTATTGGCTAGAAAAATTTCAACACAAAAATATACTTCGATTCCATATGTTATTCAACTCTCTCACTGGTTTCCACGTCCCTCTCCTCCAATCCCCTGCGTTAGCTTTCTCTATTAAGCAAAATAAACCATAAATGTGAAACATAGCCTCTATGGTAAAGGTTGGAATGACTTGAATACATTATCCGACGCTTTGTATTTTTCATATTTATATTATTTATGATTTTAACACTAAGATTTAGAGAAGTGCACTATATAAACTCTCTAACTTGAGGGATGCCTTTGTTCTGTAATGTGAACTATTCTCTCTAATAATAAAAATGCTCATCTCTCTACTTATGAACATAGCTAACACATGAACCACGTAAATTTCTGTATCGATTCTCTATTTCTTTATGTTTTCTATTTAATTTTTATTGTCGATTTCTTAACCGTAAAAGTGAACTTTCTCTTTTGAGTTAAATCAAAATCATATACACATCTAAGCTCAAGAATAATTGGCATGATCTACTTTCCTAGAGGTCAGAAGTTCAACTCCTACCCTATTATAGTACTAAAAAAAAAAAAAAAAAAAAAAAGAAAAAAGAGCATATACATATATTATTGCGAGTTATATTTTATAATCTAAAGGAATTAAAGTCAACCATAGCAAAATTTCGTTCTTAAATACTAAAAATTTAGCATCACTTTCCATTTCAAATTCCCCAAATAATTGTCTCTCCTTTTCTCTTCAAACGACCATGGCATCTCATCTGTTCTTCTTCATGCTCTTTCTTTTTCTTTCTACTCAAATTCATTCCATTTCCTTCCAAATCAACAACTTCGATCTTTCCAATTCAAACATGGTTTATCAAGGAGATGCAAAACCTGTAAATGAATCCATTAGTTTTAATGGTGAAATTGGTTGGGCCACTTACGCCCAAAACCTCCAGCTTTGTGATCATACCAATTTCAAAACCCACTTCTCATTTGTCATGAAAAACAACAACAATAATTACTCCACTATTACTCATAGCAATGGATTGGCTTTTTTCCTTGCTCCATCTGAATTCGACCCACCTCTTAATTCTTCTCCTTCCCTTCTGGGTCTATTGAAGTCCACTCAAACCCAAATCGTTCATGTGAAATTTGAATGGGATCCCCCATATCAACACATTTGCATCAACAATCACTCAATTGCTTCATCAATTTATTCTCCATGGAATTCAACAAATGATCAGATCAAGAAGACCCTCGTGTGGATTTCTTACAATTCAACTACTAAGAATCTGAGTGTCTCATTCAACAACAACAATAATAGTAATGATACAATAACGACTGTTTCTCATCAAATCGATCTGATGGAGATTGTTGGTGAAAAAGTGACATTTGGGTTTTCAGCTGCTTCAGTTCAGGATCTCATCATTGAATTTTGGGAATTCAGTTCAAGTAATTTAGATGGAAATTATGAAACTGATGAAAAGTCCATTGACATGGATTTATTAGCTGTTCTAATAGCTTGGGTAGGCGTTTTTGTGATAGCGATCATTTCAATATTTATAATTTCATTGATGAGATCAGGGAGAGAGAAGAAGAAAGATGATGAAGAATATGGAGTGATGAAATTGGCTTCAATTTATTCTGATTTGAACAAAGAAGAAGCTTCAAAACCAAGGAGATTCTCTTACACATATCTTGCAATGGCGACGGACAATTTTGCAAAGAATAGAAAATTGGGAGAAGGAGGGTATGGGGCAGTGTTTGAAGCTCATTTGCCTGGTGCTAATAAAACAGTTGCTGTGAAGAAAATCTTCAAAGGCTCAACGCAAGGAAAGAGAGAGTATGTAAGTGAAGTCAAGATTATTAATGGGATGAAGCACAAGAATTTGGTGAAACTTATTGGATGGTGCCACGAGAAAGATAATACTGAGTTTCTTCTAGTCTATGAGTTCATGCCAAATGGTACTCTCCATTCTCATCTCTTTGGAAATCGCCCTCCTCTCTCGTGGCCGCTCAGGTAAGTTCATTTACCATTATGCTAACTGAGCTATGCTAGTTTTGGAAACAATTCCAACATGTGAATGATTAATAAAATTAAATGGAAACGACAACAATATAATTGGTTAGATTAAATATAGAATTTCTTATTTGAACTTGGGATAAACTAGGTAGGTTAAACTACTGTATTATTTTAGTTTCTACACTTTAAAATTTGTTCTTTATGTAATTTCATTAAATCTTAAATTTAGTTTTTTAAAGTTAAGTTTTATTGGTTAAATAATAAATAAAAATTTTCATGCAAAGAAATATAATATGTAAATATATTTTCAAAAAAGTTTGAGTTACCGGATGTGTCAATGAAGTGAATTTTTGTATTTAGCTGACTGAGTGAGTTAAGTTAACTGACATGACAAAAAACAGGTTGGATTTAACAAATGGATTTGGATGGGTCTTGGGGTAAATGAATTAGATAGGTGTCATTTGATAACTATATCATATTTTGCTTTTAGTTTTTGAAAATCAAGTATTTTTGCCCTCAATTTCTTACGATGATTTACTTCTTAGAATTTTTAGCCAAATAAAACAACAAAAACAAGTTATTAAAAATTACATAACAAACTTTTTTAGTTTTTGAAATTTTGACTTAGTTTCTGAAAACATTGATAAAAAGTAAATAACAAATTAAGAATTTTAGGATCCATTTAGTAACCATTTAGTTATATATATATATATATTTATTTATTTATTAGAGATCACACTTTATATATGTCTAGACATGCATCTCACATGTGGGCTTAAATATTAATCTGAAATTACAAATGCTAACCTATAAGCTATCAGAAGAATTATTCAAATACATGTCCTCTTGCTTCTAATATGGTGTTAATTCGATGTCTTATTCAAAAGCTTTAATATTTCTTTTATCCACATATAATCAACTTAGGTACAAAATATCGTTGGGACTGGCATCTGCACTACTATATCTTCACGAAGAACGAGAGCATAGCGTCATCCACCGAGATATCAAATCAAGCAATGTGCTACTTGATTCCGATTTTACTGCAAAGCTGGGCGACTTCGGATTAGCGAGGCTCATGAAGCATGAACTCAACTCAAAAAGACCCGGGTTGGTCGGAACATTTGGGTACATGGCTCCGGAGTACATAAGCAGCGGTCGGGCAAGCAAAGAGTCAGACATATTCAGCTATGGAGTGGTTTTACTTGAGATTGTGAGTGGAAAAAAGTGTTGTGATAATTCAGGAAAGGGGTTGATAGAGTTGGTTTGGGAAGCTTATGGAAGAGGAGAGCTAGTTGAAGCAATCTTGGATGAAAAACTTGGAGATGGGTTTGTGGAGGCAAGAGAAGTTGAGTGTTTGAGTGTGGTTGGATTGTGGTGTGCTCATCCAGATGCTACTCAAAGGCCATCCATTAAGCAAGTGATTCAAGTTCTTAGTTTTCAAGAGGAAATGCCTAGTTTACCATTAAAAATGCCTCTCCCAATTTTTAATCATGCTTCCTCTAAGTTTTATAAACTCAACGTTGAATATCCAGAGGCAAACTTGAGCTTGACTTGTACTTTTAACCCTTTAAGAACATAGGAATGTGCAATATTGTATATATTATTCTTTCAACTTAAATCTTGTTCGACTAATTTCATCATCCATCCCCAATGTTTTGCTTTTATTCTGTTCTTAGATCAAAAGTTTGTTAGGTTAGTAATATGATTTTTAGACTATAGATACAAGAATCAATTGCTATTACCTTTGAATTTTAGACGTCTAATCGAGACTATAACTTTGGTTTACTCACTGATGCAATAATTCTCTTTATACAATCATTTTCGGGCATTCTCTTGCTTTTCACAAGGAAGTGTACCACCTTTTAACTATGAGTTCATTGTATAACATTGGATAGAGTTAGATACAAATTGGAAATTGAGTATTGCAAGAATGAAATGGAGTCAAGTTTTTTAGATTTTGCATTCATCCATGCAACGTCCAGTCAAATATCTTGTCCATGTAAGAGATGCAAATTCCATACTTAAACCTTGAGATGGATGCAATTGTTTTGAAAGTATTTGAACTAGAGAAACACAAACGTGTTTATGGTTATGGTAGGTGTTAATCCTTCTGGGTTGTTTGGACCATCTTCTAATGTATGCGATCTTCAACGTCATTGTAATGAGTCTAAACAATATCTTCTAAAATATAAACGATAGAGAAAAATTAAGGTACAATCACTCAACCATCAAATCATTTTGACGATAGATTTCAAACAATGATAATGGAAGAGATGCGTAAACAATTTGTTTCTAGTTCATTGAGTGTAGTAGGTGGATGTTCTAGAATTTCGATAGTCTTTTTCATATACTTTTATGACATCTAAATTACGTTCATCCATATCATTATCTATTTTTTCTATTCCATTCTTCTGCTTGTAATTCGGGATACTACAACTGGTTAACGACAAGTAGGTGGATTAGTAAAAAAGAAATAATAACTTAATGAGATTTGTCGGTAATAATGTAAATGTGCTATTGCATTTATGTGCTAAAAGTTTCTGCACGATAATTTTTGAAGGACTTACAATTGTTGGTAAAGAAGTATTTTCGAAGGTTTTAAAATCTTTGAAAATAACATTACGAGCCTTTCAAAATAATGAAAACCATCGAAAAACACCATGTGATCTTGACAATTAAAATATAATTATCAATACATGACTTGAAAATTATCAAAGACTTGTGACCTTTGAAAAATAATAAATTTTTAAGATTTATAATGTTGGGAATGACTTGTCAAAAAGCATTCCAGATTAGAAGTTCTAAAATGCTTAATGTTAAATTTTGACCAAAACATTATAGATTTAATATTCTAACGATTACAAACATTTTGACAGTTAAAAATGTTTTTTATTTTATGACAAACATTACAGATTTAAGAATTAGGTCTAAAATGTATTGAGTTTTTTCTATATAAGCAAGATCAGTGTTCAATGTTTGAAAACACATAGATTTCTTCTTCTCTCAATTTTCGATCTCTCTGAGCAAAGTTTTTCTTGATTCCAAATCTTTTTCGACGAATACTCATCTATTAGGAGTGTTGTGTTAATCTCGAAGACCAACTAACATGAGATGATTAGCACCGAGGTCATGTGATAGCACCCTAAATGTGCCATCTAACTCAGTTTAACTCGAGTTTGTTGTGTAGTTTAATGTGTTTATTAGAAGTGTTGTGTTAAACTCGAGGAGCAACTAACATGAGATGATTAGCACCGAGGTCATGTGATAGCACCCTAAATGTGCTATCTAACTCAGTTTAACTCGAGTTTATTGTGTAGTTTAATGTGTTTATTTTATGATTTTCTAGGTATCAAACACTTGAGAGCATAACATACATTAGGTTGCCCACAACTGAGGCATAGGGAATACGTCTCATATCCTTAACTTCTTGAGGTGTCTTAGGGCATTGATCCCTAGACAAGTGAACCACGTGCCTAAATGATAATAAATCCTTCTTAGAGTTATGCATCGAATATCAAGTCAACATTTTGTCGATATAAATTGCTTGAGATAAGGTCAGCATTCTGTTCTTATGATCCCTAATGATTTGGATCCCAAGAATATACTGAAATCATTCATTTGAAACTGGGCTACCAGCCATTTTTTAACATTAGTAAGATATCTTACATCATTCCCAATTAGTAGGATATTGTCCACATAAAGTACCAAAAAAGCTACTTTACCGATGATGATTTTCTTGTAGACACAAGGTTCATCAATGTTTTGGTCAAAACCAAAAGACTTGATCGTAGTATCAAATCTAATGTTCCAAGATTTAAAGGCTTGTTTCAACTCATAAATGGATCGATTTAGTTTGCAAACTTTTTGCTCCTGACCTTGGGCTATGAACTTTTTAGGCTGAGACATAAAAATGTTATCTTCAAGATTGTCATTCAAAAAAGCAACATTGACATCCATTTGCCAAATTTCATAGTTGTAATATGTGGCTATGGATAAGAGAATTCTTATAGACTTAAGTATAACAACAAGGGAAAAAGTTTCCTCATAGTCAACCCCTTCCTTTTGGGTATAACCTTTTCCTACAAGTCTAGCCTTGAAATTCTGCACTTTCGCAGCTACATCTCTCTTTTGTTTATCAATTTGTTTACACCTTATGGGTTTAACCTGTAAGCACTGATTTGTGTTGCCAAGCGTTGAGGTGTAGCCATACGTTTGTGGCTATGCGCCTCAAAGGGAGAAGTGGTCATGAGCGAGAGCAAGAAATTTTGGAAAGTAAAATTTTGGCAAAGTGTTGGCGAAGTCCATGCGTTGTGGTTGATTCACGGAGGTTAGTGAGCTGAAGTAGCTACCTGCGTTGAAGGATAAGAAATTCTAGCGGGCGAAGAAACGTGCTTGAACCATGCGCTAAAGTCACTCCGCGTTGAGGACAGTCATGCGCTGAATTCACTCTGCACTGAGGACATCCATGCGCTGAAGCCGATGCGTTGAGGACAGTCATGCGCTGAATTCACTCTGCGCTGAGGACAGCCATGCGCTGAAGCCGATGCGTTGAAGACAGACATGAGTTGAAGTCGCTCCGCGTCGAAGACAGAGTGGTCTTGGCGCGACGAAGATAGCGGTGTATGACTGAGTTGTATGCGTCAAAAGTAGGAGGCGTTGAGGACGACGCCATGCGTCGAGTGAGGTTAGTTGCTGAAGGCGCTGGAGGAGAATTTTAACGTGAGCGCCTCGCGTCGAAGTGTGAACCCCGCGCCAGCCTGCGGGTGAGGGGTAAGTCGGCAACATTAATCTTGGTGTTTGTGAAGGCTAAGTCGGTAGTATATATAGTTGGGTTAATTAATTGTTTAATCATTTTTAAGACATTTTCGAGAGCTTAAGTCGGTTCTATACTTCAGATAAACTTTAAAAAAAGATTGAGGAAGGTGTTCTTGAGGGTTTTGGACGGAATTCGACTCATATTGATGCTAAAAACGCAGCTGGAACAGAGGAATGACTGAAGTCACTTGGTTTGGTTGAGCAGTGCCTGATAATCGGAGTAGAACGTGAAGAAGAAGCCGAGTTAAGAGCTGAAAATTTGAGGTTAGTAAGTAGACATAATTCCTAACAACTTTTGTAAAGGATGGTGATGCCGAAACTGAAGATTTACTATGTGAATCCTTAGGAAAAACAGAGTTTACAAGATTATCCCGCACTCCGGAACAGCAGGAGGTGATTCCGGAATACCATGAGAACGAGTAGGAGTTAAGCCTTGAAACTTTGAGGTAAGCTATAGTACTTAATTTCCTATAAGTTTGTAGAAGAAAGGAAGTCCTGAATCAGTATGGAAATGTGACTTGCAATAGATTGAAGTAAGAATAAGAAGAAAGGAAGGAATAACGGAGCAGGCTGCCGCTGAGTAGCAAGTATCGGCACACTGTCTAGGTATTGACAGCGAGACGGGTATCGCTAAAACGCAAAGGAGCCTCCGTCACACAAATCTCGCTAGATAACGCTAAGTATCGCTGCTAAGGTAAGTAACGCTAGTGTTGTTCCATCGAATATCGCTAGTAACAGTCCTTATCGGCTGATATCGCTAGAATTCTCACTTATTAGTCAGTAAAGAAAAAGGAAGAAAATTTATGTTAATTAACGCAAGGTACATGTCTTCTGCAGGCCAAGAAGAAATAGGAAGTGTATAACCCATGTAAAGCCTAGAAAGAGTTGTGAGTGACTATTTTATTCTTCAATCCTATTTTATTGAAAATGTTTTAATGAAGCATGATTTTCAATGAACTGTTAAATATGAAAAATGTTGATTGCACTTCTCAAAAGGGCATGTTACATATTTCTAAAGTTGATAGAAAGCTTTTATGTGAAATGTTACTGAATAAGGTTTTGTATGATTTCTATGAAAGGATTTTCATATGAACTATTATGTGAACGAAATTCTAAAACGTTTTAGAGGAGGCTCAGTGCTCAAGGACACGAGAAGGCACGTGAGTTTCCCCGAGACCCAATACTCAAGGACATGAGAAGGTACATGGGCAACCCGTCATATTCCTATGTGCACATAGAAGTTGATTTGGCTGGTGCGTCGAGTTTGCTCTGCATTGAGCCAGGGACGTTTTCAATGTTGGAAGTGTTGAGCTTTGCTCCACCCCAACTAAGGTGATTTTCGACGTTGAGCGCGTAGAAGCATTGCTCCGCCTCAACTAAGGGAAAAGTTTGAAAAACTAAATTGATATTGATAAATTCCTTGGAAAATACTCTTGTATGATTTATGAATTGATTTATGGGATTAACGGATTTTATGGAAAGTATGTTAGTTGAACAAATGTTACACTTTTGCTTATACGTTATACCCAACATGCCTATTTTCAATGAATGCTCGTTTTACAAAGATCTGTCACTCACTAGGCTGTTAGCTTATGTTTTCCAATGTTTTCCTTTTCTCTCCCCAGATAGCAAGAACGTTCTCGGTGCTTAGCCTACTTCAGCTCACCCTGCCTAAGTCTCGAGTTCTCATGATACAGTCAAGTCTAAGAGTTGTATGTTGCACATGTTTTATGTAAATGGCATGTAGATCATATAGTTTTTGAGTGGGGATCGTTGGTGGAGTGGTGTACATTGTATTATGGATATGGAAGTGAAATATGCTATGTAATAAAAGCGTACCCTATACAGGGAATTGTATCAAATTATAGCATGTGTAGTATGACTGAGTTTTATGTATGTACATGAGTAAATGTATGCACAGGAAGGAAAGGTAAGAAGGGACAATATGCGTCACAAGAGGGGTGATGTTTATTGTCTTCACATTCCCTTTCAGGATAGGTAGGTAATCCGGGAGGGGGTGTGACATAACCCCTTCAGATGGATCTACAAGTTCTCATACTAAATTGAAGTACATAAACTCCATTTCAAGGTCCATGGCTTTGACCTTTTGGTCTTTGTCTACATCATTCATTGTCTGTTTATAAGATAATGGATCCTCAAGGCCATCATCTGGTATGACGACCTGAGTTTCAGTTAAATGTAAGTAATGGTTAGGTTATAATACAACCCTCTCACTGCGTCGAGGCACTCTTAACGATTAAAAAGGATGAGACTAATCTAAAGTGTTAACTTCATCATTAACTCTTGATAAAGGATCAACTTCATCAACAACTCTTGTTGAATCTTTAGTAGTTTCATTTAATACTAATTTGCTCTGTTCTCATGTGGTCTTCTTCCAAGAATATAGCATTTGTCGATACAAACACTTTGTTTTCTAGTGGATCGAAGAAGAGACCACCTCTCGTTTCTTTAGGGTAACCAACAAATTGGTATAATCTTGAACGAGGTTCCAATTTCTTATGATTTGTCACTAGCACATGTGTAGGACAACCTCAGATTCTGAAGTAGCGCAGAATAAGTTTATGCCCCTTCCATAACTCGAAAGGTGTTTTAGAAACACTCTTCGAGAGAACATTGTTAAAGATGTGCACTACAGTCTCTACTGCATATCTCGAAAACAAGCTAGACAATTGAGCATAACTCATCATAGAATGAACCATGTCTAACAAGGTTCCATTTCTCCTTTCTAATACACCGTTTTGCTAAGGTGTACTAGGTGCAGAGAGTCGAGATTAGATTTTATGTTCTATCATATAGTCCTAGAATCTTAATCTATGTACTCTCCACCCTAATTAGATTGAAGTATTTTAATCGTTTTACCTAACAAGTCTTTAGCCTTATACTTCTTGAGCTTTTCAAGGGCTTCAGACTTATGTTCCATTACGTATAAGTAACCATACCTCAAATAATCATCTATAAAAGAGATGAAGTATTTGTACCCTCCTCGAGCTTTTACATTCATTGGACTATAAAGATCCGAATGTACGAGCTCTAAGGGTTCCTTAGCTCTATGGTCTTTTCCACTTAAAGGTCATTTAGTCATTTTTTCCTTCAAGACAAGATTCACATGGAGGTAATGAATCATCTTCTAACTTGCTTAGAAGTCCATTCTTTACCAACCTCCTGATCTAATCGAGAAATTATGACCTAACTCAAATGCCAAAGATAAGTATTATTGTTACTTGGAGAAATTATTTGCCTTTTTGTTTGAGTATTAGCAGTTTTAAATATCTTATGATTTAAGAGTGCTTTTGTTTCAGTTGGTCTTAACATATTCAAGTTGTCTTCTAATTTAGCATAACAAATAAGAACTCCATTTTTTGTAATGAATGCTTCATTAGATGAAAAAGAAATTGAACACTTTTGTTCGATTAAACAAGAAATAGATACAAGGTTCTTTCTAATTTTTGGAACGATATACAAATTTTCCAAAACGAAGTATCTATTTCTAAAAAAATAACCTGGTACCTCCCACTACACGAGCTGAAATGGCATCTCCCGTTCCAACCTTGAGTGTGATTTTATCCTCCTCGAGCTACTGGAAGGAACTAATTCCCTGTAAAGAAGAACAAAGGTGATTAGTGGCACCCGAATCAAGTATCTGGGCATTATGGTCATTTTTTACTAAACAAGTTTCTAAAACAAGTAAATTTTATTTACCTTCCTTTTCATTCTTCTTTTCAGCAAGGTACTTAGGGACATTGCATTTCCAATGACCATCCGCATTGCAGAGGAATCATTTGCTCTTGTCAGCCACCTTGGCCTTGCCCTTGTTTCTTCCTGCAATGGGAACCTTCCCCTTTCCTCCTTTTCATTTCTAAATCTTCTTAGAACCAGAATATAAGGGAATAGACTTAGCTCCAAAGGATGACCCTTATGGAACTTCTTAGAAAGGGCAACCTTTGTGTCACATCCCCTCCCAGATTACCCACCTAACCTGAAAGGGAATGTGAAGACAATAAACATCACCCCTCTTGTGACGCATATTGTCCCATCTTACATTCCTATCTCTGCATACATTCTACTCATATACATACATAGAACTCAGTCATACTGCACATGCTTATAATATAATATTATTCCCTGTATAGAGTACACTTTTATTACATAGCATAATTCCACTTTTAGATACAAAGTACAAGACTCCATCACAATCCCCACTCAAACTACACGGACTACTTGCCATCTACATAAAATCATATGCAACGTACAACTCTCAAACTTGTCTGTATTTTGAGAAGTCGAGACTTAGGCAGGGTGAGCTGAAGTAGGCTAAGCACAGAGAACGTCCTTGCTACCTGGGGGGGAAAAGGAAAACATTGGAAAACATAAGCTAATAACCCAGTGAGTGTCAAATTTGTAAAACGAGCATTCATTAAAAACAGGCATGTTACGTATAACGAATAAGTAAGAGTTTAACATTTTATTCAAATTAAACATGCTTTCCATAAAATCCGTTAATCTCATAAATCAAATCTTAGATCATACATGAGTGTTTTCCTAGGAGTTTATTAATATCAATTTAGTTTTTCAAACTTTTCCCTTAGTTGAGGCGGAGCAACGGTTCTACGCACTCAACGTCGAAAACCACCTTAGTTGGGGTGGAGCAAGGCTCAACACTCCCAACGTCAAAATCGTCTCTGACTCAATGCGGAGCAAACTCGACGCACCAACCAAATCAACCTCTATTGCACATAGGAATATGACGGGTTGCCCATGTACCTTCTCATGTCCTTGAGTACTGGGTCCCGGGGAAACTCACGTGCCTTCTCGTGTCCTTGAGCACTGAGCCTCCTCTAAAACGTTTTAGAATTTCATCACATCATAGTTTATATGAAAGTCCTTTCATAGAAATCATACAAACTTTATTCAGTAACATTTCATAAAAATGCTTTCTATCAACTTTAGAAATATATAACATGCCTTATAAGTAATGCAATCAACATTAAGTATATTAAACAGTTCATTTTAAATCATACTTCATAAGAACATTTTTAATAACATAGAATTGAAGAATAAAATAGTCACTCACAACTCTTCTAGGCTTTACGTGGGTTATACGCTTTCCCTATTTCTTCTTGGCCTGCAAGAGACATCTACCTTGCGTTATTTAACATTAAATCTTCTTCCTTTTCTAAACTAACATTATAAGCGAGAATCCTAGCGATACCAACCAACAAGAGCTATTACTAGCGATACTTGATGGAGCGACACTAGCGTTACCTTACCTTAGCAGCGATACTCAGCGTTATCTAGCGAGATCTGTGAGACAAAAGACTCCTTTGCATCTCAGCGACACCCGTCTCGCTATCAGTACCCAAACAGTGTGCCAATACTTGATTCTTAGCAGCAGTCTACACCGTTATTCCTTCCTTTCTTCTTGTTCTTACTTCAAGCTATTAAAAGTCACAATTCCATACGGATTCAGGACTTCTTCTCTTCTACAACTTATAGTAAATTAAGTTCTATAGCTTACCTCAAAGTTTCAAGGTTTAACTTCTCCTCGTTCTCTCAGTATTCTGAAATCACCTCATGTTGTTCCAGATTGCGTATCAATCTTGTAAGCTCTGCTTTTCCTAAGGATTCACATAGTAAATCTTCAATTTCAGCAGTACCGTCCTTCACAAAAGTTGTTAGGAATTATGTTAACTTACTAACCTCCAATTTTCAGCTCTAAACTCAGCTTCCTCTACACGTTCTACTCTGAATATCAATCACTGCTCAAACTGTGCGACTTCAGTCATTCCTCTGTTCCAACTTCGTTGTCAACATCAATATGAGTCGAATCTTGCCCAAAATCCGCAAGAACACTTTCCTCAATCTCTTCTGAAGTTTGTCTAAAATATAGAACCGACTTAAGCTCTCGAAATGTCTTAAAAATGATTAAACATTTAATTAATCCAGCTATATATACTACTGACCTAGCCTTACAACCCCTAGGACTGATGTTGCCGACTTACCCTTCACCCGCAGACTAGTGCAGGGCTCTTATCTCAACGCGAGGTATTCATGTTAACTTCTCCTCCAACGCATCCAGCAACTGACCACACCCAACGCATGGTGTCGTCCTCAACGCCTCCTATTTTTGACGCATACATTTCCGTCATACAATACTACTTTCGTCGCGTCAAGACCATTCTGTCTTCGACACAGGGTGACTCCAACACATCTATCTTCGACGCATCGACTTCAGCACATAACTGTCCTCAACGCAAAGTGACTTAAACGCATGGTTCAAACACATTTCCTCCCCCGCCAGAATTACGTATCCTTCAATGCGGGTAGCTACTTCAGCTCACTAACCTCCGTGAATCAACCATAACGCATGGACTTGGCCAACACTTAGCCAAGATTTTACTTTCCAAAAATTCTTGCTCTCACTCCCGGCCACTTCTCCCTTTGAAACGCATAGCCACAACGCATGGTCGCACCCCAACGCTTGGTAACGCAAATCAGTGCTTACACTTTGCCTCTCCTGCGATCCGTCCTTTAGTTTTAATAAGAGACTAATAAGACTATAACACACTAAGAAGGATAATTATAGTGTATTTTATTCATAACCACATTGTTGCATAATTGGAGGAAACTCTTCAAACGAGATTCTAGAATAAAGGACATCTGACTATGCTCGTCAATAATTGCGCCATTCATTTTAGTTATGTTGAAGTGAACCATTAGGTTAAGAACATGTTCTCTCACCGATTGACCTTCCTTCATACATGCATTATAAACGTGCTTGAGAGCCTCATGTTGGATCTATGTGGATGGTTGCCCAATCATACCCTGGAGGGACTTCATGATCTCATGAGCAGTGAGCACGGCCTCATGTTTCTTATTGAGAACGTTAGACAGACTCGCCAAGATATATACTCAAGCCTTTTCATTAACCTTTTGTAATTTTCACTAGTTAATTTTTAATTTTTAAGCAAGGTGATAAATAAGGAAAACATGCTGAAACTAAGAAATAATTGACTGTATTAATTATTTTTGCCATAACCCATTACACAAAATACAAGCATCTAATCGATTCAGAAAAATAAGCGATCAAAGAACCCTAATTAATCTATTGATTTGGTTTTGCAACAATACGACAAAGGTTTAGAACAACAGCCACTGAAGGGTGATCAGTTACTCCTCCCCTGAATTGAGACAATCTTAGCTAATTACCAATACTAGAATAACTCTTACTTCTATAGATCGTAGCTATCGTTGTTTGGTCAAGGATCATTAACTAGCTTAAATCATCCCTGTAAGGTGACCCTATCATTTTTAGATCGTAGAGGTATGCTTCAACAGGCCACCGTAAGGAAAGACAACTGTTGAAGATAAACCTATGAAACCCTGTCCATTTATGTTGTTGGCGTTGTTTCGAATCCCATGATCAGGCCCTTCAAAGGGGTGGTCGCTCCAGGACGACACACAGACAGATCATAGCAATCTCACAATTCAACCAAATGAAGGAGATCGTAGGATATGTTAACACCCGTTCTTCTCCCACTTATTATGAACACTTTTCCTATTGCCTTTGGTATTGACCCATGCAAACACTTTTCGAAGGGAGGTCGCGCCCAAGGCGAGACGAAGCCGAGCATGGATCTCACGGTGTGAACTCTTATGGACGTGAGAGATAAAATTTGATATATCATGTATACCATTTTTCTCCCACTAAAATGTTCTACCAATTTTAGGGTTTAAATTATACTTAGTTAAATTCCGGCTAAATGAATCTAAGTCTATACCTATTATAACTCTTATAAAGGTCTTAAAATTAGGTGAATTAAACAATTTAATTAACCTAGTAACAATTCATGCTAATAGGGCTTAGGTTAATTAAACTCAGGTTCCAAAAGTTAGGGCTTACAAAAGAAGCCCTTGATTGAGGAGGAAGTGCCAAAACTTCCTTGATCTTCGGAAACTCGAATGGGCCCTAAACTCTCTCTCAAACATTTTGCTTTCTTTCTTGCAGCAAACTCACACTTTGAGGCTCTCTATTTCGTGATTAGGGTTGTTGGAAACCCCTCAATTTATAGACTTGGTCTCTCAAACTCTTTTCCAAAATTGAAGATTTTTTAAATTAGGAAAGCCGGTGTTGTGGCGCTCTTGCGCTGTCCATCATAAAAGCGCAATGTAGCGATGCTCTAAAATAGCATCATGACACTGTCCGTCGTTGATGCCTACCCCCGAGCGTAGCGCCGTAATGCAACAATGCCCTCAACATAGAGACAAAAAGGGTGCAACGTAAACTCTATAAAAAAACCAAATCAGAGACAAAAAGGGTTGTTGAATATCTCTGGACATTGGTTGTTTGAAGCAGGCCCTTTTCAAGAAGACAATTGGAGAAAGAGAACTTTAAAGAGTGATCTTCTCGTCGACCAACCATTCCACTGCACGCAATGAAGCACACGACTATGGTCGACAGAAACAAGAGATTGTCCCACCGTCGAGATTTCTGCTTTCTATCTTTGTTTTTGCATTGTTGTTTACTTTGTACATTAAGATATTGAGTATTTTTGTAACAACTATATCATTTCACTAATTTCATTTATCTGCCATGAACTCTATTTCCTCAACTCTTTCCATTTTTTTGTTTAGAAGCATGAGTAGCTAAATCTATCAAGGGTTAGGGCAAAGTTATCATCTTTCTAAAGAACAAAGTTTAAGATTATTTCATTTTTCCTTAATGTGTTTGAACTCATTGCTTATTTCCATTTAGCCAATCAAAATAAGTAGCTATAATAAACTGCTTGAAAGAGTAAGTGATTGTGGATTTCATTATGCAAAGTAAGAAATGTTTCTTGAAATAAAAATAACTTTAAGTTCATCAAAACTTCATCCGTGCCTCATAGAAATGTGAAGTATGTGGTTTGTTAACTTAGAGGTGCAACCCATAAGTTTGAGAACATGAAATAACTTTAAGAGGCATTCTAAAGATAGGTGGAACAACCCCCTAACCCTGTTTTTCCTATTCATATTATCTCCTCCATTGACGAACTGTTGTGTACAAAACTCTCTATCACATCCATCTCTTAGTAGCATACTTTCTTTACTTTGTGCAATTTACTTTTTTAACTTCCTCTCATAAGGACACCATATCAATTTGAGAATCTTAATCAACAAATAAGTTCCCCTGTGTTCGACTTCAAACTCACTAAGAAACCTATTTTTAGTTTATACTTGGGCTGAAAGTAGGAAAACTTATTTGAATACACCGCACATGCATCACATCTTTAGAAGGACAATAATGCCATTAGAAGAAATTAAAAGTTAGAAGTTCTTTACCTTTGAAGACCTTCTTTAGGTATGCTATTCTTCTTCTCACCAAAAACACGAACCAGAAAGAAACTTCTCCAACAAGGAATGAAGGAATTACCTTTGGAACACCACCAAGTAAGCGTTCCTTGTTATTCTCAAGAAGAATTGAAAGGAGTTGTGGGCTCTCTTAATTTTGGTAAGGGAGAAAGATATTGAGAGGAAGAGAGCTTTTTCATAGAGAGATCTTTAGAGATAAAATTTCACTAACTCTTTTCCTTTTGACAACTGGACTACCCATAACCCCACCACTTTTTCTCTTTACATACATTATAAATAAGAAGGAAAATAACTCCCCCCTACGTGTAGTCTGAGTTAATTGATTGCTAATAATATTAAATTAAAATTAAAATTAATTTAATTATTATATTAAATCATATTTAATATATAAATAAAATTAATTAATTAATTAATAAATAAAATATTTAATATTTAATTTAATTTGAATGATATTCAAATAACCTTCTCTTACATAACATATAGTTTTAATATGAATCTCATTCATATAATTCAAATTTAAATCTTATTTAAATATTCATCTCATTTATAAAATAAAATATAAATTTTGAATCTCATTAAAAAAAATAACTTTATATTATAATGTGTACATTATACTAATTGTATCATATACAATTAACTTCCTTATTAATTTGAACATTTCAAATTAATCCAAAAAATAATTGATTCTTATACAAAGCCTTAATGAGCTAGCAAGGGGATCTTATGGACCTATAGATTAGACGCTCCAATGATATGAGATTAATCGATTAAACTCTTTAATTAGATTAATCAATATTGATTAAGGGAATTGCATTGCGTAGCACATTTTGATTATATATTAGCATCCTTGTCATCAAGTTTTAAAATATTGCAAATATGGCAAAATTTGTTTAAAATAATATATATGGATAAAAATTATTTTATTTGATTTTTTACTATTTCAAAAATACCCTCATCTCTTCAAACATGTAAAATTAGCTTCAACATTTTCTTCTTTGACAATACGCACGTTTTCTTCTTCGACAAGCTATGAGTTTCTCTGCAACATTTTCTTCAATATTCAACCCTAGAATATCCAAGATTCTTAAATATTCTCCAAGATTTGAAATTCAAGATTGTTTCTGACATTGACACACATTTTTTAGTTTTGATTTGGTTAGTTGAAATTTCTTGAAGCCATAGTTTTGATTTCTTTTGTTTTTGGGTTTGATTTCGATTTTTTTGCTTTAATTTTGTCCTCACCCTCTCTCAATCACGATTCCTCCTCACTTGATCTCTAATTTTGTTTATGATATCAGTATTTTGCTGATTTCTTCCGTCTCTGGCTTTGAAGCCCATTTTTGTGTTTTTGTTTTTTTGTTTTTTTTTTGCTTGAAGTTCGTCCTTATCCTCTCACATTCGTGATTGTGCTTTGGTTAACTTTTCTTTTTTTCTTTTTTTTTTTAATTTTCCTTTTACTGGTCTTTTATTTCATCAGTTGAGATTTCTTGGGGTTGTTTCTCTGTTTTTAACATGTATGTAGATGATTGATTTTTCTTGTTGTCATGCTTGATTTTATGTTTAAATTTGTGTTTGATTTATCTTTTTGCTTTTTATCGAGTGATTCTATTGAGATGAGGAGTGGAGATTAATCTGATATGAGTTTTCTTAGTTCATATTTTGGCCAGAGATTGAATAGTATATCTTGAATAGTTATTTTACTTTGTCTTTGTTATCTAATTGTCATATGATTGCTAGTTGATGGTATATGTGATTGTCATTTGATTGTTATTTGATTGCTAACCGATTGTCATTTGATTGCTATCCTAGTAAGTTCAAACTCTCTGTGGCTTTTCCTGTAAAGTTCTGGTCACAAAGAGCTAATTTCTTCCCGATAAGTTTGAATTTATCAAGAAGAAGCCCTCTGAAACTTTTCTCGTAAAGTTGACGGGTCAACTTTACAGGAAATTCCTATTATCAATGTCATCGTTATCTGATTTCAATTTAGTTTTGGTGTGATTACTTTTTTATGGCAATCAAATAATACGATAGGATGATGTCTTATTTCTAGCTGATTACCATTTTGAGTTATATCTTATTTTATTTTATTTTTTTATATTTTTGTAGTATTTTGTAGATATGGTTAAACTTCCAATAGTTGTTTTCCATAGTGGCCAATGGGATGATTGACAATGTTATATAGGTTACAAAACTATTGGTGTTTTGGTTGATGAAGCGATGAATTTTCATCCTTTTGTTAAGCTCATACAGAAGAAAACTCAAGTTGATTCATCTATTGAACTTTCAGTTTTATTGGACTTAGGTAATATTTGGGTTCAACATGTTATTAAGATTCTTGAAGATAAAAATGTATGTTGGTTTTTGTCTGTGGTTAAGGACCAATTTACAAAACATCCTTCATTTGCTCATGTTGTGAAATACACTTTTAGAGGTTTCAGTTGCTTCTTGTTCTTTTGTAATTGAGGTTGATTGTGAAGGTGAACTAGAAGTTTTTAGAGATTTTCATATTAACAATATGTCTTTTGCATTGTCTTTGAAGAACTTGTTTGCTAGTAAGTAAATTTTGTTGAAGTCGTTTCAATTCATAGCTGTAAAGAATAATTTTGAGTTTAGAACTTTGAGATCAAAATCAAGATCTATTGAGTTGGAATGTAGTCAAGAGCATCATGTTATAAAAGAAGTGAATTATGGATGATTCAAAAGTATATTAGTGAGCATAATTGCTCTCTGATGGTTCATGCTTCACACAAGCAAATATCTTCATAGTTTATTAGTCATTGTATGGTTGAAAAGTTAAGATATAACTATGATCATTCAACACCAAAAAATACTATACATCATATGTGAATGAATTATAGGGATGGTCAATCTTTCACATTTGTCAAGAAATGATGATTTTCAGAAATATAGTTCATCTTTTGCTGAGAACAAACTTACCATGCATCTTAGAGATAAGACCAATATGGCGTCGAACATCAAAAGATGGGATCTTAACCCCAAAGTTTGTATGCATGAAAACATACCTAGATTTACTTAAAAGAAAACCAGCAGCTTCGTTTAACTCCCTTTATTTCATGGTTCCATCTTCATACTCAACGCATGCCATCCAAATGTAAATTGTATATGACTACCCTTCTCCATGACCAGTCACCATATTAAATCGTAGGAAATTTCATTAATTCATCATATATAGAGTTAGAGTTAGTAATTCCTTCATGAACTTATTTGCAAACTTGTACAGACGACACATAAATCAAGAAATACTTTCTCAACGCATAGTTATTACAAATCTCTACTGTCACACCCCACCTCGAACTATCCTCCCGTAGCCCGAGACGGAGTGTGAGGACAGTAGTTACTGACTACCCTGTCACATAACCCACTGTCACATTCATCACATTTTCATATAAAACCTTTCTAGGACGGTAATAAGATTAACATACTCTTGACAAACCTCGACTTCGATGGGCAACGGGAACTGTCATGCTACCTGAAAATGGAAAACATATAAAAAAGGGTGAGCTAACAGCTCAGTGAGTAACGGTTTTCTAAAAACAATATATTTTAATCTGTAAACTGATCGAGCTCACATAAAATATAACACTTCAAATCATATTAAAATATACTCAAATACCATTGTTAAAACATGTTAGTCTGTTTTAGAGTAAATACTCAAAAATCTCAATCATTTTTAAAGAAAACATTTTCCCTAGTTGAGGCGGAGCAGTGCTCAACGCTCCTTAACGTCGATTTTCCTTAGTTGTGTGGAGTAATCTCAACACATCAACGTCGTAAATATCTCTATGTGCACATAGGTACTAGAATACGGGCCGCCCTCAATGCCTTCTACGAGTCCTTGAGCACTGGGGTCCCATTTCTATATCCAAGCTACCCATTTGCCTTCTACGAGTCCCTAAGCATTGGGTACCTTTATAATTCGGGCCGCCCACAATGCCTTTTACGAGTCCCTGAGCATTGGGGTCCCTTTTCAAAGTTTTATAAAACACCATACATATTTTGGAAACATTATATTAATAACTCATAAATTTACCGTTTCCAAATATCACATCATCAGCATGCTAAATTTAATTTCCAGCTTATATATCAAACAACATGCTTCTCATACAAGTTTATTTTCAAATCTTTCTTGCAATCATATAACACCATGCTTTTTAGAAAAATCCTAAAAACAAGTATCAATCAATCACCATGCGTTTTATAAACTCATAGCAAGTAACCAGCATACTCAAAGTTTTCAAGTAAAACGCATGCATTTATTCATTGAAAACCCATGAAATCAGATTCATAAGGAACTCATTTATATTATGTAAAAAGCAGGTGTTACTCACTTGTACTTGCCAAAGAATAGTTCCTCTTCCTTCCCTCTATTTCCTCTTTCCCGAGCTTCTTGGACGCAGCGTTCTAACTCTGGAATGCAAGGCTCCATTTTTCTCTGTCAGCTCTGTTGAACGCAACTCTGCCCTTCAACGCAAGGTTGATAACTACCGCAAACCCTACCCTTAAACGCAAGGTTGATTACTTCCGCAAAGTGCATCCCAACTCTTCTTACTTCTCTTTCGGATGCGTCGCCCTCTCTTGGACGCAAGGTCCAACTTGAACGCATCACCTAACTTTGGACGCCGCTTTCACCTTGAACGTAGTGTTTTTCTGCACCACAAGCCTGACCCCCTTTTGATGCAAGACAACTTCTTGAACATAAAATAGCTAAGTTGTCAAGGATACCTTCTTTCTTGGCCGCAGACTCCTACTATTGACGCAAGAATTCCTTCTTTCTGCCTTCTTTCTTCCCTTTCTCTCCAGAATTCTTCTTTCTGAGTCATCAGTCGCTCCTTTTCCCTCAAGGTTCTATTTATAGGGAGCTTGCCATCCAACTTCTTCTCTCCTTTGTCACTTGTTTGCCACATGTCACGTTGCATGCTGAATTAACCATGCATTTATCCAAGCGTCACCTTGCATGAAGCACTCAACATGCATTCTAACACCTCCTACTTTTAAGGTGTCAAGTATATGAAGCCACCTAACCTTTATAAGCTTATCTTATGCGTCCAACATTTCCAATAAACAACTTTTCATTCATCACAACGCCCCCAGGCGTTTATTGAGTTTCGTTTAAGGCTTGAACTTTATTACTTCCTTTGATCTCGTTTTTCACCACATACTACTAGGCGTCACTGTCCCAAATGCACAGTACTATGCGTTTGTGCCTGACTGCATAATACTATCCGTTAACCTGAACCGCACACTATCATGCGTCCACGACCTTCCTTCTATCCTTGAGGATTCCTTAATTATCCCTCTATGCGTTCTTGTGCTTGTATTCCAAGGTTATTCATTTAACCTTTTTCCTTGCATTAAAACATTTTTCTGATAATAAAGTAGTATGCGTCCACCTCTTGTTCCAATCTTTAAACTTACTTCTCACCTTCCACTTTCCAACACTCGTGAACATTCCTTGCTAATAGTCTATGAGTTACTCAATTTTCTTTAGTATTCTATCTTTCCGAGACTTAGATCTCTTTCAACACTTCACAACATAACTTTATTTCTTTCTTGCTTATGCGTCTTACCAATGCCAATGCTTACATTTTCTCCTATGCGTTTCACTTCTTTCCCTTCTCGATCTACTTTCATGCTTCCACCCTTTCCATGCGTTACCTAGCCCTGACCATACGTCCAACATGGTCTTTTACTTCTTTTCTTCATAGACTCTTCAACGCATCGGTTTCTTAAAAAGTAGGGTGTGACATCTGCGTTCGACCCTGGATTGACTAGGAAACCTATAAACACTTACACTTGGGTCTTTATAGGAAAACTTGATAATAGATGAATATACTTAAGTGATCTCGACGCATTGTTAGAAACTAAACACACACATCTAATTAGGGAAAAAAAAAAGCATCAACTACCGAGCAACCAGCTGATATCTTCACCAAAGCGTTGCCCTCCAGTCGCTTCCATCAGTTGCTTAACAAACTCAAGTTGGTTCCTACTCTACCTCCTTGAGTTTGAGGGAGGGTGTAAGCGTAAATTATATAAAGGAAATTAATTCGATTTGATTTCCTTATTTATGCTTTCCTTATTTATGTATTTCTCTTGTATATTTAATCCTCCCATACCCTATTGTAAAAGACACATAAATATTAATAAAATATTGCTTCTAACAATACAAAAAATTCTAGATTTAATAATTCAAACTCATCTAGATAGAGGAAGGACAGACCAACATGTACAAATGGTGGAATCCTTAGTCATGCCATCGACAAGTGTTATGAGCTCCATGGCTATTCACCTGGTTACAAGCCAAAACAACGTTCAAATATCCAGGGTTCAATAAATTCATAAAGCTCTAACAAGGCATAGTCCTGTTTGCTACTTCAGGTGTTGAGAATAACTCTCCTGATAATTTTGTGCGATCTTTTAGCACTAATCAATATCAAAATCTAAAGGAAAATGCTACTGACTCACCACAGAACTTGGCTTCAACTTGTTATACATTCTTTGGCTATTGTTGATCCTTGTTATTCTAGAGAAGCTAGGCATAAATGATATTTTAAAATAAGTCTTCCTATCTTTTTAGCCAAAGTATAAACTGAAAATAAGGATTCTCGGTGAGTTCAAAATCGAACATGGGGATTTTAGTTTAGATTAATTCTTTAGTAAATATGATCAGTTTCGTGCTTATAGGAAATTAAAAATCGTTATACAAATTCAAGCTATAAACTAAACTGAAAATGGTGGAAGTGAGTGGAGATGGGATGCACAGTAGTTAACAGCAGAAGTAATCTATGAATGTTGCAGTCATTGTCAACTATCCTTTGAATGCCACTTAGATTTTATTTTATGTTTTCAATCATAATTGGGGCTCACCTCTCAGTAAACACACCACATAAATCACATTTCTATGATGCATGCTTAAGGATTGAATGAACTTAAGGTTATTTCTATTTCTAGAAACATTTCTTACTTTGCTTAATGAGATCCACAATCACGTACTCTCTTAAGCAGTTGATGATAGCTACTTATTTTGATTAGCTAAATAGAAATACGCAATATGTTCAAATAAATTAAGTAAAATGGATTGAGTTCTAAGTTTTATTTGTCAAAAAGATGACAACTTTACCCCAACCTTTGATGGATTTAGTTACTCATGGTGTGAATAATAAAAAAAAAAATGGAAAGATTAAGAGAAATGAAACTTGTGATGGATGAATGAAAGTAATGAATATGATAAAGTTGTTGCATAAATATTCAATGTCTTGAAGTAAAAGTGTAAACAACTAAGGAAAGCAGAAAAGTTAGAAAGTAGGGTGTCGAGCCTGCAGTAACAATGTTGATGGAGTTAGAAAACATGCAATGGAAGAAAAACGAATGAAAAGCACTCTAATTACATCAATTTAAAGAAAAAACATGCTTGGATGAATCGAAATACAAAGGAAATAACACTTACTTGTTGTAGCTCAAAATTTGTCCCCGAGAACCTCCAAAAACTAATCACGAACTATTCACGAACCACCACTAGAGTTTCCTCGTTATTCTCGAACCTTAGAACAGATGGTGGGATTCAAATTTTGATGAATTTTTGGAGCAAATTTGAGAGAAAAAACACAATTTTTGAAAGTTGTGGGTTTTCTTCAATTTTCAGCAAAATTAAAACCAAGACCCTCATCTCCCTCTTTTTTTTTTCAATTAATTCTTCTCCTATTTATAGAAGATGCTAGCTAAACTTCTTAGCTAAGAAATTGACTCATAAATCTTAGTCATTAAGACAAAGAAGAAGGAAGAGGTGGAGGAAGAAGAAGTGGAATGAAACACCTCATCATTTTTCTTAAAAAATTGGAAGTTCCAATTTTCTTATTTTAATTAATTTAAATAATAATTAATTAAACAATTTAATTAATTATATTAAATTAATTTTCCACTCGTCCTGCAAATTTTCGATCCGATGAATCTCTATTTATCTGATCGATATTTATGTCATTATTTAAATATCTCCAACACTACAAGTTCATCTAATTCATAATTAAATGAATAAACCGTAAAATGCTCCATTTTCTAAATTTGAACACTTCAAATTGTCTCAATATACTATTCTAAGGTTTAGTCCACGAGCTACCAAAGGGACCTAATGGACCTACAGATCATGAGCTTCAATGATACGAAATTAACAAGTTTAAATTCTTTAAGCTAATTAATTAACATTTGTTAATGACTGGGTAACTCCACTAAAGCCAGTAGCTGCACTCTCCTAACTGTAGATATATTTTTGTCCATTTGTTATAACCATAATTATTAAGTCAATCATTCACAAGTTGTTCTTAATTATAGTTTGGTCAAAATACCGTTTGACCCCTATAATTACTTATTGTTCCTTAAGTCCCACTGATTCTTTAACGAAAAATTAGTTTGTGGTCCAACCAACAAATTGAGTCCCTCTCGGGCCAATGATAGGGTGGGGCCCCTTGTTTAACTCCTTAGCACCAAACACAAGCATGTAGTCCCCCGTTCTCCTAGATACTTGAGGATATTTTTAACGACAGTCCAATGATCATATCTAGAATTGGACTGATATCTACTGACAATCTCAACTGCATAGCAGATGTTAGGTCATGTACACAGCATGACATACATTAAACTAACGACTACTGATGCATAGGGAATACGTCTCATATCCTCAACTTCTTGAGGTGTCTTAGGACACTGTTTTTTTGACAAATGAATTCTATGTCTAAATGGTAATAAACCTCTTTTGGAATTCTGCATCTTATATCTAGACAAAATTTTGTCAATATATGATGTTTGAGACATAGCTAACATTTTGTTCTTACGATTTCGAAGTATTTAGTTACTAAGAGCATACTAAGTATCTCCCAAATCCTTCATTTGGAATTGTGTTGCTAGCCAGTGTTTTATGTTGTCAAGAATTCTTTCTCATTCCTAATGAGAAGAATATCATCAACATACAGTACTAAAAATGCTACAGTTGTGTTAATGATCTTTTTATAAACACAAGGTTCATTAACATTTTGTTCAAAGCCATAAGATTTGATCGCAGTACCAAACATCATATTCCATGATCGAGATGCTTATTTAAATCCATAATGGATCTTTTAAGTTTGCAAACCTTTTGCTCCTGACCTTGTTCTATAAACCCCTCAAGTTGAACCATGTATATACTCTCCTCAAGATAGCCATTTAGAAAAGCTGTCTTGACATCCATTTGCCAAATTTCATAATCATAAAAAGTGGCAATGGACAAGAGTATTTTAATCGATTTTATCATAGCAATAGGAGAGAAGATTTCTTCATAGTCCACCCCCTCTATCTAGGTAAAACCCTTTCCTACTAATTGAGCCTTATAGGTCTATACCTTACCGGTTTGGTCTCTTTTTCTCTTGTAGATTCACTTACAACCAATAGGTTTCACCCCATTTGGTTGATCTACAAGTTCCCAAACTGAATTGAAATACATAGTGTCACACCCTCTTCCTTAGATTATTTCGTGGAAGAGTTTATTAAGGAAAGAAGTAGGATAAGAATAGTTGAGAAGTAAGTGGAGTTGGACACATGCTTTGTGAAAAACCATGTTGGACGCATGGCAAAATCACTTGACTGCATGCAATTAAGGCAACGTATGGTGTTATGCGGTAGAGAAAAACGGCAAGTCTATCGGACATTGGAAGTTGGCAAGTTGAGAAGGAACTATGAATGGGCAGTGGTTAGAAAAGTTGGCTGAGTAGTGTCAGAGCAAAAGTGGCTAAGAGTTGACCATGCGTTAGTATGGCTACGCGTTGAGAATATGTTGGACGCCACGAGGCGTTGAGTTATCATGCCTTGAAGGTGTCCTATGCGTTCGTAAAGGCTGCTATGCGTTGATGATGGGTATGCGTTGGTATATTAGAAGAGTGACCGAGAAAGCCATGCGTTAGTCGGCTATCCGTCGATGGGGCGTTGGGCATTTGTAACACACCCAGTCGAGACTATGCGTTGCTAAGCCCTGCGCCGAAGGTATTCATTGAATAACTAAGTACATAGAGAAGAAATAAAGTTTAAGTCGGTGATATATATATAAGGGGACTGAGTATTTAAACATTTTAAAAAGCACATTCTAGAACTCGAGGTGATCTTATCCTAAGCTAACCAAAGAAAGGGAGGTAGAGAGAAGTGTTTATGCCGGTTCAGAGTAGAACCCTCATCATTTTCATGGAGGAAGCTTGAG
This sequence comes from Citrullus mucosospermus, assembly GCA_030954485.1. Lineage (NCBI taxonomy): Eukaryota > Viridiplantae > Streptophyta > Magnoliopsida > Cucurbitales > Cucurbitaceae > Citrullus > Citrullus mucosospermus. The sequence continues at coordinate 14,326,512 of CM062064.1, forward strand.
CTGGAACGGAGAGTTCGACTAATGCTACTTAGACCTCGTGCTGATCAGAGTTTGAAGAAAAACAAGCCGTGGGAGCTGAATCTAAGGTAGAAGTGATCGGAGTTAAGCTGCAAAACGTTTGTAGCAATCTGGAGTTATTTAAGAATAGTTCTCAAATGAAGAAGAGTTGGGGTTTGAGACCTTGAGGTAAGTCAGAAAGTTCACTCCTTTACAAGTTTGTAGAAGAAGGATGGATCTGATTTTGGCTGGATTTGATGTTTAGCAGTTTGAGAACAGATTAGAGAAGGAAGAAGAAGAACAATAATGGTCGGGGGTCGCTAAGATAGGAGTATCACTAAGAGCTGGAGAGTGATCAGCGAGACGAGTGTCGCTGGTAACGCAGAGACCATTGCGTCTCACAACTCTCGCTGACTCTTGCTTAGTATCGCTCTTTGAAGGTAATATCGCTAGTCCTGCGAAGCTGAGTATCGCTGGTGCCGCATAGTTATGAGTAGTTTAACCTCTTAATCTCGTTCATACTGATGATGATAAGAGAAGAAAATTAGTGATGAAAACCCATGTCTAAGATATCTAAGCAAACGTAAAGAATATAAAAAGGAATATTAGAAATGTCTAACACGAAAAAGGTATGTTTACAGGGCAAGAGGAGCTAGGGAAAGCATATAACCCGCTCGGAGTCCGGTATCAGTCGTGAGTGACTTTATGGTTTGAGATAAGCTTAACTTGAATACTATTTCTATATGCTTAATAATATCTTTGAAGCATGAATTGAAGTGTACTTCTATGTATGAAACTAGCACGTATCTTATATGTGAGATAAACTTGACAATGTATCAGTTAATGTCCTAAGTTCTATCAAGCTAGTTGTTAGATAATGTTCTGAGAATTCTGAATATTACGATTTTAGTTAAATGATAATAAATGTATTGTGCATGTCTGTGCACTAGAAGTATTTGAATGGGACCTAGTGCCGAAGGATAGGTGAAGGCATATGGGTAGCCCTAGTATTTATGAATGTTGAGGTATCATGTTTGTGTTATATTATGATGAATGTGATGTGCAAGTTAGTGCTCTAGAAAGATTCTCTAGGACCCAATGCTGAAGGTTAGTTGAAGGCATATGGGCAGCCCTAGTATGTAACTTATGTGAAACTCTCACCTAAGGATTTAATGACGGTGAGTGAGTAATTCTCTGGGACCCAATGCTGAAGGACATAGAAGATATATGGGCAGCCCTAGTACTTAACTTATGTGAAACTCTCACCTGAGGATTTAAAGACGGTGAGTGATTAATTCCATGGGACCCTGGTACCGAAGGACATGAGAAGGTACACGGGCAGCCCGAGATCAGCTAGATTTATGAGCATAATAGAAGAAGCTAAGGTTTATTGACGTTGGGTGCGTTGAGTTCGCTCTGCCTCAACAAAGGCCTAAGCAAAAGATTATCGTTTATGTAATGACAGTGAATTACAAGTTAAAAGAAACGTAACATAAGGCATGATTAAGCAATTCGTATTCAAGAATGTAGTTATAATTCTATTGATGTTATTTTTTTTTAGTAGTCACTCACTGAGCATTGCAGCTCACAGATTATTGTTTTTCTGATGATTTCTCTCCAGGTAGCAAGCGTGCTCGGGGTGCCTAGCCTACCATCAAGACCGTCTGTGCCAGAATAGAATTTTATAGATTGGATAAACTGTAAACCCCATCCCTTATAGGAGTTACTAGACATGTTTGTAAACTCTAAACATAGTCTTTCAAATCTTGTTTATGATGTGATCTTATTAAGAAATTTGTGTAAAGCTGTGGTAAGGCTGAGTATTTCACTGGCTAATCATGATATAAAAATGCATGTTTAACGGGGTATAATAGCATATAGATTAGGTAACACCCACTCCTAGGTAAAGATATAGAAGTATGTATATTATCTAGGGTTTGGGTGTTACACATAGACTCTATTTCGAGGTCCATGGCTTTGACCCCTAGTCTTTATCAACATCATTCATTGCCTGTCTATAGGTTAATGGATTCTCTATCCCATCATCAGGTATGACGAGTCGAGTTTCTGTTAAAGCCATGTAAAGATCAGGTTCATGAATAACCCTCCTACTACGTCAAGGCACTCTCAACTCTTAAGAAGGATGTGATTTTTCTACACTTGAAGATAGACCAGCTTGATCAACAACTCTTGTTGATTCGCCTGTAATTTCTTTGGAAATTTCATTTAATACTAGTTTACTATGAGGTTGATGATCTCTAATATGGTCTTCCTCTTAGAAAGTAGCGTTTGTCGATACAATCGCTTTATTTTTTTTAGGATCAAAGAATAATCCACCTTTCGTTTCTTTGGGATATCCTATAAATATGCATAATTTTGAATGATATTTTAACTTCTTGGGATCTTGCACCGACACATGTGTTGGGCATCCCCACATTCATCTTTTGAAGTTAATGAAGCGTTCATTAGTAAAAGAGGTATCAATATTTTTTCTGCAACAGTAGAAAACAACTTATATAAGTTAAAACCTACCAAAGTAAAAGCTATTTTAAATATAGAGATTTTAAAATAGCTAATACACAAAATAAAAGGCAAAAAGTTTCTTCAAACGCCTATCTTTGGCATTTAAGACTTGGCCACATTAATCTCAATAGGATTGGGAGATTGGTTAAAAGTGGACTTCTAAATCAGTTAGAGGATAACTCTTTACCATCCATGTGAGTCTTGCTTGAAGGTAAGATGACCAGAAGATCTTTGCTAGAAAAGGTCTTAGAGCCAAAGAACTCTTAGAGCTTGTGCATACAGATCTCCACAATCCTTTGAATGTTAAAGCACGAGAAGGGTATGAATATTTCATCACTTTCATTAATGATTATTCAAGGTATGGCTATCTTTACCCAATACATCATAAGTCTAAGACATTTGAAAAGTTCAAAGAGTACAAGACTGAGGTTGAGAACCTATTAGGTAAAGCTATTAAAACACTACGATCAGATCGTGGTGGAGAGTATATGGACTTGAGATTCCAAGACTATCTGATAGATCATGGAATTAAGTCTCAACTTTCTACACTTGGTATACCAAAACAAAATGGTGTATCAAAAAGAAGAAACAGAACCTTGTTAGACATGGTTCGGTCAATGATGAGTTATACTCAGTTGCCTAATTCGTTTTCGGGATATGTAGTACAGATTACTATGTATATTTTGAACAACGTTCCTTCTAAAAGTGTTTCAAAAACACCATTTGAATTATGGAGAGGGCATAAAGGTAGTTTACGTCACTTCAGAATTTAGGGATGCCCGACACATGTGTTGGTGCAAGATCTCAAGAAGTTAGAACATCATTCAAAACTATGCCTATTTGTAGGATATCCCAAAGAAACGAAAGGTGGATTATTCTTTAATCCTCAAGAAAATAGAGTGATTGTATCGACAAACGCTACTTTCTTAAAAGAAGACCACATTTGAGATCATCAACCTCATAGTAAACTAGTATTAAGTGAAATTTCCAAAGAAACTACAGGCAAATCAACAAGAGTTGTTGATCAAGCTAGTCTATCTTCAAGTGTTGAAAAATCACATCCTTCTCAAGAGTTGAGAGTGCCTCGATGTAGTAGGAGGATTATTCATGAACCTGATCGTTACATGGGTTTAACAGAAACTCAACTCGCCATACCTGATGATGGGATAGAGGATCCATTAACCTATAGACAGGCAATGAATGATGTTGATAAAGACTAGGGGTCAAAGCCATGGACCTTGAAATGGAGTCTATGTATTTCAATTCAGTCTAGGAACTTGTAGATCAACCAAGTGAGGTGAAACCTATTGGTTGTAAGTGGATCTACAAGAGAAAAAGGGACCAAGCTGGTAAGGTACAGACCTATAAGGCTCAATTAGTAGCAAAGAGTTTTCCCCAGATAGAGGCGATGGACTATGAAGAAACCTTCTCTCTTGTTGCTATGATAAAATCAATTAGAATACTCTTGTCCATTACCACTTTTTATGATTATGAAATTTGGCAAATGGATGTCAAGATAGCTTTTCTGAATGGCTATCTTGAGGAGAGTATCTATATGGTTCAACCAAATGGGTTTATAGAACAAGGTTAGGAGCAAAAGGTTTGCAAACTTAAAAGATCCATTTATGGAATTAAATAAGCATCTCGATCTTGGAATATGTGGTTTGATACTGCAATCAAATCTTATGGCTTTGAATAGAATGTTGATGAACCTTGTGTTATAAAAAGATCATCAACACAACTGTAGCATTTTTAGTATTGTACGTTGATGATATTCTTCTTAGAGGGAATGAGAAAATTTTTTTGACTAACATAAAACAATCGCTAGCAACCCAATTCCAAATGAATGATTTGAGAGAGGATTGGTGGGACTTAAGGAGCAATAAGTAATTACATGGGTAAAATGGTATTTTGACCCAGCTGTGATTACGAACAACTTATGAGGATTGACTTACTAATTATGGTAATATCAAACGGATAGAAATATATCTACAGCGAAGAGAGTGTAGCTACTGGGTTTTAGTAGAGTAGCTCGTTAGTTAACGAATGTTAATTAACTAGGTTAACGAGTTTAAACTGGTTAATTTCGGATCGTTGGAGCTCATAATCTGTAGGTATATTAGGTTCCCTTGTTAGCTCTTGGACTAAACCTTAGAACAGTACAATGAGACAATTTGAAGTGTTCAAATTTAGAAAATGGAGCATTTTACGGTTTATTCGTTTAATTATGAATTAGACGAAATTGGAGTGTTTGAGATATTTGAATAATGATTTAAATATCGATCGGATGAATAGAGATTCACCGAATTAAAAATTGATTGGATGAGTGGAAAAATAATTTAATATTTTAATTTAATATAATTAATTATTATTTAAATTAATAATATATATTAAATTAATATTCAATTAATTTGTGAAATTAATTAAAATAAGAAAATTAGAACTTCTAATTTTTGAAGAAAAAGGATGAGGTGTTTCATTCCACTTCTTCTTCCTCCACCTCTTCCTTCTTCTTTGTCTTAATGACTAAAATTGATGAGTCAATTTCTTAGCTAAGAAGTTTAGCTAAGCATCTTCTATAAATAGGAGAACAATTTATTAAAATTTAGAGAGAGGAAGGTTTTGGTTTCAATTTTGCTGAAAATTGAAGAAAACCCACACCTCTCAAAACTGTGTTTTTTCTCTCAAATTTGCTCCAAAAATTCATCAAAATTCGGATCCCACCATCCATTCTAAGACCCAAGAATAACGAGGAAACTTTAGTGGTGGTCTGTGAATAGTTCGTGATCAAGTTTTAGAGGTTCTCGGGGACAATTTTGAGCTACAACAAGTGTTACTTCCTTTGTATTTCAATTCTTCCAAGCATGTTTTTCCTTTAATTGATGTAATTAGAGTGCTCTACATCTGTTTTTCTTACACTACATGTTTTTCTAACTCCATCAATTGGTTATACATGTTCTAACAAACATGAGAAATATTAAATTCCTACTACATTTAAGAATATAAAGTACATTTTCAAATAAAATATATCTATCTCTAGAAAACAACTTCATATATCCCACTGCTTTGCCCGAGATAATCTCCCCTGATCCAACTCTAAGAGTTATCTCACCATATTCAAGTTGTTTCTAGGAACTTGTTTTCTGAGAATAAGACCAAACATGATTAGTGACTTCTGAATCAAGTATCCAGGTAGAATTATCATTCTCCACTAAACATGTTTCAACAACTAGTAAATCACATTTACTTTGTTTTTCTTTTTTAGCCTGTCTTGAAACTTCGGACAGTTTCTTTCCAAAAGCCTGTCCTCGTTACAATGGAAATATTTTTCTTTATCTGTAACTGTTTTCTTGCTATTGAGACTGGTAGGAGTTTTTCCCTTCTTCTTCATACTTTATGAAGAAGAAGTTCCAAACTTAGTTCTAATATTCCGAACATTTTAACTTGCTACTAAGATAAGAACTGGAAGACATTTCTCTGTAAAAAAAAACCTAAGATCATCTACAATTAGTATAGTGTTCAAATTTGATTTCCAAGTACTAAAATTATCCTTGTTAATCTTTTTTTTTTTCGAAAGCATGCAATTGAATGAACGAATTCGACATTGCTGGAAAAATAAATTTGCAATTTTGTGATATGCTATAGAGAGTAATCCAATCAAGTTATAATATACTCATAGATTATTTCTCTTGCAATGATACTGTTGCGTTACTTTTATGTTTTACTAATCTATCAAGTTTTCCTATTCTTCACCAAGCATAAGCAAAGAATGAGGTTGTCTCGGTGAGTCCGAGGTCGAATATATGGATTATGCAGATTCTAGAATTCATGGATTATTTAAGTCATGCATTTAAAAAAAGTGATGAGAGGTGATGCATTTGACTAAAGCAGTAAAACTGTCCTAAAGTGATTGGATGGAGATGTGCGCGACACAGCAAAATCCAACTAAGTGAGTTGTATGAATGGTAAAAACAGGACTTGGGTTGGTCATCATCTAAATTCAGAAATGCATAGGTAAATCTATTTCATTCCAGCGACTCTTCTCTCGGTTATCAGCCGCTATGCCTATATGTCTATAAGCATAGGAGAGTGTTAGGAGCCAAGGATATTTCTGTCTAGATAACACTTCTTAGCCTTGTCAATTGAGTTCCACAATCACTTACTCTCTCGAGTAGTCTAATTATTACTACTTATATCGATTAGCTAGATGGATATAACATTAAATTAAAAGTACAATTAACAAGATGAAATAGATAAAAACTAAGGTTCTCATTTAGATGATAACATAACCCCTGACCCTTAAGAGAATTAGTTACTCATGGATGGTAAATAGCAAATGGGAAGAGATGAGAAATAAATAGCCATGAAAGGTGTATAAATTGATGAATGGAATAAGAGTTTCAAGGAGTACAATTTCTTGTTTATAACTAAAACAAAATAAGAAAGAGATAGAAAGCATGAAATGGCTTCTCAATGTCTTGAGCTCGCCGGTGTGGAAGCGTGATTTCTGCTGTGAAGTGGTCAGGCGGAGGGAAGACTCTTCTCTTTTGAGCTATTTGTCTTCGGTTGTCATCTGGAGAGAACTCTGCTGTCACTTAAGAATTCTTCTAAGAGATTCAACAACCTTTTCAAACTTCAGGTCTGCCATTTTATAGATGCTGCGTGCAATCGCTGGCAGATCTGCAATATTGGAGGCTGAATTACTGCCTTGCGTCTGTCTCGCCTAATCCAGTGATTTTCAGTTTTAATTTAGATCCACCACTTTAGCCGCAAATCAAGCACATCAATCTCTCGACAATCTCTCAAGATTCTCATATGATTTTCCGCTGCCTTGTGTTTCTGGTTGATAATGCGTCCATGGATAGTTTGCGTTCCTGCGTTAAAGTATGTGTTTTAGATTCACAAAGCTTCAAAACAATTATCTTCATCAATTTACAAGAGTAAAACGCATAGGGAGATTTATCAACAGAATTTAACTCAAACTACTGCATGATTTCTATTTAAACTCTATTTTTCTAAAAGAAATACTATAATAACTTATATTTCCACAAGTTATCAGATACTTTAGTGATTTAGAATAAATGCTACCGAGGGGCAATCAATTACTTCTTCACTAAATCAAGACATTCTTGACCAAATACTAATACAAGAATAACTTTTATTCTTGTAGTATTTGATTATCAATTATGTGGTCAAAAAACTTACTAACACTTAGTAATATTTTGTAAGTGTATACCTGCCATTTTCAGATTCCAAAGATCGGTATCAACAACCTTTCGAGGGAAAGATAATGTTGAAGACGGACCTAAGAAACTCTATTCATTTTTGGAGTTCACGATGTTCCGAATCCCATGATACAAACCTTCCTATTGGTAGTGTCATGTTAGGAAATGACTTACATGTACATCATGGGAATCTCATGATGTGACCTAATGAAAGAGACCGTAGGATGTGTTGACCCACTCCCTTCACCCACTTACTATGAACCACTTCCCCTATCACCTTGTTATTGACTCATGTTAACACTTTCCAACTGGAGTTCACTCCCAGAGTGACGTAAAGCCCAACATGAATCTCATAGTGTGAACTCTTAAGGACGTGAGAGCTAGCATATCACATATACAATTCTCCCACTGAAGTGTTCTAATTTAGAATATTGGGTATTCTTAATTAGTTATATCTCGGCTAAATAAATATAACCTAAGTCTAGGCAATTTATCCAAGTATAACTCTTATACTGGATTTAACCTACGATGTCTAGGTGATAAAATCATTTTAAAACTTACACCGCCAATGCAAGCTTAAAAAACTAGATCTACATAAATTCAAGAACCAGTTTGATCCTCAAGTAGCAGGTGTTCCATAAACCGTCAACTTAAATACCTTCAGCCTTAGATAGGATCTTACTGGGTAAATTTTTGTAACCTTTGTTTTCTAAGTTAACTACCTACTTTAGGTGTTGATAACCCTTAGTGGGCATGCATCTTAACTTTGTTATAGATTTTAAATGTCTAATTCATTTTATAACACATTTTAAAAGAATAGCATACTATAACATTCATCACAAAAATGATATAACAACTTATATTAATTTATGATAGATAAGGCATGCATATTATACATTATAACGCTTTATAACATACATATATGCATGAGCATGTTAATCCTTATGGTGGGATTTTAAATCTATATGACATACTTTATGCATAAATAAATTTGATTTAATTAAAACATACATTCACAATGCATAATTAATTAAACACACTAAAGTGGACCGATTTTGGCATCTTATTGGCTTAAAACAGCTAATTTATTATAATTGTAATTGAAAAACTGCTCGAACCACTCCTGAACCCTTTGAATCGGCCCGAACCAGCTTCAAACCTCTTGAATCGGACCAAAAAATGTTGAAAACAGGGCTGAATCGGCTAGAAAAAGATGAATTGAATCGCCTGAATTGTTTAGAAACCCGCCAGGAAATTCCCAGAAAAAGTTAAACTTTATAGGAAAAGTCAACTTACAGGAAGTCAAACTTACCAAGAAAAGTCAACTTATCGGGAAAAATCAAACTTTTCACAATGCACGGAACTTACCGGGAAACGTCGACGAAAATTTACGGGAAGTCAACGAAACTTACCGAAAAGTAAAACTTACCAACATGAACCGGCGGAACTTATTGGGAAAGGTCAACATACCTGGAAAGTCAAACTTTCAAGCGTTGAACTGGCCAAAGTTACCGAGAACGAATCGATAGAACTTACTGGGAAAGAAAGGCATGAGCCTTGCTGGGAAGCTGAACTGCCAGAACTTACCGAGAAAACCAAATCGGAACTTACCCGGAAATCGCCAGCAGAATTTTATGGGAAATATGGCAAAATGCTCAATTTCTTTGATCTGGCTTGATTCTTCTCCTAATTTCTCCAAATTACAGCTTAGATTTAACTCTAATGGCTCCAATAAAATTACAGACCCTTTTTCACACATTAAAGGCAATAAACAAGAGGCCAATTAAAATTATTACAACAAATTAAAGCTAAATTAGATGCCAAAATAAATTCAAACCCAACTTTAGCAACCACAACATTCATCTCATGAAATTGTTGCACCCACCAACCTCAACTTAATGTAAATTGAGTGCTTTAAACATGCTCTCATACCAATTAATGGAGTTACAAAATATGTAGCAGAAGAAAAATGAATGCAAAGCACTCTAATTACATCAATTTACAGGAAAAACATGTTTGGATGAATTGAAATACAAAAGGAAATAACACTTGTTGTAGCTCAAAATTTGTCTCCGAGTTCCTCCAAAAACTGATCAGGAACTATTCACAAACCACCATTAGAGTTTCCTCATTATTCTCGGGCCTTAGAACGGATGATGGTATCCGAATTTTGATGAATTTTTGGAGCAAATTTGAGAGAAAAAACACCGTTTTTTAGAGTTGTGGGTTTTCTTCAATTTTCACCAAAATTGAAACCAAAACTCTCCTCTCCTTTTTTTTTTCAATCAATTCTTCTCCTATTTATGGAAGATGCTTAGCTAAACTTCTTAGCTAAGAAATTGACTCATAAATCTTAGTCAATAAAACAAAGAAGAATGAAGAGGTGAAGGAAAAAGAAATGGAATGAAACACCTCATCCTTTTTCTTACAAAATTGGAAGTTCCAATTTTCTTATTTTAATTAATTTCATAAATTAATTTAATATATAATTAATTTTTCACTCATCTCGTCAATTTTCGATCCCATGAATCTTTATTTATTTGATCGATATTTAAATTATTATTTAAATATCTCAGACACTCCAATTTCGTCTAATTCATAATTAAACAAATAAACTGTAAAATGCTCCATTTTCTAAATTTAAACACTTCAAATTGTCTCAATATACTATTCTAAGTTTTAGTCCACGAGCTAACAAGGGGACCTACAGATCATAAGCTCCAACAATCTGAAATTAACCAGTTTAAATTCTTTAAGCTAGTTAATTAGCATTCATTAAGTACTGGGTCACTCCAGTAAAGTCAGTAGCTACACTCTTCTGACTGTATATATATTTCTATCCATTTGATATAACCATAATTAGTAAGTCAATCCTTCACAAGTTGTTCATAATTACAATTCGGTCAAAATACCGTTTTACCCCTGTAAGTACTTATTGTTCCTTAAGTCTCACTATTCCTCTAATGAACAATTGGTTTGTGGTCCAACCAACAAACCGAGTTCCTCTTGGGCCAATGAGAGGGTGGGGTTCCTTGTTTAAGACCTGGATTCAGTATTTAAGGGAACAACTTATCTACTATTCTTTAATAAGGTAGGAGTGAATTTCATATTACAGGGCTATGTCCTAGCTATCTCCCTGATCTTATCCCTAAAATGGGAGGCATATTGAGTCGGCAAACTGCCCACTCTCACCCATACAGATTAACGGATAATCTCAAACAAACAGGAGTTCATAGTTATAGCTCAGGATTAAGATTGAGTTACTTAGGTCATCGAGTTGAAATAATAGTTTTAACAGTAAAGGTGTTATAAAGTAAGCCAGATTATTTCGTAGTCTAGTCTTATGCAAACTCATTGCATAGGATACCCCCACTCACTGTCTCTACATGAACGATTAAGGATCACGTCGTTTGTATCAAATACCAAGTGGGCCGTATCCATAGTATTCCCAAGATAAAGTACTCAACCTTTATCCATATACTAGAAAGTTTTCTGTAACTTTTTTTTCAATGTATTAGTATTTCAAAATCCCAATTATTTTGAATTTGGTTATGTACTAGCTCCCCTATGTTAGAAATTTCAACCCTTTCGGTTACAATAAAGATTTGTTCTCCTCCATGACAACAACTTTAGATCACTTTGTTACTTTTCCAAATCAAGCAAGGATTCATGTTTCCTGTATTGGTGATGTTTGGTTCACTCAAAATATTTTGTTGAAGAATGTTATATCTATGCCTTAGTCCAAATTCAATTTGTTGTCGGTGGGTTCTTTAACCGAAACCCCACTACTTTCTGTGACTTTTTCTAACGATTCATGTACTTTCCAGGATTCGTTTAGTATGAAGACGATTGGCAAGGGTGAAAGGATTAGTGATCTTTATGTCATGACCACAGGTGTTGTCTTCCCTACTGCAGTTTATTGCAAATTAGTTGTGAATAATGTGTCTCCTAAGATATGACATTATCGATTGGGGCATCTATCTTTCAAAGTTTTCAATAAATTGAATAATCAAATTAAATATTATCAATCTCTGTTAGTAAAGATTCATGTTTGGTATGTCCCTTGGCTAAACAACAGAACTCTCTTTTGTTTCTAATAATCATTTATCTACATTGCCTTTTGTTCTTATTCATTGTGATGATGCGCCCATATTCAATTCTTACCCATGCTAGACATCGTTTTTTTCTCTTGGACTTTCTCATGAAATATAAGTTAGAGGTCATTACAATTGTGCCAATTTTTTTTGCTTTGGTTGAGACTCAATATTCAGCAAAATTAAGCATTTTCGGCCAGATAATGCACCTGAATTGAAATTCACATAAATTTTTAGTCGCAAGGGTGTTGTGCATCAATTTTCGTGTGTTGAAACTCTAGAACAAAATTTTGTTGTCAAAAGAAAGATTCAACATCTAGTTAATGTTGCAACAACAGTATATTTTCAATCAAGAGTTCCTGTATCTTTTTGGGGAGAATGTCTACTTATAGGGACATTTCTTATCAATCGAACTCCCACTGAGGTATTGAAAGATCTCTCTCCATTTGAAATACTTTTCACTCTTTAGTGGATTACAACAGCCTTCATGTGTTTGGTTGTTTATATCATGCATCTACTCTGACTGGTCACATAACAAAATTTCAGCCACGTCCACATGCTTGTTTTTTTTCTTGTCTTAGTTATCCACCAGGTATTAAGAGATATTGATTATATGACATTATATCGAAGTCTTTGTTTCATATCCCGACATGTTGTTTTTCATGAAGACACATCTCCTTTTCACTCACTTACTTCTTCACTTGAGCACATTGATCATTTTCCTTCTATAGTCCTACCTACAGTCTTACATGATACTAATGTTGACGTTAATGGTGATTCTCAGCTTTCTGTTCCCGCTAATCTACCATCTCCACCTATCGTTGAAAGACAGGTTCGAGTTCTGGTGCTTAGCATTTGGTTGACACGCTATCTGAGCCTCGAACATCTGTTGAACCAATGGTGGATACCTCTCTTCCTACACATTCAGCCACTTCCCAAGCTCCTTCCAGAAGTTCAACAAGACAGAGCAAACCTCCTTCCTATCTTCAACAATACCATTGTAATCTTATTCATGGTCAAAACTCTTCCATGCCTAATTTACATAACACTGCTCATCCCTTCCATAAATTTATCTCTTATTCCTCTTTCTCTCCTTCGCATGGTCATTTCCTCATGCAAGTGTCCTCTCATTTTGAGCCTCAGTTTTATCATCGAGTTGTTAAATGGGATCACTAGTGAGAAGCTATGTGCACTGAATTAGGCGCCATGGAAGAAAATAAGACTTGGTCTATTACTTCTCTACCTCAAGCATTAAATTGGTTGTATGGGTTTATAGAATTAAATTCAAGTATGATGATTCAGTTGAACGTTATAAAGCTCATTTGATTGCCAAGGGTCACACTCAACTGGAAGGTTTGGATTTCTTTGAAACTTATTCTCCCGTTGCTAAACTTGTCATTGTCAAGCTTTTGCTTTTAGTTGCTGCTAATCGTAAGTGGCCCCTTATTCAACATGGTGTCAACAATGCTTTTTTAAATGGGGATCTATTTGAAGAAGTATAAATGGATCTTCCTCCCAGGTATCATGTGTCTTCCAAATCTACAGTTGAAGGTGAAAAACTCGTATGTAAACTGCACAAGTCTATATATGGTTTTAAGCAAGCTTCATGGCAATGGTTTTCTAAATTTTCCCAGGCTTTATTATCTCATGGATTTTCTCAATCTAAATCTGATTGTTCTCTTTTTACTAAAGTCATTGGTGATTCCTTTATTGTCTTATTGGTATATGTGGATGATATTATTATTACGGTTTCGAATGTTGATTACATGTCACACCCCCTCCCGGATTATCCCCCATAACCCTAGAGGAAATGTAAAGATAGCAACCTTGACTCCTCTGTAAGGTTCACTGTCTAACCACTAACACCAAAGTCGACCCAGACGAGGTTTTTGCGTAGGCAAAGCATCCCGAACTCGCTAGCTACCTGAAAAATAGAAAAATATGGGAAAGCGTGAGCTAAAGCCTGTGAATGACTAGTTTTATAAAACTAACTTTTATTCGAAAATAGGCATGTTAAATCTGTTACACATAAAACAAAGATTCAATATATCATTTCAGCAGAAGCATATTTCCCGATAACTCTGTCAAATCACATAAATCCGTTCCAAATCGTATAAGATCGTTTTTAGAAAAATTATACAAAAAATCTGTTTAGTTTCTCAATCATTTCCCTTAGTTGAGGCGAAGCAAAACTCAACACTCTCAACATCGGAAACAACCTTAGTTGGGATGGAGCAAGACTCAACACACCCAACGTCGAACTCGACGCACCAGCAATATCAACCTCTATGTGCACATAGGAATATGACGGGTTGCCCAAGTACCTTTTCCATGTCCCTCAGTACTGGGTCCCGGGGAAACTCACATGCCTTTAAGCATTGAGACTCCTTTAAAACACTTTAGAAACCAATTTTCCCATAATCAGTTCATAGAGAAATCTTTCATAAATAATATCTCACAAATATGAATTTCAACCTCTTATAGAAAACCGATAACATGCCTCATAAATAATATAATCAATCATCATCCCTTTTCGAGTAAACAATTTATCATCAAACCCCAGCTTACAAGAAAACCAGAACAACATTTCCAATAAATCATTTTCAAATAAAGGAAAGTGTCACTCACAAAACGCTTAAGGAATTCCCTCTTTTTCCTTCAAATTCTGCTTTCCTAAGCTCCTTGAACGCAAGGCTTGAGACTCTAAACCACAAGGTAGCTGTTTCCTTTTCCTGGCAGCTCAGTTGGACGCAACTTTGCTCCTTGAACGCAAAGTTGACAACTAACGCAAAGTGCAGCCTAACAAATAACTCTTATGGTTTCCTTTTTGGATGCGTCGACCTTTCTTGGACGCAAGGTCCAACTTGAACGCAGCATTCACCTTGGACGCAGGGAGATAGCTTTCTCCTGCTTCCTCTCCGAAGCTTCGACTTTTTGGATCCTTCCTTTTTCTCCTCTTCCCTCAAGGTTCTATTTATAGCTTTGGAATAGAGTGCTTTCCATTTCACTTCTCTTCTCTTTTTGCCACTTATTTGCCACCTGTCACGCTACATGACATATCCAACATGCAATCTTGACACCTCCTCCTTATGAGGTGTTAAGTCCAAATGAACCCATGGAATCTTTACCAACTCATCTTATGTGTCCAACTTACTCCAATATACAAACTATTCATCCAACATAGTATTCCCTATGCGTTCATATAATCCTCTTCCAGGTTTTAGCTTATTTACTCCCTTTCCTTACTCTCGGCCATACTACCTTTGACTCCATTTCTCCATCGCATACTAATAGGCGTCAATGTCTCAAACGCACACTACTATGTGTTTGTACCTTACTGCATAATACCATGCGTCCAACTCTCTTCCCTTATGTCCAATCTTAGCTACAAGTCCTTCTCTTGTGTGATAACACATCCGATGATGTGGTTTACTCTTGATAACCAAATCCAACTCAAGACCTTCCTTTATACGTTTGCACTTTTTGCGTTTACCTTTATATCGTTTTGCGTCCATGACCTTCCTCCTATCCTTGAGGATTCCTTGATTATCCCTCTATGTGTCCTTGAGTTATATTCCAAGGTTATTCATTTAACCTTTTCCTTGTACTTAACTATTTCTCTTATGATAAATTAGTATGCGTCCACTTCCTGCTCCCAGTCTTTAAGCTTACTTCTCAACCTTCTAATTTATCCAACCCTCGAGAACATCCCTCGATAGAAGTCTATGCGTTACTCAGTTTGCGATAGTATTCTTCCTCTAGTTTCTCCTTACGCGTTTATCCTTCCTTTCCGAAACTTAGATTTCTTTCCAACACTTCATGACTTAACTTATTCTTTTTTGCTTATATGTCCAACCTTCGCCAAAGCTACATTTCCTTCCTTAACTACTTCCTATGCATTTACCCGAAATCAAGGTTACATTTCCATTTTATCATGGAATTAAGCTCCTCAACACATAGCCTTAACAACTCATGGTAGCCACCTTCAACGCATAGCAACCCTTCAATCATAGCTACCTTGAACACTTGATGACCTTATCTGTGTTTGCTATGATATACCCGAAGACTTCTTTACTAACACCATAATCCTTACTAACGCGTAATAAACCTTCAACGCATGCTGCTCACGCCTTAAGGTTCTTCGGCTTCTCTTTTCTTTCTAGGTTAACATCCTCCAAAACTATTCTCATAACTTGTTAATTTCCAAGACTAAGTGTGTGCCATGCGATTCCTCTTCTTCCTAATTCTCGTGTTCCTTTTCCAAACTTCAATATCAAATTCCTTCCAAGCTAAGGTACCATGCGTTCACGCTTTACCATCTATGCATCAACCTGATTATGTTCCAAAGATACATCTAACTTATAACTAATTCCCAACTATGCCTTCCATCCCTCATTCTCACTCTTAGTGAAATATCCATCCCTTTCCTAATACTATGCGTCCAACTAGTCTTCTTATCGCATAGTGATACTTCCCAAACATAATTGACACACTCGAAAGATCTCCTAAGTCCTTAGATCACCTTGCCATTCAAAATTACCTAACATAACTCTTTCCAAACTTCTTAATGCTTTCTTCTTAAACCAAAACTCCAGCTTACAATTCACTTTTCCCCCTTCCATTCATCTCAACGCATAGAATTTCTTGGCCAATAATTCAACAATTCCGCAAACATAACTTTTCTATCTTAAAGCTCCAGCTTACAATTCACTTTTCCCCCTTCCATTCATCTCAACGCATAGAATTTATTGGCCAATAATTCAGCAATTCTGCAAACATAACTTTTCTGTCTTAAGAATTTCCTAACTCCACATACTTATAATCTTAGCTCCACTATTCTTGTCTTACTTGTAAGCACCTAATTGGTAAGCACGTTCAAAAGCTTTAAGCGAATTAATATTAATAATATTATTTTGTAAAAAAAAAAAAGAGAGAAAAAGAAAAGGAAACCAAAAGGGAAAGAAGACAAAGAGAAGAAAAAGGAAAAAAAAAAAGAAAAGAAAAAAAAGGATAAGGATGGAAGGTCGGTTATGGTTTTATTTGAAAAGAAAATGTTGCCGACTTCTTTCTACTCATTTCCAAACTCATTTCTATGCTATCTTTCAGCTGCACGTCGTGGAGAGGTTGAAGAAGAGTCCTAGGGCAATTTCGTGCAAGGTTTTGGACGATTTCATGGTAAAACTGAAGCTGAAATAGAAGTTTCATCTGCTGTCGCACAGCTCGAACCAGGTCTGGTGTTTGGTGAATATCGAGCTGAAGAGATTGAATTTTGGCTGAAATTTTAAGGTTAGTAAGTTAACTCAATTTTGAATAACTTTTATGAAGGATGCCTGAGTTGAAATGGAATAAAAACATGTGAACTTTTAGCTGGAAGTTACTGATACGAAATTTCTGTGCAATCTGGAGTAGCGCGGAGAAAACTTGCAATATATGACGAACCAGGACGAGTTAGGCCACGAAATTTTGAGGTAAGCTAGAAAACATGTTTGTCTACAAGTTTCTAGAAGGGAAAAAGTTCTAAATCTGGCTAAAAATATGACTTTGAATTGACAGAAGTGAGAACAAACAGGAAAGGAGGAAACTCTGCTGTCTGATGTCATTTGGAAGCAGGTAACGCTGAGGAATAGGCGTGAGTAGCGACACTAGTCTCGCTGGTCGGGCAAAGAAGGTTTTTCTCTCACAAATCTCGCTGGCTCTCGCTCAGTAACGCTCCTCAGGTAGTCTCGCTGGTTTCGCTTATGCTAGGGTAGCTAGTGCCGTAACCCGTTGTGTAAACTCGCTAGTAAACTCGCTAGTAAGGTGAAATCTCGTTGGTAATCTCACTAATGACATAGAATCTCGCTTATTATGTGTACTTTAGGAAAGAAAGGGAGTCTCGGTGGTGAATCATGATTAGAGTTTAAGTTTGCACATTTAATGATCATGTAAAAGAAGTTAAGAAAAACGTAACATGAGGAATGTGTATTTACAGGCCAAGAAGAGCTCGGAAAGGCATATAATCCGCTCAGGGCCTAAGGACAAGTTGTGAGTGACACTTTTCTTTCTTTGAAACGAATTTATTGAAAATGTTTAGTTTGGTTTTTCTTATGAGATATGGCTTTGAGATGAACTGTTTTCTTGAAAAGCATGATGTTTGATGATATTGTTCACAAGGCATGTTTTATCCGTTTCTATAAGATGTTGAATGGCATGTTTTGAAATGTTGTTTATCGTAATATATTTGATTTTCATGTGATCTATTCACGTATAATGCTGGTTTCTAAAATGTTTTAGAGGAGGCTTAATGCTGAAGGACATGAGAAGGCATGTGAGTTTCCCCGGGACCCAGTACTGAAGGACTCGTAGAAGGTACTTGGGCAATCCGCCATATTCCTATGTGCACATAGAGGTTGTGACGTTGGGTGTGTTGGTCTTGCTCCACCCCAACTAAGGATTGTTATCGACGTTGAGTGCGTTGAGTTTTACTCCGGCTCAGCTAAGGATGTTTTCGACGTCGGGTGCGTTGAGTCTTGCTCCGCCCTGACTAAGGGAAAGTTATGAGAACGAATTGTTTTTCGTATACGATCATTTTGGCATGAACATATGTGATTTTTTTACATTGTTGAAATTATGATTTTACAGAAATGATTATTTGAATCACATTTACGTTTATGGCGTTATTATGATTTTAACATGCCTGTTTTTGAACAAATGATAGTTTTACAAAATTAGTCACTCACGGCGCTTTTAGCTCACGTTTTCGATGTTTTTTTTCCCACGTAGCAAGGACGTAGCAAGGGCTGAGTTGTCACACCCCCT
Organism: Citrullus mucosospermus; assembly: GCA_030954485.1. Taxonomy (NCBI): domain Eukaryota; kingdom Viridiplantae; phylum Streptophyta; class Magnoliopsida; order Cucurbitales; family Cucurbitaceae; genus Citrullus; species Citrullus mucosospermus. Next base: position 14,345,149 of record CM062064.1, read on the forward strand.
CCCGGATTATCCTCCATAACCCAGAAAGAGATGTGAAGACAGCAGTTACTGACTATCCTGTCACGTAACCCACTGTCAACCTCACCGTCCAATATACTCTTGACAAACCTCGACTTCGATCGGCAACGGGAACTGTCATGCTAACTGAAAAAGGAAAACATTTAAAAGAATGAGCTAACGGCTCAGTGAGTAACAGTTTTTGGAAATAATATAATTTAACTTTAAACCAATCACACTCGCATAACAAATCACTTTCAAACACAATAGTTTATATTTTCATACATCACTGTGAAAACATGTTTGACCGTCTCAGAAGAATAAGTACTCAAAATCCCATGCTTATAGAATATTTTTTCCTTAGTTGAGGCGAAGCAATGCTCAACGCGACTCAACGTCGATTTCCCTAGCTGTGTGGAGTAATCTCAACCCCTCAGCGTCATGTAAATGTACCCTTATGTGCACATAGGTTACCCATATGCCTTCTACAAGTCCCTGAGCATTGGGTAACTTTATATTCCGGGCCGCCCACAATGCCTTCTACGAGTCCCTGAGCATTGGGGTCCCATTTAATAGAACAGCTACCCTTTGGCCTTCTCCATGTCCCTGAGCCTCGGGTGCCCTTTCAAGTTCAATATAATACAAAATGTATTTGTAAACGTTATACCAGTAACTTATGAGTTTACCGTTTCGAGATCTTATCTCATCAGCATGTTAAGTTCGATTCTACCTTCAAAGTTAACAATGCATGCTCTACATTTAAGTGTACTTCCAAATCTTTCTTAAAATCATATAATACCATGCTTTCAAAGAAGTCATGAAATCAAATATCACTCATTCACCATGCGTTTATGACTCATAACAAGTACCCAATATTCTCAAAGTTCTCTTCTAAAACGCATACTCATGTCTTTGCAAATCACATAATCATATACTTTGTAGATATATAAAACGCATGCATTATTTCTTTAGTAACCATAAAATCATATTCATAGAGAACTCATTTATGTTTTGTAAAACGCAGGTGTTACTCACCTCTACTTGCCAAAAAATACTTCTTTTTCCTTTCCTCTATTTTCTCTTCCCGAGCTTCCTGGATGCATCGTTTTATCTCTGGAACACAAGGCTCCTTTTTCCCTTGTCAGCTCGGTTGAATGCAACCCTGCCCTTTCAACGCAAGGTTGGTAATGCAACGCTGATTATTTCTCTCAAATGCATCCCGACTCTTCTTACTTCCCTTTCGGATGCGTTGCCCTCTCTTGCACGCAAGGTCCATCTTGGACGCATCATCTAACCTGGATGCCGCGTTCATCTTGGACATCATGTTTGTCCTCAACGCATGGCCGACCTCTTTTAACACAAGACCACTTCTTTTCCTAAATTTACTAAGTTGTCACATACCTTCTTTCTTGGCCGCATACTTCTACTATGGACGCCCTTGCTGCCTTCTTCTTCTCTTTTCTTTCCAGATTTCTCCTTTGAGAGTCATCAGTCCCTCCTTTTCTCTCAAAGTTCTATTTATAGGGAGCTTATCATCCACCTTTTCTTCTCCTTTTGCCACTTGTTTGCCACATGTCACGCTGCATGCTTAGTTAATCATGCATTAGCCCAAGTGTCACCTTCACATGAACCCTTAACATACCTTTAACACCTCCTACTGATAAGGTGTCAAACCTACACAAAGCCACCTGGCCTTTATAAGCTTATCTTATACATCCAACATTTTCCAATAAATTTCCATTCGTTCAACACAACGCCCTCATGCGTTTGTTAATTCCCTTTTAAAGTTTGAGCTTCACTACTCACTCTTCTAGCTCTCTGCCAACTATACTATTCTTTAACGCATAAAGATAACTTCTGTCTTCAACGCATAGGGATTTCAACGCATGACAACCTTACCAACGCATGGTATTGGTAAGCCAAGTACGTTCTTTCCCCCGCCAACGCGGCGACTTCTTCAGCTTAAACCACCATTCGCGATTTCACCCTTAACGCATAATCGTACTATTATAAACCAGTGTTTACATATGTCATTAGGCATTAATAACAAACGTGCAGTACTTTGCATTTATACCTCATCGCATCATACCATGCGTCCAACTCTCAGATTCATAACGAATAATTTCTTCTCCAGTTCTTCCTCTATGCGTTGTTCTATCTCGTTTACCTTCATCCTGGGTCCATTATCATTTTCCTATTCTTGAACATTCCTTATTATAAATCTATGCGTTACTCAATTTGCTGTAGTATTCTATCTTTCCGAGACTTAAATCTCTTTCAACACTTCACAACATAACTTCATTCCTTCCTTGTTTAAGCATCTTACCATCGTCAATGCATATTTCTCTTATACGTTCCACTTCTTTCCCTTCTCGATTTACTTCCATGCGTCCACCCTTTCCATGCATTACTTAGCTCTGACCATGCGTCCAACATGGTCTTTTACCCCTTTTATTCATAAATTCTTCAACGCATTGTTTATTTGAAAAGTAAGGTGTGACATGAGTTCTATGAATGTATATGTTTAAATGTGTGCACAGGAAGATATAAGAAGAGACAATATGCGTCACAAGAGGGGTGGTGTTTATTGTCTTCACATTCCCTTTCAGGATAGGTAGGTAATCCGGGAGGGGGTGTGACATTACTTCTTTTCTTACTAGCCATCTTAAGTACCTAGGTTCTAAGATAGGGTATTACATTACATTTTTGCTCTAAAGGGCCTTTTGCATGATAATTTCAAATTAAAGGATCTTGGATCTTTAAAATACTTCTTGGGGCTAGAGATTGCTCGTCTGCTAATGGCATATTTCTTTCCCCATGCCATTATGCCTTACAATTATTGGAAGATACTGGTTTTCTAGACTCTAAATTTCCTTCTTGTCCTATGGATCCAAATTGCAACTTGAATTCTTTTGAGTGTAACGTGTTACCATATCCTCTTCTATATCGACGTCTCATTGGGCAATTGTTATATTTGACTATCTCTCGTCCATACATTACTTTTGTTGTGCACCAACTTAGTCAATTTGTTTCGAAGCCTCGACAATCTCATTGGATGTTGCATATCATCTCTTACATTATTTGAAGTCTTCTCCAAGGGCAAGGTTTAATGTTTTCTGCCAGTTCTTCTTTTACATTGAAGGCCTTCATTGATGTTGATTGGGGTTCTTGTCCAGATTCTAGATGATCCATATCGTGGTTCATTGGTTTCTTGGTGTGCTAAGAAATAAACTACAGTTTCAAGATCTTCTGCTGAGGCCGAATATCGTGCTCTTGCTGCAGTTGTTAGAAAACTTGTGTGGATCCAACAATTGCTAAAGGTTTTACAAGTTGATTTCTCTTTGTCAGCTCTCTAGTTCTGTGATAATCAAGCGAACTATTCATATTGCTTCTAATCCAACTTTTCATGAGCATATAAAACATACTGAAATTGATTTTCATTTTATACATGACAAAATAAATGATGGTGTTATCAAATTGTTGCCAGTTCACTCCCAACATCAATTTGTTGACATGTTTACCAAAGCTCTTCCTACAAAACTCTTGAATACGCATTTGTCCAAGATGACCATTCTTAATCTTCATCGTCCATCTTGACGGGGGAGTATTAGGTTCCATTATATGTAACTTAATTTTGTTGTATATTTTTAGTTAGTCAAAGTTGGTCAGGATTTAATTGCAAATTTTATTTTTGTATTAGTTAGGATTACATCTATATTTTACTCTATATAAAGAGGCTAAAGCAGCAAGCCTCTGTGTAAATTTGATCAAGAAGAAATATACATAATATATTTTTTCTCCATTTGTGGAGCAGTAAAACCAAAATCTTAATTTTATTTTAAGATGACTAAAGATACATGTAATCAACATATCAATCTTTTTATTAAGCATTGATGTAGAAAAAAAAAATTTCTTTGTAACTTTCATTCAATCCATTTTCATTTTCGTAACAATTTATGAATTCAAATAATTTGGAATGGAATCTAGAAAATGAATAGTTTAGGCCATGTTTGGTAATCATTTCATTTTTTGTTTTTGTTTTTTAAAAATAAGCATATTTCCTCCCCATATTCTACATTGATTTGCATCTCTCTTAAGTACGATAGTTAAATTCTTTGCCAAATTCCAAAAACAAAAACAAGTTTTTGAAAGTTACTTTTTTTTGTTTTCAAATTTTGGCTTGGTTTTTTAAAACCATTAGTAAAAAGTAAATAACAAAAGAAACAATTTGAAGGTGAATGTAGTGTTTATAAGCTTAATTTTCAAAAACAAAATGATTACAAAAGTGAAAAGCGCTTAAAAAGTGCTTTTTATTCTCTTAAATTAAGTAAGTTTCTATTAGATTTTACTTGTTTGCTAGTGGTTTTCAGGTCAATATAAAGAAAATAAGAATTGAAAGACAAAAGAACCAAACTGAGCCAAAATCAAGTGAGAAAGAGAAGAAAATCACAAAATCCCTATAAAAAACAGGGCAGCACCGCATCACCAGCTCGGCGCTGCCACGATGCGTTTTCCTAAGAGCAACCAGTCAAGCAAGCATAATAGTGTTGGCGCGACATTGCTGCTCGGCACTGAGGGTAGCCATCTCACAATGCACAGTGTAGCCATCTCATAACGCCACGGTGCCAACTTTCCTTATTTAAAAAATCTACAATTTTGGGAGAAATCTAGGCAGCCAAGTCTATAAATTGAAGGGTTTCCAACAACCCTAGGGGAGAAGGATTGGAGAATTAAAGACCTAGAGTAAGGGTTTCGTGCAAGATGTGAAGATTCCATGATGCTTGAAGGTTCAAGGATCATCGGAAGGCCAAATCCATCTTGGAAACAAGCTTGGAATCCGGATTACTTTTCTTCCCTTTCTTTATTCTTGGTCTATTTGTTATATCTTGTTGTTCTATTGTTGGTTTTGACTATGGAAGCCATGTTAGACTAAACTTCTCATAGTTTTAGGGGTAGATGAATTTCTAGGTTTAAATTGTTGAACACTTTGCTTCTTGAATGTCAATTTGCATTTATGTTTTCTAACATGAGTGTTCTTAATGCTTTTAAATGTTTGATCAACATTTGGATGATTCTATGATTTAAATCTTGCTTGGAAAAGTATGTTTAAGTTAGATCATGCATGCTAGATGAAAAGCACTTGAAAAGTGCTTTCTATTCTCTCAAATTAAGGGAGTTTGTCATGCCCCCTCCCGGATTATCCTCCATAACCCGAAAAGAGATGTGAAGACAGCAGTTACTGACCACCCTGTCACGTAACCCACTGTCAACCTCACTGTCTGTTATACTCTTGACAAACCTCGACTTCGATCAGCAACGGGAACTGTTATGCTACCTGAAAATGAAAAACATTTAAAGGAATGAGCTAACTGCTCAGTGAGTAACAGTTTCTGGAAATAATATAAATCAACTCTAATACCGGTCAAATTCGTATAAAACATATCACTTTCAAACACATTAGTTTATATTCATACATCACCGCGAAAACATGCTTGACCGTTTCAGAAGAATAAATACTCAAAATCTCATGTTAATAAAATACTTTTTCCTTAGTTGAGGCGGAGCACTGCTCAACGCTACTCAACGTCGATTTTCCTTAGCTGTGTGGAGTAATCTCAACACATCAGCGTCGTGTATACCTCTATGTGCACATAGGTATTAAAACTCGGGCTGCCCTCAATGCCTTCTACGAGTCCCTGAGCATTGGGGTCCCATTTCTATATCCAGGTTACCCATATGCCTTCTACGAGTCCCTGAGCATTGGGTACCTTTATATTAGAACGGCTACCCCTTTGGCCTTCTCCATGTCCCTGAGCCTCGGGTGTCTTTTCAAGTTTAATATGTCACAAAACATATTTATAAACGTTATATCAATAATTCATGAGTTTACCATTACGAAATCTCATCTCATCAACATGCTAAGTTCAATTTCACATTTAATATAAATCCGCATGCTTTTCATTAGGTTTACTTTCAGACCTTCCTTGAAATCATATAATACCTTGCTTTCCATAGAAGTTATGAAAACAAATATATCAATCATTCATCATGCGTTTTATAATTCATAGCAAGTACCCAACTTTCACAGAGTTCTCAAGTAAAAACACATGCTCTTGTCTCTAAGACGCATGCTCATGTCTCATGTCTCTATAAATCACATAATCATATACTTTATATATATATGAAAACGCATTCATTATTCGATTAAAAACCAATAAAATCATATTCATAAAAATCTCATTTACATTTTGTAAAACGCAGGTGTTACTCACCTGTACTTGCCTCAGAATACTTCTTTTCCTCTTCTCTAGTTCCTCTTCCCGAGCTTCCTGGATGCAACATTCTAACTATGGAACGCAAGACTCCACTTTCCTCTGTTAGCTCGGTTGAACGCATCCCTACCCTTCAATGCAAGGTTGATAACGCAAAGCTGATTATTTTCACCAAGTGCATCCCGACTCTTCTTACTTTCCTTTCGGATTCGTCGCCCTCTCTTGGACGCAAGGTCCATCATGAGCGTGTCACCTAATCTTCTCTCTTGGCCGCATACTCCTACCACAGACATCCATGTTGCCTTTTTCTCTTTTCTCTCCAGAATTCTTCTTTGGGAGTCATCAGTCACTCCTTTTCCCTCAAAGTTCTATTTATAGGGAGCTTGCCATCCACCTTTTCCTCTCCTTTTGCCACTTGTTTGCCACATGTCATGCTGCATGCTTAATTAACCATGCATTAGCCCAAGTGTCACCTTGCATGAAACACTTAACATACTTTTAACACTTTCTACTGATAAGGTGTCAAATCTACCCATAGCCACCTAGCCTTATAAACTTATCTTATGCATCCAACATCTCCAACAGATAACCATTTATTCAACACAACGCCTTCATGCGTTCATTAAGTTTCCTTTAAAGTTTGAGTTTCACTACTCAGAAATCTCTTAGCCAACTATACTACTCTTTGACGCATAGAGATAATTCTGTTTTCACCGCGTAGGGACCTCAACGCATAACAACCTTACCAATGCATGGTAAGTCGAGTACGTTTCTTCCTCCGTCAACGCGGCGACTGCTTCAGCTCACACCACTATCCGTGATTTCACCTTTAACGCATAACCGCACTATTATAAACCAGTGTTTACATATGCCACTAGGCGTTAATGACAAACGTGCAATACTATGCGTTTATACTTCATCGCATCATACCATGCGTCCAACTCTCATATTCATAATGAATAAATCCTTCTCCAGTTCTTCCTCTATGCGTTGTCCTATTGCGTTTACCTTCATCCTGCGTCTATGACCATCTTTCTATCCTTGGACATTCCTTGATTATTCCCAAGGTTACTCTTTTAACCTTATCCTTACACTTACACTATTTCCCTTAAGATAGATTAGCATGCGTCCACCACATGCTCTAGTTTTATGTTTACTTTACAACCTTCTCCAACACTTGTGAACATCCCTTGTTATAAGTCTATGCGTTACTCAATTTGCGATAATATTCTATCTTTCCAAGACTTAAATCTCCTGCAACACTTCACAGCTTAAGTTTATTCCTTTCTTGCTTATTCGCTTCACTTCTATCCATTCTAGGTTTACTTCCATGCGTCCACCCTTACCATGCGCTACCTAGCCCTGACCATGCGTCCAACATGGTCGTTTACCTCTTTGCTCCATGAATTTTTCAACGCATTGTTTTCTTAAAAAGTAGGGTGTGACAGAGTTTATATTAGATTTCACTTTTTTGCTAGTGGTTTTCAGGTTAAAATGAGGAAAATTAGAAGAGAATACCAAAAGATTAAAACCGAGCCAGAATACAGTAAAAAGAGAAGAAAACCAACAATTTTTCCAAAACAGGGCACCAACGTGGTGCTATTTCTTGAGAGCAGGTCTGCCGCAACACAACAATAGCGTTGCGGCTCTGTCTTTCCATATTTGGCTATGTCGCGGCACTATAGACCAGCGCCACGGCGCCAGTTTCCTTAAATGAATTATTATGTATTTTTGGAATGTTTTTGGGCGGCCAACTCTATAAATTAGAGAGTTTCCCGCAGCCCTAATCATCAATCTACAGACCAAAAGAGACACAAGAAGGAAAGAATTGAGTGAGAGTTCATTAGAGAGCCTCAAAGAGTGAGTTAGCTGCAAGGAAGAGGAAAAGAGTTCAAGAGAGTAATGGTGCCATTTGAGTTCCGACATGAGAGCCAAGGAGATTGTGACAATGCTGCGTCAATTAAGAGCCTCTTTTCAATAGAGTTTTTCTTTCTTTACACTCTTTCTTTGTTTATATTGTTTGAACATGTCTATGAGTGGTTAAACTCTTTTGTTTTAGGGTTATGATGAATTGTTTATGAATTCATGTTGATATTGTAGACTTTCATGGTTTTGTTGGAATGATTATGCTTTTCATTGTTATTATGTTTAATTTTGTAAATGGCCATGAAAAACTTACAAAATAGTGAAACCATAATCTTAATTTTAATTTAAGATGAATAAAGATGCATCTAATCAACATGCCAATGTTTTTATGATTTATTTGATACGGAGAAATAATTGTTTTGATATAACTTTGATTTAAATTAATTTTTTTAAATGTTTTAATTTGATTCAAATTAGTCCAAATTAGTTTGAATTAGTTATAGAATGATCATCCAGGAGATAAGAAAATTATAACATTACATGATTTCAGGTCTGTTGTAGCGGCTTTTGTGAGGTATTGGAGTAGTTTTAAACTGTTAGGAGATATGTTGTAGAGGTTAACAAACTGCTAGCAGAGGTTGTGTTGAAAACATCTATTACATCAGTTTTAACAACTGCTAGTGTAAACCCTACTTTCATTTCTAAGTTTCTATCCTAAGAGTTGTATTTTTTATGTGAACTTAGACAAATTTTCCTTTGTTTAGATTGGAAGAGGCGTGGAAAGAAGGAGCTAAGGGTGGTGAGCTTGTGGACTTGGCCGTGGGAATGATGGTAAGCAAAAGGCTAGATGACAGTCAAGATGAGGAGTAGCCAAGAGCAATTTGGCATGTGTAGTCAGGTTATGTGTTGTAGGTGTGGCCAGCAAGGTGAGCAAATTTTTGCTTAGTGTTGGAAGCATGCGTTGAGACCTATTGAGTAGCCGAGTTGGTGTGTTGTTGCGGGCAGAAGGTGTAGAGATGAGTAGGCCAAGCGATGTGTCTCAAGGTGTCCTTGTGTGGGCTATGCATTGGTGTTACTTGATGGTGCAAAGTGGACTATGCCTTCCATGTTGAAGCAAGGGAGGCTATGCGTCCATAGGAGACTTGTTGGTGCCTGGAGAGCTATACGTCTTAGGGTGCTGATGAGAGGAAGTGTTGTGGTGTTTATCGGCCAAGGAGGTTGCGTGCAAGTTTTGGCCGAGAAAGGAAGCAAATAACCTCAATTGGTGAGCAACCATGCGAGGAAGGTTTGCTCTAAGGTGATGAGTCCATAACTTCTTTGTACTTTGGCAAATTTGGGAATTAAATATTAATTAAGTCTAATTAGGTTTCAAAATAAGGTTAATTGTTGTGTGAGCAAGATGGAGGTGGCAAGTTGAGGTTTTGCATGAATGTCCTATTAAGGCTATAAATAGAGTGTCCGGCGAAAGAAATGGGTTTGTGCAATTTACTTTTGCCATTTGAGAAGTTCTTCTACCAATTTGCTCTAAATTGAGTCTAGTTTTAAAGAGGGAGTTGCCAGAAGAAAGTTCATTGAGGAAAAAGCCGAATTGCATCAGAGATTCAAGATGGTTCATGTTGTTAAGTTCATTGAGGAAAAAGCCGAATTGCATCAGAGATTCAAGATGGTTCATGCTGTTGAGTAATCTGAAGTAGGATGGAAAGATTTTGGGATATCTGATGGAGGAAGAGGAGTTGGAAGCTAAAATTTGGAATTAAGTTAGTTAGCTTAATTATCTACAAGTTTGTAAGAAGAAATCAAGTGTAATTAGGTCTGAAAATATTATTTTTGGTAGCTAAAAGTGTAGGTAATGTTTGTGAGGTTGTCGGGTAGATTTGGTTAAGGAAGAAAAGGTTGTGCGTGCAAGCAAGGTAAGGTAGTGGCCGAAGGTAAGAACTCTATTGAGGTTAATTTTGGTGGTTTTGAGCACCAAGCAGGCAAGCTGGTAGGCCACTGACATTATGGATGTGTAGAATTGTGGGCCGAGATAAGTCTCTCTGGTGAGCAGGAGATGGCGTTATGCATGTGCAAGTGTTGAGCGAGACAAGTCTCGCTAGTCGCATCAATCTCACAGATCTCGCAAATTCATGCAAGTCTCGCAAGTCTCGCTAGTCTCTCTAGTTGCATTAGTCTCGCAGATCTCGCTAGTCTTGCTAGGTCTCGCTAGTACGCAGACAAGGCCTGCGACGCAAGCTAACGACAAGGGCTCGACGCGAGCATTGGGTATCGATGCCTAGTTGGCGTGCAACGCCGAGATGCACACACACCCTACTTTTGAGGTTATTTTGGTCTAGTCTGTGTGGGAGTTGCCGCCCACGGGGGTCCGATTGTGCGAGCAGTGCCAGGGTGTGCGAGATAAGGCTGTTGTGCGTATTTTGCCGCACATTGAGGTTGGGCAAGTTAGGTGAGCGTGCTGCAGGGCTGTTGGACACGCCTAGGAGAAATTTGCAACCTTTGATCAATTTTGATCATTTTTTATTGTGAGTAAGCCTTTTTGAGTTAATGATTTATTTTCTCAATATTTTTGGTATGCTCGATTTATTCTTTAAACATGAGTTTTCTAGCACAAGTTGAGTATATAAAAGCATAAGGTTCCTAATATGAATTTGAGCATGTTTTTACATGACTTTGATAATAAAGCATGATGTTTCATGGTGCTATATTTTATGCAAAGCATGTCGTTTGTAAATACTTTGAATCTCTAAGGCTTTGTTTAACTTGTGTTTATGAAGGATTTATTTATTATCAAATAATGCTTTATTTGTAAAAGGATAATAGATGGTCCTCAATGCCGAAGGACACGGAGAAGGCATATAGGCAGCCTAAATACTGTTTCATGGGACCCCAATACTAAAGAACATGAGAAGGTACATGGGCAGCCCAAGTTATGATTCCTATGTGTACATAGAGGGAAATTTGACGTTGTTGTGTTACAATTACTCCACACAGCTAAGGTTATTCGATGTTGCGTGTGTCCAGATTACTCCACCCCAACTAAGGTTGTTTTCAACGTTGAGTAGCATTGAGCTCTGCTTTGCCTCAACTAAGGAAAATCTTTCATGCATAAGCTAGTATGTCACACCCACCCCAAACTACCCTCTCATAGCCCAAGACGGAGTGTGAGGACAGCAGTCATCGACTTTCTATCGATTTCCACTTACAACTTACCTTACTTCTATTTCTACCCTTTCTAGGACGGTGATACCATTAACTCTTGACAAACCTTGACTTCGACCGACAACGAGAACTGTCATGCTACTTGAAAAATGGAAAACATATAAAAAGGGTGAGCTAACAGCACAGTGAGTAACGGTTTTGAAAACATCTTACTTTAACTGTAACACTGGTCATAATATAAACATTTCAAATTTCCATAAAATATAACAATTCAAATCATATTATAATATGCTCAAAAACCATTGCTAACTCATGCATATTTGTTTTAGAGTAAATCCTCAAAGATCTCATTCATTTCAAAATCATTTTTCCCTAGTTGAGGCGGAGCAATGTTCTACGCTTCTCAACATCGATTTTTCCTATCTGTGTGAAGTAATCTCAACACATCAGCGTCGTATATTTCTCTATGTGCACATAGGTTTTATATTTCGGGCCGCCCACAATGCCTTCTCCAAGTCCCTGAGCATTGGGGTCCCATTTCCATATTTATTTCCAGGTCACCCATCTGCCTTCTACGAGTCCCTCAGCAATGGGTACCTTTTTCCTATATCCCGACTACCCTTTGGCCTTCTCCAAGTCCCTGAGCCCTGAGTGCCTTTTCAAAGTTTTAGAAAATATGCTTTGAAAACATCATATCACACAACTAATAAGTTAACCTTTTCCAAATAAAAGCATATAATATCAAACAACATGCTTCCAGTGAAATCATGAAATCACATATTATCAATCACCATGCGTTTTATAAACTTGTAACAAATAACCAGCATACTCAAATGCTTTTCAAATTAAAACGCATGCACTACTCATTGAAAACTCATGAATGCATAATCCAAACCAATGATATTAATCACAAAGAACTCATTTATACTTTGAAAAACGTTAGTGTTACTCACATTATACTTGCTCAAGAATAGTTCTTCTTCCTTCCCGCTATTTTCTCTTTCTCGAGCTTCTTGGTCGCAACGTTCTAACTCTGGAACGCAAGGCTTTATATTCCTTTGTCATCTTTGTTGGACACAACCCTGTTCCTCAACGCAAGGTTGATAACTAACACAAGGTGCAGCCTAACTCTTCTTACTTCTCTTTTGGATGCGTCGACTTCTCTTGGACGCAAGGTCCAACTTGAACGCAGAGTCTATCTTTGGACGCGACGTTCACCTTGAATGTTGAGTTCGTCTTGAACGCAAGGCTGACCCCTTAGGCGCAAGACAACTTCTTTAACACAAGATGGCTAAGTTGTCAATAATATCTTCCCTCTTGGCCGCAGACTTCTACTACGGACGCAAGGATTCCTCCTTTCTGCCTTCTCTCTCCCCTTTTTCTCAAGAATTCTCACTTCCGAATCATCAGTCACTCCTTTTCCCTCTAGGTCCTATTTATAGCTTTGGAATAGAGGGCTTGTCATCCTACTTCTCCTCTCTTTTTGCCACTTGTTTGCCACATGTCACACTGCATGCTCAATTAGCTATGCATTTTTCCAAATGTCATCTTGCATGAAACACTCAATATGCCTTCTTACACCTCCTACCTATAAGATATTAAGTCTATATGAAGCCACCTAGCCCTTATAAGCTTATCTTATACGTCCAACATATTCCAAACTATTCATCCAACACTATGCCCCTATGCGTCCATTGAATTTCCTTTAAGGTTTTAGCTTCATTACTTTCTTTCCTTGCTTTCCGCCATAATACCTTTGAACTCGTTTTTCCACCGCATACTACTAGGCGTCAATGTCTCAAACGCACACTACTATGCGTTTATATCTTACTGCATTATACCATGCGTCCAACTTTCTTCCCTTATGTCAAGTCTCAACTACAAATCCTTCCCTTGTGTGATCACACATCCGACGATGTGATTTACCCTTGTTAACCAAATCCAACTCAAGACCTTCCTTTATGCATTTGTACTCTTTGCGTTCACCTTTACTTCGTTCTGCATCCATGATCTTCCTTCTATCCTTGAGGATTTTCCTTGGTTATCACTCTATGTGTTCTTGTACTTGTAATCCAAAATTATTCATTTAATCTTTTCCTTGTACTAAAATATTTCTCTGATGATAAGTTAGTATGTGTCCACCTCTTGCTCCAGTCTTTAAGCTTACTACTCAACCTTCTACTTTATCCAACACTCGAGAACATCCCTCGATAGTAGTCTATGCGTTACTCAGTATGCTATAGTATTCTTCCCCCGGTTCCTCCTTATGCATTTATCCTTCCTTTCCGAGACTTAGATCTTTTTCCAACACTCCACGACCTAACTTTATTCCTTTTGGCTTATGCGTTTTACCTTCGTCAATGCTTACATCTTCTTCATAATTACCTCCTATACGTTTCACTTCTTTCCCTTCAAGCTCTCGAGTTACTTCCTATGCATCCACCTTTACCATGCGTTACCTTGGTCTTGACCATGCGTCCAACATGGTCTCTTACTTATTTTCTTTATAGGCTCTTACAACGCATCGGTTTTAAAAAAAAAGTAGGGTGTGACATAGTATTTATGAGTTTCAACGATAAACTATTTGCTGTTTATTTACTGCTCTTCGACCAAGATTGTGTTGAATTTTTAAGTTAAGTATGGACTTTCAAACTTGCCTAGCTCATGGTTTTCATTGTTTTTCTATTTTCTAGGTAGCAAGCAAAACTATGGTGCTCAGCCTACACAACAAACTCATCTAGGCATAGTATCATGTATGCAATCGCCTGGTGATGGACTAATCGATCACATAGTATCATGTATGCGATCGCCTGGTGATGGATTAAGCAATCGCATAGTATCATGTATGTGATCGCCTAGTGATGGACTAATCCATTGCATAGTATCATGTATGCGATCGCCTGGTGATGGATTAAGCAAATCACATAGTATCATGTATGCGATCACCTAGTATAACATATGCGATCGCCTGGTGATGATTAAGCAATCGCCTAGTAGCATGTATGCGATCGCCTGGTGATGGATTACACAATCGCATAGTACCGTAACAAGCGATCGCATACATGATGTGTACGATATAGGAAGATAATCAACCATTTATTTAAAACTATATGATATAGGAAGAGAAACACTTACATTCTCTGTGTTTCTGATTCTAACCCACGATGTTGCTGAAACAAATACTGGACGAAGATGAAAAAAGCGATAGCCGCTGTAACTCTCAGAGAAAAATGGAAGAAGAAGTTAGTGATACTCGCAGAACTCAATGGAATAATGGAAGAATGTGTGAGAGCGACTGACCATTAGTACCCTTGCATTCAATTTTGTTGGTATAATGGTAGTTGACATTGAATGATTCTGGAAAATGCTGGTGATGAAGGCTTCGACATTCAATGCAATCAATTTCGGGGAGAGAGAAAGTTCTGGGCTCATTTAATTTATGGGATAAAATTGGTATTTCACGTGTCCAAAAGGTCACTTATGATAAAGTTTTCGGGAGTGGGTCATCCATAGATAAGTTTTCAGTTTTTGGGTCATTTCGTGCAATTTTCCATTGAGATTCTAACGACGGTGGACAAAAAGTTAACTTGAAGGAGATTTTAAATCTATTTCTCAAAACTGAGGGACTAAATGTAACACCCTGTCCCTGAAAACCTAAGTATTCATATAACTAGTAGGGATAAAAGGGATAAAAGTGTGTGGATTGGGGAACCTTTAAACGAAAAGTTAAGATTGTGCAATTACTGAATTATGGCCAATAAATTCTGTGCGTTGAGATGAATGGTATTAAGAAAAGAATAGACATATCTTGGAACATTAGGGTGATGCGTAGATGATTAAGCTCAAACGCATGGTATTTAATACTGAAGAGCTATCAACCAAGCTGTGAGATTAGGTTCTAACGGGGGCAAGTTGAGTGGGGTAAAGTACCATACGCTGATAATGTAAAGTGAAATAGAACCATCACGTAGGAAAAGTGCCTTTCGCTAGAAAGGTTGACAACGCGTCGGGGGGTGAAGCGAAGAAAAGTATTGCGTTGAGTGTTGTATAGAGCAATAGTGAATGAAGGTGAAGGAACAAGAATTGAGTATAGATTATGGCTATGCGTTGGAAAGCCTTGTATGGGAAGCTAGTGTAAAGAGAAGAAAGTAGACCGTTGCCATAGCCTTGATAGATGAGTCGTTATTTTGATAGGTATGTCAGGCGTTGAAATGTGTTATTATGTGTTCGGAGGTAAAGATGGAGTCTGACCAAGGGTTGTGTTCAACTTACGCTACATTGAGAAGGATGCCTTGAAGTGGAGAGTAGTTGAATGCGATAGGCTAAGGGTTAATAATTAATTGATAAGCCACAAAGTGGATAATAACTATGCGGTGAAGGTTTACTATAAAAGACCATAGTGCTGATCGGGAAGTTCTTTAGTGCAGCAAGTGCACAAGGGGTCGCTAAGCGTTAAAGTGCTATGAAATGTTAAACGTTAAAGGATTATTATATGCTAGTAGGACTTCAGCGATTAGTAGGGTCTTACTATGTGTTGAGAAAGTTATGTGGTGAGAAAATATTGGTTATTTAGTCATACGCTGAAGAACTTAATTTCATGATAATGGAAAATGTTATCACTATCTCAGGTAAACGCATAGGAAGAAGCTAAAAAAGAAAATGGTTAAGGAATAACCTTGGTATAAGATTCAAGGACGCATAGAGGGCAAAATCAAGGGACTTAAAGGAAGGTCATGAACGCGAAATGAAGCAAAGGTAAATGCAGGAGGGTAAACGCAGGAAGAAAGAATGTGACTTGGATGGGGTAGTCAAAGGTAAACCACATGGTCAGAAGAGTGCAATTGTACAAAGGAGGAAATGTAGCTGTGAACGAATGTAAGAAAGGGAGTTGAACGCATATAAATGCGATAAAAATTAATGTATGATGTTAAGCTGAAGTGCATAGTAGTATGCATTTAGCATTTGTACACTTAAATAAAAGAGAAATGGAATAAAGGTAGTAAAGCCGAGGGTAGTAAAAGGAAGCAAAGGAGTTGAATCTGGAAGATAGTTCCATGAACGCATGGGAGCAAGGAGTTGGTTGTGTAGTTATGTATTGGAACATAATGAACCCATAAGGTAAGTCTATAGGTCAGGTGGTTACACATGATTGTGACACCTCATTAAGTAGGAGGTGTTAGAAAGCATGATAAACATTTCATGCAAAGTGACACTTGGACTAATGCATGATTAATTAATCATGCAACATGACATGTGGCAAACAAGTGGCAGCAGAAGAGGAGAGGTAGAATGACAAGTTCTCTATAAATAGGGCCTTGAGGGAAAAGTAATGACTGATGATTCGGTGATAATAATCCTTGAGAGAAGGAAAGGAAGAGAGCTGAAAGAAGAAAACCTTGCGTTTGAAGGAGGAAGTCTGCGGCTAAAGAGGAAGACAACCTTGACACTTAAGTCCTTTGGTGTTAAGAAGTTGGCTTGCGCCGAGAAGGGTGAGCCTTGCGTTTAATCCGAATTCAATATAAAGGGGGAACGCCACGATGCGTTCAAGTTAGACCTTATGTCCAAAGAAGGTCGACGCATCCGAAAGAGTAAGAAGAGCTAGTCTGCACCTTACGTCTAAGGGCAGGGTTGCGTCCAACCGGTTACCAGAAATAGTTTGTGGGTTAGGAGTTCAAACCTTGCGTTCAAGAACTCAAGGAAGCAGAAATTTAAAGGGAAATCTCTTAAGTAATTGTGAGTGACTCTCTTCTTCTTTCAAAACTGAGCTTTGTTGAAATGTTCTTATGTGATATGGTTTTGTGATAATTGATTTCATGAAACGCATGATGTTTGATCATATTGTCTAAAAGGCATGTTTTATCTAATTGTTTTACTACATTGAAAGGCATGTTGCAAAAGGTAGTTTATCAAGAAACATCCTGTTTCCTATAAAATGTTTCATATGAATGATCTACTCAAACTGATCGATAAAATGTTTAAGAGGAGGCTCAGTGCTTATTTCCTTGAGAAGGCTCGTGAGTTTCCCCGGGACCCAATACTCAAGGACATGAGAAGGTACATAGGCAACCCGTCATATTCCTATGTGCACATAGAGGTTAATCTGGCTAGTGCATCGAGCTTGCTCTGCTTGAAGCCAGGGATGATTTCGACGTTGGGTGTGTTGAGCCTTGCTCCACCCCGACTAAGGATGTTTTCGACGTTGAGAGCGTTGAGTCTTACTCTGCCTCAACTAAGGGAAATATTTGAGAAACCCAACGAGTTTTTCATATAAATGTTTCTAAACGACTCTATTGATTTGGAACGATTTGATATAGTTCAAAAGAGATGTTGAAAATACGTTCCTGATGTATTGACGTATTTATCTTGTTTTATATGTATAAATGTAACATGCCCGTTTTTGATTAAAAGACAGTTTTACAAATCAGTCACTCATGGGGCTTTAGCTCACATTTTCCTATGTTTTATTTTATTTTCCAGGTAGCAAGCGAGTTCGGGATGCTTTGCCTATGCAAGAACCTCGTCTGGGCCGTCTTTGGTAAAGGAATGGTTGGTCAGTGAACCTCACAGAGGAGTCAAGGTTGCTGACTTCACATCTTCTTTCGGGTTATGGAGGATAATCCGGAAGGGAGTGTGACACTAAAAAGGTCCAAATTTAAAATTTATTGAGAGTATGTGGACTAAAATTAGATATTTGAAAGTATAAGAACTAAAATTAAATAAATTTTAAAATACGGGGACCAAAATGGTATTTTAAACTAAATAATAATAATAAACCCTAACAAATGATGAGTGTCAAGTGATATACTATTAAACATTGAGACAAAAAGAAGCTGGGTTTAATTTGATTTAAGGATTCCAAACGGTCTTTTCAATAGAAACCGAAAAAAAGACGAGCATTAAGCTGTGCCGCTGGAGGGAGATAGAAGAATGCAATGCTCCTGCGTTTCCTGGTCCTCAACTCTGAAACTCGGACCTTCCTTTCCCAAATCGAAGCTATCATCAATTAACCAAGCAGAGGCCATCGATTTTGCTGGAAGAATTTCTCTTCCTTCTCATGTGAAAGCCATCACCAGCACCTCCAACCCCTTCGTTAAGCACTGCGTCAAACTTCGCTTCAGTTCTTCTTATCGCCACTTCTATGGCTCCGTTCTTGTCGTCGGAGCTACTCCAATAAGGTTCTCTCTTAATAAGTTACTTTGCCCCCAATTTTTCTGGGTTCTGTTCATGATTGTCAGTTCCTGATTGAAATACCAAAGTAGTCTATGCGGGGTTTTATTTTTTGAATATTTTTTTGATTAAATTTCATTTGTTCTCGAGCAAGGGACTGTAGACCCTTGAATTTCCTTTGCAAATCTATCATATGGGTTAATAAATCAATTTTCTAACATGGATTTTTAGTACTTCGTCTCTCATGCTATTTTTCGTCCATACTATTTCTAATTGCCCATTTCAGTTTTGTGTCTGGTGTTTTGCTGGCGAATGCTTTGAAGAACTGAGTTCTTGGAATCAAGTCCTGTGTATAGCAATTTTGTGACTTAAAATTTTGGAAGCACCCTTAAGCTTCATCCAGTGTTGTATTTGCTTGTGACTATTCGCTAATTGATCTATGATGTAGTTTCTGTTCTTTGAACTTTGGAAAGTCGATGTTGATTTGGAAAATGATACATTGTTGGCGCTATGTAGAATCTGTGCTGTCCTGCAACAATTTCTGCATAAATTCTCTCTTCTGAAGTCATATTTTGTCTTTCTAGTTACTCCATTTAATCTATAGGTTACTCCCTCCATGGTTGGCAAGGAAGACAATCCTATTCCTCTGTTGTGTGGATGCTTACACATATTGCAGTTCATTTTTAGTTAGAATTGTTCAAAGTTTACGTGTGGTCTGCTGGTCTTCGTATATATCTACTCCAATCATTTCGTGATAGATTATTTATATTTATTCTAAGAACAGTATCTAGGATAAAATAATGTAATCTATATATCCTAGTTCACTGTTCTTGGAGCATGGCAAACTTCATGTAATGGTCTTCCCATGAGAAAATTTACCGACACTTTTCCATGAGATTAGCTCTCCCTCCCCTTAGGAGTTCTAATTCTGTCTTGTATCAGTTCATTTTTCTGAAGTGGTCATTCTTTGTGGTAAAATGTTTTGCTGGACTTCATTTGGTTTGTATGCACTGACATCTAATTTAAGTCTTTTACAGGGAAATTTGCCAGTTTCATGAGTCTCTGCATGGGATAACTTGTAAATTGGAGTGCCTACTTCTGCTAGATGACGTTGAGGTTCCTGATGGACTAGTTGATACAACATCTGTTCGCATTGTGCGGGTGAGCCCAACTGTGATGAAAAAGCTTTCTGGCATGCAATCAGTAGAATCTATTGATGCAATTGCCCTCATGAGAATACCTGCCAGTTTTTGTAGTGTAGATGGCAATGAAAAAGAAGTAGATTTTAAAAGATGTTTTCCATCTCCACATCGAATATTAGTCCTTGAGGGAATTCAGGTATTCTTTCATTTGGAGTTGAACGAAGTCTTGTGATTTGCTGCATCTAATTTTCCTGGCTCTAAGTTGTTGCAAAATACTATATAGTTATCATTTCGCCCACTTCATTCCATCCTTACTACTAAGATAATTTTTCTACCTTTTGCTGCCACTGGTCCACTGTGATATGTAACTGTGCACATTTACATCGTAATAGTTTTTCTAGACTCACCTATAAAGAGTGAATGAGCGGTGGTCCTCTTAACCTATGGTGCCTTGATGTTGACCTTTATGCTTAGTGTTTGATGTTATAAAGTATTTCTGATACATTTACCTATATTGATTCAATATCATGTTAATATGAGATTTACAAGTTCATCTTTGCTTGTTCCAGGACCCGGGCAATCTTGGCACATTAATCAGGTCTGCTTTGGCCTTCAAATGGGTAAGGAAAAGTTCCAACGATTATTATTATCCTTCATTCTTTAACCTTTTCCCCCTTAATATTGTGAGGGAAACCAAGCAGGGTATATCACACAGTGGTCTTTGGCCTTCTATTTCGACTAAAATTCTCAAGGGAGAAATTCGTTTGTCATGTTAATTTATTTTTATTTTATTTTATTATATTTTTGGAAAACACGCTCTATAGATTTAGATCTTCTCAATAAGTTTGAAGAACCCTTCTTTGAACTCCCAATGTCAAAGAATGCTGATAGAATATTTCACCTTTCTAGTTTGAAATTGTGATAGGCCTCCAATTGTAAAAGTGTATACACATCAGAATATGATGGGAGTAACAAAACGTGACAGAATGTTTGTTATTTGTGGGCCCTCTGGGAATATTGTTAGTTAGGGGACTTGCATGTGGAGGCATTTTATATATTGTTTTGCTGGGAGGGGAGGGGATCTTTTTGGTTATCATTTGTATTTGGGTACTCTTATGAGAAATGGGAGATACAGGGGAGCTCTTGTATCATCTCCACTGCTTTTGATAAATAAGATTGATGCTAAGGCCTATCAATTTCGGTATCAAAGCAGTCATTTCTAGAATGGTTAGGAAAAATGGAAGGAATAGTCATAACGTTGGAAGACAAAATGACGGAGATAGGTGTGGAGTAGTGGAAACTTGGCTGCAAATTGAATTCTTGATTCTCTGGAGTTGGCGAGAGGAGACCATGGATCTCCAATTTGCGTTGTTGTGGTAGGAGATGAAGGCAATCATGATCGAATGGAAGGCTGGATGAACTTGGAAAGTTGGTCGGCTTCTTTAGAGAGGATTGATAAGGGGAAGAAAGTGATGGAAGAAGAATTGATGAAGCCTACGATGGAAAAAGAATTGATAAAGCCTACGAGTGAAGGACCAGAGAAAGTTCTTTGGATAAGGAAGGAATTCATGCACATAGTAATTGTGGATGAGATGTTATCTTTGGGTGTGATACGGCCTAGTGCCAATCCTTGCTTGAGTCCTGTGTTGCTGGTACGGAAGAAGGATGGTGGATGTAGGTTTTGTGTTGACTATAAAGCTTTGAACAATGTCACTATTCTGGACAAATTTTCGATTCCACTCATTGAGGACCTTTTCGATGTGCTGAATGGAGTTGGTATGTTTTCTAAGATCGATTTGAAGTCTGGTTATCATCAAATAAGAATGCATCAGGGGGATATAGAAAGGACAGCATTTCGAACACATGAGGGACACTACAAATTTTTACTTATGCCGTTTTCCAAGCATTAATGAATTCCATTTTTAAACCATATTTATGAAGGTTTGTGCTTGTATTCTTCGGCGACACATTGGTATATAGTAAGAAATTAGAAGATCATTTGAAGCATTTGGAGATAGCAATGTTAGAATGGCTGATACCTAAATTAAGGAAGTTGGGGGATTTTTAGGTTTGACTAGTTACTATAGGCGTTTTGTCCATCACTATGGGAGGTTGATAGCCCCTCTCAGTTAGTTTAGGGTTTAGGGTTGACTAGTTACTATAGGAGTTAGTTACTGAAGGGTGGTAATTTTGTGTGGAATGAAGAGGCTTAGATGGCGTTTGAGAAGTTGAAGAATGCTATGGTGACGTTACATGTATTAGAATTACCTGGTTTTAATCAACCTTTTGAGGTTGAAACAAATGCTTCTGACCATGGCATTGGGGCAGTATTGACGCAACAAAGGAGACTGATTGCTTTCTATAGTCATACTCTATCTTTGCGAAGTTGTGCTAAACTAGTGTATGAGAGGGAACTAAGGTCAGTGGTAATGGTAGTGCAAAAATGTAGACCTTATTTGTTTGAATAGTCAGTGGTGAAGACTGATCAACAGGCATTGAAATTTTTGTTGGAACAGAGGGTCATACAACCACAACACCAGAAGTGGATAGTAAAGTTACTTGGATATGATTTTGAAGTGGTGTATTGTCCTGGTCAACAAAGTGGCAGATGCATTGTCACATGTTCCTCCTACTGTTCAGTTAGCTTATTTATCTGCTCCAACTTTGCTTGATGTAGTCGTGATAAAAGCTAAAGTGGAGAAGAATTTGAAGTTGGTGGAAGTGATCAACAAGCTTAAGAAGATGCTGATAGTGTACCTAAGTTCTCCTGGCAGCAAAGTACATTAAAGTACAAGGGTCGTTTGGTGTTATCAAAGTCCTCTACTTCAATACCTACTGTGTTACATACTTATCATGTTTCGGTGTTTGGCATACATTCGGGCTTTTTGAGAACTTATAAAAGGTTGACAGGGGAGCTTTATTGGGAAGGAATGAAAGGTGATGTGAAGAAATATGTGGAAGAATGCGTGGCCTGTCAAAGAAATAAGTCTTTAGCTCTGTCTCCGGCTGGTTTTCTGATGCCATTGGAGATTCCAGATAGGGTTTGGAGTGACATTTCAATGGATTTCATTGAAGGACTTCCTAAAGCAGGGGAATTTGATGTGATATTTTTCGTTGTTGATTATTTGAGTAAATACAACCACTTTATTTCTTTAAAACACCCTTTTACAGCCAAGTCGGTAGCAGAGGTGTTTATCAAGGAAATTGTATGTCTGCATGGGTATCCTAAGTCGATAGTATCTGAAGGTGATAAGGTATTTGTTAGCCATTTTTGGCGTGAACTCTTCTGTTTGGTAGGGACTCAGCTTAATCGAAGTTCGACATATCATCCTCAATCGAATGGTCAGACGAAGGTCGTTAACCGAAGTGTTGAAGCTTATTTACACTATTTCTGTGGTGGAAGGCCGAAGGAGTGGATTATGTGGCTACATGGGGGTGGGGGGGTATTGGTATAATACCACATTTCAGATTTCGATTGGAGTCACTCAATTCTAGGCTGTGTATGGCCGATTGCCACCTCCTTTGTTGTATTATGGTGATTCTTTGACTTCAAACTCAATGCTAGACCAATATCTGAGTTCCTTCATGTGGCCCTGTGTGTTTTGAAGGAGCATTTGCGAATGATACAAGAGAAGATGAAGAAGAATGTTGATTTGAAGTGTTGTGATGTGGAGTTTCAGGTGGATGATTGGGTGTTTTTGAAGATTCGACCCTATCGACAATCAACTTTACAATAGAGGAGGAATGTGAAGCTGTCTCCTAAGGTTTTTGAACCATATTGTGTAATCGAGAAGCTTGCTCTTGTAGCCTATAAATTGGAGTTACGTCCGACAACCGCCATTCATCCGATATTTCATGTTTCCTAGTTAAAGAAGGCTTTGGGACAACATCAAGAGGTATAGCCGATGCTACTGTATTTGTTTGAAACGCATGAATAGCTTACTAAACCAGCTGAAATATTTGGTTACAAGAAGAATCCTTCAACAAAAGTTTGGGAGGTTTTGGTGGGATGGAAAGGGTTGCCAAGTCATGAATAGGGTTGGCAATGGCCCCCCCCCCCCCCCCCCCCCGCCCCCGTGCGGGGAACTTACCCCCATCCCCGCCATTTGTAGGCGGGGACAAGGGCGGGGATTCCTCGTCGGGGAAACGGGGACCTATTCCCTGTTTCCCCTTCCACGGGAGAGAGCAAGAGCGAGAGTGTGAAAGAGAGCGAGTGATTGTGAGTGAGGAAAGGATGAGAGCGAGAGCGTGAGAGATACAATGATTTCGTGAGGAAAGGATGAGAGCGAGCGAGAGAGAGAGCGAGAGAGAGTGATTGTGAGCGAGAGTCAGTATATTTATATATATAAAAAATATATATTTCAGGTTGGGGTCGGGGAATCAGGGTCGAGGTGGGGATACCCTCCCCGTCCCCACCCTGTCCACAGACGGGGATCCAAATAAGGTTCTGGTTTGACCCCCATCCCTGGTAAAATCGAGGATTCTCCAACCCCGCGGGTTTTTTTTGCCAACCCTAGTCACAAAGGAACTATGGAAGATTTTCGATGATTTCAAACAACAATTTCCAGATTTTCGCCTCGAGGACAAGGTGATTCTTGAGGGGTAGAGTGATGTTAGATCACCAATTATATTGGCTAGGTGTTGTTACATACTCCAATGGTGTACTAGGACTATAGGATGTACTCACCTGGTGGTCTCCTTGACCTCCCCAACGAAAGTTGGGATGTCTTGCCATCCGGGGTTGTAAGTATTACCTCGTGGATCATATTTTCGTCCTCCTTGATAGCCAACATAATTCACCTCCTCCATGGGGATCGAGGGTTGAACTTGAGCATAGGCCATCTATTTCATGAAAACAGTTAAGTCAGTTATTTGAGAACGTAAATTTTTTACCTTTTGTTAGTCAGATGGGGTGATTCCATTTTCTCTTGTCCCAAATTGCTGTGAATTTTTTGCCATTCTAGAGATCAACTCCCTGGCTTCAGAAGGGGACTTATCAACAAGGGCACTACCAGCTGTGGCATCTATTGCGCTCCGGTCATGAGAGAGTAGTCTTGAGTAGAAGTATTTGGATCAGGAGTTGATCCGATATCTGATGGTTTGGAGAGTGCGCACAGAGCTGCTTGTATCCCTCCCAGTACTCGAATAATGTTTCCCCGACACTCTAGGCTATGCCATAAATCTCCTTTCTGATGCTATTTGCCTTTGATGCAAGGAAATATTTCTCGAAAAATAGCTTCTTCAACCCGTTCCATGTAGTAATTGAACCAAGGGCTCGTAATGGAGCCAATCTTTCGCATTTTCCTTCCGAGAAAAGGGAAATGCTCTCAGATTAATTAAACAATGCACTAAACTAAGGTAATCTAGCCAAGTTCATTAGCAATTGGATAGCCGGAATTACTAATTACTCCGATTCTTACCTTAATTGGATTCAACCTAACCCTAAGCTAGAGGAACCTACCTTAACCACTCATAATGTGGCAAGATGAGTCTTGGAGATGAAATAAATGAAAAATACAAAGATGTAAGTGTTGGGAGGAAGAAATTACAGAGAAATTGCTGTTGAAATCATCAAAATCGAACTTCATATGACCTAATTCGATTAAAAACAAATTTATAAGGGGAGAGCATCATTGCGCTCGGTTAGAGCATCGTTGCGCTCTGGGTAGAAGTCGTAGCGCATACCCAGAGTGTAGCAACGCTGCGCGCACGTGTCACTCGTCTGTCAAAGTTTGGAGCGTCGTTGTGCTCTCGCCAAATTTGCTCTCTGCCTTTGAGCGTAGAGTAGAGTATAGTTGCGCTCTGCTCTACGCTACTCTGTTCTACGCTGGCCCCAAGGGCATTTTCGTCATTTTCACGTTATTGAGCTCTGGGTGCTCGATTTCATTTCCGATAGCTCCAAATCAACTCCGAACGACCTGGAATACTCCGAGACACAAGATTTGCTCGAATTCCTACAAAATAGATATTTAAACCTATAAAATCCACGAATGAGCCCCAATTAAGCTAGGAAAAATAGTACTTTTATGGTGCTAAAACTATGTTAAAGAATGTGATCGTTTTTTAACTATGTGATGAACCGTTGCTTGTGTGTTTGCTGAAGTAATAGATCTCATATTCTTTTTTATGCATCTTTTTTATGGTGTTAACTTGTTTGGAGAAAATCTCGAGACATTTGAGCTTGTATCGATGTGTTCTAAAATTTGTTTTTAGGGTGTATCTTGCCAAATTGTTCCTTCTCAAAGAAATTAATTTATTATAGAAGATAGATTCAAAAACTTTTAGAACTCCATTTTCTCACAAGCTTTTACATTCTCTGGCATATATTCGGTTATGTCAAACAGAATGGTGTTTTTCTGCTTCCTGGGTGTTGTGATCCATTCAACGAAAAGGCACTCCGAGCCTCGCGAGGAGCATCTTTTCAGCTTCCAATAGTCTCTGGCACTTGGAGTCATCTTGAGGTTCTGAAAAATGAATTCCAAATGAAAATGCTGGCTGGCCATCCGGAAAGCAATGAACCGAAACCTATATCGGTCCTTTCGCAATCGTTTGCAAATTCTTTAAAAGATTTTCCGTTGTGCTTGGTTTTGGGTTGTGAAGGGAGTGGTCTGTCTGAGAAATCCTGGCAGGTTTGTGAGCTTTTGAGTATTCCAATGGCGGGTGGTTTCGAGTCCCTCAATGTCTCAGTTGCAGGAGGAATTTTCTTGTACATGCTACAGGCTGGAGAACATAAACATATTTGAAGTTCTTATTTTATTACATTCTTAGATTGATGGATAGGAAGGACATTAGTGTTATTCTTGCAAAAAATTGGAATTGTAGGATCTCAGTTGACACAAAGTTTTGTACAGTAGGCACAGTTCAAACAATCTGCATTTATGTTAAAGAAAACCACTCCAGTCAATGAGCTTCTTAGGCTTCTCTCTCTTACGTTAAAGACTGTCAACTAAAGCATCTTATGGGAAAACTTGACTTTAGCTAGAATTATTTCACACCAAGCAGACCTTTGTGTTTATCTTCCATGTCAACTAAAAATAAATAAATAAATAAATATAAATATAAATAAAGGTCCATTAAAAAAATTAGGGTCAGTTGCATGTATGATAATTTAAAATCTTAACTAATGACAAATCTAGCACAAGGAACAAACACCGTTGCAAATATGACAATTTTATTCCTAGCAAAATATACATATAAATATATTATATAATAGTACATAGAAGAAAAGGGACAGTTGCAAAAATATAAAAAAAAAAAAAAAGGTAAATTTAGCAATGGTTTTCTGATATCCAAATAAATATATTATAAAATAGTACATAGAAAAAAAGAGCAGTTACAAAAATATCAAAAAAAAAAAAAAAAGACAAAAGAAAAGAAAAATTGTAATTTTAGCAATGGTTTTCTGAAATTTACAAATATAGCAAAAAAAAAAAAAATGATTTCTGTTTTTTATTATTCCAGTTTTACTTAGTATTTGTATACTTTAGGTTTGTTGTATCGGTTGATTGAAATACTTAGAGTCTAGTAGGTGGGCTGGTTATAGAACTGATATACTAAATATACTATTTATTATACTGAAATTTATCGATCATTAAGTGTTCATACAGTTGTTATTATTCATGGGGAATTAATTTATGTCTTTATTCATTTGTTTTAGAGCAATAATGTTCTAGTATATCATCATCAACTTTCAATGGTTCAATTATATTTGTTGTAAAAGTGGAGGCAAGAATTGAGCTGCATTAGATCTTGTATCCTCCCAATTATAATATAATAATTTGAATACATTTGCGGTGAAAAAGAAGACAAGGGTTGAGTTGCATTAGATCTTATAACTTAGCATTATAATCTAATTCAAATACATTTGCTGTGAAAGAGTAAGCAAGAGTTGATACAATAGATCTTGTAACCAGCATTTATAATCCAACAATTCAAATACATTTGCGGTGAAAGGGGATGCAATAGTTGACCTGCATTAGATATTGTATACTAGCATTTATAATCTAATTATCTTACACTTGCTGTGAAAGAGAAGGCAAAAGCTGATCTGCATTTGATCTTGTGTCATAGAATTTATAATATCAAAATTCAAATACATTTTATGTAAAAGAGGAGACCTGTAATACCCTATCTTAAAACCTAGGAACTTATGATGGCTAGTAAGAAAAGAAAGACAAGAATAGTGGAGCTAAGATTATAAGTATGTGGAGTTAGGAAATTCTTAAGGTTGAAAAGTTATGTTTGCAGAATTGTTGAATTATTGGCCAAGGAATTCTATGCGTTGAGACGAATGGAAGGAGGAAGAGTGAATTGTAAGCTGAGGTTTTGGTTTACGAAGAAGACATTAAGAAGTTTGGAAAGAATTATGTTAAGTGATTTTGAATGGCAAGGTGATCTAAGGTGTCACACCCCAACTCGAACTACCCTTCCGTAGCCCGAAACGGAGCGTGAGGACAGCAGTCATCGACTTCCCTGATGATTCCCACTGTCAGCTTACCTTATTTCACTCATTTAAACATTCTTCCTAGGATGGTGAAATAATTATCTCTTGACAAACTTCGACTTCGACTGGCTACGGAAACTGTCATGCTACCTGAAAAATGGAAACATATAAAAAAATGAGCTAACAGCTCAGTGAGTAACAGTGTTTTTTTAATACCATTGTTAAATCTTGTATACTTATTTATGGGAAAATACTCAAAAATCTTATTCATCTTTAATCACTTTCCTTAGTTGAGCGAAGCAATGCTTTACACTTCTCAACGTCAATTTCATTTCATATCTTTTCCTTAGTTGAGGCGCTAACGCTACTCAACGTCGATTATCTTTAGCTGTGTGGAGTAGTCTCAACACAACAGCGTCGTATATATTCCTCTATGTGCACATAGGTATTATAACCCAGGCTGCCCATATGCCTCCTTTACTCCTTGAGCATTGGGGTCCTATTTCTATTTTTCGGCTATCCATTTGCCTTCCTCTAGTCATTGAGCTTTGGGTGCCATTTCTAAGAATTTATAAAATACACTATGCTCTAGTAACATCATCTAAGATCTAGCAGTATGCTTCTCAATGAAAATCTTGTGTTATCAACAGCATGCTTCTTACTAAATTCATTTCTAACAACCAGCATACTCATGTGCTTTTTATATATAAACGCATGCTCTCATTTCTAATAACCAGCATATTCATACACTTTTTTATATATAAACGCATGATCTCATTATGTTGAAAACCCATGAATGCATATTCAATAATACAAATCACAAGAACTTATTTATACTCTAAAAAAAAAAAAAACGTTGGTGTTACTCACCTTATATTTGCTCAAGAATAGTTCTTTCTTTCTTCCTTCTATTTCTCTTTCCCGAGCTCCTTGGACGCAAGGTCCCACTTGAACGCAAAGTCTATCTTTGGACGCGGCATTCATCTTGAACGTTGAGTTCGTCTTGAACGCAAGGCTAACCCCTTAGACGCAAGACTTCTTCTTTTACACAAGATGGCCGAGTTGTCAAGAATATCCTCTCTTGGCCGCAGACTTCTACTACGGACGCAAGGATTTCCTCCTTCTACCTTCTCTCTGCCCTTTCTCTCAAGAATTCAAAACTAAAGGGGCATCAGTCGCTCCTTTTTCCCTCAAGGTCCTATTTATAGCTTTGGAATAGAGGGCTTGTCATCTTACTTCTCCTCTCTTTTTGCCATTTGTTTGCCACATGTCACGCTGCATGCTTAACTAACCATGTATTTATCCAAGCGTCACCTTGCATGAAACACTCAACATGCATTCCAACACCTACTTTTAAGGTGTCAAGTTTATATGAAGCCACCTAGCCTTAATAAGCTTATCTTATGCGTCCAACATATTCCATTATACAAGCTATTCATCCAACATTAAGCCCCTATGCGTCCATTGAATTTCCTTTAAGATTTTAGCTTCATTACTTTCTTTCCCTATTCTCCGCGAAATTACCTTTGAATGCGTTTCTCTACTGCATACTACTAGGCGTCAATCTCAAACGCACACTACTATGCGTTTGTTCCTTACCGCATAATACCATGCGTCTGCCTTAACCACATACTATCATGCGTCTATCACTCTTTCCTTATATCCACATCTTAACTACAAATTCTTCCTTTATGCGTTTGCACTCTTTGCGTTTACCTTTATTTCGTTCTGCGTCCATGACTTTCCTCCTATCCTTGAGGTTTCCTTGATTATTCCTTTATGCATTTTTGTTCTGTATTCCAAGAGGTCATGCTTCCAACCTCTTCCTTATGTGAGCTATTTTCTCAACGATAAATCCTATCGTATATCCATCTCCAGCCTCCTTCCTTTAGGCTTACTTTTCAACCTTCTAACTTATCCAATTCAAAATCTTCCTTAATGGAAGTTATGCGTTTACCTTAAATTATCATAGCCTCTCTCCACGATTCTACCTTATGCATTTTATACTTCTTTTAGATTTCCTTTCAACGCATCACTACTTAACCTTAATCCTTACTCATACATCCTATTTAAACCAAGCTTACATCTCCTTCCTTGATTTCCTCCTATGCATTTCACCTTTATCATGCATTTCCTTTGTCTTGACCATGCGTCCAACATGGTCTTCTACTAGGTATGCGTCCAACTTAATTTATCTTCCAACTATACTTTTTTAAGTCTTCCCATCACCTAATGAGATTTCCTTTCTTTCCTTAGATCTTACTCCCAAGCTCAAGTCATGGTTGCGTTCTCCTGATCTGTTTATTCTACATAGTAGATTTCTTAACTTCAAAATTACTTTGATTCTATGATCCATAAATCACTCGCAACCTTTCAATCAAATCCTTCTAATTCAAACTTCATCTACGGCCTATATAAACTAACACTTGAGCACAAACCTCTCTTGTCCTACTTCTTTTCTTTATAGGCTCTTCAACGCATTGGTTTTAAAAGTAGATTGTGACATAAGGACTTAGGAAATCTTTCATGTCACACCCTACTTTTTAATAAACGATGCGTTGAAGAATTTATGAAGAAAAGAGGTAAAAGACCATGTTGGACGCATGGTCAGGGCTAGGTAGCGCATAGTAAGGGTGGACGCATGGAAGTAAACCGAGAATGGAAAGAAGTGAAGCGAATAAGCAAGAAAAGAATAAAGTTAAGTTGTGAAGTATTGAAGAAGGTTGTGAAGTAAAACATAAAAACTGGTGCATGTGGTGAACGCATGCTAATCTATCTTAAGAGATAGTTTAAGTGCAAGGAAAAGGATCAAAAGAATACCCTTGAGAGTAATCAAGGAATGTTCGAGGATAGGAAGATGGTCATGGACGCAGGATGAAGGTAAACGCGATAGGACCAACGCGTAGAGAAAGAGCTTGAGAAGGAGTTGTTATGAGCATAAGAAAGGAGTTGGACGCATGGTTCGAGGCGATGGGATACAGACACAGTATAGGGCGTTTGTCATTAACGCCTAGTAGCATTGTGTAAGCACTGGTTTATTATAGTGCGGTTATGCGTTGAGGGTGATCACGAAGGGTTGTGAACTGAAATAGTCGCCGCGTTGGCGGAGGAAGAAACGTACTTGGCTTACCATGCATTGGTAAGGTTGTTATGCGTTGAGGTCCCTACGCGTTGAAGACAAAGTTATCTTTATGCGTCAAAGAGTAGTATAGTTGGCTGAGAGTTTTCTGAGTAGTGAAGCTCAAACTTTAAAGGAAACTTAATGAACGCATGAGGGCGTTATGTTGAATAAATGATTATCTGTTGGAAATGTTGGACGCACAAGATAAGTAAGGCCAGGTGGCTATGTATAGATTTGACACCTTATTTGTAGGAGGTGTTAAAAGGCATGTTAAGTAAATCATGCAAGGTGACACTTGGACTAATGCATGCATGAAGCGTGACATGTGGCAAACAAGTGGCAAAAGGAGAAGAAAGGGGGATGGCAAGCTCCCTATAAATAGAACTTTGAGGGAAGGGGAGCGACTGATGACTCCCAAAGAAGAATTCTGGAGAGAAAAGAGAAGGCAACAAGGACGTCTGTGGTAGGAGTATGCGGCCAAGAAATAAGGTATTTGACAACTTTGTTATTTTATGTAAAGAAGTTGTCTGGTGTTAAAAGGGTCAGCTATGCGTTGAGGACAAACATAATGTCCACAGATTAGATGACACGCTCATGATGGACCTTGCGTCCAAGAGAGGGCGACGCATCCGAAAGGAAAGTAAGAAGAGTCGGGATGCACTTGGCGGAAATAATCAGCTTTGTATTACCAACCTTGCGTTGAAGGGTTTCAACCGAGTTGACAGAGGAAAGTGGAGCCTTGCGTTTCAGAGTTAGAACGTTGTGTTCAGAAAGCTCGGAAAGAGGAAATAAAGCATAGGAAGAAGAAGGATTCTTTGGCTAAGTACAGGTGAGTAACACCTGCGTTTTACAAAATATAAAAGAGATCTTAATGAATATGATTTTATGGGTTTTTAATAGAATAATGTATGCGTTTTCATATATATAAAGTATATGATTATGTGATTTATAGAGACATGAGCATGCGTCTTAGAGACAAGAGCATGCGTTTTACTTGAGAACTCTGAGAATGTTGGGTACTTGCTGTGTGTTATAAAAACGCATGATGAATGATTGATATTTGTTTTCATGACTTCTCTGAAAAACATGGTATTATATGGTTTCAAGAAATATTTGAAAGTAAACCTAATGAAAAGCATGCGGTTTTATATTAAAATGTGAAATTGAACTTAGCATGCTGATGAGATAAGATTTCGAAACGATAAACCCATGAGTTATTGATATAACGTTTACAAATATGTTTTGTGTTATATTAAACTTGTAAAGGCACCCGAGGCTCAGGGACATGGAGAAGGCCAAAGGGGTAGCCATTCTATTAAAATGGGACCCCAATGCTCAGGGACTCGTAGAAGGCATTGTGGGCGGCCTGGAATATAAAGGTACCCAATGCTCAGAGACTCGTAGAAGGCATATGGGTAACCTGGATATAGAAGTTGGACCCCAATGCTCAGGGACTCGTAGAAGGCATTGAGGGCAGCCCGAGTTTTAGTACCTATGTGCACATAGAGGTATATACGACGCTGATGTGTTGAGATTACTCCACACAGCTAGGGAAAATCGACGTTGAGTAGCGTTGAGCAGTGCTCCGCCTCAACTAAGGAAAAAGTATTTTATAAGAGTGAGGTTTTGAGAATTTTAGGTGTTTAATCTGAAACGGTCAAGCATGTTTTCACGATGATGTTTGAGTATAATTTAATATGTTTTGAAGTGATATGTTTTATGCGAGTTTGACTAGTTTTTCAGTTAAAATATATTGTTATCAGAAATCCGTTACTCACTGAGCCGTTAGCTCATTTTTTAAATGTTTTCCACTTTCAGGTAGCATGACAGTTCCTGTTGCCGATCGAAGTCGAGGTTTGTCAAGAGCAATTGGATGGGAAGGTTGACAGTGGGTTACGTGACAGGGTAGTCGGTAACTACTGTCTTCACATCTCTTCTTGGGTTATGGAGAATAATCCGGGAGGGGGTGTGACATTTCAAGTGTGTCAACTATGTTTGGGAAGTATTACTATGCGATGATAAGACTAGTTGGACACACAGTATTAGGAAAAGAATGGATTTTTCACTAAGAGTGAGAATCAAGGATTGAAGGCATAGTTGGGAATTAGTTATAAGTTAGATGTATTTTTGGAACATAATCAGGTTGACGCATAGATGGTAAAGCGTTAACGCATGGTATTTTATTTTGGAAGAAATTTGATATTGAAGATTGGAAAAGGAACACGAGAATTAGGAAGAAGAGGAAATCGCATGGCTCAGACTTGGTCTTGCAAATTAACAAGTTATGAGAATGGTTTTGGAGGATGTTAAGATAGAAAGATAAGAGAAGCTGTCACACCCTACTTTTTAAGAAAACGATGCGTTGAAGAATCTATGAAGAAATGAGGTAAAAGACCATGTTGGACGCATGATCAGGACTAGGTAACGCATGGTAAGGGTGGACGCATGGAAGTAAACCGAGAAGGGAAAGAAGTGAAACGCAAAAGAGAAATACGCATTGGCGATGGTAAGATGCTTAAACAAGAAAGGAATGAAGTTATGTTGTGAAGTGTTGAAAGAGATCTAAGTCTCGGAAAGATAGAATATTAAAGCAAATTGAGTAACGCATAGACTTATAGCAAGGAATGTTCACAAGTGTTAGAGAAGGTTGGGAAGTAAACATAAAAACTGGTGCATGTGGTGGACGCATGCTAATTTATCTTTAAGAGAAATAGTTTAAGTGCAAGGAAAGGTTAAAAGAATAACCTTGGGAATAATCAAGGAATGTCCAAGGATAGGAAGATGGTTGTGAATGCAGGATGAAGGAGGACGCAACAGGACCAACGCATAGAGGAAGAGCTTGAGAAGGAGTTGTTGTTATGGACATAAGGAAGAAGTTGGATGCATGGTATGATGCGATGAGGTACAACCGCATAGTGTTGCGCATTTGTCATTAACGCCTAGTGGCATTGAGTAAGCACTGGTTTATAATAGTACGGCTATGCGTTGAAAGTGATCTCGAATGGTTGTTGTGAGCTGAAGTGGTCGCCGCGTTGGCGGGGGAAGATACATACTTAGCTTACCATGCGTCGGTAAGGTTGTCATGCGTTGAGATCTCTATGCGTTAAAGACAGAGTTATCTCTATGCGTCAAAGAGTAGTATAGTTGGCTGAGAGTTAGAAAAGTGAGTAGTGAAGCTTAAACTTTAAAGGAAACTCAACGAACGCATGAGGGCGTTGTGTTGAGTGAATTGTTGTCTATTGTTGGACGCATAAGATAAGTTTATAAAGGCCAGGTGGCTTCGTGTAGATTTGACACTTTATCAATAGGAGGTGTTGAAGGCATGTTAAGTGTTTCATGCAAGGTGACACTTGGACTAATGCATGGCTAATTAAGCATGCAGCGTAACATGTGGCAAACAAGTAGCAAAAGGATAGAAGAACTTGGATGGCAAGCTCCCTATAAATAGAACTTTGAGGGAAAAGGAGCAACTGATGACTCTCAAAGAAGAATTCTGGAGAGAAAAAGAGAAGAAGAAGGCAGCAAGGACGTCCGTAGTAGGAGTATGCGGCCAAGAAATAAGGTATTTGACAACTTAGCTATTTTATGTAAAGAAGTTGTCTTGCGTTAAAAAGGGTCGGCTTTGCGTTGAGGACAAACATAATGTCCAAGGTGAACGCGGCGTCCAAAGTTAGGTGATGCGTTCAAGTTGGACCTTGCGTCCAAGTGAGGGTGACACATCCGAAAGAGAAGTAAGAAGAGTTGGGATGCACTTTGCGGAAGTAATCAACCTTGCGTCGAAGGGCAGAGTTTGCGGTAGTTATCAACCTTGCGTTGAAGGGCAGGGTTGCGTTCAACCGAGCTGGCAGAGGGAAATGGAGCTTTGCGTTATTGAGATTAGAATGCTGCGTCCAAGAAGCTCGGGAAGAGGAAATAGAGGAAAGGAAGAAGAAGTATTCTTTGGCAAGTACAGGTCAGTAACACCTGCGTTTTACAAAATATAAATGAGTTCTTTATGAATATAATTCTATGGGTTTTGAATAAAATAATGCATGCGTTTTCATATTTATAAAGCATACGAATATGTGATTTATAGAGACATGAGCATGCGTTTAGAGACATGAGCATGTGTTTTACTTGTAAACTTTGAGAATGCTGGATACTTGCTATGAGTTATAAAACGCATGGTGAAAGGTTGATACTTGTTTTCATGACTTTTCTAAAAAGCATGGTATTATATGATTTCAAGACAGATTTGAAAATAAACATTATGAAAAGCATGCGGTTTTATATTAAAACTGGAAATTGAATTTAGCATGCTGATGAGATGAGATTTGGAAACGGTAAATTCATGAGTTATTGATATAATGTTTTCAAAATATGTATTGTGTTATATCAAACTTGAAAAGCCACCCGAGGCTCAGGGACTTGGAGAAGGCCAAAGGGTAGCCGTTATATCAAAATGGGACCCCAATGCTCAGGGACTCGTAGAAGGCATTGTGGGCGGCCCAGAATATAAAGGTACCCAATGCTCAGGGACTCGTAGAAGACATATGGGTAATGTAAGCCCCGCACTTGACTTTGTGAGAAGGCAAGATAAGAAGAGATCAAGAGATGGGTGTTTGGTAGGATAGTTGGCTGAAATGTGTGTGGGGGCAGAAAAAAATGGCTAAGTATTAGCTACGCGGTGGTGGCATTATGCCTTGACTGAGGTAGTTTTGGCGTGGACGCAGAGATGAGGGAAGGCTATTAGACGTTGAGGCCATGAGGCGTTGAGGTCACGAGGCGTGGGGAGCCACTCTGCGTCGAAGGTTATTATGCGATGAACGCAATGAAAGCCACAAGGCGTTGAAAGTTGAAGGCCACGAGGTGTCGAGAATCAATCTGAGATGAAGGTCACTATGTGGTGAACGCTACCATGCGTTGAATGTGGGTATGTGTTGGTGCATAGAAGGTTGGCCGAAAGAACAATGCGTTCGTCAGCTATCCGGCGAGGGGGTTGGGAAATTGTAACATACAAAACCGAGACTGTGCGTTGCTGAAGCCAAGTACAGAAGGTATGCGTTGATTAGATTATTATATAGAGACGAAGTGGAGTTTAAGTCGGTGGTATATATATAAGTGGACCGAGAATTCAATTGTTTTAATCACATTTCAGAGCTCGAGTTGATTCCATTTTGAAGCTAAACAACGGAGGGAGGTAGAAGAAGGTGTTCATGTTGATTTTGAGTGGAATTCTCGTCGTTTCCGTGGAGGAAACTTGAGCTGGAGCGGAGGACTCAGCTGGTGTTACTTAATCAGAGTAACGTTCAGTTTTGAGGGAAGAACGAACTGAGGAAACGGTGGTTGGAGCCGAAATTCTGAGGTTAGTAAGGTTAACTCGATTTTTAGCAAGTTTCATGAAGGGTACTTGAGCTGAAGTTGAGTAAATGTGTGTTAAAGTCCAGGTAGAAGAGGTCGGAGCTGAATTGCCGGATGATTAGGAGCAATTCGGAGTTGCTGAAGGATATATCTTAAACGAAGAGGACATTCTATATGAGACTTTGAGGTAAGATGAAGGACTTATGTCTTTATAAGTTTGTAAAAGGAAGTAAGTTCTGAAATTGGCCAGAATGCAATGTTTAGCAGGTTAAAGAAAGAAGAGGAAAGAAAGAAGAAAAGCTGTTTTGCTACGGCGGAAGTATCGCTGAGAGGCGAGAGGCTGGGCAGCGAAGCAAGTGTCGCTGGTAACGCAAGAGAGACTTTGCGTCTCACAATTCTCGCTGAAGTCTTGCTGGGTGTCGCTCCTCAGGTAATCTCGCTAGTTTTGTTCAACTCGGTATCGATGGTGCAGTATAATGTAGAGTAGTTCCATTGGTAATTTCACCACAGAATGTGGAGTAACGATATTTGAGAGTGTTTTGAGGAAAAGAGAGTTTGAAGATGAAACGAGTATAGGATTTAATTATGTATATTTAATGAGTATAAAGAAAAAGAAGTTTAAGGAAAACTTAACGTGGAAAATGTGTATTTTCAGGCCAGGAAGAGCTCGGGAAGGCATATAATCCACTAAAGCTGAGACAAGTTGTGAGTGACTTTCTATCATATCTTGTGGTTACTTTTAGCATAATTATTTGGCAATGGATGAGTAGGAAGTTATGGTACGATGTAGTATTTGAAGTGATTATGTTGTGTTGGTAAAGATTAAAGGAAACCAGATATATTATCTAAATGTAATCATGGCTGAGGGACCTTATGGTGAAGGCCTAAGTTAGTATGTAACGTGATACTCAGTGCTGAGGGACCATGCGTGAAGGCGCTTGAGTAGTTAAGTGGAATGGATTTCAGAGCTGAGGGACCTTGAGTGAAAGCATGTGGAAATCCATCATATGTTAGCTCGTGCTGAGGGACCATGAGCGAAGGCACTTGAGCGGTGATTTGATTGGTTACCAGTGCTGAGGGACCTCGTGTGAAGGCACATGGTGATATTGACGTAGTTGAACTCAGTGCTGAGAGACGGAATGTGAAGGTACTTGATAGTATGCAAATCCGAGGAACATAATGTTTAGGCATTTTTATGTGATTAGAAATGAGAATTTGTACTGGAATGTGAAGGAGTTGAGTTGTGCTTCGTCACAACAAAGGTTAGATAATTTGCCATGGAATAGTATGGATGTTGGTATGGATGTGCTCTATAGTATAAGAGGTTTAGAGATTTTTGATATGCGATTTGTAGTGGTTACTATGGTTTATACTAGCTCATGATTGTTAGTAATGTCTGAATGAATTTAGTCACTCACTTGGCTTAAGGCTCACTTAATTTGTTTATTTGATTGTTGTTTCAGGTAGCGAGCGTGTCCGGGACGCCTAGCCTACAGAAAATCCTCGTCTGGGCCTACTTCGAAGCAGACCTCTGGGATAGTTGTAAATACTCAGTTTATGTCCATGTTTTGTAATGTTCATGTTCCATGGGAATGCTGGGAGGATCGTTTTGTATTACATATAGATATAGAATACTTGATGATAGCTTGATATATTCTCGCTTTGCTTAATAGTAAAGGTTTTTTTTTATTTGAGATTAGGCTGGCAATTAGTTTAATTTAAAAGATATTTATATGGTTTATGCTTTAGATATGGATTAGAGAGAGTACGGTTTCACACTCACTCCTAGGGATAAGGAGTATCTGGGAGGGGGTGTGACAATTTGGTATCAGAGCATAAGGTTTTGGGCTGTGAGGTCATGCATTGCAGATAGGAACATGTAGATAGTAAATTGATTGTATATAAATGTTATAGGAACATGCCCAGAGGTACCAGACGAGGTAGGAAGGAAGGCGCCGCGACATCGCACGCTACCGGATAGGAGAGACAGGCGTCTGAAGGAGAATCTAGTAATCCTCAGGCGAGTATTAATATGGAAGAACAACTTTTTAGGAGAATCGCACAGAGATTAGTAACCAGTATGGAAACAGTTCAGGGAGACCCTGAGAAAAAGTTTGGCATAGAACGATTTAAAGCGTTGGGTGCTCAAGTGTTTGAAGGCACCACAGATCCTGTGGAAGCTGAACCATGGTTAAATCAGGTAGAAAAATGTTTCAGAGTTATGCACTGTCCAGAAGACAGGAAACTTGACTTGGTCACGTTCATGCTCCAGAAAGGGGCTGAAGACTGGTGGCGATTGATAGAACACAGGGACACAGATGTGGGCTCTTTAACATGGGCAGATTTTAAGAAGTTATTCCAGGAGAAGTATTATCCTTAATCCTTTTGTGACGAGAAAAGGAAGGAATTCTTAAATTTAGTACAGGGAAGTATGTCCGTGGCGGAATATGAGAAGAAATTTAGGGAGCTTGCAAAATATGCTTTGGCATTGATAGCAGAGGAAGCTGATATGTCACACCCCCTCCCGGATTACCTACTTAACCTGAAAGGAGATGTGAAGACAATATACATCACCCCTCTTGTGACGCATATTGCCGCATCTTACATAACGTCCTGCACAAACATTTCATACGGATACATTCATAGAATTCAGCCATATTAACGCATGATCATAATATAATAATCCTTCCTGTACGTAGTACTCTTTATAACATACTCTCTCATAACCCACTTATAAACAACTAAATCTACATGCCACTAGTGTTAAGTTATTTACATGTACAACAACAAGAAAATAAACTATTTTTGGAAACTCGAAGCTTAAGCAGGGTGAGTTGGAGTAGGCAATGCACCAGGAACGTCCTTGGTACCTAGGAGGGAAAAGAAAACATCGAAAACGTGAGCTAAAAGCCCTGTGAGTGACTAATTTTGTAAAACTATCATTTGTTCAAAAACAGGCATGTTAAAATCATAATAACGCCATAAACGTAAACGTGATTCAAATAATCATTTCTGTAAAATAATAATTTCAACAATGTAAACAAATCACATATGTTCATGCCAAAATGATCGTGTACGAAAAACATTTCGTTCTCATAACTTTCCCTTAGTCAGGGCAGAGCAAGACTAAACGCACCCGACGTCGAAAACATCCTTAGCTGAGGCGGAGTAAAACTCAACGCATTCAACGTCGATAACAATCCTTAGTTGGGGTGGAGCAAGACTCAACACACCCAACGTCACAACCTCTATGTGCACATAGGAATATGGTGGGTTGCCCAAGTACCTTCTACGAGTCCTTCAGTACTGGGTCCCGGGGAAACTCACATGCCTTCTAGTGTCCTTCAGCATTGAGCCTCCTCTAAAACATTTTAGAAACCAGTATTATATGTAAATAGATCACATGAAAATCTTTCATGAAAATCAAATATATCCCGATAAACAACATTTCAAAACATGCCATTCAACATCTTATAGAAATGGATAAAACATGCCTTGTAAACAATATCATCAAACATCATGCTTTTCAAGAAAACAGTTCATCTCAAAGCCATATCAGATAAGCACTTGAAAAGTGCTTTCTATTCTCTCAAATTAAGGGAGTTTATATTAGATTTCACTTGTTTGCTTGTGATTTTCAAGTTAAAACGAGGAAAATTAGAAGAAACGACTAAAAGATCAAAACCGAGCAAGAATACGGTGAAAAAGAGTTGAAAAACTAAAAAAGGTCAATTTTGGGGATAGGGCCGCGGCGCTGAAACATCAACGCATAATTCTGGACGCAGAGTAGCATCGCGGCGCCGGGATGGCGCTGCCTCGACGCATCCTTGTTGTACGCATGACAGCGTCGCGGCGCTTTTTGTGTCGCGGCGCCAGCTTTCCTTAAATGAAAAATTTGTATTTTTGGAAAATTTTTGGGCAGCCGAACTCTATAAATTTGGGGGTTTCCAGCAGCCCAAATCATCCAGAAAAATCAAGGCAAAGCAAGGAAGTTGCAGACCTAAAGGGATACAAAAAGGAGAGAATTAAGTGAGGGTTTAAAGAGTGAGTTAGTTGCAAGGAAGAGGAAAAGAGTTCGAGATAGTCTTGGTGCCCTTCGAAGTCCGACGTGAGAGCCAAGGAGATCGTGACGGTGCTACCTTAATCAAGAGCCTCTTTTAAGTAGAGTTTCCCTTTCTTTACACTCTTTCTTTGTTTATTTTGCTTAAACATGTTGCTTCAAGCTATGAGTGGCTAAACTTTTTAGTTTTAGGGTTTTGATGAATTGTTTCTGAATTCATGTTAATTTCGTAGACTCATGGTTTCGTTGGAATGATTATTCTTTTCATTGTTATTGTGTTTAATTCTTGTGAATTGGCCATCTTCACATGTTAGGTTAGATGTATGATTGAGAGATTGTATGTTTAACTTGATCTATAACAATGAATTGTTGTTAATCTATCACGAGAGTAGTTAGGTTGACAATAAAGTTGCTAAAGACTATTTTTAATGCCATGTAATTTTGTGTTGGTTTTAAGAGATTAATAATCAATCGAGTTGCATGAGAAAGGGTTGTTTTTGAGAGAAAATAACTTGGAATTAAGTTTCTAGACTTAGGCATATGAATTGCAATAAAATCCATGAAATCTATAATATTGCATGATGAAATAAACAAGGATTCATTACCCTAGAACTCTCTTTGACTCTTGTGTTTCTCCCTTTGATACTTTCCTTATTTGATTTGCATTTTTTCCATAACTTATGATATTCAATTTCAATCCTCAAATAAAATTGATTCAATTCTAGAATAGCTAAGTAATTTAACCTTCCCAATTGGATCTCCAGTGGAACGATATTCGGACTTAACCGTTTTATTTTATAACTTGACCCGTACACTTGCGGTTAACACTAAAAGTGCGCATCAATATCTCATAAGAAAAACCAAACTAAACATTTTCAATAAATTTCGTTTTCAAAGAAAGAAAAGTGTCACTCACAACTTGTCCTTAGGCCCTGAGCGGATTATATGCCTTTCCAAGCTCTTCTTGGCCTGTAAATACACATTCCTCACGCTTCCTTAACTTCCTTTACATGATCATTAAATGTGCATACTTAAACTCAAATCATGATTCACCACCGAGACTCCCTTTCTTTCCTGAAGTATACATAATAAGCGAGATTCTATGTCACTAGCGAGATTACCAACGATATTTCACCTTACTAGCGAGTTTACTAACGAAATTACATAACAGGTCACGGCACTAGCGACACTAGCATAAGCGAGACCAGCGAGACTACCTGAGGAGCGATACCGAGCGAGAGCCAGCGAGATTTGTGAGAGAAAAACCTTCTTTGCACGACCAGTGAGACTAGTGTCGCTACTCACGCTCCAATTCCTCAGCGTTACCTGCTTCCAAACAACACCCGACAGCAGAGTTTCCTCCTTTCCTGTTTGTTCTCACTTCTGTCAATTCAAAGTCATATTTCCAGCCAAATTTAGAACTTCTTTTCTTCTATAAACTTGTAGAGAAACATGTTGTCTAGCTTACCTCAATCTTCCGTAGCTTAACTCGTTCTGGTTCGTCAGATATTGCAAGTTTTCTCCGTGCTACTCCAGATTGCACAGAAAATTCGTATCAGTAACTTCCAGCTAAACGTTTGCATGTTTCCAATCCATTTCAACTCAAGTATCCTTCATAACAATTGTTCAAAATTGAGTTAACTTACTAACCTTAAAATTTCAACCCAAAATGTAATCTCTTCAGCTCGATATTCACCAAACACCAGACCTGGTTCGAGCTGTGCGACAGCAGATGAAGCTTCTGTTTCAGCTTCAATTTTACCATGAAATCGTCCAAAACCTTGGACGAAATTACCCTAGGACTCTTCTTAAACCTCTCCACAATTTGCAGCTGAAAAATAGCATAGAATTGAGTTTGGAAATGAGTAGAAAGAAGTCTGCAACATTTTCCTTTCAACAAAAACTATAACCGAGTTCTCCATCCTTATCTTCTTTTTTTCTTTTTTCTTTTTTTCTTTTTCTTCTCTTTCTTTTTTTTTTTTTTTTTTTTTTTAATTTCCTCTTTGTCTTCTTTCCCTTTTGGTTTCCTCTTCCTTTTTTTCTTTTTTTTTTCCTACAAAATAAGATTATTAATATTGATTCGCTTAAAGCTTTTGAACGTGCTTACCAATTAGGTGCTTACAATTCATTACCCCCTTTTGAGAATTTCGTCCTCGAAATTCAGGTTAAGTCACTCCGTAAAGAGATGAGGGTATTTAATTTTCATTTGATCTTCACTTTCCCACGTTGCCTCTTCCGCTTTGTGATTTCTCAACAAAACTTTAACAAGTGGTATCGTTTTTGTTCTCAGAACTTGTTCCTTTCGATCAAGAATTTGCACAGGTTCCTCTTCATAAGATAAATCTTCATTTACCTGAATAGGTTGAGCTTCTAAAACATGTGTAGGATCTGGAATGTACTTCCTTAGTAGAGAAACATGAAATACATCATGTATTTTAGACAATTCCATGGGTAACGCCAACCGATAAGCCGACGGTCCTATGCGTTCCAGAATCTCATAAGGCCCAATGTATCTCGGACTCAACTTCCGTTTCCTTCCAAATCTCAAAATTCCTTTCCATGGAGATAACTTCAAGAAGATCTTATCACTGACTTCAAATTCTAAATCTCGACGCCTCTTATCAGCATAGCTTTTCTGTCGATCTTGTGCCATCTTCAACCTTTCTCTTACTTCCTCCCAACATATAGGAGTTCTGCAACGTCTGCCATACAATGCCTCATAGGGTGCCATTCCAATACTAGAATGGTAACTATTATTATACGAAAACTCCATCAAAGATAGATAAGTATCCCAGCTTCCTTTAAATTGCAATACACAAGCACACAACATATCCTCTAGAGTCTGAATCGTTCTTTTTGATTGTCCATCAGTTTGAGGATGAAAGGCTGTACTAAACTTAAGTTTAGTTCCCAA
The DNA here is from genome assembly GCA_030954485.1 of Citrullus mucosospermus. Classification (NCBI taxonomy): domain Eukaryota; kingdom Viridiplantae; phylum Streptophyta; class Magnoliopsida; order Cucurbitales; family Cucurbitaceae; genus Citrullus; species Citrullus mucosospermus. The sequence goes on from CM062064.1 coordinate 14,388,627, forward strand.
GGCTTGCTATAAACTCGGCCAGAACTTGATGTGAATCTCGGATTTCTATAAAAAATAATAGACACAGGAGCTCTATATTGACTTACTAGTGGATTATAAGCCTCCCCGAGCTCTTCCTGGCCTGAAAACACATATTCCTCATGTTTAGTTTCTATAATCTCCCTTTTTCTTTAACACACAATAATAGCGTTACTCTTTAGAAAATTAAAAGCTGCCAGCGTTACTCATCACACACTATTGTACTAGCGACACTGCGTTGAATGAAACCAGCGAGACTACCTGAGGAGCGACACCCAGCGATACTCTAGCGAGAATCGTGAGACGCAAAGCCTATCTTGCGTTGCAGCGATACTTGCTTCGTTGCCCTGTCTCTCGCTCTCTCAGCGATATTACCGCTGCAGCAGAACCGTTTTCAACCTGCTAAACATTTCGTTTCGGTCAATTTCAGAACTTTCTTCCTTCTACAAACTTGTTAAGGTACAGGTCCTTCATCTTACCTCCAAATTTCATGAAGAACATCCTCTCCGTTTAGGATATATCCTTCAACAACTCCGAGTTACCCCTAATCGTCCGGCAATTCAACTCTAATCTCTTCTTCCTAAGTTTGACACACATTTATACAATTTCAGCTCAAGCATCCTTCATGAAACTTGCTAAAAATCGAGTTAACTTACTAACCTCAAAGTTTCAGCCCTAACCACCGTTTCTTCAATTTGTTCTTCCTCCAAAACCAAGCATCACTCTGAGGGAGTAACACCAGCTGAATCCTCTGCCAAACTCAAGTTTCTTCCACGGTTACGATGAGATTTCCACTTCAAATCAGCATGAATATCTTCTTTTACCTCCTTCCGATGTTTCGCTTTGGTATAGACCCAGCTCGAGCTCTGAAATGCAATCGGAACAATTGAATTCTCAATCCACTTATATATATACCACCGACTTATCCTCCATTTCAACACTATACTATAATCTGTTCAACACATACCTTCTATGTTCAGCTTCAGCAACGCACACAGCCTTTGATGGTGTTTCTTTTCAAAACTCTCTCGCCAAATGGTTAGCAAACGCATTACTTTCTCTCGGCCAACCCTCTTTGTCCAATGCATACCCACCTTCGATGCATGGTAGCGTTCACCGCATAATAGCCTCATCGCAAATCAGCTCCCAACTCCTCGTGGCCATACTTCCAACGGCACACTGCCTTCAATGCGTTTGTTGCATGATAATCTTCGGTACAAGGTGATTCTCCACGCCTTATGTCCTCAACGCATCGTGGCTTCAACGCATAATAGTCTTCCCTCACCTTTGCGTTTACACCAAAACTGTTTCCATCAAAACATGTTGCCATCAACGCATAGTTGATACTTAGTCATTTTTCCGCCCCAATCACAGTCCAGCCAACTACTCTTACCCAATCATGCATCTCTCGGCTCCCTTCTTACCTTGCGTTCTCACAAAATTAGATACGGGGCTTACAGGTGCTGTCACAAGTCTATTTTTTAATTTTTGGAAACTTTGCTCACATTCTTCATTCCATTCAAATTTAGTTCCCTTCTTAGTCAAACGAGTCAATGGTAATGCTATCTTGGAAAAACCCTGTACAAATCGTCGATAATAGCCTTGGAGTCCCAGAAAACTATGAACCTCCGTTACTGTCCTTGGCTGTTCCCATCTGGTAATTGCCTCGGTCTTTTGAGGATCTACTCCAACTCATGCAACAGTAACAATATGTCCCAGAAACATTACTCGTTCCAGCCAAAACTCGCATTTGTTGAATTTTGCATACAATCTCTTTTCTCTCAAAGTCTGTAATACAATTCTAAGATGTCCTACATGTTCTTCCTTACTTCTAGAATACACTGGAATATCATCAATAAATACAATCACAAACTGATCCAAGTAGGATGGAAAATATTATTCATCAAGTCCATAAACATTGCTGGAGCATTTGTCAGACCAAAAGGCATCACGAGGAATTCATAGTGTCCATACCTCGTTCTAAAAGCTGTCTTCGGTACATCTGTCTCTCTGACCTTTAACTGATGATATCCCAATCTTAGGTCTATCTTTGAAAACACCGATGCCCCTCTAAGCTGATCCAACAAATCATCAATACGAGGCAAGGGATATTTGTTGCGTATAGTGACCTTATTTAACTGACGATAAACAACACACAGTCTCAGAGTACCGTCCTTTTTCTTCATAAATAACACTGGTGCACCCCACGGAGATACACTCGGTCTGATGTACCCTTTATCTATTAGTTCATGTAACTGCACCTTCAACTCTTTCAGTTCTGATGGTGCCATACGGTATGGTGCTTGCGAAATGGGTGTTGTTCCAAGAACTAGATCAATAATGAACTCCACTTCTCTATCTGGTTGTAATCCTGGCAGCTCTTCAGGGAACACATCAAGAAATTCATTCACCACAGGAATATCCTCTGGTCTTAACTTACCGGCTTGTGTATCAACCACGTAAGCAAGGTATGCTGAACAACCTTTGCTTAACAACTTCCTAGCTTTAACTGTAGATATTACACAAGTAGGAAGGAATTTCCTATCACCCTTGAAAATAACTTCTTTTCCTTTGAATCCTCTAAATACGACTTCCTTCTAGAAACAATCCACGGTGGCTCGATATTTGGATAAGAAATCCATTCCAAATATCACATCAAACTCCCGAATATCTAAGGGTATCAAGTTGGCTATCATAGTCACGCCATCAATTTCAATCAAACAGTCTTTATACACTTTGATAGCCACAAACACATCACCAATAGGGGTATAAACAAACAGTTCCTCGGGCAAAGATTCTAATGTATTATTTATATTCACAGCAAACATTTTAGCAATAAAAGAATGAGTAGCACCAGGGTCTATCAAAACATGAGCAGGAGTATGACATATAGAAAGTGTACCAGTAACCACATTAGGAGCATCTTCAGCCTCTTGTTGAGTCATTGCAAAGATTTTTCCTTGCTGTTTTGGTCGCCCTGTAGCTCCCTTCTGTCTTGATCCACTAGTTCCCTCATCAGCAATTCCTGCAGGTCGTTGTGGTTGACTGGCGGTAAATGAACCAATTCTATATTCAGCTTTAAATTCTTGCATCAACTGAGGACATTCTCGTTTATAGTGACCTGCTTGTCCGCAATGATAACATACATTGCCCTTACACTGTCCCCAATGATACTTCCCACAGTTGGGACATAATGGTTTCCTTGAGGAACTAGCTGTGGACTCTCCAGGTTGTCCACTTCAAGAACCTTCCACTGTTTGAGCTGGACCAGTAGAACTCCTTGGTTCTTGCTTCCGTGTACCCCCTCCAGTACCTCCCTTGCAAGTACCCTGTCCACTCAATTTGGTCTTGAAATTTCCTCCACTAAATACACCTGGTACAAATCTCCTACCTGATTGTCCTTGAGTAGTACTAGAGGTGTGGATTGTCCGTCTACCTCTAGCTGATTCTCGTACCGTCCTCCTTTCCATTAGACTCCTTTCAACTCGCATAGTTGCTTCTACGAGTTTGGAGAAATCTGTCCATCAGCATTAGCAGTCACAGGAGTACGTATCTCCTCCCGTAAACCTTCTTCAAATCTCTTGCACCTGTCAATCTCATCTGCAACAATCGTCATGGCATACTTAGACAGTTCTGTATATTTCTTTTCATATTCCGCCACTGACATGGATTCTTGTACTAACCTCAGAAACTCATTCCGTTTTGCATCTCGGCATGATCTTGGACAATATTTTTCTTGGAATGCCTTATTAAACTCATTCCAGCCTATTTCTCCTGTATCCTCTTTCCTGCTCTCTACAATTCTTCCACCAATCTTCTGCTCCTTTTTGGAGCAAAAACACTGCCAATTCCACTTTTCTATCATTGGGGCATCTCATCACATGATAGCATTTCTCAAGTAGATTCAACCATGCCTCCGCTTCTATAGGATCAACAGGGCCTTCAAAAGTAGTGGCACCAATAGCCTTCAATCTTTCTATACTGTATTTCTTTTCTGGATCTGCTTCCACTGATCCAATGCTTGCAGCCAATCTTTCAGCAATTCAAGTAAATATATGCTCCTCGACATTGACCCCAACTTGAGGATGACTAGATTCACCCTCTGACATATCTCCACGGTCTCTAGTAGCTTGAGGAGTTCCGATAGCTGATTGCCTTACTCGCCTGCTTCGAGGTGGCATGTTTTTCCTATAGGACAACACAATGTTACAATCGGCTAAACATTTACATGTTCCTACACTACAATGCATGATCCTATTCCCAAGACTCTTTTTGCTCTGATACCAACTTGTCACACCCCCTCCCGGATTACCTACTTAACCTGAAAGGAGATGTGAAGACAATATACATCACCCCTCTTGTGACGCATATTGCCCCATCTTACATAACTTCCTGCACAAACATTTCATATGGATACATTCATAGAATTCAGCCATATTAACGCATGATCATAATATAATAATCCTTCCTGTATCCAGTACCCTTTATAACATACTCTCTCATAACCCACTTATAAACAACTAAATCTACATGCCACCAGTATTAAGTTATTTACATGTACAACAACAAGAAAATAAACTATTTTTGGAAACTCGAAGCTTAAGCAGGGCGAGTTGGAGTAGGCAATGCACCAGGAACGTCCTTGCTACCGTGGAGGAAAAGAAAACATCGAAAACGTGAGCTAAAAGCTCCGTGAGTGACTAATTTTGTAAAACTATCATTTGTTCAAAAAAAGGCATGTTAAATTCATAATAACGCCATAAACGTAAACGTGATTCAAATAATCATTTCTGTAAAATAATAATTTCAACAATGTAAACAAATCACATATGTTCATGCCAAAATGATCGTATAAGAAAAACACTTCGTTCTCATAACTTTCCCTTAGTCAGGGCGGAGCAAGACTCAACGCACCCGACGTCGAAAACATCCTTAGCTGAGGCGGAGTAAAACTCAACGCACTCAACGTTGATAACAATCCTTAGTTGGGGTGGAGCAAGACTCAACACACCCAACGTCACAACCTCTATGTGCACATAAGAATATGGCAAGTTGCCCAAGTACCTTCTATGAGTCCTTCAGTACTGGGTCTCGGGGAAACTCACATGCCTTCTCATGTCCTTCAGCATTGAGCCTCCTCTAAAAAATTTTAGAAACCAGTATTATACGTAAATAGATCACATGAAAATCTTTCATGAAAATCAAATATATCACGATAAACAACATTTCAAAACATGTCATTCAACATCTTATAGAAATGGATAAAACATGCCTTGTGAACAATATCATCAAACATCATGCTTTTCAAGAAAACAGTACATCTCAAAGCCATATCTCATAAGAAAAACCAAACTAAACATTTTCAATAAATTTCATTTTCAAAGAAAGAAAAGTGTCACTCACAACTTGTCCTTAGGCCTTGAGCGGATTATATGCCTTTCCGAGTTCTTCTTGGCCTGTAAATACACATTCGTCACGTTACGTTTTTCTTAACTTCCTTTACATGATCATTAAATGTGCATACTTAAACTCAAATCATGATTCACCACCGAGACTCCCTTTATTTCCTAAAGTATACATAATAAGCGAGATTCTATGTCACTAGCGAGATTACCAACGAGATTTCACCTTACAAGCGAGTTTACTGACGAAATTACACAACAGGTCACGGCACTAGCGACACTAGCATAAGCGAGACCAGCGAGACTACCTGAGGAGCGATACCGAGCGAGAGCCAGCGAGATTTGTGAGAGAAAAACCTTCTTTGCACGACCAGTGATGAGCACTTTTAGTGTTAACCGCAAGTGTACGGGTCAAGTTATAATATAAAACGGTTAAGTCCGAATATCGTTCAATTGGAGATCCAATTGGGAAGGTTTAAGTTACTTAGCTATTCTAGAATTGAATCAATTTTATTTGAGGATTGAAATTGAATATTGTAAGTTATGGAAAAATAAAAATCAAATAAGGAAAATATCAATGGGAGAAACACAAGAGTCAAAGAGAGTTCTAGGGTAATGAATCCTTGTTTATTTCATCATGCAATATTATAGATTTCATGGATTTTATTGTAGTTCATATGCCTAAGCCTAGAAACTTAATTCCAAGTTATTTTCTCTCAAAAACAACCCTTTCTCATGCAACTTGATTGATTATTAATCTCTTAAAACCAACACAAAATTATATGGCATTAAAAATAGTCTTTAGCAACTTTTATTATCAACCTAACTACTCTCGTGATAGATTAACAATAATTCATTGTTATAGATCAAGTTAAACATACAATCTCTCAATCATACATCTAACCTAACATGTGAAGATGGCCAATCCACAAGAATTAAACACAATAACAATGAAAAGCATAATCATTCCAACAAAACCATGAGTCTATAAAATTAACATGAATTCATAAACAATTCATCAAAACCCTAAAACTAAATAGTTTAGCCACTCATAGTTTGAAGCAACATGTTTAAGCAAAATAAACAAAGAAAGAGTGTAAAGAAAGGGAAACTCTACTGAAAAGAGGCTCTCGATTGAGGTAGCACCATCACGATCTCCTTGGTTCTCACGTCGGACTTCGAAGGGCACCAAGACTATCTCGAACTCTTTTCCTCTTCCTTGCAACTAACTCACTCTTTGAACCCTCACTTAATTCTCAATTTTTTGTATCTCTTTAGGTTTGCAACTTCCTTGCTTTGCCTGGATCTTTCTTGATGAATTGGACTGCTGGAAACCCCCAAATTTATAGAGTTTGGCTGCCCAAAAATTTCCAAAAATATAGATTTTTCAATTAAGGAAAGCTGGCGCCGCGGCGCTAGGGCTGCATATGGAAAAAGATTGCTCTCGGGTTTTAGCGCGGCGGCAGCGCCGTCCAAGCGTCGCAGCGCTAAAATGCGTTTCAGAAATATTGTTCTCGGGTTTTAGCGCCACGACGCTGTCATGCGTTTAAACGAGGATGCATCGAGGCATCGCCATCCCGGCGCCGCAATGCTACTCTGCGTCCAGAACTATGCGTTGAGGTTTCAGCACTGCAGTAGCGCTGTCCCGACGCCGCAGCGCTATCCCCAAAATTCGCCCTTTTTGTTTTTTCAACTCTTTTTCGCTGTATTCTTGTTTGGTTTTGATCTTTTAGTCGTTTCTTCTAATTTTCCTCGTTTTAACTTGAAAATCACTAGCAAACAAGTGAAATCTAATATAAACTCCCTTAATTTGAGAGAATAGAAAGCACTTTTTAAGTGCTTATCAACCAGCGAGACTAGTGTCGCTACTCACTCTCCAATTCCTCATCGTTACCTGCTTCCAAACGACACCCGACAGCAGAGTTTCCTCCTTTCGTGTTTGTTCTCACTTCTGTCAATTCAAAGTCATATTTCCAGCCAAATTTAGAACTTCTTTTCTTCTATAAACTTGTAGAGAAACATGTTGTCTAGCTTACCTCAAACTTCCGTATCTTAACTCGTTCTGGTTCGTCAGATATTGCAAGTTTTCTCCGCGCTACTCCAGATTGCACAGAAAATTCGTATCAGTAACTTCCAGCTAAACGTTTGCATGTTTCCAATCCATTTCAACTCAAGTATCCTTCATAACAGTTGTTCAAAATTGAGTTAACTTACTAACCTTAAAATTTCAACCCAAAATGTAATCTCTTCAGCTCGATATTCACCAAACACCAGACCTGGTTCGAGCTGTGCGACAGCAGATGAAGCTTCTGTTTCAGCTTCAGTTTTACCATGAAATCGTCCAAAACCTTGGACGAAATTGCCCTAGGACTCTTCTTAAACCTCTCCACAATGTGCAGCTGAAAAATAGCATAGAATTGAGTTTGGAAATGAGTAGAAAGAAGTCTGCAACATTTTCCTTTCAAACAAAAACTATAACCGACTTCTCCATCCTTATCTTCTTTTTTTCTTTTTTCTTTTTTTCTTTTTCTTCTCTTTCTTCTTCTTTTTTTTTTTTTTTAATTCCCTCTTTGTCTTCTTTCCCTTTTGGTTTCCTCTTCCTTTTTTTTCTTTTTTTTTTTCCTATAAAATAAGATTATTAATATTGATTCGCTTAAAGCTTTTGAACGTGCTTACCAATTAGGTGCTTACATGATAAGTACAAGTGATTCGAAGAGGGCTTGCGCAGTGAAATCCGAACCCCAGTGACAGCTAGCACAGAGTGGACAGATTTTGTAAAATTAGTAGAAGCAGCCATGAGAATAGAAAAGAGTATAGCGAGAGCAGGAGTTGATGGTGGCGGAACTAGGACTTGGCAGACTTACAGTTCATCTCGGGTGCAGACTCACCAAGGTGAAGGACGCCGTTTTACACCAGGAGTCTCTAGTAAGGGCAGGTTTAAAGCTCGGTCTAGTGGTTCGCACTTTCTAGGAGGATCACAAAGGGGAAACACATAGAGAGGACGAGGGAGGTTTCCTTAGGCATCTGCAACTACAGGACGGTCGCAGTACAGTCAACCTAGTGAATCTGTTGCCAGCTCAGCGCGGAAACCGTATTGCACTTCTTGTGGTAACACCCATTGGGGACAGTGTTTTGTAGGGCCTGATGTTTGTTACAACTGTGGACAACGAGGACATTTTAAAAGAGACTGTCCTCAACCTAAGAAAGGAAGGGAAACAGAGTAGAAAACAGTAGTACAGACAGCGAATCAGTCTAGACAGGAAATGGGTGCTGGAGAAGGGACCAATGGAGGTTGACAGAGAAGTAATACAGGTAGACCAAGACAGCAGGGACAGGTGTTTGCTGTGACACAACAGGAGGCCGAGGCGACACCGGATGTAGTCACGGGTATGCTTACTATTTGCTCTAAAACTGCACATGTGTTAATAGATTCGGGGGCTACCCACTCATTTGTGTCTTGTAAATTTGCTGCACATATAAATAGAGGATTAGAACCTTTGTCTGAAGCATTGCTAGTATGTACCCCTACTAGGGAAACCATTGTTATAAAACATGCTTATTTCGAGTGTGAAATTGTGATTGATGGTGTGATATGGTTGACTGATTTACTACCTCTAGTATTATTGGAGTTTGATGTACTTCTTGGCATGGATTTTTTATCAAAATACCATGCGAAAGTTGATTGCTTTAAGAAGGAAGTGTGGTTGACAAAGTCCGATGGGGTTGAGGTAGTGTTTAAGGAAAGGAGGCGGATTCTTCCTACTTGTATAATTTCTGCAGTAAAAGCCAGAAAGTTATTGAGTAAAGGCTGTGAAGCATATTTAGCTTATGTAACAGAAGCTAAGGCAGAGAAACTAAAACCGGAGGATGTATCGGTAGTACGGGAGTTCCTTGATGTTTTCCTTAAGGAACTGTTGGGTTTACCACCTGATAGGGAGGTGGAGTTTACCATTGATTTAGTTTTTGGAACAACCCCTATTTCGCAGGTACCATACCGTATGGCACCATCGGAACTGAAGGAGTTAAAGGTGCAGTTGCAAGAGCTAGTGGATAAGGGGTACATTAGACCCAGTGTGTCCTCGTGGGGCGCACTAGTGCTTTTCGTGAAGAAAAAGGACAGAACTATGAGATTGTGTATTGATTACCGCCAATTAAATAAGGTAACCATACGCAACAAATATCCTTTGCCCCGTATTGATGATTTGTTTGATCAGCTTAGAGGGGCATCAGTATTTTCAAAGATAGACCTAAGATCGGGATATCATCAGTTGAAGGTCAGAGAAACAGATGTTCCAAAAACGACTTTTAGAACGAGGTACGAACATTATGAATTCCTCGTGATGTCTTTTGGTCTAACAAATGCCCCAGCTGTATTTATGGACTTGATGAATAGGATTTTCCATCCTTATCTAGATTAGTTTGTGATTGTATTTATTGATGATATTTTAGTGTATTCTAGAAACAGGGAAGAACATGAGCAACATCTTAGAATTGTTTTGCAGACGTTGAGAGAAAAGAGATTATATGCAAAATTTAGCAAATGCGAGTTTTGGTTGGAACAGGTGATGTTCTTGGGACATATCGTCTCCGCTGCAGGAGTGTGTGTGGATCCTTAGAAGACTGAGGCGATTACTAGGTGGGAACAGCCAAAGACAGTGTCGGAGGTACGTAGTTTTCTGGGACTTGCAGGATACTATCGACGTTTTGTGCAGGGATTTTCTAAGATAGCGCTACCATTGACCCATTTAACTAAGAAAAGTACTAAATTTGAGTGGAATGACGAATGTGAATGAAGTTTTCAATAGCTAAAGAATAGATTGGTATCCGCACCTATTTTGGCACTTCCAGAGTCAGGAGAGGAGTTCAAGGTGTATTGTGATGCCTCTCGACAGGGGTTGGGTTGTGTATTAATGCAAGGAGGCAGAGTTATAGCTTATGCCTCTAGACAGTTGAGGCCACATGAAGTTAACTACGCTATTCATGACTTGGAATTGGCTGCAGTGGTGTTGGCACTAAAGATATGGCGGCATTATCTGTATGGAGAGAAAAGCCATATCTATATGGACCAGAAAAGCTTAAAATATATCTTTGATCAGAAAGAACTCAACATGAGACAAAGGAGGTGGTTAGAGTTGATCAAAGATTATGATTGTACCATAAATTATCATCCAGGAAAAGCAAATGTGGTAGCCGATGCTTTAAGTAGGAAGTCTCAGAGTGGAGTAAGTTTATTGAATGCAATCAGGGTCATTTTGCTCAGGGAGTTAAGGTTTGGTGTAGCTAGCTTGAAAGTAACTTGAACAGGAGCATTATTAGCACATTTCCAGTTGAGACCTAAACTGGTAGATGAAGTTGTAAGGAAACAAATGACTAATCCTGTAATTAATAAATTAATAGAAGAGGTGGAATCTCAGCAGAGAACGGACTTTGAGCTCAGACCTGATGGTGTACTATTGAAACAACGTAGGATATGTGTACCAAAAGATGAGGAAGTTAAACAGGTGATACTGGAAGAGGCTCATAGTTCGGCGTATGCTATGCATCTGGGCAGTACCAAGATGTACAGAACACTAAGGAAATTTTATTGGTGGCAAGGTATGAAAAGAGAAATAGCAGAATTTGTAGCGAAATGTTTAATTTGTTAGCAGGTTAAGCCTGAACGGCAAAAGCCAGCAGGATTATTGAACCCACTCCCTATTCTCGAGTGGAAATGGGAGCACATTACCATGGACTTCCTGTTTGGATTACCAAGGACATCAGCAGGTGTCAATGGAATCTGGGTGATTGTTGACAGGTTAACAAAAACATGGTTTTTACCAGTTAAAACGACTTACACTTTAGACAGGTTAGCTCAACTTTACGTGGACAGAATCGTGAGTCAGTTTGGCGTACCTGTAACGGTAACATCAGATAGAGATCCTAGATTTACTTCCAAGTTCTGGGAAAGTTTGCAAAAAGCATTAGGAACTAAGCTGCAATTCAGTACTGCTTTTCATCCTCAGACCGACGGGCAATCAGAAAGAACCATCCAGACTTTGGAAGATATGTTAAGAACTTGTGCATTACAATTTCACGGTAGTTGGGATGTGCATTTACCTTTGATGGAATTTGCTTATAATAACAGTTATCAAGCAAGTATTGGAATGGCTCCATATGAAGCACTTTATGGTGGACCGTGCAGAACCCCAGTTTGTTGGGGAGAAGTTGGTGAAAGGAAGCTAGTTGGACCGGAAATTGTGCACACTACGATAGAAAAGGTAGAACTGATTAAAGCTAGTCTTAAAGCAACCAAGGACCGTCAAAGAGTTATGCTGACAACAGAAGAAAAGATCTTGAATTTGAGATTGGAGATAAGGTGTTTTTGAAGTTATCACCGTGGAAGAGAATTCTGAGATTTGGTAAGAAAGGGAAATTGAGTCCCAGATATATTGGACCCTATGAGATATTAGAAAGAGTTGGGTCGATGGCTTATAGGTTAGCTTTACCTGTTGAAATGTCAAGAATACATAATGTATTCCATGTATCAGTGTTGAGGAAATATGTCTTTGATGCTACTCATGTGCTACCGGCGCAACCAGTAGAGCTTAGCGAAGATTTGAGTTATGAAGAAAAGCCTGTTCGGATATTAGATGAAAAAGAACAAGTTTTAAGAAACAAAGTGATACCATTGGTTAAAGTCCTATGGAGAAATCACGGGATAGAGGAAGCAACATGGGAGCCGAAGAAGCAAATGATGGAACAGTATCCAAACTTATTTGTTTTGGACTAGATTGCTTACTGATTTCGGGGACGAAATCTTTGTAAGGAGGTGGTAATTGTAAGCCTCGCACTTGACTTTGTGAGAAGGCAAGATAAGAAGAGATCAAGAGATGGGCGTTTGGTAGGATAGTTGGCTGAAATGTGTGTGGGGGCAGAAAAAAATGGCTAAGTATTAGCTACGCGGTGGTGGCATTATGCCTTGACTGAGGTAGTTTTGGCGTGGACGCAAAGATGAGGGAAGGCTATTAGACATTGAGGCCATGAGGCGTTGAGGTCACGAGGCGTGGGGAGCCACTCTGCGTCGAAGGTTATTATGCGATGAACGCAATGAAAGCCACAAGGCGTTGAAAGTTGAAGGCCACGAGGCGTCGAGAATCAATCTGCGATGAAGGTCACTATGCGGTGAACGCTACCATGCGTTGAATGTGGGTATGCGTTGGTGCATAGAAGGTTGGCTGAAAGAACAATCCGTTCGTCAGCTATCCGGTGAGGGGGTTGGGAAATTGTAACATACAAAACCGAGGTTGTGCGTTGCTGAAGCCAAGTACAGAAGGTATGCGTTGATTAGATTATTATATAGAGACGAAGTGGAGTTTAAGTCGGTGGTATATATATAAGTGGACCGAGAATTCAATTGTTTTGATCACATTTCAGAGCTCGAGTTGATTCCATTTCGAAGCTAAACAACGGAGGGAGGTAGAAGAAGGTGTTCATGTTGATTTGGAGTGGAATTCTCGTCATTTCCATGGAGGAAACTTGAGCTGGAGCGGAGGACTCAGCTGGTGTTACTTAATCAGAGTAACGTTCAGTTTTGAGGGAAGAATGAACTGAGGAAACGGTGGTTGGAGCCGAAATTCTGAGGTTAGTAAGGTTAACTCGATTTTTAGCAAGTTTCATGAAGGGTACTTGAGCTGAAGTTGAGTAAATGTGTGTTAAAGTCCAGTTAGAAGAGGTCAGAGCTGAATTGCCGGATGATTAAGAGCAATTCGAAGTTGTTGAAGGATATATCTTAAACGAAGAGGACATTCTATATGAGACTTTGAGGTAAGATGAAGGACTTATGTCTTTATAAGTTTGTAAAAGGAAGTAAGTTCTGAAATTTGCCAGAATGCGATGTTTAGCAGGTTAAATGAAGAAGAGAAAAGAAAGAAGAAAAGTTGTTCTGCTACGGCGGAAGTATCGCTGAGAGAGCGAGAGACTGGGCAGCGAAGCAAGTGTCGCTGGTAACGTAAAAGGGACTTTGCGTCTCACAATTCTCGCTGAAGTCTCGCTGGGTGTCGCTCCTCAGTAATCTTGCTAGTTTTGTTGAACCCGGTATCGATGGTGCAGTATAATATAGAGTAGTTCCGTTGGTAATTTCACCACAGAATGTGGAGTAACGATATTTGCGAGTGTTTTGAGGAAAAGAGAGTTTGAAGATGAAACGAGCATAGGATTTAATTATGTATATTTAATGAGTATAAAGAAAAAGAAGTCTAAGGACAACTTAACGTGGAAAATGTGTATTTTCAGGCCAGGAAGAGCTCGGGAAGGCATATAATCCACTAGAGCCGAGACAAGTTGTGAGTGACTTTCTATCAAATATTGTGGTTACTTTTAGCATAATTATTTGGCAATGGATGAGTAGGAAGTTATGGTACGATGTAGTATTTGAAGTGATTATGTTGTGTTGGTAAAGATTAAAGGAAACTAGATATATTATCTAAATGTAATCATGGCTGAGGGACCTTATGGTGAAGGCCTAAGTTAGTATGTAACGTGATACTCAGTGCTGAGGGACCATGCGTGAAGGCGCTTGAGTAGTTAAGTGGAATGGATTTCAGAGCTGAGGGACCTTGAGTGAAAGCATGTGGAAATCCATCATATGTTAGCTCGTGCTGAGGGACCATGAGCGAAGGCACTTGAGCGGTGATTTGATTGGTTACCAGTGCTGAGGGACCTCGTGTGAAGGCACATGGTGATATTGACGTAGTTGAACTCAGTGCTGAGAGACGGAATGTGAAGGTACTTGATAGTATCCAAATCCGAGGAACATAATGTTTAGGCATTTTTATGTGATTAGAAATGAGAATTTGTACTGGAATGTGAAGGAGTTGTGAGTTGTGCTTCGTCACAGCAAAGGTTAGATAATTTGCCATGGAATAGTATGGATGTTGGTATAGATGTGCTCTTTAGTATAAGAGGTTTAGAGATTTCTGATATGCGATTTGTAGTGGTTACTATGGTTTATACTAGCTCATGATTGTTAGTAATGTCTGAATGAATTTAGTCACTCACTGGGCTTAAGGCTTACTCAATTTGTTTGTTTGATTGTTGTTTCAGGTAGTGAGCGTGTCCGGGACGCCTAGCCTACAGAAAATCCTCGTCTGGGCCTACATCGAAGTAGACCTCTGGGATAGTTGTAAATACTCAGTTTATGTCCATGTTTCGTAATGTACATGTTCCATTGGAGTGCTGGGAGGATCGTTTTGTATTACATATATATATAGAATACTTGATGATAGCTTGATATATTCTCGCATGGCTTAATAGTAAAGGTGTTTTTTATTTGAGATTAAGCTGGCAATTAGTTTAATTTAAAAGATATTTATATGGTTTATGCTTTAGATATGGACTAGAGAGAGTACGGTTTCACACTCACTCCTAGGGATAAGGAGTATCTGGGAGGGGGTGTGACAGGTAACCTGGATATAAAAATGGGACCCCAATGCTCAGGGACTCGTAGAAGGCATTGAGGGCAGCCCGAGTTCTAGTACCTATGTGCACATAGAGGTATATGCGACGCTGATGTGTTGAGATTACTCCACACAGCTAAGGAAAATCGACGTTGAATAGCGTTGAGCATTGCTCCCCCTCAACTAAGGAAAAAGTATTTTATAAGAATGAGATTTTTTTTAGTATTTATTCTGAAACGGTCAAGCATGTTTTCGCAAGGGTGTTTGAGTATAATTTAATATGATTTGAAGTGATATATTTTATGCGAGTTTGACCAGTTTTACAGTTAAAATATATTGTTTTCAGAAAACCGTTACTCACTGAGCTATTAGCTCACCCTTTTTAAATGTTTTTCATTTTCAGGTAGCATGACAGTTCCGTTGCCGATTGAAGTCGAGGTTTGTCAAGAGCATGTGGATGGTGAGGTTGACAGTGGGTTACGTGACAGGGTAGTCGGTAACTGCTGTCTTCATATCTCTTTTCGGGTTATGGAGGATAATCCGGGAGGGGGTGTGACAGAAGCCGAAGAACCTCAAAGCGTGAGCAGCATGCGTTGAATCTTTATTATGCGTTAGTAAGGATTTTGGTCTTGGTAAAGAAGTCTTTGGGTATATCATAGCAAATGCAGATAAGGTCATCAAGTGTTCAGTGTAGCTATGCTTCAAGGGTTGCTATGCGTTGAGAGTGGCTACCATGGGTTGTTAAGGCTATGTGTTAAGGAGCTTAACTCTATGTTAAAATGGAAATGTAACCTTGATTTCGGGTAAACACATAGGTAGTAGTTAAGGAAGGAAATGTAGCTTTGGCGAATGTAGGACATATAAGCAAAAAGGAATAAAGTTAAGTCATGGAGTGTTGGAAAGAGATCTAAGTCTTAGAAAGGAAGGATAAACGCATAAGGAGAAACCAGGGGAAGAATACTATAGTAAATTGAGTAACGCATAGACTTCTATCAAGGGATGTTCTCGAGTGTTGGATAAAGTAGAAGGTTGAGAAGTAAGCTTAAAGACTGGAGCAAGAGGTGAACGCATACTAATTTATCATAAGAGAAATAGTTAAGTGCAAGGAAAAGGTTAAAGGAATAACCTTGGGATATAACTCAAGGACGCATAGAATAGGAGGAAGGTCATGGACGCAGAACGAAGTAAGGGTAAACGCAAGAGTACAAACGCATAAAGGAAGGTCTTGAGTTGGATTTGGTTGTCAAGGGTAAACCACATCGTCGGATGTGTGATTTTACAAGAGAAGGACTTGTAGCTAAGAATGGACATAAAGAAAGAGAATTGGACGCATGGTATTATGCGGTAAGGTACAAACGCATAGTAGTATGTGTTTGAGACATGGACGCCTAGTAGTATGCGGTGGAGAAATGGGGTTAAAGGTAGTAAAGCTGAAAGTAAGGAAAGGGAGTAAAGAAGCTAAAACCTGGAAGAGGATTATATGAACGCATAGGGAACACTATGTTGGATGAATAGTTGTATGTTGGAGTAAGTTGGACGCATATGATGAGTTGGTAAAGGTTGCATGGGTTCAGATGAGTTGGTAAAGGTTGCATGGTTTCATCTGGACTTAACACCTCATAAGGAGAAGGTGTCGAGATTGCGTGTTGAATAAGTCATGCAGCGTGACAGGTGGCAAATAAGTGGCAAACAGAGAAGAGAAGTGAGATGGAAAGCACTTTATTCCAAAGCTATAAATAGGACCCTGAGGGAAGAGGAGCAAGAAGAAGGGTCCAAAAAGTCGGAGCTTCGGAGTGGAAGTAGGAAAAGCTATCTCCCTGCGTTCAAGTTGGACTTTGCATTTAAGTTGGACCCTGCGTCTAGGAGAGGTTGACGCATCAAAAAGGGAAGCAAGAAGAGTTACTCACTCTGCGTCAGCTGTCTGACCTTGCGTTCAAGGAACAAGGTTGCGTCCAACTGAGCTGCCAGAAAGGGGAACAGCTACCTTGCAGTTTAGAGCCTCAAGCGTTGCGTTCAAGGAGCTCGGGAAAGCAGAATTTGAAGGAAAAAGAGGAAATTCCTTAAGCGTTTTGTGAGTGACACTTTCTTTTCTTTGAAAATGGTTTATTAGAAATGTTGTTCTGGTTTTCTTATGAGCTGTGATTTGATGATAAAGTGTATAATCAAAAAGCATGATGAATGTTTATATTATTTACGAGGCATGTTATCTGTTTTCATTAAAAAGTTGAAATACTTGTTATACATTTGTGAGAGATCATTTCACTATGAATTGATTATGAGAAAAATGGTTTCTAAATGTTTTTGAGGAGGCTCAATGCTTAAAGGCATGTGGGTTTCCCTGGGACCCAGTACTGAGGGACATGGAGAAGATACTTGGGCAACCCGCCATATTCCTATGTGCACATAGAGGTTGTCACATTGGGTGTCTTGAGTCTTGCTCCACCGCAACTAAGGTTGTTTTCGTTGTTGAGTGCGTTGAGTTTTGCTCCGCCTCAACTAAGGTTGTTTTCGACGTTGAGTGTGTTGAGTCTTGCTACACCTCAACTAAGGTTTTTTTCGACGTTGGGTGCGTTGAGTCCTGCTTCGCCTTGACTAAGGAAAATTTTAAAAACAAAAGAAGATTTGATGAGTTGTAGACTATTTTATTGAATATGATTGGAAACGATATAAATATGAATTCATGTGATTTGATGAAGTGGTTATGTCACAACCCCTCCCGGATTACCTACTTAACCTGAAAGGAGATGTGAAGACAATATACATCACCCCTCTTGTGACGCATATTGCCCCATCTTACATAACTTCCTATATACACATTTCATAAAAATACATTCATAGAACTCAGCCATACTACACATTATTATAATATAACAATCCTTCCTGTACAAAGTACACTTTGATCACATAAACATAATTGAACTTTCCATAGATCCATCATACATTTGTACAAAACCACATTACGATCCCCAATCTTTACACAACTAGGTCTACATGCCACCTACATAAAGTTATATACAACGTGACTGAATTTCGAGAACTCGAGACTTAGGCAGGGTGAGCTGGAGTAGGCTAAGCACCGGGAACGTCCTCGCTACCTGGGGGGAGGGGGGAAAGAAAAGGAAGAAACATGGAAAACGTGAGCTAAAAGCCTTGTGAGTGACTAGTCTTTGTAAAACAAACATTTATTGAAAACAGGCATGTTACATATGTATAGATAATCAAGGATTTAACATATTATTCAGCTAAAGCATACTTTCCACAAATCTATCAATCTCATAAATCTGATTTCAAATCGTATATGATTGTTTTCCAAAAGAAATTAAACAGTAAACAGTTTGGTTTTTCAAACTTTTCCCTTAGTTGGGGCGGAGCAAGGCTCAACACACCCAACGTCGAAATCATCCCTGGCTCAATGCAGAGCAAACTCAACGCACCAGCCAAATCAACCTCTATATGCACATAGGAATATGACGGGTTGCCCAAGTACCTTCTCATGTCCTTCAGTATTGGGTCCCGGGGAAACTCACGTGCCTTCTCGTGTCCTTGAGCACTGAGCCTCCTCTAAAACATTTTAGAAATCCGTTCACATAATAGTTCATATGAAAATCCTTTCATAGAAAATCATACAGATCTTTATTCAATAACATTTCATAAAATTGCTTTCTATCAACTTTAGAAAACATATAACATGCCTTGTGAGTAATACAATCAAACATTATGCATTTTAAACAGTTCATCGCAAAGCCATATTTCATAAGAACATTTTTAGTAAAAATCGAATTGAAGAATAAGGAGTCACTCACAATTCTTCCTAGGCCTTGAGTGGGTTATACGCCTTCCGTATCTCTTCCTGGCCTGAAATAGACATTTTACCTTGCATTACATTGTCTTTTACTTGATCATTAAATATGCATAAATTCTAATTGTTACTTATCATTGAGTCTCCCCCTTTTCCTGAAACAAACATCATAAGCGAGATTCCTTTTCCTAGCAATACTACCCAACAGAACTTGTTACTAGCGATACTAGGTTAAGCGACACTAGTGTGACCTTACCTTAGTAGCGACACCCAGCGATATCTAGCGAGTTTTGTGAGACGGAAGACTTCTTTGCGTCTTAGCGACACTCGTCTCGCTATCAGTACTTAAACAACGCAATGATACTCGGTTCTTAGCGGCACCCGGCAACTGTGATTTCTTCCTTTCCTCTTGTTCTTATTCCTATCTGTTAAAAGTCATAGATTCAGACGGATTTAGAACTTCTTCCCTTCTACAAACTTGTAGAGAATTGAGTTTCACAGTTTACTTCAAAATTTCAAGGCTTAACCCTTCTTCATTCTCCAGTTATTCCAAAATCACTTCATGCTACTCCAGATTTCTTAACAATCCCGTAAGCACTTCTTTTACCTAAAGATTCACATGATTAACTTCAATTTCAGCTTTACCATCATTCATAAGACTTGTTAGGAATTATGTTAACTTACTGACCTCAAAATTTCTTCCCTAAACTCGGCTTCCTCGATTCGTTCTACTCCAAACATTTAGCACTATTCAGTCTGTGCGACTAAAGATCAATCTTCAGTTCCAGCTCTGTTTTCAGCACCAAGACGAGTAGAATTTCACCCAAAATCTACAAGAACACCTTTCTCAACCTTTTCTTGTGGTTTGTCTGAAAAATAGAACCGACTTAAGCTCTCGAAAGTGTCTAAAAATGATTAAACATTTAATTAATTCAACTATATATACTACCGACTTAACCCTCACAAGCACCAAGATTTATGTTGCCGACTTACCCCTCACCCGCAGGCTGGCGCGAGGTTCTCACTTCAACGCGAGGCACTCATGTTAAAATTCTCCTCCAACGCCTTTAGCAACTATCTACACCCAATGCATGGCGTCGTCCTCAACGCCTCCTACCTTCGACGCATACAACTCACTCACACACCACTATCTTCGTCACGTCAAGACCACTTTGTCTTCGACGCGGAGTGACTTCAGCGCATGGCTGTCTTCGACGCAGAGTGACTTCAGCGCATGTCTGTCTTCAACGCAGTGACTTCAGCGCATGGCTGTCCTCAACGCAGAGTGACTTCAGCGCATGGCTGTCCTCAACGCAGTGACTTCAGCGCATGGTTCAAGCACATTTCTTCCCCCGCCAATGATCACTTATCCTTCGACGCAGGCAGCTACTTCAGCTCAAAGCCCTTCGTGATTCAATCAACAACGCATGGTTTCTCAAATAGTTCCAACTTTCCTCTTCATTCACCAACGCATAGTCTTGGCCAACACTTAGCCAAAATTTTGCTCTCCAAAAATTTTTGCTCTCATTATCGGCTACTTTTCCTCTAGCAATGCATAGCCACAATCTCATTGCCTCTCCCCAACACTTGGTATTACAAGTCAATGCTTACATTATGTGATTTGATGAAGTGGTTGTAAAGTATTTTTTTTTTTCAGAAATGATGATTTGAATCCCTATTTTATGCGTAACAGATTTAACATGCCTGTTTCGAATAAAAGTTAGCTTTACCAAACTAGTCACTCACGGGGCTTTAGGTCACGCTTTCTCATGTTTTTCTATTTTCCAGGTAACGAGCGAGTTTGGGATGCTTGCCTACGAAAGAACCTCGTCTGGGCCATCTTTGGTGTTAGTGGTTGGATAGTGAACCTTACAGAGGAGTCAAGGTTGCTATCTTCACATCTCCTCTCGGGTTATGGTGGATAATCCAGGAGGGGGTGTGACAAGACCAGATTTAAGTTGCGATAGATCTTGTATCCTAACATTTATAATCTAATTTGAATATATTTGTTGGGGAAGAGGAGGCAAGAGTTGAGTTGTATTAGTGATACGCAAAACTTGATGCGATTTCGCAAGTGCACGGGTCAAGTTATAATATAAAACGGGTTAAGTCCGAGTATCGTATCAACTAGGGATTGAATTAGATAGATTCACTTAGCTATTCAAGAATTGAATTGATTTTATCTAAGGGATGGATCTCGAGTTTAGATTTTGAAGACAAGAGAACAAGAAAACAAGAACAAGTGAAACTTCAAGAGATAAGAGTGTAATAGGGTGTTGATATCATTAATTAGTTCATTAAGTAATGTTTTAGGATTTTATGGAATTGTGTGCAAACAATATGTTTAAGTCTAGAAACGAATATCCGGATTACTTTCTCTCAAAAACAACTCTTTCTTATGCAACTTAATTGATTACTAATTTCTTGAAACCAAGTTAAGAAGCATATTATTAAGATTAGTCATGATCAACTTCCTCTAATAACCTAGCTATCTTCATGAAAGATTAGTAGAGATTCAATGCCATAAATCCAATTAGATATACAATCACTTAATCATACATCTAACCTAAGACTTATTGATGATCAATCAATAAAGAATAAGCAAAATAGCATTGAAAAACCTATCATTCAACAACATCCATGAAAAGTACTAAGTCATTGACATAAATCCATAATTAAATCATCCAACACCCTAAAACAATGAGTTTAGCCACACATAGCCATCAAATACATATTTGCATATCAGTTCTCAAGTATGAAAGTAAAAGAAAAAGAGTAACTTAGGAAGAAGAACTCTTAATTGCTTCCCGACGTTGAACTCCTTCGATCTCCACTTGATGGTAGCAAGCTCATACCTTTTTGGCTCTCTTTTCTCTCTAATTTTGTGTGCCTCCTTGTGGGGACTCTCTTGTGTATTTTTTTTATGTCTAGGGTTGCTGAGAACCCCTCAATATATAGAAGTAGCCCCTTAAAATTCTTTCTAAAAATAAAGATTTTTCAAAATAGGAAAGTTGGCGTTGTTGCACTCTTGGAGAGCACAGCGACGTTGTTCGTCATTAAAGGCAAGCGTAAGGACGCTCTCAGACAGTGTCGCGACACTGTCTGTCATCGATGCTTGGTTCCAAGCACAGTGCCGCAGCGCTATGACGCTCTTAGAAAGCTCAACTATGCTCCAACAAAAGCTGATTTCGATGCTCTCGGGTCTACAATGAAGCGGGGCAGCTTAGCGGGGATGCTCTCAGCTACACTATCCTGTTTTCTAAGTTTTTATCACTTCTTCATCCGATTTTCGCTCAATTTTGGCTCGGTTTGGTTCTTTTTACTTTAGACACTTAATTTCTTCATTATCACCTGAAAACAACTAGAAACACATTAAATCTAATAAAAATATCCCTAAATTAAAGGCAAGAAAAACACTTTTTAGGTGCTTTTCACCACCACAAACATAGAAATTTGCTAGTCCCGAGCATATAAAAGAATTAACCATGGGGAAGTTTAGAATAAGTGTGCTATTGATTCATGCCTTAGAGAATAACATACTAGGACCTTAACTAGAAGTATTCAAGCATATCTATATTATTAAAATCCTTCAAGGTCAAATCTCGTCATCCCTCATGTGTGTGTGTGCAAGTCTCCTTTAATTCAAAAACAAGAACTCAAATTAGGACTTAAGAGAGCTTTTTTTAGTTTTGCTCCTACTCTAGCCATACACCAATCTTCAAGAATTCATGCATTTCAAGCAAGTTATATGTCCACTAAGGTGCCTTAATATTACAAGCTTTTTTTCATTGCCGGCTTAAACTTGCATTCTTTTACCTAGGGGCATTAGCTTTTACACATTTACTGTAGGAACTCATACCTAGTCAATTCCTAGACGTTCTTACTGATCACAACAAATGCATCTCTTTTTGCCCCCATCCATGCATACACATTACATATTTAAAATTTTGAGTGATATAAAGATAGGCATTGAAGCTTATATATTTTTGTGCACATTTTTTTTTCAAAGGCATAAATAATCTTTCCTTTTTTTCTTCCTGAGTCCAACGTTACAAACCATCATGCATTTCAACTCTCTAACCGGTGGGGCCTTTTGGAGTGACAACCAAATACACTCAACTTAATCCTTTTCTAAGTTAAAGTTTCTAAATCAAAGTGACTACGTGCTCAAGAATATGGGAGACTTCAAGAGGGACTTAAATAAATCAAACTCAAGATAATGCTATCCTATTTGCAAAATAAGTCATCCATTATGCATATTCAAGTCTCATCATGTACAATCAACATGACAAGCACACAACCATAAAAATATTCCCATAATCTTTTAAAGCTCAAGTCTTTTGAAAAACTTTCAAATTTTTCCAAAATTCACTTAACATGCATATAATCATTGAATACAACTTAACATGCATGCCAAAATAAAACCACACCAAAGTATGGAGAACGCCTCTCACCCCAAACATAGAATGATGCATTTTCCTCAATGCATAAAAGAATGAAGCAAAGAGATAGAAGCCTTGGAGCATGCGGGAGCCACCAAAAGGCTTGGCAAAATGAGTACTTTGTGTAAGCCCCGCATCTATTTTTGCGAGAACGCAAGGTAAGAAGGGGCCGAGAGATGGGTGAATGTGTAAAAGTAGTTGGCTGGCTTGCATTTGGAGTGGGGAAAACGACTAAGTGTAAGCTATGCGTTAATGGCAACCTGTTGTGGAGGAAACAATTTTGGTGTAAACGCAAAGGTGAGTGAAGTTTATCATGCGCTGAAGTCGTGACGCGTTGAGGACATAAGGCGTGGAGGATCACTTAGTACCGAGGATCATTATCCGTCAAACGCATTGAAGGCAGTGTGTCGTTGGAAGTAAAGGCCACGAGGAGTTTGGGAGCTGATCTGCGGTGAGGCTATTATGCGGTGAACGCTACCATGAGTCGAAGGTGGGTATGCGTTGGACAAAGAGTGTTGGCCGAGAGAAAGTAACGCGTATGTTAACTATTTGGCGGGAGAGTTTGAAATGAAATATCATCAGAGGCCGTGTGCGTTGCTGAAGCTGAGCATAGAAGGTATGCGTTGAACAGATTATAGTATAGAGTTGTAATGGAGAACAAGTCGGTGATATATATATAAGTGGATTGAGAATTCAATTATTCTGCTTGCATTTCAGAGCTCGAGTTGGGTCCATATTAAGGTGAAACATCGGAGGGAGGTAGAAGAAGATGTTCATGCTGATCTGAAGCAGAAATCTCATTGAATTCGTGGAAGAAACTTGGGTTTGACAGAGGTTTCGGCTGCTGTGATCTCTTCAGAGTGATGCTTGGTTTTGGAGGAAGAAAAAATTGAAGAGACGAAGGTTAGGGTTGAAACTTTGAGGTTAGTAAGTTAACTCGATTTCTAGCAGGTTTCATGAAGGATGCTTGAGCTGAAATTGTTTAATTGTGTGTCAAACTCAGGAAGAAGAGACGGGAGTTGAACTGTCGGAGGATATGTCCTAAACGGAGAGGATGTTCTTCATGAAATTTGGAGGTAAGATGAAGGACCTGTATTTTAACAAGTTTGTAGAAGGAAGAAAGTACTGAAATTGATTGAAACGAAATGTTTAGCAGGTTGAAGAAGGAAGAAGAAAGGAAGAAGGAAACGATTCTATCGCAGCGAAAGTATCGCTGAGTGAGCGAGAGACTGGGCAGCGAAGCAAGTAACGCTGCAACGCAAAGATAGGCTTTGCGTCTCACGATTCTCGCTAGAGTATCGCTGGGTATCGCTCCTCAAGGTAGTCTCGCTGGTTTTAATCAACGCAGTATCCCTAGTACAGTTAAGTATCTATTGAGTAATGCTGGCAGCTTACAATTTTCTATAGAGTAACGTTACTATTGTATGTTAAAGGGAAAGGGAGATTATGGAAACTAAACTTGAGGATTATGTGTTTTCAGGCCAAGAAGAGCTCGGGGAGGCTTATAACCCACTTAGAGCCGGGACCAATTGTGAGTGACTGTTTGTTATACCTTGTGTTAAACTTAGTACGCATATTGATGAGGAAACGTGATTCATGGTAGTATGCCTTATGTATGTGATGTGTTAGTGATTTAAGAGAATATTATTACAAATGTCTAAACACATAAGTGGCTGAGGGACCTTATGGTGAAAACTACATGTGAGTAAGCGTGAAATTAAGTGCTGAGGGATTTGAGAAGGCACTTGAATAACAGTAGAGAATGGACTACAATGCTCAGGGACTGTAAGTGAAGGCATGTAGTAATCCATCACACACTAGCTCGTGCCGAGGGATCATGAGTGAAGGCACTTGAGCATAGATAGAGTTTGTTACCTGTGCCGAGGGATTTCATGTGAAGGCACATGGTACTGTAATTATAAATGAGTAAGTGCTGAGGGACGGAATGTGAAAGCACTAAATAGATGCAAGCTTGTGAGACATGAGAATTTGATAGTTGTATATGCATTGTGGAAAGTGAATCTTGATAATTCATTGGGATGTGTTATGTGATGTTTACCAGCCAACAAACTGGATTATAGTTGTTATGAACAGTTTAGTAGATTTAGTCACTCACTGAGCCTTTTGCTCATACAGTTTGTTGTTGTTGTTTGTTATTTCAGGTAGCGAGCGTGTCCAGGACGCCTAGCCTACAGAAGAATCTCGTCTGGGCCTATCTGGAAGCGAACCTCTGGGATAGTTGTAAATATTTAGATTGTTCATATATCTTGTAATAAACATCTTTCATGAGGGTAGAAAGGGGAACGTGTTGTACTTATATGTGTATATACAGACATGTTGGTTGAAAGATTGCACGTTCTTCTGATGAGATAATGGAAATGTTGTTTGTTTTGCTATTTTTATGGTGTTTATCTTATAGAGTTTTATGTAAGGGAAATAGGATCATGCTCAATCCTAGGTTTGGAGTGTATCTGGGATAGGGTGTGACACTTTGCACCATTTTCCAGAAAAATAATTAGAGGTATATGTGTGGCTTCCTAAAAAAAAAAAAGAAAACAAACAAATCAAACAAACTAAAATAAAAGAAAGCAATAAACTTGAGTTGCCTCCCAAGAAACGTTATGTTTAACGTCTTCTAGCTAGATGGGGCTCACAAGTCACGATGAATCCTAAGGTGGTTTCTCCATTCCATACTTTGAACCATCTTGAAACTTAAGTTTTTGCCCACACTGGCACTCACAAACACAATCATGCACATTCAACTTGCTAGTTAACAAACCATTATCACGTTCCACATCATCTTTGCTAATATAGTCAAGTATCATCAAAGAATCATTATCGGACTCCCCACATTATCTCTAACATGCTTCTCCATAACTTTTACATATTTCATTTTAGGCTTTGGAAGCATGCAAGAAGAACTAGGAGCATTATCAAAACAAGAAACATGCTTATGATTTTCTAACTTAACATCAAGCATGCCATTAGTCTTACCACTCAAAGGAGGCAAGGAGAAGATGTTACCATCGTGCTCGGTTCATGATGCTCAAGCTTTTCATCATCCGTTTGCTTAAGGAGTTTATAAATTTTGAATGTTACCTCCTCATCGTTAAGGCAGAATGTAAGCTTTTCATCTTGCACGTCAATGAGGACCCTTCCGATGGCCAAGAAAGGTCTCCCAAGAATTATGGGAACTTCGGCATCTTCCTCCATGTCTAGTATCACAAAACCTGCTGGGAAGATAAACTTACCCACCTTGACTAATACATCCTCTACAATGCCGTATGAAAGAAAAAAATGATCGATCGACCAATAGCAAGGATATGGTAGTTGGTTGCACCTCTCCACCATCAAGCTTCTTAAACACGAATGAAGGTATTAAATTAATAGAAGCTTATAGGTCATAAAGGGCTTTAGTAGCCGAAGTATTGCCTAAAGAACAAGGAATAGAAAAACTCCCTATTGAAACCTTAAGGTGCTTGCAATGTGGTTCTTTATCTTGACTCCATGACAAAATCAATGATTATGTCCTCCAAAGATGATGTTTTTGCATTCCCTGCTCCATTGAAACCTTGAGGTGCTTGCAACACATTCTTATTGTTTGCATATGAAAAATTCTCATGATTCCTCAAGTTGGATGATAATGGGTTGAGAATAGTTGTTGGCTCGATATTGTCCCCTTCCACATAGTTGGCCATCTCCAACTCATTTGGCTCTTGTTGACTTGCCATGGCAGCAAGAGAAGTTCTTGATGGTGGACTTGCTTGGGCTTGGCCTCGGCCTCCTTGAGACAATTTAGATAAAGCATTAGTAAGAGAAACCAATTGAATTTTTAGTGAGCTTACCTCGTCCACCCCACACACTTCAATGGGCTTGATTGAAGATGGTCTCTTACAAGGCCAATTGTATGATGTATTGGCCAAGTTTCAAGTATTGTGTAGGCTTCTTGAGTGATCTTTAAGAATATAGAACCTCTAGCAGTAGCACCCAATATAGATTTGATGGAGCTTGATAATCCATTGTAGAACAATTGGATTTGCAACCAATCCGGGTAGCCATGTTGTGGGCATCTTCTCAAGTGGTCCTTGTACCTCTCCCAAACCTCATAAAGTTGCTCATCTTCAAGTTGACGGAATGTACCTATCTCCATCCTCAATCTTTGTGACTTCGCCAATGTTTATTTGTTTAGAAAAGCTTGAGCAAGTGTATCCCATGTGATTATCCTCTTCCGCAATATAGTTTCAAGCCAATCCTTTGCTCGGTCCTGTAAAGAGAAAGGAAAAAGTATTAGCTTCATACCATAGTTAGAAACTTCATTCATCTTTACCGATTTGCATATCTCTAGGAAAGATTGAAGGTGCTTGTGAGGGTCCTTGGTGGAACGTCCTCTAAAAGAAAGCTCTTGTGCCATTTGGATCAACCCTAGTTTAAGTTCGAAGTTGTTGACATTTATGGGCACGTTGTTATCTGGGTTGGTTTGTCGGAAGACTTGATTGGAAATAGTCCCAAATTGCCTTTGATGCTACTTCTTCCGCCATCTCACCGGTTGGGTTTGTTTGACCGCTTAGATTCCTCCAGTATCCTATCAATCTCGGTATCAAAAGGAAGAAGATTAGAATTATCTCTTGGCATACACCAAGGCACAACCAACCAATTTTAGAAAAATAAAAATAAAGTAAAATACACCTTAGTTTAAGATCTATTAACTCTTTAAATATTAAGTGAAAATACCGTTGCTTCAATCTCCGACAACGGTGCCAAAAACTTGATGCGTAAATTTGATGTGATTTTGCAAGTGAACGGGTCAAGTTATAATATAAATGATTTAAGAATAAGTATCGTATCCACTAGGGATTCAATTTGATAGATTCACTTAGCTATTTAAGAATTGAATTGATTTAATCAAGGAATGAACTCGAGTTTAGACTCTGAAGAGAAGAGAAGAAGAAAACAAGAAGAAGTGAAATTTCAAGGGATAAGAGTGTTCTAGGGTGTTGATGTCATTAATTAGTTTATTAAGTCATGCTTTAGGTTTTCATGGAATTATGTGCAAACAATGTTTGAGTCTAGAAACTAATATCCAGATTACTTTCTCTAAACAACAACCCTTGAAACCAAGTTAAGAAGCATAGCCTCGAGATTAGTCATGATCAACTACCTCTAATAACCTAGTTATATTCATGAAAGATTAGTAGAGATTCAATGTCGTAGATCCAATTAGATATACAATCACTCAATCATACATCTAGCCTAAGACTTACTGATGATCAATCAATAAAAGAATAAGCACAATAGCATTGAAAAACATATCATTCAACAACATCCATGAAAAGTACTAAGTCATTGACATAAATCCATAATTAAATCATCAAACACCCTAAGACAATGAGTTTAGTCACACATGGCCCTCAAATACATATTTGCATATAAGTTCTCAAGCATGAAAATAAAAGGGAAATAGTAACATAGGAAGAACTCTCAAATTGCTTCCCGACGTTGAACTCTTTCGATCTCCACTTGCTGGTAGCAAACTCAGATCTTTTGGGCTCTCTTTTCTCCCTAATTTCGCATGCCTCCTGTGGGGACTCTTTTGTGTATTTTCTTGATGGCTAGGGTTGCTGAGAGCCCCTCAATATATAGAAGTGGCCGCTCAAAATTTGTGCCAAATTTTAGGGAAGTTCTATCCTTCGCTTTTCTTTTCTTTTTCACATTGGGGACAATGTTAGATTTTAAGTTGGGGGTAGGGAATGTCTGTGTTTTGGCTAGAGTCCTTGAGCATCTGAGCTTGGACTAAATATTGTGTGCTTTCATGCTTGCTCGCTCATTTATGGTTGGTTCGTTATGATGACTAGTTGATGACACACTCATATTCCGCCACAGACATACTTCCCTGTACTAAATTTAAGAATTCCTTCCTTTTCTCGTCACAAGAGGATTTAGGATAATACTTCTCCTGGAATGACTTCTTAAAATCTGCCTATGTTAAAGAGCCCACATCCGTGTTTCTGTGTTCTATCAATTGCCACCAGTCTTCAGCCCCTTTTTGGAGCATGAATGTGACCAAGTCAAGTTTCCTATCTTCTGGACAGTGCATAACTCTGAAACATTTTTCTACCTGATTTACCCATGCTTCAGCTTCCGCAGGGTCTGTGGTGCCTTCAAACACTTGAGCACCCAACGCCTTAAATCGTTCAATGCCAAACTTTTTCTCAGGGTCTCCTTGAACTGTTTCCATACTGGTTACTAATCTCTGTGCGATCCTAGTAAAAAGTTGTTCTTCTATATTAATATTCGCCTGAGGATTACTAGATTCTCCTTCAGACGCCTGCCTCTCCTCTCCGGTAGCGTGCGATGTCGCGGCGCCTTCCTGCCTACCTCGTCTGGTACCTCTGGGCATGTTCAACTATAACATAGTATGCAATCAATTTACTATTACATGTTCCTATCTACAATGCATGACCTCATAGCCCAAAATCTTATGCTCTGATACCAAATTGTCACACCCCATCCCAGATACACCCTATACCTAGGGGTGAGTGTGAAACTGCACTCTCTATATAACATTTTGAAACTAGATGCCAGTTAAATCTCAAATAGAAACACCATTGCTATTAAAGTATTTGAAAACAATCTTTTGTTAAGTATTCTTTGCATATATATATATACGTGATACAGAACAATTCTCCCAACACTCATCAGAAACATGTACATTACAAAACATGGACATAAACCGAATATTTACAACTATCCCAGAGGTCTGCTTCAAGATAGGCCCAGACGAGATACTTCTGTAGGCTAGGCGTCCCGGACACGCTCGCTACCTGAAACGACAAACAAACAAACAAACAAATTGAGTGAGCTTTAAGCCCGGTGAGTGACTAAATTCATTCAACTATCACTAACAAACATGAGCTAGCATAGTCATTAGTAACCACTACATATCGCATTTCAGATAGTTTCTAAACTTCTTATGCTATTGATCACACCCATAACAACATCCTTATTATCTCATGGCAGATAACTAACTCTTGTTGTGACAAAGCACAACTTCGCTATTTCATATTCCAGTACAAATTCTCCTTTCTAATCACATATAAATGTCTAGTCATCATGTTTCACGAATTTACAAACTATCGAGTGCCTTCACATTTTGTCCCTAAGCACCGAATTCGATTATGTTAACATTACCATGTGCCTTCACACGAAGTCCCTCAGCACTGGTAACCAATCAAATCTCTGCTCAAGTGCCTTCACTCAAGGTCCCTCAGCACGAGCTAGAATGTGATGGATTTCTACATGCTTTCACTCAAAGTCCCTCAGCACTGAAATCCATTTCACTTAACTATTCAAGTGCTTTCACACGTGGTCCCTCAGCACTGAATTTCATGTTCGCATTCACTTAGGCTTTCACCATAAGGTCCCTCAGCCATATTTACATTTAGATAATAAAGTCAGCTTCCTTTAAACTTACTGGCATAACATACTTACTATGAATACTACAGAGTACCATAATTTCTTACCAAATAATTATACTAAAAGTAACCACAAGATATAATAGAAAGTCACTCACAACATGTCTCGGCTCTAAGTGGATTATAAGTCTCCCCGAGCTCTTCCTGGCCTGAAAATACACATTTCTCATGTTCAGTTTTCCATAACCCTCCTTTTTCCTTAACACTCATTAATAACATTACTCCACAGACAACTAAAGACTACCAGCAAAACTTCATTACATATTACTGCACCAGCGATACTAGGTTGAACGTAACTAGCGAGACTACCTGAGGAGCGACACCCAGCGAGACTTCAGCGAGAGTTGTGAGACGCAAAACCCCTCTTGCGTTACAGCGGCACTTGTTTCGCTACCCTGTCTCTCCTCTCAGCGATACTACCGCTGCAGCAGAATAGTTTCCTTCTTCCTTTCTTCTTCCTTCTCCAACCTGCTAAACATCACATTCTGGCCAATTTCAGAACTTACTTTCTTCTACAAACTTATTAAGGTGTAAGTCCTTCATCTTACCTCAAAATTTCATGAAGAATATCCTCTCCGTTTAGGATATATCCTTCAACAACTCCAAGTTGCTCCTAATCATCCGGCAATTCAGCTCCAATCTCTTCTATCTGGAGTTTGACACACATTTATACAAGTTCAGCTCAAGCACCCTTCATGAAACTTGCTAAAATTTGAGTTAACCCTACTGACCTTAGAATTCCGGCCCTGACCACCGTTTCCTCAGTTTGTTCTTCCTCTAAAACCGAACGTTACTCTGATTGAGTAACACCAACTGAGTTCTTCTGCTTGAGCTCAAGTTTCTTCCACGGTAACAACGAGATTTCCAGCCCAAATCGACATGAACATCTTCTTCTACCTCCCTCCGATGTTTAGCTTCGAAATGGACTCAATTCAAGCTCTGAAATGTAATCAAAACAATTGAATTCTCGGTCCACTTATATATATACCACCGACTTAATCTCCATTTCATCTCTATACAATAATCTATTCAACGCATACCTTCTATGTTTGGCTTCAGCAACGCACAACCTCTATTTATGTTGCTTTTTCAAGACTCCCTCGCCAGACGGTTAACAAATGCATTATTCTCCCGGCCAACCTTCTTTGCCCAACGCATACCCACTTTCGACACATGGTAGCGTTCACCGCATAGTGATCTCACCTCAAATTGGTTCTCAACGCCTAGTGGCCTTCAACTTTCAACGCCTTGCAGCCTTCAATGCGTTTATCGCAAGATAATCTTCGATGCAGGGTGGCTGTCCACGCCTTGTGACCTCAACGCATCGTGGCCTCAGTGCCTAACAGTCTTCCCTTACCTTTGCGTCCATGCCAAAACTGCTTCCATCAAAGCGGGTTGCCACCAACGCATAGTTGATACTTAGCCATTTTTCTGCCCCTAATCACATTCCAGCCAACTACTCCTACCAAAATGCCCATCTCCTTGTCTCTTCTTATCTTGCTTTCTCACAAGATTAAGTACGGGGCTTACAGGCTAAGCACCGGGAATGTCCTTGCTACCTAAGAGGAAAAGAAAACATTGAAAACATGAGCTAACAGCCCAGTGAGTGACTAATTTAACAAACTATTTTAGTTCGGAAATCTTCAGGAATAAAACTAAGTTCAATGTCATGTTTGTAACATGGAATCACTTCATATTCATTGGTTAAAACATACTTAATTGCCCTTATCAAATCATACATGATTTTCAGCAAATCATAAAAAAAAAAAAAAAATCAGTTTAGTTGCAACACTTCTCCTTAGTTGAAGTGGAGCAAAACTCAACACCCCAGCGTCGAAAACAAATAAGGCTCGATGCGGAGCAAGACTCAACGCACCAGCATATAACCTCTATGTGCACATAGGAACATGGCGGGTTGCCCAAGTGCCTTCTCTATGTCCCTCAGTACTGGGTCCCGAGGAAACTCACGTGCCTTCTCAAGTCCATCAGCACTAAGCCTCCTCTAAAACATTTTCCTTTAAGGAAGCAACACTTTATACAAACAAATCATATACAAACCTTTCATAAGAACACAGGGCAACTATTATATCAATAACATTTCATAAACATACTTTTCAATAACTTCAAGAACGTAAAGTATGTTTTGTAAAACGATTGATCACAAAATCGTATTCAATTGGAAAACTGAACTAACATATACAACAAAATTATTTTAAAGTAAGAAAAGTGTCACTCACTACTCTTTCTAGGCCTTGAGTGGATTATACACCTTCCCTATCCTCTTGGCCTGAAATAAAAAGTTTTCCTTATTATACTTCTTTTCCATTCACTTTAACATAAACAACAACTCAACATATGCACAATGTCTATAATTTCATCATGCGGCTAGGCTTCCATTGGTTTATTTTCAAGCTTTAAGCACTAATGCTATTGTTACAAAGTTGCTCCTTAACCCTTGTTATACCTTGATTACAAGAAGAATTTGTGTGCAACGCAAACTCTCTGCAACACAAACGTTTCTAGTTTACTTTCCTCCTTAACAAAGCTGACTGCTGTAGCTTCGGTTCCTCTGATTCATCCCTGCTAAAAACATATTTCCAGCCCAAACTAAGATTTCTTCCCTTCTACAAACTTGTAAAGAATTGAGTTTCACAGATTAACTCAAAATTTCAAGGCTTAACTCCCCTTCGTTCTCTAGTTATTCCAAATTCACTCCGCGTTGTTCCAGATTGCACAACAATTCTGTAATCGTTGCTTTTACCTAAAATTTTACATAATTAACTTCAATTCCAGCTTTACCATCCTTCACAAGAATTGTTAAGAATTATGTTAACTTACTGACCTTAAAATTTTAGCCCTAAACTCGGTCTCCTCGATTCATTCTACTCCAAACACTAAACACTGTCCAGTTTGTGCGACTACAAACAACCTTCTATTCCAGCTCTGATTTCAACGCCAAGGCGAGTAGAATTCCGCCCAAAATCTACAAGAACACCTTCATTTACCTTTTCTTGTTGTTCTTCTGAAAAATGGAACCGACTTAATGTCACACCCTCTCCCAGATACCCCTTTCCCCTAAGAGTGAGTGTGAACCTGCATGCTTTCTACCTCTATACTATAACATAAATCATATCCAGATATTTAAGACTTCACTATATGCCAGCTTAATCTCAAGATATAAACACTTCTGTTATTAAGTCATGCACTAAAATAACAGCTTATCAGACAAGTGTTCTATACTTATACTACACATCGATCCTCTCAACACTGCCAAGGAACATGTACATCAATAAAATAAGAACGTAAACTGCGCATTTACAACTATCCCAGAGGTCTGCTCCAAAGTAGGCCCAGACGAGAATCTTCTGTAGGCTAGGCATCCCGGACAAGCTCGCTACCTGAAACAATAATCAAACAAACAAATTGAGTGAGCCTAAAGCCCAGTGAGTGACTGAATTCGTTCAAATATTACTAACATTCATGAGTTAATGTAAACCATAGTAACTACCACAAACCATATAACATGAATTTCTAGGTTACTTATTCTATAGATCACAAACAGTACCATCATCCATACAATTTCAATACAATTATCCATCCCTAGCTGTGACGGAGCAAAGCTCAACGCACTCAACCTCCAGTGCAAACTCTCATTTCTTTTCACATACAAATACCTTCACATTATGTCCCTCGGCATTTCAAACTCTCAAGTGCCTTCACATTTCGTCCCTCAGCACTGAGTTTAACTATGTCAATATTACCATGTGCCTTCACACAAGGTCCCTCAGCACTGGTTTCCCAACCAAATCACTGCTCAAGTGCCTTCACTCATGGTCCCTTAGCACGAGCTAACATATGATGGATTTCCACATGCCTTCACTCAGGGTCCCTCAGCATTGGAATCCGTTTCACCCAACTACTCAAGTGCCCTCACACGTGGTCCCTCAGCACTGAGTATCATAAAACATATTCCCTTAGGCCTTCACACAAAGTCCCTCGGCCATGGTTACATTTAGATAGTATGTCTAGTTCCCTTTAAACTTAACAACACAACATAATTACTCAAATGCTACACCATACCATAACTTTCTACTCACTCATTACCAATTAACCATGCTAAGAGTAACCATTAAATATAGTAGGAAGTCACTCACAACTTGTCTCGGCTCTGAGTGGGTTATATGCCTTCCCGAGCTCTTCCTGTCCTGAAAATACACATTTCTCACGTTAAGTTTTCCTTAGACTTCCTTTTTATACTCATTAAATATACATAATTAAACTCTATGCTCGTTTCATCTCCAAACTCTCTTTTCCTCAAAACACTCACAAATAGCGTTACTCAGATTAAGAACACTGCACTAGTGATACCGGATTGAACCAGACTAGCGAGATTACCTGAGAAGTGACACCCAGCGAGACTTCAGCGAGAATTGTGAGACACAAAGCCCCTCTTGCGTTACCAGCGACACTCGCTTCGCTGCCCAGTCTCCCGCTCTCTCAGCGATACTACTGTCATAGCAGCACAATTTTTCTTCTTTCTTTCTTCCTCTTTCTTTAACCTGCTAAACATCGCATTCTAGCCAAATTCAGAACTTCCTTTCTTCTACAAACTTATAAAGACATAAGTCCTTCATCTTACCTCAAAGTCTCATAAGGAAAATCCTCTCCGTTTAAGATATATCTTCCAACAACCCTGAATCACTCCTAATCGTCCTGCAATTCAGCTTCGATCTCTTCTACCTGGAGTTTAACACACATTTACTCAAATTCGGCTCGAGTATCCTTCATGAAGATTGCTAGAAATCGAGTTAACTTACTAACCTCTAAATTTCGGCCCTAGCTACAGCTTCCTTAGTTCGTTCTTCCCCCAAAACTAAACATTACTCAGATTAAGTAACACCAGCTGGGTTCTCCGTTCCAGCTCAAATTTCCTCCACGAAAACAACGAGAATTCCACCCCAAACCAACATAAACACCTTCTTCTACCTCTCTTCGTTGTTTAGCTTCGAAATGGGATCAACTCGAGTTCTGAAATGTGATCAAAATAATTAAATACTCAGTCCACTTATATATATATACCACCGACTTAATCTCCACTTCCTCCCTATATATTGATCTAATCAACGCATACCTTCTGTGCTTGGCTTCAGCAACATATAGCCTCAGCTTTGTGTGTTAAAATTTCCCAAGGCCCCATCGCTGGATAACCGACAAACGCATGGTCCTCTCGGCCATACTTCTATGCACCAACGCATACCTACTTTCAATGCATGGTAGTGTTCAACGCATAGTGACCTTCGACGCAGAGTGGACTTCAACGCCTCGTGGGCTTCAGCGCTTAATGGCCTTCCTTCACCTCTGCGTCCACGCCAAACTTCTTTCACCAACGCATAGTGCCACCAACGCATGGCCTGTACTTAGCCATTTTTGCTCCCACACATCTCGGCCAACTTTTCTTACAAAACGCCCAACTCTTAGCCTCTTCTTAACCTGCCTTCTCACTAGGTCAGGTACGGGGCTTACAATTACCATCTCCTTACAAAGATTTCGTCCCTGAAATCAGCAAATAGTCTACTCCTGAACAAACAAATATGGATACTGTTTCACCATCTGCTCCTTTGGTTCCCAAGTTGCTTCTTCTATATCATGATTTCTCCATAGTACTTTAACCAATGGTATCACTTTGTTTCTTAAAACTTGTTCTTTCTCATCTAAGATCTGAACAGGCTTTTCTTCGTAACTCAAATCTTCGCTAAGTTCTACTAGTTAAACTGTTAATACATGAGCAGCATCAAAGACATATTTTCTTAACACTGAAACATGGACATAAGGAAGAAGTTGGACGCATGGTATGATGCGATGAGGTACAAACGCATAGTATTGCGCGTTTGTCATTAACGCCTAGTGGTATTATGCAAGCATTGGTTTATAATAGTGCGGCTATGCGTTGAAGGTGATCTCGAATGGTTGTTGTGAGCTGAAGTAGTCGCTACGTTGGCGGGGGAAGATACGTACTTGGCTTACCATGCGTTGGTAAGGTTGTCATGCATTGAGGTCCCTATGCGTTGAAGACAAAGTTATCTCTATGCGTCAAAGAGTAGTTTAGTTGGCTAAGAGTTAGAAAAGTGAGTAGTGAAGCTCAAACTTTAAAGGAAACTCAATGAACGCATGAAGGCGTTGTATTGAATAAAAAGTTGTTCATTGGAAATGTTGGACGCATAAGATAAGCTTATAAAGGCCAGGTGGCTTCGTATAGATTTGACACCTTATCAGTAGGAGGTGTTGAAGACATGTTAAGTGTTTCATGCAAGGTGACACTTGGACTAATGCATGGTTAGTTAAGCATGCAGCGTGACATGTGGCAAACAAGTGGCAAAAGGATAGAAGAAGTTGGATGGCAAGCTCCCTATAAATAAAACTCTGAGGGAAAAGGAGCAACTGATGACTCTTAAAGAAGAATTCCGGAGAGAAAAGAGAAGAAGAAGGCAGCAAGGACGTCCGTAGTAGGAGTCTGTGGCCAAGAAAGAAGGTATTTGACAACTTAGCTATATTATGAAAAGAAGTTGTCTTGCGTTAAAAAGGGTTCGGCCTTGCGTTAAGGACAAGCATAATGTCCAAGGTAAAAGCGGCGTCCACAGTTAGGTGACACGTTCAAGTTGGACCTTGCGTCCAAGAGAGGGTGACGCATCCGAAAGAGAAGTAAGAAGAGTCGGGATGCACTTTGCGGAGATAATCAACCTTGTGTTGAAGGGCAGGGGTTGCGGTAGTCACCAACCTTGCGTTGAAGGGCAGGGTTGCGTTCAACCGAGCTGACAGAGGAAAATGGAGCCTTGTGTTTCTGAGATTAGAACGCTGTGTCCAAGAGGCTCGAGAAGAGGAAATAGAGGAAAGGAAGAGGAATTATTCTTTTACAAGTACAAGTGAGTAACACCTGCGTTTTACAAAATAATTCATGAGTCCTTTATGAATATAATTCTATAGGTTTTGAATAAAATAATGCATGCATTTTCATATATATATAATAAGCATATGAATATGTGATTTATAGAGGCATGAGCATGCGTTTAGAGACATGAGCATGCGTTTTACTTGTAAACTTTAAGAATGTTGGATACTTATTATGAGTTATAAAACGCATGGTGAAACGCATGTGCACATAGGAACATGGCGGGGTGCATGAAGGTAGCCAACTACGAGCAAGTGCCCTTCTCGACTAAACTCTTATCTAAGCTCGGTTTCCTCACTAGACATTGGAGTTTGTTATTTATCTATGCGTCGCTGAATACGATTACCCACCTTCGTTTTGACACACCAACTATGGGGTGCATGGAGGTGGCCAACTACGAGCAGGTGTCGTTTTCAGCCAAACTCTTAACAAGATAAATATATTAGTCTTGCCAGCGGAGTTTTGCGATTTAAAGAATAATTTTTTTTATTTTTTATTTTTTAAATGATTAAACTAAGTTCCTCATATTTTTATCTTTGACAGTTCAAACCTCTTCCACCCCCAAACTTGAGAGTAGCAAGGTCCTCATTGCTTAAATTGTAAACAAAGACTAAGTTGCAAAATGTTGTAAAAGAGGTTTGAATTGGCTGCTTGCATACATTCAAAGTAGGTTTGCGTTTCTAAGGAATAGTATGCAGACACATTGAAAGTAATCTAACTTAAAGAGTACAAAAAGTGTAAGCATGATTATCATCACAGGGACCAACTTTTCAACGCAAAGATAGAAGTTTAGACTAATTAAATGTACTTAGAATAAATTTATAACAAGGGACAACGCAAAGAGAAAATTAAAGATCCATGCGATGAAGAAAATATTCATTCTATTAATATGACTTTCACCAACGCATACAATTGAATGTGAAGATACAAAATTTGCAAGAAGATTACAAGTCTTGACTACACCCCTAAACTTTTCAACCATTAGGCTCGTCTTCATCAGGTCTGCATTGCTGCTCAGACGCAGGACGTTGCGGCACTGGAAGACCAGAGGCTGTTGGAGGCGTTCTGGAATATCAGGGGGCGGGATTTCCGGTCGGATGGAGAACAGTTGGTGAACATAATTCAGGGTGAATTGGAACTGCTCCGTCTGCCGGCGTGCTAACATATTTAATGAATGTATCACAGGACGCAATATCGCTTGCTGCAAGTATGTTTGCATTGTCTCCCATTCAAGGTCAAGTGGGCCTTCTTGCTGTTGAGGTTGCGTTGGTGGGGTAGGCGGATTTGGCCCAGGTGGAGTAAGTGAGTTTGGTTGAGGCGGGGGAGTGGGTGGAGTTTCGTCAAACGCAGGGGATGATGGACGCATAAAAGTCGCACCAAAAGCCTCTAAGTGTGAGTCATCAACTCTTATTGGGGCAGAGGGTTTTGTGGAAGGCGAGGTTTTGGATGTTTGGGGCGATGCGTTTTCTTAGGAGGAGGAGGTGGCTTAGGGCGATGCGTCTCAGGAGGAGGTGGAGGTGGAGTTGGTTCCCTTCTGGTTGTTGGAAGTGGGGGTGAAGGACTTGAGGTTGGGGAAGGTCGAATGGTGGCATCAGGACTTGCCACGCCCTTCAACTTGGACGGCTTCCCCTTCTTCTGCGGTAATGGCCCCTTGGCTTGCTGAACACCCCTCTTATCTGTGCGGCAATTATGCGTCCGACATCAAGGTTGATGCGACGCATAATGCAGTATGCTGCCATCACTCGATCCCTTGACACTGTCTTGTCATGCGTTGTAGGGATCAGCCGCTTCTTCACCAAATACACCCACAGGTTTGCCTCTTGAGTTAGGCTGCTTGCAGAAAGTGTCTTTATACCTGTGGGTGAAACATCCCACTTGGCCCCTAGCTTCGCCATTACTCAGAGTGTGTCCTCCATTAACTCCGTTGGAGTTGATTCTATAATCTTATTTCCTTCCGCATCCGGGTTGTCCCTCAACTCATATATACCATTGATTTCCCTTGCGTTGAATGGGACTTCAATTTTGTCCACCACCACCACGTCCTCCTCCTCGTCTATGCGTTCGTTATAGAAATCTCGGACTACGTCATGTTGGACCCAAGGAGTGCTGGTACAGAAGTTTCTCCAGCCGTGGTGGTCAACTATTTTGGTGATGTATGGTGGCACTGGGGCTTCTTTAGGGAAAAATCCCACCTCAATCATCAGGTCAGGGAAGGCCCTGCGTCTCTCTTTTCCTTCCTTCTGTTGTGGCGACGCATCAGCCACTTTCTTTTTTCCTTTGGCCTTAGCTGGAATCTCATTTACAGTTCTCTTTTTGCTCTCGGCCACTTTGACTGGTGCTTCAGTCACCTTTTCCTTCCATTTGCGTTTCTCAGTATGCGTGCTTGGGAGGTTGGTGACTGACACCTCCTTTTCTTTCCTCTTCTTCTTCTCTAAGGTGCTCACATCTTGTTCTTCCCTCGCATCCTCCCCGATGCGTTCCTTCCTACTTTTCTTTTTCTTTTTCTTCTTGCCCTCCCCTTCCTCTTGGGCGACTATTCTAGCAGCCAGCTCTGCATCTTCTTCAATTTGTAGCTCTCTTTCAAGCTCTTCGGCTGCTTTTTCTAGTCTTTCTTCTTCCATCATTTCCTCTTCAAATGCCAATGCAGTTGCTTCTAGTTGAGGATCAGGAAGGTCTTGCGTCTCCCCAACTTCTTGAGGCCGCACTTTCATGCGCGCCTTCTTGCGAGACAATGCGTCTTTCGCAATTTGTTCCACTCCTTTTCTTAAGGCCCTGAGCTCCTTTCTCAACTTGGCCCTCTTCTTCCTCTCTTTCTCTGCCAGTCGATCAAAGGATGTGGCCGCAACTGGAGACTCAGGTCTGTCTCCTTGGTCTGTGCTTTTCGGCTCTTCATCCTCGGCAATCTCCGGTGATACCCTTCGTTTTTTCCTCAGTAGGGGTACCACTGCTTCTTCCTCCTCTCTTCTTCTCTTTGCATCTGCGGCCCTCACAACTTTTCTTATTGGTCCTTCATTGGAGTCCAATGTCATCTCCTCAGGACTGATCGACGCAGGGACAGACCCTTGCGTTTCACGTGGCTCGCCTACGTCCTCCTTGCTGTAGGCAGCCTCTCCTTCCTTATCTCCCCCACTATGCTCACCCTCCCGAGTCTCCTTTAGCTGACTTTGGACCTCCTTTACCGGCGAGGGTGATTCCCTTCGTGCATCTGAGACGGTTGCGTCCATCGGATCACGCAGCCCGCTCAGAATTTGAGCTATCCACTCGTCTGGGGATTTCGCTGAGTTCACTTCCCCGACGGTGACAGCCACCTCTTCTTCTTCTCCTCTTCCCATCTCCTCCGTCCCTCTAGTGCTTGGTGGACGGGATAAGGGCAAGGGTTGGTTGACCTCCCCGTCTTCTTGACCTTTGCCTCCCGCTCTTCTTGAGCTATCCTTTCCAAGATGTCGCCGAAAATATCCCTCTCTTCCCTTCGGCGCACCTCACTGCTACCGTGCAGTGTACTGGCTTCATCGCGCACCGTTCCAGGAACAGGTTGCTCAGCCTCGGATTTCTCTGGGCTTACCCTCTAGCTTCCGACATTGTAGTTTGCAGCAGAGAATTCCTTCATGTTCTTCATCCTGGGTCGGGAAATGCAGGACTTGACTCTGCTTTTGGGTTTTGAGGTAGGGATTGGGTTGATTTGGCTCAAAGGACGGATGTTTAGAATTTCCACACAGTCGTGGAGTCGTCGACTACTGGTGGACGGGTAGGGGTTTTGGCGAATGGCCGGAAAAATGGGTAGATGGGTGGTCTCTGGGCAGTCGCTAGGATTCTAGACGCAGAAAAGTTAGGGATAAACAGTGGGTTGGGGTTTGGATTTCTTGGTCTGACCGGAGAAGCAAAAGGCCTCACAGGTCGGAAAGGATAAAATGTAGGTGCAAAGAAGAATGGAAATCAAGGGTTTGGTGTAGATGATGAAGAAGGTCTTGGGGAACTGTTTCCGATGAGGTTTTCTTGATTTTCGGGGTTGAGCTGGTTAGACATAAGATTGCAGCGAGAATATAGATCGCCGGAGGTTTAAGAGAAATGAAAGGTTTTGAAAATGGAAAATGGAGAATCCAATCGCGTTTATAAAGGCTTAATTTAGCCGTCGGTAATTAATGTGGATACGCGATATCGAAATCCCACTGATCAAGGCAAAATTCCTTGAGCCGCACACCCATCACGTGTAATGGGCGGCTAATTGACGCACACAGAACACTTGAGTGTTTTCGGCACTTGAGTGTTTTTCTAGGAAAGACGCGTAGTCTGAGAAGACATCTGCGTTCCACCTAGTGCTCTTGTCTAAACGCAGTAAACTAATGATAAACGCGTACTGATGAACGCCTTGTTCTCAGGTTAGATTATGCGTTGTAAGTTAAGTATGATGCGTTTGACAAAATATGTACGGCTCTAACTTTTCCTCTAACCTTAATTCTATAAACACAGAAATCGTTTATCGATGACCGCATAATTTAAAAAAAATAAGTTGGACGCATGCATGAATAATAGATTATGCGGTGAAATCAAATTGTTCAAAAATTTGGCTCCTACTTTCATGCTTATCTCCTTTTCATTTATAAACTGAACTTAAAAAAAAAAATCAATACATGCTAAAAACAAAATTCAAACAGAAACAAGAAAGCAAAATAACATAAAATTAAATACTATAACAAATTCAAATAAAATAAAGCAAGGGTAAAAGAAAGCGTCCCTGGAAATGTAGACATTTGACAACGCAGGGACCTTTCGACGCAAGCTCAGTCATTACACTCGCGTAGGTCAATGGAAGTCTTGTTAATTTCGAACTCTCCAATGTGGTAGGGCTTTACCCTTTTTCCATTGACCTTGAAGGATGTGGTTCCATTTTCATTTGTCAGCATGACCGTACCATGCGGGAACACTTCCTTGATTATGAATGGACCCGACCATCGAGACTTCAGCTTACCTGGGAACAAACGCAACCTTGAATTAAATAACAGGACCTTCTGGCCAACATATAGAATTTTCTTACTAATGTTCTTGTCGTGCCATTTCTTGGTCCTTTCTTTGTATAGCTTTGCGTTTTCATAAGCTGAGTGCCTCTACTCCAGGAGTTCATTTAGTTGAAGCTTTTTGGCTTCTCCCCTTGCCTCCTGGTCTAAATTGAGCTTCTTCATGGCCCAGATGGCCTTGTGTTCCAGCTCAAGTGGGAGATGGCATGCTTTACCGAACACCAACGCATAGGGTGACATGCCTATCGGTGTTTTGAATGCCGTTCTGTAGGCCCATAGAGCTTCATCTAATCTCTCTATCCAATCTTTCCTTGATGTGCTCATGATCTTTTCCAGTATGGACTTGATCTCCCTGTTTATTATTTCAGCTTGGCCGTTTGTCTGTGGGTGATAGGCAGTTGCTACCCTGTGCGAGACATTAAACTTAGTCAGTAAATTAGTGATTATGCGATTTATAAAATGCGTACCTTCATCACTAATTATCGCCCTTGGTGTCCCAAATCGAGAGAAGATTTGTTTCTTTAAGAACTTGGACACTGCGTTTGCGTCATTCCTTGCACAGGCTACTGCTTCTACCCACTTTGATACATAGTCGACCGCTACTAAAATGTATTGATTGCCGCAAGAAGGAGGGAATGGTCCCATGAAGTCGATTCCCCATACGTCGAACAACTCAACTTCTAACATTGAATTCAGAGGCATCTCATTCCGGTTGGAAATGTTGCCTGTTCTCTGACAACGATCGCAAGCTACTGCATATGCCCTTGCGTCTTTGAATAATGTGGGCCAGAAATACCCACTTTGCAGCACCTTTGCAGCTATTCTCTGCCCTACAAAGTGTCCTCCATAAGGTGCTTTATGACAGCTTCTCAGAATGCTATGCGTTTCATATTCTGGAACGCATCGACGCAGTATGTGGTCAGGGCCAAGTTTGTATAGATATGGCTCATCCCAGCAGTAGAACTTACTTTCATGTCGGAGCTTTTTCTTTTGTTGAGCGTTAAATTCTTCAGGCCATTGGTTGCAAACCAGATAGTTGACTATGTCTGCGTACCACGGTTCCTGACTCTCTGCGTTCATTACATGCTCGTCTGGGAATCGTTCCTCTATATTACTCCAAATCTCCTGGACCTCTTTATTTTCCAACTGAGATAGGTGGTTCGCAACCTGATTCTCGGTTACCTTTCTATCTTTAATCTCCAAATCGAATTCTTGCAACAGTAGGACCCAACGGATAAGTCTAGGCTTTGCGTCCTTTTTCGCCATCAAATACTTGATCGCAGAATTATCACTATAGATGGTCACCTTTGACCCTATCAAGTATGCTCTAAATTTGTCAACTGCAAAGACTATGGCTAACATTTCTTTCTCAGTAGTAGTGTAGTTCTCCTGAGATGAATTCAGTGTTTTACTAGCATAATAGATCGGGTGCATAATTTTCTCTTTTCTCTGCCCAGTACTGCTCCCACCGCATGGTTACTTGCGTCGCACATTAATTCAAACGGGAGAGACCAGTCCGGTGCAACTAAAATAGGTGCTAAAATCAGAGCTTGCCTTAGAGACTCAAATGCGTTTAAGCATTTACCATCGAAATTGAATTCCCTGTTGACTTTCAGCAACTCGCTCAGTGGTTTTGCTACTTGCAAGAATCCCTTAATGAATCTTTTATAGAAGCCCGCATGGCCTAGGAAACTTCGCAAAGTCTTAACATTTCTGGGGGCTGGGAGTTTTGCTATCGCATCTATTTTTTCCTGATCCACTTCCAATCCAACCTTTGAGATTTTATGCCCCAACACAATACCCTCAGTAAC
Organism: Citrullus mucosospermus; assembly: GCA_030954485.1. Lineage (NCBI taxonomy): Eukaryota > Viridiplantae > Streptophyta > Magnoliopsida > Cucurbitales > Cucurbitaceae > Citrullus > Citrullus mucosospermus. The sequence continues at coordinate 14,432,963 of CM062064.1, forward strand.
CATAAAATGGCATTTTTCCCAGTTGAGGACTAGATTTGTGTCTTCTCATCGCTTTAGCACTTGTTCTAGGTTGGTCAAGCATTCATCATAAGATTTCCCAAATACTGAGAAGTCGTCCATAAACACCTCTACTGACTGTTCCAAATAATCAGAGAATATTGCCATCATACACCTTTGGAACGTCCCTGGTGCGTTACATAGCCCGAATGGCATGCGTCTGAACGCAAAGGTCCCATATGGACATGTAAACGTCGTCTTCTCTTGATCTTCCGAAGCTATCATGATCTGGTTATAGCCGGAATATCCGTCCAGGAAGCAGAAAAATTCATTACCTGCCAGCCTATCTAGCATTTGGTCGATGAATGGCAATGGAAAGTGATCCTTCTTTGTTGCCGCATTCAGCTTGCGGTAGTCCATACAGATGCGCCAGCCAGTGACCGTTCTTGTTGGTATCAGTTCATTCTTGCTATTCATGATCACTATCATCCCCCCTTTCTTCGGTACACACTAAACTGGGCTCACCCAGCTGCTGTCGGATATTGGATAAATGACCCCTGCATCGAGCCATTTAATGATCTCTTTCTTCACAACCTCCTTCATTGTGGGGTTGAGCCTGCGCTGCCTCTCAACTGAAGCATCCTTACCCTCTTCCAACTGAATTTTATGCATGCAGTAATAAGGGCTTATTCCTCTAATATCCTCTAAGGTCCATCCTATGGCTTTAATATGGTTTTTTAGGATATCCAGCAAAGCCTTTTCACATTCTGTCGTCAACGCAGAGGATAGGGTTGAGATTACTCCATGTTGTGAAAATATTGTTGTGTGAATTAACCTAACGCAAAGTGCTAAAATATATGATTATGCGTTCAACATGTCAAGATTTGATCCTGCAATGCGTTCTATTATTATGCGTTGGTCTTGTCAAGTTTTCCTATTCCTCTACCCAAGTATAAGTAAAGTAATAAGTTTTCTCGGTGAGTCTGAGGTCGAACACAGGGATTATATTGATTTGGTTTTAATTGGATTGTATGCATTACAGAGGTAACCAACAATTGTGTGAAATTGTGTTTCTAATCTAGAGAAAGCAGATGTTTGTACACTAGACTAACAGTTGTGGAATATGGAAAGCATGCGACACAGTAGTACTCTATTCATACTTGCGACTCTTCTCCCGGTTGTTAGCCGCTATGCGTTATATGTCTATAACGCATAGGGGAGTGTTAAGAACCAAGGTTGTCCCCGTAGACAGGTAACACTACTTGGCCCTTGTCAATTGAGTTCCACAATCACTTACCCTCTCGAGCAATCTAATTATTACTACTTATATCGATTTGTCAGATGGATATAAGCATCGAATTAAGCTCGCAATTGACAAGTTAGAATAGTTACACTGCGGTCCTAGTTAGATGCTAACGCAACCCTAGACCCTCGAGTGATTAGTTACTCATGGCTTGAAAGTATAAAGTGGACAGATGAGAAAAGTGAATAGACATGGAAGATAATTGTATTGATGAAAATGAGATACAAATTTCGATAAGTCAATTCCTTGATACAAATCTAAAATTCAAGTAAGAACAGTAAGAAAGAAAGCAGGGTAAGGCGTCAATGTCTTGAGTCGCCCGGATGGAAGCGTGATGATTTGCTGTGAAGTGATGCGGTGGGAAGGAAGACTCTTCTCTCTCGAGCTATTTGTCTCCGGCTGAAGTCTGAGAGAACTTTGTTGTCACTTATGGAGTCCTTCCGAGAATCAACAACCTTTCTCCTCTCGCAGAGCTGCCCTTTTATAGATGATGAAATCGCAGTTAATGACAGATTTGCTTGATTGGTGGCGAGATTGACACTGCGTCCATCTCGCCTGATTGCGTGATTCTCGGGCCAATTAAGATCCACCACTTAAGCCGCAAATCATGTCTGTCAATCATCCGTCAATCTTTCAAGATTCCGATCTGATTCGCAGCGCCTTGCCGTAACGGTTGTCTATGCGTCCATGCATCGTTTGGTTGATGTCAACGCACATAGGTTGCTAACGCGTAGTTATGCGTTGGGCTGTCGTTAACGCATCATCTGGTTCCTGCGTTAAGGGGTCATCAACGCATCGTTTGCATTCCTGCGTAAAAACATGCGTTTTAGGCTTAACAAGTGGTAAAATCAATATCTTCATCAAAATTCAAGAGTATAACGCAAAGGAAGATTTATTAATGGAGTTTATCATCAACTACCGCATGCTTCTCTTATTTAAACTCTATTTATCTATGAAAAAGGCTATAATAACTTGTATTTCTACAAGTTATCACTCCACACAGCTAAGGAAAATCGACATTGAGTAGCGTTGAGCAATTCTCCGCCTCAACTAAGGAAAAAGTATTTTATAAGAATGAGATTTTTTAGTATTTATTCTGAAACGGTCAAGCATGTTTTTGCAATGGTGTTTGAGTATAATTTAATATGAGTTGAAGTGATATATTTTATGCGAGTTTGACCAATTTTACAGTTAATATATATTGTTTTCAGAAAAACCATTACTCACTGAGCTATTAGCTCACCCTTTTAAAATGTTTTTCATTTTCAAGTAGCATAATAGTTCCCGTTGCCGATCGAAGTCAAGGTTTGTCAAGAACATGTGGATGGTGAGGTTGACAGTGGGTTACGTGACAGGGTAGTCGGTAACTGCTGTCTTCACATCTCTTTTCGGGTTATAGAGGATAATCCGGGAGGGGGTGTGACACTTAAGCTCTCAAAAGTGTCTAAAAGTGATTAAACATTTAATTAATTTACCTATATATACTGCTGACTTAACCCTCAAAAGCACCTATATACATGCTGCCGACTTACCCCTCATCCGCAGGCTGGCGCGCAGTTCTCACTTCAATGCAAGGCATTCATGACGCAATCCTCCTCCAACGCCTTCAGCAACTATCCACACCCAACGCATGGCGCCCTCAATGCCTCCTACCTTCGACGCATACAACTCAGTCATTCACGCCACTATCTTTGACGCATCGAGACCACTCTGTCTTCGACGCAAAGTGACCTTAACGCATGGCAACCTTACCAACGCATGGTGGGTCAAGCACATTTCTTCCCCCGCCAATGATCACTTATCCTCCAACGCGGTTAACTGCTTCCAGTCGCAACCTTTCGTGATTCCATCAACAACGCATGGCCACTCAAAAAGTTAACTTTCCTCTTCATTCACCAACACATAGTCTTGGCCAACACTTAGCCGAAATTTTGCTCTCACTCTCGGCTACTTTTCCTCTAACAACGAATAGCCACAATCTCACTTGCCTCTTCCCAACACTTGGTATACAAGTCAGTGCTTACATCTTGGCCTTATCAATTGAGTTCCACAATCACTTACCCTCTCGAGCAGTCTGATTATTACTACTTATATCGATTAGCTAGATGGACATAAGCATCGGATAAAGATTGAAATTGACAAGATGCAATAGTTACACAATGGTTCTTATTTAGATGCTAACGCAACCCTTGACTCTTGAAAGATTAGTTACTCATGGATTCAAAGCAAAAAGCGGAAAGTGTAGAGAAATGAATAGACATGGAAGAATTGTAGATTGATGAACGAAATATAATTTTAGATAGCTCAATGTCTTGACACAAATCTAAAATCAAGCTAGAAAAACAAGATAGAAAGCAAGAAAAGACGTCAATGGAAGCGTGAGGTTCTGTTGTGAAGTGGTCAGGCGGAGGGAAGACTCTTCTCTCTCAAGCTATTCGTCTCTGGTTGTCATATGGAGAGAACTCTGCTGTCACTTAGAAATTCTTCCGAGAATCAACAACACTTTTTCATCTTGAAGGACTGCCCTTTTATAGATGCTGCGTTCGTAATCAGTGGAAAATCTGTGTGATTGGAGGAAATTGATGGCGTGCGTCTATCTCGCCTAATTGCGTAATTCTCGGTTCAATTTAGATCCACCACTTTAGCCACAGATCATGCATGTCAATCTTCCGAAAATCTGTCAAGATTCTGATCTGATTTTCCACTGCCTTGCGTTTATGGTCGTTATGCGTCCATGGAGAATTTGGGTTGATGTCAACGCGTCATAGGTTGCTAAGGCATAGTCATGCATTGAGAAGTAGTCAACGCATCGTTTGCGTTCCTCCGTTAAAACATGCGTTTTAGGCTAAAAAGGTTATAAAATAATTATCTTTATCAAAATACAAGAGTAGAACGCATAGGAAGATTTATTAATAGAATTCAACATAAACTAATGCATGATTCTCTATTTAATCTCTATTTTTCTAAGAGAAAGGCTATAATAACTTGTATTTCTACAAGTTATCAGTTCGTCATTACTAAATTCGTTATACTTGGCACCTAATCAATTTGATTGGAAAGGCCAAAATTAAATTGTCCTAATCGACTAATTGGAATTAAAACAAACCGATGAAAGGCATGCAAAATTTGTATTAAATCTAATCGCATTAAGTTCAAGGAAAAATTAGGTGGAACATTTAATTGGAAAAGCCTAGATTAAAAGTTCTATCGATTCAATCCTAGGTTGATTAGAACAATGCGCATCACAATTTAGATTTGCAAGCTAACCTAACCCATCGCTTCCATGATCGACATACAACCAAATGTCACAAATTGTAATACAATCAAAGCAATAATCAAAATGAACACTAGCGTCACAATTTGATCAAAATAATATTTATCTCATAATTAAATCATACAAAGAATTTAGTTCGAAAACTCCTAAGAACATCGATTACAAAGAATAGTCTCTAATACCCAAGTTAGAAAATGGTTACCTTATCCTTGATACATGCTTGTACAAAAATAATTCTATGGAAAAGAAGAAAAAATGTCGAAGATCTCCAAACTCGCGCTCTGGATTCGTGCTAATTGATCCCCTTTTTGACTGGCAGCTAGGGCATTTTATGCTTAAAATTAGACTGGCGCCGCAGTGCTACAAAATTCGTAGGCCTCTGGAAAAAGCGTAGTGTCGTGCTAGCGCCGTGGCACTGCGATGCGTGCGCAATGTTGTGTTTGTCAAAATTCGTAGCGTTGTAGCACTATCTTTAACTCATAAAACTGCACTTCTAGAAAAAGCGCAGCACTTGCGCCATGCTAGCGTTGCAATGCCAGGTTGCTTTGCTACTCCTCTATCCATTTTGCTCAATTTGCCTACTAATCATCTCATTTAAACCTGAAGTGCATGCAAACTATCTTGAAGGCCCCAAATGCTCATAACCTATCTAAGTCAAGAAATAAACTGATAAAAAGGTAAGGACGATCCAGAATTAAGCGAAGTGAGATAGCACATTTTGAGTGCTATCAAATCACTCCCAACTTGATTCTTGATCATCCTCGAGCAAGGTAAAACATGCAATCATGCAGCCATTTAGTTCACTAAGCTACAAGGTTCCCCACTCCAGTTTTAACAGCCAAACACAATCATGCTTTCAATCAATTAGATCTTTCGAAGGCAATTAATCAATTTGAAACAAGTTTTGAATCCGTTTTTATCAAATCTAAGCATGCATGAATGAATACAAAGCTTATCTATTTTAAACTCAAGCAAGTCTGGAATTGTTTTATAAAGCTCTTTACTCGTTTTCCCTCTACTCCTGGCTCAAGGATCAATCATTTAGTCACATAAACTATCAAAGGAGTAATGCTGCAACTAGGGCGCCCAAAACACACAAAAAAATAAAGGGCATTTGTTTTGCCTGTGAGTATTAGCTTTCACACTCTGCCTGTAGGGACTCGCATCCACTATTTTCTCGCGAGCGTCCTAACTGATCACAGAGGAGGTAGCTTTTTGTTGTTGACAGCTCTAAAGTCCCCGACAATGACGCCAAAAACTTGTTGCGTTTGACATGCTAAAGTGCCAACACTTGTTGCGTTTATCTTTATTAAGCTTACTATGCGTTCAACATGCTTAATACTATGCGTTTCTAGTATGTCAAGTTTTCCTATTCTTAACCCAAGTATAAGCAAAGAAATAGGTTTAGAGCCTATTTGGTGGGATCAACTGTGACAGTCTCACTCTGTGATCAAGTATTTGATGGCTAAGAAGGATGCCAAGCCAAGACTCATTCGTTGGATTTTGTTACTTCAGGAATTTGATATAGAGATTAATGACAGAAAAGGTACCAAGAACTAGGTTGTGGACCACCTATCTCGGTTGGAAAACAAAGAGATCTAGGAGAATTGGAGCGATATTGAGGAAAGATTCCCGAATGAGCAAATCATGAACGTAGAGTGTCAGGAACTTTTGGACGCAGACATAGTGAACTACTTGGTCTTTAACCAGTGGCCCGAAGACTTTAATGCTCAACAGAGGAAGAGGCTAAGACACGAGAGTAAGTTTTATTGTTGGGATGAGCCATATCTATACAAACTTGGCCCAGACCATATCCTGTGTCGATCTATCCCAGAGTACAAAACGCATAGTATATTGACAAGTTGTCATGAAACCCTGTATGGAGGACATTTCGGTGGACGGAGAACAGCTGCAAAGTTCCTACAAAGTGGCTACTTCTGGCCGACACTATTTAAAGATGCAAGGACATATGCAGTTGCTTGCGATCGTTGTCAAAGGACGGGTAATATTTCCAACAAAAACGAGATGCCCTTGAAGTCAATTCTTAAAGTTGAATTGTTTGATGTCTGGGGAATCGACTTTATGGGGCCCTTCCCTCCTTCTTGCGGCAATCAGTATATACTAGTGGCGGTTGACTACGTGTCCAAATGGGTGGAAGCCATAGCTTGTGAGAGGAATGACGCGAACACGGTGTCCAAGTTTTTAAAGAAACAGATCTTTTCACGATTTGGGACACCAAGGGCTATAATTAGTGACGAAAGTATGCATTTCATAAATCGCATCGTCGCTAATTTACTAACAAAATTCAATGTTTCGCACAGGGTCGCAACAGTTTATCATCCGTAGTCTAACGAGCAACCCAAAATAACAAATCAGGAGATCAAATCTATCCTCGAAAAAGTCATAAGTACTTCAAGGAAAGACTGGACGGAGAGACTAGACGAAGCTCTCTGGGCATATAGAACTACATTCAAGATGCACATCGGTATGTCACCTTAGGCATTGGTGTTTGGGAAAACATACCATCTCCAACTAGAATTAGAACACAAGGCCATATGGGCAATGAAAAAGCTCAACTTAGACCAGAATACAGCAGGTAAAGCTTGAAAGCTTCAACTAAATGAACTAACGGAATGGAGATTATAAGTGTACGAAAACACAAAGCTATACAAAGAAAGAACCAAGAAATGGCACGACAGCAATACCAGCAAGAAGAGACTTTATGTGGGCCAAAAGGTCCTATTATTTAACTCTAGGTTGCGTTTGTTTCCAGGTAACCTGAAATCTCGCTGGTCTAAGCCGTTTATAATCAAGGAGGTGTTTTCGCACGGTACTGTCGAGTTAATGAACGAAGACGGAACCAACTCCTTTAAGGTCAATGGGCAAAGGGTAAAGTCTTACCACATTGGAGAACTTGACCAAGATAAAGTCTCCATTGACCTACGCAAGCATAACAACTGAGCCTGCATTGGAAGGTCCCTGCGTTGCTAAACTTCTATCTTTCCAGGGACGATTTCTTTTACTCTTGCTTTCTTTTATTCGTACCTTTCTATGTTAATGTTTTCCTTGAATTCAGTTTTAGGAAGTAGTGTAAGTAAATAAGAATGAAATTGTGATGTGGATTTTCATTGCCAATTGTTTGATTCAACTGCATACTTTGAACGAGAACTTTGTTGTTCATCATGCCTGCGTTCATCGATAAACAATGTCTACGTTTATTAATAGAATTCTTTGCGCCTTAAAAAGGGCAATCTGGGAAACGCATACGTCTTCTGAGTTGTTGCGTATTCCCAGAAGCACTCTAGTGCTTATTTGCGTCATTTAGCCGTCTATCATGCACGATGGGTGTGCGACTCAATGAAATTTACCTAGATCAGCGGGATATCGAGTAATGAGTATCAGCATTTAATGTTGATTGTGTCACTGAAGCCTATATAAACGCAATCCGTCTCCATAACCCATTTTATTTCCCTGCATTTCAAATCCGTCGGCGACCCAGTTCTCTCTAAAAGGTCTCGACCTTAGGTTATGTCCAGTCATTCCGACTCACAAAACTACGACGATTCCACTAGAGATCTTTCACCAGTTTCATCTTATAGCACCCAATATTCGACCCCATCGTCGTCTTCATCTTCGGGTGTGCCGCAGCCAACTTAAGAGGTATTTTCTAACCCTCGAGCTTCATTTTCTCTGGTCTCTTTCTGACCTTCTAATACCAAGCCTGTGCGGCCTTTCGCCTCACTGGTCTACCCTCTGCCACTGAACCCTTGTCCTCCATCCCTAATCTCTCGGCATCCCAAGCCAAGGTTAGCACCCAAAGACCATCTAACATTTCAGCTTCTCGAACCCCTTTCTTTCGCCTATTCCTCCAACCAGCCACCGTTCCTCCGCCCATCCGCCCTCTAGTCGTCGAGGTACCATCAGACTTCGACAATTGTGTGGAGGTGCTCAATGTTACACCCCCTCTCGGATTATCCTCCCTAACCCGAGAGGAGATGTGAAGACAGCAACCTTGACTCCTCTGTAAGGTTCACTGTCCAATCATTTTTACCAAAGACGGCCCAGATGAGGTTCTTGCTTAGGCAAAGCATCCCGAACTCGCTTGCTACCTGAAAAAATTAGAAAAACATAGGAAAACGTGAGCTAAGGCCCCGTGAGTGACTGGTTTTGTAAAACTATCTTTTATTTGAAAACAAGCATGTTACAGTAATACGCATTAAAACAAGGATTTAACTCGATAGTTCAATAGAAACAGATTTTCCTCAAAACTTTATCAATCTCGTAAATCTGTTACGAATCAATAGAATCGTTCTCTGGTATGATTTAACAGAAAACCGTTTGGTTTTTCATACTTTCATACTTTCTCACACCTCCTACTTGATAAGGTGTCACGATCATATGTAGCCACCTGGCCTATAGGCTTACCTTATGGGTTCATTATGTTCCAATACACAACCAACTCCGTGCTCCTATGCGTTCATGGGACTATCTTCCAGATTTAACTCCTTTGCTTCCTATTACTACCCTCAGCTTTACTATATTTATTCTCCTTCTCCTTCATTTAGGTGTACAAATTCTAAACGCATACTACTATGCGCTTTAGTCATGCGTTCAACTCCCTTTCTTACATTCGTTCACAGCTACAATTCCTTCTTTGTACATAACTTCCTCCACGCATAGTAAAACCTTACTAATCACTGAAGTCCTACTAGCATATAATAATCCTTCAACATTTAACTTCTCATAGCATTTATAACGCGTAGCGACCTCCTTTGCACTTGTTGTACTAAAGAACTTCCTGATCAGCACTATGGTCTTTTATAGTAAACCTTAAGTGCATAGTTATCGTCCACTTTGTGGCTTACCAATTTATTATTAACCCTTAGCCTATCGCATACAACTACTCTCCACTTCAAGGCATTCTTCTCAACGTAGCGTAAGTTGAATACAACCCTTGGTCAGGCTCCATGTTTACCTCCAAACACATAATAACACCTTTCAACGCCTGACATACCTATCAAAATAACGACCCATCTATCAAGGCTATGGCAACGGTCTACTTTCTTCTCTTTACACTAGCTTCCCATACAAGGCTTACCAACGCATAACCATAATTCATACTCAATTCTTGTTCTTTCACCTCCATTCACTATTACTCTATACAACACTCAACGCATTACTTTTCTTAGCTTCACTCCCCGACGCGTTGTCAACCTTTCCAACGCAACGTACTTTACCCCATTCAACTTGCCATCATTAGAACCTAGCTTCCAGAATATGTCTACTCCTTTCTTAGTACCATTCATCTCAACGTATAGAATTTATTGGCCATAATTCAATAGTTACACAATCTTAACTTTTCGTTTAAACGTTCTGCTAATCCACACTCTTTTATCTTTTTATCCTTACTAGTTATATGAATTCTTAAGTTTTCGGAGATAGGGTATCACACTCAACGTCCAACCTTTAAATCAAATCGTCTCATCACCTCCCCCAAGCCCTGCCAAGAAAGTTAAATCCTGCATTTCTAAAGCAGCCATGAAGAACTTCAACGAATTCTCAGCCGAGAGCTTCGTTCAAGGACACCAGCGGATAAATGCAGAGTACTCAAAGGCCAAGCGACCTGTTCCTGAAATGCAGGTTTGTGATGAAGCTAGCACACTGTATGGAAGCAGTGAAGTTCGTCGAAGAGATGAGTGAGATGTCTTTGGCGACATCCTTAAGAGGATTGCTCAAGAGGAAAGAGACGGAAAGGCGAGGGAGGATGGCGAGGAGGTCAACTAGCCTTTGCCTTCATCGAGACCACCGAGCACCAGGGGAACCGATGAAGTAGGAGGGGGAGTAAAAGATGCAGTGGTGGTGGAAGAAGGAGAATTAAACTCTGTGTGTTCCCTGGACGCGTGGGTCGCGCACATTCTAAGTGGGGTGCAACACTCGCGCGAGGCGTGTCAAACCCCCTCCTTGATTATCCTCCATAAGCCGAGAGGAGATGTGAAGACAACAACCTTGGCTCCTCTGTAAGGTTCACTGTCCAACCATTTTCACCAAAGACGGCCCAGACAAGGTTCTTGCATAGGCAAAGCATCCTGAACTCGCTCGCTACCTGGAAAATTAGAAAAAAAATGGAAAACGTGAGCTAAGCCCTGTGAGTGACAAGTTTTGTAAACGAGCTTTATTTGAAAATAGGCATGTTACATTTGCACATATAAAACAAGGATTTAACACGATTATTCAACAGAAACATATTTTCCACAAAACTTTATTAATCTCGTAAATCCGTTCCAAATCGATAGAATCGTTTTCCAGAATGATTAAACAGAAAACCGTTTGGTTTTTCAATCTTTTCCCTTAGTTGAGGCGGAGCAAGACTCAACGCTCTCAACGTCGAAAACAACCTTAGTTGGGGTGGAGCAAGACTCAACACACCCAACGTCAAAATTATCCCTAGCTCGATGCGGAGCAAAACTCGACGCACCAGCCAAATCAACCTCTATGTGCACATAGGAATATGGCGAGTTGCCCAAGTACCTTCTCATGTCCCTCAGTACTGGGTCCTGGGGAAACTCACGTGCCTTCTCGAGTCCATCAGCACTGAGCCTCCTCTTAAACATTTTATCAATCAGTTTACATAAATAGTTCATCTAAAACCTTCCATAGAAAACAATATATTTCTTGATAAACAACATTTCGCAACATGCCTTTCAATATCATAAAGCAATCAGATAAAACATGCCTTTTTGAACAATATGGTCAAACATCATGCGTTTCAAAATAATTCATCACAAAGCCATATCTTATAAGAATATTTTCAATAAAACCGATTTGAAGAAGAAAGGTGTCACTCATAACCCACAAGGTAGCTGTTTCCACTCTCTAGTAGCCCAGTTGAACGTAGCGTTCTAACTCTGGAATGCAAGGCTCCATTTTCCTCTGTTAGCTCGGTTGAACGCAACCCTGCCCTTCAACGCAAGGTTGGTAACTAACGCAAACCCTGCCTTTCAACGCAAGATTGATGACTAACGCAAGGTGCAGCCTAACTCCTCTTACTTCTTTGGGATACGTTGACCCCTCTTGGACGCAAGGTCTAACTTGAACGCATCGTCTATCTTCGAACGCAGCGTTCACCTTGAACGTTGAATTCGTCTTAAACGCAAGGCCAACCCCTCTTCGACGCAAGACAACTTCTTTAACGCCAGATGACTAAGTTGTCAAGAATGTCTTCTTTCTTAGCCGTAGACCTCCTTTTACAGACGCAAGGGGTTCCTTCTTTCTGCCTTCGTTCTCCTCTTTCCCTCAAGGATTGTTACTTCAGAATCATCAGTCGTTACTCTTCCCCCAGGGTCCTATTTATAGAGGGCTTGCTATCCTACTTCTCCTCTCTTTTTGCCACTTGATTGCCACATGTCACGCTGCATGTCTGACTAACCATGCAATAGTCCAAGTGTCACCTTGTATGAAACACTTAACATGCCTTTTTAACACCTCCTACTTTTAAGATGTCAAGTCTATATGAAGCCACCTGGCCTTTATAAACTTATCTTATGCGTCCAACATTTTCCAATAGACAACCATTCATTCAACACAACGTCCTCATGCGTTCGTTGAGTTTCCTTTAAGGTTTGGGCTTCACTACTCACTTTTCTAACTCTCAGCCAACTACACTACTGTCTTTGACGCATAAAAATAACTCTGTCTTCAACGCATAGGGACCTCAACGCATAACAATCTTACCAACGCATGGTAAGCCAAGTACGTTTCTTCCCCCGTCAACGCGGCGACTACTTCAGTTCACAACAACCATTCGTGATCACCTTCAACGCATAGCCGCACTATTATAAATCAGTGCTTACACAATGCCACTAGGCGTTATTGATAAACACTCAATACTATGCGTTTGTACCTCATCGCATCATACCATGCGTCCAAATCCTTCCTTATGTCCATAACAACAACTCCTTCTCAAGCTCTTCCTCTATGCATTGGTCCTATTGTGTTTACCTTCATCCTACGTTCATAACCATCTTCCTATCCTTGGACATTCCTTGATTATTCCCAAGGTTATTCTTTTAACCTTTTCCTTGCACTTAAACTATTTCTCTTAAGATAGATTAGCATGCGTTCACCACATGCTCCAGTTTTTTTTTATGTTTACTTCACAATCTTCTACTTTCTAACACTTGAAAATATCCTATGATAAAAGTCTATGCGTCTTACTTCTTTCCCTTTAAGTTCTCGGGTACTTCCTATGTGTCCACCTTTACTATGTGTTACCTCAGTCTTGACCATGCGTCCAACATGGTCTTTTATTCCTTTCCTTCAGACTTTTCAACGCATTGGTTGTTAAAAGATGGATGTCACAAGGCGTGTGTATCAGACGCAAGGCGGGAGTCACCTTCGCTGATAAAAGAAATCCAAAGTCAGCCAGAGGAGGCTCAGAAGGGTGAAGAAGAAGAAAGAAGAAATAAGGTGGACGAGGCGCAACCTTGGCAGGAAAGTGCCGCTTGTAGCAAAGAGAAAGCAAGCGAGCCTACTGAAATGCAAAGGTCAGTCCCTGCGTCCATCAATCCTGAGGAGCAGCCCATGGACTCCAATGACGGACTGATCAAGGAGTATGTGTTGGCCAGCGAGGCCAAAAGAAAAAGCCTAGAGGAAGAAGAGGTGGTACCATTGATAAGAAAGAAAAGAAAGGTATCACAAGGGCAGAAAAAAGTTGTCGAGCCCGAGAAGATGACTGTCGAGGATGAGGAGCCGAGAGATGCAGCGCGAGCAGACAGTCCTGAGTTAGCAATCGCGGTTATGTCTTTCGATCGGCTGGCCGAGAAGATGGCCAAGAAAAGGGCTAAGCTAAGAAATGAGCTAAAAGCCCTAAGGAATGGGGCAAAGAAAATTGCCAAGGACGTATTGTCCGGCAAGAAGGTGCACAAGGAAGTGCAGTCGGAAGAAGAAACAAACACGTAGAGGCTTTCTGATCCTAAAGTAGACGAATGATAACTTGTAGAAATACAAGTTATTATTATTTTCTCTTAGAAAAATAGAGTTGAAATAGAGAATCATGTGGTAGTAGGGGTTAAATTCTATTGATAAATCTTCCTATGCATTCTACTCTTATAAATTGATGGAGATAATTGTTTTTAAGCTTTTTGAATCTAAAACGCATGCTTTAACTCAAGAACGCAAGCAACCCATGGATGCGTTGGCGTTGGCCTACTTGAATGCAAGAACCCAAGTTATCCATGGACGCATATCAACCAGAAATGCAAGGCAGCGGAGAATCAGATAAGAATCTTGAGAGATTGTCGCGAGATTGATATGTTTGATCTACGGTGAGAGTAGTGGATCTAAATTAAACCGAAAATCAAGCGATTAGGCGAGATGGACGCAAGGCATAAATTTAGCCTCCAATCATGCAGATTTGCCAGCGATTGCAACGCAACAACTATTAAAAGGCTAAAAGGTTGTTGAATCTTTTGGAAGAATTCCTAAGTGATAGCAGAGTTCTTTCCAGACGACAACCGGAGACTAATAGCTCGAGAGAGAAGAGTCTTTCCTCCGTCTGACTACTTCACAGCAGAAATCACGCTTCCACACTAGCGAGCTCTAGACATTGAGAAGCCATTTCATGCTTTCTATCTATATCTTACTAGTGTTTTAGTTTATAAACAAGAAATTGTATTATCTGAAACATTTATTTCGTTCAACAATCTATACATCCGTCATGGCTATTTATTTCTTATCCCTTTCCATTTGTTGTTTACCATCCATGAGTAACTAACTCTCTCGAGGTTCACGGGTTGTGTTATCATCTAAATAAGAACCTTAGTTTTTATCTATTTCATCTTGTCAATTGCACTTTTAATCTAATGCTTATGTCCATCTAACTAATTAATATAAGTAGTAATAATCAGACTTCTTGAGAGAGTAAGTGATTGTGGAACTCAATTGACAAGGCTAAGAAGTGTTATTTAGACATAGAAATAACCTTGGTATCTAACACTCTCCTATGCGTTATAGACATATAACGCATAGTGGCTAACAACCAAGAGAAGAGTCACTAGTATAAAATAGATCTACCTATGCGTTTCAGACTTTAGATGATAACCAACCCAAGCCTTGTTTTTACCATTCATTCAATTCAATTAGTTGGATGTTGCTGTGTCGCATGCCTCTCCACTCAATCACCTTAGAATAGTTTTACTGCTTTGTAGTTAGTTAAACACATCACCTCTTTTTACTTCTCTTAGACGCACGACTCAAATAATCCAAAAATTCTAGAATTTGCATAATCCCTGTGTTTGACGTCGGACTCATCAAGATAACCTCATTTTTTGTTTATACTCCTGAAGAATAGGAAAACTAGACAGATTAGTAAACATAAAACCAGTAGCAATAAGATTTGTCAACAACGAAGCCGCAGTGGCATTTGAGAAGGAAATAAGAGAGGAGGAAAGAATAGAAAAAGCAGCCGAGGAGTTTGAGAGGGAGCTACAAATAGAAGAAGATGAGGAGCTGGTCATGCAAATAAATGCCCAAGGGAGGGAGGGCAAGAAAAAGAAAAAGAAGAAGAGAAGTAGGCACCACTCGCCTACAAGGAAAGAACGCATCGGAGAGGATGCGAGAGAGGAGCAAGGTGTTAGCACCTTAATAAAGAAGAAGAAGAAAGAAAAAGTGAGGGGGGAGTTAGTCACCGAATTCCCAGTCATTCCCCAGGAGAAACGCAAGGGAAAGGAGAAGGTGGCTGAGGCACCAACTGAAGTGGCCAAAAGCAAAAATAAGACAGTGGATAAAATCCTTGCCAAGGCCAAGGGAAAGGAAAAGGTGGCGGATGCGTCACTAAAGAAGACAGAGGGAAAAGGGAGACGCAAGCTGTTCCCCGACTTATTAATGGAGGTTGCCTTCTTTGCAGAGGAAGCCCCACTGCCGGCTAATGCACACTTTTAGTGTTAAACGCAAGTGTACGGGTGAAGTTATAATATAAGACGGTTAAGTCCGAATATCGTTCCACTGGAGATCGAATTGTGAAGGTTTAAGTTACTTAGCTATTCTAGAGTTGAATCAATTTTATTTGAGGATTGAAATTGAATATTATAAGTTATGGAAAATATAAATCAAATAAGGAAAGTATTAAAGTGAGAAACGCAAGAGTCAAAGAGAGTTCTAGGGTAATGAATCCTTGTTTATTTCATCATGCAATATTATAGATTTCATGGATTTTATTGTAATTCATATGCCTAAGTCTAGAAACTTAATTCCAAGTTATTTTCTCTCAAAAACAACCTTTTTAATGCAACTCGATTGATTATTAATCTCTTAAAAGCAATACAAAATTACATGGCATTAAAAATAGTCTTTAGCAACTTTTATTGTCAATCTAACTACTCTCGTCATAGATTAACAATTCATTGTTATAGATCAAGTTAAACATACAATCTCTCAATCATACATCTAACCTAACATGTGAGGATGGCCAATCCACAAGAATTAAACACAATAACAATGAAAAGCATAATCATTCCAACAAAACCATGAAAGTCTACAAGATCAACATAAATTCATAAACAAATCATCAAAATCCTAAAACTAAAGAGTTTAGCCACTCATAGCTTGAAGCAACATGTTTAAGCAAAGTAAACAAAGAAAGAGTGTAAAGAAAGGAAAACTCTACTGAAAAGAGGCTCTTGAATGAGGCAGCACCGTCCAGATCTCCTTGGCTCTCACGTCGGAATTCAAAGGACACCACAACTATCTCGAACTCTTTTCCTCTTCCTTGCAACTAACTCACTCTTTGAACTCTCACTTAATTCTCTACTTTTTGTGCCTCTTTAGGTCTGTAACTTCCTTGATCTTTATTTGATTTTCTTTTATTATTTGGGCTGCTGGAAACCCCAAAATTTATAGAGTTTGGCCGCCCAAAAATTTACCAAAAATAACAATTTTTCATTTAAGGAAAGCTGGCATCGCGGCTCTAGGGCTGCATCCAAAATTGTTGCTCTCGGGTTTTAGCGCCATAGCAACACCGTCCAAGCGCCGCGACACTGTGATGCATTCAAAAATATTGTTCTCGGGCATTAGCGCCGCGGCAGCACCGTCCAAGCGCTGCGACGCTATCATGCGTTCAACAAGTTGCGTCGAATTTTGGCGCCGCGGTGCTACTATGCGTCCATAACGATGCGTTTAGGTTTCAGCGCCGCGACGCTATCCGAAAATTTGTCCTTTTGAGTTTTTTAGCTCTTTTTCGCCGTATTCTTGCTCGGTTTTGATCTTTTGGTCTTTTCTTCTAATTTTCCTCATTTTAACCTGAAAATCACTAGCAAACAAGTGAAATATAATATAAACTCCCTTAATTTGAGAGAATAGAAAGCACTTTTCAAATGCTTATCAACACCTCAAACTTAGAGATTTGCTAGTCCTGAGCAAAGAATAAAATCAAATAATAGGGAGTTTAGATGAAGAAGTGTGCAATTGACTCATGTCTCAGAGAATAGCATTTAAAGCTTAAGTAGAAACATGCAAGCATATCTATATTGTTATAATCATTCAAGGCCAAATCTTGCTATCTCCCATGTGTGTGTGTGCAAGCCTCTTTCAATTTAAAATACTAGAACTCAAATTAGGACTTAAGAGAGTTTCTTTAGTTTTCCCTCTACTCTAGCTCATGCACCAATCTTCAAGCTTTCATAATTTCAAGTGTGTCATGCTGCCTGAAAAAGGAAAACATATGAAAGCATGAGCTAATAGCTCAGTGAGTAACAGTTTCTGAAAAACATTATACTTTAAGTATAAAACTGGTTGAACTCGTATAAAACATCATACTGAAAAATCAGTTTATAACATGATCAATTCTTGGTCATATCATGTGTACATATTCATTCATTTCTAATACTCTTTCCCTAGTTGAGGCGGAGTAGAGCTCAACGCTCCTCAACGTTGATTACCCTTCGCTGTGTGGAGTAATCTCAACACCTCAGCGTCGTGTATATATTTTCTTCTATGTGCACAAGCATATTATTGCTCGGGCTGCCCATATGCCTTCCTTCTATCCTTGAGCATTGGGTCCCATTTCTATTCTCTGGTTACCCATTTGCCTTCATCTAGTCCTTGAGCATTGGGTACCTTTTATAACTCGGGCTGCCCTCCATGCCTTCTACGAGTCCTTGAGCATTGGGGTCCCTTTTTAAAGCTTTACAAATCACCATACATATTTTGGAAACATTATATTAACAGCACATAACTTAACCGTTTCCAAATCTTTCATAAAAACATCATCAGCATGCTAAATTCATTTTCTAGCTTTAATATCAACCAACATGCTTTTCATACTTTAATATCAGCCAACATGCTTTTCATACAAATCTATTTTCAAGTCTTTCTAGAAATCATATAACACCATGCTTTTTAGAAGAAAACATGAATACAAGTTTCAATCAATCACCATTCGTTAACCAGTATTCTCAAAGTTACCATGCGTTACTCAGCTTTCTCAAAGTTACAAGTAAAACACATACATATGTTACTATACAAAACCCGTATGATTACATTCATTAAGAACTCATTTATTTTTATAAAACGCAGGTGTTACTCACCTGTACTTGTCAAAGAGTACTTCTTTTTCCTTTCCTCTTTTTCCTCTTCCCGAGCTTTCTGGACGCAGCGTTCTAACTCTGGAACGTCGCCCTCTCTTGGATGCAAGGTCCACCACGAACACATCATCTAGCTTTGGACGCCGCGTTCACCTCGGACATTATGTTTGTTCTCAATGCATAGTCGACCCTTTTTAACACCAGACAACTTCTTTACATAAAATAACTAAATTGTCAAATACCTTCTTTCTTGGCCGCATACTCCTACCGCAGACGTCCTTGTTGCCTTCTTCTCTTTTTCTCTCCAAAATTCTTCCCTGAGAGTCATCAGTCGCTCCTTTTCCCTCAAAGTTCTATTTATAGGGAGCTTGCCATCCAACTCCTCCTCTCCTTTTGCCACTTGTTTGCCACATGTCACGCTGCATGCTTAATTAACCATGCATTAATCCAAGTGTCACCTTGCATGAAACACTTGACATGCCTTCAACACCTCCTACTAATAAGGTGTCAAATCTATACAAAGCCACCTGGCCTTTATAAGCTGATCTTATGTGTCCAACATTCCCAATGAACAACCTTATTCAATACAACGCCCTCATGCGTTAGTTGAATTTCCTTTAAGGTTTGAGCTTCACTGCTCACTTTTCTAACTCTAAGTCAACTATACTACTGTCTTTGACGCATAAGATAATTCTGTCTTCAATGCATAGGGACCTCAACGCATAACAACCTTGCCAACGCATGGTAAGCCCAGTAAGGTCCTTTCCCCTGCCAACGCGGCGACTGCTTCAGCTCACAACACCATTTGTGATTTCACCTTTAACGCATAACCACACTATTATAATCCAGTGCCTACATATGCCACTAGGCGTCAATGACAAACATGCAATACTATGCGTTTATACCTCATCGCATCATACCATGCATCCAACTCTCATATTCATAACGAATAAATCCTTCTCCATTTCTTCCTCTATGCATTTCACATCTTTCCCTTCTCGGTTTACTTCCATGTGTCCACCCTTACCATGCGTTACCTAGTCCTGACCATGCATCCAACATGGTCTTTTACCTCATTTCTACATAGACTCTTCAATGCTTCGTTTTCTTAAAAAAAGTAGGGTGTGACATAATATGTCCACTAAGGTGCCTTTCAATCATATTTTTTTCATGGGCCCAAACTTGCATTCTTTTACCTAGAGGCACTAGCTTTCACACATTCACTGTAGGGACTCGTACCTAATCAATTCCCAGGCGTCCTTACTGATCACAGCAAAGGTAGCTCTTTTTTCCCCTATCCATGCATACTCATTACAAGTTTAAAAAAATTAGACAATTAAAGCTCATACATTTTGTGTACAATTTTTCTTTTCTCAAGGCATGTATACTCTTTTCTTTTTCCTTAGTCTAAGATTACAAGCTATCATGCATCTCCACTCTCTAATGGGTTTCGGAATGACAACCAAATACACCCAACTTAATCTTTTTTTCAGTTAAAGATTTTATTTTAAAGTGGCTACGTGCTCAAGAATATGAGAGATTTTAAGAGGGACTTAAATGAATTTAACTCAAGATAGTGCTATTCTATTTCCATAATAAGTCATCTATCATGCAAATTTGAATCTCATCATGGGCAATCAACATCAAGGCAGACAACCATAAACAACATTTCGGTTAACTTTGAAAGCTCCAAAATTTTAAATTTTTTTCAAAATTTGACATGCATATGATCATTAAAACCTTCACTAACATGCATAACAGGATAAGAAAACACACGAAAGTACAAAAGACACCTCCTGTCACACCGTACTTTTTAAGAAACCGATGGGTTGAAGAGTCTATGAAGAAAAGAGGTAAAAGACCATGTTGGATGCATGGTCAGGACTAGGTAATGCCATGGTAAGTGTGGATGCATGGAAGTAAACCGAGAAGGGAAAGAAGTGAAACGCATAAGCAAGAAAGGAATAAAGTTATATTGTGAAGTGTTGAAAGAGATTTAAGTCTCGGAAAGATAGAATACTATAGCAAATTGAGTAACGCATAGACTTATAGCAAGGAATGTTCACAAGTGTTGGAGAAGGTTGTGAAGTAAACATAAAAACTGGTGCATGTGGTGGACGCATGCTAATCTATCTTTAAGAGAAATAGTTTAAGTGCAAGGAAAAGGTTAAAAGAATAACCTTGGGAATAATCAAGGAATGTCCAAGAGTAGGAGGAAGATGGTCATTGGACGAAGGATGAAGGTGAACGCAACAGGACCAACGCATAGAGGAAGAGCTTGAGAAGGATTTGTTGTCATTGACGCCTAGTGGCATTGTGTAAACACTGGTTTATAATAGTGCGGCTATGCGTTGAAGGTGATCACGAATGGTTGTTGTGACCTGAAATAGTCGACGCGTTGGCGAGGGAATAAACATAATTGGCTTACCATGCGTTGGTAAGGTTGTCATGCGTTGAGATCCCTATGCGTTGAAGACAGAGTTATCTCTATGCGTCAAAGACAGTAGTATAGTTGGCTGAGAGTTAGAAAAGTGAGTGGTAAAGCTCAAACCTTAAAGGAAACTCAAAGAACGCATGAGGGCGTGTGTTGAATGAATGGTTGTATATTGGAAAATGTTGGACGCATAAGATAAGTTTATAAAGGCCAGGTGGCTTCGTATAGATTTGACATCTTATCAGTAGGAGGTGTTGAAGGCATGTTAAGTGTTTCATGCAAGGTGACACTTGGTGTAAGCCCCGCATCTATTTTTGTGAGAACACAAAGTAAGAAGGGGCCGAGAGATGGGTGAATGTGTAAAAGTAGTTGGATGGCTTGCTTTTGGAGTAGGAAAATGGTTAAGTGTAAGCTATGCTTTGATGGCAACCTATTGTGGAGGAAATAATTTTGGTGTAAACGCAAAGGTGAGGGAAGCTTATCATACGCTGAAGTTGAGACGCGTTGAGGACATAAGGCGTGGAGGATCACTTGGTATCAAGGATCATTATGCATCAAACGCATTGAAGGCAATGTGCCGTTGGAAGTAAAGGCCACGGGGAGTTTGGGAGCTGATCTGCGGTGAGGCTGTTATGCGGTGAACGCTACCATGCGTCGAAGGCGGGTATGCGTTGGACATGGAGTGTTGGCTGAGAGAAGGTAATGCGTATGTTAACTATTTGGAGGGAGAGTTTGAAATGAAATATCATCAGAGGCCGTGTGCATTGCTGAAGCTGAGCATAGGAAGTATGCGTTGAACGGATTATAATATAGAGCTGGCATGGAGAACAAGTCGGTGATATATATATAAGTGGACTGAGAATTCAATTGTTCTGCTTGAATTTTAGAGCTCGAGTTGGGTCCATATTAAGGTGAAATATCGAAGGGAGGTAGAAGAAGATGTTAATGCTGATCTGAAGCAGAAATCTCATTGAATTCGTGGGAGAAACTTGGGTTTGACAGAGGTTTCGGCTGCTGTGGTCTCTTCAGAGTGATGCTCGGTTTTGGAGGAAGAACAAATTGAAGAGACGAAGGTTAGGGCTGAAACTTTGAGGTTAGTAAGTTAACTCGATTTCTAGCAGGTTTCATAAAGGATGCTTGAGATGAAATTGTTTAATTGTGTGTCAAACTCAGGAAGAAGAGACGGGAGTTGAACTGTCGAATGATTAGAGGTAACTCAGAGTTGTCGGAGGATATGTCCTAAACGGGGAAGATGTTCTTCATGAAATTTTGAGGTAAGATGAAGGACCTGTATTCTAACAAGTTTGTAGAAGGAAGAAAGTACTGGAATTGATTGAAACGAAATGTTTAGCAGGTTGAAGAAGGAAGAAGAAAGGAAGAAGGAAACGGTTCTGTCACAGCGAAAGTATCGCTGAGTGAGCGAGAGACTGAGCAGCAGAGAAAGTAACGCTGCAACGCAAAGATAGGCTTGCGTCTCACAATTCTCGCTAGAGTATCGCTGGGTATCGCTCCTTAAGATAGTCTCGCTGGTTTTAATCAACGCAGTGTCGCTACTACAGTTTAAGTAGTTTTTGAGTAACGCTGGTAACTTACCATTTTCTATAGAATAACGATGCTATTGTATGCTAAAGGAAAAGGGAGATTATGGAAACTAAACTTGAGGATTATGTATTTTCAGGCCAAGAAGAGCTCGGGGAGGCTTATAACCCACTTAGAGCCGGGACCGATTGTGAGTGACTGCTTGTTATACCTTGTGTTAAACTTAGTATGCATATTGATGAGGAAACATGATTCATGATAGTATGCCTTATGTATGTGATGTGTTAGTGATTTAAGAGAATATTATTACAAATGTCTAAGCACATAAGTGGCTGAGGGACCCTATGGTGAAAGCTACATGTGAGTAAGCGTGAAATTAAGTGCTAAGGGATTTGAGAAGGCACTTGAATAACAGTAGAGAGTGGTCTACAATGCTCAGGGACTGTAAGTGAAGGCATGTAGTAACCCATCACAACTAGCTCGTGCCGAGGGATCATGTGTGAAGGCACTTGAGCATAGATAGAGTTTGTTACCTGTGCCGAGGGATTTCATGTGAAGGCACATGGTACTGTAATTATAATGAGTAAGTGCTGAGGGACGGAAAGTGAAAACACTAAGTAGATGAAAACTTGTGAGACAGGAGAATTGATAGTTATACATGCATAGTGGAAAGTGAATCTTGATAATTCATTGGGATGTGTTATGCGATGGCTACTATCTTACAAACTGGATTTAAGTTGTCATGATTAGTTTTAGTAGATTTAGTCACTCACTGAGCCTTTTGCTCATCCAGTTTGTTGTTGTTTGTTGTTTCAGGTAGCGAGCGTGTCCGGGACGCCTAGCCTACTAAAGAATCTCGTCTGGGCCTATCTGGAAGCGAACCTCTGGGATAGTTGTAAATATTTAGATTGTTCATATGTCATGTACTAAACATCTTTTATAAGGGTGTAGCGAAGGGGGACGTGTTGTACTTATTATGTGTATACACAGACATGTTGGTTAAAAGTTTACACGTTCTTCTGATGAGATAATGGAAATGTTGTTTGTTTTGCTATTCTTTTATGGTGTCTATCTTATAGAGTCTTATGTAAGGGAAATAGGTTCATGCTCCTTCCTAGGTATAGTGTGAATCTGGGATGGGGTGTGACACTTGGACTAATGCATGGTTAATTAAGCATGCAACGTGACATGTGGCAAACAAGTGGCAAAAGAAAAGGAGAAGTTGGATGGCTAGCTCCCTATAAATAGAACTTTGAGGGAAAAGAAGCGACTGATAACTCTGAAAGAAAAATTCTTGAGAGAAAGGGAAGAAAGAAGGCAGAAAAGAAGAATCCTTGCGTCCGTAGTAGGAGTCTGCGGCCAAGAAAGAAGGTATTTTGACAACTTAGCTATTTTATGTAAAAGAGGTTGTCTTGTGTCGAAAAGGGGTCGGCCTTGCGTTGAGGACAAACATAATGTCTAAGGTGAACGCGGCGTCCAAAGTTAGGTGATGCGTTCACGATGGACCTTGCGTCCAAGAGAGGGCGACGCATCCGAAAGAGAAGTAAGAAGAGTCGGGATGCACTTTGCGGAGATAATCAACCTTGCGTTGAAGGACAGGGGTTGCGGTAGTCGCCAACCTTGCGTTGAAGGGCAGCGTTGCGTTCAACAGAGCTGATAGAGGAAAATGGAGCCTTGCGTTTCTGAGATTAGAACGCTGCATCCAAGAAGCTCGGGAAGAGGAAATAGAGGAAAGGAAGAAGAAGTATTCTTTGGCAAGTATAGGTGAGTAACACCTGCGTTTTACAAAATATAAATGAGTTCTTTATGAATATGATTTTATGGGTTTCAAATGAAATAATGTATGCGTTTTTATATATAAAGCATATGAATATGTGGTTTATAGAGATAAGGGCATGCGTTTTACTTGAAAACTTTGAGAATGCTGGGTACTTGCTATGAGTTATAAAACACATGGTGAATGATTGATACTTGTTTTCATGACTTTTCTGAAAAGCATGGTATTATATGATTTCAAGAAAGATTTGAAAATAACTTTATGAAAAGCATGCGGTTTGATATTAAAACTGGAAATTGAATTTAGCATGCTGATGAGGTGAGATTTGGAAACGGTTAATTTATGAGTTATTGATATAATATTTCCAAAATATGTATTGTGTTATATAAAACTTGAAAAAGCACCGAGGCTCAGGGACTTGGAGAAGGCCAAAGGGTAGCCATTATATTGAAATGGGACCCCAATGCTAAGGGACTTGTAGAAGGTATTGTGGGTGGCCCGGATTATAAACGTACCCAATGCTCAGGGACTCGTAGAAGACATATGGGTAACCTAGATATAGAAATGGGACCCCAATGCTCAGGGACTCGTAGAAGGCATTGAGGGCGGCCCAAATTCTAGTACCTATGTGCATATAGAGGTATATACGACGTTGATGTGTTGAGATTACTCCACACAGCTAAGGAAAATCGACGTTGAGGAGCGTTGAGCATTGCTCCGCCTCAACTAAGGAAAAAAGTATTTTATAAGAATGAGATTTTTGAGTATTTATTCTGAAACGGACAAGCATGTTTTCACAATGGTATTTGAGTATAATCTAATATGACTTGAAGTGTTATGTTTTATGCTAGTTTAACCAGTTTTACAGTTAAAAAATATTGTTTTCAGAAAACCGTTACTCACTGAGCTGTTAGCTCACCCTTTTTATATGTTTTCCATTTTCAGGTAGCATGACAATTCCCGTTGCCGATCGAAGTCGAGGTTTGTCAAGAGTATGATAATGGTATTACCGTCCTTAGAAGGATTTTAAAGGGAATAAGATGAAGTTGACAGTGGGTTATGCGACAGGGTAGTCGGTAACTGCTGTCCTCACACTCCGTCACAGGCTACGGGAGGGTAGTTCGGGGTGGGGTGTGACACCTCCCACCCCAAACTTAAAATCATGCATTGTCCCCAATGCATAAGAGCATCTAACAAAGAAAGAGCAAGCCTGGGAGCAAGTGGGAAGCCACCAAACAAGCTTGGTGTAAGGAGTACTTTGTGTGATAAACCAAGTTCCTGAGAGATAAAGCATATGAGTGACTCAAAGATTTATTGAAAATAAAATTAAAAAACAAACCGTAAAGAAAGCAATAAAATTGGGTTGCCTCCCAATAAGCGCTTGGTTTAATGTCTTCTAGCTATACGGGACTCTCAAATCACGGTGGATCCCAAGGTGGTTTCTTCCTTTCATGCTTTGGATCACCTACAACTTTTAGTATTCGCCCACATTGACACTCACAAACATATTCATTAGCATTTAGTGAGTTAGTCAATTAATCATTATCAAGTTGAACATCATCGTTTCTAATGTGGTCAAGACTTATTAAAGAATCATCATGCTTAGATTTTACAGGACTCACCACTTCATTTTTATCATGCTTCTCCATAATTTGTTCATAATTCATTATAGGTTTGGGAGGCATGCATGAAGAACTAGGAGAATTATCACAACTAGAAACATGCTTCATAGAATTTTCTACTTTAACATCAAGCATGCCATTAGTCTTACCATTCAAAGGAGGCTTATCATGCATGGAGTTTTTATTTGGAGAGAGAGGTGATGTTACCTTTGTGCTTGGCTCATGATGCTCATACCTTTCTACATCCGGATGCTTAAGGTGGAATGTGAGCTTTCCATCTTGCACATCGATGAGGGCCCTTCCGGTGGCCAAGAATGGTCTCCCAAGGATTATGGGGACTTCAGCATCTTCCTCCATGTCTAATATCACAAAGTCCGTCGGGAAGATAAACTTTCCTACCTTGACCAAGACGTCCTCCACAATGCCGTAGGGATGAAAAAATGATCAATTGGCCAAAAGCAAAGATATGGTAGTTGGTTGCACCTCTCCTCCATTGAGCTTCCTAAACATGGATAAAGGCATTAAATTAATGGAAGCTCCAAGATCACAAAGTGCTTTAGTAACCTTATTATTGCCTAAATGACAAGGGATAGAGAAACTCCTTGGATCATTTAGTTTTGGAGGCAATGTCCTTTGTAGTGCTGCAATACATTCTTTGGTTAGTGCAACCATTTCATAATCTCCATACCTTTTCTTCTTAGACAATACATCCTTCATGAATTTGGCATACCTAGGCATTTGTTCTAATGCCTCTGCAAAAGGAAGGTTAATTTCTAACTTTTTGAATATGTCTAAGAATTTTGAAAATTGAGCATCAATCTTTTTCTTTTGAAATCTTTGAGGAAAAGGTAAAGTATTAGGGATAGAAGAAGTAGAGTTAAAAGTACTCCTTATGTTGGACTTTGATTTCTTCTTTTCCTTAGATGCACTCTCTTTTTGTTGAATATCCTCTATGATGGCTTCATCTTCTTCTTGTGGAAGCTCATCATCTTCATCATTGATCAAGGGAGTGGATAGCTTTTTCCCACTCCTCAAAGTCACGGCCTTGCACTCCTCCCTTGGGTTTATCTCGGGACAACTAGGGAACTTACCCTTTTGCATTGTTTGGAGGGAAGTTGCCATTTGACTAAGTTGAACCTCTATGTTTTGAAGTGCCTTACCTTGGCTTTGAACAGTGCTTGCAATTGCTTGGACTGAATTCTCCAATGTGGTTGTCCTTGATCTTGACTCTTTGACAAAGTCACACATTATGTCCTCTAGTGATGATGTCTTTGCATTCCCCGCTCCATTGAATCCTTGAGGTGCTTGCAACACATTCTTGTTGTTAGCATATGAAAAATTCTCATGATTCCTCAAGTTGGGATGATAGTGAGTTGGAAGTTGTTGTTGGCCTCGGTATTGTCCTCTATCTACATAGTTGGCTACTTCTAACTCATTAGGCTCTTGTTGACTTGCCATGGCCGCAAGGGAAGCTATGGATGATGGACTTGCTTGGACTTGGCTTCCTTGAGAAAATTTAGATAAAGCATTAGTAGGAGAAGCCAATTGAGCTTTTAAAGAACTTACCTTGTCCATCTCATATCGTCCGGTGGCTTTTGGGATGATTGGACAAGACCGTTGACATGGCCAATTGTATAGGTCTCTTTAGCATTCTTTGAAAAAATTGACCCTCCGGCAGTTGCATCTAGTATGGATTTGGTTGAGCTTGACAATCCATTGTAGAAGAGTTGAATTTGCAACCAATTCGGGTAACCGTGTTGAGGGCATCTTCTCAAGAGATCCTTATACCTCTCCCAAGCCTCATATAATTGTTCATCCTCAAGTTGGCGGAATGTTCCAATCTCCGTCCTTAGTCTTTGAGATTTAGCCGGTGGAAAATATTTGTTCAAGAAAGCTTGAGCTAAGATCTCCCACGTGGTGATGCTATCCGGAGGTATGGTTTCCAACCAATCCTTAGCACCGTCCTGTAAAGAGAAAGGAAAAAGTCTTAGTTTAATTGCATCGTTAGAAACACCATTCATCTTTACCGTTCTGCATATTTCTAAGAAAGACCGCAAGTGCTTGTGAGGATCTTCATTGGTTCTTCCTCTAAAGGCTAGCTCTCTAGCCATGTGGATCAACCCTGGTTTCAACTCAAAGTTGTTGACATTGATGGGTACATTCATAATGTCGGGTTGATTTGCCGGTAATGTGGGTTGGAAGTAGTCCCGAATTGCCTTTGGTATCTCCTCCGCCATCTCCTCGATATGATTGTGTTGAATCCTTAGGTTTCTTCTACACGTCCTTTCAATCTCGGGATCAAGAGGGAGAATATTAGTATTATCTCGAGGCATAAATCGACAAAATAATCAATAAATAAATAAATAAAATAAAATAAAATAGAATAAAATAAAAAAGGAAAAAATAAAATATAAAATAAAATAAAATAAAAAAGGAAAAAAAATAATAAAAAATAAAATAAAATAAAAATAAAAAATAAATAAACGACCAAATAATATACACCTCAAATTAAGATCTGTCAATTCTAGTGAATATTAAATAACAAAAACCGTTCTTTGGATCCCCGGCAACGGCGCTGAAAACTTGATGCGCACTTTTAGTGTTAACCACAAGTGTGTGGGTCAAGTTATAATATAAGACGGTTAAGTCCGAATATCGTTCCATTGGAGATCCAATTGTGAAGGTTTAAGTTACTTAGCTATTCTAGAGTTGAATCAATTTTATTTGAGGATTGAAATTGAATATTATAAGTTATGGAAAATACAAATCAAATAAGAAAAATATTAAAGTGAGAAACACAAGAGTCAAAGAGAGTTCTAGGGTAATGAATCCTTGTTTATTTCATCATGCAATATTATAGATTTCATGGATTTTATTGTAATTCATATGCCTAAGTCTAGAAACTTAATTCCAAGTTATTTTCTCTCAAAAACAACCCTTTCTCATGCAACTCGATTGATTATTAATCTCTTAAAAGCAATACAAAATTACATGGCATTAAAAATAGTCTTTAGCAACTTTTATTGTCAACCTAACTACTCTCGTGATAGATTAACAACAATTCATTGTTATAGATCAAGTTAAACATACAATCTCTCAATCATATATCTAACCTAACATGTGAGGATGGCCAATCCACAAGAATTAAACATAATAGCAATGAAAAGCATAATCATTCCAACAAAACCATGAAAGTCTACAAGATCAACATAAATTCATAAACAAATCATCAAAACTCTAAAACTAAAGAGTTTAGCCACTCATAGTTTGAACCAACATGTTTAAACAAAATAAACAAAGAAAGAGTGTAAAGAAAGGAAAACTCTACTGAAAAGAGGCTCTTGAATGAGGCAGCACCGTCACGATCTCCTTGGCTCTCACGTCGGAATTCAAAGGACACCACGACTATCTCGAACTCTTTTTCTCTTCCTTGCAACTAACTCACTCTTTGAACTCTCATTAATTCTCTCCTTTTTGTGCCTCTTTAGGTCTGTAACTTCTTTGATTTTTATTTGGGCTATCATGCGTTCAACAAGTTGCGTCGAATTTTGGCGCCGCAGTGCTACTATGCGTCCATAATGATGCGTTTAGGTTTCAGCGCCGCGGCGCTATCCGAAAATTTTCCCTTTTGAGTTTTTTAGCTCTTTTTCGTCACATTCTTGCTCGGTTTTGATCTTTTGGTCTTTTCTTCTAATTTTCCTCATTTTAACCTAAAAATCACTAGCAAACAAGTGAAATCCAATATAAACTCCCTTAATTTGAGAGAATAGAAAGCACTTTTCAAGTGCTTATCACTGGCATACATCACGAACTTTATAGATCACCACGGCTGGCGAGACTTCTGTGCTGGCCCATCTTGGATTCAATCAGCATTAGTCCAAAGTTTTTACAATGGACAGATTGATGAAGAGGAAAATGTAAGCACCTAATTGGTAAGCACGTTCAAAAGCTTTAAGCGAATTAATATTAATAATCTTATTTTGTCAAAAAAAAAAAGAAAAAGAAAAGGAAACCAAAAGGGAAAGAAGACAAAGAGAAGAAAAAGGAAAAAAAAAGAAAAGAAAAGAAAAAAAAGATAAGGATGGAAAAGTCGGTTGTGATTTTATTTGAAGGGAAAATGTTGCCGACTTCTTTCTACTCATTTCCAAACTGATTTCTATGCTATCTTTCAGCTGCACGTCGGGGAGAGGTTAAAGAAGAGTCCTAGGGCAATTTTGTGCAAGGTTTTGGACGATTTCATGGTAAAACTGAAGCTGAAACAGAAGCTTCATCTGCTATCGCACAGCTCGAACCAGGTCTGGTGTTTGGTAAATATCGAGCTGAAGAGATTGCATTTTGAGCTGAAATTTTAAGGTTAGTAAGTTAACTCAATTTTGAACAACTTTTATGAAGGATGCCTGAGTTGAAATGGAATAAAAACATGTGAACTTCTAGCTGGAATTTACTGATACGAATTTTCTGTGCAATCTGGAGTAGCGCGGAGAAAACTTGCAATATCTGACGAACCAGGACGAGTTAGGCCACGAAACTTTGAGGTAAGCTAGAAAACATGTTTGTCTACAAGTTTGTAGAAGGGAAAAAGTTCTAAATCTGGCAAGAAATATGACTTTGAATTGACAGAAGTGAGAACAAACAGGAAAGGAGGAAACTCTGCTGTCGGATGTCATTTGGAAGCAGGTAACGCTAAGGAATTGGCTGAGTAGCGACACTAGTCTCGCTGGTCGGGCAAAGAAGATTTTTCTCTCACAAATCTCGCTGGCTCTCGCTCAGTAACGCTCCTCAGGTAGTCTCGCTGGTTTCGCTTATGCTAGTGTCGCTAGTGCTGTTACCTGTTGTGTAATTTCGTTAGTAAACTCGCTAGTAAGGTGAAATCTCGTTGGTAATCTCGCTAATGACATAGAATCTCGCTTATTATGTGTACCTTAGGAAAGAAAGGGAGTCTCGGTGGTAAATCATGATTAGAGTTTAAGTATGCACATTTAATAATCATGTAAAGGAAGTTAAGGAAAACGTAAAATGAGGAATGTATATTTACAGGCCAAGAAGAGCTCGAAAAGGCATATAATCCGCTCAGGGCCTAAGGACAAGTTGTGAGTGACACTTTTCTTTCATTGAAACGAAATTTATTGAAAATGTTTAGTTTGGTCTTTTTTATGAGATATGGCTTTGAGATGAACTGTTTTCTTGAAAAGCATGATGTTTGATGATATTGTTCACAAGGCATGTTTTATACGTTTCTATAAGATCTTGAATGGCATGTTTTGAAATGTTGTTTATCGTGATATATTGATTTTCATGAAAAGATTTTCATGTGAACTATTTACGTATAATACTGGTTTCTAAAATGTTTTAGAGGAGGCTCAATGCTGAAGGACATGAGGAGGCATGTGAGTTTCCCTGGGACCCAGTACTGAAGGACTCGTAGAAGGTACTTGGGTAACCCGCCATATTCCTATGTGCACATAGAGGTTGTGACGTTGGGTGTGTTGAGTCTTGCTCCACCCCAACTAAGGATTGTTATCGACGTTGAATGCGTTGAGTTTTACTCCGCCTCAGCTAAGGATGTTTTCGACGTCGGGTGCGTTGAGTCTTGCTCCGCCCTGACTAAGGGAAAGTTATGAGAACGAATTGTTTTTCGTATACGATCATTTTGGCATGAACATATGTGATTTGTTACATTGTTGAAATTATGACTTTAGAGAAATGATTATTTGAATCACGTTTACGTTTATGGCGTTATTATGATTTAAACATGCCTGTTTTTGAACAAATGATAGTTTTACAAATTAGTCACTCACGGGGCTTTTAGCTCACGTTTTCGATGTTTTCTTTTCCCCCAAGGTAGCAAGGACGTTCCCGGTGCTTAGCCTACTTCAGCTCACCCTGCCTAAGTCTCGAGTTCTCGAAATTCAGTCAAGTCTGAGAGTTGTATGTTGTATATGACTTTATGTAGATGGCATATAGACCTAGTAGTTTCGAGTGGGGATTGTAGTGGAGTTTTGTACGTTGTATGATGGATATGGAAGTTAAATTATGTTATGTAATAAAAGTGTACTCTATACAGGGAAAAATAGTATGTTATAAGCATGTGTAGTATGACTGAGTTCTATGTATATATTTGAGTAAATGTATGCACAGGAAGGAATATAAAATGGGACAATATGCGTCACACGAGGGGTGATGTTTATTGTCTTCACATTCTCTTTCAGGTTAGGTAGGTAATCTGGGAGGGGGTGTGACGGAAGATGTAGTGGTGGTGGATGGAAGTGAAGTCCCATTCAACTCAGAGGAAATTAATGCCATATTTAAGTTGAGGGACGACCCGGACGCAGAGGGCAATAGTCTCATTGAATCCACTCCGCCTGAATACATGCAAAAACGTCATCCGGGTCATGGCCAAGCTAGGGTCAAAATGGGATGTATCACCCACAGGCATCCGAACCTTGCCTGCCAACAACCTCTTCCCTGAGGCCAACCTGTAGGTGTACTTTGTCAAGAAGCAGCTCATCCCAACAACACACGACAAAACCGTCTCAAGGGATCGAGTGATGGCAGCATATTGTATTATGCGAGGCATCCGTCTGGACGTCAGACACATAATAACAGCACAGACCAGAGGGGTCTTCAGCAAGCCAAGGGGTCAGCTATTTTTCCTTTGGCTTATTATGAGCTTACGTGCCAATGCTGCCATCAAAAGTGATAAGGAAGTGTTAGACGTAGACGAGATGACAGAAGTCAATGGTGTTATTGCCAACAAAACTCTGAGTCAGTTGATGAGAGCATCACAACACCAGCTAGATCTTGCCAAGGCCACTAAAGGATCTCATCCGCCAACACCTCCACCTGAATCCCCACTTCCAAAGTCGTCAAAGAGGAAGGAGAAGGGGAAGTCATCCAAGTCAAAATGCAAGCCCGTGGCAAATCCTGATGCCACCGTCCGAGTTACCCGTTCCCCAAGTCCTTCACCGTCACTCCCATTGACCCCACGAGTCCACCTCCACCTCCTCAAGAGACGCAACCCCCGAGCTCACATGCTGAGCCCTCAATCCGACCTATCTATGCCTCTTTAGCCTCCCTTCAAAGTGTTGATGACTCACACTATGGGGATTTTGGTGCGACTACTGTGCATCCATCATTCCCTACGTTATGATGAAACTCCATCAACCTCTCGCCCCCATCAAAACCTTCCTCCTCCACAACTGCAACCTCAATCGCAAGAAGCCCAACTCAACCTCAGTTGGGAAATAGTGCAAGCACACCTACAATAGTCGATCCTGCATTCGATGAACATGCTAGCATGCCGGCAAACGGAGCAGTTTCATTTTTCTTTGAATTACATCCATCAACTGTTTTTGATTCGACCGGAAGTCCCGCCCCCTAACATTCCAGAACATCTACAACATCTGCTTGTCTTCCCAATGCCGCAATGTCCTACACCTAAGCAGTAACACAGACCTAACGAAGACATGTCGAATAGTTAAATTTAGGGATGTAGTTAGAGTTGTATCATCTTTGTAGCTTTCATCACAATTATCTTCTAACTCCAATTGTATGCGTTTTTGGGACGAAAGTAATAAAATGAATACTTCTTCGCCAAATTGATTGTCTATTTCACTCTTTGCGTTTCTCCTTGCTTTTAGTTTCCATTTGAGTACAATTCATTAATCCCAGCTTTTATCTTTGTGTTGATAAGTTAGTCACTGTGATGGTAATCATGTTTACACTCTTTGTATACTCTAAGTTAGAAAACTTTCCATGCCTCTTCATACTATTCATTAGAAACTCAAACCTACTTTGCGTGTGTGCAAGCTGCCAATTCAAACCTCTTTTACGAAAATTTTCAACATAATCTATGTTTACAATTTAAGCAATGAGAACCTTGCTACTCTCCAAATTTGGGGGTGGGAGAGGTTTAAACTGTCAAAGATTAAAATATGAGGAACTTATTTATTTCATGGCTATAAAAAAAAAAAAAAAAAAAAAGACCTAAAATCGCAAACTCCGCTGGCGAGACTAATACACTTATCTTATTAAGAGTTTAGCTGAAAATGACACTTGCTCGTAGTTGGCTGCCTTCATACACCCCATAGTTGGTATGTCAAATTGAAGGTTGGTAATTGTAATCAACGACGCATAAAATTAAATAACAAACTCCAATGTTTAGTGAGGAAACCAAACTTAGATAAGAATTTAGTCGAGAACGTCACCTGCTCGTAGTTGGCTGCCTCCATGCATCGGTTAGTTGGTATGTCAGAACGAAGGTGGATAACCCTACTTGACGTAGTGTTACCTAATGAATAAACAATAAAACAAATGAAAGAAAAAGGGAACTTTATATCTTCATCTTTCAGACTCATAGTTAAAAGAAGAAACGAAAATTTTGTGAAAAATAAGTAAAGACGATTGAGAAGAAAGCTTGCTACACTCAATTTAGACTTGTTTCGAAGAAAAGAATGCAGAGGTAGAAAAGTGATAACTTGTAGAAATACAAGTTATTATTATCTCTCTCTTAGAAAAATAGAGTTTAAATAGAGAATCATGCGATAGTTTGAGTTAAATTCTATTGATAAATCTTCTTATGCGTTCTACTCTTGTGAATTGATGAAGATAATTGTTCTGAAGCTTTTTGAATCTAAAACGCATGTTTTAACGCAGGAACGCGAGCAACCTGTAGATGCGTTGGCAACTCTTCAATGCAGGTTGATGCGTTAGCAACCAATGGATGCGTTGGCACACTTGAACGCATGAACCTAAAGTTATCCATGGACGCATATCAACCAAAAATGCAAGGCAGTAGAGAATCAAATAAGAATCTTGAGAGATTGTCGGGAGATTGACATTCTTGATATGCGGCGAGAGTGGTGGATCTAAATTAAACTAGAAATCACGTGATTAGGTGAGATGGACGCAAGGAAGAAATTCAGCCTCCAATCATGCAGATTTGCCAGCGATTGCAACGCAACATCTATAAAAGGGCAGACCTAAAGACGAATATGATGTTGAACCTCTCGGAAGAATTCCTAAGTGACAGCAGAGTTCTCTCCAAACGACAACCAGAGACAAATAGCTCGGAAAAGAAGAGTCTTCCCTCCGCCTAACCACTTCACAGTAGAATTCACGTTACCATCCCGGCGAGCTCAAGACATTGAGAAGCCATTCCATGCTTTCTATCTCTTTTCTTACTTTTGTTTTAGTCTATTAGCAAGAAATTGTATTTTCTAAAACAGTTATTCCGTTCATCAATCTATACATCTTCCATGACTATTCATTTCTCATCACTTTCCATTTGCTGTTTATCGTCCATGAGTAACTAACTCTCTCAAGGATCACAGGCTGCGTTATCATCTAAATAAAGAACTGTAGAAGACTATTTCATCTTGTCAAATGTATTTTTAATCAAATGCTTATGTCCATCTAGCTAATCGATATAAGTAGTAATAATCAGACTGCTCGGGAGAGTAATTGATTGTGGAACTCATTTGACAAAGCTAGGAAGTGTTACCTACGGATAGGAATAACCTTGGTACTTAACAATCTTCTATGCGTTATAGACATATAACGCATAGCGGCTGACAACCGGGAGAAGTGTCTCTTGTATGAAATAGATCTCATTATGCGTTTCTGAATTTAGATGATAACCAACCCCAGCCCTGTTTCTTTTACCATTCATACAATTCAATTAATTGCTTTTGCTGTGTCGCATACCTCTCCATCAACCCACATCAGCTTAGGTTTACTGTTTTGTATTTAGCTAAACGCATCACTTCTCATCACCTTCTTTAAACGCATGACTCAAATAATCCAATTAATTATAGAATCTATAAAGTCCCTGTGTTCGACCTCAGACTCACCGAGAAAACCTCATTCTTTGCTTATACTTGGGTGAAGAATAAGAAAACTTGACAGATCAGTAACGCATAGTATTAAGCATGTTAATCACATTGTAAGATTAATAAATAAACGCAACAAGTTTTTGGCACTTTAGCATTTCACAACTAGTTTTTGGCGCTGTTGTCGGGGACTTTATGTCACACCCCCTCCCAGATTACCTACCTATCATGAAAGGGAATGTGAAGACAATAGACATCACCCCTCTTGTGACGCATATTGTCTCTTCTTACCTTCCTTCCTGTGCATACATTTACTCATATACATACATAGAACTCAGTCATACTACGCATGCTATTAATTTGATACAATTCCCTGTATATGGTACGCTTTTATTACATAGCATAATTTCACTTCCATATCCATAATTTTTGTGGAAATATTATTGTAAGAACTAACCTAACGCAAAGTGCTAAAGTTTATGATTATGCGTTTAACATGTCAAGATTTAATCATGCAATGCGTTCTGTTGTTGGTCTTGTCAAGTTTTCCTATTCCTCTACCCAAGTATAAGTAAAGTAATAGGTTTTCTCGGTGAGTCCGAGGTCGAACACAGGGAATATATTGATTTGGTTTTAATTGGATTGTATGTGTTACAGAGGTAACCAACAATTGTGTGAAATTGTGTTTCTAATCTAGAGAAAGCAGATGTTTGTACACTAGACTAACAGTTGTGGAATATGGGAAGCAATGCGACACAGCAAGTTCAGCTAAGATGTGTATGAATGGATAAAGAAAAGGGTTCGGTTTGATTAACATCTAACATCGGAAACGCACAGTAGTACTCTATTCATACTTGCGACTCTTCTCTCGGTTGTCAGCCGCTATGCGTTATATGTCTATAACGCATAGGAAAGTGTTAAAAACCAAGGTTGTCCCCGTAGACAGGTAACACTACTTGGCCTTTGTCAATTGAGTTCCACAATCACTTACCCTCTCGAGCAGTCTGATTATTACTACTTATATCGATTTGTCAGATGGATATAAGCATCGGATTAAGCTCGCAATTGACAAGTTAGAATAGTTACACTGCAGTCCCTAGTTAGATGCTAACGCAACCCTAGACCCTCGAGTGATTAGTTACTCATGGCTTGAAAGTATAAAGTGGACAGATGAGAAAAGTGAATAGACATGGAAGATAATTGTATTGATGAAAATGAGATACAAATTTCGATAAGTCAATTTCTTGATACAAATATAAAATTCAAGTAAGAACAGTAAGAAAGAAAGCGGGGTAAGGCGTTAATGTCTTGAGTCACCCGGATGGAAGCGTGATGATTTGCTGTGAAGTGGTGCGGCGGATGGAAGACTCTTCTCTCTCTAGCTATTTGTCTCCGGTTGAAGTCTGAGAGAACTCTGCTGTCACTTATGGAGTCCTTCCGAGAATCAACAACCTTTCTCCTCTCGCAGAGCTGCCCTTTTATAGATGATGAAATCGCAGTTAATGGCAGATCTGCTTTATTGGTGGCAAGATTGACACTGCGTCCATCTCGCCTGATTGCGTGATTCTCGGGCCAATTAAGATCCACCACTTAAGCCGCAAATCATGTCTGCCAATCATCTGTCAATCTCTCAAGATTCCGATCTGATTCGCAGCGCCTTGCCGTAACGGTTGTCTATGCGTCCCTGCATAGTTTGGTTGATGTCAACGCAACATAGGTTGCTAATGCGTAGTTATGCGTTGGG
This sequence comes from Citrullus mucosospermus, assembly GCA_030954485.1. Taxonomy (NCBI): domain Eukaryota; kingdom Viridiplantae; phylum Streptophyta; class Magnoliopsida; order Cucurbitales; family Cucurbitaceae; genus Citrullus; species Citrullus mucosospermus. Next base: position 14,470,060 of record CM062064.1, read on the forward strand.
CTATCGTTAACGCATCGTCTGGTTCCTGCGTGAAAACATGCGTTTTAGGCTTAATAAGTGGTAAAATCAATATCTTCATCAAAATTCAAAAGTATAACGCAAAGGAAGATTTATTAATGGAATTTATCATCAACTACCGCATGCTTCTCTTATTTAAACTCTATTTATCTATGAAAAAGGCTATAATAACTTGTATTTCTACAAGTTATCAATAATACAATGTACACAACTCCACCAACAATCCCCACTCAAAACTATATGATGTACATGCCATTTACATAAAACATGTGCAACGTACAACTCTCAGACTTGACTGTATCTTGAGAATTCGAGACTTAGGCAGGGTGAGCTGAAGTAGGCTAAGCACCGGGAACGTCCTTGCTACCTGGGGAGAGAAAAGGAAAACATTGGAAAACATAAGCTAACAGCCTAGTGAGTGACAAATCTTTGTAAAACGAGTATTTATTGAAAACAGGCATGTTGCGTATAACGTATAAACAAGAGTTTAACATTTGTTCAACTAAACATGCTTTTCATAAAATCCATTAATCTCATAAATCAATTCTTAAATCATACAAGAGTGTTTTCCAAAGAATTTATCAATATCAATTTAGTTTTTCAAACTTTTCCCTTAGTTGAGGCGGAGCAATGCTTCTACGCGCTCAACGTCGAAAATCACTTTAGTTGGGTTGGAGCAAAGCTCAACACTCCCAACGTCGAAAACATTCCTGGCTCAATGCGGAGCAAACTCGACGCACCAGCCAAATCAACCTCTATGTGCACATAGGAATATGACGGGTTGCCTATGTACCTTTTCGTGTCCTTGAGTACTTGGTCCCGGGGAAACTCACGTGCCTTCTCGTGTCCTTGAGCACTGAGCCTCCTCTAAAACGTTTTTGAATTTCGTTCACATAATAGTTCATATGAAAATCCTTTCATAGCAATCATACAAAACTTTATTCAATAACATTTCACATAAACGCTTTCTATGAACTTTAGAAATATGTAACATGCCTTTTAAGAAGTGCAATCAACATTTTTCATATTAAACAGTTCATCGAAAATCATGCTTCATAAGAACATTTTCGATAAAATAGGATTGAAGAATAAAATAGTCACTCACAACTCTTTCTAGGCTTTACGTGGGTTATACACTTTTCCTATTTCTTCTTGGCCTGCAAAAGACATGTACCTTGCATTAATTAACATAAATTTTCTTCCTTTTCTCTACTGACTTATAAGTGAGAATCCCAGCGATACCAACCGATAAGGACTGATACTAGCGATACTTTATGGAGCGGCACCAGCGTTACATTACCTTAGCAGCGACACTCAGCGTTATCTAGCGAGATTTGTGAGACGGAAGGCTCCTTTGCGTCTTAGCGACACCCGTCTCGCTATCAATACTCAGACAGTGTGCCGATACTTGAGTCTCAGCGGCAGTCTGCACCGTTATTCCTTCCTTTCTTCTCGTTCTTGCTTTAATCTATTAAAAGTCACATTTCCATACGGATTCAGGAATTTTTCTCTTCTACAAACTCATAGGAAATTAAGTTCTATAGTTTACCTCAAAGTTTCAAGGCTTAACTCCTCCTCGCTCTCACGGTATCCCAGAATTACCTCCTGCTATTCCGGATTGCGAGATAATCTTGTAAACTCTGTTTTTCCTAAGGATTCACATAGTAAATCTTCAGTTTCGGCATCACCATCCTTTACAAAAGTTGTTAGGAATTATGTCAACTTACTAACCTCAAATTTTCAGCTCTAAACTCGGCTTCCTCTTCACGTTCTACTCCGATTATCAGGCACTGCTCAACCAAACCAAGTGACTTCAGTCATTCCTCTGTTCCAGCTTCGTTTTCAGCATCAATATGAGTCGAATTTCATCCAAAACCCTCAAGAACACCTTCCTCAATCTTCTTCTGAAGTTTGTCTGAAATATGGAACCGACTTAAGCTCCCGAAATGTCTTAAAAATGATTAAACATTTAATTAATCCAGCTATATATACTACCGACTTAGCCTTTGCAAACACTAGGATTTATGTTGCTGACTTACCCTTCACCCGCAGACTAGCGCAGGGTTCTTATCTCAACGCAAGGTATTCACGTTAGCTTCTCCTCCAACGCCTCCAGCAACTGACCACACCCAACGCATAGTGTCATCCTCAATGCCTCCCATTTTTTACGCATATCTTTCCGTCATTCAATACTACTTTCGTCGCGTCAAGACCATTCTGTCTTCAACGCGGAGCGACTTCAACTCATGTCTGTCTTCAACGCATCGACTTCAGCGCATGGCTGTCCTCAGCGCAGAGTGAATTTAGCACACGACTGTCCTCAACGCAGAATGGCTTTAGCGAATGGTTCAAGCACGTTTCTTTCCCTCGCCAGAATTACTTATCCTTCAACGCGGTTAGCTACTTCAGCTTACTAAACTCCGTGAATCAACCACAAACGCAAGGACTTAGTCAATACTTAGCCACAATTTTACTTCCCAACATTTCTTACTCTCGCTCCCGGCCACTTCTTCCTTTGAAACGCATAGTCACAAACGCATGGCTGCACCCAAACGCTTGGCAACGCAAATCAGTGCTTATACTTTAGATCTGCCAACAACAAGTTTTTGGCACTGTTGCCGGGGACTTTAGATCTGTCAACAACAAAATGTAATGTAACTAACGGGTAGTTAATTGAGTATAGCATACTAAGAGACTAGCCAGTGCGTTAAGAAAATTGTAGGGTTGATTGAAGTTTCTTAGATAGAAGTTATGCTTGAGGACAAACATTTTTCTAAACTCTCCATCTCAAGCTTGATCCGCATCCACAACCCTACAAGGTTAGCTAGATAAAGAAAGGTGGCGAAGCCTAGATAAGTTTTACTTGTACCATCATTCAATCCATTGGAAACCTTTATAACGACCAAATTGTTTGTGATGTGATCGATATGGACATTTGCCATTTACTATTAGGTTGTCCATGACAGTATGATGTCCAAGCAATCTATAGGTGCAGCGAAAATACTTACGAATTTACTTGGATGGGTAGGAAAATTAAGCTTCTTCCTAGTAATAACCACTTAGAAAAAACATAGGCTAAAGCAAAATCTAGTTCCAAAAAACAACTTTTCTCTATTATCAATAGTGGACCTATTATCACTAAGGAAGCTAATGAAATTTGGGCAATTGTAGTAAAGGATCTGTTACAAAATAACATTCCTATGACCAAAAATATCGAGATCCAATGACTCTTTGCAGAATTCCCAAAACTCTTAGAAACCCCTACTACCCTACATCCATTAAGAGACATCCAACACCATATTGACCTCATTCCTGGATCCATACTCCCCAATCTTCCACATTATAGGATGAGCCCTAGTGAATATGAAATTTTACAAGAACAAATAAATGAGTTGTTGGAGAAAGGTCACATTAGACTAAGCTTAAGAATGTGTATCGTTCCTGTCCTTCTAACTCCTAAGAAAGACAGATCATGGAGGATGTGTGTAGATAGTTGGTGTCACACCCCCTTCTAGATTAATCTCTTTAACCTGAAAAGAGGTGTGAAGATAACAAATATCACCCTCTTGTGATACTTACTACCCAACTCATGTTGTTATTATTCAACTACTCTTACTAATGATTAAAAGGCAATTAAGATTAGTTATTACAAAAAGCAAATAATTCATTTGAAAGCTTATACAAATCTTTTTACAATATTACAACTCCTCTTTTTACCCAACTCTATTTACTGAGGAGAAAACCTATGATGTGGCAACCTTGACTTCAAACGACAATCATGACTCTTCTTCTACCTGAGAAAGAGAAGCAAACAGAAAAGAATGAGCTAGAAGCCCAGTGAGTGGTTAACAGTATACAAGCATAGGGTTCTTCTCAACCTTTAACTATAATACAAGCTTAAACATCATTGAATCAAAATGAGGTTAACTACTCAAACCTCAGAACTGGGTAACTCTAAATCGTATCCACTCCCTGCTAGTTGTACAACACACCATAGACTGACATTCCCTCTATGTGCACATAGACCTACCTCTTATGGGCTCAAAAGCTAGATCAATATATCCTCCAACCATCCCGTATGAGGTTCCTCTCACAAACTCAAAAACTAGATCCAATTATCCTCTGACTACCCCGTGCAGTATTTCTTGTAAGCCCTGCATCTATTTTTGTGAGAACGCAAAGTAAGAAGGGGTCGAGAGATGGGTGAATGTGTAAAAGTAGTTGGCTAGCTTGCATTTGGAGTGGGAAAATGGCTAAGTGTAAGCTATGCGTTGATGGCAATCTGTTGTGGAGGAAATAATTTTGGTGTAAACGCAAAGGTGAGGGAAGCTTATCATGCGCTGGAGTTGAGACGCGTTGAGGACATAAGGCGTGGAGGATCACTTGGTATCGAGGATCATTATGCGTCAAACGCATTGAAGGCAATGTGCCGTTGGAAGTAAAGGGCACGGGGAGTTTGGGAGCTGATCTGCTGTGAGGCTGTTATGCGGTGAACGCTACCATGCGTCGAAGGCGGGTATGCGTTCGACTAGAAGTGTTGGCTGAGAGAAGGTAATGCGTATGTTAACTATTTGGCGGGAGAGTTTGAAATGAAATATCATCAGAGGCCGTGTGCGTTGCTGAAGCTGGGCATAGGAGGTATGCGTTGAACGGATTATAATATAGAGCTGGCATGGAGAACAAGTCGGTGATATATATATAAGTGGACTGAGAATTCAATTGTTCTGCTTGCATTTTAGAGCTCGAGTTGGGTCCATATTAAGGCGAAATATCGAAGGGAGGGTAGAAGAAGATGTTCATGCTGATCTGAAGCAGAAATCTCATTGAATTCGTGGGAGAAACTTGGGTTTGACAGAGGTTTCGGCTGCTGTGGTCTCTTCAGAATGATGCTCGGTTTTGGAGGAAGAACAAATTGAAGAGACGAAGGTTAGGGCTGAAACTTTGAGGTTAGTAAGTTAACTCGATTTCTAGCAGGTTTCATAAAGGATGCTTGAGCTGAAATTGTTTAATTGTGTGTCAAACTCAGGAAGAAGAGACGGGAGTTGAACTGTCGAATGATTAGAGGTAACTCGGAGTTGTCGGAGGATATGTCCTAAACGGGGAAGATGTTCTTCATGAAATTTTGAGGTAAGATGAAGGACCTGTATTCTAACAAGATTGTAAAAGGAAGAAAGTACTAAAATTGATTGAAACGAAATGTTTAGCAGGTTGAAGAAGGAAGAAGAAGGGAAGAAGGAAACGGTTCTTTCACAGCGAAAGTAACGCTGAGTGAGCGAGAGACTGAGCAGCAGAGAAAGTAACGTTGCAACGCAAAGATAGGCTTTGCGTCTCACAATTCTCGCTAGGGTATCGCTGGGTATCGCTCCTCAAGGTAGACTCGCTCATTTTAATCAACGCAGTGTCGCTAGTATAGTTTAAGTAGCTTTTGAGTAACGCTGGTAACTTACCATTTTCTGTAGAATAACGATGCTATTGTATGCTAAAGGAAAAGGGAGATTATGGAAACTAAACTTGAGGATTATGTATTTTCAGGCCAAGAAGAGCTCGGGGAGGCTTATAACCCACTTAGAGCCGGGACCGATTGTGAGTGACTGCTTGTTATACCTTGTGTTAAACTTAGTATGCATATTGATGAGGAAACATGATTCATGGTAGTATGCCTTATGTATGTGACGTGTTAGTGATTTAAGAGAATATTATTACAAATGTCTAAGCACATAAGTGGCTGAGGGACCCTATGGTGAAAGCTACATGTGAGTAAGCGTGAAATTAAGTGCTAAGGGATTTGAGAAGGCACTTGAATAACAGTAGAGAGTGGTCTACAATGCTCAGGGACTGTAAGTGAAGGCATGAAGTAACCCATCACAACTAGCTCGTGTCGAGGGATCATGTGTGAAGGCACTTGAGCATAGATAGAGTCTGTTACCTGTGCCGAGGGATTTCATGTGAAGGCACATGTTACTGTAATTATAAATGAGTAAGTGTTGAGGGATGGAAAGTGAAAGCACTAAATAGATGAAAACTTGTGAGACATGAGAATTGATGGTTATACATGCATAGTGGAAAGTGAATCTTGATAATTCATTTGAATGTGTTATGCGATGGTTACTATTTTACAAACTGGATTTAAATTGTCATGATTAGTTTTAGTAGATTTAGTCACTCACTGAGCCTTTTGCTCAGTCAGTTTGTTGTTGTTTGTTGTTTCAGGTAGCGAGCGTGTCCGGGACGCCTAGCCTACTGAAGAATCTCGTCTGGGCCTATCTGGAAGCGAACCTCTGTGATAGTTGTAAATATTTAGATTGTTCCTATGTCATGTATTAAACATCTTTCATGAGGGAGTAGTGAAAAGGGGGACGTGTTGTACTTATTATGTGTATATACAGACATGTTGGTTAAAAGTTTACACGTTCTTCTGATTAGATAATGGGATTGTTGTTTGTTTTGCTATTCTTTTATGGTGTGTATCTTATAGAGTCTTATGTTGGGAAATAGGATCATGCTCCTTCCTAGGCATAGAGTAAATCTGGGTTGGGGTGTGACATTTCCTTTCACCATCATACATGTTATATAATTATGAATGGAATTAAAATCAACTTTCCGTAAACCATGCGTCCAACTTCCCTTAAACCATGCATCAAACTCTTCTATTCTGAGCCATGAGTTCATCCAAAGAAATTAGGAAACTACGCATCCCTTAGATCATGCTCCCAACACTTATCTTCCTAACACTTAGCGAAAATTCTCAACCCTCAACCTACTCCAATGAGTCTAACGCTAAGCTCCAAGTTCACTTCATAGTACTAAGTTCATCTCATAGTTCCAAGTTCAAAGCATAATATTCTCTTATCAACTTCTACAACCAAAACTCTAGTTGAATTGCAGCTCCCCTTACAAAATGTTTAAAGAAAGGAAAATTTTGTTGGACTTACTCAAACAAAAAGCTTAAAAAAGTAAGCTAACCAATGCCCCTATCCTAAATGAACGGATTTTATTGGCCACAACTTCATAAAGACGTGACAAAGTTCATCGAACACTACTTTACATGTCAAACAGCCAAAGCACACAACAAAATACTGGTTTGTACTCCTCTACCCATTCTTGAGAGCATTTGGGAAGTTTTATCGATGGACTTCGTACTAGGACTCTGTTTTAGTTGTTGTTGATAGATTTAGCAAAATGTCTCATTTTCTTCCATGTTGAAAAACATCGGATGTTGTGTATATTGCTAATCTATTTATAAAAACAATTATTCTCTTACATGGTATTCCCAAGTCTATAGTTTCAGACAAAGATGTGAAATTCCTAAGCTACTTTTGGAAAACATTATGCAGGAAGTTCAATACAAACCTCAAGTTTAGCACAACAAGTCATCCCCACACCGATGGGCAAACAAAAGTCACTAACCGGACCATTGGAAATCTTCTTCGTTGCATTGGAGGAGACAAACCTGAACAATGGAACCTTGACTTAGCCCAAGCGAAGTTCGTATACAATGATATGAGAAATAGATCTACAAGGAAGTCACCATTTGAAATAGTATGCTAACTTCCTACATTAATTGTTGATTTTACTAATTTACCTTCCTCTATTGATCTTAGCTTAGAAGCGGAATCTATGGCCAAAAGGATAACTAAACTACACAAAGAAGTGACATAACATTTGGAGAAGATGAACAACAAATACAAGGCAGAAGTCGACAAGCATAAGAGATTTAAGGAATTCAAAGAAGGAGACTGTTGTGCATGAGATTGTGAATTGGAATGTACTAACGCAATGTGCAAGTTAAGCTACGATTATGCGTTTCACACACTATGCGTTGAACATAGTATGCATTTTACTTATGCTTAATGCTATGATCTGTCAAGTTTTCCTATCCTTTACCCAAGTATAAGCAAAGGAGTAGGTTTTCTCGGTGAGTCCAAGGTCGAACACAGAGATTATGTCGATTCTCTATCTAAGTGGATTATATGTGTTGTAGTGGTAACCGAGAATAATTTGAGAGGTTTTTGTTTCTAATCTAGAGAAAGCGATAACATGTACACTAAACTAAATTGTGGAGGATGGAAAGGCATGCGACATAGCAAAGTCAGCTAATGATTTATGTGAATGGATAAAAACAGGGTTCAGGTTGGTTAACATCTAACATCGAAAACGCATGGTGATAGTCTATTCATACTTGCGACTCTTCTCCTGGTTGTCAGCCGCTATGCGTTATATGTCTATAACGCATAGGAGAGTGTTAAGAACCAAGGTTATTCCTATAGACAGGTAACACTTCTTGGCCTTGTCAATTGAGTTCCACAATCACTTACCCTCTCGAGCAGTTTGATTATTACTACTTATATCGATTAGCTAGATGGACATAAGCATCAGATTAAGATTGCAATTGACAAGATGCAATAGTTACACTATGGTTCTTATTTAGATGCTAACGCAACCCTAGACCCTTGATAGATTAGTTACTCATGGATTCAAAGTAAAAAGTGGAAAGTATAGAGAAATGAGTAGACATGGAAGAAATATAGATTGATGAACGGAATACAACTTTAGATAGCTCAATGTCTTGACACAAATCTAAAATCAAGATAGAAAAACTAGATAGAAAGCAGGAAAATGCGTCAATGTCTTGAGTCACTGGAATGGAAGCGTGAGGTTCTGCTGTGAAGTGGTCAGGCGGAGAGAAGACTCTTCTCTCTTGAGCTATTCATCTCCGGTTGTGTTCTGGAGAGAACTCAGCTGTCACTTAGAAATTCTTCCGAGAATCAACAACCCTTTCTCATCTTGCAGGACTGCCCTTTTATAGATGCTGCGTTCGCAAACAATGACAAATTTGCTTGATTGGCGACGAAATTGATATCATGCGTCTATCTCGCCTAATTGCGTAATTCTTGGGTCAATTTAGATCCACCACTTTAGCCACAGATTATGTATGTCAATCTTTCGACAATCTCTCAAGATTCTGATCTGATTTTCCGCTGCCTTGCGTTTATAGTCATTATGCGTTCATGAAGAGTTTTGGCTGATGTCAATGCGTCATAGGTTGCTAACGAATAGTCTTGTGTTGAGTAGTTGTTAACGCATCTTTAGGTTGTTCGCGTTCCGTTCAGATCATGCGTCCATGAAGAACAGATTGCTAACGCATAGTTCTGCATTAAGAAGTCATCAACGCATCGTTTTAATTCCTGCGTTAAAACATGCGTTTTAGGCTCAAAAAGTGGTAAAATTATTATCTTCATAAAAATACAAGAGTAGAACGCATAGGAAGATTTATTAATAGAATTTAGCATAAACTACCGCATGCTTCTCTATTTAATCTTTATTTCCCTAAGAAAAAGGCTATAATAACTTGTATTTTTACAAGTTATCAGAGACTTAGTAATGATGAACCTACGCAGAAATCGATTTCCCATAGGCACTTAACACAAGCTTCAGCAAAGGGAACTAGGCCCTTTTCAAGTACTAAAAATATATCGAAATAATGCCTACAAAATTGAACTACTAGAGGATTTACACATCAACCCTATATTCAATATAGCTGACTTGACAGAATACTTCCCACCAGACCAAATATCTCTTTCCGCTTAAACTCAAGGACAAGTGTTAATCCATTTGCAAAGAGGGAATTTGATGTATTTTAAAATAATCATATTTGTATTTTGTCCCTTAATTAGTTAAGTGTAACAACTGTATCATGATGTTTTTATACTTAACTAGCTTGTTCTTTTAAGTTCTCGATGCTATAATCTTTGTTGTACAAAAGTTACCATTGGTAGTTTAGTATTTAAACTAAACTCTTCTCACAATTAATACATCATTGAAGCATTTTTTTTCAGATTTGAGTATTACTCTCACCTTGTTACACCACATCTAATTTTGTTATTTATCAAAGAATGGTTTGCATACTCATTTAGTTCTATCATTAATAGTAATATCAATAAAATAAAAAGGTATCTAAGTGATATTAGCTTAGTTGTCTACGAGTAGTGATTTGCATGCTTAGGATCTAATGAAAAAAAAAAAAAGGAATATACACACACACCAGTGTCATTTAACTTTCAATGTCAGAAGGTATATAAATGATACTTGACCTTTTTATTTTCTCAATCCTCTAGGGATTGTTTACATGATCATGGATCTTTGACATATCATATTTAATAAAAACTAGTAAATCAGTGATAGTTTAATATCAATAACAAAAAAGATGAGAACAAAATGAATAGTAAATTGCTTATAGGTTATTAATATATCATTTTTGTTGTGTTAATGAGCAGTAGATGTGTATTAATTGTGTCACATCCCACCCCAAATTAAATTGCCCTTCCTAATTTAGTACATGACATGGCGACAATAGATTCCAACATAACTATAGAATCATTTTCAAATTCACAAACATTTTCAAAGACAACTAGCTAGCAAACCTTCCATTGTAAAAATTATGAGAAGTAAACTTTATTAAATCAAAATTCATAAAAATTTTGATAGAGTTTCCCTTGACAATTAGATAAAATACACCAACAAAAAAAAATTATGTAACATTCCAAAAATATTTGTTTCTCAGTCAACCACCAAATGTGCTCACCACACACTTTTCGATAGAATCCAGATCTCATAACATTCCAAACACATCATACAAACTCAGGGAGAGGGAAACATGCAAGTTTCAATTTAAAAAACCATTCAAAACTAAGATTAGCCACTCTAAATAAAAACAACGTTGTATTATTATATTAAGTTAACTGATATGCAACCTATGCAAGATTAGTAGAAGACTCGACTCCAATAAATTCGTTAAAAACTCGAATGCTATCTAGGTATAGTCAAAGAGAGAGAGAGAGAGCCCAGTGAGTGGTGAGAATTAATAAGAAAATAATTTTAAAGGAAAATCTTAACATTCTCAATAGAAATTCAAAACTATGCAACCAATGTGAACTGTGAGAAACTTTAAAACTCAAGATAAATATGGAGAGATGGAATCCCAATGCGGAACTCCGTGAACGCCTTGTGCCATTGAAATTATATTTGGTAAAATAGAAAAAACAGAGAAACAAAATATACATGAAAAATAACAGCATGCTTTTGAATTGATGAAGAACTTCAAGGGACAAGAAATTAACCTTCCTAGACAAAACTCCAAATTTCTCCAAATCTTCACTGCTATACTCAAAACTCTTCAATTTTGGACACTATTGCTAAATCTTCCCGGCTATTCTTCGGTAGGAATTGTGTCACACCCCCTCCCAGGTACCCTCTTAATCTAGGATAAAGTGTGAGGACAGCAGACACCGACCCTTTTACGATATCCACTGTCAACCTTATACCTTGACCAACACCTAATAAGCAGATATACACAATAATTTAACATCCAACTTTAACACAAGTTAAGCTAACATAATAATACAGATTTACATTCAACATTTAATTTACACAAGTTCACTAACTTCTACCCCTTAATCCTCTATATGCACAACATAGGTTTAAGATCAAATATTTACAATGCTAAAAATTCACAGACGCAGATATTGGTAGGCCCAAATGAGTTGTTGTGTAGGCTAAGCACCCCAGATTCGCTCGTTACCTGGAAAACAGAAAAACAAGAAAAACATGAGCTAAGTTGCCCAGTGAGTGATGTATTTAGTAAAAACCTTCCTTTAACTTGGAAACTAATGAAACCGTAATCAATTTATGACCATATGTAAATAACATCAATTCAAACCCATATCCAAGTAAAACTTGCTCACGTAGCATTGTCATAACATATATGTCCATTTTCGAAAAAGAAACATGAAAATTCAGTATATTTCAAAAACATTTTTCTTAGTTGAGGCGGAGCGAAGCTCAATGCTACTCAACATTGAAAAACATCCTTAGATGGGGCGATTAATCTCGACACACCCAATGTCAAATACCTTTAGCTGTGTGAAGTAATCTCAACACAACAACATCTATCATACCTCTATGTACACATAAATGTCATATCCTGGGTTACCCAAATACCTTCTCCGAGTCTTTCAGTATTAGGGCACCCACATGCCTTCTTCGAGTCCTTCAGCATTAGGGGTTATCTCTATACTTAGGTTACTCACATGCCTTCTCCGAGTCCTTCAGCATTGGGAACCATTTCTACATCCCAGTTACCCACATGCCTTCTCCGTGTCTTTCAGCATTGGGAGCCTTTCTTTTCAAACATGTTTTGAAAATAACATAATAAAAATTCACGAGTTTATAACATCTCAAACTTCCACATATTCATTAACATTCATCATAGTTCTATGAAATCATAGATTATTATATAGCATGTCTTTCATAAAGATTAACAACTAGCATTCTTTGAATATTTCCAATAGAACACCATAATATACATTTATGTGGAAACACATATTTTTTACAGCAAATAAGCATCATAGCACATTTAAAACCCGTGAAAAACATAAACATAATAAAATGTTTCCAATAAACAGTAAATAGCATGCAAACTTTGTATAAAGCATGCTTATTTTGAATAAAATTGTCACTCACTACTTGTCCCGAGCCCTTAGTGGGTTATACGCCTTTCCTAGCTCCTTTCGTCCTGAAATAATACGTTTCCCTTTGTTAGATTTCCTTAAAATTCCTTTTTAAATAGGACACAAGCCTTAGACATTCATATTATCCACCACCAAGACCCTACTACATAAAGAAAACCATCACCGAGACTATATTCCATGAAAAAATGCTCAACCGAGGCTATATTTCATTAGAAGTTTCAGTAATGAACAAGATTCAAGCCATTAGCGAGACTAAACCAGCGAAATCAAGCAAAAACCAACTGTACCAGCGAGACTTTGAATGAGCCAGAGTAGCGAGACCAGTGAGATTTGTGAAACAAAATCAATCAGCGAGATCTACGAGACTTGTCTCACTCTTGCTCCTTCTCGTTCCTAGTGTCGTCCAATTTTCCAGCGAGACTCGCCTCCTTTTGCTACTACATTCGCTACTATCCGCACTTCTAACTGTTAAAAGTTTTATTTCCAGCAGAATTAGAATTTCTTTCCTTCTACAAACTTGTAGAGGAATATGTTTTCTAACTTACCTTAAAATTTCAGAGCTTAACTTCTCTTTGTTCGATAGATATTCCCAATTTACATCACCTTGCTCTAGATCACTCGAGAAAACCGTATCAGTCAATTCCACCGAAAATTAAGTATATTTTGCTTCATATTCAGTTCAACCATCCTTCACAAGAGTTGTTAAGAATTGAGTTAACTTACTAACCTCAAATTTTAAGCTTCAAACTCGGTCTCTTCAACTCGCTATTTACAAAACACCAAACATTGCTCAAATTGCACAACAACAATCAAACCTTCTGTTTCAGCTTTAATTACACCATGAAACCGACTAAAATTCTACACGAATTTGCCCCACATATCTTTTTCTACCTCCCCTTGTCGCCTAGCTGAAAGATGAAGTCAGTTTGAAGTTTGAAATATGGGATAAGATCAACAATTTCGGCTATGGACCAAAAAGTTCCTACTGACTTAACTCTCCATTATCTCCTTCCTTTTTTTTTCTTTTTTTTTTTTTAATTTATTTATTATTTTTCCTTTTTCTTTTCTTTTTTTTCTTTTTCTTTCTTTCTTTGTTTTTTTCTTTCTTTCTTTTTAATTTAAAATCCGCTTTTGTGCCCCAATTAACATTCAAAGTCAATTCTAGCTCGGCTTCCTCTTAATGACTTTAAAAAAACTTCAATTTACCAAAAATACTTCCGGCTTCCTTCACTTCTTCCTTCAATCTACAAGACAAAAAAACAATTTAGTCCATATCGGCACTACGTACTTACGTTTAGCTCTTACAAATGAAAGTAGGGTTTACAATTTACCACTTTCTTATAAGAATTTCGTCCTCGAAATTCAGTAACTACTAACTCCTCGAAAACATATGTGGATACTTATTTATAATTTGCTCCTTGGTTTCCTAGGTAGCTTCTTCTACGTCGTGCTTTCTCCATAAAACCTTCACTAACGGAATCACCTTAGTTCTCAGCACTTGTTCCTTCTCGTCCAACACTCGAACCAGATCTTCTTCATAACTCAGATCTTCCTTTAGTTCAATAGGTTGCACCTCAAGTACATGAGTATGATCATGAATATATTTCCTTAAAACTAAGATATGAAACACATTGTGAATCTTGGACATTTCCATTGGTAAGGCCAACCTGTATGCTACTGGTCCAACTTTTTCCAAGATTTCGAAAGGTCGAATATACCTTGGACTCAATTTCCTCTTCCTATCGAATCTTAGAACTCCTTTCCACGGTGACAACTTTAAGAACACTCTATCGCCAACTTCAAACTCGAAATCTCTCTTTCTATTATCAACATAACTTTTCTAACGATCTCGAGGTTACTTAATGTTTGCTTTGATCATCTCCACCTTCTCTGTGGTAATTTGAACAATCTCTGGTCCAACTAGCTCCCTTTCTCCAACTTCTCCCCAACACACTGGTGTTCTGCATGGTTTACCATATAATGCTTCGTACAAAGCCATACTTATACTTCCCTGGTAGCTGTTATTGTAAGCAAATTCCATTAAAGACAAATGTACATCTCAGCTGCCTTTGAACTGCATAACATAGGCTTGAAGCATATCTTCGAAAGTCTGGATCGTCCTCTCTGATTGTCCATCATTCTGAGGATGAAAGGCAGTACTAAACTGAAACTTGGTTTCTAAAGCCTGTTGCAAACTCGTCTAGAATTTAGATGTAAACCTAGGATCCCTGTCCGATACAATAGTCACTGGAACTCCGTACTGACTTACAATCTTATCCTCATACATCTATGCCAATTTATCCAGTGTATAAGTTGCTTTAACCAGCAAGAAACGCACTATCTTGGTCAATATATCAACAATCGTCTAAAATTCCATCAACGCCTGCTGGAGTTCTTGGCAATCCAAACAGGAAATCCATTGTAATGTGTTCCCATTTCCACTTAGGAATAGGGAGTGGATTGAACAACCTTGCCAACTTTTGTCGTTCATGCTTTACCTGCTGCCAGACTAAACATCTTGCTACATACTCAGCTATCTCCTTTTTCATACCTAGCCACCAGTAAAAACTCCGTAACGTTCTATACATTTTGGTACTACCAGGATGCATAGCATAAGCTGAGCTGTGTGCCTTTTCAAGAATCGCCTATTTAACTTCCACATTCCTTGGCACATAAATCCTACCATGTTTCAACAATGCACCATTAGATCCAAGCTCATAGTCCACTCTTTGTTGAACTTTTACTTCTTCTATTAGTTTCCTCATCACAGGATCTTCTAACTACATTCTTATGACCTCATCCACTAGCTTGGGTCTAAGTTGGAAATGTGCCAACAACGTTCCCCTTATCAGTCACTTTTAAACTAGCAACATTGCTTATGAATTCCTTGAGCAAAGTAACTCTTACAGTGCTTAAAGAACTCGTACCACCCCTTGATTTCCTACTTAAGGCATCAGCCACAACATTCACTTTTCTTGGGTGGTATTCAATCGTGTAGTCATTGAAAAGCGCTTGAAAAGTGCTTTCTATACTCTCAAACTAAAGGAATTTATATTAGATTTTACTTGTTTGCTAGTGGTTTTGAGGTTAAAATGAGGAAAATTAGAAGAGAAGACCAAAAGATCAAAACCGAGCCAGAATACAGTGAAAAAAAAAGAAAAACCACAAAGTTGCCAAAAACAGGGTAGCGCCGCAGCATTATTTCCTGAGAGCAGGTCTGTCGCAACATAGCAGAAGTGTCGTGGCGCTGTCTTTCCATAATTGGCAGCGCTGCGGCGCCAATTTCCTTAAATGAATTATTATGTATTTTTGGAAAGTTTTTGGGCAGCCAACTCTATAAATTGGGGGGTTTCCAGCAACCTAGTCATTAATTTACAAACCAAAAGAGACACAAGAAGGAGAGAATTAAGTGAGAGTTCATTAAAGAGCCTCAAAGAGTGAGTTAGCTGCATGGAAGAGGAAAATAGTTCAAGAGAGAGTCGTGATGTCGTTCGAGTTCCGACGTGAGAGCCAAGGAGATTATGACGGTGCTACCTCAATCAAGAGTCTCTTTTCAATAGAGTTTCCCTTTCTTTACACTCTTTCTTTGTTTATTTTGTTTAAACATGTTGCTTCAAGCTATGAGTAGAAGCTCTTTAGTTTTAGGGTCTTGATGATTTGTTTATGAATTCATGTTGATATTGTAGACTTTCATGGTTTTGTTGGAATGATTATGCTTTTCATTGTTATTGTGTTTAATTTTTGTGGATTGGCCATCTTCACATGTTAGGTTTTGTATGATTGAGAGATTGTATGTTTAACTTGATCTACAACAATGAATTGTTGTTAATCTATCACGAGAGTAGTTAGGTTGACAATAAAAGTTGCTAAAGACTATTCTTAATGCCATGCAATTTGTATTGGTTTCAAGAGATTAGTAATCAATCGATTTGCATGAGAAAGGGTTGTTTTTTAGAGAATAACTTGAAATTAAGTTGCTAGACTTAGGCATATGAATTACAACAAAATCCATGAAATCTATAATATTGCATGATGAAATAAATAATGATTCATTACCCTAAAACTCTCTTTGACTCTTGTGTTTCTCACTTTATTACTTTCCTTATTTAGTCTATATTTTCCATAATCCATAAATTCAATTCCAATCCTCAAATAAAATTAATTCAACTCTAGAATAGTTAAGTAACTTTAACCTTCACAATTGGATCCTCAGTGGAACGATATTCAGACTTTACCCTCTTAAATTATAACTTGACCCGTACACTTGCAGTTAACACATAAAGTGGTGCAATCAAGATTTTGGCGCGGTTGCCGGGAATCCAAGGAACGGTTTTTTGTTATTTAATATTCATTAGAATTGATAGATCTTAATTTGAGGTCTATAATATTATTTGGTTGATAATTTTGTCGGTTTATGCCTTGTAACAATACTAATATTCTCCCTCTTGATCACAAGATTGAAAGAACGTGTAGAAGAAACCTAAGGGTTCAATACAATCACGACGAGGAGATGACAGAGGAGATACCAAAGGCAATTCGGGACTTTTTCCAACCTACATTACTGGAAAATCAACCCAACATAATGAATGTACCCATCAATGTCAACAACTTTGAGTTGAAACCGAGGTTGATCCAAAAGGCTAGAAAGCTAGCCTTTAGAGGAAGAACTAATGAAAATCCTCACAAGCACTTACGATCCTTCTTAGAAATAATAGGGAGTTTAGATGAAGAAGTATGCAATCGACTCATGTCTCAGAGAATAGCACTTAGAGCTTAAGTAACTCTTACAATGCTTAAAGAACTCATACCACCCCTAGAATTCCTACTTAAGGCATCAACCACAACATTCGCTTTTCTTGGGTGGTATTCAATCGTGCAGTCATAATCTTTGATCAACTCTAACCACCTCCTTTGCCTCATGTTAAGCTTTTTCAGATCAAAAATATATTTCAAACTCTTGTGATCTGTATATATATGGCATTTTTCATCATACAAGGAATGTCGCCATATCTTCAATGCTAAAACAACTGTAGCTAACTTCAGCTCATGAGTAGGGTAGTTACTCTCATGAGATCTTAGCTGCCTAGAAGCATAAGCTATTACTTTACCATTCTGCATCGATATACAACCTAGCCCCTAGCGAGAAGCGTTACAATAAACTTCAAACTCTTTACCCGACTTCGGAAGTGCCAGGATAGGTGCAGTCACCAATCTCCTCTTTAGTTCTTGGAAACTTTGATCACATTTCTCATTCCATTCAAATTTAGTATTCTTCTTAGTCACAATCTTAGGTCGTTCCCACCTAACTATAGCCTCAGTCTTTTGGGGAACTACATTGACTCTCGCATCTGATACACATTTACTGAACTTTGCATACAGTTTCTTTTCTCTCAGAGTTTGCAAAACAGTCCTGAGATGTTCAGCATGTTTTCCTCTATCTCCAAAATACACCAACATGTCATCACTGAACAAAATGACAAAATGGTTCAGGTAAGGATGGAAAATCCTGTTCATTAGATCCATAAATACTATTGGTGCATTCGTCAAACCAAATGGCATCACCACAAATTCGTAGTGTCCATACCTCGTTCTAAAAGCTGTCTTAGGTATGTTTGATTCTCTAACTTTCAACTGATGATACCGTGACCTCAGATCTATCTTCGAGAACACTGAAGCTCCTCTGAGTTGATCAAACAGATCATCTATATGAGGCAAAGGGTATTTGTTACGTATTGCTACCTTATTTAGCTGGCGGTAATCAATACATAACCTCATGGTGCCATCCTTCTTCTTAACAAACAAAACTGGGGCACCCCATGGAGATACACTTGGTTTAATGTATCCCTTGTCTACTAACTCTTGTAGTTGCACCTTTAGCTCCCTCAATTCCGCCGGTGCCATACGATATGGTGCCTGAGAAATAGGCGTTGTACCAGGTACTAAATCTATAGTAAACTCCACCTCCCTATCAGGTGGCAAACCAGACAACTTCTCAGGGAACACATCTAGATACTCCCGTACTACTGGCACATCTTCAGGTTTCAACTTTTCCGTCTTCATTTTAGTCACATGTGTCAAGTAAGCTTCACAGCCCTTATTCAACAACTTCCTGGCCTTCACTGCCAAGATCACACAGGTAGGAATAACTCTCCTTCTTCCTTTAAAGATCACCTCAACCCCATCAGGCTTCACAAATCTTACTTCCTTCTTAAAACAATCAACATTAGCATGATACTTCGACAAAAAGTCTATGCCAAAATAATGTCAAACTCTATCAGGTTTAGAGGTAACAGATCAACTAGTAGCATCACATCATCAATCACCAACTCACAATCAAAATAGACATACTCTATGGTTACAAATTCACCAACAGAAGTATGTACTAAAAAGGCATCAGACAAAACCTTTAAACACCTATTCACATGCAAAGCAAATTCATGGGAAACAAATGAATGTGTAGCTCCAAAATCAATTAGCACGTAAGCATTCTTAGAACAAACAATGAGCATACCCGTCACCACATTTGAAGCCTCCTCGGCCTCCTGCTGTGTCATGACATACACCTTTCCCTGCTGCCTAAGTCTGCCTACCTAGCCTTTCTGTCTGCCACCACTATTGCCTTCACCAGCTCCTATTTCCTGCCTTGACTAATTTACTGTTTGTGACATTGTTCTCTATTCTATCTCCTTTCCTAATCTTAGATGAGGGCAATCCCTCTTGAAATGACCTAGCTGGCCACAACTGTAACAAACACCAGCCCCTCCTACGCACTATCCTCAGTGGTGCTTACCACATGAACTACACAGTGGTTTCCTTACTGCATTGGGTATGGATTCGCTAGGTTGGATAACTGTACACCACCTGTAGGAGTTGAAGTCTAAGGAAACCTTCCTTGACTTTTCTTTGAACCACCACCTTGAGAACCTGATGCAAAATACGATCCACTTGACCGAGCTTTAAACTTTCCCTTACCAAAAACTCCTGGTACAAAACATCGTTCCTCACCTCGATGTGACTGCTCCCGAGATGTATCGAATGCCTGTGCAGCTCTGCTTCCTTCTCTTTCTGTCTTTCCCTTTTTCAGACTCTTCTCCACTATCAAAGAAGTTTCAACTAACTTAGCAAAATCTGTCAATTCTGTACTTGTCGTCACTGGAGTATGGATCTCACTTCGCAAGCCTTCCTCAAAACGCTTGCACTTATCTACTTCTTCAGCTATCAATGTCAAGGTATACTTGCCCAGTTCTGTGAATTTCTTCTCATATTCTACTATGGACATACTTCCCTGAACTAACCTTAAGAATTCGTTTCTTTTCTCATCACAGTAAGACTTAGGATAATACTTATCCTGAAAAAGCCTTCTTGTCACACCCTCTTTCTAAGACTATATTTGTGGAAGAGCTTATAAATGAAAGAAGTAGGACAAGAGCGGCTGTGCTCAAATGTTAGCCACATAGGCAGTAGATGGAATTTGAATTAGAAGGATTTGATAGAAAGGTTGAGTTGAACGAATCTTGAATCTTGAAATCAAAGTAATTTTTGAAGTTGAGAATTATTCTTTGTAGGATAAACAGATCAGGAGAACGCAATCCTGATTTTAAGATTAGAAGTAAGACCTTTGGAAGGAAGGAAATCTCATCAAGTGATGGGTAGGGTTAAAAGGAATAGTTGAGAAGTAAGTGAAGTTGGACGCATGCTTAGTGGAAACCATGTTGGGCGCATGGTAGAAATGCTTGGCGGCACGTAATTAAGGCAGACGTATGGTATTATGCGGTAGAGAAACGCGGCAAGCCTTACCTGACATTTGGGAAGTTGGCAAGTTAAGGAAGAAACATTCAGAATTGTGCTACTGTAATAGTTGTTAGCTGATACGAAGCAATTGAAGTTATTCAAAGATGGTTTCCTTAGCGAAGAAAGGATAGAGTTGGAAATCTCGTGGTAAGTTAGAAAGCTTACTTTTTTTACAAGTTTGTAGAAGAAAGATAGATCTGATTTTGGCTAGATTTCGATGTTTAACAGTTTGAGAACAAGTTAGAGAAGGAAGAAGAAGAACAATAACCATCGGGGGTTGCTAGAATAGGAGTATCGTTCAAGAATTGGAGGGTGATCAGCGAGACAAGTGACGCTGGTAACGCAAAGGGGCCTTGCGTCTCACAACTCTCGCTGACTCTCGCTTAGTATCGCTTATTAAGGTAATATCACTAATCTAGCGAAGTTGGGTATCGCTGATGCCGCATGGTTAGGAGCAGTTTAGTCTAAAATCTCGCTCATTATAGGAAGTTGTAAACAAGAGAAAAAATTAATGATGAAAACCCATATCTAAGATATCTAAGCAAACGTAAAGAATATAAGGAGGAATGTTAGAAATGTCTAACACGAAAAAGGTATGTTTACAGGTCAAGAGGAGCTAGCGAAAGCGTATAACCCGCTCGGAGCCCGGAATAAGTCGTGATTGACTTATGACTTGAGATAAGCTTAAATTCAGTATTATTTCCTATATGTCTAATACTATCTTTAATGTATGAGTCGAAGTGTACTTTTGTATATGAACTTGCACATATCTTACAAAATATGAGATTAAGCTTGAAACGTATCAGATAACGTTCTAAGTTTTATCAAGATAGTTACCAGATGAATGTTCAAGAATTCTGAGATATCATGATTACAGTTAATTTATGTTAAATGTATTATACGTGCCTATGCACTAAAGAGAATCGAATGGGACCCAATGCTAAAGGTTAGGTGAAGCCATATGGGCAGCCCTAGTATTTAATTTATATGAAACTCTCACCTAAGGATTTAAAGACAGTGAGTGAGTAATTCCCTGGGACCCTGGTACCGAAGGACATTAGAAGGTACACTGGCAGCCCGAGATCAGATAGATTTATGAGCATAATAGAAGGTATTTGACGCTGATGTGTTGAGATTACTCCACACAACTAAGGCTTATTGACTTTGGGTGCATTGAGTTCGCTCCGCCTCAATAAAAGTTTAATGAAAAGACAATCATTTATGTAATGACAGTGATTTACAGGTTATAGTCATTTACAAGTTTATGAAGCGTGATATAAGGCATAATTAAGCAATTTATACCCAAGATTGAAGTTATAATTTTATTGTGTTTATATTTTAGTAGTCACTCACTGAGCATTGTAGCTCATGGATTTTTGTTTCTCTGATGTTTCCTTTCCAGGTAGCAAGCGTGTTCGGGGTGCCTAGCCTACCATCAAGACCCGTCTGTGCCAAAATAGAATTTTGTAATTTGGAAACCTGTAAACCCCATCCATTTGTAGAAGTTGAACTTATTTTGAGTGGCATATGTGAGTTTCATCAGGAATATTTGTAAACTCTAAACATAGTCTTTTAAAACTTACTTATGATGTCATCTTATTATGAAATTTTGTATAACTGTTGTAAGGCTGAGCATTTTACTGGCTAGTCATGATATAAAATGCATATATAACAGGGTATAATAGAATACAGACTAGGTAACACTCGCTCCTAGGTAAGGATATAGAAGTATATATATTATCTAGGGTGAGGGTGTTACAATTTGGTATCAGAACATAAGATTTTGGGTAGAGAAGTCATGCATAGTAGTTAAGAACATGCTGAGTTTATTATAATGAGAAAGGTTAAATGTGATATAGGATTATGCACAGAAGAGCCAGACGAGGTAGGCAGGCAGGTACCGAGACACCGCACGCTACTGGAATAGAGAGGGAGTCCTCTGAAGGGAAATCTAGTAATCCCCAGACTCAAGCTAATATGGAGGAACAACTCTTTAACAGAATAGCCCAAAGACTAGTAGCTAGTATGGAGTCTACTCAAGGAGATCCTGAGAAAAAAATATGGGATAGAAAGATTTAAAGCTTTAGGTGCTCAAGTTTTTGAAGGTACCACTAACCCTGCAGAAGCAGAGGTCTGGTTAAACCAAGTAGAAAAGTGCTTCAGGGTTATGCATTGTCCTGAAGATAGAAAACTTGATTTAGTCGTTTTTATGCTCCAGAGAGGAGCCGAGGACTGGTGGAGATTGATTGAACAACGGAGTTCTAATACAGGTCCTCGATCATGGGCTGACTTTAAAAAGCTTTTCCAGGAAAAATACTACTTTAAAAAGCTTTTCCAGGAAAAATACTATCCTAAATCGTACTGTGATGAGAAGAGAAAAGAATTCTTGAGTTTGGTACAGGGACATATGTCTGTAGCTGAGTATCAAAGAAAATTTACAGAACTTGCCAAGTATGCTTTGGCAATTGTTGCAGAGGAACCAGATAAATGCAAGCGCTTTGAAGAAGGCTTGCGTGGTGAAATCCGTACCCCAGTGACAGCAAGTGCAGAATGGGTTGATTTCACTAAATTGGTTGAAGCTGCCATGAGAGTAGAAAAGAGTTTGACAGAGGGAAAAACAGATAAAAGTGGAAGTAAGGCTGGACAGCCACTTAGTACATCACTAGAGCAGATGCATAAAGATGAGGGGCGACAGTTCGCGCCAGGAGTTTCTAGAGGAGGAAAGTTCAAAGCCAGATCCATTGGTGGATCATATCATCATACGGGTGGATTCCAGAATGGAGGTATACAGAAAGGTTCAGGAAGACCTCCTTCGATGTCAATACCAACAGACGATACCTTGGCCTCTGCAGGATCGGTAGTACAATGCATGACCCTGAAACATTTCTCTACCTGATTTAGCCATACCTTGGCCTCTGCAGGATCGGTAGTACCCTCAAACACCTAGGCACCTAAGGCTTTAAACCTTTCAATTCCATACCTTTTCTCAAGATCCCCCTGAGTTGACTCCACGTTAGCTACCAGTCTCCGAGCTATCTTATTGAAGATTTGCTCTTCCATGTTCACATTCGCCTGAGGGTTCTAGCGTACGACATCCCAACGTCTACTTGCCTACCTTGTCTGGTTCTTCTGGGCATGTTTCCTATAACACATCATAACATCAACATATTACAGACCCAACATGCTCCTAACTACTATGCATGACCTCACTTCCCAAAACCATATGCTCTGATACAAACTTGTCACACCCCCTCCCAGGTATCCTCTTAACCTAGGAGAAAGTGTGAGGACAGTAGACACCAACTCTCTTACCGCATCCACTGTCAACATTATACCTTAACCAACACTTAATAAGCAAAGATACACAATAATTGAACATCCAACTTTAACTAGGGTTAAGCTAACATAATAATACAGATTTACATTCAACTTTTAATTTACACAAGTTCACTAACTTCCGCTCCTTAACCCTCTATATGCACAACACAGGTTTAAGATCAAATATTTACAATGCTCAAAATTCACAGATACAGTGTCACACCCCCTCCCGAATTATCCTCCATAACCTGAAAGAAGATGTGAAGTCAGCAACCTTGACTCCTCTGTAAGGTTCACTGACCAACCCCTTTTATTTACCAAAGACGCCCAGACGAGGTTTTTGCATAGGCAAAGCATCCTAAACTTGCTTGTTACCTGGAAAATTAGAAAACATAGGAAAATGTGAGCTAAAGCCCCGTGAGTGACAAGTTTGTAAAACTATCTTTTAGTCAAAACAAGCATGTTACATTTCTTACATATAAAACAAGATAACTATATCAATACAACAGGAACGTATTTTCAGCATCTCTTTTAAATCATATCAAATCGTTCCAAGTCAATAGAGTCATTTTAGAACAATTATACGAAAAACTCATTTGGTTTCTCAATCTTTTCCCTTAGTTGAGGCAGAGCAAGATTCAACGCTCTCAACGTCGAAAACATCCTTAGTTGGGGTGGAGCAAGGCTCAACATGCCCAACGTCGAAATTATCCCTGGCTCAATGCAGAGTAAGCTCGATGCACCAGCCAGATTAACCTCTATGTGCACATAAGAATATGACGGGTTGCCCATGTACCTTCTCATGTCCTTGAGTATTGGGTCCCGGGGAAACTCACGAGCCTTCTCAAGAGATAAGCATTGAGCCTCCTCTTAAACATTTTATCAATCAGTTTGAATAGATTATTCATATGAAACCTTTCATTGAAATCAAGATGTTTTTCGATAAACCATATCTTGCAACATGCCTTTCGATATAGTAAAATAATCAGATAAAACATGCCTTTTTAAACACTATGATCAACACCATGCGTTTCATGAAATTAGTTATTACAAAACCATAATACATAAGAATACTTCAGCAAGTTCAGTTTTGAAGAAAGAAAAGAGTCACTCACTATTACTTAAGAGATTTCCCTTTAAATTCCTGCTTCCCCGAATTCTTAAACGCAAGGCTTGAACTCTTTAGTTTGCTTTCACCCTCTGGTAGTCTAGTTGGACGTAACTCTGCAAGGTGCAGACTAATTCTCCATATTCTTTTGGATGCTTCGACCTTCTTTGAATGCAAGGCCTAACTTGATCGCATCGTGGTGTTCACCCATTATGTTGAAATCAGATAAAACGCAAGGTTCACCCTTCTTGACGCAAGCCAACTTCTTAACACCAGATGACTTAAGTGTCAAGGTTGTCTTCCTCCTTGGCCGCAAACTTCCTCCTTCAAACGCAAGGTTTTCCTCTTTCAGCTCTCTTTCTTTTCTTCTCTCAAGGATTCTTACCACCGAATCATCAGTCATTACTTTTCCCTCAAGGTCCTATTTATAGAGAGCTTG
The DNA here is from genome assembly GCA_030954485.1 of Citrullus mucosospermus. Taxonomy (NCBI): domain Eukaryota; kingdom Viridiplantae; phylum Streptophyta; class Magnoliopsida; order Cucurbitales; family Cucurbitaceae; genus Citrullus; species Citrullus mucosospermus. The sequence continues at coordinate 14,495,261 of CM062064.1, forward strand.
TCATTCTACCTCTCCTCTTTTGCTGCCATTTGGTTGCCACATGTCATGTTGCATGCTTAATTAATCATGCATTAGTCCAAGTGTTACCTTGCATGAAATACTTGTCATGCTTTCTCACACCTCCTACTTAATAAGGTGTCACAATCATGTGTAGCCACTTGGCCTATAGGCTTATCTTATGGGTTCTTTACGTTCCAATACACAACTACACAACCAATTCCGTGCTCCTATGCGTTCATGGAACTTTCTTCCAGGTTTAAGTTCTTTACTCCCTTTTACTACTCAGCTTTACTACCTTTATTCCACTTCCCCTTCATTTTCAAGTAGGTATACCAATTCTAAATGCATACTACTATGCGCTTCAGCTTAACATCATACGTCAATTTCTATCGCATATTATACGCGTTCAACTCCCTTTTCTTACTTCCTGCGTTTACCCTCTTGCATTCACCTTTGTTTCATCCCGCGTCCCTGACCATCTTCCTTTAAGTCCCTTGGTTTTTCCCTCTATGCGTTTACTCAACGTCGTGGTAGCATTTTCCATTATCATGAAGTTAAGCTCTTCAGCATATGACTTAATAACCAATGGTAACCATCATTGACTCATGAACTCTTCGTTACATAACTAATAGCTCTCCTTAACACAGAACTCCTCATCGCATAGCTAATAGTTTCTTACCACACAACTTCCTCCACGCATAGTAAAACCTTACTAATCACTGAAGTCCTACTAGCATATAATGATTCTTCAACATTTAACATCTTATAGCACTTATAACGCGTAGCGACCTTCTTTGCACTTGCTGTACTAAAGAACTTCCCGATCAGCACTTTGGTCTTTTATAGTAAACCTTCAGCGCATAGTTATTGTCCATTTTGTAGCTTATCAATTTATTATTAACCCTCTAGGCTATCGCTTACAACTACTCTCCAATTTAAGGTATTCTTCTCATCGTAACGTAGGTTGAATACAACCCTTGGTGGGGCTCCATCTTTACCTCGAAACATATAATAACACCCTTCAATACCTGACATACCTATCAAAATAACGACTTATCTATCAAGGCTATGGTAACAGTCTACTTTCTTCTCTTTACACTAGCTTCCCATACAAGGCTTACCAACGCATAGCCGTAATCCATACTCAATTCTTGTTCCTTCACCTCCATTCACTATTGCTCTATACAACACTCAACGCATTACTTTTCTTAGCTTCACTCCCCGACGCATTGTCAACCATTCCAACGCAAGGTACTTTTCCTACGTGATGGTTCTATACTTTGCATCATCGACACATGGTACTTCACCCCATACAACTTGCCATCATTAGAACCTAATTTCACAACTTGGTGACTCCTCAGTATTAAATACCATGCGTTTGAGCTTAACCATCTATGCGTCAACCTTATCTCCAGAAATATTTCTACTCTTTTCTTAATACCATTCATCCCAACGTACAGAATTTATTGGTCATAATTCAGTAGTTACACAATCTTAACTTTTCATTTAAAAGTTCCGCCAATCCACACACTTTTATCCTTTTATCCTTACTAGTTATATGAATACTTAGGTTTTCGGAGATAGGGTATTACATACAGATAGTGGTAGGCCTAAACGAGTTACTGTGTAGGCTAAGCACCCCGGACTCGCTCGCTACCTGGAAAACAGAAAAACAAGAAAAACATGAGCTTGGTTGCCTAGTGATTGAAGTATTTAGTAAAAACCTTCCTTTAACTCGGAAACTAATGAAACCGTAATCAATTTATGACCATACGTAAATGATAACTTATAGAAATACAAGTTATTATAGTCACTATTTGAATTAATTAGAGTAACTTTAGGGCTAAGCGTATGATTTTGGCAGTTGAATTATGTAATATGTATTACCATGCGTTGGCACCATTTACAAAAGAAAATACCTGAAAAATATATGAGCTTTTCTGTTCTTAACGCAGGATTAAGTAGAAAAGAAGCACAAATAACCCAAGCACCAGAGAGAAAGCTGCTGCGAGAACAAAAGTGGAAACCCATGCGTCGAGACCATGCGTCGAGAAGAAAAAGTAGATACAGACACCTGGCAAAAGCTGTCATGTCAATATGCAAAAGGATTACACGTTATTAGATCATGGCATAACCAATGGGCCGACGATGTGAAAAGTCTGCGCAGTAGGGCATGGAATTTAATGCAAAGGTGTCAGGTCATTATGAGTTCAACTTTTCGACAACTATAAATAGCCCAAAGCTTCTCCATTCAAAGGAGGAGAGAAACGAGTTCAAGAGGCAAAAGCTCTGCACAAATTCTCCCTCACCATAACCAGCCTCCATTTCGAGCTCTTATGTGAGAAGAATTCTGAGAATTTTCAGAATCATCTCCTAGTGAGTGAGAACCTTCACCCTATGAAATTTATGTATCAGATAGCAACCATCTCAAGCCTCCATGAAGCAAGACATTGCCAGTGGCGGCTTGACGTCTTCCATTACTGTTCTATCTCCATTTCTCTCCTTCTTACTTATGTTTTGTTAATGACATTCGAGAGAATGGTTTATTTTCTTAATATAAGTTTGATTGACAATTATCTTCCATTTATTTTCATATTAAATACTTTACACCATGTTGTTTGAATGTTAAATGAGTTAGATGTTAGAAGCTAGTTTTTCTTAAGCAATACTAAGTATGTTACATCGTGATTAATGCATATCATTAGCTTGCATAGCTTAGTCTAACAAACAAATTTAACAAGCATGACTGTCTAGCTTGAGAGAGTAGATGGTTAATCTTTAGCATTTATCAATACTAGATGAGGTTCAGAGATGTAGTTTATCTTTTGCCAACGCAAACTTACCATGCGTCTTAGAGATAATATTAATGTGGCGTCGAAACATCGAGAGATGGATTCTCAAACCCAAAGTTTGTAGGTATGTAAATATACTTAGATATGCTTAAGTAACAACTAGCTCCTGCATTAATTCTATTTTTATCGCATGGTTCCACCGCCATTCTCAACACATGCTATCTGACACTGAATGACATTTGACTAACCTTCTCCACGTCCACCTAATTGTTAATTGTAGGAAATTTTATTCATTCTTTTTGTATAGTTTTAGGTACATACAATTCTTGAACATAATACCGGTATAATCACCGCATAGTCATGTATCTATTCCTAATGCCTAGTTTATTACAAATCCCTGTGTCCAACCCTGGACTCACTAGGAAACCTATAGAGGCTTATACTTGGGCTTTTATAGGAAAACGTGCTTATTAATGATCATACTTGAGTAATTCTCAACGCATCTTTGTACGGAAATTATAACATCTAATCCAATTTATGCGCAACAAGTTATGAGCCAACAGTAAATAACATCAATGTGAACCCATATCCAAGCAAAACTTGCTCACGTAGCATTGTCATAACATATATGTCCATTTCCGAAAAAGAAACACGAAAATTCAGTATATTTCAAAAACATTTTCCTTAGTTTAGGCGGAGTGGAGCTCAACGCTACTCAACATCGAAAAACATCCTTAGTTGGGGCAGAGTAATCTCGACACACCCAACGTCAAATACCTTTAGCTGTGTGGAGTAATCTCAACACAACAACAAATATCATACTTCTATGTGCACATAGATGTCATATCCTGGGTTACCCGAATACCTTCTCTGAGTCCTTCAATATGGGGTCCCATATACGAGACTTAGGCCACCCACATGTCTTCTTTTAGTCCTTCAGCATTGGGGGCTATCTCTATACTCAGGTTACCCAAATGCCTTCTCCGAGTCCTTTAACATTGAGAACCATTTCTACATCCCGGCTACCCACATGCCTTCTCTGAGTCCTTCAGCATTGGGAGCCTTTCTATCACACCCTCTTTCTAAGACCATTTCGTGGAAGAGCCTATAAAGGAAAGAAGTAGGACAAGAGCGGTTGTGCTCAGGTGTTTGTTTACATAGGCCGTATATGAAATTTGAATTAGAAGGATTTGATAGAAAGGTTGCGTTGAGTGAATTCTGAATCTTGGAATCAAAGTAATTCTTGAAGTTGAGAATTCTACTGTGTAGGATAAACAGATCAGGAGAACGCAACCATGATTTTAAGCTTAGAAGTAAGACCTATGGAAAGAAAGGAAACCTCATCAAGTGATGGGCAGGGTTAAAAGAATAGCTGAAAGGTAAGTGAAGTTGGACGCATACTTAGTGGAAAACCATGTTGGACGCATGGTAGAGACGAAGGAAATGCATGATAAAGGTAAAACGCATGATGGTATGTAATTAAGGCAGACGCATGGTATTATGCAGTAAGGAACAAACGCATAGAAGTATGCATTTGAGACTTTAATGCCGGGTTGTATGCGGTAGAGAAACGCTGTAAGCCCTTACCTGACATTTGGGGAGTTGGCAAGTTAAGAAGAAACTATGAAATGGGCAGTGATTAAAAAAAGTTGGCTGAGTAATATGGGAGCAAAAGTGGCTAAGTGTTGGCCATGCGTTAGTGGGGCTACGCATTGAGAATATGTTGGAACCCACGAGGCGTTGAAAAAGGTAGCTCGGCATAGACACATGATTGGACGCCACGAAATGTTGAAGGCCACCAAGCGTTGAAGGCCACCAGGCGTTGGAGGCCACTAGGCGTTGACGACCGCTAGGCGTTGAAGGCCACGAGGCGTTGGAAGCCAGTATGTGTTGAAGGTTGGTATGTGTTGGTACATTAGAAGAGTGGCCGAGAGGATCATGCGTTAATCGGCTATCCGGCGACTGGGTGTTGAACAATTGTAAAACAGCAAGTTTAAGCTATGCGTTGCTGAAGCTTTGCACGGAAGGTTGCGTCGGCCAACCTAATTAAGAAGGTGGTGGCCGTACTGGTGAGTCGGTGGTATATATATAAGTAAGTACGCCGACTAAATAAACACTTTTAAACATATTTCGAACCCAGATTTACCCCTTTTCACAAAAGAACAACGAGGAGAGGTGGAAGAAACTGTTTATGTCGAAGTTAAGTACGAACCAAATCACTTCCATGGTGAAACTGAAGCTGGAACCAAAAGCTTGACTGTTGACGATAATCTAGACATCATTCGGTGTTTGAAGAAGAGTGAGTTGGGGAAGTCGAAGCTAGGGCGAAAATTTTAAAGGTGAGTGAGTTAATTCTTAGCAACTTCTGTAAGGATGTTTAAGCCAAATTTGAGCAAGAGTATGTTAAATTTAGGAAGAAGCATTCGGAGTTGAGCTACTACATGAGCTGGTAGTTGATTCGAGGCAGCTGGAGTTATTCGAGGATTGTTCTCAAACGAAGAAAAGTTAGGGTTTGGAATCTCGAGGTAAGTTAGAAAGCTCACTTCTTTACAAGTTTGTAGAAGAGAGAAAGTTCTGATTTTGGCTGGATTTCGATGTTTAGCAATTTTGAGAACGGGTTAGAAAAGAAAGAAGAAAGCAATGACCATCGAGGGGTCGCTAGGACAGAAGTATCGCTAAAGAGTTGGAGGGTGATCAGCGAGACAAGTGCCGCTGGTAACGCAAAGGGGCCTTGCGTCTCACAACTCTCGCTGACTCTCGCTGAGTATCGCTTGTTAAGGTAATATCGCTAGTCTCGCGAAGCTAGGTATCGCTGATGCCGCATACTTATGAGTAGTTTAATCTAATAATCTCACTGATACCTGTGAATCTCGCTCATTATTGTAAGTTGTAAACAAGAGAGGGACTAGTGATGAAAACCCATGTTTGAGATATTTAAGAAAACGTAGAGAATATAAAGAGGAATATTAGAAATGTCTAACACGAAAAAGGTGTGTTTACAGGTCAAGAGGAGCTAGGGAAAGCGTATAACTCGCTCGGAGCCCGGAATAAGTCATGAGTGACTTTATGGTTTGAGATAAGCTTAACTTGAATACTATTTTCTATATGCTTAATAATATTTTTGAAGCATGAGTTGAAGTGTACTTCTATGTATGAAACTAGCACATATCTTATTTGTGAGATAAAGCTTAATAATGTATCAGATAATGTTCTAAGTTTTACCAAGCTAGTTGCTAGATGAGTGTTTTGAGAATTCTGAGATGTCATGATTATAGTTAAATTATGATAAATGTATTGTGCATGTCTGTGCACTAGAAAGATTCTAATGGGACCCAATGCTGAAGGACAGGTGAAGGCATATGGGCAGCCCTAGTACTTTATAAAGTCTGAGATATTATGATTATTGTTAAATTATGATAAATGTGATGTGCAAGTTAGTGCTCGATTCTATTGGGACCAAATGCTGAAGGACATGTGAAGACATATGGGCAGCCCTAGTATTTATATGAAGCTCTCATCAAAGGATATAAAGACGGTGATTGAGTATTTCCCTGGGACCCTAGTACCGAAGGACATGAGAAGGTACACGGGCAGCCCGAGATCAGACAGATTTATAAACAGAATAAAAGGCATCTGACGCTGATGTGTTGAGATTACTCCACACAGCTAAGGCTTATTGACGTTGGGTGCGTTGAGTTCACTCCGCCTCAACAAAGGTTCAATGAAAAGATATCCATTTACACAATGATAATTATTTACAAGTTATAGTTATTTACAAGTTTATGAAGCATGATATGAAACATGATCAAGAAGTTCATACAAATGATTGTAGTTATGTTTTTATTGAGTTTATACTTTAGTTAGTCACTCACTGAGCATTGTAGCTCATAGATTCTTGTTTCTCTGATGTTTTCTTTCCAGGTAGCGAGCGTGTTTGGGGTGCCTAGCCTACCATCAAGAATCATCTGAGCCAAATTAGAATTTTGTAATTGGGAACTTGTAAACCCCATCCCTTGTAGAAATTGTACTTATTTTGAGTGGCATTTGTGAGGATCACCAGGCATACTTGTACACTTTAAACATAGCCTTTTAAATCTTACTTATGATGTTATCTTATCAATAAATTTTTGCATAACTGTTGTAAAGGCTAAGCATTTTGCCAGCTGGTTATGATATAGAAATGCATATATAACAGTGTTTAACAAAATACAGATTAGGTAACACTCACTCCTAGGTAAAGATATAGATATATATATAAATATCTAGGATAGGGGTGTTACACTTTCTTTTAAAACATAACTCAAAAGTAACATGCTTTGAAAATAACAGAATAAAAATTCAATAGTTTATAACATCTCAAACTTCCACATATTCCTTGACATTCATCATAGTTCCATAAAATCATAGATTATTCTATAACATGCCTTTCAGAAAACTCAGTTAACAACTAGCATGCTTTGAATATTTCCAATGCAACAACATAATATACATTTATATGGAAACACATATTTTTAAAGCAAATAAGCATCATAGCACATTTAAAACCCGTGAAAAACATAAACATAATAACATATTTACAAGTAACGGTAAATAGCATAAAAACTTTGTATAAAGCATCCTTATTTTGAATAAAATTGTCACTCACTACTTGTCCCGGGCCCTTAGTGGGTTATACGCCTTTCCTAGCTCCTCTCAGCCTGAATAATATGTTTCCCTTTGTTAAACATCCTTAAAATTCTTTTCTACATAGGAAACAAGCCTTAGACAATTATTCGCCACCGAGACCCTTCTACATAAAGAAAACCATTACCGAGACTATATTCCATGAAGAAATGCTCAACAGAGGCTATATTTGTCACACCCTACTTTTAAAAAATTGATGCGTTGAAGAGCCTATAAAGAAAAGAAGTAAGAGACCATGTTGGACGCATGGTAAGGATTAAGGTAACGTATGATAAAGGTGGATGCATGGGAAGCAACTCGAGAGCTTGAAGGGAAAGAAGTGAAACGCATAGGAGGTAATTATGAAGAAGATGTAAGCATTGGCTTAAGTAGGATGTATGAGTAAGGATTAAAGTTGAGTAGTGATGCGTTGAAAGGAAATCTAAAAGAAGGATCAAACGCATAAAGTAGAATCAAGGAAAGATGCTATAATAATTTAAGGTAAACGCATGACTTCCATTAAGGAAGATTTTGAATTGGATAAGTTAGAAGGTTGAGAAGTAAGCCTAGAGGAAGGAGGCTGGAGATGGTTATATGATAGGATTTATCGTGAGAAAATGGCTCTCATAAGGAAGGAGTTGACAGCATAACCTTGGATTACTGCACAAGAACGCATAGAGAAATAACCAAGGAAATCCTCAAGGATAGGAAGAAGGTCATGGACACAGAACTAAGTAAAGGTAAACGCAAAAAGTGCAAATGCATAAAGGAAGGTCTTGAGTTGGATTTTGTAGTTAAGATATGGATATAAGGAAAGAAGTGATGGACGCATGATAGTATGTGGTTAAGGCAGATGAATGGTATTATGCGGTAAGGTACAAACGCATAGTAGTGTGCGTTTGGGAAATTGACGCCTAGTAGTATACGGTGGAGAAACGAGTTCAAAGGTAGTATGGCAGATAGTAAGGAAAGAAAGTAAAGAAGCTAAAACCTTAAGGGAAATTCAATAGACGCATAGGGGCATAATGTTGGATGAATAGTTTGTATATTGGAATATGTTAGACGCATAAGATAAACTTATAAAGGCTAGGTGGCTTCATATAGACTTGACACGTTATAAGTAGGAGGTGTTAGAAGGCATGTTGAGTGTTTCATGCAAGGTGACGCTTGGATAAATGCATGGTTAGTTAAGTATGCAGCGTGACATGTGGCAAACAAGTGGCAAAAAGAGAGGAGAAGTAGGATGGCAAGCCCTCTATTCCATAGCTATAAATAGGAACTTGAGGGAAAAGGAGCGATTGATGATTCTGAAGTGAGAATTCTTGAGAGAAAGGGGACAGAGAAGGCAGAAAGGAGGAATCCTTGCATCTGTAGTAGAAGTCTGCGGCCAAGAGAGAAGATATTCTTGACAACTTAGCTATCTTGTCTTAAAGAAGTTGTCTTGCGTCTAAGGGGTCAGCCTTGCGTTTAAGATGAACTCTGTGTTCAAGGTGAACAATGCGTTCAAGTTGGACCTTGCGTCCAAGAGAGGTCGACGCATCCAAAAGAGAAGTAAGAAGAGTTAGGCTGCACCTCGCGTTAGCTAGCAACTTTGCGTTCAAGGGCAGGGTTGCATCCAACCGAGCTGATAGAGGAATATAAGTTGCCTTGCGTTCAAGACTTTAGAACGCTGCGTCCAAGAAGCTCGGGAAAGAGAAAATAGTAGGAAGGAAGAGGAACTATTCTTGAGCAAGTATAGTGTAGCATGATAGTTCCCGCTGCTGGTCGAAGTCGAGGTTTGTCAAGAGTTAATAGTATCATCGTCCTAGGAAGGGTAGTTAAATGGGATATAAGGTAAGTTTGACAGTGAAAATCGACCGGGAAGTCGATGACTACTGTCCTCACGCTCCGTCTCGGGCTACGGGAGGGTAGTTCGGGATGGGGTGTGACAATATTTCATGAAAAGGTTTACTAATGACGAGATTCAAGCCATTAGCGAGACTAAACCAGCGAAATCAAGCAAAAATCAACTGTACCAACGAGACTGTGAATGAGTGAGACCAACAAAAGTAGCGAGACTAGCGAGATTTGTGAAACAAAATTGAACAACGAGACCCGCGAGACTTGTCTCGCTCTCGCTCCTTCACGTTCCTAGTGTCGTCCAATTTTACAGCGAGACTCGCCTCTTTCTGCTACTATCTTCGCTACTGCCCGCACTTCTAATTGTTAAAAGTTTTATTTCTAACCCGAATTAGAATTTCTTTTCTTCTACAAACTTATGGAGAAATGTGTTTTCTAACTTACCTCAAACTTTCAGAGCTTAACTCCTCTTCATTCGACAAATATTCCCAATCTACATTGCCTTGCTCCAGATTTGGGAAAATTGTATCTGTCACTTCCACCTTAAATTAAGCATGTTTCGCTTCATATTCAGCTCAACCATCCTTCACAAGAGTTGTTAAGAATTGAGTTAGCTTACTAACCTCAAATTTTAAGCTTTAAACTCTGTCTCTTCAGCTTGCTATTCACCAGACTTTGCTCAAATTACGCGAAAGCAATCAAACCTTCTGTTTCAGCTTCAATTACACCACGAAACCGACCTAAATTCTACACGAATTTGTCCCAGATATCTCCTTCTACCTCCCTTCGCCACTCAATTGAAAGATGGAGTCAGTTTGAAATTTGAGAAATTGAATAAGATCAACAACTTCGGCTATGCACCAAAAAGTTCCTGCCGACTTAACTCTCCACTATCTCCTTGCTTTTTTTTTTTTTAATTTATTTATTATTTTTCCTTTTTCTTTTCTTTTCTTTTTCTTTCTTTTTCTTTCTTTTTTCTTTCTTTCTTTCTTTTTAATTTAAAATCTGATTTTGTGCCCCAATTAATATTCAAAGTCAATTCTAGCTCGGTTTTCTCTTAATGACTTCAAATAAATTAAACTTACCAAAAATACTTCTGGCTTCTTTTACTTCTTCCTTCAATCTACAAGACGAAAAAACAATTTAGTCCATATCGGTGCTACATACTTATGTTTAGCTCTTATAAATGAAAGTAGGGTTTACAAATTGGGTTTGTGGGAACCCGTTTTTGGAATACGTATAGAAAATGATGTTTGTGATGAGAAACACTCCCTTTTGAGAACAAAAAAATTTTTCTCTAGCAATTGTGTTGAGAGATTGAGATAACGTTTTTTCCCCTTTTTGGAGAGAGAGTGAAAGAGAAGAACTTCTCGTAAAATATAAAAATTACGTTCCTTCTCAAATATGTATGAGAGAAGTGGGGAAGTTAAAATAAACTTCCTTTTAACCCATCATTAACTACCCTTAACCATGGGAAGTTAAAATTCACCTAAGGTTAAATTAAATATCATTTAATTTAATTAAATTAAATTAAAAACATTAACTAATCTAATTAATTAATATAAATTAATTAAATATCATATATTTAATTAATATTAAATTTGAATCATATTCAAATGTATTTTCCTCTCATAATCTAGTTTAAATATGAATCTCATTCATATTATATAATATTTGAATCTTATTAAAATATATTCTTCTCCCACATCATATAGTTCAATTTTAAATTTAATTCAAAGTAAAATTTATAATATAATTTATATATACATTATACTAATTGTATCAAATATAGTTAATGTCTAATTCCCTCATTATATAAATCTTATACATATAAATTTAATATTTGAATCTTATTCAAATATTTCCATAATATATAGTTTAATTTTGAATCAAATTCAAAATTAACTTTATGTATTTCTATACGTTATATTAATTGTATCTCATACAATTAATGCAATTTCTCATATTTAATTTGAACAAATAAATTCTTTAATTAAATTAATCAACATTCATTAATTATGGGACACTCCACTAAAGACCCACAGTTGCGCTCTTCGTACTGCAGATATATTTTTGTGCCCATGGATATAACGCTTATCAATAAGTCGACCCTTCATGAATTATGCTCGTAATTACAGCTGGGTCCAATTATCGTTTTATCCCTGTAATTAACTTTTAATCCTTATATACCACTGATTCCTCTAATGAACAATCAGTTTATAGTCTAACTATAAACTAAATCCCTCTCGGGCCAGTGAGACGGTGACGTCTCATTGTTCAAAACCCGAAATTAGCCTTTTAAGGGAGCAATTCATCTACTTACCCAAAAGACAAGAAGGAGTAAATTTCATCTTGTGTAACTATGTTTCAAGCTCCAACTTGAACAAGTCCTCAAGATGATAGGCTTATTGAGTCGGCGACACGGGCCACTCTCACCCATAGAAATCAAAGGACTATCTTATAGACAGGAGTTCATAACTCAATCAGGATTGAGATCGAGTTACATTCAATCATCCTATAAAATGTCAATCTCTTAAGTCAACGGTGTTATAAAGAGACATTAATCATTTAGCGATTTGGTCATATACAAACTTTTTGTTTAGGATACCCTCACTCACATGTCTCTACATGAACAATTTGGATCAAATCGTTTGTAACACTTACCACTCTTGTAACATTTACAAAATGAGTCGCATTCGCAGTGTCACTTGAATGAGGCACCCTACCTTATCCATATACCGCAGACCTTTTAAGTTATTAATTGAACATGATCCGTTTGTAAATTATGATTAGGTAATTTAGTTATGTGCACAAAAATAGGTGCAACCTAGAATGCCTCTAAATATTTTTCTTTATATTTACATTCTTTCTACTATATATATATATATATATATATATATATATATATATATATATATTTTATCATTTTCTCTCTTCTTTTATCTCTCTTCCTCTCTTTCTCTTTTTCCCCTTTCACTCTCTATGTCGATAAAACATGATTAATCCGGTTCTTCCCTCTGTCGTTTGCGCTTTTGTTCTCAATATGCTTGCTTCCTCTTTTCTTTTTACCGACATAATTGTCAGTTTTCTAAATTTAGGGATGAACAAATAGAAAGAACCTATCACTCAAAAAAAAAAAAAATATATATATATATATATAGCACTCAAGCTCATAAACAAAATATATTCTTCCCGTATTATACAAATATATCTTTATTTTGAAACAAAAGTATACATTATCATATTTATATTAAATATATGATGCATCCAACTACCAATAAAAGAAGACGATAGAAAGAATTAACACTAACTAGATTGCGCTTCACATTAGTCAACATAAAAAACCTTAATACATAACTTGATCACAAATAGACATTAATAAAGTTACGTGTTGTTCATATAGAAAAACTATACTTTTGTTATTTGGAGAAGTTATTCAAACAACGTTGTTATTTCTAAGAACATACAAAAGGATAAAAAGATACAGGAAATCGAAAACAAGAAATGAAAATGTTATTAAATGTGACCTAAAATGTAGGTGATATTATAAGTAGAAACAAAACAACTGCTGGCGATAGATAACAAATTCAAACACACTTAGCATAGATATAGGGCGTAGTTGAAACTGTTTTGCATATGCAGGATCCGCAATCAGCATCCGAGAAGCAAGAGCCTGACGGGCACCTCCCCATCAACGTGGATCCGATACCATTATACATTTTTCTGGAGTAACCATGGAAGAAGTTTTCTGCAACTTCATTATTTTCTTTCCATTCTGAAGGGAGTTGAATCACTTCATCTTCAATGGCGGGCACTGATTTGGCTGAGGTGGATATAATAAGTACCATTGCGAGCATCAAACCAACTTTCTTTCCAATCCCCATCTTTAATTTCTCTCTTTCTTATTTTACTTGATTCCTCCTTCCTCGACTCTCTTACGCTTTATTTGTAATTCTTCACACCTTTACTTATAATATGAGTGGAGTAGATGAAAGTGAATGAAAATTGTGATCTCAAGTCATGCGATTATTATTTTGGGTTTGGGTCATGCATTTTGTGTGTCTAGACATTTATAAAGGAATTGAGCTAAATAATAGGAAATTTAGGGGTCTATTTCGTTTGCATTTTGGATTGTGTTATATATTTTTACATTTATTAAGTTCAACAAATATGTATTTTGGCAGACAATTTAAATTTTGTTTTCGGATTCTATCATCTAAATTCTAAAAACGACAATTTTATGTTTTCAATATATCTAGGGTTTTGAATTTTAAATTTTAAAATACAAAATTATATTAAATAAAAATAAAAATGCTTAGAATGACAAAATTTCAGGTTATAAATTCAATTCATTTTTTAAAAATTAAAATGTATTATGTAATGTATTATAGAGTAAAAAATGTTACAAAATTAATAATTATTCAAAATTGCTTAACATAAAACATGTTCGAAAATTAGTTAATGATAGTTTATAGTCAATCTAATACTTAGTGGCAACTACAATTAGTTTTTTTTCCATTTATAAATATAGCATCAAACAACACATTTAAAACAATAGTTCAAGTTAGAACCCAATTTCTAGATATGCTATCAAACACATATCTGAAAACAGAGGATATCATAAAGTTTTCTCGGGTCTATGGAGTTTTCTTAGGTTAGTTTCAATCACACACACACATAGGGAAGCATAAGAAAAGTTTTAAAAATCTTATTGAATTGTAAGATTCTCATTTTCAAGCTTTGTAACATGTTTAACACTAAGGTCTGTGTTGAGCTTGCATGTAAATTTATCTGTTGTTTGCTAGCATGTTTTATGTGTTCTCTTGCTCGAGGACTAGCAAGATTTTGGTTGGGGGTGTTTGATAGCTTTCCAAATGAGCTATCTTTCTCGGCCTAAATCGTACAAGTTCTAATGTATTTAATGGTTATTTTAATACTTAGACAAGCTATCGAGCATAGGAAGCCATCAGGATGGTTTGGATGCATTTGAAGCTTAAACACATCATTTAGTAAGCAAAACGAACCAAAAAGGAGAAGTCGAGCTGTGGTAACCATGGCGTCATGCACCACTACGACACCCATGCATGACACTGTTTAGAGAAGCATCATAGAGTTGTAGCGTTGCGATGCTACCTTATGACGCTGTAGTGCTGCCCATCCATGCGTGCACATGCAAAAGCACAGCGCCGCAACACTCTACAACTCCAAGGCAAGGTGTAAAGATAAAAGGTCATCAGCGCCACAACACTATCATGTGGCGTTGTACAACTAGTGCGGTTTCTATAAAAGAATCTCATTTTTTAGGGTTTGGGGGAGATGGAGGAAGAAGAGAGGCAACCAGTCCGAGCTATGGGCGTTTTTCAGAGTTCTTCTTCATCTTCTTGTTTTCTTTCTTAGTTTTAGGTTGTTTCCTTTAAATTTTAGATTGCTTTGATGTTAATGAGCCTAGATTTCTACCCCGATATGTAATCTTAACTCCTTATTGTTTAGTTTTTGGATATCAAGGAACCCAATTTACATTTATGTGAGGATTTATGCTTAATGATTGTTATTTCTATCTCTATTGCATCTTTTACCTCTTGCTTTAATCGTTATTAAGCTTGAATGTTTAGGACTGACAACCCAATTATTTAGTTTTGATAATTGCTAGAGACTTCACATCTAATTCGTAACTGTTAGGCGTGGGTTGCCAAAGTAGCATGGGTTAACTCTTCGATGTATGTTGGTTTTTATGGCATTTTTGGTAACAACATATAGTTGTCTTCAGTAACCTTGAGATAAAGAGAAATCAATTAACTAATTGTCTTTTCCATTTGATGATTGTCATGGCTTAGCCCTAAATCCTAAAGGATGTGTTTGGTTAGTTTTGTAATAATGTTTTTCATTCATTATTAATCAGCACATAGTTTAATTAGGAAACACTTCTTAATTAATAATTGAGGACGCTTAATGTAGACTTTTTTGCTTAAGTAGGCCATGTGCTTAAGTAGATTGACTGATATCCTAGGACCATAATTATGGATTAGGGGATTCCATGTTCATGACTAAGCACATCTGGTCACTTCACACTTTGGAGTAACAACTACTTTTCTTAGCTCATTTATCATTTGATTCCCTATTTCACACATAACCACTCTCTCCCTTTACTTGCTTTAACTAAAGAATTAGCTATGTCAAAACTAAGTTTTGCGCTTCCTTGCAAATTGACCCACCCAAGAGCCTCATTCTGGGAATGTCCTAGGTGCTACCTTGGAACGCCTAGGCACTCCAAACATCATTCGTGCGCACACCTTCGAGCACTCAGGTGCCACCCTAGCGCTGAGGGTGGTGCTTCGATTAGAACTTTTGAAAAGTACTTGAAAAGTGCTTTTTATTCTCTTAAATTAAGGGAGTTTATATTAGATTTCACTTGTTTGTTAGTGGTTTTCAGGTCAATATAAAGAAAACAAGAATTAAAAGCCAAAAGAACCAAATTGAGCTAAAATCAAGTGAAAAAGAGGAAAGAATCACAAAATTACCAGAAACTGGGCAACGTCGCGTTGCCAGCCTCAGCACTGCCACAACGCTTTTTCTCGAGAGCATCAGTCAAGCAAAGCTGGGGCGGCGTTGTGACTCGATGTTGAAGGTAGGAGTTAATGACACACAGTGCTACAGCACCATCTCACAATGCGGCGACACCACCCTTTTATGTCGGTCAACACAGCAGCGCCATTTCCCAACGTCGCAGTGCCAACTTTCCTTATTTGAAAAATAAACAATTTTGTAAAGAAATTTAGGCGGCCAAGTCTATAAATTGGAGGGTTTCTAGCAACCTTAGACATAAGAAAACAACACAATACATAGCCTCAAAGAGTGAGTTGGTTGCAAGGAAGAGAGAAGAGAGTTTGAGAGAGAGTTTGGTGTCGTTCGAGTTCCCGACGTGAAGACTAAGGACATCTTCGCGGTTCCTCCTCAATCAAGGCTTCTTTATAGTAGAGCTTTCCTTTCTTTGCACTCTTTCTATGCTGAAATTGGTTTTGAACATGTTGGCTAAAGCTTTGAGTGGCTAAAGTCTTTAGTTTTAGGGTATTGATGAACTGTTTATAAAGTTATGTTGATATTGTAGACTCTTCATGGTTTTGTTGTAATGAATATGTTTTTCATTGTTATTGTGCTTAATTTTTGTTGATTGGCCATGATTGAATGTTAGAATAGATGTATGATTGAAATAATTGTATGTCTAATTAGATCTATAACAATGAACTGTTGTTCATCTATCATGCAAATAGTTAAGTTAACAATGAAAGTTGCTAAGGACTACTCTTAATGCCATGTAACTTATATTGGTTTCAAGATATTAGTAATCAATTAGGTTGTATGAGAAAAAGTTGTTTTTGATAGAAAATAACCCGGATTTATGTTTTTGGACTTAAGCATATGAATAACAATAAAATCAATGAATTCTAGAATGTTGCATAATGAATTAAACAAGAATTCAATACCCTAGAACTTTCTTTGACTCTTGTGTTCCACATTTACTTGCTTCTTTTTTTTGTCACATCCCCTCTCGGATTATCCTCCATAACCCGAAAAGAGATGTGAAGACAGCAGTTACCGACTACCCTGTCATGTAACCCACTGTCAACCTTACCGTCCACATGCTCTTGACAAACCTCGACTTCAATCGGCAACGGGAACTGTCATGCTACCTGAAAATGAAAAACATTTTAAAAGGGTGAGCTAAAAGCTCAGTGAGTAACGGTTTTTCTGGAAACAATATATATTAACTGTAAAACTGGTCAAACTCGCATAAAATATATCACTTCAACTCATATTAAATTATACTCAAACACCATTGCGAAAACATGCTTGACCGTTTCAGAATAAATACTCAAAAATCTCATTCTTATAAAATACTTTTTCCTTAGTTGAGGCGGAGCAATGCTCAACGCTACTCAACGTCGATTTTCCTTAGCTGTGTGGAGTAATCTCAACACATCAGCGTCGTATATACCTCTATGTGCACATAGGTACTAGAACTCGGGCTGCCCTCAATGCCTTCTACGAGTCACTGAGCATTGGGGTCCTATTTCTATATCCAGGTTACCCATATGCCTTCTATGAGTCCCTGAGCATTGAGTGCCTTTATATTCCAGGCCGCCCACAATGCATTCTACGAGTCCCTGAGCATTGGGGTCCCATTTGGATATAACGGCTACCCTTTGGCCTTCTCCAAGTCCCTGAGCCTTGGGTGCCTTTTCAAGTTTGATATAACACAATACATATTTTGGAAACATTATATCAATAACTCATGAATTTACCGTTTCCAAAATCTCATCTCATCACATGCTAAATTCAATTTTCAGTTTTAATATAAAACCGCATGCTTTTCATAAAGTTTATTTTCAAATCTTTCTTCAAATCACATAATACCATACTTTTCAGAAAAGTCATGAAAACAAGTATCAACCTTTCACCATGCGTTTTATAACTCATAGCAAGTATCCAGCATTCTCAAAGTTTACAAGTAAAACGCATGCTCATGTCTCTAAACGCATGCTCATGTCTCTATAAATCACATATTCGTATGCTTTATATATATATGAAAACGCATGCATTATTTTATTCAAAACCCATAGAATTATATTCATAAAGAACTCATTTATATTTTGTAAAACGCAGGTGTTACTCACCTGTACTTGCCAAAGAATACTTCTTCTTCCTTTCCTCTATTTCCTCTTCCCGAGCTTCTTGAACGTAGCGTTCTAATCTCAGTAACGCAAATCTCCATTTCCCTCTACCAGTTCAGTTGAACGCAACCCTGCCCTTTAACGCAAGGTTGATAACTATTGCAAAGTGCATCTCAACTCTTCTTACTTCTCTTTCGGATGCGTCACCCTCACTTGGACGCAAGGTCCAACTTGAATGCATCACCTAACTTTTGGACGCCGCGTTCACCTTGAACATTATGTTTGTCCTCAACGCAAAGCCGACCCATTTTAACGCAAGACAACTTCTTTACATAAAATAGCTAAGTTGTCAAATACCTTCTTTTTTGGCCGCATACTCCTAATACGGACGTCCTTGCTGCCTTCTTCTTCTCTTTTTCTCTCCAGAATTCTTCTTTGAGAGTCATCAGTCGCTTCTTTTCCCTCAAAGTTCTATTTATAGATAGCTTGCCATCCAACTTCTCTTCTACTTGTGCCACTTATTTGCCACATGTCACGCTGCATGCTTAATTAAACCATGCATTAATCCAAGTGTCATCTTGCATGAAACACGTAACATGCCTTTAACACCTCCTACTGATAAGGTGTCAAATCTATACATAGCCACCTGGCCTTATAAACTTATCTTATGCGTCCAACATTTTCCAACAGAAAACCATTCATTCAACACAACGCCCTCATGCATTCGTTGAGTTTCCTTTAAAGTTTAAGCTTCACTACTCACTTTTCTAACTCTCAGCCAACTATACTACTCTTTGACGCATAGAGATAACTCTGTCTTCAACGAATAGGGATCTCAACGCATGACAACCCAACGCATGGTAAGCCAAGTACATATCTTCCCCCGCCAACGCGGCGACTACTTCAGCACACAACAACCATTCGAGATCACCTTCAACGCATAGTCGCACTATTATAAACCAGTGCTTACTCAATGCCACTAGGCGTTAATGACAACAAGTCCTTCTCAAGCTCTACCTCTATACATTGGTCCTGATGCGTTCACCTTCATCTTGCATCCAATGACCATCTTTCTATCCTTGTACATTCCTTGATTATTCCCAAGGTTATTCTTTTAACCTTTCCCTTCCACTTAATGTAATACCCTATCTCCAAAAACTAGGTATTCAAAATGGCTATTAAGGATAAAAGGACAAAAGATGTGGATTAACGGGACTTTTAAGATGGAAAAGTTAAGTTTGTAAAATTATTGAATAATGGCCAAGAAATTCTATGCGTTGAGATGAATGATATTAGGAAAAGGATGGATGTCTTGCCAAGGGTGAGAATGAAGGACTAAAGGTATAGTTGGAATTGGTTGAAGTTAGATGTATTTTGGAAATCAGGTTAACGCGTAGATGGTTAAGCTCTAACGCATGGTGTTTAATATTGAGGAGTTACCTAGCTATGAGATTAGGCGTTAATGATGGCAAGTTAAATGAGGTGAAGTACCATGCGTCGATGATGTAAAGTGGAGTAGAACCATCACGTGGGAAAAGTACCTTGCGTTGGAAAGGTTGACAACGCGTCGGGAAGTGAAGTGAAGGAAAGTGATGTGTTAGGCGTTGTGAAGAGCAATAGTACGGAGGAAAAAGGAACAAGAACTATTGAGTATTGATCACGACTATGCGTTGGTAAGCCATGCGATAAGCTGTAACTATGCGCTGAAGGTTAGCGATGGATTGGAAAACTAAGCGATGAGCAGCAGCTAGGTGTTGAGAAGGTTATCAGCAATGCGTTGAAGAGTTCACGTGTTAAGGACAGCTATTAGCTGTGCGACGAGGGGCTTATGAGTTGTAAGTGGCTACCTTTAGTAAAAACTGGAGTATGTGGTGAACACATGCTAATCTATCTTAAGAGAAATAGTTTAAGTGCAAGGAAAATGATTAAAAGAATAATCTTGACAATAATCCAAGAATGTTCAAGGATAGGAAGATGGTCATGGATGCAGGATGAAGGTAAACGCGATAGGACCAACGCGTAGACGAAGAGCTTGAGAAGGAGTTGTTATGAACATAAGGAAGGAGTTGGACGCATGGTATGATGCGATGAAGTACAAACACATAGTATTGGGCGTTTGTCATTAACGCCTAGTAGCATTGTGTAAGCACTGGTGTATAATAGTGTGGCTATGCGTTGAGGGTGATCACGAATGGTTGTGAGCTGAAGTAGTCGCCGCGTTGGCGGCGGAAGAAACGTACTTGGCTTACCATGCGTTAGTAAGGTTGTTATGCGTTGAGATCCCTATGCATTCAAGACAGAGTTATCTCTATGCGTCTAAAAGTAGTGTAGATGGCCGAGAGTTGGAAAAGTGAGTAGTGAAGCTCAAATCTTAAAAGAAACTCAACGAACGCATGAGGGCATTGTGTTGAATAAAAGTTGTTCATTGGAAAATGTTGGACGCCTAAGATAAGCTTATAAAGGCCAGGTGGCTTCATATAGATTTGACACCTTAAAGTAGGAGGTGTTAAAAAGGTATGATAAGTGTCTCATGCAAGGTGACATTTGAACTAATGCATGGTTAATTAAGCATGCAGCGTGACATGTGGCAAACAAGTGGCAAAAGGAGAGGAAAAGTTGGATGGCAAGCTCCCTATAAATAAAACTTGAAGGGAAAAGGAGCGACTGATGACTCTCAGAGAAGAAATCTTGAGAGAAAGAGAAGAAGAAGGCAGCAAGGACATCCGTTGTAGGAGTATGCGGCCAAGAAAGAAGTTATTTGACAACCTAGCTAATTTATGTAGAAAAGTGGTATTGCGTTAAAAGGGGGTCGGCCTTGCGTTGAGGACAAACATAATGTTTAAGGTGAACGCGGCGTCCAAAAGTTAGGTGATGCGTTCAAGTTTGATGCGTTCATGTTGGACCTTGCGTATAAGTGAGGGTGACGCATCCGAAAGAGAAGTAAGAAGAGTTGGGATGCACTTGCGAAAATAATCAGCCTTGCGCTACCAACCTTGCGTTGAAGGGCAGGGTTGCGTTCAACCGAGCTGACAGAGGAAAATGGAGCCTTGCGTTCCAGAGTTCGAACGCTGCGTCCAGAAAGCTAGGGAAGAGGAAATAGAGAAAAGGAAGAAGAAGTATTTTTTGGCAAGTACAGGTGAGTAACACCTGCGTTTTACATAAAAGTAAATGAGTTCTCTATGAATATAATTTTGTGGATTACTAATGAAACAATGCATGCATTTTCATATATGAAGCATATGAACATGTTATTTATAAAACAAAGAGCATGCGTTTATATATATATATCAAAGAATATGAGCCAGCTGAGAAGCATGCGTTTTACTTGAAAGCTTGAGAAATCTGGGTAACGCATGGTGATTGATTGAAACTTGTATTCATGGTTTTTCTAAAAAGCATGGTGTTATATGATTTCCAGAAAGACTTGAAGATAGACTTGTATGAAAAGCATGTTGGTTGATATAAAAGCTGGAAAATGAATTTAGCATATTGATGATGTTTTCATGAAAGATTAGGAAACGGTTAAGTTATGAGCTATTAATATAATGTTTCCAAAATATGTATGGTGTTTTAGAAAGCTTTGAAAAGGGACTTCAATGCTCAAGGACTTGAAGAAGGCATTGTGGGCAGCCCGAGTTATAAAGGTACGCAATGCTCAAGGACTAGATGAAGGCAAATGGGTAACCGGAATATAGAAATGGGACCCAATGCTTGATGTGCCACTTTTGTGTGTTAACCGCAAGTGTACGGGTCAAGTTATAATATAAAACGGTTAAGTCCGAGTATCGTTTCCACTAGAGATCCAATTGGGAAGGTTAAGTTATTTAGCTATTCTAGAATTGAATCAATTTTATTTGAGGATTGAAATTCAATATTTCAATTTTGGGAACAAGAAAAATCAAGCCAAGAAAGTATCAAAGGGAGAATTGCAAGAGTCAAAGAGAGTTCTAGGGTTTCGAATCCTTGTTTGTTTCATCATGCAAAATTATAGATTTCATGGATTTAATTCTTATGCCTAAGTCTAGAAACTTAATTCCAAGTTATCTTCTCTCAAAGACAACTCTTTCTCATGCAACTTGATTGATAGTTAATCTCTTAAAACCAATACAAAATCACATGGTATTAAAACTAGTCTTTAGCAACTTTCATTATCAACCTAACTACTCTCGTGATAGATTAACGACGATTCATTGTTATAGATCAAATTAAACATATAATCTCTCGATCATACATCTAACCTAACATGTGAAGGTGGCCAATCTTCAAGAATTAAACACAATAACAATGAAAAGCATATTTAATTGAACAAAACCATGAGTCTACAAAGTTATCATGAATTCACAAACTATTCATCAAAAACCCTAAAGCTAAAGAGTTTAGCCACTCATAGCATAAAGCAACATATTGCAAAAAGAATCAAAGAAAGAGTGTAAAGAATAGGGAAACTCTACTGAAAAGAGGTTCTTGATTGAGGCAGCACCGTCACGAACTCCTTGGCTCTCACGTCGAACTTCGAAGGGCACCAAAACTATCTCAAACTCTTTTCCTCTTCCTTGCGGCTAACTCACTCTTGGAACTCTAGCTTAATTCTCACCTTTTTGGATCTTTCTTGTGTTCTGCAACTTTCTTGATCTTCTTGATAATTCTCCCCCCTTTTGGCTGCTGAAAACCCCTAAATTTATCGAGTTTGGCCGCCCAAAATTTGACCTAAAATACAAACTTTTCGTTTTAATTAACGCTGGTGCTGCGGCGCTGACGCATAACGCCGCGGCGCTAGGGTTGCGGCAAAAAATAAGTTGCTCTCGGGTTTTAGCGCCGCGGCAGCGCCGTCCCAGCGCCGCGACGCTGTCTTGCGTTCATCAAGGATGCGTCGAGGCAGTGCCTTCCCAGCGCCGCGTTGCTACTCTGCGTCCATGCTGATGCGTTTCTGCTTCAGCGCCGCAGCGCATCATGCGTTTCAACAAGGATGCGTTTTTTAGCTCTTTTTCACCATATTCTTGCTCGGTTTTGATCTTTTAGTCGTTTCTTCTAATTTTCCTCGTTTTAACCTGAAAATCACTTGCAAACAAGTGAAATCTAATATAAAACTCCCTTAATTTGAGAGAATAATAAATCTAATATGAAGAAGTATGCAATTGACTCATGTCTCAGAGAATAGCATTCAGAGCTGAAGTAGAAACATGCAAGCATATCTATATTGTTATAATTATTCAAGGCCAAATCTTGTTATCTCCCAAGTGTGTGTGTGCAAGTCCCCTTCAATTTAAAATACTAGAACTCAAATTAGGACTTAAGAGAGTTTCTTTAGTTTTCCCCCTACTCTAGCTCATGCACCAATCTTCAAGCTTTCATGCATTCAAGTGAGTAATATGTCCACTAAGGTGCCTGTCAATCATATATATATATATTTTTTTCATGGGCTCAAACTTGCATTCTTTTACCTAGAGGCACTAGCTTTCACACATTCACTGTAGGAACTCGTACCTAGTCAATTCCCAGGCGTCCTTACTGATCACAGCAAAGGCAGCTCTTTTTACCCCTATCCATGCATACTCATTACAAGTTTAACATTTAAAAAGATAGACAAATAAAGCTCATATATTTTGTGTACACTCTTTCTTTTCTCAAGGCATGTATACTCTTTTCTTTTTCCTTAGTCTAAGATTACAAGCTATCATGCATTTCCACTCTCTCACGGGTTGGGCCTTTCGAAGTGACAACTAAATACACCCAACTTAATCCTTTTTTCAGTTAAAGATTCTAAATAGAAGTGGCTACGTGCTCAAGAATATGAGAGATTTTAAGAGGGACTTAAATGAATTTAACTCAAGATAGTGCTATTCTATTTCCACAATAAGTCATCTATCATGCAAATTCGAATCTCATCATGGGCAATCAACATCAAGGCACACAACCATAAACAACATTCCCATTAACTTTGACAGCTCCAAAATTTTTAAAAAATTTTTTCAAAAATTGTTTCAAAAAATTGACATGCATATGATTATTAAAACCTTCACTAACATGCATAGCAGGATAAGAAAACACACAAAAGTTGTTTCAAATAAAAATTTGACATGCATATGATCATTAAAACCTTCACTAACATGCATAGTAGGATAAGAAAACACACAAAAGTATTAACATGCATATGATCATTAAAACCTTCACTAACATGCATAGCAGGATAAGAAAACACACAAAAGTACGAAAGACACCTCCCACCCCAAACTTAGAATCATGCATTGTCCCCAATGCATAAGAGCATCTAACAAGGAAAGAGCAAGCCTGGGAGTAAGCGGGAAGCCACCAAACAGGCTTGGTGTAAGGAGTACTTTGTGTGATAAACCACGTTCCTGAGAGATAAAGCATATGAGTGACTCCAAGATTTATAAAATAAAAAGAACAAAAGTAAAGAAAGCAATAAAATTGGGTTGCCTCCCAATAAGCGCTTGGTTTAACGTCTTCTAGCTAGACGGGGCTCACGAATCACGGTGGATCCCAAGGTGGTTTCTTCCTTTCATGCTTTGGATCACCTACAACTTTTAGTATTCGCCCACATTGACACTCACAAACATATTCATTAGCATTTAGTGAGTTAGTCAATAAATCATTATCAAGTTGAACATCATCGTTTCTAATGTGGTCAAGACTTATTAAAGAATCATTATGCTTAGATTTTAACGGACTCACCACTTCATTTTTATCATGCTTCTCCATGATAAAATAAAAAAATAAAATAAAAAAGGAAAAACAATAATATACAATAAAATAAGGAATAAAATAAAAATAAATAAACGATCAAATAATATACACCTCAAATTAAGATCTACACATCAAAAAAAAAAAAATATATATATATATATATATATATATAAATAAACAATCAAATAATATACACCTCAAATTAAGATCTATCAATTCTAATGAATATTAAATAACAAAAACCGTTCTTTGGATCCCCGGCAACGGTGCCAAAAACTTGATGTGCCACTTTTGTGTGTTAACCGCAAGTGTACGGGTCAAGTTATAATATAAAACGGCTAATTCACTCTTCGAACTCTAGCTTAATTCTCACCTTTTTGGATCTTTCTTGTGTTCTACAACTTTCTTGATCTTCTTGATAATTCTCCCCCCTTTTGGCTGCTGAAAACCCCTAAATTTATCGAGTTTGGCTGCCCAAAATTTGACCTAAAATACAAACTTTTCGTTTTAATTGACGCTGGTGCCACGGCGTTGACGCATAGCGCCGCGGCGCTAGGGTTGCGGCCAAAAATAAGTTGCTCTCGGGTTTTAGCGTCGTGGCGCTGTCTTGCGTTCATCAAGGATGCGTCGAGGCAGCGCCTTCCCAGCGCCGCGTTGCTACTCTGCGTCCATGCTGATGCGTTTTTGCTTCAGCGCCGCGGCGCATCATGCGTTTCAACAAGGATGCGTTTTTCAACTCTTTTTCACCATATTCTTGCTCGGTTTTGATCTTTTAGTCGTTTCTTCTAATTTTCCTCGTTTTAACCTTAAAATCACTAGCAAAAAAGTGAAATCTAATATAAAACTCCCTTAATTTGAGAGAATAATAAGCACTTTTCAAGTGATTATCAATGCTCAAGGATAAAAGGAAGGCATATGGGTAGCCCGAGTAATAATATGCTTGTGCACATAGAAGAATATGTATATACGACGCTGAGGTGTTGAGATTACTCCACACAACGAAGGATAATCGACGTTGAGGAGCGTTGAACACTGCTCTGCCTCAACTAGGGAAAAAGTATTTGAAATGAATGAACAGGTACACATGATATAACCAAGAATTGATCATGTTATAAACTGATTTTCAGTGTGATGTTTTATATGAGTTCAATCAGTGTTATACTTAAAGTATAATGTTTTTCAGAAATTGTTACTCACTAAGCTGTTAGCTCATGCTTTCATATGTTTTCCATTTTCAGGTAGCATGACAGTTCTCGTTGTCGATCGAAATCGAGGTTTGTCAAGAACATGTGGATGGAGAGGTTGACAGTGGGTTACGTGACAGGGTAGTCGGTAACTGCTGTCTTCACATCTCTTCTCGGGTTATGGAGGATAATCCGGGAGGGGGTGTGACACTTAAACTATTTCTCTTAAAGATAGATTAGCATGCGTCCACCACATGCTCCGGTTTTATGTTTACTTCACAACCTTCTCCAACACTTGTGAACATTCCTTGCTATAAGTCTATGCGTTACTCAATTTGCTATTGTAATACCCTATCTCCGAAAACCTAAGTATTCATATAACTAGTAAGGATAAAAGGATAAAAGTGTGTGGATTAGCGGAACTTTTAAATGAAAAGTTAAGATTGTGTAATTACTGAATTATGGCCAATAAATTTTGTACGTTGAGATGAATGGTATTAAGAAAAGAGTAGACATATTCTGGAAATTAGGCTCTAATGATGGCAAGTTGAATGGGGTAAAGTACCTTGCGTGGGAAAGGTTGACAACGTGTTGGGAAATAAAGCTAAGGAAAGTAATGCGTTGAGTGTTGTATAGAATGATAGTGAATGGGGTTGAAGGAACAAGAATTGAGTATGGATTACGGCTATGCATTTGTAAGCCTAGTCGGGGAAGCTAGTGTACAAGGAAGAAGTAGACTGTTACCATAGTCTGGATGGATGAGTCGTTATTTTGATAGGTATGATTGGCATTGAAAGGTGTTGTTATGTGTTGGAGGTAAAGATGGAACCTGACCAAGGGTTGTATTCAACTTACGTTACGAAGATTACCTGGAATTGGAGATTAGTTGTCTGTGATAGGCTAAGGGTAATAATAAATTAATAAGCCATGAAATGGATAACAACTATGCGTTAAAGGTTACTATAAAAGACCATAGCGTGGATTGGGAAGTTCTCTAGTGCAACGAGTGCACAAGGGGTCGCTAAGCGTTTAAGTGCTATGAAATGTTAAACGTTAAAAGGATTATTATATGCTAGTAGGACTTCAAAAATTAGTAGGGTCTTACTATGCGTTGAGAAAGTTATGTGGTGAGAAAATATTAGCTATGCGTTGAGGAATTCTGTGTTAAGGACAGCTATTAGCTATGCGACAAGGGGTTGAGGAGTCGATGATGGTTACCATTGGTCATTAAGTCATACGCTGAAGAGCTTAACTTCATGATAATGGAAAATGCTACCACGATATCGAGTAAATGCATAGACGCAAATTAAGGGACTTAAAGGAAGGTCATGAACGCGGGATGAAACAAAGGTGAATGCAAGAGGGTAAATACAGGAAGCAAGAAATTGAGTTGGATGTGGTGGTCAAAGGTAAACCACATGGTCAGAAGGGTGCAATTGTACAAAAGAAGGAATTGAAGCTGTGAACGAGTGTGAGAAAGGGAGTTGAACGCATGACTGAAGCGCATAGTAGTATGCGTTTAGAATTTGTACACCTAAATGAAGGAGAAGGGGAATAAAGGTAGTAAAGCTGAGGGTAGTAATACGAAGGAAAGGAGTTAAATTTGGAAGATAGTTCCATGAACGCATAGGAGCATGGAGTTGGTTGTGTAGTTGTGTATTGGAACATAATGAACCCATAAGGTAAGCCTATAGGCCAGGTAGCTACATATGATCGTGACACCTTACCAAGTAGGAGGTGTGAGAAAGCATGATAAGTATTTCATGCAAGGTGACACTTGGACTAATGCATGATTAAATTAAGCATGCAACATGACATGTGGCAAACAAATGGCAGTAGGAGAGGAGAGGTAGAATGACAAGCTCTCTATAAATAGGACCTTGAGGGAAAAATAATGACTGATGATTCGGTGGTAAGAATCCTTGAAAAGGAAAGAAAGAGAGCTGAAGGAAGGAAACCTTGCGTTTGAAGGAGTAAATTTGCGGCCAAGGAAGAAGACAACCTTGACACTTAAATCATCGGGTGTTAAGAAGTTGGCTTGCGTCGAGAAGGGTGAGCCTTGCGTTTTATCCGAATTCAACATAAAAGGTGAACACCATGATGCGACCAAGTTAGGCGTTGCATTAAAAGAAGGTCGACGCATCCAAAAGAATAGGGAGAGTTAGTCTGCGCCTTGCAGAGCTACGCCCAACTAGACTACCGGAGGGTGAAGGCAAACTAAAGAGTTCAAGCCTTGCGTTTAAGAGCTCGGGAAAGCAGAAATTTGAAGGAAATCTCTTAAGTAATAGTGAGTGACTCTCTTCTAGTTTCAAAACTGAACTTTGTTGAAATGTTCTTATGTATTATGGTTTTGTAATAACTGATTTCATGAAACGCATGGTGTTGATCATAGTGTTTAAAAAGGCATGTTTTATCAGATTGTTTTACTATATCGAAAGGCATGTTGCAAAATATGGTTTATCGAAAAACATCTTGATTTCAATGAAAGGTTTCATATGAATGATCTATTCAAACTGATTGATAAAATATTTCAGAGGAGGCTCAGTGCTTATCTCTTGAGAAGGCTCGTGAGTTTCCCCGGGACCCAGTACTCAAGGACATGAGAAGGTACATGGGCAACCCGTCATATTCCTATGTGCACATAGAGGTTAATCTGGCTGGTGCATCGAGCTTACTCTGCATTGAGCCAGGGATAATTTCGATATTGGGCATGTTGAGCCTTGCTCCACCCTAACTAAGGATGTTTTCGACGTTGAGAGCGTTGAACCTTGCTCCGCTTCAACTAAGGGAAAGATTGAGAAACCAAATGAGTTTTTCGTGTAATTGTTCTAAAATGACTCTATTGCCTTGGAACGATTTGATATGATTGTTCGTTGGATTTTTGTTCGTTTAATTTCTAATTGAATTGAATTTTCTTAGCTCGTTGCACAAAAACGATTTGTCATTTCCATACAAGTATGCGTTGAGAATTACTCTAGATGTGATCATGACTAAGCAAGTTTTCCTATAAAGACCCAAGTATAAGTATTTATAGGTTTTCTTGGTGAGTCTAGGGTCGAACGCAGGGATTTGTAATAATTAGGCGTTGAGACTAAATGTATGACTATGCGATGACTGTACAAGTAAATATATGTGCGTTTGTTGTTTGTGTATCTAAACTATACAAAAAGAATGAAAAGAATTTCCTACTACTATTAATGGAATGGACGCAGCGTTGGGTAGTCATATGAAACAATGCGTCAGATAGCATGCGTTGGGAATGGATGGGACCATGCGGTGAAAGTAGAGTTGAACGCAAGAGCTAGTTGTTACCTAAACTTTCCAAGTTCAATTACATACCTACAAACTGCGTGTGTGAATCCATCTCTCGATGTTTCGACGCCACATTTATCTTATCTCTAAGACGCATGGTAAGTTTGTTTTGGCAAAAGATGAACTACATCTCTGTAACTCATCTGGTCTTAATTAATGCTAAAGATTAACTATCCACTCTCTCAAGCTCGACAGTCATGCTTACTACGTTTGTTTGTCAGACAACGTTATGCAAGCTAAAAATATGCATTAACCAGGATGTAACATACTCAGAATTGCTCAAGAAAAAAAACTAGCTTTTAAGATTTAACTCATTTAGCATTTATATAACATGGTGTAAAGTATTTAATATGAAAATGGATGGAAGATGATAGTCAATCAAACTTATATTAATGAAATAAATCATTCTCTCGAATATCATTAACAAAATATAAGCAAGAAGGAGAGAAATGGAAATAAAATAGAGATGAAGAGCGTCAAGCCGCCACTGGCAACGTCTTGCTTCATGGAGGCTTGAGATGGTTGCTATCTGATACATATATTCCATAGGGTGGAGATTCTCACTCACCGGGAGATGACTCTGATGCTGCTCAGAATCCTTCTCTCAGAAGAGCTCGAAATGGAGGCTGGTTATGGTGAAGGAGAAAAATTGCAGAGCTTTCGCCTCTTGAACTGGTCTCTCCCTCTTTTAATGGAGAAGCTTTGGGCTATTTATAGGCATCGAAAAGTTGAAACTCATGATGACCTGACACCTTTACATTAAATTCCATGCCCTGCTGCGCAGACTTTTTACGTCGTCGGCCTATTTGTTCTGCCATATTCTGATAGCGTGTTATCCTTTTGCATATTGATATGACAGCTTTTGGCCATGCGTCTGTATCTACTTTTTCTCAACACATGGTCTCAACGCCTGGGCTCGACGCAGGTTTCCACTTATTCTCGCAGCAGCTTCGTTTCTTCGTGCTTCGCGCTTCTTTTCTTCTTAACCCTGCGTTAGAAACATAAAAACTCATCGTTTTTCAGGTATTTTCTTGTGTAAGTAGTGCCAACGCATGGTGATACATTTTTCATCATTTAACTACCAAAATCATGCGTTTAGCTCCAAAGTTACTCTAATTAAGTCAAATAGTGACTATAATAACTTGTATTTCTACTAGTTATCAATGATTTAAAAGAGATGCTGAAAATACGTTCCTGTTGTATTGATATACTTATCTTGTTTTATATGTAAGAAATGTAACATGCCTGTTTTGATTAAAAGATAGTTTTACAAACCAGTCACTCACGGGGCTTTAACTCACATTTTCCTATGTTTTCTAATTTTTCAGGTAGCAAGCAAGTTCAGGATGCTTTGCCTATGCAAAAACCTCGTCTGGGCCGTCTTTGGTAAATAAAAGGGGTTGGTCAGTGAACCTTACAGAGAAGTCAAGGTTGCTGACTTCACATCTCCTCTTGGGTTATGGAGGATAATCCGGGAGGGAGTGTGACAGCTATAGCATTCTATCTTTCCGAGATTTAAATCTCTTTCAACACTTCACAACATAACTTTATTCCTTTCTTGCTTATGCGTTCACTTCTTTCCCTTCTCGGTTTACTTCCATGCGTCCACCCTTACCATGCGTTACCTAGTCCTGACCATGCATCCAACATGGTCTTTTACCTCTTTTCTTCATAGACTCTTCAACGCATCGGTTTCTTAGAAAGTAGGGTGTGACATTTTTAGCTTTTCTTAAAATACAACTTGAAATTGAATCCTCAAATAAAATTGTTTCAACTTGCAGCGCCTAGGTGCTCCAACTTCACTTAAAAATATTCCACATCATTTTGAAGGGCATGAAGGATGAAATTTTGAGAAATCAAGCAGCCACCAATAGTTTTCTTCCTTTTTTTCTATCTTTTCGCTTAGGATTCCATTTTATTTTGGGTTGTAACACTTGTATGGATCCTCCCTGATAACTCTCGAAAAGAGTTACTTTTATGTCTCTAATCTCGCTTGTTTGTTTTGTAAGCCCCGTACTTAATCTTGTGAGAAAGCAAGATAAGAAGAGACCAGGAGATGGGCGTTTTGGTAGGAGTAGTTGGCTGGAATGTGATTGGGGGCAGAAAAATGGCTAAGTATCAACTATGCGTTGGTGGCAACCCGCTTTGATGGAAGCAGTTTTGGCGTGTGATAAGCACTTGAAAAGTGCTTATTATTCTCTCAAATTAAGGGAGTTTTATATTAGATTTCACTTGTTTGCTAGTGATTTTCAGGTTAAAATGAGGAAAATTAGAAGAAATGACTAAAAGATCAAAACCGAGCAAGAATACGGCGAAAGAGAGCTGAAAAACACATCCTTGTGGAAACGCATGATGCGTCGCGACGCTAAGGCTGCCATGACGCTGAAGCATAAACGCATCAGCATGGACGCAGAGTAGCATCGCGGCCCAAGATGTCGCTGCCTCGATGCATCCTTGATGAACGCAAGACAGCGTCGCGGCGCTGGGACGGCACTGCCGCGACGCTAAAACCCGAGAGCAACTTATTTTTGTTCACAACCCTAGCGCCGCGGCGCTGTCGTTGGTCACAACCCTAGCGCCGCAGCGCTATGCGACAGCGCCGCGACGCCAACGTTAATTAAACGAAAAGTTTGTATTTTAGGTTAAATTTTTGGCGGCCAAACTCTATAAATTTAGGGGTTTTCAGCAGCCAAAGGGAGGAGAAATATCAAGAACAACAAGAAAGTTGCAGACTGAAAGAAAGATCCAAAAAGGTGAGAATTAAGTGTGAGTTCAAAGAGTGAGTTAGCCGCAAGGAAGGGGAAAAGAGTTCGAGATAGTCTTGGTGCCTTTCGAAGTCCGACGTGAGAGCCAAGGAGTTCGTGACGGTGCTGCCTCAATCAAGAACTTCTTTTCAGTAGAGTTTCCTTATTCTTTGCACTCTTCCTTTGATTATTTTTGCTCAACATGTTGCTTCACGCTATGAGTGGCTAAACTCTTTAGTTTTAGGGTTTTGATGAATTGTTTGTGAATTCATGTTAATTTTGTAGACTCATGGTTTTGTTTGAATAAATTGTGCTTTTCATTGTTATTGTGTTTAATTCTTGAGGATTGACCATCTTCACATGTTAGGTTAGATGTATGATCGAGAGATTATATGTTTAACTTGATCTATAACAATGAATCGTTGTTAATCTATCACGAGAGTAGTTAGGTTGCCAATGAAAGTTGCTAAAGACTAGTTTTAATGCCATGTAATTGTGTATTGGTTTTAAGAGATTAACAATCAATCAAGTTGCATGAGAAAGAGTTGTCTTTGATAGAAGATAACTTGGAATTAAGTTTCTAGACTTAGGCATAAGATTTACAATAAAATCCATGAAATCTATACTTTTGCATGATGAAATAAACAAGGATTCGAAACCATAGAACTCTCTTGACTCTTGCAATTCTCCCTTTGATACTTTCTTTGCTTGATTTTTATTTTTCCCTAATACACAAAATTGAATTTCAATCCTCAAATAAAATTGATTCAATTCTAGAATAGCTAAGTAACTTAAACCTTCCCAATTGGATCTCTAGTGGAAACGATACTCTGACTTAACCGTTTTATATTATAACTTGACCCGTACACTTGTGGTTAACACTAAAAGTGAGCATCAGCGTGGACGCAAAGGTGAGGGAAGACTGTTAGGCGTTGAGGCCACGATGCGTTGAGGTCACAAGGCGTGGAGAGCCACCCTGCATCGAAGATTATCTTGCCATAAACGCATTGAAGGCTGCAAGGCGTTGTAAGTTGAAGGCCACTAGGCGTTGAAAACAAATTTGCGGTGAGATCACTATGCGGTGAACGCTACTATGCGTCCAAAGTGGGTATGCGTTGGGCAAAGAAGGTTGGCCGGGAGAATAATGCGTTTGTTAACCGTCTGGAAATCTCGTCGTTACCGTGGAAGAAACTTGAGCTAGAGCAGAGGACTCAGCTGGTGTTACTCACTCAAAGTAACGTTCGGTTTTGGAGGAAGAACGAACTGAGGAAACGGTGGTTAGGGCCGAAATTCTGAGGTCAGTAAGGTTAACTCAATTTTTAGCAAGTTTTATGAAGGGTGCTCGAGCTGAACTTGTATAAATGTGTGTCAAACTCCAGATAGAAGAGATTGGAGCTGAATTGTCGGATGATTAGGAGCAACTTGGAGTTGTTGAAGGATATGTCCTAAACGAAGAGGATATTCTTCATGAAATTTTGAGGTAAGATGAAGGACTTACACCTTAATAAGTTTGTAGAAGAAAGTAAGTTCTGAAATTGGCCAGAATGTGATGTTTAGCAGGTTGGAGAAGGAAGAAGAAAGGAAGAAGGAAACTGTTCTGCTGCAGCGGTAGTATCGCTGAGAGAGCGAGAGACAGGGCAGCGAAATAAGTGTCGCTGTAACGCAAGAGGGGCTTTGCGTCTCACAACTCTCGCTGAAGTCTCGCTGGGTGTCGCTCCTTAGGTAGTCTCGCTAGTTATGTTCAACCTAGTATCGCTGGTGCAGTAATATGTAATGAAGTTTCGCTGGTAGTCTTTAGTTGTCTGTGGAGTAATGTTATTAATGAGTGTTAAGGAAAAAGGAAGGTTATGGAAAACTGAACATGAGAAATGTGTATTTTTAGGCTAGGAAGAGCTGAGGGAGACTTATAATCCACTTAGAACCGAGACAAGTTGTGAGTGACTTTCTACTATATCTTGTGGTTACTTTTAGTATAATTATTTGGTAAGAAATTATGGTACTCTGTAGTATTCATAGTAAGTATGTTATGCCAGTGAGTTTAAAGGATACTGACTTTATTGTCTAAATGTAAATATGGCTGAGGGACCTTTTGGTGAAAGCCGAAGTGAATGTGAACATGAAATTCAGTGCTGAGGGACCACGTGTGAAAGCACTTGAATAGTTAAGTGGAATGGATTTCAATGCTGAGGGACTTTGAGTGAAAGCATGTAGAAATTCATCACATTCTAGCTCGTGCTAAGGGACCTTGAGTGAAGGCACTTGAGCAGAGATTTGATTGGTTACCAGTGCTGAGGGACTTCGTGTGAAAGCACATGGTATTGTTGACATAATCGAATTCGGTGCTGAGGGACAGAATGTGAAGGCACTCGATAGTTTGTAAATTCGTGAAACATGATGACTAGACATTTATATGTGATTAGAAAGGAGAATTTGTACTGGAATATGAAATAGCGAAGTTGTGCTTTGTCACAATAAGAGTTAGTTATTTGCTATGAGATAATAAGGATGTTGTTATGGGTGTGATCAATAGCATAAGAAGTTTAGAAACTATCTGAAATGCGATATGTAGTGGTTACTAATGGCTATGCTAGCTCATGTTTGTTAGTGATAGTTGAATGAATTTAGTCACTCACTGGCTTAAAGCTCACTCAATTTGTTTGTTTGTTTGTCGTTTCAGGTAGCGAGCGTGTCCGGGATGCCTAGCCTACAGAAGTATCTCGTCTGGGCCTATCTTGAAGCAGACCTCTGGGATAGTTGTAAATATTAAGTTTATGACCATGTTTTGTAATGTACATGTTTCTGATGAGTGTTGGGAGAATTGTTCTGTATCACGTATATATATATATGCAAAGAATACTTGATGAAAGATTGTATGTTTTCAAATACTTTAATAGCAATGGTGTTTCTATTTGAGATTTAACTGGCATCTAGTTTCAATATGTTATATAGAGAGTGCAGTTTCACACTCACTCCTAGGTATAGGGTGTATCTGGGATGGGGTGTGACATGTTTAGTATAATGTGCTTAAATATCTATTTTTGTAGGAATTTGAGCAAGTCATGCATCTTGAAGTGTCAAGGGTCGTTTAGGGTTGATTTAGAGCTATTGGAAGTGAAATCGAGCACCCAAAGCTGAAACACTTAAAATTACAAACTTACCCCTTGGGCAAGCATAGAGCAAAGTGCAGCTACGCTGTGCTCTATGCTCAAAGACAGAGAGCAGCTTTAGTGAGAGCGCAGTGATAGCACCATAAAAGTGTTGTTTTTTCTAGCTTAATTCAGGCTTTTTTGTAGATTTTATGTGTTTATTATGGTATTTTATAGAGATTTGAGTAAATCATGCATAACAGAGCATTACAGGCCATTCGGGGTTGATTTAGAGCTATCAAAAGTGAAATCAGACACCCGGAGATCAAGAACGTGAAAATTACGAAAATGCCCCTGAAGCAGCGCAACTCAGAGCGCAATTGCGCCGTGCTCTACGCCCAAAGGCAGAGAGCAAAAGTGGTGAGAGCGCAGCTGTACTCCAGAAATTAACGGACAAGCGACAACGTGCACGTGCGCGCGTCATTACGCTTTGGGTAGGCGCTCCGACTTCTACATAGAGCGTAACAATGCTCTGCCCTTTTATAAAAGGAATTTTTGCCAAATTAAGGTAGGGAGTTCGGGCTTTTAGCCCCCAATCTGAATTTCCTCTTCTCTTCTTCTCCTTCCCTCTGTATTTCTTCATCTTTGGGTGTATTTTCATGGTTGTAAAGCTCCTCTTGGACCAATCTTGTGGCGAAGGTGAGTTGCTAGCTTAGGTTTAGGTGAAACCTATGTATTGATTTGAGGATTTTTGTTCTTAATCTATATTTTTATTTGATTTTTTGTGGTTCTTGAATGTGATTTAATTTCCATGCTTAGATATATGATAGGATTGATCAACCATCATTCATTCTTTGATTGCTAGAGATTAGGAATTCTCTAATGTGTTTTTAATCCCAAATGAGCAAGGGTTAAAGCATGCTTGTGTTGTTAAATTAGGTTGATGACAATAATCTAATCATAAACATTGCATGATTAACTATTTCAAGAATGAAATCGATTTGTAACTCTAGGATTTTTGGGTAATTTATCGTCTTAGCGAAACCCTTAGAACTTAATGCGATTGTTTGTTTGTTATGGACGTTATCGAACCCAAACAACTAAGCAATTGTTTTAATTAAAGTAATTAATTAGTAATTAGGGGGCTTGCTCTAGGCTTTCCGGGCAAGTTGGCTAACCACATTAAATCAAGAGAGATAATCCTATGATAAATTGAACATCGGGTGAATCCTAAGTCCTAAGCAAGGTGTTTTATTTTTCCTGCACTTTAAATTTCGCAATTTAAATTCTCGCATTTCACTCAAGCAAAACCCCCATTTTTACTACTTTCAATAGACCCATTTAGCTTAGAGAGATCGTATCTTAGGCTCCCTGTGGTTCGACCCCGGACTTGCCACTTGTGCTACTCAGTAGTATAAGTTGTTCGTTTGGTGAATTATAAATTTTATTTGATTGGTGGGGAGAGGTTTACGAAACCCATTTTCAAGCCCAATCACGCAGCGACGCTCCAAAAAATTGACAAAAAGGGCAGGCGCGCACGCGAGCATAGCGACACTTGAGACCTACACTCCGATTTTTCCCTAGAGCGCAACGACGCTCTAAGGTAGATTTATATATTCTCTTCGTTTTTTAGGGTAGTAGGAGGCGAGATTTTGATGGAGGCTGAGGAGTTCACCAAATTTTTTTCTTCTCCTTCATATGTCTAGCCTCTTAGCTTAGGATTTACATTTTATTTTGGATTGTAATCATGGATTGGGCACTCTCCCCTTTACTTTCTTTGTCTATGAAGATGTTGAGGTAAGTGCTTTCTTGTTCATGAGAGCAAACCCATGTGATTTCTTGAGACTAGTTTTTGTATGAAATGCATATTTTCATTGTGTTTCTTTGAATCTTATGTATATTTAGATATATGTTTTTGGATGGATTGACGCCCCTCCCCTTGAACGTATGTCTTGGCTATTTGATTTTGTTCACACGTTTTCTTCGTGTTCGTCTATGCTTAAAATCGATAAGTAGCAAGGGTCTTAGTGGGCAAGCTAGGTGTATTGGCTGTCCATGAGCTTAGAATGTATGCTTAACCTAGGTTCAATAAAAATTAGATTAATTAAGTTTGGGCTTTCCCATTAATTAATTGTGCATTGGAACTCTTTAATGCACTTGTGCTTGGCCTGGATTGATCGCCATCGAACCCAATTAGGATCTAAGGCTTGTAGTTTGATTGAGGCTTAGGCCTTAATTGATAATTAGGGCGCTTGTTTACCTTAATTAAGTTAAATAAGTTGGTGTGTAAGCAATCGAATATGTGCTTAATAAAAATTAATTCGGTGCTAGAAATTGCATATGAATCCAATTGCTCTCGAGAATTTGATTATCTTATCCTTGTTTACATTTACCATTTGTTTTTATTTTATTTTATTTTTTTTTGCATGCCTAGTTCTAATCCACACCAACCCCCTCCCCCCTCCCCCCTCCCCCTCCCCCTCCATTTATCACTTTAATTAGGAAATTAGCCTAAACGGAAAAAGACTATTGTCCCTGTAATTCGACCTAGACTTGCCACTGTTGCTATGTCATCGTAGTAATTGGAGAAGTTTCGATATTATAATTTTTTTTATAGGGTTCTCGTTTGGAATAAAACGACACTGAAGAGAATCCAATCTATCAAAATGGCGTCGTTGCCGAGAACAATATCATTTTTGTTTCGTTGAGTTACGTCCCTAGTTAGGCATTCTTTTGCTTTTAATTTGTTTTGTTGCTTGTGTCAGGTTACCATGGCTAACAGAGTATATAATATGTACTATGCATGGTGCGCAAGGTAGGCTATCGAACGGGAAGAAGAATAGGCCAAGCAGATTTCTGATCTCAAAAGCATGCTTGGTGATCTTGCTTCATTCGTTCAATTGGTAGTTGAAAGGCAACTGCAAAGTGGCCCAATACTAACAAGTCATGCCTTAGGGAGTCACTATAGCCATTGGGAACCCAAACCTTGCGCCTATTTTGGATGGACAACTCACTCCTATGGCTATGGTAATTCCCATACACAACCACAGTACTACTATTGCCCCGCCGTTCCCAGCCCTCAGAGTTTGATCAGGAGGCCAACCAAGGTATGTCTTTAGAGGATTTAGTTAGAGAATTACATAAGAATAATTTCTCTATCCAACAGGAGGACTTTAGATTCCAGCAAGACAGTTTTCGATTCGCGATGGAGATTAGAGTTAAGATGCATCGTTTGAGTGATCAACTCGCTCAAATTGCTGACCTAGATAGGAGGTTAGAAGAATCCCAACTGGAACTTCATCACCTTTAGACTACCGAGACGCCCCACCATGAAGTAATGTACTTTGATGATGAGCAGGACGACGAAGAACCCGTGTCATGGAGACACATAATTGAGGCGAAAGAAGAACCCAACCTTACACTTAACGAATCCCAGATGATAAAGTTAGACATCGAAAGACCTTATCCTGTTTCGTTATCTGGTATTTCGTATATTTTTTAGTTTTCTTCTTGTTCTCAAGAGTCAGTTGTTGAGTCTTTTATTTCTCTAAGGTCGATCAAGTCGTTTAAGTCTTTTAATTCTTTCTTTTTCCCTTTTTTGCCCAATTTCAAAAATACCAAACTCGACCTGTCTGGTTCTCTTCAAAAGATGAGAAGCCTTATAGACTTACGGGGCTATATCGACTCATCCAAGAAAGGACCAGAGAAATACAAAAATTTCTTTGTACCTTGATAGGGGACAGGTCATGTCGAGCAATCAACATTAAAATTTTGCCCTTCCTTGAGGGAGCTAGGTGAAAAATTTGGGGAAGTGAGCCCTTCTACCACACCTCAAAGACCCGAACGAAAATGCCTACAGGGGAGCTTTTCTGTTCCCTTGTCTTTATTTCTTTACTGATTTAATTAGAGATACATTGGGGACAATGTATCATTTTAGGTTGGGGGTGGGGTATATGTGCATGTCTAGCAAGTCCTCGAGCACCTGAGCTCAGACTTTGTGGTTTATTTGATGATATGATGATTTTGCTGCATGTAATGTGATGATGAAAATTATGTGATACACTTTAGATAACCTTTATTCACTTTGTTTTGAATCATGAGCATGTATGCATGATTTTGGGCCGAATTTAAAAATTTTTCTTGATTCCCTTGCATTCTTGAGCACATGGTCGTCTCATTTATGGTCTTGAGCGCTTAGGATTGGGTTATTTGGTTCATATGCTTGTTGTCACCTCGATGTTGGGTTGTATGTCCTAAAACTCGTAGTTTTTGTAAATAGGTGATTTTCAGTACATATGAAGTTATTCAAGTGAATTAATTATTTATCAACTCTAAATCCAATTAAACTACTAACCCTTGGCTACTATCATGAGTACTTGGACTTTATGTGGAGATATGAACAGGATCAAGTTCGAGTAAGTAGCCTCAATAGTCTATAGTACATGGATTAGGTTGGGTACCTCTTCCTGGAGACACTATTGAATACGACCCGCTTCATAAAGTGTCATAAATGAAGTGATTCTGATTTGATCATGTAGAGACATGTGAGCGGGGGTATTCTACATAATGAGATTGTGTAAGACTGACCCTGAAATAATTACTGTTACGTATTAACACCGTTTACGATTAACACTGATTAATTTCACTTATCGATGACCTAGATAACTTGATCTGAATCTTGAGCTATCTATGAACTCCTATTTATTCAGAATTATCCCTTGATCTACATAGGTAAGAGTAAGCTCAATAGCGCTGCTCAACATTCCTCCTATTTCAGGGATAAGACCGGGTAGATAGTTGGGAACATAGAATTTGCAAAACGGAATTCACTCCTACCCAACTTAGGGATAGAAGAGAGGTTGTTCTCTTAAATGTTGTTCCCAGGACTTGAACAAGGGGCCTCATCCTCTCACTGGCCTGAGAGGGAATGGATTTAGTGATT
This sequence comes from Citrullus mucosospermus, assembly GCA_030954485.1. Classification (NCBI taxonomy): domain Eukaryota; kingdom Viridiplantae; phylum Streptophyta; class Magnoliopsida; order Cucurbitales; family Cucurbitaceae; genus Citrullus; species Citrullus mucosospermus. The sequence continues at coordinate 14,535,196 of CM062064.1, forward strand.
AGATCCTAAATTAATTGTTCATTAGAGGGACAATGGTACTTAAGGAGAAAAGATGTAACTCAGAGGTAAATCGATATTTGACTTAACTGAAGTTATTAACAACCTGTGAAGGATTGACTTATCGATGACGGTTATATCAAATGGACACAAATATATCTACAGTGAGGAGAGTGCAACTACGGGCTTTAGTGGAGTGTCCCGTTAGTTAACGAATGTTGGTTAACTAGGTTAAAGAGTTTGGCCGGTTAATCTCAGATCGTTGGAGCTCATGATTTGTAGGTCCATTAGGTCCCTCTACTAGCTCATAAATGGACTATAATCTTAGATAATGTGGTGAATAAGTTTGAATCGTTCAAATCTTGGATTAAGGAATGAAAGTTAGATATATACGATATATCAGCGTTTAATTACGAATTAAACGTACAAATAGAGTTAATTATAATATTGAAATATAATTTAATTATTAATCATATGTATAGGGATTCATATCGATTTTTTTTTAGAAAAATCGGGACAAGTGGGAAAAATAATATTATTTTATTATTTAATATTAAAATAATAATATTTAATTAATTAAATATTAAATTATTTTTTATTTAATTATTTAATTATTTTTTTTGAAATTAAAAATAAATTTTAATTCAATTTTGGAAATTCATTGAAAATTGATTTTAAAATTGATTTTTGAAGATTGGATTTTCCCACTAACTAAGCTAGGAGCTTGGTTATCTTCTTCACAATTAACCAACAAATTAACCATTTTGTGTTGTCAAAATTTTGATGCAATTGGATTGCATGTTATTCTTTAATAAATAGAGATGATTTTGACATAAAAATGGTTAAGAATTTTGTGAAATTAAGGGTTAATTTTGCAAAATTCTATCCATTGTTCATCTTCTTCCCAACCTTCATTTTTTCTCAAATTCACCACAAATTTGGATCCCACCATCCAATCTAAGCCTAGAGAATAGTAGAGAGGACTCTTGTGGTGGTCTACAACCAAGTGGTGCTGAAATTCATCAAGAATTGAAGGAGAATTTGGAGCTTCAAGGGTAAGTGTTCTTGAAACGTTGGTTTTTCTTCTTAATTGCATGTTTAATCCTCTAAATTGAGCATCTTAGAGTGAAAATTGATCAAATTAACTTCTGCTGCATGCTCATTAATCCTTCACCCGAAAGGCTTAGGTGATAGTTTTAAGTAACTAAAGCTCGATTTAGTAATGCATGCTTAGGTTTTTACCAAACTCTTGTTGCGAAGTAAAAGCCTAGTGTAAAGTAAATAAAAGAAAGTTGTAAAAGGAAAAGCTTGTTGTAAAGTAAAAGAAAGTCTATATGATATTTTTGAAGGGGATTACTCCTCTTTCTTAAGGGTGTGAGTAGCCAAGAGCAGTAAGGTAACTCGTGATTTGCCGGTGTCTCTAAGGAATGAGTAAGCTTGACACCTTTAAAGGATACGTTGCTTGTAGTTGGATGTCATTCACGTAACCCGTGTGGGCATGCCAAAACAAAGGTAGCGTGGTCTAGATAAGGTTTCCTCTTTTATGTAAAGTGAAAAAAAGAAGAGAGAGAAAATGAATAGCAATAAAAAGTTTGGTTCCCTTAAGTGTTTCATTGCCACTTTGAGTCTAGGAAGCTTAACTCTTAAGGCTTCAAGTCAAAGTAGGGGGCAAATGAGCTGAGGGTTGAATAAAAAATTTTTGGGCTTGTAAACACTTAGATAGGGTTGGCTAAGCGCACACACACACATAGGGGATAAAGAATCAGTTTTAAACTACCTAATTGAGTGCATACATTTGAATGACTCTAGCTTTGTGAATATTGTTTGTTATCTTTAGCCTTGAGATTAAAGTCACTCTTTTGTAGTATATGATTCATGTCTTTATTTTGTTTTGTCTTGCTTGAGGACGAGCAAAGTTTAGGTTGGGGTGTTTGATAGCTCTCGAAAAAAGCTATTTTTATGTCTCTAATCTCGCTTCCTTGTTTAGTATAATGCGTTTAAATGTCTATTTTTAAAGGAATTCAAGCAAATCATGCACCTCGGAGTGTCATAGGTCATTTGAGGTTGATTTGAAGCTATTGAAAGTGAAATCTGGCACCCAGAGCTCAAAGAAGCAAAAATTACAAAAAATACCCCTAGGGCAAGCGTAGAGCAGAAAATGGCTACGCTGTGCTCTACGCTCAAGGACAGAGAGCAGCTTTGGGGAGAGCACAGTGACGCTCCAGAAACGGAAAGGTCAAGCGCGCGCGTGAGCGCAATGACGTTTGAGACCTACGATTTGATTTCATCCTAGAGCACAGCGATGCTCTGAGGCAGATTTATATATTCTTTTATTTTTTTAGGGTAGAAGGAGGTGGAATTTCATGGAGGCTGAGGAGTTCACCAAATGTTCTTCTTCTCCTTCATATTTCTAGCCTCTTAGCTTAGGATTTACATTTTATTTTGGGTTGTAATCATGGATTGGACACTCTCCCCTTTACTTTCTTTGTCTATGAGGATGTTGAGGTAAGGGCTTTCTTGTTCTTGAGAGCAAACCCATGTGATTTCTTGAGACTCATTTTTGTATGAAATGCATATTTTGATTGTGTTTCTTTGAATCTTTTATATATTTAGATATATGTTTTTGGATGGATTGGTGCCCCTCCCCTTGAACGTATGTCTTGACTATTTGATTTTGCTCGCGCATTTCCTTCGTATTTGTCTATGCTTCAGATCGATAAGTAGCAAGGGTGTTAGTGTGCATGCTAGGTGTATTGGTTGTCCACGAGCTTAGAATGTGTGCTTAACATAGGTTCAATGAAAATTAGATTAATTAAGTTATGGCTTTCCCATTTATTAATCCCACACTGGAACTCTTAAGCTTGATGCACTTGTGTTTGGCCTTAATTGATTGCTATCGAACCCAATTAAAACCCAAGGCTTATAGTTTGATTGAGGCTTAGGCTTTGATTAATAATTAAAGCGCTTGTTTACCTTAATTTGATTGGTTGGTTGCCTGTAGCGTAGGCAAATCTAATTAAGTTAAATAAGTATTTCGAATATGTGTTTAATTAAAAAAAAGTCGGTGATAAAAATTACATAGGCCCCCAACTGCTCTCAAGAACTTGATTATCTTATCCCTATTTACATTTACCCGTTGCTTTTAATTTCTTTTGCTTAGTTCTAATCCACTCCAAACCCCTCCCCCCCTTTTATTGCTTTAATTAGGAAGTTAGCTTAAACGAAATAAAGACTATTGTCTTGTTGTTCGACCCAGACTTGCCATTGTTGCTACATCATCGTAGAAATAGGAGGAAATTTGATATTATAAATTTCTTTTGATAGGGTTCTCTTTGAGAATAAAACGACACCGAAGAGAATCCAACCTATCACTCCCTTTCATCTCAATCTCGTTAATGGATCTATGATGTAAGGATTTTTCTAGTTTATGGATCAAGAAATTTTTTAATTTTTGTAAGTTTATTTAGTTGAATTTCATATTCATGATTTATTGTCATTGGATCTAAATTTATTTAGATATATGTGTGTGCTTGGATTGACACCCCATTCATTTATGTATATCTTAGCTATTGAATTGAGGCTTGCACATTCTTGATTGTTTGTCTAGCTTTAATCACCTAAGTAGGAAGGATTGAATCTGTAGGTTAAGGATTATCATTTACTAATATACCTTAAATTGCATACTCAATCTAGGTCTAAGAACAATTTGATTAATTTTTTGGCTTTTCGGCCCTTAGTCTTAGATTAATTAATTTTAATTAATTAATTAATTAATGTTTTGATGATAACAAATCTAATTTTATTTACTAACAATTTTATTATTCTGAATAGTCTATAGCATATAGCTCGAAAAAACCTACGATGTTTCTTGAATCACCCAAATCAGAGTTCAAACAAAGAAGTTATAGTGGAGATAATGTTAAGGGAAAATTACTCGAGTTGGTGACGTGGCGGCCAAATCATCAAGTTGGACCATTTTAGAGAGTCTCACTTAGAACTATGGAGTGAGTGACACATGGTTGAGTTTTTATTTTTGATTTATTGGTTTTACAAAGAAAATGATTTTAAAAAAAATGAATTTAGAAAGAAAATGAATTGAATATTATTTTATGTTTGTGTCTGCAGGCTAGTTGGTTTGAAAAGAAAAATAATTTAATATTATATATGTTTGTGTCTAACGGCTAGTTATCTTTAAAATAATAATAAAAAAATATTTTTTACTTTTAATCTCCACCTTTAGTTTTACTTTTTGATCACTCCAATGACCCAAATTAAAATCCACTTTTTACCTCACTTTCTCCAAACAGTTTTTCCAACTTTTACAACTCTACAATCCTCAAAAATTGCAAAAGGCCACCATTGTTGCTCTCTCTCGAAGCTCTCAAATTACTTTCTTTTCATCTTATTCTAAAGAAATACTTTTATTGTATTGTGAGGATTGAATATTGTGAGTTCAAATTTGTACATTTACTCTTTTTAGAGAGTTTTATTGTGTGATTTAAAGGTTCAAGAATATTGTAACGGTTGGATCCTATGTAAGCCTCACACTTAGCTTTGGAAGTTAACAAGCTATAAAGATTGATTATGGAAGATGAAAAGCTAAAGGAAGTAAGTAAAGAGTGGCCGAGAGCCTTAAGGCACGAGTTATCATGTGTTGAAGGTGTGTCTATGCATTGGTTTGATTGAAGCAAGAGTCCATGAGAGTGAGCATGGGTGATGGCTGAAAATAGAGAAGAAATTGCGTAGCTGAGCCTAAGCATGAGGGTTGAAGTGTTGGCTTGTTGAGGCATGCGTCCAACTTGCTATGTGTTGATGAGGTTGTTGAACCAGCAGCCATGCATTGGTTGAGATTCGGTAGGGAGGTTGTGTTGGCGTTGGTAAAGTATGCGTTCAAAGGTGTCATGGTTCAAATGCATGGTGCGATGCGTCCAAGCTAGCAACCAAATTTGCTATACATCCAAGCTTGCTAGGCGTCCAAGCTAGTATCCAAGTATGTTTAGCGGTTGCGTTACTTTGTTTAGCGGGAAATAAAATAAAATAAAATAAAAGAGAAAGTGGAGATAAGTCGACAGCTTGTTTAAGTGTGTAAAGCTAAGTTTTCAATCATTTTCTTCGTCTCAAATGCTCTAGTCGATTCTATATTTCAGCTTAGGGACAAAGATAGGTAGAGGAAGGAGTCTAGGGCAAATTCGTGTAGAATTCTAATCGATTTCGTGGTATAATTGAAGCTAAAATAGAAGGGTTGATTGCTGTCATGCAATCTGAACAATGTTTGGTCTTTGGAGGATAGCGTTCTATGGAGATCGAGTTTCGGGCTAAGAATTTTGAGGTCGGTAAGCTAACTCAATTCTTAACAACTTTTATGAAGGATGTTTGAGCTGAATTTGAAGGGAAATATGTAACATTTATGGTGAAAGTGACTGATACAGATTTGCTAAGCAATTTGAAGCAGCTCGAAGTTATTTGGGGACATCTATCAAACGAAGAGGAGTTATATTCTGAAATCTTGAGGTAAGCTAGGAAATACATTCATTTACAAGTTTGTAGAAGGGAAGAAGTTCTAAATTTGGCTGGAAATGCGATTTGTAACAGATAGAAGTGAGAATAAGAGGGAAGTCAGAAGCTATGGAAGACAAGTATCGTTGGACTGCAAGTAGTGCTAAGAATTTAAGTGTGAGAAGCGAGACGAGTAACGCGGGTGTCGCTAGAAGCCTTGCGTCTCACAATTCTCGCTGGGTATCATTGGGTCTTACTGATTAGGTGAGTGTCGCTGGTCTCCTCACCCTGGTATCGCCAGTGCCGTGTGGTTGTAGTTTAATCTTGTTAGTAGTCTCGCTAGCAATGTAGAATCTCGCTCATTAAGGTTTATTGATCAAGTATGAATGTTTAAAGCTTGTTGGTTATGTTAAAGAAATATTAAGGAAATCTAACAACGAGAAATGTATGATTATAGATCCAGAAGAGCTAGGAAAGGTGTATAAACCGCTAAAGGCCCAGGATAAGTTGTGAGTGACGTTTTATTTAAAATAGTTTTATTTGAAACAAGGTGATATTGTTGACAAGTTTATATTTGAAAGCATGATTATATATGATCGAAAACTTATGAGTTTTATGTGCATAGCATGAATTTATGAAAAAGCATATTGTTTAGTGATTTATGGAATTATGAAAAGTATGCTGACGATAATATATGATTTTATGAAAGGTTTGGAAATGTGTAACTTATGAATTTATGATATGATGTTTTCAAAACATGTTGTGTATTTTATAAAATCTTTGAAATGGCACCCAAAGCTCAAGGACTCGTAGAAAGCCAATGGGTAGCCGAAGTATAGAAAAAGTACCCAATGCTGAAGGACTTGAATAAGACAAATGGGTAACCTGGATATTAAAATGGGACCCCAATGCTCAAGGACTTGAAAAAGGCATATAGGCAGCCTGGGATATAGAAAAGGTTCCCAACACTTAAGGATTCGAAGAAGGCAAATGGGTAACCTGGATATAGAAATGGGACCCCAATGTTCAAGAACTCGGAAAAGGCATATGAGCAGCCCATATTATGATACCTATGTGCACATAGCGGAACGTATGACGCTAATGTGTTGAGATTACTCCACACAGCTAAGGATAATCGACGTTGAGTAGCGTTGAGCTCCGCTCCTCCTCAATTAAGGGAAATGATTTAAAATGTTTTCAACATTAAGTAGCGTTAAGCTCCGGTCCGCCTTAACTAAAGGAAATGATTTGAAACAAATGGAATTTATGAGTATCTTTTTCTGAAATGAGCATGTTTTGTATGACTATGACTTGAATTGATGTTTTATATGCATTGTGTTAAAATGTTTCTACTATCATAGTTTTCGAGCCAAGGAAGTTTTACAAAACTAGTCACTCACTAGGCAATCTAGCTTACGCTTTCCTTGTTTTCTATTTTTCAGGTAACGAGCAAGTCCGGAGTGCTTAGCCTACGCAAGATCTCATTTGGGTCTACCAACGGTGTTTAGTATTCTGAAAATTGTAAATATTTGAACTGGATCATGTGTTGTACATATAGAAAGGGTTAAGGGAGTTGTTGTATATTTATGCTATTTTAAGACTGAATGAAAAGAATGTGCGTATGGCAAGTTAACTCTGGTGTATGTATGAAGTAGTTTATGGTTTGTAACTGTTTATTAGGTAAAGATAGAGTTTATGGTTGACAGTGGATGTTGAAAGAGGGTCGGTGTCCGCTGTCATCACACTTCTTCTTGGGTTAGGAGGGTACCTGGGACGGGGTGTGACATCCTATCCCATGGAAAGGATCGGGTTTGCTCTTGAACCCGAAAAAGGAGCAAGGTAGTGGTTCGACTCTCATTCGTGGAAAGAGTCAAAGGAGATTTTTAATCGAAATCCCAAGAGGTGCGCTTGGGAATTAAAGTGAATGTTGGTCGAGTTTGACCAAACCACTATAAAAATTACTGCATCTTCCTCTCCAACTCTTTCTCAATTAATTTTGCATTTAATTTTTAGTAACATGTTATATATTACTATTCTTCTTGGTTGAGATTGATTGAATCTTGTATTTCATATATTTTTATCAATCTTGATATTTAGCATTAATTAATGTTTTTATTAATTTAATTCAAAAAATAAATTAATTAGTTTAATTTGAGCATATTTAGGAATAAGTATAATTAAACCTTATTCACCCCTCCCCCCCTGATGCGCACTTTCCGTGTCAACCGCAAGTGTACGGGTCAAGTTATAATATAAGACGGTTAAGTTCGAATATCGTTCCACTGAGGATCCAATTGTGAAGGTTTAAGTTACTTAGCTATTCTAGAGTTGAATCAATTTTATTTAAGGTTTGGAATTTAAGTTGTGATTTTGAAAAACTAAAAAGGAAAGAAAGTAAATAAGAAACACAAGAGTCAAAGAAAGTTCTAGGGTAATGAATCTTTGTTTACTTCATCATCCAATATTATAGGGTTCATGGATTTGATTGCAATTCATATGCTTAAGTCAAAAACATAAATCCAAGTTATTTTCTCTAAAAAACAACCTTTTCTCATGCAACTCAAATGATTACTAATTTCTTGAAACCAATACAAATTACATGGCATTAAGCATAGTCTTTAGCAACTTTCATTGTTAACCTAACTATTTTCATGAGAGATTAACAACAATTCTTTGTTATAGATCTAGTTAGACATACAATCTTTCAACCATACATCTAACCTAACATTCAAACATGGCCATTCTACAAGAATTTAAGCACAATAACAAAGAAAAGTATGATCATTACAACAAAACCATGAAGAACGTACAATATCAACATAACTTCATAAACAATTCATCAAAACCCTAAAACTAAAGAGTTTAGCCACTCATAGCTTTAAGCAACATGTTCATAACAATATAAACAAAGAAAGAGTGTAAAGAAAGGGAAACTCTACTGAAAAAAGACTCTTGATTGAGGAAGCATCGTCAAGATGTCCTTGGTCTTCACATCGAAACTCGAACTGCACCATAACTCTCTCTTGAACTCTTTTCTCTCTTTCTTGCAGCTAACTCACTCTTCAGACTCTCTAATGAACTTTCTCTCAATTATCTTCTTCTTTTGTCTCTTGGTGTGTAGATTCGTGATTAGGGCTGTTGGAAACCCTCCAATTTATAGAGTTGGCCGCCCAAAATTCTTTTTAAAAATATAGATTCTTCAAATTAGGAAAGACAGTGTTACTGCACTGAAGGCAGAGACAGCTTTCGAGAAAAAGCACCACGGCAGCACAGTACCGCCGCTGCGGTTCTGCCCTATTTTTTGGCAGATTTGGGGTTTTCTTCACTTATTCAATGGATTCTAGCTCAGTTTTGTTTTCTTTTTTTTTTTTTTTTTTTTTTTTTTTGGCTTTTAGTTCTAATTTTCTTTATTTTGACCTCAAAACCACTAGCAAACACGTGAAATCTAATATAAACTCCCTTAATTTGAGAAAATAGAAAGCACTTTTCAAGCGCTCTTCACCCCCCTAGGGTTGCCATGGCGGTCCAACATAATTAGTTAAGCTACCTAATTAATTAATCACACAATGGAATCCTAAATTGTAATGCAAATATTTTTAGTTCTAGATGGTTGCTTTTGAACCCACTAGGACTAATGCGTTTAGTTTAATTAGGGCTTAGGCTTTAATTAATAGTTAGGACACTTGTTTGGCTTAATCCATTTAGTTAACTACTTGTAGCGTCGTCGAGTTTGATTGAGTCAAGCAAGACGTTGTGCAAATAAATCATGAGTATATTCAATTTAAATATTCAATGATAAAAAAATTACATAAGACTTCTCTTGCTCCTAAAGAAGATTATCCATCATTGAATTACATTTACTTGTTGCTTTTATATTCTTGTCTTTAATTTTCACACTTCAATTCTATGTCACACACAACCCCTCATTCACCACTATAACTAGGAAATTAGCTTTCGGAACATATTTCATGCTTCCCTGCGATCGACCCAGGCTTGACTCTGTTTATACGCCAACGGTAGTAATAGCAGTAGGATTCAATATTATAAATTTCTTTTGATCGGCTTCCTTTACAAATTAAATGATGCCCTAAGGGAGGTACTTATGAATGTACTTGATCGACTAAATGCTTGCGACAACATTTGGTCCATCATGATTCTTTTTATTGGTTTACTGTTGCAAACAACTTTTATGAATAATTATCCATTGAGTGTTTCTTTGATTATTAATTATGAATGATTTCTATTATGTCTCTTTAATATATGTTTGATCGAGTATTATTTTATGATATTTAATTGATGTGTTTTGCAAATCATGTTTATATTGGTTGATTTTCCATGATTCTATGCTTCTCAAACTTCTGTTAATGTTGATCCGTGGAACATGTTCAGGGTAAGCATGACATAATTGTGTGTTACATTTGCATTGCATTGAAGTTTAGTTAGTAGTCTTATATGTCATGAAATTAGGTAAGAATATGTTATCCATGAAATAACCAAATATAGCAATTATGTTATGTAGCTAAATGTATGATTGATACGTATGGTTTCTGCTAAGGGTTGGACCCTAGGAAACAAAACTAATTCATGTAATGGTATTCATAAAGGGCAATTACCTTATAAATATTACCTGCGGAGTTATGGTATACGACATTTCTGCATAACATGAAGCCAAATCAATGATAGAAGTATGTATGTAAGCAAGTGCAACTATGTTTATTTAAGGTGTCTCATGATGTATGTGCTCGAATAGAATATGGATGCATGCAAACATGTTGTGTGTGATTGAGTATGAAGGTTCCTTACAATGAGAATCACTTACAGAGTATTTTTATACTACATCCTGGTTTTACTTTTTTTTTTTTTTTCTTAAGATAGTCATGTAGATGAAGAACTAGAGAAGGTACACGGGCAGCCCGGGTTATAATTCCTATGTGCACATAGAGGGAAATTCAACGTTGTTGTGTTGAGATTACTCCACACAGCTAAGGTTATTCGAAGTTGGGTATGATGAGATTATTTTATCCCAACTAAGTTTGTTTCCGACGTTAGGCTTGTTCAGATTACTCCACCCTCACTACGTTTCTTTTCGACGTTGAGCAGTGTTGAGTTTACTCTGCCTCAACTAAGGGAAAATATTTAAAAAATATGCAAATGTTTATAAGCTTCCAAAAGCTAATATTTGATTATCAAGCATGATTTCATTGAGCTTTTAAGCCAAGAATAGTTTTATAAACTTGTCACTCATTGGGCAACATTGTAGGATCGGTATGGCAACCCTAGAGGGGGGTGAATAGGGTTTATTAAAATTAATTTAAACTTTTTGCTAACGTGGGCCCAATTAAGCGAATTAATAAACTCTTTGCAAATAAGTAGTTTAAACAATATTTTTTATGCAAAAAAATTCACTTTGAATTAAACAAGAAATTAACGATCACACTTTAAAGCACCCTATTTAATTCTAATAAAAAGATTCGTAATGAATATAGAAATTTAAGAGCAACCAATTTGAGCAATTAATTTCAAGAATTAAAAATTGTAATTAATTTCATGCAATAAAATATAATAACAAAAATTAATTGCAAAAATAAATTAGGAGATGGATAAAGAAAATGACACTGTGAATTTTATAGTGGTTCAGCAAAACCGGCCTACGTCCACTTCCCAATCTCCTCTTGGGTACTTCACTAGAAGTCTTTGACTCTTTCCACGGCTTAGAGTCGAACTGCTACAAATCTCTAGTGTTACCATGAAGCATATATTTAGCAGGATGCATACATTTTGATTTTTCATGAACATGTTTAGGCACAAATTTTGAATTTTCATGGATATGTCTGACTTTTTCATGCTTTGGTGCAAATTTAACTTCAACAAAATTAGATCCATTAGGCAAAGGATCTTTAGACATACAAGGAGTGACTTTAACAAAAGTAGTTTTAGAACTAGATGAGGAATTTTTATCCACATAGCCTAATCCCTTTTTGTCATTAAAAGGTTTACCCATGTCAATAATTTTATCTAATTTTTGTGCACCTGTAGTCAATTTGTTTATACTTTCTTCAACACATTTAAGGTCATTCACAAGATTTGACTCTTTTTCTTTTAGAGCTTTAACAAGTTTATTACTATCAAAGACATCATGCTCAAGAAATTTAATTTTATCAACAAAAGAAATTTTCTCATCTTTTAAAGAAGTATTGCTAGTTTCCAACTCAATAATTCTATTTTTAAACTAGCAATTTCATCACTTAATTCCAAAGAACAAGATCTAACTTTCACATTTTCATTTCTCAAATCATTCACTTCAATCTTCAAATTACATGCTAAAGATTTGAGTCCAACATTCTCTTTTTCAAGAAACTTAGATTCTATCATTCAAGGCACATTTCTCATCATCACCAAATTTATCAAAATTCAAAAGATCGATAGTTGCTCCATTTTTCAAACAAGCATTTTCATCCATCAAAGATTTGTTTTCAATAATTAAGTTTTTATACTTCTTCAATAATTTTAAATATTTAGAGCTAAAATTTTCTAAATCGTGTTGCATATTTTCATAAGCATCATACAATTCATCACAAGAAGGAGATTTTTGATTTACCTCATTTTTGTCACTTTCATTTCTGGAATCATAATCCGAATGAGTCATTAAGCACAAGGAGGAATCATCAAATTTTTCCTTTATCCCGTTGTTGTGTAATAAATTGTGGAATTGAAAATGTACAAATGCAAGGTGCAGATTAAGATATGATGATGCATTTTACATATCATGCGTTGAACATGCTATGCGTCTTACTACTATGCGTTGGTGATCTTGTCAAGTTTTCCTATCCTTTACCCAAGTATAAGCAAAGGAGTAGGTTTTCTCGGTAAGTCCGAGGTCGAACACAGGGATTATGTTGATTCAATATTTAAGTGGATTTTATGCGTTGCAGTGGTAACCAAGAAATAATGCGTTGAGTTTGTTTCTAATCTAAGGAAAACAATAATATGTACACATATTAAAATGTGGAAGATGGAAAGGCATGCGACACAACAAAGTCAGCTAATTATTTGAATGAATGGATAAAATCAGGGTTCGGGTTGGTTAACATCTAACATTGGAAATGCATGGTGAAGTCTATTCATACTTGTGACTCTTCCCGGTTGTCAGCCGTTATGCGTTATATGTCTATAACACATAGGAGAGTGTTAAGAACCAAGGTTATTCCTATAGACAGGTAACACTTCTTGGCCCTTGTTAATTGAGTTCCACAATCACTTACCCTCTCGAGCAGTTTGATTATTACTACTTATATCGATTAGCTAGATGGACATAAGCATCGGATTGAGTTTGCAATTGACAAGATGAAATAGTTACACTATAGTTCTTAGTTAGATGCTAACGCAACCCTAGACCCTTGAGTGATTAGTTACTCATGGTTTCAAAGGAAAAAGCGGAAAGTATAGAGAAATAAGTAGACATGGAAGATATATATATTGATGAAATGGAATACAACTTTAGATAAGCTCAATGTCTTAATACAAATCTAAAATCAAGATAAAAAAACTAAGAAAGAAAGCAGGAAAGGCGTCAATGTCTTGAGTAGCCTGGATGAAAGCGTGAGGTTCTGCTGTGAAGTGGTCCTACGGAGGGAAGACTCTTCTCTCTCGAGCTATTCGTCTCCGGTTGAAGTCTGAGAGAACTCTGCTGTCACTTATGAAATTCTTCCGAGAATCAACAACCCTTTCTCATCTCGCAGAGCTGCCCTTTTATAGATGATGCATTTGCAATCAATGGCAAGTCTACTTGATTGGCGGCGAGATTGATATCATGCGTCCATCTCGCCTAATTGCGTAATTCTCGGGTCAATTAAGATCCACCACTTTAGCCACAAATCATGTTCGTTAATCATCCGACAATCTCTCAAGATTCTGATTTGATTCTCGGTGCCTTGCGTTGATGGTCGTCTATGCGTCCATGGATAGTTTGGCCGATGTCAACGCGTCGTAGGTTGCTAATGCATAGTCTTGCATTGAGTAGTTGTTAACGCCTCGTCAGGTTGTTCGCGTTCCGTTCAGATCATGTGTCCATGAAGAATAGATTGCTAATGTGTTGTCCTGCGTTAAGAAGTCATCAACGCATCGTTTGCATTCCTGCGTTAAAACATGCATTTTAGGATCAAAAAGTGATAAAATCATTATGTTCATAAAAATACAAGAGGATAACGCAAAAGAAGATTTCTTATTACAAATCAACATAAACTGCCGCATGCTTCTCTATTTAATCTCAATTTATCTAAGAAAAAGGCTATCATAACTTGTATTTCTACAAGTTATCACTCATCATAGAAAATATCTTGATTTTGAGAATTGTAATTCTCTTTCACGTCAAATAAATCATTAGTAGTACAAGGAGAATTTTCTACACCATACATATTATCAAGAAAATTCCAAATATCATATGCATAATCAAAATGTAAAATTTTATTACATAATTGTCTATCCAATGCACAATATATGATATTTGTTGCTTTAGCATTAATAGTGAGTAACTCATTATTCAATTGCAATTTAGATAAATCATGCTCACAAACATACAAAATTTTAAAATCCATAGCAAGCATAAAAGTTTTCATTCTATTTCTCCAAATATTATAATTTCTAATAGCATCAAAGAATGGGGGTCTATCAATAGAATGATTTTCTAAAGTTGCCATAGCTCTAGCAATTAAGCTTTTCAAATAACTTTTTAAAATATCAATAATCTACTTCAAGTACCCAAAGGATATTTGAAAATTAATTTTATCACAAGAGCAACCTTTTTAATACCAATAGGTATCAAATGAAAAAAACTTTTGACAAAACTTTTGATTAAGACCACGAGCGACCTTGCTCTGATACCAATTGTAGGATCGGTATGGCAACCCTAGAGGGGGGTGAATAGGGTTTATTAAAATTAATTTAAACTTTTTGCTAACGTGGGCCCAATTAAGCAAATTAATAAACTCTTTGCAAATAAGTAGTTTAAACAATATTTTTTATGCAAACAAATTCACTTTGAATTAAACAATAAATTAACGATCACACTTTAAAGCACCTTGTTTAATTCTAATAAAAAGATTCGTAATGAATATAGAAATTTAAGAGCAACCAATATGAGCAATTAATTTCAAGAATTAAAAATTGCAATTAATTTCATGCAATAAAATATATTAACAAAAATTAATTGCAAAAATAAATTAGGAGAGGGATAAAGAAAACGACACCGTGAATTTTATAGTGATTCGGCAAAACCGGCCTACGTCCACTTCCCAATCTCCTCTTGGGTACTTCACTAGAAGTCTTTGACTCTTTCCACGGCTTAGAGTCGAACCGCTACAACGTTCTTTTTCCATGCGCAAGAACAAACCCGATCCTTTCCACGGTTAAGGATCAAATCGTTACAACAACTCTTTTTCTCAGGATCAAGAGCCAACCCATGCAAAAATTTGGAAAAACAAATATCACACTTGACAAACTCTCTAAATAGAGTGGATTTACAAGTTTAAGCACTTCACAAATAAATCCTCAAAATATAATATATCTCTCTCAAAAATAAGATGAAAAGAAGAAAATTGAAGCTTGGAGAGAGAGCAATAATGGTGACTTGGTGAATTATGGGGGATTGAAAAGAATAAGAGTAATTGTAGAATTTTGGAGAAGATGAAGTGTTTAAAAAGAAATGAAAGTGGGTGAAAACCAAATTAATTTGGACCATTAGATCTTTGTAAAAGAATATTGAATGGTGGAGATTTACAGTCAACTAGCCCTTAGACACAAAAATATAATAATATTAAATTAATCTTTTTAAAAAGCAACTACCCGTTAGACACAAACATATATAATAATATTAAATTCATCTTCTTTTTAAATTCATTTTCTTTTTAAAATCATTTTCTTTTTAACATCAATCCAAAAAAAAAAAAAAAAACCACCAATTGTCACTTCTCCATTGCTTCAAGTGGCACCTTTCAATTAGTCCACTTTGATTAAAAAAATCTGCCACATTATCAGCTCGGGATTTTCCCATTAAGCTTGTTTTGGCCATATCTTCTTCGTTTGAACTCCGATTTGAGTGATTCAAATTGCATTGGAACCGCTATTCTAAACTCCACATAATAGACACTTCAAAACTCTCAAATGGTTAATAAATAAAATCAGATTTGTTATCATCAAAACACTAATTAATCAATCAATTAAAATTAATTAATTGGAGATTAAGGGCCAAAAAGCCAACAAACATAGCTCATGTTTTCAAATGTTTTTTACTTTCCAAGTAGCGAGCAGAACTGAGGTGTTTAGCCTACTCGTCAAACTCGTCTGGATCTACTTCTTAGTTTTGAACATTGTAAATATTTGTACTTAGACCTAGCATTGTACATATTGAGGTCTAAGGAATGGTGGAAATGTGTAGAAACTCTGTTATTATTATAAAGTTTAATTTGAGATTATTTATGGCCTGGATGTGAGTTATAATTCTATTATCGGGTGCTTGGTTAGGAATTTGAGGAGAGTTAAGTTGACAGTAGATGTCGTAAACGATCAATGTGTGCTGTCGTCACGCCTCTTTTTGGGTTAATAGGATAGCTCGAGAGGGGGCGTGATGTAAACCTTACTTTCATTTCTAAGCACTTAACTTAAGTATGTAATAGGTTGTGGACTTATTTGTATTCTCTTGTTTAGATTGAAGGGAGAAGTGGAGGAAAGCCGAGCAGGATAGGCTTCTGGATTAAGCTGAGAGTATTTTTGGTAAGTTAACTTTTAGATCTTTATAAGATAAATCGAGCTTGGAATCTATTTTGACATGTCAACTAGAATATAAAAGACTTAAGAAGGATGTCACAATTTGAACCAAGGTAGAAGGATGCAATAAAGAATTATAATTATTATTAGAATTATTATTATTGTCGGTGGTGGAGGGCGAGCTTGAAAGGAAGAAACATTTTTATCCATCACTTTTTCGACTCTCATTCACCACCAAAACCTAAATAAGTTCGTGGTTTCTCAGCTTGGCATCGAAAGGGAGAAGAAGTAGAAGATTCAAGTGATTTCGAGTGGGATTTTGAGGAGAAACCTGGTAAAAGTCGAAGAAGAACCAAAGCTGTTTAGGAATTCAAATAATTTGGACAGGTTGTGTTGTTTGAAGAACAGCGAACTATAAAGACCGAATTTGGAGTTGCAAATTTGAGGTTTTTAAGTAAACTCATTTCTTAACAACTTTTTTTTGAAGGATGTATGAGTTGAATATGAAGGAAAACAGGTGGAATTGTAGGTGAAAATGACCGGTGTGATTTTTCGAGTAATCTAGAGCATGGTGGAGAAATTTTGAGTTATCTATCAAACTAAGGGGAGTTAGACCCTAATATTTGGAGGTAAGCTAGAAAACGCATTTCTCTACATATTTTTAAGAGGAAGTACATTCTAATTCATATTGAAAATACTATTTTTAGCAGTTAGAAATGTAGACAGAAGCTTCGATGAGATAGATCTCGCTGGTAAAGATAGCAACACTACGAGCTGGAGCAAGAGGGGTCTTGCTGGTCTTGCTAAGTCTCACTAAGTCTCACTAGCCATTTTTGTCTCATAAATCTCGCGGTCTCTCTCGCCTTGCTGGTCTCGCTAGTCTCGCTGGTTTTGCCTAGTCTCGCTAGTGCAGATCTCGCTAGTTTTGCTTAGTCTCGCTAGAGCAGATCTCACTTGTTTGAACAAGTCTCGTTGGTTGTGTAATTTTACTAGTAGTTTGGTCTCGCTAATGAACTAAAGTTTAGTGTTAAAACCTACTTGTTATACATTAATGGAAATTCTAAGGAATCTAACGGAGGGAATTATATTATTTCTGGCCAAGAATAGCTAGGAAAGACTTATAATTCATTAAGGGCCAGGACATGTAGTGAGTGACAATTTTTTATTTAAAATAAGCTTTACTTTATACAAAGTCTCCATTATGCTCAAGTATGTTTGTAAGCATGCTTTAATGTTTATATTCTCACAAGTTCTAATGTACAACTATGTTTTCCAAGCATGAGTTTAGGGTTAAACACATGCTATTTGAATTACATTGAGTTAATTAAGCATGATGCTTGATGATTGAATTAGAAACTTTGGAATTCCACAAGCTCTTGTTAATTAGAAATTTATTTTCAAAAGCACGTGTGGTTCTTTTTAAAAAGTATTATAAAAGGTCCCCAACGCCGAAGGACTCAAAGAAGGCATATGGGCAGTCTGAATATAGAAATGGTCCCCAATGCCGAAGGACTTGAGAAGGTATACGGGCAACCAAGATTATGGTTCCTATGTGCACATAGAGGTATAGTTGACGTTGTTGTATTGAGATTACTCCACACAGCTAAGGTTATTTGACATTGGGTGTGTCTTGATTACTCCACCCCAACTAAGGTGTTTTTTTATGTTGAGTAGCATTGAGCTTCGCTCTGCTTCAACTAAGGAAAGTCTTCCAAACTTATATTGTGCTTTACGGTTTTCGATTATGAAATGTATACAATTTTAATTCAGTTTATCGAGCATATTTTGCTATGTTTAGTAATGAGCTAATTGTTTTATTACTACTTTTCGAACAAGGTTTTGCTGTACTTTTCAGTTAAGTAAGGATTTTCTGTTTTGTCACTTACTGGGAAACCTAGCTCATGTTTTCTATTATTTTTTTGTTTTCCCTGGTAGCGAGCGAAATCGAGGTGCTTAGCTTACTGATAAGCACTTGAAAAGTGCTTCCTATTTTCTCAAATTAAGAGAGTTTATATTAGATTTCACTTGTTTGTTAGTGGTTTTCAGGTTAAAATGAGGAAAATTAGAAGAAAAGACCAAAAGATCAAACCGAGCAAGAATACGGCGAAAAAGAGATGAAAAACTCAAAATGGCAAAATTTGGGATAGCGCCGCGGCGCTAAAACCCGAGCGCAACGTTCTGAACGCATCATAGCATCGCGGTGCCTAGACGGCGCTGCCGCGACGCTAAAACCCGAGAGCAACAATTTTGGACGCAACCCCAGCGCCGCGACGCTATGGACCAGCGCCGTGGCGCCAGTTTTCCATAAATGTAAAATTGATATTTTTGATAAGTTTTTGGGCGGCCAACTCTATAAATTTGGGGGTTTCTAGTAGCCCTAAAAAAAATCAACCATCAATCTATAGACCTAAAGAGGCATAAGAATGAGAGAATTGAGTGAGAGTTCATAAAAGAGTTCAAAGAGTGAGTTAGTTGCAAGGAAGAGGAAAAGAATTCAAGATAGCCGTGGTGCCATTCGAATTCCGACGTGAGAGCCAAGGAGATCGTGATGGTGCTACCTCATTCAAGAGCCTCTTTTCAGTAGAGTTTTCCTTTCTTTACACTCTTTCTTTGTTTATTTTGTTTAAACATGTTGCTTCAAGCTATGAGTGGCTAAACTCTTTAGTTTTAGGGTCTTGATGATTTGTTTATGAATTCATGTTGATCTTGTAGACTTTCATGGTTTTGTTGGAATGATTATGCTTTTCATTGTTATTGTGTTTAATTCTTGTGGACTGGCCATCTTCACATGTTAGGTTAGATGTATGATTGAGAGATTGTATGTTTAACTTGATCTATAATAATGAATTCTTGTTAATTTATCACGAGAGTAGTTAGTTTGACAATAAAAGTTGCTAAAGACTATTCTTGCCATGTAATTTGTATTGGTTTCAAGAGATTAGTAATCAACTGAGTTGCATGAGAAAGGGTTGTTTATGAGAGAAAATAACTTAGAATTAAGTTTCTAGATTTAGGCATATGAATTACAATAAAATCCATGAAATCTATAATATTGCATGATGAAATAAACAAGGATTCATTACCCTAGAACTCTCTTTGACTCTTGTGTTTCTCACTTTAATACTTTCCTTATTTGGTTTATATTTTCCATAATTAACAAAATTCAATTCCAATCCTCAAATAAAATTGATTCAACTCTAGAATACCTAAATAACATAAACATTCACAATTAGATCTCCAGTGGAACGATATTCGGACTTCACCATCTTATATTATAACTTGACCCATACACTTGCTGTTAACACTAAAAGTGCGCATAAAGTTTTAACTACTCGTTTAGGCCCGTTGTTAGTGTAAATACATTGTAGATATTTGTGCTTAAAACTCATGTTGTACACATAGATGTTAAATGAGTGGGAGCTTGTAAGCATTTCTTGTAATGAGTTTTGAGGATTGGAAGTGTATATCTTGTATGCTAGCTTATCCAGAGGTTGAGATTCATGTTCGATCATGTTTTATAACTGTATATCAGGTGCTTCGATAGGTTTTTGGGGTTGAATAGGTAGATAGTAGATGTCGCAAGAGGGTTGATGTCTGCTGTCTTCACACCTCTGCCTATGTTAGGTGGGTACTTGGGAGGAGGTGTGACACATGACATTCCTACTATGGTGTCATTATAGAAAAGAAAGATGGATGTTGTGTCGTGGTGTCCTTTACGTAAGAGAAAGGAAGAAACTGTGAGTCATGCTCTGTTTTGGTGCCCTAAAGCAGAGGTATTTTGAATTATTTATTGTTTGATGGTTGGCGTCATTGTTCAAAATCTATGTCTTGCTTTGATATATGGTAGAATCTTGTTTCTCACCTCAATGATAGTGGGTTGGCTAAGGCTTGTATTGCAGTTTGCGTAATTTGGGGAGATAGGAATAAATTAGTTCATACTAAACATGTTCCTTCTTTGGAGAATCAATGTGAATGGATTGTGGATTATGCAAATAGTGTAGGTATTGTGCCGATGGAGAACAATCCATTTAAATCAATTAATGAGCAGTTTTTGGATCCTAATTTTGGACCGATGAACTTTACATGTTGATGCATCTTACTCTCTCAAATCAACTTTAGCTGGTTTTGGCAGGGGGAGTCTGGCGACATTTTAGCTGTTATTAGTGGGCATAAGGAGATGATATGTAGTGCTTTGGGAGGTAAAGCTAGTGCCATGTATGAGGGTCTAAGGTTGGTTGAAAGATTAGGCCTTTCTAATCTTCTAGTTCTGTCAGATTCTTTACCTATTATTCAAATGCTTATGGAGGGCTTCTGATATTTATGTTGATGTTGCAAATTATATTGTGGATATCCAAGGTATTTTATCCTCCTTTTAGACAGTGATTCTTCATCATGTGCCACGATTGCAGAACCAGGCGGACCATTTGTTGGCTCGTGATGGTTCTTTAGGTGTGAGCCTTTCACGACTCAATTCATTTCCAATTGATTTGTCCCAATTGTAAATGTTTCTTTTTTCTAGAGACAGAATGGTCTATTAGTTGTTGTGTTGGTGTGTGTAAAAAAAAAAAAAAAAAAAATCCTAGTTAATTAATTCTTTCTCAAACTTAGCAATACCCTATACTAAAAATAACTACACCTATCAAATACCTTATAACAACCAAACTAATAACTAATCATTGTAGTTATACAAATACCTTATACTAAAAAATAACTAAAGTTTTCGGCATTCTGAGCCACATAAATTGTCACACCCCCTCCCAGATTATCGCGCTCAACCCAAGAGGAGATGTGAGGACAGTAAACATCACCCCTTTTGTGACATAAACTGTTCATCTGTGCCTGATAATCCTAACAGATCATACCATGCATATTTTACTTTACTCATAGAAACCACAAAACTTATATATATATATAATTAAGTTTGCTACTCGTCCACATTACAAATCCCAACACTCAAACAACTAGATCTACATGCCACCTACACAAGATTATACACGTACAACTCTCAAAACGTGACTGAGTTGCGAGGACTTGAAGCTTAGGCAAGGCGAGTTGGAGTAGGCTGAGCACCGGGAACGTCCTCGCTACCTGGAGGGGGGGAAAAGAAAGAAACATGGAAAACGTGAGCTAAAAGCCCTGTGAGTGACTAGTTTTTGTAAAACGACTTTTATTGAAAACATGCATGTTACATTGTAAACATAAACGAGGATTTAACATAATATTCAGCCAAAGCATACTTCACACAAATCTATCAATTTCATAAATCCGATTTCAAATTGGATATAAACGTTTTCCAGAAGAATTTAAACAGTAGACCGTTTGGTTTCTCAATCTTTTCCCTTAGTTGAGGCGGAGCAAGGCTCAATGCTCTCAACGTCGAAAACAACCTTAGTTGGGGGCAGAGCAAGGCTCAACACACCCAATGTCGAAATCATCCCTGGCTCGATGCCGCCCAAACTCGACATACCAGCCAAATTAACCTCTATATACACATAGGAATATGATGGGTTGCCCAAGTACCTTCTGCATGTCCTTCAGTATTGGGTCCCGAGGAAACTCACGTGCCTTCTCATGTCCTTGAGCACTGAGCCTCCTCTAAAACATTTTAGAAACCAATTCACATAAATAGTTCTTTTGAAAATCCTATCGTAGAAAATCATACAGATCTTTAATCAATAACATTTCATAAAACTGCATTCTAACAACTTAGAAAAACATTTAACATGCCTTGTGAACAATAAATCAAACATTATGCTTTCTAAAACAATTCATCGCAAACCATATCTTATAAGAATATTTTCAATAAAAATCAATTTGAAGAAGAAAGGTGTCACTCATGACTTGTCCTTAGGCCCTGAGCGGATTATATGCCTTTCCAAGCTCTTATTGGCCTGTAAATACACATTCCTCACATTACACTTCCCTTAAACTTCCTTTACATGATCATTAAATGTGCATACTTAAACTCTAATCATGATTCACCACCGAGACTCTCTTTCTTTTCTAAAATAAACATAATAAGCGAGATTCTATGTCACTAGCGAGATTACTAGCGAAATTACGCAATCAGATACACGGCACTAGTGACACTAGAATAAGCGAGACTAGCGAGATTACCTAAGGAGCGATACCTAGCGATACCCAGCGAGTTTTGTGAGATAGAAAACTCCCTTGCGTCTCAGCAACACTCGTCTCACTATCTATACTTTATCAATCTCAGCGAGACCCGGTTCTTAGCAGCACCCGACAACCGAGCTATCTTCCTCTCCTTCTGTTTTTACTCCTATTCTGTTAAAGTTATACATATAGACAGATTTAGAACTCCTTCCCTTCTACAAATTTGTAGAGAATTGAGTTTTACAAGTTACCTCGAAATTCCAAGACTCAACTCTTTTTCGTTCTCCAACTATTTCAAGTTTACTCTGCGTTGCCCTAGCTTGCACACCAACTCCGTAACCGTTGCTTTCACCTAACATTTCGCACATTTAACTTCAGTTCTAGCTTTACCATCCTTCATGAGATTTGTTAAGGATTATATTAACTTACTGACCTTAAAGTTTCAGCCCTAGACTCATTCTCCTCGATTTGTTCTACTCCGAACATCAGACACTGTCCAGCTTATGCGTCCACCAAGAATCTTCCCTTCCAGCTTAGATTTCAACTCCAAGATGAAAATACTTTCGTTCAAAATCCACCAGGACACCCTCTTCTATCTCTCCTTGTAGTTCGTAGGAAAGTGAAAGTGACTTATGTTCTTGAAGTGTCTAAAAATGAATAAATATTTAATTCACTTTCCTTTATTTATATCAAAATCCACCAGGACACCCTCTTCTATCTCTCCTTCAATGCAAGGCACCCATAACGCCTCATACACAACGCCTTCAACCATCAGCCATTCTCAACGCATGGTGTCCTCGACGCCTCCTACTTTCGACACGTGCAACTCAGTCATTCACCACTAACTTCGTTACATCGAGACCACCTTATCTTCGGCGCATAGAGACTGCTGTCTTCGATGCATAGAGACTGCTCTATCTTCGACGCAGAGTGACTTCAGCGCATGGCTGTCTTCGACGCAGAGTGACTTCAGCGCATGGCTGTCTCCGACGCAGAGTGACTTCAGCGCATGGCCTTATCAACACATGGTCTTGGCCAACAGTTAGCCAAAATTTTGCTCTCATTCTCGGCTACTTTTCCTCAACAACGCATAGCCACAATCTCGCTTGTCTTTTCCCAACACTTAAGTCAGTGCTTACATAAATATATAATACAAAAAAAAATATGAATTTTTTGTAAGGCTAATCTTATGCCAGTAAAATGAAAAGCATTTGAAAAGTGCTTTCTATTCTCTCAAATTAAAGGAGTTTATATTAGATTTCACGTGTTCGTTAGTGGTTTTAAGGACAAAATAAAGAAAAGAAGAATTAAAAGCCAAAAGATCAAAACCAAGCCAAAATCCAGTAAAAAAAAGTGAAGAAGAATCCAAATATGGAAAAAATAAGATAGCGCTGCGGCGCTTTTTTCTTAGAGTAACATCTGGCTTTAGTGCAGCAACACTGTCCCGACGTTGCGGCACGATGCCAAGGGTAGGTTGATGCGCACTTTTAGTGTTAACCGCAAGTGTAAGGGTCAAGTTATAATATAAGACGGTGAAGTCCGAATATCATTCCACTAGAGATCCAATTGCGAAGGTTTAAGTTACTTAGCTATTCTAGAGTTGAATCAATTTTATTTGAGGATTGGAATGGAAGTTGTTAATTATGGAAAATATTAACCAAATAAGGAAATTATTAAAGTGAGAAACACAAGAGTCAAAGAGAGTTATAGGGTAATGAATCCTTGTTTATTTCATCATGCAATATTATAGATTTCATGGATTTTATTGTCATTCATATGCCTAAGTCTAGAAACTTAATTCCAAGTTATTTTCTCTAAAAAACAACCTTTTCTCATGCAACTCGATTGATTACTTATCTCTTGAAACCAATACAAATTACATGGCATTAAAAATAGTCTTTAGCAATTTTTATTGTCAACCTAACTACTCTCGTGATAGATTATCAACAATTCATTGTTTTAGATCAAGTTAAACATACAATCTCTCAATCATACATCTAACCTAACATGTGAAGATGGCCGCGGTGCTATGATGCGTTTTGTTGCGCTCAGGCTTTAGCGCCGCGGCGCTGCCCCAATTTTTTCCATTTTGAGTTTTTCATCTCTTTTTCACCGTATTCTTGCTCGATTTTGATTGTGGTCTTTTCTTCTAATTTTCCTCATTTTAACTTGATAACCACTAGCAAACAAGTGAAATCTAATATAAACTCCCTTAATTTGAGAGGATAGAAAGCACTTTTCAAGTGTTTATCCCCACCCCAAACTTAGAGATTTGCTAGTCCCGAGCAAAAAATAGAATCAAATAATAGGGAGTTTAGCTGAAGAAGTGTGCAAGTGGCTCATGTCTCAGAGAATAGAATTTAGAGCTTAAGTAGAAACATGCAAGCATATCTATATTGTTATAATCATTCAAGGCCAAATCTTGCTATCTCCCATGTGTGTGTGTGCAAGCCTCCTTCAATTTAAAATACTAGAACTCAAATTAGGACTTAAGAGAGTTTCTTTAGTTTTCCCCTTACTCTGGCTAATGCACCAATCTTCAATCTTTCATACATTTCAAGTGAGTAATATGTCCAGTAAGGTGCCTTTTAATCATTTTTTTTTCATGGGCCCAAACTTGCATTCTTTTACCTAGAGGCACTAACTTT
The DNA here is from genome assembly GCA_030954485.1 of Citrullus mucosospermus. Lineage (NCBI taxonomy): Eukaryota > Viridiplantae > Streptophyta > Magnoliopsida > Cucurbitales > Cucurbitaceae > Citrullus > Citrullus mucosospermus. The sequence continues at coordinate 14,560,215 of CM062064.1, forward strand.
CACACATTCACTGTAGGGACTCGTACCTAGTCAATTCCTAGGTGTTCTTACTGATCACAGCAAAGGCAGCTTTTTTTACCCCTATCCAGGCATACTCATTACAAGTTGAACATTTAAAAAGATAGACAAATAAAGCTCATACATTTTGTGTACACTTTTTCTTTTCTCAAGGCATGTATTCTCTTTTCTTTTTCCTTAGTCTAAGATTACAAGCTATCATGCATTTCCACTCTCTAACCGGTGGGGCCTTTCGGAGTGACAACCAAATACACCCAACTTAATCTTTTTTCAGTTAAAGATTCTAATTTAAAGTGGCTAAGTGCTCAAGAATATGAGAAATTTTAAGAGGGACTTAAATGAATTTAACTCAAGATAGTGCTATTCTATTTCCACAATAAGTCATCTATCATGCAAATTTGAATCTCATTATAGACAATCAATATCAAGGCACACAACCATAAACAACATTCCCATAAACTTTGAAAGCTCCAAAATTTTCAAAATTTTTCAAAATTGACATGCATATGATCATTAAAACTTTCACAAACATGCATAGCAGGATAATAAAACACACAAAAGTACGAGAGGCACCTCCTAACCCAAACCTAGAATCATGCATTGTCCCCAATGCATAAGAGCATCTAACAAAGAAAGAACAAGCCTGGGAGCAAGCGGGAAGCCACCAAATAGGCTTGGTGTAAGGAGTACTTTTTGTGATAAACCACGTTCCTGAGAGATAAAGCATATGTGTGACTCCAAGATTTATTGAAAAGAACATAAAAAGAAGAGTAAAGAAAGCAATAAAATTGGGTTGCCTCCCAATAAGCGCTTGGTTTAACGTCTTCTAGCTAGACGGGGCTCACGAATCACGGTGGATCCCAAGGTGGTTTCTTCCTTTCATGCATTGGATCGCCTTGAACGTTTAGTATTCTCCCACATTGACACTCACAAACATATTCATTAGCATTTAGTGAGTTAGTCAACAATTCATTATCAAGTTGGACATCATCTATTCTAATGTAGTCAAGACTCGTTAAAGAATCATCATGCTTAGATTTTACTGGACTCACCACTTCATTTTTATCATGCTTCTCCATAATTTGTTCATAATTCATTATAGATTTGGGAGACATGCAAGAAGAACTAGGAGAATTATCACAACTAGAAACATGCTTCATAGGATTTTCTACTTTAACATCAAGCATGCCATTAGTCTTATGTTGTTGGATTTCTATTTTCAATTTGATTTGAGTTTCATAGCTTGTTGCACAAAAATAGATATTATAATTTTCGTACAAAGATGCGTCGAGAATTACTCAAGTATGTTCATGATTAAGCAAGTTTTCCTATAAAAAGCCCAAGTATAAGCTCTTATAGGTTTCTTGGTGAGTCTAGGATCGAACGCAGGGATTTGTAATAACTAGGCGTTGAGAATAGATGCATGACTATGGGGTGAACTATACATGTAATATGCGCATGAGTTGTATGTATCTAAAACTATACATAAAGAATGAATAAAATTGCCTACAACTAATATTGAGGTGGATGCGGCGAGGGTTAGTCAAATGTCATTTAGTGTCAGATAGCATGCGTTGAGAATGAATGGAACCATGCGATAAAAGTAGAGTTAACGTAGGAGCTAGTTGTTACTTAAGCATATCTAAATACAATTACATACCTACAAATTGAGTTTGTGAATCCATCTCTCGATGTTTCGATGCCACATTAATCTTATCTCTAAGACGCATGGTAAGTTTGCGTTGGCAAAAGATGAACTACATCTCTGCACCTCATCTAGTCTTGATAAATGCTAAAGATTAACCATCTACTCTCTCAAGCTAGACAGTCGTGTTTACTACATTTGTTTGTCAGACAAAGCTATGCAAGCTAATGATATGCATTAATCAAGATGTAACATACTTAATATTGCTTAAGAAAAACTAACTTCACACATCTAACTCATTTAGCATTCAAACAACATGGTGTAACGTATTTAATATTGAAATAAGTGGAAGATAATCATCAATCAAACTTATATTAAGGAAATAAACCATTCTCTCGAATTTCATTAACAAAACATAAGTAAGAAGGAGGGAAATGGGGATAAAACAGAAATGGAAGACGTCAAGCCGCCACTGGAAATGTCTTGCTTCATGGAGGCTTGAGATGGTTGCTATCTGATACATAAATTTCATAGGGTGAAGGTTCTCACTCACTAGGAGACGTGTCACATATTACTTTTAAAAATCAATGTGTTGAAGAGCCTATAAAGAAAAGAAGTAAAAGACCATGTTGGACGCATGGTCAGGACTAAGGTAACGCGTGGTATGTGTAAGCACTAGCTTATAATACTAAGTGCTGGGAGGAGGCAAGTGAAATTGTGGCTATGCGTTATTAGAAGAAAAGTAGCCGAGGGTGAAAGAGGAAAAATTTTGGCTAAGTGTTGGCCAAGACTATGCATTGATAAAAGAAGAGAAGAGTTAGCATTTTTCTTTTGAGTGGTCATGCGTTGGAGGAGGAATCACAAAGGGTTGTTGTGGGTTGTAGCAGCCATTGGCGTTGGAGGAGAAGTTGATCATTGGAGGGGGAAGAAACGTACTTGGCTTACCATGCGTTGGTAAGCTTGTCATGCGTTATGGTCCCTATGCGTCGAAGACAGAGTGGTCCCTATGCGTGGAAGACTGGTGTAGTTGGTCGTTGTAAGCGTTGAAGGTAGGAGGCGTTGTGGATAATTGCTGAAGGCATTAGGGTAGGTTGCATCATGGGTGTTCTACGTTGAAGTAAGAGAAAATTTGGGTGCCTTACGTTGAAGTGAGAACCCCGCGCGCCAGCCTACTGGTGAGGGTTAAGTCGGTAGTGTCACACCCCCTCCCGGATTATCCTCCCTAACCCGAGAGGAGATGTGAAGACAGCAACCTTGACTCCTCTGTAAGGTTCACTGTCCAATCACTTTCACCAAAGACGGCCCAGACGAGGTTCTTGCATAGGCAAAGCATCCCGAACTCGCTTGCTACCTGGAAAATTAGAAAAAAACATGGAAAAAAAATGTGAGCTAAAGCCCTGTGAGTGACTGGTTTTGTAAAACTAGCTTTGTTATAAAACAGACATGTTACATTTGTACACATAAAACAAGGATTAAACATAATAGTTCAACCAAACATATTTTGCACAAATGTATCCATCTCATAAATCCGATTTTCAATTCGTATATAATCGTTTTTCAAAAGGATTTAAACAGTAAACCGTTTGGTTTTTCAATTTTTTCCCTTAGTTGAGGCGGAGCAAGACTCAACGCTCTCAACAGGCTCCGCCTCAACGTCGAAATCATCCCTGGCTTGATGCGGAGCAAGACTCGACACATCAGCCAAATCAACCTCTATGTGCACATAGGAATATGGCGGGTTGCTCAAGTACCTTCTCATGTCCTTGAGTACTGGGTCCTGGGGAAACTCACGTGCCTTCTCTTGTCCTTGAGCACTGAGCCTCCTCTAAAACATTTTTAGAAATCTGTTCACATAACAGTTCATATGAAAATCCTTTCATAGAAAATCATATAGATCTTTATTTAATAATATCCCATAAAAATGCTTTCTATCAACTTTAGAAAACATATAACATGCCTTGTGAGTAATACAACCAAACATTATGCATTTTAAAACAGTTCATCGCAAAGCCATATCTCATAAGAATATTTTCAATAAAAATCGAATTGAAGAAGAAGGGAGTAACTCACAAGTCACTTAAGAATTTCCTCTTTTCCCTCTGAAATCCTGCGTTCTCGAGCCCTTGAACCCAAAGCTTGTGTTTCTAACCCGCAAGGTTGCTTAGATGGACGCAGTGTGCAAGATCTTCTGGACGCGTCGACCTTGTGCAAGATTTCCTGGATGCGTCGACTTCCTTGGACGCAAGTCTCGTTTTACAAACGCAAGGGTTCCTTCTGCCTTCGTTTTCCTCTTCCTCTCAAGGATTCTTACTTTCGAAAACATCAGTCATTACTCTTCCCTCTGGGTCCTATTTATAGAGGGCTTGCCATCCTACTTCTTTCTTTTGCCACTTGATTGCCACATGTCACGTTGCATGTCTGACTAACCATGCATTAGTCCAAGTGTCACCTTGCATGAGACACTTACGATGCCTTTTTAACACCTCCTACTTTAAGGTGTCAAGTCTATATGAAGCCACCTGGCCTATATAAGCTTATCTTAAGCGTCCAACATTTTCCAATAGACAACCATTCATTCAGCGCAACGCCCTCATGCATTCTTGAGTTCCCTTTAAGGTTTGAGCTTCACTACTCACTTTTCTAACTCTCAGCCAACTACACTACTGTCTTCGACGCATAGATCTGTCTTGAACGCATAGGGACCTCAACGCATGACAACCTTACCAACGCATGGTAAACCAAGTACGTTTCTTCCCCCGCCAATGCGGCGACTACTTCAGCTCACAACCATTCGTGATCACCTTCAACGCATAGCCGCACTATTATAAACCAGTGCTTACACAATGCCACTAGGCGTTAATGACAAACGTTCAATACTATGCGTTTGTACCTCATCACATTATATCATGCGTCCAACTTCTTCCTTATGTCCATAACAACTTCTTTTCAAGCTCTTCCTCTACACGCTGGTCCTACTGCGTTTACCTTAATCCTGCGCCCATGACCATCTCCCCATCCTTGGACATTCCTTGATTATTCCCAAGGTTATTCTTTTAATCTTTTTCCTTGCACTTAAACTATTTCTCTTAAGATAGATTAATATGCGTTCACCACATACTCCAGTCTTTATGCTTACTTCACAACCTTAATAACCAATGGTAGCCACCTTCAACTCACAAGCCCCTCAACGAATAGCTAATAGCCGTCCTTAACACGTGAACTCCTCAGCGTATAGCTGATAACATTCTCAACGCCTAGCTAATAACCTTCTTAACGCCTAGCTGATAATCTTCTCAACGCATAGACTTTATCAACGCATAATAAGACTTCTTACCAACACTTTATTCCGTACTCTGCTATTTCACTTTTCACCCTTGGCCATTAGTAAATATTTCCTTTTAACTTCCTATACATCGCTGCACTTCCAGGATGTATAACGTAAACCAAATTGTAACCATCTTATTCAACCTTTGAGATTTTGAGGTTACCCTTCTACGCGTCCACTAGGTATACCCAACGCTTTGTTTCCAAATTTCTCCCATACTTAGCCATTTCCTTCAACAATTATTCTAATATCCATCCTTCTATTGTTTTCTCCTATTAGGTTTGCTTTCAACTCTACAGCATATCCAATGCTTGAACTCAGTTTCCTTTTTGTTAGCTCATAAGACCATTTCTAAGTAAGGTTGTTTCTCAATTATTAACTATTAAGAATTTCAGATTTCTCAACGTGTCGCTTTGCCAACGCATAGAAATTTTCCAAATATAATAACCTTCAACGCTTAACGGCCTCTTCCGCACATGCTATACCATATTCGGGGACTTCTTGATCAGCCCAATGAACCTTTATAGCACATAGTAAATTCCCAACGCCTAGCCGCTCCAACGCATAGTTTATTAATCTATCGTTAACCTTCAGCGCATAGTTACAGCTTATCGCATGGTTTACCAACGCATAGTCATGATCAATACTCTAGTTCTTGTTCCTTTTTCCTCCGTACTATTGCTCTTCACAACGCCTAACGCATTACTTTCCTTAACTTCACTTCCCGACGCGTTGTAAACCTTTCCAACGCAAGGTACTTTTCCTACGTGATGGTTCTACTTCACTTTACACCATCGACGCGTGGTACTTCACCCCATTCAACTTGCCATCATTAAAACCTAATCTCATAGCTTGGTAACTCCTCAATATTAAATACCATGCGTTAAAACTTATCCATCTATGCGTCAACCTGATTTCCAAAATACATCTAACTTTAACCAATTTTCAACTATACCTTTAGTCCTTCATTCTCACCCTTTTTCCTATTATCATTCATTTCAACACACATAATTTCTTGGCCATTATTCAATAATTCCACAAACTTAACTTTTTCATTTTAAAAGTTCCGTTAATCCTCATGTTTTATCCTTTTATTCTTACTAACCATTTTGGATACCTAGGTTTTTGGAGAGAGGGTATTACAGGCAATACGTTTATAGGTGCTTTTGAGGGTTAAGTCAGCTGTATATATAAGTAAATGAATTAAATGTTTAATCATTTTTAGACACTTTCGAGAGCTTAAGTCGGTTCCATTTTTCAGACGAACAACAAGGGAAGGTAGAAGAAGGTGTTCTTGTGGATTTTGGGTAGAATTCTACTCCCTTTGGTGTTGAAATCAAAGCTGGAACAGAAGGTTGTTTGTGGTCGCACAGATTGGACACTGTCTGATGTTTGGAGTAGAACGAATCGAGGATATCGAGTCTAGGGCTGAAATTTTAAGGTCAGTAAGTTAACATAATTCTTAACAATTCTTGTGAAGGATGGTAAAGCTAGAATGGAAGTTAATTATGTGAATGTTTAGGTAAAAGCAACGGTTACAAAATTGTTGTACAATCTGAAGCAACGCGGAGTGATTTTGGAATAACTGGAGAACGAAAGAGAGTTAAGCCTTGAAATTTTGAGGTAATCTGTGAAACCCAATTCTTTACAAGTTTGTAGAAGGGAAGAAATCTTAGTTTGGGCTGTAAATGTGTTTTTAGCATGGATGAATAAGAAGAACCAAAGTTGCAGCAGTCAGCTTTGTTAAGGAGGAAAGTAAGCTAGAAACGGTTGTGTTGCAAAGAGTTTGCGTTGCACACAAATTCTTCTTGAAATCAAGGTATAATAAAAAGGTTAAGGAGCAGCCTTGTAGCAATAGCATTAGTGTTTAAAGCTTGAGAATGAACCAGTGGAAACTAGCCACATGATGAAATTAAAGACATTGTGCATATGTTTAGTTGTTGGGTATGTTAAAGTGAATGGAAAAGAAGAATAATAAGGAAATATGTTTATTTCAGGCCAAGAGGAGATAGGAAAAGCGTATAATCCACTCAAGGCCTAGAAAGAGTTGTGAGTGACAGTTTTCTTGTTTCAAAACGATTTTGTTGTATATACGATTTTGTGATCAATCGATTTACAAAGCATACTTTATGTTTCTTAAAAGGTAGTAAAAAGAAGGTTTATGAAATGTTATTGATTTAAGAGTTGCCCTGTTTTCTTATGAAAGATTTGCATATGATTTGTTTGTATAAAGTATTGCTTTCCTTAAAGGAAAATGATTTAGAGGAGGCTCAGTGGTGAGGGACTTAAGAAGGCACGTGAGTTTCCCGGGGACCCAGTACTGAGGGACATAGAGAAGGTACTTAGGCAACCCGCCATGTTCTTATGTGCACATAGAGGTTATATGCTGGTGCGTTGAGTTCTGCTCCGCATCAAGCCTTATTTGTTTTCGACGTTGGGGTGTTGAGTTTTGCTCCGCCTCAACTAAGGAGAAGTATTGCAACTAAACTGATTTCTTTATGATCTGCTAAAAAATCATGTATAATTTGATAAGGGCATTTAAGCATGTTTTATCCAATGAATATGAATTGATTCCATGTTTTACGCATGACGTTGAACTTAGTTTTTATCCTGATGATTTCCGAACTAAAAGCAGTTTGTTAAAACTAGTCACTCACTGGGCTATTAGCTCATGTTTTCAATGTTTTCTTTCCTTCCAGGTAGCAAGGACGTTCCTGGTGCTTAGCCTACTCCAGCTCGCCCTACTGAAGCTTCGAGTTTCCAGAAACAGTTTATTTCTTTGTTGTTGTACGTGTAAATAACTTAACACTGGTGGCATGTAGATTTAGTTGTATACAAGTGGGTTGTGAGAGAGTATGTTGTAAAAGTGTAAGTTGTACAGGATGGATTGTTAATATTATGATCATGCGTTAGTATGGCTGGATTCTATGATTGAATATGTATGGATTGTTTATACAGGATGTTATGAAAGATGGGGCAATATGCGTCACAAGAGGGGTGATGTTTATTGTCCTCACATCTTCTTTCAGGTTAAGTAGGTAACCAGGGAGGGGGTGTGACAATATGGGTGGACGCATGGAAGTAAACCAAGAAGGGAAAGAAGTGAAATGCATAGGAGAAGATGTAAGCATTGGCAATGGTAAGACGCATAAGCAAGAAAGGAATAAAGTTATGTCGTGAAGTGTTGAAAGAGATCTAAGTCTCGAAAAGGTAGAATACTATAGCAAACTGAGTAACACATAGACTATTAGCAAGGAATGTTCTCTAGTGTTGGATAAAGTGGACGGTGAGAAGTAAGCAAGATTGGAACAAGAGGTGGACGCATACTACTTTATTATCAGAGAAATATTTTAGTACAAGGAAAAGGTTAAATGAAAAACCTTGGATTATAAGCACAAGAACGCATAGAGGGATAATGAAGGAATCTTCAAGGATAGGAGAAAGATCATGGACGCATGATAGTATGCAGTTCAGGCTGACGCATGGTATTATGCAGTAAGACAAAGGCATAGTAGTGTGCGTTTGAGACATTGACGCCTAGTAGTATGCGGTGGAAAAACGAGTTCAAGGGAAGTATGGCCGAGAGATAGGGAAGCAAATAATGAAGCTCAAACCTTAAAGGAAACTCAATGAACTCATGGGGGCATTGTGTTGAATGAATAGTTGTTTATTGGAAAATGTTGGACGCATAAGATAAGCTTATAAAGCTAGGTGGCTTTATATAGACTTGACACCTTAAAAGTAGGAGGTGTTAGAATGCCTGATGAGTGCTTCATGCAAGGTGACGCTTGGATAAATGCATGGTTAATTAAGCATGCAGCGTGATATTTGGCAAACAAGTGGCAAAAGAAGAGGAGAAGTTGGATGGCAAGCTCTCTATAAATAGAAACTTGAGGGAAAAGGAGCGACTGCTGACTTTGAAGGAAGAATTCTGGAGAGAAAGGGAAGAAAGAAGGTAGAAAGGAGGAATCCTTGCGTCCGTAGTAGGAGTCTGCTGCCTGATAACTTAGCATTTCATGTTAAAGAAGTTTTCTTGCGTCGAAAGGGGGTCGGCCTTGCGGTGAAGACAAATACTACGTTCAAGGTGAACGTCGCGTCCAAAGATAGGTGATGCGTTCAAGTTGGATCTTGCGTCCAAGAGAGGTCGACGCATCCAAAAGAGAAGTAAGAAGAATTAGGCTGCACTTTGCATTAGTTATCGACCTTGCGTTGAAGGGCAGGGTTGCGTCCAACCGAGCTGATAGAGGAAAATCAGCCTTGCGTTCCAAAATTAGAACGCTGCGTCCAAGAAGCTTGGGAAAGAGGAAATAGAGGGAAAGAAGATGAACTATTCTTTGGCAAGTACAGGTGAGTAACACTTGCGTTTTTTTCAAAATATAAATGAGTTCTTTATGATTAAAATCATTGGTTTGAAATATGCTTTCGTGAATTTCCAATGAATAAGTGCATGTGTTTTATTTGAAAAGCATTGAATATGCTGGTTGTTTGATAGAAGTTAATAAACGCATGCTGATTGATACGTGTTTTCATGATTTTACTGAAAAGCATGGTGTTATATGATTTCATGAAAGATTTGGAAATAAACTTGTTTGAAAAGCATGTTGTTTGATATTAAAGCTTTGAAATTGAATTTAGCATGCTGGTTGATATTAGATTTGGAAACGGTTAACTTACAAGTTATTGATATAATGTTTCCAAAATATGTATTGTGTTTTATAAAACTTTGAAAAGGCACCCGAGGCTGAGGGACCTTGGAGAAGGCCAAAGGGTAGCCGGGATATAGAAAAGGTACCAAATGCTGAGGGACTCGTAGAAGGCAGATGGGTGACCTAGATATAAATATAGAAAAAAGCACCCAATGCTGAGGGACTCGTAGAAGGCAGATGGGTAGCCTGGATATGGAAATGGGACCCCAATGCTCAGGGACTCGGAGAAGGCATTGTGGGCAGCCCGGATTACAATACTTATGTGCACATAGAGGTATATACGACGCTGATGTGTTGAGATTACTCCACACAGCTAAGGAAAATCGACGTTGAGGAGCGTAGAGCATTGCTCCGCCTCAACTAGGGAAAATGGTTTTGAAATGAATGAAATTTTTGAGTATTTACTCTAAAACAGACATGCATGTTTTAACAATGGTATTTGAGCATATTTTAATATGATTTGAAGTGTTATATTTTATGCGAGTTTGACCAGTTTTACAGTTAAAGTATAATGTTTTCAAAAACCGTTACTCACTGAGCTGTTAGCTCACCCTTTTTTATATGTTTTCCATTTTCAGGTAGCATGATAGTTCCCGTTGCCGATCGAAGTCGAGGTTTGTCAAGAGTGTGTTAATGGTATTACCGTCCTAGGAAGGATTTATATGTAAGTGAGGTGAATGTGACAGTGGGTTATGTGACAGGGTAGTCGGTAACTGCTGTCTTCACACTCCATCTCGGGCTACGGGAGGATAGTTCGGGGTGGGGTGTGACAAGACGACTCTGAAAATTCTCAGAATCCTTCTCTCAGAAGAGCTTGAAATGGAGGCTGGTTATGGTGAGGGAGAATTTGTGTAGAGCTTTGGCCTCTTGAACTCGTTTTTCTCTTCCACCGAATGGAGAAGCTTTAGGTTATTTATAGGCATCGAAAAGTTGAAACTCATGATGACCTGACACCTTTACATTAAATTCCATGGCATGCTGCGCAGACTTTTCACATCGTCGGCCCATTTGTTCTGCCATGATCTGATAACGTGTTATCATTTTGCATATTGACATGACAGATTTTGCCCAGGCGTCAGTATTTACTTTTTCTCAATGCATGGTCTCAACGCATAGTCTCAACGCATGGGTTTCCACTTGTTCTCACAACAGCTTCGTCTCTAGTACTTGGGTTATTTGTGCTTCTTTTCTTCTTAAACCTGCGTTAAGAACAGAAAAGCTCATAATTTTTCAGGTATTTTCTTTTGTAAATAGTGCCAACGCATGGTAATACATTTTACATAATTCAACTACCAAAATCATGCATTTAGCTCTAAAGTTACTCTAATTAATTCAAATAGTGACTATAATAACTTGTATTTCTACAAATTATCATCTTACCATTCAAAGGAGGCTTATCATGCATAGAGTTTTTATTCGAAGAGAGAGGCGATGTTACCTTTTGTGCTTGGCTCTTGATGCTCGTACCTTTCTACATCCGGATGCTTAAGAGTTTTATAAATGTAGAATGTTACCTCCTCATCGTTAAGGCGGAATGTGAGCTTTCCATCTTGCACATCGATGAGGGCCCTTCCGGTGGCCAAGAATGGTCTCCCAAGGATTATGGGGACTTCGGCATCTTCCTCCATGTCTGATATCACAAAGTCCGCCGGGAAGATAAACTTGTCTACCTTGACCAAGACGTCCTTCACAATGCCGTAGAGATGAACAAATGATCGATCGGCCAAAAGCAAAGATATGGTAGTTGGTTGCACCTCTCCTCCATTGAGCTTCCTAAACATGGATAAAGGCATTAAATTAATGGAGGCTCTAAGATCACAAAGTGCTTTAGTAACCTTATTATTGCCTAAATGACAAGGGATAGAGAAACTCCCTGGATCCTTTAGTTTTGGAGGCAATTTCCTTTGTAGTGCCACACTACATTCTTCAGTTAGTGCAACCATTTCATAATCTCCATACCTTTTCTTCTTAGACAATACATCCTTCATGAACTTGGCATACTTACGCATTTGTTCTAATGCCTTTGCAAATGGAAGGTTAATTTCTAACTTTTTGAATATGTCTAAGAACTTTGAAAATTGATCATCAATCTTTTTCTTTTGAAATCTTGTGGAAGCTCATCATCTTCATCATTGATCAAGGGAGTGGATAGCTTTTTCCCACTCCTCAAAATCACGGCCTTGCACTCCTCCCTTGGGTTTATCTTGGGACAACTAGGGAACTTACCCTTTTGCATTGTTTGGAAGGAAGTTGCCATTTGACTAAGTTGAACCTCCAAGTTTTGAAGTGCCTTACCTTGGCTTTGAATGGTGCTTGAGATAGCTTGGACCGAATTCTCCAATGTGGTTGTCCTTGCTCTTGATTCTTTGACAAAGTCTAACATTATGTCCTCTAGTGATGGTGTCTTTGCATTTCCTGCTCCATTGAATCCTTGAGGTGCTTGCAACACATTCTTGTTGTTAGCATATGAAAAATTCTCATGATTCATCAAGTTGGGATGATAGTGAGTTGGAAGTTGTTGACCTCGGTATTGTCCTCTGTCTACATAATTGGCCACTTCTAACTCACTAGGCTCTTGTTGACTTGCCATGGTCGCAAGGGAAGCTATGGATGATGGACTTGCTTGGGTTTGGCTTCCTTGAGAAAATTTAGATAAAGCATTAGTGAGAGAAGCCAATTGAGCTTTTAGAGAACTTACCTTGTCCATCTCATATCGTTCAGTGGCTTTTGGGATGATTGGAGAAGGCCGTTCACATGGCCAATTGTACGATGTAGTGGCCAAGTCTTCTAGTATGGTATACGCCTCTTGGGCATTCTTTGAAAAAATTGAGCCTCCGGTGGTTGCATCTAGAATGGATTTGGTTGAGCTTGACAATCCATTGTAGAAGAGTTGAATTTGTAACTAGTCCGGCTAACCATGTTGAGGACATCTTCTCAAGAGATCCTTATACCTCTCCCAAACTTCATATAGTTGTTCATCCTCAAGTTGGCAGAATGTTCCAATCTCCGTCCTTAGTCTTTGAGATTTAGCTGGTGGAAAATATTTGTTCAAGAAAGCTTGAGCTAAGATCTCCCACGTTGTGATACTATCCGAAGGTATGGTTTCCTACCAATCTTTAGCACGGTCCTGTAAAGAGAAAGAAAAAAGTCTTAGTTTAATTTCATCGTTAGAAACACCATTCATCTTTACCGTTCCACCTATTTCTAAGAAAGACTGCAAGTGCTTATGAGGATCTTCATTGGTTCTTCCTCTAAAGGCTAGCTCTCTAACCATGTAGATCAACCCCGATTTCAACTCAAAGTTGTTGACATTAATGGGTACATTCATAATGTTGCGTTGATTTGCCGGTAATGTAGGTTGGAAGTAGTCCCAAATTGCCATTGGTATCTCCTCCGTCATCTCCTCGATGTGATTGTGTTGAACCTTTAGGTTTCTTCTACACGTCCTTTCAATCTCAGGATCAAGAGGGAGAATATTAGTATTATCTCGAGGCATACACCAACAAAAAATAAATAAATAAATAAAAATAAATAAAATCAAATCAAATCAAATCAAATCAAATAAAAAAGGAAAAAATAATAAAATAAAATAAAAATAAATAAATAAATAATCAACCAGATAATATACATCTCAAATTAAGATCTATCAATTCTAATGAATATTCAATAACAAAAACCGTTCTTTGGATCCCCAACAACGGCGCCAAAAACTTGATGCGCACTTTTAGTGTTAACCGCAAGTGTACGGGTCAAGTTATAATATAAGACGGTGAAGTCTGAATATCATTCCACTGGAGATCCAATTGTGAAGGTTTATGTTACTTAGCTATTCTAGAGTTGAATCAATTTTATTTGAGGATTGGAATGGAAGTTATTAATTATGTAAAATATAAACCAAATAAGGAAATTATTAAAGTGAGAAACACAAGAGTCAAAGAGAGTTTTAGGGTAATGAATCCTTGTTTATTTTATCATGCAATATTATTGATTTCATGGATTTTATTGTCATTCATATGCCTAAGTCTAGAAACTTAATTCCAAGTTATTTTCTCTCAAAAACAACCCTTTCTCATGCAACTCGATTGATTACTAATCTCTTGAAACCAATACAAATCATATTGCATTAAGAATAGTCTTCAGCAACTTTTATTGTCAACCTAACCACTCTCGTGATAGATTAAAAACAATTCATTGTTATAGATACAGTTAAACATACAATCTCTCAATCATACATCTAACCTAACATGTGAAGATGGCCAATCCACAAGAATTAAACACAATAACAATGAAAAGCATAATCATTCCAACAAAACCATGAAAGTCTACAATATCAACATAAATTCATAAACAATTCATCAAAACCCTAAAACTAAAGAGTTTAGCCACTCATAGCTTGAAGCAACATGTTTAAGCAAAATAAACAAAGAAAAAGTGTAAAGAAAAGGAAACTCAGAGGCTCTTGATTGAGGTAGCACCGTCACGATCTCCTTGGCTCTCATGTCAGAATTCGAATGGCACCACGACTATCTCGAACTCTTCTCCTCTTCCTTGCAACTAACTCACTTCTTGAACCTTTTTATGAACTCTCACTCAATTTTCTTCTTCTTGTGCCTCTTTAGGTCTGTAGATTGATAGTTGATTGACTGATTAGGGCTGCTGGAAACCCCCAAATTTATAGAGTTGGCCGCCCAAAAACTTACCAAAAATAACAAATTTTCATTTATGGAAAATGAGCGCCGCGGCGCTGGTCCATAGCGCTGCAGCGCTAGGGTTGCGTCCAAAATTATTGCTCTCGAGTTTTAGCGCCGTGACGCTATGATGCATTCAGAATGTTGCTCTCAGGCTTTAGTGCTGCGGTGCTATGATGCGTTCAGGATGTTGCGCTCGGGTTTTAGCGCTGCGGTGCTATGATGCGTTCAGAATGTTGCGCTTGTTGGGTTGTATGTCCTAAAACTCGTAGTTTTTGTAAATAGGTGATTTTTAGTACATATGAAGTTATTCAAGTGAATTAATTATTTATCAACTCTAAATCCAATTAAACTACGAACCCTTGGCTACTATCATGAGTACTTGGACTTTATGTGGAGACATAAACAGGATCAAGTTCGAGTAAGTAGCCTCAATAGTCTATAGTACATTGATTAGGTTGGGTACCTCTTTCTGGAGACACTATTGAATACGGCCCGCTTTATGATTGTTACAAAAATTGTAAAGTGTCATAAATGAAGTGATTCTAATTTGATCATGTAGAGACATGTGAGCGGGGGTATTCTACATAATGAGATTGTGTAAGACTGACCCTGAAATAATTACTGTTACGTATTAACACCGTTTACGATTAAAACTGATTAATTTCACTTATCGATGACCTAGATAACTTGATCTGAATCTTGAGCTATCTATGAACTCCTATTTATTCAGAATTATCCCTTGATCTACATAGGTAAGAGTAAGCTCAATAGCGCTGCTCAACATTCCTCCTATTTCAGGGATAAGACTGGGTAGATAGTTGGGAACATAGAATTTACAAAACGGAATTCACTCCTACCCAACTTAGGGATAGAAGAGAGGTTGTTCTCTTAAGTGTTGTTCCCAGGACTTGAACAAGGGGCCCCATCCTCTCACTGGCCCGAGAGGGAATGAATTTAGTGATTAGATCCTAAATTAATTGTTCATTAGAGGGACAATGATACTTAAGGAGAAAAGATGTAACTCAGAGGTAAATCGGTATTTGACCTAGCTGAAGTTATGAACAACCTGTGAAGGATTGACTTATCGATGACGGTTATATCAAATGGACACAAATATATCTACAGTGAGGAGAGTGCAACTACGGGCTTTAGTGGAGTGTCCCGTTAGTTAACGAATGTTGGTTAACTAGGTTAAAGAGTTTGGCCGGTTAATCTCGGATCGTTAGAGCTCATGATCTGTAGGTCCATTAGGTCCCTCTACTAGCTCATAAATGGACTAAAATCTTAGATAATGTGGTGAATAAGTTTGAATCGTTCAAATCTTGGCTTAAGGAATGAAAGTTAGATATATACGATATATCGGTGTTTAATTACGAATTAAACGTACAAATAGAGTTAATTATAATATTTAAATATAATTTAAATATTAATCATATGAATAGGGATTCATATCGGTTTTTTTTTTGAAAAATCGGGACAAGTGGGAAAAATAATATTATTTTATTATTTAATATTAAAATAATAATATTTAATTAATTAAATATTAAATTATTTTTTATTTAATTATTTAATTATCTTTTTGAAATTAAAAATCAATTTTAATTCAATTGTGGAAATTCATTGAAAATTGATTTTAAAATTGATTTTTGAAGATTGGATTTTCCCACTAACTAAGCTAGGAGCTTGGTTATCTTCTTCACAATTAACCAACAAATTAACCATTTTGTGTTGTCAAATTTTGATGCAATTGGATTGCATGTTATTCTTTAATAAATAGAGATGATTTTGACATAAAAAAGGGTTAAGAATTTTGTGAAATTAAGGGTTAATTTTGCAAAATTCTATCCATTGTTCATCTTCTTCCCAACCTTCATTCTTTCTCAAATTCACCACAAATTTGGATCCCACCATCCAATCTAAGCTTAGAGAATAGTAGAGAAGACTCTTGTGGTGGTCTACAACCAAGGGGTGCTGAAATTCATCAAGAATTGAAGGAGAATTTGGAGCTTCAAGGGTAAGTGTTCTTGAAACTTTGGTTTTTCTTCTTAATTGCATGTTTAATCCTCTAAATTGAGCATCTTGGAGTGAAAATTGATCAAATTAACTTCTGCTGCATGCTCATTAATCCTACAGCGCTCGGGTTTTAGCGTCGCAGCGCTGCCCCAATTTTTTCCATTTTGAGTTTTTCATCTCTTTTTCGCCGTATTCTTGCTCGGTTTTGTCTTTTGGTCTTTTCTTCTAATTTTACTCATTTTAACCTAAAAACCACTAGCAAACAAGTGAAATCTAATATAAACTCCCTTAATTTGAGAGGATAGAAAGCACTTTCAAGTGCTTATCATAGGTTTCCATGACGCGTAGCACCGCGGCGCCATTGACCAGCGTGGCGGTATCATCTTTCCTATTTTGAAGAATCTATATTTTTTGAAAGAATTTTGGGCGACAAACTCTATAAATTAAATGGTTTCCTGCAGCCCTAATGACCAATCTACACGTCAAGAAATCAGACAAAAACACACCAAAGAGTGAGTTGGCTACAAGAAAGAAAGAAGTTCAAAAGAGAGTTTGGTGTCGTTCGAGTTCCCGACGTGAAGATCGAAGGACATCTTGGCAGTTCCTCCTCAATCAAGGGCTTCTTCCTAGTAAAGTTTCCCTTTCTTTACATTTTTTCTTTCTTTATATTGTTGTGAACATGTTGCTCAAAGCTACGAGTGGCAAAACTCTTTAGTTTTAGGGTTTTGATGAATTGTTTATGAAGTTATGTTGATATTGTATATTATTCATGGATTAGTTGTAATGAGTATGCTTTTCATTGTTATTATGCTTAATTCTTGTTGATTGGTCATCCTTGAATGTTAGGTTAGATTTATGGTTGAGAGATTATATGTCTAACTAGATCTATAACAATGAATTGTTGTTAATCTATCATGAAAATAGTTAGGTTAACAATGAAAGTTGCTAAAGACTAATCTTAATGCCATGTAATTTGTATTGGTTTCAAGAAATTATTAATCAATTGAGTTGCATGAGAAAAGGTTGTTTTTGAGAGAAAATAACTTGGATTTATGTTTCTAGACTTAGCTATTTTAAAATTGAATCAATTGGATCCTCAGTGGAACGTCGTTGTCACACCCCCTCCCGGATTACCTACCTATCCTGAAAGGGAATGTGAAGACAATAAACATCACCCCTCTTGTGACGCATATTGTCTCTTCTTACCTTCTTTCCTGTGCATACATTTACTCATATACATACATAGAACTCAGTCATACTACGCATGTTATTAATTTGATACAATTCCCTTTATAGGGTACGCTTTTATTACATAGCATAATTTCACTTCCATATCCATAATACAATGTACACAACTCCACCAACATTCCCCAATCAAAACTATATGATCTACATGCCATTTACATAAAACATGTGCAACGTACAACTCTCAGACTTGACTGTATCTTGAGAACTCGAGACTTAGGCAGGGTGAGCTGAAGTAGGCTAAGCGCCGGGAACGTCCTTGCTACCTGGGGAGAGAAAAGGAAAACATTGGAAAACATAAGCTAACAGCCTAGTGAGTGACAAATCTTTGTAAAACGAGCATTTATTGAAAACAGGCATGCTGCTGATGTGCCACTTTTGTGTGTTAACGGCAAGTGTACGGGTCAAGTTATAATATAAAACGGTTAAGTCCGAGTATCGTTTCCACTAGAGATCCAATTAGGAAGGTTTAAGTTATTTAGCTATTCTAGAATTGAATCAATTTTATTTGAGAATTGGAATTCAACTTTTGTTTTTGGGAAAAAGAAAAATCAAGCAAGAAAATATCAAAGGGAGAACTGCAAAAACTAGATGTGCCACTTTTGTGTGTTAACCGCAAGTGTACGGGTCAAGTTATAATATAAAACGGTTAAGTCCGAGTATCATTTCCACTAGAGATCCAATTGGGAAGGTTTAAGTTATTTAGCTATTCTAGAATTGAATCAATTTTATTTGAGGATTGGAATTCAACTTTTGTTTTTGGGAAAAAGAAAAATCAAGCAAGAAAATATCAAAGAGAGAATTGCAAGAGTCAAAGAGAGTTCTAGGGTTTCAAATCATTGTTTGTTTCATCATGCAAAATTATGGATTTCATGGATTTAATTCTTATGCCTAAGTCTAGAAACTTAATTTCAAGTTATCTTCTCTCAAAGACAACTCTTTCTCATGCAACTTGATTGATAGTTAATCTCTTAAAACCAATACAAAATTACATGGCATTAAAACTAGTCTTTAGCAACTTTCATTGTAAACCTAACTACTCTCGTGATAGATTAACAACGATTCATTGTTATAGATCAAATTAAACATATAATCTCTCGATTCATACATCTAATCTAACATGTGAAGGTGGCCAATCTTCAAGAATTAAACACAATAACAATGAAAAGCATATTTATTTGAACAAAACCATGAGTCTACAAATTTATCATGAATTCACAAACAATTCATCAAAAACCCTAAAACCAAAGAGTTTAGCCACTCATAGCGTAAAGCAACATATTGATAAAAAAGAATCAAAGAAAGAGTGTAGAGAATAGGAAAACTCTACTGAAAAGAGGTTCTTGATTGAGGTAGCACCGTCACGAACTCCTTGGCTCTCGCGTCGGACTTCGAAGGGCACCAAAACTATCTCGAACTCTTTTCCTCTTCCTTGCGGCTAACTCACTCTTGGAACTCTAGCTTAATTCTCACCTTTTCGGATCGTTCTCTTGTTCGGCAACTTTCTTGATCTTCTTGATATTTCTCCCCCCTTGTTTTGGCTGCTGAAAACCCCTAAATTTATAGAGTTTAACCGCCCAAATTTAACCTAAAATACAAAACTTGCGTTTAAATTAACGCTGGCGCCGCGGCGCTGACGCATAGCGCCGCAGCGCTAGCGTGCGACCAAAATTAAGTTGCTCTCGGGTTTTAGCACCGCGGCAGCGCCGTCCCAGCGCCGCAACGCTGTCTTGCATTCGCCAAGTACGCGTTGAAGTAGCGCCTTCCCAGCGCCGCATTGCTGCTCTGCGTCCATGCTGATGCGTTTCAGCCTCAGCGCCGCGGCGCATCTTGCATTTCAAGCAAGGATGCGTTTTTCAGCACTTTTTCTCCATATTCTTGCTCAGTTTTGATCTTTCAGTCGTTTCTTCCAATTTTCCTCGTTTTAACCTAAAAATTACTAGCAAACAAGTGAAATCTAATATAAAACTCCCTTAATTTGAGAGAATAATAAGCACTTTTCAAGTGCTTATCAGCTGCGTATAACGTATAAGCAAGAGTTTAACATTTGTTCAACTAAACATGCTTTCCATAAAATCCATTAATCTCATAATCAATTCTTAAATCATACAAGAATGTTTTCCAAAGAATTTATCAATATCAATTTAGTTTTTCAAACTTTTCCCTTAGTTGAGGCGGAGCAATGCTTCTACGCACTCAACGTCGAAAATCACCTTAGTTGGGGTGGAGCAAAGCTCAACACTCCCAACGTCGAAAACATCCCTGGCTCAATGCGGAGCAAACTCGACGCACCAGCCAAATCAACCTCTATGTGCACATAGGAATATGACGGGTTGCCCATGTACCTTCTCATGTCCTTGAGTACTGGGTCCGGGGAAACTCACGTGCCTTCTCGTGTCCTTAAGCACTGAGCCTCCTCTAAAACATTTTAGAGTTTCATTCACATAATAGTTCATATGAAAATCCTTTCATAAAAATCATACAAAACTTTATTCACTAACATTTCACATAAATCTTTTCTATCAACTTAGAAATATGTAGCATGCCTTTTAAGAAATGCAATCAACATTTTTCATATTAAACAGTTCATTGAAAATCATACTTCATAAGAACATTTTCAATAAAATAGGATTGAAGAATAAAATAGTCACTCACAACTCTTTCTAGGCTTTACGTGGGTTATACACTTTTCCTATTTCTTCTTGGCCTGCAGAAGACATGTACCTTGCGTTAATTAACATAAATTTTCTTCCTTTTCTTTACTGACTTATAAGTGGGAATCTCAGCGATACCAGCCGATAAGGACTGTTACTAGCGATACTCGATGGAACAACACTAGCGTTACTTACCTTAGCAGCGATACTTAGCGTTATCTAGCAAGATTTGTGAGACGGAAGGCTCCTTTGCGTCTTAGCGACACCCGTCTCGCTATCAATACTCAGACAGTGTGCCGATACTTGAGTCTGAGTGGCAGTCTGCACTGTTATTTCTTCCTTTCTTCTCGTTCTTACTTCAATCTATTAAAAGTCACATTTCCATACGGATTCAGGACTTCCTTTCTTCTACAAACTTATAAGAAATTAAGTTCTATAGCTTACCTCAAAGTTTCAAGGCTTAACTCCTCCTCGTTCTCACGGTATTCTGGAATCACCTCCTGCTGTTTCGGATTGCGAGATAATCTTGTAAACTCTGTTTTTCCTAAGGATTCACATAGTAAATCTTCAGTTTCGGCATCACCATCCTTTACAAAAGTTGTTAGGAATTATGTAAACTTACTAACCTCAAATTTTCAGCTCTAAACTCGGCTTCCTCTTCACGTTCTACTCCGATTATCAGGCACTGCTCAACCAAACCAAGTGACTTCAGTCATTCCTCTGTTCCAGCTTCGTTTTCAGCATCAATATGAATCGAATTTCGTCCAAAACCCTCAAGAACACCTTCCTCAATCTTCTTCTGAAATTTTTCTGAAATAGGGAACCGACTTAAGCTCTCGAAATGTCTTAAAAATGATTAAACATTTAATTAATCCAGCTATATATACTACCGACTTAGCCTTCACAAACACCAGAACTTATGCTGCTGACTTACCTTTCACCCACAGACTAGCGCAAGATTCTCCTCTCAACGCACGACACTCAAGTTAACTTACCACACCCAACGCATAGTGTCATCCTCCACGCATCCTATTTTTGACGCATACCCTTCTGTCACTCAATACTACTTTCGTCGCGTCAAGACCATTCTGTCTTCAACGCGAGGTGACTCCAACACATGTCTGTCTTCGACGCATCGACTTCAGCGCATATCTGTCCTCAACGCAGAGCGACTTAAACGCATGGTTCAAGCACATTTCTTCCCCTGCCAGAGTTACTTATCCTTCAACGTGGTTAGCTACTTCAGCTGACTAACCTCCGTGAATCAACCACAAACGCAAGGACTTAGTCAATACTTAGCCACAATTTTACTTCCCATCATTTCTTACTTTCGCTCCCGGCCACTTCTTCCTTTGAAACGCATAGTCACAAACGCATGGCTGCACCCCAACGCTTGTCAATGCAAATTAGTGCTTACAGGCATACTTCGTTGTCTTATATTATAACTTAACCCGTACATTTGCGATTAACACCGAAAGTGCACATCAAGTTTTTGGCACCGTTCCAGCTAGGTCAAATACCGATTTACCTCTGAGTTACATCTTTTCTCCTTAAGTATCATTGTCCCTCTAATGAACAATTAATTTAGGATCTAATCACTAAATCCATTCCTTCTCGGGCCAGTGAGAGGATGGGGCCCCTTGTTCAAGTCCTGGGAACAACACTTAAGAGAACAACCTCTCTTCTATCCCTAAGTTGTGTAGGAGTGAATTCCGTTTTGCAAATTCTATGTTCCCAACTATCGACCCAGTCTTATCCCTGAAATAGGAGGAATGTTGAGCAGCGCTATTGAGCTTACTCTTACCTATGTTGATCAAGGGATAATTCTAAATAAATAGGAGTTCATAGATAGCTCAAGATTCAGATCAAGTTATCTAGGTCATCGATAAGTGAAATTAATCAGTGTTAATCGTAAACGGTGTTAATACGTAACAGTAATTATTTCAAGGTCAATCTTACACAATCTCATTATGTAGAATACCCCCGCTCAGATGTCTCTACATGATCAAATCAGAATCACTTCATTTATGACACTTTACAACATTTGTAACAATCATGAAGCGGGTCGTATTCAATAATGTCTCCAGGAAGAGGTACCCAACCTAATCCATGTACTATAGACTATTGAGGCTACTTACTCGAACTTGATCCTGTTTATGTCTCCACATAAAGTCCAAGTACTCATGATAGTAGCCAAGGGTTCGTAGTTTAATTGGATTTAGAGTTGATAAATAATTAATTCACTTGAATAACTTCATATGTACTAAAAATCACCTATTTACAAAAACTACGAGTTTTAGGACATACAACCCAACACTATAATGTATTGGATTTCCATATGCCTTTTCACAAGGTCCCTCAACACTAGAATCCATTTCAACCAACTACTCAAGTGCCTTCACACGTGGTCCCTCAACACTGAGTATCATATGTTGTATTCCCCATATGCCTTCACACGTGGTACCTCAGCCATGGGTTGCATTTAGTTAATACATATAACATTCTTTAAACTTCACAGCACAACACAAGAAATTCAATGAATACACCATATGTATGTTGCACAGCTTAATATTCAAAAGGAGATATACCTATACAAGATTTCTCATGCATTTAGCCATTTTATAGCTCATAACCCCTATCATGCGTAAATCTTAGGATTCCATAGAATATGATAGCTTCGACTCACACATTGCTAATAAAACAGGCTAAGAGTAATCATTATATAAAATAGAAAGTCACTCATTACTTGTCCTTGGCTCTGAGCGGATTATATGCCTTTCCGAGCTCTTCTTGGCCTGTAAATACACATTTCTCATGTTAAGCTTTCCTTAAACTTTCTTTTCATGATCATTAAGTGTGCATAATTAAACTCTCATCATGTTTCATCACCGAGACTCTCCTTTTTCCTAAAGAAATCATAATAAGTTAGATTATGTGTCACTAGCGAGATTACCAGCGAGATTCCACATTTTTAGTGAGATTACTAGCGAAAACACACAACAGAACACGACACTAGAGACACCAGGATGAGCGAGACTAGCCAGATTTACCTGAGGAACGAGACCCAGCGAGACTCAGCGAGATTTTTGAGACGGAAAACCCCCTTGCGCCTCAGCGACACTCATCTCGCTACTTACACTACAATTACTCAGCAACACCCGCTTCCTAGTGACACCCGACAGTAGAGGAGGACCTTTTTGTTCTCGCTTCTATCTGTTAAAAGTTTCATTTTCAGCCTAATTTAGAACTTCTTTCCTTCTACAAACTTGTAGAGAAATACGTTTTCCAGCCTACCTTAAATTTTCGTGGCTTAATTTCTTCTCGTTCGTCAAATATTTCAAAATTTCTCTGTGCTACTTCAGATTGCACAACAATTCTTTATCAGTCACTTCCACCTAAAAGTTTACATGATTCTCCTCATTATCAGCTCAACTATCCTTCATAAGAGTTGTTAGAAATTGAGTTAACTTACTAACCTCAAAATTTTAGCTCGAAAGTCAATCTCCTCAACTCGTTCTTTTCCAAACACCAGACCATGCTCGGATTACGCGACAGCAGCGAAGCTCTCTATTCCAACTTTGGTTTCACCATAGAACCGATTTGAGCTTTTGGTCGTGTTTAGAATGATTAAACTCTCAGCTTACTCACTTATATAGGCCGCCGACTTAACCGCTACACATTTTTCCCTTTATAAATGAGTTGACCAATGCATAGCACCTCTTCTCAACCTCACCAATGCATAGCACCTCTTCTCAACCTCACCAATGCATAGCCTTAGCCCATCAACGCATAATATAGCTTATGAACGCATAGCCTTTGCTCATGAATGCATGGTATTGCCCATAAACGCATAGCATTCCTCTTAAACGCGTAATATAGCTTCCAACACATACTAGCTCTCACACTCTTGTTCTCGGCCCACCTTTCTCTTCACCAACACATAATACATCACCAACTTAAGCTTGCCAACTTCCAAAGCTAAGTGTGGGCTTACAATTTCAGAGTACTTCCAACCGACATTATCGACAAATCAACTCGGCATAATGAATGTGCCCATCAATGTCAACAACTTTAAGTTGAAACCGGGGGTTGATTCCAATGGTTAGAGAGCTAGTCTTTAGAGGAAGAACAAATGAAGATCCTCACAAATATTTACGGTTCTTCTTGGAGATATGCGGAATGGTAAAGATGAATGGTGTTTCTAATGATGCAATTAAACTAAGACCTTTTCCTTTCTTTTTACAAGACCGAGCAAAGGATTGGTTGGAAACCTTACCTCCGGATAGTATCACTACATGGGAGATCTTAGCCAAGCCTTCTTGAACAAATATTTTCCACCGGCTAAATCTCAAAGGCCAAGAATGGATATTGGAACATTCTGCCAACTTGAGGATGAACAACTATATGAGGCTTGGGAAAGGTATGAGGATCTCTTGAGGAGGTGCCCTCAACATGACTACCCGGATTGGTTGCAAATTTTAACTTTTCTACAATGGATCATCAAGCTCAACATAATCCATTCTAAATGCAGCCGCCAGAGGCTCAATTTTCTCAAAAAATGCTCAAGAGGCCTATACCATACTAGAAGACGTAGCCACTACATCCTATAATTGGCCATGTGAATGGTCTTCTCCAATCATCCCAAAACCCACTGGACGATATGAGATGGACGCGGTAAGTGCTCTAAAAGCTCAATTGGCTTCTCTCACTAATGCTTTATCTAAATTGTCTCAAGGAAGCCAAGCCCAAGCAAGTCCACCATCCATAGCTTTTTTTGTGGCCATGGCAAATCAACAAAAGCCAAGTGAGTTGGAGGTAGTGTCACACCCTACTTTTTAAAAGAAGCGATGCGTTGAAGAATTTATGAAGAAAAGAGGTAAAAGACCATGTTGGACGCATGGTCAGGGCTAGGTAACGCATGGAAAGGGTGGACGCATGGAAGTAAATCGAGAATGGAAAGAAGCGAAGCGGAAAAGGTTAAAAGAATAATCTAGGGAGTAATCAAGGAATGTTCAAGGATAGGAAGATGGTCATTGAACACGGAATGAAGATAAACGCGATAGGACCAACACGTAGAGAAATTGAGAAAGAGTTGTTATGAATATAAGAAAGGAGTTGGACAAATGGTATGACACGATGGGATACAGATAGTATATGGCGTTTGTCATTAACGCCTAGTAGCATTGTGTAAACACTGGTTTATTACAGTGTGGCTATGCGTTGAGGGTGATCACGAAGGGTTGTAAACATAAATAGTCGCCGCGTTGGCGGAGGAAGAAACGTACTTGGCTTATCATGCGTTGGTAAGGTTGATATGCGTTGAGGTCCCTACGCGTTGAAGACAGAATTATCTCTATGCATCAAAGAGTAGTATAGTTGGCTGAGAGTTTTATAAGTAGTGAAGCTCAAACTTTAAAGGAAACTTAATGAACGCAAGAGGGAGTTGTGTTGCATAAATGGTTATCTGTTGGAAATGTTGGACGCATAAGATAAGTTAATAAGGCCAGGTAGCTATGTATAGATTTGACACCTTAAATAGGAGGTGTAAAAGGTATGTAAAGTGTTTCATGCAAAGTGACACTTGGGCTAATGCATGGTTAGTTAAGCATGCAGCGTGACATGTGGCAAACAAGTGGCACAAGGAGAGGAGAAGTTGGATGGCAAGCTTCCTATAAATAAAACTTTGAGGGAAGAGGAGTGACTGATGACTCCCAAAAGAAGAATTCTGGAGAGAAAAGAGAAGGCAACAAGGACGTATGTGGTAGGAATATGCGGCCAAGAAAGAAGGTATTTGACAACTTTGTTATTTTATGTAAAGAAGTTGTCTGGTGTTAAAAAGAGTCGGTTGTGCGTTGAGGACAAACATAATGTCCAAGGTAAACGCGACGTTCACAGATTAGATGACACGTCCATGAAGGACCTTGCATCCAAGAAAGGGCGATGCATCCGAAAGGGAAGTAAGAGGAGTCAGGATGCACTTGGGGGAAATAATCAGCTTTGCGTTACCAACCTTGCGTTGAAGGGTAGGGATGCGTTCAACCGAGCTGACAGAGAAAAATGGAATCTTGCGTTCCATAGTTAGAACGTTGTGTTCAGGAAGCTCGGGAAGAGGAACTAGAGAAGAGGAAAAGAAGTATTATGTGGCAAGTACAGGTGAGTAACACCTGTGTTTTACAAAATATAAATGAGATTTTATGAATATGATTTTATGAGTTTCTAATGAAATAATGTATGCGTTTTCATATATATATATACAAAATATTATTATGTGACTTATAGAGACACAAGCATGCATCTTAGAGACAAGAGCATGCGTTCTACTTGAGAACTTTGAGAATGTTGGGTATTTGTTATGAGTTATAAAACGTATGTTGAATGATTAATACTTGTTTTCATAACTTTTCTGAAAAGCATGGTATTATTATGAATTCAAGAAAGTTTTGAAAGTATACTTCATGAAAAGCATGTGGTTTTATATTAGAAGGTGAAATTGAACTTAGCATACTAATGAAATAAGATTTCGAAACGGTAAACTCATGAGTTACTGATATAACATTTACAAATATGTTTTGTGTTAAGTAAACCTGAAAGGGCACCCGAGGCTCAGGGACATGGAGAAGGCCAAAGGGTAGCCGTTCTATTAAAATGGGACCCCAATGCTTAGGGACTCGTAGAAGGCATTGTGGGCGGCCCGGAATATAAAGGTACCCAATGCTCAGGGACTCGTAGAAGGCATATGGGTAACCTATGTGCACATAGGGGTATATATATATACATGACGCTGATGTGTTGAGATTACTCCACACAGCTAGGGAAAACGACGTTGAGTCATGTTGAGCATTGCTTCGCCTAAACTAAGGAAAAAGTATTTTATAAGCATGTTTCCGCAGTGATGTATGAATATACAAACTAATGTGTTTGAAAGTGATATGTTATGCAAATGTGACCAGTTTTAGAGTTAAATTATATTATTTCAAGAAATTGTTACTCACTGAGCTGTTAGCTCATTCTTTTAAATGTTTTCCATTTTCAGGTAGCATGACAGTTCCCGTTGCCGATCGAAGTCGAGGTTTGTCGAGAGCATGTAGACTGGTGAGGCTGACAATGGGTTACGTGACAGGGTAGTCAGTAACTGCTGTCTTCACATCTCTTTCCGGGTTATGGAGGATAATCTGGGAGGGGGTGTGATAGGTAGCCAATTATGTGGATAGAGGACAATACTGAGGTCAACAACAACTCCCAACTCACTATCATCCCAACTTGAGGAATCATGAGAATCTCACATATACCAACAACAAGAATGTGTTGCAAGCACCTCAAGGATTCAGTGGAGCGGGGAATGCAAAGACATCATCATTGGAGGACATAATACTCGAATTTGTCAAAGAGTCAAGATCAAGGACAACCACATTTGAGAATTCAGTCCAAGCTATAGCAAGCACTGTTCAAAGCCAAGGTAAGGCAATTCAAAACTTGAAGGTTCAATTTAGTAAAATGGTCACATCTCTCCATACAATGCAAAAAGTTAAATTTCCAAGTTGTCCGGAGAAGAACCCCAAGGAGGAATGCAATGCCATAACCCTAAGGAGTAGCAAGGAGTTGAACAAGCACATCATGATAGATGATGATGAGCTTCCACAAGAAGAGGATGAAACCATCATAGAGGATGCTCCAATACAAGAGAGTGCATCTAAGGAAAAGGAGAAATCAAAGTCAAACATAGGGAGTACTTCTAACTCTACTTCTTTTATCCCTAACACTTTACCTTTTCCTCAGAGATTTCAAAAGAAAACGATCCATGCTCAATTTTTTAAATTCTTAGACATATTCAAAAAGGTTAAAATTAACCTTCTTTTTGCGGAGGCATTAGAAAAAATGCCTAAGTATGCCAAGTTTATGAAGGAGGTGTTGTCTAAGAAGAAGAGGTATGGAGATTACGAAACAGTTGCACCAACTGAAGAATGTAGTGCAACACTATAAAGAAAATTGCCTCCAAAATTAAAGGATCCAGAGAGTTTCTCTATCCGTTGTCGTTTAGGCAATAATTCAATTACTAAAGCGCTTTGTGATCTTAGAGCTTCTATTAACTCAATGACTTTATCCATGTTTAGGAAGCTCAATGGTGGAGAAGTGCAAGCAACTATCATATCCTTGCTTTCGACTGATTGATCATTTGTTCATCCCTACGACATCGTGGAGGACATCTTGGTCAAGGTGGGCAAGTTTATTTTCCTGGCGGATTTTTTGATACTAGATATGGAAGAAGACGCCGAAGTCCCCAAATTCTTGGGAGACCTTTCTTGGCCACCGAAAGGGCCCTCATCTATGTGCAAGATGGAGAGCTCACATTTCGCCTTAACGATGAGGAGGTAACATTCGACATCTATAAAGTCCTTAAACATCCAGATGTAAAAAGGTATGAGCATCATGAGCCAAGCACAAAGGTAATATCGCCCTCCTCTTCTAATAAGAACTCGATGCATGATGATCCTTGAATGGTAAGACTAATGACATGTTTGATATTAAATTAGAAAATCCTATGAAGCATGTTTCTAGTTGTGATAATTTTCCTAGTTCTTCTTGCATGCCTCCAAAACCTATGATGAATTATTAATAAGTCATGGAGAAACATGTTAAAAATGAAGTGGTGAGTTTGGTAAAATATCATAATGATGACTCCTTAATGATACTTAACTACATTAGAAAAGATGATGTTAAACTTGACAATGAATTGTTGACCAACCCACTAAATGTTAATGAATATGTTTTTAAGTGTCATTTTGGGTGAAAACTAATAGTTGTAGGTGATCCAAAGCATGGAAGGAAGAAATCACCTTGGGATCCACCGTGACATGTGAGCCCTATCTAGCTAGAAGACGTTAAACCAAGTGCTTATTGGGAGGCAACCCAATTTTATTGCTTTCTTTTTCTTTCTTTTTATTTTCAATAATCTTTGAGTCACTCGTATGCTTTATTAATTTTCAAGATCTTAGCTCATCACAAAAAGTACTCCTTTCACCAAGCCTGTTTGGTGGCTTCCCGATTGCTCCCAGGCTTGTTCTTTCTTTGTTACATGCTCTTATGCATTGGGGACAATGCATGATTCTAAGTTTGGGGTGGGAGGTGTCATTCGTACTTTTGTGTGTTTCCTTATCCTGCTATGCATGTTTGTGAGGTTTTAATGATCATATTGTAAACCCTACTTTCATTTGTAAGTGGTAAATATAAGTACGTAATACCGAAGTGGACTAAGTTGCTTTTCTCTTATAGAGAAAAGGAAGAAGAGGAGAAAGCTAGAAGTAATTTGTGGTAAGTTGCAGATTTAAGTCATTAACAGGGAATCGAGCTAAAATTTATCTTGATTATTAAGTGGGGCGTAAAAGCGGATTACTTATTTATTTATTTAGTTATTTATTTATTTAAATGAAAGAGAAAGAAATAAAGAAAAATAAAGGAAAGGAAAGGAAAGGAAAAAGAAAAGAAAAGAAAATTAAAAAAAAAAAAAAAAGAGTGGTAGTGGAAGGGAGTTGGTGGTTTAATGTGAAGTGGGTGAGTTTGCCGACGGGTTTTTCTTCCATTTCTAAGCTCAAACTGATTCTACTCTTCAGTTCGACATCAAGGGGTGGTAGAAGAAGAGATCTAGGGCAAATTCATATAGGGTTTTGGCCGGTTTCATGGTAAAATTGAAGCTGAAACAGAAGCTTCGTTTGCTGTCACGCAGTCTGAACAAGATTCGGTGTTTGGTAAATATCGAGTGGAAGAGTCATATTTTGAAGCTGAAATTTTGAGGTTAGTAAGTTAACTCAATTTTTAATAATACTTGTAAAGGATGATTGAGGTGAATATGAAGATAAACATGTTAAAGTTTAGGTGGAATCGACTGGTACGAATTTCTCGAGTGATCTGGACCAGGGCGAAGTAAATTGAAAATATCTATTGAACGAAGAGAAGTTAAGCTTTCAAATTTTGAGATAAGCTAGAAAACATATTTCTCTATAAGTTTGTAGAAGGGAAGAAGTTCTAATTCGGGCAATAACTATGACTTTTAACAGCTAGAAGTTCCAAAGGTAGTGAGAATAGCAGCAGAAAGAAGCAGGTCTCGATGGAAAGGTTAAGCGTGAAGGAGCGAGAGCGAGACTAGTCTTGCTAGTCAAAATTGTCTCACAAATCTCGTTGGTTTGTGGCTCTCGCTGCTCTCGCTCCTCCACAATCTCATTGGTACTGCTGGTTTTGGCTTGTTTTACTAATTTAGTCTCGCTAATGGCTTAAATCTTGATCATTAATGAACTTTTAAATGAGGTATAGCCTCGGTTGAGCATTTCTTCATGGAATATAGTCTTGGTGATGGTTTCTTTATGTAGTTTGGTCTCGGGATGAATATTAGGCATATCTAAAGCTTGTTTCTTATGTAAAAGGAATGTTAAGGAAATCTAACAAAGGGAAACGTATTATTTCAAGCCGAGAGGAGCTAGGAAAGGCATATAACCCACTAAGAGCCCAGGACGAGTTGTGAGTGACAATTTTACTTTAAAATTAGCTTACTTTAAACAAAGCTTTCATGAAATACGATTATGTTTGGAAACATGTATATATGTTTATGCTTTTCATGGGTTTTAATGTGCTGTGAGGATGATTTGCTTGAAAAGAAAAGTATGTATTTTCATGTATGTGCGTATTATATGTTTTACATTGGAAATCATTTGAAGCACTGCTAGTTGTTAAACGAGTATTATTAAAAGCATGCTATTTATTAACTTATGATTTCATGTAAAAGCATTAATGATTATTAATGAATTTGAGAAGATTTGGAAATGTTATAAACTCGTGAACTATTATTATGCTATTTTCAAAGCATATTGTTTTTTAATAATGTTTTGAAACGGCTCCCAATGCTGAAGGACATGGAGAAGGCATGTGGGTAGTCGGGATATAGAAATGGTTCCTAATGTTGAAGGACTCGGAGAAGGCATGTGGGTAACCTGAGTATTGAGATAGCCCCCAATGCTGAAGGACTCGGAGAAGGCATGTGGGTGGCCTAAATCTCATATATTGGACCCGGTACTGAAGAACTCAGAGAAGGTATTCGGGTAACTTAGGATATGATATCTATGTGCATATAGAGGTATGATAGACGCTGTTGTGTTGAGATTACTCCACACAACTAAGGATTTTCGATGTTGGGTCTGCCGAGACTACTCCACCCTAACTAAGGATGTTTTCGAGGTTGGTATTGTTGAGCTCCGCTCCACTTTAACTAAGGAAAATATTTTTGAAATAAATTGAATTTCCGTGGATCTTTTTTTGTGATGAACTTATATGATATAACTTTGAATTGTTGCTATTCATGTATTATCATAGAATAATTCCGGTTTGATTAACTTCCGAGTTTTGAGGAAGGTTTTTACTAGATATGTCACTCACTGGGCATCCTAGCTCATACTTTCTTTGTTTTTCTGTTTTCCAAGTAGTGAGCGAGTCTAGGATGCTTAGCCTACACTGCAACTCGTTTGGGCCTACCACTACCAGCGTCTGTGAATTTTGAGCATTGTAAATAGTTGAACCTAAAATTATGTTGTACATATAGAGGGTTAAGAGCGATGTGATGAACCTATGTAATCTTTGGTTTTGAGTGTAAATCAATGTCTGTAAGTTAGCTTAACCCTAGTTAAAGTACGTTGTTCAATCCTTGCTTAAAACTGTTTATTAGGTAAAGGTCAAGGTATAAGGTTGACAGTGGATGCTGTAAGAGGGTCGATGTTCACTGTCCTCACACTCTCTCTTAGGTTAGGGTACCTAGGAGGGGGTGTGACACATATGCATGTTAATGAAAGTTTGAAAAATTATGAAAATTTTGGAGCTTTCAAAGTCAAGGGGAATGTTTTTTATGGTGGTGTGCTTTGATGTTGCTTGCCCATAATGAGATTCGAATTTGCATTATAGATGACTTATTATGAAAATATAGCATCATCTTGAGTTAAATCTCCCATATTCTTGAGCACGTAGCCACTTTGATTTAGAATCTTTAACTGAAAAAAAGATTAAGTTGAGTGTATTTGGTTTTCACTCCGAAAGGCCCCACCGGTTAAAGAAAAAAATGCATGATAGTTTGTAATCTTAAACTAAGGAAAAAGAAAAGAGTATACATGCCTTTTGAGAGAAAAAAAAGTGCACAAAAATATATGAGTTTTACATGTCTATCCTTTTAAATGTTAAACTTGTAACGAGTATGCATGAAAGGGGGTAAAAAGATTTGCCTTTGTTATGATCAGTAAGGACGCCTGGGAATTGAGTAGGTATGAGTCCCTACAGTGAATGTGTGAAAACTAGTGCCCTTAAGTAAACGAATGCAAGTTTAGGGTCCATGAAAAAAAAAAAAATTATGAATGAATGGCACCTTAGTGGACATATTACTCACTTGAAATGTGTGGATGCTTGAAGATTGGTGCATGAGCTAGAGTAGAGGGAAAACTAAGGAAGCTCTCTTAAGTCCCAATTTGAGTTTTAGCATTTTAAATTGAATGAGACTTGCACACACACACATGAGAGATAGCAAGATTTTGCCTTGAATGAGTATACCAATATAGATATGCTTGCATGTTTCTATTTAAGCTCTTAAATGCTATTCTCTGAGACATGAGTTGATTGCACACTTCTTCACCTAAACTCCCTCTATTTGATTCTATTCTTTGATCGGGGCTAGTAAATCTCTAAGTTTAGGGTGGTAAAAAGTGCTTGAAAAGTGATTTTTATTCTCTCAAATTAAGGGAATTTATATTAGATTTCACGTGTTTGCTAGTGGTTTTCTGGACAAAATAAAGAAAAGAAGAATTAAAAGCCAAAAGATCAAAACCGAGGCAGAATCCAGTGAAAAAGTGAAGAAAAATCCAAATCTGCCAAAAATAGGGCAGTGTCGCGGCGCTTTTTCCCGAGAGTAACATTTGACTTCAGCGCAGTAGCACTGTCGCAACGCTGCAGAACAATGCCAAGGGTAGGTTTCCATGATGTATAGTGTCACGGCGCCACCTTTCAATGTCGGTCAGCATCACGGCACCATCGTTCCTATTTTGAAGATCTATATTTTTTTAAAGAATTTTGGACAGCCAACTTTATAAATTAAAGGGTTTCCAGCAGCGCTAATGACCAATCTACACATCAAGAAATCAGACAAAAACACACCAAAGAGTGAGTTGGCTGCAAGAAAGATAGAAGAGTTCGAGAGAGAGTTTGGTGTCGTTCGAGTTCCCGACGTGAAAAGCAAAGGACATCTTGGTGGTTTCTCTTCAATCAAGGGCTTCTTCCTAGTAAAGATTCCCTTTCTTTACATTCTTTCTTTCTTTATATTGTTGTGAACATGTTGCTCAAAGCTATGAGTGGCAAAACTCTTTAGTTTTAGGGTTTTGATGAATTGTAGACTACTCATGGATTTGTTGTAATGAGTATGCTTTTCATTGTTATTGTGCTTAATTCTTGTTGATTGGTCATCCTTGAATGTTAGGTTAGATTTATGGTTGAGAGATTGTATGTCTAATTAGATCTAAAACAATGAATTGTTGTTAATCTATCATGAAAATAGTTAGGTTAACAATGAAAGTTGCTAAAGACTAATCTTAATGCCATGTAATTTGTATTGGTTTCAAGAAATTAGTAATCAATTGAGTTGCATGAGAAAAGGTTGTTTTTGAGAAAAAATAACTTGAATTTATGTTTCTAGACTTAAGCATAAGAATTGCAATAAAATCCATGAACCCTAGAATATTGCATGATGAAGTAAACAAGGATTCATTACCCTAGAACTCTCTTTGACTCTTGTGTTTCTTATTTACTTGCTTTCTTTTTAGTTTTTCAAAATCAAAACTTATATTCCAATCCTCAAATAAAATTGATTCAATTCTAGAATAGCTAAGTAACTCAAACCTTCGCAATGAGATCCTCAGTGGAACGATATTCGAACTTCACTATCTTATATAATAACTTGACCCATTTCCATGTGCATCATACTACATACTAAAACAAGCTAAAATTTTCATCGAACATAGCTTGCATAAATACAGTGTAGTCGAAAACAACTAGAGATTGAGAATAAAGTTCGAAGTTGCATTTTTAGAGGAATGTGCAAGGGAATATTTTGGTAGATGCATAGGATTTGGTAATTTACTTGGAAAGATGATTTGGATTCTGATTTTCTTGTTTTCCAGATATACTTAAGAAAGAAAGATATAAATATATATACACTTCATCTATTCATTATGGCTTTTCCTATGGCCTCATCCCTGGTTCTTGCAAACTCTTTTTAGGTGACGAGGAGTTTCCTATATGGTGAATATCTTTCACCTTCAATTGGACAACAATCTCAATAAATTTCAATGACAGATGAAAAGGATTGAAATCTCTTCATGTTTTTTTATGAAGTATTTGAAACCTTGAACTATGATTGACTTCTAAACACGAATCAATCAAAAATAAAAGATTATCATGATTAGAGGGAGGTGATTCGGATATGGAGGGGAGGTGGTGGGAGAGAAGGAAGTTTTCCGTTTGATGAAGATTGATGAAATGTGGAATTAATCACCACTTTAATAAATATCAATGGTGAATTAATGGTGAAAGTTTTGAAATTGAATTTTCGGAAAAAAAGAATAGAGATATTAGGCGGATTTTAAAAGATTAGGGGAAACTAAAATATATAGATAAAGAATTTAAGAGTAAAGATATATTAGATATCCAGTAGTTTTTAAAAACCTAACATTGTATGTTTAATTATTTTTAAATCATCTCTGATAATTAAAAACTATATCTCAACAAAATCTTCCCTTAAAAAAGCTTTGGATTCTCCCTGGAAAAAGCATTGGATTCTCCTTTAAAAAATGGTTGGATTTGGGGTAAAATTGGAAAATTAAGAAGGGAGATGAGGCCCTAAACATCATGTTTTAGCCATAAATCATAGAATTCAAAATATGACAAATTTTCCCATTAAGTGTCCTGTTTTGGTTATTCTATGCAATTCCAATTTTGGTAGGTTTTCTCATGGGATTTCAGACAGATGTTTAGTATCTCTATTTGTTCCATAGAATTTCACTTTTTTAAAAC
Source organism: Citrullus mucosospermus (assembly GCA_030954485.1). Taxonomy (NCBI): domain Eukaryota; kingdom Viridiplantae; phylum Streptophyta; class Magnoliopsida; order Cucurbitales; family Cucurbitaceae; genus Citrullus; species Citrullus mucosospermus. The sequence continues at coordinate 14,595,599 of CM062064.1, forward strand.
TAAAGTATTATTATCTAGGTTATTTAGAACTCATATGACATGAGTTTTCTAATGCCGGACATAATTGAGGGATTTTTGTACCAGAGAGATGAATAATAAAAATATATCCTTATATATATATATATATATATATAGGGCTAGTTTCATAAATGACATTTAACCCTAAAATAATAGAATATATAGCACAAAGATAAAATAATTGCAGATATAGCACAAAAATTGGTAAAAAGACTAAAATGCCCACACCTAGCCACCATTTTGCACGCTTCTTCCTGATTTTCTCAAATTGAAAGCTCACATTGATAGCAGCTATCGTGATAACCATTGATAGCTGCTATCAGTTGCTATCACTAATAACTGTTATTAGTGTTAGCTTTCAATTTGAAAAATGTGCTATTAGTTACTATTAGGGATAGCTTTCAATTTGAGAAATATTAAGTTCGTTGTCACTAATACATGAATATCACTGATATTTACCTAATTTTTATCACCGATATCATCAATAATTAATATACTGATGTTGGCTTTTTGGCCCTTAATATCAAATTAATTAATTTTAATTGATTGATTGACTAGTGTTTTAATGATAAAAACCTGATTTTATTTATTAACCATTTGAGTGTTTTGAAGTATCTATTGTGTGGAGTTTAGAACAACGGTTTCAATGCAATTTGAATCACTCAAATCGGAGTCCAAACGAAGAAGATATGGTCAAAACAAGCTTCATGGGAAAATCCGAAGCTGATGATGTGGCAAATTTTTTTTTAATCAAAGTGGACTAATTGAAAGGTGCCACTTGAAGCAATGGAGAAGTGACAATTGGTGGATTTTTTATTTTTGGATTGATGTTAAAAAGAAAATGATTTTTAAAAAAATGAATTTAATACTATTATACATGTTTGTGTCTAACGGCTAGTTGCTTTTTTAAAAAAAAAGATTAATTTAATATTATTATATGCTTGTGTCTAACGCTAGTTGAGTTTAAATCTCCACCATTCAATTTTCTTTTACAAAGATCTAATGGTCCAAATTAATTTGGTTTTCACCCACTTTCATTTCTTTTTAAATACTTCATCTTCTCCAAAAAGTTTTTCCAACTTTTACAATTTTACAATCCTCAAAAATTGAAAAAGGTCACCATTGTTGCTCTCTCTCCAAGCTTTCAAATTTCTTTCTTTTCATCTTATTCTAGAGAGATACTTTCATTGTATTGTGAGGATTGAGTATTGTGAGTTCAAATTTGTACATCTACTCTTTTTAGAGTGTTTTAGTGTGTGATTTAAAACTTCAAGAATATTGTAACGGTTGGATCCTAACTCGTGGAAAGGATCGGGTTTGCTCTTGAACCCAAAAAAAAAAGGAGCAAGGTAGCGGTTCGACTCTCATCCGTGAAAAGAGTCAAAGGAGATTTTTTAATCGAAATCCCAAGAGGCGCTTGGGAAAGTGGATGTAGGTCGAGTTTGACGGAACCACTATAAAAATCACGGCGTCTTCTTCTCCAACTCTTTCTCAATTTATTTTGCATTCAATTTTTAGTAGCATGTTATAGATTACTATCCGTCTTTGTTGAGATTGATTAAATCTTGTGTTTCATATATTTTTTATCAATCTTGATATTTAGCATCAATTAAGGTTTTTATTAATTTAATTCAAAAATTAATTCAATTAGTTTAATTTGAGCATATTTATCACACCCCTTCCCTGGTTACCTACTGAACCTGAAAGGAGATGTGAGGACAATGAACATCACCCCTCTTGTGACGCATATTGTCCCATCTTTCATAACTTTCTGTATTAACAATCCATACAAATTCAATCATAGAATCCAGCCATACTAACACATGATCATAATATAAACAATCCATCCTGAACAACTTACACTTTTACAACATACTCTTTCACAACACACTTGTATACAACTAAATCTACATGCCACCAGTGTTAAGTTATTTACACGTACAACAACAAAGAAATAAATTATTTCTGGGAACTCGAAGCTTAAGCAGGGCGAGCTGGAGTAGGCTAAGCACCGGGAATGTCCTTGCTACCTGGGAGGAAAAGAAAACATTGAAAACATGAGCTAATAGCCCAATGAGTGACTAGTTTTAACAAACTGTTTTTAGTTCGGAAATTATCAGGATAAAAACTAAGTTCAACGTCATGTATAAAACATGGAATCAATTCATATTCATTGGATAGAACATGCTTAAATGCCCTTATCAAATCATACATGATTTTTCAGCAGATCATAAAGAAATCAGTTTAGTTACAATACTTCTCCTTAGTTGAGGCGGAGCAAAACTCAACACCCCAACGTTGAAAACAATAAGGCTTGATGTAGAGCAAAACTCAACACACCAGCATATAACCTCTATGTGCACATAGGAAGATGGCGGGTTGCCCAAGTACCTTCTTTATGTCCCTCAGTACTGGGTCCCGGGGAAACTCACGTGCCTTCTCAAGTCCCTCAGCAATGAGCCTCCTCTAAAACATTTTCCTTTAAGGAAATCAACACTTTATACAAACAAATCATATGCAAACTTTTCGTAAGAAAACAAGGGAACTCTTAAATCAATAACATTTCATAAACATACTTTTCAATACCTTTTAAGAAACATAAAGTATGCTTTGTAAATCGATTGATCACAAAATCGTATTCAATTGGAAACTAACATATACAACAAAATTGTTTTAAAGTAAGAAAAGTGTCACTCACAACTCTTTCTAGGCCTTGAGTGGATTATACGCCTTCCCTATCTCCTCTTGGCCTGAAATACACATATTTCCTTATTATTTTCCTTTTCCATTCACTTTAACATAAACAACAACTAAACATATGCACAATGTCTATAATTTCATCATGCAGCTAGGCTTCCACTGGTTCATTCTCAAGCTTTAAACACTAATGCTTGCTACAAGGCTGCTCCTTAACCTTTTTGTTATAACTTCATTTCAAGGAGAATTTGTGTGCAACGCAAACTCTCTGCAACACAACTGTTTCTAGCTTACTTTCCTCCTTAACAAAGCTGACTGCTGCAGCTTCGGTTCTTCTGATTCATCCCTGCTAAAAACACATTTTCAGCCCAAACTAAGATTTCTTCCCTTCTACAAACTTGTAAAGAATTGGGTTTCACAGATTACCTCAAAATGTCAAGGCTTAACTCCCCTTCGTTCTCCAGTTATTCCAAAATCACTCCGCGTTGCTCCAGATTGCACAACAATTCTATGACCGTTGCTTTTACCTAAAAATTCACATAATTAACTTCAATTCCAACTTTACCATCCTTCACAAGAATTGTTAATAATTATGTTAACTTAGTGACCTTAAAATTTCAGCCCTAGACTCGATCTCCTCAATTCGTTCTACTCCAAACATCAAACACTGTCCAGTCTGTGCGACCACAAACAACCTTCTGTTCCAACTTTGATTTCAACACCAAAGCGAGTAGAATTCCGCCCAAAATCCACCAGAACACCTTCTTCTACCTTCCCTTGTTGTTCGTCTGAAAAATGGAACCGACTTAAGCTGTTGAAAGTGTCTAAAAATGATTAAACATTTAATTAATTTACCTATATATATTGCCGACTTAACCCTCAAAAGCACCTATATACATGCTGCCGACTTAACCCTCACCAGCAAGCTGGCGCGTGGGGTTCTCACTTCAACGCAAGGCACCCAAATTTTTCTCTTACTTTAACACAAAACACCCATGACGCAACATCTTCCAACGCCTTTAGCAATTATCCACACCCAACGCATGGCGCCCTCAACGCCTCCTACCTTTGACGCATACAACTCAATCATCCCCACTCAACGCATGGCGCTCTCAACACCTCCTACCTTCAATGCTTACAACGACCAACTACACCACTGTCTTCCCCGCATAGGGACCACTGTCTTCGACGCATAGGGACCATAACGATGACAACCTTACCAACAGATGGTACACCAAGTACGTTTCTTCCACCGCCAATGATCAACTTCTCTTTCAACGCGGGTGACTACTTCAGCTCACTACAGCGTTCGTGATTCCTCCTTCAACGCATGGCCACTCAAAAGAAAATTGATAACTCTTCTCTCCATCAACGCATAGTCTTAGCCAACACTTAGCCAAAATTGTGCTCTTTCACCCTCGGCTACTTTTCCTCTAACAATGCATAGCCACAATTTCTCTTGCCTCCTCCCAACACTTAGTATTATAAGTCAGTGCTTACAATATTTAGGAATAAGTTTAATTAAACCCTATTCACCCCCCCCCTCTAGGGTTGCCATAGCGGTCCAACAATTGATATCAGAGCAAGGTTGCTCATCTTGAAATTTTATTTTCTTGATAAACTTTATTGTTAGAGCATTATGGCAAACCTCGTGGCAAGTGGAATTATTGAAGGTAAATCTACTTCTAGACCTCCTTTCTTTGATGGTTCAAATTATGCATATTGGAAAGCTAAAATGAAAATCTATTTGCAATCTATTGACTATAATTTGTGGCTAATTGTTACTAAAGGTCCATATATTCCCATGAAAAAGGTTGATAATGTTGAGAAGCCTAAATTAGAAGAAGAGTATGATGAAAATGAAATGAAAAAGTGTTCTTTAAATGCTAAGGCTATAAATTGCATGTATTGTGCTTTGAGCAAAGATGAATTTAATAGAATATCTATGTGTTCTTCCGCTCAAGAAATTTGGAATAGTCTTGAAATTACTCATGAAGGAACAAATCAAGTTAAAGAGTCTAAAATTAGCATGCTTGTTCATAATTATGAATTGTTTAAGATGGATGCTAATGAGTCTATAGCGGATATGTTTACTAGATTTACTAACATCATAAATGTTTTGAAGGGCCTTGGTAAAGTCTATACAACTTCCGATAATGTTAGAAAAATTATGAGGTCTCTACCTAAAACTTGGGAAGCAAAGGTGACAGCGATCCAAGAAGCAAAGGATCTCACTAAACTTCCATTGGAGGAACTCATTGGTTCACTCATGACCCATGAGATCACTATGAAGGAGCACTTGGAGGATGAGTCCAAAAAAGAAGAGTATTGCATTAAAGACTAACTCCTTTGAAGTTTACTCTGAAGATGAGGATGCCCTTGATGAAGATGACATTGCCTATTTTTCACATAAGTACAAAAATTTCATTAAGAGGAAGAAGCAATTCAAGAAACACCTATCAACCCAAAGAGAGTCAAAAGGTGAGAAGAGCAAAAAGGATGAGGTGATTTGTTATGAATGCAAAAGGTCGGGTCATATAAGAACGGATTGTCCTCTCCTCAAATCATCTAAGAAATCAAAGAAGGCAATGAAGGCTACTTGGGATGATAGTAGTGAAAGTGAAAGTGGGAGTGATGTTGAAGAAGTGGCACGCATTTGCCTCATGGCTCATAGTGACAAAGATGATGTACTTGATGATGAGGTAAATCTAGAACCCCCTTCTTATGATGAATTGTTTGAAACTTTTGAGAGTATGCAAAATGATTTAGAAAAACTAAGCTCTAAATATGTTGTGTTTTAAAAAAAAATACAATGCATTGTCTAGTGAAACAAGTCTTTACTTGACAAAATTGCTTGTTTTAAAAATAATAAGCATGTTGTGCAAATTGATGAAATGAAGGTTTCTTGTGATAAGCATGCTTGTGTTTGTGATGAGAAAAATGCTTTGCTTGATAAAGTTAGATTTCTTGAGCATGAGAGTTGTGAGAAAGATAATTTGATTAAATTGCTTAAGGAAAAAGAATTAAATGCTTTACAAGAACTTGATAAAGCTAAAGAGTCCATTAAAACGTTGACAATAGGTGCTCAAAAGTTGGACAAAATAATTGAAGTAGGCAAGCCTTATGGTGATAAGAGAGGTTTAGGCTATATTGATGAATGCTCTACTCCAAGTTCTCAAACTATATTTGTTAAAGCATCTTCTATTGTGCCTAATATGCCTAATGTTGTGTCTAATAATGCTAAATCTAGTTTTGTGCCTATATGTCATAATTGTGGTGTTGAAGGTCATATTAGACCTAAGTGCTTTAAATTGAAGTATGCTCATAATACTTCTTCAAGAAGAAATTTTTCTCAAAGAGCAAAGTTCTACAATGCTCCAAGAGAGAATTTCTCCAAGAAAAGTAAATGCACAAATTTGTCTTGAAAGATAGATCCTTGCATAATCTTGTTTATTTTTCTTGTGGCAAGTATGGACATAAAGCTTATTCTTGTTACTTGTCTAGATCCAATGCTTTTAATGCAAATGCAAAAATGAAATGGATCCCAAAGTTTGTAAATGCTAACACTCTTGGACCCAAACAAGTATGGGTACCAAAGAATCATACTTGAAATTTTTGTATGTAGGTTTGTTTGAAAGCCTCTAAGAAAAATAGATGGTACTTGGATAGTGGTTGCTCAAGGCACATGACCGGAGACTGATCCAAGTTTATTTCTTTCTCTAGAAAGGATGGAGGCATGGTAACCTTTGGTGACAACAAGAAAGGTAAAATAATTGGTAAGGGTGATATAGGTAATGAGTGTCACATCCTACATTGAAAAAACCGATGCGTTGAAGAGTCTGAAGAAAAGAAATAAAAGACCATGTTGGACGCATGGTCAAGACTAAGGTAACGCATGGTAAAGGTGGACGCATAGGAAGTAACTCGAGAACTTGAAGGGAAAGAAGTGGAACGCATAGGAGGTAATTATGAAGAAAATGAAAGCATTGGCGATGGTAAGATGCATAAGCAAGAAAGGAATAAAGTTATGTCGTGAAGTGTTGGAAGAGATCTAAGTCTCGAAAAGGAAGAATACTGGAGCAAACTGAGTAACGCATAGACTTCTATCGTAGGATATTCTCAAGTGTTGGAAAGTAGAAGGTTGAGAAGTAAACTTAAAGACTGGAGCAGGTGGTGGACGCATACTAATCTATCTTAAGAGAAATAGTTTTAAGTGCAAGGAAAAGGTTAAATGAATAACCTTGGGAATTAACTCAAGGACGCATAGAGGGATAATCAAAGAATATTCAAGGAAAGAAAGATGGTCATGGACGCAGGATGAAGTAAAGGTAAACTCAAGAGGACAAACGCATAGAGGAAGAACTTGAGTTGGATTTGGTTGTCAAGGGTGAACTGCATTGTCAGAAGTGTGATTGTACAAGAGAAGGATTTGTAGTTAAGAGTGGACATAAGGAAGGAGAATTGGACACATGATAGTATGCGATTAAGGCAGACGCATGGTATTATGCAGTAAGGTACAAACGCATAGTAGTGCGCGTTTGAGTCATTGACGCCTAGTAGTACGCAGTGGAGAAATGGGTTCAAAGGTAGTATGGCAAAGAGTAAGGAAAGAAAGTAATGAAGCTAAAACCTTGAAGGGAAATTCAATGAACGCCTAGGGGCATTATGTAAGCACTAGCTTATAATACTAAGTGTTGGGAGGAGGCAAGTGAAATTGTGGCTATGCGTTGAAGGTGAAATCACAAAGGGTTGTTGTGAGCTGAAGCAGTCACCGCGTTGGAGGAGAAGTTAATCGTTGGCGGGGAAGTAACGTACTTGGCTTACCATGCGTTGGTAAGGTTGCCATGCGTTATGGTCCCTATGCATTGAAGACAGAGTAGTTCCTATGCATCGAAGACAAAGTGGTGCAGTTGGTCGTTGTAAGCGTTGAAGGTAGGAGGCGTTGAGGGCGCCATGCTTTGAGTGTGGATAATTGCTGAAGGCGTTAGAGTAGGTTGCGTTATGGGTGTTTTGCGTTGAAATAAGAATGAGAAACCTGCGCGCCAGCCTGCTTTTGAGGGTTAAGTCGGCAGTATATATATAGGTAAGTGAATTAAATGTTTAATCATTTTTAGACACTTCGAGAACTTAAGTCGGTTCCATTTTTCAGACAAACTACAAGAGGAGGTAGAAAAGGGTGTTCTTGTGGATTTTGGACGGAAGTCTACTCGCTTTGGTGTTGAAATCTTAGCTAGAACAGAACATTGTTTGTGGACGCACAGACTAGCTAGTGTCTGATGTTTGGAGTAGAATGAATTGAGGAGATCGAGTCTAGGGCTGAAACTTTAAGGTCAGTAAGTTAACAAAATTTTTAACAATTCTTGTGAAGGATGATAAAGCTGGAATTGAAGTTAAATATGTGAAATTTTAGGTAAAAGCAACGGTTATAGAATTTCTGTGCATTCTAGAGCAATGCAGAGTAATTTTGGAATAGCTGGAGAACAAAGGAGGGTTAAGCCTTGAAAGTTTGAGGTAATCTGAGAAATTCAATTTTCTACAAGTTTGTAGAAGGGAAGAAGTTCTAAATCTGTCTGGAAATATGACTTTTAACAGATAGGAGAAGAACAAAAAGGAAAGGAGAAGATCTTTGCTGTCGGGTATCGCTGAGTACATAAAGTAAAGGTAGCGAGACGAGTGTCGCTGGGACGCAAGGGGCTTTCCGTCTCACAAAATTCACTGGATATCGCTATGTATCGCTCCTCAGGTAAATCACGCTAGTCTCGCTTATCCTGGTATCGCTAGTATCGTGTCCTGTTGGATAGTTTCGCTAGTAATCTCGCTGGGAATGTGGGATTTTCGTTAGCAATCTCGCTTATTATGTTTACCTTGGGAAAAAGGGAGGCTCGGTGATGAATGGTGATGAATCACGATTTGAGTTTAATTATGCATAATTAACGACCCTGTAAAGGAAAGCGTAACGTGAGGAATGTGTATTTACAGGCCAAGAAGAGCTCGGAGAGGCATATAATCCGCTCAGGGCCTAAGGATAAGTAGTGAGTGACACCTTTCTTTTTTTAGAAACGATTTTATTGAAACTGTTTAGTTCGGTTTTTTTTTCTGATTAAATATGGCACTGTGATGAAATTTTTTGAAAAGCATGATGTTTGATTTTATTGTTCACAAGGCATGTTATATGTTTCTGTAAAGTATCGGAAAGCATGTTTATGAAATGTTATTGATTAAAGATCTATCTGATTTTCTATGAAAAGATTTTCATATGAACTATCTAAATATTTTAAAGGAGGCTCAGTGTTGAAGGACATGAGAAGGCAAGTGAGTTTTCCCGGGACCTAGTACTGAAGGACAAAGAGAAGGTACTTGGGCAACCCGCCATGTTTCTATGTGCACATAGAGGTTGATATTGCTGGTGCGTTGAGTTTTGCTCTGCATCGAGCCAGAGTTAATTTCGACGTTGGGTGTGTTGAGTCTTGCTCCACCCCAACTAAGGTTATTTTCGACGTTGAGAGCGTTGAGTCTTGCTTCGCCTCAACTAAGGGTAAAGATTGAGAAACCAAATGGGTTTTCTGCCTAATAATTCTAGAACGATTCTATACGATTTGGAACAGATTTTATGAGATTTGATAGAGTTATCGGAAAATATGTTTCTGCTGAATTATTATGTTAAATCCTTGTTTAATGTGTACAAATGTAACATGCCTGTTTTCAAACAAAAGTTCGTTTTACAAAACTAGTCACTCATGGGGCTTTAGCTCACGCTTTCCCATATTTTTTTCTAATTTTTTAGGTAACGAGCGAGTTTGGGATGCTTTGCCTATGCAAGAACCTCGCCTGGGCTGTCTTTGGTGATAGTGGTTGGACAGTGAACCTTATAGAGGAGTCAAGGTTGCTGCCTTCACATCTCTTTTCGGGTTAGGGAGGATAACCCAGGAGGGGGTGTGACAATGAGTCTTCTATTTTTATTGAAAATGTGCTTTTAGTTGATAGTTTAAAGCATGATTTACTTAGTATTAGTCAATTATGTGATAAAGGATTTAGAATTGTTTTTGATAAAAAGAATTGTATCATTGAAAATGCTAGTGATAGAAAAATCTTGTTCGTTGGAAATAGAGATGGAAATGTATACACTATTGATTTGAATGATTTCCCTATTAGTGACAAATGTCTTTCGGCTTTGCATGATGATTCTTGGTTATGGCATAGAAGATTAGGACATGCTAGCATGCACTTAATTTCAAATATTTCCAAGAATTCTTTAGTTAGAGGTCTTCCCAAATTTAAATTTGAAAAGGATAAAGTTTGTGATGCTTGTTAAATGGGTAAGCAAACTAAGTCATCTTTCAGGTCTAAAAGTGTGATCTCTACTACTAGACCCCTACAACTATTACACATGGACTTATTTGGTCCTTCTAGAATTGCTAGCTTCAGAGGGAACTATTATGCATTCGTGATAGTTGATGATTTTTCAAGATTTACTTGGGTTTTGATGATAAAACATAAGGATGATGCTTTGAAAAGTTTTATTAGTTTTGCAAAAAGAGTTCAAAATGAAAAAGGATTTTTTATTTCTAAAATTAGAAGTGATCATGGAGGAGAATTTGATAATGATGCTTTTAAAACTTATTGTGAATAAAATTGGTTTTCTCATAATTTTTCCTCTCCAAGAACTCCTCAACAAAATGGTGTGGTTGAAAGGAAAAATCGTACTTTGCAAGAATTTGCTAGGTCAATGTTGCATGAGTATGGTTTACCTAAATATTTTTGGGCGGAAGCCGTTAACACCGCTTGTTATGTTTTAAATAGAGTTTTAATTAGACCATCTTTAGATAAAACTCCTTATGAGCTTCGGCATGACAAAATTCCAAATATTGGGTATTTCAAAGTTTTCGGTTGTAAATGTTTTATTTTGAACAATAAAGAAAAATTTGGAAAATTTGATTCTAAGACGAATGTTGGTATCTTCCTTGGATATTCCTCTACTAGTAAAGCTTATAGAGTTTTTAATAAGAGAACTTTAGTTATTGAGGAATCTATGCATGTTGTGTTTGATGAATCTTGTAATATTGTTTCTAATGAGTCTATTTACAGTGATGATTTAGAAAAAGATTTTGAAGATTTACTTGTAAGTGAAAAAGGCAAAGAAATTGTTCCAAGTATGGAAGAAGTGAGCATCAATGAAAAGAGGGAAGATGGTTCTTCATCTATGCCCAAAGAATGGAGATATGCTCCATCCCATCCCAAGGATTTGATTCTTGGTGATCCCAAACAAGGTGTTAAAACTCGTTCTCCTCTCAATTTATTTAGTAATCTTGCTTTTGTTTCTCAAGTTGAACCTAAAAGTTTTAAGGATGTCGAATGTGATGTGTTTTGGATTTTAGCTATGCAAGAAGAATTAAATCAATTTGAAAGGAACAATGTTTGGAAATTAGTCCCTAGGCCTTCTCATGCTTCTATAATTGGGACTAAATTGGTTTTTAGAAACAAGATGGATGAACATGGAAATATCATTAGAAATAAAGCTAGACTTGTAGCTCAAGGTTATTGTCAAGAAGAAGGTATAGATTATGAAGAAACTTTTGCACCGGTTGCTAGATTAGAAACTATTAAAATGTTGCTTGCTTTTGCCTCTTATAAGAATTTCATTTTGTATAAAATGGATGTGAAAAGTGCATTTTTAAATGGTTATATTTTCGAGGAAGTTTATGTAGAACAACCTCCAGGCTTTGAAAATTTTTAATTGCCTAGTCATGTTTATAAGTTGAAAAAGGCTTTTTATGGCTTAAAACAAGCTCCAAGAGCTTGGTATGATAGGCTTAGTAATTTTCTACTTAAGAATGACTTTAAAATAGGAAAAATTGATACTACTCTCTTTATTAAGGTTAAAGAAAATGATATGCTTATAGTGCAAATATATGTGGATGATATTATTTTTGGTTCTACTAATCAAACTTTGTGTGAAGAATTTTTTAAGTGCATGCATAGTGAGTTTGAGATGAGTATGATGGGAGAACTTAGTTTCTTCCTTGGGCTCCAAATCAAACAACTCAATGATGGCATCTTCATAAGTCAAGAAAAATACACAAGAGATTTGCTCAAGATATTCAAATTCAATGAAGGTAAAATTGCAAAAACTCCTATGAGTACTACCACTAAGCTTGACAAAGATGAAAAAGGTAAATGTGTGGACATAAAGATTTATCGAGGTATGATTGGATCTTTACTTTATTTGACCGCTAGTAGACCCGATATTATGTTTAGTGTATGTCTTTGTGCTAGATTTCAATCTTGTCCTAAGGAATCACATTTGCATGCCGTTAAAATAATATTTAAATATTTGCTTGGAACTATTTATGTAGGCTTGTGGTATCCTAGAAATGTTGAGTTTAATTTGGTAGGTTATTCCGATGCGGATTTTGCCGGTAGCTTACTTGACCGTAAGAGTACTAGTGGGACTTGCCAATTTCTTGGTAGTTCCTTAGTATCTTGGTTTAGTAAAAAGAAAAATTCGGTTGCTTTATCCACTATCGAAGCGGAATATATTGCGGTTGCTAGTTGTTGTGCACAAATTCTTTAGATGAAACAAACTCTTTGTGATTTTGGATTAACATTTGATAGTGTGCCCATATTTTGTGACAATACTAGTGCTATTAATTTGACTAAAAATCCTATACATCATTCTAGGACTAAGCATATTGATATTAGACATCATTTTATTAGAGAACATGTGCAAAATGGTCATATTACTCTTGAATTTGTGAGTTCTAATAATCAATTAGCGGATATTTTTACCAAGCCTTTGAATGAAGAAAGTTTTTGCAAAAATAGGCTTGAACTTGGTATCATTCGTTGTGATGCATCTTGATTTCCTATCTTACTATATATTATTATAGAATTCATATTTTTAGGGGGAGCTTTTCACTTAATTTATATATGAATTTCATGTTAAAATGAAATTGATTCCTACATATTGGTTTATTGTTGTGTGTCCCTCTTATGTATATAGTTTACCCTCTTTGGGGGAGTTATGCATATTGTTTATCATTTTAGGGGGAGTAATTATCTTTGAAATAAATTTTAATTTAAAAATTTAATTGATATTTCTACCCTCAAGTTGATATGTGTTAAATGTCTTTTTGTCCCTTATTAAGAGGGAGTATTCAATTGATTTTAAAAGGGGGAGAAATCTGTGAATTTAGTTTTTATCTTAAGCTTGTTTGATACTCTGTAATGCCTCTTAAATTTAGAATGTTGTTTGTTGTATTTCTTTTAGAGGACATGTTGATAGGAGAAGATTTGCAAAATTTTGTGTTCATGTTTTTAAGGAAAACTTTCATGTCATTGCTTATTTTTCTTAATTGCTATTTTTAATTGATTCCAAAAGGGGGAGAGGTAATAAGAAAAATGAAAGTATGTTAGAATTGAATATCTTTGTTGCTATTGAATTGTGAACTGTTGTTATTGAAATATATCATTTGTTTACAAGTGAATTAAAATTATGTATGTGTGTTGATTGCAATTTAAATTCATATTTTATATCGCACAACACTTTGGGTTTCATTTTACTTGAGTTGTTTGTCATCATCAAAATGGGGAGATCTTTGGCTTTTCGGCCCTTAATCTCAAATTAATTAATTTTAATTGATTGATTAATTAGTGTTTTGATGATAAAAAAACCTAATTTTATTTATTAACCATTTGAGTGTTTTGAAGTGTCTATTGTGTGGAGTTTAGAACAACGGTTCCAATGCAATTTGAATCACTCAAATCGGAGTTAAAACGAAGAAGATATGGCCAAAACAAGCTTCATGGGAAAATCCGAAGCTGATGACGTGGCAAATTTTTTTTAATCAAAGTGAACTAATTGAAAAGTGCCACTTGGAGCAATGGAGAAGTGACAATTGGTGGATTTTTTATTTTTGGATTCGTTAAAAAGAAAATGATTTTAAAAAAATGAATTTAAAAAGAAGATGAATTTAATACTATTATACATGTTTGTGTCTAACGGCTAGTTGCTTTTTTAAAAAAAAGATTAATTTAATATTATTATATGCTTGTGTCTAATGCTAGTTGAGTTTAAATCTCCACCATTCAATTTTCTTTTACAAAGATCTAATGGTCCAAATTAATTTGGTTTTCACCCACTTTCATTTCTTTTTAAATACTTCATCTTCTCCAAAAAGTTTTTCCAACTTTTACAATTTTACAATCCTCAAAAATTGAAAAAGGTCACCATTGTTGCTCTCTCTCCAAGCTTTCAAATTTCTTTCTTTTCATCTTATTCTAGAGAGATACTTTCATTGTATTGTGAGGATTGAGTATTGTGAGTTCAAATTTGTACATGTACTCTTTTTAGAGAGTTTTAGTGTGTGATTTAAAACTTCAATAATATTGTAACGGTTGGATCCTAACCCGTGGAAAGGATCGGGTTTGCTCTTGAACCCAAAAAAAAAAAAGGAGCAAGGTAGCGGTTTGACTCTCATCCGTGAAAAGAGTCAAAGGAGATTTTTTAATCGGAATCCCAAGAGGCGCTTGGGAAAGTGGATGTAGGTCGTGTTTGACGGTACCACTATAAAAATCACGGTGTCTTCTTCTCCAACTCTTTCTCAATTTATTTTGCATTCAATTTTTAGTAGCATGTTATAGATTACTATCCTTCTTGGTTGAGATTGATTGAATCTTGTGTTTCATATATTTTTTATCAATCTTGATATTTAGCATCAATTAAGGTTTTTATTAATTTAATTTCAAAAATTAACTCAATTAGTTTAATTTGAGCATATTTAGGAATAAGTTTAATTAAACCCTATTCACCCTCCTCTAGGGTTGCCATACCGGTCCAACAACTTATACACAGTTATCATTGATATATGAATATCACTAATATATATATCAGATCACTGTTATCATTAATAATTGGTATTACCAATACGCAAATATCACTGATATCTACTTAAGTTATATCACTAATATCTTTAATATCATTGATATTTACCTAAGTCATACCACTGATATCTACTTAAGGTATATCACTTAAATCACTAATATTTTGACACCAAGGTTATTAATGATATCACGGATATTACTGATATACGAATATCACTGATATATCTACCTAAGTTATATCACTGATACATGGATATCATTGATATCTACCCAAGTTATATCACTAATATCATTGATAATTTACGAATACACGGATATCACTGATATCTACCTAAGTCAAATCACTAATATGTGGATATCATTGATATTTACCTAAGTTATATCACTAATTTCATCAATTTTAAACACTAGAATTGCCAAATTCATATTTTCACATTTAAAAAGAATTTAGTATATCAGTGACTATCACCAATAGATTTATATTATTATGTCATAATAATAGAAGTCTATCGCTGATAGCTACTAATAGATTTTATAAATTTTAGACTTTTAGTTTGATCTTAAGTATTTACTAATAAATTATTATACATTAGTTGATATAAGTCTATAAGTAATATACTTTTATCACTGATTAAGTAATCTGTCAATGATAGAAGCATATCACTGATAGACTATGACTTAGTCTATCAGTGATATCATAGGCTATCAATGATAATAGTTTATTACTAGTAGACTTCATACATTTAAAGTCCTACTTAAAGCAATTATGGGTCTGTTTGATAATGTTCTCATTTCTCTTTTTTTTTTTAAAAACAAACTTGTTTGATAAGAACTATTTTGTTTCTTATTTCTAAAAATATGTGCAAATTCGATAACTAAAAAAGTAGTTTCTTTCAAATTTGTGTTCATTTGTTATTTATATTTAACATTTTGTTTTAAAAATAAAATTTGACAATTGGCTCACCGTTGTTAAGGTGCTTGTGAAAATGATTGTGCATTCTCTTAAATCTCAGGTTTGAGACTCATACTCGTCTGATTTTTTTTTTTTTTTTTTAAATAAGAATTACACTTTAAGTAAAAAAGAAGGGGTGAGAGGGAGAGAGAGCTCCCAAGAGATGGGAAAATGGGAGATGAAGGGAAAACTTGGGATTTTAAAACAATTTAAAGTTGATCGGTCAATATTTGTCATATTTGTAAATATTTTAAAAATGTGCTTTATTTTTAGATTGTTTCCCTAATTGTGCTATCTACTATAATTTCTTATACAATATACACACACTAGTTTAACACGTGCCTTGCACGTGACATTTCCATTTTATTTTATTGGATTAATTATATTTTTATTTTATTTTAACATAAAATAGTAGATTGGTTATACTATATAATAATATAATACAATGTATAAAGTAATGTGTTTTTTTTTTCTCAGACAATACAACTTCGCAATGCGTATAAAATACATAGGATAACTTTTTATATAGTGTTAAGAGTGAAGATGGTTAGAAAAACTCTTAGATCTCTAGAACTCTCGACATTTCATAATAAATAATAAATTAATTTGAAGACATAAATTTTAGAATTAGATTATTAAAAAATTAAGAAACCTTTGAAATTCAAGTTTAATATTAAGAGTTTATTTGATTAGGTTGAGTGACAATGAAAAATTAATATGTGAAATAAAAATATCTGAATGAGAGGGAGAGAGAACTTGGAATTGAGAGAGATACAAAAATAGTTGAGAATAGAGATAGGTTGAGAGAAGAAATAGTGGAATGGAATAAATGGGATGAAGAAACTACCGATTAAGAGAGAGATATACTAATTAAATGAGGGTGTGATGAATGATAAATTAAGTATTTATAAAATGATCATAGTTAAGAATTTAAAAAAATATATACTTTAATTTTTTTTCTCATTCTTTCATACGTTGTGGTTGAGAGAAGGGAGGGATGAGAGGGTCTTCGAGAGATAGAAGGGAGTTATTCTGAATTTTAACGTATTTTAAATGCATTTTAATTTAGATAATAATAGATAGAGAATTGAGGAAGAGAGTAGTGTGTGGATTATATGTTAACGGAGAAGAAAAGAGGGGGAGAGAGAGAACATTTGTTGTAAGTGATTCTAATAATCTTGGTTTCTATACTAAAAAATGAAATGGTAAAGTACACACAAGAACATCTATAAGAAAAATATAGGTGAGACAACAAATAGAAAGAAGAAAAAAAAAATAGATTAATAAATTACCTCAAATGTTATAAGTATATGAATCTTGCATTTATCTTCCTTACATCTCTACAAAAAGAAATATAAGGGGAAAAAATACGCAAAATCATAGGAAAAAAAAAAAAAAGATAAGATAGAACAAAAAGTAAAAATTAAAGGAGAGAATGATGTGATTTTTTTTCACCTCTTGGCTTTTTGTTGTGACTTTGTGAGTATGAATGAAAGAAAACAATGATATATTTATATATAAAAAAAAGAGATGAGGATGAATTTGAAGAGTTAAGAGAAATAGTGAATATTTAACGAGAGATATGGAAAATATGAATAGGTGTGAGAGATGGAAGATTAAAGGAGAGGAATGTGAATAGATAAATGAGAGAGAAAGAAAAGCAATGAAAGGATTAAACAGAGAGAGAGAAGTTGCAATTGTGGTGGGAGGCATTTCAAGAGGGAGGGGAGGGGTATTGGAAGGAGAGAGAGTAATTAGTGTTTTATTTTTTAGGGTCAATTTAGCCATTATAAAAATATATGACAGCAAAATTGTCGAAAAGAAAGTTTCTTTCTCATTTTCACTTTTATATACATTATAGATTATAGATATATAAGTTAATTATGTTGGGTTTTATGTCCTAATGTCACACCCCCTCTCGGATTATCTTCCATAACTCAAAAGAAGATGTGAAGACAGCAACCTTGACTCCTCTGTAAGGTTCACTGCCCAACCTCACCATTGCTTACTCTTGACAAACCTCGACTTCGATCGGCAACGGGAACTGTCATGCTACCTGAAAATGGAAAACATATGAAAGCATGAGCTAACAGCTCAGTGAGTAACAGTTTCTGAAAAACATTATACTTTAGCTGTGAAACTGATTTATCTCGTATAAAAGATTTCACTGAAAATTAGTTTATAACATGGTCACTTCTTGGTTATATCATGTAAATATATCTACTTGGAATAAATAATATAATTCTCATTCATTTCAATTCCTTTTTCCTTAGTTGAGGCAGAGCAGTGCTCTACGCTCCTCAACATCGATTACCCTTATCTGTGTGGAGCATCTCAACGCATAAGCGTCATATATATCTATTCATTCGTCTATGTGCATAAGCCTACTATTGCTCGGGCTGCCCATATGCCTTCCTTCTATCCTTGAGCATTGGGTCCCATTCTATTTTCCGGTTACCCATTTGCCTTCATCTAGTCCTTGAGCAATGGGTACCCTTCGTAACTCGGGCTGCCCTCAATGCCTTCTACGAGTCCTTGAGCATTGGGGTCCCTTTTCCAAGCTTATAAAACACTATACATATTTTGGAAACATTGTATTAACAGCACATAACTTAACCGTTTCTCAAGTTACAAGTAAAACGCATACATTATGTTACTGAACGCGTGCTCTTATCTTCTATAAACAACATATTCATGTGTTCTTTATATAACAACGCATGCTCTATTTCATTTGAAACCATGTAATCATATTCATTAAGAACTCATTTATTTTTATAAAACGCAGGTGTTATTCACCTCTACTTGCCAAAGAATACCTCTTCCTTTCCTCTATTTCCTCTTCCTGAGTTTTTTGGACGCAGCGTTCAAATCTCAGAAACGCAAAGCTCCACATCCTCTCATCATGGACGCATCTTCTAGCTTTGGACGCCGCGTTCACCTTCTTTCTTGGCCGCATCCTCCTACCACAGACGTCTTTACCTTCTTCTCTTTTTCTCTCCAGAATTCTTCTTTGAGAGTCATCAGTCGCTCCTTTTCCCTCAAAGTTCTATTTATAGGGAGCTGGCCATCCAACTCCTTCTCTCCTTTTTCCACTTGTTTGCCACATGCCACGCTGCATGCTTAATTAACCATGCATTAAACCAAGTGTCACCTTGCATGAAACACTTGACATGCCTTCAACACCTCCTACTAATAAGGTGTCAACTCTATACAAAGCCACCTGGCCTTTATAAGCTGATCTTATGCGTCCAACATTCCCAATGAACAACTTCTATTCAATACAATGCCCTCATGCGTTAGTTGAATTTCCCTTAAGCTTTGAGCTTCACTGCTCACTTTTCTAACTCTCAGCCAACTATACTACTGTCTTTGACGCATAGAGATAATTTTGTCTTCAACGCATAGGGACCTTAACACATAACAACCTTGCCAACGCATGGTAAACCAAGTACAATCATTTCCCCCCGCCAACATGACGACTGCTTCAGCTCACAACACCATTTATATTTTCACCTTTAGCGCATAACCGCATTATTACAAACCAGTACTTACATATGCCACTAGGCTTCAATGACAAATGTGCAATACTATGCGTTTATACCTCATCGCATCATACCATGCGTCCAACTCTCATATTCATAACGAGTAAATCCTTCTCCATTTCTTCCTCTATGCGTTTCACATCTTTCCCTTCTCGGTTTTACTTCCATGCGTCCACCCTTTCCATGCGTTACCTAATCCTAACCATGTGTCCAACATGGTCTCTTACCTCATCTCTTCATAGACTCTTCAACGCTTTGTCTCTTAAAAAGTAAGGTGTGATACCCAAACTGTTGGTTTTGTAAACTTTGAACATATTCTATTTTCAATAAAGTTCTTATCAAGGTTTATTCAATAAATATGCTATTGATTATGTGAATTGCATTTAATATAACCCTAAATCCAATTAACTAAGAACCCTAGTTATAGTTTGAATACTTAGACTTTATGTTTAGACATAAAAATAGATCAAGTTTAGGTAATAGCCAAAATAGTCCATATAGAGATAAGATTGAGTACCTTATCCCAGAGACACTATAAATGCAACCATTTTGTATTTGATACAAACGATGTGATTCTATATCATTCATGTAAAGACATGAGAGTGGAGACATCCTATGTAATGAGTTTGCATAAGATCAGACTATGAGATAATCACTTTTACTTTATAACGTCGTTTACTGTTAAGATTGATTATTCAATATGATGACCTAGGTAACTCGATCATAATTTTGAGCTAACTATGAACTCCTGTTTATTTAGGATTATCTTTTAATTTGCATGGGTGAGCATGGCCGAGTTCGTCAACTCAATAAGCCTACCATTTTAGGGATAAGGCCAGGTAGATAATTGGGGACATAGTCCTGCAAGATGAAATTCACTCCTACCTAATTCAAGGTTAGTAGAGAAGTTGTTCCTTTAAGTACTAACTGCGGATCTTGAACAAGGGGCCCCACCCTCTTATTGGCCTGAGAGGGACTCCGTTTGGTAGTTGGACCACAAACTAATTGTTCATTAGAGGATTAGAGGGACTTAAGGAAAAAAATGTAATTATAGCGGTAAACAGTCATTTTTACCAAGCTATAATTATGAACAACTTGTGAAGGATCGACTTACTAATCATGGTTATATCAAGTGGACAAAAATATATCTACACTGAGGAGAGTACAGCTACTGAGCTATAATGGAATGTCCTAGTAGTTAACGAATGTTAATTAGCTAGGTTAAAGTGTTTAGCTAGTTAATTTTGGATTGTTTGAGCTCATGATGTGTAGGTCCATTAGGTTCCCTTGTTAGCTCATGAAACCATAGAATAGTGTGATGAGAGAATTTGAAAACGTTCAAATTTGGTTTAGGAAGTAAGTATTACGTTTTGTTTGTTTAATTATGAATAAAACAAAAATGAAGAGTTGGAAAATATTTAAATATGATTTAAATATTGTTCACATAAATAGAGATTCATTGGATTGGAAAATGTCGGGATTAGAGGAAAAATTATTAATTTAGTATTATTCTAATATAATTAATTAAATTGTTTAATTAATTATTTAAAAATTAATTTTATATTTAATATTAAATTAATATTAATTAAATTGTTTAATTAATATTTTCATTATTTGAAATTAATTAATTGAATTAATTTTATTTAAGAAAAAAAAATTATTTTGCAAGAATTAAAGTAGGAGGTAGTTTTTCTTAAGCAATACTGAACCTCCTTTAAACACCTCTTAATTCACTTAATTTATCACAATTTGATGTCAATATGTTGTGATTTTGATTTGCATGTTTATCTCTATATATAGAAGATTGGAAGAATGAAAATGAGTTAGTGAAATAATGGATTTTGCTGGAAATTTTTTGAAACTTTCATCATCCCAAAAACTCTCCATGACCTTCATTTTTGCTCCAAGTTCATCACAATTTGGTTCCCATAATTTCTTCTAAGGCCAGAGAATGATAAGAAGATTCTTGTGGTGGTCCACGAAGTGTTTGTGATCAAAATCATCAAAGAAATTGCTTCAATTTTGAGTTACAACAAGTAAGTATCAAAACTCTGTTTTTTGGTTTTATGAACAAGTATGTTTAATCCTAAAAATTGATGTAGTTAAAGTACTTTAGATCCAAATTGCTTTCGCATGTATGTTCCTAACTCTTTAAATTAATAATATGAATTATTCATTACTATTAATTTTAATTAAACTTAATGAATTTAATAAATTTCAACTAGGGAAATTATCTTAAATGGAAAAACTTCTAAAATTATTTACAACTAATAGCAAAATATACAACCTATGCGATAGACTGCAATAGACTACTGTCTGTGTCATCTGACACAAATAGTAGTCTATCATTATCTATCGTGGTCTATTGCAAATAGACAGTGAAATTTTGCTATATTTATAAATATTTTGGTTCTTTTTGCTATATTTTAAAAGAGACCTTTCAACTAACACCTTTACAATTTATATTTATGTTATCTTGACTATTTAATATAAATTATTATTATGAATTATCAATAGTCTAATTAATTTATATTAATTTAATTGCTTTTAGTAATTAATTTAAATAACTTAATTATGTTTAATATAAAAGTATTCATTTATTTTTATTTTAAATGATTAAATAATTTATTAATATAAAAATAAATCATATAATGCTAAATTTAAGGGTTGTTTTCAAATATAGGAATATGAATCCAAATATTTGCAAATATAGAAAAACTTTATTATCTATCTGTGGTAGACCGTGATAGACTACTATTTGTGTCTATTTGTGTCATGATAGACCACTATTTGTGTCTATTTGTGTCATAATAGACACAAATAGTAGTCTATCGCGGTCTATCACAGATAAACTGTGATATTTTGCTATTGTTTGTATATATTTTCAGTAGTTTTGTCATTTAAAATGATTTCCCTAAATTTAATTGATGACTACATAAATTAGTCTCTTGCATTTAACTGCGTAATAATTTGATTTTAATTTCTATATAAAAAATTAGTAAATTGTACAAAGATATTTAACTTCCAGACATTAACTATCCTATATATCCAAACACAGATATTAATTATCTCAAACATTTAAAACTCAAACATTCAAATTTCAGATATTTGAATGTATACCCATGAAACAATATTTGCGCTCCAAATGGGCCCTATATATTCAAA
Source organism: Citrullus mucosospermus (assembly GCA_030954485.1). Lineage (NCBI taxonomy): Eukaryota > Viridiplantae > Streptophyta > Magnoliopsida > Cucurbitales > Cucurbitaceae > Citrullus > Citrullus mucosospermus. The sequence goes on from CM062064.1 coordinate 14,617,853, forward strand.
TTTCAGATATTTGATATGTAACTTCCAGACATTAACTATCTTATATATCCAAGTGTTGCACATTGCTACTTTGAATATAGGAAGCTTAACGTTAGAGGCTTCGATTTAGAGTAGAGGAAGACAAGCTAAGGATTGAATAAAACATTCCCACACTTATAAAGACCTAGGTAAGATTGGCTAAGCACACACAAATGCAAGAGATAAATGATTAGTTTTAAATTTGCCAATGAATGTATGCATTTGAATGATTCTGTTTGTATGTTTTTTTTTAAAAAAAATATTTTTGTTATCTAAGGCTTTGAGGTTAGACTCATTGATGTGAAGTTGATGAGTCATTTCATTATTTTGTTTATGTCTTGCTAGAACACTAGTAAGATTTCAGTTGAGGGTGATCTGGTAGCTCCCTAAATGAGCTATCTTAGGTCCTCTAATATTGTTGGTTTAATTAGGTTGTTTAATGTGTTTTAGTTTATATTTGTAGGTGATCGAGGACAACGAGCATTTTCGAGTGTTATGGGTGACTCAATGTTAATATAGAGTTGTTGGAAGCTTATTCAAGCAACTAGAGCTTGGAGAATGCAAAATGACCAAAATGCCCTTGAGAGTAGAGCATTGCTATGTTAGGTGCAGTACAACCCAACACTTGAAGATAGAGGCATAGCGTCATGACGCTATAGAAAAATTTCAAGAATAGTGTTGCAATTCGAATGGTTGAAAAATTCAATGTAAGTTCCCTATGGTTAGACTTAGTCTTGCTGTTAATACTACTAAGTTTTTGGTTCTAGATCAATATATTATAAATGTGTTTGATCCATAGAAGGCATGACAATTGATTGCGCCACTTTAAGTGTTAACTGCAAGTGTGTGGGTCAAGTTATAATATAAGACGGTGAAGTCTGAATATCGTTCAACTAGAGATCCAATTGTGAAGGTTTAAGTTACTTAGCTATTCTAGAGTTGAATCAATTTTATTTGAGGGTTGGAATTAATATTGTGAGTTAATTATGGAAATATAAGCCAAATAAGGAAAGTAATAAAGTGAGAAATAAGAGCCAAAGAGAGTTCTAGGGTAATAAATCCTTGTTTATTTCATCATGCAATATTATAGATTTCATGAATTTTATTGTCATTCATATGCCTAAATCTAGAAACTTAATTCTAAGTTATTTTCTCTCAAAAACAACCCTTTCTCATGCAACTCGATTGATTACTAATCTGTTGAAACCATTACAAATTACATGGCATTAAGAATAGTCTTTAGCAACTTTTATTGTCAACCTAACTACTCTCGTGATAGATTAACAACAATTCATTGTTATAGATCAAGTTAAACATACAATCTCTCAATCATACATCTAACCTAACATGTGAAGATGGCCAATCCACAAGAATTAAACAAAATAACAATGAAAAGCATAATCATTCCAAAAAAACCATGAAAGTCTAGAATATCAACATAAATTCATAAAAAATTCATCAAAACCCTAAAACTAAAGAGTTTAGCTACTCATAGCTTGAAGCAACATGTTTAAACAAAATAAACAAAGAAAGAGTGTAAATAAAGGGAAACTCTACTGAAAAGAGGCTCTTGATTGAGGTAGCACTCTCACGATCTCCTTGGCTCTCACGTCGGAATTTGAAGGTCACCACGACTATCTCAAACTCTTTTCCTCTTCCTTATAACTAACTCACTATTTGAACTCTTCTATGAACTGTCACTTAATTCTCTCCTTCTTGTGGCTCTTTAGGTCTGGTATTTTGTGCTCTGAATTGTTATTAAGGCTGTTGAAAGCCCCAAAAGTTATAGAATATTTTGCCTAAAAAAACTTTCCAAAAATACATTTTTTTCAAATAAGAAAACTGGCATCACGGCGCTAGTCTATAGCACTGCGGCGCTGTCAAATTTGGAAAGAAAGCACTGCAGCGCTGCGACTATGTTGCGCAGACCATGCTCTTGGGTTTTAGCGCCGCGGCGCTGCCCCAACTTTTGCCATATTGAGTTTTTCTTTTTGTTTTCACCATATTCTTGGTCGGTTTTGATATTTTGGTATTTCCTTCTAATTTTCCTCATTTTAACCTAAAAACCACTAGCAAATAAGTGAAATCTAATATAAACTTTCTTAATTTGAGAGGATAGAAAACATTTTTCAAGTGCTTATCAACAACCTTTGATCCTTCACTCCTAATACTTTGGTGCAGCTTAGGTTGCACCTATCTCCTTGATCATTAATTTCAATCAATGGAGAATTTTTTTTTTTTGAAAAATTAAAAATTTGTCATGTGATAACTTGTGATTGGACATTTGGGTAGACTGCACAAATAAGGATGCAGCTCGAGATGCATCCAAGTGTTTTTCATCCTTTTTCTGTGAAACCCAAACAGACATTTAGTCTTAAAAAAAAAAAAAAAAAAAAAAAAAAAAAAAAAAAAAAAGCTAGTGATCTAATCCAAAAATGGTGAACTCAAAGAGAAACCATTTTAAGGAAGCATGTTGAGAATCGACATTAGGAAAAATCAAGGATCTCACAATGTTAATATGATGCAAGAATTACTCTTCTCATTGGCAATTGATTTTGAGATGGAACGCTATATGTTATCTAATAGAATACAATGCATCTAAACAATATCACTCAAAAAGAAAAAGAAAAAAAAAAAATAGAACACAAGAAGAATTAACATGATCACAGTGCCCCTTCCACCCTTATTCATTAGATAAAACATTGCTACATAAACTTAGTCTCTCACACACACCATGGTTGTGGTGAAAGTTTGCTTTAATAATAAAAAACAATCTCATCTCCTTGATCACTTGAGGAAAGTAGTTCACATGTAAGAAGGGATAATATGAGTAGGGGAAGTAAAATGATTGAGTGGGGAAGAAGGAGAAGGGGGAAATGTAAAATTTAAGCACATCCCCAAGCAAATAAGGGCGGTGCTATATAAACTAGTTTGCAGCTGCAGGGGAAACAATCTTCATCCAAAATGCATCCACCCGAAGGACAAGTACTTGGCAAGGATCTAGTTGATGCAAACACTTTTCTAGAGTAAGCAATGTTAGAAGATTTTGTAACTTCATTTTCTTCTTTGGAAGAAGGGAGTTCAATCATTTGATCATTGTCAATAATGCTAGATTGGGCTCCCAATGTGGAAACAAGCATCATATTCATGGCTAACATTGCCACTGCCACTGCCAAACCAACCTTCATTCTCATGATCTCCATCTTCTTGAATCCTCTCTCAACTTTTCTTGATCTTGATCTTGCTTTATTTTTTCTCAAACCATTCCTCTACTTATTTGTTATATCAATGCAAGGATAAGGCACTACATTATCATTCCTATGGTTGTATGTTGTGTGGATGATAATGAATCAAAATTTAATGCAACTAATTCAATTATCAATCTATCGTTTGTCACGATAGGCATACTAACTTTTCCACTTTCTCAAAATTTAATGCAAGAATGGCTGGCCAATTAAAAATGGTGGTTCAACTATAATGCTTTTATTAAGATTAGTGTACGTGTGTGTTTGGTGTTTCAAGGAGTATACAAAATTGGAGGTTTCATTTGAAAAAATAGCAAAATATTTTTACAATTGTTAAAATGGCAAATTTGATTTAAATAATAGAAAATAAAAGTAGGAAATTGACAAAATACATATCTAACGTTCAAAACTGGAAGTTGGATAGTTTAAACAACGTTCAAAAACTTAAAATATACCATAAGTAAACCATTACCATGGTAACCAATGCAACCTGCCACATCTAATCAACACCTCTAGAAACTCTACACTATCAAATGATATAATTACTACATTACACTAGACATTCATTCAAAATAAAAAATAATTAACACTAAAATCACCAACTCTAATCCCAAACAAAAATAAATTAGGGATTTCGGAAGCTTCCTCAGGCAAAAACAAGAGTTTCATTCTTCCCTCACCCAACTAGAAAACACACAATCTCCTTGACGAACAAAAACCACAATTCTCACACAACCAGAGCACAAAATTAGGGTGCTTCCATTGTGCCAACCTTTCGCCTTCTCTAAATAATCTTCTCTAAAACCTGTTTACACATATAAGGGACTTCAAGAAACATTTCAGTCGCGAAAGGAAGAACGAATCCCACCCATATCTATCGTGGAAGAAGAAAATTGAGATTCTCACAATCTGTCTCACAAGTAAAGAAACCTAAATCTTTCCAAAATCTCCATTTTCGTCCATGCACCGTAAATCCAATACAATGTTTAACCCATTAAAGGTAAATTTTTTTAATATTATATATAGAGATCTTAATTTGTTGAGAAATAATCAAAGATTTACCTAACTTGTTTCTTTAAATAAAATAATGCATTATAAAACAATATTTTATTTGGAATCTTTAGCCACGCTGAATAAATCTTTGTTTTCAAATGTTTTGCCCTACTTTTTAGAAATCCAAAATACAAATCGAATATCTGATTTTATCCTTATTCTTTAAGTATTATGTTTAAAAATAATCATAATTAGCCATTTATATGCATTAGAAGATGGGTTAAAATTATGAAAAAGAGAAAACTAAAGGAATAACAAGGGTCAATGAAAGATTGAAGGCTGTTGGAATAACAAGGACAAAAAGACAAGCAAACAAAGACTCAATAATTGTCAACAGTGAAGACGACTGCAATAATTCTAAAACTAATAAACTGAAACTGTATGTACAATAGGACACAAAGGATACAATGGTTAGAGGAGCAGTTGTCAAGCTTGGAACTCCAAGAGGTACCCAAAAAAGAAAACGAGCGGCCTCCATAATAGATGTGAATGTTGCAGCCAAGAAAACAGAAACAAAAACCAAGGTAATGTCGACCTATTTTGATAGTCTATGTTAGCAATATGAATTTATAATAATCTAAATGAACATGCCGAGTGTGAGAAAGACATTGGATAAAAAGAAGAAGGATACAAAGGATATACAAGAAGAAGAGGAACAAGAAGAACAAAAAGAGACTATGGTATGACATATACATTTTATTAGTAAATTCTTTAAATTATAGTGTATTTCTTATAATGACTTAGTTATTATATGATTCATTAAATTGCTCAATAGGAAGAAGAGTCCAACAATGAGTGTGAAGAGGATGAATCAAAACTTAAAAGAGTCATTTGAAAACATAGAATAGAAAACTAAAGACAATGAATAAGATAATAAAGAAAGCCATGGAGAAGCAACAAAATCAGAAAAGGGATCATATAGCAAAGACTCGAACAAAAAGAAACAAAAGAAGAAAGGGAGAATGGTAATACTACATAACTTAAAAAAATTAATGGAGTTCTTTCGACAATGCCAACTTATTTACTGTAATTATCAAATTCTAAGCAAAAAGTATCAAAGATAAAGGAAAGGAAAAACAAACCATAAAGGAAAAAGGAAAAGCACCCTTACGGGAAGATAGAAAGGAGGCATGTTTACTAAAATATATTGTATTTTTAATTATTGTCTAACCTTATAGAACTTGTACTTGTAGTTCAATGTACAACTATTAGGATGCTTTATATCTGATGATTGCTGAAAGTAGAAACGAACCACTCCAAAATAAACTTGCAGACCAATTGTATAGTAATAGAAAAAATCAAGGAAAACTTAAGTGAAGGGTTATAGGAGAAGTTTAAAAACACAATCTTTGGACATTCCCTTGATTTTTCTATTGCAAACCAGTCATCACAGCTTTTACTACATTTAATACAACAAATGTGTAAACCTAAGTCTTCGACTCAGTTAAATTTCTTGATATACGACAGAGTATTGAAGTTTGGTTTAAGAGTTTGCATTAATAACTAGATTAAGGGAGAACTGCCAATAATTGACTAAAATTTGATCAAAGAAGGTGGACATATAAAGAAAATGTACTTCGATAATTGGAAATTTGTGACTAGGATTTTCCTTAAATAATCTTCAATATTACCAAAGCAGGTTCTAACTGTCACACCCTCTTTCTAAGATTACTTCGTAGAAGAGGTTGTTAAGGAAAGAAGTAAGATAAGAATAGTTGAGAAGTGAGTAGGGTTGGACGCAGGCTTTGTGAAAAACCATGTTGGACGCATGGCAGAATCACTTAACTGTATGCAATTGAAGCAACGTGTGGTATTATGCGGTAGGAAAAAACGGCAAGACTATCGAACATTGAGAGTTGGTAAGTTGAGAAGGAACTATGAACGGACATTGGTTAGAAAAGTTGGCTGAGTAGCGTCGGAACAAAAGTGGCTAAGAGTTGATCATGCGTTAGTATGGCTACGCGTTGAGAATACGTTGGATGCTCTGAGGCGTTGGGTTATCATGCCATGAAGTGAGTGTGTCTTATGCGTTTGTAAAGGCTGTTATGCGTTGATGATGGGTATGCGTTGGTATATTAGAAGAGTGATCGAGAGAGAGACGTGCGTTAGTCAGCTATTTGTCGATGGGGCGTTGGGCATTTGTATCACACCCAGTCGAGACTATGCGTTGCTAAGCCCTGCGCCGAAGGTATTCATTGAATAACTAAGTACAGAGAGAAGAGATAAAGTGTAAGTCGGTGATATATGTATATAAAGGGGACTGAGTATTTAAACATTTGAAAAACACATTCTAGAGCTCGAGGTGATCTTATTCTGAGCTAACCAAAGAAAGGGAGGTAGAGAGAAGTGTTTATGCCGGTTCAGAGGAGAACCCTCATCATTTTCATGGAGGAAGCTTGAGCTGAGTCGAAGAGTTTGATTAATGCCACTTAAACCTCGTGCTGATCAAAGTTTGAAGAAAAGCGAGCCGTGGAAGCTAAATCTAAGGTAGAAGTGATCGGAGTTAAGCTGCAAATGTTTGTAGCAACCCGGAGTTATTTGAGAATAGTTCTCAAATGAAGAAGAGTTGAAATTTGAGACCTTGAGGTAAGTTAGAAAGTTCACTTCTTTATGAGTTTGTAGAAGAAGGATGGATCTGATTTTGACTGGATTTAATGTTTAGCAGATTGAGAGCAGAGTAGAGGAGGAAGAAGAAGAGCAGTAATCGTCAGGAGTCGCTAAGATAGGAGTATCGCTAAGAGCTGGAGAGTGATCAGCGAGACGAGTATCGCCGGTAACGCAGAGACCATTGCGTCTCACAACTCTCGCTGACTCTCGCTTAGTATCGCTCTTTGAAGGTAATATCGCTAGTCCTGCGACGTTGAGTATCGCTGGTGCCGCATAGTTATGAATAATTAACCTCTTAGTCTCGCTCATATTGATATTAACAAGAAAGAAAAAGTAGTGATGAAAACCCATGTTTAAGATAACTAAGCAAACGTAAAGAATACATAAAAGGAATATTAGAAATACCTAACACGAAAAAGGTATGTTTACAGGGCAAAAGGAGCTAGGGAAAGCTTATAACCCGCTCGGAGTCTGGAATCAGTCGTGAGTGACTTTATGGTTTGAGATGTGCTTAACTTGAATATTATTTCATTTCTATGTGCTTAATACTATTTTTGAAGCATGAATTGAAGTGTACGTATGTGTATGATGCTAGCACGTATTTTATATGTGAGATAAGTTTGACAAAGTATCAGTTAATATCCTAAGTTTTATTAAGCTAGTTGCTAGATAAATATTCTAAGAATTCTGGATATTATGAATCTAGTTAAATGATGATAAATGTAATGTGCATGTTTGTGTACTAGAAGTGTTTGAATGAGACCCGATGTCGAAGGATGGGTGAAGGCATATGGGTAGCCTTAGAATTTATGAATGCTAAGGTATGATGTTTGTTGTTATATTATGATGAATGTGATGTGCAAGTTAGTGTTCTAGAAAGATTCTCAGGGACCCAATGCTGAAAGTTAGTTGACGGCATATGAGCAGCCCTAGTATGTAACCTATGTGAAACACTCACCTAAGGATTTAATGACGGTGAGTGAGTAATTCTTTGGGACCCAATGCTGAGGGACATGAGAAGGCATATGGGCAGCCCTAATACTTAACTTATGTGAAGCTCTCACCTAAGGATTTAAAGACGGTGAGTGACTAATTCCATGGGACCCTGGTACCGAAGGACATGGGAAGGTACACGGGCAGCCCGAGATTAGATAGATTCATGAGCAGAATAGAAAGGGTTGACGCTGATGTGTTGAGATTTCTCCACACAGCTAAGGCTTATTAACGTTGGGTGCGTTGAGTTCGCTTCGTGTCAACAAAAGTTTAATAAAATGAAAAGCATATATGTACTGATAATGTTTTACAGGTTACAGTCATCTATAAGGTTATGAATTGTGATACAAGGCATGATTAGGCGATTCATATCTAAATTGTTGTTATCATGTTATTGATTGTATATTTCAGTAGTCACTCACTGAGCAATGTAGCTCATAGATTTCGTTTCTTCGATGTTTCTTTTCCAGGTAGCAAGCGTGTTCGGGGTGCCTAGCCTACCATCAAGATCCGTCTGTGCCAGAATAAAATTTTGTAATTTGGAAATCTGTAAACCCTAACTTTTAATAGAAGTCACACTTAGCCTGGGTAGCATATGTAAATTCACCAGATATGTTTGTAAACTCTAAACATAGTCTTTAAAACCTACTTATGATGTGATTTTATTAAGTAATTTTGTTATAATGTTGTAAGGCCGAGCATTTCACTGTCTAGTTGTGGATTTCTAGTTTTACTAATGCATTTACAACAGTCTTTAATAGAGTACAGACTAGGTAACATTCACTCCTAGGTATTGATATAGAAATATCAATATCTTGGGTGGGGGTGTTACACTAACAGTGACAAAATAAAAATGGCAAAATTGTATTTCTTGGAGAGCTTCCTTGTCCCAGAACAAGAGAATTTCAATTTGGAATTGGAGCATATACTAATAGTGGATGATGATGGGTTGTTTGACAACTATCCATGGGGGAATGGCTGCTTTTGATCTACTAGTTGAATTCGTGAATAGAGTAGTAAACAACAAAGGACAAACAAGAATATCAATGGGAGGGTTTATATTCCCAATATTGGTATGTGCATACGAAGTAATGCCAACATTGAGCTGTCCCAAAAATTGCTTTGCAAGAAGGATCTCAAACAACGTACAATGAATAGTAAATTGGGCTATGAATAGCCAATCAAAGTGGAGGGATCTAAAGAAAAAGGTCTTTTGATTCAAAACAGGTATGAAAATATTTACCAACAAAAACAAAAGAAATTTTCAATTATGCATTCTAAACTAAAACCTTGTTTTATTATCTAATCGACAGCTTGAATTATGCCACTTGCTAGCAACCCCAAAAGAAATGACCATGTCATATTTTGCCGCATTCTAGAGGATGAAAAAAGAGTAATGAAAGAGGTTGAAGAAAAATTGTGCAAGTATATACCAAGAGAAAGAGTGGTCGAATTATCACTAAATAGAGGAATTGATAGAAACACTAAAAATGATGACATGACACCAAGTTTGAAATAATAGTTCTATACAAGAATTGATGACCCAAAGGATGGAAGAAAATTTTGAAGAAATGAGGATTGATCGAGAAAGGTTGCCAAAAAATAATAATAATAATAATAATAATAATATTTATGGTATGTAATCAAATTACACTGTATTTTATTTCTTTCCTAGTTTACATATTTATACATTATATGATAACAGGCAGAATTCGAATTCAAACAAAAGCTCGAAAACATTGAGAAAGAACTGGAAGAAAAGAAAGAAGAACAAGAGTTCATTGATCATTCTGATGCTCCACCAACAATTCGAAGAAAATATCACAACCAAGATGAAGAAGGACAAGGAAAGAAGGACCAACAATCCACAATAGAAAAGGCTAAACACAAGGAAACAAGTAAAGGAGACCAAACAAAGGAGCAATGGGGAAAATAAAATAAAGAACCAAAATGCATGGTAATACATTATAAATTGATTACAAATTATATTGTTTCATATAGAAATAAATGAAGGTTAAATTAGCATGTTAATTGTGATAGGACATTGAAGATGTAGAATAAATAATCAATGAAACCATTCCATCAATTGATGAAAAAGAGATTTACGAGAAGCTGGAAAGATTGAATAAAGGAAAAGAAATAAAATTGGTACGTAAGCAATAAATCATAAAATATTTAATTACTTATTTTTTTATATCCACAAAAACTAAATTATTCGCATTTTTTTACATATTAAGAGAATGAGACTCCTAGGACTTCAACAACTAAAATCTTGATGGATAATTGAGCATGCAGCGGAAGTTAATTTGATCAATTTTCACTCTAAGATGCTCAATTTAGAGAATTAAACATGCAATTAAAAAGAAAAACCAAAGTTTCAAGAACACTTACCCTTGAAGCTCCAAATTCTCTTTCAATTCTTGATGAATTTCAGCACCACTTGGTTGTAGACCACCAAAAGAGTCTTCTCTATTATTCTCTAAGCTTAGATTGGATGGTGGGATCAAAATTTGTTGTGAATTTAAGAAGGAATGAAGATTGGGAAGAAGATGAACAATGGAAGGAATTTTGCAAAATTAACCCTTCAATTTCACAAAATTCTTAACCATTTTTATGTCAGAATCATCTCTATTTATTAAAAAATAACATACAATCCAATTGCATCAAAATTTGGCAACACAAAATGGTTAATTTGTTGGTTAATTGTGAAGAAGACAACCAAGCTCCTAGCTTAGTTAGTGGAAAAATCCAATTTTCAAAAATCAATTTAAAATCAATTTTCAATGAATTTCCAAAAATTGAATTAAAATTGATTTTTTAATTTAAAAAATAATTAATTAAAAAATTAAATAAATAAAAATAATTTAATATTTAATTAATTAAATATAATATTAATTTAATATTAAATAATAAATAAAATTATTTTTCCCACTTTCCTATTTTTTTTTTTAAAAAAAATCGATATGAATCCCTATTCATATGATTAATATTTAAATCATATTTAAATATTATAATTAACTCTATTTGTCCGTTTAATTCATAATTAAACGTCGATATATCGTATATATCTAACTTTCATTCTTTAAGCCAAGATTTGAATAGTTCAAACTTATTCACCACACTATCTAAGATTTTAGTCCATTTATGAGCTAGTAGAGGGACCTAATAGACCTACAGATTATGAGCTCCAACGTTTCGAGATTAACCGACCAAACTCTTTAACCTAGTTAACCAACATTCGTTAACTAACGGGACACTCCACTAAAACCCGTAGCTGCACTCTCCTCACTGTAGATATATTTGTGTCCATTTGATATAACCGTCATCGATAAGTCAATCCTTCACAAGTTGTTCATAACTTCAGCTAGGTCAATTACCGATTACCTCTGAGTTACATCTTTTCTCCTTAAGTACCACTGTACCTCTAATGAACAATTGATTTATGATCTAATCACTAAATCCATTCCCTCTCGAGCCAGTGAGAGGATGGGGCCACTTGTTCAAGTCCTAGGAACAACACTTAAGAGAACAACCTCTCTACTATCCCTAAGTTGGGTAGGAGTGATTCCGTCTTGCAAATTCTATGTCCCTAGCTATCTACCCAGTCTTATCTCTAAAATGGGAGGAATGTTGAGCAGCGCTATTGAGCTTACTCCCACCTATGTAGATCAAGAGATAATTCTAAATAAACAGGAGTTCATAGATAGCTCAAGATTCAGATCAAGTTATCTAGGTCATCGATAAGTGAAATTAATCAGTGTTAATCGTAAACGGTATTAATAAGTAGTAATAGTGATTATTTCAGGGTCAGTCTTACACAATCTTATTACGTAGAATACCCCCACTCACATGTCTCTACATGAACAAATCAGGATCACTTCATTTATAACACCTTACAACATTTGTAGCAATCATAAAACGAACCGTATTCAATAGTGTCTTCAGGAAGAGGTACCCAACCTGATCCATGTAGTATAGACTTATTTAGGCTACTTACTCGAACTTGATCCTATTCATGTCTCCACATAAAATCCAAGTACTCATGATAATAGCCAAGGGTTCGTAGTTTAATTGGATTTAGAGTTAATAAATAATTAATTCACTTGAATAACTTCATATGTACTAAAATTCATTATTTACAAAAACTACAAGTTTTTAGGACATACGACCCAACAAATCTTACAAAAAGTAAGGTCATCCTAGTGCACAAATACAAAATCAAAGATGTAAGAGGTACGATACTAAATGAAATCAAAGATTTAAGTTGTACAATATTGACAAGAATAACCCAGCTACAAGAGTCATACTCAAACACGTAAGAACAAATTATTTTTTAAATTTAATCAGTACTACTATTTATTCAGTACAAACAATTACTCATTGTTTAATAAATGTTAGTTGAACAAAACTAAAGCAGAGTTGACCATGATGATAATACAAGAAGAAGAAAGAAGCGCCAAACAAAGGGAAACAAAAAGACAAATGACGCAAATTAATGATGCAAAGCCACCAATGACAGGGATATTGATAGATGCAACAATAGGAATAATACTGACACCCAAAAAAAAGAGATGAAAACACCTCATTGAATGGACCATCATTTAACTTCCACTTGAGGCAAGCATGAAGCTTTATATGGACTTTGTGAACCTTGCTTTAGGAAACAATTTAGTTTTGAGTTTATTGTTGAAAACCGTGGTATTTCTATTTTGAGTTATTTCTGAATGTGAAAGCTTGAATGTTATTTAATGTTTTGGAAACCTTTGATGTTTAGACTTGATAGGATTCTCATTATTATAAAAGTATCTTTACGTATTATTCTAATAGACGTTGTCTTTTGTTTATACAAATATGTTATCCTACATTTTGATGTATGATCAAGATACTTTTTGAATAAAGATCCTAGCAAAATGAAGGAAATATTAAATTTTTCCAAACTTTAATCAAAAGGAATGAAATAGTTAACATACAATGTATTTGCAAATTAACACTAATCTATACAGAGATGCATATTTATATATAAGTTACACTACCAACAACAAACTATAACCATAAGATGTGGTAACTAATGAAGTTGGAGCTCATAAACCCAATATAGTAAGTCATCAAACTAAAATAGCCATATTTTCAATATTTAATATACTTTGTAATTCAAATTTAATGTGCATTTAAATGACTCGACACGATCCCCGTTATTATAAAAGTATCTTTAAAAATTATTCTAATAGACATTATCTTCTTTTATACATATATGTTATCTTATATTTTAATATATGATCAATAATTTTTTTGAATAAAAATATTGTCAAAACATCGAAATACTAAATGGTTTCAAACTCTAATCAAACGAAACGGATGGATTTTGATCAAAGAGAAAAGCGTACCAGTTATAAAAATATTTAACATACAATGTATTTGCACATTAACACTAATTCATACCTAGATGCATCTTTATATACAAGTTAGACTAACAACAACCTATAATTGTAAGATGTGGTAACTAATGGAGTTGGAACTCATAAACCAAATATACAAAGCTCTCAAACTAAAATAGTCGTCTTTTCAATATTTAACATACTTTGTAATCTAAATTTAATGTGCATTTGCATTTTCATAAACAATAACTAACGCCAATGTCACATCCCCTCCCGGATTATCCTCCATAACCCGAAAGAAGATGTGAAGTCAGCAACCTTGACTCCTCTGTAAGGTTCACTGACCAACCATTTCTTTACCAAAGACGGCCTAGACGAGGTTCTTGCATAGGCAAAGCATCCTGAACTCGCTTGCTACCTGGAAAATTTGAGAACATAGAAAAATGTGAGCTAAAGCCCCGTGAGTGACTGGTTTTGTAAAACTATCTTTTAATTAAAAACAGGCATGTTACATTTATACATATAAAACAAGATAAGTACGTCAATACAACAGAAACGTATTTTCAACATCTCTTTTGAATTATATCAAATCGTTCCAAATCAATAGAGTCGTTTAAAAACATTTATACGAAAAACCCATTTGGTTTCTCAATCATTTCCCTTAGTTGAGGCGGAGCAAGACTCAACGCTCTCAACGTCGAAAACATCCTTAGTTGGGGTGGAGCAAGGCTCAACACATCCAACGTCGAAATCATCCCTGGCTTCAAGCAGAGCAAGCTGGATGCACTAGCCAGATTAACCTCTATGTGCACATAGGAATATGACGGGTTGCCCATGTACCTTCTCATGTCCTTGAGTACTGGGTCCCGGGGAAACTCACGAGCCTTCTCAAGGAGATAAGCACTGAGCCTCCTCTTAAACATTTTATCGATCAGTTGAGTAAATCATTCATATGAAACCTTTGATAAGAAACAGGATGTCCTTGATAAAACTACATCTTGCAACATACCTTTCAATGTAGTTAAACAATCAGGTAAAACATGTCTTTTAGATAATATGATCAAACATCATGCGTTTCATGAATTAGTTATCACAAATCCATATCACGTAAGCATGTTTCAACAAAGTTCAGTTTGAAAGTAGAAGAGAGTCACTCACAATTACTTAAGAGATTTTCCTCTTTTCCTTCCAATCCCTGTCTTCCCCGAGCTCCTTGAACGCAAGGTTTGAACTCCTAACCCGTAAACTATTTCTGGTAACCGGTTGGACGCAACCCTGCCCTTAAACGCAAGGTGCAGACTAACTCTTCTTACTCTTTCGGATGCGTCGACCTTCCTTGGACGCAAGGTCTTAACACCAGATGACTTAAGTGTCAAGGTTGTCTTCCTCTTTGGCCGCAGACTTCCTCCTTCAAACGCAAGGTTTTCTTCTTTTAGCTCTCTTTCTTTCCTTCTCTCAAGGATTATTATCACCGAATCATCAGTCATTACTTTTCCCTCAAGGTCCTATTTATAGAGAACTTGTCATTCTACCTCTCCTCTTCTGCTGCCACTTGTTTGCCACATGTCATGTTGCATGCTTAATTAATCATGCATTAGTCCAAGTGTCACTTTGCATGAAATGTTTATCATGCTTTCTAACACCTCCTACTTAATGAGCTGTCACAATCATGTGTAACCACCTGACCTATAGACTTACTTTATGGGTTCATTATGTTCCAATACACAACTACACAACCAACTCCTTGCTCCTATGCGTTCATGGAACTATCTTCCAGATTCAACTCCTTTGTTTCCATTTACTACCCTCGGCTTTACTACCTTTATTCCATTTCTCCTTTATTTAGGTGCACAAATTCTAACGCATACTACTATGCGCTTCAGCTTAACATCATACATCAATTTTCTTCGCATATTATATGCGTCTAGCTCCCTTTCTTACTTTCATTTACAGCTACATTTCCTCCTTTGTACAACTGCACTCTTCTGACCATGTGGCTTACCTTTGACTACCACATCCAACTCACATTCTTTCTTCCTGCGTTTACCCTCCTGCATTTACCTTTGCTTCAGTCCGCGTTCATGACCTTCCTTTAAGTCTCTTGATTTTACCCTCTATGCGTCCTTGAATCTTATACCAAGGTTATTCCTTAACCATTTCCTTCTTTAACTTCTTCCTATGCGTTTACCTGAGATAGTGATAACATTTTCCATTATCATGAAATTAAGCTCTTCAGCGTATGACTTGATAATCAATGGTAACCATCATCGACTCATGAACCCTTCGTCGCATAGCTAACAGCTGTCCTTAACACAGAATTCCTTAACGCACAACCAATATTTCTCACCATTTAACTTTCTCAACGCATAGTTATTGTCCACTTTGTGGCTTATCAATTCATTATTAATCCTTTGGCCTATCGCATCCAACTACTCCCCAATTCAAGGTATTCTTCTCATCGTAACGTAGGTCGAATACAACCCTTGGTCAAGCTCCATCTTTGCCTCCAAACACATAATAATACTCTCCAATACCTGATGTACCAATCAAAATAACAACTTATCCATCAAAGCTATGGTAACAGTCTACTTTCTTCCCTTTACACTAGCTTCCATACTAGGCTTACCAACACATGGTCGTAATCCATACTCAGTTCTTGTTCCTTCAACTCTATTCACTATTTATCTGTATATTACTCTACGCATTACTTTCCTTAGTTTCACTTCCCGACGCGTTGTCAACCTTTCCAGCGCAAGGCACTTTTCCTACGTGATGGTTCTATTTCACTTTACATTATCAGCGCATGATACTTTACCCCATTCAACGTACCCTCATTAGAACCTAATCTCACTGCTTGGTTGATAACTCCTTAGTATTAAATACCATGCGTTTGAGCTTAACCATCTACGCATCAATCTAATCTTCCAAGATATGTCTATTCTTTTCTTAATACCATACATCTCAACGCACAGAATTTATTGGCCATAATTCAGTAATTGCACAATCTTAACTTTTCGTTTAAAGGTTCCCCAATCCACACACTTTTATCCCTTTTATCCCTACTAGTTATATGAATACTTAGGTTTTCGGGGACAGGGTGTTACAACCAAACTGTCACACCCCCACCCAGGCACACTCTTAACCTAGGAGAAAGTGTGAGGACTGCAGACACCAACCCTCTTACGGCATCCACTGTCAACCTTACACTTTGACCAATACCTAATAAGCAAAATTACACCATAATTGAACATCTAACTATAACCAAGGTTAAGCTATCATACAAACATTGATTTACATTCAACCTTTAATTTACACAAGTTCACTAACTTCTGCCCTTAACCCTTTATATGTACAACATAGGTTTAAGATCGAATATTTACAATTCTCAAAATTTCACACACTGATGGTGGGCCCAGCCGAGTTGCTGTGTACATTAAGCACCCCAGACTCGCTCGCTACTTGAAAAACATAAAAACAAGGAAAACATGAGCTAGGTTGCCCAGTGAGTGACTTGTTTTGTTAAAACCTTCATTGACTCATAATTAAATCAAAACTGGAATCAAGTTATGAAAATAAATAAGCAATAATAAATCATTTCCGTACCCAAACAAATCATGCTTGGGTAACATTATCAAATCACATACGTATCATTTCTAAAGGAAAACTATGTAAGTACAACACATTTCAATCACAAGTTCCTTAGTTGAGGTGGAGCGGAGCTCAACGCTACTTAGCGTCGAAAACATCCTTAGTTGGGGCGGAGAAATCGCAACACACCCAACGTCAAATATCCTTAGTTATGTGGAGTAGTCTCAACACAACATCTATCATACCTCTATGTGCACATAAATATCATATCCTGGGTTACCCGAATACCTTCTCCGAGTCCTCCAGTACCGGGTCCCATATACGAGATTTAGGCCACCCACATGCCTTCTCCAAGTCCTTCAGCATTAGAGGCTATCTCTATACTCAAGTTACCCACATGCCTTCTCTGAGTCCTTCAGCATTGGGAGCCATTTCTACATCCCGGCTACCTACATGCCTTCTCTGTGTCCTTCAGCATTGGAGGCCTTTTAAAAAATATTATTAAGAAACAACATGCTTTGAAAATAACATACCATAAATTCACGAGTTTATAACATTTCAAATCTTCACAAACTCATTAATAATCATCAATGCTTTCCATAAAATCATAGGTTAATAAATAGCATGCCTTTCGTAAAACTCGTTTAATAACTAGCATGCCTCAAATGATTTCCAATGTAAAATACATAATATGGACATAATCCTCATAGCACTTTAAAACCCGTGGAAAGCATAAACATATAGACATGTTTGCAAACATAATCATACAACGTAACACTTTGTTTAAAGTTGATTCATTTTAAATAAAATTGTCACTCATTACTTGTCCTGCTCCTTTAGTATGTTATACGTCTTTCCTAGCTCCTCTCGGCCTGTACTAATATGTTTCCCTTTGTTAGATTTCCTTAAAATTTCTTTTTACATAACAAACAAGCCTTAGATATTTCTATTATTCACCACCGAGACTCTACTTCATGAAGAAAACCATCACCAAGACTATATTCCACAAAGGAATGCTCAACCGAGGCTATATTTCATAAAAGAGTTCACTAATGAGCGAGATTCAGGCCATTAGCCAGACTAAACCAACAAATTCAAGCAAAAGACCAAACTATACCAGCGATAATGTGAACTAGTGAGACCAACGAGACTTACTTGATCAGCGGACCAGCGAGAGTAACGACAACAGCGAGACTAGCGATACCCAGAGAGAGTTGTGAGAAAAAGACACCAGCTACACCAGCGAGACTTGTCTCACTGCTCACCCTTACGCCCTCAGTGTCACTACTTTTTCCAACGAAACCCGTCTCCCACAGCTTCTATGTTCACTTCTTTCTTCATTTCTATCTATTAAAAGTTGTACTTCCAGCCCGAATTAGAACTTCTTCCCTTCTACACACTTGTAAAGAAATGTGTTTTCTAGCTTACCTCAAAACTTTAGAGCTTAACTTCTCTTTGTTCGATAGATATTTCCAATTTACTTTGCCCTGCTCCAGATCACTCGGGAAATCAGTATCAGTCGTTTCCACCTAAAATTTAACATGTTTTTCTTCATATTCAGCTCAACCATCCTTCACAAGAGTTGTTAAGAATTGAGTTATTTTACTAACCACAAATTTTCAGCTTCAAAATCGGTCTCTTCAGCTGGCTATTCACCAAACACCAGACTTCGCTCGAATTGTCCGACAACAACCAAACCTTCTCTTTCAACTTCAATTACACCAAGAAACCGACCAGAATTCTACATGAATTTTTCCTAGAATACTTCTTGTTCCTCCCTTCGACATGCAGCTACAAGGTTGGGTCGGTTGAAGCTTTTGAAAATAGAGTAAATGACCAAAAATTCAGCTTATACACTTATACGGGCTGCCGACTTACTTCCCACTGTCAACCATTTTCATTTTCCTTTTTTTTTTTCTTTTTCTTCTTTTTCTTTTCTTCTTTCCTTTTCTTCTATTTCTAAAATCCTTTTTTTCTATTTTTTTTTTTTTAAATAAAAAAGTAACTCCTAAACTCGATTTACCTCGTAATGATTTAGAATTCACTTACCAAAAATATTTTTGGCTTCCTTCACTTCTTCCTTCAATCTACAAGAGGAAAAACAATTTAGTCCATATCGGTACTACGTACTTATGTTTAGCTCTTACAAAATGAAAGTAGGGTTTACACAAACACACTATAATTCTAGATTATGCAACACATGACAATGTTATTCAT
This sequence comes from Citrullus mucosospermus, assembly GCA_030954485.1. NCBI lineage: Eukaryota > Viridiplantae > Streptophyta > Magnoliopsida > Cucurbitales > Cucurbitaceae > Citrullus > Citrullus mucosospermus. The sequence continues at coordinate 14,636,949 of CM062064.1, forward strand.
TGGATATATATAAGATAGATAACAAAAATGCAATATTAGTCGAAATCACATTTAATTTAATTTCCTAAAACAAAACAACAATAATTGTTTGTATTAATCATAATACAATTGAAAATGGTCCAAAAAAAACCAACTAATATAAGGATTCAACGACGTATGGTATCCATACATGACCTACAATTATGACCCCTCTTCCCACACCAACTACAACCAACTGTAGCTCTATTTTCTAAGCAAGATTTGATCCTTTTCTTTTTAGTCCTTCCCGCCAGACATTTAACATTAGGAGGAAGAACTATATCATTGCCAACTCCATGAATACTTGTAAGCTGTCCAACACTACCAATAGGGTATGTCTCCTTCTTATATAATAGAACTGCATTTGAAACATGATAGAAATGATAAAAGCATTCGCATACCGCATTCCGGCCGGGTAGCCTTCAATTGATCTTGAAAGCTAGCTAGGATTGATTATTCTATAAGGTCTGGAATTGTGGACACAGGGTGGAGGCATACCAGGCTTAATAACGACTAACCGGTTAGGATCGAGCCAATCATCACAGCTTTAGGGGAGCTGGTAATCCCTTTGGTTTCCTTTGAATTGTCGACTTTTTCGATGGATATGTGATTACTGTTGGCAACTTTTGAACATTCAATAAATGGTCACTCACCCTTCTTTCCCCTCGACAAAGGAACATAGCGCAAGATTAGAGGATTTGGAGCTTTCTCATCTTTCAAAGTTTTAGTCTTCGAATGGCTAGTAGATGCTACACTCTTTTGAGAGTTGGAAGGACTTACTCTGCTTGACTCTTTTCTCGCCTTTGCTTGTGGCCTTGACTTGAATTTATCCCCTTCCTTTGTTAAAGGAATCCCTGCAGGCATTGCTTCATCGACATTATCACTCTTCAAGTAAAATCTTACGTCTGCGAAGTGAGACTCAGCTGAGTCTGCTTCAACTTTCTTAATACCTTCCAAATAAAACTTGAAGCATTGATGTAGTGTAGAAGTTATCACCCCATTTCCATGAATCAAAGACGCCCTAGTAACAACTTGTAAGTGGTCCTTGAGTCTATGACATGGACCAACGTGTTGGCCTTTAGATCCCCAATAATGAGTTCCAAATGTATCACGCCGATCGCGTGTTGACTACCTTGGTTGAAGCCTTAAATCACCAACTTGTTATTTGAAAGTTCTTCCATTGAGATGCCTAATTGTTACATGGTTGACTTAGACATTATGCTAACAGCTGATCCTTTATCAATGAGAATCTTATTAACCTTCTGCTCTCGCATGTATCTTGAGACAAACAAAGGTCTATGTTGTACGACAGATTGTGAAATGAAATTATATTAACGCAATGCGTAAGTTAAGCTACTATTATGCGTTTCACATACTATGCATTTTACTATGCTTAATGCTATGCGTTTAAGGCCTATCAAGTTTTCCTATCCTTTACCTAATAAGCAAAGGAGTAGGATTTCTCGGTGAGTCAAAGGTCGAACTGATAACTTGTAGAAATACAAGTTATTATAACCTTTTTCATAGATAAATAGAGTTTAAATAGAGAAGCATGCGGTACTTTATGCTAAATTCTATTAATAAATCTTCCTTTGCGTTATACTCTTGTATTTTTATGAAGATAATCATTTTACCACTTTTTGAGCCTAAAACGCATGTTTTGACGCAGGAATGCAGACGATGCGTTGATGACTTCTTAACGCAGGACGACACGTTAGCAATCTGTTCTTCGTGGACGCATGATCTGAACGGAACGCAAACAACCTGACGACGCGTTAACAACAACTCAACGCATAACTACGCGTTAGCAACCTACGACGCGTTGACATCGGCCAAACTATGCATGGACGCGTAGACAACCGTTAAGGCAAGGCGTTGAGAATCAGATCGGAATCTTGAGAGATCGACGGATGATTGACAAACATGATTTGTGGCTAAAGTGGTGGATCTTAATTGGCCCGAGAATCACACAATCAGGCGAGATGGACGCAGTATCAATCTCTGTATCAATCTCGCCACCAATCAAGCAGATTTGCCATTAACTGTGATTGTATCAGCTATAAAAGGGCAGCTCTGCGAGATGAGAAAGGTTGTTGATTCTCGGAAGAACTCCATAAGTGACAGCAGAGTTCTCTCAGACTTCAGCTGGAGACGAATAGCTCGAGAGAGAAGAGTCTTCCCTCTGCCGCACCACTTCACAGCAGAGCCTCACGTTTCCATCCGGGCGACTCAAGACATTGACGCCTTCCCTGCTTTCTTTCTCATTGTCTACCTTAATTTTAGATTTGTATCAAGGAATTGAACTTATTGAAAATTGTAGCTCATTTCATCAATACAATTATCTTCCATGTCTACTCATTTCTCTAAACTTTCCGCTTTCTACTTCCAAACCATGAGTAACTAATCACTCAAGGGTCTAGGGTTGCGTTAGCATCTAACTAGGAACCACAATGTAACTATTTTATCTTGTCAATTGCGAGCTTAATCCGATGCTTATGTCCATCTGACGAATCGATATAAGTAGTAATAATCAGACTGCCCGAGAGGGTAAGTGATTGTGGAACTCAATTGATAAGGGCCAAGTAGTGTTACCTGTCTATGGGGATAACCTTGGTTCTTAACACTCTCCTATGCGTTATAGACATATAACGCATAGCGGCTGACAACCGGGAGAAGAGTCGCAAGTATGAATAGAGTACTACTGTGCGTTTCCGACGTTAGATGTTAATCAACCCGAACCCTTTTTCTTTATCCATTCACACACATCTTTAGCTGAACTTGCTGTGTCGCATGCTTTCCATCTTTCACAACTTTTAGTCTAGTGTACAAACAGTCGCTTTCTTTAGATTAAAAACAACTTTCAAATATTGGTTACCACTGTAACGCATGAAATCCAACTAAAATCTGAATCAATATAATCCCTGTGTTCGACCTCGGACTCACCGAGAACACCTATTATTTTGCTTATACTTGGGTAAAAGAATAGGAAAACTTGACAAGACCACTAACGCATAGTAATATAACGCATAGCATGTTCAAAGCATGACATGTTGAACGGATAAAAACATCATTTAGCACCTTGCGTTAGGTTGATTTACACATACAATTATCACCCACAACAAGTTTTTGGCGCCGTTGCCGGGGATTATTTCATTGATTTAATTATTTTCTTTGGATTATTGTGTTGCAGGATTCCTCGGTCGATGGAGTATAGCAAGCTTCTCTTCTGTCAGAGGTTGCTAACAGTATATGAGTGAAGGGGACAACCCAACATTTGATATTGACCCACAGATTGAGAGGACCTTCAGAAGAAGAATAAGACAGAATAAACAAAGAAGGAGCAATCAAACTACTGAAGAGAACATGGATGCTCAAAATAATCAACCTCAAGCTCCTCAAGCTGGGGTTAGGCAGAACGCAAATGCGCAAGAGCACGCAAACTACGATACAAATCCAATTCTCTTGGCGCATGATAGGAATCGCCCAATGAGGGAGTATGCGTCGCCAAATTTATACAATTTTGCACCGGGAATTCTACAACCAACCTTCAAGGGTAATGGAAGGTTCGAAATGAAACCAGTAATGTTGCAAATGCTGCAAGCCGTAGGGCAGTTTGGGGGTGCAATAGGTGAAGATCCACATGCACACGTGAAAAGTTTCTTGGAAATTTGTAGCGCATTCCCTATGGCTGGAGTACCGCAAGATAGCGTCAGACTAATGCTATTCCCATTTTCTCTCAAAGATGAGGCAGCACAATGGGCATATTCATTTGAACCTGGTGAGATTACAACTTGGGGCCAAATGGTTGAAAAGTTCATGCAGAAATACTTTCCTCCGACGGTAAGTGCAAAGAGGCGACGAGACATTGTCACCTTTGAGCAAAAGGACTCGGAGACACTTAGTGAAGCATGAGCCCGGTTTAAAAGGCTCGTAAGGAATTGTCCCCACAATGGTATCCCTGATTGTGTACAGATGGAGATTATCTACGGAGGACTGAATAAAACATCACAATTAGTGGCTGACGCCTATGCACCAGGAGGTTTAATGGACAAGACTTATATGCAAGCCAAGGAGATCCTCAACAGAATTTCGAGGAACACTGATGAATGGGTGGATGATGGATATAGATCCAGATACATGGATAAAAGACAAACACAAGCTGGAATGATTGAAACTGACGCAACTAATAATCTTTCAGCTCAGATCGCCAACATGACATCCTTACTGCAAACAATTGCGTTGAACAACCAAGGTGGAGCAGCTGCGTCAATGGACGCAATGAACACGGTGAATGCAACAGCATCTGTAAGCTGTGTGCAATGCGATGATGGCCACTTGTACGATATGTGTCCCTGCAACCCACAGTCCGTCTGTTATGTTCAGAACAACCCGTACTTTAAGACTTATAATCCGGGTTGGAGGAACCATCCTAACTTTGGATGGGGAGGAAACCAATCACAGACGCAGGGAGCTGAACAACGGCCGCAGAGAAGCAGCAACAACCCTGTGTACAACCAAGGTGTTCAAGGGCATCAAGCACAACGAAACCAGTCAACAAATTCATCATCATCATCCCTTGAAGCACTTATGCGTCAAACTATCACCCAAAATGAAGAAACGCGTAAGTCGTTGGAAGCGATGCTCCAAAACCAAATGGGTGAAATAAAAAGCCATGTCATTGCAATCCGAAATTTAGAAATTCAAGTGGGACAAATGGCAAGCGAGCGCAATACCAGACCCCAAGGAGCATTGCCCAGTAATACCGAAGCCCCACGAGGTAACGGTAAAGAACAACGTCAAGCTGTGACATTGAGGAGTGGGAAGGTTTTTCCCACTGAAAAGCAAGATCAGAGGACGCAAGGAAATCTGCAGCCTCACATCACTCCACAACTAACCCCCGTAACATCCACTATTGAACCGCAATCATCATCCATCGCCACAGCTTCTCAAGAACAAGAGAATGGAAAGGGGAGAGAAAAAGAAACGCAGGCAAACCCTGCGTCGGTATCTCAGAATATCACTCCCCCTCTGCGTCCGCCCTTTCCTCAACGCCTAAAGAAGAAAAATGATGAGGGCCAATTTAGAAAATTCCTGGATATTCTCAAACAACTTCATATCAACATTCCGTTGGTGGAAGCCCTGGAACAAATGCCGAGCTATGTCAAATTTCTGAAAGACATATTATCTAAGAAAAGAAGGCTTGGAGAATTTGAGACAGTCGCATTAACGCAGGAATGCAGTGCATTGTTCAAAAGTAATATACTGCCAAAATGAAAGATCCAGGGAGTTTCACATTGCCATGTTCTATAGGAGGAATGGATGTAGGTCAGGCACTATGCGACTTAGGGGCCAGCATAAATTTAATGCCACTGTCTATATTCAAGAAGTTGGGTATAGGGGAAGCACGGCCAACCATAGTTACACTTCAACTCACTGACCGTTCCATTAAGCATCCCGAAGGAAAAATTGAGGATGTTCTTGTGAAGGTAGACAAATTTATCTTCCCGACCGACTTCATAATTCTGGATTATGAAGCTGACAGAGAGGTGCCCATCATCCTGGGAAGACCTTTCTTAGCTACTGGACGCGCCCTGATAAACGTCCAGGAAGGGGAGTTAACCATTCGAGTGGACGACCAGCAGGTAAAGTTTAATGTTTTTAATGAGTTGAGATATCCTGATGATTTTCATTCTTGCCAGATGATCGAAGAGATAATTGAAGAAAAGGCAAGCATCATAGACGCATGTGTTGAAGACGAAACAATGCTGGATGAACTGGATGAGGGAAGAGAAGCGGAAATAGGTTTAATCTCCAATGCAAGCTTTGAACGCTTAGACTTAAGCAACCGAACCACGGAGAAAACAAAGCCGTCCCTAGAAGAGCCACCAACCCTTGAGCTAAAAACACTGTCGACGCATTTAAAGTATGCATATTTGGGGGAAGAGAGCACGCTACCGGTCATCATATCCTCTGTGTTGACTACAGAATGTGAAAAGGCTTTACTGGATATATTGAAAAATCATATCAAAGCCATTGGATGGACCTTAGCGGATATTAGAGGAATAAGCCCTTCATACTGCATGCACAAAATTCAGTTGGAAGAAGGTAAAGATGGCTCAGTTGAAAGGCAACGCAGGCTTAACCCTGCGATGAAGGAGGTTGTAAAGAAAGAGATCATCAAATGGCTCGACGCAGGGGTCATTTATCCAATCTTCGACAGCAGCTAGGTGAGCCCAGTTCAGTGTGTATCGAAGAAAGGGGGAATGACAGTGATCATGAACAGTAAGAATGAATTGATACCAACAAGAACAGTCACTGGCTGGCACATCTGTATGGACTACCGCAAGCTGAATGCGGCAACAAAGAAGGACCACTTTCCACTGCCATTCATCGACCAAATGCTAGATAGGCTGGCAGGAAATGAATTTTTCTGCTTCCTTGACGGATATTCCGGCTATAACCAGATCATGATAGCTCCGGAAGATCAAGAGAAGACAACGTTCACTTGTCCATATGGCACCTTTGCGTTCAGACGCATGCCATTCGTGCTATGTAACGCACCAGAGACATTCCAAAGGTGCATGATGGCAATATTTTCTGACTATTTGGAACAGTCAGTAGAGGTGTTTATGGACGACTTCTAAGTATTTGGGAAATCATATGATGAATGCTTGACCAACTTAGAACGAGTGTTAAAGTGATGCGAAGACACAAACCTAGTCCTCAACTCGGAAAAATGCCATTTTATGGTTACTGAAGGTATTATGTTGGGACATAAGATCTCAAAGGTTGGATTGGAAGTGGATCAAGCAAAGATAGATTCGATAGCAAAACTCCCAGCCCCCACAAATGTAAAGACGTTGCGAAGTTTCCTAGGCCATGCGGGCTTCTATAGAAGATTCATCAAAGGATTCTCACAAGTAGCAAAACCACTGAGCGAGCTGCTGGAAGCCAATAGGGAATTCAATTTCGACGGTAAATGCCTTAATGTCGAACACAGGGGCTATGCTGATTCTGTATTTAATTGGATTATTTAGAGTTGCAGTGGTAACCAAAAATATTTGTAAGAGGTTTGTTTGCGTCTAACTAAGAAAGCGATAACATGTACACTAAACTAAAATATGGAAGATGGTAAGGTATGCGACACAGCAAAGTTAGCTAAGTGGTTTAAATGAATGAATAAAAACAGGGTCGGGTTGGTTAACATCTAACATTAGAAACGCATGGTGATAGTCTATTCATACTTGCGACTCTTCTCCCGGTTGTCAGCCGGTATGCGTTATATGTCTATAACACATCGGAGAGTGTTAAGTACCAAGATTATTCCTATAGACAGGTAACACTTCTTGGCCTTGTCAATTGAGTTCCACAATCACTTACCCTCTCGAGCAGTTTGATTATTACTACTTATGTCGATTAGCTAGATGGACACAAGCATCGGATTAAGTTTGCAGTTGACAAGATGAAATAATTACACTATGGTTCTTATTTAGATGCTAACGCAACCCTTGACCTTTGAAAGATTAGTTACTCATGGATTCAAAGTAATAAGCGGAAAGTGTAGAGAAACAGATAGACATGGAAGAATTGTAGATTAATGAATGAATACAATTTTAGACAGCTCAATGTCTTGACACAAATCTAAAATCAAGCTGGAAAAAGAGATAAAAAGCAGGAAAGACGTCAATGTCTTGGGTCGCCGGAATGGAAGCATGAGGTTCTGCTGTGAAGTTGTCAGGCGGAGGGAAGACTATTCTATCTCGAGCTATTCGTCTTCGGTTGTCGTTTGAAGAGAACTCTGCTGTCATTTAGGAATTCTTCCGAGAATCAACAACATTTTTTTCATCTTGTAGGGCTGCCCTTTTATAGACGCTGTGTTCGTAATCAATGACAAATCTGTGTGATTGGAGGAAATTGATGTTGTGCCTCTATCTCGCCTAATTGTGTAATTATCGGTTCAATTTAGATCCACCACTTTAGCCACAGATCATGCAGGTCAATCTTCCGACAATCTCTTAAGATTCTGATCTGATTTTCCGCTGCCTTGCGTCTTTGGTTGTTATGCGTCCATGGAGAATTTGGGCAGATGTCAATGCATCATAGGTTGCTAACGCATAGTCCTGCGTTGAGAAGTTGTTAACGCATCTACAGGTTGCTCGCGCTCCGTTCATATCATGCATCCATGGAGAATAGATTGCCAACGCATAGTCCTGCGTTAAGAAGTCGTCAACGCATCTACAGGTTGTTTGCGTTCCTGCGTTAAAACATGCGTTTTAGGCTCAAAAAGTTATAAAATAATTATCTTCATCAAAATACGAGAGTAGAACGCATAGGAAGATTTATTAATAAAATTCAACATAAACTAACGCATGATTCTCTATTTAATCTCTATTTTTCTAAGAGAAAGGCTATAATAACTTGTATTTCTACAAGTTATCAGTTTGTTGTGAGGCTTTGATCCCAACAGCAAGTCTTCATTTGAAAAACTTATGAACGTTCAACAAGAGGCACATGCGCGCACCATCAAAGCTGAGTCATTAAATGCATTTGAATCTAACAATGTGGCAATGAAGGCATTCTTAGTTTTTTGAGAGAGTGATGGTAAGTCTTTTAGTTTAACCACTATCCCCAATGAACATGAAGGACTATCCTCACCTTCTGTTGTATTGAAAGGATGGCACGCGACAATTTCTAGTGCTTCTTTTGGATGACTATCAAGGAAGTTTCTTAGGAGAAATTCTGCAAGAGTTATTGGTCGTCAAAGCTAAGGAAAGCCCTCGTCCTCTTCATTGACAAGCTTAGGCATCCCTGGCTTCTTCTTAACTTTCTTTTTCTGAGTTTTTCTTCCTCTTTTGTAGTCTCAACGGAATCTCAACTCCTTTCCGTAAAATTCAACTTTCTCTTCTTTCGACGAGTTACAATGGTCCACCCTTCATCATTATCTTTAACAGGCTCATCTATGGTTTGGGAGTCTATCATTAGAATCTCTTGTTGGAACCCAACAAATATAGGCTCAAAGGTCTTAAATTGGAATAAGATTTCTATTTGATCATAATACATTGTCGATGACGAGATATTTGAAGTCATCGTCACTACAACATGATTTGTTTGAGCTATTTCATCAAGATCTAGCTCTATTTTCTTTTCACGAGCCAACCTTAGAATCAGCTCCTTCAGCACGAAACACTTTTCAACTAGGTGGCTAACGACCCGATGATATTTGTAGTAGTTGGGATCATTGATAAGCACTTGAAAAGTGCTTCCTATTCTCTCAAATTAAGGGAGTTTATATTAGATTTCACTTGTTTGCTAGTGGTTTTTAGGTTAAAATGAGGAAAATTAAAAGAAAAGACCAAAAGATCAAAGCCGAGTAATAATACGGCGAAAAAGAGATGAAAAACTCAAAATGGCAAAATTTGGGATAGCGACGAGGCGCTAAACCCGAGCTCAACAATTCTGAACGCATCATAGCACCGCGACGCCTGGATGGCGCTGCTGCGGCGCTAAAACCTGAGAGCAACATTCTGAACGCATCACAGCGTCGCGACGCTAAAACCTGAGAGCAACAACTTTGGACGCAACCCTAGCGCCGCGACGCTAGTATTCCATAAATGAAAATTTGTTATTTTTGGTAAGTTTTTGGGCGACCAACTCTATAAATTTGGGGGTTTCCAGTAGCCCAATCATGAATCAACCATCAACATACAGACCAAAAGAGGCACAAGAAGAAGAGAATTGAGTGAGAGTTCATAAAAGAGTTCAAAGAGTGAGTTAGTTGCAAGGAAGAGGAAAAGAGTTTGAGATAGTTGTGGTGCCATTCGATTTCCGACGTGAGAGCCAAGGAGATCGTGACAATGCTACCCCAATCAAGAGCCTCTTTTTAGTAGAGTTTCCCTTCTTTACACTTTTCCTTTGTTTATATTGATTAAATATGTTGCTTCAAGCTATGAGTGGCTAAACTCTTTAGTTTTAGGGTTTTGATGAATTTTTTATGAATTTATGTTGATATTGTAGACGTTAATGGTTTTGTTGGAATGATTATGCATTTCATTGTTATTGTGTTTAATTCTTGTGCATTGGCCATCTTCACATGTTAGGTTAGATGTATGATTGAGAGATTGTATGTTTAACTTGATCTATAACAATGAATTGTTGTTAATCTATCACGAGAGGAGTTAGGTTGACAATAAAAGTTGCTAAAGACTATTCTTAATGCCATGTAATTTGCATTAGTTTCAATAGATTAGTAATCAATCGAGTTGCATGAGAAAGGGTTGTTTTTTAGAGAAAATAACTTGGAATTAAGTTTCTAGACTTAGGCATATGAATTACAATAAAATCCATGAAATCTATAATATTGCATGATGAAATAAACAAGGATTCGTTATCCTATAACTCTCTTTGACTCTTGTGTTTCTCAATTTAATACTTTCCTTATTTGGTTTATATTTTCCATAATTAACAACTTCAATTCCAATCCTCAAATAAAATTGATTCAACTTTAGAATTGCTAAGTAACTTAAACCTTCACAATTGGATCTCCAGTGGAACGATATTCAGACTTCACCGTTTTATATTATAACTTGATCCGTACACTTGCGGTTAACACTAAAACTGAGCATCAAGTTTTTGGCGCCGTTGTCGGGGATCCAATGAACGGTTTTTGTTATTTAATATTCATTAGAATTGATAGATCTTAATTTGAGGTGTATATTATTTTGTTTATTATTTATTTGTTTATTTTTATTTTTATTTTATTGTATTTTATATTCTTTTCCTTTTTTATTTTATTTTATTTTATTTTATCTTTATTTTCATTTTTTTTTTTGTTTGTGTACGCCTTGAGATAATACTAATGTTCTCCCTCTTGATCCCGAGATTGAAAGGACATGTAGAAGAAACCTAAGGGTTCAACACCATCACATCGAGGTGATGGCGGAGAAGATACCAAAGGCAATTCGGGACTACTTCCAACCGACATTACTGGCAAATCAACCAGGAATCATGAATGCACCCATCAATGTCAACAACTTTGAGTTGAAACCAGGGTTGATCCACATGGCTAAAAAGCTAGCCTTTAGAGGAAGTACCAATAAAGATCCTCACGAGCACTTGCAGTCTTTCTTAGAAATATGTTGAAACAGTAAAGATGAATGGTGTTTCTAATGACGCAATTAAACTAAGACTTTTTCCTTTCTCTTTACAAGACCGTGCAAAGGATTGGTTGGAAACCGTACCTCCGGATAGCGTCACAACGTGGGAGATCTTAGCTCAAGCTTTCTTGAACAAATATTTTCCACTGGCTAAATCTCAAAGACTAAGGACGGAGATTGAAACATTCCACCAACTTGAGGATGAACAACTATATGAGGCTTGGGAGAGGTATAAGAATCTCTTGAGAAGATGTCCTCAACATGGTTACCCAGATTGGTTGCAAATTCAACTCTTCTACAATGGATTAGCAAGCTCAACCAAATCCATACTAGATGCAACCGTCGGAGGCTCAATTTTTCAAAGAATGCTCAAGAGGCGTATACCATACTAGAAGACTTGGCCACTACATCATACAATTGGCCATGTGAACTGTCTTCTCCAATCATCCAATATGAGATGGACGAGGTAAGTTCTCTAAAAGCTCAATTGGCTTCTCTCACTAATGCTTTATCCAAAATTTTCTCAAGGAAGCCAAGTCCAAGCAAGTCCATCATCCATAGCTTCCCTTGCGGCCATGGCAAGTTAAGAAGAGCATAGTGAGTTAGAAGTGGCCAATTATGTGGATAGAGGACAATACCGAGGTCAACAACAACTTCCAATTCACTATCATCCCAACTTGAGGAATCATGAGAATTTTTCATATGCTAACAACAAGAATGTGTTGCAAGCACCTCAAGGATTCAATGGAGCGGGGAATGCAAAGACATCATCACTAGAGGACATAATGCTTGACTTTGTCAAAGAGTCAAGATCAAGGACAACCACATTTGAGAATTCTGTCCAAGCAAATGCAAGCACCGTTCAAACCCAAGGTAAGGCACTTCAAAACTTGGAGGTTCAACTTAGTCAAATGGCAACTTCCCTCCAAACAATGCAAAAGGGTAAGTTCCCTAGTTACCCCGAGATAAACCCAAGGGAGGAGTGCAAGGCCGTGACTTTGAAGAGTGGGAAAAAGCTATCTACTAGCTTGATCAATGATGAAGATGATGAACCTCGACAAGAAGAGGATGTTACACAAAAAGAGAGTGCATCTAAGGAAAAGGAGAAATCAAAGTCCAACATAGGGAGTACTTCTAACTCTACTTCTTTTATTCCTAATACTTTACCTTTTCCTCAAAGATTTCAAAACAAAAAGATTGATGCTCAATTTTTAAAGTTCTTAGATATGTTCAATAAGTTAGAAATTAACCTTCCTTTTGCAAAGGCATTAGAAAAAATGCCTAAGTATGCCAAGTTCATGAAGGATGTATTGTCTAAGAAGAAAAGGTATGGAGATTATGAAATGGTTGCACTAACCGAAGAATTTAGTGCGGCACTACAAAGTAAATTGCCTCCAAAACTAAAGGATCCAGGGAGTTTCTCTATCCCTTGTCATTTAGGCAATAATAAGGTTACTAAAGCACTTTGTGATCTTGGAGCTTCCATTAATTTAATGCCTTTATCCATGTTTAGGAAGCTCAATGGTGGAGAGGTGCAACCAACTACCATATCTTTGCTTTTGGCCGATCGATCATTTGTTCATCCCTACGGCATTGTGGAGGATGTCTTGGTTAAGGTAGATATGTTTATCTTCCCGGCAGACTTTGTGATATTAGACATGGAGGAAGATGCCCAAGTCCCCATAATCCTTGGGAGACCATTCTTGGCCACCGGAAGGGCCCTCATCAATGTGCAAGATGGAAGGTTCACATTCCGCCTTAACAATGAGGAGGTAACATTTGACATCTATAAAACCCCTAAGCATCCGGATGTAGAAAGGTATAAGCATCATGAGCCAAGCACAAAGGTAACATTGCCTCTCTCTTCGAATACAAACTCTATGCATGATAAGCCTCCTTTGAATGGTAAGACTAATGGCATGCTTGATGTTAAAGTAGAAAATTCTATAAAGCATGTTTCTAGTTGTGATAATTCTCCTAGTTCTTATTGCATGCCTCTCAAACCTATAATGAATTATGAACAAATTATGGAGAAGCATGATAAAAATGAAGTGGTGAGTCCGGAAAAATCTAAGCATGATGATTCTTTAACGAGTCTTGACTACATTAGAAAAGATGATGTCCAACTTGATAATGAATTATTGACTAACTCACTAAATGCTAATAAATATGTTTGTGAGTGTCAATGTGGGCGAATACTAAAAGTTGTACGTGATCCAAAGCATGAAATGAAGAAACCACCTTGGGATCCGCCGTGATTCGCAAGCCCTGCCTAACTAGAAGACGTTAAACCAAGCGCTTATTGGGAGGCAACCTAATTTTATTGCTTTCTTTACTTTTCTTTTTATTTTATTTTCAATAAATCTTGGAGTCACTCATATGCTTTATCTCTCAGGAACTTGGTTTATCACACAAAGTACTCATTACATCAAGCCTGTTTGGTGGCTTTCCGCTTGCTCCCAGGCTTGTTCCTTCCTTGTTAGATGCTCTTATGCATTGGGGACAATGCATGATTCTAAGTTTGGGGTGGGAGGTGTCTCTTGTACTTTTGTGTGTTTTCTTATCCTGCTATGCATGTTTGTGAAGGTTTTAATGATCTTATGCATGTCAATTTTGAAAATTTTGGAGCTTTCAAAGTTAATGGGAATGTTGTTTATGGTTGTGTGCCTTGATGTTGATTTCCCATGATGAGATTCGAATTTGCATGATAGATGACTTATTGTGGAAATAGAATAGCACTATCTTGAGTTAAATTCATTTAAGTCCCTCTTAAAATTTCTCATATTCTTGAGCATGTAGCCACTTTAATTTAGTATCTTTAACTAAAAAAAAAGGATTAAGTTGGGTGTATTTGGTTGTCACTCCGAAAGGCCCTACTGATTAGAGAGTGGAAATGCATGATAGCTTGTAATCTTAGACTAAGGAAAAAGAAAAGAGTATACATGCCTTGAGAAAAGAAAAAGTGTACACAAAATGTATGATCTTTATTTGTCTATCTTTTTAGATGTTAAACTTGTAATGAGTATGCATGGATAGGGGTAAAAAGAGCTGCGTTTGCTGTGATCAGAAAGGACGCCTGGAAATTGACTAGGTACGAGTCCCTACAGTGAATATGTGAAAGCTAGTGCCTCTAGGTAAAAGAATGCAACTTTGGGCCCATGAAAAAAAATATGATTGAAAGGCACCTTAGTGGACATATTACTCACTTGAAATGTATGAATGCTTGAAGATTGGTGCATGAGCTAGAGTAGGGGGAAAACTAAAGAAACTCTCTTAAGTCCTAATTTGAGTTCTAGCATTTTAAATTGAAGTAGGCTTGCACACACACACATGGGAGATAGCAAGATTTGGCCTTGAATGATTATAACAATATAGATATGCTTGCATGTTTCTACTTAAGCTCTAAATGCTATTCTCTCAGACATGAGTCAATTGTACACTTCTTCATCTAAAATCCCTATTACTTGATTTTTTTCTTTGCTCAGGACTAGCATATCTCTAAGTTTGGGGTGGTGATAAGCACTTGAAAAGTGCTTTCTATTCTCTCAAATTAAGGGAGTTTATATTAGATTTCACTTGTTTGCTAGTGGTTTTCAGGTTAAATGAGGAAAATTAGAAGAAAAGACCAAAAGATCAAAACCGAGCAAGAATACGGCGAAAAAGAGATGAAAAACTCAAAATGGCAAAATTTGGGATAGCGCCGCGGTGCTAAAACCCGAGTGCAACAATTCTGAACGCATCATAGCACCACGGCGCCTGGACGGCGTTGCCGCAGCGCTAAAACCCGAGAGCAACATTCTGAACGCATCACAGTGTCACGGCACTTGGACGGCGTTGCCGTGGAGCTAAAACCTGAGAACAACAATTTTGGACGCAGCCCTAGCGCCGCGGCGCCAGTATTCCATAAATGAAACTTTCTTATTTTTGGTAAGTTTCTGGGAGGCCAACTCTATAAATTTTGGGGTTTCCAGTAGCCCTAATCATGAATCAACCATATACAAACCAAAAGAGGCACAAGAAGGAGAGAATTGAGTGAGAGTTCATAAAAGAGTTCAAAGAGTGAGTTAGTTGCAAGGAAGAGGAAAAGAGTTCAAGATAGTGGTGGTTCAATTCGAATTCCGACGTGAGAGCCAAAGAGATCGTGACGGTGCTACCTCAATCAAAAGCCTATTTTCAGTAGAGTTTCCCTTTTTTACACTTTTTCTTTGTTTATATTGTTTAAATATGTTGCTTCAAGCTATGAGTGGCTAAACTCTTTAGTTTTAGCGTTTTGATGAATTTTTTATGAATTTTATGTTGATATTGTAGACTTTCATGGTTTTGTTGGAATGATTATGCTTTTCATTGTTATTGTGTTTAATTCTTGTGGATTGGTCATCTTCACATGTTAGGTTAGATGTATGATGGAGAGATTGTATGTTTAACTTGATCTATAACAATGAATTGTTGTTAATCTATCACAAGAGTAGTTAGGTTGACAATAAAAGTTGCTAAAGACTATTCTTAATGCCATGTAATTTGTATTGGCTTCAAGAGATTAGTAATCAATCGAGTTGCATGAGAAATGGTTGTTTTTTAGAGAAAATAACTTGGAATTAAGTTTCTAGACTTAGGCATATGAATTACAATAAAATCCATGAAATCTATAATATTGCATGATGAGATAAACAAGGATTCGTTACCCTAGAACTCTAGTTGACTCTTGTGTTTCTAACTTTAATACTTTCCTTATTTGGTTTATATTTTGCTTAACTCACAATATTAATTCCAATCCTCAAATAAAATTGATTCAACTCTAGAATAGCTAAGTAACTTAAACCTTCACAATTGGATCTCCAGTGGAACGATATTCGAACTTCACCGTCTTATATTATAACTTGATACGTACACTTGCGGTTAACACTAAAATTGCGCATCAATCATTCATTTTTCCTAACTGCTCCGGCCGCTTGCATTCTGGTAGTTGAATAACTTGTTTTTCTAACAGTTGCTCTAGCATGTCTGCAACGTCAGAGTCAGTAAATGGATAAACTTTATCCTGTCTTTCTTTTAAAATTAGGCGATGTCTCTCGCATCCATCATGTTTCCTTTCGGATTTTGTTTCTTTTCCTTTGTAGAAAAATTTCAACGGGGTCGCACTAACGACCATAGATTCTTTTGTGGCACTCTTCAGAATATTTCTAGTTCTTTTGGCTTCGTTCTTATCTTTTTTTACTTCAGGGACCAAGAAATCTTTTATTCACCTGTTGGTAATGCTCAGCTCTATATCATGGGTGTGAGTCGCCAACTCTTCAAATGTGCAGGATTTGATTCCTTATAGGATGTAGAGGAGTTCCCAGTGCATGCTTTGGGTGCACATCACCACCGCTAATAGTTCGGTGAGTCGGTCTTTACAGTCAAGACTCAGAACTCTCCATCGGTTGATATAGTTAATGACTATCTCTCCCTTCCCCTGCTTAGTGCTTGTTAACTTCATCATGCTAATGATAGGCCTAATGCTGTAAAAGCAGTTCAAAAACTCTCTTTCTAGTTGCTCCCAACTGTCGATCACCTCTGGCTCTAGATCAGTGTACCAGTCGAAAGTGTTTTCTTTTAAGGTTCGGACGAACTGCTTGACTAGTAAATCTCATCTAGTTCCTGCATTTTCACAGGTTTCAACAAAATGAGCAACATGTTGCTTCAGGTTGCCCTTTCCATTGAACTGCTGGAACTTCGGTGGTTGACACCCAGCAGGCATTTTTAAGTTGTCTATTCTTTTAGTATATGGTTTAGAATACATAAAGGAATCTTGAGATGGTCCTCCATACTGAGCTCTAATGGAGTTTGTGATCATATCATGTAGTTGCTGAACCAATAGAGAGGCTACAGAGGTGGATGGTTGCAATTGGTTTTCTTGCAACAGAGTTTTCCCTTTGTCATTGGCCTTGGCAGCAAGCATTTGGCTTGACTCAGTAGTTTCTTGAGCCTGCATTTGCTGTCACACCCTATTTTTTTAAAGAAACGATGCGTTGAAGAATTTGTGAAGAAAAGAGGTAAAAGACCATGTTGGACGCATGGTCAGGGCTAGGTAGCGCACGATAAAGGTGGACGTATGGAAGTAAATCGAGAATGGAAAGAAGTAAAGCGAATAAGCAAGAAAGGAATAAAGTTAAGTTGTGAAGTGTTGAAAAAGGTTGTGAAGTAAACATAAAAACTGGAGTATGTGATGAACGCATGCTAATCTATCTTAAGAGATAGTTTAAGTGCAAGGAAAAGGATCAAAAGAATACCCTTGAGAATAATCAAGGAATGTTCAAGGATAGGAAGATGGTCATGGGCGTAGGATGAAGGTAAACGCGATAGGACCAATGCGTAGAGAAAGAGCTTGAGAAGGAGTTGTTATGAACATAAGGAAGGAGTTGGACGCATGGTATGATGCGATAAGATACAAACACAGTATTGGGCGTTTGTCATTAACGCCTAGTAGCATTGTGTAAGCACTGGTTTATTATAGTGCAGTTATGCGTTGAGGGTGATCACGAATGGTTGTGAACTGAAATAGTCGCTGCGTTGGGAAAGGAAGAAACGTACTTGGCTTACCATGCGTTGGTAAGGTTGTTATGCGTTGAAGACAGAGATATCTTTATGCGTCGAAGAGTAGTATAGTTGGCTGAGAGCTAAAAAAGTGAGTAGTGAAGCTCAAATCTTAAAGAAAACTCAATGAACGCATGAGGGCGTTGTGTTGAATAAAAGTTGTTCATTGGAAATGTTGGACACATAAGATAAGCTTATAGAGGCCAGGTGGCTTCGTATGGATTTGACACCTTATCAGTAGGAGGTGTTAAAGACATGTTAATTGTTTCATACAAGGTGACACTTGGACTAATGCATGGTTAATTAAGCATGCAACGTGGCATGTGGCAAACAAGTGACACAAGGAGAGGAGAAGTTGGATGGCAAGCTTCCTATAAATAAAACTTTGAGGGAAAATGAGCGACTGATGACTCTTAAAGAAGAATTCTGGAGAGAAAAGAGAAGAAGAAGGCAACAAGGACATTTGTGGTAAGAGTATGCGGCCAAGAAAGAAGGTATTTGACAACTTAGCTATTTTATGTAAAGAAGTTGTCTGGTGTTTAAAAGGGTCGGTTATGCGTTGAGGACAAACATAATGTCCAAGGTGAACGCGGCCTCCAAAGTTGGATGATGCGTTCATGATGGACCTTGCGTCCAAGAGAGGGCGATGCATCCGGAAGGGAAGTAAGAAGAGTCGGGATGCACTTTGCCGAAATAATCAGCCTTGCGTTCCAGAGTTAGAACGCTGTGTCCAGAAAGCTCGGGAAGAGGAAATAGAGGAAAGGAAAAAGAAGTATTATGTGGCAAGTACAGGTGAGTAACACCTGCGTTTTACAAAAATATAAATGAGTTCTTAATGAATATGTTTATATGGTTTCAAATGAAATAAAGCATGCGTTTTTATATATATAAAAAGCATATGAATATGTTGTTTATAGAAGACAAGAGCATGCATTTATACATACATAAAAGAAGGTGAGCCAGCTGAGAGCATGCTTTTTACTTGAATACTTTGAGAATGCTGGGTATTCGCTATAACATATAAAACGCATGGTGATTGGTTGATACATGTTTTTCGTGAAATTCATGAAGAGCATGGTGTTATACGTTTTCATGGAAAATTTGGAAATATACTTGTATGACAAGCATGCTGTTTGATAATCAAAGTTTTGAATTGAGTATTAGAAATGATTACTCATAGCATGGTATAGCTATTGAACGTTTGTGTTGTGTTGATGAGTTTAAAGATTATGATATGCATTAATTTAAGGTAACCCATGGCTGAGGGACCCCGTGTGAAGGCCTATGGGGGATATGTTATATGATACTCAATGCTGAGGGACCACGAGGGAAGGCACTTGAGCAATGGTTGACAATAAAACTCAGTGCTGAGGGACTATATGTGAAGGCACTTGAGGGATTGGAAATGCCGAGGGACGAAGTGTGAAGGCATTTGAGTAAGTGATTAAGGAAATTCGACGTTGAGAAGCGTAAAACACTGCTCTGCCTCAACTAGGGAAAATAATTATGGAATGAGTGAAGTTTTGAGTATTTACTCTAAAACAGATAGGCATATTTTATGATGAAGTTTGAACATTAACTGATATGATCTAAAGTGTTATATTTTACGCGAGATTTACTAGTTTTACAGTTTGAATATATTGTTTTCTAATAACTGTTACTCACTGAGCCGTTAGCTCATTCTTTTAAATGTTTTCCATTTTCAGGTAGCATGACAATTCCCGTTGCTGATCGAAGTCGAGGTTTGTCCAGAGCATGTGGATCGTGAGGTTGACAGTAGATTATGTGACAGGGTAGTCGGTAACTGCTGTCTTCACATCTCTTTTCGGGTTATGGAGGATAATCCGAGAGGGGGTGTGACATTTGTTCTCTTAAGACAGCGATCTTGTGATCTCGCTCCTTGACAACTTTCACTAGGAGATCTATTTTTCACTCCATCTTTGCCATGGCTGCCTCTGCTATTACATCAATCATCATGACAGACATAACATCAGGATGTGATTCTTTCTTGGAGCGATTAGAAGTAGAAGCAAAGCTGTCGAACAAAGGATTTTCTTTGATGATAGTCCCGCCTTTAAAAGATTCTGTCAACCGCTTCCAGATGTTCTCCACAACAGCGGAACCTTGTTCCTTCTTTTGCATGACCCCCTTTGAGCAACTACGAATGATAGGTCCCGTGTAGGTGTCGATTGCAGCAGAAGTTTTGGACATAGCTTTCTTGGAGGCCATTGCTTGATTTGGTTGTTGAGAGAGATGAGAGGTAGAGAGATCCCACTGGGCATGCCAATTTGTTCGCACAAGGTTTCCTGAGAAACTTGTTTTCTGGAGTTGAACTTAAGTTGATGTAGATTTGATGCAGATGTGGTTCAATCTCTAGTACTTGATCCTCTAATTCTCTTTGAGTTGAATGCGTATGTTTGTTGTATGCAAGAAGAATGCGTGGATGTTCTTGAAGTTGGAGTCTTGGAAGAATGTCTGTGTTTCAAAGAGTTTCAATTTTCAAGTCTGGTTAAGCTTCAGCACTTTAGGAGTTAGGAGTCTTCTGATTGTAGGGAGAATTCTCTCTATGTTCTCTGAAGTGTAGAATTTTTTGAACCCTACAAATGAAGAGAACTCTTCTATTTATAGAGTTCTCAAGTGGGCTTTGTGGGCTTGGGCTCAACAAATTGGACTTAAGCCTTCATTGGCCCTTAGGCCAAATTAAGCCTATTTTAGGATGCAATTGTATTTTAACCCGAATATTAATACCAAATTGGACTAATTTATTTTATTGAATCCAATGGTCAAGACGAAAACACGTGGCGTCATAGAGATTTGTCAATTTATGTCTTCAATTTCAATTTGGGGCACATGTCAACTTTTATATAGTCCCAAATTCAATTATTTGTAATTTTGTCATTAATTTGAGAAATGACGTGTCAATTTGTGATTGGTCCAAAATTTCTCCTTCCAACTACATTAAGAGTACCATTTACCGTTGGTGTTTTTTCCCAAAGGCTAGACATCAATGTTGTGCTAGGTATCTTGTTAAATGGGCCCACCATATATGTAAAATTATTTTGTCATATTTTATTTATGACATATTGAATTAATTGTGAGTATATGCTTTATTTACTTGTTCCTTATGTTCAGTTGGTCTTACTCAAATATCTGGAAATCTAAGTTCAATCCCTAAGTTGAATGGATCGAACTTCAAAATTTAGAGGGAAAGCCTGTAGATACTTCTCGTCTGTATGGATTTGGACCTTACATTCAGGACTGATAAACCTACTTTTACTAAGGAACAACCGAATACAATTAATATTGAGAAGTGGAACAGGTCAAATTGTATGTGTTTGATAATCATTATGCACTCCATTCCAGAGTCGTTTCGGGGTTCGATCACGGAGAGTGAAAATGCCAAACAGTTTCTTGCTCAAATTGAGAAATATTTTGCTAAAATTAAAAAAGGAGAAGCAAGTAGTCTTTTAACTTCTTTAACTTCCATGAGGTACAAGGGCAATGGTAACATAAGGGAGTATATTATGGAAATATCCAATCTCGCAAGTAAATTAAAGGCACTAAATGTCAAAATAAAAGAAAATTTACTCGTACATTTGGTACTTATCTCTCTTCCTGCACAATTAACTCCGTTTAAGATAAACTATAATACTTAGAAGGATAAGTGGAGTATTAATGAGCTTATCTCACAATGTGTGCAAGAAGAAGATAGGATTATGAGAGAAAGGACAAAAGATGCTCACTTGGCAACTAACTCTTGAGATAAGAAAAAAGGAAATCTACTGGTGCTACAGAAAGGACATATCAGCAGAATAAAAACAAGAAGCAGGTTACTGAACATCCTTGTTTTTTCTGCAAAAAGGAAGGTCACTTCAAAAAAGATTGTCCCAAATACGCCAAGTGGCGTGTAAAGAAGGGTAAACTTCTTACTTTAGTTTGTTTTGAAGTTAATATAGCGTATGTACCTACAGATACTTGGTGGGTAGATTTTGGTGCTACTACTCACATAAGTATATCCATGTAGGGTTGCCTGTGGAGTAGGCCGCCAAGTGATGCTGAAAGATTAATCTATGTGGGCGATGACAAAGCAGTTTAAGTCGTAGCTATTGGGAATTTTAGATGGCTTTTAAAAACTGGTTGTTATTTGGATTTGAATGAGACTTTTGTTGTATCGTCATTTAGATGGAATTTAGTTTCTATTTTTAATTTGGACAAGTTTGGTATTTCTTGTTCTTTTGGAAATAATAAAGTTAGTCTTTTTCAAAATTTCAAGCTTATTGGTACCGGTTCTTTAATTGATAATCTATATATGCTTGATTCCTTTACTTCGTTTAACAAGATCCTGTTATCTAATTCATGTGGTACAAAACATAAATTAAATGAGAATTTTGCTTCGTTATGGCACAAGCGTTTAGGTCACATCTCTAAATAGAGAATTCAGAGACTTGTGTCAGATGGAATTCTTGATTCCCTTGATTTAAATAACTCTAAAGTTTGTGTGGAATGTTTTAAGGGAAAACAGACAAACATAAGAAAATTAGGTGTCAACAGATGCTCAAACGTCTTAGAACTAATACATACGGACATTTGCGGTTCATTCCCACGGCTTTTTGGAATGGACAATAATATTTTATTACGTTTATAGGCGACTATTCAAGATATGGGTACTTGTATTTAAATTCATGAGAAGTCTCAATCGTTGGACGTTTTCAAATCTTTCAAAGCTGAAGTTGAACTTCAACTTGGAAAGAAAATAAAGGCTATCAAGTCTAATCGTGGTGGTGAATACTATAGCAGATATGATGGATCAGGTGAACAACGTCTAAGACCCTTTGCCAAATACCTAGAGGAATGTGGAATCGTTAGCATGAATGGTGTGTGATAAGCACTAGAAAAGTGCTCTCTATTCTCTCAAATTGAGGGAGTTTATATTAGATTTCACTTGTTTGCTAGTGGTTTTCAGGTTAAAATGAGAAAAATTAGAAGAAAAGACCAAAATATCAAAACCAAGCAAGAATACGGTGAAAACAAGAAGAAAAACTCAATATGGCAAAAATTGGGATAGCGCCACAGCGCTAAAACCCGAGAGGGTCTGCACAAAATT
The DNA here is from genome assembly GCA_030954485.1 of Citrullus mucosospermus. NCBI lineage: Eukaryota > Viridiplantae > Streptophyta > Magnoliopsida > Cucurbitales > Cucurbitaceae > Citrullus > Citrullus mucosospermus. The sequence continues at coordinate 14,659,797 of CM062064.1, forward strand.
TGCCGCAGCGCCGCGACACTGTCTGCACAAATTCAATAATGCCGCGGTGCCAGTTTACCATAAATGAAAAAAATTATTTTTGGAAAGATTTTTTGGGCGGAATACTCTATAAACTTGGGGGTTTCCAGCAGCCCTAATAATCATTCAGAGCATGGAATTACAGACCTAAAGAGCCACAAGAAGGAGAGAATTAAGTGAGAGTTCATAGAAGAGTTCAAAGAGTGAGTTAGTTGCAAGGAAGAGGAAAAGAGTTCGAGATAGTCGTGGTGCCCTTCGAATTCCAACGTGAGAGCCAAGGAGATCGTGACAGTGCTACCTCAATTAAGAGCCTCTTTTTAGTAGAGTTTCCCTTTCTTTACACTATTTATTTGTTTATATTGTTTAAACATGTTGCTTCAAGCTATGAGTGGCTAAACTCTTTAGCTTTAGGGTCTTGATGATTTGTTTATGAATTCATGTTGATATTGTAGACTTTCATGGTTTTGTTGGAATGATTATGCTTTTCATTGTTATTGTGTTTAATTCTTGTGGATTGGCCATCTTCACATGTTAGGTTAGATGTATGATTGAGAGATTGTATGTTTAACTTGATCTATAACAATGAATTGTTGTTAATTGATAACTTGTAGAAATACAAGTTATTATAGTCACTATTTGAATTAATTAGAGTAACTTTAGAGCTAAACGCATGATTTTGGTGGTTGAATGATGTAAAATGTATTATCATGCATTGGCACTATTTACAAAAGAAAATACCGGAAAAATTATTAGCTTTTCTGTTCGTAACGCAGGGTTAAGAAGAAAAGAAGCATAAATAACCCAGGTACTAGAGACGAAGCTGCTGCGAGAACAAGTGGAAACCCATGCGTCGAGACCATGCGTTGAGACCATGCGTTGAGAAAAAGTAGATATAAACGCCTGGGCAAAAACTGTCATGTCAATATGCAAAATGATAACACGTTATCAGATCATGACAGAACAAATGGGCCTACGATGTGAAAAGTCTGAGCAACAGGGCATGGAATTTAATGTAAAGGTGTCAGGTCATCATGAGTTTCAACTTTTTGACGCCTATAAATAGCCCAAAGCTTCTCCATTCAAAAGGAGGAAGGGGACGAAAAGAGAAAAACGAGTTCAAGAGCGAAATCTTTGCACAATTTCTCCCTCACCATAACCAGCCTCCATTTCGAGCTCTTCTGAGAGAAGGATTCGGAGAATTTTCAGAGTCGTCTCCCAGTGAGTGAGAACCTTCGCCTATCTCAATCCTCCATGAAGCAAGACGTTGCCAGTGGTGGCTTGGCGCCTTCCATTTCTGTTTTATCTCCATTTCTCTCCTTCTTACTTATGTTTTGTTAATGACATTCGAGAGAATGGTTTATTTTCTTAATATGAGTTTGATTGACGATTATCTTCCATTTATTTCCATATTAAATACCTTACACGATGTTGTTTGAATGCTAAATGAGTTAGATGTTAGAGTTAGTTTTTCTTAAGCAATATTAAGTATGTTACATCTTGATTAATGCATATCATTAGCTTACATAGCTTTGTTTGACAAACAATAATCTATCACGAGAGTAGTTAGGTTGACAATAAAAGTTGCTAAAGACTATTCTTAATGCTATGTAATTTGTATTGGCTTCAAGAGATCAGTAATCAATCGAGTTGCATGAGAAATGGTTGTTTTTTAGAGAAAATAACTTGGAATTAAGTTTACAGACTTTGGCATATGAATTGCAATAAAATCCATGAAATCTATAATATTGCATGATAAAATAAACAAGGATTCGTTACCCTAGAACTCTCTTTGACTCTTGTGTTTCTCACTTTAATACTTTCCTTTTTTGGTTTATATTTTCCTTAACTCACAATATTAATTCCAATCCTTAAATAAAATTGATTCAACTCTAGAATAAGTAACTTAAACCTTCACAATTGGATCTCTAGTGGAACAATATTCGGACTTCACCGTCTTATATTATAACTTGACCCGTACACTTGTGGTTAACACTCAAAGTGCGCATCAAGTTTTTGGTGCCGTTGCCGAGGATTCAAAGAACTGTTTTTGTTATTTAATATTCATTAGAAATTATAGATCTTAATTTGAGGTGTATATTATTTGGTTAAATATTATTTTATTTTATTTATTCTATTTTATTTTATTATTTTTTTGGTCGGTTTATGCCTCGAGATAATACTAATATTCTCCCTTTTGATCCCGAGATTGAAAGGACGTGTAGAAGGAATCTAAGGTTTCAACACAATCACATCGAGGAGATGGCAGAGGGGATACCAAAGGCAATCCGGGACTACTTCCAACCGACATTACCGGCAAATCAACCCGACATCATGAATGTGCCCATCAATGTCAACAATTTTGAATTAAAACCTGGGTTGATCCACATAGCTAAAGAGCTAGCCTTTAGAGGAAGAACTAATGAAGATCCTCATAAGCACCTACAGTCTTTCTTAGAAATATGCGGGACAGCAAAAGATGAATGGTGTTTCTAACGATGCAATTAAACTAAGACTTTATTATTTTTCATTACAAGACCGTGCAAAGGATTGGTTGGAAACCATACCTCCAGATAGCATCGCAACGTGAGAGATCTTAGCTCAAGCTTTCTTGAACAAATATTTTTCATCGGTTAAATCTTAAAGACTAAGGATGGAGATTGGAACATTCTGCCAACTTGAGGATGAACAACTATATGAGGCTTGGGAGAGGTATAAGGATCTCTTAAAAAGATAGCCTAAACACGGTTACCTGAATTGGTTGCAAATTCAGCTATTCTACAATGTATTATCAAACTCAACCAAATCCATTCTAGATGCAACCGCCAAGGCTCAATTTTTTCAAAGAAGGCTCAAGAGGTGTATACCATACTAGAAGACTTGGCCACTACATCGTACAATTGGTCATGTGAATGGTCTTCTCCAATCATCCCAAAAGCCACCGGATGATATGAGATGGACGAGGTAAGTTCTCTAAAAGCTCAATTGGCTTCTCTCACTAATGCTTTATCTAAATTTTCTCAAGGAAGCCAAGCCCAAGCAAGTCCACCATCCATAGCTTCCTTTGGGCCATGGCAAATCAACAAGAGCCAAGTGAGTTGGAGGTAGCCAATTATGTGGATAGAGGATAATACCGAGGTCAACAACAACTTCCGACTCACTATCATCCCAACTTGAGGAATCACGATAATTTTTCATATGCTAGCAACAAGAATGTGTTGCAAGCACCTCAAGGATTCAATGCTTGACATTATCACTAGAGGACTTAATGCTTGACTTTGTCAAAGAGTCAAGATCAAGGACAACCACATTGGAGAACTCGGTCCAAGCTATTGCAAGCACCGTTCAAAGCCAAGGTAAGGCACTTCAAAACTTGGAGGTTCAACTTAGTCAAATGGCAACTTCCCTCCAAACAATGCAAAAGGGTAAGTTCCCTAGTTACCCCAAGAGAAACCCAAGAGAGGAGTGCAAGGCCGTGACTTTAAGGAGTGGAAAAAAGCTATCCACTCCCTTGATCAATGATGAAGATGACAAGCCTCCACAAGAAGATGATGAACCCCTACAAGAAGAGGATGTTCCAAAAAAAGAGAATGCATCTTAGGAAAAAGAGAAATCAAAGTCAAACATAGGGAGTACTTCCACTTCTTTTATCCCTAATACTTTACCTTTTCCTCAAAGATTTCAAAAGAAAAAGATTGATGCTCAATTTTCTAAGTTTTAGACATATTCGAAAAGTTAGAAATTAACCTTCCTTTTGCAAAGACATTAGAACAAATGCCTAAGTATGCCAAGTTCATGAAGGAGGTGTTGTCTAAGAAAAAAAGGTTTGGAGACTATGAAATGGTTGCACTAACCAAAAAATGTAGTGCGACACTACAAAGCAAATTGCCTCCAAAACTAAAGGATCCAAGGAGTTTCTCTATCCCTTGTCAGTTAGGCAAGAATAACTAGTTACTAAAGCACTTTGTGATCTTGGAGCTTATATTAACTTAATGCCTTTATCCATGTTTAGGAAGCTCAATGGTGGAGAGGTGCAACCAACTACCATATCTTTGCTTTTGGCCGATCGATCATTTGTTCATCCCTATGGCATTGTGGAGGACATCTTGGTCAAGGTAGACAAGTTTATCTTCCTGGTGAACTTTGCGATATTAGACATGGAGGAAGATGCCGAAGTCCCCATAATCCTTGGGAGACCATTTTTGGCCACCGGAACAGCCCTCATCTATGTGCAAGATGGAAAGCTCACATTCCGCCTTAACGATAAGGAGGTAAAATTCGACATTTATAAAACCCTTAAGCATTCGGATGTAGAAAGGTATGAGCATCATGAGCCAAGTACAAAGGTAACATTGCCTGTCACTTCGAATAAAAAACTCGGTGCATGATGAGCCTTCTTTGAATGGTAAGACTAATGGCATGCATAATGTTAAATTAGAAAATCCTATGAAGCATGTTTCTAGTTGTGATAATTCTCCTAGTTCTTCTTGCATGCCTCTAAAACCTATAATGAATTATGAACAAATCATGAAGAAGCATGTTAAAAATGAAGTGATGAGTCCGGTAAAATCTAAGCATGATGAGTCTTTAACGATACGTGACTACATTAGAAAAGATGATGTCCAACTTAATGATTTGTTGACTCACTAAATGCTAATGAATATGTTTGTGAGTGTCAATGTGGGCGAATACTAAATGTTCAAGGCAATCCAACTCATGGAAGGAAGAGACCACCTTGGGATCCGTCGTGACTTGCGATCCCCGTCTAGCTAAAAGACGTTAAACCAAGCGCTTGTTGGGAGGCAACCCAATTTTATTGCTCTATTTAGTTTGCCTTTTTTTTCTTTTTATTTTATATTCAATAAATCTTGGAGTCACTCATATGTTTTATCTCTCAGGATCTTGGTTTATCACACAAAGTACTTGAAGGATCTCATCCATTCATGCGTAGCGGAAACGAAAGAGGATCGAAATAAGAATCCAGATGCATATAATAACCTAGGATTAAACATGCATTATCATACAAAATGAATTAGAGAAGAAGAAAAGAAATTATACACCTTTGTAGCTTTTCTTCCTTTCTTGAAATTACTCCCACTAGGACCACATGGAGGTCTTTCTAGCTATTCTCAATGGTTTGGAATAGAGTGGTGGGACTCTTTAAAGAAGAAAAAAAAAAGAAATTTGTGAGGAAAATTTAGTTTGTCAAAAAACAACAAATTTTCCAAGATTTTTCAAGAAGAAAAAAAATTAACAAAAACCTTCTTTAAAAAAGGCAAATTGCATGCAACTTTTAAGTTCACCAAAAGTTGACAACACACATTCCACCAATGCATGCCAAGGATTATGTGTCAAAGTGTATAATTTTGAGATTAATTAAATGTTCCACTCATCAAGTTAGTGGATTTTTCCACTAATTTAATCTCATGGTCAACCTTTCTAGAAGGTTTGACTAAAAAAAATCTTTGACTTGCTCGGGTCAAAATAAACTATTTGACTTCTTCCAAAAACCAACTATTTGACTAAATTCATGTCTCCGATTATGAATCTGCATTCATAATTTCAATATTTAGATCCCATTTAAATATTTTTGACCAAATCTCTCATTTGATATCATATATCAATTACTTAATCATATCTCATATGATTAACCTAATTTGAACGATTTGAATTATTCCTTCTATTTATTCCAAGTTTATTCCTATATGAGCTAGCCAGAGGACCTTATAGACCTACAAATCATGAGCTCCAACGATCCGAGATTAACCGGTTAAACTCTTTAACCTAGTTAACCAACATTCGTTAACTACTGGGTCATTCCACTAAAGCCCGTAGCTGCACTCTCCTCACTGTAGATATATTATGTCCATTTGATATAACCATGATTGGTAAATCGAGCATTCACAGATTGTTCGTAATTACAGCTGGGTTAAAATTACCATTTTACCCCTGTGATTACCTCTTATTCCTTAAGTTCCACTGATCCTCTAATGAACAATGATTTGTAGTGTAACTTCCAAATCAAAAGTTCTCTCAAACCCTATTTGAGAGGGTGGTGCCTATTGTTCAAGATCTGGATTTAGCACTTAAGAGAACAACCTCTCTACTAACCCAAAAAACGATAGGAGTGAATTCCTTCTTGCACCCTATGTCCCTAGCTATCTACCTGGTCTTACCCCTGAAATGGAAGGCATATTGAACCATCACTGTTGAGTTGCTCTGACCAATGCAGATCTAAGGATAATCTCGAGTAAATAGAAGTTCATAGTTAGCTCAGGATTAAGATCGAGTTGCATAGGCCATCAAAATCGAGATAGTCAGTTTTAGACAGTAAACGGTGTTATAAAGTAAAAGTGACTATTTCATGGTTCGGTGTTATGCAAACTCTTTGCACAAGATGCCCCCACTCGCATGTCTTCATATGAACGAATTTGGATCACTTTGTTTGTACTAGTTAGAAAGTGGGTCGCATCCATAGTGTCCCCAGAATAAGGCGCCCAACCTAATTCATATATTATAGACCATTTAGACTGTTAACATAAACTTGATCCAATTTTATGTCTCTACATAAAGTTTGAGTCTCATGTAACAGTCTAAGATCCTTTGATGATTGGATTTAGATTTAGTAAGAACATTTTATAAAATCAATAACTACTTATTGATTATAAATTTGAATAACAACTTTATTGAATGATAAAAGTATATTTGGTATTTACAAACTATGAGTTTTAGGACATAAAACCCAACATACTCCCACTTGGACTAAAACTCTAATAGTATATTTTATTGAGTTTAAGTGAGAAAATACAAAGAGATCGAGCATACATTAGATACACACCAAATTATTCTCCCACTTGTCCTAGTTTACTTATCTCGTAGTCCTAGATTCTTTAGGTGACCCTTAAACACTTTAGCCGAGAGGGCCTTAGTAAACGAATCAACAAGATTCTCTTCTGAGGCTATCCGAGTGACGATCACATCTCCACAGTGTACTATCTCCCTGATGAGATGGTATTTACGCTCAATATGCTTTGTGCGCTTATAGCTTCTAGGTTCCTTGGAATTTTCAACTGCTCCAATATTATCACAATAGAGAATGATAGGCAGATGCATGTCTGGAACGACTTCTAGATCAGTCAAGAACTTCCTCAGCCACACTGCTTTCTTTGCTACTTCACAGGCAGCTACGTATTCAACTTCCATTGTGGAGTCCACAATACAAGTCTGCTTTACACTTCTCCATACTATTGCTCCGCCATTCAGAGTGAACACTAATCTCGATGTAGATTTTCTAGAATCTTTGTCGGTCTGAAAATCAGAGCCAGTGTATCCAATAAGGATCAAATCCTCAACACCATACACAAGCACATAATTCCTCGTTCTTCTAAGATACTTGAGGATATTTTTAACGGCAGTCCAATGACCATATCCTGGATTGAACTGAAATCTACTAACAATTCTTATTGCATAGCATATGTCAGGTCTAGTACATAACATAGCATGCATTAAGCTTCCAACAGTTGAAGCGTAGGGAACATGTCTCATCCTCTCAATTTCTTGAGGTGTCTTAGGACGGTGTTTCTGAGACAGGTGAATTCCATGTCTAAAAGGTAATAAACCTCTTTTGGAATTCTGCATCTTATATCTAGACAACATTTTGTCGATATAAGTTGCTTGAGACATGGCTAGTATTTTGTTCTTTCGGTTCCGAACTATTTGGATGCCTAGAACATGTTGTGCATCTCCCAAATCTTTCATTTGGAATTGCTTAGCTAGCCATTCTTTTACATCTAACAGAAAACCTATATCATTCCCAATGAGTAGGATGTCGTCAATGTACAAAACTAGAAACGCTATAGTGGATTTGACGATTTTCTTGTATACACAAGGTTCACAACATTTTGCTCAAAACCATATGATTTGATCGCAATATCAAATCTTATATTTTAAGACCGAGATGCTTGCTTCAATCCATAAATGAATCTCTGAAGCTGACAAACCTTTTATTCTTGGCCCTGTTCAATGAACCCCTCTGGTTGGACCATATAGATACTTTTTTCAAGACTTCCATTTAGGAATGTTGTCTTGGCATCCATCTACCAAATTTCATAATCATAAAATGTGGTGATGGACAAGAGTATCCTAATTGACTTTAGCATGGCAACGGGAGAGAAAGTTTCCTCATAGTAAACTTCTTTTCTCTAGGTATAACCCTTTGCCACAAGTCGAGCCTTGAAAGTCTGTACTTTCCCAATATGGTCTCGTTTTCTCTTGTAGATCCATTTACAACCAATTGGATTTACGTCTTTTGGCTGATCTACAAGAACTCAGACTGAATTGAAATACATTGATTCCATTTCGAGGTCCATGGCCTTTATCCACTAGTCTTGGTCCACATCATTCATCGCCTGTTTATAGGTTGATGGATCCTTTATGCCGTCATCTGGTATGACGACTTGAGTTTCCAATAAATCCAAGTAACGGTCAGGCTGTTGAACAACCCTCCCACTACGCCGAGGCATTCTCAACTCTTGAGAAGGATGTGACTGACTAGAAATGCTAGTTCCATCAACTACTTTAGTGGATGAACTAGCTCTTTCTGTAGCGTTTTTGGACATCTCTTTTAATACTAGCCTACTGCGAGGTTGATGACTCCTAATGTGGTCTTCCTCTAAGAATGTGGCATTTATCGACACAAATACCTTATTCTTCTAAGGATCAAAAAACAAACCACCTTTCGATTCCTTTGGGTAACCTACAAATAGGCATAATTTTGAACATTGTTCCAATTTCTTAGGATTTTGCACCAACACGTGTGCTGGGCAGCCCCAAATCCTAAAGTGACGTAAACTACCTTTTTGCCCTTTCCATAGCTCATAAGGTGTTTCAAAAACACTTTTAGAGGGAACATTGTTCAAAATATAGACAACAGTCTCTAACGCACGTCCCTAAAAGGAATCGGGTAATTGAGCATAGCTCATTATATAACGAACCATGTCTAACAAGGTTCGGTTTCTTCTTTCAGATACACCGTTCTGTTGAGGCGTACTAGGTGCAGAGAGTTGTGACTGAATTCCATGTTTTATGAAATAGTCTTGGAATTTCAAGTCCATATACTCTCCACGTCGATCTGATCGAAGTGTCTTTATTGATTTACCTAATTGGTTTTCAACTTTTGCCTTATATTCCTTGAACTTTTCAAGGGTTTCAGACTTGTGATGCATTAGGTAAATATGACCATACCTAGAATAATCATCAATTAAACTGATGAAATATTCATACCCACCTCGAGCTCTTACGTTCATCGGTCCACAGAGGTCTGAATGAACGAGCTCTAAGGGTATCGTAGCTTTAAGATCTTTTCCAGTAAAAAAAAACTTTTAGTCATCTTCCCCCAAGACAAGACTCACATGGTGGTAAGGAGTCATCTTCTAACTTATTTAGAAGTCCACTCTTAACCAGTCTCCTAATCCTATTGAGATTTATATGTCCAAGTCTTAAGTGCCATAAATAGGCGTTAGAAGAAACTTTTTGTCTTTTGTTTTGAGTTTCGACAGTTCTAAACATCTCAGTATTAAAGGCAAATTTTGCTCTAGTTGGTCTTAACTTGTATAAATTGTTTTCGAGGATAGCAGAACAAATTTGAATACATTTTTTGAATACAAACACTTCATTAATTTCAAAAGATATTCTATACATTTGTTCTAATAAACACGAGATAGAGATTAAGTTCCTTTTCATAAGAGGAACATACAAAACATTATTTAGTATAATGAATCTATTTTCAAAAAACAACTTTATATCTCTCACTGCTTTGGCCAAGACAACTGCTCCTATTCTAATTTTGAGAGTTATCTTGCCTTCTTATAGCTTCTTCCAGGAACTAGTTTCCTGAAATGAGAAACAAATATGGTTAGTGGCTCCTGAATCTAATATCCAGGTGGAAGTATCATACACCACTAAAAATGTTTCAACAACTAGTAAATCATATTTACCTGTTGCTGCTTTCTCCGCCTTCTTCTAAAACAGAGATAACTTGTAGAAATACAAGTTATTATATGTCTTTTTTCTAGAAAAATAGAGTTTAAATAGAGAATCATGCAGTAGTTGATGTTAAATTCTATTGATAAATCTCCCTATGCGTTCTACTCTTGTAAATTGATGAAGATAATTATTTTATAGCTTTTTGAGCCTAAAACGCATGCTTTGACGCAGGAACGCAAGCAACCCGTGGATGCATTGGCAACTTCTTAATGCAGAACTATGCGTTGGCAACCTGTGGACGCATTGACAACTCTTCAATGCAGGTTGATGCGTTAGCAACCCATGGATGCATTGGCATACTTGAACGCATGAACCCAAAGTTATTCATGGACGCGTATCAACAAGGCAGCAGAGAATCAGATAATAATCTTGAGAGATTGTCGGGAGATTGATACGCTTGATCTGCGGCGAGAGTGGTGGATCTAAATTGAATCGAGAATTATGCAATTAGGCGAGATAGATGCAAAACATCAATTGTGCCTCCAATCATGCAGATTTGCCGCTAATTACGAACGTAGCTTTTATAAAAGGGTAGACCTGCAAGCAAAAACTTGTTGTTGATTCTCGAAAGAATTCCTAAGTGACAGCAACATACCTTCAGACAATAACCGGAGACGAATAGCTCGAGAGAGAAGAGTCTTCCATCCGCCTGACCACTTCACAGCAGATCTCACGCTTCCATTCCGGCGACTCTGACATTGAAACGCCTTCCTACTTTCTATCTTTTTCTAGCTTTGAATTTAGATTTGTTATTAAGACATTGAACTGTCTAAGATTGTATTTCGTTCATTAATCTACAATTCTTCCATGTCTATCCATTTCTCTACACTTTTCGCTTATTACTTTGAATCCATGAGTAGCTAATCTTTCAAGGGCCACGGGTTACGTTAGCATCTAAATAAGAACCATAGTGTAACTATTTCATCTTGTCAATTGTAATCTTAATCTGATGCTTATGTCCATCTAGCTAATCGATATAAGTAGTAACAATTAGACTGCTCGAGAGGGTAAATAATTGTGGAACTCAATTGACAAGGCTAAGAAGTGTTACCTAGACATAGGAATAACCTTAGCACTTAATATTCTCCTATGCGTTATAGACATATAACGCATAGCAGCTGACAACCGAGAGAAGAGTTGCAAGTATGAATAGACTTTCACTATGCGTTTCTGATGTTAGAAGCCAATCAACTCGAACCCTATTTGTATCCATTCATTTAATCCACTTAGTTGAACTTGTTGTGTCGCATCCCTTACCATCTATCACTTTTTAATCTAGTGTACATGTTATTGCTTTCTTTAGTTAGACGCATACTTCATTAAATATTTTTGGTTATTACTCCAACTTAATTAATCTAACGAATTTTAGAATCAGCATAATCCCTGTGTTCGACCTCGGACTCACCAAGTAAACCTATTTCTTTGCTTATACTTGGGTTACGAATAGGAAGACTTGACAGACTAGAAACGCATAGTATTAAGCATGTTAAACGCATAATATGTTAAACGCATAGTAGTAAGCTTAATAATAAAGATAAACGCACAATAAGTTTTTGGACTTTAGATCTGCAAACAACAGTAAGGTACTTCGGGAAATTTCTCTTCCGATGCCCATTTTGGTTGCAATGGAAACAGATTCCCTTTGCAACCTTCTTTCCCTTGTTAGCCACGGGAGCCTTCCCCTTTCCCTTCTTCTTCTTCATTTGAACATTTCTGTTCTTTGAAGGTTCAACTTTAGCTTTAGAGGTCGAACCTCTTAATATTTTATTTGTGGTAGCAACGTTTGCCTCCACTTTCTTCCCCTTAGCCTTGGTAAGGTTCTGGAAACGGTGGAGCTCATTCAGAAGGGTTATCAAGTTAAATTCTATTTTATTTAGATCAGCATTGGTCCGAAATGGTATGAAGCTCTTCGGAAGAGACTCCAAAATAAAACTTACTTGACTGGCCTCATCCATGGTGGCCCCGTTTACTTCAGCAGTATTGAAGTGGACCATCATGTCCAGGACATGTTCTCTAACAAAGGTCCCCTCCTTCATATGCTTGTTATAAATGTATTTAAGTGCCTCATGTCTTAAGGTCTATGAAGGTTGCCCGAACATGTCCTTTAATGAATCCAAGATTTCCTTTGCAGTGATCAAGGATTCATGTTTCTTTGCCAATACATCAGACATGCTGGCAAGAATAATAGACACGTGCCTTGTCGTTGGCCTTGATCTATCGATCAAATCTTCCCGAACATTTCGGTTGGCATTTGTGGCAGGGGTTTGAGGACATTCCTCAATTAAGACAAAACGTAGGTCATCAACGACTAGTATCGTATTGAGATTAGCTTTCCACGTTGAATAATTATCTCTGTTCAGTTTTTCCGAAGCTAAAAGTTGAATAATTGAGCTATTCATGCTGAAAAAATATACTTTTAATTAGATACAAGTTCTAAATCCAATTTTTTAAATTTAGCAAAATTCTAAAAAATACCCCAACTTTTTTTTTATATATATTTGCAATGATAGTTCAATGGTTTAGAACAGCCTCCACCGAGGGGCAGTCGACTATTCTTCCATTCAATCAAAACAATTTTTACTAAATGCTAATACCAGAATAACTCTTGTTCCTATAGTCTTTAGTTATCATTTGGTTTGGTCAAGAATATACTAACTCTTAGTAATTCTTGTAAGTGTGACCTTCCATTTTAGATCTCAGAGATTAGCGGCCCCAACAATGCTACCGGATTGGAGAGTCAAAGTTGGGAATCGATCTAAGAGACCCTATCCATTTCTAGAGATTACGGTTGTCACACCCCCTCTCGGATTATCCTCCATAACCTGAGAGGAGATGTAAAGACAGCAACCTTGACTCCTCTGTAAGGTTCACTGTCCAACCATTTTCACCAAAGACGGCCCAGACGAGGTTCTTGCTTAGGCAAAACATCCCGAACTCACTCACTACCTGGAAAAATTAGAAAAGATGGAAAACGTGAGCTAGAGCCCCATGAGTGACAAGTTTTGTAAAACGAGCTTTTTTATAAAACAGGCATGTTACATTTGTACACATAAAACAAGGATTCAACATAATAGTTCAACCAAACATATTTTGCACAAATGTATCAATCTCATAAATCCGATTTTCAAATCGTATATAATGGTTTTCCAGAAGGATTTAAACAGTAAACCGTTTGGTTTCTCAATCTTTTCCCTTAGTTGAGGCAGAGCAAGGCTCAACACTCTCAACGTCGAAAACAACCTTAGTTGGGGGTGGAGCAAGGCTCAACACAGCCAACGTCGAAATCATCCCTGGCGCGATGCGGAGAAAACTCGACGCACCAGCCAAATTAACCCCTATGTGCACATAAAAAAAAGTCGGGTTGCCCAAGTACCTTCTCCATGTCCATCAGTACTAGGTCCCGGGGAAACTCACGTGCCTTTTCATGTCCTTGAGCACTGAGCCTCCTCTAAAACATTTTATCAATCAGTTTACATAAATAGTTCATATGAAACTTTTCCATGAAAAATAAGATATAATACAATAAACAATATTTCACAACATGCCATTCAGCATCTTATAGAAAACGGATAAAACATGCCTTGTGAACAATGTCATCAAACATCATGCTTTTCAAGAAAACAGTTCATCTCAAAGCCATATCTTATAAGAAAAACCAAACTAAACATTTTTAATAAATTTCGTTTCAAAGAGAGAAAAGTGTCACTCACAACTTGTCCTTAGGCCCTGCGCGGATTATATGTCTTTCCAAGCTCTTCTTGGCTTGTAAATACACATTCCTCACGTTACGCTTGTCACACCCTACTTTTTTTTAAGAAACTTATGCGTTGAAGAGTCTATGAAGAAAAGAGGTAAAAGACCATGTTGGACGCATGGTCAGGGCTAGGTAACGCATGGTAAGGGTGAACGCATGGAAGTAAACCGAGAATGGAAAGAAGTGAAGCGAATAAGCAAGAAAGGAATGTTCACAAGCGTTAGAGAAGGTTGTGAAGTAAACATAAAAGCTAGTGCATGTGGTGGACACATGCTAACCTATCCTTGAGAGAAGTAGTTTAAGTGCAAGAAAAAGGTTAAAAGAATAACCTTGGGAGTAATCAAAGAATGACCAAGGATAGGAAGATGGTCATTGAAGGCAGGATGAAGGTGAATGCATCAGGATCAACGTATAGAGGAAAAACATGAGAAGGAGTTGTTGTTATGGACATAAGGAAGGAGTTGGACGCATGGTATGATGCGATGAGGTACAAACGCATAGTATTGCGCATTTGTCATTAGCGCCTAGTGGCATTGTGTAAGCATTGGTTTATAACAGTGCGGCTATGCGTTGAAGGTGATCTCGAATGGTTGTTGTGAGCTGAAGTGGTCGCCGCGTTGGCAGGGGAAGATACGTACTTAGCTTACCATGCGTCGGTAAGGTTGTCATGCGTTGAGATCTCTATGCGTTAAAGACAGAATTATCTCTATGCGTCAAAGAGTAGTATAGTTGGCTGAGAGTTAGAAAAGTGAGTAATGAAGCTCAAACTTTAAAGGAAATTCAACAAACGCATGAGGGCGTTGTGTTGAATGAATGGTTATCTAATGGAAAATGTTGGACGCATAAGATAAGCTTATAAAGGCCAGGTGGCTTTGTGTAGATTTGACACCTTATCAGTAAGAGGTGTTAAAGGTATGTTAAGTGTTTCATGCAAGATGACACTTGGACTAATGCATGGTTAATTAAGCATGCAGCGTGACATGTGGCAAACAAATGGCAAAAGGAGAGGAAAAGGTGGATGGCAAGCTCCCTATAAATAGAACTTTGAGGGAAAATGAGCGATTGATGACTCTAAAAAGAAGAAATCCGGAGAAAAAAAGAGAAGAAGAGGGCAGCAAGGACGTCCGTAGTAGGAGTATGCGGCCAAGAAAGAAGATATTTGACAACTTAGCTATTTTTATGTAAAGAAGTTGTCTGGTGTTAAAAGGGTCGGCTTTGCGTTGAGGACAAATATAATGTCCAAGGTGAACGCGGTGTCCAAAGTTAGATGATGCATACATGATGGACCTTGCATCCAAGAGAGGGTGATGCATCCGAAAGGGAAGCAAAAAGAGTCGGGATGCACTTTGCGGAAATAATCAGCCTTGCGTTACCAACCTTGCGTTGAAGGGCAGGGTTGCGTTCAACCGAGCTGACAGAGGAAAATGGAGCCTTGCGTTCCAGAGTTAGAACGCTGCGTCCAGAAAGCTCGGGAAGAGGAAATAGAGGAAAGGAAGAAGAAGTATTCTTTGGCAAGTACAGGTGAGTAACACTTGCGTTTTATAAAAAATAAATGAGTTCTTTATGAATGTAATTCTACGGGTTTTGAATAAAATAATGCATGCGTTTTCATATATGTAAAGTGTACAAATATGTGATTTATAGAGACATGAGCATGCGTTAAGAGACATGAGCATGCGTTTAGAAACATGAGCATGCGTTTAGAGACATGTGTATGCGTTTTACTTGTAAACTTTGAGAATGTTGGATACTTGCTATGAGTTATAAAACGCATGGAGATTTATGTTATTGGTTCTCATGACTTTTCTGAAAATCATGATATTATATGATGTCAAGAAAGATTTGAAAATGGACTTTATGAAAAACATGCGGTTTTATATTAAAACTGGAAATTGAACTTTGCATGCTAAAGAGGTGAGATTTGGAAACGGTTAATTCATGGGTTATTGATATAATGTTCCAAAATATATATTGTGTTATATTAAACTTGAAAAGGCACCCGAGGCTCAGGGACTTGGAGAAGGCCAAAGGGTAGCCATTATATTATAAAGGTACCCAATGCTCAGGGATTTGTAGAAGGCATATGGGTAACCTGGATATAGAAATGGGACCTCAATGCTCAGGGACTCGTAGACGGCATTGAGGACGGCCCGAGTTCTAGTACCTATGTGCACATAGAGGTATGTACGACGCTGATGTGTTGAGATTACTCCAAACAGCTAAGGAAAAATCGAGTTGAGGAGCGTCGAGCATTGCTCCACCTCAACTAGGGAAAAAGTATATTATAAGAACGAGATTTTTGAGTATGTATCCTGAAACGGGCAAGCATGTTTTCACAATGGTATTGGAGTGTAGTTTAATAGGACTTGAAGTGTTATGTTTTATGCGAGTTTGATCAGTTTTACAGTTAATATATATTGTTTTCAGAAAATCGTTACTCACTGAGCCGTTAGCTCATTCTTTTAAGTGTTTTCCATTTTCAGGTAGCATAACAGTTCCCGTTGCCGATCGAAGTCGAGGTTTGTCAAGAGCTCATGGATGGTGAGGTTGACAGTGGGTTACGTGACAGGGTAGTCGGTAACTGCTGTCCTCACACTCCATCTCGGGCTACGGGAGGGTAGTTCGGGATGGGGTGTGACAACGCTTCCCTTAAACTTCCTTTACATGATCATTAAATGTGCATACTTAAACTCTAATCATGATTCACCACCGAGACTCCCTTTCTTTTCTAAAATAAACATAATAAGCGGATTCTATGTCACTAGCGAGATTACCAACGAGATTTCACCTTACTAACGAGATTACTAGCGAAATTACGCAACAGATACATGGCACTAGCGACACCAGAATAAGCGAGACTAGCGAGATTACCCGAGGAGCGACACTGAGCAAGAGTCAGCGAGATTTGTGAGACAAAAACCTCCTCTACACTACCAGCGAGATTCATGTCGCTACTTACGCTCCAATTTCTCAGCGATACCAGCTTCCTGACGACAACCGACAGCAGAGTTTCCTCCTTTTCTCTTTGTTCTCACTTCTGTCAGTTCAAAGTCACATTTCCAGCTAGATTTAGAACTTCTTTCCTTCTGCAAACTTGTAGAGAAACATGTTTTCTAGCTTACCTCAAATTTTCGTGGCTTAACTCGTTCTGGTTTGTCAGATATTGCAAGTTTTCTTCCCGCTACTCCAGATTGCACAAAAATTTTGTATCAGTACTTCCAGCTAAAAGTTTACATGTTTCTATTCCATTTCAATTCAGGCACCCTTCATAAAAGTTGTTCAAAATTGAGTTAACTTACTAACCTCAAAATTTCAGCCTTAGACTTGATCTCTTCGATTCACTCTACTCCAAACATCAGGCATCGTCCAGTCCGTGTGTCTACGAACAACGTTCTGTTCCAGCTTAGATTTTTAACAATAACACGAGTAGATTCCCCTCCAAAATCTACCGGGACACCCACTTCTACTTCCATTTATAGTTCGTCTGAAAAGTGAAACAGACTCAAGTTCTAGAAGTGTCTAAAATGATTAAATATTTAATTCATTTTTCCTTTATATATATATCACTGACTTAAGCTCTCGAAGTGTCCAGAATGATTGAATATTAATTTATTTACTTTTATATATATCACCGACTTAACCCTCCAAGGCAGGCTGGCGCACTGGGTTCTCCTTTCTTACTTCAACGCAAGGCGTCCATAACGCCACCTACCCTAACGCCTTCATCAATCAACCACAGTCAACGCATGGCGCCCTCAATGCCTCCTATCTTCAGCACATACCACAAACAACTACACTATTGCCTCCAATGCATGGTAAGCTAAGAACATTCCTTCCCCCGCCAACGCGGCGACTGCTTCAGCTCACACCACCATTCGTGATTTCACCTTCAACGCAGAGTCGCACTATTATAAACCAGTGCTAACATAATGTCACTAGGCGCCAATGGCAGACGCGCTATACTATGCGTTGGTACCTTATCGCATCATACCATGCATTCAACTCTCATGTTCATAACAATTAAATCCTTCTCACGTTCTTCCTCTATGCGTTGGTCCTCATGCGTTTAACTTTACCATGTAGTGCCTTAATCCTGACCATGCGTCCAACATGGTCTTTTTTTTTTTTTTCAACCTCTATAACGCATTGGTTTAAAGTTGGGTGTGACAACGGTGCTCCGATCCTCATGAAACAGCCCTCCAAATGGGTGGTCACTTCCAAAGTGACACGCAGGTAGAACATGAGAATCTCACGGTGCAACCTAATGGAAGAGACCGTAGGATACGTTGACACATATCCTTCACCCACTTACTATGAACTACTTCCCCTATTCACCTTGTTCATAACCCATGCAAACACTCTTCGAAGGGAGGCCACTCCAAGGGCGGCACGAAGCCAAGCATGGATCTCATGTTGTGAACTCTTAGGGACGCTAGAGCTAATAGTACATTACTAATCTCCAGCTAAAGTGTTCTAGACGGTTTTGGGTATACGTTCACTTAGGCAAATATTTAGGCTAAATAAACATATCCTAAGTCTAGGTGTTTTGATCCAAATATAACTCTATGAAATTGGTTAACACAACTCAAGAACCGACTTAATCTCCAGGTAGAAGGTGTTCCTTAAACCGTCAACTTAAATACCCCTAGCCTTAGACAAGATTTTATCGGGTGAGTGTTCTTGTTTACCAATTTATAAGTTAACGACCTAGATTTGTCTATGAAAACTTTGCAATGGCCATTTAACCCTAAGTGAGCATGCATATTATTTTTTGTATGGATTTTAATGTCTATCTCTTTTATAACAATTATAAACTATAGGCATGCTCCATAACCATACGTTCAAATCATAATTTAAACTTATCATGCACACTATACATTATAACTACTTATAACATATTTATGCATGATTCATGCTTAATCCATGGTGGGATTTTAAATCTAAATGGCATACATTATGCACAATCAAGATTAAAACAATTAATTCATACATTCATAATGCATAATTAAATGAAAAACTACTAACATGGTTGATTTTGGCATCCCAAGCACACACAAACTAAGCTATTACATTAAAAAACTTCAAGTAGCCTCGAACCACACCCGAATCGTCTTCCAAGGTGCTCGAATCGGCCTCCACTTCCTTCCCCTATTCTAATCAACTCAAGTGAAATATAGACTCGATCAAGCACAATGAGGCCCAAAAACGAGGGCTTAATTACAATAATTAAACAACCAAAAGCAAGCTACAAGGAGTGCCAAAAACAGAAAAGCATTTTAGTACATGCAACAATTCATCTAATGAATTTGTACCCACCATATGCAAATGAATGTTCTTTTAGATGCTTTGATACCATATGAAGCATCAAATACATACATGCACAACGGAAACGAAAGAGAATCGAAATAACAATCTAGATGCATATAACAACCTAGGATTAAACATGCATTATCATACAAAATGAATTAGAGAAGAAGGAAAGAAATTATATACCTTTGTAGCTTTCTTCCTTTCTTGAAATTACTCCCACTTGGACCACCAAAAGGTCTTTCTAGCTATTCTCAAAAACTTGGAATAGAGTGGTGGGACTTTTTATGAAGAAAAAAAAGAAATTTGTGAGGAAAATTTAGTTTCTCAAAAAACTACAAATTTTCCAAGATTTTTCAAAAAAAACAAAATGAACAAAAATCTTCTTTAAAAAAGGCAAATTGCCTGCAACTTTTAAATGTCTAAGTTCACCAAAAGTTGACAACACACATTCCACTAATGCATGCCAAGGATTATGTGTCAAAGTGTAGAATTTTGAGATTAATTAAATGTTCCACTCATCAAGTTAGTGGATTTTTCCACTAATTTTGTAAGAAACATTAATTTAATCTCATGGTCGACCTTTCTAGA
Organism: Citrullus mucosospermus; assembly: GCA_030954485.1. Classification (NCBI taxonomy): domain Eukaryota; kingdom Viridiplantae; phylum Streptophyta; class Magnoliopsida; order Cucurbitales; family Cucurbitaceae; genus Citrullus; species Citrullus mucosospermus. Next base: position 14,679,508 of record CM062064.1, read on the forward strand.
AGGTTTGACTAAAAAACTCTTTGACTTGCTCGAGTCAAAGTCAACTATTTGACTTCTTTCGAAAACCAACTATTTGCCTAAATCCATGTCTTCGATTATGAATCTGCATTCATAATTTTAATATTTAAATCCCATTTAAATATTTTTGACCAAATCTCTCATTTGATATCATATATCAATTACTTAATCATATCTCATATGATTAACCTAATTTGAATGATTTGAATTATTCCTTCTATTTATTCCAAGTTTATTCCTATATGAGCTAGCCAGAGGACCTTATGAACCTATAGATCATGAGCTCCAACGATCCGAGATTAACCGGTTAAACTCTTTAACCTAGTTAACCAACATTCGTTAACTACCGAGTCACTCCTCTAAAGCCCGTAGCTGCACTCTCCTCACTGTAGATATATTATGTCCATTTGATATAACCATGATTGGTAAGTCGAGCCTTCACAGGTTGTTCGTAATTATAGTTGGGTTAAAATTACCGTTTTACCCCTGTGATTACCTTTTATTCCTTAAGTTCAACTGATCCTCTAATGAACAATGATTTGTAGTCCAACTTCTAAATCAAAAGTTCTCTCAAACCCTATTTGAGAGGGTGGCGTCTATTGTTCAAGACCTGGATTCAATACTTAAGAGAACAACCTCTCTACTAACCCAAAAGATGGTAGGAGTAAATTCCTTCTTGCACCCTATGTCCCTAGCTATCTACCTGATCTTACCCATGAAATGGAAGGCATATTAAGCCAGTGTGTTGAGCTGCTCTTACCAATGCAGATTTAAGGATAATCCCGAGTAAACAGAAGTTCATAGTTAGCTCAGGATTAAGTCGAGTTGTCTAGGCCATCAAAGTCGAGATAGTCAGTTTTAGACAGTAAATGGTGTTATAAAGTAAAAGTGACTATTTTATGGTTCGGTCTTATGCAAACTCTTTGCACAGGATACCCCCACTCGCATGTCTTCACATGAACGAATTAGGATCACTTCGTTTGTACTAGTTACAAAGTGGGCCGCATCCATAGTATGCCCATAATAAGGCACCCAACCTTATTCATATACTATAGACCATTTATATAAGCCCTGTTCTTGACCTTGTGAGAAGGCAAGATAAGAAGAGACTAAGAGATAGGCATTTGGTAGGAAAAGTTGGCTGAATTGTGTCGGGGCAAAAATGGCTACGTATTGGCCATGCGTTGGTGGCACTATGCATTGATGGAGGTAGTTTTGGCGTGGACGCAAAAGTGAAGGAAGGCTATTAGGCGTTGAAGGTCACGAGGCGTTGAAGGTCACAAGGCGTTCAAGGCCACGAGGCGTTGAAAGTTGAAGGTCACGAGGCGTCGAGAGCCTCTCTGCGCCGAAGGTCGCTATGCGGTCAACGCTACCATGCGTTGAAAGTGGGAATGCGTTGGTGCATAGAAGATTGGTCGAGAGAGAGAAATGCGTTCGTCAGCAATCCGGCGTTGGGGCGTTGGGGAATTGTAGCATTCAAAATCGAGGCTATGCGTTGCTGAAGCCAAGTACAGAAGGTATGCGTTGATTAGATTAATATATAGAGACGAAGTGGAATTTAAGTCGGTGGTATATATATATAAGTGGACGGAGTATTCAATTATTTTGATCACATTTCAGAGCTCGAGTTGATTCCATTCGAAGCTAAACAACGAAGGGAGGTAGAAAAAGGTGTTTATGTTGGTTTGGGGTGGAATTCTCGTCGTTGTCGTAGAGGAAACTTGAGCTGGAACGGAGAATCCAACTGGTGTTGCTTAATCTAAGTATCAATCAGTGTTGGGGGAAGAACGATCTGGGGAAGCGGTGGCTAGGGTCGAAATTCTGAGGTTAGTAAGTTAGCTCGATTTCTAGCAATTTTCATGAAGGATACTTGAGCCGAATTTGAGTAAATGTGTATTAAACTCTAGGTAGAAGAGATCAAAGCTGAATTGTTGAACGATTAGGAGTAATTCAGGGTTGTTTGGGGATATATCTCAATCGAAGAGGGTTACCCTCACGAGACTCTAAGGTAAGATAAAAGACTTGTTTCTTTACAAGTTCGTAGAGGAAAGAAAGTTCTAATTTTGGCCGGAATGCGATGTATAGCAGGTTGAAGAAAGAGTTAGAAGAGAAAGAAGAGAACAGTGGCTGTTAGGCGTCGCTCAGACTGTAGTATCGCTGAAGATTTTGTAGCGAAGTAAGTATCGCTAGTAATGCAAAGGGTTTTGCGTCTCACAGTTCTCGCTGAGTCTCGCTGGGTATCGCTCTTCAAGTAATCTCGTTAGTCTCGTGTCTTTCGGTATTGCTAGTGCAGTGTCTGGCTGAGTGTTTTTCGCTGGTAGTCTCGCTAGGGACATAATGTCTCGCTAAGTATGAAATTTTGGGAAAAAGGAGTCTGGTTAAGGGAGCAAGAGTAGAATTTGATTATGCTTATTTATTGATCATGGGAAGGAAGTTCAAGGAGAACTTAACATGAGAAATGTGTATTTACAGGCCAAGAAGAGCTCGGGAAGGTGTAGAATCCACTCGGAGCTAAGACAAGTTGTGAGTGATTTCTTGTTAATTCCTTAAACTTACTTAACTTGTTTTAATAATAATGGGTATGTGAAATCTGTCATATGGAGTAGTTAAGGATAGAATTTGTGTTGTGCTGAAAGAATTAAGGATTGTATATGATATTCAGTGCTCAGGGACCATGTGGGAAAGCACTTGAATAGTTGGTTGACTGGATTCCAATGCTCAGGGACAATATGTGAAGGCATGCGGAAGTCCAATGTATGTGTTAGCTCAGTGCTGAGGGATCACAGATGAAGGCACTTGAGCAGTGGACTAATAGGGAACCCTGTGCTGAGGGAATTAAGTGTGAAGGCACATGAGAACTCCGATATGATAAAACTCAATGCTGAGGGACAATAGGTGAAGGCACTTGAGGGATTACAATGTCGAGTGAAGAATTGTGGAAGTAACCAGATGTGAATGTGATGAGAATTGGTACATGAAGTTGTGTGCATTAAGCGTTGCTCCGCCACAGCCGGAAAGACATATTTGTATTAATAGTATTTTATAGCATGAGTTAACTTAGAAATTTCTGGTGATATGTATATATGTGGTGGTTTATGATGTTTTGTGCCAACTCAAGTAGTATTTTGATAGTTGGAAGTTTTTCATCACTCACTGGGCATTAGGCTCACGCGTTTCTATTGTTTGTTTGAACGGTAGTTGATTGTTAGATAGTTATTTTAGAATACAGGTGTGTCCTGGTTCGCACTCACTCCCCAAGTAGTGAGGGTAATTTGGGAGGGGGTGTGACAATTTAGACTGTTAACATAAACTTGATCCAGTTTTATGTCTCTACATAATGTTTGAGTCTCATGTAACAGTCTAGAATCCTTTGATCATTGGATTTAGATTTAGTAAGAACATTTTATAGAATCAATAACTACTTATTGATTATAAATTTCAATAACAACTTTATTAAATGATAAAAGTATATTTGGTATTTATAAACTATGAGTTTTAGGACATAAAACCCAACAGTACTCCTTACACCAAGCCTGTTTGGTGGCTTTCCGCTTGCTCACAGGCTTGTTCTTTCTTTGTTAGATGCTCTTATGCGTTGGGGACAATGCATGATTCTAAGTTTGGGGTGGGAGGTGTCTCTTGTACTTTTGTGTGTTTTCTTATCCTACTATGCATGTTTGTAAAGTTTTAATGAATATATGCATGTTAATTTTTTGAAAATTTTGGAGCTTTCAAAGTTAATGGGAATGTTGTTTATGGTTGTGTTCCTTGATGTTGATTGCCCATGATGAGATTCAAATTTACATAATAGATGACTTATTGTGGAAATAGAATAGCATTATCTTGAGATAAATTCTTGAGAACATATTCTTGAGCACGTAGCCACTTTAATTCACAATCTTTAATTTAAAAAAGGATTAAGTTGGGTTAATTTGGTTGTCACTCCTAAAGGCCCCACCGTTTAAAGAGTGAAAATGCATGATAGTTTGTAATCTTAGACTAAGGAACAAAGAAAAGAGTATACATGCCTTTGACAAAAAGAAAAGAAAAAGTGTACAAAAAAATGTATGAGCTTTATTTGTCTATATTTTTAAATGTTAAACTTGTAATGAGTATGCATGGATGGTGGTAAAAAGAGCTGCCTTTGTTGTGATCAGTAAGGATGCCTGGGAATTAACTAGGTATGAGTCCCTACAATGAATGTTTGAAAGCTAGTGCCTCTATGTAAAAGAATGCAAGTTTAGGGCCTATGAAAAAAAATATATATATATGATTGAAAGGCACCTTAATGGACATATTACTCACTTGGAATATATGAAAGCTTGAAGATTGGTGCATGAGCTAGAGTAGGGGGAAAACTAAAGAAGCTCTCTTAAGTCCTATTTGAGTTCTAGCATTTTAAATTGAAGGAGGCTTGCACACACACACATGGGAGAGAGCAAGATTTGGCTTTGAATGATTATAACAATATAGATATGCTTGCATGTTTTTATTTAAGCTCTAAATGGTATTCTCTGAGACACGAGTCAATTACATACTTCTTCATCTAAACTCCTTATTATTTGATTTTATTCTTTGCTCAAGACTAGCAAATCTCTAAGTTTGGGGTGGTGATAAATACTTGAAAAGTGCTTTCTATTCTCTCAAATTAAAGGAGTTTATATTAGATTTCACTTGTTTGCTAGTGGTTTTTAGGTTAAAATGAGGCAAATTAGAAGAGAAGACCAAAAGATCAAAACCGAGCAATAATACGGTGAAAACAAGAAGAAAAACTCAATATGGCAAAAAGTGGGGTAGCGCCACAGCGCTAAAACCCGAGAGGGTCTGCACAAAATCTGTCGCAGCACCGCGGTGCCGTCTACACAAATTCAATAGCGCCATGGCGCTATAAACCAGTGTCGCGACACCAGTTTACCATAAATGAAAAATTTTATTTTTGGAAAGATTTTTTGGGCGGAATACTCTATAAACTTGGGGGTTTCCAACAGCCCTAATAACCATTCAGAGCACGGAATTGCAGACCTAACGAGACATAAGAATGAGAGAATTAAGTGAGAGTTCATAGAAGAGTTCAAAAAGTGAGTTAGTTGCAAGGAAGAGGAAAATAGTTCAAGATAGTCTTGGTGCCCTTTGAATTCCGACGTGAGAGCCAAAGAGATCGTGACGGTGCTACCTCAATCAAGAGCCTCTTTTCAGTAGAGTTTCTCTTTCTTTACGCTCTTTCTTTGTTTATTTTGTTTAAACATGTTGCTACAAGCTATGAGTGGCTAAACTCTTTACTTTTAGGGTCTTGATGATTTGTTTATGAATTCATGTTGATATTGTAGACTTTCATGGTTTTGTTGGAATGATTATGCTTTTCATTGTTATTGTGTTTAATTCTTGTGGATTGGCCATCTTCACATGTTAAGTTAGATGTATGATTGAGAGATTGTATGTTTAACTTGATCTATAACAATGAATTGTTGTTAATCTATCACGAGAGTAGTTAGGTTGACAATAAAAGTTGCTAAAGACTATTCTTAATGCCATGTAATTTGTATTGGTTTCAAGAGATTAGTAATTAATCGAGTTGCATGACAAATGGTTGTTTTTTCAGAGAAAATAACTTGGAATTAAGTTTGTAGACTTGGGATATGAATTACAATAAAATCCATGAAAACTATAATATTACATGATGAAATAAACAAAGATTCATTACCCTAGAACTCTCTTTGACTCTTGTGTTTCTCACTTTATTACTTTCCTTATTTCGTTTATATTTTCCTTAACTCACAATATTAATTTCAATCCTCCAATAAAATTGATTCAACTCTAGAATAGCTAAGTAACTTAAACATTCACAATTGGATCTCCAGTGGAACGATATTCAGACTTCATCGGCTTATATTATAACTTGACTCGTACACTTGCGGTTAACACTCATAGTGCGCATCAGTGTGGCGGAAAGGCGAAAAAGATAAAGAGGAATCTAACCATCTCTATAAAATGCATGAATTATTTCTCTTATTCCAATTGATTTGACATGGAACTCAAGGTTTATCTAATAACTAAAATCTTCGTATCAAATAAAATACTGTCATTAGCTAGGATATTCCTCATTTCAAATTGAGGTCAAATAATTATGTTCACATTACTACCGAGGTTTGAACCTATGCACATAATTGAGAGCATGCCTTTATAAACGTTAACTAATCTTTTGCGAAGTAACTACTTGTTTGGAATAACTCGACTAATTATATCACATTAGCATCGATCGTTTAATAATCCCCTCCCCTTTAAATAAAGACTTACTGACCCTTATATCTGCCAAGAGCCTCACAATTGACTTTAAGATAATATTTTGGATAGGAAAATTATGGATGATAGCAAGTTTTGAGGTTTCATTTACGAGAACAATAAAAATGAAATTCCATAAAATAGCAAACATGCTCTATCCCAACTGTTTCAGATTTTGATAAACCCTAAAATGTCCTCAACTGAGTTTTCAATTACACAATAACTAATTCAGTCCTTTGCACATTTTTTAGCATAAATCTCGATTTTCTCCTAAATTATCTCCTTACACTTTTTGAATTTTAGAACCCACATGTAATTTTTTTTCAAAATATTAGATTTCTATCTCATTTTCAATTTCAAATCTTATTTTATCAAAATTTTCAATTTTCATTCTTTTTCTACCGATTTTATTATTTTTTTCCTTTTTTCATTTTAACTTTTTAATGTGTTTTTTTATTTTTATTTTTAAAAAAATTAATATTTTCCTCAGCCTTGGACAACAACTCAAATTTCTCAAACGACAACAACTTTGCTTTCTCCACTACAAACAATAGGTTGATTTTCGCCTTGATCATTGATGCACACTTTTCATGTTAACCCGAAGTGTACGGGTCAAGTTATAATTTAAAACGGATAAGTCCGAATATTGTTCCACTAAGGATCCAATAATGAAAGTTTAAGTTGCATATCTATTCTAGAATTGAATCAATTTTATTTGAGGATTGGAATTTAAGTTGTGATTTTGAAAAACTAAAAAGGAAAGCAAGTAAATAAGAAACACAAGAGTCAAAGAGAGTTCTAGGGTAATGAATCCTTGTTTACTTCATCATGCAATATTCTAGGGTTCATGGATTTGATTGCAATTCATATGCTTAAGTCTAGAAACATAAATCTAAGTTATTTTCTCTAAAAAAACAACCTTTTCTCATGCAACTCAATTGATTACTAATTTCTTGAAACCAATACAAATTACATGGCATTAAGAATAGTCTTTAGCAGCTTTCATTGTTAACCTAAGTATTTTCATGAGAGATTAACAACAATTTTTTGTTATAGATCTAGTTAGACATACAATCTTTCAACCACACGTCTGACCTAACATTCAAACATGGTCATTCAACAAGAATTTAAGCACAATAACAAAGAAAAGCATAATCATTAGAACAAAACCATGAAAAGTTCACATAACTTCATAAACAATTCATCAAAACCCTAAAACTAAAGAGTTTAACCACTCATAGCTTCAAATAATATTTTTATAATAATATAAACAAAGAAAGAGTGTAAGAAAGAGAAACTCTACTGAAAATAGACTCTTGATTGAGGAAGCATCGTCAAGATGTCCTTGGTCTTCACGTCGGAACTTGAACGGCACCACGACTCTCTCTCACACTATTTTCTCTCTTCCTTGTAGCTAACTCACTCTTTGGACTCTCTAATGAACTTTTTCTTAATTCTCTTCTTCTTGTGTCTCTTGGTGTCTAGATTGGTGATTAGGGCTGCTGAAAACCCTCCAATTTATAGACTTAGCTGCCCAAAATTCTTTCCCAAAATATAGAATTTTCAAATATGGAAAGATGGCGCGTGGCGCTGTAGAATAGCGCCGCTGCGCTGACTGTCATTAAGAGATGGCGCTGCTGCGCTGCTGACTGGAGTCGCCGCACTATGCGCCATAAAAGTCTACCCTCGATGTCGTGCCGCAACGTCGCAACGGTGTTGCTGCGTTGAAATCGGAGGCCACTCTCGAAAAAAAGCGCCACATTGCTACTCTATTTTTGGCAATTTTGTATTTTTCTTCTCTTTTCAACTGGGTTTTGGCTCGTTTTTTATCTTTTGACTTTTAATTGTTCTTTTCTTTATTTTGACCTGAAAACTACTAGCAAACACGTGAAATCTAATAGAAACTCCCTTAATTTGAGAGAATAGAAAGCACTTTTCAAACGCTTTTCAATCATTAACTTAGATCAGGGATTTTAGCGATGGTGCATAGATGAAAGGTTCAATTTAATTGACCAAAAATTTAAGTCACGAAGTCTTTTCTTTCAAAGTGATTCCTCGAGCCATTGTGAAAGGGTAGGCCAAACTTCCCTAAATCCACAGCATATGGACGGTGTTGGTATTAACCACTTTGCCTTGGGATCTTAAAAACCACCTATAGAGGCCTTTTTATGAAGTTTCATGTATGTCTTACGTACTTGACAATGATAGATTCAATTCCTAAATGATGGACCATTGTTGCAATATTTTTAGTTGGAAAGAATTATGATACGATAGTTTTATGTCGTGTTTATAAATCAAATAAATCTTGTAGTATAAAACAAGTTTTCCTATAAAAACCAAATATAAGTTTGGATAAGGTTCTTGGAGAGCATAGGGTCAAAAGCAGGGATTTGTGATAATTCGATGTTCGGAATTTGTTGAATTAATGCAATGTTTATACAAATGAGGCGTTGAAAAAAAATGCATTGAAAAATTTACAGTTGGTTTAGTGACAAATGAGTAAAAACAAGAGTGAAGATGAAGTGGTGAAGATGAAAGATAATGATGTGTGGAGTGTGATGATGGTGAAAGTGTTAAGTACAATTACAACGAAACAGCAGACATTGATAACGGGAGAATCAATGACAAAAGTAGGGTTGAGGGGAGTTCACTAATATTTTCCTAAGTAATGCTTAAGCAAACATTCATATTTGAAACTCTAGAATTGAGAACTCACCTCTCGATACTTCTATGCCACATTTATCTTATGTCTAAGACGCATGCAGAGTTTCTTATAAACAAAAGACTAACTTTATCTCTAAAGCTAACTCATTTCTTGTTTACATGAAAGTTTTAATCGCTTACTCTTTCAAGTAGTTGATTATTCTTATTTAAATCTATTTGTTTGATATATTGATGCAAAGTTTTTAGCACGCACCAAACAAGATGAACTCAACTTATGCAAAACTTTGGAAAATGCTAGTTTAATCTATTCAACCCATTGAGAAATTAGTTAGTCGTGATAGAAAATAAGAATGATATGGATGAATAGAAATATCAAGCAAACTGGTTTATATTGAAGACAATGTGAGTCTTTCGAATTCACTATCTTAATATAAATAAGAATGTCTAAAAACTAAAGCAAAGTATTGAAAGAAGAATGTCCGCCAATTGTAACATCTTATTTTGGGGACTTTGAATGGTGGCTATTTTTAGGTAATTGCACAGATGAATGGACATGAACTCTCACTCTCTAAGAGAAAAATCTGAGCTCTCACTTAGAATTCCTCAAAGATAAGCTCGAGGTAGAAGATGGAAATGGAGGTGAAGAAGATTCGTCAGAGCTTTTGCTACTTCGTCACTTCGTTCCCCTGAAGTTGAATTCTTATGGGCTATTTATAGGGGTCTAAGAGGTAGTCCTCATGACTGCCTGACACCTTTGCATTTAATTTCATGCCCTGTTGCGTAGACTTCTTCTTGTCATAGGTTGATTGACTCTAACATGACTTTGTCAAATCAGTCGTCCACTTGTATTTTGACACGACAGTCACCGCCCATGTGTTCATTGATTCTTTTTCTACTTGATTCATCTCTTGTTGCTGGGTTTTTCGACGTGCAATCAACTTGTTTGCTTGATCTCACTTTGTCTAGTGTCGACTTGGATTATCCTTAGCTGGTTTCAGCTTATTCTCATTGAAATCATGTTTCCAAAGATACAAATCTCATAATTTCCAGAATAAAAGATTTTGTAAACAACTTGAACGTAGAGTTTATCTTTTTACACTATTTTCTTTTCAAGTTAATGCATTTTCTTCTAAATTATTCTAATTATTCCAAATAAAGACTACAATAACTTCTAGGGACAGTTTCGAATATAGCAATCAGATTCAAAGTATTAGCATATATAACAATATTTTTAAAAAATTGCAAATATAACAAAATCTATCAATGATAAACTTCTATTACTGATAGACCACCACCAACAATATGGTTTATCACTGATAAACCATAAGAGTCTATCAGCAATAGAAGTCTATTGTTGATAAACTTTACTATATTTGCAATTTTTAAAAAATGTTGCTATACAGTTTGTTATTATCCCTAAAATTGCTACTCATTACAATTACCCTTACTTGTATTTCTACAAGTTATATCAATCCCCAAATTTAGAATAATGCGTATCCTCAAGCATTTATTCAAAGTCTTATTGCATACCTCCGCTCGAATCAACGCATTAACTTGATCTCTCAACATTCTTCCTAATTTTAGATTCATTTCAACAAGTAATGCCCTATGAAATTCTATTCAGTCATCACCTAAAAAATATTTCTTAAATCTAGATGCAGTAAGCTTAGTACTCAAAATTTTCTTACTCATTTCTAGACAATCTTATCCTTCTTTTTCAGTAATGTGCTAAGAGTTCATTTTCATAAAACTTCTCTTTATGACATTTTAAATTTTAATTAAAGTTCTTTAATACTTGATATGGTTGATTCGGGCTACCCACCTTCGGCATTTAGACATTGGATTAAAGACTTGGAGGACTTTAGGCCACTGTCTAGTTGCATTTGGGGCTTTCAATGATATTCTTCATTGAGTTTTAAATCATGGGCCATTCTGAAATGAATAATAGTTGAGGGAAAGTTTCTTAAGTTTGAATCGTTCATTAAGGATTGAAATTGAAAGGCTTTTATGGATCATAAATTCCATGGATAAATACTTTGCATTTCTAGAGTAAACTTATAGCCAGTGTTTAGGTCATAATTATTGAAGCCATTTTGTGGATCTATGTTATAGGTTGGTTTGAGGTTTCGTCTATCTAAAGGAAGATTATTTTGATGCTAGTTGGGGCTCAGTTTCAAGTAAATAAGGATTCTACTGGTTTATTTAAGATGAATATATGATTTGGAGTTATTCTCTTAAGATTAAAACTTATGTTGGTTTATATTATAGGGTTGGTACAAGATTTCTTTAGGAACTAGTTATTTGGCTTAAACTTCGAGGTAAGTAGCCTTACTACTAGAACACTTAGGCTAGGTTGGGATCTGTGCGCTGATAGGATAAACCTTGCGTGAATTGTAATGTGATGTTTGATTGATTTATGTGAGATGTGTATGAATGATGAATGGATGAATGTTATAGAAACCATGAATTTATCTATTGCACTTACCAAAAGTTAAAGTTTAAATGAAAAAGAACTATGAACTCTTATATTTATCCATTATTGAGGATATGTATGTGCATTACATGAAAGTATGAAAATGAATGTAGGACCTCATGCATTGTATGTTTCATGAAAACTAAGAACCATGTTCACAGTAATTACCTTTTTGAGGAAATTGATGTACATCTAGAGGAACCCAAGATATTGTAGGCAAGACTCGACCCCACTAACTTGGAGCCAACATACAGTTATCTAGGCTCGATCTCTAGAGGATGTCTATAGTATATCTATGTTGGGAGAGGAACAGAGGAACCCGAGGTATTGTAGGTGAGACTCAAACCCACCAACTTGGAACCAACATACAACTAGTTGGGCTCGGTCTCTAGAGGATATCTACAATATCTCTATGTTGGGAGAGGAACAGAGGAGGGGTAATTGTCCATGTTAAGGCCTTAAGAAGAGAATTAATCATGTTAAATGAAAGAGATAGGTCTCACTAGAAAAGCATGAACCATGAAATATGTGTATGCATAACCTAACCCCGGTAATGGAGTTACTTACCGAGTATTTTAAATATTCAATCTTGATGGGGGATTTGCTAGGCAGTCATAGGAGACTAGAAACTCATGAAAATACATTTTTGTTAATTTCTGCTTATGAGCATTCTTATGTTTCGTCGATTTAAGGATTTAATGTCTAAATCTTCTTTTGAGGCTGCATGTGTTATTTTGGCTTGCCAGGAGTTTACATTTTGGGTATTTAGTGGTTCCTTCTATTTGAGTTGACTTTAGTTAAGTCTATTAGTTTTGGTAGCTTTTCTTGAATCAAATTAAGTAGATACTTTGAATATTAGTTTTTTTAGAAACTTTGGTATATTTGTCGAGAAGGAGTTTGATATTGAATGCCATTAGGAGTATGTTCTTTTGAAACAAGTGTCAAAATAAATTTCGCTTTTGTTGTGGTAGTGCATTATGCTGCCGAAATTTTTCTAAAGTACAAAATAGCATAAAGTGAATGAAGGTGAAATCTTAGTAATGGTCCCTAGTATTAGTGTCGAAATTTGGGGTGCTTACAATATTTCTAACATTGAAAAGGGTGTGGTGTTATGGAGGGAGCGACGCAGTGCTCATGGGACGCTACAATTGTTGGGTTTTATGCCTTAAAACTCGTAGATTGTAAATGTAATAATTTGATCGTAATTAAATCATTAATAAAGAGTTACTAATGTGTTACTTCAATAAGTGTTATTAATTGTTTTTGTTTGCTTTGTCTTAATAACCCTAAATCCAATAAACTAATATCCTAGGTTGTTTTATGAGTCTTAAACTGTATGTGGGGACATATGGAGATCAATGTTCAAGATACAGTCAAAAGGGTCTATAGTACAGGGATAAGGCTGGGCACCTTATCCTGGTGACACATATGGATACGACCCACTTTATATTTGATACAAATGCAATGATCTAACGCATTCATGTAGATGACATGTGAGTAGGGGTATCCTATGCAATGAGTTTGCATAAGAACGGACCACGAAATAGTAATCACTAGATGTAACTTCATTAACTAGTTAAGTTTTTATTTCAATAGGATGACCTGCAATGTCACACCCCCTCCCAAATTATCCTCCAAATCCCAAGAGGAGATGTGAAGACAGCAACCTTGACTCCTCTGTAAGGTTCACTGTCCAACCATTTTTACTTTAAGGCGGCCCAGACGAGGTTCTTGCGTAGGCAAGGCATCTCAAACTTGCTCGCTACCTGGAAAATTAGAAAAATAGAAAACGTGAGCTAAAGCCTCGTGAGTGACAAGTTTTGTAAAACGAGCTTTTGTTATAAAACAGGCATGTTACATTTGTACACATAAAACAAGGATTCAACATAATAGTTCAACCAAACATATTTTCCACAAACTTAACATTTCACAATCCAAACCAAATCGTATCGAATCGTTTTCCTTTATAATTAAATAGAAAACTGTTTGGTTTCTCCATCTTTTCCCTTAGTTGAGGCGGAGCAAGACTCAACGCTCTCAACGTCGAAAACAACCTTAGTTAGGGGTGGAGCATGGCTTAACACACCCAACGTCAAAATCATCCCTGGCTCAATGCGGAGCAAACTCGACGCACCAGCCAAATTAACCTCTATGTGCACATAGGAATATGACGGGTTGCCCAAGTACCTTCTCCATGTCCTTCAGTACTTGGTCCCGGGGAAACTCACATGCCTTCTCATGTCCTTGAGCACTGAGCCTCCTCTAAAACATTATAGAAACCCGTTCACATAAATAGTTCATTTGAGAATCCTTTCGTAGAAATTCATACGGATCTTTAATCAATAACATTTCATAAAAATGCGTTCTAACAACTTAGAAAACATTTAACATGTCTTGTGAACAATAAAATCAAACATTATTCTTTCTAAAACAATTCATCGCAAACCATATCTTATAAGAATATTTTCAATAAAAATCGATTTGAAGGAGAAAGGTGTCACTCACTATTTATCCCTAGGCCCCGAGCTGATTATGTGCCTTTCCGAGCTCTTCTTGGCCTGTAAATACACATTCCTCACGTTATGCTTTCTTTAACTTTTCTTTACATGTTTGTATGCATAATTAGACTTTGATCCTAAATCATCACCGAGTCTCCCCTTTCCAAAGTGATGTAATAAGTAAGATTTGTGTTATTAGCGAGATAGCTAGCGATATTTCATATTCCTAGCTAGATTACTAGCGAAGCTACGCAACTGGACATGTTACTAGCGACACTAGGTTGAGCGGAACTAGCGTGATTTTACCTGAGGAGCGATACTAGCGATACTCAGCGAGTTTTGTGAGACAGAATGCTCCCTTGTGTCTCAGCGACACTCGTCTCACTACTTGGCCTTCTCTATTCAGCGATACCCGCTCCTCAGTGGCACCCAATAACCGAGATTTCTTCCTTTCCTTTTGCTCTTGCTCCTATCTATTAAAAGTCATACATCCCGTCAGATTTAGAACTTCTTCTCTTCTACAAACTTGTAGAGAATTGAGTTTCGCAGGTTACCTCAAAATTTGAAGACTTAGCTCCCTTTTGTTCCCCAGTTATCCCAAAATTACTCTGCGTTGCTGATAACTTGTAGAAATACAAGTTATTATAACCTTTTTCATAGATAAATAGAGTTTAAATAGACAAGCATGCGGTAGTTGATGATAAATTCTATTAATAAATCTTCCTTTGCGTTATACTCTTGTATTTTGATGAAGATAATGATTTTACCACTTGTTGAACCTAAAACGCATGTTTTAACACAGGAATGCAGACGATGCGCTGATGACTTCTTAACGCAGGACGACACGTTAGCAATCTGTTCTTCATGGATGCATGATCTGAACTGAACGCAAACAACCTGACGATGCGTTAACAACAACTCAACGCATAACTACGCGTTAGCTACCTACGACGCATTGACATAGGCCAAACTATGCATGGACGCGTAGACAACCGTTACGGCAAGGCGCTGAGAATCAGATCGGAATCTTGAGAGATTGACGGATGATTGACAGACATGATTTGTGGCTAAAGTGGTGGATCTTAATTGGCCCGACAATCACGCAATCAGGCGAGATGGACGTAGTATCAATCTCGCCACCAATCAAGCAGATCTGCCATTAACTCCGATTTCATCATCTATAAAAGGGCAGCTCTGCGAGAGGAGAAAGGTTGTTGATTCTCGGAAGAACTCCATAAGTGACAGCAGAGTTCTCTCAGACTTCAGCTGGAGACAAATAGCTCGAGAGAGAAGAGTCTTCCATCCGCCGCACCACTTCACAGCAAATCATCACGCTTCCATTCGGGCGACTCAAGACATTGACGCCTTCCCTGCTTTCTTTTTCATTTTCTATCTTAATTTTAGATTTGTATCAAGGAATTGAACTTATCAAAAATTGTATCTCATCTTCATCAAAATAATTGTCTTCCATGTCTACTCACTTTTCTCAACTGTCCGCTTTATACTTTCAAACCATGAGTAACTAATCACTCAAGGGTCTAGGGTTGCGTTAGCATCTAACTAGGAACCACAGTGTAACTATTTTAACTTGTCAATTGCGAGCTTAATCCGATGCTTATGTCCATCTGACAAATCGATATAAGTAGTAATAATCAGACTGCTCGAGAGGGTAAGTGATTGTGGAACTCAATTGACAAGGGCCAAGTAGTGTTACCTGTCTACGAGGATAACCTTGGTTCTTAACACTTTCCTATGCGTTATAGACATATAACGCATAGCGGCTGACAACCGGGAGAAGAGTCGCAAGCATGAAGCATGAATAGGATACTACTATGCGTTAATCAACCCGAAACCTTTTCTTTATCCATTCACACACATCTTTAGCTGAACTTGTTGTGTCGCATGCTTTCCATATTCCACAATTGTTAGTCTAGTGTACAAACAATCGCTTTCTTTAGACTAGAAACAAAACTTTCAAACAATTATTGGTTACCGCTGTAACGCATGAAATCCAATTAAAAACTAAATCAATATAATCCCTATGTTCGACCTCGGACTCACCGAGAACACCTATTACTTTGCTTATACTTGGGTAAAAGAATAGGAAAACTTGACAAGACCACCAACGCCTTGTGATAGAACGCATAGCATGATCAAAACATGACATGTTGAACGCATAAACACATCCTTTAACATTTTGCGTTAGGCTAATTCACACATACAAAATAATTCACAACAGTTGCTCTAGCTCACACAACAATTTGGTAACCATTGCTTTTATCTAAAATTTTTACATATTTAACTTCAGTTTCAGCTCTTCCATCCTTCTCAAGAATTGTTAAGGATTTTGTTCGCTTACTGACCATAAAATTTCAGCCTTAGACTCAATCTCTTCGATCCACTCTGCTCCAAACATCATGCGTCGTCCAGTCTGTGCGTCCACGAACAACGTTCTGTTCCAGCTTAGATTTTAACACCAACACGAGTAGATTTCCGTCCAAAATCCATCGAGACACCCACTTCGACTTCCCTTTGTAGTTCGTCTGAAAAGTGAAACCGACTCAAGTTCTCGAAGTGTCTAAAATGATTAAATATTTAATTCATTTTCCTTTATATATATATCACCGACTTAAACTCTCGAAGTGCCAAAATGATTGAATATTAATTTATTTACTTTTATATATACTACCAGCTTAACCCTCCAAGGTAGGCTGGCGCACTAGATTCTCATTTCTTATTTCAACGCAAGGCACCTATAACGCCACCTACCCTAACGCCTTCATCAATCAACCACACTCAATGCATGGCGCCCTCAACGCCTCCTATCTTCAGCGCATACCACGACCAACTACCCTACTGCCTCCAACGCATAGAAGCCACAGCTCATGACAACCTTACCAATGCATGGTAAGCTAAGAACATTCCTTCCCCTGCCAACGCGGCGACTGCTTCAGCTCACACCACCGTTCGTGATTTCACCTTCAACGCATAGCCGCACTATTATAAACCAGTGCTAACATAAAGCCACTAGGCACCAATGGCAGACACGCTATACTATGTGTTGGTACCTGATGCTCACTTTTAGTGTTTACTGCAAGTGTACGGGTCAAGTTATAATATAAAACGGTTAAGTCCGAGTATCGTTTCCACTAAAGATCCAATTGGGAAGGTCAAGTTACTTAGCTATTCTATAATTGAATCAATTTTATTTGAGGATTGAAATTCAATATTATGAGTTAGGGAGAAATAAAAATCAAGCAAAGAAAGTATCAAAGGGAGAAACGCAAGAGTCAAAGAGAGTTCTAGGGTAATGAATCCTTGTTTATTTCATCATGCAAAATTATAGATTTCATGAATTTTATTGTAATTCTTATGCCTAAGTCTAGAAACTTAATTCCAAGTTGTTTTCTCTCAAAGACAACTCTTTCTCATGCAACTCGATTGATTGTTAATCTCTTAAAACCAATACAAAATTACATGGCATTAAAACTAGTCTTTAGCAACTTTCATTGTCAACCTAACTACACTCGTGATAGATTAACAACGATTCATTGTTATAGATCAAATTAAACATATAATCTCTCAATCATACATCTAACCTAACATGTGAAGATGGCCAATCCACAAGAATTAAATACAATAACAATGAAAAGCATAATTATTTAAACAAAACCATGAGTCTACAAAATTAACATGAATTCATAAACAATTCATCAAAAACTAAAGAGTTTAGTCACTCATAGCTTGAAGCAACATGTTTGAGCAAAAATAATCAAAAGAAGAGTTAGAGAAAAGGGAAACTCTACTGAAAAGAGGTTCTTGATTGAGGCAGCACCGTCACGAACTCCTTGGCTCTCACGTCGGACTTCGAAGGGCACCAAGACTATCTCGAACTCTTTTCCTCTTCTTTGTAACTAACTCACTCTTTGAACTCTCGCTTAATTCTCTTTTTTTGTATCTCTTTTTAGGTCTGCAACTTTCTTGCTTTTCTTGATTTTTTTCTCCTCCCCCTTGGACTGCTGAAAACCCCTAAATTTATAGAGTTTGGCCGCCAAAAATTTAACCTAAAATACAAAACTTTCGTTTAATTAATGCTGGCGCCGCGGCGCTAGGGTTGCGACCAAAAATAAGTTGCTCTTGGGTTTTAGCGTCGCGGCAGCGCCGTCTTAGCGCCGCGAAGCTGTCATGCGTCCACCAAGGATGCGTCGAAGCAGCGCCATCTCGGCGCCGCGATGCTACTCTGCGTCCATGCTGATGCGTTTATACTTCAGCGCCGCGACGCATCATGCGTTTCAACAAGGATGCATTTTTCAGCTCTTTTTTGCCGTATTCTGGCACATTTTGATCTTTTAGTCGTTTCTTCTAATTTTCCTCGTTTTAACCTGAAACTCACTAGCAAACAAGTGAAATCTAATATAAAACTCCCTTAATTTGAGAGAATAATAAGCACTTTTCAAGTGCTTATCAACACCCCAAACTTAGAGATTTGCTAGTCCCGAGCAAAGAATAAAATCAAATAACAGGGAGTTTAGATGAACAAGTGTGCAAGTGACTCATGTCTCAGAGAATAGCATTCAGAGCTTAAGTAGAAACATGCAAGCATATCTATATTGTTATAATTATTCAAGGCCAAATCTTGCTATCTCCCATGTGTGTGTGTGCAAGCCTCCTTCAATTTAAAATACTAGAACTCAAATTAGGACTTAAGAGAGTTTCTTTAGTTTTCCCTCTACTCTAGCTCATGCACCAATCTTCAAGCTTTCATGCATTCAAGTGAGTAATATGTCCACTAAGGTGCCTTTCAATCATATATTTTTTTCATGGGCCCAAACTTGCATTCTTTTACCTAGAGGCACTAGCTTTCACACATCCACTGTAGGGACTCGTACCTAGTCAATTCCCAGGCGTCCTTACTGATCACAGCAAAGGCAGCTCTTTTTACCCCTATCCATGCATACTCATTACAAGTTTAACATTTAAAAAGATAGACAAATAAAGCTCATATATTTTGTGTACACTTCTTTTCTTTTCTCAAGGCATGTATACTCTTTTCTTTTTCCTTAGTCTAAGATTACAAGCTATCATGCATTTCCACTCTCTCACCGGTGGGGCCTTTCGAAGCGACAACCAAATACACCCAACTTAATCATTTTTTCAGTTAAAGATTCTAAATAAAAGTGGCTACGTGCTCAAGAATATGAGAGATTTTAAGAGGGACTTAAATAAATTTAACTCGAGATAGTGCTATTCTATTTCCACAATAAGTCATCTATCATGCAAATTCGAATCTCATCATGGGCAATCAACATCAAGGCACACAACCATAAACAACATTCCCATTAACTTTGAAAGCTCCAAAATTTTAAAAAAAAATTTCAAAAATTGTTTCAAAAATTGACATGCATATGATCATTAAAACCTTCACTAACATGCATAGCAGGATAAAAAATTTTATTTTTTTTTTTCAAAAATTGTTTCAAAAATTGACATGCATATGATCATTAAAACCTTCACTAACATGCATAGCAGGATAAGAAAACACACAAAAGTACGAAAGACACCTCCCACCCCAAACTTAGAATCATGCATTGTCCCCAATGCATAAGAGCATCTAACAAGGAAAGAGCAAGCCTGGGAGCAAGCGGGAAGCCACCAAACAGGCTTAATGTAAGGAGTACTTTGTGTTATAAACCACGTTCCTGAGAGATAAAGCATATGAGTGACTCCAAGATTTATTGAAAATAAAATTAAAAAAAAAAAGTAAAGAAAGCAATAAAATTGGGTTGCCTCCCAATAAGCGCTTGGTTTAACGTCTTCTAGCTAGACGGGGCTCTCGAATCACAGTGGATCCCAAGGTGGTTTCTTCCTTTCATGCTTTGGATCACCTACAACTTTTAGTATTCGCCCACATTGACACTCACAAACATATTCATTAGCATTTAGTGAGTTAGTCAATAAATCATTATCAAATTGAACATCATCGTTTCTAATGTGGTCAAGACTTGTTAAAGAATCATCATGCTTAGATTTTAACGGACTCACCACTTCATTTTTAACATGATTCTCCATAATTTGTTCATAATTCATTATAGGTTTGGGAGGCATGTATGAAAAACTAGGAGAAATATCACAACTAAAAACATGCTTTATAGAATTTTCTACTTTAACATCAAGCATGTCATTAGTCTTACCATTCAAAGGGGGCTCATCATGCATAAAGTTTTTATTTGAAGAGAGAGGCGATGTTACCTTTGTACTTGGCTCATGATGCTCATACCTTTCTACATCCGGATGCTTAAGGGTTTTATAGATGTCAACTGTTACCTCCTCATCGTTAAGGCGGAATGTGAGCTTTCCTTCTTGCACATCGATGAGGGCCCTTCCGATGGCCAAAAATGGTCTCCCAAGGATTATGGGGACTTCGGCATCTTCCTCCATGTCTACTAATATCACAAAGTCCGCCGGGAAGATAAACTTGTCTACCTTGACCAAGACGTTCTCCACAATGCCGTAGGGGTGAACAAATGATCGATCGGCCAAAAGCAAAGATATGGTAGTTGGTTGCACCTCTCTTCCATTGAGCTTCCTAAACATGGATAAAGGCATTAAATTAATAGAAGCTCCAAGATCACAAAATGCTTTAGTAACTTTATTGTTGCCTAAATGACAAAGGATAGAGAAACTCCCTGGATCCTTTAGTTTTTGAGGCAATTTCTTTTGTAGTGTCGTACTACATTCTTCGGTTAGTGCAACTACTTCATAATCTCCATACCTTTTCTTCTTAGACAATACATCCTTCATGAATTTAGCATACTTAGGCATTTGTTCTAATGCCTCTGCAAAAGGAAGGTTTGTCACACCCCATCCCAGATACACTCTATACCTAGGATTGAGCATGATCCTATTTTCCCTTTATAAAACTTTATAGGATGGATACCATATAAACAGCAAAACAAAACAACATTTCCATTGACAAATCAGAAGAAAATGCAACCTCTCAACAACATAACTGTATATATACATATATGGTGCAACACGTCCCCCTTCCTACCCTCAGAAATGTGCATAATACAGGATATATATACAGTCTAAATATTTACAACTATCCCAGAGGTTCACTTCCAGATAGGCCCAGACGAGATTCTTCTGTAGGCTAGGCGTCCCGGACACGCTCGCTACCTGAAACAACAAACAACAAACAAACTAAATGAGCAGAAAGCTCAGTGAGTGACTAAATCTCCTAAACTATTCATAGCAGATATAAGCTAGTTTGTGAATTAATAACCATCACATATCACATCCCAATGAATTACCAAGATTCACTTTCCACATTGCACATATAGCTATCAAATTCTCATGTCTCCCAGACCTGCAACTATTTAGTGCTTCCACTTCCCGTCCCTCAGCACTTACTCAATTGTAATTACATACTATGTGCCTTCATATGAAATCCCTCAGCACAGGTAATAAATTCTATCTTTGCTCAAGTGCCTTCACTCATAATCCCTCGGCACGAGCTAGTGTGTGATGGATTACTACATGCCTTCACTCATGGTCCCTGAGCATTGTAGTCCATTCCTTACTATTTATCAAGTGCCTTCTCAAATACCTCAGCACTTGCTTTCACGCTTAGTCACATATAGCTTTCACCATAAGGTCCCTCAGCCAATAATATATTTAGACATTAGTATTAATACTCTTTTAAATCACTAACACATCACATTCATAAGGCATACTACCATGAATCACGTTCCTCATCAATATGCGTACTAAGTGGGTTATAAGCCTCCCCGAGCTCTTCTTGGCCTGAAAACACATAATCCTCAAGTTTAGTTTCCATAATCTCCCTTTTCCTTTAACATACAATAGTAACGTTACTCTTAGAAAATTGTAAGCTGCCAGCGTTACTCATTTGATACTTAAACTATACTAGCGATACTGCGCTGATTGAAACCAGCGAGACTACCTTGAGGAGCGATACCCAGCGATACTCTAGCGAGAATCGTGAGACGCAAAGCCTTTCTTGCGTTGCAGCGTTACTTGCTTCGCTGCCCTGTCTCTCGCTCACTCAGCGATACTTCCGCTGCGGCAGAACTGTTTCCTTCTTCCTTTCTTCTTCCTTCTTCAACCTGCTAAACATTTCATTTCAATCACTTTCAGTACTTTCTTCCTTCTACAAACTTGTTAAAATATAGGTCCTTCATCTTACCTCCAAATTTCATGAAAAACATCCTCTCCGTTTAGGATATATCCTTCAATAACTCCAAGTTACCCCTAATCATCCGGCAATTCAACTCCAGTCTCTTCTTCCTGAGTTTGACACACAATTATACAAATTTCAGCTCAAGCATCCTTCATGAAACCTGCTAGAAATCGAGTTAACTTACTAACCTCAAAGTTTCAGCCCTAACCTTCGTCTCTTCAATTTGTTCTTCCTCCAAAACCGAGCATCACTCTGAAGAGATAACAGCAGCCGAAACCTCTGTCAAACCCAAGTTTCTTCCACGAATTCAATGAGATTTCTACTTCAGATCAGCATGAACATCTTCTTCTACCTCCCTCCGATGTTTCGCCTTAATATGGACCCAACTCGAACTCTGAAATGCAAGTAGAACAATTGAATTCTCAATTCACTTATATATATATATACCACC
Source organism: Citrullus mucosospermus (assembly GCA_030954485.1). Classification (NCBI taxonomy): domain Eukaryota; kingdom Viridiplantae; phylum Streptophyta; class Magnoliopsida; order Cucurbitales; family Cucurbitaceae; genus Citrullus; species Citrullus mucosospermus. Next base: position 14,702,094 of record CM062064.1, read on the forward strand.
GACTTATCCTCCATTTCAACATTATACTATAATCTGTTCAACGCATACCTTCTATGCTCAGCTTTAGCAACGCACACGACCTCTGATGATATTTCTTTTCAAACTCTCCCGCCAAATAGTTAGCATACGCATTACTTTCACTCGGCCAACACTCTTTGTCCAACGCATACACGCCTTCGACGCATGGTAGCGTTCACTGCATAATAGCCTCACCGCAGATCAGCTCCCAACTCCTCGTGGCCTTTACTTCCAACGGCACACTGCCTTCAATGCGTTTGCCGCATAATAATCCTCGGTACCAAGTGATCCTCCACGCTTTATGTCCTCAACGCGTCACGACTTCAACGCATGATAAACTTCCCTCACCTTTGCGTTTACACCAAAATTGTTTCCTCCACAACAGGTTGCCATCAACGCATAGCTGACACTTAGTCGTTTTCTCACTTCAAATGCAAGCTAGCCAACTACTTTTACACATTCACCCATCTCTCGGCCCCTTCTTACCTTGCGTTCTCACAAAATTGGGTGCGGGGCTTACAAGGTTAATTTCTAACTTTTTGAATATGTCTAAGAATTTTGAAAATTGAGCATCAATCCTTTTCTTTTGAAATCTTTGAGGGAAAGGTAAAGTATTAGGGATAAAAGAAGTAGAGTTAGAAGTACTCCCTAACTTAGATGCACTCTCTTTTTGTTGAACATCCTCTATGATGGCTTCATCATCTTCATCATTGATCAAGGGAGTGGATAGCTTTTTCCCACTCCTCAAAGTCAAGGCCTTGCACTCATCCCTTGGGTTTATCTCGGGACAACTAGGGAACTTACCCTTTTGCATTGTTTGGAGGGAAGTTGCCATTTGACTAAGTTGAACCTCTAAGTTTTGAAGTGCCTTAACTTGGCTTTGAATGGTGCTTGCAATTGCTTGGACCGAATTCTCCAATGTGGTTGTCTTTGATCTTGACTCTTTGACAAAGTCAAGCATTATGTCCTCTAATGATGATGTCTTTGCATTCCCCGCTCCATTGAATCCTTGAGGTGCTTGCAACACATTCTTGTTGTTAGCATATGAAAAATTCTCATGATTCCTCAAGTTGGGATGATTGTGAGTTGGAAGTTGTTGTTGGCTTCGGTATTGTCCTCTATCTACATAATTGGCTACCTCCAACTCACTTGGCTTGGCTCTTGTTGGCTTGCCATGGCCGCAAGGGAAGCTATGGATGATGGACTTGCTTGGGCTTGGCTTCCTTGAGAAAATTTAGATAAGGCATTAGTAAGAGAAGCCAATTGAGCTTTTAAAGAACTTACCTCATCCATCTCATATCGTCTGGTGGCTTTTGGGATGATTGGAGAAGACCGTTCACATGGCCAATTGTACGATGTAGTGGCCAAGTCTTCTAGTATGGTATAGGCCTCTTGAGCATTCATTGAAAAAATTGACCCTCCGGCGGTTGCATCTAAGATGGATTTGGTTGAGCTTGCCAATCCATTGTAAAAGAGTTGAATTTGCAACCAATCCGGGTACCCATGTTGAGGGCACCTTCTCAAGAGATCCTTATACCTCTCCCAAGCCTCATATAATTGTTCATCCTCAAGTTGGCGGAATGTTCCAATCTCCGTCCTTAGTCTTTGACATTTAGCCGGTGGAAAATATTTGTTCAAGAAAACTTGAGCTAAGATCTCCCATGTTGTGATGCTATCCGGAGGTATGGTTTCCAACCAATCCTTAGCACGGTCCTGCAAAGAGAAAGGAAAAAGTCTTAGTTTAATAGCATCGTTAGAAACACCATTCATCTTTACCGTCCCGCATATTTCTAAAAAAGATCGTAAGTGCTTGTGAGGATCTTCATTGGTTCTTCCTCTAAAGGCTAGCTCTCTAGCCATTTGGATCAACTCCGGTTTCAACTCAAAGTTGTTGACATTGATGGGTACATTTATAATGCCGGGTTGATTTTTCGGTAACGTGGGTTGGAAGTAGTCTCGAATTGCCTTAGGTATCTCCTCCGCCATCTCCGTGGTTTGATTAAGTAAAGCCCTTAGATTTCTTCTATACGTCCTTTCAATCTCGGGATCAAGAGGGAGAATATTACTATTATCTCGAGGCATAGACCAACAAAATAAATAAAATAAAATAAAACAATTATATAAAATAAACTAAATAAATAAACAATCAAATAATATACACCTCAAATTAAGATCTATCAATTCTAATGAATATTAAATAACAAAAACCGTTCTTTGGATCCCCGGCAACGGCGCCAAAAACTTGATGCTCACTTTTAGTGTTTACCGCAAGTGTACGGGTCAAGTTATAATATAAAACGGTTAAGTCCAAGTATCGTTTCCACTAGAGATCCAATTGGGAAGGTCAAGTTACTTAGCTATTCTAGAATTGAATCAATTTTATTTGAGGATTGAAATTCAATATTATAAGTTAGGGAGAAATAAAAATCAAGCAAAGAAAGTATCAAAGGGAGAAACGCAAGAGTCAAAGAGAGTTCTAGGGTAATGAATCCTTGTTTATTTCATCATGCAAAATTATAGATTTCATGGATTTTATTGTAATTTTTATGCCTATGTCTAGAAACTTAATTCCAAGTTGTTTTCTCTCAAAGACAACTCTTTCTCATGCAACTCGATTGATTGTTAATCTCTTAAAACCAATACAAAATTACATGGCATTAAAACTAGTCTTTAGCAACTTTCATTGTCAACCTAACTACTCTCGTGATAGATTAACAACGATTCATTGTTATAGATCAAATTAAACATATAATCTCTCAATCATACATCTAACCTAACATGTGAAGATGGCCAATCCTCAAGAAATAAATACAATAACAATGAAAAGCATAATTATTTAAACAAAACCATGAGTCTACAAAATTAACATGAATTCATAAACAATTCATCAAAACCCTAAAACTAAAGAGTTTAGTCACTCATAGCTTGAAGCAACATGTTTAAGCAAAAATAATCAAAGGAAGAGTGTAGAGAAAAGGGAAACTCTACTGAAAAGAGGTTCTTGATTGAGGCAACACCGTCACGAACTCCTTGGCTCTCACCTTAATTTGAGAGAATAATAAGCACTTTTCAAGTGCTTATCAGTACCTTATTGCATCATACCATGCGTCCAACTCTCCTTTATGTTCATAACAATTAATTCCTTCTCACGTTCTTCCTCTATGCGTTGGTCCTCATGCGTTTAACTTTACCATGTAGTGCCTTAATCCTGACTATGCGTCCAACATGGTCCTTTATTTCCTTTTTTTTTTCAACCTCTATAACGTATTGGTTTAAAGTTGGGTGTGACATGCAACTTAGTCTTAATCCTTAGTATATTATGAACTCTTGGCCACGAGGGATTGTCCTTTAAATATATGGGTGAGAGTGTCCATTTGCCTACTCAATATGCCTACCATCTTGGGGATAAGACCAAGTGGGAAGCTAGGGATATAATTATACAAGATGGAATTCACTAATTCCCATTTTTAGGGTAAGTAGATAAATGTTCCCTTAAGTGGTGTATCTGGGACTTGAACAAAGAACCTTACACTCTCACTGGCCCGAGAGGGATTCCTATTTAACGGTTGGACCATAAACAGGTTGTTCATTAGAGAAGTACTGGTACTTAAGGATTTAGAAGTAATCGAGGGATAAAACGATAATTTGACCTAGCTGGTGTTACGAACACTTGCGAAGGACTAAATTTTTATTATTGGTCTCTATCCATGGACATAGAAATTGTGTATCTCTTCCGAAGAGCTTTCTCCGATTCCGCAACAATGCGGTTATGAATAAAATTGTGTACACCATGACAACCCTCCTGAATGAGTTACAAAGTTATCAATCTCTTATAAAAAATAAGGGACCGATCGATGGAGAGGAAAATGTTACCCATTTCAAGAAGTTCCACAAGGTTTCATCCTCTGGAACTAACTTTGTTCCCTCATCTTCTAATTCTAAGAAGATCTAGAAAAAGAAAGGAGGAAAGGGGAAGGCTTCTGCTGCTAGGGAAAACAAGGGTAAGGCTAAGGTGGCTGACAAGGGCAAGTGCTTCACCTGCAATGTGGATGGTCATTGGAAATGCAATTGCCCTAAGTACTTTGCTGAGAAGAAGAAGGAAAAAGCAGGTAAATATGATTTACTTGTTTTAGAAACTTATTTAGTGGAAAATGACTATAATGCCTGGATACTTGATTCGTGTGCCACTAATCATGTTTGCTCTTCTTTACAGGGAATTAGTTCCTTCTAGCAGCTTGAAGAGGGTGAAATGACGCTCAAGGTTGGAACGAAAAACGCCATTTCAGCTCATGCGTGGGAGCTGCAAAGTTTCTTTTGAAAATAGATTTTTATTTTTAGAAAAACTATATATAGTTCCTGAAATAAAAAAAAACTTAGTATCTATTTCCTGTTTAACTGAACAATTGTACTCAGTTATTTTTTCTATTAATGAAGCACTCATTTTGAAAAATGGTGTATGTATTTGTTTTGCTAAATTAGAAAACAACTTATATGTATTAAGACCAACTGAAGCGAAAGCCCTTTTAAATCATGAGATGTTTAAAACTACTAATACTCAAACTAAAAGGCAAAGAATTTCTCCCAGTAACAATAGTACTTATCTTTGGCATTTGAGATTAGGTCACATAAATTTCGATAGGATCGGGAGATTGGTAAAGAATAAACTTCTAAATGAGTTAGAAGATAATTCATTGCCTCCATGTGAATCTTATCTTGAAGGTAAAATGACTAAAAGACCTTTTAGTGGAAAAGGTTATAGAGCCAAAGAACCTTTAGAACTGATACATTCGGATCTCTGTGGTCCAATGAATGTAAAAGCTCGAGGAGGGTACGAATACTTCATCTCTTTTATAGATGATTATTTGAGGTATGGTTGCTTATACCTAACGGAACATAAGTCTGAAGCACTTGAAAAGTTCAAGAAGTATAAGGCAGAAGTTGAAAACCTATTAGGCAAATAATTAAAACACTTCGATCTAATCGAGGTGGAGAGTACATGGATTTAAAATTCCAGGACTATTTGATAGAACATGGAATCCAATCCCAACTCTCAGCACCTGGTACACCTCAGCAAAACGGTGTATCAGAAAGGAGAAATAGAACCTTGTTAGACATGGTTCGTTCTATAATGAGCTATGCTCAATTGCCTAGCTCGTTTGGGGGTATGCAGTAGAGACTGCAGTTCATATCTTGAACAATGTTCCCTCGAAAAGTGTTCCTGAAATGCCTTTCAAGTTTTGGAGGGGACGTAAACCTAGTTTGCACTACTTCAGAATCTGGGGTTATCCTGCACATGTGTTAGTAACAAATCCTAAGAAATTGGAACCTCGTTCAAGATTATTGATGGACGGAATTTGTCGCCCAATTCTGTGCCAAATAATTTTTCCTAACTTACCCACAGTAGTAGTGGCAAGCCAGGTTGAACACAGGGAGTCCTTGAATTCCTCAGTTGAAAGTTTTCAATTCAAGGTAACCAAAAGGGGGGTTTTGAGAAAAACAATTGATTCCAAGAAAAAAGTTAATTTCATAAAAATAAATTGCACGAAGTAAAAAGAGTAAAAATTCAATGGAAGAAGCTCTAGCTTGGGTTATGTGGGATTTTCTTTGTTCAATATTCTTATCATTGGTTCGTCATTACGAAATTCATTGAAGCTAGCACCTAATCAATTCAACTATAAACGCCAGAATTGAATTTCCCTATTTGACAAGTTAGATTTAAGCAAATCGATGAAAATCATGCAAAATTTGACTAAACCTAACCGCATTAAGTTCAAGGGAGAATTAGGCGGGACATGCAACTGGATAGACCTAGATTGAATGTCCTATCAATTTAATTCTAGGTTGATTAGAACAATGTGCATCAGCATCTTAATTTGCAAGCTAATCTAACCTACTGCTTCCTATGATTGACATACAACAAATTGTCATGAATTGTAATACAACCAAAAGCAATAATCAAAATAAATACCAACGTTACAAATTGATCATAATTCTTGAAAACTCAGAATTAAACTATACATACACTTGAATTAAGTTCAAAACCTTAAAAGAACATCCATTATAATGGAAAATCCCTAGTACCCAAGCTAGAAAATGTTACTGTAGCCTCGATACATGCTTGTTCACCCAATAATTGTTCAAATAAACTCTCCTTAAGATGAAAAGAAGGAAAAATGCAATGAAAAACTCTAAAAACAGACTTCGAACTCGTGGTTCTACCTCCCCCGAATGGCTGGCGGCTAGGGCTAATTTATGCCAAAATTGGACTGCCGCCGCGACGCTGCCCTATAGCAAAGCATCCCGAGAAAAAGCACCGCGGTTGTGTCTAGGCAGCACTGTGGCACCGTGGCTTCAAGTGCAATTTTGTCCTCTTGGAGTTCTATCTCCCGATTGATGCCGTGGAACTTCGTTTTGGCCCGTTTTAGCCTGATTTTGGTGCTAACACCCCGTTCTACCTGTTAAGTGCTCGAAACCTACAAAATAACACAATAGACACATTAAACAGCACAACGATCCCGAGTTAAGCTGAGGAAGATAGCACTTTTAAGTGCTATCAATTATGTCAATTTGTTGGTTACCCTAAGGAAACGAGTGGTGGTCTCTTCTTCGACCCACAAGAAAAAAAAATGTTTGTATCGACAGACGTTACATTCTTGGAAGAAGACCACATGAGAGATCATAAACCACGAAGAAAAATGATATTAAATGAAGCTACTGAAGAGTTAACAAGAGTTGTTGATGAGATTGACTTCATCAAGAGTTAATTAAGGAGCCAGTACTTTGGTCAGTCTTATCCTTCTCAATCGTTGGGAATGCCTCAACGCAGTGGGAGGGTTGTATCACAACCTAACCGTTATTTGGGTTTAACTGAAACTCAGGTCGTCGTGCCAAACAATGGTGTTGAGGATCCATTGTCCTATAAACAGGCAATGAATGATGTAGACAAGGACCAATGAATCAAAGCCATAAATTTTGAAATGGAGTTTATGTACTACAATTCAGTATGGGAACTTGTAGATCCACCTAAAGGGGTTAAATCCATAGGGTGTAAATGGATCTATAAAAGAAAGAGAGATGTAGTTGGGAAGGTACAAACCTTCAAAGCTAGACTTGTAGCAAAAGGTTACACCCAAGGGGAAGGGGTTAACTATGACGAAACTTTTTCCCCTATTGCTATAGTCACACCCCCTCCCGGATTATCCTCCATAACCCGAAAAGAGATGTGAAGACAGCAGTTACTGACTACCCTGTCACGTAACCCACTGTCAACCTCTCCATTCGCACTCTCTTGACAAACCTGGACTTCGATCGGCAACGGGAACTGTTATGCTACCTGAAAATGGAAAACATTTAAAAGAATGAGCTAACGGCTCAGTGAGTAACAGTTTCTGGAAATAATACAATTTAACTCTAAAACCGGTCAAATTCGTATAAAACATATCACTTTCAAACACATTAGTTTATATTCATACATCACTGCGAAAACATGCTTGATCGTTTCAGAAAAATAAATACTCAAAATCTCATGCTTATAAAATACTTTTTCCTTAGTTGAGGCGGAGCACTGCTCAACGCTACTCAACGTCGATTTTCCTTAGCTGTGTGGAGTAATCTCAACACATCAGCGTCGTATATACCTCTATGTGCACATAGGTACTAAAACTCGGGCTGCCCTCAATGCCTTCTACGAGTTCCTGAGCATTGGGGTCCCATTTCTATATCCAGGTTACCCATATGCCTTTTACGAGTCCCTGAGCATTGGGTACTTTTATATTAGAACGGCTACCCCTTTGGCCTTCTCCATGTCCCTGAGCCTCGGGTGCCTTTTCAAGTTTAATATAACACAAAACATATTTATGAACGTTATATCGATAATTCATGAGTTTATCGTTACGAAAACTCATCTCATCAGCATGCTAAGTTCAATTTCACATTTTAATATAAATCTGCATGCTTTTCATTAGGTTTACTTTCAGACCTTCCTTGAAATCATATAATACCTTGCTTTTCAGAGAAGTTATGAAAACAAATATCAATCATTCATTATGCGTTTTATAATTCATAGCAAGTACCCAACATTCTCAGAGTTCTCAAGTAAAACACATGCTCTTGTCTCTAAGACGCATGCTCATGTCTTTATAAATCACATAATCAAATACTTTATATATATGAAAACGCATACATTGTTCTATTAGAAACCCATAAAATCATGTTCATTAAGATCTCTTGTATATTTTGTAAAACGCAGGTGTTACTCACCTGTACTTGCCACAGAATACTTCTTTTCCTTTCCTCTAGTTCCTCTTCCCGAGTTTTCTGGACGCAACGTTCTAACCATGGAGCGCAAGACTCCATTTTTCTATGTCCGCTCCGTTGCACGCATCCCTACCCTTCAACGCAAGGTTGATTATTTCCGCCAAGTGCATCCCGACTCTTCATACGTCCCTTTCAGATGCGTCGCCTTCTCTTGGACGCAAGGTCCATCATGAACGTGTCACCTAATCTGTGGATGCCGCATTCACCTTTGACATTATGTTTGTCCTTAATGCATAGTCGACCCTTTTAATACCAGACAACTTCTTTACATAAAATAACAAAGTTGTCAAATACCTTCTCTCTTGGCCGCATACTCCTACCACAGACGTCCTTGTTACCTTCTTTTCTTTTCTCTCCAGAATTCTTCTTTGGGAGTCATCAATCGGTCCTCTTCCCTCAAAATTCTATTTATAGGGAGCTTGCCATCCCGCTTTTCCTCTCCTTTTGCCACTTGTTTGCCACATGTCACATTTCATGCTTAATTAACCATGCATTAGTCCAAGTGTCACCTTGCATGATTTAGTTAACATGCCTTTAACATCTCCTACTAATAGAGTGTCAAATCTATACATAGCCACCTGGCCTTATAAACTTTTCTTATGCTTCCAACATTTCCAACAGATAACCATTTATTCAACACAACGCCCTCATGCGTTCATTAAGTTTTCTTTAAAGTTTGAGCTTCACTACTCAGAAAACTCTCAACCAACTATACTACTCTTTGACGCATAGAGATAATTCTGTCTTCAACACATAGGGTCCTCAATGCTTATCATCCTTACCAATGCATGGTAAGCCGAGTACGTTTCTTCCTCCGCCAACGCGGCGACTACTTCAGTTCATTACCGTTCATGATCACCCTCAACGCATAGCCGCACTATTATAAACCAGTGTTTACACAATGCTACTAGGTGTTAATGACAAACGCCCAATACTGTTTGTATCTCATCGCATCATACCATGCGTCCAACTCCTTCCTTATAACAACTCCTTCTCAAGCTCTTTCTCTACGCGTTGGTCCTATCGTGTTTACCTTCATCCTGCGTTCAATGACCATCTTCCTATCCTTGAACTTAGACTACTTCTCTTAAGGATAGTTTAGCATGCGTCCACCACACGCACCAATTTTTATGTTTACTTCACAACCCTCTTCAACGCTTCGCAACTTAACTTTATTTCTTTCTTGCATAATTCGCTTCACCTCTTTCCATTCTCGGTTTACGTCTATGCATCCACCCTTACTATGCGCTACCTAGCCCTGACCATGCGTCCCACATGGTCTTTTACCTCTTTTTCTTTATAAATTCTGTAATGCATCGTTTATTGAAAAGTAGGGTGTTACAGCTATGCTACGATTGTTAGGTTTTATGCCCTAAAACTCATAGATTGTAAATGTAATAATTTTACCGTAATTAAATATTAATGAAGAGTTATTCATGTGTTACTTCAATAAGCGTTACTGATTGTTTTTGTTTGTTTTGTCTTAATAACCCTAAATTCAATAAACTAACATCCTAGATTATTTTATGAGTCTTGAACTGTATGTGGGGACATATGGAGATCAATGTTTAAGATACAGTCTAAAGGGTCTATATTATAGGGATAAGGCTTGGTATCTTATCCTTGTGAAACTATGGATACGAACCACTTTGTATTTGATACAAACACAATGATCTAATGTGTTCGTGTAGGTGACATGCAAGTGGGGATATCGTATGGAATGAGTTTGCATAAGACCGGACCACAAAATAGTAATCACTAGATGTAACTCCGTTGACTAGTTGGGTTTCTATTTCAATAGGATGACCTAGGAAACTTAGTATTAATCTTGAGTATATTATAAAATCTTGTCCATGAGGGATTGTCCTTTGATTTGTATGGGTGAGAGTGGTCATTTTCCGACTCAATATGCCTACCATCTTAGGGACAAGACCGAGTGAAGAGATGGGGACATAATTATACAAGATGGAATTCACTCATTCCGATTTTTAGGGTAAGTAGATAAGTGTTCCCTTAGGTGGTATCTCTGGGACTTGAACAAAGGGCCCTACCCTCTCACTGGCCCGAGAAGGGTTTCTGTTTAATGGTTGGACCATAAATAGGTTGTTCATTAGAGAAGCACTGGTACTTATGAATTTAGAAGTAACCTAGGGGTAAAACGATATTTGACCCATCTGGTGTTACGAATACTTGTGAAGGACTAATTTTCTATTATTAATCTATATCCATGGACACAGAAATATATCTGCAGTATGAAGAGTGCAGGTGTGGGTCTTTAGTGAAGTGTACCCACAGTTAACAAATATTGATTAATGTGGTTAATAAGTTTAGCCGATTAATCACATATCGTTGGAGTTTCTTATCTGTAGGTTTATAAGGTCCATTTGCTAGCTCACTACGGACCAACAAGGATCAACTATGTTGAAAGAAAAATTTGAAATGTTCAAATTTATGAGGGAAAATACATGTATTTGATACAATTAATTGCATGATTTATTATAAATTTTATTAGAATGTGATTCAAATTATAATATTATAATATGGAGAATTAATTTATTTGACTATGATTCAAATAATTAATTATTTATTTGGATAAAATCCATATAAATAAATAGAGGGAGAATTAATTATTTAATTTGAATTGGATTCAAATAATTAATTATTTAATTTGGATGAGATCCAAATTCAAGATTCTGCAGAAAATAAATAGTGGGAGAATTAATTAATTGATTTGAATTGGATTCAAATAATTAATTATTTAATTTAGATGAGATCCAAATCAAAGATTCTGCCAAAAATAAATATTTAAATAAGATTTAAATATTTTAAACCATTTTAATATGAGATATTATTTGAGTAGATATTTATTAATATTGGGTATTATTAAATATTTGATTTAAAATCTCTGCAAAGTATTTATCCTAATAGGATTAAGAGTAACCCATAGAGTTCTATAAATAGGGCCCTTGGGAGCCTCCATAGAACACACTCTGTAAGAGAATAATCTTTACGATTACTCTACAAATCTTCCTCTATTAATTCTCCCAATTTTCTTAGAAAAAATCTAAGAAAATTCTTCTTCCCATTCTTTCAAAGAAGCAGTTCCCACAAACCGAATACTTGCCAGAGTCAAAGTAAGGAAGATTTCTTGGAAAAGGAAGACTACAAGGAGAAGACTATCGGTTCGAGAATTATAGATTGACAAAGGTATGATGCTTAACCTTTTGTTTACTTTTTGTATTCTTAATTCTTTCAATAAATCAAAAAACGCGATCACACGCTTTCGCCGGGATTCAATTCCCTTCAATGACATGGCACTAGGGACCACCTTAGTCATACTTTAGGTTTTCATGAAATTATGTGCAAATAATATGTTTAAGTCTAGAAACTATTATCCGGATTATTTTCTCTAAAAAAAACAACCCTTTCTCATGCAACTCAATTGATTACTAATTTCTTGAAACCAAATAAAGAAGTATAACATTGAGCATAATCATAATCAACTTTCTTTATTAACCTAGCTATTTTCATGAAAGATTAATAAAGATTCAATGTCATAGATCCAATTGGATATACAATTCAACCACACATTTAACCTAACATTCATTAATGATCAATCAATAAAGAATAGAGCATAATAGCATTGAAAAATATATCATAAGCACCAACATCCATTAAAAACACTAAGACATTAACTTAAATTCATAATTAAATTATCCAACACCCTAAAACTATGAGTTTGGCCATGCATAGCCATCAAATACATAGTTTCATACGAGTTCTCAAGCATAAAAGAAAAAGGAAAAGAGAAACTTAGGAAGAAAAACTATTGAATTGCTTCCTAGTGTTGAAGTCCTTCAATCTCCACTTGGTCGGCACCTCAGGATCTCGAATGGCCTCAAACTCTTCTCCAACATATTTCTTTCTTTTTTATGGCAAACTCACACTCTTGGACTCTTTAATTTCGTACTTAGAGCTGCTGATCACCTCCATGTTGATAGAATTTCCCAAACTTGTAGCCCAAAGACTTTCCTAAAATTCAAAATTTTCAATTTTGGAAAGTTGGTGCCACAGCACCGCAATGTTAACCATCATTAAAACCTACCCTCAAGCGCCCCGTTGTAGTGTCAGGGTAAGCGTTGCAGTTCTCCTATATAGTGTTGTGGTGCTTCCTATAGCGCCGTGACACTCTCGACCTGTCTAAAAACCATGCTCTCGAGTTTTGACACCGAGGCAGAGCTCCCTAACACCTTAGTGCTCGCCTGTTTTTGACATTTTCTTCTATTTCTTCTCTTTTTCATCCAGTTTTGGCTCGGTTTGGTACTTTTGGCCTTTAAAATTTATTTTTTTCATAATTACCTAAAAACCACTAGCAAATAACATCACATTTAATAAAATCATCCCACAATTAAAGGTAAATAAATAACTTTTTAGGTGCTTTTCACCAACCCAAACTCTAAGATTTGCTAGTCCAAAGCAAATAAAAAACAAAACTAGAGAGAAATTCAAAATAAGTGTGCTAATGGTTCATGCCTAAGAAAATAACATATTAGGAGCTCAAGAATAAACATTCAAGCAAATCTATGTAGTTAAGATCATTCAAGGCTTAATCTTATCATCCCCATGTGTGTATGCAAGCCTCATTTAATTTGAAACACTATAACTCAAATTAGGACTTAAAAGAGCTTCTCTAGTTTTCGCCCTACTCCAGCTCATACACCGGTCATCAAGAATCCAAACATTTCAAGCAAGTAATGTGTCCACTAAGTTGCCTTAAAATTCAATTTTTAATGGCCAGCTTAAACTTGCATTCTTTTACTTTAGGGCACGAGCTTTCACACATTCATTATAGAGACTTATACCTAATCAATTTATACGCGTCCTTAATAATCACATCAAAGGTAGCTCTTTTTAACCACATCCATGCATACACATTACATGTTTAAAAGATTTGAAGTTATATAGAAGATATACATGTAAAACCCATGCTTTTTAGCGAACACTTTTTCAAAGGCATATACAATCTTTTCTTCTTCCTTAGTCTAATATTACAAACTGATAAGTAACAATCAATGATTTGGATCAAACAACCTTGTTGGCGAACAAGACCTTTAGATCTCAAACACAAAAATCCCAAATCAAGATGATATCAGCCCCTAAGAATGGCTAGATGATGGATGTTGCATTTGAGGTGCTAAAGTGCCAAAACTTGTTGTTGCTTTTATCTATTATTAAGCTTACTATGCGTTCAATATACTATGCGTTCAACATGCTTAATATTATGCGTTAATGATCTGTCATGTTTACTTATTCTTAACCCAAGTATAAGCAAAGAAATAGGTTTACTCGGTGAGTCCAAGGTCGAACAGAGGGACTATGCTAATTCTCTAATTAGTTGGATTATTTGAGTTGAAGTGGTAACCAAAAGTATTTCATGAAGGATGTGTCTAACTAAAGAAAGCAATAACATGTACACTAGATTAAAAGGTGGTAAATGGTAAGGTATGCGACACAACAAAGTCAACTAATGAGTTATTTGAATAGGTAAAAACAGGGTTTGGGTTGGTTAACATCTAAAATCAGAAACGCATAGTGATAATCTATTCATACTTGCGACTCTTCTCCCGGTCGTCAGCCGCTATGCGTTATATATGAGTGTTAAGTACCAAGGTTATTCCTATAGATAGGTAGCACTTCTTAGCCTTGTCAATTGAGTTCCACAATCACTTACTCTCTCGAGCAGTCTGATTATTACTACTTATATCGATTAGCTAGATGAACATAAGCATCAGATTAAGATTACAGTTAACAAGATGCAATAGTTACACTATGGTTCTTATTTAGATGCTAACGCAACCCGTGACCCTTGAAAGATTAACTACTCATGGATTCAAAGTAATAAGCGGAAAGTGTAGAGAAATGGATAGACATAGAAGAAATATAGATTGATGAACGGAATACAACTTTAGATAGCTCAATGTCTTGACACAAATCTAAAATCAAGATAGAAAAACTGATTTTTTGCTGCCTTGCATTTCTGGTCGTTATACGTCCATGGAGAATTTGGGTTAATAATTTCACTTATGTCGACGCATTCATATGTTACTAACGCATCATCCTGTGTTGAGCGGTTGTCAACACGTCCACAGGTTGCCAATGCATAATCCTGCATTAAAACATGCGTTTTAGGCTCAAAAACTATAAAATAATTATCTTCATCAATTTACAAGAGTAGAACGCATAGGAAGATTTATTAATAAAATTTAACTAATAATACCGCATAATTCTCTATTTAATCTCTATTTTTCTGAGAGAAAGGCTGTAATAACTTGTATTTCTACAAGTTATCAACGTATTACTTAGACGATTAGCAAAACCATAGATCGGACAAAACTTGATGCTCCCATCGACCCTTGATCCTCAAATCAATCCACAAGCAAGATCGATCAAATGAAGCTTGAATGGTTCTGGACATGCAACCTAAAATCCATAGAATTGCAAAAGAAACATAGCAGAAGACTAAAAGAAAGCTCAAAATTCTTTTTACTACATTTTCCAAATGTCCTCCAAGTCTCTTCCAAGTCTCCTTTTTTTTCTGAACAATTACTGGGCATTATATTGGCCATAAAATCTGATCCTACTCATTCTATGAGGCATTTTAAAGAGTTGTAACACCCATAATTATTGACCATTCTAAGCCATAAACTAATTGTAATATAAAACAAATAAAATGACTTAAAAAAACTAAAATTACATTTAATTAATAAAATAAATCCGAAAATATTTATTTTTAATCTAGAACCCATCAATTTGTAACAATCTTTGAGTTAAGAAGCTCCCCTTGAAGTATTTGTTCCATAAATGAAACTTGATTCTTTCTAAATTCTACTCACATAATTGCAAGTTCTTTTCATTGTGGATTTGGACAGCATATTATGTGCATTCTTGCCATCCTTCTTAAGGTTCATATTGCATGATTGAGGTTTCAAGGGACCCATATATATGTATGGTTTTAGAGGAACTATTGGATTATTGGATTTAAGCGTGGGTGGTTTGTTTTACGAAATATTTTATTATTAGTTATATATATTATGATATTTTATTAAATTTTGTGATTTTAGACGGTTTTAGAAGTATTCTTAAACGATTTCCATGAATTGCTTTCAATAATGTTATGTTTTTAGCTAATATTTTTATGTTTAAGAAAACAAAAGCATGTTTTATTCTAATCTAATGGTTTTAGAATGACAAGAAAGTATGTTTTATGAATGATTATATGATTATGGGTTATGAGATTTATGATCAAGTGGCTTTTAATGTATTGGATCTTGTACTCATGTGATTACTCGATACACTACGTAAATGTGTTTCTGTGGAGTAAATGATATGGTTATGTTTCCCAATACACTTTGTGAATGTGTTTCTGTGGTGTGAATAATATGGCTATGTTTTTCGATATATACACTATGAAAACGAGCTTCTTTTGTGTAAATGTTGATCTATGTGCACGTATGGAAGGAAAAAGTCAATTGTACATATTCATCTACACAAATATGATTAAGTGAAGATTCTTATAAGTTTGGTGTTTATGATTACAAAAGAAAGTTTATGAATTTTCTAATGTTCTATTAATATCACATTCTTAATGGATTTGTTGTGAACTTTTATATGGTTTGAAGAAAGTTTTCTAAATTTATTTTAATATTAAACTCACCACTCACCGGGCTTTTTAGCTCATCATTTTCTTATTATTTTTCCATTAGGCTGCTCTTGAGTTTCAAAAAAAAAAGTAGCTAAACAGTATCTGCCACAAGCCACACCATGCGTTGCATTACATCTTTGGTATATAGATTTAGAAAATGTTAAGGTGTATGTTAAGGGTGTTTATATGTTGTGTAATATCAATGTTATGTTCAAGAGAGTAAAAATGAAGTAAACTTTAAGATAAGGAAAGTTTTGACAGTAGATTCCATTGCACACTTGGGACCTACTATCGTCACAACCCGTCCTAGGTTATGGTAGGGTAATCTGGGGCAGGGTGTCACAAGGTAAAAGCTCTCAAAGTTCAATTGGCTTCCCTTACCAATCCTTCCTCTAAATTGTCTATAGGAGGACATGCCCAAGCAAGGCCACCATCCATGGCCTCTCTAGAGTTTATGAAGGAATCAATGTTAAGGACCTTGGTGTTGGAAAGCTTTGTACACACCATTACGAACACTGTGCAAAGTTTAGGCAAAGCAATTCAAAGCATGAAGGTGCAAATCATTCAAATTGCTACATCACTACAAACATTGCAAAAAGGCAAATTCCCGACTTGCCCGTAAAAGAACGCAAAAGGGGAGTGCAAGACGATCACCCTTAAAAGTGGCAAGGAGTTGAACAAACTTATGGTGATGGACGATGAGAAACCAACACAAGAAGAAACCTAGGCTACTCTGGAGGATGAGTCAACAAAAGAAGAGCTTGCACCAAACGAAAAGGAGGAAAAATCAAATGCCAAAACAAGGAGTACTTCTATTTCTTTATCTTTTATCTTTAATATTTTGCCTTTTTCTCAAAGATTACAAAAGAAGAAGGTTGATGCTCAATTTTTCAAATTCCTAAATATATTTAAAAAGCTAAAAATTAACATGTTTTTTGTGGAGGCATTAGATCAAATGCAAAATTCATAAAAGTGTTCTATCTTGGAAGAAAAGGTTTGGTGATTACAGGATGGTGGCATTAATTCAAGAATGTAGTGCGATGCTACAAAAAAAATGCCTATAAAATTAAAGGATCTAGGGAGTTTTTATATTCTCCATCACCTAAGTGATGGGAAATATAGTGCAATGCTACAAAGAAAATTGCCTAAAAAATTAAAGGATCCAGGGAGTTTTTTATATTCCCCATCATTAGGCGATAGTTCAATCATTAAAACACTATGTGATCTTGAAGCTTTCATTAACCTAATGTCCTTATCTTTTTTCAGGAAGCTAGCTAGTGGAGAGGTGCAACCAACCATTATATCCTTGCAAATGGCCAATTAATCGATTGATTACTCACCCTTACGACATTATGCAGTTAAGGTAGATCATAGCTCTCGAAAAGAGCTATTTTTATGTTCTTAATTTTCTTTGCTTGTTGCCTTTTATATGATTAAATGTCATTTTGTAGGAATTCAAGCAAAGCATGCACCTCGGAGTGTTATGAGCTATTCGGGGTTGATTTGGAGCTATTGAAAGTGAAATCGGACACCTGAAGCTCGATAATGTAAAATTACCAAAATGTCCCTAGGGCCAACGTAGTGGCATTATGCGCTACGTTTTCTGCTACGGTTGAAGCCAGGGAGCAATTGATGGAATGTTTGAGGCCCGTAGTCTCGCAACGCTTGAGACTTACGCTATGACTTCTGTGTAGAGCGTAGCGACGCTCCTCTGCAGCATCGCTAGGCTCCCTTTGATTTCTATTTGAAATCATCTTTCCTTTCAGGGTTTTTAAGGTGGAATGTTTGGAGGTCGAAGTGAACCTCAAATTTCTTCTTCTTTTCCTATCTTTCTAGGATTGTAAGAGTAGTTTTTACACTTTTTTTAGGTTGTAGCTTATAGATTGGATCTCCCCTCTTCTTTTTGTATATGGATCGATGAGGTAACCTTTTTATTTAGTTTTGGGATCAAAAATCTTATAATTTCTTGAGATTTTCTTTTGATGGGTTGAATGTATATCTTTTTATGATTTCTTTGAATCTATTTCAATTTCCGAATGCATGTTTGTGTGTTGGCTATTTCCCATAAGCATGTGTTATCCTTGATATTTGATTCGCAGCTTCATCACGTTCCCCCTTGAATGTCAAGCTTAATCATATAAGCAGTAATTAGTTAATCATGTATTTAATGGCTATCTTAGGGTGTATGTATTAGCTAGGTTCAAAGATAAAATTGATTTATTGGTTAGGTTATCCAGTTGATTAATCAACCTAATGGAATCCTAAAGCTTAATGCACTTGTTCTTCTTTATGGACACTATCAAACCTAATTGATTTAAATGCATGTAGTTTAATTAGGGCATTGCTATGATTGCTTTAATTAATATTTAGAACACTTACTTAATCTAATTGAGCTTTTTGGTTGCCTATAACACCGTTGAGTTAGGTTCCTAAGTAGGTCGTTGTGCATGTCTAAATCGAATGTATGTTTAATTAATGAAAATCGATGTTCAAAATTACATAAGAACCCCTCTTGCTCTCGAAGCTAGATAATCCAATCCTAGGTTACATTTACAAGTTGCTTTCATTTTTATTGCACACTTATCACATTTTCCATACCGATCACCTCCCTCTCCCAATTTACCACTCTAAACAATTAATTAGCTTTACGAAAAACTCATACCAGCACTTCTCTGATCGACTCGGACTAACCATGTTGCTACGTCATCTTAGTAATAGGAGTAGGATTTAATATTTGTAAATTTTATTTGATTTTTAGTCTTTTACGGGCAACAGTAAAAGGCTATATCAGTAGACAAATTCATCTTCCTAATTGTGGTCCTAGACATGGGGGAAGATGTCAACATCCCGATAATCCTTGGGAGACCATTCTTGGCCACCGGAGGGTCTTTATCAATGTACAAGACGGTAAGCTTACATTCTGACCTAATGACGAAGAGGTAACATTTGACATCTACAAAGCCCTTAAGCATCCGGATGAGGTAAGCTATGACCAAAGTTTTTGCAAGATGGTAAACCCCTTCATTCTCTCCAGTAGTGGTTCCTTGAATGATTCTTCTTCTATGTCTTGAAAAACTAATGGCATGCGGAGTACATATGATACTAGGGAGAATTAGAAGATCCTAGGTTGCATGTATCTAACGTTGATAATACTCCTTATTCTTGCAAATCTAAGATGGAATATGCAAAGATTACGGAAAAGCATGTCAATGAAGAATTGATGGACATAAAGAATGTTTTAACTTGCAATGTCAACATGAATGACTTTGTACTTGAATGTTAGTGTGGGCAAAAATTAAAGATTCAAGGTGGGTCAAAGTATGGAATGGGGAAACCACCTTAGGATCTGGCTTGACTTGTGAGCCTTGTCTAGCTAGAATACGTTAAACATAGCGCTTTCTTTATTCTTAGTTTGTTTGATTTGTTTTTTTTTCCTTTTTTCTTTTATAGGGAGCCACATATATGCCTTCAATTATTTTTCAGGAAAATTATGTGCAAAGTACTCATACTGCCAAGCTTATTTGGTGGACTCCCGCATACTCCCAGGCTTGTATTTCTTTGGTTTATTCCTTTTATGCATTGAGGGCAATGCATCTTTCCAAGTTTGGGGTGCGAGTCATCCTTTGTACTTTGGTATAGTTTTATCCTGTTATGCATGTTAATGTGGTTTTCAATGATTCTATGCATATTAAGTAGATTTTTAAAATTTTTAGTAAATTTTTCGATTTTTGAATTAAAAGATGATGGAAATTTTTTATGGTTGTGTACTTTTGATGTTGATTGGCTATGATGAGACTTGAATATGCATGATGGATGACTTATTGGGGAAATAGGATAGTACTCTCATGAGTTATAATCTATCTGAAGGGAATTGAATCCCAATGGAAGCATGTGATTGCGTTCTTTGATTTATTGAAAGAACTAAAAATACAAAAAAGTAAAGAAAATGTTAAGCATCATACATTTGCTAATCTATAATTCTTGAACCGATAGTCTTCTTCTTGTAGTCTTCCTTTTCCAAGAGATATTCCTCGCTATGACTCTCGCAAGGATCTGGTTTGTGGGAACCACTTCATTGAAAGAATGGAAAGAAGAATTTTCTCAGAATTTTTCTATGAAAATTGGGAGAATTAGTAGAGGAAGATTTTTAGAGTAATCGTACAAATTATTATCTTAGAGAGTGTGTTCTATGGAGGCTCCCAAGGGTCCTATTTATAGAACTCTATGGGTTACTCCTTGTCCTATTAGGATAAACCCTCTCCAGAGATTTTAAATCAAATATTTAATAATATCCAAAATTAATAAATATCTACTCAAATAATATCTCATATTAAATGATTTAAAATATTTAAATCTTATTTAAATATTTATTGTTGGCAGAATCTTTTATTTGGATCTCATCTAAATTAAGTAATTAATTATTTGAATCCAATTCAAATTAAATAATTAATTCTCCCTTTATTTATTTATATGGATTTTATCCAAATAAATTAATTATTTGAATCATATTCAAATAAATTAATTCTCCATATTATAAAGTTATAATTTGAATCACATTCAAATAAAATTTATAATAAATCATGCAATTAATGGTATCCGATACAATTAATATTTTCCTCATAAATTTAAACATTTCAAATTTTTATTTCAACATAGTTGATCCTTGTTGGTCCATAGTGAGCTAGCAAAGGGACCTTATGAACCTACAAATCAGAATCTCCAACGATATGAGATTAATCGGCTAAACTCATTAACCACATTAATCAATATTCGTTAACTGTGGGTACACTCCACTAAAGACCCACAGCTGCACTCTTCTCACTGCAGATATATTTCTGTGTCCATGAATATAGACCAATAATAGCAAATTAGTCTTTCACAAGTGTTCGTAACACTAGCTGGGTCAAATTACCATTTACCCTTAGGTTACTCCTAAATCCTTAAGTACCTGTGCTCCTCTAATGAACAACCTGTTTATGGACCAACCATTAAACAGAAACCTCTATCGAACTAGTGTCCATAAATCATTTAATGACAGTTAAGTAATTACGTTTACAATCTACGAGTTTTAGGGCATAAAACCCAACACTATCTAAGTCCCACTTGAAGTCTCTCTTATCTAGAGCACATAGTAACTTTAATTTAGAAACATTAACTTGAAAGGGACTAAGTTAAGTGTATTTGGTTGTCACTTCAAAATGCCCTATCGGTTAGAGAGTTGAAATGCATGAAACATAATGTTAAACTAAGGAAGAAGAAAAGATTGTATATGCGGTTGAAAAAGTGCACTAAATAGTATGAGCTTTATGTATATCTTCTGTATAACTTCAAATATGTTAAACTTGTAAAGCATGATAACACCGAAAACATGCTATCTTGCACCATTTAATTTAGGGTTGTCCTTAGATTTTATATGTTTATTTTATTATTTTATAGATATCGAGTACTTGAAAGGTAGAACCAAGATTAAGAGTTGAAATGGAGCTAAAACGGGCCAAAACGAAGCTTAATTGCACTAATCGGGAGAGATAGAGGCAAAATGACCATTTTGCTCCTAAATCCATGGAGCAACAGCACTGCTGTGGCGCTTCTTTTCCAAGAATTAGAATTTAATGAAGAGCCCTTGGTGCCACGGTGCTCTGAAGTTGTTTCCGCACATGATCTCGTCAGCGTCTCAACACTGTACCCTAATGCCGCTTCGGCATCATGATGTTATAAAACTGGAGTTTTTAGCCGCCTAGGTGGAATCACTTGCGACCAGCATATTCTTGGATGATTTTTTCTCTGTTTTCTTCTATTTTCTATGTTTTTTCTGTATCAAAACAACACTTGGATGACCATGATGCCATATGGGCTAAGGTATTACTTCTAGCTTGGGTTTTTAGCAGTTTTCCTAACTTTGAGGTATTTGTGAGATTTCGAATCAACATAATCTTGTATTGTTGATTCAATTATGTTCTTGTTTTGAATTAGATTGTATTATCGTGCATTCTAGGAGTTTATAATCATTGCGTTTATGTATGTACGATGCGTGACAATTAATTGTATGTTAATTGAGATAAGTAATAGGTTAGGTTAGCTTTCACGACAAGTATTGTCCTAATCAACCTAGGATTGAGTCAAAATAATATTTAACTATGGAGATTCCAGTTAAATATTCCTCCTAGCCTGCCTTAGATCGTAATGAAATTAGGATAATTCGATTATGCATGTGTTTCATCTTTTAGAATTAAACTAGTTAGTTGCTTAGGACCATTTGGTTAGCATTTCTAATTAAATTGGGTAGGAGTAAGCAATTGACTGAGTTTGATAATGAGAATTCAAGGATCAAATATTTCGAATAAGGAAAAATTTGTTACAACCTAAGCTAGCCTTTCACACATTGATTTTAAAATCATTTCTTTGTGATTTTATTTTAGGTTGTTTAAATTTTATTTGCAACAAAACAATTTTGAACCCCCCTTATCGTTTACCCTCGGGCTACAAAACATTCGGTAGAGAGATTCGAGGGCTACTTGTGTTCAACTCGATCTTGCCACTACTACGATTTTGGTGAGAATGGTTTAATTATTTGGAGCGGAATTGGGAGACAAATTCTGCCTTCCAAATTTGTATTGTTGCCGAGGAGTCAAGAAATTTCTTTATTAAAAGGTTTTTAGTTCTTTGTTCATTCCATAACTTTCTTCTTTTTATTTTTATTTATTTTTTTTTTTTTGTATGACCCAATCCTCTCAGGATCGAAACACTTTGTTGTATTTTGCAGATTTGGGAAGGAGAAAGGAGATAGAGAAGAGAAGCTAGAGAATAAAGAGCCAGAGAAGAGCAAATCCTTGTAGAAGGCATAGAAACAGAAGAAGATTCTCTGAAGAAGAGAGAGAAGGGACAATGGCACAACCTGATGAGCGCACACTAAAGGACCTCTCGGCCCCTAATGTTGACTAAAAGCTCCTCTGCATCACCTATCCTACCACCAAAGGTAATTTCGAGCTTAAGTCGGGATTAATTCACTTACTTCCTTCTTTCTCTGGCCATGCAAGTGAAGATCCACACAAGCACTTGAAAGAATTCCACATTGAATGTGATGGAATGAGACCACACAACGTGACTAAGGAATAGATGGACCTTAGAGCCTTCCCATACTAAGGAATAGATGGACCTTAGAGCCTTCCCAATCTCACAAAAGAACGGTACCAAGGATTGGTTTTATTTTCTTTCTACTAGTTTTGGGACCACATGGAAGGAAATGAAGGAGTTCTTGGAAAAGTTCTTCCCAGCTTCGAGAGCGATGAGAATCAGGAAGAAAATATATGGCATCACTCAGATCACCAGTGATACCCTGAATGAATATTGAGAGCGCTTAAAGCGTTTATGCACCATCTACCCCAACCACCAAATCTCAGATGCTTTGGTACTTCTATGAAGAGCTCATCCCTACTGTAGATCTCATATGCTTCGGTACTTTCTATGAAGAGCTCATCCCTACTGACAGAAGTACCATCGATGCAGCTAGTAGTGGTGCACTAGTGAGCAAGACCCCCACTGAGACCAGACAACTCATATCCACCATGGCGAAGAACGCCCAACAGTTCAGGATGCAAGCTCCTGAAAATGTCACGTCAACAACACAAGAGGTAAATGAATTAAGAGCTGAACTTGTTGAGTTATCTTCTCTTGTGACACAGGCTTTCTCTACTAGGGCATAGTCCCAAGAGCCTGCAACTGGGAATCAACAAGGTGGATGGTCATATAATTACAACCGTTAGGGTAGTCAAGGGAATCGAGGTGATAGCAGTTCTTGAATGCCATTGGAGGATATGGTCAAGGGCCTGACAAAGTTTTACCATGTAGATTAAATAGAGCCAGGAATTGTTCCAGTAGACCACCACCACTCATATGAAGAGTATGGCTTCTCAGATTTCCAAACTGGATGATGCAGTTGATACGTGCAAGCGCACTCGTCGAGTAATAATATAGTTTAAAATGGCTAAGGCTGAGTATTGTCCTCTAGGAAATTTGTTTGATTAACTTTTAGCTACTCAGAGATTCTTCCAATTTTATTTAGGGAACATGACTATGATGAAGACTAATGTAAACTAATCATCAAAAGCAAATTAAAGATAGACACCAGGGCGAAACCAAACAAAGACACGTCCTAGGGTGATGATTTCATTGATGGATTAACTAAGGTAATTGTTTAAACCTCGAATTTATTTTATGCTTATAAACCTAAGAGTCTTTTGTCCAGGTATTCTCTATCGAGCTCAACCCTTTTTCTAACACCTAATTATCACCTCATTATCATGTAATCAATTAATTAGGTGCAACAAGTTCCTCTAATGTTTATCTCTATTAATCTCCTATCATTTGCATGCATATTTGATTAACAGTTTAACATGTTAATTCCAATCTAATGCCTTCTCCCCTAAATAGGACATCAGATTTTAAAATCATTCAAACATTGGCCAATTGTTTGAAAGCAATAAACATAAGCATGCCAAAATAGTTCAATAAATTGAAGAACAATCAACAAAGCCTCACAATCCAAAAATTACATCATAACCTTATGGACTACAAATCAGTTACTCATAGCTACAATACCAATATAGACATTCATAATGCAACCAAACTCAAAAAACCAAAAAAATAAAAAGGGAAGAAGATGCAAGCTGAGTTATTGACTATCATCCTTGAATCAAGAATTGCACTCCAACGATCTCTCCAAATCTCAACAAATTTGAAATCTCCAAGATGTCGCCTTTGCTTAGAATTCAGCTCCCAGTAAAAGCCTTGAAGACTCCTATCACAAACCCTAAAAACCCTCAAAAGCCTCGAAAAAACTAATTGGGCACACGTCGTGACGCTGATAAGCGTTGCGATGCTATGCTGATTAGGGTAGCAATGCTCCACAAGGGCATTTTGGTCATTTTTTCCTCTCTTTTCATGGTTGATACCTCGAGCTCCATTTTGGTTAGTTTTATCCTAATTCGACTCTGATAGTCCATTCTACCTCTTAGTTGCTTAAAACCTATAAAATAGCATAATAAACACATAAAATCCACAAACAAACCTAAAGTAAACTAACAAAAATAACACTTTTACGATGCTATCAGGGTGAGACACCTAGTCAACCTTTTAAACGTCGTTCAATTGACCCATCAGTGGATAGTTGCGCTCCTAAGACTGTACAAACTTCTCAACGATCTATTTTGGATGTTGTTTTAAAAGCATGGACTAAGTTAATGTTTGAGAAGTCTAAAGCTAGGGCCTCCCGAAAACATGAATTGGAAGCAACCACATCTAGACACCGCATTAACCTTACGGAATCAAACCAAGTTCCTTAGCAACTTTGGCTTGCCCTAGATTACTACTTGTTTTGATTCTTGAATGATTACTCATGCAATGTACCAAAAGAATTGTCGGAAACAACTTAGAATTTACTACATACAAGCATGCTCTGACCTATGCTCTATTGAGATTAACACACCTACATGCATTCTTCTCTAGCAAGCAAGAAAACACAATAGGTGATCAAGCCATACATGATTTCAAAGCAAAGAAGATGAAATATATCAAGAATCCATAGAATTTTAGCAGCAAAACAACAATTACAAGTCTCACAACCAAGATAAAATGAACTTCATCCTACTCCTAAGCTAGAGAAACTTACCTTAGCCACTTATAATGTGCTAAGAACAACTCCAAGTTCAATAAATAAAAAATACAAAGTGGTAAATGCTGGGAATGAAGAAATACAGAGAAAATGGTAGTGGAGGCACTCAAATCAAGGGTGTATTTGATTTAAATTGGCAAAACATACTTAGAAAATCTTGTTGTGTTGCGACGTTAGCCCACTGTCCCCCAATGTTGTGTCGCAGCGCAATGTGAGCGTTGGGGTGCTCCATGCTTGGAGCGCCACATCGCTACTCCAATTTCGCAGGTTTTGGAAAATGCATCGGGTGAGCACCGCTATGCCAGGTGCTAAGGCAATTTTGTCCTTTTTCTTCTCTCTTTTCGTGGTTAATGCTCTAAAACTCCATTTTGGTCCGTTTAGTTTTTGCTCCAATGGCCAATTTTACCTCTTAGGTTCTCAATACCTATAAAATCATATAATAAATGTGTAAAATCCTAGAACGAGCCTGAATTAAGTTGAGGAAAGTAGCACATTTTCAATGCTAACAACTAACATAACAAAAAAGTTTACACATCATATATAAATCTCTGATCAAGCAAAGATTAAATGATGAGTGATCAATTCAAACACACATTAATTGTTTAGAAGTTCAAATACATCCAAGAACCAACAATCAAAGAGTAAATCCATAAATTACAAGTCCTCACATCCAATACATATGGGTTTCTTCCTAATCCTAAGTTAGAGAGAACATACCTTAGGCACAAATCATGATAATCAAGCTCCAAATGACAAAGATCACACCCATAGTGGCAAAAATACACTAAAAACAGTATGAAAGGGGAAAAAAGATAAGAGAGATTATGTATTTCGGAGGCTGGATGACCTAAAAGAGGAAAGGATGACTTTTATAATTTGGTCGGCTGTGTTGTGATGCTGGGTTAATCCTTCTACGCGAGAGCATCCTAACTCTATGTTGATAAGCAACTACAAGTTTATATATCGTGAGGCGTGGACTTAAAGCATTGCAATGCTAGTCCCAATGGAATTAGGGTTCTAGAGGTCTATTTTAGCTCCATTTTCACCCTAACACTCAATTCTACCTCTTAGATGCTCAAAACCTATAAAATCTTATAGTAAAGATTAAACATAAGAATAAGTTCAAGTTGAGCTATGAAAGATAGCACATTTTAGGTGTTATCACTAGTAGTCTCTAATAAGAAAAATTTGTTGATTCCACCACGTATAATCACTAGATGGAGAGTATATATAGATTATAGGAAGCTTAACAGAAGGGTCATTTACTATTACCTTTTGGAAGCGTGGATTTGTCGCCCAATCTTGCTCCAAATAAATTTACCGTGCTTACCAAACTATACTAGTGGTAAGGTCGAACACAGGGAGCACTTGTATTTCTTAGTCAAGTAGTTAACAATTCTGGATAATCGAAATGGGTGTTTTGAGATGGTTGTTTGCAAAGAAATTAAGTCGCATAAAAAAATAAAGCAACAATTAAATTAAAAGAGTTAAAATTTATATGAGAGAAGTCTAGCTTGGGTTGTAACGGATTTTTTTTCTTTCCATAAATTTGGTCATCTATTCTTCATTACCGAAATTAAAGGATTGCTTACACCTAATCAATTTAATTGGAAAGGCCAATTAAATTGTCCTAAATGACTAATTAGTACAAATTGAATCGATGAAAGACATGCAAATTCAAGTTCGTCCCAATCGCATTAAGTTCTATGGAGACGTTAGGTAGAATATTTAACTAGAAAGGCCATAATTAAATATTTCATCAAATCAATTCTAAGTCGATTGGATCCAATGCTAATCTAATTCGAATCACAAGCCAACCTAACCTATTGCTTTCTACCAATCAACATACAATCAAGTGTCACATATTGCATATTAATTCAAAGCAATAATCATACATCCTCATGTATCTGATAATATGATTTAAATCAAATTGAAACTTGAATAAAACAAAAAGAAGGAAGGAAGGAATTGTGGATCAATTGCTCAAGTTGCGAGTTGATTCGACAATTGGAGGAATCAATCCCAATAATAGAAGCGAACAAAGACGAGAACGTGGGGGCCAATGAGGACGAGGAAGAGGTCATGGACAAGGACAAAGATATGGTTGGAGGCCAAATGAAGACAATAACAATAACTCCCAAAGAGGATCGGGAAACACAACAAGGGGTCGTGGACAAGGCAACTCAAGATCAAGGTACGATAAATCAAATATTAAATGCTATAATTGTCAGAAGTTTGGCCATTACTGATCTGAATGTAGAGCTCCTAGCAATAAAAGAGTTGAAGAGAAGGCAAACTACATTGAAGAAAGAAATCAAGAATGTGGCACCTTGTTGATGGCATACACGAAAAATGAATGGAGCAAAGATAATGCATGGTACCTAGACACTAGGGCAAGCAACCATATGTGCGAAGAAAAAGCATGTTTGTGGAGCTTGATGAATCAGTGAGTGGCAATGTGACCTTTGGAGATGAATCCAAGGTAGAAGTAAAAGGAAGAGGTAAAATTCTCATCCGATTGAAGAATTGTGAGCAACAACTTATTTCAAATGTTTATTATGTGTCAAATATGAAGAGTAATATCTTGAGACTAGGCCAACTCTTAGAGAAAGGTTATGACATTCAATTAAAGGATAATAACCTTTCTATAAGAGATAATGCAAATAATTTGATTGCTAAGGTGCCAATGACTAAAAATAGAATGCTTATACTCAACATTCAAAATGATGTTGCAAAATGCCTCAATATGTGTTACAAAAATACATCTTGGCTTTGGCATCTTCGATATGGGCATCCAATTTTTGGGGGTTAGAGTCACTCTCCAAGATTCATGGTGAGAGGACTGCCTTCCATAAGCCACCCGGATCAAGTGTGTGAAGGATGTCTACTTGGAAAGCAGTTCAAGAAAAGCTTCCCAAAGGAGTCAAATTCAAGAGCTCAAAGGCCTTTGAAACTCATACATATGGATGTGTACAGACCGATCAAGCCAAACTCACTTGGTAAGAGTAACTATTTCCTTCTGTTCATTGATGATTTTTGAAGAAAAACATGGGTATATTTCTTGAAGAATAAATCAGAAGTGTTTCGAGAATTTCAAGAAGTTCAAATCCCTTGTTGAGAAAGAAAGTGGTCTAGTCATTAAGGCCATGAGATTTGATTGTGGATGAGAATTCACCTCAAATGAATTCCAGAAATATCGTGAAGACCATGGAATTCGTCGACTCTTGACTGTGCCGAGATCCCTTCAACAAAATGGAGTGGCAAAAAGGAAGAACAGAACAATTTTGAACATGGCAAGAAGTATGTTTAAAAGCAAGAAATTGCCAAAGGAATTTTGGGCAAAAGCAGTAGCTTGCGTAGTCTACCTATCCAATCGATCTCCAACAAGAAGTGTACTTGGAAATACACAACAAGAAGCATGGAGTGGAAGGAATGCTGGGATTTCTCATCTCAAAGTCTTTGGAAGCATTACACATGTGCATATATACCAGATGAAAAGAGAAACAAGTTGGATGATAAGAGTGAGAAATACATCTTCATCGGTTATGACTCTAGTATCAAAGGCTACAAGCTTTAGAATCCATATATGGGAAAAACAATCTTGAGCTGAGATGTAATATTCGATGAAAAAGGAGAATAGGATTGGGGATGACATAACGAAGACTACAATTTCCTGCCCTACTTCGAAGAAAATGACATGGAGCAAACAAGTACAATACAAACAAGAGAGGAGCCTTCTATGCCACCAACTTCTCCAACTTCAAGTTCTCAAGAAGACAGAAGCTCAAGCGAAAGTGTTCAACACTTCAGAAGTTTACAAGAACTCTATGAGGTAACTGAAAATCAAGACAATCTTAGTCTATTTTGTCTTTTTGCCGATAGTGAGCCAATGAACTTTCAAAAAGCTATGGAGAATCCAAATTGGAAAAGTGCTATGGATGAAGAGATTAATGCAATCAAGAAAAACAACACATGGGTGCTAGTCTCACTTCCAAAAGGGCACAAGGCGATTGGTATGAAATGAGTTTACAAAGCCAAGAAGAATGCAAGAGGAGAAGTTGAAAGGTACAAGGCAAGACTAGTGGCGAAAGGTTATAGTCAAAGAGTCGACATCAACTATGATGAGGTATTTGCTCTTGTCGCTCGACTTGAAACAGTTAGATTGATAATTTCATTAGCAGCTCAAAACAATTGGAAAATCCATCAAATAGATGTGAAATATGCTTTCCTCAACAGAGTCCTTGAGGAAGAAGTCTACATTGAACAACCTCAAGGGTATCAAGTTGAGGGAAAAGAAGAAAAGGTTTTGAAGCTGAAAAAGGCACTCTATGGGTTGAAGCAAGCTCCAAAAGATTGGAATGCTCGAATAGATAAACATCTACACCAAAGAAATTTCACCAAGTGTCCATATGAGCACGCACTATACATCAAAGTCCAAAAATAATGATGTATTGATTGTGTGCTTGTATGTAGATGACTTGATCTTTACAAGCAATAATCCAAGCATGTTCAACAAGTTTAAAGAAGAGATGAAAAATGAGTTTGAGATGACTAACATCGGCCTCATGTCTTACTACCTTGGTATTAAAGTAAAGCAAGAAGATAAAGGCATCTAACACAATAAGGCTATGCTAAGGAAGTGATCAAGAAGTTCAAGATGGATGGCTCTAATCTAGTCAACACACCCATGGAATGTGGAATCCAACTATCACACGGTGAGGAAGGAGAAAGAGTGGATCCTACACTTTTTAAAAGCCTGGTTGGAAGTTTGCGGTATTTAACATGCACAAGACTCGACATTCTCTATGCAGTTGGAGTTATCAGTCACTTCATGGAGAAACCAACAACCACACACTTGAAGGCAGCATAGAGAATTCTTAGGTACATCAAAGGTATGATAAACTATAGCCTGCACTACTCTGTTTCTGATAATTATAAGCTCTTAGGATACAGTGATAGTGATTGGAGTGGAGATGTGGATGACCGCAAGAGTACGACTAGTTTTGTGTTCTACTTGGGAGACATTGCCTCCACATGGATGTCAAAGAAGCAACCAATTGTTACTCTCTGCACATGTGAAGCAAAATATGTGGCAGCTACTTCATGTGTTTTCCATGCAATTTGGCTAAGAAATCTATTAAAAGAGTTGGAACTACCACAAGAGGAACGAACCAAAATTTTGGTAGACAACAAATCAGCAATTGCTTTAGCCAACTCTAGTCTTCGACAACCGGAGCAAGCATATCGATACATGTTATCATTATATCAAAGAGTGCATCAGAAGAAAGGATGTGCAACTAGAGTATGTGAAGACTAATGATCAGGTAGCTGATATTTTTACTAAGTCTCTTAAGAAAGAAGACTTCACAAGATTGAGAGATTTACTCAGAGTAATAAAATCAAGTTTAAAGAGGGTTGTTTAAATATAAACTTAATTTTGGGTTTGAAGTATCAAGTATTAGAATATTATAGAGGAATTACTTGCGGGAGAAATTTAAAGTAGATTGAAGACTTGTCTATAATATATGAGGAAAAAAATGTAATTGTAAAGAATATTCTAAAGAGTCACTTATAACCATAAGATCACAAAGTGTTGGCAAAATCCTAGCCATAGATTTAGGGGTGCATAAATCGGAGATATGTCTTTAACATTTGTATAAACCAAAAAAATTAGAAGTGCTCGATAACATTAGTAGTCTCTTCCTCAATTCTTTCTTCCAAATTTCCTCCAATCTCCAAAATTTCTTTCCAACTTCCGGTATCCGAATCATGAAGTGAAGACAAGAGTGTTTCTCTTCTTCACTACTTCTTCACCAGAAATTTCGGGCCGTACATTTCATCACTCTCTACTCTAGGGTTTCGCTTAACTTCTCATTGTTTTCCTGCTGTTTCTTCTCGGATAACTTGTACGGTACTTTCTCCTTTGTACTTCACCTTTTTTTTTTTTTCCAATGTCTAATTCTCCTTCAATGCCTCATTTGGTTTGTTTCTTCGAGTTATATACTTGTATGGTTCATTATCCGATCTACGAGGTCAGATGTGTCTGCTGGCCTTGACTTTATTTGCTTTTAACTTGAGCTGATTGATCTGGTTTGGTTTTTATTTTGGTCAAATTCCATGGAGAATGTGGACTAAAATGCTTTTAATACGCGAGGAGTATCTTTTTCTTTGTGGATGTTCTCTTGTTTGGTGGTCTTTTTCTGAGATGATAAAAAGAAGAGGATGTAGTTTTGGAGGATAGTTTAACTCTTGTCCAGCGTTCCAACTTTCAAATTTTAACAAAATGAATGTTTGTGTGTCATGACAAAGACGAAAATGACAAAGGAATCATCTTCTCTAACTGATTTGGTTAATTCTTTCCACTTATACAATGTTTCCTCTTATCAATTGAACGTCTTTCCATCAAAGAAATTAAGCCCTTTGTTTATAATTGTTATAAATAACTTTTTGTTGTTGTTTGATCTAAAGTAATGCAGAATACTAGTATGTATCATTTCTGTTCGATCTTTCGATAAGCTTGTGCGAAGCATTAAATAGAGAATGTTTGTGATTGTATTGTAATCTAATAATCCATGTTTATGAAATTGCTCTCTATAATGTGGAATCCACCATATCAGAACTCAGTGGAACTTTTATGCATTTGCCACACAATGGTAACACATCAAGGAGAACTTGTTATCAGCTATTATGTCCCTGCTTAGCTGTTTCTTGTTAAGAAAACAAAAAACAAGCATTGTGTTGGCTTTCTTGATGTTCTCTCTTGTAATAAGCGAATGTCGATTGTTTTTGTGCTGTGGAAATACTCACGACCTCGGTTCTAAATCGACTATGCTGGTTGGGCCCCAAAGTTACCATCCAACTCAGGCGTGCACTTGTAGGGGAAGAGAATGAAATTGGTGAAAAACTGATCAGAAAAATCGAGATATAGAGAGAAAAACAGCATGAAGAATAAAGACAATTGTTAAGGTCTCTTTTTTCCAAAAACTAACAACCATTTTTTAAGGAAAAAATAATTAAAGAATAAAAACCATTTTTAGAATTAACTAAAGAATTAAATAAGAACTGTTTTTAGAAATAATGGAAGAATTAATTTTTTACTAATTAATTCTTGGAATTAATTTAAATAAACAGTTACAAATTTTTTTTTTTTCTCTCTCTATAGGCGAAAAGCCCAAAGTCTCTTTCTTTCCCTCTCTGCACACACGCATTTTAACCTTAAATAAGAATTTACCTTATGAACTTTTGTATAGGATATTGCCAGCTGCTGAATGAATTCTATGATTTCCTAGTAATGAACCGTTTCTACCCTTCTGACTTCTTTATCTTTGAAACCATGATGAAGTTAATAAAGTGAAAGCAACAGTATCAAACTAGTTGAAAAGTAAACTATTACTTTGTTATTAAACATATACTTGGTGAAGATAGATTGATACACTTTCAAGAACAATTTCGTATTTGAATTGGCATTCGAAAGCACCAAGACATCAACACAGCTGTTGTGTGCGCCGTAGTTGATGTCCATGGAGAATTGGCAGATCTTGTGGCAAAGTGTGGAAGCTATTTTAATTGAATCTTTATAAATAGATTTATAATATTCCAATGATTTGGTGTTGTGAATCTTGTGTAAGATTGATGGTAGTACCACAAGGAACTGAGACTGGCCTTACATACGAAAAATTTCTCACACTTGATTGAATTGAGCAGTTCAAGTGCAATATCCGAGCTGCACCAGTGCTTACGCTTAATGCAATTCTAAATCAATTGCTCTGAAAGTCTCTTTCCTAAGTACTACTATTTTTCTTGGTAGCAAATTCTTCTACTTTTATTTATTGGTCTTTGTTGTATGATCACTATATTATTTTTCTGCATCTTTTGATTTGTTTGCTGCCGAGTATAGTACTTGATTACCCCTGTCTCCAAAGTCACCCAAGACGACCACATCATATTTCGGGTAACACCTAACAAAAGCCTATGTACCCAATAGATGATTTATGCTACTTGTCAACCCACACACAACAATTACAGATTATGTGGTTAAGTTTATAGTAATTAGCAGCGCAAATATTCGACTTGTCTTTCCTAATCATTGAAACATGCTAAAGAATCAAAGCAAAAGATAGAAATGCAAATATATTCATTAAATTCCAAAATCCTCGTATACACAATATTGGGTTCATCCAAATCCCTCTACTAAATCAAACTAGCCAAAATTACATACCTTACAAGTATTCAAGACTCATAAACACCGAGCCATTCACAAATCCAAAAGGAAACAACCTACAACCAAGAAGAGGTCAAAAAATAAAGAACTCAGACAATAGCCCATAGCTCGAAATGGGTGATAACTTGAAGAAATACAAGTTATTGTAGTTGTTTATTTAGAAAAATTAGGGAAAATCAAAGGAAAATGCATTAGAATGAAATGAAAATCATGTGAAAAGATAAACTATGCGATCAAGTATTTACAAACCATGTTATCCTGAAAATTATAAGAGTTATGCCTTTTGATCACAAGATTTTTGATGGAAAGAAGCCGAAAAAGGACAAAGGAAACTAAAGTTCATTGTCATTTCGATGCATAACAAAGTCAACTAGCTAATAACTTTGCTTGAGTATAAGATTTATGCGTTAAATAAGGAACATGAAAAAGCAAAACAACAAACGCTTGGGCGGTGAATGTCTTGTCAAGATGCAAGTTGCTTGATGATTTGACAAAGTCATAGTAGAACCAATGAATCTGTGACGCGGAGAAGGCGATGCAGCAGGGCATGGAATTCAATGCAGAGGTGATAGAAAATCATTAGAAAAAAGTTGAAATTCTTCCGTTTGATGCTTATAAATAGTCCGTGTTCATATAGAAAAAGAGTTCTAACCTCTTGCAGTTGTGCTGTTCAAATCCAATTACCATCTCTTCACTCTCCATCTTTAACCTTTATCCTAGAAACTCTAAGTGAGAGCTTAGTCTTTCTAGTGATAAAGGAAACTTGTCACACCCCATCCCAAACTACCCTCCTGTAGCCCAAGACGGAGCGTAAGGACAGCAGTCATCGACTTCCCGATCAATTCCCACTGTCAAACTTACCTTATTTCCTGTTTAATTACCCTTCCTAGGACAGTGATACCATTAACTCTTGACAAACCTCAACTTCGACCGGCAACGAGAACTATCATGCTACCTGAAAAATGGGAAA
This sequence comes from Citrullus mucosospermus, assembly GCA_030954485.1. Lineage (NCBI taxonomy): Eukaryota > Viridiplantae > Streptophyta > Magnoliopsida > Cucurbitales > Cucurbitaceae > Citrullus > Citrullus mucosospermus. Next base: position 14,736,991 of record CM062064.1, read on the forward strand.
CGTATGAAAGGATGAGCTAACAGCTCAGTGAGTAACAGTTTTTGAAAACATCTTACTTTAACTATAAAACTGGTCATAATATAAACATTGTCAACCACGCATATAAAATAACGATTCAAATCATATTAAAACATGCTCAAATACCATTGTTAAATCATGCATGTTTATTTTAGAGAAAAATACTCAAAAATCTCATTCATTTCAAAATCATTTTCCCTAGTTGAGGCAGAGCGGTGCTCTACGCTTCTCAATGTCGAAAACACTCCTTATCTTTTCCCTAGTTGAGGCAGAGCCGAGTTCTACGCTACTCAACATCGAAAGCATTTCATATCTTTTCCCTAGTTGAGGCGGAGCCGAGCTCTATGCTACTCAACGTCGATTATCCCTAGCTATGTGAAGTAATCTCAACACATCAGCATCGTATATTCCTCTATGTGCACATAGATATTATAATCCAGGCTGCCCATATGCCTTCTCCAAGTCCCTGAGCATTGGAGTCTCATTTCCATATCCAGGTTACCCATTTGCCTTCTTCGAGTCCCTCAGCATTGGGTATCTTTTCTATATTCCGGCTACCCTTGGCCTTCTCCAAGTCCCGAGCTTTGGGTGCCATTTCAAAATTTTATAAAATACACGTTTTTTTTTTTTGGAAACATCATATCATAAATTCATAAGTTAACCGTTTCCAAATAAAATCGTATAACACCAAACAACATGCTTTCATTAAACTCAATTTTAAATCTTTAATAACAAACAGCATGTTTAAATGCTTTTAAATAGAAACACATGCTATACACGTTGAAAACTCATGAATTTATATTCCAAACTAATGATATTAATCATAGAGAACGCATTCATATTTTGAAAAACGTTAGTGTTACTCACATAATATTTGCTCAAAGGTCGTTCTTTTCCTTCCTTCTAATTCTCTTTCCTGAGCTTCTTGGACGCAGCGTTCTGGAACGCAAGGCAACTTATATTCCTCTACAGCTCGGTTGGACGCAACCTTGCTCCTTGAACACAAGGTTTGACAGCTAACGCAAGGTGCAGCCTAACAAATAACTCTTCTTGCTTCTCTTTTGGATGCGTCGACCTCTCTTGGACGCAAGGTCCAACTTGAATGCAGGGAGATAGCTTTCTCCTGCTTCCTCTCAGAAACTCCGACTTTTGGATCCTTCCTTTTGCTCCTCTTCCCTCAAGGTCCTCTTTATAGCTTTGGAATAGAGTGCTTTTCATCTCACATCTCTTCTCTTTTTGCCACTTATTTGCCACCTGTCACGCTACATGACATATCCAACATGCAATCTTGACACCTCCTTCTTATGAGGTGTTAAGTCCAAATGAACCCATGCAACCTTTACTAACTCATCTTATGTGTCCAACTTACTCCAATATACAAATTATTCCTTCAACATAGTGTTCCCTATGCGTTCATATAATCCTCTTCCAGGTTTTAGCTTCATACTCCCTTTTTTTACTCTCAGTCATACTACCTTTGACCCCATTTTTTCACCGCATACTACTAGGCGTCAATGTCTCAAACACATACTACTATGCATTTGTACCTTGCCGCATAATATGTAAGCACTGGCTTATAATACTAAGTGTTGGGAGGAGGCAAGTGAAATTGTGGCTATGCGTTGTTAGAGGAAAAGTAGCCGAGAGTGAAAGAGCAAAAATTTTGGCTAAGTGTTGGCCAAGACTATGTGTTGATGAAAGAAGAGAAGAGTTAGCATTTTTCTTTTGAGTGGCCATGCGTTGAAGGTGGAATATCAAAGGGTTGTTGTGAGCTAAAGCAGTCACCCGCGTTGGAGGAGAAGTTGATCATTGGCGGGGGAAGAAACGTACTTGACTTACCATGCGTTGGTAAGGTTGCCATGCATTATGGTCCCTATGCGTCCAAGATAGAGGGGTGTGGTTTGTCAATTTAAGCGCTGAAGGTAGGAGGCATTGAAGTGCCATACGTTGAGTGTGGCTAATTGCTGAGGGCGTTGGCAGTAGGCTGTGTTTGAGTGCCTTGCATTGAAGTAAGAGAAAATTGGGTGCCTTGCATTGAATTAAGAAAGGGAACCCTGCGCGCCAGCCTGCCTACGAGGGTTAAGTCGGCAGTATATATATAGGTAAGTGGATTAAATGTTTAATCATTTTTAGACACTTTCGAGAGCTTAAGTCGGTTCCATTTTTCAGACGAACTACAAGGGAAGGTAGAAGAAGGTGTTCTTGTAGATTTTGGGCGGAATTCTACTCGCTTTGGTGTTGAAATCTAAGCTGGAATAGAAGGTTGTTTGTGGTTGCATAGACTGGACAGTGTCTAATGTTTGAAGTAGAACGAATCGAGGAGATCGAGTCTAAGGCTGAAACTTTAAGGTCAGTAAGTTAACATAATTCTTAATAATTCTTGTGAAGATGATAAAACTGGAATTGAAGTTAATTATGTGAATTTTTAGGTAAAAGCAACGGTTACAGAATTGTTGTGCAATATGGAGCAACACAGAGTGATTTTAGAATAACTGGAGAACGAAGGGAAGTTAAGCCTTGAAATTTTGAGGTAATCTGTGGTACTCAATTTTTTACAAGTTTGTAAAAGGGACGAAATCTTAGTTTGGGCTGAAATGTAATTTTTAGCAGGGGTGAATAAGAAGAACCGAAGCTGCAGCAGTCAGCTATGTTAAGGAGGAAAGTAGGCTAGAAACGTTTGTGTTGCAGAAGGCTTGCATTGCACACAAATTCTTCTTGAAATCAAGGTATAACAGAAAGGTTAAGGAGCAGCTTTGTAGCAATAGCATTAGTGTTTAAAGCTTGAGAATGAACTAGTGGAAACTTAGCCGCATGATGAAATTTAAAGACATTGTGCATATGTTTAGTTGTTGTTTTTGTTAAAGTGAATGGAAAAGAAGAATAATAAGGAAATATGTTTATTTCAGGCCAAGAGGAGATAGGGAAGGCGTATAATCCACTCAAGGCCTAGAATAAGTTGTGAGTGACACTTTTCTTGCTTCAAAACGGTTTTTGTGTACATGTTAGTTCGGTTTTCCAATTGATTATGGTTTTGTGATCAACCGATTTACAAAGCATAGTTTATGTTTCTTAAAAGGTATTCAAAAGTATGTAGTATGTTTATGAAATGTTATTGATTTAAGAATTGCCCTGATTTCTTGTGGAAGATTTGCATATGAATTGTTTGTATAAAGTATTGCTTTCCTTAAAAGAAATTGTTTTAGAGGAGGTTCAGTGCTGAAGGACATGGAAGGCATGTGACTTTACCCGAGACCCAGTATTGAGGGACATAGAGAAGGTATTTGGGCAACCCGCCATGTTCCTATATGCACATAGAGGTTAAATGTTGGTGTGTTGAGTTCTGCTCCACATTGAGCTTTATTTGTTTTCGACGTTGGGGTGTTGAGTTTTGCTCCACCTCAACTGAGGAGAAGTATTGCTACTAAACTAATTTCTTTGTGATTTGCTGAAAAATCATGTATGATTTGATAAGGGCATTTAAGCATGTCTTATCCAATGAATATGAATTGATTCCATGTTTTACGCATGACTTTGAACTTAGTTTTTATCCTGATGATTTCCGAACTAAAAGTAGTTTGTTAAAATTAGTCACTCACTGGGCTGTTAGCTCATATTTTCAATGTTTTCTTTTCCTCCTAGGTAGCAAGGACGTTCCCGGTGCTTAGCCTACTCCAGCTCACCCTGCTTAAGCTTTGAGTTTCCAGAAACAGTTTATTTCTTTGTTGTTGTACGTGTAAATAACTTAACACTGGTGGCATGTAGATTTAGTTGTATACAAGTGGGTTGTGAGAGAGTATGTTGTAAAAGTGTACTCTGTCACACCCCCTCCCAGATTATCCTCCATAACCCGAAAAGAGATGTGAAGACAACAGTTACCGACTACCCTGTCACATAACCCACTGTCAACCACACTATCCACATGCTCTTGACAAACCTCGACTTCGATCGGCAACGGGAACTGTCATGCTACCTGCCAAAGAATACTTCTTCTTTCTTTCCTCTATTTCCTCTTCCCGAGCTTTCTGGACGCAGCGTTCTAACTCCGGAACGCAAGACTCCATTTTCCTCTGTCAGCTCGGTTGAACGCAACCCTGCCCTTCAACGCAAGGTTGGTAACGCAAGGCTTATTATTTCCGCAAAGTGCATCCCAACTCTTCTTATTTCTCTTCCGGATGCGTCACCCTCACTTGGACGCAAGGTCCAACTTGAGCGCATCAAACTTGAACGCATCACCTAACTTTTGGACGCCGCGTTCACCTTGGACATTATGTTTGTCCTCAACGCATAGCCGACCCTTTTAACACCAGACAACTTCTTTACATAAAATAACTAAGTTGTCAAATACCTTCTTTCTTGGCCGCATACTCCTACCACAGACGTCCTTGTTGCCGGCTTCTTCTCTTTTCTCTCCAGATGTCTTCTTTGAGAGTCATCAGTCGCTCCTTTTCCCTCAAGGTTCTATTTATAGGAAGCTTGCCTTCCAACTTCTCCTCTCCTTGTGCCACTTGTTTGTCATATGTCACGCTGCATGCTTAATTAACCATGCATTAGTCCAAATGTCACCTTGCATGAAACACTTATCATGCCTTTAACACCTCCTACTGATAAGGTGTCAAATCTATACATAGCCACCTAGCCTTATAAACTTATCTTATGCGTCCAACATTTTCCAACAGATAACCATTTATTCAACACAACGCCCTCATGCGTTCATTAACTTTCCTTTAAAGTTTGAGCTTCACTACTCATTTTTCTAACTCTCAGCCAACTATACTACTCTTTGACGCATAGAGATCTCAACGCATGACAACCTTACCGACGCAGGTAAGCTAAGTACGTATCTTCCCCTGCCAACGCGGCGACCACTTCAGCTCACAACAACCATTCGAGATCACCTTCAGCGCATAGCTGCACTATTATAACCCAATGCTTACACAATGCCACTAGGCGTAATGACAAACGCACAATACTATGCATCCAACTCCTTCCTTATGTCCATAACAACTCCTTCTCAAGTTTTTCCCCTATGCGTTGATCCTGATGCATTCACCTTCATCCTGCGTTCAATGACCATCTTTCTATCCTTGAACATTCCTTGATTACTCCCAAGATTATTTTTTTAACCTTTTTCTTGCACTTGAACTACTTCTCTTAAGGATAGATTAACATGCGTCCACCACATGCACCAGTTTTTATGTTTACTTCACAACCTTCTTCAACACTTCACAACTTAACTTTATTTCTTTCTTACTTATTCGCTTCACTTCTTTCCATTATCGGTTTACTTCCATGCGTCCACCCTTACCATGCGCTACCTAGCCCTGACCATGCGTCTAACATGGTCTTTTACCTCTTTTCTTCATAGACTCTTCAACGCATAAGTTTCTTAAAAAAAATAGGGTGTGACATACTCTGTACATGATGGATCGTTTATATTATGAACATGCATTAGTATGGCTGGATTCTATGATTGTATATGTATGGATTGTTTATACAATAAGTTATGTAAGATGGGGCAATATGCATCACAAGAGAGGTGATGTTTATTGTCCTTACATCTTCTTTCAGGTTAAATAGGTAATCAGAGAGGGGGTGTGACATAATACCATGCGTCCAACTTTCTTTCCTTATGTCAAGTCTTAACTACAAGTTCTTCTCTTGTGTGATCACACATCCGACGATGTGGTTTACCCTTGATAACCAAATCCAACTCAAGACCTTTCTTTATGCGTTTACCTTTACTTCGTTCTGCGTTCATGACCTTCCTCCTATCCTTGAAGATTCCTTGATTATCCCTCTATGCGTTCTTGTGATGTAATCCAAGGTTATGCTTCCAACCTCTTCCTTATGTTTAGCCATTTTCTCAACGATAAATCCTAGCATATATCCATCTCCAGCCTCCTTCCTTTAGGCTTACTTCTCAACCTTCTAACTTATCCAATTCAAAATCTTCCTTAATAGAAGTCATGCGTTTACCTTAAATTATAGTAGCATCTCTCCTCGATTCTACCTTATGCGTTTTATCCTTCTTTTAGATTTCCTTCCAACGCATCACTACTCAACTTTAGTCCTTACTCATACGTCCTACTTAAGCCAAGCTTACATCTCCTTCCTTAATTACCTCCTATGCATTTCACTTCTTTCCCTTCAAGCTCTCAGGTTACTTCCTATGTGTTCACCTTTATCATGCATTTCCTTAGTCTTGACCATGCGTTCAACATGGTCTCTTATTAGATATGCGTCCAACTCAATTTAACTCCCAGCTATACTTTTTAACTCTTTCCTTAGATCATGCTTCCAAGCTCAAAAACATAATTGCGTTCTCCTAGTCTGGTTATTCTACTTAGAAGAATTCTTAACTCCAAGAATTACTTTAATTTCAAGATCCAGAAATCACTCAACGCAACCTTTCAATCCAATCCTTCTAATTCAAACTTATCTACGGCTTATACTTACCCAACACTTGAGCACAAACCTCTCTTGTCCTACTTCTTTTCTTTATAGGCTCAACATAAGTAAAACAACATCAGCATAAGTATGACAAAACTAGTTTTCAAAAATAGAGTATGACAAAACTTCGATCATTTCGTAACCAGCATCAGCATAAGTGAAACAATTACTCAAGTAGACAAAGGAAATAAGAGATTATCACCCGTTGCTTAACACTCCTAACTATTCCATTCTGCTCACTTCCCCTTGCATCAAGCTGTATCTAGATATTGATTTTGAGAAATTTCTATTATCAATACAATCCATGCTTTTCATTACTTCTTATATATCCATGTTTTGTTTTACTTTCCAGTATGAGCGGCTAAATTTTTAATGGGTTGAGAAGAATGAGTTAGCATTTACATAAGTTTCGTTTGAGTTGAAGTTCATCTTGTTTAGTGTATGCTTAATTTATTACTTGAATCCATCTTATCAATGCACTTAAGTAGAAATGTCTAAATACTTGAGAGAATAAGTGGTCTTGGAACTCGTTAAACAAGGAGAGAAATGGCTTTAGAGATATGATAACATTTTGTTAAAATTCAACTTGAAGCATGTGTCTTAGAAATAAGGTTTACATGGCTTAAACACCGAGAGGTGAACATTTCAGAATTGCAAGTTGAAAACATAAACTAAAACTTATAAACAACTTAAGTAAATGTTAGTGAACATTCTCAACCCTACTTGATCATCCATTGGTGTTGACTGCATCCATCATCGCTTAACAAGTTGCATTCCACCCATCACATCGTGACAAGCTGTCACACCCCCTCCCAGATTATCCTCCATCACCCGAGAGGAGATGTGAAGACAGCAACTGTAAGCACTGATTTGCGTTGCCAAGCGTTGGGGTGCGGCCATGCGTTTGTGACTATGCGTTTCAAAGGAAGAAGTGGCCGGGAGCGAGAGTAAGAATTTTTGGAAAGTAAAATCTTGGCTAAGCGTTGGACAAGCCCATGCGTCGAAGGATAAGTAATTCTGGCGGGGGAAGAAACGTGCTTGAACCATGTGCTAAAGTCACTCTGCGTTGAGGACAGCCATGCGCTGAAGTCGATGCGTTGAAGATAGACATGAGTTGAAGTCGCTCCGCGTCGAAGACAGAGTGGTCTTGACGTGACGAAGATAGTGGTGTATGACTGAGTTGTATGCGTCAAAAGTAGGAGGCGTTGAGGACGACGCCATGCGTTGGGTGAGGCTAGTTGCTGAAGGCATTGGAGGAGAATTTTAACATGAGCGCCTCGCGTCGAAGTGAGAACCCCGTGCCAGCCTGCGGGTGAGGGGTAAGTCGGCAACATTAATCTTGGTGTTTGTGAAGGCTAAGTCGGTAGTATATATAGTTGGATTAATTAAATGTTTAATCATTTTTAAGACATTTTCGAGAGCTTAAGTCGGTTCCATATTCCAGATAAACTTCAGGAGGAGATTTAGGAAGGTGTTCTTGTAGTTTTTGGGCGAACTCGTTTTGGTGTTGAAAACGGAGCTAGAACAGAAGATGGATTGCAGTCGCACATACTGAACAGTGGTTGATATTTGGAGTAGAACGTATAGAGGAAGCCGAGTTTAGAGCTGAAATCTGGAGGTCAGTAAGTTAACATAATTCCTAACAAATCTTGTGAAGGATGGTAAAGCTGAAATTGAAGTTTATTATGTGAATCTTTAGGGAAAAGCAACACTTACAAGATTGTTAAGCAATCTGGAGCGGCATGAAGTAATTTTGGAATAACGAGGGAATGAAGAAGAGTTAAGCCTTGAAATTTTGAGTAAGCTATAAAACTCAATTCTCTATAGGTTTGTAGAAGGGAAGAAGTTCTAAATCCGTCGGAAATCATGACTTTTAATAGATTGAAGTAAGAACAAGAGGAAAGAAAGAATCACAGTGCAGGATGCTGCTAAAACCAAGTATCGGTGCGTTGTCTAAGTACTAGTAGCGAGACGAGTGCCGCTGAGACACAAAGGAGTTGTCCGTCTCACAAAACTCGCTAGATATCGCTGGGTATCGCTACTAAGGTAAGGTAACGCTAGTGTCGCTCCATCAAGTATCGCTAGTAACAACTCTTGTTGGTTGGTGTCGCTATGATTCTCGTTTATAAAGTTAGTTTAGAAAAGAAAGAAGATTCAATGTTGAATAACGCAAGGTACATGTCTCTTGCAGGCCAAGAAGAAATAGGGAAAGTGTATAAGCCACGTAAAGCCTAGAAAGAGTAGTGAGTGACTATTTTACTCTTCAATTCTATTATATTAAAAATGTTCTTATGAAATATGATTTTTGTGATGAACTGTTTAAATGCATAATGTTTGGTTGCATTATTTACAAGGCATGTTATACGTTTTCTAAAGTTGATGAAAAGTATTCTCTTTTATGAAATGCTATTAAATAAAGTTTTGTGTGATTTCTATGAAAGGATTTTCATATGAGCTATTATGTGAATGAAATTCTAAAACATTTTAGAGGAAGCTCAGTGCTCAAGGACACGAGAAGGCACGTGAGTTTCCCCGGGACCCAGTACTGAAGGACATGAGAAGGTACTTGGGCAACCCGTCATATTTCTATGTGCACATAGAGGTTGATTTGGCTGGTGCGTCGAGTTTGCTCCGTATTGAGCCAGGGACGATTTCGACGTTGGGAGTTTTGAGCTTTGCTCCACCCCAACTAAGGTGATTTCTCGACGTTGAGTGCGTAGAAGCATTGCTCCGCCTCAACTAAGGGAAGAGTTGAAAAACTAAACTAATATTGATAAACTCCTTGGAAACCGCTCCTTTATGATTTAAGATTTGATTTATGAGATTAATGGATTTTATAGAAAGTATGTTTAATTTGAGCAAAATGTTAAACTCTTACTTATTCATTATACATAACATGCCTGTTTTCAATGAATGTTCGTTTTACAAAAATTTGTCACTCACTGGGCTATTAGCTTATGTTTTCGAATGTTTTCCTTTTCTCCCCCAGGTAGCAAGGACGTTCCCGGTGCTTAGTCTACTTCAGCTCACTCTGCCTAAGTCTCAAGTTCTCAAAATACAGTCAAGAGAGTTGTACGTTGTCTATTTTTTTTATGTAAATGGCATGTAGATCATGCAGTTTTAGAGTGGGGATTGATGGTGAAGTTTGTTCATTGTATAATGGTTATGAAAGTGGAATTATCCTATGTAATAAAAATGTACTCTATACAGGGAATTAGATCAAGTTATAAGCATGTGTAGTATGACTGAGTTCTATGTATGTATATGAGTAAATGTATGCGCAGGAAGGCAGATAAGAAGAGACAATATGCGTCACAAGAGGGTTGATGTTTATTGTCTTCACATTCCCTTTCAAGATAGGTAGGTAATCCAGGAGGGAGTGTGATAGCAACCTTGACTCCTCTGTAAGGTTCACTGTCCGACTATTATCACCAAAGACGACGCAGACGAGGTTCTTGCGTAGGCAAAACATCTCGAACTCGCTCGCTACCTGGAAAATTAGAAAAATGGAAAACGTGAGCTAAAGCCCAGTGAGTGACAAGTTTTGTAAAACGAGCTTTTATTTGAAAATAGGCATGTTACAATTGCACATATAAAACAAGGATTTAACATAATACTTCAACAGAAACATATTTTCCACGTAACTTTATCAATCGCATAAATCCATTCCAAATCGTATAGAAACGTTTTGTAATAATTGTTCAGAAAACCCGTTTGTTTTCTCAATCTTTTTCCCTTAGTTGAGGCAGAGCAAGACTCAACGCTCTCAAAGTTGAAAACAACCTTAGTTGGGGTGGAGCAAGACTCAACACACCCAATGTCGAAATCAACTCTGGCTCGATGCGGAGCAAAACTCAACGCACCAGCAATATCAACCTCTATGTGCACATAGGAATATGGCGGGTTGCCCAAGTACCTTCTCCATGTCCCTCAGTACTGAGCCTCCTCTAAAACATTTTAGAAACCTGTTTACATAAATAGTTCATGTGAAACCTTTCATAGAAAACAGAATATTTATAGATAAACATCTCGCAACATGCCTTTCAACATCGTATATAAATTTGATAAAACATGCCTTGTATATCATATAATCAAACACTATGCTTTTCAAGGAAATAGTCATTTCAAAGTCATATTTCATAAAAACACCGAACTAAACATTTTGAATAAATTTTTGTTTTCAAAGAAAGAAAGAGTCACTCACCACTTATCCTTAGGCTCTAAGCTGATTATATGCCTTTTCGAGCTCTTCTTGGCCTGTAAACACACATTCCTCACGTTACGCTTTCCTTAAACTTTCTTTACCTAATCGTATGCATAAATAGACTCTAATCATGAATCATCACCGAGCCTCCCTTTTCCAAAATAACATAATGCGTAAGATTTGTGTCACTAGCCAGATAACTATTGACATTTCCCATTCCCAGCGATTTACTAGCGAAGCTACCCAACAGAGCACAATACTAGCGACACTCAGATAAGCAAGACTAGCGTGATTTACCTGACGAGCGATACCTAGCGAGTTTTGTGAGACGAAAAGTTCCCTTGCGTCCCAGCGACACTCGTCTCACTACCTTTACTTTATCTACTCAGCGATACCTGCTTCTTAGCGGCACCCGACAACCGAGATCTCTTCCTTTCCTTTTTGTTCTTACTTCTATCTGTTAAAAGTCATACATCCAGATAGATTTAGAACTTCTTCCCTTCTACAAACTTGTAGAGAATTGAGTTTCACAGGTTACCTCAAAATTTCAAGACTTAACTCTCCTTTGTTCTCCAGCTATTCCAAAATTACTTTACGTTGCTTTAGCTTGCACAACAATTCTGTAACCGTTGTTTTTACCTAAAATTTCACACGTTTAACTTCAATTCCTGCTTTACCATCCTTCACCAGAATTGTTAAGAATTATGTTAACTTACTGACCTTAAAGTTTCAGCCCTAGACTCGATCTCCTCGATTTGTTCTACTCCAAATACCAGACACTGCCCAGTCTGTGTGTCCACCAACAACTTTCTGTTCTAGCTTAGATTTCAACACCAAGGTGAGCAGACTTCCATCCAAATCCACTAGAACACCCTCTTCTACCTCCCCTTGTAGTTCATCGGAAAAGTGGAATCGACTTAAGTTCTCGAAGTGTCTAAAATGATTAAGTATTTAATTTATTTACCTTTATATAGACCTCAGTTCTCGAAGTGTCTAGAATGATTAAATATTTAATTCATTTACCTTTATATATACCACCAACTTAACCCTCAAAGGCAGGCTGACGCACTGTGTTCTCATTCTTACTTCAATGCAAGGCACCCATAATGCCACCTACCCTAACGCCTTCAGCAATCAACCACACTCAACGCATGGCGCCCTCAACGCCTCCTATCTTCAACGCATACCACGACCAACTACACTACTGTCTTCGACGCATAGAGACCACTCTGTCTTCAACGCATAGGGACCACAACGCATGACAATCTTACCAACGCATGGTAAGCTAAGTACGTTTCTTCCCCCGCCAACACGGCGACTACTTCAGCTCACAACAACCATTCGTGATCACCTTCAACGCGTAGCCACACTATTATAAACCAGTGCTTACACAATGTCACTATGTGTTTGTACCTCATCGCATCATACCATGCGTCCAACTTCTTCCTTATGTCCATAACAACAAATCCTTCTCAAGTTCTTCCTCTATGCGTTGGTTCTATTGCGTTTACCTTCATCCTGCGTCCATGACCATCTTCCTATCCTTGCACATTCCTTGATTATTCCCAAGGTTATTCTTTTAACCCTTTCCTTGCACTTAAACTATTTCTCTTAAAATAGATTAGCATGCGTCCACCACATGCTCCAGTTTTTTTATGTTTACTTCCCAACCTTCTACTTTCCAACACTTGAAAATATCCTACGATAGAAGTCTATGCGTCTTACCATCGCCAATGCTTTCAATCTCTTCAAAATTACCTCCCATGCGTTTCACTTTTACCATGCGTTGTCTTAGTCCTGACCATGCGTCCAACATGGTCTTTTATTTCTTTTCTTCAGACTCTTCAACGCATCGGTTTAAAGTTGGATGTGACACAAGCACCCTCACTGCATTGTGTATCACCTTCCATCATTTATTCAATCTAATTTCATTCTTTCTTTTCTTTTTTCATACAAAAAACCTTCATTCTTATTGATGACCATTAGATAAAATTCTTTACGACCAATTTTAGTTAATTTACAAAGTCCTAAAATTCGACCTTGGACTCACTAGGAAAACCTGTTTAGACTTATACTTGGATTTGACAGGTAAAACTTATGTTTAACATTAGATCTTTTTAACTTATTTTTCATAAAACTCATTACAAGGCTAATACTAAACATTCACACATATTGAACGCAACAATGGAACTCAACCTCTAGCCTTCTTCTTTTTAAAACCCTATAAATAACATTGAATTTATAGTAGTCGAAGGAGCATGACGGTGTTAGTGGTTAAGTAATCAATGTGTTGTGCGCAACGTTGCATTCCTGGACTACCGGGGTGCATGATAGCGCCATAGCACCACAAGATAACGTCGTGGCATTGTTGCACTTCAGGACCTACTATCTCCCGTGCTGAGGTCAGCATTGCGCAGGGTTGTGGTGTTGCCTCCTTTGAACTTCATTGCTCCATTTGGTTTGTCCTTGTTGCTAATTGCTCCATATTAGTTCTTTTTGCACTCAATATGTCTTGAAGATCTACTTTGCTCGGTTACCTATCTAGAAGCACATTTAAACTTTAAATACCCAAGAACTATCCCAATTTAGGCTAGAAAGATAACCGTTGTTTTGAACTATCAAACATTTCCAACTTAAAACTTGCTATGCCTTGAGCAAAAGAAAACAAAGGCATGCTAACAGTAACATTTTGTTTTCATCAATATTATTTATGTAAAATTGGGATCTCAACACATTTACATCGTCTGATATTTTCAATCCTAAACAAAATGACTTGTTATTAGGTATTCCTTTATTAAAATACTAAGTTTTTAAGTTATCTTAAAAAATACTAATCAACACGCAGTAAAATCAAACATGTTAAAAATATTGGCATCTGGGGTTTTCTAAGTTAAATTGCAAATATTTCATGTTCTGGGGGATCTACCAATGAAAGTTTGTTGGGATTTTTTTTTTTTTTTTTCTTTTTCATATCGGCATGGCTTATAATTGATTTTTGTATTGTATTTGAAGTTGATGGGTAGGTTTAAATATTAAGTTAATGTTTAATTCTAAAATAAGATATTTTGCAGAAAGAAGTGACACTATGATGAAATATTAATTTTTGTTTAAAAAAATCATAATAAAGTGACGTATATTATTAAATGGAATTCAGATGTGCATACAAATGGAAAGAGTTTTTTAGGCCGGCCAAAATAAAGTTGCACATATTTAACACACAAAACAAACGTATGGCAACCTTGGCATTCAATTAAATGAGTTCATTTATGTAGATTAGTTAAATTTCATCTTAAAAATATCGATTCACTTAAGACTAAATTTTTTATGATGTCACAAAAAAATTTCAAACTAATCACAAAGATCTCACCCCACTCGTGATACCCATGAATGTGTGAAAGAGCATTGAGAAGAATTCACCCATTTGTAAGTTATGATGTTATCAAAAGGTTAATCTTCACTGATTTCAAATTTCAGATCAATCAACATTTATTTTTGGAAAATTTATGTCATTCATATTAAAAATAAATAAATAAATAAATAAAAATTCTAACTTTTAGGATGTTTTTCAAATATAGAAAAATAAACAAAAATATTTAAATATATAACAAAATTTTACTGTCTATCTAAGATAGACTACAATAGACTACTATTTGTATTTGTTTATATTATAATAGATACAAATAGTAGTCTATTGCAATCTATCGTGGTCTATTATAAATAAATTGTGATATTTTTCTATTATTTGTAAATATTTTAAGCAATTTTGTCATTTAAAATAATTTTTTTAATTTTATATTGGTATTTTTATATTAGATGTTTGTTCGGTTATCCTTGTTAGTTAAATCCAATAATAAGGCACCATATTATATAAAAACAAAGGACTCAAAAACTTTTGAAAAGTATTTGATCCTGAGTCAATATTTAAGGCAGAGTAGTTGCAGCAACGTTTCAAGAACACGTCAAAGGATAACAATAATATAAATATGAGGTGAAAACAAATGGTTATAATTCAAAGAATCTGAATTTTTTACGCCAACCCCTAAATAATAAATTAGAAAGTCGAAACATTTGAATTTTAAACTTTCCTTTTTTCTTTATATAAAAGTCAAATGTTTTACCACACCCCTCCCAATGACACACCAATTAAAACTACCATTAATTTAAAATAAGAAAAATAAATAAAAATTACGACTATGGAATGGGTTATAATCACATTTCCAAACTTGAACTTTCTCACGCAAAAATAGTGTTAGAATGGTTATGTTTGTGAGTTTACAAGCAATCTTTCTCGTTAAAGTATTGACGTAATTTAATTTTTTTGTAATCTTTATCTGAAGCTTTTTGTTGTCGTAGAATTTAATATAGTATTAAAGAAGTTTCTAGGTAATCAAAATAAATAAAATTAAAAGAAAGCTCAATGTTCCAACTTTTATAATGTTCCCAGAGCATTAATAACTCAGTTGATATATGGATGTGTTAGCAATAAAAAAGTATGTGGTTTGAATCTTCCAATTTCCTATTATACTTTAAAAATTAAAAAAAATAATATAAAAAAATTTATGATATTATTTTCTATTCTATTGATATTATTAATTTTTACTTGTTGGATATTCCACAAAGTTTTAAGCTCACAAGTGAGGAGAAATAATGCTAAAGCATTAGAATAGTTAAACGTTAAAATATAATTTTGGTCCTTATACTTTGGCACTTGTTCAACTTTAGTTGATACACTTTCAAATGTCCAATTTTAATCTCCATATTTTAAATAACTCGTATATTTAGTTTCGCAAAATTAATTTCTCAAAATTTATTAAACAATACTAATAATTTTCATGCCAGAAACATAAATTATGTGAATATGTTATCAAAATTTATTGCAAAAATTAATTAAATAATAAATACCTTTTAAAAAAATTAATAATAAGAAGCATTGACTAAAATTAGACAAAATAAAATTATCAACTCTCAAAATATGACTAACTATAAAATGATATCTTATTATAATTAAATGTATCATAATTAATTTACCAACTTAATCCTTCAAATTCAATGGTGATTCAATACTTCTTCATATTAAAACTATAGCCATTTTTCAGAGTTTGGGACGGTAAGGATATGAGTCTCACAAAAGGAAAAAGTTCCTAATTAATGCTCTGCAAACAATTTTTAACACCAAACTGTACATTTGGGCACGAACAATTGAATTAGTTTGAGTTGGTTTAGTATGTTTGTGGAAAAAATATATTTGTATTTGAGATGCAAGTTGAGTTAAATTGGTTAAAAAACATTTGTTTGGATGCAAATTTGAGTTATTAAGTCAAAGGTATCGCAACTTTTTGTAACATAAAAAATTCTGCTTTTCTACTACCTATTTTTGTTTGCATAGCTTTTTTTAACCATTTAATTATACACATATTTTCTCCAATCCTTAAAACTCAATAATTGAGATGTTAACTTAAAAAGTTACTTAAAACTCAATAATTGAGATGTTAACTTAAAAAGTTTACTTATATTTTATAATCTTTTGCATGTAACCATTGTCGTTGAAGTAGACAAAATACTATTATTTTATAAGATCAACAAACTTATAACATACTTTCACTTTTGTGGAATAATGTATGAGTGAGACATGCATAAAACTAAGTAGGACATCAATCGGTTTAGGATTTTTTTATAATGTTGATACCAAAATTTGGATATGTGGAAGCACACCTAACCTTCACTTGGTAACATCAGTAAATTTGTGATTGGGGAAGAGGGAATCTCAAAAACAAGGGAAAATGGCTTTGATGCCAAAGTCGAGGACGAAGAACTCTAAAGTGAAGAAGAAGTCAGAATTTTCAGTTTAGATCTCAGATCTAGGATTCAAGTTATCTCATATGGAGTTATGATAATGTATTTATATGAAGAATGACTTAAGTTTATCTTTTCCTCTTAGGATTAAGATGAGTGGTAGATATTTTCTTATCTTACATAGGTTAGGATTAGATCTTATTGGATCAATGATTAGTAGACATCTGGACTTATTTGATCCCAAATCTAGTTTATCTTAGATTTATGTTCCTTGGTTTTTTTCGTGACCTTTGATCAAATTGGTTAAGTTCAAATCCACCCATAATATATGACATTTTATGCCAAATTGTAAGCTATAGTTTATTATGTATGTACATTGGCTGGTTTAGAGTATTTACATGTGCCACTGTTCATAAACATAATATAGAAAATTGTTCACAAACATTTATGTCCAAAATTGAAAATAGATGTTTGAAAACAAATTCATAAATTTGTCTTATGGAAAAACGAATCTCAATTCTTTTTAAATACATTGTACGTATTGGGTTTTGCGTATGAAATGTGAAATGTATCATGGGGTTAAAAACAATATAATAGGGAATTCTGATCTTCTTTTTTAAAATGTCATTTAATCTTCTTTTAACATAAAGAAAAAAAAAAAAAAAAAAAAAGGAAAAAAAGAAAACAACTTGAAAACTGTTTGGACTGCCTAGGAAAACTGTTTTTCAAAATAGTCATTTTCTTCCTTATGTGTTTGACTACATTTAAAAATAAAAATGTTTTTATACTCGAGTTTGTTTAGTTTGATACATGTTTGTTATTAATGTCAAATTTTTGTAAAATACAACTAGCTAATAAACTAATCTAATATTTTCAAATTTATTTGTATTTAAAAACACCTTTACTGATCTAGTTTTTTTGTTTTTATTTTTATTTAGTATATATGATCGACCTAGTTGGTCGTTAGAGTTGTCGTTGGGGATGTACTCAACAAAGTGATCGGAATTAAGGTGATTACCGAAGTTGGCTGCCAAAAGTGGTCATCGCATGGATCTTATCATCGAAGGTGGTTTTCGTTGGAGTTGTTATCGAATGTAGTTTCCAGAGTTGATCGCTAGAGTTGACCATACATGAGGCGATTGTCAGAGTTGTGTTGGTTGTGAAGTGAAGCAATTGTTTTAGTTGGTGGTGGTATGATTACAAAGTTGATCACTAACGGGGTGAGTTATTAAAACCACTAGAAGGAAGGAGAGTTTAATTGAATTGATCAAAATAACCAACTCAAACTAACTAAATATTTCAAAAGTTCATAGGCGCACAAAACATTTAATTTGTAAATTTTACCAACACAATTCAATAAGTTGGGAATTCTTTTTAAATAATTTTTTTTTTAATAAATATTGACAAAAGTAGGGTGTGACAGAAAGAAATATAAAAAATAGGGTTGTTTTTATACACGATTTCGCATACTCGTGGACCGAGCCCACGATTACCCTACCACGTGCATGCTCTCTGCCACGTTGACGTCGGTAACCGCCTGTGACTGCCACGCCTGCACTTTGAGTGGACTCGTGGACCGGGCACGATTATCGAAGTCGTGAATGGGGTCCACGCTTCCATGCCTATTTCTTCCACTATCGACTGCCGATCGGATCATCTCTCTTTCTCTCTTCAATCTCTGATCATCTCTTTCTCTCTTTAATCTCTGATCATCCTTGTTGCTGTCCACCGACTATCCTTCGCCACTGCCCCTACTGTCCACCATCTGTTGCCATATAGGTATATATACACATTTTTTTCCTCATTATATGATAAAATGCACTAATTATATGATAAATATCCATAGATTTTATGTTTTGTTTTGCATGCATGAATGGATTTGTATATGTAGAATTTGTTTTTACCAAATAGTTTATTTTGTTTATAATTTGAAAGATCTAGCTTGACCATTACTTTTGATTGTTATTTGGAGTTTATTGTTGTTGAAATATTATTCACAAAAATGTGGTGGCAAACTATTAAATTTTTGGTAGTGAACTCATGGACAAGTTTTATTGTTGGATTTTACTCTTGTTGTAGTTGGACTAATGTTTGATTGCGCTATAGGGTTTAGTTTTTTTCCTAAAAATTTGGATAGATATTTAAAAAGTTGTAATTTTTATAGACTGATATTGGGCTACTAGTATAGACTTTAGATTTGGACTAATATTTTTTTAACCTTTACAGTTGTAGACAAATTTAAGTATGTTGTTTCGTCCAAAAGATTTAGTTATTCTTGAACCTGGAAATTGTGGGGATAGTGACATTGATGTAGAAATTGATGAATTATTTGGAGAAGAAGAAAATATAGAAAATGAAAATGAGTTGGTTCCGTCAGAGATATTTACATAGATAGATGGGAAATTACTAATTTAGTTTGTGAACAAGGATCAACATTGGAGAAAGGGGAAAATGTGTAGATAACTTATAGTATGATACAAACAGGAATGTTATTTGACACGAAAGAAAACCTACAAATAGCAATAAAAAAATATTGTGTGACTGAACACTACCAAATTCATAATGAAATGGATTGACGCGAGGCAAGCATGAAAGTTCGATATAGGATATGCAAGGGAGAAGTGCATGTGCCTCGTCGTGGACAACATACGCGAAGAAGACCACCATGTGGTACCTGACTTGTATTTTAAACTCTCTGATTTGTATAAACTTTTATCTTTAACTAAATGAATTAATGATTTTCTATTACATTTTGAAAGATATTAAGAATCAATGAAACTAATGCAATAAATGAATAAGAACAAAAAATACAAGTTCATTGAAGTGAGAAATTATTATTATTTTTTTAAAAAAAAATGTGACTCGTGGACTCAATCCACGATTTCATACAAACTCGTGGATCTGGTTTACGAGTTAGGTATAACTTAGCTCCCTGTCAGCAGCTAACCAGACTGTTGACAAGTCCTAAAGGAAATCATGTACTGGTACACGATTTCTCTACTCTATTTTTGATATTTGTTTTTAAACTACATTATTTTTTACATTTATATCTAAAACTACCCTATTTTTGTCATTATTTTTAAAAAATATATTATTCTTGAAAATAACCCGTAGGTTGACGCGAAAGTAATAAAGGTAGAGAGTTTTCATATTTTAAAAATTTGGAACATCGAAGGGGAATCTGAATAACTGGCCATTAATATGATTATAATTGCAGTCTTGAACTGAGCCTCCACTTGGATATTTTGGATATATGTGATGTTGCCGACATTTTTACTTCCGGAAGATTATGCAATCATCGATAATCAAACACACTGCCGCATGCTTTAGCTGGCCATGCTTTGGGACCATCAATCTCAATGTTTTGGTTGGTTGACTTTTCTAATTGTCTGTTATTAACAGTTATTAACATAGATTCATTTCAGTTGATAATAATTATTTGGAAATAATAATTATGTGAGTTGTAATAATTGTTTGTACTTATATGAATAGTTGAGTTATATTGGTAATAATTATGTGTTTGTAGTGCAAAATTGATTTGAGTTGATTTAAGTAGAACTTGTTTTGATACTTCACAAAAAAGTTTTAAAAAAACTTATTTTTATTTAAACTATTTTGATAAAAAAATTTTAAAATCCACTTCAAAATCTATTTTGATTGGTTGCCAAATATATTATTCTTTTTTCAAAATAACTTATTTTTTAAATTAAACACTTAAGAGTTCCTAAACACACCCAAAGTCTATGTTTGAAGTCAAGAGTTGAGTTAGGTGAGTTGTGAGTATTTGGTGCAATTTTTTTTTGTATCTTAAGAAGTTTGAATTTTTTTTGGCTTTTTTTTTTCTCTAAACTTTTTGTTCTATCATTCAACAACACAAATATTTTTTTTTTCAAAATTTTAGCACTCGTTTGAGATTTGAACTCAAGAACTTCAAATATATTTTACAATGGGAGCAAGAATTTCGACTGTAATGCTTATAAAAATTTACGTTTTTTATAAATAAAAAAATCAACAATAAAAAAATAGTAGTGACATTTTTAAATTTTATCGAAAGTTCATAGACTACAATAGAATGAAACTCAAAGCACAAGGATCCAATATGATACTTTAGCATACATTAAGTTTTTAAATATATAAAAAATTGAAAGTTCAAGATTTTGTTAGAAATAAAAAATTCAAATTTATCTAATAGATTAATTAATTTTTTATTTTTCAATTTTAATTAAAATAATTGATATTTTGGCTTAAATTGATTTTTTTTCTTTAAATTTTAGTTCAACATATAGGGTTTGGGGTTTAGATCTTCAACTTTTTGATCAAAAGCACTAATTTCAAATTAGCTCAAGTATGTTCATGTTAACTTTCAACTATACAAATTGTTACGCTACACTATATACAAAATTATTTATTTTTGGAAAAGATGCACTATATGAGTTAGTGGTTAGTAGTAAACTCAACATTTTTTATTTAAAGTAATTGATATAGAAATATCAACCACGATAGTATTATTTTCCGATTGTATCATGTATGACTTCATCAAATTTTCAAACATCTTTGTACTATTTTTCTTTCATTAAAAAAATCATATCTTTTTGCTCCTAAAAATAAATAAATAATAAATAATAAATAATAAATAAAAAAGTTGATCTCATATACGTGTGGAATAAGCATGTAATGTGAATGGAGAAGCAAAAGAGAATTCATCCCAACAATTTTAATTTTGAATTGGCAATGTTCCGAAGTTTTATATTTGAACATAACACCACTTTTTTCTTATATTCTTTCATTTTAAAGTCCCCATTTTGCTCAACACATTTGCCCCAAAATCCTCTGTTTTCCTCTGTAAATCATGGCCATCTTCAACTCAATCCCCTTCTTTCTTAGAACTCATGATATAAACCACCATTTCCAATCCCGAGCTCTTCAATTCTTCATCTTTTCTTTAATTCTATTCAAAGTTCACTCACTTTCCTTCACCTTCCCCAACTTCCAACAAAACAATCCCAACTTATTCTTTGAAGGTGATAGCTTCACCAGCAATGGTGTTATTCAACTTACAAAGAACCAAGCCGATGGCCCGCTCACTGAGAGCTCCGGCCGAGCTTCTTACTCACAGCCGGTTCTCCTATGGGACGCCTCCACAGGACAGGTAATGTACAATCATTAACATGAATAGTTTTCTCTTTTATTCGATCATGAATTTGGCCTAATCTCAAATCCGCTGCATAACAGGTTACAGATTTCACCACCCATTTCTCCTTTAGAATCAACACACTTAACGAATCATTATTTGGTGACGGAATCGCCTTCTTCATAGTCCCTTACGAATCCACAATCCCCACTAATTCAACTGGGGGATTTCTTGGGTTATTTAGCTCGGATTCTGCTTTTGATCCCTCCAAGAATCAAGTTTTTGGAGTTGAATTTGACAGTAAGCAAGATGATTGGGATCAAAGTGATAATCATATAGGAATCAATGTCAATTCCATTCGATCCATTGATCATCTTGTGTGGAACAGTAGCATGAAGGACAACAGAACAGCCAATGCGTGGATAACCTACAATTCCGCTACAAACAACTTGTCTGTGTTTCTAACTTACGTTAGAGATCCAATTTTTAATGGAACTTTTAGCACCACAACTTCCGTTGACTTGAAAAGTTTATTGCCTGAAAGGGTCAGAATTGGATTCTCTGCAGCCACAGGGAAATGGTTTCAAATACACAACATAATTTCTTGGTCTTTCAACTCGACCTTAGACGATAATATTGGTGGTGGAGGAGACAAGAATAAAAATATTGGTTTAGCAATTGGGCTTGGTGTTGGCCTTGGTGTTTTGATATGTGGGTTGAGTTTATTGGGATTTGTTTGGTGGAGTAAACAATCGAGTAGGAGAATGGAAGAGGATGATTCTATAGATGATGAATTTGAGAAAGGAACAGGCCCAAAAAGGTTCACTTATAGGGAATTAACTCAAGCAACAAAGAATTTTGATGAGGCTGGGAAGCTGGGAGAGGGAGGATTTGGTGGTGTTTACAAGGGTTTGTTAAGGGAATCCAATACAGAAATAGCTGTGAAGAGGGTTTCAAGAGGATCAAGACAGGGGAAAAAAGAGTATATTTCTGAAGTGAAGATCATCAGTCGTTTAAGACATAGGAATCTTGTTCAACTCTTTGGTTGGTGCCATGAAAAAGGTGAGTTTCTTTTGGTTTACGAGTTCATGCCCAATGGCAGTTTGGATACTCATCTGTTTAGAGGTCAAACTATGCTAAGTTGGCCAGTTAGATACAAAATAGCAATAGGATTGGCTTCTTCTTTGCTATATCTTCATGAAGAATGGGAACAATGTGTGGTGCATAGAGACATCAAGTCCAGCAATGTAATGCTGGACTCGAATTTCAATGCTAAGCTCGGTGATTTCGGCCTTGCGAGGTTTGTGGACCATGAGCTCGGCTCACAGACGACAGTTCTGGCCGGTACCATGGGGTATCTAGCACCGGAGTGTGTGACGGATGGTAAGGCTAGTAAAGAGTCAGATGTTTATAGTTTCGGAGTAGTGGCTCTTGAGATTGCCTGCGGGCGGCGGCCGGTGGAGTCAAGGGCGGAACCGGATCAGGTGAGGCTTGTAGAATGGGTGTGGGAGATGTATGGTAGAGGACAAGCCTTGGAAACTGCAGACAAGAGATTGGGAATGGAGTTTGATGAGCAGCAAATGGAAGCTTTGATTGTGGTGGGACTATGGTGCTGCCACCCTGACTTCAAGTTGCGGCCGTCCATAAGACAGGTGATTAATGCTCTAAACTTTGAAGCTTCACTGCCCGCGCTGCCCGCAAAGTTGCCTGTACCGATGTACTTTGCCCCGCCGATGAATATGTGTAAGTTTTCCTACACAGCAACGGGCACGCCGGTGGATAGAAGTCACTGTTCGTGTAGTAACTGCTCGACTTTCACCACACAATCTTCAGGATCAGGATCAAGTGCGTCGCTTTTGAAATCACAAAGACATGAGTAAATAGTTTGCCAAAGCATTGAATTTTGGTAGTTATTAAGTTTTTTCCCTTTTGTCATTTATGTAAAAAGATGCTCTAAATGGTGTTCTATCCTGTCCAATATTATTTGATTCACTTCATTTTTCTCTGTGTTTTGTGATGGTTTGTTGTTTATTGGTTTTAACATTGAGCTTAATTACTGTTATGATCCTTTCATGTCATAAGGAAATAGAAAGGTTCCTTCTAGACCAAATCGTTTCTTCTTTTTCTTGGAATGGACTGTCAAATTTACAATCATGACTTGTCTTATGTGGTGTTGCGAGTACCAAAGCGATCTGCATAAATAAGTTGAATCGATCAAACAGCTCATGGACAAAAGCCAGCTCAAGCCCGATTAATTTTCTAAGTTAAACAAACATTTGATCAAATGTGTTTGGCCGATCTTTATTAATGTATGAGAATTTGTAGCCAATAGAGGTCACGACTCAAAGAAGAGAAAAAGTGGCTGGAGTATTGGAAGCATTCAGTACTGTAAGGAGGGGTTTAAATAACAAAAAGATAATAGAATTTGTTATACACTGTTGTTACTTGGAGAAGGTGCCACATGGCTTAACAGAAATTAAATGAAAATAAATTTATGCACAAAATCAGCAAGAAGAAATCAGCCAAAAGAAGAGACCAAATCGTTAGGGTGCTGTTAACTTTCCCCCACAAACATGAAGACGATGGAATCATACCGAGTTTGGACCTGTTATGGAAAACTTTGGACCAGTAAAAAACTGAATTAAAATCAGGACTAAGAGAGTTACCTTATTCTAAACAGACCCGAGGTTGGGAGAAAATGGCTCAGAATGAGTTCCATGGAAAACAGGGAAGAGGGATTGGGCCAAAAAGGTCCAATCGGCATGCCTCAACCGGCCCAAAACCCATAAGGGCTGCCTATCTGTAGTAGGCCCCTTACTTTGAACCTTCCGACGGCTTGATTGAGCCCATGAGTGTCATTTTTCGAAAAGAGTAGGAAAAATAGAATCCTAACCCTAAAAGAATAGGAAAGACCCCTAGCTCCATTATAAATAGAGGAGGACAACCCAAGCATAAGGTAAGTAGAACTTCCTCCATAAATAAGTTTATTCTAACTTTTGTGTTGAGATTTGACTTAAGCATGGAGTGCCTATGGTAAACACCACACCGGTGTATCACTTTTTGTCCATTTTGCAGTAACCTTCTTGTCACACCCTACTTTTAAAAACCGATGCGTTGAAGAGCCTATAAAGAAAAGAAGTAAAAGACCATGTTGGACGCATGGTCAGGACTAAGGTAACGCATGGTAAGTGAGGACACATGGAAGTAAACCGAGAACTTAAAGGGAAAGAAGTGAAACGCATAGGAGAAGATGTAAGCATTGGCGATGGTAAGACGCATAAGCAAGAAAGGAATAAAGTTATGTCGTAAAGTGTTGGAAGAGATCTAAGTCTTGGAAAGGTAGAATACTATAGCAAACTGAGTAACACATAGACTATTAGCAAGGGATGTTCTCGAGTGTTGGATAAAGTGGAAGGTTGAGAAGTAAGCTTAAAGACTGGAGCAAGAGGTGGACGCATACTAATTTATGATCAGAGAAATATTTTAGTACAAGGAAAAGGTTAAATAAATAACCTTTGATTACTAATACAAGAACGCGTAGAAGGATAATCAAGGAATCCTCAAGGATATGAGGAAGATCATGGACGCATGATAGTATGTGGTTTAGGTTAACGCATGGTATTATGTAGTAAGGCACAAACGCATAGTAGTGTGCGTTTGAGACTTTGACGCCTAGTAGTATGCGGTGGAGAAATGAGTTCAAAGGAAGTATGGCCGAGAGTAAGGGAAGAAAGTAATGAAGTTAAAACCTTAAAAGGGAAATTCAATGAACGCATGGGGACATTATGTTGGTTGAATAGTTTGTATGTTGGAATATGTTGGACGCATAAGATAAGCTTATAAAGGCTATGTGGCTTCATATAGACTTGACACCTTATCAGTAGAAGGTGTTAGAAGGCATGTAAAGTGTTTCATGCAGGGTGACGCTTCGATTAATGCATGGTTAGTTAAGCATGCAGTGTGACATGTGGCAAATAAGTGGCAAAAAGAGAGAAGAAGTAGGATGGCAAGCCCTCTATAAATAGGACCTTGAGGGAAAATGAGCGACTGATGATTCTGAAGGGAGAATTCTTGAGAGAAAGGGGAGAAAGAAGGCAGAAAGGAGGAATCCTTGCGTCCGTAGTAGGAGTCTGCGACCAAGAGAGAAGGTATTTTTGACAACTTAGCTATCTTGTGTTAAAGAAGTTGTCTTGCATCGAAGGGGGATCAGCCTTGCGTTTAAGACGAACTCAACGTTCAAGGTGAGCGCCGCGTCCAAAGATAGGCGATGCGTTCAAGTTGAACCTTGCGTCCAAGAGAGGTCGACGCATCCAAAAGAGAAGAAAGAAGAGTAAGGTTGCACCTTGCGTTAGTCATCAACCTTGCGTTCAAGGGCAAGGTTGCGTCCAACCGAGCTGACAAAGGAAAATCAGCCTTGCGTTACAGAATTAGAACGCTGCATCCAAGAAGCTCGGGAAAGAGGAAATAGCGGGAAGAAGGAGGAATTATTTTTGAGCAAGTATATTGTGGTTAACCTACGTTCTTTTCAAAATAAAAATGAGTTCTCTATACTTAATATCGTTGGTTTAATGAAATATGATTTCATGAGTTTTCAATGAATGACGCATGCGTTTCATTTGAAAAGCAGCTGAATATACTAGTTATTTGTGATAAGTTTGAAAACGCATGGTGATTGATAATATGTGAGTTCACAATTTTACTGAAAAACATGGTGTTTGATGTTATTTGATTTCATGAAAGATGTGGAAATAAACTTGTTTGAAAGGCATGTTGTGTGTTATTAAAACTTTGAAATTGAGTTTAGCATGCTGGTTGATAGTACATTTGGAAACGGTTAACTACGAGTTTAAAATATAATGTTTCCAAAACATATTGTGTTTTATAAAACTTTGAAAAGGCACCCGAGGCTTAGGGACTTGGAGAAGGCCAAAGGGTAGTCGGGATATAGAAAAAGGCACCCAATACTGAGGGATTCGTAGAAGGAAAATGGATAGCCTGGATATGAAAATGGGACCCCAATGCTCAGGGACTTGGAGAAGGCATTGTGGGCAGCCCGGATTATAATACCTATGTGCACATAGAGGAATATACGACGTTGATGTGTTGAGATTACTCTGAACAGCTAGGGAAAAATCGACGTTGAGAAGCGTAGAGCATTGCTCCGCCTCAACTAGGGAAAAATGATTTTTAAATGAATGAGATTATTGAGAATTTACCATAAAACAGATATGCATGAGTTAACAACGGTTTTTGAGCATATTATAATAGATTTGAATTGTTATATTTTATGGAAAATTGAAATGTTTATATTATGACCAGTGTTACAGTTAAAGTAAGATGTTTTCAAAACCGTTACTCACTAAGTTGTTAGCTCATCCTTTTTATATGTTTTCCATTTTTCAGATAGCATGACAGTTCCCGTTGCCGATCGAAGTCGAGGTTTGTCAAGAGTTAATGGTATTATCGTCCTAGTAAGGGTAGATATAACAAGTGAGGTAAATGTGACAGTGGGATTTGATACAGGGAAGTCAATGACTGTTGTCCTCACACTCTGTCTTGGGCTACGGTAGGATAGTTCGGGGTGGGGTGTGACACTTCTTCCTCGAAGTTACAAATTTACCATTGAGGACATGTGTGTTGGGATTTGTGCCCTAAAGTTTCGCAATTGATTAGTTAATTAATTTAATTATTAATATGCAATATTAAATTTCATTAACTGTGAAGATTTGAGGTTATTATATGTTGCTTGAACAACATGTAGTAGACATACAAGTGAATCTTGTTCAAGTAATAACCTAAAAGGTCTACAATATATGGATAAGTTGGGTACCTTATCCTTGTGACACTGCGTATACGACCTACTATGTAATTGTTACAAGAGTTTTAAGTGTTAGAATGATTTGATCCAAATCGTTCGTGTGGAGACATGTGAGTGGGGGTATTTTGTATAAAGAGTTTATACAAGACTAGACCACGAAATGATTAATATATCTTTATAACACCATTGATTGTAGAGATTAACTTTTTGTTAGGATGACCATAGGTAACTCGATCTCAATTCTGAGTGAATTATGGACTCCTGTTTATGAGGATAATCGTTTTATTTGTATGGGTGAGAGTGACCCTTGTCGTCGACTCAATAAACCTACCATTTTGGGGATTTTTCCATGTAAGAAGCTGGAAACATAACTACACAAGATAGAGTTCACTTCTTCTCATTCTCGGGGAAAGTAGATAAATTGCTCTCTTAAATGCTGAATCTAAGTCTTGAATAAGGGGCCTGTAAGCACTGGTTTGCGTTGTCAAGCATTGAGGCACGGCCATGCGTTTGTGGCTATGCGTCTCAAAGGGAGAAGTGGCCAAGAGCGAGAGGAAAGTAGAACTTCGACTGAGTATTGACTAAGTTTATGCGTTGGTGGTTAATTCATGGAAGTTGGTGAGCAGAAGAAGTTGCAGCGTTGATGGATAAGTAGTCTTGAAGGGGAGAGAAACGCACTTGAACCATGCGTCCAAGTCACTCTGCGTTGAGGACAGGATGGCGTTGAAGTTGATGCGTCGAAGATAGACATTCGTTGGGGCACCTGTGCTGAAGACAGAATGGTCTGCACGCATCGAAAGTAGAATTTCAGGATGGAAAGGAATGCGTTCAAAATAGGAGGCGTGTGAGGACAACCACTATGCATTGGAAGAGGAGAACCCCGCGCTAGTCTGCAGAGGAAATACGTAAGTAGCAGCTTAAGTCCTGGTGTTGATAAGGTTAAGTCGGCAGTATAAATAGCTGGATTAATTAAATGTTTAATCATTTTAAGGACAATTCGAGAGCTTAAGGCAGTTCTACTCTTCAGATAAACTCCAGGAGAAGATTGAGGAGGGTGTTCTTGAGGATTTCGGACGAAGTTTGATTCACATCGAAGCTGGAAACGAGGTTGGAACAAGGGAATGACCAAAGCTACTTAGTTTGGTTGAGCAGTGACTGATATTCGGGACAGAACGTGAGGAGTAAGCTGAGTTCAGAGCTGAAAATTTAAGGTTAGTAAGTTGATGCAATTCCTAACAACTTTTGTAAAGAATGGTGTTGCTGAAATCGAAGTTTTATTATGTGAATCCTTAGGAAATTAGTGATTACAAGACTGTCTCGCAATTCAGAACAGCAGAAGGTAATTTCGAAATATCGCGAGAATGAGAAAGAGCTAAACCCTGAAATTTTAAGGTAAGCTTTAGAACGTGATTTCCTATAAGTATGCAGAAGGGAAGAAACTCTGAATTTGTATGGAAATGTAGTTTTTCATAGGTTGAAGTAAAGACGAGAAGAAAGGAAGGAGTACAGTGCAGAGTGCCGTTGGAAAAAAATCAAGTATCGGCACACTGTCTAGGAATGTGCAGCGAGACGGGTACCGCTGAGACGCAAAGGAGCTTTCCGTCTCACAAATATCGCTAGATAACGCTGAGTATCGTTGCTCAGGCAGGTAACGCTGGTGCTATTCTATCGGGTATCGCTAGTAACAGTCATTCTTGGCAGGTGTCGCTGAGATTCTCATTATAAGTTAGTAGAGAAAAGGAAAGGAAGTTAGTGTTGTTTAACGCAGGGTATGTTTCTTTTGCAGGCCAAGAAGAAATAGGAACAGTATATAAACCACGTAAAGCCTAGAAAGAGTTGTGAGTGACACTTTTCTTGCTTTGAAACGAAATTTATTGAGAATGTTTAGTTTGGTTTTCTTGTGAGTTATGGCTTTGAGATGAACTGTTTTCTTAAAAAGCATGATGTTTGATGATGTAATTCACAAGGCATGTTTTATACGTTTCTATAAGATGTTCAATGGCATGTTTTGAAATATTGTTTATCGTGATATATTAATTTTCATGAAAGATTTTCATATGAACTACTATGTGAATGAAATTCTAAAATGTTTAAAAAAGCCTCAATGCTGAAGGACATGAGAAGGCATGTGAGTTTCCCCGGGACCCAGTACTCAAGGACATGAGAAGGTACATGGGCAACCCGTCATATTCCTATGTGCACATAGAGGTTAAGCTGGCTAGTGCATCGAGTTTGCTCTGCTTAAAGCCAGGGATGGTTTTCGACGTTGAGTGCGTAGAAGCATTGCTCTACCTCAACTAAGGGAAAAGTTTGAAAAACTGGTTGATATTGACGAATTCCTTGGAAAACGTTTTGATATGATTTTAGTATTGGTTTATGAGAATGATGAATTTCATGAAAACATGCAGCACTTGAACAAATGTTGAACTCTGATTTATTCGTTATACATAACATGCTTGTTTAAAATGAATGCCGTTTTATAAAGATTTGTCACTCATTAGGCTATTAGCTTATGTTTTCCAATGTTTTCTTTTTCCCTCCCCAGGTAGCAAGGACGTTCTCGGTGCTTCGCCTATTACAGCTCACCCTGCCTAAGCCTCGAATATCAAGTTTCAGTCAAGTTTGAGAGTTGTACGTTGAATATACTTATGTAAATGGCATGTAAAACATATAGTTTGGAGAGGAGACTGTTAATAGTGTTGTATATATTGTGTTATGGATATGAATACGAAATCATGCTATGTATTAAAAGTGTATTCTATTCAGGGAATTGTATCAAGTTATAAGTATGCTATGTACGACTGTGTTCTATGTTTGTATATAAGAAAATGTATGTACAAGAAAAGTTAGGACAATATGCGTCACAAGAGGGGTGATGTTTATTGTCTTCACACTCCCCCTTAGGTTAGGTGGATAATCTGGGAGGGGGTGTGACAGGGCCTCTCTCTCTCATTAGCCTAAGAGAGATTTTTTTACGGTGTGACCATAAACAAGTTGTTCATTAGAGAATTAGTGAGACTTAAGGATAAAGACCATGTGCACAACGCTTCCACTTCTTAAAACCCCATATGTACAATGCTGAGTCTTAAGTACAAATTACTCGTAATTACATGGGTAAAATAATAATTTTGACCCAGCTGTAATTAGGAGTAATTTGTGAAAGGTTGACTTATTGATAACTAGTTATATCCATGGACACAGATATATATCTATAGTACGAAAAGTACAGTTATGAGTCTTTAGTGGACTGACTCACAGTTCAGACCCACAGCTAATGAATGTTAATTAAAGAGTTTAATTAATTTAATTTCGAATTATTGGAGTTTCTAATCTATAGGTCAATTAGGTCCCCTAGCTAGCTCACCACAGACCAACAGGGATCAACTATATTGAAAGAAAATATTTAAAATCTTCAAATTTATGAAGGAAAATATTCATTGTATTGGATACAATTAATTCCATGATTTATTACATAGTTAATTTGAATAAGATTTATAAATTTATAATATGGAGAATTAATTTATTTAAATATGATTCGAATAATTAATTATTTATTTGGATGAAATCATATACATAAATAGAGGGAGAATTGATGCGCACTTTTAATGTTAATCGCAAATGTACGAGTCAGGTTATAATATAAGACGGTTAAGTCCGAATACCGTTCCACTGGGGATCCAATTGTGAAGGTTTAAGTTACTTAGCTATTCTAGAGTTGAATCAATTTTATTTGAAGAATGAAATTGAATATTATGAGTTATGGAAAATACAAATAAATAAGGAAAGTATTAAAGTGAGAAACACAAGAGTCAAAGAGAGTTCTAGGGTAATGAATCATTGTTTATTTCATCATGCAATATTATAGATTTCATGGATTTTATTGTAATTCATATGTCTAAGTCTAGAAACTTAATTCCAAGTTATTTTCTCTCAAAAACAACTCTTTCTCATGCAACTCGATTGATTATTAATCTCTTAAAACCAATACAAAATTACATGGCATTAAAAATAGTCTTTAGCAACTTTTATTGTCAACCTAACTACTCTCGTGATAGATTAACAACAATTCATTGTTATAGATCAAGTTAAACATACAATCTCTCAATCATACATCTAACCTAACATGTGAGGATGGCCAATCCACAAGAATTAAACACAATAACAATGAAAAGCATAATCATTCCAACAAAACCATGAAAGTCTACAAGATCAACATAAATTCATAAACAAATCATCAAAACCCTAAAACTAAAGAGTTTAGCCACTCATAGCTTGAAGCAACATGTTTAAGCAAAATAAACAAAGAAAGAGTGTAAAGAAAGGGAAACTCTACTGAAAAAAGGCTCTTGATTGAGGTAGCACCGTCAAGATCTCTTTGGCTCTCATGTCGGAATTCGAAGGGCATCGAGACTATCTCAAACTCTTTTCCTCTTCCTTGCAACTAACTCACTCTTTGAACTCTCACTTAATTCTCTCCTTTTTGTGCCTCTTTAGGTCTGTAACTTCCTTGCTTTGCTTTTCTTTTCTGATTTGGGCTGCTAGAAACCCCCAAATTTATAGAGTTTGGCCGCCCAAAAATTTACCAAAAATAACAATTTTTCATTTAAAGAAAGCTAGTGCCGCGGCACTAGGGCTGCATTAGAAAAGTTTGCTCTCGAGTTTTAGCGTCGCGGTAGCGCCGTCCAAGCGCTGCGACACGGTGATGCGTTTCAGAAATATTGTTCTCGGGCATTAGCGCCGTGGCAGCGCTGTCCAAGCGTCGCGACGCTATCATGCGTTCAACAAGGTTGTGTCGAGGCAGCGCCATCTCGGCGCCGCGGTGCTACTGTGCGTCTAGAACGATGTGTTTATGTTTTA
Organism: Citrullus mucosospermus; assembly: GCA_030954485.1. NCBI lineage: Eukaryota > Viridiplantae > Streptophyta > Magnoliopsida > Cucurbitales > Cucurbitaceae > Citrullus > Citrullus mucosospermus. The sequence continues at coordinate 14,769,262 of CM062064.1, forward strand.
GCGCTGCGGTAGCGCCGTCTTTAGCGCCGCGGTGCTACTATGCGTCCAGAACGATGCGTTTATGTTTTAGCGCCGCGGTGCTACTATGCGTCCAGAACGATGCGTTTATGTTTCAGCGCCGCGGTAGCGCCGTCTCGGCGCCGCGGCGCTATCCCAAAATTCGCTCTTTTGAGTTTTTCAGCTCTTTTTCGCCGTATTCTTGCTCGGTTTTGATCTTTTAGTCGTTTGTTCTAATTTTCCTCGTTTTAACCTTAAAATCACTAGCAAACAAGTGAAATCTAATATAAACTCCCTTAATTTGAGAGAATAGAAAGCACTTTTCAAGTGCTTATCAAGAATTAATTTACTTATTTGAATTGGATTCAAATAATTAATTATTTAATTTAGATGAGATTCAAATTAAAGATTTTGCAGAAGATATGCCACACCCCCTCCCAAGCTACTCTCTTAACTTAGGAGAAGGTGTGAAGACAACAGACATCGACCATTTTATGACATCTACTGTCAACCTGTACTATCTAAACTATTACCAAGCACTTGATAAATAGTTAATATTCCACATTCAGACAACATGCTCAAAACTCAAACAAACCAACATTTACAAACTTCCATTCAACAACCTAACATACATTAGATACATGTTTACAAACTTCCACTCCTTAAAACCCCATATGTACAATGTTGAGTCTTAAGTACAAATATTTACAATATTTTAAAACTAAGTAGTAGACCTAGACGAGTTTGATGTGTAGGCTAAGCACCCCAGTTTCGCTCGCTACCTGAAAAACAGAAAAACGATGAAAACCATGAGCTAGGTTGCCCAGTGAGTGACAAGTTCATAAAACTATAGTTAGCTTTAAACTCAGCAAAATCATGCTCGATAAATAGTAATAAGACAGTAAACATTTCATCATCGAATACTTATAAACTTTTGCATATGTTTGAAAGATTTTCCTTAGTTAAGGTGGAGGGGAGCTCAATGCTACTCAACGTCGAAAAAAACTTTAGTTGAAGTGGAGTAATCTCGACATACCTAGCATGAATAACCTTAATTGTGTGGAGTTAATGACAAAGAGCGCAGTGACACCAGTTTTCCTAAATGAAATGTTCAATTTTGGAAAGAATTTAGGGCGACTAAGTCTATATATTGAGATGGTTTCCAGAAACCCTAATTAAGAGATAGAGAGACTCCAAGAGTGAGTTCGCTGCAAGGAAGAGAGAAAAGAGTTTGAGAGAGAGTTTAGTGTCGTTCGAGTTCCCGACGTGAAGATCAAGGAAGTCTTGGCGGTTCCTCTTCAATCAAGGGCTTCTTTATAGTAGAGTTTTCCTTTCTCTACACTTTCTCTATGCTGAAAATTGTCTTGAACATATTATCTAAAGCTATGGATGGCTAAAACTCTTTAGTTTTAGGGTATTGATGAGTTGGTTATGAAGTTATGCTAATGTTGTAGAATTTTTATGGAATGTTGTAATAAGTATGTTTTTCATTGTTATTGTGCTTAACTCTTGTTGATTGGCCATCCATGTTTGCTGGATTAGATGTATTATTTAAGGAATTGCATGTCTAATCGGATCTATAACAATGAATTGTTATTAATCTCTCATGGACATAGTTAAGTTAATAATGAAAGTTATTAAAGGCTAATCTTAATGTTGTAATGTAGCTTGGTTTCACGATGTTAGTAATCAATTAGGTTGCATGAGAAAAGGTTATTTTTGATAGAAACTAACTCAAATTTTTGTTTCTAGACTTGTTTATTAGTGGTTTTCAGGTCAATATAAAGAAAACAAGAATCGAAAGCCAAAAGAACCAAACCGAGCCAAAATCAAGTGAAAAAGACGAAAGAATCACCAAATTGCCAAAAATAGGGCGACAATGCTTTTTCCCGAGAGCATCAGACAAGCTCAATGCAGCAACACCGACGCGACATTGCGGCATGGCGCCGAGGGTAGGTTTTTATGATGCACAACGCGGTAGCGCCACCATTTGATGTTGGTTAGCATAGTGGCGCCATTGACTAGCGCCGCAATGCTAGCTTTCCTTATTTGAAGAATCAACAATTTTGGAAAGAATTTTGGGCGGCCAACTCTATAAATTGGAGGGTTTCTAGCAACTCTAGAGCATGGAGAAATAGAGAAATTAGAGAACAACACAGTAGAGAGTCCCAAAAGAGTGAGTTGGCTGCAAGGAACATAGAAAAGAGTTTGAGAGAGAGTGCCGTTCAAGTTCCTGACGTGAAAACTAAGGACATCTTGGCGATTCCTCCTCAATCAAGAGCTTCGTTGTAGTAGAGTTTCCCTCTTTTACACTCTTTCTATGCTTAATTTGTTTATAAACATGTTGCCTAAAGCTATGAGTGGCTAAACTCTTTAGTTTTAGGGTATTGATGAATTGTTTATGAAGTTATGTTGATATTGTAGACTCTTCATGGTTTTGTTGTAATGAATATGCTTTTCATTGTTATTGGGCTTAATTTTTGTTGATTGGCCATCATTGAATGTTAGATTAGATGTATGATTGAGATGATTGTATGTCTAATTGGATCTATAACAATGAATTGTTGTTAATCTATCATGCGAATAGTTAGGTTAACAGTGAAAGTTACTAAAGACTACTCTTAATGCCATGTAACTTATTTTGGTTTCAAGATATCAGTAATCAATTAGGATGCATGAGAAAAGGTTTGTTTTGATAGAAAATAACTTGGACTTATGTTTCTAGACTTAAGCATATGAATTGCAGTAAAATCTATGAACCCTAGAATGTTGCATAATAAATTAAACAAGGATTCAATACCGTAGAGCTCTCTTTGACTCTTGTGTTTCTCATTTACTTGCTTTCCTTTTCAGTTTTCCAAAATCATAACTTGAATTCGAATCCTCAAATAAACTTGATTCAATTCTAGAATAGGTAAGTAACTTAAATCTTCACAATTGTATCCTTAGTAGAATGATATTCGAAACTTAACCGTCTTATATTATTACTTGACCCATACACTTGCTGTCAACACAGAAAGTGTGCATCATACTGCAAAGGAAGCTACCACAAAAATTGAAAGATCTAGGGAGTTTTACTATACCTTGCACTATTGGGTCTTTAAATGTTACTAGAGCTCTTTGTGATCTTGGTGCTTCTATTAACTTAATACCTTTATCTCTTAATAAGAAGCTTGACATTGGAGAAGTGTAACCTACCACTATCACCTTACAACTAGCTGATAGATCCTTGGTTTATCCTAGAGGTATTGTTGAGAATGTGTTAGTTAAAGTTGACAAATTTATCTTCCTTGCAGATTTTGTAGTCTTGGACATGGAGGAGGACTCTGAGATTCCTATTATCTTGGGGCGCCCATTCCTAGCAACTAGGAAGGCCATCATTGATGTCCAACAAGGGAAGTTGACTCTAAGGGTGAATGATGAGAATGTTGCCTTTAATATTTATAAGTCCTTGAGTAATCATGATGTGGGTAGTACTTGCCATGCAATAGATATAATTGATCATACTATTTCTAAGCATGTTGAGCTTATATTGGCTAATGATCATTTAGAACAAAGCGTAATAGATGTTGATAATGTAGATACTACATTTGATGAAATTGCTTTGTATGCTAAGTAGTTAGGTATCATGCCAATATGCACTAAAATGTATAAACCAATGCCTATAGCTCCTTTGCATACTATAAGTAATGTTGAGAAACTTGCTCTTAAATTAAAGGTGTTGCCCCCTCACTTGAATTATGCATTCTTAGATGATTTGTCTTCTTTTCCTGTTATCATATCTTCTGTTTTAAATTCTGTGGAAGAAGAAAAATTGTTGAGAGTGTTAAGGAAGCATAAGTCCGCCATTGGTTGGTTTATTGAGGATCTTAAAGGTATTAATCTGTTAGTCTGTATGCATAGATCTTGATGGAAGGTACATTTAATCCTTTAGTAGAACGCCAAAGGAGACTTAATCCCACCATGAAGGAGGTAGTCAAGAAAGAAGTGCTCAAGCTTTTGAATGCAGGAATCATTTATGCCATATCTGACAGTTCATGGGTAAGTCTTGTTCAAGTAATACCCAAGAAAGGTGGTATGACTGTTGTTAAAAATGAAAAAGATGAAATGATTGCCACTAGAACTGGGACAGGATGGCGTGCGTGCATTGATTGTAGGAAGTTGAATAAGGCTACTAGAAAAGATCATTTTCCTCGTCCTTTTGTAGATCAAATGCTTGATAGACTTGCAGGTTATTCTCATTACTACTTCCTAGACGGATATTCTGTATACAATCAAATTGTCATTGCTCCTGAGGATCAAGAAAAGACCACATTTACTTGTCCCTATGGGACATTTACTTTTAGGAGAATGCCTTTTGGTTTGTGTAATACCCTTGCTACTTTTCAACGTTGTATGATGTCTATTTTTCTAGGGCTCATTGAAGACATAATGGAGGTTTTCATGGATGATTTTTCTATATTTGGGTCTTCATTTGATTCTTGCCTTGCTAATCTCACTTGTGTTTTGCAGAGGTGCCAAGATGCCAACCTTGTGTTGAATTGGGAGAAGTGCCACTTCATGGTCAAGAAAGGCATCGTTTTGGGGCACAAAGTCTAGTAAAAAGGATTGGAGGTGGATAGGGCTAAAATTGCTGCCATTGAACAATTGCCACCTCTCACTAATGTGAAGGGAGTCAGAAGTTTCCTAGGGCATGCAGGGTTTTAAAGGAGATTTATTAAAGATTTTTTTAAAATTTCAAAACCTTTGAGTAACTTGTTAGAAAATGAAGCTAAATTTGTGTTTGAGGATGCATGTTTACTAGCTCTTAGTACTTTGAAAGAGATTGATTTCTACACTGTTGTTGGATTTCTATTTTTCATTTGATTTGAATTTCATAGCTTGTTGCGCAAAAATAGATATTATAATTTCCGTACAAAGATGCATCAAGAATTACCCAAGTATGATCATGATTAAGCAAGTTTTCCTATAAAAACCCAAGTATAAGCTCTTATAGGTTTCCTAGTGAGTCCAAGGTCGAACACAGGGATTTGTAATAACTAGGCCTTGAGAATAGATGCATGACTATGCAAAGAACTATACATGTAATATGTGCATAAGTTGTATGTACCTAAAACTATACATAAAAAATGAATAAAATTTCCTACAACTAACAATGAGGTGGACACGGCGAGAGCTAGTCAAATGTCATTTAGTGTCAGATAGCATGCGTTGAGAATGATGGTGGAACCATGCGATAAAAATAGAGTTAACGCAGGAGCTAGTTGTTACTTGAGCATATCTAAGTATAATTACATACCTACAAACTTTGAGTTTGTGAATCCATCTTTCGATGTTTCGACGCCACATTAATCTTATCTCTAAGACGCATGGTAAGTTTGCGTTAGCAAAAGATGAACTACATCTCTGCACCTCATCTAGTCCTGATAAATGCTAATGATTAACCATCTACTCTCTCAAACTAGATAGTCGTGCTTACTACATTTGTTTGTCAGACAAAGCTATGCAAGCTAATAATATGCATTAATCAAGATGTAACATACTTAATATTGCTTAAGAAAAACTAACTTCGAACATCTAACTCATTTAGCATTCAAACAACATGGTGTAACGATTTAATATGGAAATAAACGGAAGATAATCGTTAATCAAACTTATATTAAGAAAATAAACCATTCTCTCGAATGTCATTAACAAAACATAAGTAAGAAGGAGGAAAATGGGGATCAAACAGAAATGGAAGACGTCAAGCCACCACTGGCAACGTCTTGCTTCATGGAGGCTTGAGATAGTTGCTATCTAATATATAAATTTCATAGGGTGAAGGTTCTCACTCACTGGGAGACGACTCTGAAAATTCTGAGAATCCTTCTATCAGAAGAGCTCGAAATGGAGGCTGGTTATGGTGAGGGAGAATTTGTGTAGAGCTTTCGCCTCTTAAACTCGTTTCTTTCTCCCCTTTTGAATGGAGAAGCTTTGGGCTATTTATAGGCATCGAAAAGTTGAAACTCATGATGACCTGACACCTTTACATTAAATTCCATGCCCTGCTGCGCAGACTTTTCACATCATTGGCCCATTTGTTCTACCATGATCTGATAACGTGTTATCATTTTGCATATTGACATGACAGCTTTTGCCTAGACGTATGTATCTACTTTTTCTCAACGCATAGTCTCGACGCATGAGTTTCCACTTGTTCTCGCAGCAGCTTCGTCTCTAGTACTTGGGTTATTTGTGCTTGTTTTCTTCTTAATCCTACGTTAAGAACAAAAAAGCTCATAATTTTCAGGTATTTTCTTTTGTAAATAGTGCCAACACATGGTAATACATTTTACATAATTCAACTACCAAAATCATGCATTTAGCTCTAAAGTTACTCTAATTAATTCAAATAGTGACTATAATAACTTGTATTTCTACAAGTTATCACACCCCCAAATTTGAGTTAATGTTTGTCCTCAAATATTTATTTGAAGATTTATTAATTTCTACAGCCCAAGTTTAAGTAAAAACTCACCCTCTCAACATGCCTTCTATTTCTTGACTATATCTACAATCAGATAACCACACCAAGTTTTTTTTCAATTGACGCTTTGAAAGTACTTCTAATTTCTAGATGCGGCAAGCTTATTCCTCAAAAATACCCTTACTCATTTCCAGCCAATCATATGTCCTCATTTTAGTTATGTGCCTTAGAGTTCATTCATTCATAAAGTTTCTATTTTTATTTTTATTTTTATTTTATTTTATATTTTTTTTAAGTGGACTTACGTTGATCTGAGCTATCTGCCTTCGTTTTGACATACCAACGACGGGGTGCATAGAGGCAGCCAACATCGAGCAAATACCCTTTCACAACTCGGCACTTATCGTGTTCCTTTTTGGTTGCGTCGACAGTGGTACCGTTTATTTATTTTTCACTGATCCTGGACTCTCACCTTCGATTATGGGGTGTAAAGAGCCATTCTCAACTCAACTCTTAACAGGCTAATTTTATGCGCTGTCAGCGGAGTTGTTTGTCCAAAGAAATATATTTATACCATTTTTTTTTGAAGTTTTATGAATTCTAAACGCATGGCTTAAACCTTTCTTACCCCCAAATTTGAAGGCAGCAAGGTCCTTATTGCTGAAATCGAGTTATGAGATTGCCTTAGAAAAATTTTGTAAAAGAGGTTTGAGGCAAAGCTTGCGCTAACTCTTAGAAGTAATTTACCAAATGTAATATCCTAAGGCTTGTGAGTTAATCCTCTTGTTTCAATAAGTCTACAGGGGAAGTGCATAAATTTCATCATGGAGGTTGGATGCAGAAACAAAAACAAGGCGGAGAAAATAATAAAGCAAGAAATAATTGAAAGCACAAACTAAAGAGAACAAAAAGTAATTCATGAATTGAATATTGTATTGATGCAAATGTACTATGCGTTGTACTATTTACAAAAAAATCAAAAGAATAAACGTAAGAAAAAAAGGAAAAATCCCAAAGAACACCCCCAAATTTATGTTCTCCCCAGGGTGTTGTCATTGTTGTCCTCAAGGGGAGGATTTGGATCGTTAAACTGAAGGGGTTGTTTGAAGGGAAGGAGGAATAACTGGCGTTGGGATGCGTTGGACGAACACTTCATAAATGTAATTCATCATAGCGCTAAATTGTTTGTCCTGACGCTGAGCTTGATGTTGAACAAAACTTCGAAGCTTCAATTGTTGCTGCGCCATCTGAGTCACTTGCTGACCCAATTGTGAGACTGAGCCAACTCTTCTTGCCGCTGGAGACTTTCCATTTCCTTGCGCCGAATTTCATCCAAGTTTCCCTTGACGGGGTGAAGGATTCCATCATCCAAGTACCGCAGCAAATCATCCAGACTCAAATCAACAAACTGCAACGGAGCAGAGGCATGTCGTAAGTGATATGGTTCTTTTGAATGATGCGTGCTTGTAGTTGCTTCTGCCTACGGTTGAGAAGTTGGGTGGGCAGAAGGTTTAGTAGTTGGTGGAGTTGGAAGATTGGAAGGTTGAGGTTCATGGCGAGGTGGTAAGAATTGAAAGGGCGCTGACTCCTCAGGATCCAGAGTCAAGGTCGGCTCAACGGGTGGTGGTGGTGGGGATGGAGTTGCCTCTCGAAAGGTAGATGATTGAGGCGGGGAGAGGGTTAACTCCAGATGGGGCGAAGAAGGCAGTGACACTTCCTTCGACTCTTCATTTAAGTCTGCGATAGAGAGCTGAAGAGGCGATGGGAGGCCGCGTTGGGTGGTAGGTACACGAAGTGGATCTTTTTGGATTTTAGGGGAAAAGGAAGGGGAAGTTGATGGTGAAGAGGGCTCCTCAGTGATTGGGTTGATGAGAGGAGTATAAACGGTCAAGGCTTGTGTGTTGGCGTCGAGCCGAACAACTTCTTCGGCTTCACTAGGTTTTGAACTCGACGCCTTCATCTGAAAATGCTTCTTGACAAGTTTCCTCTTCTTGGGTTGAGGAGGCCGGGGGGATGATGGTTCTTGTGACTTGGTCGGTCTTTTCTTTGTATTGGCCGCCTCAAGCAGATGCGGGGAGTTCTTTAATATTCGTCTCAGACTTTGGGTTGAAAAGATCCCATTTACTGCTTTGACTGGTGCATCCTCCATGAATTCTGCGTTGGCGCACAATCTTGTCACAAAAAAGGAGAAGAATAGCTCACCCTTTGGCTTGGAAAACAACCCCCGAATCTGTGGGGCCATGATGCGTTCCACGTCTAGCCAAATTCCCCGCATGATGCAGTAAATGACCATGGAACGGTAGGCGTCATGTGTTGTGGGGATTAGCGACCGCTTGATGAAGTAAAGCCATAGGTTGGCCTCAGCTATCAAACAAGTTGGCGCCAATGTCTGAATGCCCTTTGGGGAAGTGTTCCACTTTGACCCCAATTTCGCGATGGTTGTAAGGGCGTCATTCATTTCGGCTTCTGTAGGCGTCGACATTATTCTGTTACCCTCTGCCATCGCGATGTCGGGAAGATGAAACAACCCGTTGATCTCCTGAGGCTCAAAGGAAATCACCTCATCTTCAACTTTGACTTTGTGTGCCTTGCGATGAATGGTTCCTTCGTAAAATGCGTCCACGGCGGTGGGTTGGATGACTTGGGCGCTTTCACAGAATTGACTCCAACCCATTGCGTCGACTCCTTGTACGATGAAGCCGGGCAACTCAATTGGCTCTAGGAAAAATCCTACTTCAGTATAGAGCCCACTGAATTGTTTCTTTCGACTCTTCGCCGCCTCCTTTGTTGGTTCCTTAACCAATTTCTCTTTTCCCTTCTCATTCCTATTGATGGGACTAGCAGGCGTTTTCCTTGCTTTGCCTGCGTCCAAGTCCCTTATAACCACTGCAGGTGCCTTATGTCACACCCCCTCCCAGATTATCCTCCATAACCCAAGAAGAGATGTGAAGACAACAGTTACCGACTACCCTGTCACGTAACCCACTGTCAACCTTCCCATCCAAATGCTCTTGACAAACCTCGACTTTGATCGGCAACGGGAACTGTCATGCCACCTGAAAATGGAAAATATTTAAAAGAATGAGCTAACGGCTCAGTGAGTAACGGATTTCTGATAACAATATATTTTAACTGAAAAACTGGTCAAACTCGCATAAAACATATCACTTCAAAATAGATTAAATTATACTCAAACATCATCGTGAAAACATGCTTGACCGTTTTAGATTAAATACACAAAATTCTCTTCTATCTCATTCTTATAAAATATTTTTTCCTTAGTTGAGGCGGAGCAATGCTCAACGCTACTCAACGTCGATTTCCCTTAGTTGTGTGGAGTAATCTCAACACATCAGCGTCGTATATACCTCTATGTGCACATAGGTACGAGAATTCGGGCCGCCCTCAATGCCTTCTACGAGTCCCTGAGCATTGGGGTCCCATTTCTATATCTAGGTTACCCATATACCTTCTACGAGTCCTTGAGCATTGGGTACCTTTATAATCTGGGCCGCCCACAATGCCTTCTACGAGTCCCTGAGCATTGGGGTCCCATTTCAATATAACGGCTACCCTTTGGCCTTCTCCAAGTCCCTGAGCTTCAAGTGCCTTTTCAAGTTTAACATAACACAGAACATATTTTGGAAACATTATATCAATAATTCATAAAGTAACTATTTCCAAATCTCACCTCATCAGCGTGCTAAATTTAATTTCTAGTTTTAATATGAAACCGCATGCTTTTCATTAAGTTTATTTTCAAATCTTTCTTGAAATCATATAATACCATGCTTTTCAGAAAAGTCATGAAAACCAATATCATAAATCACCATGCGTTTTAATATCTCATAGCAAGTACCAGCATTCTCAAAGTCTACAAGTAAAACGCATGCTCATGTCTCTAAAACGCATGCTCATGTCTCTATAAATCACATATTTGTATGCTTTATATATATATATATATATATATATATATATGAAAACGCATGCATTATTTTATTCAAAACCCATAGAATTATATTCGTAAAGAACTCATGAATTATTTTGTAAAACGCAGGTGTTACTCACATGAATTATTTTCTGAACGCAGCGTTCTAACTCTGGAACGCAAGGCTCCACTTTCCTCTGTCAGCTTGGTTGAACGCATCCCGACTCTTCTTACTTCTCCTTCGGATGCGTCGCCCTCTCTTGGACGCAAGGTTCATCATGAACGCATCTTCTAACTTTGGGCGCCGCGTTCACCTTGGTCATTATGTTTGTCCTGAACGCATAGCTGGCCCTTTTTAACACCAGACAACTTCTTTACTTAAAATAACAAAGTTGTCAAATACCTTCTTTCTTGGCTGCATACTCCTACCACAGACGTTCTTATTGCCTTCTTCTCTTTTCTCTCCAGAATTCTTCTTTGGGAGTCATCAGTCACTCCTCTTCCTTCAAAGTTCTATTTATAGGGAGCTTGCCATCCCCCTTTTCCTCTCCTTTTGCCACTTGTTTGCCACATGTCACGCTGCAAGCTTAATTAACCATGCATTAGTCCAAGTGTCACCTTGCATGATTTACTTAACATGCCTTTAACACCTCCTACTGATAAGGTGTCAAATCTATACATAGCCACCTGGCCTTATAAACTTATCTTATGCGTCCAACATTTCCAACAGATAACCATTTATTCAACACAACGCCCTCATGCGTTCATTAAGTTTCCTTTAAAGTTTGAGCTTCACTACTCATTTTTCTAACTCACAGTCAACCATACTACTCTTTCACACGTAAGGATAACTGTCTTCAACGCATAGGGACCTCAATGCTTAACATCCTTACCAACGAATGGTAAGTCGAGTACGTTTCTTCCTCCGCCAACACGGCGACTACTTCAGTTCACTATCGTTCGTGATCACCCTCAACGCATAGCCGCATTATTATAAACCAGTGCTTACATAATGCTACTAGGTGTTAATGACAAACGCCCAATACTGTGTTTGTATCTCATCGCATCATACCATGCGTCCAACTCCTTCCTTATGTTCATAACAACTCCTTCTCAAGCTTTTTCTCTACGCGTTGGTCCTATCGCGTTTACCTTCATCCTGCGTTCAATGACCATCTTCCTATCCTTGAACTTAGACTACTTCTCTTAAGGATAGATTAGCATGCGTCCACCACATGCACCAGTTTTTATGTTTACTTCACAACCTTCTTCAACACTTCGCAACTTAACTTTATTTCTTTCATGCATATTCGCTTCACTTCTTCCATTCTCGGTTTACTTCCATGCGTCCACCCTTACTATGCGCTACCTAGCCCTGACCATGCGTCCAACATGGTCTTTTACCTCTTTCCTTCATAAATTCTTCAACGCATCGTTTATTAAAAAGTAGGGTGTGACACCTTAGCCACCTCAGTTTTCTTCTTTTTCTTCAGTAGCTTCTCCTTGGTTATTGCTACCTCTTTTTCTTTCTTCTTCTCCTCCCTTATTTTTTTCACGTTCTGCTTGATGCGTTCAGCTTTAGGGAGTCTCTCCGCATCTGTCACTTCCAACTCAACTTCTAATTCTGTTGCAATCTCTGCTATGCGACGGAGAAACTCGGTTTTTCTGGCGGCCTCCTCGACAGCTTGTTCGCCAGATGCGATTTTCTCTTTTCTTCTCTTCTTTGCGGCGAGAAACGACTCCGTCCTCTTCTCTTCTTTGCGGCGAGAAACGACTCCGTCCTTTCTTTCATTTTTTTGATGTCGTCTTTTAGCTTCTTGGACTTCTCTGCCGCCCTTGCTGCTAATCGCTCAACAGATGATGCAGTGAAAGATGATGCGATAGCCTCAGATTTCCCTGTATCCTTTACTTTTTCATTTTTCCTTCTTAGCGGAGGTACATCTTCCTCAGCTTCTTCTTCCCTGGTCCTTATTGGCCTAATTTTCCTTTTTGTGGCGAACTTCTTCTTTTCCACCGCCGCTATTACCTTTCCAATAGGTTTTTCATCGGAGTTTGACTCCTCAAGACCACTCACCGCAGGGACTGACCCACGTGGCTCATTTTTCATCCTCTGGTCGACCAACCCGTCCAACCAGTCATCGTCTTCTTCATCGATGGTGGCTAGAATATCTCTGAAGATGGTGGACTCGTCATTCATTCCCATATCTTGAGCTTCGGACAGGTCCCTGGAGCATGGTGGAGATGGGGTTGATGCTGCCTCCAACTCAGGACTATTGGGGTGAACAATGGCAAGGGGTTCAGGTGTGGTGGAGGTAGTGGACAGATTCTGACTACCATGCCCCGAGGATGAGGCAATAGGTTTAGGGCTTTTGGAGGAAGTGGGTTGCTGGGAAGCCATGGGAAGGGTATAGGTGAAAAGAGAGAAAAGTGGGTGAGAATCGGGAGATTTTTCGAATAAGTTGGAAATCGCATCGGTAATCGAAAAATTCAGAGAGAAAGGAAGCGTAACTCGAAAAAAGGTTAAAGAGGGGTTTATAAAGAGTTTTAGCTGAGCGCGTGGGTTATCGGCTCGATGCGTGACATCATAGCCGCATTAAATGGTCTGACACCAGTCGGCGTCGGTCGGCAAACGCGCAGTCAACTTTTTGAATTCTTGATCTGATTGCGATGTGACAGAATCGCTTCAGATCCCCTCTAGGTGTCGAGCTAATCATGTCGCATTGTTTTGATGTCGATGCCTTGTAATTATCCGAGTTTTATTTAATGAGTTTAATTTTCACTCATCGCAGAATAACAGATAGCATCAAAATTTTTCAAAGCAGATAAAAAAATAAAATAAAATAAAATAAAATAAATTTAAAAATAAAATAAAAATCAAAATCAAATCAAATCAAATAACGAAAAGAAAGGAAGAAATGAAATAATGCAGGAATAAAGAAAAACATTAAGACATAAAAGTAATTAAGGTACAAAAGTTAGGATGTGTCCCTAGAATATATGTGCTTATTGTCAACGCAGGACGCGTCCATCTTTTCCTCATTCTATCTTTTCCAGGTCAACGTGTCACACCCCAACCCGAACTACCCTTATGTAGCACGAGACGGAGCGTGAGGACAACAGTCATCAACTTCCTTGTTGATTTCCACTGTCAACTTACCTTATATCCCTCATTTAAACACTCTTTCTAGGACGATAATACCGTTATCGCTTGACAAACCTTGACTTCGACTGCCAACGGGAACTGTCATGCTACCTGAAAATGGAAAACATATAAAAAAATGAGCTAACATGTAAGCACTTACTTGTAATACCAAGTGTCGGGAAGAGACAAGCGAGATTGTGGCTATGCATTGTTAAAGGAAAAGTAGCCGAGAATGAGAGCAAAATTTTGACTAAGTGTTGGCCAAGACTATGCGTTGGTGAATGAAGAGGAAAGTTGAACATTTTGAGTGGCCATGCGTTGCTGATGGAATCACGAAAGGTTGCGAGCTGAAGCAGTTACCCGCATTGGAGGATAAGTGCTCGCTGGCGAGGGAAGAAATGAGCTTGAACCACCATGCGTTGGTAAGGCAATGCGCTAAAGCCACTCTGTGCCGAAGAAAAAGTGGTCTCGATGCGACGAAGTTAGTGGTGTGAATGACTGAGTTGCACGCGTCGAAGACAGCGGTCTCTATGAGTCGAAGACAGAGCAACCTTTATGCGTCGAAGACAGCGGTCTCTAGGCGTTAGCAACCTACGACGCGTTGACATCGGCAAACCTATCCATGGACGCATAGACGACCGTCAACGCAAGGCGCCGAGAATCAAATCAGAATCTTGAGAGATTGTCGAATGATTGACGAACATGATTTGTGGCTAAAGTGGTGGATCTTAATTGACCCGAGAATCACGCAATCAGGCGAGATGGACGCATGGTATCAATCTCGCTGCCAATCAAGCAGATTTGCAATTGATTGCGAACGCATCATCTATAAAAGGGCAGCTCTGCGAGATGGGAAAGGGTTGTTAATTCTCGGAAGAACTCCATAAGTGACAGCAGAGTTCTTTCAGACTTCAACCGAAGACGAATAGCTCGAGAGAGAAGAGTCTTTCCTCCATCGGACCACTTCACAGCAGAACCTCACGCTTTCATCCGGGCGACTCAAGACATTGACGCCTTTCCTGCTTTCCTTCTTGCTTTTTCTTTCTTGATTTTTGATTTGTGTCAAGACATTGAGCTTATCTAAAGTTGTATTTCGTTTCATCAATATAAATATCTTCCATGTCTACTCATTTCTCTATACTTTCTGCTTTTTACTTTGAAACCATGAGTAACTAATCACACAAGGGTCTAGGGTTGCGTTAGCATCTAACTAAGAACCATAATGTAACTATTTCATCTTGTCAATTGCGAACTTAATTCGATGCTTATGTCCATCTAGCTAATCGATATAAGTAGTAATAATCAAACTGCTCGAGAGGGTAAGTGATAGTGGAACTCATTATCATGCGTCCATCTCCCCTGATTGCGTGATTCTCGGGTCAATTAAGATCCACCACTTTAGCCACAAATCATGTTCGTCAATCATCCGACAATCTCTCAAGATTCTGATTTGATTCTCGGCACCTTGCATTGATGGTCGTCTATGCGTCCATGGATAGTTTGGCCGATGTCAACGCGTCGTAGGTTGCTAACGCGTAGTCATGCGTTGAGTAGTTGTTAACGCATCGTCAGGTTGTTTGCGTTCCGTTCAGATCATGCGTCCACGAAGAACAGATTGCTAACACGTCGTCCTGCGTTAAAAAGTCATCAACACATCGTTTTGCATTCCTGCGTCAAAACATGCGTTTTAGGCTCAAAAAGTGGTAAAATAATTATCTTCCTAAAAATAGAAGAGTATAACGCAAAAGAAGATTTCTTAATAAAAATTAACATAACTTGCCGCATGCTTCTCTATTTAATCTCTATTTATCTAAGAAAAAGGCTACCATAACTTGTATTTCTACAAGTTATCACTCTCGTTCACCATTTTTCTTCACAACACATAGCACATTACTTTCCTTAACTTGCCATCTCCCAAGGCTAAGTATGAGGCTTACATCAATTTTCCAACGCATGATAACCTCTCCAACACAAGGTACTTCTTCAACATATGGTGGTTCTTGCCCAAAGGCTCTCAACCAACCTCACTTCACCAACTCATGATACATCACCCCATTTAGCTTGCCATCTTCCAAAAATAAGCCTTTGCCACTTTCCAAGGCTAAGTGTGAGCCATGTGATCACTTTAATACTAAACCAATTTTCTTCCAAATTAGGGTACCATGTGTTCATACCCCACCATCTATGTGTCCAAAATGATGATATTCCTTCCAAAGATATGTCTAACTCATAACTAATTCCCAACTATGCCTTCAATTCTTCATTCCTTAACTCTTAGTGAAATATCCTCTCTTTTCCTAACACTGTGCGTCCAACTAGCCTTCTTTATCGCATAACTGTGCTTCCAAGCATAGTTGTAATACTTAAAAGATTTCCTAAATTCTTAGGTCACCTTGTCATCTAAGATTCAAAATCGCCTATCATGGTTTCTTTCAAACTTACCTATGGCTTATTCTTAATCCAAAACTCAAGCTGACATAAACACCTTTCCTCATTCCTTTCATCTCAACGCATAGAACTCCCCAAGGTCTTCAACTAGCAACATCCGTGTCACACCCCCTCCCAGGTACCCTCCTAACCCAAGAAGAAGTGTGATGACAGCGGACACCGACCCTCTTACGACATCCACTGTCAACCATAAACTCAGCCTTTACCTAATAAACAGTTATAAACCATAAACTACTTCACACATACACCAGAGTTAACTTGCCATACGCAAATCCTTCTCATTCAGACATATAATAGCATAAATACACAACTTCCTTAACCCTCTCTATATGTACAACACATGATCTAGTACAATTATTTACAATTTTTAGAATACTAAACACCGTTGGTAGACCCAGACGAGATCTTGCGTAGGTTAAGCATCCCGAACTCGATCGCTACCTGGAAAAAACAGAAAAACAAGGAAAACGTGAGCTTGAACGCCAAGTGAGTGACTAATTAAACTTTTTCTCAACAAGGTATGAAAATATTAAATCCAGCTGTATGAAAATATAAAACCCAGCCATATCCATCACTAGCATACATCAGATCATAGGTTAACCATATCTGGTTATCTATGGAAACATTATTCACAAACCGTTTCCTTAAATCTCCTTCCTTAGTTGAGGCTGAGCGAAGCTCACTGCACCCAACGTCGATGTTTCTTAGCTGAGTTCTCATGCTTCCATCCGTCTTATCCTTATTATTCACATACTTTTGCTCAGTATATATATATATAAATAAATATTGAAACAGCTCATTATACCACACATGGAACACACATAAAGTTCCTAGAATCCCATCATGTAAGCATTTATCAACAAATATTATCAAGAAACTATTTTAAGACTAAACACTTTTAGATAGAAAGTCACTCACGACTTGTCCTAGGCCTTGAGATGATTGTACACCTTTCCTAGCTCCTCTCGGCCTGAAATAACACATTTCTCGTGTTAGACTTCCTTAAAGTTCCTTTTTACAAACCATTAGTTTACACATTTGTATTTTATTCATGTTACACGACCAAGACCAATTTCTTCCAAAAACAATCATAATAAGCGAGATTTCACACCACTAGCGAGATTACTAGCGAGATTCCACAAACTACCGAGATTACTAGCGAGATTAAACTTCAGGCACACGGCACTAGCGATACCATGGTGAGCGAGACCAGCAAAACTCACCTGAGCAGCGATACCGAGCGATACCTAGCAAGATTTGTGGGACGCATAGCTCTTTGCATTACCAGCGACACTTGTCTCCCTACTCACTCTCCAACTTCTCAGCGACACTGCAGTTCCAGCGACACCAGTTATCTCAGTTTTTTCCTTTCATCTTATTCTCACTTTTACCTGTTAAAAGTTGCATTTCCAGCAAAATTTAGAACTTCTTTCCTTCTACAAACTTGTAGAGAAATATGTTTTCCAACTTACCTTAAATTTTCGAAGCTTAACTTCTCCTCGTTAGTCAGATATTTCAAGATTACCTCGCACTGCTTCAAATCGCACAACAATTCTGTATCAGTCACTTACAACTAAAAGTTTGCATATTTCTCTTCCAATTCAGCTCAAACATCCTCCATAAAAGTTGTTAAGAATTTAGTTAACTTACTGACCTTAAAATTTCAGCTCTAAATTCGATCTCTTCAGCTCGTTCTTTTCCAAACACCAAACCACGCTCGGATTGCGCGGCAGCAGCCAGTTTCACTGTTCCAGCTTCAGTTTTACCACGAAGACGATCTGAATTCTCCACAACTTTGCCCTAAACACCTTCTCCTACCTCTCTTCGTCTTTCAGCTGTAAAATTCAACTGATTTGAGCTTTTGAATGTGTTTAAGATGATCAAACACTCAGCTTACTCACTTAAATAGGCCGCCGACTTAACCTCCACCTTCTTTCCTTTAAAAATGAATTGGCTAACGCATACTTCTGCTCACCAACGCATAGTAGCCTTCACAAACGCATGGTACACCCTCACCAAAGCATAGCAGCCTTCACAAATGCATGGCACACTCTCACCAACACATAGCAGCCTTCACAAACGCATGGCACACCCTCACCAACGTATAGCAGCCTTCACAAACGCATAGAACACCTTCAACGCATGATAACTCATGCCTTAAGGCTCTAGGCCACTCTTTACTTACCTTCTTTAACTTGTCATCTTCTAAAACCAATCTTTATAGCTTGCTAACTTCCTAAGCTAAGTGTGGGACTTACAATCCGACTTCAGCGCAACAGCTCTAACGCGACAGTGCGGCACGGCGCGAGGGTAGTTTTTTATGACGCACACTCCGCAACGCCATCCAACAGTGCGACAACGCCACCTTTCAATGTTGGTCAGCGCCGCGGCGCCATCTTTCCCAATTTGAAGAATCTATATTTTTGGAAAGAATTTTGGGTAGCCAACTCTATAAATTGGAGGGTTTCTAGCAGCCCTAAACATCAATTAAGACACCAAGAGAGTTCCAAAGAGTGAGTTAGCTGCAAGGAAGAGAGAAGAGAGTTCAAGAGACAATCTTGGTGCCGTTTGAGTTCCCGACATGAAGACTAAAGGACATCTTGACGGTTCCACCTCAATCAAGGGCTTCTTCTTAGTAAAGTTTTCCTTTCTTTACACTCTTTCTATGCTTAATTTGTTTGTGAACATGTTGCTTAAAGCTATGAGTGGCTAAACTCTGTAGTTTTAGGGTATTGATGAATTGTTTATGAAGCTATGTTGATATTGTAGACTCTTCATGGTTTTGTTGTAATGAGTATGTTTTTCATTGTTATTGTGCTTAATTCTTGTTTGATTTGCCATCCTTGAATGTTAGATTAGATGTATAGTTGAGAAATTTGTATGTCTAATTGGATCTATAACAATGAAGTGTTGTTAATCTATCATGAAAATAGTTAGGCTAACAATGAAAGTTGCCAAAGATTACTCTTAATGCCATGTAATTTATATTGGTTTCAAGAAATTAGTAATCAATTAACTTGCATGAGAAAATGTTGTTTTTGAAAGAAAATAACTTGGATTGATGTCTCTAGACTTAAGCATATGAATTGCAATAAAATCCATGAACCCTAGAATGTTGCATAATGAATTAAACAAGGATTCATTACCCTAGAACTCTATTTGAAACTTGTGTTTCTTATTTATTTGCTTTCCTTTTTAGTCTTTCTAAAATCACAACTTGAATTCGAATCCTCAAATAAAATTGATTCAATTCTAGAATAGCTAAGTAACTTAAACCTTCACAATTGAATCCTTAGTGGAACGATATTCGAAACTTAACGGTCTTATATTATAACTTGACCTGTACACTTGCGGTAACACAAAAAGTGCACATCATATGTGTCACACCCCCTCCCAGATTACCTATCTAACCTGAAAGGGAATGTGAAGACAATAAACATCACCCCTCGTGTGACGCATATTGTCCCATTTTATATTCCTTCCTGTGCATACATTTACTCAAATACATACATAGAACTCAGCCATACTACACATGCTTTTAACATACTATTTTTCCCTGTATAGAGTACACTTTTATTACATAACATAATTTAACTTCCATATCCATCATACAAAGTACAAAACTCCATTACAATCCCCACTCGAAACTACTAGGTCTATATGTCATCTACATAAAGTCATATACAACATACAACTCTCAGACTTGACTGAATTTCGAGAACTCGAGACTTAGGCAGGGTGAGCTGAAGTAGGCTAAGCACCGGGAACGTCCTTGCTACCTGGGGGGGGGGGGAAAGAAAACATCGAAAACGTGAGCTAAAAGCCCCGTGAGTGACTAATTTGTAAAACTATCATTTGTTCAAAAACAGGCATGTTTAAATCATAATAACGCCATAAACGTAAACGTGATTCAAATAATCATTTCTGTAAAGTCATAATTTCAACAATGTAACAAATCACATATGTTCATGCCAAAATGATCGTATACAAACAACAATTCGTTCTCATAACTTTCCCTTAGTCAGGGCGGAGCAAGACTCAATGCACCCGACGTCAAAAACATCCTTAGCTGAGGCGGAGTAAAACTCAACGCACTCAACGTCGATAACAATCCTTAGTTGGGGTGGAGCAAGACTCAACACACCCAACGTCACAACCTCTATGTGCACATAGGAATATGGCGGGTTACCCAAGTACCTTCTACGAGTCCTTCAGTACTAGGTCCCGGGGAAACTCACATGCCTTCTCATGTCCTTCAGCATTGAGCCTCCTCTAAAAAATTTTAGAAACCAGTATTATACGTAAATAGTTCACATGAAAATATTTCATGAACATCAATATATCACGATAAACAACATTTCAAAACATGCCATTCAACATCTTATGGAAACGTATAAAACATGCCTTATGAACAATATCATCAAACATCATGCTTTTCATTAAAAATAGTTCATCTCAAAGCCATATCTCATAAGAAAAACTAAACTAAACATTTTCAATAAATTCCGTTTCAAAGAAAGAAAAGTGTCACTCACAACTTGTCCTTAGGCCTTGAGCGGATTATATGCCTTTCCGAGCTCTTCTTGGCCTGTAAATATACATTCCTCATGTTACGTTTTCCTTAACTTCCTTTACATGATTATTAAATGTGCAAACTTAAACTCTAATCATGATTCACCACCGAGACTCCCTTTCTTTCCTAAGGTACACATAATAAGTGAGATTCTATGTCATTAGCGAGATTACCAACGAGATTTTACCTTACTAGCGAGTTTACTAACGAAATTACACAACAGGTCACGGCACTAGCGACACTAGCATAAGCGAAATCAGCGAGACTACCTGAGGAGTGTTACTGAGCGAGAGCCAGCGAGATTTGTGAGAGAAAAACCTTCTTTGCCCGACCAGCGAGACTAGTGTCGCTACTCATGCCAATTCCTCAGCGTTACCTGCTTCCAAATGACATCCGACAGCAGAGTTTCCTCCTTTCCTGTTTGTTCTCACTTCTGTCAATTCAAAGTCATATTTCTAGCCAGATTTAGAACTTTTTCCCTTCTACAAACTTGTAGACAAACATGTTTTCTAACTTACCTTAAGCTTTCGTGGCCTAACTCATCCTGGTTCGTCAGATATTGCAAGTTTTCTCCTCGCTACTCCAGATTACACAGAAAATTCGTATCAGTAACTTCCAGCTAGAAGTTCACATGTTTTTATTCCATTTCAACTCAGGCATCCTTCAGAAAAGTTGTTCAAAATTGAGTTAACTTACTAACCTTAAAATTTCAGCCCAAAGTTCAATCTTTTCAGCTCGATATTTACCAAACACCAGACCTGGTTCGAGCTGTGCGACAGCAGATGAAGCTTCTGTTTCAGCTTTAGTTTTACCATGAAATCGTCCAAAACCTTGCACGAAATTGCCCTAGGACTCTTCTTCAACCTCTCCCCAACGTGCAGCTGAAAGATAGCATAGAAATCAGTTTTGAAATGAGTAGAAAGGAGTTGGCAACATTTTCCCTTCAAATAAAATCACAACCAACTTTTCCATCCTTATCTTTTTTTTTTTTTTTTTTTTTTTTTTTTTTTTTTTTTTTTTTTACAAAATAAGATTATTAATATTAATTCGCTTAAAGCTTTTGAATGTGCTTACCAATTAGGTGCTTACAATATGTCCAGCTGATCCACCCGCTTACGTTAGTAATAGGATATGTATAATTTTTGGCATATAGATAAGGGTAGAGAGTTGTTTGTAGATAATGTTAGGTGTTAAGGATTTTAGTGTAACTGGAAATCGATGTAACCATGTGATTTATGTGCATGGATTATCATATTAGTACAATCACTGTTTATCAGGTACCCTGGATGAACAGGTTAATATGAATGTTACGTGTGAAATTGTTTATTAGGTACCATATTGTACGAATGTTTACAAGAGAGCTCGTTGTTATTGTATGTAAAGAGGAAGTTAGAACATTATCATGCTCTCTCTGAAGTTAAAAGAGCATTTGTCACACCTTGACCCAAGTTACCTTTTTAACCTAGGAAGAGATGTGAAAATAGCAGACATTGATCCTTTTTCAAATATCTACTATCAATCCTACCATATTTCCTTGTTAATATGCATCGTCTAAATAAATCATTGATTATAAGTTTTAGGGTTTGTTTACAAAATAGCATGGACACAGCTTATACAGAACCCTAATTTAAAAGTACTACAACATTATATCTTGGCAGGCCTCGACTTTGCACAGCAACGGAACTCGACTGCTACCTGAAAAGAAAATATAAGAAAGGATAAGCTTTACAAAAGCCAGTAAGTGGTCAACATATAACTAGGGTGCACACGACCCTTTCTCAATATAACATAGCATAACCGAAAGTAAGAAAATCAACAAGTATAAATGATGTTATATACTCAAACCTCCAATTTGTAGCTCAACCCGGTACCAAACTATTCTGCTGGCTCACTCTAGCACAGCAACTGATTCTATCCTTATGTGCACATAGTCTCACCTTTGAGGGATCAGACGCTATACCCGTCGGTCCTCTCAGCATCCAATAAGAGATACTTCCCACAGGATCAAGAACTAGGTTTTGAACACCCCCTAACTATCTTGTGAGGTTTAAATCTAGCACAGGCTCAAAACCTAGATCCTCAAATCTTTTGACCATCCTTTGCAGTTGATGGGCACTTTTAGTGTTAACCGCAAGTGTACGGGTCAAGTTATAATATAAAACGGTTAAGTCCGAATATCGTTCCACTGGAGATCCAATTGGGAAGGTTTAAGTTACTTAGCTATTCTAGAATTGAATCAATTTTATTTGAGGATTGAAATTGAATTTTATAAGTTATGGAAAAATACAAATCAAGTAAGGAAAGTATCAAAGGAAGAAACACAAGAGTCAAAGAGAGTTCTAGGGTAATGAATCCTTGTTTATTTCATCATGCAATATTATAGATTTCATGGATTTTATTGTAATTCATATGCCTAAGTCTAGAAACTTAATTCCAAGTTATTTTCTCTCAAAAACAACCCTTTCTCATGCAACTCGATTGATTATTAATCTCTTCAAACCAACACAAAATTACATGGCATTAAAAATAGTCTTTAGCAACTTTTATTGTCAACCTAACTACTCACGTGATAGATTAAAAATAATTCATTGTTATAGATCAAGTTAAACATACAATCTCTCAATCATACATCTAACCTAACATGTGAAGATGGCCAATCCACAAGAATTAAACACAATAACAATGAAAAGCATAATCATTCCAACAAAACCATGAGTCTACAAAATTAACATGAATTCATAAACAATTCATCAAAACCCTAAAACTAAAGAGTTTAGCCACTCATAGCTTGAAGCAATATGTTTAAGAAAAATAAACAAAGAAAGAGTGTAAAGAAAGGGAAACTCTACTGAAAAGAGGCTCTTGATTGAGGTAGCACCGTCACGATCTCCTTGGCTCTCACGTCGGACTTCAAAGGGCACCAAGACTATCTCGAACTCTTTTCCTCTTCTTTGCAACTAACTCACTCTTTGAACTCTCACTTAATTCTCTCCTTTTTATATCTCTTTAGGTCTGCAACTTCCTTGCTTTGCCTTGATTTTTCTTGATGATTTGAGCTGCTGGAAACCCCCAAATTTATATAGTTTGGCCGCCCAAAAATTTTCCAAAAATACAAAATTTTCATTTAAGGAAAGCTGGTACCACGAAGCTGTCCCATAGCGCCGCGGCGCTAGGGTTGCATCCGAAAAAGTTTGCTCTTGGGTTTTAGCGCCGCGGCAGCGCCGTCCAAGCGTCGCGACGCTGTCATGTGTTTTAGAAATATTGCTCTCGGATTTTACCGTTGCGGCAGCGCTGTCCAAGTGTCGCAACGCTGTCATGCGTTCAACAAGGATGCGTTGAGGCAGCGCCATCCCGGTGCCGCAATGCTACTCTGCGTCCAGAACTATGCGTTGATGTTTCAGCGCCGCGACGCTATCCCCAAAATTTGCCCTTTTTTGTTTTTCAACTCTTTTTCGCCGTATTCTTGTTCGGTTTTGATCTTTTAGTCGTTTCTTCTAATTTTCCTCGTTTTAACCTGAAAATCACTAGCAAACAAGTGAAATCTAATATAAACTCCCTTAATTTGAGAGAATAGAAAGCACTTTTCAAGTGCTTATCAACACCCCAAACTTAGAGATTTGCTAGTCCCGAGCAAAGAATAAAATCAAATAATAGGGAGTTTAGATGAAGAAGTGTGCAATTGACTCATGTCTCAGAGAATAGCATTTAGAGCTTAAGTAGAAACATGCAAGCATATTTATATTGTTATAATCATTCAAGGCCAAATCTTGTTGTCTCCCATGTGTGTGTGTGCAAGCCTCCTTCAATTTAAAATACTAGAACTCAAAATTAGGACTTAAGAGAGTTTCTTTAGTTTTCCCTCTACTCTAGCTCATGCACCAATTTTCAAGCTTTCATACATTTCAAGTGAGTAATATGTCCACTAAGGTGCCTTTCCATCACATAATTTTTTATGGGCCTAAACTTGCATTCTTTTACCTAGAGGTGCTAGCTTTCACACATTCACTGTAGGGACTCGTACCTAGTCAATTCCCAGGTGTCCTTACTGATCACAGCAAAAGCAGCTCTTTTTACCCCTATTCATGCATACTCATTACAAGTTTAACATTTAAAAAGATAGACAAATAACGCTCATATATTTTGTGTACACTTTTCTTTTCTCAAGGCATGTATACTCTTTTCTTTTTCCTTAGTCTAATATTACAAACTATCATGCATTTTTACTCTCTAAACGGTGGGGCCTTTCGAAGTGACAACCAAATACACCCAACTTAATCCTTTTTTCAATTAAAGATTTTAATTTAAAGTGGCTACGTGCTCCGTGTGGGAATACCTTGACAATGATAAAGGGTCCCGACCATCGTGTCCTAAGCTTTCCTGGAAACAAGCGTAAACGTGAGTTAAAAAGTAATACTCTTTGTCCAGGAAGGAAGGTCCGTGGTGTGATCTTCTTGTCATGCCATCTTGCAGTGCGCTCTTTGTAAAGTTTGGCATTCTCATACGCTTGAGCACGGAACTCCTCCATCTCATTGAGTTCTAAGAGGCGTTTCTCACCTGCTTTCTCGAAATCCATGTTCAGCTTCGTGATGGCCCAATAAGCTCTATGCTCGAGCTCTACCGGTAAGTGACAAGCCTTTCCAAACACCAACCTGTACGGTGAAGTACCAATTGGAGTTTTGAAAGCTGTGCGGTAGGCCCACAGTGCATCATCGAGCTTAAGAGCCCAATCCTTTCTATTGGTCTTGACTGTCTTTTCCAAAACTTGCTTGATTTCCCTATTAGATAACTCAGCAAGGCCATTAGTTTGAGGATGATAAGCTGTAGCAATTTTATGATTAACATTATATTTTTGCATCATGGATTCAAACAGTTTATTGCAAAAGTGAGAGCTCTTATCACTAATAATAGCTCTAGGTGTACCAAAACGTGTGAAAATGTTTTTATGCAAGAATTTTAAAAAAGTGCGAGCATCATTGGTCCTAGTGGCTATAGCTTCTACCCACTTAGATACATAATCTACTGAAACTAGAATGTATAGGTAGCCATCAGAAGAAATAGGAAAAGGCCCCATAAAGTCAATACCCCAAACGTCAAAGAGCTCCACTTCCAAGATAGGTTTCATTGGAAGCTCATGTTGTCTAGAAATATTGCCAGTAAGTTGGCACCTATCACATGATTTAACAAAGGTATAACAGTCTTTAAAAATGGATGGCCAATAAAATCCGGACTGAAGTACCTTGGATGCAGTTCTAGTGGGTCCAAAATGACCTTCATAGGGGGAGGCATGACATGCATTTACAATACTTACCACTTCCTCTTGAGGCACACACTTCCTTATCATATTGTCAGCACAAACCTTGTAAAGAAGTGGGTTCTCCCAATGGTAAGACTTAACATTGTGCAGGAATCTTTTCTTTTGTTGAGAGTTCATGTCAGGTGGCAAATGTCCTCCTGCAAGATAGTTAACTATGCCAGCAAACCAAGGCAAACTTTCTTTTACCTGATACAGTTGTTCATCAGGGAACATCTCAACAATTGGGGGCCATGATTTAGCATCCTCATTCTCAATTCTAGACAAGTGGGTCTGCAACCACATTTTCATATCCTTTCCTATCTTTGATTTCTAAGTCAAATTCCTGTAATAATAATATCCACCTCATTAGCCTCGGTTTGGAATCTTTCTTAACAAACAAATACTTTAAAGCAGCATGGTCAGTATGCACCACTATTTTAGAGCCAAGCAAATATGATCTAAATTTATCAAGGGCAAACACAACAGCTAGTAGTTCTTTTTCAGTAGTAGTGTATTTCTGTTGAGTATTATCAAGAGTCCTACTAGCATAGTAAATTGCCCTAAACATGTTATCTCTACGTTGGCCTAAAACAGCTCCTAAAGCATAGTCACTAGCATCACACATGATCTCGAAAGATTGACTCCATTCTGATACAACAATAATAGGTGCAGAAATTAGTCTTTCCTTCAAAGTATTAAAAACTAGTAGACATGCATCATCAAAGATAAACTTAGCTTCCTTTTCTAGCAAATTACTCAAGGGTTTAGCAATTTTAGAAAAATCTTTAATAAATCTCCTGTAAAACCCTGCATGCCCTAGGAAGCTTCTGACTCCTTTCACATTGTTGGGGGGTGGCAATTGTTCAATGGCAGCTATTTTAGCCCTATCCACCTCCAATCCTTTTTTAGAGACTTTGTGCCCCAGGACGATGCCTTCCTTCACCATGAAGTGACACTTCTCCCAGTTTAGAACAAGGTTAGCATCTTGACACCTCTGCAAAACACGAGTTAGATTAGCAAGACAAGAATCAAATGAAGATCCAAATACAGAAAAATCATCCATAAAAACCTCCATTATATCTTCGATGAGCCCCTGAAAAATAGACATCATACAACGTTGGAAAGTAGCAGGGGCATTGCATAAACCAAATGGCATTCTCTTAAAGGCAAATGTCCCATAAGGACATGTAAATGTTGTCTTTTCTTGATCCTCAGGAGCAATGACAATTTGGTTATAACCTGAATATCCATCTAAGAAGCAATAATGAGAATAATCTGCAAGTCTATCAAGCATTTGATCTATAAAAGGAAGGGGAAAATGATCTTTCCTAGTGGCTTTATTCAACTTCCTATAATGCATACACGCCATCCTGTCACAGTTCTAGTGGCTATCATTTCATCTTTTTCATTTTTAACCACAGTCATGCCACCTTTCTTGGGTACCACTTGAACAGGACTTACCCATGGACTGTCAGATATGGCATATATGATTCCTGCATTCAAAAGCTTGAGCACTTCTTTCTTAACTACCTCCTTCATGGTGGGATTAACTCTTCTTTGGTGCTCTATTCATGGTTTAAAGGTATCTTCCATCAAGATTCTGTGCATACAGACCGATGGACTAATACCTTTAAGGTCCTCAATAGACCAACCAATGGCAGATTTATGATCCCTTAATACTTTCAACAATTTTTCTTCTTCCACAAAATTAAGATCAGAAGATATTATAACAGGTAAAGAAGATAAATCATCTAAAAATGCATATTTTAAATGAGGAGGTAACACCTTTAATTCAAGCTTAGGCTTCTCAATATCATTCACAACATGCAAGGGAGCCAAAGGTATAGGTCTATCTATTTTAGAACATATTGGCAACCTATCTAACCACCTAGCATAAAATGCTACTTCATCAAAAATTGTATCTTCATTCTCAACATCAATTAGGCTTTGTTCTAGATGATCACTAGCCAACATAACCTCTACATGCTTAAAAATAGTATGATCAATTATGTCTATAGCATGGCAAGGACTACTCTCATCATGATGACTCAAGGACTTATAAATATCAAATACAACATTTTCATCATTTACCCTTAGAGTCAACTTCCCTTGTTGGACATCTATGATAGCCTTTCCAGTTGCTAGGAATGGCCTCCCAAGTATGATAGGAATCTCAGAGTCCTCCTCCATGTCCAATACTACAAAATCTGCAGGGAAGATAAATTTGTCAACTTTAACTAATACATCTTCAACAATACCTTTAGGATAAGCTAATGATCTATCAGCAAGTTGCAGGGTGATGGTGGTAGGTTGCACCTTTCCAATGTTGAGTTTCCTATAGACTTATCGGCATCAAATTAATAGAAGCACCAAGATCACAAAGAGCTCTAGTAACATTTAAAGACCCAATAGTGCAAGGTATAGTAAAACTCCCTGGATCTTTCAACTTTTGTGGTAGCTTCTTTTGCAGCACAACACTACATTCCTCAGTCATGCTAATCATCTCATATTGCCCAAACTTTTTCTTTTTAGACAAGACATCTTTCATGAATTTCGCATAGTTGGGCATTTGTTCTAAAGCCTCAGCAAATGGGATGTTAATATGAAGCTTTTTGAATAACTCAAGAAATTTAGCAAATTGGGAGTCTATTTCTTTCTTTTTAAAACGTTGAGGATATGGCATAGTATTAGGTAAAAAAGGTAGAAGGTTAGATGACTTACTTGAAGATGTTGACTCTTTTACCTTTACCTCCTTTTCTAAGATCTTTGATTCATCTTCTAAAATTGGCTCTTGGATAGTGTTATTTACCTCTTGCTCTTCATCCTCATCAATGATCAAGGGAGTGGATAGCTTTTTCCCACTCCTCAAAGTCATGGCCTTGCACTCCTCTTTTGGATTTATCTCGAGACAACTAGGAAATTTACCCTTTTGCATTGTTTGGAATGAAGTGGCGATTTGGCTTATTTGTACCTCGATGTTGTGAATGGCCTTACCATGACTTTGTGCGGTACTTTCCAATGCGGTTGTCCTTCCTCTTGATTCTTTTATGAACTCTATCATCAAGTCTTCTAAGTTAGACTTCTTCTCGGTGTGTGATGGACCTACATTGGATAAATCGGGAGGACCTTGCAAAACATTCCTCTTGTTAGCATAAGAAAAGTTTTCATGGTTCCTCAAGCTAGGGTGGTAGTGAGTTGGAAGTTGTTGGTGTTGGTAACTTCTATAATGTCCTCTATCAACATAGTTGGCCGTCTCATTATCTCCTTGTACCAACTCCTTTTGTGTGGCCATCTCCAATGCCAAAGCGGCAAGAGAAGCTATAGATGGTGGATTTGTTTGAGCTTGGCCTCCTGCAGTTAATTTAGAAAGAGCATTAGTAAGGGAAACCATTTGAGCTTTGAGAGAGTTTACCTCATCCACCTCATACAATCCGGCGGTTTTAGGGATGTTTGGAGAAGCCCGTTCACATGGCCAATTGTAAGATGTAGTGGCCAAGTCTTCTAGTATGGTGTTGTCACACCCCCTCCCGGATTATCCTCCATAACCTAGAAAGAGATGTGAAGACAGCAGTTACTGACTACCCTGTCACGTAACCCACTATCAACCTCACCGTCCAATATACTCTTGACAAACCTCGACTTTGATCGGCAACAGGAACTGTCATGCAACCTGAAAATGGAAAACATTTAAAAGAATGAGCTAACGGCTCAGTGAGTAACAATTTTTGGAAATAATATAATTTAACTTTAAACCGATCACACTCGCATAACGTATCACTTTCAAACACAATAGTTTATATTTTCATACATCACTGCGAAAACATGCTTGACCGTCTCAGAAGAATCAGTACTCAAAATCTCATGCTTATAAAATACTTTTTCCTTAGTTGAGGCGGAGCAGTGCTCAACGCGACTCAACGTCGATTTCCCTAGCTGTGTGGAGTAATCTCAACACATCAGCGTCATGTAAATGTACCCCTATGTGCACATAGGTTACCCATATGTCTTCTACTAGTCCCTGAGTATTGGGTACCTTTATATTCCGGGCAGCCCACAATGCCTTCTACGAGTCCCTGGGCATTGGGGTCCCATTTAATAGAACAGCTACCCTTTGGCCTTCCCCATGTCCCTGGGCATTGGGGTCCCATTTAATAGAACAGCTACCCTTTTCACCCTTTCATTGTATCACCAAGGTGTATAACTTATCCAGTTTTGACCCTCTTATTAAACCTTTTGAATTTCGTGGTCATCATTCTATGCATTCACCATGCTTAACACTTGGTTTTTCTTTTACACCTTTTTCATACTTAACCGTATCTTTAACAATTGTTCTAATAACCATCCATTTCTTATTTTCTTCTTTTAGCATTGTTTTCACCTTTATAGTACATCAAATGCTTAACATTAGTCTCTTCTAGTTAACTCATAAGACGCTTCCTAATAAGTTATTTTTCAATCCTTAAACCATTACTTACTTCAGTTCTCAATGCATCGTCTTGCCAACGCACAGAACCCCTTTAACGCATAACAAATTTCCAATTACAGCAACTTTCAACGCGACCTCCTTTGCACATGCTACATTAAAGAACTTCCTGATCAACACGATGATACTTTATAACAAACCTTCATCGCATAGCTGCTGCCCATCGCATAGCTACTGCCCATCGCATGGCTTATCAATACGTCACTAACCCTCAACGCATAATTACTGTATCGCATACAACTACTTTCCGATTCAAAATATCCTTAACAACGTATGGTAAGTTTAATACAATCTTTGATCAGGTTCCCACTTCATTATGCGTTCACTTCCAATGCATAGTAACACTTTTCAACGCCTGATATGACATTCACTATTCCTCCGTCTTGCTATGGTAACAGTCTACTTCTTTCTCTGTACAATAGCTTCCCATACTAGATTTACCAACGCATAGCCATGGTCAATGCTCATAGCTCTTATTCCTTCCTTTCCACGTACTATTTCGCCATAATAACAACACACTACTTTTATTACATTGCCATTTTCTAACGCATAGTAACTTCCTAATGCATGATTCTCCCTTCACATGATAACTCTAACCCATCTCTTATCATTAACGCATTCTACATCACACTATTTACCTTGTAACCATTTAAATCTATTTCCATCGCTTGGCAATTTCTCAAACTACGCGTGAATCATGCGATTAACTCTTCCCTTAAATCATCATTTTTCCTTTTTCTAGCATTCCAATACTAAATCAATTTTCTTCAACCAGAATATCATGCGTTCATATCTCACCATCCGTGAGGATGTTTCTTCCAAGTATATCTAACTCGTGATTAATTTCCGACTATCCTTTCAAATTTTCATTCCTTAATGAAATATCCTTTCTAATACTATGCGTTCATCCGGCTTTCTTTATCACATACTTTTGCTTCTAAGCATTGCTGCGATACTTAAATTCTCTTATATTCTTAAATCATCTGTCATGATTTCTTTCAATTTAACTTGTGACTTATGTTTAATCCATATCTTTCTCTAACATAAACGTTTTCTCCCTTTCCTTTCATCTCAACGCATAGTATTTTTCAATCTGACCAAAATTTACACAGGCTTTACTCCTTCTATTCTTTATTTTCTTCCCGGGATTTTTCTTATACCCTCTCATCACCATTTAATTAACCACTGAATTATTAAATAAACTTTTAAATTAAATTTCATGCCTTATGAATTTTCTTTTAAACTTTTCCAAGCTTTATGATAGCTTACAAAGTTTCGGCATTTACTCGCCTTAGCTTGCCCGATTGTCCATATCAATTTCCTCGCAATTTTACTATATTGCGACTTTCAAGCTTACACTTACCTCACTGAGTCATCCTCTCAAAACTGCAGGTAGCATACAAGTTCTGCTTACACGTTGTCGTCGAGGTTTGTCGCCTAAACATTATAGTACTTAAACTTTATTCTTAATTTTCCTTTCAAGCAATTACTAAACATCACCTGACCTCCCAGGGTTCGTAAACCATGTTCTGATACCAACTTGTCACACTCCCTCCCGGATTATCCTCCATAACCGAGAAAGAGATGTGAAGACAGCAGTTAATGACTACCCTGTCACGTAACCCACTGTCAACCTCACCGTCCAATATACTCTTGACAAACCTCAACTTCGATCGGCAACAAAAACTGTCATGCAACCTAAAAATGGAAAACATTTAAAAGAATGAGCTAACGGCTCAGTGAGTAACAGTTTTTAGAAATAATATAATTTAACTTTAAACTGATCACACTCGCATAATGTATCACATTCAAACACAATAGTTTATATTTTCATACATCATTGCAAAAACATGCTTGACCGTCTCAGAAGAATAAGTACTCAAAATCTCATGCTTATAAAATACTTTTTCCTTAGTTGAGGCGGAGCAATGCTCAACGCGACTCAACGTCGATTTCCCTAGCTGTGTGGAGTAATCTCAACACATCAGCGTCATGTAAATGTACCCCTATGTGCACATAGGTTACCAATATGCCTTCTACGAGTCCCTGAGCATTGGGTACCTTTATATTCCAGGCCGCCCACAATGCCTTCTACGAGTCCCTGGGCATTGGGGTCCCATTTAATAGAACAGCTACCCTTTGGCCTTCTCCATGTCCCTGAGCCTCGGGTGCCCTTTTAAGTTTAATATAATACAAAACGTATTTATAAACGTTATACCAGTAACTCATGAGTTTACCGTTTCGAAATCTTATCTCATCAGCATGCTAAGTTCGATTCTACCTTCTAATTTAACAACGCATGCTTTACATTTAAGTATACTTCCAAATTTTTCTTAAAATCATATAATACCACGCTTTTCAAAGAAGTCATGAAATCAAATATCAATCATCCACCATGCGTTTATGACTCATAGCAAGTACCCAATATTCTCAAAGTTCTCTTCTAAAACGCATACTCATGTCTTTACAAATCACATAATCGTATACTTTATATATATAAAACGCATGCATTATTTCTTTAGAAACCATAAAATCATATTCATAGAGAACTCATTTATGTTTTGTAAAACGCAGGTGTTACTCACCTGTACTTGCCAAAGAATACTTCTTCTATCCTTTCCTCTATTTCCTCTTCCTGAGCTTTCTGGATGCATTGTTTTATCTCTGGAACGCAAGACTCCATTTTCCTCTGTCAGCTCGGTTGAACGCAACCCACGCAAGGCTGATTATTTCTCTCAAATGCATCCCGACTCTTCTTACTTCCCTTTCGGATGCGTTGCCCTCTCTTGCGCGCAAGGTCCATCATGGACGCATCATCTAACTTGGATGCCACGTTCACCTTGGACATCATGTTTGTCCTCAACGCATGGTCGACCTCTTTTAACACAAGACAACTTCTTTTCCTAAATTAACTAAGTTGTCAAATACCTTCTTTTTTGGCCGCATACTTCTACTTTGGACATCCTTGCTGCCTTCTTCTTCTCTTTTCTCTCCAGATTTCTCCTTTGAGAGTCATCAGTCCCTCCTTTTCTCTTAAAGTTCTATTTATAAGGAGCTTGCCATCCACCTTTTCCTCTCCTTTTGCCACTTGTTTGCCACATGTCACGCTGCATGCTTAGTTAACCATGCATTAGCCCAGGTGTCACCTTGCATGAACACTTAACATACCTTTAACACCTCCTACTGATAAGGTGTCAAATCTACACAAAGCCACCTGGCCTTTATAAGCTTATCTTATGCGTCCAACATTTTCCAATAGATTTCCTTTCGTTCAACACAACGCCCTCATGCGTTTGTTAATTCCCCTTTAAAGTTTGAGCTTCACTACTCACTCTTCTAGGTCTCTGCCAACTATACTATTCTTTGACGCATAAAGATAACTTCTGTCTTCAACGCATAGGGACCTCAACGCATAACAACCTTACCAACGCATGGTATTGGTAAGCCAAGTACGTTCCTTCCCCCGCCAACGCGGCGACTTCTTCAGCTTACACCACCATTCGTGATTTCACCCTTAACACATAACCGTACTATTATAAACCAGTGTTTACATATGCCATTAGGCGTTAATAACAAACGTGCAGTACTATGCATTTATACCTCATCGCATCATACCATGCGTCCAACTCTCATATTCATAACAAATAATTCCTTCTCTAGTTCTTCCTCTATGCGTTGTCCTATTGCGTTTACCTTCATCCTGGGTCCATTACCATCTTTCTATTCTTGGACATTCCTTGTTATAAGTCTATGCGTTACTTAATTTACCGTAGTATTCTATCTTTCCGAGACTTAAATCTCTTTCAACACTTCACAACATAACTTCATTCCTTCCTTGTTTAAGCATCTTACCATCGTCAATGCATATTTCTCTTATACGTTCCACTTCTTTCCCTTCTCGGCTTACTTCCATGCGTCCACCCTTCCCATGCGTTACTTAGCCCTGACCATGCGTCCAACATGGTCTTTTACCCCTTTTATTCATAAATTCTTCAACTCATCGTTTATTGAAAGTAGGGTGTGACAGTGTAGGCTTCTTGAGCATTCTTGGAGAAGATTGATCCTCCGGCGGTTGCATCTAAGATGGATTTAGTTGAGCTTGACAATCCATTGTAGAAGAGTTGAATTTGCAACCAATCCGGGTAACCATGTTGAGGGCATTTTCTCAAGAGATCCTTATACCTTTCCCAAGCCTCAATAATTGTTCATTCTCAAGTTGGCGGAATGTTCCAATCTCTGTCCTTAGTCTTTGGGATTTGGCCAGTGGAAAATATTTATTCAAGAAGGCTTGAGCTAAGACCTCCCATGTTGTAATGCTATCCAGAGGTATGGTTTCCA
Source organism: Citrullus mucosospermus (assembly GCA_030954485.1). Classification (NCBI taxonomy): domain Eukaryota; kingdom Viridiplantae; phylum Streptophyta; class Magnoliopsida; order Cucurbitales; family Cucurbitaceae; genus Citrullus; species Citrullus mucosospermus. Next base: position 14,803,933 of record CM062064.1, read on the forward strand.
ACCAATCCTTTGCACAGTCCTGTAAAGAGAAAGGAAAAAGTCTTAGTTTAATAGCATCATTAGAAACGCCATTCATCTTTACCATTCTGCATATCTCCAAGAAGGATCGTAAGTGCTTGTGAGGATCTTCATTAGTTCTTTCTCTAAAGGCTAGCTCTCTAGCCATTTGGATCAATCTCGGTTTCAACTCAAAATTGTTGACATTGATAGGCACATTCATTATTCCGGGTTGATTTGCCGGTAACGTGGGTTGGAAGTAGTCTCGAATTGCCTTGGGTATTTCCTTCGCCATCTCCGTAGTTTGATTGAGTAGCGGCCTTAGATTTCGTCTATAAGTCCTATCAATCTCGGGATCAAGAGGGAGGAGGTTAGTATTATCACGAGGCATAAACCAACAAAATAATAAAATAAAATAAGAAATAAAAAGAAATAAAAAGAAATAAAATAAAATAAAAAAGGAAATAATATAAAATAAAAATAGCAAATATAAAAACGATCAAATAATATACACCTCAAATTAAGATCTATCAATTCTAATGAATATTAAATAACAAAAACCGTTCTTTGGATCCCCGGCAACGGCGCCAAAAACCTGATGGGCACTTTTAGTGTTAACCGCAAGTGTACGGGTCAAGTTATAATATAAAACGGTTAAGTCCGAATATCGTTCCACTGGAGATCCAATTGGGAAGGTTTAAGTTACTTAGCTATTCTAGAATTGAATCAATTTTATTTGAGGATTGAAATTGAATTTTATAAGTTATGAAAAAATACAAATCAAGTAAGGAAAGTATCAAAGGGAGAAACACAAGAGTCAAAGAGAGTTCTAGGGTAATGAATCCTTGTTTATTTCATCATGCAATATTATAGATTTCATGGATTTTATTGTAATTCATATGCCTAAGTCTAGAAACTTAATTCCAAGTTATTTTCTCTCAAAAACAACCCTTTCTCATGCAACTCGATTGATTATTAATCTCTTCAAACCAACACAAAATTACATGGCATTAAAAATAGTCTTTAGCAACTTTTATTGTCAACCTAACTACTCACGTGATAGATTAACAATAATTCATTGTTATAGATCAAGTTAAACATACAATCTCTCAATCATACATCTAACCTAACATGTGAAGATGGCCAATCCACAAGAATTAAACACAATAACAATGAAAAGCATAATCATTCCAACAAAACCATGAGTCTACAAAATTAACATGAATTCATAAACAATTCATCAAAACCCTAAAATTAAAGAGTTTAGCCACTCATAGCTTGAAGCAATATGTTTAAGAAAAATAAACAAAGAAAGAGTGTAAAGAAAGGGAAACTCTACTGAAAAGAGGCTCTTGATTGAGGTAGCACCGTCACGATCTCCTTGGCTCTCACGTCGGACTTCGAAGGGCACCAAGACTATCTCGAACTCTTTTCCTCTTCTTTGCAACTAACTCACTCTTTGAAGTCTCACTTAATTCTCTCCTTTTTATATCTCTTTAGGTCTGCAACTTCCTTGCTTTGCCTTGATTTTTCTTGATGATTTGAGCTGCTGGAAACCCCCAAATTATAGAGTTTGGCCGCCCAAAAATTTTCCAAAAATACAAAATTTTCATTTAAGGAAAGCTGGTACCACGGCGCTGTCCCATAGCACCGCGGCGCTAGGGCTGCATCCGAAAAAGTTTGCTCTTGGGTTTTAGCGCCGCGGCAGCGCCGTCCAAGCGTCGCGACGCTGTCATGCGTTCAACAAGGATGCGTCGAGGCAGTGTCATCCCGGCGCCGCAATGCTACTCTGCGTCCAGAACTATGCGTTGATGTTTCATCGCCGCGGCAGCGCTGTCTCGGCGCCGCAGCGCTATCCCCAAAATTTGCCCTTTTTTGTTTTTCAACTCTTTTTCGCCGTATTCTTGTTCGGTTTTGATCTTTTAGTCGTTTCTTCTAATTTTCCTCGTTTTAACCACAAAATCACTAGCAAACAAGTGAAATCTAATATAAACTCTCTTAATTTGAGAGAATAGAAAGCACTTTTCAAGTGCTTATCGGCAGTCTTAACATCCTTTCTCACATTCACAACTCATAAATTCCATCATAAACTCATATGTATAGAGATAATAACCATAACCTCGTAATAGTATGAATAGTAACTTAATCAAAAAACATCGTACTACGCAAGGGAACAACTAAAACCACTCATAGATAATTGGAGACCCTTAAAACTTCCTGGTCACCTGGAAACTTCCTCTTGGATGCAGGGTACACCTGTTGGACGCAGGGTTGCTTAGTTTGGATGCAAAGTTGCTTCTTCTAAAACGCAAGGTAGCACTTCAGATCACCTTCTTGTACTGTTGGGCGTAGGGCTGATGATTTGGAAACAAAGTTGAACTTTGATGGAAGAAAAACAGCTTCTTGGACGCAAGGTTTCTCTTCCACCCTCCGACTCTTTCTTTTCTCCTCTTAAATGAGCTTTAGAATGCCTTCTGAGTGAATGAAGAAGTGACCCTCGAATCCTATTTATAGGAGTTGGATGAAAAGCTTTTTCATCCAACTTTGCTCCTTTGGTTGACACTTAACCAAATTCTTGGTGCCTTGCATGTAGACTTCACCATGCATCATGAAAGACTCACCCAAACAAGTCCTTCTGCATGTTGCCCTAACCATGCACCACGACACTTCCTACTTATGATGTGTTTAACTAAAAAATCGACACCTCCTACTTCCTTTTAACCTTAGGACGCATCCTCTAGCTACCTTCGAGCCCCACCTATGCGTCCAACCTTGCTTAGACACCACCATGTGTTTTTCTTGTCTACCACTTCACCATACGTTTTCCTCTCTTCAACCATGTCTTTCAACTTAGGTGTTTTCTTGTAATTCCTGAAATATGCTTCCAACTTGGCTAATTTCTTGGGTCATGCATCCAAGCTCCCCACACAACTCCATGGTCTCCTTGTTAACTCTTCTAATGCATCTATGGTGTCCTTCCCAAGCCTACATTTCCAATTTTTCCCCCTATGCGTTCCATACTTCCTTTCTTACACACACTTCCCTTGCTTCCAACTTTAATCACCCAATACTTAATCATTTTTCCGCCAACATTTAGGCTATGTGTCCAACACACCTATTTTATCTTGTACTTAGCCAAAATTCTCACTTTAATAGTCTTCCATGTGTTTCACTCTTTGCTAGAAGGATTGACCTACTAGTTCCTTCCTTTACTCAAGACAATTTGGTCCTTTCCTAGCTCAAACCTCACTCTATGCGTCTATCACTTCCCTTGCAAGCCTTACCATTCGTTCCATATAGCTCCAAGTAATCCTCCATGCATTTAACACACATTCCCTATGTGTTTTAGGCTCTTATTTGATGGACAAATGAGCATGGAGCAGAAGTTAATTTGATCAATTTTCACTCTAAGATGCTCAATTTAGATGATTAAACATGCAATTAAGAAGAAAAACCAAAGTTTCAAGAACACTTACCCTTGAAGCTCCAAATTCTCCTTCAATTCTTGATGAATTTCAGCACCACTTGGTTGTAGACCACCACAAGAGTCTTCTCTACTATTCTCTAGGCTTAGATTGGATGGTGGGATCCAAATTTGTGGTGAATTTGAGAAAGAATGAAGGTTGGGAAGAAGATGAACAATGGATAGAATTTTGCAAAATTAACCCTTAATTTCACAAAATTCTTAACCCTTTTTTATGTCAAAATCATCTCTATTTATTAAAGAATAACATGCAATCCAATTGCATCAAAATTTGACAACACAAAATGGTTAATTTGTTGGTTAATTGTGAAGAAGACAACCAAGCTCCTAGCTTAGTTAGTGGGAAAATCCAATCTTCAAAAATCAATTTTAAAATCAATTTTCAATGAATTTCCAAAATTGAATTAAAATTGATTTTTAATTTCAAAAAGATAATTAAATAATTAAATAAAAAATAATTTAATATTTAATTAATTAAATATTATTATTTTAATATTAAATAATAAAATAATATTATTTTTCCCACTTGTCCCGATTTTTCTAAAAAAAACCGATATGAATCCCTATTCATATGATTAATATTTAAATTATATTTAAATTTTATAATTAACTCTATTTGTACGTTTAATTCGTAATTAAACGCCGATATATCGTATATATCTAACTTTCATTCCTTAAGCCAAGATTTGAACGATTCAAACTTATTCACCACATTATCTAAGATTTTAGTCCATTTATGAGCTAGTAGAGGGACCTAATGGACCTAAAGATCATGAGCTCCAACGATCCGAGATTAACCTGCCAAACTCTTTAACCTAGTTAACCAACATTCGTTAACTAACGGGACACTCCACTAAAGCCCGTAGTTGCACTCTCCTCACTGTAGATATATTTGTGTCCATTTGATATAACCGTCATCGATAAGTCAATCCTTCACAGGTTGTTCATAACTTCAGCTAGGTCAAATACCGATTTACCTCTGAGTTACATCTTTTCTCCTTAAGTACCATTGTCCCTCTAATGAACAATTAATTTAGGATCTAATCACTAAATCCATTCCCTCTCGGGCCAGTGAGAGGATGGGGCCCCTTGTTCAAGTCCTGGGAACAACACTTAAGAGAACAACCTCTCTTCTATCCCTAAGTTGGGTAGGAGTGAATTCCGTTTTGCAAATTCTATGTTCCCAACTATCTACCCAGTCTTATCCCTGAAATAGGAGGAATTTTGAGCAGCACTATTGAGCTTACTCTTACCTATGTAGATCAAGGGATAATTCTGAATAAATAGGAGTTCATAGATAACTCAAGATTCAGATTAAGTTATCTAGGTCATCGATAAGTGAAATTAATCAGTGTTAATCGTAAACGGTGTTAATACGTAACAGTAATTATTTCAGGGTCAGTCTTACACAATCTCATTATGTAGAATACCCCCGCTCACATGTCTCTACATGATCAAATCAGGATCACTTCATTTATGACACTTTACAATATTTGTAACAATCATGAAGCGGGTCGTATTCAACAGTGTCTCCAGGAAGAGGTACCCATAAGTTGGGTAGGAGTGAATTCCGTTTTGCAAATTCTATGTTCCCAACTATCTACCCAGTCTTATCCCTGAAATAGGCGGAATGTTGAGCAGAACTCTTGAGCTTACTCTTACCTATTTAGATCAAGGGATAATTCTAAATAAATAGGAGTTCATAGATAGCTCAAGATTCAGATCAAGTTATCTAGGTCATCGATAAGTCAAATTAATCAGTGTTGATTGTAAACAGTGTTAATACGTAACAGTAATTATTTCAGGGTCAGTCTTACACAATCTCATTATGTAGAATACCCCCGCTCACATGTCTCTACATGATCAAATCAGAATCACTTCATTTATGACACTTTACAATATTTGTAACAATCATGAAGCGGGTCGTATTCACTAGTGTCTCCAGGAAGAGGTACCCAACCTAATTCATGTACTATTGAGGCTACTTACTCGAACTTGATCCTGTTTATGTCTCCACATAAAGTCCAAGTACTCATGATAGTAGCCAAGGGTTCGTAGTTTAATTGGATTTAGAGTTGATAAATAATTAATTCACTTGAATAACTTCATATGTACTAAAAATCATCTATTTACAAAAACTACGAGTTTTAGGACACACAACCCAACAAACTCCCACTTGGACTAAAACTCCTAGTGGGTTACAACAAAGTTGAGTACAGTAAGAGAAATCTAAATACAATAAACTAAGGCATCCCATACCCACAATTTCTCCCACTTGCCCTATTTATTCTACTCGTAATCCTAAACTCTTCAGGTGGCCCTCAAAAACAGTAGCCGGGAGGGCCTTTGTAAATGGATCAGCAATGTTGTGCTCAGATGCTATTTGTCTCACAATAACGTCTCCTCTCTGCACAATTTCTCTGATGAGATGGTATTTGCGCTCAATATGCTTTCCGCGCTTATGGCTTCTTGGTTCTTTGGAGTTCGCTACTGCCCCACTATTATCACAATGTAAAGTGATTGGTAGATGCATGTCTGGAACAATTTCCGGATCGTTTAGGAACTTCCTAAGTCATACTGCTTCTTTGGCTGCCTCGCATGCAGCAACATATTCCGCTTCCATTGTGGAGTCGGCAATGCAACTTTGCTTAATACTTCTCCACACTACTGCTTCTCCGTTAAGAGTGAATATCGATCCCGAAGTAGATCTCCTTGAGTCTATATCGGTTTGAAAATCGGAATCAGTGTATCCGGTAAGGATCAAATCCTTATTTCCATACACAAGCACGTAGTTCCTCGTTCTCTTTAGATACTTGAGGATATTCTTAACAACAATCCAATGTGCAAACCCGGGATTGGACTGATACCTACTGACAATCCCTACTGCAAAACATATGTCTGGTCGTGTACATAGCATTGCATACATCAGACTCCCGACAGCTGATGCGTAGGGAACTCGTCTCATATCCTCAACCTCTTGAGGTGTTTTAGGACATTGTTCCTTTGACAAATGTATTCCATACCTGAAAGGTAGAAGACCTCTCTTGGAATCTTGCATCTTAAACCTAGACAACACTTTGTCTATATAAGATGCTTGAGACATAGCTAGCGTTCTATTCTTACGGTTCCGAACTATTTGGAACCCGAGAACATACTGAGCTTCTCCTATATCTTTCATTTGAAATTGAGTTGCTAGCCAATTCTTAATGTCAGTAAGATATCCTACATTATTCCCAACAAGTAAGATATCATCTACATATAGAACAAGAAATGCTACAGTGGAATTGATTTTTTATATACACAAGGTTCATCAACGTTTTGTTCAAAGCCATAAGATTTGACTGCAGTATCAAATCTCATATTCCAAGATCTGGATGCTTGTTTTAATCCATAAATGGATCTATTCAGCTTGCAAACTTTTTGCTCCTGACCTTGTTCTATGAACCCTTCTGGTTGGACCATGTAGATGTTCTCTTCAAGATTTCCATTTAGGAAGGTAGTCTTGACATCCATTTGCCAAATTTCATAATTATAAAAAGTGGCAATGGATAAGAGTATCCTTATTGATTTTATCATAGCAATAGGTGAAAAGGTTTCTTCATAATCTACCCCCTCTACCTGGGTATAACCCTTTGCTACTAACCGGGCTTTATAGGTCTCTACCTTCCCCATATGGTCTCGTTTACGTTTGTAAATCCATTTACAACCAATAGGTCTTACCTCATCAGGTTGATCTATAAGTTCCCAGACTGAATTGAAGTACATAGACTCCATTTCGAGGTTCATGGCTTTAATCCACTGATCTCGATCAACATTATTCATTGCCTGTTTATAGGTCAATGGATCCTCTAAGCCATCATCAGGTATGGTGACTTCAGTTTCAGCTAAACCTAAATAGCGGTCGGGCTGTCTAACAACCCTCCCACTACGTCGAGGTTCTCTCAACTCTTGAGATGGACGTGACAGACTAGATGTGCTTGGTCTATCAACAACTCTTGTTGATTGGCCAGTTTGATCAGCAATTTTTTGTGATTTATCTGTAGCATCTTTTGAAATCTCTTCCAATACTAGTTTACTACGTGGTTTATGATCACGTATGTGGTCTTCCTCTAGGAATGTGGCATTTGTCGCTACAATTACCTTTTCATCTTGAGGATCATAAAATAGACCACCTCTCGTTTCTTTAGGGTATCCTATAAATAGGCATAATTTTGAACGACATTCCAATTTTTTAGGATTTTGCACCAACACATGTGCTAGGCAACCCCAGATCCGGAAGTGACGTAAACTAGCTTTATGCCCTGTCCATAACTCATAGGGTGTTTCTGAAACACTCTTAGAAGGAACATTATTCAAAATATAAACCGCGGTCTCCACTGCGAATCCCCAAAACAAGTTAGGCAACGATGCGTAACTCATCATCGAACGAACCATGTCCAACAAGGTTCTGTTTCTCCTTTCAGATACTCCGTTCTGCTGTGGCGTACTAGGTACAGAGAGTTGAGACTTAATTCCATGTTCTATCATATAGTCCTGGAATTTAAAGTCCATATATTCTCCACCTCGATCAGATCGAAGTGTTTTAATAGTTTTACCTAATTGGTTCTCAACCTCAGTCTTAAATTCCTTGAACTTTTCACGGGTTTCAGATTTATGATGCATTAGGTAAATATAACCGTACCTTGAATAATCATCAATAAAGTTGATGAAATATTCATACCCTCCTCGAGCCCTTACATTCATTGGTCCACAAAGGTCCGAATGCACGAGTTCTAAGGGTTCTTTGGCTCGAAGACCTTTTCCAGTAAAAGATCTCTTTGTCATTTTTCCCTCGAGACAAGACTCACATGGTGGTAGAGAGTTATTTTCTAACTTGTTTAGAAGTCCGCTCTTAACCAATCTCTCAATCCTATTGAGATTAATGTGGCCAAGTCTTAAGTGCCAAAGATAGGTACTTTGAGAAACACGTTGTCGTTTTGTTTGAGTTTCGGCTGTTTTAAATATTTCAGTATTGTAAATAGCCTTAACTCTGGTTGGTTTTAACTTATATAAATTATTATTTAAGTTTGCAGAACAAATTTGTACACCTCTTTTAGTAATGAACGCTTCATTAATTTCAAAAGAAACTTTGTACATATGTTCAATCAAACAAGAAATAGATATTAAATTCCTCTTGCAAGAGGGTACATACAGAACACTTTCTAAGTATATATATCTATTTCCAAAAAATAACTTTACATCTCCTACTGCCAAAGCTGAGATGAGCTCTCCTGATCCAACCCGAAGAGTTATCTCACCATATTCTAGTTGTTTCCAGGAACTAGTTTCCTGAAAAGAAGAACAAACATGATTAGTGGCCCCTGAATCCAGTATCCAAGTAGAATCATTATTCTCCACTATACATGTTTCTAGAACCATTAAATCGTATTTACCTTGATTCTCTTTTCCAGCCTTCTTATTGGCAAGGTACTTTAGGCAGTTCCTTTTCCAGTGCCCATCACCGCTGCAGTAGAAACATTTTCCTTTCTCTACAACGGACTTTTTGCCTTTTGCAGTAGTAGTAGGAGGTGTTTTCCCTTTCCCTTTTCCTTTCTTCTTCTGAATACCTTTATTCTTTAGGACAGATTTATTTCCAGAGGTAGAGCCCTTTGGGAATCTCCTTTTTGAGGTAGTAGCAACATTTGCCTCTACCTCGGAACCCTTATTTTTCAATAAGGACTGGTAAATTTGTAACTCATTAAGAAGGGTGGTAAGATTATAATCTATTTCGTTCATCATGGCGTTAGTTCTGAACTGGAAAAAACTCTTCGGAAGAGACTCCATGATGAATCCTACTTAGCTATGACAGCCCCGTTTACTTCCGCAATGTTGAAGTGGACCATCATGTCCAGAACATGTTCCCTAACATTCGTTCCTTCTTTCATCCGGCAATTGTAAACATATTTGATAGCATCATGCATAGCTGAGGAGGACGGTTGTCCAAACAGAGCTTGCAGTGAGTCCATGATCTCCTTAGCAGTGACCATTTTTTCATGCTTTTTGGATAGTATATCTGATATACTTGCCAAAATATAGACTTTGGCTTTTTCATTAGCTTTGGTCCATCTGTCATGAACGTCCCGAACAGTTCGGTTCGCATTTTGAGCAGGGACTGAAGGACATTCCTCCGTTAAAACAAACCTCAGATCGTCGATAACTAGTATAGTGTTTAAATTAGATTTCCAAGTTCCATAGTTATCGCCGTTAAGTTTTTCCAAAGCTAATAGTTGAACTATAGATGTATTCATTGCTGGAAAAAAAATGAACAAGTTTAATTAGTGAATGTACTCTAAATTTTAATCTAATTTATTTAGCAAGTAATAATGTACCCATATTTCATTATTTTATTTTGCAACGATACTTCAGTGAGTCAGACTGGCCCCTATCGAAGGGTAGTCGACCATTCCTTCACTGAATCAAGATACTCTTGACTAAATACTAATACCGAAATAACTCTTATTCTTATAGTATTTAGTTACCGTTTCTTTGGTCAAGAACTTTACTAACACTTAGTAAGTCTTGTAAGTGTATACCTTCCATTTTCGAATCACAAAGATCAGAATCAAACAAGCCCTCGAAGGAGAAACAATTGCTTGAAAACGAACCTATGTAATTTTATCCATTTCTGGAGTTCACCGAGTTCTGAATCCCATGTTACAAACCCTCTGAAGGGATATGTGCCTATAAACGCCAAGCAGGTGCAACATAGGAATTTCACGGTGTGACCTAATGGAAGAGACCATAGGACATGTTGACACACACCCTTCACCCACTTACTATGAACTACTTCCCCTATTCACCTTGCTATTGACCCATGCAAACACTTTCCGAAGGGAGGTTGCCCAAATAGCAACTCGAAGTCGAGCATGGGATCTCACGTTGTGAACTCTTAGGGACGTGAGAGCTAATGATAACGTATCGTATACATTATTAATCTCCCACTGAAGTATTGCAATTTTTAATTGGGTATTTACTTGGTTATATTCCGGCTAAATATATACAACCTAAGTCTAGGTGAACAATTCAAGTATAACATTTATACTGGTTTGTTTTAACCTATGATGTTTAAGTGATTTAAGCCAATTTAACTCACCTTACACCGCTCTCGCATGCTCATAAAATCGGGTTAACTCAACTCAGACACCAACTCTATCCCCAGGTAGGAGGTGTTCCGTAAACCGTCAACTTAAATAACTCCAGCCTTAGACAGGATTTTGTTGGGTGAGTTTTGTAAACACAATTTTACAAGATATCGACCTAATTTTAACTATTAAAAGAGGTTGATTTGAGTTGCACCGGTTTTACCCTAGGTGAGCATGCAATTATCTTTGTTATAGATTTTAAAATTCTAATTTATTTTATAACAATTATAAAATAAACAATTCAAAAAATCATAACATATATACATTTCATCAATTAATATAACTAATTTATATTAATACTCATGAAATTAAAATAATCATGCATACTATATATTATAACATTTATAACATAAATAAAATGCATGAAACATGCTTATCCTATGGTGGGGATTTAAATCTATATGGCATACTATATGCATAAATAAATTTAAATTAATTAAACAGACATTCATAATGCATAAATAATTAAAACACACTAAATTGGACTAGTTTTGGCATTTTTTACAAGCAAAAAACTAAATTATTACAATAATAATTTAAAAAACTGCTCGAACAAGTCCCGAAAACTTCGAACCAACTTGAACCGGCTTGAAACACCTCGAAAACGGGCTGAACCGGCTGAAAAAGGGTTGAACCGGCTGAAAAGGGGTTGAACCTGTCAAACTTTGACTGAACCGGTCAAACGTTGACTGAACCGGTCAAAGGTTGACCGGTTAACTTCATCATCTTCAATTTTGCACGGGAGGAAGAACCAGAAGAGAGAGAGAAAAAAAAACTGCTGCTTCTCTCTTTTCCTTCTTCATGAACACTTCTCGGTTTTCTTAAAAATTCGGCCAAATTACAACTCGATAAATCCCGAAAAAATTACAGACTCTTCCCGACTCATTAACGAGCAAAACACCTAGATTAATTACAATAATTGACCACAAATTGAAGGGTAAAAAAAAATGCTAAAACCAGAAAAACCAATTTAGCTCCCATAAACATTCATCTCATGAATTAAACCCCACCAAAGCAAATTGAGTGAAATTAATTAGCTCTGATACCAATTGATGGACAAATGAGCATGCAGCAGAAGTTAATTTGATCAATTTTCACTCTAAGATGCTCAATTTAGATGATTAAACATGCAATTAAGAAGAAAAACCAAAGTTTCAAGAACACTTACCCTTGAAGCTCCAAATTCTCCTTCAATTCTTGATGAATTTCAGCACCACTTGGTTGTAGACCACCGCAAGAGTCTTCTTTACTATTCTCTAGGCTTAGATTGGATGGTGGGATCCAAATTTGTGGTGAATTTGAGAAAGAATGAAGGTTGGGAAGAAGATGAACAATGGATGGAATTTTGCAAAATTAACCCTTAATTTCACAAAATTCTTAACCCATTTTTATGTCAAAATCATCTCTATTTATTAAAGAATAACATGCAATCCAATTGCATCAAAATTTGACAACACAAAATGGTTAATTTGTTGGTTAATTGTGAAGAAGACAACCAAGCCCCTAGCTTAGTTAGTGGGAAAATCCAATCTTCAAAAATCAATTTTAAAATCAATTTTCAATGAATTTCCAAAATTGAATTAAAATTGATTTTTAATTTCAAAAAGAAAATTAAATAATTAAATAAAAATAATTTAATATTTAATTAATTAAATATTATTATTTTAATATTAAATAATAAAATAATATTATTTTTCCCACTTGTCCCGATTTTTCTGAAAAAAAACCGATATGAATCCCTATTCATATGATTAATATTTAAATTATATTTAAATATTATAATTAACTCTATTTGTACGTTTAATTCGTAATTAAACGCCGATATATCGTATATATCTAACTTTCATTCTTTAAGCCAAGATTTGAACGATTCAAACTTATTCACCACATTATCTAAGATTTTAGTCCATTTATGAGCTAGTAGAGGGACCTAATGGAACTACAAATCATGAGCTCCAATGATCCGATATTAACCAGCCACACTTTTTAACCTAGTTAACCAACATTCGTTAACTAACGGGACACTCCACTAAAGCCCGTAGTTGCACTCTCCTCACTGTAGATATATTTGTGTCCATTTGATATAACCGTCATCAATAAGTCAATCCTTCACAGGTTGTTCATAACTTCAGCTAGGTCAAATACCGATTTACCTCTGAGTTACATCTTTTCTCCTTAAGTACCATTGTCCCTCTAATGAACAATTAATTTAGGATCTAATCATTAAATTCATTCCCTCTCGGGCCAGTGAGAGGATGGGGCCCCTTGTTCAAGTCCTGGGAACAACACTTAAGAGAACAACCTCTCTTCTATCCCTAAGTTGGGTAGGAGTGAATTCTGTTTTGCAAATTCTATGTTCCCAACTATCTACCCAGTCTTATCCCTGAAATAGGAGGAATGTTAAGCAGCACTATTGAGCTTACTCTTACCTATGTAGATCTAGGGATAATTCTGAATAAATAGAAGTTCATAGATAGCTCAAGATTCAGATCAAGTTATCTAGGTCATCGATAAGTGAAATTAATCAATGTTAATCGTAAACGGTGTTAATACGTAACAGTAATTATTTCAGGGTCAGTCTTACACAATCTCATTATGTAGAATACCCCCGCTCACATGTCTCTACATGATTAAATCAGAATCACTTCATTTATGACACTTTACAATATTTGTAACAATCATGAAGCAGGTCGTATTCAATAGTGTCTCCAGGAAGAGGTACCCAACCTAATCCATGTACTATAGACTATTGAGGCTACTTACTCGAACTTGATCCTGTTTATGTCTCCACATAAAGTCCAACTACTCATGATAGTAGCCAAGGGTTCGTAGTTTAATTGGATTTAGAGTTGATAAATAATTACTTCACTTGAACAACTTCATATGTACTAAAAATCACCTATTTACAAAAACTACGAGTTTTAGGACATACAACCCAACATTATTTTCCTTCCGAGGCTTGTATTTTAACCTTCGTTCTAAGTTGTCAAACTAAACCCTCAACTATGCTTCCAACTTTTTTCTTTAACACTTAGGGAAAAGTCTCCTCCTCCCTAGTGTAAACGCTACTTTCATCTGTAACTACTAAACGTAAGTACGTAGTATCGCTGTGAACTTATTTACTTGTTCTCCCTATCGTAGATCAAAGAAAGAAGTGAAGGAAGCTGGAAGTATTTTTTGGTAAGTTGAGTTTTTAAGTCATTAAGAGGAAACCGAACTAGAATTGACTTTGAATATCAATTGGGGCATAAAAGTGGACTTTCTTTTTGTTTTTTTTTCCTAAATTAAAAAGAAAGAAAGGAAGAAAAGAAAGAAAAATAAAGAAAAATAAAAGAAAAGGAAAGGAAAATTAATAAACAAATTTAAAAAAAAAAAAGAAAAAAAAAAAAAGAAAAGAGATAATGGAAGGAAGTTGGTTGGGATTTACTTTTAAATTGGTGAGGTTGCAGACTGGTTTTCTTTCATTTTCAAGCTCAAACCGACTCTATCTTTTAGCTGAGTGTCGAGGGGAGGTAGAAGAAGATATCAGGGGAAAATTTGTGTAGAACTTTGGTTGGTTTCATGGTGAAATTGAAGCTGAAGCAGAAGGTTTACTTGCTGTCACGCAGTCTGAACAAGGTCTAGTGTTTGGCAAATATCGAGCTGAAGAGATCGAGTTTGAAGATGAAAATTTGAGGTTAGTAAGTTAACTCAATTTTTAACAACTCTTGTGAAGGATGGTTGAGCTGAATATGAAGAGAAACATAAATTTTAGGTGGAAATGACTAATACGGATTTCCCAAGTGATTTAGAGCAGGACAAAGTAAATTGGGAATATCTGACGAATGAAGAGGAGTTAAGCTCTGAAATTTTGAAGTAAGTTAGAAAGCATATTTCTCTACAAGTTTTTAGAAGGGAATAAATTCTAATTCGAGCTGGAAATGTGATTTTTAACAGTTAGAAGTTTGGGCAGTAGCGAAGACAACAGCAAAAGGAGGTGAGTCTCGCTGGAAAGTTGGACGATACTGGGAACGTGAAGAAGCGAGAGCGAGACAAGTCTCGCTGGTCTCACTGGTCAAATTTGTCTCACAAATCTCTCTAGTCTCGCTCGTCCACAGTCTCGTTGGTACAGTTGGTTTTTGCTTGTTTTCGCTGGTTTAGTCTCGCTAATGGCTTGAATCTCGTGCATTAGTGAACTCTTTAATGAAATATAACCTCAGTTGAGCATTTTTTCATGGAATATAGTCTCGGTGATGGTTTTCTTTATGTAGTATGGTCTCGGTGGTGAATAATATGAATGTCTAAGGCTTGTTTCCTATGTAAAAAGGAATTTTAAGGAAATCTAACAAACGAAAACATATTATTTCAGGTTCAACCCTCGACCAAATTTTTATTTTTTTTTAAATTGTTTTTTCCCACTTCCACTTCCCCACTTCGGAAAATTTTAAAAAATATTTTGGTTTTATAAATTATTTAGAATTATACTTTAATAAATTTTAAAAAATATTGGGTTTTATAAATTATTTAGAATTATACTTTAATAATAGTATTTTAACTAATATTCTTTTAAAAACCGTTATAATAACAAACATATATTTTATCACTAACCAACAAATATAAAATTGAAGTGTCAATATTAATACAACAATTTATTATTTTTTCACTAAAATTAGTAATAATAAAAAATTTTAATGTGTCCCACAAGGCGGACGTCGCCGATTTCGAGCTGGTTGGCGTCGTCGACTTTGCACTCTAGGTTGCTCTGATGGATCTGGCTGCTCTGGTACCTCTGCAGGTGCTTCATAGACCTCATGTCTATGTGTATGCATGTATGAAGATGATGGCCCAACCTCTGAATCATAATATCCTGAACCAAAGGCTGGTTGCATCGTCATCGGACTAACATAACCAGTCTGGCTCTGCGTTTGCGTCTGCATCATAGGAGGCAATTCTTCCACATTATGGTCAACCGCATCAAACTCATCTTCTTCTGCTCGAGCACGTCCCCTATGCCTAGGAACTGGTGGAGATGCAATAGGTATATTGTACATGTAGTGTAATTCCTCCATGTAACTTGCGTTATTATTGCATATAGTAAATACTTGATCTGGATCATTTGCAACATCACGAAGACTACTATTGCTTGATCTTTGTGAATTACAAAACAATTAGATAATATTTCAAATAAATTTAAATAAAAATATTTAGACAATATTTGATTATATACCTGATAACTTGTAGAAATACAAGTTATGATAGCCTTTTTCTTAGATAAATAGAGATTAAAGAGAGAAGCATGCGGTAAGTTATGTTAATTTTTATTAAGAAATCTTCCTTTACGTTATACTAATGTATTTTTATGAAGATAAATGATTTTACCACTTTTTGAGCCTAAAACACATATTTTGACATAGGAATGCAAGCGATGCGTTGATGACTCCTTAACGCAGGAACCAGACGATGCGTTAACAACTCAATGCAAAACTACGCGTTAGCAACTTACGCCGCGTTGACATAGGCCAAACTATTCATGGACGCATAGACGACCATTAATGCAAGGCGCTGAGAATCAAATCAGAATCTTGAGAGATTGACGGATGATTGACGAACATGATTTGTGGCTAAAGTGGTGGATCTTAATTGACCCGAGAATCATGCAATCAGGCGAGATGGACGCATAGTATCAATCTCGCCGCCAATCAAACAGATTTGCCATTAATTGCGAACGCATCATCTATAAAAGGGCTGCTCTGCGAGATGAGAAAAGGTTGTTGATTCTCGGAAGAACTCCATAAGTGACAGCAGAGTTCTCTCATACTTCAGCCGGAGACGAATAGCTCGAGAGAGAAGAGTCTTCCCTCCGCCGGACCACTTCACAGCAGAACCTCACGCTTCCATCCGGGCGACTCAAGACATTGACGTCTTCCCTGCTTTCTTTCTTATTATTCTATCTTAATTTTAGATTTGTATCAAGACATTGAACTTATCGAAAAATTGTATCCCATTTCATCAATATAATTATCTTCCATGTCTACTCATTTCTCTAAACTTTCCGCTTTTCACTTTCAAACCATGAGTAACTAATCACTCACGGGTCTAGGGTTGCGTTAGCATCTAACTAGGAACCATAGTGTAACAATTTTATCTTGTCAATTGCAATCTTAATCCGATGCTTATGTCCATCTGACAAATCGATATAAGTAGTAATAATTAAACTGCTCGAGAGGGTAAGTGATTGTGGAACTCAATTGACAAGGGCCAAGTAGTGTTACCTGTCTATGGGGATAACCTTGGTTCTTAACACTCTCCTATGCGTTATAGACATATAACGCATAGCGGTTGACAACCGGGAGAAGAGTCGCAAGTATGAACAGAATACTACTATGCGCTTCCGACGTTAGATGTTAATCAACCCGAACCCTTTCTTTATCCATTCATTCACATCTTTAGTTGAATTTGCTGTGTCGCATGCTTTCCATCTTTCACTTTTAGTCTAGTGTATAAACAACTGCTTTATTTAGATTAAAAACAACTCTCAACTATTTCTTTGTTACTACTGCAACGCATGAAATCAAATTAAATACTGAATCAATATAATCCCTGTGTTCGACCTCGGACTCACCGAGAAAACCTACTCCTTTGCTTATACTTGGGTAAAGGATAGGAAAACTTGACAAGATTACCAACGCATAATAGGAAGACGCATAGCATGTTCAAAGCATGATATGTTGAACGCATAATCACATCATTTAGCACCTTGCGTTAGGACAATTTACACATACAATTACATCGCAAAAAGTTTTTGGCGCCGTTGCCGGGGATTATTTCTCTGCTTTAATCATTTTATTTGGATCATTGTGTTGCAGGATTCCTCAGTCGACGGAGTATAGCAAGCTTCTATTTTGTCAGAAGTTTCTAACAGTATATGAGTGAAGGGGACAACCCAACATTTGATATTGACCTAGAGATTGAGAGGACCTTCAGAAGAAGGATAAGACAGAATAAACAAAGAAGGAGCAATCAAACTACTGAAGAGAACATGGATGCTCAGAATAATCAACCTCAAGCTGGGGTTAGGCAGAACGCAAATGCGCAAGAGCATGTAAACAACGATACAAACCCAATTCTCTTGGCGCATGATAGAAATTGTCCAATGAGGGAGTATGCGTCGCCGAATCTATATAATTTTGCACCGGGAATTTTACAACCAACCTTTGAAGGTAATGGAAGGTTCGAAATGAAACCAGTAATGTTGAAGATGCTGCAAGCTACAGGGCAATTTGGGGGTGCAATGGGTGAAGACCCACATGCACACGTGAAAAGTTTCTTGGAAATATGTAGCGCATTCCCTATGGCTGGAGCTCTCAGAGATGAGGCAAGACAATAAGCTTATTCATTTGAACCTGGTGAGATTACAACTTGGGGCCAAATGGTTGAAAAATTTATGCAGAAATACTTTCCTCCGACGATGAGTGCAAAGAGCCGACGAGACATTGTCACCTTCGAGCAAAAGGACTCGGAGACACTTAGTGAAGCATGAGCCCGATTTAAAAGGCTTGTAAGGAATTGTCCCCACAATGGCATCCCTGACTGTGTGCAGATGGAGATTTTCTATGGAGGATAATAAAACATCACAATCAGTGGCTGACACCTCTGCAGTAGGAGGATTAATGGACAAGACTTATACGCAAGCCAAGGTGATTCTTGACAGAATTTTGAGAAACACCGATGAATGGGTGGATGATGGGTATGGATCCCGGCAAATGGATAAGAGACGAACGCAAGCTGGAATGATTGAAACTGATGCGACCCATAATCTTTCAGCTTAGATCGCCAATATGACATCCTTGCTGCAAACAATCGCATTGAACAACCAAGGTGGGACAGTTGCATCAATGGACGCAATGAACACGGTGAATGCAACAGCATCTGTAAGCTGTGTGCAATGCGGTGAAGGGCACTTGTACAATATGTGTCCCTACAACCCACAATCTGTCTGCTATGTTCAGAATAACCCGTACTCTAAGACTTATAATCCGGGTTGGAGAAACCACCCTAATTTTGGATGGGGAGGAACCCAATCACAGACGTAGGGAACTGGAAAACAGCGTAGAGAAGCAACAACCCTGTTTACAATCAAGGTGTTCAAGGACATCAAGCACAAAGAAATCAGTCAACAAACGCATCATCATCATCCCTTGAAGCCCTAATGCGACAAACTATCAGTCAAAATGAAGAAAGGCGTAAGTCGTTGGAAGCGATGCTCTAAAACCAAATGGGTGAAATAAAAAGCCACGCCATTGCAATCCGTAATTTAGAAATTCAAGTGGGACAAATGGCAAGCGAGCACAATACCAGACCCCAAGGAGCATTGCCCAGTAATACCGAAGCCCCACGTGGTAACAGTAAGGAACAATGTCAAGCTGTGACATTGAGGAGTGGGAAGGTTCTTCCCACCGAAACGCAAGACTAGAGGACGCAAGGAAATCTGCAGCCTCACATCACTTCACAATTACCTCCAGTAACACCTACTATTGAACCGCAACCATAATTAATCACCACAGCCTCTCAAGAACAATAGAATGGAAAGGGGAGAGAAAAAGCAACGCAGGCAAACCCTGCGTCGGTATCTCAAAATATCACTCCCCCTATGCGTCCACCTTTTCCTCTATGAGGGCCAATTTAGAAAATTCTTGGATGTTCTCAAACAACTGCACATCAACATTCTGTTGGTGGAAGCCCTGGAGCAAATGCCAAGTTATGTCAAATTCCTGAAAGACATACTATCTAAGAAAAGAAGACTTGGAGAGTTTGAGACAGTCGCATTAACGCGGGAATGCAGTGCATTGTTCAAAAGCAATATACCCTCCAAAATGAAAGATCCAGGGAGTTTTACATTACCCTGTTCTATAGGAGGAATGGACATAGGTCAGGCACTATACGACTTAGGGGCCAGCATAAACTTAATGCCATTGTCTATATTCAAAAAGTTGGGTATAAGGGAAGCACGGCCCACCACAGTCACACTTCAGCTCGCTGATCGCTCCATTAAGCATCCTGAAGGAAAAATTGAGGATGTTCTTGTGAAGGTAGATAAATTCATCTTCCCAGCCGACTTCATAATTCTGGATTATGAAGCTGACAGAGAGGTGCCCATTATCCTGGGAAGACCTTTCTTAGCCACTGGACGCGCCCTGATTGACGTCCAGGAAGGGGAGTTAACAATTCGTGTGGATGACCAACAGGTAAAGTTTAATGTTTTTAATGTGTTGAAATATCCTAATGATTTTCATTCTTGCCAAATGATCGAAGATATAATTGAAGAAAAGGCAAGCATCATAGATGCATGTGCTGAAGACGAAACAATGTTGGATGACATGGATGAGAGAAGAGAAGCGGAAATAGGTGTAATCTCCAATGCAAGTTTTAAACGCTTAGACTTAAGCAACCGATCCATGGGGAAAACAAAGTCGTCCCTAGAAGAGTCGCCAACCCTTGAGCTAAAAACACTGCCGACGCATTTAAAGTATGCATATTTGGAGGAAGAGAGCACGCTGCCAGTCATCATATCCTCTGCGTTGACTACAGATTGTGAAAAGGCTTTGCTGGAGATATTAAAAAATCATATCAAAGCCATTGGATGGACCATAACGGACATTAGAGGAATAAGCCCTTCATATTGCATGCACAAAATTCAGTTGGAAGAAGGTAAGGATGGCTCAGTTGAAAGGCAGCGCAGGCTTAACCCTGCGATAAAGGAGGTTGTAAAGAAGGAAATCATCAAATGGCTCGACGCAAGGGTCATTTATCCAATCGTTGATAGCAGCTGGGTAAGCCCAGTTCAGTGTGTACCTAAGAAAGGGGGAATGACAGTGATCATGAACAGTAAGAATGAGTTGATACCAACAAGAACGGTCACTGGCTGGCACATCTGTATGGACTACCGCAAGCTGAATGCGGCAACAAAGAAGGATCACTTTCCACTACCATTCATCGACCAGATGCTAGATAGGCTGGCAGGAAATGAATTTTTCTGCTTCCTTGACGGATATTCCGGCTATAACCACATCATGATAGCTTCGGAAGATCAAGAAAAGACAACGTTCACTTGTCCATATGGCACCTTTGCGTTCAGACGCATGCCATTCGAACTATGTAACGCACCAGGGACGTTCCAAAGGTGCATGATGGCAATATTTTCCGACTATTTGGAACAGTCAGTAGAGGTGTTTATGGACGACTTCTCAGTATTTGGGAAATCATACAATGAATGCTTGACCAACTTGGAACGAGTGTTGAAGCGATGCGAAGACACAAACCTAGTTCTCAACTGGGAAAAATGCCATTTCATGGTCACCGAAGGTATTGTGTTGGGACATAAGATCTCCAAGGTTGGATTGGAAGTGGATCAAGAAAAAATAGATGCGATAGCAAAACTTCCAGCCCCCACAAATGTAAAGACTTTGCGAAGTTTCCTAGGCTATGCGGGCTTCTATAGAAGATTCATCAAAGGATTCTCGCAAATAGCAAAACCACTGAGCGAGCTGTTGGAAGCCAATAGGGAATTCAATTTCAACAGTAAATGCCTAAATGCGTTTGAGTCACTAAGGCAAGCTCTAATTTCAGCACCAATTTTAGTTGCACCAGACTGGTCTCTCCCATTTGAACTAATGTGCGACGCAAGCAACCATGCAGTGGGAGCAGTAATGGGGCAAAGAAAAGAGAAAATAATGCACCCCATCTATTATGTTAGTAAAACATTGAATGCGTCTCAGGAGAACTACACTACTACTGAGAAGGAAATGTTAGCCATAGTCTTTGCGGTTGACAAATTCAGAGCATATTTGATAGGGTCAAAGGTGACCATCTATAGCGATCATTCTGCGATCAAATATTTGATGGCGAAAAAGGACGCGAAGCCTAGACTCATCCGCTGGATCCTGCTGTTACAAGAATTTGACTTGGAGATTGAAGACAGAAAGGGAACCGAGAATCAGGTTGCGGACCACCTATCTCGGTTGGAAAATAAAAAGGTCGAAGAAAGCTGGAGTGATATAGAGGAATGATTCCTAGACGAGCATGTCATGAACGCAGAGAGTCAGGAACCGTGGTATGCAGACATAGTAAATTACCTGGTCTGCAACCAATGGCCTGAAGAATTCAATGCTCAACAAAAGAAAAAGCTCCAACATGAAAGTAAGTTCTACTGCTGGGATGAGCCATATCTATACAGACTTGGCTCTAACCATATCCTGCGTCGATGCGTTCCAGAATATGAAACGCATAGCATTTTGAGAAGCTGTCATGAAGCACCTTACGGAGGACACTTTGGAGGGCAGAGAACAGCTGCAAAGGTGTTGCAAAGTGGGTATTTCTGGCCCACATTATTCAAAGACGCAAGGGCATATGCAGTGGCTTGCGATCGTTGTCAGAGAACAGGCAACATTTCCAACCGAAATGGAATGCCTCTGAATTCAATGCTGGAAGTTGAGTTGTTTGATGTATAGGGAATCGACTTCATGGGACCATTTCCTCCTTCTTGCGGTAATCAATATATTTTAGTAGCGGTCGACTACGTATCAAAATGGGTAGAAGCAGCAGCCTGTGCAAAGAATGACGCAAACACAGTGTCCAAATTCTTAAAGAAACAAACTTTCTCTCGATTTGGGACACCAAGGGCGATAATTAGTGATGAAGGTACACATTTTATAAATCGCATAATCACTAATTTACTAACAAAATTTAATGTCTCGCACAGGGTAGCAACTGCTTATCACCCACAGACAAACGGCCAAGCTGAAATAACAAACCGGGAGATCAAGTCCATACTAGAAAAAGTCGTGAGCACATCAAGGAAAGATTGGACGGAGAGATTAGATGAAGCTCTATGGGCATACAGAACGGCATTCAAAACACCTATAGGCATGTCACCCTATGCGCTGGTGTTTGGGAAAGCATGCCATCTCCCACTTGAGCTGGAACACAAGACCATCTGCGCCATAAAGAAGCTCAATCTAGACCAGGACACAAGCGGCGAAGCCAGAAAGCTTCAATTAAACGAACTCCTGGAGTGGAGACATTCAGCTTACGAGAACGCAAAGCTGTATAAAGAAAGGACAAAGAAATGGCACAACAAAAATATTAGTAAGAAAACTCTATACGTCGACCAGAAGGTCCTGTTATTTAACTCAAGGTTGCGTTTATTTCCAGGTAAGTTGAAGTCTCGCTGGTCGGGTCCATTCATAGTCAAGGAAGTGTTCCTGCATGGTGCAGTCATGCTGACAAACGAAGACGGAACCACTTCCTTCAAGGTCAATGGACAGAGGGTAAAACCCTATCACATTGGAGAGTTCGAAATTGACAAAACCTCCATTGACCTACGCGAGTGTAATAACTGAGCTTGCGTCAAAAGGACCTTGCGTTGCTGAACGCCTACTTTTTCAGGGACGTTTTCTTTTACCCTTGCTTTATTTTCATTTGAACTTGTTCTAGTATTTATTTTTTTTTTGTATTTTGCTTTCTTTCTTCTATTTATATTTTGTTTTTAGCATTTATTTATTTCTTTAATTTCAGCTTAGTAGTATAAATGGGATAAGCATGAAATTAGGTGTTGAGTTTTTAATACAAACAATTTGATCTCACTGCATACTCTATTATTCATGCATGCGTCCAACGCATAAGTAAACTATGCGTTCATCGATAAACGATTTCTGTGTTTATCGAGTTAAGGTTAGGGGTAAGGTTAGAGCCGTACATATTTTGTCAAACGCATAATACTTAACTTACAACGCACAATCTAACTTGAGAACCAGGCGTTCATCAGCTATGCGTTTATCATTAGTTCATTGCGTTTTAAAGAGAGCAATAGGTGAAACGCAAATGTCTTCTGAGTCTACTCGTTGTTCCCAGAAAAACACTCAAGTGCTCTATGTGCGTTAAGTAGCCGCCCATCAAACTTGATGGGTGTGCGGCTCAAAAAAATTTGCCTTGATTAGTGGGATTCCGGATATCGCATATCCGCATTTATTACCGACGGCTAAATCGACCCGTTATAAACGCGATCCGATTTCCCATTTTCCATTTTCGAAACCTTTCACCTCTATGAAAAAGGCTATAATAACTTGTATTTCTACAAGTTATCACACCCCCAAACTTAGATAAATGCTTGTCCTCAAGCATAACTTCTATCTAAGAAACTTCAATTAACCTAAGCATTTTCTCAACGCATTGACTAGTCTCTCAGAATGTTATACTCAATCAGCTATCCGTTAGTTATATTATTTTTCTACCTCTTTATTCTTTTCTTTAGGACGGGTCTAATTTGTATGCGGCAAGCTTTCTTTTCAAAACTCTTTAACTCATTATTCACAAAATTTTTGTTTCTTCTTTTAACACTGAGTCTGAAAAGATAAAGATATAAAGTTCCTTTTTCTTTCATTGGTTTTATTGTATGGTTATTAAGTATGCGTCTAGTAGGGTTACCCACCTTCGTTTTGACATACCAACGATGGGGTGCATGAAGGCAGCCAACTACGAGCAAGTGCCCTTCTCGACTAAACTCTTATCTAAGCTCGATTTCCTCACTAGACATTGGAGTTTGTTATTTATCTATGCGTCGCTGATTACGATTACCCACCTTCGTTTTGACACACCAACTATGGGGTGCATGGAGGTGGCCAACTACGAGCAGGTGTCGTTTTCAGCTAAACTCTTAACAAGATAAATATATTAGTCTTGCCAGCGGAGTTTTGCGTTTTAAAGAATATATATATTTTTTTTTAACATGATTGAACTAAGTTCTTAATATATTTATCTTTGACAGTTCAAACCTCTCCCACCCCCAAACTTGAGAGTAGCAAGGTCCTCATTGCTAAAATTGTAAATAAAGACTAAGTTGCAAAATGTTGTAAAAGAGGTTTGAATTGGCTGCTTGCATACATTCAAAGTAGGTTTGCGTTTCTAAGGAATAGTATGCAGACGCATTGAAAGTAATCTAACTTAAAGAGTGTACAAAAAGTGTAAGCATGATTATCATCACAGGGACCAACTTTTCAACGCAAAGATAGAAGTTTAGACTAATTAAATGTACTTAGAATAAATTTATAACAAGGGATAACAAAAAGAGAAAATTAAAGATCCATGCGATAAAGAAATGTTCATTTTATTAATGTGATTTTCACCAACGCATACAATTGACTGTGAAGATACAAAATTGCAAGAAAATTGCAACTCTTGATTACACCCCTAAATTTTTAACCATCAGTCTCGTCTTCATCAGGTCTGCGTTGCTGCTCAGATGCAGGGCGTTGCGGCACTGGGAAGACAAGAGGCTGTTGGAGGCGTTCAGGAATATCAGGGGGCGGGATTTCCGAACGGATGGAGAACAGTTGGTGAACATAATTTAAAGTGAATTGGAACTGCTTCGTCTGCCGGCGTGCTAACATATTTAATGAGTGCATCACAGGACGCAAGATCGCTTGCTGCAGATATGTTTGCAGTGTCTCCCACTCAAGGTCAAGTGGGCCTTCTTGCGGTTGAGGTTGCGTTGGTGGGGTAGGCGGGTTTGGCTGAGGCGGGGGAGGCTGAGGTGGGGGAGTGGGTGGAGTTTCGTCAAACGCAGGGGATGATGGACGCATAAAAGTTGCGCCAGAATCCTCAGAGTGTGAGTCATCAACTCTTATTGGGGCAGAGGGTTTTGTGGAAGGTCGAGGTTTTGGATGTTTAGGGCAATGCGTTTTCTTAGGAGGAGGAGGTGGCTTAGGGCGATGCGTCTCAGGAGGAGGTGGAGGTGGAGTTGGTTTCCTTCTGGTTGTTGGAAGTGGGGGTGAAGGACTTGAGGTTGGGGAAGGTCAAATGGTGGCATCAGGACTTGCCACGCCCTTCAACTTGGACGGCTTCCCCTTCTTCTGCGGTTGCGGCTTTGGAGGCGGAACGGGCTGATGAGGTCTTTTGGTGGCCTTGGTAGGCTCTGACAGATATTGCGATCCTCTCATCAACCAACGCAGAGTCTTGTTGGCAATTACACCATTAACTTCAATCATCTTCTCTGCATCTAACACTTCCGTTGGCCCTCCGATGGAAGCATTGCCGTATAAGTTCATGATAAGAGCGGGGAAGAAGAGTTGGCCCCTTGGCTTGCTGAACACCCCTCTTATCTATGCGGCAATTATGCGTCCAACATCAAGGTTGATGCGACGCATAATGCAGTATGCTGTCATCACTCGATCCCTTGACACTGTCTTGTCATGCGTTGTAGGGATCAGCCGCTTCTTCACCAAATACACCCACAGGTTTGCCCCTGGAGTTAGGCTGCTTGCTGAAAGCGTCTTTATACCTGTGGGTGAAACATCCCACTTAGCCCCTAACTTCGCCATTACCCGGAGTGCGTCCACCATTAACTCCGTTGGAGTTGATTCTATAATCTTATTTCCTTCCGCATCCGGGTTGTCCCTCAACTCATATATACCGTTGATTTCCCTTGCGTTGAATGGGACTTCAATTTCATCCACCACCACCACGTCCTCCTCCTCATCTATGCGTCCGTTATAGAAATCTTGGACTACGTCAGGTTGGACCCAAGGAGTGCTGGTACAGAAGTTTCTCCAGCCGTGGTGGTCAACTATTTCGGTGATGTATGGCGGCACTGGGGCTTCTTCAGGGAAAAAGCCCACCTCAATCATCAGGTCAGGGAACGCCCTGCGTCTCCCTTTTCCTTCCTTCTGTTGTGGCGACGCATCAGCCACTTTCTTTTTTCCTTTGGCCTTAGCAGGAATCTCATTTACAGTTCTCTTTTTGCTCTTGGCCACTTTGACTGGTGCTTCAGTCATATTTTCCTTCCCTTTGCGTTTCTCAGTATGCGTGCTTGGGAGGTTGGTGACTGACACCTCCTTTTCTTTCCTCTTCTTCTTCTCCAAGGTGCTCACACCTTGTTCTTCCCTCGCATCCTCCCTGATGCGTTCCTTCCTACTTTTCTTTTTCTTTTTCTTCTTGCCCTCCCCTTCCTCTTGGGCGATTATTCTAGCAGCCAACTCTGCATCTTCTTCAATTTGTAGCTCTCTTTCAAGTTCTACGACTGCTTTTTCTAGTCTTTCTTCTTCCATCATTTCCTCTTCAAATGCCAATGTAGCTGCTTCTAGTTGAGGATCGGGAAGGTCTTGCGTCTCCCCAACTTCTTGAGGCCGCACTTCCCTGCGCGCCTTCTTGCGAGACAATGCGTCTTTCGCAATTTGTTCCACTCCTTTTCTTAGGGCCTTGAGCTCCTTTCTCAACTTGGCCCTCTTCTTCCTCTCTTTCTCTGCCAGCCTATCGAAGGATGTGGCCGCAATTGGAGACTCAGGTCTGTCTCCTTGTTCTGTGCTTTTCGGCTCTTCATCCTCGGCAGTGTCCAGTAATACCCTTCGTTTCTTCCTCAATAGGGGTACCACTTCTTCTTCCTCCTCTCTTCTTCTCTTGGCATCTGCGGCCATCACAACTTTTCTTATTGGTCCTTCATTGGAGTCCAATGTCATCTCCTCAGGACTGATCGACGCAGGGACAGACCCTTGCGTTTCACGTGGCTCGCCTACGTCCTCCTTGTTGTAGGCAGCCTCTCCTTCCTTATCTCCCCCACTATGCTCACCCTCCCGAGTCTCCTTCAGCTGACTCTGGACCTCCTTTACCGGCGAGGGTGATTCCCTTCGTGCATCTGAGACGGTTGCGTCCATCGGATCACACAGCCCGCTCAGAATTTGAGCTATTCACTCGTCTGGAGATTTCGCTGAGTTCACTTCCCCGACGGTGACAGCCACCTCTTCTTCTTCTCCTCTTCCCATCTCCTCCGTTTTTCTAGTGCTTGGTGGACGGGATAGGGGCAAGGGTTGGTTGACCTCCCTGTCTTCTTGACCCTTTGCCTCCCTCTCTTCTTCTTGAGCTATCCTTTCCAAGATGTCGCCGAAAACATCCCTCTCTTCCCTTCGGCGCACCTCACTGCTACCGTGCAGTGTACTGGCTTCATCGCGCACCGTTCCAGGAACAGGTTGCTCAGCCTCAGAGTTCTCCGTGCTTAACTGTTGGCTTCCGACATTGTAGTTTGCGGCAGAGAATTCCTTCATGTTCTTCATCCTGAGTCGGGAAATGTAGGACTTGACTCGGCTTTTGGGTTTTGGGGTAGGGATTGGGTTAATTTGGCTCAAAGGACGGATGTTTAGAATTTCCACACAGTCGTCGGAGTCATCGTCTACTGGTGGACGGGTAGGGGTTCTGGCGAATGGCCGGAAAAATGGGTAGATGGGTGGTCTCTAGGCAGTCGCCCGGATTCTAGACGCAGAGAAGTTAGGGATAAACGTTGGGTTGGGGTTTGGATTTCTTGGTCTGACCGGAGAAGCAAAAGGCCTCGCAGGTCTGGAAGAATAAAATGTAGGTGGAGAGAAGAATGGAAATCGAGGGTTGGGTGTAGATGATGAAGAAGGTCTTGGGGAACTGGTTCCGGCGAGGTTTTCTTGATTTTCTGGGTTGAGCTGGTTAGACATAAGATTGCAGCGAGAATACAGATCGCTGGAGGTTTAAGAGAGATGAAAGGTTTCGAAAATGGAAAAATGGAAAATCGAATCGCGTTTATAAAGGCTTAATTTAGCCGTCGGTAATTAATGCGGATACGCGATATCGAAATCCCACTGATCAAGGCAAATTTCCTTGAGCCGCACACCCATCACGTGTAATGGGCGGCTAATTGACGCACACAGAGCACTTGAGTGTTTTTCTAGGAAAGACGTGTAGTCTGAGAAGATCTCTGCGTTTCACCTAGTGCTCTTATCTAAACGCAGTAAACTAATGATAAACGCATACTGATGAACGTCTGGTTCTCAGGTTAGATTATGTGTTGTAAGTTAAGTATGATGCGTTTGACAAAATATGTACAGCTCTAACCTTTCCTCTAACCTTAATTCGATAAACACAGAAATCGTTTATCAATGAACGCATAATTTAAAAAAATAAGTTGGACGCATGCATGAATAATAGATTATGCGGTGAAATCAAATTGTTCCAAAACTTACTCCTGCTTTCATGCTTATCTCCTTTACAATTATAAACTGAACTTTAAAAAAATCAATACATGCTAAAAACAAAATACAAACAGAAACAAGAAAGCAAAATAACATAAAATTAAATACTATTAACAAATTCAAATAAAATAAAGCAAGGGTAAAAGAAAGCGTCCCTGGAAAAGTAGGCATTCGGCAACGCAGGGACCTTTCGACGCAAGCTCAATCATTACACTCGCGTAGGTCAATGGAAGTCTTGTTAATTTCGAACTCTCCAATGTGGTAGGGCTTTACCCTTTGTCCATTGACCTTGAAGGATGTGGTTTCATTTTCATTTGTCAGCATGACCGCACCATGCGGGAACACTTCCTTGATTATGAATGGACCCGACCATCGAGACTTCAGCTTACCTGGGAACAAACGCAACCTTGAATTAAATAACAGGACCTTCTGGCCAACGTATAGAATTTTCTTACTAATGTTCTTGTCGTGCCATTTCTTGGTCCTTTCTTTGTACAGCTTTGCGTTTTCATAAGCTGAGTGCCTCCACTCCAGGAGTTCATTTAGTTGAAGCTTTCTGGCTTCTCCGCTTGCCTCCTGGTCTAAATTGAGCTTCTTCATGGCCCAGATGGCCTTGTGTTCCAGCTCAAGTGGGAGATGGAATGCTTTACCAAACACCAACGCATAGGGTGACATGCCTATCGGTGTTTTGAATGTCGTTCTGTAGGCCCATAGAGCTTCATCTAATCTCTCTGTCCAATCTTTCCTTGATGTGCTCACGACCTTTTCCAGTATGGATTTGATCTCCCTGTTTGTTATTTCAGCTTGGCCGTTTGTCTGTGGGTGATAGGCAGTTGCTACCCTGTGCGAGACATTAAACTTAGTCAGTAAATTAGTGATTATGCGATTCATAAAATGCGTACCTTCATCACTAATTATCGCCCTTGGTGTCCCAAATCGAGAGAAGATTTGTTTCTTTAAGAACTTGGACACTACGTTTGCGTCATTCCTTGCACAGGCTGCTGCTTCTACCCACTTTGATACGTAGTCGACCGCTACTAAAATGTATTGATTGCCGCAAGAAGGAGGGAATGGTCCCATGAAGTCGATTCCCCATACGTCGAACAACTCAACTTCTAACATTGAATTCAGAGGCATCTCATTCCGGTTGGAAATGTTGCCTGTTCTCTGACAACGATCGCAAGCTACCGCATATGCCCTTGCGTCTTTGAATAATGTGGGCCAGAAATACCCACTTTGCAGCACCTTTACAGCTGTTCTCTGCCCTCCAAAGTGTCCTCCGTAAGGTGCTTCATGACAGCTTCTCAGAATGCTATGCGTTTCATATTCTGGAACGCATCGACGCAGTATGTGGTCAGGGCCAAGTCTGTATAGATATGGCTCATCCCAGCAGTACAACTTACTTTCATGTCGGAGCTTTTTCTTTTGTTGAGCGTTAAATTCTTCAGGCCATTGGTTGCAAACCAGATAGTTGACTATGTCTGCGTACCACGGTTCCTGACTCTCTGCGTTCATTACATGCTCGTCTGGGAATCATTCCTCTATATCACTCCAACTCTACTGGACCTCTTTATTTTCCAACCGACATAGGTGGTCCGCAACCTGATTCTCGGTTCCCTTTCTATCTTTAATCTCCAAATCGAATTCTTGCAACAGTAGGACCCAACGGATAAGTCTAGGCTTTGCGTCCTTTTTCGCCATCAAATACTTGATCGGAGAATGATCCCTATACATGGTCACCTTTGACCCTATCAAGTATGCTCTAAATTTGTCAACCGCAAAGACTATGGCTAACATTTCCTTCTCAGTAGTAGTGTAGTTCTCCTGAGACGAATTCAGCGTTTTACTAGCATAATATATGGGGTGCATTATTTTCTCTTTCCTCTGCCCCAATACTGCTCCCACCGCATGGTTACTTGCGTCCCACATTAATTCAAACGGGAGAGACCAGTCAGGTGCAACTAAAATAGGTGCTGAAATCAGAGCTTGCCTTAAAGACTCGAATGCGTTTAAGCATTTACCGTCGAAATTAAATTCCCTGTTGACTTTCAGCAACTCGCTCAGTGGTTTTGCTACTTGCGAAAATCCCTTTATGAATCTTCTATAGAAGCCCGCATGGCCTAGGAAACTTCGCAAAGTCTTAACATTTGTGGGGGCTGGAAGTTTTGCTATCGCATCTATCTTTGCTTGATCCACTTCCAATCCAACCTTTGAGATTTTATGCCCCAACACAATACCCTCAGTAACCATAAAATGGCATTTTTCCCAGTTGAGGACTAGATTTGTGTCTTCACATCGTTTTAGCACTCGTTCTAGATTGGTCAAGCATTCATCATATGATTTCCCAAATACTGAGAAGTCGTCCAGAAACACCTCTACTGACTATTCCAAATAGTCCGAGAATATTGCCATCATGCACCTTTGGAACGTCCCTGGTGCGTTACATAGCCCGAATGGCATGCATCTGAACGCGAAGGTGCCATATGGACATGTGAACGTCGTCTTCTCTTGATCTTCCGGAGTTATCATGATCTGGTTATAGTCGGAATATCCGTCAAGGAAGCAGAAAAATTCATTACCTGCCAGCCTATCTAGCATCTGGTCGATGAATGGCAGTGGAAAGTGGTCCTTCTTTGTTGCTACATTCAGCTTGCGGTAGTCCATACAGATGCGCCAGCCAGTGACCGTTCTTGTTGGTATTAGTTCATTCTTGCTATTCATGATCACTGTCATCCCCCCTTTCTTTGGTACACACTGAACTGGGCTCACCCAGCTGCTGTCGGAGATTGGATAAATGACCCCTGCGTCGAGCCATTTGATGATCTCTTTCTTCACAACCTCCTTCATTGCGGGGTTGAGCCTGCGCTTCCTCTCAACTGAACCATCCTTGCCCTCTTCCAACCGAATTTTGTGCATGCAGTATGAAGGGCTTATTCCTCTAATATCCGCTAAGGTCCATCCTATGGCTTTGATATGGTTTTTCAGGATATCCAGCAAAGCCTTTTCACATTCTGTCGTCAACGCGGAGGATATGATGACCAGTAGCGTGCTCTCTTCCCCTAAATATGCATACTTTAAATGCATTGGCAGTGTCTTATGCTCAAGGGTTGGTGGTTCTTCTAAGGACGGCTTTGTTTTCTCCGTGGTTCTGTTGCCCAAGTCTAACCGTTCGAAGCTTGCGTTGGAGATTATACTTATTTCCGCCTCTCTTCCTTCATCCAGTTCATCCAGCAGTGTTTCGTTTTCCGCACATGCGTCAATGATGCTTGCCTTTTCTTCAGTTATCTCTTCGATCATCTGGCAAGAATGAAAATCATCAGGATATTTCAACGCATTAAACACATTAAATTTTACCTGCTGGTCATCCACTCGAATAGTTAACTCCCCTTCCTATGGCACGTCCAGTAGCTAAGAAAGGCCTTCCCAGGATGATGGGCACCTCTCTGTCAGCTTCATAATCCAGAATTATGAAGTCGGCCGGGAAGATGAATTTATCCACCTTCACAAGAACATCCTCGATTTTCCCCTCTAGATGCTTAATTGAACGATCAGCGAGCTGAAGTGTGACTATAGTTGGCCGTGCTTCCCCTATACCCAACTTCTTGAATATAGACAATGGCATTAAATTTATACTGGCCCCTAAGTCGCATAGTGCCTGACCTACGTCCATTCCTCCTATAGAACAGGGCAATGTGAAACTCCCTGGATCTTTCATTTTAGCGGGGATATTGCTTTTAAACAATGCGCTGCATTCCCGCGTTAATGCGACTGTCTCAAACTCTCCGAGCCTCCTTTTCTTAGAGAGTATGTCTTTCAGAAATTTGACATAGCTCGGCATTTGTTCCAGGGCTTCCACCAACGGAATGTTGATGTGAAGTTGTTTGAGAACGTCTAGAAATTTTCTGAATTGACCCTCATCATTCTTCTTCTTTAGGCGTTGAGGAAAGGGTGGACGCATAAGGGGATTGATATTCTGAGATACCGACGCAGGGTTTGCCTGCGTTGCTTTTTCTCTCCCCTTTCCATTTTCTTGTTCTTTAGAGGTTGTGGTTGTGGATGAAGATTGCGGTTCATGGATAGATGTTGCGGGAGTTTGTAGTGGAGTGATTTGAGGCTGCAGATTTCCTTGCATCCTCTGCTCTTGCAGTTCAGTGGGAAGAACCTTCCCACTCCTCAATGTCACAACTTGACATTGTTCCTTACTATTACCTCGTGGGGCTTCGGTATTACTAGGCAATGCTCCTTGGGGTCTCGTATTGCGCTCACTTCCCATTTGTCCCACTTGAAGTTCTATATTTCTAATTGCAATGGCATGGCTCTTTATTTCTCCCATCTGATTTTGGAGCATCGCTTCCAGCGACTTACGCGTTTCTTCATTTTGAGTAATCGTTTGACGCATAAGTGCTTCAAGGGATGATGATGATGAATTTGCTGACTGATTTCGTGGTATTTGATGCCCTTGAACACCTTGGTTAAACACAGGATTATTGTTTCTCTGCGGCTGTTGTCCCGCCCCC
The DNA here is from genome assembly GCA_030954485.1 of Citrullus mucosospermus. Lineage (NCBI taxonomy): Eukaryota > Viridiplantae > Streptophyta > Magnoliopsida > Cucurbitales > Cucurbitaceae > Citrullus > Citrullus mucosospermus. Next base: position 14,837,132 of record CM062064.1, read on the forward strand.
TGCGTCTGTGATTGGTTTCCTCCCCATCCAGAGTTAGGATGGTTCCTCCAACCCGGATTATAAGTCTTAGAATACGGGTTGTTCTGAACATAGCAGACAGACTGTGGGTTGTAAGGACACATATCATACAAGTGACCCTCACCGCATTGCACACAGCTTACAGACGTTGTTGCATTTACCGTGTTCATTGCATCCATTGATGCAACCATTCCTCCTTGGTTGTTCAACGCAATGGTTTGCCGCAAGGATGTCATGTTGGCGATCTGAGCTGAAAGGTTACTAGTCGCATCCGTTTCAATCATTCCAGCTTGCGATCGTCTTTTATCCATATACCTGGATCCATATCCATCATCCACCCATTCATCAGTATTCCTCGAAATTCTGTCGATGATCTCTTTGGCTTGCGTGTAAGTCTTGTCCATCAAACCTCCTGCTGCAGAGGCGTCAGCCACTGATTGTGATGTTTTGTTCAGTCCTCCATAGAAAATCTCCATCTGTACACAATCAGAGATACCGTTATGGGGACAATTTCTTACCAGCCTTTTAAACTAGGCCCATGCTTCACTAAGCGTCTCCGAGTCCTTTTGCTCGAAGGTGACAATGTCTCGTCGCCTCTTTGCACTTACCGTCGGAGGAAAATATTTCTGCATAAACTTTTCAACCATTTTACCCCACGTTGTAATCTCACCAGGTTCAAATGAGTACGCCCACTGTCTTGCCTCATCTCTGAGAGAAAATGGGAATAGCGTCAGTCTGATGCTATCTTGCGATACTCCAGCCATCGAAAATGCACTACAGATTTCAAAAAAACTCTTCAGGTGTGCATGTGGATCTTCACCAGTTGCACCCCCAAACTGCCCTGCAGCTTGCAGCATCTACAACATCACTGGTTTCATTTCGAACCTTCCATTACCCTCGAAGGTTGGTTGTAAAATTCCCGGTGCAAAATTATATAAATTTGGCGACGCATATTCCCTCATCGGGCGATTTCTATCATGCGCCAAGAGAATCGGGTTTGTATCATAATTTGCGTGCTCTTGCGCATTTGCGTTCCGCCTGACCTCAGCTTGAGGAGCTTGAGGTTGATTGTTTTGAGCATCCATGTTCTCTTCAGTAGACTGATTGCTCCTTCTTTGCTTATTCTGTCTTATCCTTCTTCTGAAGGTCCTCTTAATCTTAGGGTCAATATCAAATGTCGGGTTATCCCCTTCACTCATATATTGTTAGAAGCCTCTGACAGAAGAGAAGCTTGCTATACTCCGTCGATTGAAGAATTCTACAACACAATAATCCAAGAAAATAATTAAATCAATGAATAATCCCCGGCAACGCCGCCAAAAACTTGTTGTGAAAATATTGTATTGTAAATTAGCCTAACGCAGTGTTAAAGTATGTGGCTATGCGTTCAACATGTCAAGTTTTGATCATGCAATGCGTTCTATTATTATGCGTTGGTCTTGTCAAGTTTTCCTATTCTTTTACCCAAGTATAAGTAAAGTAATAGGTATTCTCGGTGAGTCCGAGGTCGAACACAGGGATTATATTGATTTGGTTTTAATTGGATTGCATGCGTTACAGAGGTAACCAACAATTGTTTGAAATCGTGTTTTTAATCTAAAGAAAGCAGATGTTTGTACACTAGACTAACAGTTGTGGAATATGGAAAGCATGCGACACACCAAGTTAAGCTAAGATGTGTGTGAATGGATAAAGAAAAGGGTTCAGGTTGATTAACATCTAACGTCGGAAACGCACAGTAGTATTCTATTCATACTTGCGACTCTTCTCCCGGTTGTCAGCCGCTATGCGTTATATGTCTATAACGCATAGGAGAGTGTTAAGAACCAAGATTGTCCCCGTAGACAGGTAACACTACTTGGCTCTTGTCAATTGAGTTCCACAATCACTTACCCTCTCAAGCAGTCTGATTATTACTGCTTATATCGATTTGTCAGATGGATATAAGCATCGGATTAAGCTCACAATTGACAAGACAAAGTAGTTACACTGCGGTCCCTAGTTAGATGCTAACGCAACCCTAGACCCTTGAGTGATTAGTTACTCATGGCTTGAAAGTATAAAGTGGACAGATGAGAAAAGTGAATAGACATGGAAGATAATTGTATTGATGAAAATGAGATACAAATTTTGATAAGTTCAATTCTTTGATACAAATCTAAAATTCAAGCAAGAACAGTAAGAAAGAAAGCAGGGAAAGGCGTCAATGTCTTGAGTCGCCCGGATGGAAGCGTGATGATTTGCTGTGAAGTGGTGCGGCGGATGGAAGACTCTTCTCTCTCGAGCTATTTGTCTCCGGTTGAAGTCTGAGAGAACTCTGCTGTCACTTATGGAGTTCTTCCGAGAATCAACAACCTTTCTCTTCTCGCAGAGCTGCCCTTTTTTAGATGATGAAATCGCAGTTAATGGCAGATCTGCTTGATTGGTGGCGAGATTGACACTGCGTCCATCTCGCCTGATTGCATGATTCTCGGGCCAATTAAGATCCACCACTTAAGCCGCAAATCATGTCTACCAATCATCCGTCAATCTCTCAAGATTCCGATCTGATTCGCAGCGCCTTGCCGTAACGGTTGTCTATGCGTCCATGCATAGTTTGGTTGATGTCAACGCAACATAGGTTGCTAATGCGTAGTTATGCGTTGGGCTATCGTTAACGCATCGTCTGCATTCCTGCGTGAAAACATGCGTTTTAGGCTTAACAAGTGGTAAAATCAATATCTTCATCAAAATTCAAAAGTATAACGCAAAGGAAGATTTATTAATGGAATTTATCATCAACTACTGCATGCTTCTCTTATTTAAACTCTATTTATCTATGAAAAAGGCCATAATAACTTGTATTTCTACAAGTTATCATGTTCTACGCAGAGCCTCATATGTCTAGCCATTCAAATCCACAAAACCAAGAACACCGACGTTTCCCCAAGATCTTCTCACAACACCCAGCATTCAACTCCACCTTCATCTTCATCTACACCAGCCCCCGAGGTATTTCTTAACGCTCGATCTCCATTTTTCTCTCCACCAACATTTCATCCTACCAGACCTGTGAGGCCTTTCGCTTCTCCGATCCGACCAAGACCTCCAAATCCCAGCCCACCTTTTATCCCAACCTTTTCGGCGTCAAGAATCAGGGCTACTACCCAAAGACCGCCTATAAATCCATTTTTCCGACCCTTTTTCCGACCATTAGCAAGACCCACAACCCGTCCACCAGTAGTCGACGTTGACTCCGATGACTGTGTGAAAGTTCTAAATATCCGCCCCTTGAACCAAATCAACCCAGTACCTACTCTGAAACCCAAAAGTCGGGTCAAATCTTGCATCTCTAGACTCAGGAGGAAAGGGAGGCAAAGGGTAGGGAGGATGACGGGGAGGTCAACCAGCCCTTGCCCCTATCGCGTCCACCCAGCACGAGAGGGACGAAAGAGATAGGAAGAGAAGAAGTTGAAGAAGTGGCTGTCACAGTAGGGGAAGTGAATTCTGCACGTTCCCCAGACAAGTGGATAGCCGAAATCCTGAGCGGACTGCGTGACCCAATGGACGCAACCGTCTCAGACGCAAGAAGGGAATCACCCTCGCCGATAAAAGAGATCTAGAGTTAGTTGAAAGAGACTCGGGAGGGTGAAAAAAGTGGGGGAGATAAGGAAGGAGAAGCCGCCTACAGCAAGGAGGTCGTAGGCGAGCCACATGAAACGCAAGGGTCTGTCCCTGCGTCTATCAGTCCTAAGGAGATGACCCTGGACTCCAATGAAAGACCGATCAGAAAAGTTGTGATGGCCACAGAGGCCAAGAGAAGAAGAGAAGAGGAAGAGGAAGAGGAAGTGGTACCCCTGTTGAGGAAGAAACGAAGGGTATCACAAGAATTTGCCGAGGATGAAGAGCCTAAAACCACAGACCAAGGAGACGGTCCTGAGTCCCCAATTGCGGCAACATCCTTTGATAGGCTGGCAGAGAAGATGAAGAAGAAGAGGGCCAAGTTGAGGAAAGAGCTCAGGGCCCTAAGAAAAGGAACTGAGAAAATTGCCACGAACGCATTGTCTGGCAAGAAGGCGCGCAAGGAAGTGCGGCCTCAAGAAGAAGGGGAGACGCAAGGCCTTCCTGATCCTCACATAGAAGAAGCTGCATTGGCATTTGAAGAGGAAATAAGGGAAGAAGAAAGAATAGAAAAAGCAGCCGAGGAGCTTGAGAAAGAGCTACAAATTGAAGAGGATGAGGAGCTGGCTGCTAGAATAAAAGCCCAAGAAGAGGGGGAAGAGAAGAAGAAAAAGAAGAAGAGAAGTAGGCATCATTCGCCTACAAGAAGGGAGCGCATTGAGGAGGATGCGAGAGAGGAACAAGGTGTTAGCACCTTGAAGAAGAAGAAGAAGAAAGAAAAAGAGGTGTCAGTCACCAAACTCCCAAGCACGCATATGGAGAAACGCAAAGGGAAGGAGAAGGTGACTGAGGCACCAGTTGAAGTGGCCGAGAGCAAGAAGAGAACTGTGGATGAAATTCCCGCTAAGGCCAAAGGAAAAGCAAAGGTAGCTGATGCGTCGCCACAAAAGAAGGAAGGAAAAGGAAGACACAGGGCGTTTCCTGATTTGATGATTGAGGTGGGATTTTTCCCTGAAGAAGCCCCATTGCCGCCATTCATCACCGAAATTATTGACCACCACGGCTGGAGAAACTTCTGTTCCAGCATCTCCTGGGTCCAACCTGACGTAGTCCGCAGTTTTTTTAATGGACGCATAGATGAAGAGGAAGACGTGGTGGTGGTGGATGAAACTGAAGTCCCGTTCAACGCAAGGGAAATAAATGCAATATATCAGTTGAGGGACAACTCGGATGCAGAAGGAAACAAGATTATAGAATCAACTCCACCAGAGTTAATGGAGGACGCAATCCGAGTATTGGCGAAGCCCGGGGCTAAGTGGGATGTTTCACCCACAGGTATCAAAACGCTATCCGCTAGCAGCCTAAGACCAGAGGCAAACCTGTGGGTATACTTGGTGAAGAAGTGACTGATCCCTACAACGCATGACAAAACAGTATCAAGGGATCGAGTGATGGCAGCTTATTGCATTATGCGTCGCATCACCCTTGATGTTGGACGCATAATCATGGCGCAGATAAGAGGGGTGTTCAACAAGCCAAGGGGCCAACTCTTTTTCCCCACTCTTATCATGAATTTGTACGCCAATGCTTCCATCGGAGGGCCAACGGAAGTGTTAGACGCAGAGAAGATGATTGAAGTCAGTGGCGTAATCGCCCAAAAGTCAGTGGCGTTAGCACGACGGCAGACGGAGCTGTTTCAATTCACACTGAATTACGTTCATCAACTGCTCTCGATTCGACCGGAAATCCCGCCCCCTAACATTCCGAAACGCCTCCAACAGCCACTTGTCTTCCCAGTACCGCAGCGCCCTGCGCCTGAGCAGCAATGCAGACCTGATGAAGACAAGTTTGATAGTTAAAATTTAGGGGTGTAGTAAAGAGTTGTAGTTTTTCTTGCGAGTATCTTCATATTCAATTGTATGCGTTGGGAACATTCAATTAATAAAATGAAAAATTTCTTCACCACATGGAATTTCTAACTTCCTCTTTGCGTTGTCTCTTGTTGTAAATTTATTCTAAGTACATTTAATTAGTCTTAACTTTTATCTTTGCGTTGAAAAGTTGGTCACTGTGATGATAATCATGCTTACACTTTTTGTACACTCTTTAAGTTAGATTACTTTCAATGCGTCTGCATACTATTCCTTAGAAACGCAAACCTACTTTGAATGTATGCAAGCAGCCAATTCAAACCTCTTTTACAAAATTGTGCAACTTAATCTTTGTTTACAATTTAAGCAATGAGGACCTTGCTACTCTCAAGTTTGGGGTGGTAAAGGTTTGAACTGTCTAAGATAAAAATATGAGGAACTTATTTCAATCATGTCTAAACGCAAAACTCCACTGGCAAGACTAATATATTTATCTTGTTAAGAGTTTAGCTGAAAACGACACCTGCTCGTAGTTGGCCGCCTCCATGCACCCCATAGTTGGTGTGTCAAAACGAAGGTGGGTAATCGTAATCAGCGAAACATAGATAAATAACAAACTCCAATGTCTAGTGAGGAAACCGAGCTTAGATAAGAGTTTAGTCGAGAAAGGCACTTGCTCGTAGTTGGCTGCCTCCATGCACCCCATCGTTGGTATGTCAAAACGAAGGTAGGTAACCCTACTCGACGCATGCTTAACAACCAAATAATAAAACCAATGAAAGAAAAAGGAACTTTATATATTCATCTTTTCAGACTCAGTGTTAAAAGAAGAAACAAAAATTTTGTGAATAATGAGTTTAAGAATTTTGAAAAGAAAGCTTGCCGCATACAAATTAGACCCGTCCTAAAAAAAAGAATATAGAGGTAGAGAAATAATATAACAACGGGTAGCTGATTGAGTATAGCATTCTAAGAGACTAGGCAATGCGTTGAGAAAATGTTTAGGATAATTGAAGTTTCTTAGATAGAAGTTATGCTTGAGGACAAGCATTCATCTAAGTTTGGGGGTGTGATAACTTGTAGAAATACAAGTTATGATAGCCTTTTTCTTAGATAAATAGAGATTAAAGAGAGAAGCATGCGGTGAGTTATGTTAATTTTTATTAAGAAATCTTCCTTTACGTTATACTAATGTATTTTTATGAAGATAAATGATTTTACCACTTTTTGAGCCTAAAACGCATATTTTGACACAGGAATGCAAGCGATGTGTTGATGACTCCTTAACGCAGGAACCAGACGATGCGTTAACAACTCAACGCATAACTACGCGTTAGCAACTTACGCCGTGTTGACATCGGCCAAACTATTCATGGACGCATAGACGACCATTAATGCAAGGCGCTGAGTATCAAATTAGAATCTTGAGAGATTGACGGATGATTGACGAACATGATTTGTGGCTAAAGTGGTGGATCTTAATTGACCCGAGAATCACGCAATCAGGCGACATGGATGCATAGTATCAATCTCACCGCCAATCAAGCAGATTTGCCATTAATTGCGAACGCATCATCTATCAAAGGGCAGTTCTGCGAGATGAGAAAAGGTTGTTGATTCTCGGAAGAACTCCATAAGTGACAGCAGAGTTCTCTCAGACTTCAGTCGGAGACGAATAGCTCGAGAGAGAAGAGTCTTCCCTCCGCCGGACCACTTCACAGCAGAACCTCACACTTCCATCCGGGTGACTCAAGACATTGACGCCTTCCCTGCTTTCTTTCTTATTATTCTATCTTAATTTTAGATTTGTATCAAGACATTGAACTTATCGAAACCAATTTAGCTTCCATAAACATTCATCTCCTGAATTAAACCCCACCAAAGCAAATTGAGTGAAATTAATTAGCTCTGATACCAATTGAAGGATAAAAGAGCATGCAGCAGAAGTTAATTTGATCAATTTTCACTCTAAGATGCTCCATTTAGAGGATTAAACATGCAATTAAGAAGAAAAACCAAAGTTTCAAGAACACTTACCCTTGAAGCTCCAAATTCTCCTTCAATTCTTGATGAATTTCAGCACCACTTGGTTGTAGACCACCACAAGAGTCTTCTCTACTATTCTCTAGGCTTAGATTGGATGGTGGGATCCAAATTTGTGATGAATTTGAGAAAGAATGAAGGTTGGGAAGAAGATGAACAATTGATAGAATTTTGCAAAATTAACCCTTAATTTCACAAAATTCTTAACCATTTTTATGTCAAAATCATCTCTATCTATTAAAGAATAACATGCAATCCAATTGCATCAAAATTTGACAACACAAAATGGTTAATTTGTTGGTTAATTGTGAAGAAGACAACCAAGCTTCTAGCTTAGTTAGTAGGAAAATCTAATCTTCAAAAATCTATTTTAAAATCAATTTTCAATGAATTTCTAAAATTGAATTAAAATTGATTTTTAATTTCAAAAAGATAATTAAATAATTAAATAAAAATAATTTAGTATTTAATTAATTAAATATTATTATTTTAATATTAAATAATAAAATAATATTATTTTTCCCACTTGTCCCGATTTTTCTAAAAAAAACCGATATGAATCCCTATTCATATGATTAATATTTAAATTATATTTAAATATTATAATTAACTCTATTTGTACGTTTAATTTGTAATTAAACGCCGATATATCGTATATATCTAACTTTCATTCCTTAAGCCAAGATTTGAACGATTCAAACTTATTCACCACATTATCTAAGATTTTAGTCCATTTATGAGCTAGTAGAGGGATCTAATGGACCTACAGATCATGAGCTCCAATAATCCGAGATTAGCCGGCCAAACTCTTTAACCTAGTTAACCAACATTCGTTAACTAACGGGACACTCCACTAAAGCCCGTAGTTGCACTCTCCTCACTGTAGATATATTTGTGTCCATTTGATATAACCATCATCGATAAGTCAATCCTTCACAAGTTGTTCATAACTTCAGTTAGGTCAAATACCGATTTACCTCTGAGTTACATCTTTTTTCCTTAAGTACCATTGTCCCTCTAATGAACAATTAATTTAGGATCTAATCACTAAATCCATTCCCTCTCGGGTCAGTGAGAGGATGGGGCCCCTTGTTCAAGTCCTTGGAACAAAACTTAAGACAACCTCTCTTCTATCCCTAAGTTGGGTAGGAGTGAATTCCGTTTTGCAAATTCTATGTTCCCAACTATCTACCCAGTCTTATCCCTGAAATAGGAGGAATGTTGAGCAGCGCTATTGAGCTTACTCTTACCTATGTAGATCAAGGGATAATTCTGAATAAATAGGAGTTCATAGATAGCTCAAGATTCAGATCAAGTTATCTAGGTCATCGATAAGTGAAATTAATCAGTGTTAATCGTAAACGGTGTTAATACGTAACAGTAATTATTTCAGGGTCAGTCTTACACAATCTCATTATGTAGAATACCCCCGCTCACATGTCTCTACATGATCAAATCAGAATCACTTCATTTATGACACTTTACAATATTTGTAACAATCATGAAGCGGGTCGTATTCAATAGTGTCTCCAGGAAGAGGTACCCAACCTAATCCATGTACTATAGACTATTGAGGCTACTTACTCGAACTTGATCCTGTTTATGTCTCCACATAATGTCCAACTACTCATGATAGTAGCCAAGGGTTCGTAGTTTAATTGGATTTAGAGTTGATAAATAATTAATTCACTTGAATAACTTCATATGTACTAAAAATCATCTATTTACAAAAACTACGAGTTTTAGGACATAAAACCCAACAGTAATAATCAAACTGCTCGAGAGGGTAAGTGATTGTGGAACTCAATTGACAAGGGCCAAGTAGTGTTACCTGTCTATGGGGATAACCTTGGTTCTTAACACTCTCCTATGCGTTATATGTCTATATAACGCATAGCGGCTGACAACCGGGAGAAGAGTCGCAAGTATGAATAGAATACTACTATGCGCTTTCGACGTTAGATGTTAATCAACCCGAATCCTTTCTTTATCCATTCATTCACATCTTTAGTTGAATTTGTTGTGTCGCATGCTTTCCATCTTTCACACTTTTAGTCTAGTGTATAAACAACTGCTTTCTTTAGATTAAAAACAACTCTCAACTCTCAACTATTTCTTGGTTACTACTGCAACGCATGAAATCCAACTAAATACTGAATCAATATAATCCCTGTGTTCGACCTCGGACTCACTGAGAAAACCTACTCCTTTGCTTATACTTGGGTAAAGGATAGGAAAACTTGACAAGATTACCAACGCATAATAGGAAGACGCATAGCATGTTCAAAACATGATATGTTGAACGCATAATCACATCATTTAGCACCTTGCATTAGGACAATTTACACATACAATTACATCGCAACAATACCAAATGACCCAAAGCTGCTCCTGGACGAGTAATGTAGCGTCTCGTAATATTATTACACCAAAGGATGTAATTTTGAGTTGCATCCCTATCGAATTGCCCAACTGAAACGCCGACTGCAATAAACCTTCTACGATAGTATCATCGTACTACCAAATGTGCAACTTTTTCAGACCAATCTGTAGTTCTCAGGTCAATGTCATGTAGTCGGGGTTCCGTATTGCACTCCACTGGGACATTCTGTTTGAAACCAAACTGTCGGATTACCCTGTCAGGAAGATGTCATTCACCAATGTGAAAACATATGAGTGGGCTCATCGTCCGCAATATGTCTTGACCGCTCGTACAAAAATTGGACAAAGTGTCCATAACAACTTTGTAAGGCTCCCAAATAATCTGAAACATAACATATTATATTAAAAATATTAAATACAAGTATATAAAAAAATATGTATAAAAAATTCATGGGTTTAGTATTCACATACCTGGTCAGGTTGAAGCAAATCAAGCATATATCTATACTGACTCACTACATGTATAGCTTGTAAGCACCTAATTGGTAAGTACGTTCAAAAGCTTTAAGTGAATTAATATTAATAATCTTATTTTGTAAAAAAAAAAAAGAAAAAAAAAAGAGAAAAGGCAACCAAAAGGGGAAGAAGACAAAGAGAAGAAAAAGGGAAAAGAAAAAGAAAACAAAAACAAAAACAAAAAAAAAAAAAGATAAGGATGGAAAAGTCGGTGGTGATTTCATTTGAAGGGAAAACGTTGCCGACTTATTTCTACTCATTTCCAAACTTATTTCCATGCTATCTTTCAGCTGCACGTCGTGGAGAGGTTGAAGAAGAATCCTAGGACAATTTCGTGCAAGGTTTTGGACGATTTCATGGTAAAACTGAAGCTGAAACAGAAGCTTCATCTGTATCGCACAGCTCGAACCAGGTCGGTGTTTGGTGAATATCGAGCTGAAGAGATTGAATTTTGGGCTGAAATTTTAAGGTTAGTAAGTTAACGTAATTTTGAAAAACATTTATGAGGATGCCTGAGTTGAAACGGAATAAAAACATGTGAACTTTTAGCTGGAAGTTACTGATACGAATTTTCTGTGCAATCTAGAGTAGCGCGGAGAAAACTTGCAATATCTGAAGAACCAGGACGAGTTAGGCCACGAAATTTTGAGGTAAGCTAGAAAACATGTTTCTCTACAAGTTTGTAGAAGGAAAAAAGTTCTAAATCTGGCTGGAAATATGACTTTGAATTGACAAAAGTGAGAACAAACAGGAAAGGAGAAAACTCTGCTGTCGGATGTCATTTGGAAGCAGGTAACGCTGAGGAATTGGCGTGAGTAGCGACACTAGTCTCGCTGGTCGAGCAAAGACGGTTTTTCTCTCACAAATCTCGCTGGCTCTCGCTCAGTAACGATCCTCAGGTAGTGTCGCTGGTTTCGCTTGTGCCAGTGTCGCTAGTGCCGTGACCTGTTGTGTAATTTCGTTAGTAAACTCGCTAGTAAGGTCAAATCTCGTTGGTAATCTCGCTAATGACATAGAATCTCGCTTATTATGTGTACTTTAGGAAAGGAAGGGAGTCTCGGTGGTGAATCATGATTAGAGTTTAAGTATGCACATTTAATGATCATGTAAAGGAAGTTAAGGAAAACGTAACGTGAGGAATGTGTATTTACAGGCCAAGAAGAGCTCGGAAAGGCATATGATCCGCTCAGGCCTAAGGACAAGTTGTGAGTGACACTTTTCTTTCTTTGAAACGAAATTTATTGAAAATGTTTAGTTTGGTTTTTCTTATGAGATATGGCTTTGAGATGAACTGTTTTCTTGAAAAGCATGATGTTTGATGATATTGTTCACAAGGCATGTTTTATCCGTTTCTATAAGATGTTGAATGGCATGTTTTGAAATGTTGTTTATCGTAATATATTTGATTTTCATGAAAGATTTTCATGTGATCTATTCACGTATAATGCTGGTTTCTAAAATGTTTTAGAGGAGGCTCAATGCTGAAGGACATGAGAAGGCATGTGAGTTTCCCCGGGACCCAATACTGAAGGACTCGTAGAAGGTACTTGGGCAACCCGCCATATTCCTATGTGCACATAGAGGTTGTGACGTTGGGTGTGTTGAGTCTTGCTCCACCCCAACTAAGGATTGTTATCGACGTTTAGTGCGTTGAGTTTTACTCCGCCTCAACTAAGGATGTTTCGACGTCGGGTGCGTTGAGTCTTGCTCCGCCCTGACTAAGGGAAAGTTATGAGAACGAATTGTTTTTAGTATACGATCATTTTGGTATGAACATATGTGATTTGTTTACATTGTTGAAATTATGATTTTACAGAAGTGATTATTAGAATCACGTTTACGTTATGGCGTTATTATGTTTTTTTAACATGCCTGTTTTTTTTTTTTTTAACAAATGATAGTTTTACAAAATTAGTCACTCACGGGGCTTTTAGCTCACGTTTTCGATGTTTTCTTTTCTTCCCAGGTAGCAAGGACGTTCCCGGTGCTTAGCCTACTTCAGCTCACCCTGCCTAAGTCTCGAGTTCTCAAAATTTAGTCACGTTTGAGAATTGTACGTTGTATATAACCTTATGTAGGTGGCATGTAGATCAAGTTGTGTAAAGAGTGGGGATCGTAATGTAGTTTTGTATAAATGTATGGTGGATCCATGGAAGTTTAATTATGTGATATGATAAAAGTGTACTTTGTACAGGAAGGATTGTTATATTATGATTAGGTGTAATAGGGCTGAGTTCTATGAATGTTTATGTATGAAATGTGTGCACAGGAAATTATGTAAGATGGGACAATATGCGTCACAAGAGGGGTGATGTTTGTTGTCTTCACGTTCCCTTTAGGATAGGTAGGTAATCCGGGAGGGGGTGTGACATAGCTGACCGAGTTACACAAAATTGGTCTCTCCACCTACATTATTAAATTAATATTTTAGGTTTAAAATTAACTATAGTAGTCACAAAATGACATACCGAGAACCGTAGGCTCGTTCTGCTAATTGATGATCGTTAACATGTCGGAGTTGTGGAGCCATTGTTGGAAATCGTTCCCAAGCCCATATTTGTAGCAATATCAAAGGCCCAGTGATTTCACGAACATCAGGTTTAGTTGCTTTACATAGCTGTCTATACAGCCATGCCAAACACGCTCCATCCCAAGAATACTGTCCCGTCTCATGGAGATTGGCTAACAGTGGAAGGAACATTAGGTGCACGAAGTGATTTGATTTATCAGAAAATAGACTTTCGTCCATCATCTGCAGTATGTATGCACTTGCGTATCTCGTGACAGATTCCTCGTCTGCATCATCATCAAGTCTAGGAAATTGTGTCCTTAGCCATGTTAGACTCAACCTTGGTCCCCTAATTTTATTTGCAGGTGGGGTCACACCGAGTAAAATCTGACAAATATGTAACCAATCGTCATGCATTATGTCACACCCCCTCCCGGATTATCCTCCATAACCCGGAAGAAGATGTGAAGTTAGTAACCTTGACTCCTCTGTAAGGTTCACTGACCAACCATTCCTTTTACCAAAGACGGCCCAGACGAGGTTCGACGTAGGCATAGCATCCCGAACTCGCTTGCTACCTGGAAAATTAGAAAAACATGGGAAAACGTGAGCTAAGCCCCGTGAGTGACAAGTTTTGTAAACTATCTTTTATTCGAAAAGAGGCTTGTTACAGTAAAACGCATTAAAAGAAGGATTCAACAGGAACAGATTTTCCACAATTCTTTGTCATTCACGTAAATCCGTTCTAAATCCATAGAATCGTTTTCCAGAAAATTTAAATCAAAAACCGTTTGGTTTTTCAATCTTTTCCCTTAGTTGAGGCGGAGCAAAGCTCAACGCTCTCAACGTCGAAAACATCCTTAGTTGGGGTGGAGCAAGGCTCAACACACCCAACGTCGAAATCATCCCTAGCTTCAAGCAGAGCAAGCTCGATGCACTAGCCAGCTTAACCTTTATGTGCACGTAGGAATATGACGGGTTGCCCATGTACCTTCTCATGTTCTTGAGTACTGGGTCCCGGGGAAACTCACGAGCCTTCTCAAAGAGATAAGCACTGAGCCTCCTCTTAAACATTTTATCATCAGTTTGAGTAAATCATTCACATAAAACCTTCATAGAAAACAGGAAGTTTCTTGATAAACCGTTTCTTAGAACATGCCTTTCCATATAATAAACAATCCGATAAAACATGCTTTTTAAACATTAAGATCAAACATCATGCGTTTCATGAGATCAACTATCACAAAACCATATCACATAAAAATATTTTCAACAAAGTTCAGTTTTGAAAGAAGAAGAGTCACTCACAATTTCCTAAGATATTTCCTCTTTTCCTTCCTCCAATCCTTGTCTTCCCGAGCTCCTTGAACGCAAGGGTTTGGTGTTCTACCCCGCAAACTATTTTTTTTTTTTTTTGGTAACTGGTTGGATGCAACCCTGCCCTTAAACGCAAGGTGCAAACTCACTCTTTTTACTCTTTCGGATGCGTCGACCTTCCTTGAACGCAAGGTCTAATTTGAACGCATCGGGGCGTTCACCCTTTATGTTGAATTCGTGTAAAACGCAAGGCTTACCCTTCTCGACGCAAGCCAACTTATTAACACCAGATGACTTAGGTGTCAAGGTTGTCTTCCTCTTTGGCCGCAGGCTTCCTCTTACAGACGCAAGGTTTTCTTCTTTCAGTTCTCCTTCTTTCTTTCTCTCAAGAATTATTATCACCGAATCATCAGTCATTACTTTTCCCCTCAAGGTCCTATTTATAGAGAACTTATCATTCTACTTCTTTTCTTTTGCTGCCACTTGTTTGCCACATGTCATGTTGCATGCTTAATCAACTATGCATTAGTCCAAGTGTCACTTTGCATGAGATGATTATTATGCTTTCTAACACCTCCTACTTAATGAGGTGTCCCAATCATGTGTAACCACCTGGCATATAGGCTTACCTTATGCGTCCGTTATGTTCCAATATACAACTACCCAATCATTCCTGTGTTCCTATGCGTTTATAGACCTTTATTTCCATTTCTCTACCACATTCAATTAGGTATACAAATCTTAAACGCATGCTACTATGTGTTTCAGCTTACCATAAAATATCATACATCAATCTTAATCGCATACCATCTGCGTTCAACTTTCTTTTCTTATATTCATTCATAGCTACAAATCCCTCTTTTGTACAATTACACCCTTCTGGCCATGTGGTTTACTCTTGACTACCACATTCAACTCAAGTTCTTTCTTTATGCATTTATCCTGTTGCATTCATCTTTACATCATTTCGCGTTCATGACCTTCCTTTAAGTCCCTTGATTTTACCCTCTATGCGTTCTCGAATTATATACCAAGGTTATTCCTTTAACCATTTCCTGTTTTAACTTTTCCTATGTGTTTACCCGAGATCTTGATAACATTTTTCATTTATTATAACGTTAAGCTCTTCCGCGTATAACTTATTAACCAATGGTAGTCACCATCGACTCATAAACCCCTCGTCGCATAGCTAATAGCTATCCTTAACACAGAACTCCTCAATGCATAGCTAATGGTTCCTTACCTCGTAACTTCCTCATCGCATAGTAAGACCTTACTAATCACTGAAGTCCTACTAGCATATAATAATCCTTTAATGTTTAACATCTCAATTATTAACTATTTAGAATTTCAGTTTCCTCAACGCGTCGCTTTGCCATCGCATAGCAATTCTTCAACGCATAGAAATTTCCCAATGTTATAACCTTCAACGCTTAACGGCCTCTTCCGTACATGCTATACCATATTCAGGGACTTCTTGATTAGCCCAATGAACCTTCATCGCACATAACTAACTCTCAATGCCTAGCCGTTGCTCATTGCATAGTTTTTCAATTCATCGCTAACCTTCAGCGCATAGTTACAGCTTATCGCACAGTTTACCAACGCATAGTCATGATCAGTACTTAATAGTTCGTTCCTTTTTCTTCCGTACTATTGCTTCATAACGCCTAATGCATTACTTTCCTTCACTTCACTTTCCGACGCGTTGCCAACCTTTCCAACGCAAAGTAATTTTCCCATGCGATGGTTCTACTCCATTTTACATCATCGACGCATGGTACTTCACCTCATTTAACTTGCCATTATTAACATTTAATCTCGTAACTTGGTAACTCAATATTAACTATTACATGCGTTATACTTATCCATCCATGCGTCAGCCTGATTTCCAGAATTATGTCTACCCTCTTCTTAATACCATTCATTTCAACGTACAGAATTTATTGGTCATAATTTACTAATTACACAATCTTAACTTCTCGTTTACACGTTCCGTTAATCCACACTCTTTATCCTTTTATACTTACGAATTATATAAATACTTAGGTTTTCAGGGACAGGGTGTTACACATTACCCCGGTAACAGGCTTGCCATCGATAGGTAACCCAAATAATATTTCTATGTCCTGGAGCGTGATAGTGACTTCTCTAGTAAGCACATGAAATGTATGGGTCTCTGGCCTCCATCTCTCAATAAGTGTAGTGATGAGGTGCCAGTCTAACTAAATGAATCCTAGTCTGGCAACCCCATAAAAGCCTGATACACGCAGAAGTGGTAGTATACGACGATGAAGTGGGATGGTACGATAAACAACCACCTCACGCCATCTACAGCACATCTCGCCTGTAGTCCGATCTTGCCATACATTTGTTGATCGATGAACATATTGATCATATAAAAGATCGGAATCAATCGGTCCTGGGTTTAAAGCCATGATCTAGAGGAAAAAAAAATTTATATTTATCGAGTAAAACATACAAATAAATTAGAACTTAAAAGCGAGAAAGAGTGAGATTGTCACACCCCCTCCCAATACCCTTCTCCTCTAGGAGTGAGTGCGAACCTGCATACCCTGCTACCTCTATACTATAACATAAATCATCTCCAGATCATTAAGACTTAACTATATGTCAGCTTAACCTCATAAGATAAACATCACTACTCAAATTTCATGCATAAAAGTAACAACTTATAAACAAGTGTTCTTTACATATACTACAAATCAGGCCTCACTACACCCCCAAGGAACATGTATGACAACAAAACATGAACATAAACTGTGTATTTACAACTATCCCAGAGGACTGCTCCAAGGTAGGCCCAGACGAGAATCTTCTGTAGGCTAGGCGTCCCGGACACGCTTGCTACCTGAAACAACAGACAAACAAACAAACAAATTGTGTGAGCCTAAAGCCCAGGGAATGACTGAATTTATTCAAATACTATTAAACTTCTTGAGTTAATATAGACCATAGTAACTACCACATGTTATATAAACAGGAATTTCTAAGTCACCCATGTTATAGAACACTAGCAGTACCATTTTGCGTACAATAGCAATACAATTATCCTTCCCTAGCTGTGGCGGAGCGAAGCTCAACGCACTCAACCTCGTGTACAAACTTTCATTTTTCACATTTTCAAATGCCTTCACACTTCGTCCCTCGGCATTTTCAAATCCTCAAGTGCTTTCACATATTGTCCCTCAGCACTGAGTTTAACTGTATCGAAATTTCCATGTGCCTTCACACGTGGTCCCTCAGCACTGGTTTCTCTACCAATCCACTGCTCAAGTGCCTTCACTCGTGGTCCCTCAGTACTTGGCTATCATGTAATGGATTTCCATATGCTTTCACACAAGATCCCTCAGCATTGGAATCCGTTTCATCCAACTACTCATGTGCCTTCACACGTGGTCCCTCAGCACTGAGTATCATATATCATATTCCCATAGGCCTTCACACAAGGTCCCTCAGCCATGGGTTACATTTAGGTAGTAAGTATAACATCCTTTAAACTTAACAACACAACATAAATATTCAATAACTACACCATACGATAATTTCTACTCACCCATTACCAAGTAACCATGCTAACAGTAACCATTATATAAAATAGGAAGTCACTCACTACTTGTCCTGGCTCTGAGTGGGTTATATGCTTTCCCGAGCTCTTCTTGGCCTGAAAATACATATTTCTCACGTTAAGTTTTCCTTGGACTTCCTTTCTATATTCATTAAATATACATAATTAGACTCTATACTCGTTCCATCACCGAACTTTCTTTTTCCCCAAAATATTCATAAATAGCGATACTCTATGTCTCTGGCAAGATTACCAGCGAAATCACACGATAGGACACTGCACTAGCGAGACCGAATTGAACGAGACTAGCGATATTACCTGAGGAGCAACACCCAGCGAGACTGCAGCAAGAGTTGTGAGACGCAAAGCCCCTTTGCGTTACCAGCGACAGTCGCTTCGCTGCTCAGTCTCTCGCTCTTTCAGCGATTCTACTGTCGTAGCGACACAGTTTTCTTCTTTCTCTTCTACCTCTTTCTTTAACCTGCTAAACATTGCATTCCAGCCAAATTCAGAACTTCTTTTCTTCTACAAACTTGTAAAGAAATAAGTCATTTATCTTACCTCAAAATCTCATAAGGAAAGTCCTCTTCGTTTCAGAGATATTCTCAAACAACCTCGAATTGCTCCTAATCGTCCAGCAATTCAGCTCAAATCTCTTCTACCTGGAGTTTAACACACATTTACTCAAGTTCGGCTTGAGTATCCTTCATGAAAATTGCTAGAAGTCGAGTTAACTTACTAACCTCAAAATTTCGACCCTAGCCACTGATAAGCACTTGAAAAGTGCTTTCTATTCTCTCAAATTAAGGAAGTTTATATTAGATTTCACTTGTTTGCTAGTGATTTTCAGGTTAAAACGAGGAAAATTAGAAGAAACGACTAAAAGATCAAAACCGAGCAAGAATACGGTGAAAAAGAGCTGAAAAACTAAAAAGGGCGAATTTTGGAATAGCGCCGCGGCGCTAAAACATAAACGCATCATTCTGAACGCATAGTAGCACCGCGGCGCCGAGACGGCACTACCGCGACGCTAAAACATAAACGCATCGTTCTGGATGCATAGTAGCATCGCGGCGCCGAGATGGTGCTGCCTCGACGCAACCTTGTTGAATGCATGACAGCGTCGTGGTGCTTAGACGTCCCTGCCGCGGCGCTAATGCCCGAGAACAATATTTCTGAAACGCATCACAGCATCGCGGCGCTTGGACGGCGCTGCCGCGGAGCTAAAACCCGAGAGCAACAATTTTGGATGCAGCCCTAGTGCCGCGGCGCCAGCTTTCCTTAAATGAAAAAATGTTATTTTTGGTAAATTGTTGGGCGGCCAAACTCTATAAATTTGGGGGTTTCCAACAGCCCAAATCAAAAAAGAAAATCAAAGCAAAGCAAGGAAGTTACAGACCTAAAGAGGCACAAAAAGGAGAGAATTAAGTGAGAGTTCAAAGAGTGAGTTAGTTGCAAGGAAGAGGAAAAGAGTTTGAGATAGTCGTGGTGCCCTTCGAATTCCAACGTGAGAGCCAAGGAGATCGTGACGGTGCTACCTCAATCAAGAGCCTCTTTTCAGTAGAGTTTCTCTTTCTTTACACTCTTTCTTTGTTTATTTTGCTTAAACATGTTGCTTCAAGCTATAAGTGGCTAAACTTTTTAGTTTTAGAGTTTTGATGATTTGTTTATGAATTTATGTTGATCTTGTAGACTTTCATGGTTTTGTTGGAATGATTATGCTTTTCATTGTTATTGTGTTTAATTCTTGTGGATTGGCCATCCTCAGATGTTAGGTTAGATGTATGATTGAGAGATTGTATGTTTAACTTGATCTATAACAATGAATTGTTGTTAATCTATCACGAGAGTAGTTAGGTTGACAATAAAAGTTGCTAAAGACTATTTTTAATGCCATGTAATTTTGTATTGGTTTTAAGAGATTAATAATCAATCGAGTTGCATGAGAAAGGGTTGTTTTTTAGAGAAAATAACTTGGAATTAAGTTTCTAGACTTAGGCATATGAATGACAATAAAATCCATGAAATCTATAATATTGCATGATGAAATAAACAAGGATTCATTACCCTAGAACTCTCTTTGACTCTTGTGTTTCCCCCTTTAATACTTTCCTTATTTGATTTGAATTTTCCATAACTCATAATATTCAATTTCAATCCTCAAATAAAATTGATTCAACTCTAGAATAGCTAAGTAACTTAAACCTTCACAATTGGATCTCCAGTGGAACGATATCTTATATTATAATTTGACCCGTACACTTGCAGTTAACACTCAAAGTGCGCATCAGCCACGCTTCCACAGTTCGTTCTTCTCCAAACACTGAACGATACTCAGATTAAGTACACCAGCTGAATTCTTCGTTCCAGCTTAAGTTTCCTCCACAAAAACGATAAGAATTCCACCCCAAACCAACATAAACACCTTCTTCTACCTCCCTCCGTTGTTTAGCTTCGAAATGGGATCAACTTGAGCTCTTAAATGTGATCAAAATAATTGAATACTCAGTCCACTCATATATATATACCACCGACTTAATCACCACTTCATCTCTATATATTTAACTAATCGACGCATACGTTCTACGCATGGCTTCTGTGACATCCAACTTTTAACAACCAATGCGTTAAAAAGTCTGAAGAAAAGGGATAAAAGACCATGTTGGACGCATGGTCAAGACTGAGGTAACGCATAAGTAAAGGTGGACGCATAGGAAGTACCCGAGAACTTGAAGGGAAAGAAGTAAGACGCATAGACTTCTATCATAGGATATTTTCAAGTGTTGGAAAGTAGAAGGTTGTGAAGTAACATAAAAACTGGAGCATGTGGTGGACGCATGCCAATTTATCTTAAGAGAAATAGTTTAAGTGCAAGGAAAAGGTTAAAGGAATAACCTTAGGAATAATCAAGGAATATCCAAGGATAGGAAGATGGTCATGAACGCAGGATGAAGGTAAACACAATAGGACCAACGCATAGAGGAAGAGCTTGAGAAGGAGTTGTTATGGACATAAGGAAGAAGTTGGACGCATGGTATGATGCGATGAGGTACAAACGCATAGTATTGAGCGTTTGTCATTAACGCCTAGTGGCATTGTGTAAGCACTGGTTTATAATAGTGCGGCTATGCGTTGAAGGTGATCACGAATGGTTGTTGTGACTTGAAGTAGTCGCCGCGTTGGCGGGGGAAGATACATACTTAGCCATGCGTCGGTAAGGTTGTCATGCGTTGAGATCTCTATGCGTTAAAGACAAAGTTATCTCTATGCGTCAAAGAGTAGTATAGTTAGCTGAGAGTTAGAAAAATGAGTAGTGAAGCTCAAACTTTAAAGGAAACTTAACGAACGCATGAGGGCGTTGTGTTGACTGAATGGTTGTCTATTGGAAAATGTTGGACGCATAAGATAAGTTTATGAAGGCCAGGTGGCTTCATATAGACTTGACACCTTAGAAGTAGGAGGTGTTAAAAAGGCATGTTAAGTGTTTCATGCAAGGTGACACTTGGACTAATGCATAGTTAGTCAGACATGCAGCGTGACATGTGGCAATCAAGTGGCAAAAAGAGAGGAGAAGTAGGATGGCAAGCCCTTTATAAATAGGACTCTGAGGGAAGAGTAACGACTGATGATACTGAGGTAAAAATCCTTGAGAGGAAGAGGAGAACGAAGGCAGAAAGAAGGAACCCCTTGCGTCTGTAAAAGGAGGTCTGCGGCCAGGAAAGAAGACATTTTGACAACTTAGTCATCTAGTGTTAAAGAATTTGTCTTGGTCGAAGAAGGGTCGGCCTTGCATGTAAGACGAATTCAACGTTCAAGGTGAACGCCGCATTCGAAGATAGACGATGCGTTCAAGTTAAACCTTGCGTCCAAGAGAGGTCGACGCATCCAAAAGAAGTAAGAAGAGTTAGACTGCACCTTACGTTGAGGGGCAGGGTTGCGTTCAACCGAGCTGACAGAGGAAAATGGAGCCTTGCGTTCCAGAGTTAGAATGTTGCGTCCAACTAAGCCACCAGAGAGTGGAAACAGTTACTTTGCGGGCTAGAAGCAAGCCTTGCGTTCAAGGAGCTAAGGGAAGCCGGATTTGAAGGAAAAAGAGGAAATTTCTTAAGTAATCTGTGAGTGACTCCTTTCTTCTTCAATTCGATTTTTAATAAAAATGTTGTTATAAGATATAGCTTTGTGATGAATTATTTTGAAACGCATGATGATTGACCATATTATTCAAAAAGACATGTTTTATATGATTGCTTTATGATATTGAAAGGCATGTTATGGGATGTTGTTTATCAAGAAATATATTGTTTTCTATGAAAGGTTCTCGATGAACTATTTATGTTAATTGATTGATAAAAATGTTTTAGAGAAGGCTCAGTGCTCAAGGACATGAAAAGGCACGTGAGTTTCCCCGGGACCCAGTACTCAAGGACATGAGAAGGTACTTGGGCAACCCGTCATATTCCTATGTGCACATAGAAGTTGATTTGGCTGGTGCGTCGAGTTTTGCTCCGCATCAAGCTAGGGATGATTTCGACGTTAAGAGCGTTGAGTCTTGCTCCGCCTCAACTAAGGGAAAAGATTGAAAAACCAAACGATTTTCTGTTTAATCATTCTGGAAAACGATTCTATTGATTTGGAACAGATTTACGAGATTAATAAAGTTTTGTGGAAAATCTGTTTCTGTTGAATTATCGTGCTAATCCTTGTTTTAATGCATATTAATGTAACATGCCTGTTTTCGGATAAAAGATAGTTTTACAAAACCAGTCACTCACAGGGCTTTAGCTCACGTTTTTCCATGTTTTTCTAATTTTCCAAGTAGCAAGCGAGTTCGGAATGCTTTGCCTATGCAAGAACCTCGTCTGGGCCGTCTTTGGTGGAAATGGTTGGACAGTGAACCTTACAAAGGAGTCAAGGTTGCTGTCTTCACATCTTCTCTCGGGTTAGGGAGGATAGCCTGGGAGGGGGTGTGACAACTTCAGCAACGCATAGCTTCAATTACTGTGTTACAATGGCCCAACGGCCCATCGCATACCAACCTTCAACACATAGCCCTTCTTGGCCTCTTCTATGCACGAACCTTCAACGCATGGTAGCGTTCAACGCATAGTGGCCATAACCATAGTGGCTTTCAACGCATAGTGGCTTTCAACGCATAGTGACTGATAACTTGTAGAAATACAAGTTATTATAACCTTTTTCATAGATAAAGAGAGCTTAAATAGAGAAGCATGCGGTAGTTTATGCTAAATTATATTAATAAATCTTCCTTTGCGTTATACTAATGTATTTTTATGAAGATAAATGACTTTACCACTTTTTGAGCCTAAAACGCATATTTTGACACAGGAATGCAAGCGATGCGTTAACGACAACCCAACGTATAACTACGCGTTAGCAACATACGTCGCGTTGACATCGGCCAAACTATTCATGGACGCATAGACGACCATTAATGCAAGACGCTGATAATCAAATCAGAATCTTGAGAGATTGACGGATGATTGACGAACATGATTTGTGGCCAAAGTGGTGGATCTTAATTGACCCAAGAATCACGCAATCAGGCGAGATGGACGCATAGTATCAATCTCGCCGCCAATCAAACAGATTTGCCATTAATTGCGAACGCATCATCTATAAAAGGGCAGCTCTGCGAGATGAGAAAGGTTGTTGATTCTCGGAAGAACTCCATAAGTGACAGCAGAGTTCTCTCAGACTTCAGCCAGAGACAAATAGCTCGAGAGAGAAGAGTCTTCCCTCCGCCACACTACTTCACAGCAGATCATCACGCTTCCATCCGGGCGACTCAAGACATTGACGTCTTCCCTGCTTTCTTTCTCATTGTCTATCTTAATTTTAGATTTGTATCAAGGAATTGAACTTATCGAAAATTGTATCTCATTTCATCAATACAATTATCTTCCATGTCTACTCATTTCTCTAAACTTTCCGCTTTCTACTTTCAAACCATGAGTAACTAATCACTCAAGGGTCTAGGGTTGCGTTAGCATCTAACTAGGAACCACAGTGTAACTATTTTTATCTTGTCAATTGCGAGCTTAATTCGATGCTTATGTCCATCTGACAAATCGATATAAGTAGTAATAATCAAACTGCTCGAGAGGATAAGTGATTGTGGAACTTAATTGACAAGGGCCAAGTAGTGTTACCTATCTATGGGGATAACCTTGGTTCTTAACACTCTCCTATGCGTTATAAACAAACGCATAGCAGCTGACAACCGGGAGAAGAGTCGCAAGGATGAATAGAATACTATTGTGCGTTTCCGACGTTAGATGTTAATCAACTCGAACCCTTTCTTTATCCATTCACACATATCTTTAGCTGAACTTGCTGTGTCGCATGCTTTCCATCTTTCACAACTTTAGTCTAGTGTACAAACAATCGCTTTCTTTAGATTAAAAACATCTTTCAAATATTTATTGGTTACCATTGTAACGCATGAAATCCAACTAAAATCTGAATCAATATAATCCCTGTGTTCGACCTCGGACTCACCGAGAACACCTACTTCTTTGCTTATACTTGGGTAAAGGATAGGAAAACTTGACAAGACCACCAACGCATAGTAATAGAACGCATAGCATGTTCAAAGCATGACATGTTGAACGCATAAACACATCATTTAGCACTTTGTGTTAGGTTAATTTACACATACAAATTATATCACAACAGTGACCTTCAACGCATAGCTGTAGTAGCCGTCTAACGCATAGTAGCCTTCAATGCATATCGCACTCCCCTTCCTTCACATCTGCGTCCATGTCGAGCTACCTTCTTCAATGCATAGCTACTAGTGGCTACTCTCTTCAAACCTCAAACATACTCTCAACGCATAGCCCACCAACGCATGGCCAACACTTAGCCATTTTTGCTCCCACACATCTCGGCCAACTTTCTCTACTTAATGCCCATCTCATAGTCTCTTCTTAACTTGCCTTCTCACAATGTCAAGTACGGGGCTTACAGAGATAGTGAGAGCACATGATAAAAATATTAATTTTATTATTGAAACATTGGTTACATGATAGTAATGTTAACGAAAAAAATCTCTAACTGTCTGGTGTCTATCTTTGAAACAATGATAGAAATGTTAATTTTATTATTGAAACAATGATAGAAATGTTAACGAAACAAACTATAAAAATATTATATTAAAATTATCAACATGGTAGATCTAATATAACATTAACATGGTAGATCTAATATAATATTAATATGATAAATCTAATATAATATAAACAAGAACATTAAATTATAGAAAAAATTCATTACATCAATATATAAATATTATTCAATTCAAAGACTATTAACAAAATAAATACGAACATTAAAATGACATGTTTAGTTTAAAATGATATGTCTAGCATAATATAAATACTAGAAAATGAAATGGTAACTCACAAATTCAGCAATGGTTTACTTTTTTTTCTTCCTCAAAGTGACAACGATCGATCTTTGCTTTCCAAATAGCAACAAATACTGTAAAAAATAAAATAAAATAAAATAAAATAGCATGAGCTTTTTATATTATCTTAAAAAAATATATATTTCATAAATCAAATTTACAAACCTCGTAAATTTGGAAACAAAGAGAATATTTCGATAGATCAAATTTTTTAGGAAAAGAAGAGGGAAAAAATTTGGAGAAAATGGAGAATCTATGAGAAGTTGCGCAAAACAGAGGAAATAGTAAGAACTGCTCAGATTCGGAAGGAGGAGAAGCAAGGAATTGGAAGAAGAAATAATGGGAGGAAGAAGAGGGTGAGGTCGCATTTAAAGAGACTTGGTCGAGGGTTGAACCCCTGACCATAAGTCACGGGCAACGGCAGCGGCAGCGGCGGCAGGGAATCTCTGCGACGACGCGACGAGACCTGCGGCGGATTCTCTGCGACGACACGACAGGACCTGCGGCCGATTCTCTGCAACGACACGACAGGACCTGCGGCGGATTCTCTGCGACGAGGCGACGAGACCTGTGGCGGACGGAATCTCGGCAAAAGTTTCCACCCGTGGGTCTGCATTGGTCGAAGGTTGAGGCCTCCTTGCGTTGGTCGAAGTAGGCCTTGTATTGGTCAAAGGCTCGCGTTGGTCGAGGGTTGAGGTCTCGACCTTTGCCTTGGTCGAATGTCTTTTCCTCTTTCCACTTTTCAATCTTCTCTCTCCTCCCAACTACCATATTTTCCTAAATAGTTTCCAAACTACAATATTTTCCTAATTATTTTTACTAAATACAATATTTCAATAAAAGGTACTTGAAAATAAGGGGGAGAGAGGAAGAAATAGTCAAATAGTTGATAAATAGTTTGTGAATCTCATTTATGGTGGAAAAAAAATATACAAAGTTGTACAATAATTAATAAGAAGTTGGTGAGACCGCAAATAAAGAATAAGATTCAAGATTGACAAAAGTTAAGGAGAGGAGATAGGTGCAGTATTTTTCAAATGGATGATAGGTTTCAGCGACAGAAATTATTTTAAATGATAAAATTAGTTAAAATATTTATAAATAATAGTAAAATATCATGGTCTATCTACGATAGACCGCAATAGACTACTATATGTGTCTATAGATAATAGTCTATCGCAGTTTATCGTAGATAGACAGTAAAATTTTATTATATTTATAAATATGTTGGTTCATTTTCCTATATTTAAAAACAACCATTTTACTAATTCATTTTATTCCTCTTTAGTACACATTATGGAAAAAATAAAAATTTTCATATTTAAAGTGGGGATAAATAATCACAAAATATGGTTGATACAAAACCAAGGGATAAAGAAATCTAGGAATGCTATAATGTTTGAGTGTGTGGGTCTAATCATCCTTAAACTAAATTCACTTTGCCTATTTTTGTTCTATATTATATAATTTATATGTTGTTTTTATTCTTTTCTCTCTAATCATCAATATCACCCCTCTCTCTACCTCTAGTTTATTTTTATTTTTAATTATGTTTATTTATTTTAACTTTATTATCATCAAATCAATTATATTATTTATTTCAACTTTATTATCATCAAATCAGCTATATTAAAGTTTTCCACGATATTGATCGATCGAAATTTAGACGGTATAAATTGATACGTTCAGGAAAGTTCAAAGATTAAATTAAGACAATTATTAGTTCACGATTTTAATTAATATAACCTACAAAATTTAAAAATATAAATTAATATTTATCCAAATTTTAATTTACAAATTTCATAAATCGTATTTGAATTTTTTAACTGGTGATATAATTATTAAAAATAGTAGTCTATGACTTAAATAAATTCCTTGTAAAACTTTCACAAAATAAATCACAATATTTTACAAAATTCCTATAATATGCGTGATTTAAAAAAAAAAAAAAACATATCCGTCAGTAGATTGATTTACCGTATTTTCAACCTTAAGAGAGAACAAAATCCATCAAGAAAACATGTGATTGAAAAAGTACTAAATATGAGGTTAAAAATGCAACACAGTTATGATCTTGAAGGGGGGCCGAATGGTTTGGCCAACAAAGAGGTGCGGCGGCGTATTTTCCCCAGAGCGCATTAATTTGGGCTGCGCTTGTTTGGAGATAAAAGGGCGTCACGAGCGCCCCCTCGGACTTGTCATCAACACCAGTGCCATTCGTATTGCCCAATTATTAAGGCTTTGCTGCGTGTCATGCGCCTATGGTTCCTGTCTGCTGATTGCGCCATGGTGCGGAAACCGAGATAGTGGGCACCTGCCTTTTGAAATTCTTCACCTCTTTTTCCTTTTTCCAAAACAAACTTCGTAACCCAAAAGAAAATCCCCTTCCATAGGGCACTGGGACACAAATAATTTTATATTGGAAAAAATATCATTTTTGGTACCTAAATTTGGCTTTCGTCTTGAAAGTTTAATAATAAACCTTTTTAGTTCCGTAATTTGAAAAATACATTTAATTAGTCCTTATATTATTAATTAACTAACAGAATGATGATGTAATTGTAATGGGATGTTGATGAGGTGACATTTTTTTTTTTAAGTACTGTGGCAATTGTAATGTGATGTTGATGAGGTGACATTTTTTTTTAACTACTGTGGCAATTTCTTTCTTTTTCTTTTTTTCTATTGTCTATCTCTCCTTCTATCTCTTCCTCCTTGTTTCTCTTCTTCATTTTCTTCTTTTAGAATTTTTCCAAAGTTTGGAATCATAATAAATTTTTATTACACGTATCTAATCGTTTAAAGTTTTCTTGCTTTAAAATAAACCACAAAAATTCAAATGAATAATTTGATTGCGCTTATGGCAATGTCGCTCTAGATCTATCCATTTGCAACACTTCTAATTTTCATGGGAGGGCTTAGTGTGAGGCAGAGCAAGAAATTGCAATGCGTGATTTTTGAACAAGGCTACAGGCTAGGTCATGGGCGATTGAAGTAGGGCAGCAATTTCGCAAGTTATTGTTGCTCCATCACCATAGTAGTACTTGTGATTGTCATTGGAGAAGAACATGGTAGAGAATAGAAAAACAAAAAAAAAAAAAAAGCCACATCAACAAAAAAAAAAAATTGCCACATCATTTAGAAAAGGTCACTTCATCAACACAGGGTCATCGTTCTGTTGGTCTAGTAATAGTCAAATCAATCTAGAGACTA
Organism: Citrullus mucosospermus; assembly: GCA_030954485.1. Taxonomy (NCBI): domain Eukaryota; kingdom Viridiplantae; phylum Streptophyta; class Magnoliopsida; order Cucurbitales; family Cucurbitaceae; genus Citrullus; species Citrullus mucosospermus. The sequence goes on from CM062064.1 coordinate 14,865,619, forward strand.
ATTAAATGCGTTTTTCAAACCTCGGGACTAAAATTATCTACTTTTAAACCTCAGGACCAGATAGATCCTTAGGTCAAACCTCAGTAACCAAAAGTGTGGACTAAAATTATCTACTTTTAAACCTCAGTGTCACGGGGTCACAATTTTCCTATGACCTGTGCGGCACTTGGTGTCTATGCGTCAACCAAGTAAGCCTTTTGAGGTTTGTCGGGACAAAGGATACGGTAAAGAGGCGTTGAGAGAGTAGGAAGAGTCAAGAGAGTTAGACGTTGAGAGATTAGCTTTGTATTGCGTGTGCCAAATAGTTTCCAAAGTGCTTTACAAATGAGGAGGCCTCGACTATTTATAGAGGCCCCACACCGACTTTCTAGGACCGACTTATTATGTCGGTCGTGGAGGTTTCTATACAAATTAATATTAAAATAATATTTACAAATAACTAAGACGCCGGGAGGAATTCTCTAGAGAGATCCAAGTCGTCTCTAGCACAACCGGGGTCCTTCCAAGCCACTTCTGAGCGTGTTTGTCCGTCATGGAGGCTTCCGGAAGCGTCTAGGCTTCTCCAAAGGGGTCATGGCCCTTCCCGGATTGTCGGGAGACTTCCAAGGCCGTCGAGGCTCGTCCAGGCCATTCGCGGGCCTTCAATCGTTCTCCAGGCGCATCGGAGCCTATCTCGATTGTTCCAAACGTTTCCAGACCTTGTGTTCATGCGTTCACGAACATCCACCTTGCGGCGCGTTTAGTGATGCGTTGGACACAACCTTATCCAACGATGCGTTGGCCGCAGTCCTACTTGGCTATGTGTTGAACACGGCGTTGTCTAGCGACGCGTCCAATATGCGATTGACTAGGGTCGACGCATCCTTCTCTATCCGTCCTCCCTTATGCGCAGCCCTTTATCAGGTGTCCTGGGCTATGCGTCCCGATGGGGTGCGGCAGACGCATAGGCCCTCCTGGTGGCTGCGACTTGCATTTTTCCTATCTCCGGCGGGACATTCTAAGGAGATAGGCACATTAGTGTCACGAAATTTGTGAGTTAATTTTTTTTCCGTGACACTCTCCCCCACTGATGCTAGCGACGCCCTCGTCGCGGGCCCCCTGCCAATATTCCGAGATCTTATCGGGGAATTGCCATAGGTGTCCTTCTTTCTCCCAGCTTGCTTCTGACTCTAGGAGTCCTTGCCACTTCACAAGATATTCAAAATGACTTGGGACACCTTTACTGCTCACCCTTCTGTGGGCCATAATGGTGTCGATGATTCTGTCATATTCGGTCGTCACACCCATTGGGGCCCTCTTTGAGATGGCTCGGCTAAGGTCTTCTATGTCTTGATGGAATGGCTTTAGCATGCTCACATGGAAGACGTCGTGGATCCTTAGTTTTGCGGGCAACTGTACCCGATAGGCTGCCTTTCCAACTCTTTCAAGTATCGGAAATGGGCCTTCATACTTTCTGAGCAGCCCCTTGTGAATCGTCCGAAGGGATTTGAACTGATTGGGTAGTAACTTGATCAGTACTTGATCCCCTTCGTTGTATTCTTTGGGGCGCCTTTTTAAGTCTGCCCACTTCTTCATTCTCTTGGCAGCTTTATGGAGACATGCCCTGGCAATGTCCTGTTCCTCCTTCCACTCCTTGGCCATCTTGTATGCTGAAGGGTTAGGTCCAGTGTAGGCAGTGGCCAACTCCTTGGGCGTATTGGGTTGCCGCCAATTAACGATCTCAAAAGGGCTTTTTCCCGTGGACTCGCTTCTTTGGAGGTTGTAAGAGAATTGAGCAATGTCCAGCAAGTCTGCCCAATCTTTCTGGTGAGCACTAACATAGTGCCTTAAGTATTGCTCTAATAGAGCATTTATCCTCTCGGTTTGTCCGTCACTTTGTGGGTGGAAACTGGTTGAAAAGTTCAAATCAGTTCCCATCAACTTGAACAGCTCTCTCCAGAACTTACCGGTGAACCGTGGGTCTCGATCGCTGATGATGCTTCGCGGAATCCCCCACAACTTCACAACATGTTTGAAGAACAACCGAGCAGCTTCATCCACTTTGACGTTTGCAGAGCAAGGTATGAAAGTTGCATACTTGCTGAACCGGTCCACTACTACCATGATGCTGCCGCAGCCTTTGGACTTGGGTAGCGCCACAATGAAGTCCATAGAGATACTTTCCCAAGGTTCTTCCGCCACAGGCAGTGGTTCTAGGAGACCAGCCGGCAACTGTTGCTCCCCTTTGTCTTGCTGGCAGACGAGACAAGTTTGGACATAAGCTTCAATGTCGTCCCTCATCCTCGGCCAGTAATACTTGTCTTGGACAAGAGCTATTGTGCGGTCCATCCCGGGGGTCCTGCCCACATAGAGTCGTGGCACTCTTTTATGATGTCTCTTCTTAAGTTCCCCCACTTAGGCACGAAGAGTCTTCTGCCTAAAGTGAGGAGAGTGCCATCACTCTCCCAGAAGCGACGGGTCTTACCCTCTCTAGCCAGCTTCAGTAAATTGACGGCTAGCTTGTCTTGCTTTAGCCCCTCTTTGATCTGTTCAACTAATGAGCTTTGAGGCATGCTGGCGGCAATGGTTGCGAACTCAGCCTTGCGGCTGAGAGCGTCAGCAACAACATTTGCCTTTCCTGGCTTGTACTCCATTTTGAAATCAAATTCAGCCAGAAAGTCCTGCCACCGAGCCTGCTTTGGTGACAGTTTCTTCTGTGTTTGGAAGTAGCTTGTGGCTACGTTATCAGTTAAGACCACAAACTTGCTTCCAAGAAGGTGGTGTCGCCATGTCCGCAGGCAATGGACAATGGCAGTCATCTCCTTCTCTTGGACAGTGTATCGCCTCTCTGTGTCGTTGAGTTTGCGGCTCTCATAGGCGATCGGATGTCCGTCCTGCATCAGTACTCCTCCAATGGCGTAGTCGGAGGCGTCAGTGTGTACCTCAAAGGGTTTGGAATGGTCTGGAAGCATCATAACCGGTTCCCTTTGGACTGCCTCCTTTAGTTCATCAAAGGCTCGCTGACAATTAGCTGTCCACTCCCACGTTTGGTTTTTCTTTAGTAGATTGGTGAGAGGGGCGACAATTGTTGAATATCCCTTGATAAACCGCCTGTAGTAGTTGACGAAGCCCAGAAAGGATCTCAGCTCAGGAACCTTCGTGGGTGCTCTCCACTCTTGGATGGCTTTTATTTTTGTGGGATCCATCATCAACTTGCCATCCTTAATCCAATGCCCGAGGAATTCTACCCCAGGTTGGGCGAAAGAGCATTTTTCTAATTTGATATATAATTCGTTTTCTCGTAATACCTGGAAGACTTTGCGGAGATGTTCAACATGTTCTTCCATTGTTTGGCTGTACACCACAATGTCATCCAGATAAACCACCACGAACTTGTCCAGGTACGGGTGAAACAGCTTGTTCATCAGTGTGCAAAAGGTGGCGGGGGCGTTAGTCAAGCCAAAGGGCATTACCAGGAATTCATACGCCCCATAGCGCGTTACGCAAGCTGTTTTGGGCTCATCGCCTGCCTTGATCCGTACCTGGTAGTATCCCGAGCGCAAGTCGATTTTACTGAAATACTTAGCCTTTCCAAGCTGATCGAATAAGTCGGCGATCAGGGGAATCGGGTACTTGTTCTTTACTGTAATCTTGTTGAGCACCCGATAATCTATACATAAGCGCAGCCAACCATCTTTCTTCTTCTGGAAGAGTACTGGGGCGCCGAAAGGGGCCTTCGAGGGCTGAATATATCCGGCTTCAAGCAAGTCTTTCAATTGCTTGTGCAGCTCCTCGAGTTCTGGCAGCACCATGCGATAGGGCGCCATGGGTGGAGGCTTGGCGCCGGGCTCTAGTTCTATCGCATGATCCACCTCCCGCCTAGGTGGGAGTTTCTTTGGGAGCTCTGCGGGCATAACGTCTTGGTATTTTGCCAGGACTTCTGCTATACAGTTTGGCAGGGTCTCTTTATTTTTAGTCTCCCCTACGTCTCCTTGTAACTCTCGGGCGGATGCGATGAAGCAATCATCCTTCCCCATCCTTCTTTTAAACTGCAAAGCCGATAGCACCGGACCTTGCGACTTCTCCCCATGCCTCACTGAATGACCCTTATTTTTCGGTCATCCAGTATCACTAGGGAGTTGTATGCAGGGACAGGGAAGGCTAACGCCTTTTTGAAGAAAGTGAGTCCGAGAACCATTTTAAAGTCATCCATAGGGGCTATAGTGAAGTCGAGCGTACCTTGCCAGTGTCCTATCTTGACGGGCACGTCCTTGGCGATACCCGCGGCAGGCTTGGCGTCGCTATTGACTGTCTTGATGGTCCCTCGACCGCGGGTGATGTCAAGACCAAGACGGGTGGCTTCTTTTTCATCGATGAAGTTGTGTGTGGCTCCCGTGTCCAGTATGGTCAAGGCAGGCTGGCCTTTGAGTGTAGCATCTACATGCATGAGGCCCTTGTTCTCGACCTTGCGTGGAGAAAAGAGGTCGGCAAGGGCGTTGAGTTGTTGGATGGATCCAACTTTAGCTTCGGGTCCTTCATTTTCTTCTGTCGCCTCACGGATCTTAGCGACGAGAGCATTCATGGCTTTTCTATTTGGGCATTCTCTCGTCCAATAAGGCCCATCGCATATGAAACAAGGTTTCGGAGGTTTAGAGGACTCACCTTTGGTCCCTTTTCCGCGTTTGTCCTGAGATGCTTTGTTTTTATCTCGACGCGTCTGGTCCTTGCGTTGCCCAGACTGATCTCCCTTGTTCTTCGCAGAGTCGGACTTCTTTCCCTTCTGCGTCGAGTAGTCCGTCAATCCTTCCGCTGCGGCGATCGCATCGTCGAGTGTCTGGACATTGCGGCGCTCAAGCTCGACGCGTGCCCAGTCTTTAAGTCCATCCTTGAAGTAGAAAAGGGCATCCTTGTCGGGCAAACTGTCGACTTCCAGCATAAGGGTTGTGAATTCCTTGACATAGTCCAGAATTCCTCCGGTTTGCCTCAACCTTCATAATTTTCCTTTGGCCTCCTCTTCAGCATTGTGAGGGACAAAATGCTTCCGAAGCTCGCTTTTAAATTGTTCCCATGTCTGGATGCTACATCGATCTTTTTCTCGCTCAGCATACTTGCGTCTCCACCACAGCTGAGCGGAGTTTCTAAGGTACGTTGGCGCATTGTTTATTCGGGCGGCATCATCGCGTACCCCGAGCGCATCAAAGTATCTCTCAAGCCCGAATAGGAAATTGTCTACGGTGGTGGCGTTTCGTACTCCGCTAAAAGTATCAGGCTTGGGAACTTTGAGATTGAACGTACCTTGAGCGGCGGAAGTTGAGCTAGTAGAAGCCAGACTACTAGCTTGGTGGCGAGCGAGGCATTGCTCCTTCATGTCGCTCACCTCCTTACGGAGCCCATCTAATTCTTCTTCAACGAATTTTCGAAGATCAGCTACTTCGACCCTGAAGGTTTGTCCAAGATCTTCAAAGAGCTCCTTGGCGACTCTGGTTACTTCGACATTCTCCTAAGCCAACTCGTCGTAGTCGCCGCTTAGTCAGCCAATCGAGGCCTGCAGGTCGCCTACAGTTTGTTCGAGGGCTGTTAGGCGTGTCTCCAAGACCTTGCGGGCGGCGGGACTCTTGGACTTAACGCGTTTGGCCGGGGCGCGCTTCTCAGCTTGCCCACGCGTTACTATCGCCTCGGGTTGTAGCTCCATTTGTGAACTATAACCTTCTTCTGATGCCATGTATACCGACGCGTTGAGGGGAGGTACCTAGGTCTGAAACCGTTGCTCTGATACCACCTATCACGGGGTCACAATTTTCCTATGACCTTCGTGCGACACTTGGTGTCTATACGTCAACCAAGTAAGCCTTTTGAGGTTTGTTGGGACAAAGGATGCGGTAAAGAGGCGTTGAGAGAGTAGGAAGAGTCAAGAGAGTCAAACGTTGAGAGATTAGCTTTGTATTGCATGTGTCGAATAGTTTCCAAAGTGCTTTACAAATGAGGGGGCCTCGACTATTTATAGAGGCCCCGCATCGACTTTCTATGACCGATTTATTATGTCGGTCGTGGAGGTTTCTACACAAATTAATATTAAAATAATATTTACAAATAACTAAGACGCGGGGAGGAATTCTCTAGAGAGATCCAGGTCGTCTCTAGCACAATCGGGGTCCTTCCAAGCCACTTTTGAGCTTGTCCGTCCGTCATGGAGGCTTCCGGAAGCGTCTAGGCTTCTCCAGAGGGGTCACAGCCCTTCCCGGATTGTCGGGAGCCTTCCAAGGCCGTCGAGGCTCGTCCAGGCCATTCGCGGGCCTTTGATCGTTCTCCAGGCGCATCGGCGCCTATCTTGATTGTTCCAGACGTTTCCAGACCTTGCGTTCATGCGTTCACGGACATCCACCTTGCGGCGTGTTAGTGATGCATTGGACGCAACCTTATCCAACGATGCGTTGGGCGCAGTCCTGCTTGGCTATGCGTTGAACGCGGCGTTGTCTAGCGACGCGTCCAATATGCGATTGACTGGGTAGACGCATCCTTCTCTATCCGTCCTCCCTTATGCGCAGCCCTTTATCAAGTGTCTTGGGCTATGCGTCTCGATGGGGTGCGGCAGACGCATAGGCCCTCCTGATGGCTGCGACTTGCATTTTCCCTATCTCCGTCTGGACATTCTAAGGAGATAGGCACATTAGTGTCACGAAATTTGTGAGTTAATTTTTTTTTCCGTGACATCAGGACCAGATAGATCCTTAGGTCAAACCTCAGTAACCAAAAGTGTATTTTACCTTTTATATTTTAAGGCAGATATCAATTTATACTTCTATCAATTAAATTTTTAAACTAATAATTGTATTAATTTAAATTATGTAATTTGGTAAATATATCTATTGGCATTTCTAAATTTCATTCAACCAATATTGTGTGAAACTTATAACTTGAGTCGATTAAATTTTTAAATTTTCATAAATAAATCAATTTAGATCATTCATTATAATTACCTTTGAAAATTATTCATGTATTAATTCTCAAACACGTAAAGACATTTTAAAATGGATGGTTTAGAGTAAATGCATGAACGATGACTAAGAGTCTATAATTGATTCATTTATGCAATATTAGAATTTTAATTGATATTTAAAAAAAAATGTAATGAAGAGTGTAAATTAATATTTATACACAAGTTAAAAATTTAAATTGCTAAGGGTATAAATTGATATTTTCTCCATATTTTATATATTAATTTAATTTTTTAAGATTACCAAATAACAAAAAAATTTAAGATTAAAAAAAAAAAATTCTTCACGAAAGAACCCACTCTCCAAAACAAACTCGCCTTGATTCCCTTATTCATAGAAATTTCATAGGAAGTTGAGGATAGGGAAGCTAACCTCCATTCTATGTTTCACTTTGATGTCATCCCTACTCTTCTATTTTTTTTTTGAAAAATTTCTTCTAATATCTTGTTTATCTAAGATGATCTTAATTACCTTTACAAATTTTAGTTTCTAATATTTGAAGTTTTTATGTATAAAATGTCCCTAATTTTATTAACTTTTTGTCTAATCGATTCTTACCAATTTAATTATTATTTTTTTAAAAATAATTGTTCTACTAAATATAAATTCGAATTTCATGATTCATAATATCCTCAAATTTTAATTTATGTTTAGTAAATCAATTTTAGAGTCAAAATAGACACAAGAAAAAAGAAGAAGGTTAAATACCATTTTAGTCCTTGTAATTTAGAAATTATTCAATTTAATTTTGAACTTTTTAATATTATGTTTTAATTTATGTATTTTTAATAAATAATAAATTTAACTCATATTGCTAGTTTATTATTGATTTTTTCAAAAGCTTTTAATTATCTATTATCATTTTCAATAAAAATTAATTTAGTCTGAAACTAGGAAAATTATTGTAAATGACAAAACAATTGAAAATATTTATAAATAATAGCAAAATATCACAGTTTATTTGCAATATATCACAATATATTACTATCTGTATATATTATAATACATATAGTAGTGCATTCTATTTAAAATTTTATTATATTTATAAATATTTTAATTTATTTTTCTATATTTGAAAATAACTTCGATATTTAAAAGTATAAACAACTATAATTTTATTTAAAACTAAGATTAAACAAACTTGAAAACGAAATAATAGTTAATCTAATAATAATAAACGAGCACTTGCTTGAAGAGAGAGAAAATTAACGTATGTAAAAGGCTGGTAAAAATTTCCCTGTTTTTTTTTTTGATAGAAAAAGAAAAGCGTTGCGTTTGTGGAAAGGTTACCCACCGGTATTGAAAATTGAAATACAGAATTTTGAGGTTTAGGTCCACCGCGTATTTGAAATCATGTTATATAGTTTTATGATTCATAACAATGATTCAGCACATAGTTTACAAAACAAACAATATAATGCAATCCCTTTTGGCCTAAAATCCCAAATTCCAAAATTCAGTTACAATTATGATCCAATTTTTTCCATTAGGAGAGTTAGGCACAATTTTACATTTAAATGTTAAATTAAACCAAAATGTACGCCCAAAATTTGACCAAAACTTTGGTTTAATACCAAAGCCCCATTACGAATTAATGCGTTGAAATTCCAGTAAAACTTGATTAAAAGAATGAAAATTTCTAAACATAGGAAAATACACAATTTCTTCTCATCTTCCATTTACAAGAAATCGAAATCAATGTCTATGTCAGTTCAGGCCTCAGCTATATATATATATATATATATAGACATATATTCACGTGACAGCTTCAACCAAAATTGTGAAGAAACCAAAAGAAAGAAAAAAGTTACCTTTCTTTTGGTTTTAAATCAGACCATTATAGGGAGAATTAAAACGCTCTTACTGTAGCTAACTGCTTGCCATAACAGAGGTAATTTATTTACTTTCTCAATTTCATCATAAAGTCTTCTCTGGAATGGAATGGGAGTTCTTTTTTCAACATTACCTCAAATTAAACCTTCTTCTTCTTCTTCTTCTTCTTCTTCTTTTTTTTCCCCTCTAATTTAATTTCAGGTTAATTTCTTAAAATGAAGCCATGGGGTAATTTGGGCCTTTGGTTCACAGCCATGGCTGCCGTTTTCCTCTTCTTCTTCTGTCTCGACCACAATGGCTACCGGATTTCAACGTTCTCAGTAAGGTAACTAATTCATCTACATTTTCATATGTATTTATATATATATATATTAATTGAAGTTTGAGTTGCTGGGCTCTGGTTCTTCTGCAAGATAAATGCATGCATAGCTGAACCAGAGGTTGAGGATGATGTGAATCATTACAGTTTTTCTTTTTTTCTTTTTTTCTTTTTTTTTTTTAGTTAATATATTATTATACTTTTTGTTAAATGCTATGCTATAAATGTCGAATTATGTTGGAATTATATTATTTAGTCACGTTTGAAAAATAATTTAAACTTCACATATTTGATCTTATAGAGAAGAATGATTCCTTCATGACCACAGGATCTTTTTTTTTTTTTTTTTTTTTTTTGTTACTTTTCCTTCTCTTTTTTCATTTTTGTACCCACATTGTCACGGGACAAAGTTATTGGGGCTGAATTGTGAGTTAAAATGTTCTTTGCTTTTTGGTCCTTTGAATGTTTGGACCAATAATAATGAGACAACTGTCCGGCAAGACAGTTTTACTGTTCGTTGAGGAGGAGAAATTGTTTAATGAAGTGTGAAGATGAGATTACTATATGAGAGAAAAATACCTATAACTATTAACAAATATATATTTTTCTCTATTTTCAAAAATTGAAAAATTATTTTAAAATAATTATAAATAAAGCAAAATTTTACTTTATATTTATATGTTAGACTATCAAAATAGATATGTTCACTTTACTAAATAGATATCTGTCTAAGTCTATCGTGATCTATCGATAAAAAGTGAAATTTTTACCATATTTGTAAATAGTTTGATATTTTTTCTATTTGTAATAATTTTCCTATATATATATATTTTGGTATGGTTTCTATTTAGTCTTTATATTTTAAAGTGTTTATCTTTTTAGTCTTTGAATTTTTGTTTGATTTTAATTTAATATGACGTTTTTAAAATGTTACACTTTTAGTACTTAAGTTTGAATTTTTGTTTTAATTTTGTCTTAAGGTTTGAAACATTTATACTTTTAATCTTTATTTTTTACTAAATAATCACTTTTAATCTTAGCTTTAATATTTATTAATTAATGTAAAATTATTATGGAGTAAAATTTTAAAATTAATTGTGATAGGGTAGAAAAATAGCACTAATTAATTATAATTTTTTAAATTAATTTATAGATGTTAATATTAAAGAGTGGAAGTGAGTATTTATTAGAAAATAAAGGCTAAAAACGGTAAATCTTGAAGCCTCAGTACTAAATCGAAATTTATTGACTAAACTAAAATCAAATTCAAAACTTAACAACTAAAGTGTAACATTTTAAAATGCTAAAGGATAATTAAACTCAAAACGAAAAATTAAAAAGGTAAGATCTTGTTTAGTAACCATTTCAATTTTTTTGTTTTTATTTTTAAAATTAAGTTTATAGATATTATTTCCACATCAAAATTTCTTCTTTTGTTGTCTATGTCTTATCAATTATTTAAAAAACCAAGTCAAATTTTGAAAATTAAAAAGTTTAACTTTTAAAAACTTTTTTTTTAAAAGAAAAAAATTTGGCTAAAACTTCAATCACTATATTTAAGAAAAATACAAATCATTATAAGAAGTGGGGAGAAAATAGACTTAGTTTAAAAAAAAAAAATCAATAAATAATATTTTATTAAATAGGTTTTTTGTTATTGTTTTTCTGTTTGATATGTAATTTGAATTCCACCTGGCATAGCCAAATTGTCCGTGATGCCCACCACCAACCCCATTACCTCGGTTGAATAAAACCAAATAAGTTCAACCTTTTGGCTTGTGGAAATGAGTCACTATTTTGGAAAGTCCGATGCCATTGTGGTTTTAGTCTTCAATTTTTTTTAAAAAACTAAATTTCCAACTTTAGTCAATCTTTCGTTGGATAAAAGTTAAATTTTATTTTAACTTTAGTAAGTTGTATCGTAATTTAAACTTTCACTTCCACTGATCTAAATTTCAAAGGGTAGAGATCAGATCAATTTTAACACTAATAAAATTCAATCCATGGTGTAAATTGATACAATTATTGAAGTTTAAAATTTAAATTGATGAAATGAAAGTTTAGGACATGTTTGATGACGTTCTTATTTTTTATTTTCTGTTTTTGTTTCTCATTTTTTAAGAAATGAATGTGTTTGATAATTATATCCGTTTCTCGTTTCCAAAATTTAAGAAACGTTCCTAAAAATTGGAGAAATTTTTAGAAACCATCAAAACTAGTTTTGTCAGTTCTGCTCTCACTCAGTTTGTTTCTCTCTTTGCGTTTTAGAGTTGTAGTCACACTTTATTCTCACGCGAACGCACTCTTGCTCTCACTTTCGCTCTTGCTTCCTTTCCCCACTCACAATTATCCATTTCTCTCTCGCTCTGTCTCTCGCTCTTGCTCTCTCACTTTTGCTCTCGCTCTTTCTCTCTCGTACAAATTCTCCCTTTTTATATTATAAAAAGAAAAAAAAAATAAGAAACAAGAAACCGGTATTAAACAAGTTTCTGTTTTTTTTTTTTTTTTTTGTTATTATTTGTGAATATTTTCAGCAGTTTTGTTATTTCAAATAATCTTCCTAAAAATTGTTGTCTGAAACTTATTTTTTTAGTCTCTATTTTTTTATTCCAACTATCATGAGGATGAAGATTGAATTTTTGACCTAGAAAAGCCAAAGCCATATACCATTGAGCTAAGTTTATTTTGGTCGTCTTTATTTTCTTAAACATTCAAATATTGGCCATGTACTCAAAATAAATATTTTAAAAATTTCACAATATTTCGAAGTCAACTTCACCTAACTTATTAGTTTGAGATTGTTGTAGCTTTTAAAATAATTGTAGTTAGATGTACTCTTAAAATAATCAACTGCGAGAGGAAGCAAAATAGTGTTTGTTAAAGTAATATTCAATTTGTATAATTTAGTCATATGTACCCAAGTAGTTACACACACATATATATTGAAGATGTGGCCACATTCTTCCCTAAATGTCGAAGAAGGTACAAGCACTTTTGTAAAAGAACTAAGCTTACAAGTTAGAATTTAATATTTAATATTCCACTAAAGAAAACCAAACGCGGGCCCCAATTTATTTGGCATTGTTTGTTTTCGAAATTTGTCACATTCACGTGATTCCAACTTGTAGGAGATACCTAAGGGACATGGACATCAACAATTCTTCGACACTGTTCAACGTCACACTACAAAGAAAAGGTGGATATGTAAGTAATAAATACAAATCTCTCTTTAATTTCCTTCTAAATCATTTTCCATCTAAACACCCACACCCAACACCCACACCCTCTTTATTATTATTATTATTATTATTATTTCAGGTTATAATGGACAATGGCATTGTCCTAGTTACTCTTTCAACTCCAGATGGCGACGTTATTGGATTGAGCTACAATGGAATCGACAACATTCTCGAAACCAAAAACGATGAGCAAAACAGAGGGTAAATTATTATTATTATTATTATTATTATTATTCTATTTTTTAATTATTAGATAAAAATTTACATCTTTAGTCTCCAAATTCTTCGTTTGGTTCTTGAGTTTCAATAATATACATTTTTAGTCTTTTAAATTTATAATATTATGTCTATTTAGTCCTTACGTTTTCAAAATGTACCTTTTCAATCTTTAAGACGCTGTTTGACAATCATTTCATTTTTTATTTTTGTTTTTTAAAATTAAGTTTATTTTTTTCCATTTTTTTACATTAATTAGTATCTCCTTTAAGTACAATAGTTGAATTATTTACCACATCCTAAAACAAAAACAAGTTTTTAAAAACTACTTTTTTTTTTTTCAAATTTTAGCTTGGTTTTTTAAACCATTAGTAAAAAGTAGATAACAAATAAATAAATTTGAAGTTGAAAATTAGCCTATAGGCTTAATTTTTGAAAACAAAAACAAAAAAACTAAATAATTATAAAATGGTGCCTAAGAGGTCCCTCAAATGATTAAAAAAGTAAATTTTCCTATTATTATTATTATAATAATAATAATATGGTTAATTTATAACAAATACCCTTAAGTTTTGCCCAAAATGAAATTCTTTAGAATTTCAAATTGTAAACCAAAATTGAAACTTAAAACAGTGTAGCAATGACTTGCACCAATATGGTGATCTAAATTTTTTTCTAGATCCCTGTCACACCATTTCTTAACTCAATTTTCATTCAAAATTAAAAAAAAAAAAAAAAAAAAAAAAACTTCAAATGTGATTTTGAAACCTTTGTGAAAGTTAAGGATATTATTTCTACTTTTGAAATTACATGAGTAATTTTGAAACAAAATGGCAAAGTTCAAGGATATTTTTGTACATAATTTGACTAATAATAATACAAATATTAAAGTACTATTTTGATTTCTATACTTTGAAGCTTATTTAATTTTTGTATCTATACTTTCAACAAATCTTAAATTTAATCTTTGTTATTGCTATTGATTGCTATGCTAGTTTATTGTTGATTTTTTAAAAAGTATTTTGCTTTTTCTATTAGCATTTTTATTATAAATTTTGAAAAACATTCACATATTATATTTCATTGTAGGAATATTATTAGTATTATTTAACAAATTTTGGTAAAAATTAACTTCGAGAGTCTTAATTTAAGATTTATTAAAAGTCCTAAAAATTGGATAACTAAAAATATAGAGACTAAATTAAACAAACTTTAAAGTATAAGGATTGAAATGGTATTTTAAGGTTATACAAATCTTAAGACATTCATGTATTAATTTTTTTCATTAACCAAAGGCCCATATGGATTAACTTAAAAAATAAATGTTTTTTCACAAATTCATTTTCATTTAAACATTTTTTTTATAAAAAGTCTTTAAAATAAAGACAATATTGACTTTTAGAATCTATTTTAAATGGTTGCCAAACATTTGTAATTCTTTCAAAGTGACTTATGTTTTAAATTAAATACTTGAGAACATATTCCAAACACACTCTAAAGGGTTGTTTGGTTTTATAGATGCTTAGGAATTAAGAATGTTTGGAAATAAAAAACATGAGAATAAAATTATTGGAATTAAGAATGAATGTGTTTAGTTGTGTATGAGAATGTTATCAGAATTTTATTGGAACAAATTATCTTTGTATTTAATTTATAAAATTCATTATGGACACCTCTATAAAATTTTAATAGATTAATCGATAAACAATAAATTGAATCCAAAGTTTTAAACAAAATTAATTATTTAATAAGCAAATAATAATATTAATTAAAATATTAACTACAAGTCTTTGTAAAACGAGTAATTTATAATTAAAGTTACTCGATTACATAATTTGATGTATCAAATTGATAAATTTATATAATTATGATGTATTAATTAATAAAACAATCAAAATTAGTTTGAAAAAACAAATATAACTTTTTGTGATTAAAAATTAATTAATGATAATTAATCAATGATAAAATAATTATAATTATTACAAAATAATTTCATAAAATATTAATCATAACGATAATTGATGAGCTACCTATATAATTTATTAATGAATTGATATTATTAATGCAACAGTTATTTACAATTTATTAAAAAAATAAGTGTATATATGATTAATTAATTAATTTATTATAATTTTCTGGTATCCTTTGTGGAAATTATTAGCCTGCTAAAGCTTCAAAACTTATATATTTCCACCGTTATTTCCATTCCAATTCTTTCCATCCGAACCGCGGTTAAGTGTTAAATATTACGTTTACAGCTACTGGGACGCCGTATGGAACAACCCAGACGAACCCATTACCACGGACAGGTATAAAAACCAAAACCCATTGTTCCTTTCTTATTTATTTATTATTATTATTATTTAGTAACAAAAAGTTTTGGTGTCCCTTTTATTTTTTTAGATTAAAAGGAGAGAGTTTTGAAGTAATAGTAACGAACGAGGAACAACTGGAAATATCGTTTAAGAAAACATGGAGTTTTGCAGTTGGGAACGAGACGGCCCCCGTAAATGTAGACAAAAGGTTGGGAAGGAAAGAGGAATTAGAGAAAGTAAATTAAGAAGGAAGCAAGAAAACAATAGGAAAGCAAAGTGATGTGGTTTTGTTGGTTTGGTTGATTCTGCAGGTATGTATTGCTGAGAGGAAGCTCTGGGTTTTATAGTTATGCAATATTCGAGAGGCCCATTGGTTGGCCCCAGATTGAAATGGATCAAGTTAGGATTGTTTACAAGCTTCAAAGCACAATGTATAACAAAACCACCTTTTTTTTTTTTTTTTTTTTTTTTTTTTTTTTTTTTTTTTTTTTCTTTTTTTGGGCAATATTACAACTAATTTTGAGTTTGGGAATGTGAGTGGGAAAATGGTGTGTTTTTGTTATTAGGTTTGATTATATGGCTGTGTCGGACGATAGGCAAAGGGTGATGCCCACAATGAGAGACCGTGAAAATGGTGAGCCATTGGCTTATCCCGAGGCCGTTCTTTTGACTAATCCTACCAATGAAGAACTCAGAGGAGAGGTACTTTTACCCTTTTACCTTCCTTTTCCTTTTATTCATCTCATTGCTTCTCTTCTCTCTAGTTATGTTTTATTTTATGTTTGACGATGTAAGATAGATTTCTTTGTGAAAATTTTCTCCGTAGAAATTAATTTTTTACTACTTTTAAAGTACTAACTAATTTTTACCAAATTTAATTAATTAAAGTGTAACAATATAAAGTTCGCAAGTAAGATTTTTGTCCAACTTTATATTTTAACACTTTAATTCATTTACTTTTAGTTTTGTAAAAATTAGTTTGGAGGCTAAAAGTTGACGTTTAATATATATATTTTATTTTATTTTTATTATTTTTTTTAAGTAAGTACTCTTTTTATTTTAAGGTTTGTGTCTATTTGAACATTGAAATTTCAAGATGAACACTTTTGAAGCGGTTGAAAGATGGAAATGAAAAAGAAAAAAAAATATTTTAAATAGCAAATCTGCTTAAAATATTTACAAATAGTAGAAAAATATCATAGTGTATCTGCAATAGACTATAGTAGACTACTATCTGTGTCTATCTCGCAGTCTACACAAATATATAGTAAAATTTTGTTATATTTGTAAATATTTTGGTTCATTTTTCTATATTTGAAAACAACCCAAAGAAGAATGTCAATCAAAAATAAAAAAGGAAAGAATCAATTTATTTTCCTAAATCTTGGAGTTATATCAATTATAACTTTAAAATTGTTGGGGGCTTAAATTGATTTTTTTTTTCTAAAATCAATTACTTTAGTCAACTTATTAAAAAACTAGGTTAAAAGAAACGTTTTGGTCTTTAAATTTTCAGGTCAATAACATTGTAGTCCCTAAACTTTAATTGGTAATGATCTGGTTCATATACTTTCAAGTTTGTAACAATTTACTTTACAATTTGTAACAATTAAGTCTCTATAATGAAGAAAATAACTAAGATTCAATGAAATTAACTAAGATTCAATGAAATTTCTTACACTGGTAGATTGATAAATTAATTGGGAATCAAATTTGATGGTATTTCTTTTTTAATTTTTTTTACAATAAAAATTAAATTGTTACAAATTTTAAAGTATATAAACTCAAATGTTACTTATTAAAATTTGGGACTAAAATTATTACGAATATGAAAATACATGAACCAAATTGTTACTCACTAAAATTCATAGTCTAAATTGTTATTTTATGAGAGCTCATTTATAAAAATTGGGTTTTGACCTAAAAGGGTACATATTTTTACTAATTTCATTTTAACCCTGAAAGTTTTATATTTGTTTGTTTTTTTTCCCTCGAAACAACCGTTCAACGCCTTCGGCATTCATGCTTGTATAATTGTGTCGCTTAATTAAGTAAACAAATCTAAATAGTAAACTTGTAGGTTAGGTTCAGCAAAAAAAAAAAAAAAAAAAAAAGAAAAAAAAAAAAATTGGGAGCATAAGAATGAAAGGTCGTAGACAATAATAATATGGTTTTTATATGCACCATGTGCCCCTTTTAATTTTTTCTTTTTTATAATTATTATCTTGTTCACATAAATGCATACAACAAAAACTTATAAAAATTGTTTCTAAATAAAGTTTAAAATTCGAAGAATAAAATGGGACATTTAACAAATTTAGGGGCATAATTATTAAGACTTATTTGATTTTCACTTAAATACAAATTTATAAATTTTGGCAACTCTTTTCTAAAACTTATGAAGTTACTTGTACAAAAGTTTCATATTATCCATTTTAAACATACAATTGAGTATTTTGGACGGTTGCAATGTTGGGTTGGATTGAACACATTGGCTTTAAAGATCAAAAGTTAGACTCTACTTATGCAGAAGACCATATTGATGAGAATGATCACTGATGTGAGGCAGTGTGAGTGCAGGTGGATGACAAGTACCAGTACTCAACAGAGGACAAGGACAACCAAGTTCACGGCTGGATCTGCAGCGATCCGCCGGTGGGATTCTGGATGATCACTCCCAGCGACGAGTTCCGGGTCGCCGGTCCTGTCAAGCAGGATCTCACCTCCCACGCCGGCCCCATCACTCTCTCCGTAAGTCCTCCCTCCCCTCTCTAATTCATTACCATTTCTACCCAAAGCAAAACACACCCACCAACTGTTTGTGGAAATGCCTTCACTCCAAATTATGCACCACAGATGTTCGTTAGCACCCACTACGCTGGAAAGGACATTGGCATGAGATTTGCAGCTGGAGAGCCCTGGAAGAAGGTCTTCGGCCCTATCTTTGTCTATCTCAACTCTGTTTCCCCTGAAGAGGATTCTCTATCCCTCTGGCAAGATGCCAAACAACAGGTCCCTAATTTTCTCCCTCTAGCTCTTTTGACTGTGAATTTAGAGTAATTTCAACTAATGTGCATCAATTTTTCACAGTTGGCAATAGAAATCAATGAGTGGCCCTACTCTTTTCCTCAATCAGAAGACTTCCCTTCTTCTGCCCAAAGAGGGAGTGTCACTGGCCGGTTATTAGTCCGTGATGGGTATTTCTCTGTTTTTCTCGATGTTTTTGTACGCATGACCCATCTTTGGATGTGTTGGTGTGGAATGAACAATGAAAAATAACCTTCTGCCAATGTCACAGTGCACTATTGTCTAGCGCATTGGTGATGTCCCTCCCATTGCGAAATAATAGGAGCCTTGATGTCCCTCCCATTGCGAAATTATAGGAGCCCTATGGATATTCATTTCAATCGACCAACTGGCAATTAAAAATGAAAGTCCCACTAGGGCTCTGACCATTTCATCATGGGTAAGACATCTCTGATGCGATAATGCATTCTAGACAATGATGGCTTACTCTATGACGCAAAAGGTTAGTTTTCATTAGTTTTATAGGATTGAGTCATTTAACATTAACGCTGTTAGGATTGGGTCATCCGTTCAAAAATCTCGTCTTTTTTATTTTGTGATTAAATTCAAAACATTTTTAATTGAAAATGGATATGCTTATTGTTTCCACCAGGTACATCAGTAGCAAACTCATGCGGGCGAGTAATGCTTTCGTTGGATTGGCATTGCCTGGTCCTGTGGGATCTTGGCAAACGGAAACCAAGGTAATCTTTTTTTGGATTCTCTCTTCAATTTATGCTACAATCTCGATACGTTCTTATATTATTTGAGTTAATTTCTCCAAAAGTATCCTTCGGTAATAGTGGACGATTAACTTTCGGATGTGGCTTATTATTATTAGCTAAAGAGGGTTAGTAGGTCGAGGTCCAGTTCATTATTAAATACATTAAACATTGACCAATACACGTAAACCATGTAAAAAAGTCCGCAAAAATATTTAACTTACAAGTATTGTCAGTTTGTCACCATATAAATATTTAAAAGTAATAGAGTCCGTGATTGTCTGAGAATTACTAAATTCGTAGATGTTTTCCCAACTTGTTTGAGCATAACTAAATTCGTAGATATTCTCCCAACACTTAATATTCAAAGCTAACTCATTAACTCTTGTTTATGTTTAATGAAAATATGACTACTAAGAAAACTATTGAACATCTAAAAAAAAAGGTGAGTATCTTCCAGACGGTTTACTCAGAAATGAAAAATTATCAAACTATAAGGAATCAAATGGAAAGCAAGCTGACACTATATTCTGACCTAATTTCTACTTCCAAACTCTTCCAATTGAGTTCTCAAACGAAGATGTGCTGTATTTCTTATACTTAAATCCTTCCAGGGCTATCAGTTCTGGACTCGAGCTGACAATCACGGCAACTTCTTAATCAATAACATCCGAGCTGGGGTTTACAATCTGTATGCTTTTGTCCCTGGCTTCATTGGAGACTACAAATACGAAGCAAATATTACAATTGAGCTCGGTAATAAATAACTTTCTCTTAATCACGTTTCATAAAAAACCGAATCAAACCGAACCAAACCAACCAACGCTTCATTCTGTAGGGTCTGAAATCAGATTGGATGTGATGGTGTTTGATCTGCCGAGACAAGGCCCAACCATCTGGGAGATTGGCATTCCCGATCGCACTGCAGCAGAGTTTTATGTGCCCGATCCTTATCCGACTCTCATGAATAAACTGTACAACAACCATGCTGACAAGTTCGTTTTAATACTTTTGAAGCTATTTTGTTTGTCTCAATAAACGTTAGATTTATTTAATGATGTTGAGAATTTGGCTTTGATTAACAGGTTCAGACAATATGGCTTGTGGGAACGTTATGCGGCTATGTATCCAAATAATGATCTTGTGTTTACCGTCGGTGTTGACGATTATACAAGGGACTGGTTCTATGCTCATGTTAACAGGTAAGGTTTTGGCTGTTTGGTAGATGTTTTTGTTTTTGGTTTTATGTTTTCGCCCTCTCTTTACATTTGGCTAGGGTTTTCTTTGCAGGAATGTGGGGAATCAAACATACCAATCGACCACTTGGGAGATCAGATTTTTATTGCAATCTGTGAACCAAACGGCAAGTTACACACTGCAAATTGCATTAGCATCTGCTGCTGAATGCGAATTACAGGTATATTAGCGTGTGTGCTGAGTACTTTTTTTAGTTGAAAAACTTTTCCACTGAACATAAAAGATTTTTTTATCTCGCATTATTAATTTTTATTACGAAAACTTACAGATTCTTGTGAGGATAAGTTTTTTCAAGTCGTATGTACGTGGTAAATCAAGCGTCTATATTCGTAACAGGATTTTAGTTTACTTTTTGTGAGTGATTCATTTAAAAAGGATTATAAGGACTAAAATAACATTTTATATAAAGTTATGGATTAAAACAAACTCTTAAAAGTTGAAAGGCCGTGCCTATCTTACGCATGTTAAATATTATACAATAATTAGTGGCAAAATATTTATTCAGAGATATTAGACTATAATGTTTGAACCAGAAACTTCAACTCCAACCAACAAAACAAGTCATATGTTTAGTTCTAGTTTCCCGTCTGCAGTCTCAGGCGGAAGATTCATTTCAACTGATAGTCTGTTATGTTGTCGATTTGAAGGTTCGATTAAACGATCGAGAATCAGAGCAGGCTGCTTTCTCGACAGGGAAGATCGGAAAGGACAATGCGATTGCAAGGCATGGCATACATGGACTTTACTGGTTATACTCCATACCTCTCCCTGGTGATCAATTTCTACAAGGGAACAACTCCATCTATCTCACTCAGGCAAGAAGCGAAAGCCCTTTCGAAGGTCTCATGTACGACTACATTCGACTTGAAGCTCCACCTCCAACATAATCCAACCTCTAACAGTATTTTAAAATTTTTTAATTGTTATTTTTTCTAAGCTTACTAATTACATAGAGCATCAAAGAATAGTAATTAGCTAAAAAACCACAGAGATTCAGCAAATAGAAGTACAGGTGCCACGGAGAGATATGTTTTTAGATCTCGCATTTAAAACCCTGCTACTTTATAGTAATTTGAATGAAATTAATTAGTAGATTGTGTATCCCGTATATACCTTTTTAAATTCATAACTATTTAATAAAAAAGACTGTTGATTAGATCAAAATTTAAAGTAACCAATAATTTTAGTTTATCATGGGTAAGGACACTATTGCTAACATAATAACCTCTATTCACAATGCTGACATGAATAGAAAAGGAATGGTTCGAATACCATCTACTAACATCACCGAAAACATTGTTACCGGTTTAGGTAAATCAAATATCTAATGCGCTCCCCGTCATGTTGACTATTATTCAAAATCAAGTAAGGAAGTCCTTTTCTTGACTTGGCCTGCGTGCATTATACCTACCCCTTTTAAAGAACTTGATTTCAATCTCAATAAAGAAATGAAAGCAACACTCTTTGCTTGTTGTCCTCTTACTCTTTGAGTCTGCCTTGTGGAGGTCTCTCGGGTGTCTACGGCAGATTCGATCAGTCTCGTGATGTTGGAATAGTTCTCCACTGTTCGAGTTTTAGAGGAAATAGAAAATCCTATATCACCCTTTTGAACGAAACTCTGGGAATTGATAGATAGCAAGAAGTTACGCCGTCATACTATCTGGTTTAGGAAGTTCTATAGCTTGATTTGATTGGCTAATCCGAACAAAAAAAAGAACCCTAATAAAGGAAAAGGCATTTAGGACATCAATCCCGAGGGGAAGAAAAGAGGCACGAGTGATATCTCACTTATTAAAGCAAAAGCCATAACCCTAGATGCAAAGATCCACAGGCACTCCTAAGGCTTGGTGAGCACTTAGCTTTGAACTTTGAAATAGTTACCTTCCCCATTTGATTGAGAGAAAGTATGCTCCTGGCTTGCCACCCGAAGAAGGGAATTCTATTGAATACATTCCTCCGTTCCGATCCACTTACTAGCAAAGACGACAGTCTTGAAAAAATACCTCAAAATTTCTATCCTCGATAGTTGAACCAACTCTCACTTCAACTGAATAGTCAGACCTAGTTCGAGATTGAATCATTTCTTGTGATTCAAAAAAAAAGAAGGAAGCAGACCAAAGCCCTCGCATAGTGAAAGTTGCTCAAATCTTTTTGGTCTAAAAGTACCCAGTCGATAGGATTCCATTCCTAAGAAGGGTTACGGGCGGGTAGGAACTGGATCCATTTGAATAGCCGCCGGACGTGCTGTTATGGAATCCGAAGATCATCCGCTCAGGACCGACTTCTTTGAATAGCCGGAATGTTTATCTGAGCTAGCCAATATTTAGGAAAATCAGGCTTTTAGCCTTTGGAAGAAGCTTGTACAGTTTGGGAAGGGGTTTTGATTGATAAAAAAGAAGAATCTACTTCAACCGATATGTCCTTAGGCACGACCATACATAACATAGAAATCACACTTGGGAAGGGGGGAATTGTTAATGGGTTGCATTTGTTGCCATTGTCGAGATATGCCATTTTGTTAGCGACATCTCAATGCTAAAATTGTATTATGTTCCATCGAAAGCTCTTAATCAAAACTCCCTTTTTGTTGTCGCTGTGTATTTGGTACCTAATTCTTTTAACCTTGTCATTACGATGCATGCTCCAATAATATCAAATAATTTGTGATAGCATTTAGATCATTCATTTAGAACGGTTGGGAATGCAATTAAAGTCTCACATCGGTTAAATAATGGGATGATCATGAGTTTATAAGGAAGGACAAGTATCTCCAATGGTATGAGGGCTTTTGGGTGAAACCAAAAGCAAAATTGGCAGAGTTATGCTCAACGTGGATAATATCATACCATTATAGAGATATCTAGAGGTTTATTGTCCATAACAAATTGGTATTCGAGTAGGCCTAGATGTCGAACAAGATCTAGTTCATGGCGTAAGATATCTCACGGTGGGCCTTCCCTCATTGCACTCATCATTTTTTTTTCCTTCTTCTTCCAATTTTTCTTCTATCTCCCCAATCTTCTCATATATTTTTTTTTCTTTTTCCAATTTTTCTTCTATCTCCCCAAACTCCTTATATTTTCTTCTTTTTTTTTTTTCCCATTTTTTCCCCAATTTTTCTTCCATCTCCTCAATCTTCTCATATTTTCTTCTGCCTTTTTTTCCTTTTCTTTTTCCAATTTTTCTTCCATCTCCCCAATCTCCTTATATTTTCTTTTTTCTTTTTTTTTTTTCCTTTTTTTCTCCCCATTTTTCTTCCATCTCCCCAATCTTCTCATATTTTCTTATGCCTTTTTTTTTCCTTTCTTTTTCCAATTTTTCTTCCATCTCCAAAATCTTCTCATATTTTCTTCTGCCTTTTTTTTTCCTTTTCTTTTTTCCAATTTTTCTTCCATCTCCCCAATCTTCTCATATTTTCTTCTTCTTCTTGTTTTTTTTTTCCTTTTCTTTTTCCTATTTTTATTCTATCTCCCAAACTTTCTCATAATAATATAAATCTATCAGTGATAGCCACTAATATACTTATAACTTAGTCACTCAAAGAATTCTATCATTGATTGAAGAATTCATTGGCTATCACTCATGTTTTTAAATGTTAGAAAATAATTCATTAAATATTTGTGTATCGGTAATATCAATTATTAGTGATAGAACTTAGATAGATATTAGTTATATTTATGTATCAGTGATATCAAACTTAGGTAGATATTAGTGATAGAAGTCTATTATTGATAATCATGATAAAAGTTCTCAATAATAGTTATTGATAGCTTTGAGTATTAATATTTCAAAATTGATAGGTACTAATAAAAGTCTATAAAAAATAACCACAAATATTTTCTATCATTGATTGCTTAATCTTTGATGATTTTCTTCCATAGTTAATAGCCACTTATAGAAGTCTATCATTGAAGTTAGTGAAATTAATTAATAAAGTTGAATCTCAAACTAAAATGTGAGTGACATGCCTAGAAGTTATAATTTATAGCATGTTTTCAGTGATAGAAGTTATCAATGATATTATGTTATTTGATGGTAAAAATGAATGACAAAAGTTATCTTTAATAACATGTTATCAGTGATAGAGGCTATCATCGATAACCACGATATAAGTGATATCAATGATAGAACTTAGGTGATATCCATATATCGATGATATGAATGATATAAAAGTCGATTCCATTTGATGAAAGTCTATCATTGATAGTCACTGCTAAAAGCTATTGGTGATAGTCATTAATAGGTGCTATCTATCACACCCTACTTTTAAAAACCGATGCGTTGAAGAGCCTATAAAGAAAAGAAGTAAAAGATCATGTTAGACGCATGGTCAGGACTAAGGTAACGCATGGTAAGGGTGGACGCATAGGAAGTAACTCGAGAGCTTGAAGGGAAAGAAGTGAAACGCATAGGAGGTAATTATGAAGTTGGACGTATGAATAGGGATTAAATTTGAATAGTGATGCGTTGAAAAGAAATCTAAAAGAAGGATAAAACACATAAGGTAGAATTAAGGAAAAAGGCTATAATAATAATTTAAGGGTAAACCACTTGGCCGGATGTTTATCACTCAAGAGAAGGGTTTGTAGTTGAGATATGGATATAAGGAAAGAAGTGATGGACGCATACTAATTTATCATCAGAGAAATATTTTAGTACAAGGAAAAGGTTAAATGAATAACCTTGGATTACAAGCACAAGAACGCATAGAGGGGTAATCAAGGAATTCTCAAGGATAGGAGGAAGATCATGGACGCATGATAGTATGCGGTTTAGGCAGACGCATGGTATTATGCAGTAAGGCACATGCACACCCTACTTTTTAAGAAAACGAAGCGTTGAAGAGTCTATGAAGAAATGATGGAAAAGACCATGTTGGACGCATGGTCAGGACTAAGTAACGCATGGTAAGGGTGGACGCAGGGAAGTAAACCGAGAAGGGAAAGATGTGAAATGCATAGAGGTAGAAATGGATAAGGATTTATTCGTTATGAATATGAGAGTTGGACGCATGGTATGATGCGATGAGGTATAAACGCATAGTATTGCATGCTTGTCATTAATGCTTAGTGGCATATGTAAGCACTGGTTTATAATAGTGCGGTTATGCGTTAAAGGTGAAATCACAAATGGTGGTGTGAGCAGAAGCAGTCGCCGCGTTGGCGGGGGAAAGGACCGTACTTGGCTTACCATGCGTCAGCAAGGTTGTTATGCGTTGAGGTCCCTATGCATTGAAGACAGAATTATTTCTATGCGTCAAAGACAGTAGTATAGTTGGCTGAGAGTTAGAAAAGTGAGCAGTGAAGCTCAAACCTTAAAGGAAATTCAACTAATGCATGAGGGCGTTGTATTGAATAAAAGTTGTTCATTGATAATGTTGGACGCATAAGATCAACTTATAAAGGCAAGGTGGCTTTGTATAGATTTGACACCTTATTAGTAGGAGGTGTTGAAGGCATGTCAAGTGTTTCATGCAAGGTGAAACTTGGATTAATGCATGGTTAATTAAGCATGCAGCGTGACATGTGGCAAACAAGTGGCAAAAGGAGAGAAGAAGTTGGATGGCAAGCTCCTTATAAATAGAACTTTGAGGGAAAAGAAGCGACTGATGACTCTCAAAGAAGAATTTTGGAGAGAAAAAGAGAAGGCAACAAGGACGTCTGTGGTAGGAGTATGCGGCCAAGAAAGAAGGTATTTGACAACTTAGTTATTTTATGTAAAGAAGTTGTTTGGTGTTAAAAAGGGTCGGCTATGCGTTGAGGACAAACATAATGTCCAAGGTGAACGCGACGTCCAAAGTTAGATGATGCGTTCATGGTAGACCTTGCGTCCAAGAGAGGGCGATGCATCAGAAGGGGAAGTAAGAAGAGTCGGGATGCACTTTGCGGAAGTAATCAGCCTTGCGTTACCAACCTTGTGTTGAAGGGCAGAGTTGCGTTCAACCAAGCTAACAGAGGAAAATGGAGCCTTGTGTTCTAGAGTTAGAACGCTGCGTCCAGAAAGCTCGGGAAGAGGAAAAGAGGAAAGGAAAAAGAAGTATTCTTTGGCAAGTACAGGTGAGTAACACCTGCGTTTAATAAAAATAAATGAGTTCTTTATGAATGTAAATCTACGGGTTTTGAATAAAATAATGCATGTGTTTTCATATATGTAAAGCATACGAATATGTGATTTATAGAGACATGAGCATGCGTTTAGAAACATGAGCATGCGTTTAGAGACATGTGTATGCGTTTTACTTTTAACTTTGAGAAAGCTGAGTAACGCATGGTAACTTTGAGAATGCTGGTTAACGCATGGTGATTGATTGAAACTTGTATTCATGTTTTTTCTAAAAGCATGGTGTTATATGATTTCCAGAAAGACTTGAAGATAGACTTGTATGAAGAGCATGTTGGTTGATATTAAAGCTAGAAATGAGTTTAGCATGCTGATGATGTTTTCATGAAAGATTTGGAAACGGATAAGTTTGAGCTATTAATATAATGTTTCCAAAATATGTATGGTGTTTTATAAGCTTTGAAAAGGGACCCCAATGCTCAAGGACTTGTAGAAGGCATTGTGGGCAACCCGAGTTATAAAAGGTACCCAATGCTCCAGGACTAGATGAAGGCAAATGGGTAACCAGAATATAGAAATGGGACCCAATGCTTAAGGATAAAAGGAAGGCATATGGGCAGCTCGAGTAATAATATCTATGTGCTTATAGAATAATATATATATATACGATGCTGAGGTGTTGAGATTACTCCACACAGCGAAGGATAATTGACGTTGAGGAGCGTTGAGCACTGCTCCGCCTCAACTAGGGAAAAAGTATTTGAAATGAATGAATATGTACACATGATATAACCAAGAATTGTTCATGTTATAAACTGATTTTCAGTGTGATGTTTTATACAAGTTTAATCAGTTTTATATTTAAAGTATAATGGTTTTCAGAAACTGTTACTCACTGAGCTGTTAGCTCATGCTTTCATATGTTTTCCATTTTCAGGTAGCATGACAGTTCCCGTTGCCGATCGAAGTCGAGGTTTGTCAAGAGCATGTGGATGGAGAGGTTGACAGTAGGTCACGTGACAGGGTAGTCAGTAACTGTTGTCTTCACATCTCTTCTCGGGTTATGGAGGATAATCCGAGAGGGAGTGTAATAGCACAAACTCATAGTAGTGTGCATTTGAGACATTGACGCCTAGTAGTATGCGGTGGAGAAATGAGTTCAAAGGTAGTATGGCCGAGGGTAAGGAAAATAAGTAATGAAGCTAAAACATTAAAGGAAATTCAATGGACGCATAGAGGCATAATGTTGGATGAATAGCTTGTATATTGGAATATTTTGGGCGCATAAGATAAACTTATAAAGGCTAGGTGGCGTCATATAGACTTGACACCTTATCAGTAAGAGGTGTTAGAAGGCATGTTAAGTGTTTCATGCAAGGTGACGTTTGGATTAATGCATGGTTAGTTAAGCATGCAGCGTGACATGTGGCAAACAAGTGGCAAAAAGAGAGGAGAAGTAGGATGGCAAGCCCTCTATAAATAGGACCTTGAAGGAAAAAGAAGCGACTGATGATTCTGAAGGGAGAATTCTTGAGAGAAAGGGGAGAAAGAAGGCAGAAGGGAGGAATCCTTGCGTCCGTAGTAGGGGTCTGCGGCTAAGAGAGAAGGTATTCTTGACAACTTAGCTATCTTGTGTTAAAGAAGTTGTCTTGCGTCGAAGGGGGATCAGCCTTGCGTTTAAGACGAACACTGTGTTCAAGGTGAACGATACGTTCAAGGTGAATGATGCGCTCAAGTTGGACCTTGCATCCAAGAGAGGTTGACGCATCCAAAAGAGAAGTAACAAGAGTTAGGCTGCACCTTGCGTTAGTCATCAACCTTGCGTTTAAGGGCAGGGTTGCGTTCAACCGAGCTGACAGAGGAAAATTAGCCTTGCGTTCCAGAGTTAGAACGCTGCGTCCAAGAAGCTCGAGAAAGAGAAAATAGAGGGAAGGAAGAGGAACTATTCTTGGGCAAGTACAATGTGAGTAACATCTGCGTTTTTCAAAATATAGATGAGTTCTCTATACTTAATATCGTTGGTTTTGTGAATATGATTTCATGAGTTTTCAATGAATAGTGCATGCATTTTATTTGGAAAGCATTTGACTATGCTGGTTATTTGTGATAAGTTTGTAAAACGCATGGTGATTGATAATGTGTGATTTCATGATTTTACTGAAAAGCATGGTGTATGATGTTATATGATTTCATGAAAGATTTAGAAATAAACTTGTTTGAAAGGCATGCTGTTTGATATTAAAGTTTTGGAACTGAGTTTAGCATGCTGGTTGATATTATATTAGGAAATGGTTAACTACGAGTTTATGATATAATGTTTCCAAAACATATTGTGTTTTATAAAAACTTTGAAAAGGCACCCAAGACTCAGGGACTTGGAGAAGGCCAAAGGGTAGTCGGGATATAGAAAAAGTACCCAATGCTGAGGGACTCGTAGAAGTCAAATGGGTAACCTGGATATGGAAATGGGACCCCAATGCTTAGGGACTTGGAGAAGGCATTGTGGGCGGCCCGGATTATAATACCTATGTGCACATAGAGGAATATACGACGCTGATGTGTTGAGATTACTCCGCACAGCTAGGGAAAATCGACGTTGAGAAGCGTAGAGCATTGCTCTGCCTCAACTAGGGAAAAATGATTTTGAAATGAATGAGATTTTGATGATTTACTCTAAAACTGATATGCATGAGTTAACAACGGCTGAGCATATTATAATATAATTTGAATTGTTATATTTTATGAGAATTTGAAATGTTTATAATATGACCAGTGTTATAGTTAAGGTAAGACGTTTTCAAAACCGTTACTCACTGAGCTGTTTGCTCACCATTTTTATATGTTTTCCATTTTTCAGGTAGCATGACAGTTTCCGTTGCCGATCGAAGTCGAGGTTTGTCAAGAGTTAATGGTATTACCGTCCTAGGAAGGGTAGATATGAGAAGTGAGGTAAATGTGACAGTGAGATTTGGGACAGGGAAGTCGATGACTGCTGTCCTCACACTCCGTCTTGAGCTACGGGAGGATAGTTCGGGGTGGGGTGTAACACTATCAATGATATGAATTAGGTAGATATCAGTGATAGTCACTTATAAACCTCTCATTAATAGATTTCTATCACTTTTAGCTTTAAATGTTATCTTTAAAAGTTGATAGTTTTCTTACAAAGTTGATAACTACATATAAAAATCTACCATTGATAACCACTTATGGCTTTAAGTGTTAATATTTCAAGCTTGATTCCAATTGATGAAAGTGTATAAATAATAGCCACTAATAAGTGATAGCAAATTGAAAGCTAATATTTCAAGTGTTACGATTTCAAGGTTGTATTAATATTTCTCAAATTAAAAGCTATCATTGATAGCAATTATCAGTGATAGCCACTGATAGCTATTATTGATAGTTGTTATTAGTGATAACTTGCAATTTGAGAAAATCAGAAGAAAGAAGCGTGAAATGGTGGGCTGAACATGAGCTTTTTAGTCATTTACCAATATGACTATCGTTGATAGTTGCTATCAGTAATATCAAATTAAAAGCTATCATTCATAGCAATTATCAGTGATAGCCACTGATAGCTATTACTGATAGTTGTTATTAGTGATAACTTTTAATTTGAGAAAATCAGAAGAAAGAAGCGTGAAATGATGGGCTGAACATGAGCTTTTTAGTCATTTACCAATATGACTATCGTTGATAGTTGCTATCAGTAATATCTGGCGTTAATTTTGTACTATATTTCTAATATATTTTTTCTTGTGCTATATTTTTTTTTTATTATTTTGGGCCTGATTGCTATTGTGCAATCAACCCAACAAATAAAATAAAATATTTGATGACTTCGAATCGCAATGGGTAAAAGAAATATTTGATGATTTGAAGAAGGATGATGGCATTGACGGTGGGTAAAAGAGTTTCATCCTAACATTTAAAAAATAATAAAACATAGTTGAAAGTTGATGACTTGATACTATCAGCGCCAGCGACAGGCAAAAAGTAAAAAAAAGGTCGGGACTGGAGTTAGAGCAACGACGTTGAGCAGGAAGAAGAAGAACTGATAAGTAGCTCGACGTCGAGCAAGTAGCGACGTCAAGCAGGTGGCGTTGGCGGCACCTTCTGCTCCGGTGAGAAGAGTTGAGATTGAGAATGTCGATTGGGTCTGTGACGTTTCTACTGCTGGCTGATTGTTTTCGTGAAGTCCACAATAAGGCTGGAGGTGGGAGTTAAAGGGTTTTATTATATTATATTTAATTCAAATTTTAGGTTTTTATGATTTGTTTTTATATCTTTTAAAAAAGAAAGGTAATGGGCTTTAAATTTGGGCCCAATTTCAAACTATTTCTTCTTTAATTCCCAAAGTGTCCAAAATGAAAAAAAGCAAAAAAAAAAAAAACAGGACACGAAAATTGGCATGTTGGACACGTGTCCAGACGAATCTGTGTCCTATAGGTGTCCGACAATGATTTCACCTCTAATATGAAGTACCCGTGCTTCATAGCTTAGAGAAGAAAAACTTTATGCCAACTTCAAAAAGTGTAGTTTTTGTTTAGAACAAGTCAATTTCCTAGGGTTTATTTTTGGAAAGGATGGGGTGAAAATTGATGAAGAAAAGGTATAGAGTATTCGAGAGTGGCCAACACCCACAAATGCAACCGAGGTGAGATCTTTTCATGGTTTAGCTAGTTTTTATAGAAGGTTTACTAAGGATTTCAGTATTATAGCCTCACCATTGAAAAACAAGAAAATGCATTCAATGAATTGAAAGATAAATTGACCAAAATGTACTTTCTCTTGCTTTACCTAACTTTGATAAATCTTTTGAGCATGGCAATGTAAAACTCCCTGGATCTTTCATTTTGGCGGGTATATTACTTTTGAATAATGCACTGCATTCCCGTGTTAATGCGACTGTCTCAAATTCTCCAAGCCTTCTTTTCTTAGATAATATGTCTTTCAGAAATTTGACATAGCTCGGCATTTGTTCCAGGGCTTCCACCAACGGAATGTTGATGTGAAGTTGTTTGAGAACGTCCAGGAATTTTCTAAATTGGCCCTCATCATTTTTCTTCTTTAGGCGTTGAGGAAAGGGCGGACGCATAGGGGGAGTGATATTTTGAGATACCGATGCAGGGTTTGCCTACGTTGCTTTTTTTCTCCCCTTTCCATTCTCTTGTTCTTGAGAGGCTGTGGTGGTGGATGATGATTGCGGTTCAATAGTAGGTGTTACGGGAGGTAATTGTGAAGTGATGTGAGGCTGCATATTTCCTTGCGTCCTCTGGTCTTGCGTTTCAGTGGGAAGAACCTTCCCACTCCTCAATGTCACAGCTTGACATTGTTCTTTACCGTTACCACGTGGGGCTTCGGTATTACTGGGCAATGCTCCTTGGGGTCTGGTAGTGCGCTCGCTTGCCATTTGTCCCACTTGAATTTCTAAATTACGGATTGCAATGGCGTGACTTTTTATTTCACCCATTTGGTTTTGGAGAATCCCTTCCAACGACTTACGCGTTTCTTCATTTTGGCTGATAGTTTGTCGCATTAGGGCTTCAAGGGATGATGATGATGTGTTTGCTGACTGATTTCTTTGTGCTTGATGTCCTTGAACACCTTGGTTGTAAACAAGGTTGTTGCTTCTCTGCGGCTGTTGCCCAGTTCCTTGCGTCTGTGATTGGGTTCCTCCCCATCCAAAGTTAGGGTGGTTCCTCCAACCCGGATTATAAGTCTTAGAGTACGGGTTGTTCTGAACATAGCAGACGGATTGTGGGTTGTAGGGACACATATCATACAAATGGCCCTCACCACATTGCACACAACTTACAGATGCTGTTGTATTCACCGTGTTCATTGCGTCCATTGATGCAACTGTTCCACCTTGGTTGTTCAACGCGATTGTTTGCAGCAAGGATGTCATATTGGCGATCTGAGCTGAAAGATTATTAGTCGCATTAGTTTCAATCATTCTAGCTTGCGTTCGTCTCTTATCCATGTACCGGGATCCATACCCATCATCCACCCATTCATCGGTGTTCCTCGAAATTCTGTCGAGAATCTCCTTGGCTTGCGTATAGGTCTTGTCCATTAATCCTCCTTCTGCAGAGGTGTCAGCCACTGATTGTGATGTTTTATTTAATCCTCCATAGAAAATTTCCATCTGCACACAATCAGGGATGCCATTATGGGGACAATTCCTTACAAGCCTTTTAAATCGGGCCCATGCTTCACTAAGGGTCTCCGAGTCCTTTTGCTCGAAGGTGACAATGTCTCGTTGCCTCTTTGCACTCACCGTCGGAGGAAAGTATTTCTGCACAAATTTTTTAACCATTTGGCCCCAAGTTGTAATCGCACCAGGTTCAAATGAATATGCCCATTGTCTTGCCTCATCTCTGAGAGAAAATGGGAATAGCATCAGTCTGATATTATCTTGCGGTACTCCGGCCATGGGGAATGCGCTACATATTTCCAAGAAACTTTTCACGTGTGCATGTGGGTCTTCACCCGTTGCACCCCCAAATTGCCTTGCGGCTTGCAGCATCTGCAACATCACTGGTTTCATTTCAAACCTTCCATTACCTTCGAAGGTTGGTTGTAAAATTCCCGGTGCGAAATTGTATAGATTTGGCAACGCATACTCCCTCATTGGGCGATTTCTATCATGCGCCAAGAGAATTGGGTTTGTATCGTTGTTTGCGTGCTTTTGCGCATTTGCGTGCTTTTGCGCATTTGCGTTTTGCCTAACCCCAGCTTGAGGTTGATTATTTTGAGCATCCATATTCTCTTCAGTAGTTTGATTACTCCTTCTTTGCTTATTCTGTCTTATCCTTCTTCTGAAGGTCCTCTCAATCTCTAGGTCAATATCAAATGTTGGGTTGTCCCCTTCACTCATATACTGTTAGAAACTTCTAACAGAAGAGAAGCTTGCTATACTCCGTCGACTGAGGAATCCTGCAACACAATAATCCAAAAAAAAATAATTAAATCAATGCAATAATCCCTGGCAACGGCACCAAAAACTTGTTGTGGGGTAATTGTATGTGTAAATTGTCCTAACGCAAGGTGCTAAATGATGTGATTATGCGTTCAACATATCATGCTTTGAACATGCTATGCGTCCTACTACTATGCGTTGGTAATCTTGTCAAGTTTTCCAGTGGCTTATAGATTAGCCTTACCTGTTGAAATGTCTAGAATACATAACGTATTCCATGTATCAGCGTTAAGGAAATATGTCCCTGATGCTACTTATGTGTTAATAACTCAACTAGTAGAGCTCAGCGAAGATTTGAGTTATGAAGAGAAGCCTATTCAGATAATAGATGAAAAAGAACAAGTTTTAAGAAACAAAGTGATACCATTAGTTAAAGTACTATGGAGGAATCATGAGATAGAGGAAGCAACATGGGAGCCGAAGGAGCAAATGATGGAACAATATCCAAATTTATTTGTTTAGGGGTATACTGCCTACTAATTTCGGGGACGAAATCTTTGTAAGGAGGTGGTAATTGTAAGCCCCGTACTTGATCTTGTGAGAAAGAAAGATAAGAAGAGACCAGGAGATGGGCGTTTGGGTAGGAATAGTTGGTTGGAATGTGATTGGGAGCAGAAAAATGGCTAAGTATCAGCTATGCGTTGGTGGCAACACGCCTTGATGGAAGCAGTTTTGGTGTGGACGCAGAGGTGAGGGAAGACTGTTAGGCGTTGGGGCCATGATGCGTTGAGGTTATGAGGCGTGGAGAGCCACCCTGCATCGAAGGTTATTTTGCGATGAACGCATTGAAAGCTGCAAGGCGTTGAAAGTTGAGGGCCACGAGGTGTTGAGAGCAAATTTGCGATGAGACCACTATGCGGTGAACGCTATCATGCGTCGAAATTGGGTATGCGTTGGGAAAAGAAGGTTGGCCGAGAGAATAATGCGTTTGTTAACCGTTTGGCGAGGGAGTCTTGAAAAAGTAACACACAAACAGAGGCTGTGTGTTGCTGAAGCCAAACATAGAAGGTATGTGTTGAATAGATTGTTGCATAGAGACGAAATGGAGATTAAGTCGGTGGTATATATATAAGTGGACCGAGAATTCAATTGTTTTGTTTACATTTCAGAGCTTGAGTTGATTCCATTTCGAAGCTAAACAACGGAGGGAGGTAGAAGAAGATGTTCATGTCGATTTGAAGTGGAAATCTCGTCGTTACCGTGGAGGAAACTTGAGCTGGAGCAGAGGACTCAGCTGGTGTTACTCAATTAGAGTAACGTTCGGTTTTGGGGGAAGAACGAAATGAGGAAACGGTGGTTAGGGCCAGAATTCTGAGGTTAGTAAGGTTAACTCGATTTTTAGCAAGATTCATGAAGGGTGCTTGAGCTGAACTTGTGTAAATGTGTGTCAAACTCCAGATAGAAGAGATTGGAGCTGAATTGCCGGATGATTAGGAGCAATTTGGAGTTGTTGAAGGATATGTCCTAAACGGAGAGGATATTCTCTATGAAATTTTGAGGTAAGATGAAGGAATTGTATCTTTATAAGTTTGTAGAAGGAAGTAAGTTCTGAAATTGGCCAGAATATGATGTTTAACAGGTTGAAGAAGGAAGAAGAAAGGAAGAAGGAAACTGTTCTGCTGCAGTGGTAGTATCGCTGAGAAAGCGAGAGACAGGGCAGCGAAACAAGTGTCGCTGTAACGCAGAAGGGCTTTGCGTCTCACAATTCTTGCTGAAGTCTCGTTGGGTGTCGCTCCTCAGGTAGTCTCACTAGTTACGTTCAACCTAGTATCGCTGGTGCAGTGATATGTAATGAAGTTTCGCTAGAAGTCTTTAGTTTGTCTATGGAGTAATGTTATTAATGAGTGTAAAGGAAAAAGGAAGACTAAGGAAAACTGAACGTGAGAAATGTGTATTTTCAGGCCAGGAAGAGCTCGGGGAGGCATATAATCCACTTAGAGCCAGGACAAGTTGTGAGTGACTCTCTACTATATCTTGTGGTTACTTTTTGTATAATTACTTGGCTGTGAATGAGTAAGAAATTATGGTACTCTGTAGTGTTCGAAGTGATTATGCTATGTCAGTAAGTTTAAAGGAAACTGAATTTATTGTCTATATGTAAATATGGCTGAGGGACCTTATGGTGAAAGCCTAAGTGAACATGAACATGAAATTCAGTGCTAAGGGACCACGCGTGAAAGCACTTGAATAGTTAAATGGAATGGATTTCAATGCTGAGGGACTTTGAGTGAAAGCATATAGAAATCCATCACACATTAGCTAGTGCTAAAGGACCTTGAGTGAAGGCACTTGAGCGGAAATTTGACTGGTTACCAGTGCTGAGGGACTTCGTGTGAAGGCATATGGTAAAGTTGACATAATTAAATTCGGTGCTGAGGGACAGAATGTGAAGGCACTCGGTACTTTGCAAATCCGTGAAGCATAATGATTAGACATTTATATGTGATTAGAAATGAGAATTTGTACTGGAATATGAATGAGCTAAGTTTTGCTTTGTCACAACAAGAGTTAGTTATTTGCCATGGGACAGTAAGGATGTTGATATGGGAGTGATCAATAGCATAAGAAGTTTAGAAACTTTCTGAAATGCGATTTGTAGTGATTACTAATGGCTATGCTAGCTCATGATTGTAGTGATAGTTGAATGAATTTAGTCACTCACTGGGCTTTAGGCTCACGCGTTTCTTTTGTTTGATTGTTGTTTCAGGTAGCGAGCGTGTCCGGGACGCTTAGCCTACATAAGTATCTCATTTGGGCCTATCTTTTAGCAGACCTCTGGGATAGTTGTAAATATCCAGTTTATGTCCATATTTTGTAGTGTACATGTTCCTTATGAGTGCTGGGAAAATTGTTTTGTATCACATATATATATGTAAAGAATACTTGACGAAAGATTGTATGTTATCAAATGTTTTAATGGCAATGATGTTTCTATTTGAGATTAAACTGGCATTTAGTTTTTATATGGAATGTAGAGAGTGCAGTTTCACACTCACTCCTAGGTATAAGGAGTATCTGGGATGGGGTGTGACAAATATATATATATATCTAGGATAGGGGTGTTACAAATCATGTTCTTTAGCGGGAAGCTAAATGGATCACAACTTAGCTACCCAACATATGACAAGGTGCATTTTCAAGAATTTGTTATCCACACGAATCACGAAAGCTTCAGCATCCCAAAAGCCAAACAAAGTTGAACAAGAGGCATGCTAAATGGCTAGAGTCATTGGAACATTTCCATTTGTCATTCATTACAGGAAAGGTAAGGACAATGTTGTGGCTAATGCATTGTCAAAAAGGTATACATTATATTCTTCCCTTAGTGCAAAAATTCTTGGTTTTAAACACATGATTGGTTTGTACAAAGTTAAGAAATCTGAAACTTTATGATGTGTATGTGCAATGTTTAAAAGGAAAAATGTGCACGATTATATTGTCTTTGATGAAATATTTTTTAGGAAAGAAAAACTTTGTATTCCTAAATGTTCTATTCGAGAATTACTTACGATAGAGGCTCATGGGGAGGACTTATGGGGCATTTTGGAAATTTAAAGTTGGGACTAGTGTCCTAAATCTCTTAGGGTTCTCATAGTTTGTAATCTTTGTAAATACAAATTATTTTTCAATAAAATAAAGAGTTAATTTATTTGTTTGTGCATTAATTCAATCCAATAAATTAAGATATGTGGTTATTGTATGTAAACTTAAACATGTATGTGGTTAACATACAAGGTTGGACATGTTTAAGTAATAACCTAACAGGTCTGAAGTATAGACATAAGGTTGGATGCCTTATCTTGGTGACACTACGGATACGACCCACTTTGTAATTGTTACAAAAGTTGTAAAGTGTTACAAACGATTTGATCCTAATCATTTATGTCGGGCTATGTGAGTGAGAGTATCCTATAGAAAGAGTTTGTATAAGACCGGACTGCGAAATGTTTAACTTCTCTTTGTAACACCATTAATTGAAGAAATTAATATTTCATAGGTTGACCATATGTGACTCGACCTTAATCGTGAGTGAGATATTGATAACTTGTAGAAATACAAGTTATTATAGTCATTATTTGATTTAATTAAAGTAACTTTGGAGCTAAACGCATGATTTTGGTAGTTAAATGATGAAAAATGTATCACCATGCGTTGACACTACTTACAAAAGAAAATACCTGAAAAACAATGAGCTTTTATATTCGTAACGCAGGATTAAGAAGAAAAGAAGCGCAAACAATAGAAGTACGAAGAGACGAAGCTGCTGCGAGGACAAGTGGAAACTCATGCGTCAAGCCTATGCGCTGGGCCTATGCGTTGAGACCATGCGTCGAGCCTATGCGTTGACAATCTGAAAAGTAGAAACAGGCGCATGCTCAAACAGCTGTCATGTCATTATGAAAAAGGACAACACCCAATCAGATCATCGCAGAACAAATAGGCTGACAATCTGAAAAGTCTATGCAGCGTGGCTGAAATTTAATGCACAAGGTGTCAGGTCATCATGATATCAACTTTTTGATGCCTATAAATAGTCCACAAGCTTCTCCAAGAAAATGAGGAAGAGAGACCAGTTCAAGAGGCGAAAGCTCTGCACTATTTCTCCCTCACCATAACCAGCCTCCATTCCGAGCTCTTCTGAGAGAAGGATTCTGAGCATCTTCAGAGTCGTCTCCCAGTGAGTGAGAACCTTTCACCTTATGGAATCTTTGTATCAGATAGCAACCATCTCAAGCCTCCATGAAGCAAGACGTTGCCAGTGGCGGCTTGCCGCCCTTCATCTCTATTTTATTTTCATTTCTCTCCTTCTTGCTTATATTTTGTTAATGACATTCGAGAGAATGATTTATTTCTTTAATATAAGTTCAATTGACTATCATCTTCCATCCATTTCCGTATTAAATACTTTACACCATGTTGTCTAAATGCTAAATGAGTTGAATGTTAAAAGCTAGTTTTTCTTGAGCAATTATGAGTATGTTACATCTTGATTAATGCATATTTTTAGCTTGCATAACTTTGTCCAACAAACAAATGTAGTAAGCCTGACTGTCGAGCTTGAGAGAGTGGATAGTTAATCTTTAGCATTAATTAAGACTAGATGAGTTGCAGAGATGTAGTTCATCTTTTGCCAACACAAACTTACCATGCATCTTAGAGATAAGATAAATGTGGCATCGAAACATTGAGAGATGGATTCACACACGCAGTTTGTAGGTATGTAATTGTACTTAGAAAGTTTAGGTAACAACTATCTCTTGCGTTCAACTCTACTTCTATCGCATGGTCTCATTCATTCTCAATGCATGCTATCTGACGCATTGTTTTATATATGACTACCCAACGCCGCGTCCACCTCATTATTAGTAGTAGGAAATTATTTTCATTCTTTATGTATAGTTTTAGACAAATAATCAACAAACGCATATAAATTTACATGTACAGTCACCGCATAGTCATACATTTAGTCTCAACGCCTAGTTATTACAAATCCCTGCGTTCGACCCTGGACTCACCAGGATACCTATAAATGCTTATACTTGGGTCTTTATAGGAAAACTTGCTTAGTCATGATCACATCTAGAGTAATTCTTAACGCATGCTTGTACGGAAATGACATCTATTTTTGTGCAACGAGCTAAGAAACTCAATTTAATTGGAATAAAAATTTAACGAACAAATTCAACGAATAGATATGAACTCTTGTCTATGAGGACAATCCTTTGATTTGTATGGGTGAGAGTGGTTGAATCGCTGACTCAATAAGCATACCATTTTGGGGATTTGTCTGAGTGGGGAGCATGGAGAACCTATGAAATATTAATTTCTTCAATTAATGGTGTTACAAAGAGAAGTTAAAGAGTAGGCTTAATCCTGAGTGAGATATGAACTCTTGTCTATGAGGACAATCCTTTGATTTGTATGGGTGAGAGTGGTTGAATTGCCGACTTAATAAGCCTACCATTTTGGGGATTTGTCTAAGTGGGGAGCTGGAAACATATCTTTTTAAGAAGAAATTCACTCCTTCCCGTCTTTAGGGTAAGTAGATAAATTGCTTTCTTAAGGGCTAATTTCGGGTCTTGAACAGTAAGGCCTCACCCTTTCACTGGCCCAAGAGGGGTTAGTTTATAGTTGGACTATAAACTGTTTGTTCCCTTGAGGGATTAGTGGTACTTAAGTAGTTAGATATAACTACATGGGTAAAACAGTAAGTTGACCCAGGTATAGCTACGGGCAATTATGAATCGTCAACTTACTGTTGATTGGTTATATTCGTGGACATAGAAATATATCTATAGTATAAAGCTGTACGACTTTAGTGGAGTGATCTGTAGTTAATGAATATTAATTAAAGAGTACTTCTAATCTATGAGTTCATAAGGCCCCCTTGCTAGCTTATTATAGATTTGAATAAAAACCAATTAATTTTGGATTAATTTGAAAATTTCAAATTAAATAAGGGATTAATTGTATAAGATACAATTAGTATAATCTATACAAATACATTGTCACACCCCACCCCAAACTACCCTCCCGTAGCCCAAGACGGAGTGTGAGGACAGCAGTTACCCACTACCCTGTCACATAAACCACTGTCAACTTCATCTTATTTCCTTGTAAATCCTTCTTAGGACGGTAATACCATTAACACGCTCTTGACAAACCTCGACTTCGATCGGCAACGGGAACTGTCATGCTACCTGAAAATGGAAAACATATAAAAAGGGTGAGCTAATAGCTCAGTGAGTAATGGTTTTCTGAAAACATTTTACTTTAACTGTAAAACTGTATAATCTAAACATTGTCAACCATGCATAAAAATATAACAGTTCAAATCATATTATAACATGATCAAATCATTGTTATATCATGTATACATATCTGTTTGGAATAAATAATAAAAATCTCATTCATTCAGAATACTTTTTCCCTAGTTGAGGCGGAGCATTGCTTCTACGCTTCTCAACGTCAAATTCATTCCTTATCTTTTCCTTAGTTGAGGCGCTAACGCTACTCAACGTCGATTATCCTTAGCTGTGTGGAGTAATCTCAACACATCAGCGTCGTATATATATATTCTTCTATGTGTACATAGATATTATTACTCGGGCTGCCCTTATGCCTTCCTTTTATCCTTGAGCATTGGGTCCCATTTCTATTTCCCGGCTACCCATTTGCCTTCCTCTAGTCCTTGAGATTTAGGGTGCCATGTCTAGGAATTTATAAAATACACTATGTTCTAGGAACATCATCCATGATTAGCAATATGCTTTTCAATGAAAATCTTGTATTATCAACAGCATGCGTCTTACTAAACTCATATTTAATACTCAGCATACTCATGAGCTTTCTATATATATAACGCATGCTCTCAACTTGCTCATGTGCTATTATAAACGCATGCTCTCATTTCTATAACCAACATATTCATGTGCTTTTTATATATATGTAAACGCATGCATTAATTCATTAGAAACTCATAAGATCATATTCATAAAGAACTCATTTATATTTTGAAAACGCAGGTATTACTCACCTGTACTTTGCCAAAGAATAATTTCCTCTTCCTTCCCTCTATTTCTCTTCCCGAGCTTCTTGGACGCAGCGTTCTAATCTCAGAAATGCAAGGCTCCATAGTCCTCTGTCAGCTCGGTTGGATGCAACCTTGCCCTTCAACGCAAGGTTGATAACTACCGCAAACCCTGCTCTTCAACGCAACGTTGATTACTTCGACAAAGTGCAACCCAACTCTTCTTACTTCTCTTTCGGATGCGTCGCCCTCTCTTGGATGCAAGGTCCAACTTGAACGCATCACCTAACTTTGGACGCTGCGTTCACCTTGAACGTAGTGTTTGCCTTTACCACAAGGCCAACCCCCTTTCGACGCAAGATGACTTCTTTAACATAAAATGGATAAGTTGTCAAGAATACCTTCCTTCTTGACCACAGACTCCTACTACGGACGCAAGGATTCCTCCTTTCTGCCTTCTTTCTTCCCTTTCTCTCCAGAATTCTTCTTCCAGAGTCATCAGTAGCTCTTTTTCCCTCAAGGTTCTATTTATAGGGAGCTTACCATCCAACTTCTCCTCTCCTTTTGCCACTTGTTTGCCACATGTCATGCTGTATGCTTAATTAACCATGCATTTATCCAAGCGTCACCTTGCATGAAGCACTTAACATGCATTCTAACACCTCCTACTTTTAAGGTGTCAAGTCTATATGAAGCTACCTAACCTTTATAAGCTTATCTTACGCATCCAACATTTTCCAATAAACGACTATCCATTCATCACAACGCCCCCATGCGTTCATTGAGTTTCCTTTAAGGTTTGAGCTTCATTATTTACTTCCCTGTCTCTTAGCCATACTTTCTTTGAACTCGTTTTTCACCGCATACTACTAGGCGTCACTGTCCCAAACGCTCAGTACTATGCGTTTTTGCCTGACTGCATAATACTATCTGTTAACTTGAACCGCACACTATCATGCGTCCACAACCTTCCTTCTATCCTTGAGGATTCCTTAATTATCCTTCTATGCGTTCTTGTGCTTGTATTCCAAGGTTATTCATTTAACCTTTTTCCTTGCACTAAAACATTTTTCTGATAATAAAATGGTGAGCGTCCACCTCTTGTTCCCATCTTTAAACTTACTTCTCACCTTCCACTTTCCAACACTCGTGAACTTTCCTTGCTAATAGTCTATGCGTTTCTCATTTTGCTATAGTATTCTATCTTTCCAAGACTTAGATCTCTTTCAACACTTCACAACATAACTTTATTTCTTTCTTGCTTATGTGTCTTACCAACACCAATGCTTACATCTTTTCTTATGCGTTTCACTTCTTTCCCTTCTCGATCTACTTCCATGCATTCACCCTTACCATGCGTTACCTAGCCCTGACCATGCGTCCAACATGGTCTTTTACTTCTTTTCTTCATAGACTCTTCAACGCATTGTTTTCTTAAAAGGTAGGGTGTGACATACATTATAATATAAAGTTAATTTTGAATAAGATTCAAGTTATACTTTATATTATGAGAGAGATAAATATTTGAATAAGATTCAAATACTAATTCTATGAATGAGATTCATATTAAAACTATAGGTTATGTGAGAGAACACTATTTGTATATGATTCAAATAAAATTATTATATGATATTCAATTATATATATATTAAATATGATTTAATATATTTTAATTAAATTAATATTATTAAGGGGTCTTTTCAAAAAAAGAAAAAAAAAAATTAAAAACATTTACAGAAATAGAAAAAAAAGTGAGAATAGGATTCTGTGACAGTTTTTTTAAAAAAAATTTCAATCTTACCCTCATCATTTGAAGATCGTGAGTGATTACCTCCTCGTCTAATTGGCATCCTCACATCTTCATTGGCTTTGAATCCTTGACATCTTCATCGACTTCGTCAGCATCTTCCTTGATTGAAGCAGGTTCGCTTCTTTTTTTCTTCCTCATTGCCGACCACTGTTTCTTGTTCTTGTTCTTATTGTTTTTGTTCTTCATCTTCTATATCTACCAATTCTCATTTTTTTTTCTTCTTCTCCTCCATTGCCGGTCGATTCTTCATTTTTTTTCTTCATCTCCATCGCTGGCCGATTCTTTTTTTCTTTTTTCTTTTTCTTCTCCATCGCTGGCCAAGTATTCCTTTTCTTCTTCTTCTTCACAGAAATACTCAGGAAAACATTTTTATTGTTTTTCTTCTTATTTTTTGCATCATCTTCAGAAATTTTCTCGTTCAGTTAATTAGAATTGTTCATCATCTTCAGTAATTTTCAATTGATTATTTTATGTTTGTGATTTTTTAAATCAAATCAAATTGTATGATAGGAAGTGATAGAGTTCTATCACTATCTATCACTAATAGACTGAGGGTGAGAGAGAGAAAGAACGAGAGAGAGCAAGAGTGAGAGAGAGAGCGAGAGAGATAAGAGTGATTGTGAGTGAAGAAAGAAAGCAAGAGCGAGAGAGAGCGATAAGAGCTTTCCTTCGAAGCGACCAACTCTCTCGCTCTCGCCCTCGCTCTGTAGGTCTATCTATAAGTCTATCTATCTTTTCTAATCAGGTAGTTTAGGAACTGGGTGGGTACTCTGGATATTTTAATATCAAGAAAGTGACTAAAATAACCACTCCTAAAACTCTGTTTATCATGTGTAGTATATCTAAATTTAAATACACAGTTATCTTCAGATTCTTTTGCTGGTTATTCGTTGCTAGCACATGTTCCACCTATTTAAAAATTATATTAAAATAATATGTCAGATACAAAATGAAATATCAACAAACATTATTACTGTGATAGACACTAATACTATCTATCACTTTCTATCCTACTATTTATGATTAATAATATAACAAGCAAGCAAAAACATCTAACATCTAACATTATGAAACTTAAAATAAGAAAGACTACAACAAAGTTTTCTTTACCTATAACTGGGTTAGAGAGTGATAAACTTCTATCATTGTCTATGTCTATGTCACACCCCATCCCGAACTACCCTCCCGTAGCCCGAGACGGAGTGTGAGGACAGCAATTACCGACTACCCTGTCACGTAACCCACTGTCAACCTCACCATCCACATGCTCTGGACAAACCTCGACTTCGATGGGCAATGGGAACTGTCATGCTACCTGAAAATGGACAACATTTAAAAAGGGTGAGCTAACCGCTCAGTGAGTAACGGTTTTCTGCAAACAATATATTTAACTGTAAAACTGGTCGAACTCGTATGAAATATAACACTTCAAATCATATTAAATTATACTCAAACACCATTGTGAAAACATGCTTGACCATTTCAGAATAAATACTCAAAAATCTCATTCTTATAAAATACTTTTTCCTTAGTTGAGGCGGAGCAATGCTCTACGCTCTTCAACGTCGATTTTCCTTAGCTCTGTGGAGTAATCTCAACACATCAGCGTCGTATATACCTCTATGTGCACATAGGTACTAGAATTCGGGCCGCCCTCAATGCCTTCTACGAGTCCCTGAGCATTGGGGTCCCATTTCTATATCTAGGTTACCCATTTGCCTTCTACGAGTCCCTGAGCATTGGGTACCTTTATAATCCGGGCCGCCCACAATGCCTTCTACGAGTCCCTGAGCATTGGGGTCCCATTTCGATATAACGGCTACCCTTTGGGCTTCTCCAAGTCCTTGAGCCTCGGGTGCCTTTTTAAGTTTAATATAACACAATACATATTTTGGAACATTATATCATTAATTCATGAATTAACCGTTTCCAAATCTCACCTCTTCAGCATGCTACATTCAATTTCCAGTTTTAATATAAAACCGCATGCTTTTCATGAAGTTT
Organism: Citrullus mucosospermus; assembly: GCA_030954485.1. Lineage (NCBI taxonomy): Eukaryota > Viridiplantae > Streptophyta > Magnoliopsida > Cucurbitales > Cucurbitaceae > Citrullus > Citrullus mucosospermus. Next base: position 14,909,953 of record CM062064.1, read on the forward strand.
ATTTTCAAATCTTTCTTGAAATCATATAATACCATGCTTTTCAGAAAAGTCATGAAAACCAATATCATAAATCACCATGCGTTTTATAACTCATAGCAAGTACCAGCATTCTCAAAGTTTTCAGGTAAAACGCATGCTCTCAGCTGGCTCATATTCTTTTATGTATATATAAACGCATGCTCTTATCTCTACTAACAACATATTCATATGCTTTATATTTGAAAACGCATGCATTATTCATTAGAAACCCATAAAATCATATTCAATAAGAACTCATTTTTATATTTGTAAACACAGGTGTTACTCACTTGTACTTGCCAAAGAATAATTTCTCTTCCTTTCCTCTATTTCCTCTTCCCGAGCTTCTTGGACGCAGCATTTTAACTGTGGAATGCAAGGCTCCATTTTCCGCTGTCAGCTCGGTTGAATGCAAGGTTAGTAACGCAACCCCTGCCCTTCAACGCAAGGCTGATTATTTCCGCAAAGTGCATCCCGACTCTTCTTACTTCTCTTTCAAATGCGTCGCCCTCTCTTGGACGCAAGGTCCATCATGAACGCATCATCTAACTTTGGACGCCGCGTTCACCTTGGACATTACGTTTATCCTCAACGTAAGGCCGACCCCTTTTCGATGCAAGACAACTTCTTTACATAAAATTGCTAAGTTCAGTTGTCAAAATACCTTCTTCCTTGGCCGCAGACTCCTACTACGGACGCAAGGTTTCTTCCTTTCTGCCTTCTTCTTCCCTTTTCGCTCCAGAATTTTTCTTCCAGAGTCATCAGTCGCTCCTTTTCCCTCAAAGTTCTATTTATTTATGCGTCGCTGATTACGATTACCCACCTTCGTTTTGACACACCAACTATGGGGTGCATGGAGGCGGCCAACTACGAGCAAGTGTCGTTTTCAGCTAAACTCTTAACAAGATAAATATATTAGTCTTGCCAGCGAAGTTTTGCGTTTAAAAGGATTTTTTTATTTTTTTTATTTATTTATTTTTTTAAGTATGATTGAAATAAGTTTCTCATATTTTTATCTTTGACAGTTCAAACCTCTTCCACCCCCAAACTTGAGAGTAGCAAGGTCCTCATTGCTTAAATTGTAAACAAAGATTAAGTTGCAAACGTTTGTAAAAGAGGTTTGAATTGGCTGCTTGCATACATGCAAAGTAGGTTTGCGTTTCTAAGGAATAGTATGTAGACGCGTTGAAAGTAATCTAACTTAAAGAGTGTACAAAAAGTGTAAGCATGATTATCATCACAGTGACAAACTTTTCAACGCAAAGATAAAAGTTAGGAATAATGGAATGTACTTAAAATGAATTTATAGCAAGGGACAACGCAAAGAGAAAATTAGAAATTCCATGTGGTGAAGAAATTTTTCATTCTATTAATTGAATGTTCCACAACGCATACAATGAATACGAAGATACATGCAAGAAAAGCTACAACTCTTGACTACACCCCTAAATTTTAACCATCAGACTTGTTTTCATCAGGTCCGCGTTGCTGCTTAGGCGTAGGGCGCTGCGGTACTAGGAAGACAAGCGGCTGTTGTAGGCATTCCGGAATGTTAGGAGGTGATAACTTGTAGAAATACAAGTTATTGTAACCTTTTTCATAGATAAATAGAGTTTAAATAGAGAAGCATGCGGTAGTTTATGCTAAATTCTATTAATAAATCTTTCTTTGCGTTATACTCTTGTATTTTTATGAAGATAATGATTTTACCACTTTTTGAGCCTAAAATGCATGTTTTGACGCACGATGCGTTGATGACTTCTTAACGCAGGACGACACGTTAGCAATCTGTTCTTCATGGATGCATGATCTGAACAGAACGCAAACAACCTGACGACGCGTTAACAACAACTCAACGCATAACTACGCGTTAGCAACCTACGACGCGTTGACATCAGCCAAACTATGCATGGACGCGTAGACAACCGTTAAGGCAAGGCGCTGAGAATCAGATCGGAATCTTGAGAGATTGACGGATGATTGACAAACATGATTTGTGGCTAAAGTGGTGGATCTTAATTGGCCCGAGAATCACGCAATCAGGCGAGATGGACGCAGTGTCAATCTCGCCACCAATCAAGCAGATTTGCCATTAACTGTGTATCAGCTATAAAAGGGCAACTTTGCGAGATGAGAAAGGTTGTTGATTCTCGGAAGAACTCCATAAGTGACAGCAGAGTTCTCTTAGACTTCAACCGGAGACAAATAGCTCGAGAGAGAAGAGTCTTCCCTCCGCCGGACCACTTCACAGCAGATCATCACGCTTCCATCCGGGCGACTCAAGACATTGACGCCTTCCCTGCTTTCTTTCTTATTGTTCTATCTTAATTTTAGATTTGTATCAAGGCATTGAACTTATCGAAAATTGTATTTCATTTCATCAATAGAATTATCTTCCATGTCTACTCATTTCTCTAAACTTTCCGCTTTTTACTTTCAAACCATGAGTAACTAATCACTCAAGGGTCTAGGGTTGCGTTAGCATCTAACTAGGAACCACAGTGTAACTATTTTATCTTGTCAATTGAGAGCTTAATCCCATGCTTATGTCCATCTGACAAATCGATATAAGTAGTAATAATCAAACTGCTCGAGAGGGTAAGTGATTGTGGAACTCAATTGACAAGGGCCAAATAGTATTACCTGTCTATGGGGATAACCTTGGTTCTTAACACTCTCCTATGCGTTATAGACATATAACGCATAGCGGCTGACAACCGGGAAAAGAGTCGCGAGTATGAATAGAATACTACTGTGGTTTCCGATGTTAGATGTTAATCAACCCGAACCCTTTCTTTATCCATTCACACACATCTTTAGCTGAACTTGCTGTGTCGCATGCTTTCCATCTTTCACAATTTTTAGTCTAGTGTACAAACAATCGCTTTCCGTAGATTAAAAACAACTCTCGAATATTTATTGGTTACCCTTGTAATGCATGAAATCCAACTAAAAACTGAATCAATATAATCCCTGTGTTCGACCTCGGACTCATCGAGAACACCTATTCCTTTGCTTATACTTGGGTAAAAGATAGGAAAACTTGACAAGACCACCAACGCATAGTAATAGAACGCATAGCATGTTCAAAGCATGACATGTTGAACGCATAAACACATCATTTAGCACTTTGCGTTAGGTTAATTTACACATACAAAATCACCGCAACAGGAGGCGGGATTTTCGGTCGAATCAAGAGCAGTTGATGAACGTAATTCAGTGTAAATTGAAACTGCTTCGTCTGCCGGTGTGCTAACATATTCAAGGAATGCATCACTGGACGCAAGATCGATTGTTGCAGATATGTTTGCACTGTCTCCCACTCGAGATCAAGTTGGGCTTCTTGCTGTTGTGGTTGCGTTGGTGGTTGAGGCAGGTTTGGCTGAGGGCGAGGAGTTGATGGAGTTTCGTCAAACGCAGGGGATGATGGACGCGTAGAAGTCGAGCCAAAATCCCCATAGTGTGAGTCATCAACTCTTATTGAGGAGATTGGGGAGGGGGGTTTTGTGGAAGGTTTTGGGCGATGCGTTTTGGGAGGAGGTGGAGGTGGGGTTGGTTCTCTTCTATTTGTTGGAAATAGGGGTGAAGAGCTTGAGGTTAGGGAAGGTCTAATGGTGGCATCAAGACTTGCCACGGCTTTGGGTTTCAGTTTGGATGCCTTCCCCTTCTTCTGCGTTGGCGGCTTCGGAGGCGGAATGGGTTGATGAGGTCTTTTGGTGGCCTTAGCAGGCTCTGGCAGATGTTGTGATCCCCTTATCAACCGACGCAGGGTCTTATGGGCGATTACGCCACTGACTTCAATCATCTTGTCTGCGTCAAACACTTCTGTTGGCCCTCCGATGGAAGCATTGGCGTACAGATTCATGATAAGAGTGGGGAAAAAGAGTTGGCCTTTTGGCTTGTTAAATACCCCTCTTATCTGCGCCGCAATTATGCGTCCAACATCAAGGGGGATGCGACGCATAATGCAGTAAGCTGCCATCACCCGATCCTTTGACACTATTTTCTCATGCGTTGTACGGATCGGCCGCTTCTTCACTAGGTACACCCACAGGTTCGCCTCTGGTTTTAGGCTGCTAGTAGATAGTGTTTTAATACCTCTGGGTGAAACGTCCCACTTAGCCCCAGGATTCGCCAATACTCGGATTGCGTCTTCCATTAACTCCGGTGGAGTTGATTCTATAATTTTGTTTCCTTCCGCATCCGAGTTGTCCCTCAACTGATATATTGCGTTTATTTCTCTTGCGTTGAACGGGACTTCAGTTTCTTCAACTACCACCACGTCTTCCTCTCCATCTATGCGTCCATTATAAAAACTTCGGACTAAGTCAGGTTGAACCCAAGAGGTGCTGGAACAGAAGTTTCTCCAACCGTGGTGGCCGATGATTTCCGTGATGTATGGTGGCAATGGGGCTTCTTCCGGGAAAAATCCCACCTCTATCATCAAATCAGGGAACGACTTGCGTCTCCCTTTTCCTTCCTTCTTATTTGGTGACGCATCCGCCACCTTAGCTTTTCCTTTGGCCTTAGCAGGGATTTCATCTACTGTTATTTGTTTGCTCTTGGCCACTTCAGCTGGTTCTTCAGTCACCTTCTCTTTCCCTTTGCGTTTCTCTTTGTGCGTGCTTGAGAGTTTGGTGACTGACACCTCTTTTTCTTTCTTCTTCTTCTTCAAGGTGCTAACACCTTGCTCCTCTCTCGCATCCTCCCCGATGCGTTCCTTCCTTGTAGGCGAGTGGTGCCTACTTCTCTTCTTCTTTTTCTTCTTGCCCTCCTTCTCTTCTTGGGCATTTATTCTTGCAGCCAGCTCCTCATCCTCTTCTATTTGCAGCTCTCTCTCGAGCTCCTCAGCTGCTTTTTCTATTCTTTCTTCTTCGCTCATTTCCTCTTCAAATGCCATTGCGGCTTCGTCTATTTGAGGATCAGGAAGGCCTTGCGTTTCCCAATCTTCTTGAGGCCGCACTTCCCTGCGCACCTCCTTGCTAGACAATGCGTCCTTTGCAATCTTCTCAACTCCTTTTCTGAGGGCCCTGAGCTCTTTTCTCAACTTGGCCCTCTTCTTTTTCATCTTCTCTGCCAGCCTATCAAAGGATGTTGCCGCAATTGGGGACTCAGGACCGTCTCCTTGCTCTGCACTTTTAGGCTCTTCATCCCTGGCAGTTTCTTGTGATACCCTTCGTTTCTTCCTCAACAAGGGTACCACTTCCTCTTCCTCTTCTCTTCCTCTCTTGGCCTCTGCGGCCATCACAACCTTTCTGATCGGTCCTTCATTGGAATCCAGGGTCATCTCCTCAGGACTGATAGACACAGGGACAGACCCTTGCGTTTCATGTGGCTCGCCTACGACCTCCTTGCTGTAGGCGGCTTCTCCTTCCTTGTCTCCCTCATTCTTTTCACCCTCATGAGTCTCTCTTAACTGACTCTGGACTTCTCTTATTAGCGAGGGTGATTCCCTTCTTGCGTCTGAGACGGTTGCGTCCATTGGGTCACGCAATCTGCTCAGGATTTCGGCTATCCATGCGTCTGAGGATCGTGCGGAGTTCACTTCCCCTACTGTGACAGCCACTTCTTCAACTTCTTCTCTTCCCATCTCTTCGGTCCCTCTTGTGCTAGGTGGACACGATAGGGGCAAGGGCTGGTTGACCTCCCTGTCATCCTCCCTACCCTTTGCTTCCCTTTCTTCCTAAGCTATTTGCTTCAAAATATCGCTGAATACTTCTCGTTCTTCTCTTCGGCGCACTTCACTGTTTCCGTACAGTGTGCTGGCTTCATCGCGAACCATTCCAGGACCCAGTTACTCTGCCTCGGAGTTTTCCGTACTTAATCGTTGGCTTCCGGCATTGAAGTTTGCGGTGGAAAACTCCCTCATGTTCTTCATTTTTGGCCTAGAGATGAACGATTTAACTCGACTTTTGGGATTCGGAGTTGGTACAGGGTCGATTCGGCTCAAGGGTTGGATATTTAGAACTTCCACACAGTCGTCGGAGTTAACGTCGACTACTGGTGGATGGGTTGAGGGTCTGATGAATGGTCGGAAAAATGGTCGGAAAAATGGATTTATAGGCGGTCTTTAGGCAGTAGCCCTGATTCGCGACGCCGAAAAGGTAGGGATAAATGGTGGGCTGGGATTTGGAGGTCTTGGTCGGACTGGAGAAGCGAAAGGTCTCACAGGTCTGGTGTGATGAAATATTGGTGGAGAGAAAAATGGAGATCGAGGGTTGAGAAATACCTCGGGGGCTGGTGTAGATGATGATGAAGGTGGAGTTGAGTGCTGGGTGTTGTGAGAAGATCTTGGGGAAACGTCGCTGGCGAGGTGTTCTTGATTTTGTGGATTTGAATGGCTAGACATAGAAGGTTCTGCGTAAAACACAAATCGCCGGAGGTTATAGAGGTGAAAGGTTTCGAAAATGGAAAATGGAAAATCGGGTCGCGTTTATAAAGGGCTGATTTAACCGTCGGTAATAAATACAGATATGCAGAATTCGAAATCCCACTGATCTAGGCAGATTTTATTGAGCCGCTCACCCATCAAGTGTGATGCGCGGCTACTTAATGCAAATAGAGCACTTGAGTGTTTTTCTGGGAAAAACGCATAGACTCAGAAGACATCTGCGTTTCACCTATTGCTCTATCTAAAACGCAGTGAACTAATGATAAACGCATAGCTGATGAACGCCTAGTTCTCAGGTTCAAGTATGCGTTGGAAGTTAATTATTATGCATTTTAACAAAAGAATTTACGGCTCTAACCTCACCCCTAATCTTAACCTGATAAACACAGAAATCGTTTATCGCTGAACGGATAGTTCAATGATGCGTTGAAATCAAATAGTTTACATTAAAGCTCGACGCCTAGTTTCATGCTTATCTCATTTACACTATTAAACTGAAATTAACGAAATAAATAAATACTAAAACAAAATACAAACAGAAGAAAGAAAGCAAAATAGAATGAAATAAAAATAAATACTAGAACAAGTTCGAATGAAAATAAAGCAAGGGTAAAAGAAAGCGTCCCTGAAAAGAAACAGCATTCGGCAACGCAGGGACCTTTCAACGCAAGCTCAGTCATTACACTCGCGTAGGTCAATGGAGGTTTTGTCAATTTCGAACTCTCCAATGTGGTAGGGTTTTACCCTTTGTCCATTGACTTTGAAGGAAGTAGTTCCGTCTTCGTTTGTTAGCTTGACAGCACCATGCGGGAACACTTCCTTGATTATGAATGGACCAGACCAGTGAGACTTCAGCTTACCTAGAAATAAACGCAACCTTGAGTTAAATAACAAGACCTTCTGGCCAACGTATAGAGTTTTCTTACTAATATTCTTGTCGTGCCATTTCTTGGTCCTTTCTTTATACAGCTTTGCGTTTTCGTAAGCTGAATGTCTCCACTCCAGGAGTTCGTTTAATTGAAGCTTTCTGGCTTCGCCGCTTGCGTCCTGGTCTAGATTGAGCTTTTTCATGGCCCAGATGGCCTTGTGTTCCAGCTCAAGCGGGAGATGGCATGTTTTCCCAAACACCACCGCATAGGGTGACATGCCTATAGGTGTTTTGAATGCCGTTCTGTATGCCCATAGAGCTTCATCTAATCTCTCCGTCCAATCTTTCCTTGATGTGCTCACGACTTTTTCGAGTATGGACTTGATCTCCCGGTTTGTTATTTCAGCTTGGCCGTTTGTCTGTGGGGATAAGCAGTTGCTACCCTGTGCGAGACATTAAATTTTGTCAGTAAATTAGTGCTTATGGGATTTATAAAGTGTGTACCTTCATCACTAATTATCGCCCTTGGTGTCCCAAATCGAGAGAAGATTTGTTTCTTTAAGAACTTGGACATTGTGTTTGCGTCGTTCTTTGCACAGTCTGCTGCTTCTACCCATTTGATACGTAGTCTACCGCTACTAGGATATATTGATTACTGCAAGAAGGAGGAAATGGTCCCATGAAATCGATTCCCCATACGTCAAACAACTCAACTTCCAGCATTTAGTTCAGAGGCATTTCATTTCGGTTGGAAATGTTGCCTGTTATCTGGCAACGATCGCAAGCCACCGCATATGCCCTTGCGTCTTTGAATAATGTGGGCCAGAAATACCCACTTTGCAACACCTTTGCAACTGTTCTCTGCGCTCCAAAGTGTCCTCCGTAAGGTGCTTCATGACAGCTTCTCAAAATGCTATGCATTTCATATTTTGGAACACATCGATGCAGGATATGGTCAGGGCCAAGTCTGTATAGATATGGCTCATCCCAGCAGTAGAACTTACTTTCATGTTGGAGCTTTTTCTTTTGTTGAGCATCGAATTCTTCAGGCCATTGGTTGCAGACCAGGTAATTTACTATGTCTGCATACCACGTTTCCTGACTCTCTGCATTCATAACGTGCTCGTCTAGGAATCGTTCCTCTATATCACTCCAACTTTCCTGGACCTCTTTATTTTCCAATCGAGATAGGTGGTCCGCAACCTGATTCTCGGTTCCCTTTCTGTCTTTAATCTCCAAATCAAATTCTTGTAATAGCAGTGCCCATCGGATGAGTCTAGGCTTTGCCTCTTTTTTCGCCATCAAATATTTGATCGCAGAATGATCGCTATAGATGGTCACCTTTGACCCTATCAAATATGCTATGAATTTGTCAACCGCAAAGACTATGGCTAACATTTCCTTCTCAGTTGTAGTGTAGTTCTCCTGAGACGCATTCAATGTTTTACTAGCATAATAGATGGGGTGCATTATTTTCTCTTTTCTTTGCCCCAACACTGCTCCCACTGCATGGTTGCTTGCGTCGCACCGGGAGAGACCAGTCTGGTGCAACTAAAATTGGTGCTGAAATTAGAGCTTGCCTTAGAGACTCGAACGCATTTAGGCATTTACCGTTAAAATTGAACTCCCTATTGGCTTCCAGCAGCTCGCTCAGTGGTTTTGCTACTTGCGAGAATCCTTTGATGAATCTTCTATAGAAGCCTGCATGGCCTAGGAAACTTTGCAAAGTCTTTACATTTGTGGGGGCTGGGAGTTTTGCTATCGCATCTATTTTTGCTTGATCCACTTCCAATCCAACCTTTGAGATCTTATGTCCTAACACAATACCTTCTGTGACCATGAAATGACATTTTTCCCAGGACTAGGTTTGTGTCTTCGCATCGCTTTAACACTCGTTCCATGTTGGTCAAGCATTCATCGTATGATTTCCCAAATACTGAGAAGTCATCCATAAAGACCTTAGTCGGAAAATATTGCCATCATGCACCTTTGGAACGTCCCTGGTGCGTTACATAGCCCAAATGGCATGCGTCTGAACGCAAAGGTGCCATATGGACAAGTGAACGTTGTCTTCTCTTGATCTTCCGGAGCTATCATGATCTGGTTATAGCCGGAATATCCGTCAAGGAAACAGAAAAATTCATTTCCTACCAGCCTATCTAGCATCTGGTCGATGAATGGCAGTGGAAAGTGATCCTTCTTTGTTACCGCATACAACTTGTGGTATTCCATACAGATGCACCAGCCAGTGACCGTTCTTGTTGGTATCAACTCATTCTTACCGTTCATGATCACTATCATTCCCCCTTTCTTAGGTACACACTGAACTGGGCTTACCCAGCTGCTATCGGAGATTGGATAAATGACCCCTACGTCGAGCCATTTGATCATTTCTTTCTTTACAACCTCCTTCATCGCAGGGTTAAGCCTGCGTTGCCTTTCAATTGAGCCATCCTTACCTTCTTCCAACCGAATTTTGTGCATGTAGTATGAAGGGCTTATTCCTCTAATGTCTGCTAGGGTCCATCCAATGGCTTTGATATGATTTTTCAATATCTCCAGCAAAGCCTTTTCACAATCTGTAGTCAACGCAGAGGATATGATGACCGGCAGCGTGCTCTCTTCGCCCAAATATGCATATTTTAAATGCGTCGGCAGTGTTTTTAGCTCAAGGGTTGGCAGCTCTTCTAGGGAAGGCTTTGTTTTCTCCGTGGATCGGTTGCTTAAGTCTAAGCGTTCAAAGCTTGCATTAGAGATTACACCTATTTCTGCTTCTCTTCCCTTATCCATTCATCCAGCATTGTTTCGTCTTCTGCACATGCGTCTATGATGCTTGCCTTTTCTTCAATTATATCTTCGATCATCTGGCAAGAATGAAAATCATCAGGATATTTCAACGCATTAAAAACATTAAACTTTACCTGCTGGTCGTCGACACGAATTGTTAACTCCCCTTCCTGGACGTCAATCAGGGCGTGTCCAGTAGCTAAGAAAGGTCTTCCCAGGATGATGGGCACCTCTCTATCAGCTTCATAATCCAGAATTATGAAGTCAGCTGGGAAGATGAATTTGTCTACCTTCATAAGAACATCCTCAATTTTTCCTTCGGGATGCTTAATGGAGCGGTCAGCAAGCTGAAGTGTGATTGTGGTTGGCTGTGCTTCCCCTATACCCAACTTTTTGAATATAGACAGTGGCATTAAATTTATGCTGGCCCGTAAATCGCATAATGCCTGACCTACGTCCATTCCCCCTATAGAACAGGGTAATGTAAAACTCCCCCAATCTTTCATTTTGGTGGGTATATTGCTTTTGAACAACGCACTGCATTCTCGCGTTAATGCTACTGTCTCAAACTCTCCAAGACTTATCTTCTTGGATAGTATGTCTTTCAAGAATTTGACATAACTTGGCATTTGCTCCAAAGCTTCCACCAACGGAATGTTGATGTGAAGTTGTTTGAGAACGTCCAGGAATTTTCTAAATTAGCCCTCATCATTTTTCTTCTTTAGGCGTTGAGGAAAGGGTGGACGCATAGGGGGAGTGATATTTTGAGATACCGACACAGGGTTTGCCTGCGTTGCTTTTTCTCTCCCCTTTCCATTCTCTTGTTCTTGAGAGGCTGTGGTGGTTGATGATGGTTGCGGTTCAATAGTAGGTGTTACTGGAGGTAATTGTGAAGTGATGTGAGGCTGCAAATTTCCTTGCGTTCTTTGGTCTTCCGTTTCAGTGGGAAGAACCTTCACAGCTTGACATTGTTCTTTACCGTTACCTCGTGGGGCTTCGGTATTACTGGGCAATGCTCCTTGGGGTCTGGTAGTGCGCTCGCTTGCCATTTGTCCCACTTGAATTTCTAAATTACGGATTGCAATGGCGTGGCTTTTTATTTCACCCATTTGGCTTTGGAGCATCGCTTCCAACGACTTACATGTTTTTTCTTCGTTTTGGCTAATAGTTTGTCGCATTAGGGCTTCAAGGGATGTTGATGATGCGTTTGCTGATTGATTTCTTTGTGCTTGATGCCCTTGAACACCTTGGTTGTAAACAGGATTGTTGCTTCTCTGCGGCTGTTGCCCAGTTCCCTACGTCTGTGGTTGGGTTCCTCCCCATCCAAAGTTAGGGTGGTTCCTCCAACCCGGATTATAAGTCTTAGAGTACGGGTTGTTCTGAACATAGCAGATGAATTGTGGGTTGTAGGGACACATATCGTACAAGTGGCCCTCACCACATTGCACACAGCTTACCGATGCTGTTGCATTCACCGTATTCATTGCGTCCATTGACGCAGCTGCTCCACCTTGGTTGTTCAACACGATTGTTTGCAGCAAGGATGCCATATTGGCGATCTGAGCTGCGAAATTATTGGCAACATCAGTTTCAAGCATTCCAGCTTGCGTTTGCCTTCTATTGGTGGAGTGAAATTCATATTCGTCGTCCACCCACTCATTAGTGTTCCATGGAGTTCTGTCGAAAATATCTTCGGCATATGAGTAAGTCATCTCCAATATTCCTCCTGCTTAAGCAGGCAATTTCCTCACTTGCCGTGTGAATCAGGTCCAAGCAATTGGCCCTTCTTCAATTCTACCTTGTCCTTCGGGTGAAGGTCCTCTCAATCTCTGGGTCAATATTGAGTTATGGATTGCTCCCGTCACTCAAATACTGTTAGAAGCTTTTGGCAGAGTAGAAACTTACTATACTCCGTCGACTGAGGAATCTTACAACACAATAATCCAAATAAAATAATTAAATCAATGAAATAATCCCCGACAACGGCACCAAAAACTTGTTGTGTGATATTTGTGTGTGTAAATTGTCCTAACGCAAGGTGCTTAATGATGTGATTATGCATTTAACATATCATGCTTTGAACATGCTATGCGTCTTACTACTATGCGTTGGTAATCTTGTCAAGTTTTCCTATCCTTTACCCAAGTATAAGCAAAGGAATAGGTTTTCTCGGTGAGTCCGAGGTCGAACACAGGGATTATATTGATTTAGTATTTATGTGGATTTCATGCGTTGCAGTGGTAACCAAGAAATAGTTGAGAATGAGTTTGTTTCTAATCTAAGGAAAGCGATTGTATGTACACTATATTGAAATGTGGAAGATGGAAAGCATGCGACACAGCAAATTCAACTAAAGATGTGAATGAATGGATAAAGAAAGGGTTCGGGTTGATTAACATCTAACGTCGGAAGCGCATAGTAGTATTCTATTCATACTTGCGACTCTTCTCCCGGTTATCAGCCGCTATGCGTTATATATCTATAATGCATAGGAGAGTGTTAAGAACCAAGGTTATCCCCTTAGATAGGTAACACTTCTTGGCCCTTGTCAATTGAGTTCCACAATCACTTACCCTCTCGAGCAGTTTGATTATTACTACTTATATCGATTTGTTAGATGGATATAAGCATCAGATTAAGATTGCAATTGACAAGATGAAATAGTTACACTATGATTCCTAGTTAGATGCTAACGCAACCCTAGACCCTTGAGTGATTAGTTACTCATGGTTTGAAAGTAAAAAGCGGAAAGTTTAGAGAAATGAGTAGACATGGAAGATAATTATATTGATGAAATGGGATACAATTTTCGATAAGTTCAATGTCTTGACACAAATCTAAAATTAAGATAGAAACAATAAGAAAGAAAGCAGGAAAGGCGTCAATGTCTTGAGTCGCCCGGATGGAAGCGTGAGGTTCTACTGTGAAGTGGTCCGACGGAGGGAAGACTCTTGTCTCTCGAGCTAATCGTCTCCGGCTGAAGTCTGAGAGAACTCTGCTGTCACTTATGGAGTTCTTCCGAGAATCAACAACCCTTTCTCATCTTGCAGAGCTGCCCATTTATAGATGATGCGTCCACAATTAATGGCAAATCTGCTTGATTGGCGGCGAGATTGATACTATGCGTCCATCTCGCCTGATTGCGTGATTCTCGGGTCAATTAAGATCCACCACTTTAGCCACAAATCATGTTTGTCAATCATTCGTCAATCTCTCAAGATTCTGATTTGATTCTCAGTGCCTTGCATTAATGGTTATCTATGCGTCCATGAATAGTTTGGTTGATGTCAACGCGTTGGAGGTTGCTAATGCATAGTCATGCATTGAATAGTTGTTAACGCATCATCAGGTTGTTTGCGTTCCGTTCAGATCATGCGTCCACGAAGAACAGATGGCTAACGCGTCGTCCTGCGTTAAGAAGTCTTCAACGCATCGTTTGCATTCCTGTGTCAAAACATGCGTTTTAGGCTCAAAAAGTGGTAAAATCATTTATCTTCATAAAAATACATTAGTATAACGTAAAGGAAGATTTCTTAATAAAAATTAACATAACTTACCGCATGCTTCTCTATTTAATCTCTATTTTATCTAAAAAAAAGGCTATCATAACTTGTATTTCTAATTAACCATGCATTAGTCCAAGTGTCATCTTGCATGAAACACTTAACATGCCTTTAACACCTCCTACTGATTAGGTGTCAAATCTATACAAAGCTACCTGACCTTTATAAACTTATCTTATGCGTCCAACATTTGCAACAGACAACCATTCATTCAACACAACGCCCTCATGCGTTTGTTGAGTTTCCTTTAAGGTTTGAGCTTCACTACTCACTTTTTTAACTCTCAGCTAACTATACTACTGTCTTTGAGGCATAGAGATAACTCTGTCTTCAACGTATAGGGATCTCAACGCATGAAAACCTTACCAACGCATGGTAAGCCAAGTACGTATCTTCCCCCACCAACGCGGCGACTACTTCAGCTCACAACAACCATTCGAGATCACCTTCAACGCATAGTCGCACTATTATAAACCAGTGCTTACTCAATGCCACTAGGCGTCAATGACAACAAATCCTTCTCAAGCTCTTCCTCTATGCGTTGATCCTGTTGCGTTCACCTTCATCCTGCGTCCAATGACTATCTTCCTATCCTTGGACATTCCTTGATTATTCCCAAGGTTATTCTTTTAACCTTTTCCTTGCACTTCAACTATTTATCTTAAAGATAGATTAGCATGCGTCCACCACATGCACCAGTTTTTATGTTTACTTCACAACCTTCTCCAACACTTGTGAACATTCCTTGCTATAAGTCTATACGTTACTCAATTTGCTATAGTATCCTATCTTCAGAAACTTAAATCTCTTTCAACACTTCACAACATAACTTTATTCCTTTCTTGCTTATGCGTTTCACTTCTTTCCCTTCTCGGTTTACTTCCATGCGTCCACCCTCACAATGCGTTACCTAGTCCTGACCATGCGTCCAACATGGTCTTTTACCTCTTTTCTTCATAGACTCTTCAACGCATCGGTTTCTTAAAAAGTAGGGCGTGACAATTCCACTCACCTTAGAAAAATGTCATCCTTGAAATTTAGGCAGTATGATAGGATGAAAATGGAAAATACTTCTTACTCTTATGCGTTATTTATACAATTCTTACTTCAACAGTACCTTTAACTATAATAACTATATTACTTCTTTCCATTCTACAATCTTTATATTAATACCCCAGTTGCTCACACATATATTCAAAACATCTTCCTCAGCTTGGTTGCAAAAGTCTATAAATGTATTGCATCACTTTCGGTGATGTTTATTCACCCATACGCAAGTGTCTTTCTTTATTAACATTTCCGCCGAATGTCCCTTTTTCCTCAAACTGGACATCTGTTTGCCAAGTACGATAAGCTTTTATGTTCCTAACGCAGGGTTAAGAAGAAAAGAAGCGCAAACAATAGAAGTACGAAGAGACGAAGCTGCTACAAGGACAAGTTGAAACCCATGCGTCGAGCCTGTGCGCTGAGCCCATGCGTTGAGACCATGCGTCGAGCCTATGCTTTGACAATCTGAAAAGTAGAAACAGACGCATGCTCAAACAGCTGTCATGTCATTATGAAAAAGGATAACACCCAATCAGATCATGGCAGAATAAATAGGCTGACAATCTGAAAAGTCTATGCAGCGTGGCTGAAATTTAATGCACAAGGTGTCATGTCATCATGATATCAACTTTTTGACGCCTATAAATAGTCCACAAGCTCTCCAAGAAAAGGAGGAAGAGAGACCAGTTCAAGAGGCGAAAGCTCTGCACTATTTCTCCCTCACCATAACCAACCTCCACTTCGAGCTCTTCTGAGAGAAGGATTCTGAGCATCTTCAGAGTCGTCTCCCAGTGAGTGAGAACCTTTCACCTTATGGAATCTTCGTATCAGATAGCAACCATCTCAAGCCTCCATGAAGCAAGACGTTGCCAGTGGCGACTTGACGCTCTTCATCTCTATTTTATTTCCATTTCTCTTCTTCTTGCTTATATTCTGTTAATGACATTCGAGAGAATGATTTATTGTCTTAATATGAGTTTGATTGACTATCATCTTCCGTCTATTTCCGTGTTAAATACTTTACACCATGCTGTCTAAATGCTAAATGAGTTAAATGTTAAAAGTTAGTTTTTCTTGAGCAATTCTGAGTATGTTACATCTTGATTAATGCATATCTTTAGCTTGCATAACTTTGTCTGACAAACAAACGTAGTAAGCATGACTATCGAGCTTGAGAGAGTGGATAGTTAATCTTTAGCATTAATTAAGACTAGATGAGTGCAAAGATGTAGTTCATCTTTTGCCAATGCAAACTTACCATACGTCTTAGAGATAAGATAAATGTGGCGTCGAAACATCGAGAGATGGATTCACACATGCAGTTTGTAGGTATGTAATTGTACTTAGAAAGTTTAGGTAACAACTAGCTCTTGCGTTCAACTCTACCTCTATCGCATGGTTCCATTCATTCTCAACGCATGCTATCGGACGCATTGTTTTACATATGACTACCTAACGCTGCGTCCACCTCATTATTAGTAGTAGGAAATTATTTTCATTCTTCATGTATAGTTTTACACACATAATCAACAAACGCATATATATTTACATGTACAGTCACTGCATAGTCATACATCTAGTCTCAATGCCTAGTTATTACAAATCCCTGCGTTCGACCCTGGACTCACCAGGAAACCTATAAAATCTTATACTTGGGTCTTTATAGGAAAACTTGCTTAGTCATGATCACATCTAGAGTAATTCTCAACGCATGCTTGTACGAAAATGATAAATCTATTTTTGTGCAACGAGCTAAGAAACTCAATTCAATTGGAATAGAAATTTAATGAACAAATTTAGTGAGCACTCACACATATATTCAAAACATCTTCCTCAGCTTGGCTGCAAAAGTCTATAAATGTATTGCATCACTTCCGATGATGTTCTTTCACGCGTACGCAAGTGTCTTTCTTTATTAACATTTCCGCCGAATGTCCCTTTTTCCTCAAATTGGACATCTGTTTGCCAAGTGTTTCCATTTCCCCTTTGTTTTCCTTGTCTAACATGACAAACTATACACAAAATAAATAAATTAGCTTGCGGTAATCCCAATTAAAACCAGTCCAATTCCTCAAATAATTTCATGAGAAACACTTTCCAAAAACCATTGTAATTTCCGTCTAGTTATAGTTTTACTACTATGTGCCTATTCTTTATATTTTACTTGAACGCGTAGTCCGCCAACGCATTCTTGATTACAAATCTGAGCGCATAGTTCAGTTGCTGACTTGAACGCGTCGCATCCTGCGTTTACTACAACACACTTCAGTCGCATAATTCAGTTCAACGCAACTTCCTCAATCACTACCAGCGCATAGCTTCTTATTCAAAAACCTCACAAAGTATTAAACTTTTACTCACGCTTACCTTCGAAAACGCATACCTTCCCAGTCGGCTCATTCTCTTTTATACTTAAGTCCGCTTAATTCCTTGTTGTGTCAACGCATATAAGCCTTCACAAACATATAGAACTTTTATCTACACCTTACTTCCAACTTAAACAATACTATGCGTTTTCTGTAGGTTATGACTTCACCACGCTTCCGCTGCGCTACTCTGATAATCAATGCTCCTGCTTTCCCTTCTTTTCTGATTACTTTGGGGTTATAGTTTTCCCTTCAATACTCAATTTACTTAACCATTCCTTTCTTTCATGTATTCTTATACATCTCTTTAGCATGTCTATGCGTTTTGGTCTCCCCAACACGAAGTGCATATCAAATTTTCTCTTTCTCTAATCCTTTGGTGAATTTCCTTTTCTTTAGATCACACTTCCAAATCTAGTAGTCTAGTTCTTTTACTTATAATTATTTCAGAATTACTGAATTCAAGTGTATTTCAATCAACGCATGCTTGCTGGTCCAACAATCTCATCAACGCATAGCCTCAACATCTACATTTGCTCAACTCCTGGACCACATGCTTCAACCATCCAACACTTTGCCTAAACTTGACTACGCAATTTCTTTCTTATATCAATCTTTACTCATGCTCACTCTCCTCAATTTCTTGCTTCATTTCACCAACGCATGGACTCTTGAACTCAAAAACTTTCGGCCACCACTTCTAATTACCCATCTACTTGCTTGCCATTCTCTAAGCTAAGAGTAAAACTTCCAACTTACTATTTCCTTATAACAATTTCGTCTTAAAATTTCTTTGGGTTGTTAGTCTCTCCAGAACAATTGTGAGTACTGTTTTTATCATTTGTTCCTTGGGCTTAACTTCCCAAATAGCTTCCTCTTCATCGTGATTTTCACAAATCTTGGGCCAACGAATTCAACTTCTTAATACTTACTCCTTTTCATCAAATGAACATTTGAATCAATTCCTTCTCATAACTTAACTCATCTCTTAGCTCCATTGGTTTCACCTTAAGCATACGAGTAGGATCATGGACATATTCCTTTTAACATGAGACATTGTGTTCCATAAACACAACACTAAACTCCAACTTTATTTATAAGCTTGTTGTAAATCTTTCAGAATTTAGTATTTATTCTGAAACGGTCAAGCATGTTTTCAAAATGGTGTTTGAGTATAATTTAATATGATTTGAAGTGTTATAAAAGGCTTGCAAGGAATTGTCCCCACAATGGCATCCCTGATTGTGTGCAGATGGAAATTTTCTATGGAGGATTAAATAAAACATCACAATCAGTGGCTGACGCCTCTGCAGCAGGAGGATTAATGGACAAGACCTATACGCAAGCCAAGGAGATTTTTGACAGAATTTCGAGGAACACCGATGAATGGGTGGATGATGGGTATGGATCCCGGTACATGGATAAGAGACGAACGCAAGCTAGAATGATTGAAACTAAGGCGACTAATAATCTTTCAGCTCAGATCGCCAATATGACATCCTTGCTGCAAACAATCGCGTTGAACAACCAAGGTGGAACAGTTGCATCAATGGACACAATGAACACTGTGAATGCAACAGCATTTGTAAGCTGTGTGCAATGTGGTGAGGGCCATTTGTATGATATGTGTCCCTACAACCCACAATCCGTCTGCTATGTTCAGAACAACCCGTACTCTAAGACTTATAATCCGGGTTGGAGGAACCACCCTAACTTTGGATGGGGAGGAACCCAATCACAGACGCAAGGAACTGGGCAACAGCCGCAGAGAAGCAACAACCTTGTTTACAACCAAGGTGTTCAAGGACATCAAGCACAAAGAAATCAGTTAGCAAACGCATCATCATCATCCCTTAAAGCCATAATGCGACAAACTATCAGCCAAAATGAAGAAACGCGTAAGTCGTTGGAAGCGATTCTCCAAAACCAAATGGGTGAAATAAAAAGCCACGCCATTGCAATCCGTAATTTAGAAATTCAAGTGGGACAAATGGCAAGCGAGCGCACTACCAGACCCCAAGGAGCATTGCCCAGTAATACCGAAGCCCCACGTGGTAACGGTAAAGAACAATGTCAAGCTGTGACATTGAGGAGTGGGAAGGTTCTTCCCACTGAAACGCAAGACCAGAGGACGCAAGGAAATATGCAGCCTCACATCACTTCACAATTACCTCCCGTAACACCTACTATTGAACCGCAATCATCATCCACCACCACAGCCTCTCAAGAACAAGAGAATGGAAAGGGGAGAAAAAAAGCAACGTAGGCAAACCCTGCATCGGTATCTCAAAATATCACTCCCCCTATGCGTCCGCCCTTTCCTCAACGCCTAAAGAAGAAAAATGATGAGGGCCAATTTAGAAAATTCCTGGACGTTCTCAAACAACTTCACATCAACATTCCGTTGGTGGAAGCCCTGGAACAAATGCCGAGCTATGTCAAATTTCTGAAAGACATATTATCTAAGAAAAGAAGGCTTGGAGAATTTGAGACAGTCGCATTAACGCGGGAATGCAGTGCATTATTCAAAAGTAATGTACCCGCCAAAATGAAGGATCCAGGGAATTTTAAATTGCCATGCTCCATAGGGGGAATGGACGTAGGTCAGGCATTATGCGACTTAGGGGCCAGCATAAACTTAATGCCACTGTCTATATTCAAAAAGTTTGGTATAGGGGAAGCACGGCCAACCACAGTCACGCTTCAGCTCGCTGATCGCTCCATTAAGCATCCCGAAGGAAAAATTGAGGATGTTCTTGTGAAGGTAGACAAATTCATTTTCCCAGCCGACTTCATAATTCTGGATTATGAAGCTGACAGAGAGGTGCCCATTATCCTGGGAAGACCTTTCTTAGCCACTGGACGCGCCTTGATTGACGTCCAGGAAGGGGAGTTAACAATTCGTGTGGACGACCAGCAGGTAAAGTTTAATGTTTTTAATGCGTTGAAATATCTTGATGATTTTCATTCTTGCTAGATGATCGAAGATATAATTGAAGAAAAGGCAAGCATCATAGATGCATGTGCTGAAGACGAAACAATGCTGGATGACATGGATGAGGGAAGGAAACGAAAATAGGTGTAATCTTCAATGCAAGTTTTGAACGCTTAGACTTAAGCAACCGATCCACGGAGAAAACAAAGCCGTCCCTAGAAGAGCTGCCAACCCTTGAGCTAAAAACACTGCCGACGCATTTAAAATATGCATATTTGGGGGAAGAGAGCACGCTGCCGGTCATCATATCCTCTGCGTTGACTACAGATTGTGAAAAGGAATTGAAAAATCATATCAAAGCCATTGGATGGAACCTAGCAGACATTAGAGGAATAAGCCCTTCATACTGCATGCACAAAATTCGGTTAGAAGAAGGTAAGGATGGCTCAGTTGAAAGGCAACGCAGGCTTAACCCTGCGATGAAGGAGGTTGTAAAGAAAGAAATCATCAAATGGCTCGACGCAGGGGTCATTTATCCAATCTCCGATAGCAGCTGGGTAAGCCCAGTTCGGTGTGTACCTAAGAAAGGGGGAATGACAGTGATCATGAACAGTAAGAATGAGCTGATACCAACAAGAACGGTCACTGGCTGGCGCATCTGTATGGACTACCGCAAGCTGAATGTGGCAACAAAGAAGGATCACTTTCCACTACCATTCATCGACCAGATGCTAGATAGGCTGGCAGGAAATGAATTTTTCTGCTTCCTTGACATATATTCCGGCCATAACCAGATCATGATAGCTCCGAAAGATCAAGAGAAGACAACGTTCACTTGTCCATATGGAACCTTTGCGTTCAGACGCATGCCATTCGGACTATGTAACGCACCAGGGACGTTCCAAAGGTGCATGATGGCAATATTTTTCGACTATTTGGAACAGTCAGTAGAGGTGTTTATGGACGACTTCTTAGTATTTGGGAAATCATACGATGAATGCTTGACCAACTTGGAACGAGTGTTAAAGCGATGCGAAGACACAAACCTAGTTCTCAACTGGGAAAAATGCCATTTCTTGGTCACAGAAGGTATTGTGTTGGGACATAAGATCTCAAAGGTTGGATTGGAAGTGGATCAAGCAAAAATAGATGCGATAGCAAAACTCCCAGCCCCCACAAATGTAAAGACTTTGGGAAGTTTCCTAGGCCATGCGGGCTTCTATAGAAGATTCATCAAAGGATTCTCGCAAATAGCAAAACCACTGAGCGAGCTGCTGGAAGCCAACAGGGAATTCAATTTCAACGGTAAATGCCTAAATGCGTTTGAGTCTCTAAGGCAAGCTCTAATTTCAGCACCAATTTTAGTTGCACCAGACTGGTCTCTCCCATTTGAAATAATGTGCGATGCAAGCAACCATGCAGTGGGAGCAGTATTGGGGCAGAGAAAAGAGAAAATAATGCACCCCATCTATTATGCTAGTAAAACATTGAATGCGTCTCAGGAGAACTACACTACTACTGAGAAGGAAATGTTAGCCATAGTCTTTGCGGTTGACAAATTCAGAGCATATTTGATAGGGTCAAAGGTGACCATCTATAGCGATCATTCTGCGATCAAATATTTGATGGCGAAAAAGGACGCAAAGCCTAGACTCATCCGTTGGGTCCTGCTGTTACAAGAATTTGACTTGGAGATTAAAGACAGAAAGGGAACCGAGAATCAGGTTGCGGACCACCTATCTCGGTTGGAAAAGAAAGAGGTCCAGGAAAGCTGGAGTGATATAGAGGAACGATTCCCAGACGAGCATGTCATGAACGCAGAGAGTCAGGAACCATGGTATGCAGACATGGTAAATTACCTGGTCTGCAACCAATGGCCTGAAGAATTCAATGCTCAACAAAAGAAAAAGCTCCAACATGAAAGTAAGTTCTACTGCTGGGATGAGCCATATCTATACAGACTTGGCCCTGACCATATATTGCGTCGATGCGTTCCAGAATATGAAACGGATAGCATTTTGAGAAGCTGTCATGAAGCACCTTATGGAGGACACTTTGGAGGGCAGAGAACAGCTGCAAAGGTGTTGCAAAGTGGGTATTTCTGGCCCACATTATTCAAAGACGCAAGGGCATATGCGGTGGCTTGCGATCGTTGTCAGAGAACAGGCAACATTTCCAACCGAAATGAGATGCCTCTGAATTCAATGCTGAAAGTTGAGTTGTTTGACGTATGGGGAATCGATTTTATGAGACAATTTCCTCCTTCTTGTGGTAATCAATATATTTTAGTAGCGGTCGACTACGTATCAAAATGGGTAGAAGCAGCAGCCTGTGCAAAGAATGACGCAAACACAGTGTCCAAGTTCTTAAAGAAACAAATCTTCTCTCGATTTGGGATACCAAGGGAGATAATTAATGATGAAGGTACACATTTTATAAATTGCATAATCACTAATTTACTAACACACAGGGTAGCAACTGCTTATCACCCACAGACAAACGGCCAAGCTAAAATAACAAACCGGGAGATCAAGTCCATACTCTAAAAAGTCGTGAGCACATCAAGGAAAGATTGGACGGAGAGATTAGATGAAGCTCTATGGGCATACAGAACGACATTCAAAACACTTATAGGCATGTCAACCTATGCGTTGGTGTTTGGGAAAGCATGTCATCTCCCGCTTGAGCTGAAACAAAAGGCCATCTGGGCCAAGAAGAAGCTCAATCTAGACCAGAACGCAAGCGGCGAAGCCAGAAAGCTTCAATTAAACGAACTCTTGGAGCGGAGACATTCAGCTTACGAAAACGCAAAGCTGTATAAAGAAAGGACCAAGAAATGGCACGACAAGAATATTAGTAAGAAAACTCTATATGTCGACCAGAAGGTCCTGTTATTTAACTCAAGGTTGTGTTTATTTCCAGGTAAGCTGAAGTCTCGCTGGTTTGGTCCATTCATAATCAAGGAAGTGTTCCTGCATGGTGCAGTCAAGCTAACAAACGAAGACGGAACTACTTCCTTCAAGGTCAATGGACAGAAGGTAAAACCCTACCACATTGGAGAGTTCGAAATTGACAAAACCTCCATTGACCTACGCGAGTGTAATAACTGAGCTTGCGTCGAAAGGTCCCTGCGTTGCTGAACGCCTACTTTTTCAGGGACGCTTTCTTTTACCCTTGCTTTATTTTCATTTGAACTTGTTCTAGTATTTATTTTTTTATTTTATTGTATTTTGCTTTCTTTCTTCTATTTATATTTTGTTTTTAGCATTTATTTATTTCTTTAATTTCAGTTAGTAGTATAAATAAGATAAGCATGAAATTAGGCATTGAGTTTTTTTTAATATAAACAATTTGATTTCACCGCATACTCTATTATTCATGCATGCATCCAACGCATAAGTAAACTATGCGTTCATCGATAAACGATTTATGTGTTTATCGAGTTAAGGTTAAGGGTAAGGTTAGAGCCGTACATATTTTGTCAAATGCATAATACTTAACTTACAACGCATAATCTAACCTGAGAACTAGGCATTCATCAGCTATGCGTTTATCATTAGTTCATTGCGTTTTAGAGAAAGCAATAGGTGAAACGCAGATGTCTTCTGAGTCTACGCGTTGTTCCCAGAAAAACACTCAAGTGCTCTACGTGCGTTAAGTAGCCTCCCATCACACTTGATGGGTGTGCGGCTCAATAAAATTTGCCTTGATCAGTGGGATTCCGGATCTCGCGTATCCGCATTTATTACCGACGGCTTAATCGGCCCGTTATAAATGCGATCCGATTTCCCATTTTCCATTTTCGAAACCTTTCACCTCTATAACCTCTGGCGATTTGTGTTCTACGCAGAACCTTCTATGTCTAGCCATTCAAATCCATAAAATCAAGAACACCTCGCCAACAATACCCAGCACTCGACTCCACCTTCGTCATCATCTACACCAGCCCTTGAGGTATTTCTTAACCCTCGATCTCCATTTTTCTCTCCACCAACATTTCATCCTACCAAACCTGTGAGGCCTTTCGCTTCTCCGGTTCGACCAAGACCTCCAAATCCTAGCCCACCATTTATCCCAACCTTTTCGGCGTCGCGAATCAGGGCTACTGCCCAAAGACCGCCTATAAACCCATTTTTCCGACCATTTTTCCGACCATTTGCCAGACCCTCAACCCGTCAACCAGTAGTCGACGTTGACTCCGACGACTGTGTGGAAGTTCTAAATATCCGCCCCTTGAGCCGAATTGACCCAGTACCTACTCCGAAACCCAAAAGCCGGGTCAAATCTTGCATCTCTAGGCCCAGAATGAAGAACATGAGGGAGTTTTCCGCCGCAAACTTCAATGTCGGAAGCCAACGGTTAAGCACGGAAAACTCCGAGGCAGAGCAACCGGGTCCTAGAACGGTTCGCGATGAAGCCAGCACACTACACGGAAGCAGTGAATTACGCCGAAGAGAAGAACGAGAAGTATTCGGCGATATTTTAGAGCGAATAGCTCAAGAGGAAAGGGAAGCAAAAGGTAGGGAGGATGACGGGGAGGTCAACCAGCCCTTGCCCCTATTGTGTCCACCTAGTACGAGAGGGACGGAAGAGATGGGAAGAGGAGAAGAAGAAGAAGTGGCTGTCACAGTAGGGGAAGTGAACTCCGCACGATCCCCAGACGAATGAATAGCCAAAATCCTGAGCGGACTGCGTGACCCAATGGACGCAACCGTCTCAGACGCAAGAAGGGAATCACCCTCGTCGATAAAAGAGGTCCAGAGTCAGTTGAAAGAGACTGGGAGGGTGAAAAGAGTGGGGGAGACAAGGAAGGAGAAGCCGCCTACAGCAAGGAGGTCGTAGTGAGCCACATGAAATGCAAGGGTCTGTCCCTGCGTCTATCAGTCCTGAGGAGATGACCCTAGACTCCAATGAAGAACCGATCAGAAAGGTTGTGATGGCCGCAGAGGCTAAGAGAAGAAGAGAAGAGGAAGAGGAAGTGGTACCCCTGTTGAGGAAGAAACGAAGGGTATCACAAGAAACTACCGAGGATGAAGTGTCACACCCCCTTCCGGATTATCCTCCATAACCCGAAAGAAGATGTGAAGTCAGCAACCTTGACTCTTGGTAAATTTTCCTCAGTCTCCAATCATTTAGTGAAATTCTTCTCCCTAGCTTACACTTCCAAGTTGTTTTCTTCAAGATTACAAGGTTTAAGTAAAATCTTTTAAATCTTCAACGCATACCTTCCCTTAATTATCGTTCCCCTTTTTCCTTCTTTTGGCGTTGTTTTCCTCTTTATAGCACATCAAACGCTTAATCTTAATTTCTCTTGCTTTCCTGGCTACTTGAAATTTTTCCTTCAGTATTCAATTTAACCATTTCTTCTTTCATAGGTTCTTGTGTATTTCTACACGCCTATGCGTCTTAAATTCCAATATGCAACTATCCAACCATTCCTGTGTGCACATAGAGGTTAAACTGGCTAGTGCATTGAGCTTGCTCTGCTTGAAGCCAGGGATAATTTCGACGTTGGATGTGTTGAGCCTTGCTCCACCCCAACTAAGGATGTTTTCGACGTTGAGAGCTTTGAGCTTTGCTCCGCCTCAACTAAGGGGAAAGATTGAAAAACCAAATGGTTTTCTATTTAAATATTCTGGGAAATGATTCTATGGATTTAGAACGGATTTACGTGATTGACAAAGATTTGTGGAAAATCTGTTTCTATTGAATTAACGTGTTAAATCCTTATTTTAATGCGTATTACTGTAACATGTCTGTTATCGAATAAAAGATAGTTTTACAAACTTGTCACTCACGAGGCTTTAGCTCACGTTTTCCCATATTTTCTAATTTTCCAAGTATTAAGCGAGTTCGGGATGCTTTGCCTGTGCAAGAACCTCGTCTGGGCCGTCTAATATGAAAGGAATGGTCGGTCAGTGAACCTTACAGAGGAGTCAAGGTTGCTGACTTCACATTTTCTTTCGGGTTATGGAGGATAATCCGGAAGGGGGTGTGACATGAAGAGCCTAAAAGTGCAGAGCAAGGAGACGGTCCTGAGTCCCCAATTGCAGCAACATCCTTTGATAGGCTATCAGAGAAGATGAAGAAGAAGAGAGCCAAGTTGAGAAAAGAGCTCAGGGCCCTAAGAAAAGGAGCTGAAAAGATTGCCAAGGACGCATTGTCCATCAAGAAGGCGCGCAAGGAAGTGCGGCCTCAAGAAGAAGAGGAGACGCAAGGCCTTCCTGATCCTCAAATAGAAGAAGCTGCATTGGCATTGGAAGAGGAAATGAGGGAAGAAGAAAGAATAGAAAAGGCAGCCGAGGAGCTCGAGAGAAAGCTGCAAATAGAAGAGGATGAGAAGCTAGCTGCTAGAATAAAAGCCCAAGAAGAGGGGGAAGGCAAGAAGAAAAAGAAGAAGAAAAGTAGGCACCACTCGTCTACAAGGAAGGAGCACATCAGGGAGGATGCGAGAGAGGAACAAGGTGTTAACACCTTGAAGAAGAAGACGAAGAAAGAAAAAGAGGTGTCAGTCACCAAACTCCCAAGCATGCATAAGGAGAAACGCAAAGGGAAGGAGAATGTGACTGAGGCACCAGCTGAAGTGGCCAAGAGCAAGAAAAGAACAGTGGATGAAATCCCTGCTAAGGCCAAAGGAAAAGCTAAGGTGGCTGATGCATCGCCACAAAAAAAGGAAGGAAATGGGAGACGCTGGGCGTTCCCTGATCTGATGATAGAGGTGGGATTATTCCCTGAAGAAGCCCCATTGCCGCCATACATCACCGAAATTATTGACCACCACGGTTGGAGAAACTTCTGTTCCAGCACTTCTTGGGTCTAACCTGACGTAGTCTGCAGTTTTTATAATGGACGCATAAATGAAGAGGAAGACGTGGTGGTGGTGGAAGAAACTGAAGTCCCGTTCAACGCAAGGGAAATAAATGCAATATATCAGTTGAGGGACAACTCGGATGCGGAAGGAAATAAAATCATAGAATCAACTCCACCGGAGTTAATGGAATACGCAATCCGAGTATTGGCGAAGCCCAGGGCTAAGTGGGACGTTTCACCCACAGGTATCAAAACGCTATCCGTTAGCAGTCTAAGACCAAAGGTTAACCTGTGGGTATACTTGGTGAAGAAGCGGCTGATCCCTACAACGCATGACAAAACAGTGTCAAGGGATCGGGTGATGGCAGCTTATTGCATTATCAGTTGAGGGACCTTGTGTGAAAGCACTTGAATAGTTAAGAGGAATGGATTTCCATGCTGAGGGACTTAAGTGAAAGCATGTAGTAGTCCATCACATATTAATTCGTGCTGAGGGACCATGTGTGAAGGCACTTAAGCGAAGAATGAATTGGTTGCCAATGCTGAGGGACTTCGTGTGAAGGCACATGGTAATGTAGACGTAATCGAATACGGTGCTGAGGGACAGAATGTGAAGGCACTTGATAGTTGTAAATTTGTGAAACAAGATGGTTTTCGATATTTATATGTGTAATCAGAAATGAGAACTTTAGTAACTCTCTGAAATGCGATACGTAAAGACTACAAATGGATAAGCTAGCTCATGTTTGTTAGTGATAGTTAAATGAATTTAGTCACTCACTGGGCTTTTTGCTCACTCAGTTTGTTTCTTGTTTGTCGTTTCAGGTAGCGAGCGTGTCCGGGACGCCTAGCCTACAGAAGTATCTCGTTTGGACCTATCTGGAAGCAAACCTCTGGGATAGTTGTAAATATTTAGTCTGTGCTCATGTTTTGTAACGTACACGTTTCTTAGAGAAGATGGGAAGTTGTTTTGTATCTAATATATAAATAAACAGAGAATACCTGTTGAAAGATTGTATGTTTTCCTATTGTTTTATAGCAATGTTGTTTTGAATTTGAGATTTATCTGGCGTCTAATTTCAATAATGTATATAGGGAGTACAGTATCACGCTCAATCCTAGGTATAGAGTGTATCTAGGATGGGGTGTGACAACTTAGTATCAGAGCATAAGATCTTGGGCTGTGAGGTCATGCATAGTAGATAGGAACATGTAAATAGTAAATTGATTGCATATTATGTTATAGGAACATGCCCAGAGGTACCAGACGAGGTAGGCAGGAAGGCGCCGCGACATCGCATGCTACCGGAGAGGAGAGACAAGCGTCTGAAGGAGAATCTAGTAATCCTCAGGCGAGTATTAATATGGAAGAACAACTTTTTAGCAGAATCGCACAAAGACTAGTAACCAGTATGGAAACAGTTCAGGGAGATCCTGAGAAAAAGTTTCGCATTGAACGATTTAAGGCGTTGGGTGCTCAGGTATTTGAAGGCACCACAGACCCTGCAGAAGCTGAAGCATGGTTGAATCAGGTAGAAAAATGTTTCAGAGTGATGCACTGTTCAGAAGACAGGAAACTTGACTTGGTTACGTTCATGCTCCAAAAAGGAGCTGAAGACTGGTGGCGATTGATAGAACACAGAAACACGGACGTGGGCTCTTTAACATGGGCTGATTTTAAGAAGTCATTCCAGGAAAAGTATTATCCTAAATCTTTTCGTGACGAGAAAAGAAAGGAATTCTTAAATTTAGTACAGGGAAGTATGACTGTGGCGGAATATGAGAAGAAATTTACGGAGCTTGCCAAATATGCTTTGGCATTGATAGCAGAAGAAGCTGATAAATGTAAGCATTTCGAAAAGGGCCTGCGCAGTGAAATCCGAACCCCGGTGACAGCTAGTATAGAGTGGACAAACTTTGTAAAATTAGTAGAAGCGGCCATGAGGGTAGAAAAGAGTATAGCAGGAGTTGAGGGAGGCGGAATGAAGACTGGACAGACTTATAGTTCATCACGAGTACAGACTCAGCAGGGTGAAGGATGCCGTTTTACAACAGGAGTCTCTGGTAGGGGCAAGTTTAAAGCCCGTTCTAGTGGTTCGTACTTTCCAGGAGGATTACAGAGGGAAACCCGCAGATAGGACGAGGAAGGTTTCCTCAGACATCTGTACCTACGGGACGACCACAGTATAGTCAACCTAGTGAATCTGTGGCCAGTTCAGCACGGAAACCGTATTGTACTTCCTGTGGCAATTCCCATTAGGGACAGTGTTATGTAGGATCTGATGTTTGTTATAACTGTGGACAACCAGGACATTTTAAAAGAGATTGTCCTTAACCAAAGAAAGGAAGGGAAGCAGAGCAGAGGACAGTAATGCAGTCAGCGAATCAGTCTAGACAAGAAATAGGTGTTGGAGAAGGGACCAGTGGAGGTCGACAGAGGAGTAACACAGGTAGACCAAGACAGCAGGGGCAGGTGTTTACTGTGACACGGCAAGAGGCCGAGGCGACACCGGATGTAGTTACGGGTATGCTTAGTATTTGCTCTAATACTGCACATGTCTTAATAGATTCGGGGGCTACCCACTCATTTGTGTCCTATAAATTTGCTGCATACATGAATAAAGAATTAGAACCTTTGTCTGAAGCTTTACTAGTATGTACCCCTACTGGGGAAACCATTGTTAAAGAACATGCTTATTTCGAGTGTGAAATTGTGATTGATGGTGTGATATGGTTGACTGATCTATTACCTCAAGCATTACTGGAGTTTGATGTAATACTTGGCATGGACTTTTTATCAAAGTATCATGCAAAAGTTGATTGCTTTAAGAAGGAAGTGTGAATGACAAAGCCTGATGGGGTTGAAGTGGTATTTAAAGGAAGGAGACGGATTCTTCCTACTTGTGTAATCTCGGCAGTAAAAGCCAGAAAGTTATTGAGTAAAGGCTGCGAAGCATATTTAGCTTATGTGACAGAAGCAAAGACAGAGAAACTAAAACCAGAGGATGTACCAGTAGTGCAAGAATTCCTTGATGTTTTTCCAGAAGAACTATCGGGTTTACCACCTGATAGGGAGGTGGAATTCACCATTGATTTAGTTTTTGGAACAACCTCTATTTCACAGGCACCATACCGTATGGCACCATCAGAACTGAAAGAGTTAAAGGTGCAGTTGCAGGAGTTAGTAGATAAGGGGTACATTAGACCCAGTGTGTCCCCATGGGGCGCACCAGTACTATTTGTGAAGAAAAAGGATGGAACTATGAGATTGTGTATAGATTACCGTCAATTAAATAAGGTAACTATACGCAATAAATATCCTTTACCTCGTATTGATGACTTATTTGATCAGCTTAGAGGGGCATCAGTATTTTCAAAGATAGATCTGAGATCTGGATATCATCAGTTGAAGGTCAGAGAGACAGATGTATCAAAAACGGCGTTTAGAACGAGGTACGGGCATTATGAATTCCTTGTGATGCCTTTTGGTCTGACAAATGCTCCAGCAGTATTC
Source organism: Citrullus mucosospermus (assembly GCA_030954485.1). Taxonomy (NCBI): domain Eukaryota; kingdom Viridiplantae; phylum Streptophyta; class Magnoliopsida; order Cucurbitales; family Cucurbitaceae; genus Citrullus; species Citrullus mucosospermus. The sequence goes on from CM062064.1 coordinate 14,940,252, forward strand.
ATGGACTTGATGAATAGGATTTTCCGTCCTTATCTGGATCAGTTTGTGATTGTGTTTATTGATGATATCTTAGTATATTCTAAAAGCAGGGAAGAACATGAGAAACATCTTAGAACTATCTTGCAGATGTTGAGGGAAAAGAGATTATATGCAAAGTTTAGCAAATGCAAATTTTGGTTGAAACAGGTGATGTTTTGGGGACATATTGTATCCGAGGCAAGGGTGTGTGTGGATCCTCAGAAAACTGAGGCGATTACTAGATGGGAACAGCCTAAGACAGTGAATGAGATACGTAGTTTTCTGGGACTTGCAGGATATTATCGACGTTTTGTGCAGGGGTTTTCTAAGATAGCCTTACCATTGACTCATTTAACTAAGAAAAGTACTAAATTTGAGTGGAATGACGAATGTGAATGAAGTTTTTGAGAGTTAAAGAATAGGTTGATATCTGCACCTATTTTGGCACTTCCAGAGTCAGGGAAGGAGTTCGAGGTGTATTGTGATACTTCCCGACAGGGGTTAGGTTGTGTATTAATGCAAGGTGGCAGAGTTATAGCTTATGCCTCTAGACAGTTGAGGCCACATGAAGTTAGTTACCCTATTCATGACCTGGAATTGGCTGCGGTAGTGTTGGCATTAAAGATATGGAGACATTATCTGTATGGAGAAAAATGCCATATCTATACAGATCACAAAAGCTTAAAATATATCTTTGATCAGAAAGAACATAACATGAGGCAAAGGAGGTGGTTAGAGTTGATCAAAGATTATGATTGTACCATAAACTACCATCCAGGAAAGGCAAATGTGGTGGCCGATGCTTTGAGTAGAAAGTCTCAGAGTGGAGTAAGTTCATCGAATGCAATAAGGGAATCCTTGCTCAGGGAGTTGAGGTTTGGTGTGGCTAATTTGGAAGTAACTGGAACAAGAGCATTGTTAGCACATTTCCAGTTGAAACCTAAACTAGTAGATGAAGTTGGCTGATCCTATAGTTAATAAATTAATAGAAGAGGTAAAGGCACAGCAAAGAACAGACTTTGAGCTCAGACCTGATGGTGTACTATCGAAACAGGGCAGGGTATATGTACCAAAAGATGAAAAAGTTAAACAGATGATACTGGAAGAGGCTCATAGTTCGGCGTATGCTATGTATCCAGGCAGTACCAAGATGTATAGAACGCTGAAGAAATTTTATTGGTGGCCAGGAATGAAAAGAGAAATAGCAGAATTTGTAGCAAAATGTTTAATATGTCAGCAGGTTAAGCCTGAACGTTAAAGACCAGCAGGGTTATTGAACCCACTCCCTATTCCTGAGTGGAAATGGGAGCATGTTACTATGGACTTCCTGTTTGGATTACCGAGGACATCAGTAGGTGCTAATGGAATTTGGGTGATCGTTGACAGGTTAACAAAAACAGCACGATTTTTACCAGTTAAAACGACCTACACCTTAGACAGGTTAGCACAACTTTATGTGGATAGAATTGTGAGTCAGTTTGGCGTACCTGTAACGGTGACATCGGATAGAGATCCTAGATTTACGTCCAAATTTTGGGGAAGTTTGTAAAAAGCGTTAGGAACCAAGCTACAATTCAGTACTGCGTTTCACCCTCAGACCGACGGGCAATCTGAACGAACCATTAAGACTTTGGAAGATATGCTAAGAACTTGTGCGTTACAATTTCACGGTAATTGGGATGTGCATTTACCTTTGATGGAATTTGCATATAATAACAATTATCAAGCGAGTATTGGGATGGCTCCCTATGAAGCACTTTATGGTAGACCGTGCAGAACCCCAGTTTGTTGGGGAGAAGTTGGTGAAAGGAAATTAATTGGACCAGAAATTGTACAGGCTACGACAGAAAAGGTAGAACTGATTAAAGCCAGTCTTAAAGCAACCAGGGATCGTCAGAAGAGCTATACGGACAACAGAAGAAAAGATCTTGAATTTGAGATTGGGGATAAAGTGTTTTTGAAGTTATCACCGTGGAAGGGGATTCTGAGATTTGGTAAGAAAGGAAATTGAGTCCCAGATATATTGGGCCCTATGAGATATTAGAAAGAGTTGGACCAGTGGCTTATAGATTAGCTTTACCTGTTGAAATGTCTAGAATGCATAATGTATTTCATGTATCAGTGTTGAGGAAATATATCCCTGATGCTACTCATGTGCTATCAACCAAACCAGTAGAGCTCAGCGAAGATTTGAGTTATGAAAAAAAGCCTGTTCAGATAATAGACAAAAAGGAACAAGTTTTAAGAAACAAAGTGATACCATTAGTTAAAGTATTATGGAGAAACCACGAGATAGAGGAAGCAACGTGGGAGCCGAAGGAGCAAATGATGAAACAATATCCAAGTTTATTTGAGTAGGAGTATACTGCTTACTGATTTCGGGGACGAAATCTTTGTGAGGAGGTTGTAATTGTAAGCCCCTTACCTAAACATGTGAGAAAATAAGGTAAGAAGGGACTAAGAGATGGACGCATGGGTAGGAGTAGTTGGCTGGAATGTGATTCGGCGGAAAAATGACTAAGTACCCGCTATGCGTTGGTGGCAATGCACCTTGATGGAAATAGTTTTGGCGTGGACGCAAAAGTGAGGGAAGACTGTTAGGCGTTGAGGCCACGACGCGTTGAGGTTATAAAGCGTGGAGAGCCACCTTGTACCGAAAATTATCTTCCGACAAACACATTGAAGGCTGCAGGGCGTTGGAAGTTAAAGGCCATGAGGAGTTGAGAGCTGACTTGCTATGAAGCCAATATGCGGTGAATGCTACCATGCGTCGAAAATGGGTATGCGTTAAACAAAGAAGGTTGGCCGAGAGAGTAACGCGTTTGTTAACCATCAGGCGGGAGAGTTTTGAAAGGTAACACCATCAGAGGTCATGTGTTGCTGAAGCTAGACATAGAAGGTATGCGTTGAACAGATGGTAGTATAGTGTTGAAGTGGAGATTAAGTCGGTGGTATATATATAAGTGGATTGAGAATTCAATTGTTTTGATTACATTTCAGAGCTCAAGTTGGGTCCATTTCGAAGTTAAACATCGGAGGGAGGTAGAAGAAGACGTTCATGTCGATTGGAGTGGAAATCTCATCGTAACCGTGGAGGAAACTTGAGCTGGGCAGAGGATTTAACTGGTGTTACTCTCTCAGAGTGACGTTCGGTTTTGGAGGAAGAACAAACTGAAGAAACGGTGGTTAGAGCCAGAACTTCTAAGGTTAGTAAGTTAACTCAATTTTGAGCAAGCTTCATGAAGGATGCTTGAGCTGAAATTGTATAAATGTGTGTCAAACTTAGATAGAAGAGATTAAAGCTGATTTTGCTGGACGATTAGAAGTAACTCGGAGTTGTTGAAGGATATACCCTAAACAGAGAGGATGTTCTTCATGAAATTTGGAGGTAAGATGAAGGACTTACACCTTAACAAGTTTGTAGAAGGAAGTAAGTTCTGGAATTGACCAAAATGTAATGTTTAGCAAGTTGAAGAAGGAAGAGGAAAAGAAGAGGGAAACGATTCTGCTGCAGCGGTAGTATCGCTGAGAGAGCGAGAGACAGGGCAGCGAAGCAAGTATCGCTGTAACGCAAGAGGGGCTTTGCGTCTCACGATTCTCGCTAGAATATCACTGGGTGTCGCTCCTCAGGTAGTCTCGCTAGTTACGTCCAACTTAGTGTCGCTGGTACAGTAGTATGTGATGAATCTCGCTGATAGCCTTTAGTTGTCTGAAGTATAATGCTATTAATGTGTGTTAAGGGAGAAAGAAAGATTTATGGAACTGAACATGAGAAATATGTATTTTCAGGCCGGAAGAGCTCGGGGAGGCTTATAATCCACTTAAAGCCGGGACAAGTTGTGAGTGACCTTTTATTATATCTTGTGGTTACCTTAGTATACTTATTTGATGAGAAAATGTGGTACTTTGCAGTATTCATAGTGAGTATGAAATGCTAGCAAATTAAAAGAAAACTAGTTCTATTGTTTAAATATAGTAATGGCTGAGGGACCTTATGGTGAAAGCCTATGTGAAAGAAAGCATGAAGTTAAGTGCTGAGGGACCTTGTATGAAAGCACTTGAATAGTTAAGAGGAATGGATTTCCATGCTGAGGGACTTAAGTGAAAGCATGTAGTAGTCCATCACATATTAATTCGTGCTGAGGGACCATGTGTGAAGGCACTTAAGGGAAGAATTAATTGGTTGCCAGTGCTGAGGGACTTCGTGTGAAGGCACATGGTAATGTAGACGTAATCGAATACGGTGCTGAGGGACAGAATGTGAGGCACTTGATAGTTGTAAATTTGTGAAACAAGATGGTTTTCGATATTTATATGTGTAAGCAGAAATGAGAACTTTAGTAACTCTCTGAAATGTGATATGTAAAGACTACAAATGGATAAGCTAGCTCATGTTTGTTAGTGATAGTTAAATGAATTTAGTCACTCACTGGGCTTTTTGCTCACTCAGTTTGTTTCTTGTTTGTCGTTTCAGGTAGCGAGCGTGTCTGGGACGCCTAGCCTACAGAAGTATCTCGTCTGGGCCTATCTAGAAGCAAACCTCTGGGATAGTTGTAAATATTTAGTCTGTGCTCATGTTTTGTAACGTACACGTTTCTTAGAGAAGATGGGAAGTTGTTTTGTATCTAATATATAAAGAAATAGAGAATACCTGTTGAAAGATTGTATGTTTTCCTATTGTTTTATAGCAATGTTGTTTTGAATTTGAGATTTATCTGGCGTCTAATTTCAATAATGTATATAGGGAGTACAGTATCACGCTCAATCCTAGGTATAGAGTGTATCTCGGATGGGGTGTGACATTATCAATCTTGTAAGCTCTGCTTTTCCTAAAGATTCACATAGTTAATCTTCAATTTCAACATTACCATCCTTCACAAAAGTTGTTAGAAATTATGTTAACTTACTAACCTCCAAATTTCAGCTCTAAACTCGGCTTCCTCTGCACGTTTTACTCTGAATATCAATCACTGCTCAGACTGTGCGACTTCAATCAATCCTCTGTTCCAGCTCCGTTTTCAACATCAATATGAGTCGACTTTCGTCCAAAATTCACAAGAACACCTTCCTTAATCTTCTTCTGAAGTTTGTCTGAAATATGGAACCGACTTAAGCTCTCGAAATGTCTTAAAAATGATTAAACATTTAATTAATCCAACTATATATACTACCGACTTAGCCTTTACCAACACCAGGATTTATGTTGCCAACTTACCCTTCACCCGCAGGCTAGCGCAGGGTCCTCACCTCAACGCGAGGCACTCATGTTAACTTCTCCTCCGACGCCTCCAGCAACTGACCACACCCGATGCATGGTGTCGTCCTTAACGCCTCCTATTTTTTTTGACGCATACATTCCCGTCACACAGCACTATTTTCGTAGCGTCAAGACCATTCTGTCTTCGACGCGGTGTGACTCCAACACATGTCTGTCTTCGACGCATCGACTTCAGTGCATAACTGTCCTCAACGCAGAGTGAGTTAAACACATGGTTCAAGCACATTTTTGCCCCCGCCAAAATCTACTTATCCTTCGACGCGGGCAGCTTACTACCCTCGTGCGTCAATCAATAACGCTTGGACTTGGGCAACACTTAGCCAAAATTTTACTTTCCAGAAATTCTTGCTCTCACTCACGCCACTTCTCCCTTTGCAACGCATAGCCACAAACGCATGGCCACACCCCAACGCTTGGTAACGCAAATCAGTGCTTACATCCACAGACAGACTAAAGACTACTAGCGAAACTTCATTACATAATACTGCACTAGCGATACCAGGTTGAACGTAACTAACGAGACTACCTGAGGAGCGACACCCAACGAGACTTCAGCGAGAATTGTGAGACGCAAAGACCCTCTTGCGTTGCAGCGACACTTGTTTCGCTGCCCCGTCTCTCGCTCTTTCAGCGATACTACCGCTGTAGCAGAATAGTTTTCTTCTTCCTTTCTTTTTCTTTCTTCAACCTGCTAAATATCACATTCTAGCCAATTTCAGAACTTACTTCCTTCTACAAACTTATAAAGGCATAAGTCCTTCATCTTACCTCAAAATTTCATAGAGAATATCCTCTCCGTTTAGGATATATCCTTCAACAACTCCGAATTGCTCCTAATCATCCGGCAATTCAACTTCGATCTCTTCTACCTGGAGTTTGACACACATTTACTCAAATTCAACTCAAGTACCCTTCATGAAACTTGCTAAAAGTCGAGTTAACCTTAATAACCTCAGAACTTCGGCCCTAACCTCTGTTTCCTCAGTTCGTTCTTCCCTTAAAACTGAACGTTACTCTGATTGAGTAACACCAGCTGAGTCCTCTGCTCCAGCTCAAGTTTCCTCCATGGAAACGACAAGAATTCCACTCCAAATCAACATGAACATCTTCTTCTACCTCCCTCCGTTGTTTAGCTTCGAAAGGGAATCAACTCAAGCTCTGAAATGTGATCCAAAACAATTGAATTCTCGGTCTACTTATATATATACCACCGACTTAAACTCCATTTCGTCTCTGTACAATAATCTAATCAACGCATACCTTCTACGTTTGGCTTCAGCAACGCACAGCCTCTGTTTTGTGTGTTACTATTTCAAAACTCCCTCGCCAGATGGTTGACAAACGCATTGTTCTCTCGGTCAACCTTATTTGCACCAATGCATACCCCCTTTCGACGCATGGTAGTGTTCACCGCATAGTGGTCTTCATCACAAATTGGCTCTCAACGCCTTGTGGCCTTCAGCTTTCAACGTCTTGCAGCCTTCAATGCGTTTAACGCAAAATAACCTTCGATGCAGGGTGGCTCTCCACACCTCGTGACCTCAACACCTCATGGCCTCAACGCCTAACAGTCTTCCCTCACCTTTGTGTCCACGCCAAACTGCCTCCGTCAAGGCATGTTGCCACCAACGCATAGCTGATACTTAGCCATTTTTCTGCCCTCACTCACATTTCAGCCAACTATTCCTACCAAAACGCCCATCTCCTGGTCTCTTCTTATCTTGCCTTCTCACAAGGTCAAGTACGGGGCTTACATAATGAAGACCTTGATTTGAGAAGAAATCCTTTTAAAGCAAGGGGGGATGATGTGAATTCAACCTTAGAGCCCTTGCGTGTACCCAAAGGAGCAATTACAAGAAGTAAAACTAATATGCCATAACTTGGTGTTATCCAAGTGCATGGGTCAAGTTATAATATAGTAAAACGACCTAAGGAGAGTATCATTCTCAGGTAATTGGATTAATATTCTTCTAGCTATTCAGAGATTGTTCCAATTTTATTTAGGAGGCGACTTGTGATGACACTTAAAATAAACTTATATGGAAATTATCAACTAACAAACGTTTTAAGGAATAGATTTCATCGAAGATAATATTAAGCACAATTTGCTTGACTCTTGAAGTAATTAACATAACACCTAGATCTAGAAGTCATTTATCCAGATTGTCCCTCTTGAGATTAACCCTTTCTTTCACTTAATCACTAATGACTAATCCTTTGAAATTAGATAATTAAGCAAAACATTAAGATTATTTATCAACAATCTCTACCATTATCCAAATACACTAGTGTTTTTAAACAATAGTCTAGCATGCACAATCTAATTTAAACATACTCTCTTAAGCAAGATTCAAATAAGGATTCACGAATAAAGAAAGGGAAGAGAAGTTATCCAGCTTCCAAGCACCTTATCGGGATGCATTTGTCCTTCCAACGACTCAAACCTTCCGACATCATGAAGATTTCATATTTTGCTCTAAACTTTCTCTCTCTCTAGGTCTCAAACACTCCAAACTCTGAAGATTAATTTAGCTACAGTCCTTTTAATTTTTAGAATTTCAAAACTTGGAGCCCAAGATCTTTCCAAAAATTCAAATTTTTCATAAAATGAAAGCTAGTGTTGCGGTGCGGTCCATCATAATAGCCTACCTCAAGTGTTGTGCTGCAGTGCCTTGGCTCTCCCTGCCTAGCACTGTGGTGCTCTTCAATTGTCCGATTTTAGATGCTCTCGGGTATTTTTGCTGGCCTAGCACCACGAGGCTGCCTTGTTTTTCACAACTTCTTCTATTTTTTTCCTCTTTTTCTTCTGGTTTTGGCTCGGTTTCGTTCTTTTGACTTTCAAAACTTATTTTCTTTATAATTACCTAAAAACCCACTAGCTAACACACCAAATATAATAAAAACATCCCTAGATTAGAAGCAAGAAAAACAATTTTTAAGTATTTTTCAAAAGCAAAAGAAAAAACAAAAAAGAGGCATTCATATTACATATTCAAAAGCTAGCAAATTCAGAAGAAGTGAGAAATAATTTTAAGCCATGACTATGTATAATGTTAGTTCAATGAGTCAAGAAGAGAATGGAGTTAAGATGACATGAGAAAAGTCTTAGTTTGGAAGATGATAGGATGTTAAAAAAAGTGTGTGAATTTTGTGAAGAAAATGTTGTCAAGTGTGCACTACATGGGAAAATATGATGTTAAACCTTGTCAAATATGCAAATCAAGCTTGCGGTTTTGCCTAAAAGTTCTTTCAATTTCTAAATCAATAGGCAAAAGATTAGTCACAGTAGTTGGAGTCGCCAAAAATTGGCTGGAATGGTAGATGATACCCCAAAAATTGTTAATCGGTACTTTATGTCATAATCAAAGCGTCGTCGCGTTGTCGCGATTTCGCACGCTAACAAACATTGGAGCGTCGCGACGCTATCGGGATTTCACCAAAAATGTGGCATTGAGAAAAAGCGTCGAGCACAGCACCTTGCTCTCAAGGGTATTTTGGTAATTTTTATTCTCTCTTTCCCAGTTGATGCAATTAAGCTTTGTTTTGGCCCCATTTCAGCTCTAATGCTCGGTTCTACCTCAGAAGTGCTCAATATCTATAAAGTAATGAAATAAGCATATAAAATCTAGGGACAACCATGAATTAAGCGAAGTCAGATAACACATTTGTAACTTAGGTGATTTAAAACACAACCCTTTTGATTTTATAGGATTCACCCTATGTCTAAGGTCAAAAGCAAGGTCTTATATCTAAGCTCCTCTCCTATATTGCTTTTATTTGTTCCAAACCTAATCTAACCCTTTCAGTACTAAATAAGATTTTGAGTATATTAATTTAGCTTATCAATCTAAATCAATAATAAAACTATAAATCCATAAAAGCAAACCTAGCATTGAAAAATTAAGTTCTAATTAGTAGGGGTGAGCATGATAGACCAAAAAATCGAGCCGACCGAATTGAAGGCGGTCGGTTGGAGATGAGGAGGGACTCGATTGGTGTCGGTTTGGAAAAATTTCAAACCGACATTGTTTTTTAAATTCAAAGAAGAAAACAAATCTAAGCCGACCAACCGAAGGACGGTTTTCACTCCTGGATGGTCGAGATTGTCTTGAACACTTATTAAACTGACCATAGTCGGTTCAGTGGCGGTTTGGTAAAAAAATCGACTTCGGCCGATCACTGCACACCCCTACTAGTTAGTCTTTTACATATTAGGCTTCTACTCCTATAATTTTTGCAATCACATATTTAAATCCTCACAATTAAATTAATTCATAATTAAAATGTTAAATAAGAATAAAAATTATATAAGGAAGGAACTAATAATAATAAATAAAATCTATATGGAAACTTAAATGGTAAATAAATAATTCAATGATAGTCAAAGTGCAATGCCTAATTAGCAATTATTAGTAAGGAAATGGCACAAAATTTCAGCCAAAACATTCAGGTGCTGGAAATTAGTGAAGAATTAAGCAATAATGTGAAAAAAGAAAAAAAAAAAAAACTAATTCAAAAACTTTAAAGAGATTCTTATACCCACCTCAATTAGTCTTGGATCTCAACTTTTTCAAGTGAAAATCCAGCCTTAACAATTTTCATATGAAATAGAATAAGAAGTAGATAGAAAAAGATGAATGCGAAAATAAAAGCAAAAACTTGAACTTACAACATTAATTTTGAGAAGACAAATAAATCATAATGTTAAATGAAAAAAACTACTACTACAGAAATTAAAGAACAAATGGGTGGAAAATAAATTTGAAATGAAGAACAATGATTGAGTTAATTGCTATAAAATAAATAGACAAGCGTAACTAAGTTACTGAGAAATTGAGATAGTGAAATCACATACATAAATTAATTAAACTAATACAAATAAGAACAATATAATGAAACTAACATTTGAAGAATAGAAGGTGCACACTAATCTTTGATCTTTCTTAATTCAATTTTGGTCAAAATGAATCAAGAATGAACAGTCCTAATTTTCGATCCCCGATAACGGCACCAAATACTTGATAATGCACAAGCATACGCGTGAAATTATAATATAGTTAAAACGGTCAAGACGAAGTACCATCCTGTGGGAAATTGGTTTGATACTTTTAGTTATTCAGAGATCCTTCTAATTTTATATAGGGGACCACCGAACTATGTTGAGGATCTACTCTAAGTTAAACTAAGGAAGCAATAAAAGTGACCGAATATAGAGATTATCAAATAAGGGACATTCTAGGGAATAAACTTCATTAAATGCATTACTAAACACAATTGTTTTGACTCTTGAATCAATTAACACAACACCTAGGTTTAGAAATCTTTTATCTGGATTGTCCTTCTCAAGAAAATCTTTTCTTTTACTTAATTACTAATTACTAATCCCTTGAAACTAGATCGTTAAGCAAATTAGCATTAAAACTCTTCATCGACAACCTCTACCTTAATCCAACTACTCTCGTGTGTTCAAACGATTGTCTAGCATGCATGACTTAATCTAAAATTATGAAATTATGAAATCACTCAAATATTCGCCAAATATTTAAAAGCATTAAGAATGATCATACTAGAAAACATTGATGCAAATTAATATTCAAGAATCACAAAGTATTTAATAAAAATCCATAAAATCTATCTAACCCTAGAACAATGAGAAATTCAGCCTAACATCTATAGACATAACCATGACAAGAATGCAAAAATACAAAAAAGAATCAAAGATGGAAAATGGAAAGAAAGAATTATCAACCATTCCAATCTAGTTTCCGTGATGGAATTGGACCTCCAATGCTCTCCAATTGGCTTCGGCACTAAGGAATCTTTATATTCTTCTTAAAACCCTCTCTTTTGGCCTTAAAAGCTCCAAAATATGATTATGAGAATGGTTTCAAACCCTCCTTTATATAGCAAATGTTTTTCCCAAATTGTGTAGGAATTAGATAAATAAAATATAAAAAAGATAAAACTCATCGCTATTTTACTTGATTACCTAAAGTAGATGAAATAAAATCTAAAATATAATGTTGTAAATGGATACAAAATGAAAAAAAAAAAAAAGACAAATGATCATTCACCAAAAACGGCCATATGGATCAAAAGTTTTGACCAAATTATAAACTGGGGGTTTTAAAGCAGTGGGATAACGCCGTCCACGCAATTTTCAAGCCTCTTTTTGCCCTAATTCGCAACTTTTCATCAAATTTGACCCTTCTCTTTCCTTAAGTCAAACTTTGACCTATAATAGGAGTATTTTCATCATTTTAATCTAAAAATAGCTCATTTTGATCTAAATGTTTGATTACCTATAATTAAACATAATAAAGCATCAATGAACACAAATCAACAATAAAAATGATAACTTGTAGAAATACAAGTTATTATGGTCACTATTTGATTTAATTAGAGTAACTTTGGAGCTAAACGCATGATTTTGGTAGTTAAATAATGAAAAATGTATCACCATGCGTTGGCACTACTTACAAAAGAAAATACCTGAAAAACGATGAGCTTTTATGTTCCTAACGCAGGGTTAAGAAGAAAAGAAGCACAAACAATCGAAATACGAAGAGACGAAGCTGCTGCGGGGACAAGTGGAAACCCATGCGTCGAGCCTATGCGCTGAGCCCATGCGTTGAGACCATGCGTCGAGCCTATGCGTTGACAATCTAAAAAGTAGAAACAGACGCATGCTCAAACAACTGTCATGTCATTATGAGAAAGGACAACACCCAATTAGATCATGGCAGAACAAATAGGCTGACAATCTGAAAAGTTTATGCTGCGTGGCTGAAATGTAATGCACAAGGTGTCAGGTCATCATGATATCAACTTTTTGACGCCTATAAATAGTCCACAAGCTTCTCCAAGAAAATGAGGAAGAGAGACCAGTTCAAGAGGCGAAAGCTCTGCACTATTTGTCCCTCACCATAAATTGTCACACCCCATCCTAGATATACTCTATACCTAGGATTGAGCATGATACCGTTTCCCCCTACATAAAACTCTATAGGATGGATACCATATAAATAGCAAAACAAAACAACATTTCCATTGACATACTAGAAGAACGTGCAACCTCTCAACAAACGTATCTGTATATATACATATAAGGTGCAACACGTTCCCCCTTTCTACCCTCAGAAATATGCATGTTACAAGATATATGTACAGTCTAAGTATTTACAACTATCCCAGAGGTTTGTTTCCAGATAGGCCCAGACGAGATTCTTCTGTAGGCTAGGCGTCCCGGACACACTCGCTACCTGAAACAACAAACAACAACAAACTGAATGAGCAGAAAGCTCAGTGAGTGACTAAATCTACTAAACTATTCATAACAAATATAAGCCAGTTTGTGAGTTAGTAATCATCACATATCACATCCCAAAGAATTACCAAGATTCACTTTCCACATTACACATATAACCATCAAATTCTCATGTCTCACAGACTTGCAACTATTTAGTGCTTTCACTTTCCGTCCCTCAGCACTTACTCAATTGTAATTACATACCATGTGCCTTCACATGAAATCCCTCAGCACAGGTAACCAATTCTATCTTTGCTCAAGTGCCTTCACCCATGATCCCTCAACACGAGCTAGTGTGTGATGGATTACTACATGCATTCACTCATAGTCCCTGAGCATTGTAGTCCATTCCTTATTGTTATTCAAGTGCCTTCATAAAGTCCCTCAACACATAATTTCACGCTTACACACATATAGGCTTTCACCATAAGGTCCCTCAGCTACTATTATGTATAGACATTCGTATTAATACTCTTTTAAATTACTAACACATCACATTCATAAGGCATACTACAATGAATCACGTTTCCTCATCAATAAACGTACTAAATTTATCACAAGATATAACAAATAGTCACTCACAATTGGTCTCGGCTCTAAGTGGATTATAAGCCTCCCCGAGCTCTTCCTGGCCTGAAAACACATAATCCTCAAGTTTAGTTTCCACAGTCTCCATTTTTCTTTAACACACTATAATAACGTTACTCTTTAAAAAATTATAAGCTGTCAGTGTTACTCATCACACGCCACTGTACTAGCGATACTGCGTTGAATGAAACCAGCGAGACTACCTTGAGGAGCGACACCCAGCGATACTCTAGCGAGAATCGTGAGATGCAAAGCCTATCTTGCGTTCCAGCGATACTTGCTTCGCTGCCCTGTCTCTCGCTCTCTTAGCGATACTTCCGCTGCAGCAGAACCGTTTCCTTCTTCCTTTCTTCTTCCTTCTTCCTTTCTTCTTCCTTCTTCAACCTGCTAAACATTTCATTTCAGTCAATTTCAGTACTTTCTCCCTTCTACAAACTTGTTAAAGTACAGGTCCTTCATCTTACCTTCAAATTTCATGAAGAACATCCTCTCCGTTTAGAATATATCCTTCAACAACTCCGAGTTACCCCTAATCGTCCGGCAATTCAACTCTAATCTCTTCTTCCTGAGTTTGACACACAATTAAACAATTTCAGCTCAAGCATTCTTCATGAAACTTGCTAGAAATCGAGTTAACTTACTAACCTCAAAGTTTCAACCCTAACCACCGTCTCTTCAATTTGTTCTTCCTCCAAAACCGAGCATCACTCTGAGGGAGTAACAGCAGCCGAATCCTCTGCCAAACTCAAGTTTCTTCCACGATTTCAATGAGATTTCCACTTCAAATCAGCATGAACATCTTCTTCTACCTCCTTCCGATGTTTCGCCTTAATATGGACCCAACTCGAGCTCTGAAATGCAATCAGAACACTTGAATTCTCAATCCACTTATATATACCACCGACTTATCCTCCATTTCAACACTATACTATAATCCGTTCAACGCATACCTTTTATGCTCAGCTTCAGCAACGCACACAGCCTCTGATGATGTTTCTTTTCAAAACTCTCCCGCCAAAATGGTTAGCAAACGTATTACTTTCTCTCGGCCAACACTCTTTGTCCAACGCATACCCATCTTCGACGCATGGTAGCGTTCACCGCATAATAGCCTCATCGTAAGTCAGCTCCCAACTCCTCGTGGCCTTTACTTCGAACGGCACACTGCCTTCAATGTGTTTGCCGCATAATAATCTTCAGTACAAAGTGATTTTCCATGCCTTATGTCCTCAACGCGTCGCGGCTTCAGCGCATAATATTCTTCCCTCACCTTTGCGTTTTCACCAAAATTGTTTCCATCACAACATGTTGCCATCAACGCATAACTGATACTTAGTCATTTTTCCACCCCAAACGCAAGCCAGCCAACTACTCTTACCCAATCATCCAACTCTCAGCCCCCTTCTTACCTTGCGTTCTCACAAAATTAGGTACGGGGCTTACAATAACCACCCTCCATTTCGAGCTCTTCTGAGATAAGGATTCTGAGCATCTTCAGAGTTGTCTCCCAGTGAGTGAGAACCTTTCACCTTATGGAATCTTTGTATTAGATAACAACCATCTCAAGCCTCAATGAAGCAAGACGTTGCCAGTGGCGGCTTGACGCTCTTCATCTCTATTTTATTTCCATTTCTCTCCTTCTTGCTTATATTTTGTTAATGACATTCGAGAGAATGATTTATTGTCTTAATATGAGTTTGATTGACTATCATCTTCCGTCTATTTCTGTATTAAATACTTTACACCATGCTGTTTAAATGCTAAATGAGTTAAATGTTAAAAGTTAGTTTTTCTTGAGCATTTCTGAGTATGTTACATCTTGATTAATGCATATCTTTAGCTTGCATAACTTTGTCTGACAAACAAACGTAGTAAGCGTGACTGTCGAACTTGAGAGAGTGGATAGTTAATCTTTAGCATTAATTAAAACTAGATGAGTTGCAGAGATGTAGTTCATCTTTTGCCAAAACAAACTTACCATGCGTCTTAGAGATAAGATAAATGTGGCGTTGAAACATCGAGAGATGGATTCACACACGCAGTTTGTAGGTATGTAATTGTACTTAGAAAGTTTAGGTAACAACTAGCTCTTGCGTTCAACTCTACCTCTATCGCATGGTTTCATTCATTCTCAACGCATGCTATCTGACGCATTGTTTTACATATGACTACCCAACACCGCGTCCACCTCATTATTAGTAGTAGGAAATTATTTTCATTCTTTATGTATAGTTTTACACACAATCAACAAACGCATATATATTTACATGTACAGTCACCGCATAGTCATACATTTAGTATCAACGCCTAGTTATTACAAATCCCTGCGTTCGACCCTGGACTCACCAGGAAACCTATAAATACTTATACTTGGGTTTTTATAGGAAAACTTGCTCAGTCATGATCACATCTAGAGTAATTCTCAACACATGCTTGTACGGAAATGACAAATCTATTTTTGTGCAACGAGCTAAGAAACTCAATTCAATTTAATTAGAAATTTAATGAACAAATCCAACGAACAAAAAATAACAAAATTCTAAGCCTAAAAATGCACTTTTTTAGTGTGTCACATGTGCTATAGCTCGATTCTTCAAGAAATAGCTAAAAACAATAACTAAAATGAAAAACAAAAGTGAACAGTTTTTTTCTTATGATGAGGAAGAATGGATAATTCTATGGAGAGCTTTGGGAGCCTTTTTACAAATATCTCATAAACGGGTGGTTGCTGCTGAAAATTACTGCTCATGGGTTGGCCTAATTTGCCAAAATTAGTGGAAAAAGTTTTGAAATTAAGCTTAAAATCGCATTTGAAATTCAATTTCTTTTGTGGCCGATTTCTCAAGGAATCTGTTTTAATGCTACAACAATTTGGCTTCATTGAATTTTCGGTAAAAGTACACCGAAATTAAAAATTTTCTTGCCAATTTCAACTCTTTTTTCACAACTAGGACTAAAAATGTCATCTATAAATTGTTTTCTATTTTAAACTTGATTTTTCTATGCAAAAGACTAAATGTATGCAATTTTATATTGAAATACTTAGGGTTAGTAGCTAAATAATTCTAAAAAATGAGAATTATCACTTAGTTGTAGGGAGTCTTATGTATATCATGATATGTACAAGACCTGTCATATGTACCTGAAATTTGCATTTGAAGACAACTATGTTGATCTGTTTACAAAGGCTCTTACAGCTGTTTGAGGGTCATTTAGGAAGTTCAGGTCAATGAGATTTGTCTCACCTTGTCTAGGCTATGTGAGAGAAGTTGTTGGCGATACGTTATGCCCTAGTTTATCATAAAGTTCCACTAGCTTTAATGCAAGTGGAGATTGGTAGGTTTTATGTCACAAAGCTTATCATTTTGTAACAAATGATTTATTGACATTTAATAAAATAAATTATTTTGTAGTTTGCAAAATGCAATCCGTTAGAGTAGAAATCCAAGATTATTATATAAATCTTGAACAATATGTGGTAGACATAGAAGTGGATCATGTTCAAATAATAACATAAAAGGTCTATAATATATAGATAAGGTCGAGTGCCTTATCCTCGTGACACTATGGATATGACTCACAAATGGTTTGTATAATACTGGATCATGAAATATTTAATTTCTCTATAAATCCGTTGATTAAAGAGATTAATATTTCACAAGACGATCATATGTGACTTAATCTTAATCTTGAATGAGCTATGAACTCCTTCCTATGAGGGCTCGTCCTTTGATTTGTGTGGGTGAAAGTGGTCTAAGTTGCTGACTCAATATGTCGACCATTTTGGCGATTTGACCAAATAGAAAAGCCAAAAACGTAATTTAAATAGATGAAATTCACTTCTTTCCCATTTAGGAAAACTAGATGAATAAATCCGTTAAGTGTTGATTTAGAGTCTTGAACAATGAGACCTCACCTTCTCACTGACTTGAGAAGGACTTGGTTTATGGTTGGGCTATAAATATATTGTTCATTAGAGGATTACTCGTACTTAAGGAGATAAAAGTAATTATAGAGGTAAAACAAATATTTGACCCAACTATAATTACGAACAACTCATGAACTTGCATGTGATGTTTATATTTATGGATACAACTGAAGGTATTTGAATTTCAGTCGAAGCGTGTGATTGCATTCTTTGATTTTTGAAAGATTTAAAAATACTAAAAGAGAAGGTTAAGCACCATAACTTTACCAATCCGCAACTGTAACAAAATCCTCTCCTCGAACAGATTATCTCTTATTCAAAGTCTTCCTCTTTCCGCGAGATCTTCCTTGCTATGGCCACGCAAGATGCGGCTTGTGGGAACTGCTCTTGAAAGATAAGAGGGAACGGGGAAAAAGAACTCTTATAAAGATTACTTCTCTAAAAATTGAGAATTTTTTTCTTCGGAGAGAAATCTCTGCAGAATAACTGTAGAGATTATGTTGTCAAGCCTCAAGAGGGCGCTCGAGACCCTATTTATATAATTCTACTAGGTTACTCCTAATTCTATTAGGATAACCCCTTCGTAGAGATTTTAAATTAAATATTTAATAATATCTAATATTATTAATTCTTACCAATTAATATCTTATATAAAAAGGTTTTAAATCTTTAAATCATATTCAAATATTTATTTTCTACATACTTTTATTAATTTGAATTTTATTAAAATAATTAATTATTTGAATCACATTTAAAAAATTATTTCTCTCATAATCTATTTAATTTGAATCTTATTCAAATTAATTAAGTTATAATTTTGAATCTCATTCAAATATATTAATTCTCCATATTATAAAGTTATAATTTTGAATCTCATTCAAATAAACTTTATAATAAAGCATCAATTTAATTGTATCCAATACAATTAATATTTTTTCTCATAAATTTGAACATTTCAAAATTTTCTATTAACATATTTGATTATTGTTGGTCCATGGTGAGCTAGCAAGGGGACCTTATAGACCTACAAATTAGAGGCTCCAATGATCTGAGGTTAATTAATTGAACTCTAAAATTAACCAGCATTCATTAACTATAGGTCACTCCAATAAAGACCCATAATTGCACTATTCGCATTGTAGAACATGTTGCGTCCATGGATTTAACCATTATATTACACATAAGTCGATCCTTCATGAGTTGTTCAATGTTGGTACCTACAGTTGGATCAAATTACCGTTTTACCCCTATAATTATCTCTTACTCCTTAAGTACCACTAATCCCTCTAATGAACAATCTGTTTATGGTCCTATCATAAACCAAATCCCTCTCATGCCAATGAGAGGGCAGATACCCTTTGTTCAAAACCTAAAATTTGCACTTAAGAGAACTACTCATCTACTTACCCTAAAGGCGGGAAGGAGAGAATTCAATCTTGTGTAGTTATGTTCCCAACTCACCACTCGGTCTCGTCCCCAAAATGGTAGGCTTATTGAGTTGGCAACTCGGCCACTCTCACCCATTAAAATCAAAGGACAAGTCCTCACAGTAAGGAGTCCATAACTCACTCAGGATTAAGATCGAGTTACATATTGCTATCGTATGAAATATTAATCTCTTCACTCAATAACATTACAAAGAGAGATTAAGTATTTCACGGTCCGATCTTATACAAATTCATTATATAGGATACCGCCCCCTCGCATGTCTCCACAGGAACAATTTGGATCACATTGTTTGTAACACTTGCAACATTTGTAACACTTACAAAGTGGGTTGTATCTATATTATTACCAAGATAAGGCACACAACCTTAATCCATATACTATAGACCCTTTAGGTTATTAATTGAACATTATCCACCTGTATGTCCACTACATATTATTCAAGTCTTATGAAATAACCTTGGATTTTCCCTGAAATGGATAACTCATTATTGCATATTTAAAATAATCATTTATTATATCAAATAACTAATTAACTACGAGACTTTAGGACATAAATCCCAATAGCAACTTGTCCTACAATACATAGGAGTGCAACTATATGCCTATAGTGGTTTGGCCTATAGTTAATGAATGAAAATTAATTAATTAAAAGTTTTATTTAATTCATCTTCGATCATTGGAGCTTATAGTCTTTAGGTCCATAATGTCCCTTTACCAGCTCACAAGGGACCAATAGAGATCAATGGTATTGAAAGAAAATTTTGAAATGTTCAAATTAATGTGTTAATTTAAGGAAAATTATATTTATTGTATTAGATACAATTAATATAAGTATTAATGTATTAAGATGCATTATTATAAAGTTATTTTGAATGAGATTACAAATTAAAACTATATAATATGACAGAATTAAATCAGTTAAATATGATTCAAATTGTTAGTCATTTTAATATAAGATATTAAAATGAATAACTATAATTAATTAGGTTTAACCTAATTATGTCATATAAAATAACTTTACAGGGGAGAGCCTTCAAAAATTATTTAGTATAATTATAAAGAGAACCGTTCTTTAAAAAAATTCTCCCTTTCTTTCAATTCTTTCAAGGCGACTCCCACAAGTCAGATTCTTGCCAGTGCCGTAGTGAGAAAGACCTCGTGGTGGTAGATTCAGAAGGAGAAATTTCAAGAAGACCTTGTTGCAGCATGTACATCAACAAAGGTATATCAATATGTTTAACCCTTTAATTGTTAATTTCTATGTTTTAATTCTAAAATGGAATTGTTTGCAAGAGATTTCCAAAAAAGGAAATTTAATTCGTGGAAATAAACTTGATTTTTTTGATTTGTAGTATAATTGTTACAATCTCTAATTTTTATCCTCTAATTCTTTCCCTCAAATGTATAAACTTTAATCCTTAAGCTTATTGATTTTCTAAAATGATTGGTTTTTGGGCTTGATAATCTTCTTAGAGGATCATCCTCTAGACTTGTTGATCTTCTTGGATGATCGACTTGTGACTTGTTAATCAAATTTGAATATTTGGTCTTTGGCTTGTTGATTTGCTTTGGTCGACCTTTGGCTTGTTGATCGATTTAGATCGGCCTTTGGCTTGTTGATTTGTTGACTTTGATCAGAGGGCTGACAAACTTGCTCTCGAATCAAGAGAGATCAGTCTTCAATTTGTAGATGACAAAGAGATAATCAATTTGGTGAGGAAGAGACGATCAATTCGCTGAAGAAAAGATACCCAATTTGTTGAAGAAGTCTTCTAGTGTTTGAATCTTCTTAATTCTGAATGGTGAAATTCTCTGGATTCTCTGACTTCTTTGATTTCTGAATCTTTGACGTCAGTTGGCTTTTTGGCTCTTAATCTCAAATTAATTAATTTTAATTAATTAATTAATATTTTGATGATAACAAATTTGTTTTTTTATAATAATTTTATTGAATAATTTATAGAGTAGAGCTCGAAACAACGATTCCAATGCCTCTTGAATCACCCAAATCGGAGTTCAAATGAAGAAGTTATAGTGAAAATAAGGTTAACGGAAAATTACCGATGTGGTGATGTGGAGCTATGGAGTTGGACCATTTGGAGCTATGGAGTGAGTGACATTTGGTGGGTTTTTGAATTTTTTGATTTTTTTAAAAAAGAAAATGATTTTTTTAAAAAAAATGAATTTGATATTATTATATATGTGTATAATGGCTAGTTGAGTTTAAATCTCCACCATTCAATTTTTTTTTCACCAATATCCAATGATCCAAATTAATTTTGGTTTTCATTCACTTTCCCCTCTTTTTTAAACTCATCTTTTTCTCCAAATTTACACAATAACTTTTATTATTTTCAATCCTCCATAATTCATCAAGGCCACCATTGTTATTCTTTCAAACCTCTCATTTTTTTTCTTTTCATCTTATTCTTGAGAGAAATATATTGTATTGTGAGAATTTATTTGTTGAGTGCTTAAATTTGTAAATCTACTCTATCGAGAGTTGTAAGTGTACTCTTTATTTTTCCAAACTTTTGTAAGGGTTGCTCATGATCTTGGAAAAAGAGTTATTGTAACTGTTTGATCCTCAACTGTAGAAAGGATCGGGTTTGTTCTTGCGCCCGAAAAAAGAATGTTGTAACAATTCGACTCTAGGTCGTGGAAAAAGTCAAAAACTTCTAGTGAAGTACCCAAGAGGAGCTGGAGAAGTGGATGTAGGCCGATTGTACCAAACCAATATAAAATTACGGTGTCAATTTTCTATTCCTCTCCTAATTTATTTTTGTAATTAATTCTTATTATTATATTTTATTGTATGAAATTAATTGCAATTTTTAATTCTTGACATCAATTGCTAATATTTGTATATTTTAATTAGTCGGTATTAAATTTCTATATTCATTACAAATCGTTTTATAATTCAAAGTGAATTTATTTGCATAAAATTATTGCTTAAACTACTTGTTTGCAAATAATTTGTTAATTTGCTTAATTGAGCCCACATTAGTAAAAAGTTTAAATTAGTTTTAATAAACCCTATTCACCCCCCTCTAGAGTTGTCATACTGATCTTACAATTGGTATCAAAACCAATTGCTATTGTTTCTAATTAAAAGTATTTTCATAAATTGTTTCTGATTGATATCCATTATTTGAGTTTTTCACTCCTACAATTAGTATTAAATTATTTATTAATCTTTTGAAAAATTGTTTAAAAAACTTAATTGCTAGAGCTATGTCAACTTTAAATCATTCTATTGATAGACCCTCATTCTTTGATGGTATTAGAAATTATGATTCTTGAAAAAAAAATGAAATCTTTTATGCTTGCTATGGATTTTAAAATGTTGTATGTTTGTGAGCATGATTTATCTAAATTGCAATTGAATAATGAGTTGCTCACTATTAATGCTAAAGCAATAAGTATCATATATTATGTATTTGATAGAAAAATTTGTGATACAATTTTACATTTTGATTATGCATTTAATATTTGGAACTTTCTTGATAATATATATAGCTTAGAAAATTCTCCTTGTAGTACTAATGATTTACTTGATGTGAAGGAGAATTATAATTCTCACGATCAAGAAAAGTTTCGTGAAGTGAGAAAGGGAAAATGTGATTGTCCTCCTTGTGCTTAATGACTCATTTGGATAAAAATTCTAGTGATGAAAGTGATGAAAATGAGATAAACCATAAAACCCCTTCTTATGATGAATTGTATGATGCTTTTGAAAATATGTAATGTGATCTTGAAAGAGTTAGCTCTATATATCTAAAATTATCAAAGAAGTTTAACACATTATCCATTGAGAATAAATCTTTGTTAGATGAAAATTCTTGTTTAAAGAATAGGGCTAATAACTCATTGTTGCATGATTCTTGTTGTAATAAAAAAAAAATGACTTGAATGATAGAATTAAATTTTTTGAAGTTGAGAATAATGAGCTGAAATATTTGTCATGTGAATTGAAAATTGAATTGAATAATCTAAGAGTTAAAAATGTGAAAATTGAATCTCTCTTTGGATTAAGTGATGAAATTACTAGTTTGAAAAATAGAATTGATGAGTTGGAAATTAGCATTACTTCTGTGACATCCAACTTTTAACAACCAATGCGTTGAAAAGTCTGAAGAAAAGAGATAAAAAACCATGTTGGACGCATGGTCAAGACTAAGGTAATGCATAAGTAAAGGTGGACACATAGGAAGTACCCGAGAACTTGAAGGGAAAGAAGTAAGACGCATAGACTTCTATCATAGGATATTTTCAAGTGTTGGAAAGTAGAAGGTTGTGAAGTAAACAAAAAAACTGGATCATGTGGTGGAGGCATGTCAATTTATCTTAAGAGAAATAGTTTAAGTGCAAGGAAAAGGTTAAAGGAGTAACCTTGGGAATAATCAAGGAATATCCAAGGATAGGAAGATGGTCATGAACGCAGGATGAAGGTAAACGCAATAGGACCAACGCATAAAAGAAGAGCTTGAGAAGGAGTTGTTATGGACATAAGGAAGGAGTTGGACGCATGGTATGATGCGATGAGGAACAAACGCCTAGTATTGGGCGTTTGTCATTAACGCCTAGTGACATTGTGTAAGCACTGGTTTATAATAGTGCGGCTATGCGTTGAAGGTGATCACGAATGGTTGTTGTGACCTGAAGTAGTCGTCGCGTTGGCGTGAGAAGAAACGTACTTGGCTTACCATGCGTTGGTAAGGTTGTTATGCGTTGAGGTTCCTATGCGTTGAAGACAGATTATTGCTATGCGTCGAAGACAGTAGTGTAGTTGGCTGAGAGTTAGAAAGGTGAGTAGTGAAGCTCAAACCTTAAAGGAAACTCAATGAATGCATGAGGGCCTTGTGTTGACTGAATGGTTGTCTATTGGAAAATGTTGGATGCATAAGATAAGTTTATGAAGGCCAGGTGGCATCACATAGACTTGACACCTTAGAAGTAGGAGGTGTTAAAAAGGCATGTTAAGTGTTTCATGCAAGGTGACACTTGGACTAATGCATGGTTAGTCAGACATGCAGCGTGACATGTGGCAATCAAGTGGCAAAAAGAGAGGAGAAGTAGGATGGCAAGCCCTCTATAAATAAGACTCTGAGGGAAGAGTAACGATTGATGATACTGAGGTAAAAATCCTTGAGAAGAAGAGGAGAACGAAGGAAGAAAGAAGGAACCCCTTGCATCTGTAAAAGGAGGTCTGCGGCCAAGAAAGAAGACATTCTTGACAACTTAGTCGTCTAGTGTTAAAGAAGTTGTCTTGCGTCGAAGAAGGGTCGGCCTTGCGTTTAAGACAAATTCAACGTTCAAGGTGAACGCCGCGTTTGAAGATAGACGATGCGTTCAAGTTAAACCTTGCGTCCAAGAGAGGTCGACGCATCCGAAAGAAGTAAGAGGAGTTAGACTGCACCTTGCGTTGAGGGGCAGGGTTGCATTCAACCGAGCTGACAGAGGAAAATGGAACCTTGCGTTCCAGAGTTAGAACGCTGCGTCCAACTGAGCCACCAAAGACTGGAAACAGTTACCTTGCGGGCTAGAAGCAAGCCTTGCGTTCAAGGAGCTCGGGGAAACCAGATTTGAAGGAAAAAGAGGAAATTTCTTAAGTAATATGTGAGTGACTCCTTTCTTCTTCAATTCGATTTTAGTAAAAATGTTGTTATAAGATATGGCTTTGTGATGAATTATTTTGAAACGCATGATGATTGACCATATTATTCAAAAAGACATGTTTTATATGATTGCTTTATGATATTGAAAGGCATGTTACAGGATGTTGTTTATCAAGAAATATATTATTTTCTATGAAAGGTTCTCGATGAACTATTTATGTGAACGGATTTCTAAAAATGTTTTAGAGGAGGCTCAGTGCTCAAGGACACCAGAAGGCACGTGAGTTTCCCCGGGACTCAGTACTCAAGGACATGAGAAGGTACTTGGGCAACCCGCCATGTTCCTATGTGCACATAGAGGTTGATTTGGCTGATGCGTCGAGTTTGCTCCGCATTGAGCCAGTGATAATTTTGACGTTGGGTGTGTTGAGCCTTGCTCCACCCCCAACTAAGGTTGTTTTCGATGTTGAGAGTGTTGAGCTTTGCTCCGCCTCAACTAAGGGAAATGATTGAAAAAAACCAAACGGTTTACTGTTTAAATTCTTTTGGAAAACGATTATATACGAATTTAAAATCGGATTTATAAGATTGATACATTTGTGCAAAATATGTTTGGTTGAACTGTTATGTTTAATTCTTGTTTTATGTGTACAAATGTAACATGCCTGTTTTATAACAAAGCTAGTTTTACAAAACCAGTCACTCACAGGGCTTTAGCTCACGTTTTTTCCATGTTTTTTCTAATTTTCCAGGTAGCAAGCGAGTTCGGGATGCTTTGCCTATGAAAGAACCTCGTCTGGGCCGTCTTTGGTGAAAATGATTGGATAGTAAACCTTACAAAGGAGTCAAGGTTGCTGTCTTCACATCTCCTCTCGGGTTAAAGTAGCAAGCAGTTTTTTCTCTTTAAGCATATGCAAAAGATTAATCCGGGAGGGGGGTGTGACAACTTCTTTAGAGAAAGAAAAAGTTTCTTTTGTGGAAATAATTAAATTTCTTCAATGTGATGTTGATGAGAAAAATAATCTTTTGCATATGCTTAAAGAGAAAAAACTGCTTGCTACAAAAGAGCTTGAAATTGCAAAAGAGTCCATTAAAAAGTGTACTATAGGTGCACAAAAATAGGATAAAGTCATTGTCTTGGGTAAACCTTTTAATGATAAAAAGGGATTAGGCTATGTTCATAAGAATCCCTCATCTAGTTCTAAAACTACCTTTGTTAAAAGCACCCCTTGTATGTCTAATGATGTTTTACCGAATGTGCCTAAAGTTTGAAGGATTTCATACATACATGCGCAGTGGAAACATAAGAGGATCGAAATAACAATCTAGATGCATATAACAACCTAGGATTAAACATGAATTATCATACAAAATGAATTAGAGAAGAAGGAAAGAAATTATATACCTTTTGTAGCTTTTCTTCCTTTCTTGAAATTGCTCTCACTTGGACCACCAAGAGGTCTTTCTAGCTATTCTCCAAGGCTTGGAATAGAGTTGTGGGACTCTTTAAAGAAGGAAAATTTAGTTTTTCAAAAATTTCAAATTATCTAAGATTTTTCAAGAAGAAACATAAATGAACAAAGGTCTTCTTTAAAAAAGACAAATTGCATGCAACTTTTGCATGTCAAAGTTCACCGAAAGTTGACAACACACATTCCACTAATGCAAGCCGATGATTATGTGTCAAAGTGTAGAATTTGAGATTAATTAAATGTTCCACTCTTCAAGTTAGTGGATTTTTCCACTAATTTGGTAAGCAACATTAATATAATCTCATGGTCAACTTTTCTAGAAGGTTTGACTAAAACAACTCTTTGACTTGCTCGGGTCAAAGTCAACTATTTGACTTCTTCCAAAAACCGACTATTTGAATAAATTTATGTCTCCAATTATGAATCCGCATTCATAATTTCAATATTTAAATCTCATTTAAATATTTTTGACCAAATCTTTCATTTGATATCATATATCAATTACTTAATCATATCTCATATGATTAACCTAATTTGAACGATTCGAATTATTCCTTCTATTTATTCCAAGTTTATTCTTATATGAGCTAGCCAGAGGACCTTATGGACCTACAGATCATGAGCTCTAACGATCTGAGATTAACTGGTTAAACTTTTTAACCTAGCTAACCAACATTCGTTAACTACCAGGTCACTCCACTAAAGCCCGTAGCTGCACTCTCTTCACTGTAGATATATTATGTCGATTTAATATAACCATAATTGGTACGTCGAGCCTTCACAGGTTGTTCGTAATTACAACTAGGTCAAAATTACCGTTTTACCCCTGTGACTACCTCTTATTCCTTAAGTTCCACTAATCCTTTAATGAACAATGATTTGTAGTCCAACTTCCGAATCAAAAGTCCTCTCAAACCCTATTTGAGAGGATGGCGCCTATTATTCAAGATCTAGATCCAGCACTTAAGAGAACAACCTCTCTACTGACCCAAAAAAGGGTAGGAGTGAATTTCTTCTTGCACCCTATGTCTCTAGCTATCTACCTGGTCTTACCCCAGAAATAGAAGGCATATTGAGCCAGCGCTGTTGAGCTGCTCTCACCAATGCAGATCTAAGGATAATCCAGAGTAAACAGAAGTTCATAGTTAGCTCAGGATTAAGATCGAGTTGCCTAGGCCATCAAAGTCGAGATAGTCAGTTTTAGACAGTAAACGATATTAGAAAGTAAAAGTGACTATTTCATAGTCCAATCTTATGCAAACTCTTTACACAAGACGCCCCCACTTGCATGTCTTCACATGAACGAATTAGGATTACTTCGTTTGTACTAGTTACAAAATGGGCTGCATCCATAGTGTCCCCAGAATAAGGCGCCCAACCTTATTCATATACTATAGACCATTTAGACTGTTAACTTAAACTTGATCCAATTTTATGTCTCTACATAAAGTTTGAGTCTCATGTAACAGTCTAGGATCCTTTGATGACTGGATTTAGATTTAGTAAGAACATTTTATAGAATCAATAACTACTTATTGATAATAAATTTCAATAAAAACTTTATTGAATGATAAAAGTATATTTGGTATTTATAAACTATGAATCTTAGGACATAAAACCCAACAAAGTTGAATTTAAATATGTTCCAAAGCATGCAAAATCTAGAAATGTTTATGGAAAATCAAATCTTGTACATAATCAATCTTATACTAGATCAAAATGTGTTCATAATGTGAAATTTGTTAATAAGTATGAAAAAGCGAGGCATATGCTTGAAAAATCAAAGTTTGTACCTAGTCATGTTCATGAAAAATTAAAATTTATGCATAATACTAAATTTTTGCCTAATCATAGAAATGTTATAGATATGCATGGGAAATCAAACTTTATGCTTACTTGTCATTTTTGTGGAGTTAATGGTCATATTAGACCAAATTGTTTCAAATTGAAAAATGCTCCAAGATAGAATTTATTTAAGAAAAAGATGGTGCAAAATCAATTAGTTAAAAAAAAATTCTTGCCTAATGTCGTATGTTATTCTTGTGACAAATTTGGTTGTAAATTAATACTTGATTTTGCAAGAATGAATCCTATTAATGTTGAAACTAATCTTAAATGGAAATCTTTGCTCACTAACAATGAAGGACCCAAGACATGGGTACCAAAATCTTTTGGTTGAGTTTTATTTGTCGGTGTGATTCAAGAAGCAATTGTTGCTTGGACTTCAATTGTGGAATAATTGGAAATATACTCAATTGGAGCAACTAAAATGCTTGCTTGAATCCAACAAAGGAAATTGCTTATTCGGTAACTTTATATGTTTTATTGATTTTTGAGATAATCATTCTTTTGGTACTTTTATGGATATGGAGTTGTTTGGATTGGCTTGAGTGTTTTTCAAAAAAATCATTTTTATTTAAACTCTTTTGATAAAAATTGTTTAAAATACACTTCAAAATCCATTTTTAGTGGTTACCAAATAGTTTAATTTTTTCCAAAATGACTTATTTTTTAAATAAAACACTTAAAAATGTATTACAAACATACCCTATATCTCTTTAATGGTTTGACAAGTTTGAATTTGGTTTTTTGCATTCTTATTTGATCTAATGCTATGAAACATGATTGTATATCTTTTTATTTGGCATTTATCTATATTGCTTATTACTTAGCTTTTTGGTCAATTAGATGTTTGCTCTGTCCTTGTGTTTTCTTGGAAAGTCTTAAGCAAAAGGATATTGAGTCTTGCAAAAGATTGTTATTGTTTTGATGATTAAGATATGTTTATTCTCTTGGATGAAATTGATTAGAAGCATGAGTAATGCATATTCTAAGGACTATGTCGGTAAATGAAAATTGTTTCGGAATATGTTGTGTGTCTTATGTTGAAAAGGATGTGATTTGTATTGTTGTTTTGAAGACTTGCTAAATTCTTTTCAATAGGGGGTGTATTTATAGAATTTATTTTCTTGAATCCCTTTGATGTTTTTGCTCAAATTGGTATAATCCTTTTATTTATAATGTTACAAATGCTTATATTTTGATTGCTAATGTTCTCTCTTTAGATGGCATAAAAGATGAGATAATGTTTTTTTTTTTTTTTTTGTTGGTATCATGATTTGTTTTCAACAATTGATATTTACTTTATAATATTTTAAATTTTAGTATTTAAATTACCTGAATGATTTTATCTCCTTGGTATTTATTGATATTTCTTATTAGAAGGAGAATGCTTGTTTTTAAGGGGAGTTATACACTTTTATATATAAATTTCATGTTTGAATGAAATTGATTATCATATTCCTTTATTATTGTGTATCCCTCTTATGCATATATTTTATCCTTTTAGGGAAAATAATTGTCTTTAGAGTAAAATGATGTTTTATTTGAGAATTTGTTTGACATTTCTACCCTCAAGTTCATATGTGCTAAATGTTTTTGTGTCCCTTATTAAGGGGGATTGTTCAATTTATTTCAAAATGGGGAGAAATTTGTGAAATTGTTCTTAAATAGAATTAGCCTAAACTTGATTGATTCTTTGTGGTGCCTCTTGAATTTACAATGTTATTTGTTATGGTTTGTCTCTTAGAAGGCATGTTGATAGGAGAAGAATTGCAAAATTATGTGTTCATGTTTAAGGAGAACTTTCAATTATTGCTTATTTTTCTTAATTGCTCTTTTTGATTGATTCAAAAAGGGGAAGAAGTAATAAGAAAAATGAAAACATGTTATTGAATATATAATTTGTTTTCAAGTTAATTGCATATGTGTGTTGGTTGTGATTCAAGTTTGTATTTTATATCACACATCTCTTTATAATTCATTTTTCTTGAGTAGTTTGCCATCATCAAAAAGGGGAAGAATATTGGCTTTTTGGCCCGTAATCTCAAATATTTGTCCTACATTCATTTATGACGGGACTAATTCCAAGTTGTTCAAGAATAGTGGCGTTGAGTTTCTCGACTCTTTGCCTTAGGACCCAAGCACTAGCCATAGAGTTTCTCAAGCAGCATATATTGACTTCCTCATTTATCATCGCTTTCCCTATCAGACTTTGAGCCACTTCATCTATGCCCTCATAGATGTCTTAATCTAGAATCCGAATAATGTCAGACTTTTCCTTGAATGATGGATTGAATCCATCATGACTATATAAGTTATTCTTATATTAAGATTCAATATAATCGTGGAAGCAGACCTCCCCCTTTCTTTTCTTTTCCTCCCATCTGGAAAGAAAAAAAAAGTTAATATCAATAGTAATTAATTAATAGTTACCAAGACCAAATCTCAATTTTTTAGAAACATAGTTTGTAGCTGCTACGCAACTCCTTATTTACATGGGAGCTATAAATGTTTTAATCATATTTGCTGTGATGTTCATCAAAGGTTCAAAATACTCCAAAGATTTTAACCCATTATTAGTTCGTGCTCTCCAATCTCATTGATTACTGATGCACGTAAGTACCAAGAAGTCTTTGGGCGCTATTGTAGAAAATAGTGAATTACTATTCTCATTAATAGCATTTAGCCAACCTGGTGATGGACAAGTGAGCATGCAGCAGAAGTTAATTTGATCAATTTTCACTCTAAGATGCTCAATTTAGATGATTAAACATGCAATTAGGAAGAAAAACCAAAGTTTCAAGAACACTTACCCTTGAAGCTCCAAATTCTCCTTCAATTCTTGATGAATTTGAGCACCACTTGGTTGTAGACCACCACAAGAGTCTTCTCTACTATTCTCTAGGCTTAGAATAGATGGTGGGATCCAAATTTGTGGTGAATTTGATAAAGAATGAAGGTTGGGAAGAAGATGAACAATGGATAGAATTTTGCAAAATTAACCCTTAATTTCACAAAATTCTTAACCTTTTTTTATGTCAAAATCATCTCTATTTATTAAAGAATAACATGCAATCCAATTGCATCAAAATTTGACAACACAAAATGGTTAATTTGTTGGTTAATTGTGAAGAAGACAACTAAGCTCCTAGCTTAGTTAGTGGGAAAATCCAATCTTCAAAAATCAATTTTAAAATCAATTTTCAATGAATTTCCAAAATTGAATGAAAATTGATTTTTAATTTCAAAAAGATAATTAAATAATTAAATAAAAAATAATTTAATATTTAATTAATTAAATATTATTATTTTAATATTAAATAATAAATAATATTATTTTTCCCACTTGTCCCGATTTTTCTAAAAAAAACCGATATGAATCCCTATTCATATGATTAATATTTAAATTATATTTAAATATTATAATTAACTCTATTTGTACGTTTAATTCGTAATTAAACGCCGATATATCATATATATCTAACTTTCATTCCTTAAGCCAAGATTTGAACGATTCAAACTTATTCACCACATTATCTAAGATTTTAGTTCATTTATGAGCTAGTAGAGGGACCTAATGGACCTACAGATCATGAGCTCCAACGATCCGAGATTAACCGGCCAAACTCTTTAACCTAGTTAACCACCATTCGTTAACTAACGGGACACTCCACTAAGCCCGTAGTTGCACTCTCCTCACTGTAGATATATTTGTGTCCATTTGATATAACCGTCATCGATAAGTCAATCCTTCACAAGTTGTTCATAACTTCAGCTAGGTCAAATACCGATTTACCTCTGAGTTACATCTTTTCTCCTTAAGTACCATTGTCCCTCTAATGAACAATTAATTTAGGATCTAATCACTAAATCCATTCCCTCTCGGGCCAGTGAGAGGATGGGGCCCCTTGTTCAAGTCCTGGGAACAACACTTAAGAGAACAACCTCTCTTCTATCCCTAAGTTGGGTAGGAGTGAATTCCGTTTTGCAAATTCTATGTTCCCAACTATCTACCCAGTCTTATCCCGGAAATAGGAGGAATGTTGAGCAGCACTATTGACCTTACTCTAACCTATGTAGATCAAGGGATAATTCTGAATAAATAGGAGTTCATAGATAGCTCAAGATTCAGATCAAGTTATCTAGGTCATCGATAAGTGAAATTAATCAGTGTTAATCGTAAACGGTGTTAATACGTAACAGTAATTATTTCAGGGTCAGTCTTACACAATCTCATTATGTAGAATACCCCCGCTCACATGTCTCTACATGATCAAATCAGAATCACTTCATTTATGACACTTTA
This sequence comes from Citrullus mucosospermus, assembly GCA_030954485.1. Classification (NCBI taxonomy): domain Eukaryota; kingdom Viridiplantae; phylum Streptophyta; class Magnoliopsida; order Cucurbitales; family Cucurbitaceae; genus Citrullus; species Citrullus mucosospermus. The sequence continues at coordinate 14,972,060 of CM062064.1, forward strand.
CAATATCTGTAACAATCATGAAGCGGGTCATATTCAATAGTGTCTCCAGGAAGAGGTACCCAACCTAATCCATGTACTATAGACTATTGAGGCTACGTACTCGAACTTGATCCTGTTTATGTCTCCACATAAAGTCCAAGTACTCATGATAGTAGCCAAGGGTTCGTAGTTTAATTGGATTTAGAGTTGATAAATAATTAATTCACTTGAATAACTTCATATGTACTAAAAATCACCTATTTACAAAAACTATGAGTTTTAGGACATACAACCCAACAAACTCCCACTTGGACTAAAACTCCTAATGGGTTACAACAAAGTTGAGTACAGTAAGAGAAATCTAAATACAATAAACTAGGGCATCTCATACCCACAATTTCTCCCACTTGCCGTATTTATTCTTCTCGTAATCCTAAACTCTTCAGGTGGCCCTCAAAAACAGTAGCCGGGAGGGCCTTTATAAATGGATCAGCAATGTTGTGCTCAGATGCTATTTGTCTCACAATAACGTCTCCTCTCTGCACAATTTCTCTGATGAGATGGTATTTGCGCTCAATATGCTTTCCGCGCTTATGGCTTCTTGGTTCTTTGGAGTTCGCTACTGCCCCAGTATTATCACAATGTAAAGTGATTGGTAGATGCATGTCTGGAATAATTTCCAGATCGTTGAGGCACTTCCTAAGCCATACTGCTTCTTTGGCTGTCTCGCATGCAGCAACATATTCCGCTTCCATTGTGGAGTCGGCAATGCAACTTTGCTTAATACTTCTCCACACTACTGCTCCTCCGTTAAGAGTGAATACCGATCCCGAAGTAGATCTCCTTGAGTCTATATCGGTTTGAAAATCGGAATCAGTGTATCCGGTAAGGATCAAATCCTTATTTCCATACACAAGCACGTAGTTCCTCGTTCTCCTTAGATACTTGAGGATATTCTTAACGGCAATCCAATGTGCAAACCCGGGATTGGACTGACACCTACTGACAATTCCTACTACAAAACATATGTCTGGTCGTGTACATAGCATTGCATACATCAGACTCCCGACAGCTGATGCGTAGGGAACTCGTCTCATATCCTCAACCTCTTGAGGTGTTTTAGGACATTGTTCCTTTGACAAATGTATTCCATACCTGAAAGGTAGAAGACCTCTCTTGGAATCTTGCATCTTAAACCTAGACAACACTTTGTCTATATAAGATGCTTGAGACATAGCTAGCGTTCTATTCTTACGATTCCGAAGTATTTGGATCCCGGGAACATACTGAGCTTCTCCCATATCTTTCATTTGAAATTGAGTTGCTAGCCAATTCTTAATGTCAGTAAGATATCCTACATTATTCCCAATAAGTAAGATATCATCTACATATAGAACAAAAAATGCTACAGTGGAATTGATGATCCTTTTATATACACAAGGTTCATCAACATTTTGTTCAAAGCCATAAGATTTGACTGTAGTATCAAATCTCATATTCCAAGATCTGGATGCTTGTTTTAATCCATAAATGGATCTATTCAGCTTGCAAACTTTTTGCTCCTGACCTTGTTCTATGAACCCTTCTAGTTGGACCATGTAGATGTTCTCTTCAAGATTGCCATTTAGGAAGGCAGTCTTGACATCCATTTGCCAAATTTCATAATTATAAAAAGTGGCAATGGATAAGAGTATCCTTATTGATTTTATCATAGCAACAGGTGAAAAGGTTTCTTCATAATCTACCCCCTCTACCTGGGTATAACCCTTTGCTACTAACCGGGCTTTATAGGTTTGTACCTTCCCCATATGGTCTCGTTTACGTTTGTAAATCCATTTACAACCGATAGGTCTTACCTCATCAGGTTGATCTATAAGTTCCCAGACTGAATTGAAATACATAGACTCCATTTCGAGGTTCATGGCTTTGATCCACTAATCTCGATCAACATCATTCATTGCCTGTTTATAGGTCAATGGATCCTCTAAGCCATCATCAGGTATGGTAACTTCAGTTTCAGCTAAACCCAAATAGCGGTCGGGCTGTCTAACAACCCTCCCACTACGTCGAGGCTCTCTCAACTCTTGAGATGGACGTGACAGACTAGATGTGCTTGGTCTATCAACAACTCTTGTTGATTGGCTAGTTTGATCAGCAATTTTTTGTGATTTATCTGTAGCATCTTTTGAAATCTCTTCCAATACTAGTTTACTACGTGGTTTATGATCACGTATGTGGTCTTCCTCTAGGAATGTGGCATTTGTCGATACAATTACCTTTTCATCTTGAGGATCATAAAATAGACCACCTCTCGTTTCTTTAGGGTATCCTATAAATAGGCATAATTTTGAACGACGTTCCAATTTTTTAGGATTTTGCACCAACACATGTGCTAGGCAACCCCAGATCCGGAAGTGACGTAAACTAGCTTTATGCCCTGTCCATAACTCATAGGGTGTTTCTGAAACACTCTTAGAAGGAACATTATTCAAAATATAAACCGCGGTCTCCACTGCGAATCCCCAAAACGAGTTAGGCAACGATGCGTAACTCATCATCGAACGAATCATGTCCAACAAGGTTCTGTTTCTCTTTTCAGATACTCCGTTCTGCTGTGGCGTACTAGGTGCAGAGAGTTGAGACTTAATTCCAGGTTCTATCATATAGTCCTGGAATTTTAAGTCCATATATTCTCCACCTCGATCAGATCGAAGTGTTTTAATAGTTTTACCTAATTGGTTCTCAACCTCGGTCTTAAATTCCTTGAACTTTTCAAGGGTTTCAAATTTATGATGCATTAGGTAAATATAACCGTACCTTGAATAATCATCAATAAAGTTGATGAAATATTCATACCCTCCTCGAGCCCTTACATTCATTGGTCCACAAAGGTCCGAATGCACGAGTTCTAAGGGTTCTTTGGCTCGAAGACCTTTTCCAGTAAAAGATCTCTTTGTCATTTTTCCCTCAAGACAAGACTCACATGGTGGTAGAGAGTTATTTTCTAACTTGTTTAGAAGTCCGCTCTTAACCAATCTCTCAATCCTATTGAGATTAATGTGGCCAAGTCTTAAGTGCCAAAGATAGGTACTTTGAGAAACACGTCGTCGTTTTGTTTGAGTTTCGGCTGTTTTAAATATTTCAGTATTGTAAATAGCCTTAACTCTAGTTGGTTTTAACTTATATAAATTATTATTTAAGTTTGCAGAACAAATTTGTACACCTCTTTTAGTAATGAACGCTTCATTAATTTCAAAAGAAACTTTGTACATATGTTCAATCAAACAAGAAATAGATATTAAATTCCTCTTGCAAGAGGGTACATACAGAACACTTTCTAAGTATATATATCTATTTCCAAAAAATAACTTTACATCTCCCACTGCCAAAGCTGAGATGAGCTCTCCTGATCCAACCCGGAGAGTTATCTCACCATATTCTACTTGTTTCCAGGAACTAGTTTCCTGAAAAGAAGAACAAACATGATTAGTGGCCCCTGAATCCAGTATCCAAGTAGAATCATTATTTTCCACTATACATGTTTCTAGAACCATTATATCGTATTTACCTTGATTCTCTTTTCCAGCCTTCTTATCGGCAAGGTACTTTGGGTAGTTCCTTTTCCAGTGCCCATCACCGCTGTAGTAGAAACATTTTCCTTTCTCTACAACGGACTTTTTGCCTTTTGCAGTAGTAGTAGGAGGTGTTTTCCTTTTCCCTTTTCCTTTCTTCTTCTGAATACCTTTATTCTTTAGGACAGATTTATTTCCAGAGGTAGAGCCCTTTTGGAATCTCCTTTTTGAGGTAGTAGCAACATTTGCCTCTGCCTCGGAACCCTTATTTTTCAATAAGGACTGGTAAATCTGTAACTCATTAAGAAGGGTGGTAAGATTATAATCTATTTTGTTCATCATGGCGTTAGTTCTGAACTGGAAAAAACTCTTCGGAAGAGACTCCATGATGAATCCTACTTGGCTCTTCTCGTTCATGACAGCCCCGTTTACTTCCGCAATGTTGAAGTGGACCATCATGTCCAGAACATGTTCCCTAACATTCGTTCCTTCTTTCATCCGACAATAGTAAACATATTTGATAGCATCATGCATAGTTGAGGAGGACGGTTGTCCAAATAGAGCTTGCAGTGAGTCCATGATCTCCTTAGCAGTGACCATTTTTTCATGCTTTTTGGATAGTATATCTGATATACTTGCCAAAATATAGACTTTGGCTTTTTCATTAGCTTTGGTCCATCTGTCATGAACGTCCCGAACAGTTCGGTTCGCATTTTGAGCAGGGACTGAAGGACATTCCTCCGTTAAAACAAACCTCAGATCGTCGATAACTAGTATAGTGTTTAAATTAGATTTCCAAGTTCCATAGTTATCGCCGTTAAGTTTTTCCGAAGCTAATAGTTGAACTATAGATGTATTCATTGCTGGAAAAAAAATGAACAAGTTTAATTAGTGAATGTACTCTAAATTTAAATCCAATTTATTTAGCAAGTAATAATGTACCCATATTTCATTATTTTATTTTGCAACGATACTTCAGTGAGTCAGACTGGCCCCTATCGAAGGATAGTCGACCATTCCTTCACTGAATCAAGATACTCTTGACTAAATACTAATATCAAAATAACTCTTATTCTTATAGTATTTAGTTACCGTTTCTTTGGTCAAGAACTTTACTAACACTTAGTAAGTCTTGTAAGTGTATACCCTCCATTTTCGAATCACAAAGATCAGAATCAAACAAGCCCTCGAAGGAGAAACAATTGCTTGAAAACGGACCTATGTAATTTTATCTATTTCTGGAGTTCACGGAGTTCCGAATCCCATGTTACAAACCCTCCGAAGGGATATGCGCCTATAAACGCCAAGCAGGTGCAACATAGGAATCTCACGGTGTGACCTAATGGAAGAGACCATAGGACATGTTGACACACACCCTTCACCCACTTACTATGAACTACTTCCCCTATTCACCTTGCTATTGACCCATGCAAACACTTTCCGAAGGGAGGTTGCCCAAATAGCAACTCGAAGCCGAGCATGGGATCTCACGTTGTGAACTCTTAGGGACGTGAGAGCTAATGATAACGTATCGTATACATTATTAATCTCCCACTGAAGTATTGTAATTTTTAATTGGGTATTTACTTGGTTATATTCCGGCTAAATATATACAACCTAAGTCTAGGTGAACAATTCAAGTATAACATTTATACTGGTTTGTTTTAACCTATGATGTTTAAGTGATTTAAGCCAATTTAACTCACCTTACACCGCTCTGGCTTGCTCATAAAATCGGGTTAACTCAACTCAGACGCCAACTCTATCCCAGGTAGGAGGTGTTCCGTAAACCGTCAACTTAAATACCACCAGCCTTAGACAGGATTTTGTTGGGTGAGTTTTGTAAACACAATTTTACAAGATATCGACCTAATTTTAACTATTAAAAGAGGTTGATTTGAGTTGCACCGGTTTACCCTAGGTGAGCATGCAATTATCTTTGTTATAGATTTTAAAATTCTAATTTATTTTATAACAATTATAAAATAAACAATTCAAAAAATCATAACATATATATACATTTCATCAATTAATATAACTAATTTATATTAATACTCGTGAAAGTAAAATCATGCATACTATATATTATAACATTTATAACATAAATAAAATGCATGAAACATGCTTATCCTATGGTGGGGATTTAAATCTATATGGCATACTATATGCATAAATAAATTTAAATTAATTAAACAGACATTCATAATGCATAAATAATTAAAACACACTAAATTGGACTAGTTTTGGCATTTTATACAAGCAAAAAACTAAATTATTACAATAATAATTTAAAAAACTGCTCGAACAAGTCCCGAACACTTCGAACCAGCTTGAACCGGCTTGAAACACCTCGAAAACGGGCTGAACCGACTGAAAAAAGGGTTGAACCAGCTGAAAAAGGGTTGATAAATAATTTGTTGGGTTGTATGTCCTAAAACTCGTAGGTTTTTGTAAATAGGTGAATTTTAGTACATATGAAGTTATTCAAGTGAATTAATTATTTATTAACTCTAAATCCAATTAAACTACGAACCCTTGGCTACTACCATGAGTACTTGTAATTTTGTGGAGACATAAACAGGATCAAGTTCGAGTAAGCAGCCTCAATAATCTATACTACATGGATCAGGTTGGGTACCTCTTCCTGAAGACATTATTGAATACGGCCCGCTTCATGATTGTTACAAATGTTGTAAAGTGTCATAAATGAAGTGATCCTGATTTGCTCATATAGAGACATGTGAGCGGGGGTATTCTACATAATGAGATTGTGTAAGACTGACCCTGAAATAATCACTGTTACGTATTAACACCGTTTAAGATTAACACTGATTACTTTCACTTATCGATGACCTAGATAACTTAATCTGAATCTTGAGCTATCTATGAACTTCTGTTTTGTCACACCCCCTCCCTGATTACCTACTTAACCGGAAAGAAGATGTGAAGACAATAAACATCACCCCTATTGTGACGCATATTGCCCCAACTTACATAACTTCCTGTATAAACATTCCATACATATACATTCATAGAATCCAGCCATACTAACGCATTATCAAAATATAACAATCCTTCCTGTACAGAGTACACTTTTATAACATACTCTCTCATAACCCACTTGTAAACAACTAAATCTACATGCCACCAGTGTTAAGTTATTTACACGTACAACAACAAGGAAATAAACTGTTTCTGGAAACTCGAAGCTTAAGCAGGGCGAGCTGGAGTAGGCTAAGCACCGGGAACGTCCTTACTACCTGGGAGGGAAAGAAAACATTGAAAACATAAGCTAACGGCCCAGTGAGTGACTAATTTAACAAATTATTTTAGTTCGAAAATCATCAGGAAATAAACTACGTTCAACGCCATGTTTAAAACATGAAATCACTTCATACTCATTAGTTAAAACATACTTAATTGCCCTTATCAAATCATACATGATTTTCAACAAATCATAAGAAATCAGTTTAGTTGCAACACTTCTCCTTAGTTGAAGTGGAGCAAAACTCAACACCCCAACGTCGAAAACAAATAAGGCTCGATGCGGAGCAAGACTCAACACACCAGCATATAACGTCTATGTGCACATAGAAATATGGCGGGTTGCCCAAGTACCTTCTCATGTCCCTCAGTACTGGGTTCCGGGGAAACTCACGTGCCTTCTCAAGTCCATCAACACTAAGCCTCCTCTTGAACATTTTCCTTAAAGGAAGCAGCATTTTATACAAACAAATCGTATGCAAATCATTCTTAAGAACACAGGGCAACTATTATATCAATAACATTTCATAAACATACTTTTCAATAACTTTGAGCACATAAAGTATGCTTTGTAAATCAATTGATCACAAAATTGTATTCAATTGGAAAACCGAACTAACATATACAACAAAATTGTTTTAAAGTAAGAAAAGTGTCACTCACAACTCTTTCTAGGCCTTGAGTGGATTATACGCCTTCCCTATCTCCTCTTGGCCTGAAATAAATACTTTTCCTTGTTATACTTCTTTTCCATTCACTTTAACATAAATAACAACTCAACTTAGGCACAATGTCTATAATTCATCATGTGGTTAGACTTCCATTTGTTCATTCTTAAGCTTAAATACTCATACTATTGCTACAAAGCTGTTCTTTAACCTCCTGTTATACCTTATTTTCAAGGAGAATTTGTGTGCAATTCACGCCTTCTACTACACAAACGTTTTGAGCCTTCTTTCCTCCTTAACAAAGCTGTCTGATGCAGCTTCGGTTCCTCTAATTCATCCCTGCTAAAAACACATTTTCAGCCCAAACTAAGACTTTTTCCCTTCTACAAACTTGTAAAGAATTGAGTTTCACAGCTTACTTCAAAATTTCAAGGCCTAACTCTTTTTCGTTTTCCAGTTATTCTAAAATCACTCTGCATTGCTCCAGATTGCATAACAATTTTGTACCCATTGCTTCTACCTAAAGATTCACATGATTAACTTCAATTCCAGCTTTACCATCCTTCATAAGAATTGTTAAAGATTATGTTAACTTACTGATCTTAAAATTTCAGCCCTAAACTCGGCCTCCTCGATTCATTCCACTCCAAACATCAAACACTGTTCAGTCTGTGCGACTACAATTAACCTTCTGTTCCAGCTCTGATTTCAGCACCAAGGCGAGTAGAATTTCCCCCGAAATCTACAAGAACACCTTCCTCTACCTTCTCTTGTTGTTTGTCTGAAAAATGGAACCGATTTAAGCTCTCGAAAGTGTCTAAAAATGATTAAACATTTAATTAATTTACCTATATATACTACCGACTTAACCCTCAAAAGCGCCTATATACATGTTGCCGACTTACCCCTCACCTGCAGACTGGCGCAGGGTTCTCACTTCGACGCAAGGCACCCATGTCAAAATCCTCCTCCAACGCCTTCAGCAACTATCCACCCCCAACGCATGGCGCCCTCAACGCCTCCTACTTTTGACGCATACAACTCAATCATTCACACCACTATCTTCGTCGCATCTAGACCACTCTGTCTTCGACACAAAGTGACTTCAGCGCATGGCAACCTTACCAACGCATGGTGGTTCAAGCACATTTCTTCCCCCGCCAATGATCACTTATCCTCCAACGCGGGTAGCTACTTCAGCTCGCAACTCTTCGTGATTCCATCAACAACGCATGGCCACTCAAAAAGTTCAACTTTCCTCTTCATTTATCAACACATAGTCTTGGTCAACACTTAGCCAAAATTTTGCTCTCATTCTCGGCTTCTTTTCCTCTATCAACGCATAGCCACAATCTCACTTGCCTCTTCCCAACACTTGGTATTACAAGTCAGTGCTTACAATTCATTACCCCCTTTTTAAGAATTTCGTCCTCGAAATTCAAATAAGGTCACTGTAAGAAAAGGTGAGGATATTTAACTTTCATTTGATCTTCACTTTTCCATGTCGCTTCTTCTACCTGATGATTCCTCCATAGAACTTTAACAAGTGGTATCGTTTTTGTTCTCAACACTTGTTCCTTACGGTCAAGAATTTGCACAGGTTCCCTTCATGAGATAAATCTTCATTTACTTGGATAGGTTGAGCCTCCAAAACATGAGTGGGATCTGGAATATATTTTCTCAATAGAGAAACATGAAATACATCATGTATTTTGGACAACTCCATAGGTAATGCTAGTCAATAAGGTGAAGGTCCTATGCATTCCAAAATTTCATAAGGTTCAATGTATCTTGGACTCAGTTTTCCTTTCCTTCCAAATCTCAATATTCCTTTCCAAGGCGATAACTTTAAGAAGACTTTATTACCAACTTCAAATTCTAAATCTCGACGCCTTTTATCAGCGTAACTCTTCTGTCGATCCTGTGCAGTCTTCAACCTTTCTCTTATGAATTTCACATTCTCAGATGTAGTTTAGACTAATTCTGGTCCCATTAGCTTCCGTTCTCCAACTTCACCCTAACATATAGGAGTTTTACAGCGTCTGCCATACAGTGCCTCATAAGGTGCCATTCCAATGCTAGAATGATTGCTATTATTATATGCAAACTCCATCAAAGACAGATGAGTATCCCAGCTTTCTTTAAATTGCAACACACAAGCACGCAACATATCTTCCAGAGTTTGAATAGTTCTTTCTTATTGCCCATCAGTTTGAGGATGAAAAGTTGTGCTGAACTTAAGTTTAGTTCCCAATGCTTGCTGCAAACTTGGCCAAAACTTAGATGTAAACCTCGGATCTCTATCAGAGACAATAGATACGGGAGCTCCATATTGGCTTACTATTCTGTCAACATACAGTTTGGCCAATTTATCCAAAGTAGAAGTCATTTTAACTGGTAGGAATCGTGCAGGTTTAGTAAATCTGTCTACTATCACCATATTCCATCATAGCCATTAGGAGTTTTAGGAAGACCAAATAAGAAATCCATAGTGATATGCTTCCATTTCCACTCAGGTACGGGAAGTGGTTTTAAAAGTCCACCAAGTCTTTGTCTTTCTGGCTTAACTTGCTGACATATCAAACATCTTGCTACACATTCAGCAATTTCCCGTTTCATTCCTGGCCACCAATAATATTCTCTCAAAGTCCTGTACATCTTTGTACTACCAGGATGCATTGCATAAGCATAACTATGAGCTTCCTCTAGGATGACATTTTTCAATATCGAATCATTAGAAACACACAATCTTCCTTGTTTCAATAAAGCTCCATCATTTCTTATATCAAAATTCGTTCTTTCCTTAAGATTCACCTCTTCTACTATTTTTCTAAGTACAGAGTCTTCCATTTGTTTATTAACAATCTCATCTGTCAAAGTGGGTCTCAAATGGAAATGTGCAAACAAACCTCCTAGCTCGTTCACCGATAAGGATGCATTCGAACACTTTAACTCCTTTGTCAATTCCGCATTAACGGTATTCAATGAAGTCTTGGCTTGCCTCGACTTCCTACTCAACGCGTCGGCTACAACATTAGCCTTTCCTGGATGGTATTCTATCGAACAGTCATAGTCTTTAATCAATTCCATCCATCTCCTTTGTCGCAAATTTAATTCCTTCTGATCAAAGATATACTTCAAGCTTTTATGATCAGTTAGAATACAACATCTCTCTCCGTACAGGTAATGTCTCCAAATTTTCAAAGTTAATATGACTGTTGCTAACTCTAGGTCATGCGTAGGGTAATTCCATTCATGCTTCTTTAACTGCCTCGATGCATATGCAATTACCTTTCCTTTCTGCATAAGTACACAACCTAAACCCTGTCATGATGCATCGCAGTAGATTTCAAACTCTATTCCGAGTAGGCAATGTCAATACTGGTGCTATCACTAGTTTTTCCTTCAACTTCTGAAAACTCTATTCACACTCATTAGTCCATTCGAATTTGGCTACCTTTTTGGTTAAGCTCAATAAGGGTAGTGCTATTTTCGAAAATCCTTCCACAAATTGGCGATAATAACCTGCTAATCCCAGAAAACTACGAACTTCCGTCACATTAGTAGGTCGTTCCCAGTCGACTATCGCCTTAATCTTTTGTGGGTCTACACTTACCCTTTCTGCTGATACCACATGTCCTAGAAATATAACACGGTCAAGCCAAAATTCACACTTACTAAATTTAGCATACAACCTCTCAGCATGCAATGTCTGTAATACTATTCGGAGGTGTTCCGTATGCTTCTCCCTACTTTTAGAATATACCAGTATATCATCGATAAATACTACAACAGACTGGTCAAGGTATGGGTGGAATATTCGATTTATGAGATCCATGAATACAACTGGAGCATTTGTAAGCACTGACTTGCGTTACCAAGCGTTGGGGTGCGGCCATGCGATTGTGGCTATGCGTTGCAAAGGGAGAAGTGGCGTGAGTGAGAGCAAGAATTTCTGAAAAGTATGATGTGCCACTTTTGTGTGTTTACCGCAAGTGTACGGGTCAAGTTATAATATAAAACGGTTAAGTCCGAGTATCGTTTCCACTAGAGATCCAATTGGGAAGGTTTAAGTTATTTAGCTATTCTAGAGTTGAATCAATTTTATTTGAGGATTGGAATTCAAATTTTGTTTTTGGGAAAGAGAAAGATCAAGCCAAGAAAGTATCAAAGGGAGAATTGCAAGAGTCAAAGAGAGTTCTAGGGTTTCAAATCCTTGTTTGTTTCATCATGCAAAATTATGGATTTCATGGATTTAATTCTTATGCCTAAGTCTAGAAACTTAATTCCAAGTTATCTTCTCTCAAAGACAACTCTTTCTCATGCAACTTGATTGATAGTTAATCTCTTAAAACCAATACAAAATTACATGGCATTAGAACTAGTCTTTAGCAACTTTCATTGTAAACCTAACTACTCTCGTGATAGATTAACAACGATTCATTGTTATAGATCAAATTAAACATATAATCTCTCGATTCATACATCTAATCTAACATGTGAAGGTGGCCAATCTTCAAGAATTAAATACAATAACAATGAAAAGCATATTTATTTGAACAAAACCATGAGTTCCCAAAATTATCATGAGTTTACAAACAATTCATCAAAAACCCTAAAACTAAAGAGTTTAGCCACTCATAGCGTAAAGCAACATATTGATCAAAAAGAATCAAAGAAAAAGTGTAAAGAATAGGGAAACTCTACTGAAAAGAGGTTCTTGATTGAGGCAGCACCGTCACGAACTCCTTGGCTCTCGCGTCGGACTTCGAAGGGCACCAAAACTATCTCGAACTCTTTTCCTCTTCCTTGCGGCTAACTCACTCTTGAAACTCTAGCTTAATTCTCACCTTTTTGGATCTTTCTTTTGTTCTGCAACTTTCTTGATCTTCTTCATATTTTCCCCCCTTTGGTTGCTGAAAACCCCTAAATTTATAGAGTTTGGCTGCCCAAAATTTAACCTAAAATACAAAACTTGCGTTTAAATTAACGCTGGCGCCGCGGAGCTAGCGTTGCGACCAAAATTAAGTTGCTCTCGGGTTTTAGCACCGCGGCAGCGCCGTCCCAGCGCTGCGATGCTGTCTTGCGTTCACCAAGTACGCGTCGAAGCAGCGCCTTCCCAGCGCCGCGTTGCTGCTCTGTGTCCATGCTGATGCGTTTCAGCCTCAGCGCCGCGGCGCATCATGCGTTTCAAGCAAGGATGCGTTTTTCAGCACTTTTTCTCCATATTCTTGCTCGGTTTTGATCTTTCAGTCGTTTCTTCCAATTTTCCTCGTTTTAACCTGAAAATTACTAGCAAACAAGTGAAATCTAATATAAAACTCCTTTAATTTTAGAGAATAATAAGCACTTTTCAAGTGCTTATTAAAGTAAAATTTTGGCTAAGTGTTGGCCAAGTCCAAGCGTTGTTGATTGACTCACGGAGGATAGTGAGCTGAAGTAGCTGCCCGCGTCGAAGGATAAGTAAATTTTGGCGGGGGAAGAAACGTACTTGAACCATGCGTTTAAGTCACTCTGCGTTGAGGACAGTTATGCGTTGAAGTCACTCCGCGTCGAAGAAAGCGTGGTCTTGACGCGACGAAAATAGTGGTGTATGACGGGAATGTATGCGTCAAAAGTAGGAGGCGTTGAGGTCGACACCATGCGTTGAGTGTGGTCAGTTGCTGAAGGCGTTGGAGGAGAAGTTAACATGAGTGCCTCGCGTTGAGGTGGGAATCCAGCGCTAACCTGCAGGTGAAGGGTAAGTCGGCAACATAAATCCTCGTGTTTGTAAAGGCTAAGTCGGTAGTATATATAGTTGGATTAATTAAATGTTTAATCATTTTTAAGACATTTCGAGAGCTTAAATCAGTTCCATATTTCAGACAAACTTCAGAAGAAGATTAAGGAAGGTGTTCTTGCGGATTTTGGACGAAATTCGACTCATATTGATGTTGAAAACGGAGCTGGAACAGAGGATTGATTGAAGTCGCACAGTCTGAGCAGTGACGGATATTCAGAGAGAACGTATATGTAAGCCCCATACTTAATCTTGTGAGAAAGCAAGGTAAGAAGGGACTAAGAGATGGACGCTTGGGTAGGAGTAGTTGGCTGGAATGTGATTGGGGCGGAAAGATGACTAAGTACCATCTATGCGTTGGTGGCAACACGCCTTGATGGAAACAGTTTTGGCGTGGACGAAAAGGTGAGGGAAGATTGTTACGCGTTGAGGCCACGACGCGTTGAGGTCATAAGGCCTGGAGAGCCACCTTGTACCGAAGATTATCTTGCGACAAACACATTGAAGGCTGTAGGGTGTTGGAAGTTAAAGGCCACGAGGAGTTGAGAGCTGATTTGCGATGAGGCCATTATGCGGTGAACGCTACCATGCATCGAAAGTGGGTATGCGTTGGACAAAGAAGGTTGGCCGAGAGAGAGTAATGCGTTTGTTAACTATCTGGCGGGAGAGTTTTGAAAAGTAACACCATCAGAGGCCGTGTGTTGCTGAAGCTAAACATAGAAGGTATGCGTTGAATAGATTTTAATATAGTGTTGAAATGGAGATTAAGTCGGTGGTATATATATAAGCGGATCGGGAATTCAATTGCTTTGATTGCATTTCAGAGCTAGAGTTGGGTCCATTTTGAAACTAAACATCGGAAGGAGGTAGAAGAAGATGTTCATGTCGATTTGGAGTGGAAATCTTATCATAACCGTGGAGGAAACTTGAGCTGGGCAGAGGACTCAGCTGGTGTTACTCTCTCAGAGTAACGTTCGGTTTTGGAGGAAGAACAAACTGAAGAAACGGTGGTTAGGGCCAGACTTCTGAGGTTAGTAAGTTAACTTGATTTTTAGCAAGTTTCATGAAGGATGCTTGAGCAGAAATTGTATAAATATGTGTCAAACTCAGATAGAAGAGATTAAAGCTGAATTTGCCGGACGATTAGGGGTAACTTGGAATTGTTGAAGGATATACCCTAAACGGAGAGGATGTTCTTCATGAAATCTGGAGGTAAGATGAAGGAGTTACACCTCAACAAGTTTGTAGAAGGAAGTAAGTTCTGAAATTGACCAAAATGTAATGTTTAGCAGGTTGAAGAAGGAAGAGGAAAGGAAGAAGGAAACGGTTCTGCTGCAGCTGTAGTATCGCTGAGAGAGCGAGAGACAGGGCAGCGAAGCAAGTATCGCTGTAACGCAAGAGGGGCTTTGCGTCTCACAATTCTCGCTAGAATATCGCTGGGTGTCGCTCCTAAGGTAGTCTCGCTAGTTACGTCCAACATAGTGTCGCTGGTACAGTAGTATGTGATGAATCTCGCTGGTAGCCTTTAGTTGTCTGAAGTATAATGCTATTAATGTGTGTTAAGGGAAAAGGAAGATTAGGGAAATTGAACATGAGAAATATGTATTTTCAGGCCAGGAAGAGCTCGGGGAGGCTTATAATCCACTTAGAGCCGAGACAAGTTGTGAGTGACCTTTTATTTTATCTTGTGGTTACCTTAGTATATTTATTTGATGAGAAAATATGGTACTTTGCAGTATTCATAGTGAATATGATATGCCAGTAAGTTAAAAGGAAACTAATTCTATTGTTTAAATATAGTAATGGTTGAGGGACCTTATGGTGAAAGCTTATGTGCTAGTAAACATGAAATTAACTGCTGAGGGACTTCGTGTGAAAGCACTTGAATAGTTAAGTGGAATGGATTACAATGCTGAGGGATTATGAGAGAAAGCATGTAGTAATCCATCACATACTAGCTCGTGCTGAGGGACCATGAGTGAAGGCACTTGAGCGAAGAATGAATTGGTTATCAGTGCTTAGGGACTTCGTGTGAAGGCACATGGTAATGTATACATAATCGAATAAGTGCTGAGCGACAGAATGTGAAGGCACTTGATAGTTGCAAAATCGTGAAACATGATGATTAGGCATTTATATGTTTTTAGAAATGAGAATTTGTACTAAATACGGAAGAGTTAAGTTGTGCTTTGTCACAAAAATAGTTAGCTAATTACCATGGGGCTATGAGGATATTGGTAAAGGTGAAACCAAAAGCTTAAAGAAGTTTAGAAACTAACTGAAAGGCGATAAACATTGATTACTAATAGTTATGCTAGTTTATGGTTGATAGTGATAGTTGAATGAATTTAGTCACTCACTAGGCTTCATGCTCACTCGATTTGTTTGTTTGTTGTCGTTTCAGGTAGCGAGCGTGTCCGAGACGCCTGGCCTACAGAAGAATCTCGTCTGGGTCTACCTTGAAGTAAACCTCTGGGATAGTTGTAAATATTTAGTTTGTGTTCATGTTTTGTAATGTACATGTTCCTTGGGAGTGAGGGAGAATTGTTCTGTATCATACATGTATGTATGCAACTAATATTTGTTGAGAGTTTGTATGTTCTCTTTTTTTTAATAGCAATGGTATTTTTAATTAGGATTTATTTGGCTTCTAGTTTCAATATGTTATGCAGAGAGTGCAGTTTCACACTCACTCCTAGGTATAGGATGTATCTGGGATGGCGTGTGACAGTATAGAGGAAGCCGAGTTTAGAGCTAAAATTTGGAGGTTAGTAAGTTAACACAATTCCTAACAAATTTTGTGAAGGATGGTAAAGCTGAAATTGAAGATTAACTATGTGAATCTTTAAGAAAAGCAGCACATATAAGATTGATAAGCAATTCGGAACATCATGAGGTGATTTCGGAATACCGAGAGAACGAGGAAGAGTTAGGCCTTGAAACTTTGAGGTAAGCTATCAAACTAAATTCTCTATACGTTTGTAGAAGAGAAAAAGTCCTAAATCCGTATGGAATTATGACTTTTAATAGATTGAATTAAGAACAAGAGGAAAGGAAGGAATTAAAGTGCAGAGTGCCGCTAAGAATCAAGTATCGGCACACTGTCTGGGTACTGATAGCGAGACGGGTGTCGCTGAGACGCAAAGGAGTTTTCCGTCTCACAAATCTCGCTAGATATCGCTGAGTGTCGCTGCTAAGGTAAGGTAACGCTAGTGTCGCTCAATCAAGTATCGCTAGTAACAACTTCTGTTGGTTGATATCGCTAGGATTCTCGCTTATAATGTTAGTTTAGAAAAGGAGGAAGGTTTAATGTTAAGTAACATAAGGTAAATGTCTCTTGCAGGCCAGGAAGAAATGGGGAAGGCGTATAACCCACGCAAAGCCTAGGAAGAGTTGTGAGTGACTATTTTATTCTTCAATTCTATTTTATTAAAAATGTTCTTATTGAAGGATTAATGAGCATGCAGCAGAAGTTAATTTGATCAATTTTCACTCTAAGATGCTCAATTTAGAGGATTAAACATGCAATTAAGAAGAAAAACCAAAGTTTCAAGAACACTTACCCTTGAAGCTCCAAATTCTCCTTCAATTCTTGATAAATTTCAGCACCACTTGGTTGTAGACCACCACAAGAGTCTTCTCTACTATTCTCTAGGCTTAGATTGGATGGTGGGATCCAAATTTGTGGTGAATTTGAGAAAGAATGAAGGTTGGGAAGAAGATGAACAATGGATAGAATTTTGCAAACTTAACCCTTAATTTCACAAAATTCTTGAACCATTTTTATGTCAAAATCATCTCTATTTATTAAAGAATAACATGCAATCCAATTGCATCAAAATTTGACAACACAAAATGGTTAATTTGTTGGTTAATTGTGAAGAAGAAAACCAAGCTCCTAGCTTAGTTAGTGGGAAAATCCAATCTTCAAAAATCAATTTTAAAATCAATTTTCAATGAATTTCCAAAATTGAATTAAAATTGATTTTTAATTTCAAAAAGATAATTAAATAATTAAATCAAAAATAATTTAATATTTAATTAATTAAATATTATTATTTTAATATTAAATAATAAAATAATATTATTTTTCCCACTTGTCCCGAATTTTCTAAAAAAAAATCGATATGAATCCCTATTCATATGATTAATATTTAAATTATATTTAAATATTATAATTAACTCTATTTGTATGTTTAATTCGTAATTAAACGCCGATATATCGTATATATCTAACTTTCATTCCTTAAGCCAATATTTGAACGATTCAAACTTATTCACCACATTATCTAAGATTTTAGTCCATTTATGAGCTAGTAGAGGGACCTAATTGACCTACAGATCATGAGCTCCAACGATCTGAGATTAACCGGCCAAACTCTTTAACCTAGTTAACCAACATTCGTTAACTAACGGGACACTCCACTAAAGCCCGTAGTTGCACTCTCCTCACTGTAGATATATTTGTGTCCATTTGATATAACCCTCATCGATAAGTCAATCCTTCACAGGTTGTTCATAACTTCAGCTAGGTCAAATACCGATTTACCTCTGAGTTACATTTTTTCTCCTTAAGTACCATTGTCCCTCTAATGAACAATTAATTTAGGATCTAATCACTAAATCCATTCCCTCTCGGGCCAGTGAGAGGATAGGGCCCCTTGTTCAAGTCCTGGGAACAACACTTAAGAGAACAACCTCTCTTCTATCCCTAAGTTGGGTAGGAGTGAATTCCGTTTTGCAAATTCTATGTTCCCAACTATCTACCCGGTCTTATCCCTGAAATAGAAGGAATGTTGAGCAGCGCTATTGAGCTTACTCTTACCTGTGTAGATCAAGGGATAATTCTGAATAAATAGGAGTTCATAAATAGCTCAAGATTCAGATCATGTTATCTAGGTTATCGATAAGTGAAATTAATCAGTGTTAATCGTAAACGGTGTTAATACGTAACAATAATTTTTTCAGGATCAGTCTTACGCAATCTCATTATGTAGAATACCCCCGCTCACATGTCTCTACATGATCAAATCAGAATCACTTCATTTATGACACTTTACAATATTTGTAATAATCATGAAGCGGGTCGTATTCAATAGTGTCTCCAGGAAGAGGTACCCAACCTAATCCATGTACTATAGACTATTGAGGCTACTTACTCGAACTTGATCCTGTTTATGTCTCCACATAAAGTCCAAGTGCTCATGATAGTAGCCAAGGGTTCGTAGTTTAATTGGATTTAGAGTTGATAAATATTTAATTCACTTGAATAACTTCATATGTACTAAAAATCACCTATTTACAAAAACTACGAGTTTTAGGACATACAACCCAACACTTGTGAAGTATGATTTTGCAATGAACTGTTAAATATGCATAATGTTTGATGGTATTACTCACAAGGCATGTTATATGTTTTCTAGAGTTGATAGAAAGCATTTTTATGAAATGTTATTAAATAAAGATCTGTATGATTTCTATGAAAGGATTTTCATATAAACTATTATGTGAACGGATTTCTAAAACATTTTAGAGGAGGCTCAGTGCTTAAGGACACGAGAAGGCACATGAGTTTCCCCAGAACCCAGTACTGAAGGACATGAGAAGGTACTTGGGCAAATCGTCATATTCCTATATGCAGATAGAGGTTGATTTGGATGGTGCGTCGAGTTTGCTCCGCATTGAGCCAGGGACGATTTCGACGTTGGGTGTGTTGAGCCTTGCTCCACCCCAACTAAGGTTGTTTTCGACGTTGAGTGCGTTGAAGCGTTGCTCCGCCTCAACTAAGGGAAAAGTTTGAAAAACCAAATTGTCATTGTTCATCTCCTTGTAAAACATTCATGTATGATTTGAATTTGATTTATAAGATTAATGGATTTGTGGAAAGTATGTTTAAATTGAATAATATGTTAAATCCTTGCTTAATTGTTATACGTAACATGCCTGTTTCAATGAATGTTCGTTTTACAAAGATTTGTCACTCACTGGGCTGTTAGCTTATGTTTTGCAATGTTTTCCTTTTCTCCCCCCAGGTAGCAAGGACGTTCCCGGTGCTTAGCCTACTTCAGCTCACCCTGCCTAAGTCTCGAGTTCTCAAAATTCAGTCAAGTCTGAAAGTTGTATGTTGTATATGACTTTATGAAGATGGCATATAGACCTAGTAGTTTTCGAGTGGGGATTGTAGTGGAGTTTTGTACATTGTATGATGGATATGGAAGTTAAATTATGTTATGTAATAAAAGTGTACTCTATACAGGGAATAATAGTATGTTATAAGAATGTGTAGTATGACTGAGTTCTATGTATGTATTTGAGTAAATGTATGCACAGGAAGAAATATAAAATGGGACAATATGCGTCACAAGAGGGGTGATGTTTATTGTATTCACGTTCCCTTTCAGGTTAGGTGGGTAATCTGGGAGGGGGTGTGACAGCATTAGTCAATCCAAAAGGCATTACTAGAAACTCGTAATGTCCATACCTTGTTCTGAATGCAGTCTTTGGAATATCTGTTCCTTTAATCTTTACCTGATGATATCCGGATCGTAAATCAATCTTGGAAAACACTGAAGCACCATTAAGTTGGTCAAACAAGTCATCAATACGAGGCAATGGATACCTATTACGTATCGTTACCTTGTTCAACTGGCGATAATCGATGCATAGTCTAAGTGTGCCATCTTTCTTCTTTATAAACAACACGGGTGCTCCCCACGGTGACACACTAGGTCGTACATATCCCTTGTCAATCAATTCCTGCAGGTCTTTGTGGTTGATTAGCGGTAAAAGAACCAGTTCTCTGTTCGGCTTTAACTTCTTGCATCAACTGGGGACATTCTCGTTTATAGCGACCTGCTTGTCCACAATGATAACATACATTGCCCTTACATTGTCCCCAATGGTGTTTCCCGCAGGTGGGACATAACGGTTTCCTCATGGAACTAGCTGTGGACTCACCAGGTTGTCCACTTTGAGAGCCTTCCACTGACTGAGTTGGACCACTAAAACTCCTCGGTCCTTGCCTCCGTGCACCTCCTCCAGTACCACCCTTGGAAGTACCCTGTCCACTCGACCTGTCTTTGAAGTTTCCTCCACTAAATACACCTGGTACAAATCTTCTACCTGACTGTCCCTGAGTAGTATTAAAGGAGGGAATTGCACGTCCACCTCTAGCTGATTCACGTTCCGTCCTCTTTTCCATCAAACTCCTTTCAACTCGCATAGCTGTCTTTACGAGTTTGGAGAAATCTGTCCATTCAGCACTAGCAGTCACAGGAGTACATATCTCCTCCCGTAAACCTTTTTCAAATCTCTTGCACTTGTCAATCTCATCTGCAACAATCGTCGTGGCATACTTAGATAGTTCTGTATATTTCTTTTCATATTCTGCCACTGACATAGACCCTTGTACCAACCTCAAAAACTCATTCCGTTTGGCATCACGGAATGCTCTCGGATAATATTTCTCCTGGAATGCTTTCTAAACTCATTCCAGCTTATTTCGCCTACATCCCCTTTCCTGCTTTCCACAATTCTCCACCAATCTTCTACCCCTTTTTGGAGCAAAAACACTACCACCTTTCTATCATCAGGGCACCTCATCACACGATAGCATTTCTCAAGTAAATTCAACCATGCCTCTACTTCAGCAGGATCTACAGTGCCTTCAAAGGTAGTAGCACCTAAGGCCTTCAATCTTTCAATACTGTACTTCTTTTCAGGATCTGATTGCATTGATCCTACACCTGCAACCAATCTTTCTGCAATTCTAGTAAATATCTGTTCCTCAACATTAACCCCAACTTGAGGATGACTAGATTCACTCTCAGACATATCTCCTTGGCCCTCAGTAGCTTCAGGAGTTTTGGCTGCTGCTTGCCTAGCTCGCCTGCTTCGAGGTGGCATGTTTCCTGTCACACACAATCCCAGATATACTTTATACCTAGGATTGAGCATGATACCATTTTCCCCTACATAAAACTCTATAGGATGGATACCATATAAATAGCAAAACAAAACAACATTTCCATTGACATACTAGAAGAACGTGCAACCTCTCAACAAACATATCTGTATATATATACATATAAAGTGCAACACGTCCCCCTTTCTACCCTCAGAAATATGCATATTACAAGATATATATATAGTCTAAGTATTTACAACTATCCCAGAGGTTCGCTTCCAGATAGGCCCAGACGAGATTCTTCTGTAGGCTAGGCGTCTCGGACACGCTCGCTACCTGAAACAACAAACAACAACAAACTGAATGAGCAGAAAGCTCAGTGAGTGACTAAATCTACTAAACTATTCATAACAAATATAAGCTAGTTTGTGAGTTAGTAACCATCACATATCACAACCCAAAGAATTACCAAGATTCACTTTCCACATTACACATATAACTATCAAATTCTCATGTCTCACAGACTTGCAACTATTTAGTGCTTTCACTTTCCGTCCCTCAGCACTTACTCAATTGTAACTACAGTACCATGTGCCTTCACATGAAATCCCTCAGCACAGGTAACCAATTCTATCTTTGCTCCAGTGCCTTCACTCATGATCCCTCAGCACGAGCTAGTGTGTAATGGATTACTACATGCCTTCACTCATAGTCCCTGAGCATTGTAGTCCATTCCTTATTGTTATTCAAGTGCCTTCACAAAGTCCCTCAGCACATAATTTCACGCTTACACACATATAGGCTTTCACCATAAGGTCCCTCAGCTACTATTATGTATAGACATTTGTATTAATACTCTTTTAAATTACTAACACATCACATTCATAAGGCATACTACAATGAATCACGTTTCCTCATCAATAAGCGTACTAAATTTATCACAAGATATAACAAATAGTCACTCACGATTGGTCTCTGCTTTAAGTGGATTATAAGCCTCCCCGAGCTCTTCCTGGCCTGAAAACACATAATCCTCAAGTTTAGTTTCCACAATCTCCATTTTTCTTTAACACACAATAATAACGTTACTCTTTAGAAAATTATAAGTTGCCAACGTTACTCATCACACGCCACTGTAGTAGCGATACTGCGTTGAATGAAACCAGAGAGACTACCTTGAAGAGCGACACCCAGCGATACTCTAGCGAGAATCGTGAGACGCAAAACCTATCTTACGTTGCAGCGATACTTGCTACGCTGCCCTGTCTCTCGCTCTCTCAGCGATACTTCCGCTGCAACAGAACCGTTTCCTTCTTCCTTTCTTCTTCCTTCTTCAACCTGCTAAACATTTCGTTTCAGTCAATTTCAGTACTTTCTTCCTTCTACAAACTTGTTAAAGTACAGGTCCTTCATCTTACCTCCAAATTTCATGAAGAACATCCTCTCTGTTTAGGATATATCCTTCAACAACTCCGAGTTACCCCTAATCGTCTGGCAATTCAACTCCAATCTTTTCTTCCTGAGTTTGACACACAATTAAACAATTTCAGCTCAAGCATTCTTCATTAAACTTGCTAGAAATCGAGTTAACTTACTAACCTCAAAGTTTCATCCCTAACCTTCGTCTCTTCAATTTGTTCTTCCTCCAAAACCGAGCATCACTCTGAGGGAGTAACAGCAGCGGAATCCTCTGCCAAACTCAAGTTTCTTCCACGATTTCAATGAGATTTCCACTTCAAATCAGCATGAACATCTTCTTCTACCTCCTTCCGATGTTTCGCCTTAGTATGGACCCAACTCGAGCTCTGAAATGCAATCAGAACACTTGAATTCTCAATCCACTTATATATATACCACCGACTTATCCTCCATTTCAACACTATACTATAATCCATTCAACGCATACCTTCTATGCTCAGCTTCAGCAACGCACACAGCCTCTGATGATGTTTCTTTTCAAAACTCTCCCGCCAAAATGGTTAGCAAATGCATTACTTTCTCTCGGCCAACACTCTTTGTCCAACGCATACCCATCTTCGACGCATGGTAGCGTTCACCGCATAATAGCCTCATCGTAAATCAGCTCCCAACTCCTCGTGGCCTTTACTTCCAACGGCACACTGCCTTCAATGTGTTTGCCGCATAATAATCTTCAGTACAAAGTGATTCTCCACGCCTTATGTCCTCAACGCGTCGCGGCTTCAGCGCATAATAGTCTTCCCTCAACTTTGCGTTTTCACCAAAACTGTTTCCATCACAACATGTTGCCATCAACGCTTAGCTGATACTTAGTCATTTTTCCACCCAAAACGCAAGCCAGCCAACTACTCTTACCCAATCATCCATCTCTCAGCCCCCTTCTTACCTTGCGTTCTCACAAAATTAGGTACGGGGCTTACATTTCCTATATGACAACACGACATTATCATTTGCTAACAATATATATGTTCCTACACTACAATGCATGATCCTATTCCCAACACTCTTTCGCTCTGATAAAAACTTGTCACACCCCCTCCCTGATTACCTACTTAACCCGAAAGAAGATGTGAAGACAATAAACATCACCCCTATTGTGACGCATATTGCCCCAACTTACATAACTTCCTGTATAAACATTCCATACATATACATTCATAGAATCCAGCCATACTAACGCATTATCATAATATAACAATCCTTCCTGTACAGAGTACACTTTTATAACATATTCTCTCATAACCCACTTGTAAACAACTAAATCTACATGCCACCAGTGTTAAGTTATTTACACGTACAACAACAAGGAAATAAACTGTTTCTAGAAACTCGAAGCTTAAGCAGGGCGAGCTGGAGTAGGCCAAGCACCGGGAACATCCTTGCTACCTGGGAGGGAAAGAAAACATTGAAAACATAAGCTAACAGCCCAATGAGTAACTAATTTAACAAATTATTTTAGTTCGAAAATCATCAGGAAATAAACTACATTCAACGCCATGTTTAAAACATGAAATCACTTCATACTCATTAGTTAAAACATACTTAATTGCCCTTATCAAATCATACATGATTTTCAACAAATCATAAGAAATCAGTTTAGTTGCAATACTTCTCCTTAGATGAAGTGGAGCAAAACTCAACACCCCAACGTCGAAAACAAATAAGGCTCAATGCGGAGCAAGACTCAACACACCAGCATATGACGTCTATGTGCACATAGAAATATGGCGGGTTGCCCAAGTACCTTCTCATGTCCCTCAGTACTGGGTCCCGGGGAAACTCACGTGCCTTCTCAAGTCCATCAACACTAAACCTCCTCTTGAACATTTTCCTTAAAGGAAGCAGCATTTTATACAAACAAATCGTATGCAAATCATTCTTAAGAACACAGGGCAACTATTATATCAATAACATTTCATAAACATACTTTTCAATAACTTTGAGCACATAAAGTATGCTTTGTAAATCAATTGATCACAAAATTGTATTCAATTGGAAAAACGAACTAACATATACAACAAAATTGTTTTAAAGTAAGAAAAGTGTCACTCACAACTCTTTCTAGGCCTTGAGTGGATTATACGCCTTCCCTATCTTTTCTTGGCCTGAAATAAATACTTTTCCTTGTTATACTTCTTTAACATTCACTTTAACATAAATAACAATTCAACTTATGCACAATGTTTATAATTCATCATGCGGTTAGACTTCCATTTGTTCATTCTCAAGCTTAAATACTCATACTATTGCTACAAAGCTGTTCCTTAACCTTCTGTTATACCTTAATTTCAAGGAGAATTTGTGCGCAATTCACTCCTTCTGCTACACAAACGTTTTGAGCCTTCTTTCCTCCTTAACAAAGCTGTCTGATGCAGCTTTGGTTCCTCTGATTCATCCCTGCTAAAAACACATTTCCAGCCCAAACTAAGACTTCTTCCCTTCTACAAACTTGTAAAGAATTGAGTTTCACAGCTTACCTCAAAATTTCAAGGCCTAACTCTTTTTCGTTCTCCAGTTATTCTAAAATCACTTCACGTTGCTTTAGATTGCATAACAATTCTGTACCCATTGCTTCTACGTAAAGATTCACATGATTAACTTCAATTCCAGCTTTACCATACTTCATAAAAATTGTTAAAGATTATGTTAACTTACTGACCTTAAAATTTCAGCCATAAACTCGGCATCCTCGATTCGTTCTACTCCAAACATCAAACACTGTTCAGTCTGTGCGACTACAATTAAATTTCTGTTCCAGCTCTGATTTCAGCACCAAGGCGAGTAGAATTCCGCCCAAAATCTACAAGAACACCTTCCTCTACCTTCTCTTGTTGTTTGTATGAAAAATGGAACTTATTTAAGCTCCCAAAAGTGTCTAAAAATGATTAAACATTTAATTAATTTACCTATATATACTACTTACTTATCCCTCAAAAGCGCCTATATACATGTTACTGACTTACCCCTCACCCGCAGGCTAGCGTAGGGTTCTCACTTCGACGCAAGTCACCCATGTCAAAATCCTCCTCCAACGCCTTCAGCAACTATCCACCCCCAACGCATGGCGCCCTCAACGCTTCCTACTTTCGACGCATACAACTCAGTCATTCACACCACTATCTTCGTCGCATCGAGACCACTTGTCTTCGACACAAAGTGACTTCAGCACATGGCAACCTTACCAATGCATGGTGGTTCAAGCACATTTCTTCTCCCGCTAATGATTACTTATCCTTCAACGCGGGTAGCTACTTCAGCTCGCAACCCTTCGTGATTCCATCAACAACGCATGGGCACTCAAAAAGTTCAACTTTCCTCTTCATTCATCAACGCATAGTCTTGGTCAACACTTAGCCAAAATTTTGCTCTCATTCTCGGCTTCTTTTCCTCTATCAACGCATAGCCACAATCTCACTTGCCTCTTCCCAACACTTGGTATTACAAGTCAGTGCTTACATGTTTATTCAGAATTATCCCTTGATCAGCATAGGTGAGCGTAAGCTCAATAGCACTGCTTAACATTTCTTCCATTTTAGGGATAAGACCGGGTAGATAATTAGGGACATAGAATTTGCAAGACGGAATTCACTCCTACCCAACTTAGGGATAGAAGAGAGGTTGTTCTCTTAAGTGTTGTTCCCAGGACTTGAACAAGGGAACCCATCCTCTCACTGGTCCGAGAGGGAATGAATTTCGTGATTAGATCCTAAATCAATTGTTCATTAGAGAGACAATGGTACTTAAGGAGAAAAGATGTAACTCAGAGGTAAATCGGTATTTGACCTAGCTGAAGTTATGAACAACCTGTGAAGGATTGACTTATCGATGACGGTTATATCAAATGGACACAAATATATCTACAGCGAGGAGAGTGCAGCTATGGGTTTTAGTGAAGTGTCCCGTTAGTTAATGAATGTTGGTTAACTAGGATAAAGAGTTTGGCCGGTTAATCTCGAATTGTTGGAGCTCATGATCTATAGGTCCATTAGGTCTCTTTACTAGCTCATAAATGGACTAAAATCTTAGATAATGTGGTGAATAAGTTTGAACCGTTCAAATCTTGGCTTAAGGATTGAAAGTCAGATATATACGATATATCGATGTTTAATTACGAATTAAACGTACAAATAGAGTTAATTATAATTTCTAAACATTATTTAAGTATTAATCATATGAATAGGGATTCATATCATTTTTTTAGAAAAATTGGGACACGTGGGAAAATAATATTATTTTATGATTTAATATTAAAATAATATTTAATTAATTAAATATTAAATTTTTTTTATTTAATTATTTAATTATTTTTTTAAATTGAAAATCAATTTTAATTCAATTTTGGAAATTCATTGAAAATTGATTTTAAAATTGATTTTTGAAGATTGGATTTTCCCACTAACTAAGCTAGAAGCTTGGTTCTCTTCTACACAATTAACCAACAAATTAACCATTTTGTGTTGTCAAATTTTGATGCAATTGGATTGCATGTTATTCTTTAATAAATAGAGATGATTTTGACATAAAAATGGTTAAGAATTTTGTGAAATTAAGCGTTAATTTTGCAAAATTTCATCCATTGTTCATCTTCTTCCCAACCTTCATTCTTTCTCAAATTCACCACAAATTTGAATCTCACCATCCAATCTAAGCCTAGAGAATAGTAGAGAAGACTCTTGTGGTGGTCTACAACCAAGTGGTGCTGAAATTCATTGAAGGAGAATTTGGAGCTTCAAGGGTAAGTGTTCTTGAAACTTTTGTTTTTCTTCTTAATTGCATGTTTAATCCTCTAAATTGAGCATCTTAGAGTGAAAATTGATCAAATTAACTTCTGCTGCATGCTTATTTATCCATCAAAAAACTTATAATTCAAACTCTTTTTTACTGTTCGAAATTTTTTTTGCAGAGAGATAAAATAAACCAAAGACAATACAGTTTTGATGGACTTTACCCCGGCTAAGAATTTATCAACTATACTATCTTAATCGAAAAATTATTAGATTAGAAACAAAGAAAAAACAAAATATATATATATCACGTTATTTTGTCCCACTTTTCTCTCACTTCACACCTTGGGATGCACAAGATGAAAGAATTTCGGTCTTCGAGGCCTTGCTACCTTGTCTTTGTCCTTTGCGTTCCCACTTTTTTTGACTACCCAAGGATTGGATGATAACAAACTTGATTTTGTTCACTAACAATTTTGTTATTTTGAATAGTCCATCGGAGCTCCAAATAATTATTCCAATGCTTCTTGAATCACCCAAATCGAAGTTCAAATGACGACATTATAGTAGAAATAAGGTTAATGGAAAATTACCGAGGTGGTGACGTGGCGGCCAAATCATGAAGTTGGACCATTTAGAGAGTGCCACTTGGAGCTATAGAGTGAGTGACATTTGGTGAGTTTTTGAGTTTTTGGATATGTTTTAAAAAGAAAATGAATTTAATATTATTATCTATGTTTGTGTCTAACGGCTAATTGCTTTTAAAAAGATGAATTTATTATTATTTTATGTTTGTGTCTGACGACTAGTTGAGTTTAAATCTCTACATTTAATTTTCTTTTACCAACCTCCAATGATCCAAATTAATTGTGGTTTTTACCCACTTTCCCCTCTTTTCAAACTCATCTCTTTCTCCAAATTTACACTATAACTTTTATTATTTTTAATTCTCCATACTTCACCAAGCCACCGTTGTTATTCTCTCAAAGCTCTCATTAAGTGTACTCTTTATTTTTCCAAACTTTTGTAAGGGTTGCTCCTGATCCTAGACAAAGAATTATTGTAATAGTTTGATCCTCAACTATGGAAAGAATCGGATTTGTTCTTACACCCAGAAAAAGAACGTCGTAGCGGTTTGACTCTAAGTCATGAAAGAGTCAAAGATTCCTAGTGAACTATCCAAGAGGAGCTTGGGAAGTAGATGTAGGCCAGTTGTGCCAAACTACTACAAAATCACGGTATCAATTTTTTATCCCTCTACTACTTTATTTTTGCAATTGATTTTATTATTATATTTTATTGCATGAAATTAATTGCAAATTTTAATTCTTGACAATTGTATATTTTGATTGGTTGTTATTAAATTTATATATTCATTACCAATCTTTTTATAAGAATTAAATAGGGTGCTTTAAAGTGTGATTGTTAATTTCTTGTTTAATTCAAAGTGAATTTATTTGCATAAAATTATCGTTTAAACTACTTATTTGCAAAGGGTTTGTTAATTTGCTTAATTTGGGCATATTGGTAAAAAGTTTAAATTAGTTTTAATAAACTCTATTCAACCCCTCTAAGTTTGTCATATCGATACTACAACTTTCCCTCTCAAGTGAAAGGTGACCTCTATTTATAGAATTTTGGGAGGCTCCATATGGGCTTGAATCTAGTTGACATTGGGCCTAACTTTTGGGCTTAGACTTAATTCAATCTATTTTAAATAGACTTTTATTTATATTTGATACAATTTAATTTACTAAACCCGAGCTAACCTAGCTTCGAGCCCAATTACAATGTTTAGACAAGTGACATACTTTGACTTACCAACTTTTATATCTTTTAATTTAATTTGAGGACACATGTAAATTTTCCATTAGTCTCAAATTTATCCATCATTAATTTAAATAATTGACGTGGAAATTTATGATTGGTCCAAATTTATCATTCAACAGGAATCAAATAGGGAGTTGGTAACTAAAATTAGACACACCCGTGCAAATGGAATAAACTACATATTTAACATATGAAAGTTAAATTTGTAAATGCAATTAAACATCATCCACTATTTTGATGGTTTCAATTCTATTTCAAGTTTCAGACCATAAATTTAATCTACATAATTAAATCTATTTTTTATGTTTCAATATTCAATAATGCACTTTTTTTCACATAAATATAATAAAATATCCAATATCAAGTTACCAAAAGACTAAAGAAATAATAGAGGCTCAAGTTGCACACTTGCAAAGTATAGTTGAACCACAACACACCACAATTGAAGAAATCTTACAAGGGTTCATGTACAAGTCAAGAAGATACATCTAGCATGGAAGGAATCCAAAAGCATATAATTGAAGTTAAAGGGTAATATTTATAAGACATTCTTCTTAAATATATAGTATTTTTTAAAGTGCTAGATTAGATTAATTCTTAAAGTGTATGAACTATCTTGTGGTTATGACAGTCACATATTCAAATTAATTAAACATCTATATATGTTAACTTAGTATGACCAAATTGCTATGACTATCCTATAATTATGGTAGTCATAAGATTGTTATTGATGAGTTTAGTTGCTTGACATGATAAGTAGTTGATGACTTTGTGTTGTTTGTGCTCTAGCTTTGATATTGAGTTCCCATTGTATGAATCTATTAGTAGTTTGTTTGGAAAATATGTCTGAATTATTATTATTCTTTCTTTTCTTTTTCCCTTGTGATAATTGTCGAACATGTGGGTTATAAAACTTCTTGTCACAACATTTATGGGTAGGATTTGCATTCAAAATATCTAAAATAAATTAGAGAAAATATGCTTGACAAACATTTCACATGGATGTGTAATGTGATGTGATGGAATTGATTTTTAAATTCTCTTTGTTTGCTCAAACTGGGAAATTTTGCCATTCCTTTTCTTTTGAAAAATTTGGTGCACTACATATTGTTTTATCCAAATCCTCTAACAATTCTGGTTAGTGTAATTTTATGAAAATTAGATGATGTTCTTTTCAATCTGTTAACTCTTTTGTTTGAAAAAATTGTTTTTATTCAAAATCTTTGAAACCAGCCTTCTATCAATGAGTTTTACTCGATGAGTAAAGAATTTTCCTTTTTTATATAACACAAAAATTTGTGGCAGTTTCTTCTTTCTTGACTAAGTAGATTCTTTGGACATGTTGAATTAAGAATCTATAGTTCATTGTTGTGTACTTCCATGCGTATTTGTAATTTGGTTTATATGAAAGGTAGACGTGTATTTGGTTTATTATTATTATTTTTTTTCAACTATATTTGGTAATGGCTTGTATGACATTGATTGTCGTATAAATTGTCAGGAATACTAATTTACCTCTTTGTTATTATTGTTACTGTTATCTTTTTTTTTTTTTCGCGCAAATAAGACTTGTTTTTACGATTTTAAGGTTTTTTTTGGTTAGATAAATTAACAACCTTAGTTGTTTGAGTTGATAAATTATTGCTATGATTTCTTACTAAGTGTATTTTAATTCATAAGTTTGATTAACTTGTTGAGTTTATTTCTTGAGATGAGTTTTTGTTGATAAGTTTAGTTTATGTAACTCCTTCCTACTTCAAATCTTTATTCTTATGTGCTTACATATTTCATGTTTTTTTTTAGATGTTATGTCTTGACGGTTTCAGTACATGATTTCTTATAGTTTAATTAAGGTTCAAAGTTTGGGTTGGTAGTTTATCCTTGTTTCAAATGACTTGTTATGTTTCAAAGAATTTGTGTTGAAATTTTCGTTATGTAAACCAATGATAGTGTTGCTACTAATTTTGGTCATCGTTTGATTTGACAATTTTAACTTAGGTTGATATAACTTGTTAATTATGCAAATCTATGCTAGGTTGGTATTCTTTTCCTTTTATTTAAGTGACAATGTTATTCTTGAAATACCTTCACTTTTTAAAAAAATATATATAAAAGGGCTATTTCAAATATAGGAAAATGAACCAAAATATATATAAATATAGCCAAATTTTCACTATAAATTTTAAACTACTTTTTTTAAATTATGATTTATGTTTCACCGATCTTCTGTTAAATGTTGCTAAAAGTTATTTATTAATTAGAAAAATAATGTCCAATTTAATATGAAAACCGGTTACAAATTTTAAAACATTTTCAAACAATTTAAAATTCAATTAGTCATTTTATATTGAGAAATTATTTTAAATGACAAAACTACTAAAATTATTTTCAAATAATAGCAAAATTTTTACTGTCTGTCTGCGATAGACTTTAATATTTTGTTATTATTTGTAAATATTTTAGCAGTTTTGTCATTTAAAATAATTTTCCAATATAAAATGAGTAAGTTGATTTTTAAATTATTTGCTAATGTTGTAAAATTTTTTTAATCAATAAATAACTTTTAGTAATATTTAACAGAACGTCAGTAAAACATAAATCACAATTTAAAAAAAAAAAAAAAAGTAGCTTAAAATTTATAGTGGCACAAAATATAAATTTTACCAACGTTTACCAATGTCACAAAAAATGCTTGGAATGACCAAGAATCCACTTTCAACAATAAGCTTACACGCTACTAAAAATACACTTTCAGAGATAAACTTGCAACGTCGCTATATCAAACAAATTATAGCGACACAAAGCACGTTGTTAAAAATGATCATTGAGTAACGCATGAACATCACTAAATGTTACGTTTTAGCATAGCGTAATTAAAATGTCACTAAAACTTATTGCTATGCAATTAGTGCAACGTACACAACAATGCGCCTCCTAATACTTCTAATCGTTTTGTAGCTTTCAGCGACACATTTTTTGGTCAAGCTGTAGCTAATAGCTAGATTCACCTAGAGATGGTGTAGTAGTTGAACAAAAAGTATAATTCTAAAATTCAAAGGAAAAGGCATGAAAGAGCGAGAGAGAAATTAGATTAAAAGTAAGTTAAAAGATAAAATTAGAGAATATAGAAAAAGGTAGGTGGAGAAGAGTGGGATGGGGGAAGGGATGAAAAACCCGTGAGAGAAGTAAGAAGTTGTTTACACAAAAGCTTTATAAGGTAAACCCAAACTTGTTTATTAATTTGTGGCCTTTGCATATGGCCGCCTCTGCTCATCACGGGAATCCGCACACCTCTCTCACGTGTTTCTCTTCTCTCTATTTCTACGTCTTCTCTTCCAATCTGTATCTTCCAAATGCCGCACACAATTTCCTGTTTTTAGTAACAGTTGTGCCATTACCCTTTTTTCTTTCCTATTATCATTCTCTCATACAAAGACTTAATTCCCTATTCATTTCCTTAACTAATCTTTCTAACATGCAGTTCTATTGCTATTATTATTGAAAAAGTTAGGAGATAGACTCCTAGTATAACCACATATGTTAAGCAAAAAGTATTAATAAGCATTGTAACAACAAACTAAATTAACAGTGAATAAACAAGAATTACACATAAGAGTTGGTAATTCAATTTGGCGATAAACCACCTACGTTTGGGGTAGTATGCTCAGGAAAGATAATCCACTAATATTAGAGTGTTAAGCGTTTACAACAAAGTACTTATCTGCAAAGCAACAACTTCTACAAAGACTCTTGCAAAACTTAACGTGCTAACCACCTATGCTCCCCCAAGATGTGAGACTCCCTCTCAGTGAATTTAGACTCACCCTAAGCATGATAATATTAGTGATGGACACCTTGGCTCCTGACAGTGTGTGAGGCTCCTCTCAATTTGATAATCTTTCTCTTGACTTAATGAACTCCCTTCACGTGAGAACTTAGGTCCCCCTAAGTTTTGAGAACTTCCTTCTCAATAAAAGATGTCTTAGGCTCCCCCTAAGACCAAGAATCTCTTCTCTTTAGCAAAGATTATCTTCAAGGTTTTGCTATTATAGATAGTAAAGATGCACAGCAGATAACAAGAGCAATTAACCAAGTATACCGATGTTCTTCTGAGCCACTAAGAGCACAAATTTTCTTCACAAGGTATAAAATGCGGCAACCCTAAAAATCATCATTAGTCACATTTTATAATACAATGCCAATAATGGAAAATATTGACGTAATCGGAAATAAAAGACATCAATTCTAATAAGGAAAAGTATCGAGCATAATATATCAACAGAAAATATCCAGATAAAGAAAGAAAATAGTATGCAAGAATTTCTAATGTCATAGCCAAGTGTTAAGAGTATATTTTTGGCATTCACAACCGCACCATAACTGGCTTAAACGGATAGAGAGCCAACACATAAATCTCCGACAATAATTTACTAAACTTCTTTTCCAATCAATCTCACTATCTCACCACTTTGATATAAAGTACTTCTGGGTGGGATTCACTCTATCTAACTAAAATGATGATATTGTATGTGCAAATTGTTAAAGTTTAATTGCACATTTTATTTTGATTAAAGTGTCAAACACAACTCCATTCCAATGTTTTAATCAAAGTTTTTGGTTTATTAGTGATATAAATTCGTCGGATCCCCATACAAATCAAGAATGTTTACGGGACCAGAGAAGCATTTCTCCATGTCCCTAGAATCAATGTATATGTGAAATTATCCATTTAATTTAATGGAATGTTTCATTTTCGCGCAACCCACTATTTCGTGCACTTCTTTTTCCTAGTTTTCTCAAATTGAAAGCTATCATTGATACACTTTCATCAATTAGGAATTATCCCTGAAATATTAACACTTAAGGCTATCGGTGGCTATCAATGATAAATTTCTATAAATAGTTACAACTACAAGTAGTTATCAACTTTGAAAGAAAACTATCAACTTTTGAAAGATGAAGCTATATTGGTGATGGAAAACTATTAGTGACTATTATTGATAGACTTTCATAAATGACTATCAACTTTGAAAGATTAACGGTAAACCCTACTTTCATTCCTAAGTACTTAACTTAAGTGAGGAATTATTGATGTGGACTTAGATAAATTTTCCATGTCTAGATTGAGGAAGGCGTGGAAAAAGGAGTCCAAGAAAGGTTCATTTGTGGACTTAGCCGTGGGAGAGATGGCAAGCAAAGTGCTAGGTGTGTGGCTTGAGAAGCAAGTGGACAAGTGCTATGAAGAGGAGTAACCGAGAGCCTTGACATGATGTAGCCGGGTGAAGTTTTGTAGGTGTGGTCGGCGTTGAGGAAGAGGAAAGGGAGGAAATGGGCTAAGTGTTGGAGCATGCGAAGAGATCCTTGAGTAGCTGAGACACAAAGAGTGTGTGTGATGCGGGCTTAATATGTTGAGTGAGGGAGCTGAAGGATGCATCTTGCTTGATGAAGGATGCGTCCATGGTGAGCTTGGTTGAAGGCCTTTGATGCGTTGGTTGAGGTTAGTAAGAGAGGGGTGATGCATTGATGTTATGCGTCCATAGGAAACTTGTAAAGGTGACGCATGGTGACTATGGGTCCAAGTCGGCACCCGTCAGCTAAAGGGTTGCGTGCAAAGGAGTAGCCGAGAAGAGAAACAACTAACCTCAAAAGGAAGCTCAACTATGCATGGAGAAGTTTGTCCTAGGGTTGTGTCCATTATTATTTCTTGCTTAAGCAAATTTGGGACGTAAGTATTAAGTAAGTCTTATTAGGTGTCAAAACAAGGTTAATTGTGGCAAGGACATGCATGCAAGCAAGAGGTGGCAAGCTAAGAGTCTGAATGCAATTTTCTGTGCAAGCTATAAATAGAAGGGTCCAGTAAAGGGAACTTGTTTATGCAA
Source organism: Citrullus mucosospermus (assembly GCA_030954485.1). NCBI lineage: Eukaryota > Viridiplantae > Streptophyta > Magnoliopsida > Cucurbitales > Cucurbitaceae > Citrullus > Citrullus mucosospermus. The sequence goes on from CM062064.1 coordinate 15,007,140, forward strand.
ACTACTCGGGCCATTTGAGAATTTCTTCGACCAAATTGTTCTGAATTGAGTCTAGTTCCACAAAGAGGGTTGCCAAAAGAAAACTCATTGAGGAAGAACTCAAATTTCATCAGAAATTCGAGCTTGTTCAAACTATGGAGTAAACTGGAGTAGAGCAAGAAGATTTAGTGATATTTGGTGGAAGAAAAAGACTTAAAGGCTGAAAAAATTTTGAGGTAAGTTATCCAAGACAATTATCTATAAGTTTGTAAAAGGAAGCAAAGTCCAATTTTGGCTAGTAATATTACTTTTAGTAGCTAGAAGTGAAAGTAGTGTGTTTGAGGCTATCGGGTGAGTTTGGAGGAGGTTGTGTGTGCAGAAAAGCTAAGGCAGTGGACAAAGGTAAGAATTCTATTGAGGTTATTTTAAGTGTTTTGGGTGTCCAGAGGGTGGGTTGACATGCCACCAGCTATGCGGCCTGCATATTGATGAGCAAGGCTTGCTGTTGTGTAAGCCCCGTACTTAATCTTATGAGAAAGCAAGGTAAGAAGAGACCAAAAGATGGACACTTTGGTAGGAATAGTTGGCTAGAATGTGATTGGGGGTAGAAAAATGACTAAGTACCAGCTATGCGTTGGTGGCAACGCGCCTTGATGGAAGTAGTTTTGGCGTGGACGCAAAGGTGAGGGAAGACTGTTAGGCGTTGAGGCCACGACGCGTTGAGGTCACAAGGCGTGGAGAGCCACCCTGCATCGAAGGTTATCTTGCGACAAACGCATTGAAAGCTGCAGGGCGTTAGAAGTTGAAGGCCACGAGGCGTTGAGAGCCAATTCGATGAGGCCAGTATGCGGTGAACGCTACCATGCGTTGAAAGTGGGTATGCGTTGGACAAAGAAGGTTGGCCGAGAGAGTAATGCGTTTGTTAACCATCTGGCGGGAGAGTTTTGAAAAGTAACACCATCAAAGGTTGTGTGTTGCTGAAGCTAAACATAGAAGGTATGCGTTGAATAGATTGTAGTATAGTGTTGAAATGGAGATTAAGTCAGTGGTATATATATAAGTGGATCGTGAATTCAATTGTTTTGATTACATTTCAGAGCTCGAGTTGGGTCCATTTCGAAGCTAAACATCGAATGGAGGTAGAAGAAGACGTTCATGTCGATTTGGAGTGGAAATCTCATCGTAACCGTAGAGGAAACTTGAGTTGGGCAAAGGACTCAGCTGGTGTTGCTCTCTTAGAGTAACGTTCAGTTTTGGAGGAAGAATGAACTGAGGAAACGGTGGTTGGGGTCGGAACTTCTGAGGTTAGTAAGTTAACTCAATTTTTAGCAAATTTCATGAAGGGTGCTTGAGCTGAACTTGTATAAATGTGTGTCAAACTCCAGATAGAAGAGAGTGGTGCTGAATTTGCCGGATGATTAGGAGCAACCTGGAGTTGTTGAAGGATATGCCCTAAACGGAGAGGATATTCTTCATGAAATTTTGAGGTAAGATGAAGGACTTACACCTTAATAAGTTTGTAGAAGGAAGAAAGTTCTGAAAATGGCCGAAATGTGATGTTTAGCAGGTTGAAGAAGGAAGAGGAAAGGAAGAAGGAAACTGTTCTGCTGCAGCGGTAGTATCGCTGAGAGAGCGAGAGATAGGGCAGCGAAACAAGTATCGCTGTAACGCAATTCTCGCTGAAGTCTCGCTGGGTGTCGCTCCTCAGGTAGTCTCGCTAGTTACGTTCAACTTAGTATCGCTGGTGCAGTAGTATGTGATGAATTTCGCTGGTAGCCTTTAGTTGTCTGAAGTGTAATGCTATTAATGTGTGTTAAGGGAAAAGGAAGATTATGGAAATTGAACGTGAGAAATATGTATTTCCAGGCCAAGAAGAGCTCGAGGAGGCTTATAATCCACTTAGAGCCGAGACAAGTTGTGAGTGACCTTTTATTATATCTTGTGGTTACTTTTAGTATACTTATTTCGTAAGAAATTATGGTACTCTGCAGTATTCATAGTAAATATGTTATGCCAGCAAGTTAAAGGAAACTAACTCTATTGTCTAAATATAAATATGGCTAAGGGACCTTACGGTGAAAGCCTAAGTGAATGTAAACATGAAATTTAGTGCTGAGGGACCTCGTGTGAAAGCACTTGAATAGTTAAGTGGAATGGATTTCAATGCTAAGGGACTTTGAGTGAAAGCATGTAGTAATCCATCACATACTAGCTCGTGCTGAGGGACCATGAGTGAAGGCACTTGAGTGGAGAATGAATTGGTTACCAGTGCTGAGGGACTTCGTGTGAAGGCACATGGTAATGTAGACGTAATCGAATACGGTGCTGAGGGACAGAATGTGAAGGCACTTGATAGTTGCAAATCTGTGAAACATGATGATTAGACATTTATATGTGTTTAGAAATGAGAATTTGTACTGAAATACGGGAGAGTTAAGTTGTGCTTTGTCACAACATTAGTTAGTTATTTACCATAGGGTAATAAGGATATTGATAAGGGTGAGACCAAAAGCTTAAAGAAGTTTAGAAACTATCTGAAATGCGATATATAATGGTTACTAATGGTTATGCTAGTTCATGTTTGTTAGTGATAGTTGAATGAATTTAGTCACTCACTGGGCTTTATGCTCACTCAATTTGTTTGTTTGTTTGTCGTTTCAAGTAGCGAGCGTGTTCGGGACGCCTAGCCTACAGAAGTATCTCGTCTGGGCCTGTCTTGAAGCAAACCTCTGGGATAGTTGTAAATATTTAGTTTGTGCCCATGTTTTGTAATGTACATGTTCCTTAGGAGTGTTGGGAGAATTGTTCTGTAACACACATGTATATATGCAAAGAATACTTGTTGAGAGATTGTATGTTCTCAAATATTTTAATAGCAATGGTGTTTCTAATTGAGATTTATCTGGCATCTAGTTTCAATATGTTATATAGAGAGTGCAGTTTCAGACTCACTCCTAGGTATAGGGTGTATCTGGGATGGGGTGTGACATGTTGTGGGTGTGCAAGCTGTGGGGGTGAGACAAGTCTCGCTAATGAGCAGGGGCTAGCGTTGCGTGCGTGCAAGAGTTGAGCGAGACAAGTCTCGCTAGTCTCTCTGAGACGCACGAAACGGGTTGATGATGCAAACGCACGACGCGGGCATAGCAAAAGACGCACACGTCCTGCCTCTTTTGAGGTTATTTTGGCAACGTGTGTGCAGGGACTACCGCCCACGAGTCGCAGTGTAATACCCTATCTCCGAAAACCTAAGTATTCCCATGACTAGTAAGGATAAAAGGATAAAAGTGTGTGGATTAGCGGATCTTTTAAATGAAAAGTTAAGATTGTGTAACTACTGAATTATGGCCAATAAATTCTGTGCATTGAGGTGAATGGTATTAAGAAAAGAGTAGACATATCTCTGGAGATTAGGTTGATGCGTGGAGGGTTAAGCTCAAACGCATGGTATTCAATACTAAGGAGTTATCAACCAAGTTGTGAGATTAGGTTCTAATGAGGGCAAGTGGAATGGGGTGAAGTACCATGTGTCGATGATGTAAAGTGAAGTAGAACCATCACGTAGGAAAAGTACCTTGCGTTGGAAAAGCTGACAACGCGTCGGGCAGTGAAGCTAAGGAAAGTAATGCGTTGAGTGTTGTATAGAGTAATAGTGAATGGAGGTGAAGGAACAAGAATTGAGTATGGATTACGGCTATGCGTTTGTAAGTATAGTATGGGAAGCTAGTGTAAATTGAAGAAAGTAGACTGTTACCATAGCCTTGATGGATGAGTCGTTATTTGATAGGTATGTCAGGCATTGAAGGGTGTTATTATGTATTTGGAGGTAAAGATGGAGCCTGACCAAGGGTTGTATTCAACTTACGTTACGTTGAGAAGAATACCTTGAATTGGAGAGTAGTTGTATGCGATAGGCTAAAGGTTAATAATAAATTGATAAGCCACGAAATGGACAATAACTATGCACTGAAGGTTTACTATAAAAGATCATTGTGCTGATCGGGAAGTTCCTTAGTACAGCAAGTGCAAAGAGGTCGCTACGGGTTATAAGTGCTATGAGGTGTTAAACGTTAAAGGATTATTATATGCTAGTAGGACTTCAGTGATTAGTAAGGTCTTACTATGCGTGGAGGAGGTTATGTGGTGAGAAACTATTAGCTGTGCGTTGAGGAGTTCTGTGTTAAGGAGAGCTATTAGTTATGTAACAAAGGGTTATGAGTCGATGGTGGTTACCATTGGTTATCGAGTTATACGCTGAAGAGTTTAATTTCTTGATAATGGAGAATATTACCACGATCTCGGGTAAACGCATAGGAAGAAGCTAAAGAAAGAAATGGTTAAAGGAATAACCTTAGTATATGATTCAAGGAAGCGTAGAGGGAAAACTAAGGGACTTAAAGGAAGATGGTCATGGACGCGGGATGAAGCAAAAGGTGAATGCAAGAGGGTAAACCATATTGTTAGAAGGGTATAATTATACAAAAGAGGGATTTGTAACTAAGAATGAATATTAGAAAAGGGAGATGAACGCATATAGTTTACGATGAAGGAAGATGTATGATATTTTATGGAAAGCTGAAACGCACAGTAGTATGCGTTTAGAATATATACACCTACTTGAAGGTGGAGGAGAAATGGAAAATTAAGGTAGTAAAGCTGAGAGAAGTAAAAAGGGAGTAAAGAAGTTACATCTGGAAGAAGGTTCCATGAACGCATAGGAACACAAAGTTGATTGGGTAGTTGTGTATTGGTACATAATGAACCCATAAGGTAAGCCTATATGTCAGGTGGTTACACATGATCGTGACACCTTATCAAGTAGGAGGTGTTAAAAGGCATGATAAGTATTTCATGCAAGGTGACACTTGGACTAATGCATGTTTTATTAAGCATGCAACATAACATGTGGCAAACAAGTGGCAGCAGAAGAGGAGAGGTAGGATGACAAGCTCTCTATAAATAGGACCTTGAGGGAAAAGTAATGACTGATGATTCGGTGGTAAGAATCCTGGAGAGAAGGAGAGAAAGAGGGCTGAAGGAAGAAAACCTTGCTTCTGAAAGAGGAAGTCTGTGGCCAAGGAATAAGACATCCTAGACACTTAAGTCATCTGGTATTAAGAAGTTGGCTTGCGTCGAGAAGGGTGAACCTTGCGTTTTATCCGAATTCAACATAAAGGGTGAACACCACGATGCGATCAAGTTAGACTTTGCATTCAAAGAAGGTCGACGCATCCAAAAGAACAAGGAGAGTTAGTCTGCACCTTGCAGGGTTACGTCCAATTAGACTACCAGAGGGTGAAAGCAAACTAAAGAGTTCAAGCCTTGCGTTTAAGAGCTCGGGGAAGCAGAAATTTGAAGGGAAATCTCTTAAGTAATTGTGAGTGACTCTCTTCTTTCTTCAAAACTGAACTTTGTTGAAAGTGTTCTTATGTGTTATGGATTTGTAATAACTGATTTCATGAAACGCATGACGTTGATCATAGTATTTAAAAGGCATGTTTTATCTAATTGTTTTACTATATTGAAAGGCATGTTGCAAAATATAGTTTATCGAGAAACATCTTGATTTCTATAAAAGATTCATAAGAATGATCTACTCAAATTGATTGATGAAATGTTTAAGAGGAGGCTCAGTGCTTATCTCCTTGAGGAGGCTCAGTGCTTATCTCCTTGAGAAGGCTCGTGAGTTTCCCCGGGACCCAGTACTCAAGGACATGAGAAGGTACATGGGCAACCCGTCATATTCCTATGTGCACATAGAGGTTAATCTGGCTAGTGCGTCGAGATTGCTCTGCATTGAGCCAGGGACGATTTCGACGTTGGGTGTGTTGAGCTTTGCTCCACTCCGACTAAGGATGTATTTCGACGTTGAGAGCGTTGAGTCTTGCTCCGCCTCAACTAAGGGAAATGATTGAGAAACCAAACAAGTTTTTCATATAATTGTTCTAAAACGACTCTATTGATTTGGAACGATTTGATATGGTTTAAAAGAGATGTTGAAAATACGTTCCTGTTGTATTGATGTACTTATCTTGTTTTATATGAATAAATGTAACATGTCTGTTTTTGAATAAAAGATAGTTTTACAAAACCAGTCACTCACGGGGCTTTAGCTCACATTTTCCCATGTTTTCTAATTTTCCAGGTAGCAAGCGAGTTCGGGATGCTTTGCCTATGCAAGAACCTCGTCTGGGCTGTCTTTGGTGGAAATGGTTAGTCAGTGAACCTTACAGAGGAGTCAAGGTTGCTGACTTCACATCTCCTTTCGGGTCATGGAGGATAATCCGGGAGGGGGTGTGACAGGCAGTGTGTGCACGAAGTGTCTGTGCGTGCAGGTCAGTGTGCTTGTGCGTGGTTTTCCACACATTGAGGCTGGGCATGCTAGGTGAACATGCTATAGGGCTGTTAGACACGCCTAGGGGCAATTTGCTACCTTTAGAAATTTTGGCTAATTTTTTATTATGAGTGAGCCTTTTTGAGCTAAATCTCAATATTTAAGATACAATTGACTTAAGTTATGCCATGAAGGGAATTTTAAGGATATTTAGGAATTAATTTATTCTAGGTCGGGAAGAGCTAGGAGAAGCATATAACCCACTAAGAGCTTGTGATAAGTTGTGAGTGACAGAATTTCATTTAAAATGATTTATATTCTCAATATTTCCAATATGCCTGGTTTATTCTCAAGATACGAGTTTTCTAGCATGAGTTGAATATGACAAAACATTTGCTTCTTATGATTTCAAACATGTTTTTACATGATTTTGAGCTTAATGTTTTATGATGCTGAGTTTTATGAAAGCATGCTGTTTGATAAATAGTTTGAAATTCTGAGAAGTTGTTTAACATGTGTTTATAAATGATTTTATCAAAGCATGCTATATTTTCAAATGAATAATAATGGTCCCCAATGCCCAAGGACATGGAGAAGGCATCTAAGCAGCCTTAATACTGTATATTGGGACCTAGTACTGAAGGACTTGTGAATGTACATGGGTAGCCTGGGAATAAAATTCCTATGTGCACATAGAGGGAGGTTTGACGCTATTGTGCTGAGATTACTCCACACAGCTAAGGTTATTCGACGTTGGGTGTGTTGAGATTACTCCAATGCAACTAAGGCTGTATTCGACGTTGAGTAGCATTGAGTTTGCCTCTGCCTCAACTTTTCAAACCTATGGAAATGTTTATAAGTTTCCAATGCTTTGTTACTCAATTTTCGAGCATGATTTCGTTGAGCTTTTAAGCCAAGCATAGTTTTCTAAATTTGTCACTCACTGGGCAACCTAGCTCATGGTTTTCATTATTTTCTATTTTCCAGGTAGCGAGCGATACCGGAGGTGCTTAGCCTACACATCAAATTCGTCTGGGCCTGCTACTTAGTTGTGGATATTGTAAATATTTATACTTAGACCTAGTTTTGTACATATCGGGGTCTAAGGAGTGGAAGTCTGTAAAGATGTGTTGATATTACCTTAAGTTGTTGAATGTAAATCTATAAAAGTTGTTAGCTTAACTTGAGATTCTGACATATAGTCTGGTTGAGAATTATAAAATGTTTATCACGTACTTGGTAAGGATTCAAGGTTAGTAAGGATTGACAGTAGATGTCGTAAAAGGGTCAATGTCTGCTGTCCTTACTCATTTTCCTTGGTTAAAGAGGGTAACTTGAGAGAGTGTGTGATATTAACACTCAAATAAATCAGTGTGACCATCACTAATAATCTTCTATCAGGGCTATCATTGATGTTTCTATTGGTGGTTATTAACTTTGAAAGATTAAGACTTAAAGCTGTAAGTGGTATAAAGCTATCAATGACTATCACTAACAGACTTCTATTAGTGATTATAAATTTTGAAACATTAACACTTAAAAGCTATTAGTGATTATCACCAATGGACTTCTATTAGTGGCTATCAACTTTAATTAGCTATTAATGGTTATTAGCTAAGTTGCTAGGGTTCAAATGACACTCTTCGTTTATGCTTCATCTCGCGTTAGTTTATCTATTTGTGATGATGATTGATTATGAATCTTTGTTTATCATTGGTTACCAGTGGCGATCACTGATAGACTTTCTATTAGTGATATCAATTTTGAAAGAAAACTATCAACTTTCAAAGATTAACACTTAAAGTTATAATTGATAGAAGTTCATCAATGAAAAGTTTATGAGAGACTATCACTAATATCTATCTAAGCCATATCATCGATATCATTAAAATGATCAACAAACATTATATAATAAAAATAGATATAGAAGAGAAGTCTATCAGTGATAGAACTTTATCACATTTACATTCTATATAGAAGAAAATTCAATAAAATTCATGCACTAATAGAACTTTGTCGTTGATAGACTTTTATCAGTGATATAAGCATTTCACTTATAACTTATCAATGAAATGCTTTTTTCGTTGATAGACTTCAAGGTGTACCTAAGTTATATCATTGATACATGGATATCACCTATATCTATTTAAGTAATATTGATGGTATAATTGATAATTAATATTATCGATACACAAATATCATTAATAACATGCTATTGGTAAGCTCACTACTAATATTATGCTATCAGTGATAGCTTTACTAAAATTACATGCTATTAGTAATAACACGTGTCACACCCCCTCCCAAGTTACCTTCTTAACCTAGGAAAGGATGTGAGGGCAGCAGACATCGACCCTTTTATGACATCTACTGAAAAATGTAATCCAGTTAGAACTCATAAATCATAGCACCTTATAAACAATTCATAATTCTCAACCAACAATATTCTTAAAGCTCGTAGACATACCAAGCATAATTTACATTCTTTCATGCATTCTCAAACTTAAGCATAAACATCCACGTGACTACAGGTTCTCACTCCCCAAAACACTCTTATGTACAATGTTAAGTCTTAATTACATATATTTACAATGTCTACAACTATGTAGCTGGATCAGACGAGGATGGTGTAGGCTAAGCATCGCAGTTTTGCTTGCTACCTGGAAAACAGAAAATCAAAGAAAATCGTTAGCTAGGTTTCCTAGTGAATGATGTGTTTAGAAAACCTTACTTAGCATAAAAGCATCAATATAAATCATGCTCGATAAATAAGTAATAAATCATCAAGTAGCTTATCATGAAAACTTATAAACATTCGCTAACGATTTTAAGATAACCTTAATTGAGGTGGAGCGGAGCCAACACTGCTCAACGTCAAAAACAACCTTAGTTAGGGCGGAGTAATCTTAACACACCCAACGTCGAATAACCTTAGCTGTGTGGAGTAATCTCCACACAATAGCATCAAATCTCTCTCTCTATGTACACATAGGAATAACTAATCTTAGGCTGCCTAGGTACCTTCTCATGTCCTTCAATACTAGGGTCCCGTAATAATATTCAGGCTGCCCATAAGCTATCTCAATGTCCTTCGGCATTGAGGACCATCTTTTAACATTTTAAGAAATAACCATGCTTTTGAAAGTAAATTGAAAATATACATGAGTTCCAAAAATCTCATAGTTTCTCAAACCATTAATCAAGTAAACATGCTTCCATAAAGCTTAACATAAATGATCAACATGCTTCATAACTTAATGCTAAAGTTCTAACTTATGCTTGGAAATTCATGATTGTTCATTAAAACTTGTAAGAATATATCTTTAAATCATGCTTCGCAAAACATTCTTGAGCATTCTGAAAACAATGTGTAAATAAGATTTATTTTAAGTAAAATTGCCACTCACTACTTGTCCCAAATTTCTAGTGGATCATACACCTCCTTTAGCTCTTCTCGGCCTAAAATAAATTAATTTCCTTTGTTAAGTTTCCTTAAAATCCTCTTAATTCATGGCTTAGGTCAATTGGGTCTTAAATATTGAATTTCAATTTAAAATGACTAACTAATAGCTAAAAACTTGATAAAAGTGTTAGATATAGTAAACTACCCCAGGCATGTCCAACAGCCCTACTCAGCCCACGCCTAGCCCACTGATAACTTATAGAAATACAAGTTATTATAGCTTTTCTCTTAGAAAAATAGAGATTAAATAGAGAATTATGCAACAGTATTAGTTAAATTCTATTAATAAATCTTCCTATGCATTCTACTCTTGTAAATTGATGAAGATAATTATTTTATAGCTTTTTGAGCCTAAAACACATGTTTTAACGCAGGAACGCGAGCAACCTGTAGATGTGTTGGCAACTTCTTAACGCAGGACTATGCGTTGGCAACCTGTGATGCGTTGACATCCGCTCAACGCAGGATGATGTGTTAGAACATATGGATGCGTCGACATAAGTAAACGCATGAACCCAATTTTCCATTGACGCATAACGACCAGAAACGCAAGGCAGCGGAAAATCAGATCAAAATCTTGAGAAATTGTCGAAAGATTGACATGCATGATCTGTGGCTAAAGTGGTGGATCTAAATTGAACCGAGAATTACGCAATTAGGCGAGATAGATGCACGACATCAATTGCACCTCCAATCACGCAGATTTGTCACTGATTATGAACGCAACCTCTATAAAAGGGCAGATCTGCAAGCTGAAAAAGAGTTGTTGATTCTGGGAAGAATTCCTAAGTGACAGCAGAGTTCTCTCCAGAAGACAACTGGAGACGAATAGCTCGAGAGAGAAGATTCTTCCCTCCGCCTGACCACTTCACAGCAAAACTTCACGCTTCCATTCCGGCGACTCAAGACATTGAAACGCCTTCCTGCTTTCTTTCTCTTTTTCTAGCTTTGATTTTAGATTTGTATCAAGACATTGAGCTGTCTAAAATTGTATTTCGTTCATTAATCTACAATTCTTCCATGTCTATCCATTTCTCTACACTTTCCGCTTATTACTTTGAATCCATGAGTAGCTAATCTTTCAAGGGTCAAGGGTTGCGTTAGCATCTAAATAAGAACCATAGTGTAACTATTGCATCTTGTCAATTGTAATCTTAATCCGATGCTTATGTCCATCTAGCTAATCGATATAACTAGTAACAATTAGACTGCTAGAGAGGGTAAGTGATTATGGAACTCAATTGACAGGGCTAAGAAGTGTTACCTATCTATAGGAATAACCTATGCGGTATAGACATATAACGCATAGCGGCTGACAACCGGGAGAAGAGTCATAAGTATGAATAGACTATCACCATGCGTTTTCGACTTTAGATGTTAACCAACCCGAACCCTATTTTTACCCATTCCTTTAATCCACTTAGCTGACTTTGCTGTGTCGCATACCTTACCATCTACCACCTTTTAATCTAGTGTACATGTTATCGCTTTCTTTAGTTAAACGCATCCCTTCTTAATGTCGGTCACACTCAAAGTCATACAACCCAACTACACCACACTTCCCCGTGGCACTCGGCTACTCTTCTCCTCGAGCTACTCGCCTTGTCATTTGCTACCACTTCTTCACCACGGCCAAGTCCATAACAAATCTTACTTAAGTTAAGTATTTAGAAACGAAAGTATGGGTTTACAACACGTATCACCAATAACATGCCATCAGTAAGCTTATTGATATCACCATATCAATGATAACCTCTATCACTGATAACATGCTATCAGTGGAGGTTCTATCATTGATAGTAGGCTATTAGTTATATCATTGATAGTATAAGTGGACAACTTCCTTCATCTAAATCACTCAACAACTTCCTTCACTAATATCTACCTAAGTCATAACACTGATATACGGATATCATTGATATCTACCTAAGTTATATAACTGATATCACTAATATCATCATTTTTAAATGCTAGAATTACTAAATTCATATTTTTCACATTTAAATAGGATTTTAATGAATTCTTTTTTAATATTTAAAAACATGAGTCATAGCCAGTAAATTCTTCAATCAATGATAGAATTTTTTGAGTGACTAATTTATAAGTATATTAGTGGCTATCACTAATAGATTTATATTATTATGTCATCACAATAATAGTCTATCACTAATAGCTACTAATAGATTCTAGTTTTAGACTTTTAGTTTGATCTTGAGTATTTATTAATTAATTATTATACATTAGTTGATAAAGACCTATAAGTCATAGACTTCTATCACTAATTGAAGTAGCATGTCAGTTATAGAAGTTTATCATTGATAGATTATAATAGAATTAGTCTATCAGTAATATCATATGCCATTGGTGTTAGAAGTTTATTACCGGTAAACTTCATATTTTTAAAGCATATAAAAAGAAAAAAAAAAACTATGAGCCTATTTGATAATGTTCTCATTTCTCATCGCTTTTGAAAAATAAACTTGTTTAATAACCATTCTCATTTCTTATTTTCTAAATTTTTAGATATGTTTCTAAAAAAGGTGCAGATTTGAGGAAAAAAATATGTTTCTATTTGGTATTTATATTTAACGTTTCGTTAATTATAATAATCAAACCTGATGATTGGCTAGGTGTTAAGCCACTTATGAAAATGATTGTGCATTCTCAAATCTTATGTCTGAAACATATAGCCTCGTCAATTCTTATTTTTAATGTTTCCCATGGGAGATTGGAAGATGAGGGAGAGAGAAAGGTTTGGAAAGATGAAATTGGGAAGATGGGGGAGAGAGGATGGGTGAGAGATGGAAAATGAATACTTAGATAACTATGTTTGTTTTGTATGATTTCTATTTTGGAAATATCTCAAATTTACATAATGTTTCGAGAATGTCTTTATAAACTATTCATTAATTTATAATTAATTTAATATAATTGGAACTTATATAATATATTAAATTTTATTAATATAAATTTATTTTAAGATTGAGATTAATATACTTTTTATGTATTTTTATATGTTATTTTAAGATTCGTTTGAACTTACGTAAGATTTTTCATAAAATAAATATTAATTGATTTGAATTTGAATTTGAATATCTTTCTAGGAAATAAAAATAACTATGACATAACAAAAATAGTGATATATATGGTTGATAATATTTATTTTAATTATAAAATGTATATATATGTGTTATCTTAAATGACAAAACTGCTAGCAAAGTACACTATCTATCTGCGATAGACTGCAATAGACTACTATATATGTCTATCGTGACATAGATGGTAGTTTATCACGGTCTATCACAGATAGACGGTGAAATTTTGCTATATTTGTAAATATTTTGGTTCATTTTGCTATATTTAAAAAGAGTCCTATATATAAAAGTAGAAACGTAAAACAGAGATGCTCTCAACATGGGAATTTTGAAAATTCATGTTTTGGGAGAGCATCTTAGAATGCTCGAGAAGCTTTAGATATCAAGGCATCTTACATTATTGCAAAATAAACGTGGTAATCCAGATGACTGCTCCAAATTAGATTCCCACAAAATAAAGCACCCCTAAAAAATAAAAGGTAGTAAGTCTCACAATATATTTGGGTCATGCATAGTTTTCTTTCCACCCCAATTAAACCTCTGTATGTTGTAATTTTCTTCCCTTTCAATTGAGAGTTCCCACATATTCAAACGCAGTCACTATGGCAATCTCTATATTAAGATTTTTGGAAAACAAATGGGAATATTTTGAACAAATTGGAACAAGCTTACTTTGATGATGTTATGGATAAACAAATTATGATAAAGAAGGTTGTAGTAGGTCCATAATTTCGAAAGAAAATACTTAAAGTATTTCTACTAATTAATGAAAATCATTGACATAGTCAATGATAGCTAGGCCTAGAGGTCGATTGTTGATGACTTAGATGCTTATTAAGGTAACTCATAGTAATTACGTAAGCATGTGTTCTACATTTTTCATATATGCAATTACTATATATATGAAAAAGGAATTTGCTAATGATTTCATTACTTTTGATTTACAATTGTATTTATTATTGTTTCACAATTGTTTGGTTTGTCATGTTTTTAATAATGTTTTCTCTCCGGTTGGCTATGGGAGTTGAATTTGTCCAGATTTTTTTTTTCGACAATACGTAAGTAGGAGAATTTAATTTCTAACTTCGATGTTGACACTGCAAGTCGTATGCTAGTTGAGCTACACCCATTTTTACATTTGGTAGAGATTTAGGTCTAAATTAGTTTGAGAGAGAAATGGATAAATTAGAGTCCCTCTTGCCTACAAATCATGAGAGAATAATTGAGCATTCATTACTTAAAACTCTATCCAAATTTATGTTCTTTTCTAATTAAAAAAAAAAAAATCAAATGCTACAATCTTTCAGATGGGGAAGTATGTAGTTTAATATCTAGAAGAATGAATGATATTTAAAATGATTTCTTAAACAAAGTTTAAAATGTTGATGTCAATCTAATTGTCAAGGTCTAAATTTTACAAACATATCAACCAAATATTGTCATCAATAAAATATTTCTAGAAAAATTATAAAAATGACAAATGCAAATAAATTATTTAAAGGATAATTATTGTAAATGATAAAGTTGCTGAAAATATTTTTAAATATAATAAATTATCATTGTCTATCAGTGATAGACAGTGATAGATGTTGATAAACATGTATCAATTTCTATCACTAATAGACAGTGATAGATGATAGTATTCCTATCAATGTCTATCAGTGATAGACTTTACATTTTGCTATATTTGTAAATATTTTTGTTCATTTTTCTAAAATGTTTATTATTTACATTATTATTCACACCTTAATTAGTGACATTTTGTTGCCTATTTTTTTGTTTTATGGATTTTTTATATGATATAATGGAAATATTCATCCATCCCTCATATTGGTGTCAAAGCCATATAAATGTAGAAATCTCGATATATCATGGTGTTAAATTGTTGGAAAAAACTATCACTACTACTACAAAAATAAGCAAGAAAATATATAACAGAGAAATTAAAAGAAAGTAACTAAAATGGAAACACAAGAATTGACGTAGAAAAACTTCACACCAAAGAAATAACATGGACTAGAAAATTTAAGTCTGTGCAAAATTGTTACCAATCACAATAATTCTCTTCTGATCCCAATTACAAAAGCACTCTCTCAAATCCTTTATATACTTACACACCCTTTATTCACATCCTCTAGCTCCCACCTTGTACTTATTTTACGAGTTAATGAAATCGTTTTTGGAAATGAGGTATGATGTGAGAGTTTTATGATATGTTAACCTAGTTGAGATATCACACGATACACCCACTAATCCTTCAACCATGTGTTTCCCATTAAAAAATGGTTTTTAATTGAGACACTTTAAAACCAAAGCCTTAAACTTCTTTTATAGTGTTTGGATTTTATCACTTTTTAGAACATTTTAGATATAGAAGAACCACTCTTATAATGTTTTACCAAAATCCAACTAAGCAATGGAGAAGGGGGAGAGAGAGAGGTGAAGAAGAAAAGAAGGCACAACAGGGAATAAGAAAAGTGTGAAAGAGAAAGAGAGAGAAAAACCCCTTGTCCAACTCCAAAGCATTATTCTATAAGATCCAAAGGGCTACAAGACAAAAGGGACAGCAACCGTTAAAGGTAAAGTTTATAGAGTTATTCAAAACTGGCATGAAAGGTATCTTTCCAGTTTTTGAGCAAAACGTACTTTCTCTTCTTCTCTTTCTAAGTAATACACATAATAATCCATCTCACTCAATAACATAATCCCCTTCCCAAACAACTAATAATATTCAACTTTCTTACAACTAATTAAAACCCCAATTCTAAATAATTAAACAACCCTTAAAACACAACTATTGCAGTACTGTAATTCATTATTAATTACTTTGTTGTATATGGTGTGTTTAGCTCTTTTTCTTTTCTTTCTTTTTCTTTTTAAAAAAAATAAAAAAATATAAAAAAATATAATAATAATAATAAAACCCATTATCAAAGTGGATATCATGCATCACCCGGATTTGATTAAACATGCAGCAAAGCTAACAAACCCCCCTCATCATTACGTAATGTATAGTAGGAAGGTTTGTCAATATGTGACCTCTAATAACCACCCAATACACAATCTCTTCAACTAGGTATTTATCAGCGACAATAGATCTTTAGAAATCTCCATAACGATATGATATTATTCACTTTGGCAATACACTTTCATGGCTTTGCTTTGGTTTCACCCAAAAAGCCTCATACAAGAAGATAGTTGTCCTCCCTTATAAACTCATGATCATCTCCTTATCTAGCTAATGTGATACTTTGATTGCATTCTCAACAATCCTCTCATTGAACGAAAGACCATTGAGCCTCCCCTCAAATTAATAATCATCTCTCTCAATTACACTGGAGCACATTGCCCGTCTGAAGGCTCAACCATGGATGAATACCATCATGACTATATCTTCCCAGGCTCTCCATTGAATTGTTCAACACCCCAGGATTCTACAAACATATTGCTACATCAGTGCCTTTTTTTATACCAATTTGTTATGAAATCGACAAATAAAGTTAACAGAAAACGTAAACAATAAAGAAGATTGACACAAAAATTATGTGGTTCACTAATAGTGTGTTAGCCATGTCTACAAGCCTAGAGAGAGCAATTTTATTATTAGAGAGAAATATCATATTTCATGCTATAAAGACGCTTCTAAAGTTAGAAAGTTTACATATAGTGCACTCCTTCAAACCCTACAACCAAAATCGTAAATAATATAAAAATGAATACAACTTTGCTAGGTAATTCTAAGTTATAGATAAGAGATTCAAAGCATTCCAATTGTATTCATACATCCAACAAACATATAAAACTAGATATACCATCATGATTTCTTTTATGGATATCTATGAGTATTCAGGCCAACTTGCTCATACCTTAACTAATAGCACGATACCGTTTGTCTAATCCAAGACTATTTAAGTTTCAAGGAAACTATAGGAGATTAAATAATGGCTTTTGGTTTAAAAGAGACAAAGGTAAGGTATTTTTGCAGGGTGTCTGATGAGGTCTCACGCTGCTGCTCCCTCAAACACAGCACATATAATATAAATCCGCTTCAAACTTGTGGTTATGATATATCTATATCAAATAATGCCAATCAATATATAGGATTATAGGCTTACATAATATGCCAAATTGTCATGCATGGGACTGCGTTCTTGAGACTGCTATCAATGCTTCACACACACACCCAATGTATTATTATATGTACGGTGTTTTCATATACACTGTCTGTGTGTGTCTGTGTACATAAGAGAGAGAGAGAGATGGCTGTGTGATGAAACAAAATCTCTGCAAATAGGAGCTACTCAATATTGGAGCCCTGGAACCAATTATAAATTCTTGGTTAAATTGTAAATATGATTCCAAGAAAACTAAAATTTAATTTATTTTTGGAGGTTTTAGAAGTTGGAATTTAATCCTTATGGATTTTGATAAAACTTTATAAATAGTCTCTACACTGTGGAGACTATTTATGGAATTGTTATCAAATCGTATGAACTAAATTTTGATCTTTTTCAAACTATATGGAACAAATTTAAAATAGATGTAGAGTTTATATTTGAATATTTGAGACCTTAAAGAAGTAAATGCCTTAACCGTATAGGGGAGAGAGAACTTTATCTTAAACTTATAATATATATGTGTAAGGTTAAATTACACAAGTTTAGTTTCTAAATTTTGACTTTTGTAACCAATTTATAAATGTGGCTAATAAGTTCTCAAACTTTCTATTTTGTGTTTAATAAGTTGTTGAACTTTAAAATTATCTAAAACCTTGTTACAATTTTGTGTTAATAGGTTTTATGACTTATTCAAAATTTAAAAACAAATAATGATAATTGATAAATTTGAATATTATTTCTAACTCCATTTTAAACTTATAATTTTGTGTTAAGTAGATTCATAATTTTTTTTAAAAAAAATATTCATTAAGTCATTAAGTAAGCGATCATTTAAGGTGTACTTTTTAACCTATATAAATAGTTTGAAAATTTTATTAGAAAAAAAAAATAGAGTAACTGTTTAAAGCTTATGCATTACATTTTATGATATATATATATTTTTTTGCTAACATAGGATGAATTGGGGTGAATAGTATTAGATAAGACATTTATTACTTTCTGACTCTAAGTAAGGGACAGAAGGACAAAAATAAAATTAACACTCTCCTTCCTTTTTTGGCCTATATTAGAAGAAATATTTTTGTATATATAAACATAAAGTTACCAATGATATATCTATAAATTATATATGTAAAACCTGTATTTGATGAAAATCACAAGCACCCATCAACATCCATCATGATGCCCTCTCACTGCATGAAGACATTGAATTTAGTATATTATATTTGCCTCTAAAAAAGGGAAACTGATCATATATCAAACAACCCACAAGCAAAAAAAAGAAAAAAAAAAGAAAAAAGAAAAAAAAAAAACTCATCTTTGCAAGATCTCTCTCTCTCTCTCTCTCTCTCTCTGTATTCTACCATCTCCTTATATTATTCAGAGTGTAAATTGTTTTTGCAGCTTTTCAATTAATAATGAAGGCCTCATTGGAAGAAGAAATAAGGCAAAAATCATCATCAAGTGGAAGAACAAAACAAAATAATAATGGAGATCATTGTGAGCAAGAATTAGGAGGTCTGAAATGCCCTCGATGTGATTCCACCAACACCAAATTCTGTTATTACAATAACTACAGTCTCACACAGCCTCGTCATTTTTGCAAGACTTGCCGGAGATATTGGACTAAAGGTGGAGCTTTGAGAAATGTTCCAATCGGTGGTGGTTGCCGGAAAACCAAAAAGCTCAAATCTTCTTCTTCTTCTTCCTCCTCCGTCACCACCGCGGCTCCACTGCCTGATCACTCCTCTCTTGCCTTCAAATTCTTCGCCGGAATCTCACCGCCTCCGCCGCCACCGTCTGTTGATTTTGGTGCCATTGGAGGAGAAGGTTCTTGTTTGCATCTTGCATCTTCAATTGAATCTTTGAGCTCCTTAAATCAAGACCTTCATTGGAAATTACAACAACAACGTTTGGCTATGATTTTTGGAGACCAAGAACAACAACAACAATCACAAAACAAGGATAATCAAAATCACAACTTTATTCAACCCATTTTGTTTCACAATCTACATCATCAAAAGTCAGCTGCACCATCTACCACAACAACTACTATTAGTGATCAATGGTTTTTTCCAAATCAAGTGACTGCCACAAACAACATAGCTTCAAGATCAGTTGATGATGGGAGTGGGTGGAATAGTAATAACAATGATAATCATGGAGGAATTCAAGCTTGGGAAGATTTGCATCATTTCACTGCCTTCCCCTAAAGGTAGATCAGATCACAATATTATCCATTATGCATAGGGGAATTATATTATAATAAATTTGCATATTATGTAGTTCTTAAATATTTCTAATCCAATTTATGTGTTTTTTTTTTCTTTTCTTTTTTTAGTTTTTATTCTATGTTTCATTATAAGACGTACGATTATAAGAAGAATGGAAGAGAAAGTGTGAGATTGCATTTTCCATAAGTTTATTTGTTTTTCCTAATGTTATGCTGATTAAATTAATCCAATGTTGTATTTAGGTTATTTCATTCAAATATATATAACCCTTTTTATATATACTTTGATCAAACCCGTTTACGTGGATGGGAGATTCTTTTAAATCAACCCCTCATGTCGTTTCTTTATACATATCTATGTTTTCTTGCCTGGGTTTATAAAGTAATTTGGTCATTTCAACACAGTTGTCACCATGGAGCATATACAAAACTTGAAATTCATCCCTGTTAGAATATTTATATAATTAAATTTACTATATAGTTGATTAGCTTAAAATTTTGAATTTATTGATGATTTAAATATGGTATCAAAAGTAAAAAATAATATATTCAAACTCTTAGAATTGTGATATTGTAGTAGTAATTTTGGACATAAAGCATTTGTGGCTTTTCTTTTGGTTTCATCTCAAAGGTCTCAAACTAATAGAAATAGTTGTTCTCACTTGTATATGTATGATGTTCCTCTTATCTAGCCAATGTTATTTGGTTACAATCCCAACATAAATGTCATATTTCCTTTTCAATTAATAAGGATCCTTTTGGTAGTGTAGTAATTTTTGTTTTTAATTTTATTTGTTTTGAAATTTATGCTTAATTTCTTCTAAATTCTACATGTGAAAAACTTAGGTGATGTATGGGTTGCACCTAACTTTTGTACAACCAATAAAAAAATGTTTGGTAGCAAAGAAAAAAAAATTAAATGATTTTTTATTTTCTTTTATTATTTTTGTGTAAAGGAAAAGTGAGCATGGATTAAGTAGGTGCAGTTGATCATTGCACATTCTATATTATCGGTTTTCATATACATTTCTTGAAAAAATACCTGAATAATAAGTAAAATTCTAAAAACGAATACAATTTTCTGAGGACTACTTTTCTTATCTTTCAAATTTTGGTCTAATTTTTAAAAACGTTGGTAAGAAATAGGTAACAAAATTACAAAAAAGAACCTATTTTATAGAAGTAGTATTTACATATAAAACTTAATTTTTGACCAAAAATTAAATAATAAATGGACTAGCTTAAGCTTTTAATCTCATGGCTGATTTAACCAAGAAGAAAAATACATATATGTATTATGTATTTCTTTGTTTGGTTCATTGGGATCTGATGAGAGTGGAAAACTTTTGGACAGTTATTAAAAACTACAACTTAATAGCATATCTTTGATTTGTTTTATGTGGAGAGAATGAGTAAAGATGAGTAGTACTTTATGTCTACAAACTCAGTTTGTCAGAGTCTTTAGATATCAATCTTTATCAGAGAGGACTTAATCTGAGCCTCACTGAACATTATTAATTATGTCAACATATCACATTGTGGCTGCCACTATGATTTTTGCAGCCTATAATAATCTCCCTCAAGGCCCTCACTAAATAGCCTTTCTTACTCTCAAAACCCTTTTTCTGAATCCCTCTATCATAATCTCCCACACTGTACTTTGTGCCCTTTGGGATTGCATTCAATGAAGAATGAACTGTCAATTTTTCTGAAAATAAGAATTAATTATTTTATGCTTTAATAGTTAATACTTGTTTTTTTAGGGTCTTGGAGAGTGAGCCATCCTTTTAAGAGCTACTTGTTAACTCAGCATCTCTTCTTGTGTACTACTACTGCCTCTCTCTTGTTGTCTAAGAGAGAGCAAAGATGCTTTTTTTTTTTTTTCTTCTTCTTTTTTCTACCATTGAATCATTGCTTTATCTGCCACTTATTTGCTTGTTTTTACCGTTTGGTGAAAGGTTGAAAGGAGTTTTGGGCTACACTTTAATCTTCATAACTTATGTTTTTAAATAATATTTGAACCCTCAATTAAATAAATTTAAACCATAGTCTAAAAAGTATAGGAATCACAATAATATTTTAATCACTTTTATCTAATAAATTTGACTTGAATGTTGAATTTGTTTTGAATGTATACTTTCGAGAATTTATCGTAGATTATTAAAATCTCGTTTGGTAACTATTTAGTTTTTAATTTTTATTTTTGAAAATTAAGTCTATTTCCTTCTCATTCTTACATTGATTTGCATCTCTTTTAAATATAATAGTAAAATTCTTTGCCAAATTTTAAAAACAAAAGCAAGTTTTTAAAAATTATTTTTTTTAGTTTTTAAATTTTGGCTTGATTTTTTAAACCATTGGTAAAAAATAAATAACAAAGGAATAAATTTGAAAGTGAAAGTAGTGTGTATAGACTTAATTTTCAAAAACAAAAACAAAAAATAAAATAGTTATAAAACATACCCTAAACTTTTAACATCTTGTGTTTTGCTATGTTTTTGGCTTTTATACTCTAGATTTATCAAATTTCATGGCTATAAGTCTTTGTCATTAACCTCCGTCAGGTTAGCTTTTACATATAGACACATTTATTAACATGATTGTAATTTATGAATTACATATATAATATGACATTTTTATACATATTTTAACCACTTGATGATAAACTTATGGAGTTAATATATTATAAAATGGCTAAATTAGAAAATACTCTTGAACTAATTTGTACTTTTTGTCGTTAGAAAAATACATTGAACTAATTTGTACCATTAGTTTTTTATTAGAAACTATTAATTCATGAACTTTTAAAAGTTTTGATAATACTTTTAAACTTTCAAAAAAAATAAAATTCAAAAAATACTACCATTGTCATTAGTATATGTGAAAAAACTATAGTATCTCATTTTAAAAATATCTCTAAACTTCCAAAAATTGCATTAGTGTTTTAACCTCCGTTGGTGCAACACAATTATTTAAAAGTATTTGAGTTGAGAAGTTTTTTTTTAATATAACTTTAAAATTGAAAAGTACTTTGGACTTTCCAAAGGTATTTTGAAGATAATTATGATATTTTGTAAGAATTTAAGAATGGTATTGAATCTTTTGAATGTTAAGAATATTTTTTAAACAAAATATAAAATTTAGGGATTTTTTAAAAAGAAAGAAATTAACTTAAATTCATTAGACGTGGACATAAAATGAAAAGTTTAAATAGTTATGAGGAATAATTAGAATAGTTTAAAATAGATATAACCGAACTTATAATTCTAACCCTAATTAAAATACCTTCTTACGATGAAATTTACTTCATTCCTTCATTCATTCGGTTTGTTAAAAATAAAAATAAATAAAAAAAAAAAGAAAAAAAGAAAAGAAAAAGAAAAGAAAAGAAAAGTGTGTGCATGGATTGCATAAGTAATAGAAAGAGAGGGAGAGAGAAGAAACGTATGAAAAGGGGCGAGTGGGTAAACGTGATAGAAGTGAGGGACAGCGTGGGATAAGGAAACCCTTTTTTTTTGTTACAATTTGCAAACTGTCATTTTAGAGGCCATGCAAGCACCTCATGACCTCATATATGCTCTACATATATTATTGGCTAAAACTTCAAAACCCCCCAAATTAAATATTAAATTAATAAAACTTGGATCCTTTTCTTTTTCAAGGCAAAATTTAAAAGTTTATTCCTTTTATTTCTTCTTCAATGAACATTGATTATACAAAGGAACAAATTTTGTCGTCAGACTTTTTTTCTCTCTCCCTCCCACTAATGATTTTTCAATAATTTCCAACCCTAATTATTATTAGAGGTGTGTTTCAAACATTTCAAATCATAATGAATTTTAAATCAATTTTGTTGCTTGTTTTCGTAAAAATGTATAATGTTGGTTTACAGGTAACAAATAGACTAGACCAGTTGGATTTGGTAGGATTTCATAGGTTTTAAAGATTAATTGTGTATTAACTCTTGTTATATTTTAAATTTCTATTAATAATTCATAATTAAAAGTCTACTAAAAAAGAAAAAAAAAAGCTACTATATTAATAAACTTCTTATTTCTTTTTCAATTTTATCATCCAAACAAAAAAAAAAATTAAATCTCTCATTTTAAACAAAATTAAAAGAATCAAATTATTTCTTAAATTTCAAATAACAAAACTTAAAATCATTTTCGGTTCCAAACAGAGAGTCAGTTCAAAATAAATAAAATAAAAATTATTAAAAAAAAAAAAAAAAAAAAAAAAAACGCTTTTTGTGAAGGATTGGCACCCATATAAATTACAAAATACGGTGTTTTCGTTAAATGAGTAATCAAAGATGGTGTCATTATGTGGAAATGAAAGGACGTTACATTGATTTCTTTGCTAATGTTTTTTTTTTTTTTTTTGGTCGGTTTTTATTGTCAGGTTTTGAAAATAGAGAGAGAGCCTTGCTTTATAACGTGAAGAGTTGATTATTTGCCTAAAACATGGCAAGTAGGGTTCATCCTTGTTTTAACCATTTTTTAAAATTATTTTTTATAATTATGTTCAACAATTATCTATAATCTAAAGGCAATTGCAAAATGGACAAAATAAGTTACAAATATTAGGCTCATAGTCCAAATATTTTATCAAAAAATTAAAAAAAATTAAACCCAACCCACAATTAAAAATGGGAAATGTAAAACATGTCCAAATACACACTTGATACATTTAATACACTTGATGTCACTTGATACTCTTGATATGCTACTAATGTACACTTGATATAGTTGATATCCTTGATACACTTGGAATATACTACTGATGATACACTTGAAATGTTGACTGTTGTTAGATATATACTGCTAGTACTCATATGTGTTACTTCAAATATATATATATATATATATATATATATATATATATATATATATTTATTTATTTATTTATTGATGTTTGATACACTCGTATCTTAGGTCTAATGTATTAACCCGACTTCCTATGACTTAAACTAGGTCATTACCACATGCATGCAAATATCTCAAAATGACTATTTTCATAATTTAGACTAAAGTCGGAAGAATTTTATAAATCAAATAATTTTTATTAAATCTGAATAACTAAAAATCTTCGATTGGGGCACCCCTAAATTTTAAAACAAAATTGTAAATTTGTATAAATATCTAACAATGTAAAAACTGACATTCTGATTTCAAATATCAAGACTGGAAACATGAAAAAATGAAAACATGTGCATAAGCATCTGACTAGTCTCAATAGCATGGTCGCATATTCTTCTTTGTCATATGTCTATCTGTCCTTGCCTTTATCTGAAAAATATAACATAAGAAATGGTGAGTATAAAAAAATACTCAATAACACTAGAACAAAATTAGGATTTCATGACATTTAAAAACTGTCAAATTTAAAATTCATGACAGTTATTTTCAATCATTGTATTGCCTGTAAAGGTAGAAGCTTTAGTGACATTTATTAAAAAATGTTATAATTGGTCTTCTTATGACATAATTAATTGTCAACAATGAACAATTACTGACAATCATAATTTGTCATTTTCAAACATACTATGACTTTTTATCTTTGTCAACAATATATGAACCATGACATTTTTTTGTCAATAATATATAAACCATGACATTTTTTTTTTGTCAAGAATATATGAACCATGCAAATATTTTTTGTCAACAGATGTTCTATCATGACATGTTTTTTTTTTTTCTCACTCAATTTCATATAACAACAGTTTTGTATTGTAAAAAAAAACATTATTTGATATTAGTTATTTCTTTCAATCTTGTCACTATGCATATGATTTTCATAATCAAGTAATCTAATTAAATCCAAAAAGAAGAACACAACCATAAAATACCTTAGTATAAGTATCATAAAGTTGATAATACTTTTACAAAAAGATCGACTAATTACAATTGGTGAAGGTTTTACAAGAATATATAACTATTTAGGTACAATAAGTACATTGCACCCAAAGTTTTGCCACTAACCCAACAAAAAATCTTCAAAACATATATCAATTACTCCATGGCTTCACTACTCCGATGCATTCTTGCAAAACTTAGTAAGAAAACAAAAAATCATTTTAGAGTTCAACTATACACATCAATATTGACAATGGTAATAATGAAAGAAGGTTTTACCCTTCCAATGACAACAACTTATCCAACTCAATCAATATTGCCCCAAATATTGATGTCATAACCTATACCTACAAGTATGAACACCTATAGTCAAATTGGGTAATAACCTATACCCACATTACATCAATGTCAATGATCATAACAATATTAATCTTACGAAAGTTTGTCTACTTAAATCCAAAATGTACGCGAAGTGCTTTTCAAATCATAATATACTCTAGAGGCAAACAAATACGACAATACTAACAAGATTCAACAAAACACATAATATTAAATAACAAATAGTATAGTGTTTCAAGGAACAAAAACAGGAAAGCTAAAAACTTAATTACAAACAATGAAATTATTTCTTTTTTTTTTTGTTCTTTTTTTTTGGGGGGGGGGGGGGGTTGTAGACACAATTAATCCTATTCTAACATAAAACTGGTACAAACATAGAAAAATATAAAAAAAATAAAAAGAAAACTTTTATATATAAGAATAAAGTTGATAATGTTTTTACAAAGAAACTAAATATATACAAGAAAACTATCGAATGTCTCCGAGTGGACCAATAGAAGCAAACTAATAACTAAACTTGGTAAAAATTTTACAAATAAACTAAATACAACAAGGCATTGCCACGAGTAATTACATTAAAACATGTTAAAAACTGATCTAGCATACCTTAACTGAGTTTGAAATAGCTCGAAATGTGTCCAAATAAGATATTAAAGAGAATAATACAATCCACCTAGTAAAGTGACTTAAGCTACATGCTACCTATTCTTGTTCGAAGGGGACAAGTAGTTCAAGTACTTATAAAATAGATGAGAAATCTCATGTTTTTTTGTTCTAAGACTAGGAACCTAATTTGATTGTGCAACTTACAATAATAATCAAATGATAGTTAATTAGGTATACTCAAGATCCAAGTCAAGTAATAGAAAAGAATTAGATTTTGTCCATAGTAAAAACAACTAGAGATTCATAGGTTTTTAACTAACCAAGACAAAGCATTGTTGAACGAAATAGTTCTACATTTAGACAATTCAAGTTTCAAACATAAAAACACTAGAGTAAGAACAAGATTAAGAAATGATCAAATTTCAACAAAACCAAATATTTCTATCAAATAAAATAAGGCAATATATAAGCACATGAGAATAAAGATTTGAATTAGGGAGGGTTTAATTACATTCATAAAAATAAAGAACTAAAATATCTAAATCATAATCTATGGATGAAAATGTAAAGCAAGTCATTTGTCATTTTTTTTATCTATACAATATGTGATTGAAAGACCCACAAAACTAGAAGCAACAAACATAAACTCATTTCTAAAAAACTAACAAAATACAGAGGACAATTGACAATTATACATATACTAGTTCATAAAAAGATTTATTGCAACTATATATACTAGTTCATAAAGATAGTACAATTTAGCCACAAAAATAGTTAACTAAAGGTAGCTAAGTTATACTTTGTCTATGAATAAACCACCTAAAAAGTTTATAAGAAGTATCTAAGTGACACTTTCAATTTCGAAACAAACTAAAAAATAACTAAATCTCACTTTGGCCCTGAAAACCACCTAAAGTCACACTTTGTCTATGAAAAACATGTAGAAAGTTTCTAAGAAATGTCTAAGTGACACTCTCATTCTCAAAACAAACAATAAAAGGCCTAAGTTTTATTTTGACTCTCAAAACCATGTAAAATGTTTCAAAAAAGTTGTGAAATCACACTTTGATTATGAAAATGACATAAAACGTTCCTAAAAAATATCTTAATGATACTTTTGAAGGAATCGAATTTCCAGTAGAAGTGAATGATCGTCTTGTGCCATTAAATTTATTTTTGGAAAAACAAAATTACAGAGAACATACAACAAGGATAAACAACTGTATTAGCATGCTTTTAAAGAACAGTTAGAGAATAGAAGTTTTCTACCTTTGAAGACCGTCTTCATTGTGGGAAACTTCTTCTTTTCCAAAACACGAACCGGTGAGAACTCCAATGAATGCAAGAAGAACTTTTCTTCTTTGGGAACACTACCACGATGGCAATCTTGCTATTCTCCGGGAAGAATCAAAGAGGAGTCGTGACCTCTTTTTGAATTTTTATAAGGGAAAAATTTGTGTGTAGAAGAGAGAGTTGGATAGGGAAAGAGTTTTCTTCAGTTTTTTCACAGAACTTTTTCTTCATCCTATGAACTTCCTCCCCTCCCTTTTACGTAAAATGTGAGAGAGAGAGCAAAATAACTCTCATGTAGTGGGGAGTTATTTTTAATTAATAATATAATATTCATTAAAATTAAAATTAAAATTAATTATATTATATTAAATCATATTTAATAAATATAATTAAATAAAATTAATTAATTAACCGTTAATTAATTAATTAATAATTAAATATCTCATATTTAATTTAAATTTGAATCATATTCAAATAATCTTCTCTCACATAACTTATAGTTTTAATATGAATCTAATTCATATAATTAATATTTAAATCTCATTTAAATATTTATCTCTGTTATAATATAAAGTGTAAATTTTGAATCTCATTCAAAATAAACTTTATATTATAATGTATCTATATACATTATGATAATTGTATCGCATACAATTAATTCCCTTATTAATTTGAACGTTTCAAATTAAACTAAAATATTTGATTCTAATACTAATTTTTTATGAGCTAGCAAGGGGATCTTATGGATTTATAGCTAGAAGCTTCAATGATATGAGATTAATCAATTAAACTCTTTAATTAGATTAATCAATATTCATTAACTATACGTCACTCCACTAAAGACTTACAATTGCACTCTTTGCACTATAGATATTTTTTTGTGTCTGCGGAATTTATTAATCAACAGTAAGTCGACCCTTTGCATATTACTCATAACTACAGCTGGGTCAAAATACTATTTTACCCCTGTAGTTATATCTAACTCCTTAAGTACTACCGATCCCTCTAATGAACAAATTGTTTATAGTCCAACTATCAACTAATCCTTTTTAGGCCGGTGAGAGGGTGAGGTCTAAATGTTCAGACCTAGAATCAACCCATAAGGGAGTAATTTATCTAATTACCCTAAGCACAAGAAAAAGTGAATTCCATCTTATAAAGATATGTTCCCAACTCCCTAATCAAACAAATTCCCAAAATGGTAGGTATATTGAGTCAACGATTTGGCCACTCTCACCCATACAGATCAAAAGATTACTCTTATAGACAGGAGTTCATAACTCACTCAGGATTTAGGTCGAGTTATCTATAGTCATCCTACGTAATGTTAATTTCTACAATTAACGACGTTATAAAGAGAAATTAAACATTTCGCTGTCCAGTCTTATACAAACTCTTTGCGTAGGATACCTCCACTCATATGTCTCCACATGAATGATTAGGATCAAATCGTTTGTAACACTTTATAACTCCTTGTACAAATTACAAAGTGCATCGTATCCATAGTGTACCAGAATAAGGCACCCAACTTTATTCCTATACTACAGACCTTTTTGGTTATTACTTAAACATGGTCCAACTTTGTATGTCAATCACATAAATGTTTAAGTTTACATTAAATAACCATGAAATCTTAGTTTATTGGATTGAGTTAATGCATAAAAGAGATAAAATAACTTCTGATCTTATTCAATAAATAAAATGTATATAAAATTTACAAAACTACAAGACCCAAGAGATTTAGGGCACACTAGTCCCAACAACTTTCAATCTAAAAATAAACTAAAAAGAGACTAGGTCTCACAAAATCACTTAAAATGTTTCTAAAAAGTATTAAGTGATAGTTTGACTATCAAAACTACATAAAATTCCTGAAAAGTGTCAAAGTGACACTTTCACTCTAAAAAAAAACTAAAAAATGGCTAAGCTAGTGACACTTTTACTCCCAAAATGAACTAAAAAGTGCCTAAAATAAATGTTAGAATTTATAAACTTGCAAACAGAAAGAACTAAACAAGGTTATAAAACTCAAGCAACTAAATTCAACAAGGTAATTGTTGTATGACAGATCTAAAGTCCCCAGCAACGGCGCCAAAAACTTGTTGCGTTTGAACATACTAAAGTGCCAACACTTGTTGTTGCGTTTATCTATTATTAAGCTTACTATGCGTTCATCAATGCGTTCAACATGCTTAATACTATGCGTTTCTAATTTGTCAAGTTTTCCTATCCTTTACCCAAGTATAAGCAAAGAATGAGGTTTTCTCGGTGAGTCCGAGGTCGAACATAGGGACTATGCAGATTCTAAAATTCGTTGGATTAATTGGGTTGGAGTGGTAACAAAAAATATTTAACAAGGGATGCGTCTAAGTAAAGAAAGCGACTATGCGTTTAACTAAAGAAAGCGATAACATGTACACTAGATTAAAAGGTGGTGGATGGTAAGGTATGCGACACAGAAATTTCAGCTAAGTGGATTAAATAAATGGATAAAAACAGGGTTTGGATCGGTTAACCTCTAAAATAAAAAATGCATAGTGATAGTCTATTCATACTTGCAACTCTTCTCCCGGTTGTCAGCCGCTATTCGTTATATGTCTAAACCGTATAGGAGAGTGTTAAGTACCAAGGTTATTCCTATATCTTGGGAACACTTCTTAGCCTTGTCAATTGAGTTCCACAATGTCACACCCTCTTTCTAAGACTATCTCGTGGAAGAGCCTATAAAGAAAGGTGTAGGACAGGAGTGGTTGTGTTCAAGTGTTAGTTTGCATAGACCGTAGATGAAATTTGAATTAGAAGGATTTGATAGAAAGGATTGGTTGGATGAATTTTGAATCTTGAAATCAAAGTAATTCTTGAAGTTGAGAATTATACTGTGTAGGATAAACAGATCAGGAGAACACAACCATGATTTTAAGCTTAGAAGTAAGACCTATGGAAGAAAGGAAACCCCATCAAGTGATGGGCAGGGTTAAAAAGAATAGCTGAGAGATAAGTGAAGTTGGACGCATACTTAGTGGAAAACCATGTTGGGCGCATGGTAGAAACGAAGGAAACACATGATAGAGGAAAAACACTTGACGGTATGTAATTAAGGCAGACGCATGGTAGTATGCGGTAGAGAAACGCTGTAAGCCCCTACCTGACATTTTGGGAGTTGGCAAGTTGAGAAGAAACTATGAAATGGGCAGTGATTAGAAAAAGTGGGCTGAGTAGTATGGGAGCAAAAGTGGCTAAGTGTTGGCCATGCGTTAGTGGAGCTATGCGTTGAGAATATGTTGAAGGCCACCAGGCATTGAAGGCCACTAGGCATTGAAGGCCACTAGGCGTTGAAGGCCACAAGGTGTTGAAGGCCACAAGGCGTTGGAAGCCACTATGCGTTGAAGGTTGGTATGTGTTGGTACATTAGGAGAGTGGTCGAGAGGATCATGCGTTAATTGGCTATCCGGCGACTGGGCGTTGAACAATTGTAAAATAGCAAGTTTAAGTTATGCGTTGCTGAAGCTTTGCACGGAAGGTTGCATCGGCCAACCTAAGTAAGGAGGTGATGGCTGTACCGGTGAGTCGGTGGTATATATATAAGTAAGTACGCAGACTAAATGAACACTTTTAGACATATCTCGAACCCAGATTTACCCCTTTCACAGAGGAACAACGAGGAGAGGTCGAAGAAACTGTTTATGTTGAAGTTAAGTAGGAACCAGATCATTTCCATGGTGAAATTGAAGCTGGAACCAGAAGCTTGACGGTTGACGATAATTTAGACATCATTTGGTGTTTGAAGAAGAGTGAGCTGGGAAGTCAAAGCTAGAGCGAAAGTTTTAAAGGTGAGTGAGTTAATTCTTAGCAACTCCTATAAAGAATGTTTAAGCCAAATTTGAGCAAGAATATGTTAAATTTTAGGAAGAAACATTCAGAGTTGAGCTACTGCAAGAGTTGCTAGTTAATTCGAGGCAGCTGGAGTTATTCGAGGATAGTTCTCCAGCGAAGAAAAGTTAGGATTTGAAATCTCGAGGTAAGTTAGAAAGCTCACTTCTTTACAAGGTTGTAGAAGAGAGAAAAATCTGATTTTGGCTGGATTTCGATGTTTAGCAGTTTTGAGAACATATTAGGAAAGAAAGAAGAAAGCACTGACCATCGGGGGTCGCTAGGATAGAAGTATCGCTAAAGAGTGGGAGGGTGATCAGCGAGACAATTGCCGCTGGTAACGCAAAGGGGCCTTGCGTCTCACAATTCTCGCTCACTCTCTGTTCGTTAGATTTTGTTCGTTTAATTTCTAATTAAATTGAATTGAGTTTCTTAGCTCGTTGCACAAAAATAGATTTGTCATTTCCGTACAAGCATGCATTGAGAATTACTCTAGATGTGATCATGACTAAGCAAGTTTTCCTATAAAGATCCAAGTATAAGCATTTATAGGTTTTCCTGGTGAGTCCAGGGTCGAACGCAGGGATTTGTAATAACTAGGCGTTGAGACTAAATGTATGACTATGCGGTGACTGTACATGTAAATATATATGCATTTGTTGATTGTATATCTAAACTATACAGAAAGAATGAAAAGAATTTCCTACTACTATTAATGAGGTGGACGCGGCGTTGGGTAGTCATATGAAACAATGCGTCAGATAGCATGCGTTGAGAATGGATGAAGCCATGCGATAGAGGTAGAGTTGAACGCAAGAGCTAGTTGTTACCTAAACTTTCTAAGTACAATTACATACCTACAAACTATGAGTGTGAATCCATCTCTCGATGTTTCGATGCCACATTTATCTTATCTCTAAGACGGATGGTAAGTTTGTGCTGGCAAAAGATGAACTACATCTCTGCACTCATCTAGTCTTAATTAATGCTAAAGATTAACTATCCAGTCTCTCAAGCTCGACAGTCATGCTTACTATGTTTGTTTGTCAAACAAAGTTATGCAAGCTATGCATTAATCAAAATGTAACATACTCATAATTGCTCAAGAAAACTAACTTTTAACATTCAACTCATTTAGCATTTAGACAGCATGGTGTAAAGTATTTAATATAGAAATGGATGGAAGATGATAGTCAATCGAACTTATATTAAAGAAATAAATCATTCTAATGTCATTAAAAAAATATAAGCAAGAAGGAGAGAAATGGAAATAAAATAGAGATGAAGAGCGTCAAGTCGCCACTGACAACGTCTTGCTTCATGGAGGCTTGAGATGGTTGCTATCTGATACATATATTCCATAGGGTGGAGATTCTCACTCACTAGGAGATGACTCTGATGATGCTCAGAATCCTTCTCTCAGAAGAGCTCGAAGAGGAGGCTGGTTATGGTGAGGGAGAAATAGTGCAGAGCTTTCACCTCTTGAACTGGTCTCTCTTCCTCTTCTTCTTGGAGAAGCTTGTGGACTATTTATAGGCGTCAAAAAGTTGATATCATGATGACCTGACACCTTGTGCATTAATTTTCAGCCACGCTGCATAGACTTTTAAGATTGTCAGCCTATTTGTTCTGCCATCATTTGATTGGGTGTTGTCCTTTTTCAAATGACATGACAGCTATTTGAGCACGCGTCTGTTTCTACTTTTCAGATTGTCAACGCACATTCTCGACGCATGGTTTCAGCGCATAGGCTCGACGCATGGGTTTCAACTTGTCCTCGCAACAGCTTCATCTCTTCGTACTTCGATTGTTAACGCTTCTTTTCTTCTTAACCCTGCGTTAGGAACATAAAAGCTCATCGTTTTTCAGGTATTTTCCTTTGTAAGTAGTGCCAACGCATGGTGATACATTTTTCATCATTTAGCTACCAAAATCATGCGTTTAGCTCTAAAGTTACTTAATTAAATCAAATAGTGACTACAATAACTTGTATTTCTACAAGTTATCACTCTCTCTGAGTATTGCTTGTTAAGGTAATATCGCTAGTCTCGCGAAGCTGGGTATCGCTGATGCCGCATGGTTATGAGTAGTTTAATCTAAAAATCTCGCTCATTATTGTAAGTTGTAAGCAAAAAAAGAACTATTGACGAAAACCCATGTTTAAGATATTTAAGCAAACATAGAGAAATTAAAGAGGAATGTTAGAAATGTCTAACACAAAAAAGGTGTGTTTACAGGTCAAGAGGAGCTAGGGAAAGCGTATAACCCACTCAGAGCCCGGAATAAGTCGTGAGTGACTTTATGGTTTGAGATAAGCTTAACTTGAGTACTATTTTCTATATGCTTAATAATATCTTTAAAGCATGAGTTGACGTGTACCTTTATGTATGAAACTAGCACATATCTTATATGTGAGATAGAGCTTGATAATGTATCAGATAATGTTCTAAGTTTTACCAAGCTAAATGCTAGATGAATGTTTAGAGAATTTTGAGATATCATGATTATACTTAATCTATAATAAATGTATTATGCATGTCTGTGCACTAGAAAGATCCGAATGGGACCCAATGCTGAAGGACAAGTGAAGGCATGTGGGCAGCCCTAGTATTTTATGATATCTGAGATATTATGATTATTGTTAAATTATGCTCTAGAAAGATTCTATCGAGGACCCAATGCTGAAGGACATGTGAAGGCATATGGGCAGCCCTAGTATTTAATTTATATGAAACTCTCACCAAAGGATTTAAAGACGGTGATTGAGTATTTCCCTGGGACCCTAGTACCGAAGGACATGAGAAGGTACACGGGCAGTGTAACACTCCCACCCTAGATAATATATATACTTCTATATCTTTACCTAGGAGTGAGTGTTACCTAATCTGTAATCTATTATACCCTGTTATAAATACATTTTTATATCATAACTAGTCAATGAAATACTCAGCCTTACAAAAGTTATACAAAATTTCTTAATAAGATCGCATCATAAGTAAGTTTTAAAAGATCATGTTTAGAGTTTACAAATATGCCCGGTGAAACTCACATATGCCACTCAAAATAAGTTCAACCTCTACTAAGGGATGGGGTTTACAGATTTCCAAATTACAAAATTCTATTCTGGCATAGACGGATCTTGATGGTAGGCTAGGCACCCCGAACACGCTTGCTACCTGGAAAGGAAACATCAGAGAAACAAAAATCCATGAGCTACAATGCTCAGTGAGTGACTACTAAAATATAAACTCAATAAAATTATAACTACAATCTTTGGTATGATTTGCTTAATCATGCCTTATATCACGCTTCATAAACTTGTAAAGAACTATAACCTGTAAATCACTGTCATTACATAAATGATTGTCTTTTCATTAAACCTTTGTTGAGGCAGAGCGAACTCAATGCACCCAACGTCAATAAGCCTTAGCTGTATGGAGTAATCTCAACACATCAGGGTCAAACACCTTCTATTATGCTCATAAATCTAACTGATCTCGGGCTGCCCGTGTACCTTCTCATGTCCTTCGGTACCAGGGTCCCAGGGAATTACTCACTCACCGTCTTTAAATCCTTAGGTGAGAGTTTCATATAAATTAATTACTAGGGCTGCCCATATGCCTTCACCTAACCTTCAGCATTGGGTCCCATTCGATTCTCTCTAGGGCATAGGCACGTATATTACATTTAACATAAATTATCTGTAATCATGATATCTCAGAATTCTTGAACATTCATCTGGTAACTATCTTGATAAAACGTAGAACGTTATCTGATACGTTTCAAGCTTAATCTCATATTCTATAAGATATGTGCTAGTTCATATACAAAAGTACATTTCAAGTATTAGACATATAGAAAATAATACTGAATTTAAGCTTATTTCAAGTCATAAAGTCACTCACAACTTATTCCGGGCTCCGAGCGGGTTATACGCTTTCCCTAGCTCCTCTTGACCTTTAAACATACCTTTTTCATGTTAGACATTTCTAACATTCCTCCTTATGTTCTTTACGTTTGCTTAGATATCTTAGATATGGGTTTTCATCATTTATTTTTCTCTTGTTTACAACTTCCTATAATGAGCGAGATTTTAGACTAACTGCTTCTAACCATGTGGCATCAGTGATACTCAGCTTCGCTAGACTAGCGATATTACCTTAATAAGTGATACTAAGCGAGAGTCAGCGAGAGTTGTGAGACACAAGGCCCCTTTGCGTTACCAGCGACACCTGTCTCGCTGATCACCTTCTAATTCTTTAACGATACTCCTATCCTAGCGACCCTCGATGGTTATTGTTTTTCCTCTTCCTTCTCTAACCTGTTCTCAAACTGTTAAACATCAAAATCTAGCCAAAACCAGATTTATCTTTCTTCTACAAACTTGTAAAGAAGTGAGTTTTCTAACTTACCACGAGACTTCCAACTCTATCTTTTCTTCGCTAAGGAAACCATCTTTGAATAACTTCAATTGCTTCGTATCAGCTAACAGCTTTTACAGTTGCACAAATTCCGAATGTTTCCTCCTTCAAAACTTTGCGGTAGTTTCAACCTCCCAGCTCACTCTTCTTTAGAACATCATATGATATCTAGATTTTCGTCAACCGTCAAGCCTCTGGTTTCAGCTTCAATTTCTCCATGGAAACGATCTGGTTCCTACTTAACTCCGATATAAACAGTTTCTTCGACCTCTCCTCGTTGTTCTTCTGTGAAAAGGGGTAAATCTGGGTTCGAGATATGTCTAAAAGTGTTGATTGAGTCGGCGTACTTACTTATATATATATATATACCACCGACTCACCAATACGACCATCACCATCTTACTTAGGTTGGCCGACGCAACCTTCCGTGCAAAGCTTCAGCAATGCATAGCTTACACTTATTTTACAATTGTTCAGTGCCCAGTTGCCGAATAGCTACTTAATGCATGATTCTCTCGGCCCTTCTTCTAATGTACCAATACATACCAACCTTCAACGCATAGTGACTTCTAACACCTTGTGGCCTTCAACGCCTCATGGCCGTCAACGCCTAGTGACCTTCAACAAATTCTCAACGCAAAGCTCCATTAACGCATGGCCAACACTTAGCCACTTTTGCTCCATACTATTTAGCCCACTTTTCTAACTACTGCCCATTTCATAGTTTCTTCTCAACTTGCCAACTTCCCAAATGTCAGGTGAGACTTGCCACGTTTCTCTACCGCATAATACCATATGTTTGCCTTAATTACGTGCTGTCAAGCGTTTCTACCATGCGTCCAACATGGTTTTTCACTAAGTATGCGTCCAACTTCACTTACTTCTCAACTATTCTTTTTAACCCTGCCCATCACTTGATGAGGTTTCCTTTCTTCCAAAGATCTTACTTCTAAGCTTAAAATCATGGTTGCGTTTCTTCTGATCTGTTTATCCTACATAGAATAATTCTTAACTTCAAGAATCACTTTGATTTCAAGATTCAAAATTCGTTCAACTCAACCTTTCTATCAAATCCTTCTAATTCAAATTCCATCTATGGCCTATGTAAACTAACACTCGAGCACAACCGTTCTTGTCCTACTTCTTTCCTTAATAAGCTCTTCCACGAAATAGTCTTAGAAAGAGGGTGTAACAGGCAGCCCGAGATCAAACAGATTTATAAGCAGAATAAAAGGCATCTGACGCTGATGTGTTGAGATTACTCCACACAGCTAAGGCTTATTGACATTGGGTGTGTTGAGTTCGCTCCGCCTTAACAAAGGTTCAATGAAAAGATAACTATTTACGTAATGATAGTGTTTTACAAGTTATAGTCATTTACAAGTTTATGAAGCATGATATAAAGCATGATCAAGCAGTTTATATAAAAGATTGTAGTTATATTTTTATTGAGTTTATACTTTAGTTAGTCACTCACTGAGCATGGTAGCTCATAGATTCTTGTTTTTCTGATGTTTTCTTTCCAGGTAGCAAGCATGTTCAAGGTGCCTAGCCTACCATCAAGATTCGTCTGAGCCAAATTAGAATTTTGTAATTGGGAACTTGTAAACCCCATCCCTTGGTAGAAATTGGACTTATTTTGAGTGGCTTTTGTGCGGATCACCAGGCATATTTGTAAACTTTAAACATAGCCTTTTAATCTTACTTATGATGCTATCTTATTAAGAAATTTTTGCATAACTGTTGTAAAGGCTAAGCATTTCACCAGCTAGTTATGATATAGAAATGCATATATAACAGGGTTTAACAGAATACAGACTAGATAACACTCACTCCTAGGTAAAGTTATAGATGTATATATAAATATCTAGGATGGGGGTGTTACACACAATCACTTACTCTCTCGAGCAGTTTGATTATTACTACTTATATCGATTAGCTAGATGGACATAAGCATCAGATTAAGATTACAATTGACAAAATGCAATAGTTACACTATGGTTCTTATTTAGATGCTAACGCAATCCGTGACCCTTGAAAGATTAGCTACTCATGGATTCAAAGTAATAAGCGGAAAGTGTAGAGAAATGGATAGACATGGAAGAATTGTAGATTAATGAATGAAATACAATCTTAGACAGTTCAATGTCTTGATAACAAATCTAAAACCAAAGCTACAAAAAGATAGAAAGTAGGAAGACGTTTTAATATCTTGAGTCGCCGGAATGGAAGCATGAAGTTTTGCTGTGAAGTGGTCAGGCAGAGGGAAGACTCTTCTCTCTCGAGCTATTCGTCTCCGGTCGTCTTCTGGAGAGAACTCTACTGTCACTTAGGAATTCTTCCGAGAATCAACTACCCTTTTTCAGCTTGCAAGTCTACCCTTTTATAGAGGCTGCATTCGTAACCAGTGGCAAATCTGCGTGATTGGAGGGGCAATTGATGTCGTGCGTTTATCTCACCTAATTGCGTAATTCTCGATTCAATTTAGATCCACCACTTTAGCTGCAGATCATGCATGTCAATCTTTCTGACAATCTCTCAAGATTCTGATATGATTTTTCCGCTGCCTTGTGTTCTTGGTCGTTATGCGTCCATGGAGAACATGCGTTCACTTATGTCGACGCATCATCCTACATTGAGTGGTTGTCAACGCATCCACAGGTTGTTTGCGTTCCTGTGTTAAAACATGTGTTTTAGGCTTAGAATTCTTCAAAACAATTATTTTCATCAATTAACAAGAGTAGAACGCATAGGAAGATTTGTCAATAGAATTCAACACAAACTACCGCATGATTCTCTATTTAATCTCTATTTTTCTAAGAGAAAGGCTGTAATAACTTGTAGTTCTACAAGTTATCACACCCTCAAACTTAGAGAAATGCTTATCCTCAAGCATAACTTCTATCTAAGAAACTTCAATCAACCCTAAAATTTTCTCAACGCATTGACTAGTCTCTCAGAATGCTATACTCAATCAGCTACCCGTTAGTTACATTACTTTTCTACCTCTTTATTCTTTTCTTTAGAAATGGGTCTAATTTGTATACGGTAAGCTGCTTTTTCAATCTTCCTTACTCATTGTTCACAAAATTTTTGTTTCTTCTTTTAACACTGAGTCTGAAAAGATGAAGATATAATGTTCCTTTTTCTTTCATTTGTTTTATTGTTTATTCATTAGATTACAATGCGTCGAGTAGGGTTACCCAC
Source organism: Citrullus mucosospermus (assembly GCA_030954485.1). Lineage (NCBI taxonomy): Eukaryota > Viridiplantae > Streptophyta > Magnoliopsida > Cucurbitales > Cucurbitaceae > Citrullus > Citrullus mucosospermus. The sequence continues at coordinate 15,045,953 of CM062064.1, forward strand.
CTTCGTTTTGACATACCAACTATGGGGTGCATGGAGGCAACCAACTACAAGCAAGTGCCCTTCTCGACTAAACTCTTATCTAAGTTTAGTTTGCTCACTAGACATTGGATTTTGTTATTTATCTATGCATCGCTGATTACGATTACCCACCTTCATTTTAACACACCAACTATGAGGTGCATGGAGGCAGCCAACTATGAGCAGGCGTCGTTCTCACCTAAACTCTTAACAAGATGAATGTATTACTCTTGCAAGTGGAGTTTTGCGTTTCATGAATTTTTTTTTTTTTTTTTTAATTTTAGAATAAGTTCCTCATATTTTTATCTTTGACAGCTCAAACCTCTTCCACCCCTAAACTTGAGAGTAGCAAGGTCCTCATTGCTTAAATTGTAAACAAAGATTATGTTAAAAAAATTCGTAAAAGAGGTTTGAATTGGAAGCTTGCATGCATGCAAAGTAGGTTTGCGTTTCTAAGAAATAGTATGCAGACGCATTGAAAGTAATCTAACTTAAGAGTGTAAAAAAAGTGTAAGCATGATTATCATCATAGTGACTAACTTTTCAATGCAAAGATAAAAGCTGGGAATAATTAAATGTACTTGGAATGAAATTAAAACAAGGGAAAACGCAAAGAGGTAAATAGATATTCAATGCGGCAAATAAATGATGAACGCATCCAATTAATGCATGACTGATGATTGTAGATGTATGTGTAAATTGTCCTAACGCAAGGTGCTAAATGATGTGTTTATGCGTTCAACATGTCATGCTCTGAACATGCTATGCGTTCTATTACTATGCGTTGGTGGTCTTGTCAAGTTTTCCTATCCTTTACCCAAGTATGAGCAAAGGAATAGGTGTTCTCGGTGAGTCCGAGGTCGAACACAGGGATTATATTGATTAAGTTTTAGTTGGATTTCATGCGTTACAGTGGTAACCAATAAATATTTGAGAGTTGTTCTAAATCTACGGAAAGCGATTGTTTGTACACTAGACTAAAAATTGTGAAAGATGGAAAGCATGTGACACAACAAGTTCAACTAAAGATGTGTGTGAATGGATAAAGAAAGGGTTCGGGTTGATTAACATCTAACATCAGAAACGCACAGTAGTATTCTATTCATACTTGCGACTCTTCTCCCGGTTGTCAGCCGCTATGCGTTATATGTCTATAACGCATAGGAGATTGTTAAGAACCAAGGTTATCCCCATAGAAAGGTAACACTACTTGGCCCTTGTCAATTGAGTTCCACAATCACTTACCCTCTCGAGCAGTTTGATTATTAATACTTATATCGATTTGTCAGATGGACATAAGCATCGGATTAAGCTCGCAATTGACAAGATAAAATAGTTACACTGTGGTTCCTAGTTAGATGTTAACGCAACCCTAGACCCTTGAGTGATTAGTTACTCATGGTTTGAAAGTAAAAAGTGGAAAGTTTAGAGAGATGAATAGACATGGAAGATAAGTATATTGATGAAATGAGATACAATTTTTGATAAGTTCAATGCCTTGATATAAATCTAAAATTAAGATAGAACAGTAAGAAAGAAAGCAGGGAAAGGCGTCAATGTCTTGAGTCGCTCGGATGGAAGCGTGAGGCTCTGCTGTGAAGTGGTCCGGCGGAGGGAAGACTCTTCTCTCTCGAGCTATTCGTCTCCGGCTGAGGTCTGAGAGAACTCTACTGTCACTTATGGAGTTCTTCCGAGAATCAACAACCTTTCTCATCTCGCAGAGCTGCCCTTTTATAGCTGATGCGTTCGCAATTAATGGCAAATCTGCTTGATTGACAGCGAGATTGATACTATGCGTCCATCTCGCCTGATTGCGTGATTCTCAGGTCAATTAAGATCCACCACTTTAGCCACAAATCATGTTCGTCAATCATCCGTCAATCTCTCAAGATTCTGATTTGATTTTCAGCGGCTCGCATTAATGGTCGTCTATGCGTCCATGAATAGTTTGGCCGATGTCAACGCGGCGTAGGTTGCTAAAGCGTAGTTATTCGTTGAGTTGTTAACGCATCGTCTGGTTCCTGCGTTAAGGAGTCATCAACGCATCGCTTGCATTCCTGTGTCAAAATATGCGTTTTAGGCTCAAAAAGTGGTAAAATCATTTATCTTCATAAAAATACATTAGTATAACGTAAAGGAAGATTTCTTAATAAAAATTAACATAACTTACCGCATGCTTCTCTATTTAATCTCTATTTATCTAAGAAAAAGGCTATCATAACTTGTATTTCTACAAGTTATCAGCAGAGCTTTTAGTTTAAAGTATGCGTTGGGAGTTAAGTATTATGTGTCTGAAAAAAAAATACAGCTCTAACCGCACCCATAATCTTACTTGATAAACACATAGATCGTTTATCGATGAACGCCTGCACAAATGACAGAGTATGTGGTGAAATCAAATAATTTGCATGGAAGCTCGACACCTAATTTCATGCTTAATTAATTTACACTACTCTTAAAACTGAATTCAAAGAATGAAAAATAAATACTAAAAACAAAGTACGAATAAAAGAAAGAAAGCGTCCCTGGAAAATTAGGTGTTCAGCAATGCAGGGACCTTTCAACGCAAGCTTAGTTGCGCTTGCGTGGGTCATTGGAGCCTTTATCGCGTTCAGGATTCAACGCAGAGGAGACAATGAATTGCAGTATGATCTTCCTCAAGTGCGCATACTTGGGATGCGTTGGTCTGGTTTCTAGCTCATGCGTTGAAGGCTCTTGTTGTGGGTTTATTGTATGTGTAAATTGTACTAACGCTGTAAGCCCCGTACTTAATCTTGTGAGAAAGCAAGGTAAGAAGAGAACCAGAGATGGACGCATGGGTAGGAGTAGTTGACTGGAATGTGATTGGGGGTGGAAAAATGACTAAGTACCAGCTATGCGTTGGTGGCAATGCGCCTTGATGGAAATAGTTTTGGCGTGGACGCAAAGGTGAGGGAAGACTTTTAGGCGTTGAGGCCATGACGTGTTGAGGTCATAAGGCGTGAAGAGCCACCTTGTACCAAAGATTATTTTACGACAAACGCATTGAAGGCTGAAGGGCGTTGGAAGTTAAAGGCCACGAGGAGTTGAGAGCTGATTTGCGATGAGGCCATTATGCGGTGAACGCTACCATGCGTTGGAAGTGGGTATGCGTTCGACAAAGAAGGTTGGCCGAGAGAGTAATGCGTTTGTTAACCATCTGGCGGGAGAGTCTTGAAAAGTAACACCATCAAAGGCCGTGTGTTGCTGAAGCTAAACATAGAAGGTATGTGTTGAATAGATTGTAGTATAGTGTTGAAATGGAGATTAAGTCGGTGATATATATATAAGTGGATTGAGAATTCAATTGTTTTGATTACACTTCAGAGCTCGAGTTGGGTCCATTTCGAAGCTAAACATTGGAGGGAGGTAGAAGAAGATGTTCATGTCGATTTGGAGTGGAAATCTCATCGTAACCGTGGAGGAAACTTGAGCTGGGCAGAGGACTCAGCTGGGGTTACTCTCTCAGAGTGACGTTCGGTTTTGGAGGAAGAACAAACTGAAGAAACGGTGGTTAGGGCCAGAACTTCTGAGGTTAGTAAGTTAACTAGATTTTTTAGCAAGTTTCATGAAGGATGCTTAAGCTGAAATTGTATAAATGTGTGTCAAACTCAGACAGAAGAGATTAAAGCTGAATTTGCCAGACGATTAGGGGTAACTTGGAGTTGTTGAAGGATATACCCTAAACGGAGAGGATGTTCTTCATGAAATTTGGAGGTAAGATGAAGGACTTACACCATAACAAGTTTGTAGAAGGAAGTAAGTTCTGAAATTGACCAAAATGTAATGTTTAGTAGGTTGAAGAAAGAAGAGGAAAGGAAGAAGGAAACGGTTCTGCTGCAGCGGTAGTATCGCTGAGAGAGTGAGAGACAGGGCAGCGAAGCAAGTATCGCTGTAACGCAAAAGGGGCTTTGCGCCTCACGATTTTCGCTAGAATATCGCTGGGTGTCGGTCCTCAGGTAGTCTCGCTAGTTATGTCCAACTTAGTGTCGCTGGTACAGTAGTATGTGATGAATCTCGCTGGTAGCCTTTAATTGTTCGAAGTATAATGCTATTAATGTGTGTTAAGGGAAAAGGAAGATTATGGAAACTGAACATGTGAAATATGTATTTTCAGGCCAAGAAGAGCTCGGGGAGGCTTATAATCCACTTAGAGCCAAGACAAGTAGTGAGTGACCTTTAATTAAATCTTGTGGTTACCTTAGTATATTTATTTGATGAGAAAATATGGTACTTTGCAGTATTCATAGTGAATATGATATGCCAGTAAGTTAAAAGGAAACTAATTTTATTGTCTAAATATAGTAATGGCTGAGGGACCTCATGGTGAAAGCCTATGTGCAAGTAAACATGAAATTAAGTGCTGAGGGACTTCGTGTGAAAGCAGTTGAATAGTTAAGTGGAATGGATTACAATGTTGAGGGACTATGAGAGAAAGCATGTAGTAATCCATTACATACTAGCTCGTGCTGAGGGACCATGAGTGAAGGCACTTGAGCGAAGAATGAATTGTTCACCTGTGCTGAGGGACGTCGTGTGAAGGCACATGGTAATGTGGACATAATCGAATAAGTGCTGAGGGACAGAATGTGAAGGCACTTAATAGTTGCAAAATCGTGAAACATGATGATTAGGCATTTATATGTGTTTAGAAATGAGAATTTGTACTAAATACGGAAGAGTTAAGTTGTGCTTTGTCACAACAATAGTTAGCTAATTATCATGGGGCTATGAGGATATTGGAAAAGGTGAAACCAAAAGCTTAAAGAAGTTTAGAAACTATCTGAAAGGCGATAAACATTGGTTACTAATAGTTATGCTAGTTCATGGTTGATAGTGATAGCTGAATGAATTTAGTCACTCACTGGGCTTCATGCTCACTCAGTTTATTTGTTTGCTTGTCGTTTCAAGTAGCGAGCGTGTCCAGGACGCCTAGCCTACAGAAGAATCTCGTCTGGGCCTATCTGGAAGCAAACCTCTGGGATAGTTGTAAATATTTAGTCTGTGCTCATGTTTTGTAACGTACATGTTTCTTAGAAGTGATGGGGAGTTGTTTTGTATCTTATATATATAGAGAGAGAATACTTGTTGAGAGATTGTATGTTTTCCTAATGTTTCAATAGCAATGGTGTTTTGAATTTGAGATTTATCTGGCGTCTAATTCCAATATGTATTATTGGAGTACAGTATCACGCTCAATCCTAGATATAGAGTGCATCTGGGATGGGGTGTGACAAACGCAAGGTGCTAAATGATGTGATTATGCGTTTAACATATCATGCTTTGAACATGCTATGCGTCTTACTACGATGCATTAGTGATCTTGTCAAGTTCTCCTATCCTTTACCCAAGTATAAGCAAAGGAGTAGGTTTTCTCGGTGAGTCCGAGATCGAACACAGGGATTATGATGATTCAGTATTTAGTTGGATTTCATGCGTTGCAGTGGTAACCAAGAAATAAGTTGAGGAGTGTGTGTTTCTAATCTAAGGAAAGCGATAACATGTACACTATATTAAAATGTGGAAGATGGAAAGGCATGCGACACAGCAAATTCAACTAATGATGTGAATGAATGGATAAAGAAAGGGTATGGGTTGATTAACATCTAACATCAGAAACGCATAGTAGTATTCTATTCATACTTGTGACTCTTCTCCCGGTTGTCAGCCCGTATGTGTTATAGATATAACGCATAGGAGAGTGTTAAGAACCAAGGTTATCCCCATAGACAGGTAACACTTCTTGGCCCTTGTCAATTGAGTTCCACAATCACTTACCCTCTCGAGCAGTTTGATTATTACTACTTATATCGATTTGTCAGATGGATATAAGCATCGGATTAAGATTGCAATTGACAAGATGAAATAGTTACACTATGGTTCTTAGTTAGATGCTAACGCAACCCTAGACCCTTGAGTGATTAGTTACTCATGGTTTGAAAATAAAAAGCGGAAAGTATACAGAATTGAGTAGACATGGAAGATAATTATATTGATGAAACGGAATACAACTTTAGATAAGCTAAATGTCTTGACACAAATCTAAAATCAAGAAGAAAAACTAAGAAAGAAAGAAAGGAAGGCGTCAATGTCTTGAGTCGCCCAGATGGAAGCGTGAGGTTCTGCTGTGAAGTGGTCCGGCGGAGGGAAGACTCTTCTCTCTCGAGCTATTCGTCTCCGGTTGAAGTCTGAGAGAACTCTGCTGTCACTTATGGAGTTATTCCGAGAATCAACAACCCTTTCTCATCTCACAGAGCTGCCCTTTTATAGAGGATGCGTCCGCAATTAATGGCAAATCTGCTTGATTGGCAGCGAGATTGATACCATGCGTCCATCTCGCCTGATTGCATGATTCTCTGGTCAATTAAGATCCACCACTTTAGCCACAAATCATGTTCGTCAATCATCCGTCAATCTCTCAAGATTCTGATTTGATTCTCAGCGCCTTGCATTAATGGTCGTCTATGCGTCCATGAATAGTTTGGCCGATGTCAACGCGTCAAAAGTTGCTAACGCATAGTTATGCGTTGAGTTGTTGTTAACGCATCGTCAGGTTGTTCACGTTCCGTTCAGATCATGCGTACACGAAGAACAGATTGCTAACGCGTCGTCCTGCGTTAAGAAGTCATCAACGCATATTCTGCATTCCTGCGTCAAAGCATGCGTTTTAGGCTCAAAAAGTTGTAAAATCATTTATCTTCCTAAAAATATAAAAGTATAACGCAAAGGAAGATTTATTAATCAAAATCAATATAAACTGCCGCATGCTTCTCTATTTAATCTCTATTTATCTAAGAAAAAGGCTATCATAACTTGTATTTCTACAAGTTATCAGCTCTTCTAGTAATGACTTGATCTTTGCCGTGGATCTATTGCTCTGGTCTGATTTCTCAAATATACGATTAGAGAGTAATTTGATTTCTTCCTCTTCACCATCTTCAACGTCCTTGAGGATTGCTTCATCATGTTTCTTCTTTAGGCGTTGAGGAAAGGGTGGACGCATAAGAGGAGTGGTATCTTGATATACCGACGCCAGTTCTGCCTGCGTTACTTTTTCTCTCCTCCCTCTATTCCCCTGCTCTTGTGATGATAGGTGGAAGATGATGGTTGGTTGACTTTATGTAATACCCTATCTCAGGACCTAGGTACTTAAGATGGCTAGTAAGAAAAGAAGTAAGACAAGAATAGTGGAGCTAAGATTATAAGTATGTGGAGTTAGGAAATTCTTAAAGACAAAAGTTATGTTTGCGAAATTGCTGAATTATTGGCCAAGAAATTCTATGCGTTGAGATGAATGAAAGGAGGAAAAGTGAATTGTAAGCTGGAGTTTTGGTTTAAGAAGAAGGCATTAAGAAGTTTGGAAAGAATTATGTTAAGTGATTTTGAATGGCAAGGTGATCTAAGGACTTAGGAAATCTTTCGAGTGGGTCAACTATGTTTGGGAAGTATCACTATGCGATAAGAAGACTTGTTGGACGCATAGTATTAGGAAAAGAATGGATATTTCAGTAAGATTGAAAATGAAGGATTGAAGGTATAGTTGGGAATTAGTTATAAGTTAGATGTATCTTTGGAACATAATCAGGTTGACGCATAGATGGTAAAGCATGAATGCATGGTACTTTAGTTTAGAAGGAATTTGATATTGAAGTTTGGAAGAGGAAAACTAGAATTATGAAGAAGAGGAAATCGCATGGCTCACACTTAGTCTTGGAAATTAATAAGTTATGAGAATAGTTTTGGAGGATGTTAAGCTAGAAAGATAAGAGAAGCCGAAGAACCTTAAGGTGTGAGCAGCATGCGTTGAAGGTTTACTATGCGTTAGTAAGAATTGTGGTGTTGGTAAAGGAATCTTCGGGTATATTATAGCAAATGCAGATAAGGTCATCAAGTGTTCAAGGTAGCTATGATTGAAGGGGTTGCTATGCGTTGAAGGGGGCCACCATGGGTTGTTAAGGCTATGTGTTGAGGAGCTTAACTCCATGATAAAATGGAAATGTAACCTTGATTTCAGGTAAATGCGTAGGAAGTAGTTAAGGAAGGAAATGTAGCTTTGATGAAGGTAGAACGTATAAGCAAAAAGGAATAAAGTTAAGCCATGGAGTGTTGGAAAGAAATCTAAGTCTCGAAAAGGAAGGATAAACGCATAAGGAGAAGCCGGGGGAAGAATACTATCGCAAACTGAGTAACGCATAGACTTCTATCGAGGGATGTTCTCGAGTGTTGGATAAGGTAGAAGGTTGAGAAGTAAGCTTAAAGACTGGGAGCAGGAGGTGGACGCATACTAATTTATCATAAGAGAAATAGTTAAGTACAAGGAAAAGGTTAAATGAATAACCTTGGAATATAACTCAAGGACATATAGAGGTATAATCAAGGAATCCTCAAGGATAGGAGGAAGGTCGTGGACGCAGCACAAAGTAAAGGTAAACGCAAAGAGTGCAAACACATAAAGAAAGGTCTTGAGTTGGATTTGGCTATCAAGGGTAAACCACATCGTCGGATGTGTTATCATACAAGAAAAAGACTTGTAGCTAAGATTGGACATAAGGGAAGAGAGTTGGACCGATGGTATTGTGCAATAAGATACAAATGCATAGTAGTGTGCATTTGAGAGATTGACGCCCTGTAGTATGTGGTGGAGTAATGAGGTCAAAGGTAGTAAGGCCGAAAGTAAGGAAAGGGAGTAAAGAAGCTAAAACCTGGAAGAGGATTATATGAATGCATAGGGAACAGTATGTTGGATGAAAAGTTGGACACATAAGATGTCACACCCCCTCCCCGATTATCCTCCATAACCCGAGAAGAGATGTGAAGACAGCAACCTTGACTCCTCTGTAAGGTTTCACTGTCCAGCCATTTTCCCAAAGACGGCCCAGACGAGGTTCTTGCGTAGGCAAAGCATCCCAAACTCGCTCGCTACCTGGGAAATTAGAAAAATGGAAAACGTGAGCTAAAGCCCCGTGAGTGACAAGTTTTGTAAAACGAGCTTTTATTTGAAAACAGGCATGTTACATTTGCACATATAAAACAAGGATTTAGTACTATAATGCAACAGAAACATATTTTGCACAAATGTATCAATCTCGTAAATCCGTTCCAAATCGAATAGAATCGTTTTCCAGAATGATTAAACTTTTCCCTTAGTTGAGGCGGAGCAAGGCTCAACGCTCTCAACGTCAAAAAAAACCTAAGTTGGGGTGGAGAAAGACTCAACACACCCAACGTCGAAATTATCCCTGGCTCGATGCGGAGCAAAACTCGACGCACCGGCCAAATCAACCTCTATGTGCACATAGGAATACGGCGGGTTGCCCAAGTACCTTCTCCACGTCCATCAGTACTGGGTCCCGGGGAAACTCACATGCCTTCTCATGTCCTTCAGCACTGAGCCTCGTCTAAAACATTTAGATAATTCATTTTACATAAATAGTTCATATGAAACCTTTAATAGAAACAGAATAAACATCTCGCAACATGCCTTTCAACATCGTATAGAAATCAGATAAAACATGCCTTGTGAACAATATAGTCAAAGATCATGCTTTTCAAGAAAACAGTCATCTCAAAGCCATATCTCGTAAGAACATTTTTCAATAAATTTCGTTTTCAAAGAAAGAAAAGAGTCACTCACAAATCACTTAAGAAATTTCCTCTTTTCCCTTCAAATCCTACTTTCTCGAGCTCCTTGAACACAAGGCTTGAGCTTCTAACCCGCAAGGTAGTTGTTTCCACTCTCTGGTAGCTCAGTTGGACGCAGCGTTCCAACTCTGGAACGCAAGACTGATGTTCCTTTGTCAGTTCAGTTGGACGCAACCCTGCCCTTAAACGCAAGGTTGATGACTAACGTTGTAACACCCCCACCCAAGATATTATATATACTTCTATATCTATACCTAGGAGTGAGTGTTATCTAATCTATATTCTATTATACATTGTTGTAAATGCATTAGTATATCACAACTAGACAATGAAATGCTCGGCCTTACAACATTATAACAAAATTTCGTAATAAGATCGCATCTTAAGTAAGTTTTTAAAGACTAGGTTTAGAGTTTACAAATATGTCTGGTAAACTTACATATGCCACTCAAACTAAGTGCAACTTCTACTAAGGGATAAGGTTTACAGATTTCCAAATTACAAAATTCTATTTTGGCACAGACGGATCTTGATGGAAAAGAAACATCAAAGAAACAAAATCTATGAGCTACATTGCTCAATGAGTGACTACTAAAATATAAATTCAATAACATTATAACTACAATCTTTGAAATGAACTGCTTAATCATGCCTTATGTCACGCTTCATAACCTTATAAATGACTGTAACCTGTAAAACACTATCGGTACATAAATGATTTTCTTTTCATTAAACCTTTGTTGAGGCGGAGCGAACTCAACGCACTCAATGTCAATAAGCCTTAGCTGTGTGGAGTAATCTCAACACATCAACGTCAAATCCCTTCTATTTTGCTCATAAATCTATCTGATCTCGGGCTGCCCGTGTACCTTCCCATGTCTTTCGGTACCAAGGTCCCAGGAAATTACTTACTCACCGTCTTTAAATCCTTAGGTGAGAGTTTCATATAATTTAATTGCTAGGGGTGCCCATATGCCTTCATCTAACCTTCAGCATTGGGTCCCATTCGACTCTTTCTCTAACACAGAAGCACATATAATACATTTAACATAAATTAGCTGTAATCATGATATCTCAGAATTCTTGAACATTCATCTAATAACTATCTTGATAAAACTTAGAACGTTATCTGTTATGTCTCAAATTTAATCTCATATCTAACAAGATAAGTGCTGGTTCATATACAAAAGCACATTTCAACTCCTACTTTAAAGATAGCATTAGACATATAGGAAATGATACTGAATTTAAGCTTATTGATAACTTGTAGAAATACAAGTTATTATAGCCTTTTTCATAAATAAATAGAGATTAAATAGAGAAGCATGAGGCAAGTTATGTTTATTTTGACTAATAAATCTTCCTTTGCGTTATACTAATGTATTTTTAGGAAGATAAATTATTTTACCACTTTTTGAGCCTAAAACGCATGTTTTGACGCAGGAATGCAGACGATGCGTTGATGACTTCTTAACGCAGGACGACGCGTTAGCAATCTGTTCTTCGTGGACGCATGATCTGAACGGAACGCAAACAACCTGACGATGCGTTAACAACTCAACGCATAACTACGTGTTAGCAACCTACGACGCGTTGACATCGGCCAGACTATTCATGGACGCATAGACGACCATTAATGCAAGGCGCTGAAAATCAAATCAGAATCTTGAGAGATTGACGGATGATTGACGAACATGAATTGTGGCTAAAGTGGTGGATCTTAATTGACCCGAGAATCACGCAATCAGGCGAGATGGACGCATAGTATCAATCTCGCCGCCAATCAAGCAGATCTGCCATTAATTGCGGACGCATCATCTATAAAAGGGCAGATCTGTGAGATGAGAAAGGTTGTTGATTCTTGGAAGAACTCCATAAGTGACAGCAGAGTTCTCTCAGACTTTAGCTGGAGACAAATAGCTCGAGAGAGAAGAGTCTTCCTTTCCGCCGCACCACTTCACCGCAAATCATCACGCTTCCATCCGGGCGACTCAAGACATTGACGCCTTTCCTTGCTTTCTTTCTTACTGTTCTTGCTTGAATTTTAGATTTGTATCAAGGAATTGAACTTATCAAAATTTGTATCTCATTTTCATCAATATAATTATCTTCCATGTCTATTCACTTTTCTCAACTGTCCGCTTTATACTTTCAAACCATGAGTAACTAATCACTCAAGGGTCTAGGGTTGCGTTAGCATCTAACTAGGGACCGCAGTGTAACTATTTTATCTTGTCAATTGCGAGCTTAATTCGATGCTTATATCCATCTGACAAATCGATATAAGTAGTAATAATCAGACTGCTCGAGAGGGTAAGTGTAAGCCCCGTACCTAATTTTGTGAGAACGCAAGGTAAGAAGGGGGCCGAGAGATGGATGATTGGGTAAGAGTAGTTGGCTGGACTGTGATTGGGGTGGAAAAATGACTAAGTATCAGCTATGAGTTGATGGCAACATGTTTTAATGGAAACAGTTTTGGAGTAAACGCAAAGGTGAAGGAAGACTGTTATGCGTTGAAGCCACGACGCGTTGAGGACATAAGGCGTGGAGAATCACCTTGTACCGAAGATTATCTTGCAGTAAACGCATTGAAGGCAGCGGGCTATTGGAAGTTAATGGCCATGAGGAGTTGGGAGCTGATTTGCGATGAGGCTATTATGCGATGAACGCTACCATGCGTTGAAGGTGGGTATGCGTTGGACAAAGAAGGTTGGCCGAGAGAGAGTAATGCGTTTGTTAACCATTTGGCGGGAGAGTTTTGAAAAGAAACATCATCAGAGGCTGTGTGCATTGCTGAAGCTGAACATAGAAGGTATGCGTTGAACAGATTATAGTATAGTGTTGAAATGGAGAATAAGTCGGTGGTATATATATAAGTGGATTGAGAATTCAATTGTTTCGATTGCATTTCAGAGCTCGAGTTGGGTCCATACTAAAGCGAAACATCGGAAGGAGGTAGAAGAAGATGTTCATGCTGATTTGGAGTGGAAATCTCATCGTAACCTTGGAAGAAATTTGAGTTGGGCATAGGACTCAGCTAGTGTTACTCCCTCAGAGTGACGCTCGGTTTTGGAGGAAGAACAAATTTAAGAAACAGTGGTTAGGGCTAAAACTTTTGAGGTTAGTAAGCTAACTCGATTTTTAGCAAGTTTCATGAAGGATGCTTGAGCTGAAATTGTATAAATGTGTGTCAAACTCAAAAAGAAGAGATTAGAGCTGAATTACCGGACGGTTAGGGGTAACTCGGAGTTGTTGAAGGATATATCCTGAATGGAGAGGATGTTCTTCATGAAATTTAGAGGTAAGATGAAGGACTTATACCTTAACAAGTTTGTAGAAGGAAGAAAGTTCTGAAATTGACCGAAATGTAATGTTTAGCAAGTTGAAGACGGAAGAAGAAAGGAAGAAGAAAACGGTTCTGCTGCAGCGGTAGTATCGCTGAGAGCGCGAGAGACAGGGCAGCGAAGCAAGTATCGCTGTAACGCAAGAGAGGCTTTGCGTCTCACGATTCTCGCTAGAATATCGCTGGGTGTCGCTCCTCAGGTAGTTTCGCTGGTTACATCCAACTCAGTGTCGCTAGTACAGTAGTGTGTGATGAATAAAAGCTGGAAGTTTTTAATTGTCTAAAGAATAACGCTATTATTGAGTGATAAAGGAAAAGAGAGATTATGAAAACTAAACATGAGGAATATGTGTTTTCAGGACAGGAAGAGCTCGGGGAGGCTTATAATCCACTTAAAGTCGAGACCCATCGTGAGTGACTATTTGTTATACTTTGTGATAAATTTAGTATGCTTATTTGATGAGGAAATGTGATCCTTTGTAGTATTCATTATGAATGTGATGTGTTAATAAGTTAAAAGGGTACTAATGCTAATATCTAAATATAATAGTGGCTGAGGGACCTTATGGTGAAAGCTTATATGTAGGTAAGCGTGAAGTTAAGTGCTGAGGGACTTTGTGAAGGCACTTGAATAACTATAAGGAATGGATTACAATGCTTAGGAACTATGAGTGAAAGCATGTAGTAATCCATCACACACTAGCTCGTGCTGAGGGACTATGAGTGAAGTCACTTGAGCGAAGAGAGAATTGGTTACCAGTGCTGAGGGATTTCATGTGAAGGCACATGGTAATGTAAATATAATCGAACAAGTGCTGAGGGACATAATGTGAAGGCACTAAATAGTTGCAAGTCTGTGAGACACGAGGACTTGACAATTATATGTGTAATTTGGAAAGAGAATCTTAGTAATTCTCTGGGATGTGATACGTAATGGTTACTGATAGACAAATTGGCTCATATTTGTTAGGGATAGTTGAATAGATTTAGTCACTCACTGAGCTTTCTACTCATTCAGTTGTTGTTGTTTGTTGTTTCAGGTAGCGAGCGTGTCCGGGACGCCTAGCCTACAGAAGAATCTCGTCTGGGCCTATCTGGAAGCGAACCTCTGGGATAGTTGTAAATATTTAGTCTGTACATATATCTTGTAATGTGCATATTTCTTAGAAGTGAAAGGGGGATGTGTTGTACCTTATATGAATATATGCAGAAATACTTGTTGAGAGGCTGCATGTTTTTCCAATATGTCAATAGAATTGTTGCTTTGCATAGAGATATATATGGTATCCTTTCTATAAACTTATATGTAGGGGAAACAGTATCACGCTCAATCCTAGGTATAGAGTGTATTTGGGATGGGGTGTGACAGTAAGTGATTGTGAAACTCAATTGACAAGGGCCAAGTAGTGTTACCTGTCTATGGGGACAACCTTGGTTCTTAACACTCTCCTATGCGTTATAGACATATAACGCATTGCGGCTGACAACTGGGAGAAGAGTTGCAAGTATGAATAGAATACTACTGTGCGTCTCCGATGTTATATGTTAATCAACCTGAACCCTTTTCTTTATCCTTTCACACACATCTTAGCTGAACTTGCTGTGTCGCATGCTTTCCATATTCCACAATTGTTAGTCTAGTGTACAAACAATCGCTTTCTTTAGATTAGAAACACAATTTCAAACAATTATTGGTTACCACTGTAACGCATGACATCCAATTAAAAACCAAATCAATATAATCCCTGTGTTCGACCTCGGACTCACCGATAACACCTATTACTTTACTTATACTTGGGTAAAAGAATAGGAAAACTTGACAAGACCAACGCATAATAATAGAATGCATTGCATGATCAAAACATGACATGTTGAACGCATAGCCACATACTATAACTCTTTGCGTTAGGCTGATTCACACATACAATATTCTCACAACACTTATCTCAAGTCATAAAGTCACTCATGACTTATTTCGAGCTCCGAGCGGGTTATACGCTTTCCTTAGCTCTTCTTGACCTGTAAACATACCTTTTTCATGTTAGACATTTCCATCATTCCTCCTTATATTCTTTATGTTTACTTAGATATCTTAAATATAGGTTTTTATCACTAATTTTTCTTCCATTTACCACTTCCTATAATGAGCGAGATTTTAGACTAACTGCTTCTAACCATGCGGCATCAGCGATACTCAGTCTCATTAGATTAGCGATATTACCTTAATCAGCGATACTAAGCGAGAGTCAGCGAGAGTTGTGAGACGCAAGGCCCCTTGCGTTACCAGCGACACTTGTCTCGCTGATCACCCTCCAATTCTTAACGATACTCCCTTCCTAACAACCCCTGATGGTTATCGTTCTTCTTCTTCCTTCTCTAACCTGTTCTCAAACTGCTAAACATCGAATTCCAGCCAAAGAATCAGATCTATCATTCCTCTACAAACTTATAAAGAAGTGAACTACCTAACTTACCACGAGATTTCCAACTCAACCACTTCTTCGCTAAGAAAACCATCTTTGAATAACTTCAATTGCTTCGTATCAACTAACAGCTTTCACAGTAGCACAATTCCAAATGTTTCTTCCTTTAAAACTTCGCGGCAACTTCAACTTCCCAGCTTGCTCTTTTTCAAAGCACCATATGATATCTAAACCTTCATCAACCGTCAAGCCTCTGGTTTCAGTTCCAATTTCACCATGGAAATGGTTTGGTTCCTACTTAACTCCGGCTTAAACAGTTTCTTCGATCTCTCCTCGTCGTTCTTTTGTGAAAAAGGGTAAATCGGGATTTGAACTATGTCTAAAAGTGTTGATTGAGTCGGCGTACTTACTTATATATATACATACCACCGACTTACCAATACGGCCATCACCTCCTTACATAGGTTGGCCGACTCAACCTTCCGTGCAAAGCTTCAGCAATGCATAGCTTACACTTGTTTTACAATTGTTCAGCGCCTAGTCATCGCATAGCTACTTAACGTATAACTCTCTCGACTCTTCTTTTAAGGTACCAATATATACCAACCTTCAACGCATAGTGACTTTCAACACCTTGTGGCCCTTAACGCCACATGGCCGTCAACGCCTAGTGACCTTCAGCAAAATCTCAACGCACTGCTCCACTAACGCATGGCCAACACTTAGCCACTTCCGCTCCATATTGTTTAGGCCATTTTTTTTTTAATTACTGACAATTTCATAGTTTCTTCTCAACTTGCCAAATGTTCGATAGGCTCGCCGCGTTTTCTCTACCGCATAATATCATACGTTGCCTCAATTACATGCTGTCAAGCGATTCTACCATGCGTCCAACTTCACTTCTCAACTATTCAAGATTCGTTCAACTCAACCTTTCTATCAAATCCTTCTAATTCCAATTCCCTCAACAGCCCATGTAAACTAACACTCGAACACAACCATTCTTGTCCTACTTCTTTCCTTAATAAGCTCTTCCACGAAATAATCTTAGAAAGAGGGTGTGACAAATGCAAGATGCAGTCTAACTCTTCTTACTTCTTTCGGATGCGTCGACCTCTCTTGGACGCAAGGTCTAACTTGAACACATCGCCTATCTTCAATCGCGGCGTTCTCCTTGGACGTTGAGTTCGTCTTAAACGCAAGGCTGACCTCTCTTCGACGCAAGACAACTTCTTTAACATCGGATGGGTAAGTTGTCAAGAATACCTTCTTTCTTCCCTTTCTCTCAAGAATTCTTACTTCAGAATCATCAGTTATTACTTTTCCCTCAGGGTCCTATTTATAGAGGGCTTGCCATCCAACTTCTCCTCTCCTTTTGCCACTTGTTTGCCACATGTCACGCTGCATGCTTAATTAATCATGCATTAATCCAAGTGTCACCTTGCATGAAACACTTAGCACACCTTCAACACCTCCAACTGATAAGGTGTCAAATCT
This sequence comes from Citrullus mucosospermus, assembly GCA_030954485.1. Classification (NCBI taxonomy): domain Eukaryota; kingdom Viridiplantae; phylum Streptophyta; class Magnoliopsida; order Cucurbitales; family Cucurbitaceae; genus Citrullus; species Citrullus mucosospermus. Next base: position 15,062,894 of record CM062064.1, read on the forward strand.
ATATGAAGTCACCTGGCCTTTATAAACTTATCTTATGCGTCCAGTATTTTCCAATAAACAACTATTCATTCAACCTTGTGTTGCTACGCGTTCATATATTCCTCATCTAGATTTTAGCTTCTTTACTCCCTTTCCTTACTCTCAGCTTTACTACCTTTAACCCCATTTCTCCACCACATTCAACTAGGAGTTCAAGTCTTAAATGCATAGTACTATGCGTTTCAGCTTAACATATAATACCATGCGTCTGCCTTAACCGCATACTATCATGCGTCCAACTCTCTTTCCTTGTGTCCATTCTCAGTTACAAATTCTTCTCTTGTACAATCACCCTTCTGACAATGTGGTTTACCCTTGACAACCACATCTAACTCATGTTCTTCCTCTATGCGTTTGTCCTCTTGCATTTATCTTTACTTCATCCTGCGTCCCTGACCATCTTCCTTGAAGGTTTCTTAATTATCCCTCTATGCGTCCTTGAGTTATATCCCAAGGTTATTCCTTTAACCTTTTCCTTCCTTAACTTCTTCCTATGCGTTTACCCGAGATCGAGGTTACACTTCCATTTATCATGAAGTTAAGCTCCTCAGCGTATAACCTTAACAACCAATGGTAGCTACCTTCAACGCATAAGCTCCTCGACGCATAGCCAATAGCCACCCTCAACGCGTAAACTCCTCAACGCATAGCTGATAGCCTTCTTCAACGCATAAACTTCCTCAATGCATAGTAAGATTTCTTACCAACACTAAAGTCCTTACTAGCACATAATAATCCTTCAACGCATAACATCTTATAGCAACTTTTAACGCTTAACGACCTCTTTTGCACATGTTATACTATACTTAAGGACTTCCTGATCAGCACAATGATCCTTTATAGCAAACCTTCAGCGCATAGCTGCTGCCCATCGCATAGCTACTGCCCATCGCATAGCTACTGCCCATCGCATAGCTACTGCCCATCACATGGCTTATCAATACATCGCTAACCTTCAACCTATCGCATACAACTACTCTCCAATTCAAGGTATTCTTATCAACGTATGGTAGGTTAAGTACAACTTCTCTTGATCAAGTTCCATCTTCTCTTCCAACGCATTATGACACCTTTCTACGCATAGTAGCCCTTTCATCATATAACAACTCTTACAACTTACTAACAGTCTACTTTCTTCTATTTATAATAGCTTCCCATGCTAGGCCTACCAACGCATAGCCCTGGTCAATACTCATAATTCTTGTTCCTTCATGATAACTTGTAGAAATACAAGTTATGATAGCCTTTTTCTTAGATAAATAGAGATTAAATAAAGAAGCATGCGGCAGTTTATGTTGATTTTTATTAAGAAATCTTCCTTTGCGTTATACTCTTGTATTTTTATGAAGATAAATGATTTTACCACTTTTTAAGCCTAAAACGCATGTTTGAACGTAGGAATGCAAACGATGCGTTGATGACTTCTTAACGCAGGACTACGCGTTAGCAATCTGTTTTTCATGGACGCATGTTCTGAACGGAACGCGAACAACCTGAAGATGCGTTAATGAGTTCTCAACGCAAGACTATGCGTTAGCAACTCATGATGCGTTGACAACGGCCAAACTATCCATGGACGCATAGATGACCATCAACGCAAGGCGTCAAGAATCAAATCAGAATCTTGAGAGATTGTCGGATGATTGACGAACATGATCGATGGCTAAAGTGGTGAATCTTAATTGACCCGAGAATTACGCAATTAGGCGAGATGGACGCATGATATCAATCTCGCCGCCAATCAAGCAGATTTGCCATTGATTGTGAACGCATCATCTATAAAAGGACAGCTCTGCGAGATGAGAAAATGTTGTTGATTCTCGGAAGAATTCCATAAGTGACAGCAGAGTTCTCTCAGACTTCAACCGGAGACGAATAGCTCGAGAGAGAAGAGTCTTCCCTCCGTCGGACGACGTCACAGCAGAACCTCACGCTTCCATCTAGGCGACTCAAGACATTGACGCCTTTCCTGCTTTCCATCTTACTTTTTCTATCTTGATTTTAGATTTGTGTCAAGACATTGAGCTTATCTAAAGTTGTATTCAGTTTCATCAATATATATATCTTCCATGTCTACTCATTTCTCTATACTTTCCCGCTTTTTACTTTGAAACCATGAGTAACTAATCTCTCAAGGGTCTAGGGTTGCATTAGCATCTAACTAAGAACCATAGTGTAACTATTTCATCTTGTCAATTTCAAACTTAATCCGATGCTTATGTCCATCTAGTTAATCGATATAAGTAGTAATAATCAACTGCTCGAGAGGGTAAGTGATTGTGGAACTCAATTGACAAGGGCCAAGAAGTGTTACCTGTCTATAGGAATAACCTTGGTTCTTAACACTCTCCTATGCGTTATAGACCTATAACGCATAGCGGCTGACAACCGGGAGAAGAGTTGCAAGTATGAATAGAATACCACCATGCGTTTCCGATGTTAGATGTTAACCAACCCGAACCCTGTTTTTATCCATTCATTAAATTCACCTATCTGACTTTGCTGTGTCGCATGCCTTTCCATCTTCCACAATTTAGCTTAGTGTACATATTATCGCTTTCTTTAGATTAGAAACAAACTCAACTCATTATTTCTTGGTTACCACTTCAACGCATATAATTCACATAAATATAGAATCAACATAATCCCTGTGTTCGACCTCAGACTCACCGAGAAAACCTACTCCTTTGCATATACTTGGGTAAAGGATAGGAAAACTTGACAGATCACCGACGCATATTAGTAAGACGCATAGCATGTTCAACGCATGATATGTAAAACGCATAATCATAACTTACTTGTACCTTGCGTTTGTAAATTTTCGTTTCCACAATTCAATCACAACAAGTTTTTGGCGCCGTTGCCGGGGACTTGAGATCTGTCTGTACATTTTACAACACTTCACTTCCGTTCACTATTGCTCTTCACAATGCATAACGCATTACTTTCCTTAAATAGCCATCTCTTCGATGCATGCTAACTTTTCCAACGCAAGGTACTTTTCCCGCATCCGGTGGTTCTAACCAACTTTACTTCGTCAACGCTTGTTACATTATTGTTCGTTGGATTTTTGTTCGTTTAATTTCTAATTAAATTGAATTGATTCTTAGCTCGTTGCACAAAAATAGATTTTATCATTTCAGCACAAAGGTGCGTTGAGAATTACTCTAGATGTGATCATGACTAAGCAAGTTTTCCTATAAAAACCCAAGTATAAGCATTTATAGGTTTTCCTGGTGAGTCCAGGGTCGAACGCAGGGATTTGTAATAATTAGGCGTTGAGACTAAATGTATGACTATGCGATGACTGTACAAGTAAATATATGTGTGTTTGTTGTTTGTGTCTCTAAACTATACAAAAAGAATGAAAAGAATTTCCTACTACTATTAATGGAATGGACGCGGCGTTGGGTAGTCATACGAAACAATGTGTCAGATAGCATGCGTTGGAATGGATGGGACCATGCGGTGAAAGTAGAGTTGAACGCAAGAGCTAATTGTTGCCTAAACTTTCCAAGTACAATTACATACCTACAAACTGCGTGTGTGAATCCATCTCTCGATGTTTCGACGCCATATTTATCTTATCTCTAAGACGCATGGTAAGTTTGTTTTGGCAAAAGATGAACTACATCTCTGCAACTCATCTAGTCTTAATTAATGCTAAAGATTAACTATCCACTCTCTCAAGCTCGACAGTCATGCTTACTACGTTTGTTTGTCAGACAATGTTATGCAAGTTAAAAATATGCATTAACCAGGATGTAACATACTCAGAATTGCTCAAGAAAAACTAGCTTTTAACATTTAACTCATTTAGCATTTATATAACATGGTGTAAAGTATTTAATATGGAAATGGATGGAAGATGATAGTCAATCAAACTTATATTAATGAAATAAATCATTCTCTCAAATGTCATTAACAAAATATAAGCAAGAAGGAGAGAAATGGAGATGAAGAGCGTCAAGCCGCCACTGGCAACGTCTTGCTTCATGGAGGCTTGAGATGGTTGCTATCTGATACATATATTCCATAGGGTGGAGATTCTCACTCACTGGGAGATGACTCTGATGATGCTCAAAATCCTTCTCTCAGAAGAGCTCGAAGTGGAGGCTGGTTATGGTGAAGGAGAAAAAGTGCAGAGCTTTCGCCTCTTGAACTGGTCTCTCTCCCTCCTTTTCAATGGAGAAGCTTTGGACTATTTATAGGCGTCGAAAAGTTGAAACTCATGATGACCTGACACCTTTACATTAAATTCCATGCCCTGTTGCGCAAACTTTTTTTACGTCGTCGGCCCATTTGTTCTGCCATATTCTGATAGCGTGTTATCCTTTTGCATATTGAAATGACAACTTTTGGCCATGCGTCTGTATCTACTTTTTCTCAACGCATGGTCTCAACGTCTGGGCTCGACGCAGGTTTCTACTTATTCTCGCAGTAGCTTCGTTTCTTTGTGCTTCACGCTTCTTTTCTTATTAACCCTGCGTTAGAAACATAAAAGCTCATCGTTTTTCAAGTATTTTCTTTTGTAAGTAGTGCCAACGCATGGTGATACATTTTTCATCATTTAACTACCAAAATCATGCGTTTAGCTCCAAAGTTACTCTAATTAAGTCAAATAGTGACTATAATAACTTGTATTTCTACAAGTTATCAATCACCATATTTAGCTTACCACCTTCCAAAACCATTTTCATAGCTTAACAATTTCCAAGATTAAGTGGAGCTATGCGTTTTCCTCTTCTTCCTAATTCTTGTGTCCCTTTTCATATCCTCAATATTAAATACCATGCGTTAAAGCTTAACCATCTATGCGTCAACCTGATTTTCAAAATACATCTAACTTCAACCAATTCCCAACTATACCTTTAGTCCTTCATTCTCACCCTTGGTGAGACATCTACTCTTTTCCTAATACCATTCATCTCAACGCACAGAATTTCTTGGCCATAATTGATAACTTGTAGAAATACAAGTTATTATAGCCTTTTTCATAGATAAATAGAGTTTAAATAGAGAAGCATGCGATAGTTGATGATAAATTCTATTAATAAATCTTCCTTTGCGTTACACTCTTGTATTTTGATGAAGATAATGATTTTACCACTTGTTGAGCCTAAAACATATGTTTTAACGCAGGAATGCAGACGATGCGCTGATGACTTCTTAACGCAGGACGACACGTTAGCAATCTGTTCTTCATGGACGCATGATCTGAACGGAACGCAAACAACCTGACAATGCGTTAACAACAACTCAACCCAAAACTACGCGTTAGCTACCTACGACGCGTTAACATAGGCCAAACTATGCATGGATGCGTAGACAACCGTTACGGCAAGGCGCTAAGAATCAGATCGGAATCTTGAGAGATTGACAAATGATTGACAGACATGATTTGCAGCTTAAATGGTGGATCTTAATTGGCCCGACAATCACGCAATCAGGCGAGATGGACGCAGTATCAATCTCGCCACCAATCAAGCAGATCTGCCATTAACTGTGATTTCATCATCTATAAAAGGGCAGCTCTGCGAGAGGAGAAAGGTTGTTGATTCTCGGAAGAACTCCATAAGTGACAGCAGAGTTCTCTCAGACTTCAGCCGGAGACAAATAGCTCGAGAGAGAAGAGTCTTCCATCCGCCGCACCACTTCACAGCAAATCATCACGCTTCCATCCAGGCGACTCAAGACATCGATGCCTTCCCTGCTTTCTTTCTCATTTTCTATCTTAATTTTAGATTTGTATCAAGGAATTGAACTTATAAAAAATTGTATCTCATCTTCATCAATATAATTGTCTTCCATGTCTACTCACTTTTCTCAACTGTCCACTTTATACTTTCAAACCATGAGTAAGTAATCACCCCCAAACTTAGATAAATGTTTGTCCTCAAGCATAACTTCTATCTAAGAAAGTTCAATTATCCTAAACATTTTCTCAACGCATTGACTAGTCTCTCAGAATGCTATACTCAGGCAGCTACCCGTTAGTTATATTATTCCTCTACCTCTATATTCTCTTCTTTAGGACGGGTCTAATTTGTATGCGGCAAGCTTTCTTTTCAAAACTCTTTAACTCATTATTCACAAAATTTTTGTTTCTTCTTTTAACACTGAGTCTGAAAAGATGAAGATATAAAGTTCCTTTTTCTTTCATTGGTTTTATTATATGGTTATTAAGCATGCGTCGAGTAGGGTTACCCACCTTCGTTCTGACATACCAACGATGGGGTGCATGAAGGCAGCCAACTACGAGCAAGTGCCCTTCTCGACTAAACTCTTATCTAAGCTCGGTTTCCTCACTAGACATTGAAGTTTGTTATTTATCTATGCGTCGCTGATTACGATTACCCACCTTCATTTTGACACACCAACTATGGGGTGCATGGAGGTGGCCAACTACGAGCAGGTGTTGTTTTCAGCTAAACTCTTGACAAGATAAATATATTAGTCTTGCCAGCGGTGTTTTGCGTTTCAAAGAATAAAATTTTTTTTTCTTTTTTTATAGATGATTAAAATAAGTTCCTCATATTTTTATCTTTGACAGTTCAAACCTCTTCCACCCCCAAACTTGAGAGTAGCAAGGTCCTCATTGCTTAAATCGTAAACAAGGATTAAGTTGCAAAATTTTGTAAAGGAGGTTTGAATTGGCTGCTTGTATACATTCAAAGTAGGTTTGCGTTTTTAAGGAATAGTATGCAGACGCATTGAAAGTAATCTAACTTAAAAAGTTTACAAAAAGTGTAAGCATGATTATCATCACAGGGACCAACTTTTCAACGCAAAGATAAAAGTTAAGACTAAATAAATGTACTTAGAATAAATTTACAACAAGGGACAACGCAAAGAGGAAGTTAAAGATCCATGCGATGAAGAAATGTTCATTCTATTAATTGATTTTCACCAACGCATACAATTGAATGTGAAGATACAAAATTGCAAGAAAATTACCACTCTTGACTACACCCCTAAATTTTTTTAACCATCAGTCTCGTCTTCATCAGGTCTGCGTTGCTGCTCAGGTGCAGGGCGCTGCGGTACTGGGAAGACAAGAGGCTGTTGGAGGCGTTCTAGAATATCAGGGGGTGGAATTTCCGATCGGATTGAGAGCAGTTGGTGAATGTAATTTAATGTGAATTGGAACTGCTCCATCTGCCGGCGTGCTAACATATTCAATGAGTGAATCACAGGAGGCAAGATCCCTTGCTGCAGATATGTTTGCACTGTCTCCCACTCAAGGTCAAGTTTGCCTTCTTGCGGTTGAGGTTGCGTTGGTGGGGTAGGCGGGTTTGGCCGAGGCTGGGGAGTGGATGGAGTTTCGTCAAACTCAGGGGATGATGGACGCATAAAAGTCGCGCCAAAATCCTCAAAGTGTGAATCATCAACTCTTATTGGGGCAGAGGGTTTTGTGGAAGGTCGAGGTTTTGGATGTTTAGGGCCATGCGTTTTATGAGGAGGTGGAGGTGGCTTAGGGCGATGCGTCTCAGGAGGGGGTGGAGGTGGAGTTGGTTCCCTTTTGGTTGTTGGAAGTGGGGGTGAAGGGCTTGAGGTTGGGGAAGGTCGAATGGTGGCATCAGGACTTGCCACGGCCTTCAACTTGGACGGCTTCCCCTTCTTCTGCGGTTGCGGCTTTGGAGGCGGAATTGGTTGATGAGGTCTTTTGGTGGCCTTGGTAGGCTCTGGCAGATATTGTGATCCTCTTATCAACCAACGCAGAGTCTTGTGGACGATTACGTCATTAACTTCAATCATCTTTTCTGCGTCTAACACTTCCGTTGGCCCTCCGGTGGAAGCATTGCCGTATAAGTTCATGATAAGAGTGGGGAAAAAGAGTTGGCCCCTTGGCTTGCTAAACACCCCTCTTATCTGAGCCGCAATTATGCGTCCAACATCAAGGGTGATGCGACGCATAATGCAATATGCTGCCATCACCCGATCCCTTGATACTATCTTGTCATGCGTTGTAGGGATCAGCCGCTTCTTCACCTAATACACCCACAGGTTTGCCTCTGGTCTTAGGCTGCTAGCTGATAGCGTTTTTATACCTGTGGGTGAAACATCCCACTTAGCCCTTGGCTTCGCCATTACCCGTATTGCGTCCTCCATTAACTTTGTTGGAGTTGATTCTATAATCTTATTTCCTTCTGCATCTGGGTTGTCCCTCAACTCATATATAGCGTTGATTTCCCTTGTGTTGAATGAGACTTCAGTTTCATCCACCACCACCACGTCTTCCTCTTCGTCTATGCGTCCGTTATAAAAATCTCAGACTACGTCAGGTTGGATCCAAGGGGTGCTGGAACAGAAGTTTCTCCAGCTGTGGTGGTCAATTATTTCGGTGATGTATGGCGGCACTAGGGCTTCTTCAAGGAAAAATCCCACTTCAATCATTAAGTCAAGGAACGCCCTGCGTCTCCCTTTTCCTTCCTTCTGTTGTGGCGACGCATCAACAACTTTCTCTTTTCCTTTGGCCTTAGCTGGAATCTCATTTACAATTCTCTTTTTGCTCTCGGCCACTTTAGTTGGTGCTTCAGTCACCTTTTCTTTCCCTTTGCGTTTCTCATTATGCGTGTTTGGGAGTTTGGTGACTGACACCTCCTTTCTTTCCTCTTCTTCTTCTCCAAGGTGCGCACACCTTGTTCTTCCCTCGCATCCTCCCCGATGCGTTCCTTCCTACTTTTCTTTTTCTTTTTCTTCTTGCCCTCCCCTTCCTCTTGGGCTCTTATTCTAGCAGTCAGCTCTTCAACTTCTTCAATTTGTAGCTGTCTTTCAAGCTCCTCGGCTGCTTGTTCTAATCTTTCTTCTTCCCTCATTTCCTCTTCAATTGCCAATGTGGCTTCTTCTATTTGAGGATCGGAAGGCCTTGCGTCTCCCCTACTTCTTGAGGCCGCACTTCCTTGCACGCCGTCCCGGTCCTTGGCAATTTTCTCCACTCCTTGTCTTAGGGCCCTGAGCTCTTTTCTCAACTTGGCCCTCTTCTTCTTCTCTTTCTCTGCTAGCCTATCAAAGGATGTGGCCGCAACTGGGGACTCAAGTCTGTCTCCTTGCTCTGTGGTATTCGGCTCTTCCTCCTCGGCAGATTCTTGTGATATCCTTCGTTTCTTCCTTAATAGGGGTACCACTTCCTCTTCCTCATCTCTTTTTCTTTTGGCCTCTGCGGCCATCACAATTTTTCTTATTGGTCCTTCATTGGAGTCCAGTGTCATCTCCTCAGGACTAATAGACGCAGGGACAGACCTTTGCGTTTCACGTGGCTCGCCTACGTCCTTCTTGCTGTAGGCTGCCTCTCCTTCCTTATCTCCTCCACTCTGTTCACCCTCCCGAGTCTCCTTCAATTGACTCTGGACCTCTTTTACCGGCGAGGGTGATTCCCTTCTAGCGTCTGAGATGGTTGCGTCCATAGGGTCACGTAGTCCGCTCAAAATTTCGGCTATCCACTTGTCTGGGGATTTTGCGGAGTTTACTTCCCCCACTGTGACAACCACCTCTTCTTCTTCTCCTCTTCCCGTTTCTTTCGTCTCTCTCGTGCTGGGTAGACGTGTTAGAGGCAAGGGCTGGTTGACCTCCCCGTCATCCTCCCTACCCTTTGCCTCCTTTTCCTCTTGAGCTATCCGTTCCAAAATGTCGCCGAATACATCTCTTTCTTCCCTTCGGCGTACCTCACTGCTTCCGTGCAGTGTGCTGGCTTCATCGCGAACCGTTCCAGGAACCGGTTGCTCTGCCTCGGAGTTCTCAGCGCTTAACCGTTGGCTTCCTACATTGAAGTTCGCGGTAGAAAACTCCTTCATGTTTTTCATTGTGGGTCGTGAGATGAAAGATTTGACCCGGCTTTTGGGTTTTGGGGTAGGTATTAGGTTGATTTGGCTCAAGGGGCGGATGCTTAAAATTTCCACACAGTCGTCGGAGTCGTCGCCTACTGGTGGACGGGTTGGGGTTCTGGCGAATGGCCAAAAGAATGGATATATAGGTGGTCTTTGGGCAGTCACCTTGATTCTGGATGCAGAGAAGTTAGGGATAAACGGTGGGTTAGGATTTGGAAATCTAGGTCTGATTGGAGAAGCAAAAGGCCTCACAGGTCTGGAAGGATGAAATGTAGGTGGCGAGAAGAATGGAAATCGAGGGTTAAGAAATACCTCGGGGACTGGTGTAGAAGATGAAGAAGGTCTTGGGGGAATGTTGCCGGTGAGGTGTTCTTGTGAGTTGGACTGGTCAGACATATGAATTCTGCTAGGACACAGATTGCCGAAGGTTTAAGAGAGATGAAAGGTTTCGAAAATGGAAAATGGAAATCGGATCGCGTTTATAAGGGACTAATTTAGCCGTCGGTAATTAATGCGGATACGCAATATCCGAAATCCCATTGATCAAGGCAAATTTTATTGAGCCGCACACCCATCACGTGTAATGAGCGGTTAATTAACGTACACAGAGCACTTGAGTGTTTTTTGGCACTTGAGTGTTTTTCTAGGAAAGACGCGTAGGCTGAGAAAACATCTACGTTTCACCTAGTGCTCTATCTAAACGCAGTGAACTAATGATAAACGCATACTGATGAACGCCTGGTTCTCAGGTTAGATTATGCGTTGTAAGTTAAGTATGATGCGTTTGACAAAATATGTACGACTCTAACCTTTCCTCTAACCTTAATTCGATAAACACAGAAATCGTTTATCGATGAACGCATAGTTTACTTATGCGTTGGACGCATGCATGAATTGATTATGCGGTGAAATCAAATTGTTCAAAAACTCAACTCCTACTTTCATGCTTATCTCATTTACATTATTGAACTGAACTTAAAGAAATCAATACATGCTAAAAACAAAATACAAACAGAAGCAAGAAAACAAAATACAATACAATAAAATAACATACTATAACAAATTCAAATAAAAATAAAGCAAGGGTAAAAGAAAGCGTCCCTGGAGATGTAGGCATTCGGCAACGCAAGGACCTTTCGACGCAAGCTCAGTCAATACACTCGCGTAGGTCAATGGAGATTTTGTTAATTTCGAACTCTCCAATGTTGTAGGGCTTTACCCTTTGTCCATTGACCTTGAAGGATGTTGTTCCGGCTTCGTTTGTCAACATGACCGCACCATGCGAGAACACTTCTTTGATTATGAATGGACCCGACCAGAGAGACTTCAGCTTACCTGGAAACAAACCCAACCTTGAATTAAATAACAGGACCTTCTGGCCGATGTATAGAGTTTTCTTACTAATGTTTTTGTCGTGCCATTTCTTGGTCCTTTCTTTGTACAGCTTTGCGTTCTCGTAAGCTGAATGCCTCCACTCCAGGAGTTCGTTTAGTTGAAGCTTTGTGGCTTCTCCGCTTGCCTCCTGGTCTAAATTGAGCTTCTTCATGGCCCAGATGGCCTTGTGCTCCAGCTCAAGCGGGAGATGGCATGCTTTCCCAAACACCAACGCATAGGGTGACATGCCTATCGGTGTTTTGAATGTCGTTCTGTAGGCCCATAGAGCTTCATCTAATCTCTCTGTCCAATCTTTCCTTGATGTGCTCACGACCTTTTCCAGTATGGACTTGATCTCCCTGTTTGTTATTTCAGCTTGGCTGTTTGTCTGTGGGTGATAGGCAGTTGCTACCCTGTGCGAGACATTAAACTTAGTCAGTAAATTAGTGATTATACGATTTATAAAATGCGTACCTTCATCACTACTTATCACCCTTGTTGTCCCAAATCGGGAGAAGATTTGTTTCTTTAAGAACTTGGACACTGTGTTTGCGTCATTCCTTGCACAGGCTGCTGCTTCTACCCACTTGGATACGTAGTCGACCGCTACTAAGATATATTGATTGCCGCAAGAAGGAGGAAATGGTCCCATGAAGTCGATTCCCCATACGTCGAACAACTCAACTTCCAGCATTGAATTCAGAGGCATCTCATTCCGGTTGGAAATGTTGCCTGTTCTCTGACAACGATCGCACGCTACCGCATATGCCCTTGCGTCTTTAAATAATGTGGGCCAGAAATACCCACTTTGCAGCACCTTTGCAGCTGTTCTCTGCCCTCCAAAGTGTCCTTCATAAGGTGCTTCATGATAGCTTCTCAAAATGCTATGCGTTTCATATTCTGGAACGCATCGACGCAGTATGTGGTCAAGGCCAAGTCTGTATAGATATGGCTCATCCCAGCAGTAGAACTTACTTTCATGTTGGAGCTTTTTCTTTTGTTGAGCGTTGAATTCTTCAGGCCATTGGTTGCAGACCAGGTAGTTTACTATGTCTGCGTACCGTGCTCGTCTGGGAATCGTTCCTCTATATCACTCCAACTTTCCTGGACCTCTTTATTTTCCAACCGAGATAACTGGTTTGCAACTTGATTCTCGGTTCCCTTTCTATCTTTAATCTCCAAATCAAATTCTTGCAACAGCAGGACCCAACGGATAAGTCTAGGCTTTGCGTCCTTTTTCGCCATCAAATACTTGATCGCAGAATGATCACTATAGATGGTCACCTTTGACCCTATCAAGTATGCTCTAAATTTGTCAACCGCAAAGACTATGGCTAACATTTCCTTCTCAGTAGTGGTGTAGTTCTCTTGAGACGAATTCAACGTTTTACTAGCATAATAGATGGGGTGCATTATTTTCTCTTTTCTTCGCCCCAATACTGCTCCCACCGCATGGTTACTTGCGTCGCACATTAATTCAAATGGGAGAGACCAGTCAAGTGCAACTAAAATCGGTGCTGAAATCAGAGCTTGCGTTAGAGACTCGAATGCATTTAGGCATTTACCATCGAAGTTGAATTCCCTGTTGGCTTCCAGCAGCTCGCTCAGTGGTTTTGCTACTTGCGAGAATCCCTTAATGAATCTTCTATAGAAGCCCGCATGGCCTAGGAAACTTTGCAAAGTCTTAACATTTGTGGGGGCTGGGAGTTTTGCTATCGCATCTATCTTTGCCTGATCCACTTCCCATCCAACCTTTGAGATCTTATGCCCCAAGACAATACCCTCAATAACAATAAAATGGCATTTTTCCCAGTTGAGGACTAGATTTGTGTCTTCGCATCATTTTAACACTCGTTCTAGGTTAGTCAAGCATTCATCATATGATTTCCCAAACACTAAGAAGTCGTCCATAAACACCTCTACTGACTGTTCCAAATAGTCAAAAAATATTGCCATCATGCACCTTTGGAACATCCCTGGTGCATTACATAGCCCGAATGGCATGCGTCTGAACGCAAAGGTGCCATATGGACACGTGAACGTCGTCTTCTCTTGATCTTCCGGAGCTATCATGATCTGGTTATAGCCGAAATATCCGTCCAGGAAGCAGAAAAATTCATTTCCTGCCAGCCTATCTAGCATCTGGTCGATGAATGGCAGTGGAAAGTGGTCCTTCTTTGTTGCCGCATTCAGCTTGCGGTAGTCCATACAGATGCGCCAGCCAGTGACTGTTCTTGTTGGTATCAATTCGTTCTTACTGTTCATGATCACTGTCATTCTCCCTTTCTTCGGTACACACTAAACTGGGCTTACCCAGCTGCTGTCGAAGATTGGATAAATGACCCCTGCGTCGAGCCATTTGATTATCTCTTTCTTTACAACCTCCTTCATTGTAGGGTTAAGTCTGCGTTGCCTTTCAACTGAACCATCCTTACCCTCTTCCAACCGAATTTTGTGCATGCAATATGAAAGGCTTATTTCTCTAATATCCGCTAAGGTCCATCCAATGGCTTTTATATGATTTTTCAGTATATCCAGCAAAGCCTTTTCACATTCTGTCGTCAACGCAGAGGATATGATGACCGGTAGCGTGCTCTCTTCCCCCAAATATGCATACTTTAAATGCGTTGACAGTGTTTTAAGCTCAAGGGTTGGTGGCTCTTCTAAGGACGGCTTTGTTTTCTCCGTGGTTTGGTTGTCCAAGTCTAAGCGTTCAAAGCTTGCGTTAGAGATTATACTTATTTCCGCTTCTCTTCCTTCATCCAGTTCATCCAGCAGTGTTTCGTTTTCCGCACATGCGTCGATGATGCTTGCCTTTTCTTCAATTATCTCTTCGATCATTTGGCAAGAATGAAAATCATCAGGATATTTCAACGCATTAAAAACATTAAATTTTACCTGCTGGTCATCCACTTGAATGGTTAACTCCCCTTCTTGGACGTCAATCAGGGCGCGTCCAGTAGCTAAGAAAGGTCTTCCCAAGATGATGGGTACCTCTCTGTCAGCTTCATAATCCAGAATTATGAAGTCGGCCGGGAAGATGAATTTGTCCACCTTGACAAGAACATCCTCAATTTTTCCTTCGGGATGCTTAATGGAACGGTCAGCGAGCTGAAGTGTGACTGTGGTTGGCCGTGCTTCCCCTATACCCAACTTCTTGAATATAGACAGTGGCATTAAATTTATGTTGGCCCCTAAGTCACATAGTGCCTGACCTACGTCAATTCCTCCTATAGAACAGGGAATTGTGAAACTCCCTGGATCTTTCATTTTAGCGGGTATGTTGCTTTTAAACAATGCGCTGCATTCCCGCGTTAATGCGACTGTCTCAAACTCTCCGAGCCTTCTTTTCTTAGATAATATGTCTTTCAGAAATTTGACATAACTCGGCATTTGTTCCAAGGCTTCCACCAACGGAATGTTGATGTGAAGTTGTTTGAGAACGTCCAGGAATTTTCTAAATTGGCCCTCATCATTCTTCTTTAGGCGTTGAGGATAGGGCGGACGCATAGGGGGATTGATATTCTGAGATACCGACGCAGGGTTTACGTGCGTTGCTTTTTCTTTCCCCTTTCCATTTTCTTGTTCTTTAGAGGTTGTGGTTGTGGATGAAGATTGCGGTTCACTAATAGATGTTATGAGAGGTGGTTGTGGAGTGATTTGAGGCTGCAGATTTCCTTGCGTCCTCTGCTCTTGCGTTTCAGTGGGATGAACCTTCCAACTCCTCAATGTCACGGCTTGACATTGTTCCTTACCGTTACCTCGTGGGGCTTCGGTATTACTAGGCAATGCTCCTTGGGGTCTGGTATTGCGCTCACTTGCCATTTGTCCCACTTGAAGTTCTAGATTTTGGATTGCAATGGCATGGCTTTTTATTTCACCCATTTGGTTCTGGAGCATCGCTTCCAGCGACTTACGCGTTTCTTCATTTTGGGTGATCGTTTGACGCATAAGTGCTTCAAGGGATGATGATGATGAATTTGCTGACTGGTTTCTTTGCGCTTGATGCCCTTAAACACCTTGGTTGTACACGGGGTTGTTTCTCTGCGACTGTTGCCCAGTTCCCTGCGTCTGTGATTGGTTTCCTCCCCATCCAAAGTTAGGGTGGTTCCTCCAACCTGGATTATAAGTCTTAGAATATGGGTTGTTCTGAACATAACATACAGACTGTGGGTTGTAGGGACACATATCGTACAAGTGGCTCTCACCGCATTGCACACAACTTACAGACGCTGTTGCATTCACCGTGTTCATTGCGTCCATTGATGCAACTGTTCCACCTTGGTTGTTCAACGCAATTGTTTGCAGCAAGGATGTCATGTTGGCGATCTGAGCTGAAAGGTTACTAGTCGCATCCGTTTCAATCATTCCAGCTTGCGATCGTCTTTTATCCATATACCTGGATCCATATCCATCATCCACCCATTCATCAGTGTTCCTCGAAATTCTATCGAGGATCTCCTTGGCTTCTGTGTAAGTCTTGTCCATTAAACCTCCTGCTGCAGAGGCGTTAGCCACTGATTGTGATGTTTTGTTCACTCTTCCATAGAAAATTTCAATCTGTACACAATTAGGGATACCATTGTGGGGACAATTCCTTACAAGCCTTTTAAACCGGGCCCATGCTTCACTAAGCGTCTCCGAATCCTTTTGCTCAAAGGTGACAATGTCTCGTCACCTCTTTGCACTTACCGTCGGAGGAAAGTATTTCTGCATGAACTTCTCAACCATTTTACCCCAAGTTGTAATCTCACCAGGTTCAAATGAATATGCCCATTGTCTTGCCTCATCTCTGAGAGAAAATGGGAATAGCGTCAGTTTGATGCTATCTTGCGGTACTCCAGCCATAGGGAATGCACTACAAAGGAGACTTAATCCCACCATGAAGGAGGTAGTTAAGAAAGAAGTGCTCAAGCTTTTGAATGCAGGAATCATATATGCCATATCTGACAGTCCATGGGTAAGTCCTGTTTAAGTGGTACCCAAGAAAGGTGGCATGACTGTGGTAAAAAATGAAAAAGATGAAATGATAGCCACTAGAACTGTGACAGGATGACGTGTATGCATTGATTATAGGAAGTTGAACAAAGCTACTAGAAAAGATCATTTTCCCCTTCCTTTTATAGATCAAATGCTTGATAGACTTGCAGGCTATTCTCATTATTACTTCCTAGATGGATATTCAGTTATAACCAAATTGTCATTGCTTCTGAGGATCAAGAAAAAACGACATTTACATGTCCCTATGGGACATTTGCTTTTAAAAGAATGCCATTTGGTTTATGTAATGCCCCTGCCACTTTCAAACGTTGTATGATGTCTATTTTTCAGGGGCTCATCGAAGATATAATGGAAGTTTTTATGGATGATTTTTCTGTATTTGGGTCTTCATTTGATTCTTGTCTTGTTAATCTAACTCGTGTTTTGCAAAGGTGTCAAGATGCTAACCTTGTTCTAAACTGGGAGAAGTGTCACTTCATGGTGACGGAAGGCAACGTCCTAGGGCACAAAATCTCTAAAAAAGGATTGGAGGTGGATAGGGCTAAAATAGCTGCCATTGAACAACTACCACCCCCACCAATGTGAAAGGAGTCAGAAGCTTCCTAGCGCATGCAGGGTTTTACAGGAGATTTATTAAAGATTTTTCTAAAATTGCTAAACCCTTGAGTAATTTACTAGAAAAGGAAGCTAAATTTATTTTTGATGATGCATGTCTACTAGCTTTTAATACTCTGAAGGAAAGACTAATTACTGCACCTATTATTGTTGTATCAGATTGGAGCCAGTCTTTTGAGATCATGTGTGATGCTAGTGATTATGCTTTAGGAGCTGTTTTAGGCCAACGTAGAGATAACATGTTTAGGGCAATTTACTATGCTAGTAGGACTCTTGATAATACTCAACAGAAATACACTACTACTGAAAAAGAACTACTAGCTGTTGTGTTTGCCCTTGATAAATTTAGATCATACTTGCTTGTCTCTAAAATAGTAGTGCATACTGACCATGCTGCTTTAAAGTATTTGTTTGTTAAGAAAGATTCTAAACCTAGGCTAATGAGGTGGATATTATTGTTACAGGAATTTGACTTAGAAATCAAAGACAGGAAAGGATGTGAAAATGTGGTTGCAGACCACTTATCTAGAATTGAGAATGAGGAAGCTAAATCATGGCCCCCAATTGTTGAGATGTTCCCTGATGAACAACTGTATTAGGTAAAAGATAGGTTGCCCTGGTTTGCTGACATAGTTAATTATCTTGCAGGAGGACATTTGCCACCTGACATGAACTATCAACAAAAGAAAAGATTCCTACACAAAGTTAAGTCTTACCATTGGGAGGACCCACTTCTCTACAAGGTTTGTGCTGACAATATGATAAGAAAGTGTGTGCCTCTAGAGGAAGTGGTAAGTATTCTAAATTCATGTCATGCTTCACCCTATGGAGGTCATTTTGGACCCACTAGAACTGCAGCCAAGGTACTTCAGTCAGGATTTTATTGGCCATCCCTTTTTAAAGACTGTTATACCTTTGTTAAATCATGTGATAGGTGCCAACGTACTGGTAATATTTCTAGACAACATGAGCTTCCAATGAAACCTATCTTGGAAGTGGAGTTATTTGATGTTTGGGGTATTGACTTTATGGGGCCTTTTCCTATTTCTTCTAATGGCTACCTATACATTCTAGTTGCAATAGATTATGTATCTAAGTGGGTACAAGCCATAGCCACTAGGACCAATGATGCTCGCACTGTTTTAAAATTCTTGCATAAAAATATTTTCACACGTTTTGGTACACCTAGAGCTATTATTAGTGATGAAGGCTCTCACTTTTGTAATAAACTGTTTACATCCATGATGCAAAAATATAATGTTAATCATAAAATTGCTACAGCTTATCATCCTCAAACTAATGGCCTTGCTGAGTTATCTAACAGGGAAATCAAACAAGTTTTGGAAAAGACAGTCAAGACCAATAGGAAGGATTGGGCCCTTAAGCTCGATGATGCACTGTGGGCCTACCGCATAGCTTTCAAAACCCCAATTGGTACTTCCCCGTATAGGTTGGTGTTTGGAAAGGCTTGTCACTTACCGGTAGAGCTCGAGCATAGCGCTTATTGGCCCATCAAGAAGCTGAACATGGATTTCGAGAAAGCTGGTGAGAAACGTCTCTTAGAACTCAATGAGATGGAAGAGTTCAGTGCTCAAGCTTATGAGAATGTCAAACTTTACAAAGAGCGCACTGCAAGATGGCATGACAAGAAGATCACATCACGAACCTTCCTTCAAGGACAAAGAGTATTACTTTTTAACTCACGTTTACGCTTGTTTCCAGGAAAGCTTAGGACACGATGGTCGGGACCCTTTATCATTGTCAAGGTATCCCCACACGGAGCCGTGGAACTACAAGGTAACGATGGAACAACCTTCAAAGTAAATGGTCAACGATTAAAGCACTACATCGGTGATGAAGAACGCGGACTTGAGAACCTGACTTTCATTGCATGATCCATTAGTCTCGTCTAGCTAGAAGACGTTAAACCAAGCGCTTATTGGGAGGCAACCCAATTTTATTGCTTTCTTTACTTTTTTTTTTTATTTTATTTTATAAATCTTGGAGTCACTCATATGCTTTATCTCTCAGGAACGTGGTCTATCACACAAGTACTCCTTACACCAAGCCTGTTTGGTGGCCTCCCGCTTGCTCCCAGGCTTGCTCTTTCCTTGTTAGATGTTCTTATGCATTGGGGACAATGCATGGTTCTAAGTTTGGGGTGGGAGGTGTCTTTCGTACTTTTGTGTGTTTTCTTATCCTGCTATGCATGTTAGTAAAGGTTTTAATGATCATATGCATGTCAATGTACTTTTGTGTGTTTTCTTATCCTGCTATGCATGATAGTAAAGGTTTTAATGATCATATGCATGTCAAATTTTTTGAAACAATTTTTGAAACAAATTTTTGAAAAATTTTGGAGCTTTCAAAGTTAATGGGAATGTTGTTCATGGTTGTGTGCCTTGATGTTGATTGCCCATGATGAGATTCAAATTTGCATGTTAGATGACTTATTGTGGAAATAGAATAGCACTATCTTGAGTTAAATTCATTGAAGTCCCTCTTAAAATCTCTCATATTCTTGAGCACGTAGCCACTTCTATTTAGAATCTTTAACTGAAAAAAGGATTAAGTTGGGTGTATTTGGTTGTCACTTCGAAAGGTCTCACCGGTAAGGGAGTGGAAATGCATGATAGCTTGTAATCTTAGACTAAGGAAAAAGAAAAGAGTCTACATGCCTTGAGAAAAGAAAAAAAAAAGTGTACACAAAATATATGAGCTTTATTTGTCTATTTTTTTAAATGTTAAACTTGTAATGAGTATGCATGGATAGGGGTAAAAGGAGCTGCCTTTGCTGTGATCAGTAAGGACGCCTGGGAATTGACTAGGTACGAGTCCCTACAGTGGATGTGTGAAAGCTAGTGCCTCTAGGTAAAAGAATGCAAGTTTGGGCCCATGAAAAAAAATATATGATTGAAAGGCACCTTAGTGGACATATTACTCACTTGAATGCATGAAAGCTTGAAGATTGGTGCATGAGCTAGAGTAGGGGGAAAACTAAAGAAATTCTTTTAAGTCCTAATTTGAGCTCTAGTATTTTAAATTGAAGGAGGCTTGCACACACACACATGGGAGATAGCAAGATTTGGCCTTGAATAATTATAACAATATAGATATGCTTGCATGTTTCTACTTGAGCTCTGAATGCTATTCTCTGAGACATGAGTCAATTGCATACTTCTTCATCTAAAACTCCCTATTATTTGATTTTATTCTTTGCTCGGGACTAGCAAATCTCTAAGTTTGGGGTGTTGATAAGCACTCGAAAAGTGCTTTATATTCTCTCAAATTAAGGGAGTTTTATATTAGATTTCACTTGTTTGCTAGTGATTTTCAGTTTAAAACGAGGAAAATTAGAAAAAACGACAAAAAGATCAAAACCGAGCAAGAATACGGCGAAAAAGAGCTGAAAAACGCATCCTTGTTGAACGCAGGGCAGCGCCGCGGGTGTACAAGTCAAGTTATAATATAAAACGGTTAAGTCCGAGTATCGTTTCCACTAGAGATCCAATTGGGAAGGTTTAAGTTACTTAGCTATTCTAGAATTGAATCAATTTTATTTGAGGATTTGAATTCAAATATTTTTTTTTTGGGAAAAAGAAAAATCAAGCAAAGAAAATATCAAAGGGAGAATTGCAAGAGTCAAAGAGAGTTCTAGGGTTTCGAATCCTTATTTGCTTCATCATGCAAAATTATAGATTTCATGGATTTAATTCTTTTGCCTAAGTCTAGAAACTTAATTCCAAGTTATCTTCTCTCAAAGACAACTCTTTCTCATGCAACTTGATTGATAGTTAATCTCTTAAAACCAATACAAAGATTACATGGCATTAAAACTAGTCTTTAGCAACTTTCATTGTCAACCTAACTACTCTCGTGATAGATTAACAACGATTCATTGTTATAGATCAAATTAAACATATAATCTCTCGATCATACATCTAACCTAACATGTGAAGGTGGCCAATCTTCAAGAATTAAACACAATAACAATGAAAAGCATATTTATTTGAACAAAACCATGAGTCTACAAAATTATCATGAATTCACAAACAATTCATCAAAAACCCTAAAACTAAAGAGTTTAGCCACTCATAGCGTGAAGCAACATATTGAGCAAAAAGAAACAAAGAAAGAGTGTAAAGAATAGGGAAACTCTACTGAAAAGAGGTTCTTGATTGAGGCAGCTTTTCAGTAGAGAATAATTTATCACGAGAGTAGTTAGGTTGATAATTTGATCTATCAACCTCTTTTCAGTAGAGAATAATTTGATCTATAACAATGAATCGTTGTTAATCTATCACGAGAGTAGTTAGGTTGATAATGAAAGTTGCTAAAGACTAGTTTTAATGCCATGTAATTGGGTATTGGTTTTAAGAGATTAACAATCAATCAAGTTGCATGAGAAAAAGTTGTCTTTGAGAGAAGATAACTTGGAATTAAGTTTCTAGACTTAGGCATAAAATTTACAATAAAATCCATGAAATCTATAATTTTGCATGATGAAATAAACAAGGATTCGAAACCCTAGAACTCTCTTGACTCTTGCAAATTCTCCTTTTGATATTTTCTTTGCTTGATTTTTCTTTTTCCCAAAAATTGAAACATTGAATTTCAATCCTCAAATAAAATTGATTCAATTCTAGAATAGCTAAGTAACTTGACCTTCCCAATTGGATCTCTAGTGGAAACGATACTCGGACTTAACCGTTTTATATTATAACTTGACCCGTACACTTGCGGTAAACACTCAAAGTGCGCATCAATACAGACGCAGGTTCTGCCTGCGTTGCTTTTTCTCTCCGTTTTATATTTTCCTCATCCTCTGATTCGGTGGATGACGATGGATGCTGAACAATATTCATGGTACTCTCCATCGGTTGGCTTGTTGAAGCATTTAGGGGTTGCAAGTTTCCTTGTGTCCCCTCATAATGCACTGTGGGGTTTATTTTCCCACTTAACAATGTCTCACCTTGACATTGTTCTCCTAAGTTCCCTCTTGTAACTTCGGTCGTACTTAGCAATGCTCCTTGCTTTTCATTTTCGAGCGCCTCCGCAATTTGAATCATATAAACTTCTAAATCGGGATTTGTAGCGATTTGGCTTTGGAACATCGCATTGCGTGTAGATAAACATTCTCGTAAAAGAGATTCCAAGGAATAAAATGAGGTTGATGCGTCCGCTTGCGGATCTCTCAAATACTGATGATACTAGTCTTGATTCCATTGGTCAAAACCAGGAGGGTTGCCTTTCTGCGGCTGCTGCTCAGCCCTGCTAGTGGCCGCATCAGTTTCAAGCGTTCCAGCTTACGTTTGCCTTCTATTGGTGGAGCGAAACTCATATTCGTCGTCCACCCACTCATTGATGTTCCATGAATTTCTGTCAAAAATATCTTCGGCATAGGAGTAAGTCATATCCGATAATCCTCCTACTGACGCAGGCAATTTTCCTCACTAGCCGTGTGAATTAGGTCCAAGCAACTAGTCCTTCTTCAATTCTACCTTATCCTTCAGGTGAAGGTCCTCTCAATCTCTGGGTCAATATCGAGCTATGGATTGCTCCCGTCACTCAGATACTGTTAGCAGCTTCTGGCAGAGGAGAAACTTACTAGACTCCTTCGACTAAGGAATCCTGCAACACAATGATCCAAATAAAATAATTAAATCAGTGAAATAATCCCCGACAACGACGCCAAAACCTTGTTGAGTGATAATTGTATGTGTAAATCAACCTAATGCAAGGTGCTAAATGATGTGTTTATGCGTTCAACATGTCATGCTTTGAACATGCTATGTCACACCCCCTCCCGGATTACCTACCTATCCTGAAAGGGAATGTGAAGACAATAAACATCACCCCTCTTGTGACGCACATTGTCCCTTCTTACCTTTCCTTCCTGTGCATACATTTACTCATATACATACATAAAACTCAGTCATGCTACACATGCTATAATTTAATACAATTCCCTGAATAGGGTACGCTTTTATTACACAGCATAATTTCACTTCCATATCCATAATACAACATACACAACTCTACCAACAATCCCTACTCAAAACTACATGTTCTACATGCCATTTACATAAACATACGCAACGTACAACTCTCCGACTTGACTGTATCTTGATAACTCGAGACTTAAGTAGGGTGAGCTGAAGTAGGCTAAGCACCGGGAACGTCCTTGCTACCTGGGGAGAGAAAAGGAAAACATTGGAAAATATAAGCTAACAGCCTAGTGAGTGACAATCTTTTTAAAACGGCATTCATTTAAAACAGGCATGTTACGTATAACGAGTAAATAGGAGTTTAACATTTGCTCAAATGTAACATGCTTTCAATGAAATCCATCATTCTCATAAATCAATACTAAAATCATACCAAAGTGTTTTCCAAGGATTTATCAATGTCAACCAGTTTTTCAAACTTTTCCCTTAGTTGAGGCGGAGCAATGCTTCTACGCACTCAACGTCGAAAACATCCCTGGCTCAATGCGGAGCATACTCGACGCATCAGCCAAATCAACCTCTATGTGCACATAGGAATATGACGGATTGCCCAAGTACATTCTCATGTCCTTGAGTAACGGGTCCCGAGGAAACTCACGTGCCTTCTCGTGTCCTTGAGCACTGAGCCTCCTCTAAAACATTTTAGAATTTCGTTCACATAATTGTTCATATGAAAATCCTTTCACATAAATGCTTTCTGTTAACTTTAGAAATATGTAACATGCCTTTTTAGAAATGCAATCAACATTATTCATATTAAACAGTTCATTGAAAATCATACTTCATAAGAACATTGTCAAATAGATAGAATTGAAGAATAAAATAGTCACTCACAACTCTTTCTAGGCTTTACATGAGTTATATAGTTTTCCTATTTCTTCTTGGCCTGCAAAAGAAGTATGCCTTGCGTCATTAAATCCCTTTCCTTTTCTCTACTGATTTATAAACGAGAACCTCAGCGATATCCGCCGAATATGACTGTTACTAGCGATACTCGATGGAACAGCACCAGCGTTACATACCTTAGCAGCGATACTCAGCGTTATCTAGCGAGATCTGTGGGACGAAAGGTTCCTTTGCATCTCAGTATACCCGTCTTGCTACCAATTCCCAGACAGTGTGCCGATACTTGATTTTCCAACGGCACTCTGCACTGTAATTCCTTCCTTTCTTCTCGTTCTTACTTCAACCTATTAAAAGTCACATTTCCATACGGATTCAGGACTTCTTCTCTTCTGCAAACTTATAGGAAATCACGTTCTATAGCTTACCTTAAAATTTCAGGATGTAGCTCCTCCTCGTTCTTACGATATTCCAGAATTACCTCCTGCTGTTTCGGATTGTGAGGTGATCTTGCAAACTCTGGTTTCCTAAGGATTCACATAGTAAATCTTCCCTTTCGACATCACCATCCTTTACAAAAGTTGTTAGGAATTATTAACCTTAAATTTTCAGCTCTGAACTCGGCTTCTTCCTCACGTTCTACTCCGAATATCAGTCACTGCTCAACCAAACCAAGTGACTTCAGTCATTGCCCTGTTCCAGCTTCGTTTTCAGCATCAATATGAGTCGAACTTCGTCCAAAATCCTCAAGAACACCTTCCTCAATCTTCTTCTGAAGTTTATCTGAAGAATAGAACCGACTTAAGCTCTCGAATGTCTTTAAAATGATTAAACATTTAATTAATCCAGCTATATATACTACCGACTTAACCTTCTCATACCCAGACCTTATGCTGCTGACTTACCTTTCATCCGCAGACTAATGCAGGATTCTCCTCTCAACGCACGACACTCAAGTTAACTTCTCTTCCAATGCATGGTGGGCGTCCCCACACGCCTCCTATTTTGAACGCATATCTTTCCATCTTGCACTACTACTTTCGTCGCGTCCAGACCATTCTGTCTTCAGCACAGGGTGACTCCAACACATATCAGTCTTCGACGCATCCATTTCAACGCACAATTGTCTTCAACGCAGAGTGACTTGAACGCATGGTTCAAGTGTATTACTTCCACGTCCGGATTACTTATCCATCAACGCGGGTAGCTACTTCCGCTCACTAACCTCTGCTTTCCAAAATTTCTTGCTCTCGTTCACGACCACTTCTCCCTTTGAGACGCATAGCCACAAACGCATGGCTACACCTCAACGCTTGGCAACGCAAATCAGTGCTTACATGCTATGTGTTCTATTACTATGCGTTGGTGGTCTTGTCAAGTTTTCCTATCCTTTACCCAAGTATAAGCAATGGAATAGGTGTTCTCGGTGAGTCCGAGGTCGAACACATGGATTATATTGATTCAGTTTTTAGTTGGATATCATGTGTTGCAGTGGTAACCAATAAATATTTGAGAGTTGTTTTTAATTTACGGAAAGCGATTGTTTGTACACTAAACTAAAATTGTGAAAGATGGAAAGCATGCGACACAGCAAGTTCAGCTAAAGATGTGTGTGAATGGATAAAGAAAGGGTTCGGGTTGATTAACATCTAACGTCGGAAACGCACAGTGGTATTCTATTCATACTTGCGCCTCTTCTCCCGGTTGTCAGTCGCTATGCGTTATATGTTTATAACGCATAGGAGAGTGTTAAGAACCAAGGTTATCCCCATAGACAGGTAACACTACTTGACCCTTGTCAATTGAGTTCCACAATCACTTACCCTCTCGAGTAGTTTGATTATTACTACTTATATCGATTTGTTAGATGGACATAAGCATCGGATTAAGCTCAAAATTGACAAGATAAAATAGTTACACTATGGTCCCTAGTTAGATGCTAACGCAACCCTAGACCCTTGAGTGATTAGTTACTCATGGTTTGAAAGTAAAAAGCGGAAAGTTTAGAGAAATGAGTAGACATGGAAGATAATTATATTGATGAAATGAGATACAATTTTCGATAAGTTCAATGCCTTGATACAAATCTAAAATTAAGATAGAATAATGAGAAAGAAAGCATGGAAGGCGTCAATGTCTTGAGTCGCCCGGATGGAAGCGTGAGGCTCTGCTATGAAGTGGTGCGACGGAGGGAAGACTCTTCTCTCTCGAGCTATTCGTCTCCGGCTGAAGTCTAAGAGAACTCTGCTTTCACTTATGAAGTTCTTCCGAGAATCAACAACCCTTCTCATCTCGCAGAGCTGCCCTTTTATAGATGATGCGTTCGCAATTAATGGCAAATCTGCTTGATTGGCGGCGAGATTGATACTATGCGTCCATCTCGCCTGATTGCGTGA
Source organism: Citrullus mucosospermus (assembly GCA_030954485.1). Lineage (NCBI taxonomy): Eukaryota > Viridiplantae > Streptophyta > Magnoliopsida > Cucurbitales > Cucurbitaceae > Citrullus > Citrullus mucosospermus. The sequence continues at coordinate 15,088,997 of CM062064.1, forward strand.
CTCTCGGGTCAATTAAGATCCACCACTTTAGCCACAAATCATGTTCGTCAATCATCCGTCAATCTCTCAAGATTCCGATCTGATTCTCAGCGCCTTGCCTTAATGGTCGTCTATGCGTCCATGAATATTTTGGCCAATGTCAACGCGTCGTAGGTTGCTAACGCGTAGTTATGCGTTGAGTTGTTATCAACGCATCGTCTGCATTCCTACATCAAAACATGCGTTTTAGGCTCAAAAAGTGGTAAAATCATTATCTTCATAAAAATATAAGAGTATAACGCAAATGAAGATTTGTTAATAGAATTTAGCATAAACTACCGCATGCTTCTCTATTTAAGCTCTTTTTATCTATGAAAAAGGTTATAGTAACTTGTATTTCTACAAGTTATCAGCAACTCTGCGAGATGAGAAAAGGTTGTTGATTCTCGGAAGAACTCCATAAGTGACAGCAGAGTTCTTTCAGACTTCAGCCGGAGACGAATAGCTCGAGAGAGAAGAGTCTTCCCTCCGCCAGACCACTTCACAATAGAACCTCACGCTTCCATCCGAGCGACTCAAGACATTGACGCCTTTCCTACTTTCTTTCTTATTGTTTCTATCTTTATTTTAGATTTGTGTCAAGACATTGAGCTTATCTAAAATTGTATTCCGTTTCATCAATATAATTATCTTCCATGTCTTCTCAATTCTCTATACCTTCCGCTTTTTACTTTCAAACCATGAGTTTAATCACTCAAGGGTCTAGGGTTGCGTTCGCATCTAAATAAGAACCATAGTGTAACTATTTCATCTTGTCAATTGCAATCTTAATCCAATGCTTATGTCCATCTGAAAAATCGATATAAGTAGTAATAATCAAACTGCTCGGAGGGTAAGTGATTGTGGAACTCAATTGACAAGGGCCAAGAAGTGTTACCTGTCTATGGGGATAACCTTGGTTCTTAACACTCTCCTATGCATTATAGACATATAACGCATAGCAGCTGACAACAAAGAGAAGAGTCGCAAGTATGAATAGAATACTACTATGCGTTTCCGATGTTAGATGTTAATCAACCCGAACCCTTTCTTTATCCATTCACTCACATCTTTAGCTAAATTTGTTGTGTCGCATGCTTTCCATCTCTCACATTTTAGTCTAGTGTACAAACAATCGCTTTCCTTAGATTAAAAACAAACATCTCAACTATTTCTTGGTTACCACTGCAACGCATGAAATCCACGTAAATACTAAATCATCATAATCCCTGTGTTCGACCTCGGACTCACCGAGAAAACCTATTCCTTTGCTTATACTTGGGTAAAGGATAGGAAAACTTGATAAGATTACCAACGCATAGTAGTAAGATGCATGGCATGTTCAAAGCATGATATGTTAAACACATAATCACATCATTTATCACCTTGCGTTAGTACAATTTACACATACAAAGATCCACACAACAAGTTTTTGGCGCCATTGTCGGGGATTATTCATTGATGTAATTTATTTTATTTGGATTATTATGTTGCAGGGCTCCTCAGTCGACGGAGTATAGCAAGCTTCTCTTCTGTCAGAAGCTTCTAACAGTATATGAGTGAAGGGGACAACCCAACATTTGATATTGACCCAGAGATTGAGAGGACCTTCAGAAGAAGGATAAGACAGATTAAGCAAAGAAGGAGCAATCAAACTACTGAAGAAAATATGGACCCTCAAGATAATCAACCTCAAGCTCCTCGAGCTGGGGTTAGGCAGAACGCAGATGCGCAAGAGCATGCAAACAACGATGTAAACCCAATTTTCTTGGTGCATGATAGAAATCGCCCAATGAAGGAGTATGCGTCGCCAAAGTTATATAATTTCGCACCAGGAATTTTACAACCGACCTTTGAGGGTACTGGAAGGTTTGAAATGAAGCCAGTGATGCTGCAGATGTTGCAAGCCACAGGGCCATTTGGGGGTGCAAAAGGTGAAGATCCACATGCACTCTTAAAAAGCTTTATGGAAGTATGTAGCGCATTCCCCACGCCTGGAGTGTCGCAAGATAGCACTAGACTGACGCTATTTCCATTTTCTCTCAAAGATGAGGCCAGACAATGGGCATATTCATTTGAACCTGGCGAGATTACAATTTATGAGATGGGCAGTGAATAGAGAAAGTTGGTCGAGTAATATGGGAGCAAAGTGGCTAAGTGTTGGCCATGCGTTAGTGGGGCTACGCGTTGAGAGTATGTCGGAGGCTTGACGAGACTACTGGTACTATGAATCGAAGAAGGTAGCTCGGCATGGACACATGTGATTTGAAGCCACGAGGCGTTAAGGCCACTAAGCGTTGATGGCCACGAGGCGTTGGAAGCCACTATGCGTTGGAGACTACTATGCGTTGAAGGTTGGTATGTGTTGGTACATTAGAAGAGTGGCCGAGAGGATCATGCGTTAATCGACTATCCGGTGACTGGGGGTTGAGCAATTGTAAAACAGCAAGTTGAAACAATCCGTTGCTGAAGCTTTCCACGGAAGGTTGCATCGGCCAACCTAAGTAAGAAGGTGATGGTCGTACTGGTGAGTCGGTGGTATATATATATATATATAAGTAAGTACGCCAACCAAATAAACACTTCAGACATATTTCGAACCCAAATTTACCCCTTTTCGCAAAAGAACAACGAGGAGAGGTGGAAGAAGCTGTTTATGTCGAAGTTAAGTAGGAACCAAATCACTTCCATGGTGAAATTGAAGCTGGAACCAGAAGCTTGACTGTTGACAATAATCTAGACATCATTCGGTGTTTGAAGAAGAGTGAGCTGAGGAAGTCGAAGCTAGGGCGAAAATTTTAAAGGTTAGTAAGTTAATTCTTAGCAACTTCTATGAAGGATGTTTAAGCTAAATTTGAGCTAGAGTATGTTAAATTCTAGGAAGAAGTAATCGAAGTTGAGCTGCTAGATGATCCAAAGCAGCTGGAGTTATTTGAGAATAGTTCTCAAACGAAGAAGAGTTAGGGTTTGAAATCTTGAGGTAAGTTAGAAAGCTCACTTCTTTACAAGTTTGTAGAAGAGAGAAAGTTCTGATTTTGGCTGGACTTCGATGTTTAGCAGATTTAAGAACGGGTTAGGAAAAGAACGAAGAAAACACTGGCCATCGGGGGTCGATAGGGCAGAAGTATCGCTAAAGAGCTGGAGAGTGATTAGCGAGACAAGTGCCGCTTGTAACGCAAAAGGCCTTGCGTCTCACAACTCTCGCTGAATCTCACTGAGTATCGCTTGTTAAGGTAATATCACTAGTCTCGCGAAGCTAGGTATTGCTGATGCCGCATGGTTATGAGTAGTTTAACCTAACAATCTCGCTGATACCTGTGAATCTCGCTCATTATGATAAGTTGTAAACAAGAGAGAGACTAGTGATGAAAACCCATGTTTGAGATATTTAAGCAAACATAGTGAATATAAAGAGGAATATTAGAAATGTCTAACACGAAAAAGGTGTGCTTACAGGTCAAGAGGAGCTAGGGAAAGCGTATAACCCGCTCGGAGCCCGAAATAAGTCGTGAGTGGCTTTATGGTTTGAGATAAGCTAACTTGAATATTATTTTCTATATACTTAATAATATCTTTGAAGCATGAGTTGAAGTGTACTCCTATGTATGAAACTAGCACATATCTTATATGTGAGATAGAGCTTGATAATGTATCAGATAATGTTCTAAGCTTTACCAAGCTAGTTGCTAGATGAATGTTCTAAGAATTCTGAGATATCATGATTATAGTTAATTTATAATAAATGTATTGTGCATGTTTGTGCACTTGGAAGATTCGAATGGGACCCAATGCTGAAGGACACGTGAAGGCATATGGGCAGCCCTAGTATTTTATGAAGTCTGAGATATCATGATTATAGTTAATTTATGATAAATGTATTGTGCATGTCTGTGAACTAGGAAGATTCGAATGGGACCCAATGCTGAAGGACACGTGAAGGCATATAGGCAGTCCTAGTATTTTATGAAGCCTGAGATATCATGATTATTGTTAATTTATGATAAATGTGATGTGCAAGTCAGTGCACTAGAAAGATTCTATTGGGACCCAATGCTTAAGGGCATGTGAAGGCATATGGGCAGCCCTAGTATTTCTATGAAGCTCTCACCAAAGGATATAGTGACGGTGATTGAGTATTCCCTGGGACCCTAGTACCGAAGGACATGAGAAGGTGCACGGGCAGCCCAAGATCAGACAGACTTATAAGCAGAATAAAAGGCATCTGACGCTGATGTGTTAAGATTACTCCACACAACTAAGGCTTATTGAGGTTGGGTGCATTGAGTTGGCTCCGCCTCAACAAAGGTTCAATGAAAAGATATTCATTTACGTGATGATAGTTATTTACAAGTTATAGTTATTTACAAGTTTATGAAGCATGACCAAGCAGTTTATACAAATGATTGTAGTTATGTTTTTTATTGAGTTTATACTTTAGATAGTCACTCACTGAGCATTGTAGCTCATAGATTCATGTTTTTCTGATGTTTTCTTTCCAGGTAGCGAGCGTGTTCAGGGTGCCTAGCCTACCATCAAGATTCATTTGAGCCAAATTAGAATTTTGTAATTGGGAACTTGTAAACCCCATCCCCATGTAGAAATTGTACTTATTTTGAGTGGCATTTGTAAGGATCACCAGGCATACCTGTAAACTTTAAACATAGCCTTTTAAATCTTACTTATGATGCTATTTTATCAGAAAATTTTGTATAACTATTGTAAAGGCTAAGTAAATTGCCAGCTGTTAAGTGTTAACAGAATACAGAATAGGTAACACTCACTCCTAGGTAAAGATATAGGTATATATATAAATATCTAGGATGGGGGTGTTACACACCTTCTTTGTCTCATATTCAGTTCCTTCTGATCAAAGATATACTTCAAGCTCTTATGATCTGTGTAGATATGGCATTTTTCTCCGTATAAGTAATGTCGCCATATCTTTAAGGCTAGTATAACTGCAGCTAATTCCAAGTCATGTGTAGGATAATTAATCTCATGGGGTCTCAATTGTCTAGAGGCATAGGCGATAACCCTACCCTCTTGCATCAACACGCAACCTAACCCTTGATGAGAAGCATCACAATACACTTCAAACTCTTTTCCTGCTTCTGGAAGTGCCAAAATCGGTGCTGTCACTAGTCTTTTCTTTAGCTCCTGGAAACTTTGTTCACACTCTTCATTCCACTCAAAAGCAGTATTTTTCTTAGTCAAGTTAGTGAGTGGCAAGGCTATTCTAGAAAATCCTTGCACAAACCTTCTATAGTATCCTGCTAGGCCTAGGAAACTACGTATTTCAGTCACGGTCTTAGGCCGTTCCCACTTGACTATCGCTTCCGTCTTTTGAGAATCTACACTAACTCCTGCAGCTGAAACAATATGCCCCAGAAATACGACCTGTTTTAATCAGAACTCACATTTGCTAAACTTTGCAAATAATTTCTTTTCTCTCAAAATCTACATAACATTCTTGAGGTGTTTAGTATGTTCTCTTTCATCTCCAGAGTATACTAGAATATCATCAATAAATACAATCACAAACTGATCCAAGTAAGGATGGAAAATCCTATTCATCAAGTCCATAAACACTGCTGGGGCATTTGTCAGACCAAAAGGCATTACGAGGTATTCATAATGTCCGTACCTCGTTCTAAAAGCCGTTTTTGGTACATCTGTCTCCCTGACCTTCAACTGATAATATCCTGATCTCAAGTCTATTTTAGAAAATACTGACGCCCCTTTGAGTTGATCAAACAGGTCATCAATACGAGGCAAAGGATACTTATTGCATATTGTTACCTTATTTAATTGCCGATAATCAATGCATAATCTCATAGTACCATCCTTTTTCTTCACAAACAACACTGGTGCACCCTATGGGGATACACTTGGTCTAATATATCACTTATCTACCAACTCTTGTAACTGCACCTTTAACTCTTTTAGTTCCGATGGTGCCATGCGATAGGGGGTCTGAGAAATAGGAGTTGTTCCAGGTATCAGGTCAATAGTGAACTCCAATTCTCTATCAGGCGGTAATCCTGTCAATTCCTCAGGGAAGACATCAAGAAATTCTTGTACCACAGGCACATCTTCTGGTTTCAATCTTCCGAACTTCCCATCCATCACATAAGCTAAATATGCCTCACAACCTTTACTTAGAAATTTTCGGGCTTTTACTACCGATATTACACATGTAGGAAGAATCCTCCTCCTTCCTTTAATAATCACATCAACTCCATCAGGTTTCATCAATTTTACTTCCTTCTTAAAACAATCAACTTGAGCATGGTATTTCAACAGGAAATCCATACCAAGAATAACATCAAATTCTATTAAGGGCAAAGGTAACAAATCAACTAACAAGGCTACGCTATCAAGTTCCAACACACAATCAAGATAAGCATATTCTATTATAACAGAGTCACCAACCGAAGTATGTATCAACAAAGTATCAGACAAAAGTTCTAACTTTCTATTTATATGCAAGGCAAACTCACTGGATACTAATGAGTGAGTAGCTCCAGAATCTATTAATACATATGCATTTCTAGAACATATAATTAGCATACCCGTTACTACATCTGGTGCCTCTTCTGCTTCTTGTTGAGTTACTACAAATACTCTGCCCTGTTGTCTCGGTCTACCTACTTGAGCCTTCAATGTCACACCCTATCCCAGATTCACACAGCACCTAGGATTGAGCGTGATACTGTTTTTCATCAAATACATAATGCAAATAGATACCAGATGAATCTCAAAATTAAAAACAATGCTTCTATAGAAATACTAGGAAAAGACACAATCTCCCAACAAGCATTTTCTGCATGTATATATATATAATACAACACATCTCCCCTTATCTCAAAAGAAACATGCACATTACAAGACATATGCACAGACTAAGTATTTACAACTATCCCAGAGGTTTGCTTCCAGATAGGCCCAGATGAGATTCTCTTGTAGGCTAGGCGTCTCGGACACGCTCGCTACCTGAAACGACAATAACAACAAACTGAATGAGCAAAAAGCCCAGTGAGTGACTAAATTTATTCACTATCACTAACAAATACGAGCTAGCTTATCCATTAGTAACCATTACATATCACATATCAGAGAGTTACTAAGGTTCTCCTTTCAATTTACACGTATAAATGTCAAATTCTCATGTCACACAGTTCTGCAACTATCTAGTGCCTTCACATTCTGTCCCTCAGCACTTAATCGATTATGTTTACATTACCATGTGCCTTCAAATGTAGTCCCTCAGCACTGGTAACCAATTCTATCTTCGCCCAAGTGCCTTCACTCATGGTCCCTCAGCACGAGCTAATATGTGATGGGTTACTACATGCTTTCACTCATAGTCCCTCAGCATTGTAATCCAATTCTTATAGCTATTCAAGTGCTTTCACAAAGTCCCTCAGCACTTAACTTCATGCTCACTTACATATAGGCTTTCACCATAAGGTCCCTCAGCCACTACTATATTTAGACATTAGCATTAGTACCCTTTTAACTTGCTAACACATCACATTTATAATGAATACTACAAAGGATCACATTTCCTCATTAAATAAGCATACTAAATTTATCACAAGATATAACAAATGGTCACTCACGATTGGTCTCGGCTCTAAGTGGATTATAAGGCTCCCCGAGCTCTTCCTGGCCTGAAAACACATATTCCTCATGTTTATTTTTCATAATCTCCCTTTTCCTTTAACACACAATAATAGCGTTATTCTTTAGACAATTAAAAGCTGCCAGCAATATTCATCACATACTACTGTACTAGCGACACTGAGTTGGATGTAACCAGCGAGACTACCTAAGGAGCGGCACCTAGCGATACTCTAGCGAGAATCGTGAGACGCAAAGCCTCTCTTGCGTTATAGCGATACTTGCTTCACTGCCCTGTCTCTCGCTCTCTCAGCGATACTACCGCTGCAGCAGAACCGTTTTCTTCTTCCTTTCCTCTTCCTTCTTCAACCTGCTAAACATTACGTTTTTGGTCAATTTCAGAACTTTCTTCCTTCTACAAACTTGTTAAGGTGTAAGTCCTTCATCTTACCTCCAGATTTCATGAAGAACATCCTCTCCGTTTAGGATATCTCCTTCAACAACTTCCGAGTTACCTCTAATCGTCTGGCAATTCAGCTCTAATCTCTTCTTCCTGAGTTTGACACACATTTATACAATTTCAGCTCAAGCATCCTTCATGAAACTTGCTAAAAATCGAGTTAACTTACTAACCTCAAAAGTTTCAGCCCTAACCACCGTTTCTTGAATTTGTTCTTCCTCCAAAACCAAGCGTCACTCTGAGGGAGTAACACCAGCTGAGTCCTCTGCCCAACTCAAGTTTCTTCCACGGTTACGATGAGATTTCCACTCCAAATCAGCATGAACATCTTCTTCTACCTCCTTCCGATGTTTAGCTTTAGAATGGACCCAACTCGAGCTCTGAAATGCAATCAGAACAATTGAATTCTCGATCCACTTATATATATACCACCGACTTATTCTCCATTTCAAAATACTATAATCTGTTCAACGCATACCTTCTATGTTCAGCTTCAGCAACACACACAGCCTCTAATGATGTTTCTTTTCAAAACTCTCCTGCCAAATGGTTAGCAAACGCATTACTCTCTCTCGGCCAACCTCTTTTTTTTTTTTTTTGTCAAACGCATACCCACTTTCGACGCATGGTAGCGTTCACCGCATAATGGCCTCATCGCAAATCGGTTCTCAACTCCTCATGGCCATTAACTTCCAACGCCATGCTGCCTACAACGCGTTTGCCGCAAAATAAACTTCGGTACAAGGTGGTTCTTCACGCCTTATGTCCTCAACGCGTCGTGGCTTCAATGCCTAACAGTCTCTCTCACCTTTGCGTTTACGTCAAAATTGTTTCCATCAAAGCATGTTGCCACCAACGCATAGCTGATACTTAGTTATTTTTCCGCCCTGATCATAGTCCAGCCAACTACTCCTACCCAAACATCCATCTCTTGGCCCCTTCTTACCTTGCGTTCTCACAAGATTAAGTACGGGGCTTACATTCAACCTGCCTCAACTGCTACCTTCTCCACTTCCCATCTCCTGCCAAGGTTGACTTACTGTATGTGAAATAACTTTCTGTTCTGATTCTCCTCCTACTCTTGGCGGAGGGCAATCTTTCTTAAAATGTCTCGGCTGACCACAATTATAACAGACATCAGCTCCCATCAAACACCGACCCCAATGTTTTCTACCACAGTTATAACACAATGGTTTCTTCACTGAACTAGCCACTGATTCACTAGGGTGACTATATTGGTTACTACCTGCTGACACTGACATCGAAGGAAACCTTCCCGAACTTTTCTATATACCTCCACCTCGGGATCCACCTGCACGATATGATCCACCATTGGCTCTGGCTTTGAACTTTCCTCCACCAGAAACTCCTGGTGTGAATCGTCGTCCCTCACCTTGATCCATCTGCTCTCGAGGTGCATTGACTGGCTGTCCAGCTTTACTTCCACTTCTGTCTACTTTTCCTTCTGCCAAACTCTTTTCTACTCGCATGGCAGCTTCAACTAGTTTAGCGAAATCAACCCATCCTGTACTTGCTATCACTGGAGTACGGATTTCACTTCGCAAGCCTTTCTCAAAGCGCTTGCATTTATCTGTTTCCTCTGCAACAATTGCCAAGGCATACTTGGCAAATTCTGTAAATTTCCTCTCATATTCAGCTATAGACATATGCCCCTATACCAAGCTCAAGAATTCATTTCTTTTCTCATCACAGTACGATTTAGGATAGTATTTTTCCTGGAAAAACTTTTTAAAATCAGCCCATGTCAGAGAACCTGCATCTGAACTTCGTCGTTTAATCAATCTCCACCAGTTCTCAGCTCCTCTCTGGAGCATGAAAATAACTAAATCAAGTTTCCTGTCTTCAAAAAAATGCATAACCCTGAAGCACTTTTCTACTTGATTTAGCCAGACTTCAACTTCTGCAGGGTTAGTGACGCCTTCAAATACTTGAGCACCCAAAGCTTTGAATCTTTCTATCCCATATTTTTTCTCAGGATCTCCTTGAGCAGATTCCACACTAGCTACTAATCTCTGGGCTATTCTGTTAAAGAGTTGTTCCTCCATATTGGCTTGAGTCTGGGGATTACTAGATTCCCCTTCGGAGGACTCCATCTCATTTCCAGTAGCAGCGGTGTCTCGGTACCTGCCTGCCTACCTCGTCTGGTTCTTCTGTGCATATTCCTATATCACATTTAAATTATCTCATTACTACAGACATAACATGTTCTTAACTACTATGCATGACCTCATTCCCCAAAATCTTATGCTCTAATTCCAAATGTAACACCCCTATCCTAGATATATATATATATATATATATATATATATATATATATATATATATCTCTATATATTTACCTAGGAGTGAGTGTTAAAACTATTCTTCCTCCTGCTAAAATTGTTTTTGAACACATTTATAAATCATAACATGCTAACATTTGACTTAGTTTTACAATAGTTATGTAAAGATCTACTGATAATATAGCATCATGAGAAATATTTAAGAGACTATGTGTAATAATTACAAGTATGCCTGATGTTTCTCACTATACCACTCAAAATAAGAACAATATCTACATAGGGATGAGATTTACAAGTTCCCAAGTACAAAATCCTAAATAGGCTCAGTCGAGTCTTGATGGTAGGCTAAGCACCCCGAACACGCTCATTACCTGGAAAGAAAACATCAAAGAAACAAGAATTTTATGAGCTACAATGCTCAGTGAGTGACTATCTAAAATATAACTCAATAAGGCTTAACTACAATCATTAGTATAATCTGCTTAGTCATGCACTTTAACTTGCAACTATTATAATCACACAACTAAGTTTCTTTTCATTAAATCTTAGTTGAGGCGGAGCGAACTCAACGCACCCAACGTCAATAAACCTTAGCTGTGTGGAGTAATCTCAACACATCAGCGTCATGTGTCTTTTAATATGCTTATATGTCTGACTAATCTCGGGCTGCCCGTATACTGATAAGCACTTGAAAAGTGCTTATTATTCTCTCAAATTAAGGGAGTTTTATATTAGATTTCACTTGTTTGCTAGTGATTTTCATGTTAAAACGAGGAAAATTAGAAGGAACGACTAAAAGATCAAAACCGAGCAAGAATATGGTGAAAAAGAGCTAAAAAACGCATCCTTGTTGAAACGCATGCTGCGCCGCGGCGCTATGGCAGCGCTGCCGCGGCGCTGAGGCTGAAAAGCATCAGCATGGACACAGAGCAGCAACGCGGCGCTGGGAATGCGCTGTTTCGACGCATACTTGGTGAACGCAAGACAGCGTCGCGGCGCTAAAACCCGAGAGCAACTTAATTTTGGTCGCAAGTTTTGTATTTTAGGTTAAATTTTAGGCGGCCAAACTCTATAAATTTAGAGGTTTTCCGCAGCCAAAAAGGGGAAGAAATATCAAGAAGATCAAGAAAGTTGCAGAACAAGAGAACGATCCGAAAAGGTGAGAATTAAGCTAGAGTTCCAAGAGTGAGTTAGCCGCAAGGAAGAGGAAAAGAGTTCGAGATAGTTTTGGTGCCTTTCGAAGTCCAACGCGAGAGCCAAGGAGTTCGTGACGGTGCTACCTCAATCAAGAACCTCTTTTCAGGAGAGTTTCCCTATTCTTTACACTCTTTCTTTGATTCTTTTTGATCAATATGTTGCTTTACGCTATGAGTGGCTAAACTCTTTGGTTTTAGGGTTATTGATGAATTGTTTGTAAACTCATGATAATTTTGTAAACTCATGGTTTTGTTCAAATAAATATGCTTTTCATTGTTATTGTGTTTAATTCTTGAAGATTGGCCACCTTCACATGTTAGAATAGATGTATGAATCGAGAGATTATATGTTTAATTTGGTCTATAACAATGAATCGTTGTTAATCTATCACGAGAGTAGTTAGGTTTACAATGAAAGTTGCTAAAGACTAGTTTTAATGCCATGTAATTTTTTATTGGTTTTAAGAGATTAACTATCAATCAAGTTGCATGAGAAAGAGTTGTCTTTGAGAGAAGATAACTTGGAATTAAGTTTCTAGACTTAGGCATAAGAATTAAATTCATGAAATCCATAATTTTGCATGATGAAACAAACAAGGATTTGAAACCCTAGAAATCTCTTTGACTCTTGCAATTCTCTCTTTGATATTTTCTGGCTTGATTTTTCTTTTTCCCAAAAACAAAAGTTGAATTCCAATCCTCAAATAAAATTGATTCAATTCTAGAATAGCTAAATAACTTAAACCTTCCCAATTGGATCTCTGGTGGAAACGATACTCGGACTTAACCGTTTTATATTATAACTTGACCCGTACACTTGCGGTTAACACACAAAAGTGGCACATCAAGTTTTTGGCGCCGTTGCCGGGGATCCAAAGAACGGTTTTTGTTATTTAATATTCATTAGAATTGATAGATCTTAATTTGAGGTGTATATTATTTGATTGTTTATTTGTTTTTATTTTTTTTATTTTTTTTATTTGATTGTTTATTTATTTAGTTTATTGTATATAATTGTTTTGTATTTTATTTATTTTGTTAGTCTATGCCTCGCGATAATACTAACCTCCTCCCTCTTGATCCCGAGATTGAAAGGACGTGTAGAAGAAATTTAAGAGCTCAACTTAATCAAACTACGGAGATGGCGGAGGAGATACCTAAGGCAATTAGAGACTACTTTCAACCTACGTTACCGGCAAGTCAACCCGGAATAATGAATGTGCCAATCAATGTCAACAATTTTGAGTTGAAACCGGGGTTGATCCAAATGGCTAGAGAGCTAGCCTTTAGAGGAAGAACTAATGAAGATCCTCACAAGCACTTGCGATCCTTCTTGGAGATATGCGGGACGGTAAAGATGAATGGTATTTCTAATGATGCTATTAAAATAAGACTTTTTCCTTTCTCTTTGCAGAACCGTGCTAAGGATTGGTTGGAAACCATCCCTCCGGATAGCATTACAACATGGGAGATCTTAGCTCAAGCTTTCTTGAACAAATATTTTCCACCAGCTAAATCTCAAAGACTAAGGACGGAGATTGGAACATTCCGCTAACTTGAGGATGAACAATTATACGAGGCTTGGGAAAGGTATAAGGATCTCTTGAGAAGATGCCCTCAACATGGGTATCCGGATTGGTTGCAAATTCAACTTTTCTACAATGGATTAGCAAGCTCCACCAAATCCATCTTAGATGCAACCGCCGGAGGGTCAATTTTTTCAAAGAATGCTCAAGAAGCCTATACCATATTAGAAGACTTGGCCAATACATCCTACATTTGGCCATGTGAACGGTCTTCTTCAAACATCCCAAGAGCCGCCGGATTATATGAAGTTGATGAGGTAAATTCTCTTAAAGCTCAAATGGCTTCCCTTACTAATGCTCTTTCTAAATTAACTGCAGGAGGCCAAGCTCAAACAAATCCACCATCTATAGCCTCTCTTGCTGCTTTCGCATCGGAAATAGGCGTTCAAGGAGATAATGAGACGGCCAACTATGTTGATAGAGGACATTATAGGAGTCACCAACATCAACAACTTCCAAATCACTACCATCCTAACTTGAGGAACCATGAAAATTTTTCTTATGCTACCAAAAGGAATGTTTTGCAAGGTCCTCCTGATTTATCCAATGTAGATCCATCCCACACTGAAAAGAAGTCCAACTTAGAAGACTTGATGATAGAGTTCATAAAAGAATCAAGAGGAAGGACAACCGCATTAGAAAGCACAGTACAAGGTCATGGTAAGGCCATTCAAAACATCGAGGTACAAATAAGCCAAATCGCCACTTCCCTTTAAACAATGCAAAAGGAAAAATTTCCTAGTTGTCCCGAGATAAATCCAAAAGAGGAGTGCAAGGCCATGACTTTGAGGAGTGGGAAAAAGCTGTCCACTCCTTTGATCTTTGATGAGGATGAAGAGCAAGAGGTAGATGACACAATTCAAGAGCCAATTTTAGAAGATGAACCAAAGATCCTAGAAAAGGAGGTAAAAGTAAAAGAGTCAACATCTTCAAGTACGTCATCTAACCCTCTACCTTTTGTACCTAATACTATGCCATATCCTCAATGTTTTAAAAAGAAAGAAATAGACTCCCAATTTGCTAAATTTCTTGAATTATTTAAAAAGCTGCACATTAACATTCCATTTGCTGAGGCTTTAGAGCAAATGCCCAACTATGCGAAATTCATGAAAGATGTCTTATCTAAAAAGAAAAAGTTTGGGCAATATGAGATGATTAGCATGACAGAGGAATGCAGTGCAGTGCTACAAAAGAAGCTACCACAAAAGTTAAAAGATCCAGGAAGTTTTACTATACCTTGCACTATTGGTTCTTTAAATGTTACTAGAGCTCTTTGTGATCTTGGTGCTTCAATTAATTTAATGCCTTTATCTGTTTATAGGAAACTCAACATTGGAGAGGTGCAACCTACCACATCACCCTGCAACTTGCTGACAGATCATTAGCTTATCCCAAAGGTATTGTTGAAGATGTATTAGTTAAAGTTGACAAATTTATCTTCTCTGCAGATTTTGTAGTATTGGACATGGAGGAGGACTCTGAGATTCCTATCATACTTGGGAGGCCATTCCTAGCAATTGGAAAGGCTATCATAGATGTCCAACAAGGGAAGTTGACTCTAAGGGTAAATGATGAAAATGTAGTATTTGATATTTACAAGTCCTTGAGTCATCATGATGAGAGTAGTCCTTGCCATGCTATAGACATAATTGATCATACTATTTATAAGCATGTAGAGGTTATGTTAGCTAATGATCATCTAGAACAAAGCATGATAGATGTTGAAAATGCAGATACAATCTTTGATGAAATAGCTTTTTATGCTAGGTGGTTAGATAGGTTGCCAATATGTTCTAAAATAGATGAACCTAGACCTTTAGCTCCCTTGCATGTTGTGAATGATATTGAGAAGTCTAAGCTTGAATTAAAAGTATTACCTCTTCATTTAAAATATGCATTCTTAGATGATTTATCTTCTTTACCTGTTATAATATCTTCTAATCTTGATTCTATGGAAAAAGAAAAATTATTGAAAGTATTGAGGGATCATAAATCTGCCATTGGTTGGTCTATTAAGAACCTTGAAGGTATTAGTCCGTCGGTCTGTATGCATAGAATCTTGATGGAAGATACCTTTAAACCATCAATAGAGCACCAAAGGAGACTTAATCCCACCATGAAGGAGGTAGTTAAGAAAGAAGTGCTCAAGCTTTTGAATGCAGGAATCATATATGCCATATCTGACAGTCCATGGGTAAGTCCTGTTCAAGTGGTACACAAGAAAGGTGGCATGACTGTGGTTAAAAATGGAAAAGATGAAATGATAGCCACTAGAACTGTGACAGGATGGCGTGTATGCATTGATTATAGGAAGTTGAACAAAGCTACTAGAAAAGATTATTTTCCCCTTCCTTTTATAGATTAAATGCTTGATAGACTTGCAGGTTATTCTCATTATTGCTTTCTAGATGGATATTCAGGTTATAACCAAATTGTCATTGCTCTTGAGGATCAAGAAAAAACGACATTTACATGCCCCTATGGGACATTTTCTTTTAAGAGAATGCCATTTGGTTTATGTAATGCCCCTGCTACTTTTCAATGGTGTATGATGTCTATTTTTCAGGGGCTCATTGAAGACATAATGGAGGTTTTTATGGATGATTTTTCTATATTTGGGTCTTCATTTGATTCTTGTCTTATTAGTCTAACTCGTGTTTTGCAGAGGTGCCAAGATGCTAACCTTGTTCTAAACTGGGAGAAGTGTCACTTCATGGTGACGGAAGGCATCGTCCTGGGACACAAAGTCTCTCAAAAAGGATTGGAGGTGGATAGGGCTAAAATATCTGTCATTGAACAACTACCACCCCCCACCAATGTGAAAGGAGTCAGAAGCTTCCTAGGGCATGCAGGGTTTTACAGGAGATTTATTAAAGATTTTTCTAAAATTGCTAAACCCTTGAGTAATCTACTAGAAAAGGAAGCTAAATTTATTTTTGATGATGCATGTCTACTAGCTTTTAATACTCTGAAGGAAAGACTAACTGCTGCACCTATTATTGTTGTACCAGATTGGAGTCAGTCTTTTGAGATCATGTGTGATGCTAGTGATTATGCTTTAGGAGCTGTTTTAGGCCAACGTAGAGATAACATGTTTAGGGCAATTTATTATGCTAGTAGGACTCTTGATAATACTCAACAGAAATACACTACTACTGAAAAAGAACTACTAGCTGTTGTGTTTGCCATGGATAAATTTAGATCATACTTGCTTGTCTCTAAAATAGTAGTGCATACTGACCATGCTGCTTTAAAGTATTTGTTTGTTAAGAAAGATTCTAAACCTAGGCTAATGAGATGGATATTATTGTTACAGGAATTTGACTTAGAAATCAAAGACAGGAAAGGTTGTGAAAATGTGGTTGCAGACCACTTATCTAGAATTGCGAATGAGAATGCTAAATCATGGCCCCCAATTGTTGAGATGTTCCCTGATGAACAACTGTATCAGGTAAAAGATAGTGTGCCCTAGTTTGCTGACATAGTTAATTATCTTGCAAGAGGACATTTGCTACCTGACATGAACTATCAACAAAAGAAAAGATTCCTGCACAATGTTAAGTCTTACCATTGGGAGGACCCACTTCTCTACAAGGTTTGTGCTGACAATATAATAAGAAAGTGTGTGCCTCAAGAGGAAGTGGTAAGTATTTTAAATTCATGTCATTCTTCCCCCTATAGAGGTCATTTTAGACCCACCAGAACTGCAGCTAAGGTACTTCAGTCAGGATTTTATTGGCCATCCCTTTTTAAAGACTGTTATACCTTTGTTAAGTCATGTGATAGGTGCCAACGTACTGGCAATATTTCTCGACAACATGAGCTTCCAATGAAACCTATCTTGGAAGTGGAGTTATTTGATGTTTGGGGTATTGATTTTATGGGACCTTTTCCTATTTCTTTTAATGGTTACCTATACATTTTAGTTGCAGTAGATTATATATCTAAGTGGGTAGAAGCCATAGCTACTAGGACCAATGATGCTCGCACTGTTGTAAAATTCTTGCATAAAAACATTTTCACACGTTTTGGTACACCTAGAGCTATTATTAGTGATGAGGGCTCTCACTTTTGCAATAAACTGTTTAAATCCATGATGCAGAAATATAATGTTAATCATAAAATTGCTACAGTTTATCATCCTCAAACTAATGGCCTTGCTGAGTTATCTAACAGGGAAATCAAACAAGTTTTGGAAAAGACAGTCCAGACCAATAGGAAGGATTGGGCCCTTAAGCTTGATGATGCACTGTGGGCTTACCGCACAGCTTTCAAAACCCCAATTGGTACTTCCCCGTATAGGTTGGTGTTTGGAAAGGCTTGTCACTTACCGGTAGAGCTCGAGCATAGAGCTTATTGGGCCATCAAGAAGCTGAACATTGATTTCGAGAAAGCCGGTGAGAAACGCCTTTTAGAACTCAATGAGATGGAGGAGTTCTGTGCTCAAGCTTATGAGAATGCCAAACTTTACAAAGAGCGCACTGCGAGATGGCATGACTAGAAGATCACATCACGAACCTTCCTTCCAAGACAAAGAGTATTACTTTTTAACTCACATTTACGCTTGTTTCCAGGTAAGCTTAGGACACGATGGTCGGGACCCTTTGTCATTGTCAAGGTATCCCCACACGGAGCCGTGGAACTACAAGGTAACAATGGAACAACCTTTAAAGTGAATGGTCAACGATTAAAGCACTACATCGGTGATGAAGAACGCGGACTTGACAACCTGACTTTCATTGCATGATCCAGTAGTCCCGTCTAGCTAGAAGACGTTAAACCAAGCGCTTATTGGGAGGCAACCCAATTTTATTGTTTTCTTTACTTTTGTTTATTTATTAAATTTTTTTTTTAAAAATCTTGGAGTCACTCATATGCTTTATTTCTCAGGAACATAGCTCATCACACAAAGTACTCCTTACACCAAGCTTGTTTGGTGGCTTCCCGCTTGCTCCCAGGCTTGCTCTTTCCTTGTTAGATGTTCTTATGCATTGGAGACAATGCATGATTCTAAGTTTGGGGTGGGGGGTGTCTTTCGTACTTTTGTGTGTTTTCTTATCCTGCTATGCATGTTAGTGAAGGTTTTAATGATCATATGCATGTCAATACTTTTGTGTGTTTTCTTATCCTTCTATGCATGTTAGCGAAGGTTTTAATGATCCTATGCATTTCAAATTTTTTGAAACAATTTTTGAAAATTTTTTTTTGAAAATTTTGGAGCTTTCAAAGTTAATGGGAATGTTGTTCATGGTTGTGTGCCTTGATGTTGATTGTCCATGATGAGATTCGAATTTGCATGTTAGATGACTTATTGTGGAAATAGAATAGCACTATCTTGAGTTAAATTCATTTAAGTCCCTCTTAAAATCTCTCATATTCTTGAGCACGTAGCCACTTTTATTTAGAATCTTTTACTGAAAAAAGGATTAAGTTGGGTGTATTTGGTTGTCACTTCGAAAGGCCCCACCGGTTAGGGAGTGGAAATGTATGATAGCTTGTAATCTTAGATTAAGGAAAAAGAAAAGAGTATACATGCCTTGAGAAAAGAAAAAAGTGTACACAAAATATATGAGCTTTATTTGTCTATCTTTTTAAATGTTAAACTTGTAATGAGTATGCATGGATAGGGGTAAAAAGAGCTGCCTTTGTTGTGATCAGTAAGGATGCCTAGGAATTGACTAGGTACAAGTCCCTACAGTGAATGTGTGAAAGCTAGTGCCTCTAGGTAAAAGAATGCAAGTTTGGGCCCATGAAAAAAAAAAACACATGATTGACAGGCACCTTAGTGGACATATTACTCACTTGAATGCATGAAAGCTTGAAGATTGGTGCATGAGCTAGAGTAAGGGGAAAACTAAAGAAACTCTCTTAAGTCCTAATTTGAGTTCTAGTAGTTTAAATTGAAGGAGGCTTGCACTGTCACACCCTCTTTCTAAGATTACTTCGTGGAAGAGTTTGTTAAGGAAAGAAGATAAGAATAGTTGAGAAGTGAGTCGGGTTGGACGCAGGCTTTGTGAAAAAAAAACCATGTTGGACGCATGGCAGAATCACTTAACTGTATGCAATTGAAGCAACGTGTGGTATTATGCGGTAGGAAAAAAAAACGGCAAGACTATCAGACATTGAGAGTTGGTAAGTTGAAAAGGAACTATGAACGGGCAGTGGTTAGAAAAGTTGGCTGAGTAGCGTCGGAGCAAAAGTGGCTAAGAGTTGATCATGCGTTAGTATGGCTACGCGTTGAGAATACGTTGGATGCTCTGAGGCGTTGAGTTATCATGCCATGAAGTGAGGGTGTCTTATGCGTTTGTAAAGGTTGTTATGCGTTGATGATGGGTATGCGTTGGTATATTAGAAGAGTGACCGAGAGAGAGACGTGCGTTAGTCGGCTATTTGTCGATGGGGCGTTGGACATTTGTATCACACCCAGTCGAGACTATGCATTGCTAAGCCCTGCGCCGAAGGTATTCATTGAATAACTAAGTACAGAGAGAAGAGATAAAGTGTAAGTCGGTGATTTATGTATATAAAGGGGACTGAGTATTTAAACATTTGAAAAACACATTCTAGAGCTCGAGGTGATCTTATTCTGAGCTAACCAAAGAAAGGGAGGTAGAGAGAAGTGTTTATGCCGGTTCAGAGGAGAACCCTCATCACTTTCATGGAGGAAGCTTGAGCTGGGTCGGAGAGTTTGATTAATGCCACTTAGACCTCGTGCTGATTAGAGTTTGAAGAAAAACGAGCCGTGGAAGCTAAATCTAAGGTAGAAGTGATCGGAGTTAAGCTGCAAATGTTTGTAGCAACCCGGAGTTATTTGAGAATAGTTCTCAAATGAAGAAGAGTTGAGATTTGAGACCTTGAGGTAAATTAGAAAGTTCACTTCTTTATGAGTTTGTAGAAGAAGGATGGATCTGATTTTGACTGGATTTAATGTTTAGCAGATTGAGAACAGAGTAGAGGAGGAAGAAGAAAAGCAGTAATCGTCGGGAGTCGCTAAGATAGGAGTATCGCTAAGAGCTGGAGAGTGATTAGCGAGACGAGTATCGCCGGTAACGCAGAGACCATTGCGTCTCACAACTCTCGCTGACTCTCGCTTAGTATCGCTCTTTGAAGGTAATATCGCTAGTCCTGCGACGTTGAGTATCGCTGGTGCCGCATAGTTATGAATAATTAACCTCTTAGTCTCGCTCATATTGATATTAACAAGAAAGGAAAAGTAGTGATGAAAACCCATGTTTAAGATATCTAAGCAAACGTAAAGAATACATAAAAGGAATATTAGAAATACCTAACACGAAAAAAGTATGTTTACAGGGCAAGAGGAGCTAGGGAAAGCTTATAACCCGCTCGGAGTCTGGAATCAGTCGTGAGTGACTTTATGGTTTGACATGTGCTTAACTTGAATATTATTTCATTTCTATGTGCTTAATACTATCTTTGAAGCATGAATTGAAGTGTACGTATGTGTATGATGCTAGCACGTATTTTATATGTGAGATAAGTTTGACAAAGTATCAGTTAATATCCTAAGTTTTATTAAGCTAGTTGCTAGATAAATGTTCTGAGAATTCTGGATATTATGAATCTAGTTAAATGATGATAAATGTAATGTGCATGTCTGTGCACTAAAAGTGTTTGAAGGAGACCCGATGTCGAAGGATGGGTGAAGGCATATGGGTAGCCTTAGTAATTATGAATGTTGAGGTATGATGTTTGTTGTTATATTATGATGAATGTGATGTGCAAGTTAGTGTTCTAGAAAGATTCTCAGGGACCCAATGCTGAAAGTTAGTTGAAGGCATATGGGCAGCCCTAGTATGTAACTTATGTGAAACACTCACCTAAGGATTTAATGACTGTGAGTGAGTAATTCTTTGGGACCCAATGCTGAGAGACATGAGAAAGCATATGGGCAGCCCTAGTACTTAACTCATGTGAAGCTCTCACCTAAGGATTTAAAGACGGTGAGTGACTAATTCCATGGGACCCTGGTACCAAAGGACATGGGAAGGTACACGAGCAGCCCGAGATTAGATAGATTCATGAGCAGAATAGAAAGGTTTGACGCTGATGTGTTGAGATTTCTCCACACAGCTAAGGTTTATTGACGTTGGGTGCGTTGAGTCCGCTCCGCCTCAACAAAAGTTTAATGAAATGAAAAGCATATATGTACTGATAATGTTTTACAGGTTACAGTCATCTATAAGGTTATGAATTGTGATACAAGGCATGTTTAGGCGGTTCATATCTAAATTGTAGTTATCATGTTATTGATTGTATATTTCAGTAGTCACTCACTGAGCAATGTAGCTCATAGATTTCGTTTCTTTGATGTTTCTTTTCCAGGTAGCAAGCGTGTTCGGGGTGCCTAGCCTACCATCAAGATCCGTCTGTGCCAGAATAGAATTTTGTAATTTGGAAATCTGTAAACCCTAACTTTTAATAGAAGTCACACTTAGTCTGGGTAGCATATGTAAATTCACCAGATATGTTGATAAACTCTAAACATAGTCTTTAAAACCTACTTATGATGTGATCTTATTAAGTAAATTTTGTTATAATGTTGTAAGGTCGAGCGTTTCACTGTCTAGTTGTGGATTTCTAGTTTTACTAATGCATTTACAACAGGCTTTAATAG
Source organism: Citrullus mucosospermus (assembly GCA_030954485.1). Taxonomy (NCBI): domain Eukaryota; kingdom Viridiplantae; phylum Streptophyta; class Magnoliopsida; order Cucurbitales; family Cucurbitaceae; genus Citrullus; species Citrullus mucosospermus. The sequence goes on from CM062064.1 coordinate 15,110,818, forward strand.
AGTACAGACTAGGTAACACTCACTCCTAGGTATTGATATTGAAATATATTTAATATCTTGGGTAGGGGTGTTACATGCACACACACATGGGAGATAGCAAGATTTGGCCTTGAATAATTATAACAATATAGATATGCTTGCATGTTTCTACTTAAGCTCTGAATGCTATTCTCTGAGACATGAATCAATTGCACACTTCTTCATCTAAAACTCCCTATTATTTGATTTTATTCTTTGCTCGGGACTAGCAAATCTCTAAGTTTGGGGTGTTGATAAGCACTTGAAAAGTGCTTATTATTCTCTCAAATTAAGGGAGTTTTATATTAGATTTCACTTGTTTGTTAGTGATTTTCATGTTAAAACGAGGAAAATTAGAAGAAACGACTAAAAGATCAAAACCGAGCAAGAATATGGTGAAAAAGAGCTGAAAAACGCATCCTTGTTGAAACGCATGCTGCACCACAACGCTAAGGCAGCGCTGCCGCGGCGCTGAGGCTGAAACGCATCAGCATGGACGCAGAGCAGCAACGCGGCGCTGGGAAGGTGCTGTTTCGACGCATACTTGGTGAACGCAAGACAGCGTCGCGGCGCTAAAACCCGAAAGCAACTTAATTTTGGTCGCAACGCTAGTGCCGCGGCGCTAGCGTTAATTTAAATGCAAGTTTTGTATTTTAGGTTAAATTTTGGGTGGCCAAACTCTATAAATTTAGGGGTTTTCAGCAGCCAAAAAGGGGAAGAAATATCAAGAAGATCAAGAAAGTTGCAGAACAAGAGAACGATCCGAAAAGGTGAGAATTAAGCTAGAGTTCCAAAAGTGAGTTAGCCGCAAGGAAGAGGAAAAGAGTTCGAGATAGTTTTGGTGCCCTTCGAAGTCCGACGTGAGAGCCAAGGAGTTTGTGACGGTGCTGCCTCAATCAAAAACCTCTTTTCAGTAGAGTTTCCCTATTCTTTACACTCTTTCTTTAATTCTTTTTGATCAATATGTTGCTTTACGCTATGAGTGGCTAAACTCTTTTGTTTTAGGGTTTTTGATGAATTGTTTGTAAACTCATGATAATTTTGTAAACTCATGGTTTTGTTCAAATAAATATGCTTTTCATTGTTATTGTGTTTAATTCTTGAAGATTGGCCACCTTCACATGTTAGATTAGATGTATGAATCGAGAGATTATATGTTTAATTTGATCTATAACAATGAATCGTTGTTAATCTATCATGAGAGTAGTTAGGTTTACAATGAAAGTTGCTAAAGACTAGTTTTAATGCCATGTAATTTTGTATTGGTTTTAAGAGATTAACTATTAATCAAGTTGCATGAGAAAGAGTTGTCTTTGAGAGAAGATAACTTGGAATTAAGTTTCTAGACTTAGGCATAAGAATTAAATTCATGTAATCCATAATTTTGCATGATGAAACAAACAAGGATTTGAAACCCTAGAACTCTCTTTGACTCTTGCAATTCTCTCTTTGATATTTTCTTGCTTGATTTTTCTTTTTCCCAAAAACAAAAGTTGAATTCCAATACTCAAATAAAATTGATTCAATTCTAGAATAGCTAAATAACTTAAACCTTCCCAATTGGATCTCTAGTGGAAACGATACTCAGACTTAACCGTTTTATATTATAACTTGACCCGTACACTTGCGGTTAACACACAAAAGTGGCACATCATATACCTTCTCATGTCCTTTGGTATTAGGGTCCCAGTTCATACTCAATCACCTTCTCTCTGTCCTTTGGTGAGAGCTTCATTAAAATACTAGGGCTACCCATATGCCTTCTCATGTTCTTCAGTATTGGGTCCCAATTCAATCTTTCTAGGGTACTGATATGTGCGTCACATTAATCATAAATTAACATAAATCATGATACCTCAGAGTTTTCAGAGCATTCAGCTAACAACTAACTTGGTAAAACTTAGGAGCATTAACTAATACATTTTCAAGCTCTAACTTACATATAAGATATGTACTTGTTTCATGCATAAGAGTACGCTTTAGTCATACCTCATAGATATTACTAAGCATATAGAAAATAACAATTAAGTTGGCTTATCACAAACTATAATGTCACTCACAATTTATTCCGAGCTCCGAGCGGGTTATATGCTTCTCTAGCTCCTCTTGGCCTGTAAACACACCTTTTTCGTGTTAGATATTACTAATATTCCTCTTTATATTCACTACATGTGCTTAAACATCTCAAACATGTGTTTCATCACCAGTCCCTCTCTTGTTAGCAACTTTCATAATGAGCGAGATCCACAAGTATCAGGATATTAATAATGAGACCTGTTTATAACCATGCGGTACTAACGAGACTAGGCTTAGCGAGACTAGCAAGATCACCTTAAGGAGCGACACCCAGCGATACTTCAGCAAGAGTTGTGAGACGCGAAGCCCCTTTGCGTTACTAGCGACACTCGTTCGCTGCTCACTCTCCTGTTCTTTAGTGATACTACGCCTTAGCAACCCCAGATGGCCACTGTTTTCTTCTTTCCCTTCTGATTTGTTCTTTAACCTGCTAAACATTGAATTCCAGCCAAATTCAGAACTTCCTCCCTTCTACAAACTTGTAAAAAAGTGAGCTTTCTAACTTACCTCAAAATTTCAAACCATAACTCTTCTTCGTTTGAGAGCTATCCTCAAATATCTCCAGCTGCTTTAAATCATCTAACAGTTCAACTCTTATTGCTTCCTCCTAGAATTTAACAAATTTTCGTTCAAATTCAGCTTAAACATTCTTCATGGAAGTTGCTAAGAATTGGGTTAACTTACTAACCTTAGACTTTCAACCCTAGCTTCAACTTCCTCAGCTCACTCTTCTTCAAATACCGAATGATGTCCATATTTATCAACAACAATCAAGCTTTTGGTTCCAACTTCAATTTCTCCATGAAAATGATTTGAATTCTACTTAAATTTGATATATCCACCTTCTTCCACCTTTCCTCGTTGTTCGTCTGCGAAATGGGATCAATCTGAGTTCGAAATATGTCTAAAGTGTTTATTTATTCGGTGTACTTACTTATATATAAATATAGACCACCGACTCACCAGCACCACCATCACCTTCATACTTAGGTTGGCCAACGCAAACCTTCCGCGCATGGGTTCAACAACGCATAGTCTCAACTTACTGTGTTAAAATTGCCCAACGCCCCATCATTTCAGGATTACAGAATTCAAGTGTAATCCGTTGGTGGATTGCCTTTTCTTCAGATCACACTTCCAAATGTATTAGTTTAGTTCCTTTACTTATAATCATTTCAGGATTACAGAATTCAAGTGTAAATTTTTAATCTTCAACGCATACTTTTACCAATTTCAACCAATGCATGTCTGTTGGTTCCACAATCTCATCAACGCATAACCTCAATATTTACACCTGCTCAACTCCTGGAACACATGTTTCAACCAGCCAACACTTCATCTTTACACTTAGACTTAGCTATATAATTCTTTTACTATTTCCAGGTATTACCCATGCTTATTCTTATGAACTTCTTATTTCATTTCACCAACGCATGAATACTTAAACCCAAAAACTTTCGGCCAACACTTCTAATTACCCATCTACTTGCTTGCCATTCTCCAAGCTAAGAGTAAAACTTCCAATTTACTATTTCCTCATAACAAATTCGTCTTAAAAATTTATGCGGGTTATTAGTGTCACACCCCCTCCCAGATTACCCACCTAACCTGAAAGGGAATGTGAAGACAATAAACATCATCCCTCTTGTGACGCATATTGTCCCATCTTACATTCTTATCTCTGCATACATTCTAATCATATACATACATAGAACTCAGTCATACTACACATGCTTATAATATAATATTATTCCCTGTATAGAGTATACTTTTATTACATAGCATAATTCCACTTTTAGATCCATTATACAATGTACAAGACTCCATCACAATCCCCACTCAAAACTACATGGACTACATGCCATCTACATAAAATCATATGCAACGTACAACTCTCAGACTTGTCTGTATTTGGAGAACTCGAGACTTAGGCAGGGTGATTGAAGTAGGTTAAGCACCGGGAACGTCCTTGCTACCTGGGGGGAGAAAAGGAAAACATTGGAAAACATAAGCTAAAAGCCCAGTGAGTGATAAATTTGTAAAACGAGCATTCATTGAAAACAGGCATATTACGTATAACGAATAAGTAAGAGTTTAACATTTTATTCAAATTAAACATGCTTTCCATAAAATCCATTAATCCCATAAATCAAATCTTAAATCATACATGAGTGTTTTCCAAGGAGTTTATTAATATCAATTTAGTTTTTATTTTCAAACTTTTCCCTTAGTTGAGGCGGAGCAATGCTTCTACGCGCTCAACGTCGAAAATCACCTTAGTTGGGGTGGAGCAAGGCTCAACACTCCCAACGTCGAAATCGTCCCTGGCTCAATGCGGAGCAAACTCGACGCACCAGCCAAATCAACCTCTATGTGCACATAGGAGTATGACGGGTTGCCAATGTACCTTATCATGTCCTTGAGTACTGGGTCCCTGGGAAACTCACGTGCCTTCTTGTGTCCTTGAATACTGGTCCCGGGGAAACTCACGTGCCTTCTCGTGTCCTTGAGCACTGAGCCTTTTCTACAACGTTTTAGAATTTCGTTCACATAATAGTTCGTATGAAAATCCTTTCATAGAATTCATACAAAACTTTATTCAATAATATTTCATAAAAATGCTTTCTATCAGCTTTAGAAATATATAACATGCCTTATGAGTAATGCAATCAACATTATGCATATTAAACAGTTCATTGTAAATCATACTTCATAAAAATATTTTTGATAAAATAGAATTGAAGAATAAAATAGTAACTCACAACTCTTAGGCTTTATGTGGGTTATACGCTTTCCCTATTTCTTCTTGGCCTGCAAGAGACATTTACCTTGTGTTATTTAACATTAAATCTTCTTCCTTTTCTAAACTAACATTACAAGCGAGAATCCTAGCAATACCAACCAACAAGAGCTGTTACTAGCGATACTTGATGGAGCGACACTAGCGTTAACTTACCTTAGCAGCGATACTCAGCGTTATCTAGCGAGATCTGTGAGACGGAAGACTCCTTTGCGTCTCAGCAACACCCGTCTCGCTATCAATACCCAGACAGTGTACCGATACTTGATTCTTAGTGGCAGTCTGCACCGTTATTCCTTCCTTTCTTCTTGTTCTTACTTCAATCTATTAAAAGTCACAATTCCATACGGATTCAAGACTTCTTCTCTTTTACAAACTTATAGGAAATTAAGTTCTATAGCTTACCTCAAAGTTTCAAGGCTTAACTCCTCCTCGTTCTCTCGGTATTCCGGAATCACCTCATGCTGTTCCACGAGTACCTATCTGGGATAGGGTGCAACATCTTAGCCTTGGCAACTGAGTTCCACAATCACTTACTCTCTCGAGCAGTTTGATTATTACTCCTTATATCGATTAACTAGATGGACATAAGCATTGAATTAAGATTACAATTGACAAGATGCAATAGTTACACTATGGTTCTTATTTAGATGCTAACACAACCCGTGACCCTTAAATGATTAGGTACTCGTGGATTCAAAATAATAAGCGAAAAGTGTAGAGAAATGGATAGACATGGAAGAATTGTAGATAATGAACGAAATACAATCTTAGATAGTTCAATGTCTTGATAACAAATCTAAAATCAAAGCTAGAAAAAGATAGAAAGTAGGAAGGCATTTCAATATCTTGAGTCGTAAGAATGGAAGTGTGAAGTTTTGCTGTGAAGTCAGAGGGAAGACTCTTCTCTCTCAAGCTATTCATCTCCGATTGTCTTCTAAGAGAACTTTGCTGTCAGTTAGGAATTCTTCCGAGAATCAACAACCATTTTTCAGCTTGTATGTCACACCCCCTCCCGGATTATCCTCCCTAACCCAAGAGGAGATGTGAAGATAGGAACCTTAACTCCTCTGTAAGGTTCACTGTCCAACCATTTTACCAAAGACGGCCCAGACGAGGTTCTTGCGTAGGCAAAGCATCCCGAACTCGCTTGCTACCTGGAAAATTAGAAAACATAGGAAAACGTGAGCTAAGCCCCGTGAGTGACTGGTTTTGTAGAATTATTTTTATTCAAAAGCAGGCATGTTACATTTATACATATAAAACAAGATAAGTACATCAATACAACAGGAACGTGTTTTCACCATCTCTTTTAAACCATATCAAATCGTTCCAAATCAATAGAGTTGTTTTAGAACAATTATACGAAAAACTCGTTTGGTTTCTCAATCATTTCCCTTAGTTGAGGCGGAGCAAGACTCAACGCTCTCAACGTCGAAATACATCCTTAGTCGGGGTGGAGCAAGGCTGAACACACCAAACGTCGAAATCATCCCTGACTCAATGCAGAGCAAGCTCAACGCACTAGCCAGACTAACCTCTATGTGCACATAGGAATAAAACGGGTTGCCTATGTACCTTCTCATGTCCTTGAGTACTGGGTCCCAGGAAAACTCACGAGCCTCTCAAGGAGATAAGCACTGAGCCTCCTCTTAAACATTTTATCAATCAATTTGAGTAGACTATTCATATGAAACCTTTTATAGAAATCATGATGTTTCTCGATAAACTATATCTTGCAACATGCCTTTCAATATAGTAAAACAATCAGATAAAACATGCCTTTTAAACACTATGATCAACATCATGCGTTTTATGAAATCCGTTATTACATAACCATAACACATAAGAACACTTTCAACAAAGTTTAGTTTTGAAGAAAGAAAAGAGTCACTCACAATTACTTAAGAGATTTCCTTTCAAATCTCTGCTTTCCCGAGCTCTTAAACGCAAGGCTTGAACTCTTTAGTCTGCTTTCACCCTTTGGCAGTCTAGTTGGACGTAACTCTGCAAGGTGCAGACTAACTCTCCTTATTCTTTTAGATGCGTCGACCTTCTTTGAATGCAAAGTCTAACTTTATCGCATCGTGGTGTTCACCCTTTATGTTGAATTCGGATAAAACGCAAGGCTCACCCTTCTTGACCCAAGCCAACTTCTTAACACCAAATGACTTAAGTGTCAAGGTTGTCTTCTTCCTTGGCCGCAGACTTCCTTTTACAGACGCAAGGGCTTCTTCCTTCTACCTTCTTTCTCTCCCTCTCTTAAGGATTCTTACCATCAAATCATCAGTCATTACTTTCCCCTCAAGGTCCTATTTATAGAGAGCTTGTCATCCTACCTCTCCTCTTCTGCTGCCACTTGTTTGCCACATGTCATGTTGCATGCTTAATTAATCATGCATTAGTCCAAGTGTCACCTTGCATGAAATACTTAGCATACCTTCTAACACCTCCTACTTGATAAAGTGTCACTACTATGTGTAGCCACCTGGTATATAGGCTTACCTTATGCGTCCGTTATGTTCCAATACACAACTACCCAATCAACTCTGTGTTCCTATGCGTTCATGGAACCTTCTTTCAGATTTAACTTATTTACTCCCTTTTTCTACTCTCAGCTTTACTATCTTAATTTTCCATTTCTCCTTCACATTCAAGTAGGTGTACAAATTCTAAACGCATACTACTATGCGTTTCAGCTTACCATAAAATATCATACATCTTCCTTAATCGCATACTATATGCATTCGTCTCCCTTTTCTTATATTCATTCTTAGCTACAAATCTCGCATCCATGACTGTCTTCCTTTAAGGTCCCTTGGTTTTCCCTACGTCCCTGAGTCATATACCAAGGTTATTCCTTTAACCATTTCCTGCTTTAACTTTTTCCTATGCGTTTACCCAAGATGTTGATAACATTTTCCATTTATCATGAAGTTAAGCTCTTCAGCGTATAACTTATTAACCAGTGGTAGCCACCATCAACTCATAAACCCCTCGTCACATAGCTAATAGCTGTCCTTAACACAGAACTCCTCAATGCATAGCTAATGGTTCCTCACCTCGTAACTTCCTCAACGCATAGTAAGACCTTACTAATCACTGAAGTCCTACTAGCATATAATAATCCTTTAACGTCTAACATCTCATAGTACTTATAACGCTTAGCGACCCCTTTTGCGCTTGCGGCACTAAAGAACTTCCAATCAGCACCATGATCCTTTATAGTAAACCTTCAGCGCATAGTTATTGTCCATTTCGTGGCTTATCAATTTATTATTAACCTTTAGCCTATCGCATACAACTACTCCCCAATTCAAGGTATTCTTCTCAACGTAACGTAAGTTGAATACAACCCTTAGTCAGGCTCCATCTTTCCTCCAAACACATAACAACACCTTTCAATGCCTGACATACCTATCAAAATAACGACTCATCTATCAAGGCTATGGTAACAGTCTACTTCCTTCCCTTTACACTAGCTTCCCCTACCAGGCTTACCAACGCATTGCCGTAGTCCATACTCAATTCTTGTTCCTTCACCTCCATTCACTATTGCTCTACTCAACGCATTACTTTCCTTAGCTTCACTTCCCGACGCGTTGTCAACCTTTCCAACGCAAGGTACTTTTCCTACGTGATGGTTCTACTTCACTTTACATCATCGACACATGGTACTTCACCCCATTCAACTTGCCATCATTAGAACCTAATTTCACAGCTTGATAACTCCTCAGTATTTAATACCATGCGTTTGAGCTTAACCACCTACACGTCAACCTAATCTCCAGAAATATTTCTACTCTTTTCTTAATATCATTCATCTCAACGCACATAATTTATTAGCCATAATTCAGTAATTACACCATCTTAACTTTTCGTTTAAAAGTTCTGCTAATCCACATACTTTTATCCTTTTATCCTTATTAGTCATATGAATACTTAAGTTTTTGGAGATAGGGTATTACATTGTAGGTTTACCCTTTTATATAGGCTGCGTTCGTAATCAGTGGAAAATCTGCGTGATTGAAGGCACAATTGATGTCGTGCGTTGATAACTTGTAGAAATACAAGTTATTACAGCCTTTCTCTTAGAAAATAGAGATTAAATAGAGAATCATGCGGTAGTTTGGGTTGAATTCTATTGATAAATCTTCCTATGCGTTCTACTCTTGTAACTTGATGAAGATAATTATTTTATAACTTTTTGAATCTAAAACGCATGTTTTAATGCAGGAACGCGAGAAACCTGTAGATGCGTTGGCAACTTCTTAACGCAGGACTATGCGTTGGCAACCTGTGGATGCGTTTACAACCGCTCAATGCAGGATGATGCGTTAGTAACATATGGATGCGTCGACATAAGTGAACGCATGAACCCAAGTTCTCCATGGACGCATAACGACCAGAAATGCAAGGCAGGGGAAAATCAGATAATAATCTTGAGAGATTGTCCGGAGATTGATATGCATGATCTGTGGCTAAAGTGGTGGATCGAAATTGAACCAAAAATTACGCAATTAGTCGAGATAGACGCACGACATCAATTGCGCCTCCAATCACTCAGATTTGCCACTGATTACGAACGCAGCCTCTATAAAAGGGCAGACCTGCAAGCTAAAAAAGTGTTGTTGATTCTCGAAAGAATTCTTAAGTGACGGCAGAGTTCTCTCCAGAAGACAACCGGAGACGAATAGCTCGATAGAGAGTCTTCCCTCCGCCTGACCACTTCACAGCAGAACCTCACGCTTCCATTCCGGTGACTTAAGACATTGAACGCCTTCTTGCTTTCTATATCTTTTTCTAACTTTGATTTTAGATTTGTGTCAAAACATTGAGCTATCTAAAATTAGTCTACAATTCTTCCATGTCTATCCATTTCTCTACACTTTTCGCTTATTACTTTGAATCCATGTGTAGCTAATCTTTCAAGGGTCACGGATTGCGTTAGCATCTAAATAAGAACCATAGTGTAACTATTGCATCTTGTCAATTGTAATCTTAATTTGATGCTTATATCCATCTAGCTAATCGATATAAGTAGTAATAATCAGACTGCTCGAGAGGGTAAGTGATTGTGGAACTCAATTAACAAGGCTAAGAAGTGTTACCTGTTTATAGGAATAACCTTGGTACTTAACACTCTCTTATGCAGTATAGACATATAACGCATAGCGGCAGACAACCGGGAGAAGAGTCGCAAGTATGAATAGACTATCACTAGGTGTTTCTAATTTTAGATGTTAACTAACCTTAGCCCTGCGTTTTTATCCATTCATTTAATCCACTTAGCTGACTTTGCTGTGTCGCATGTCTTACCATCCACCACCTTTTAATCTAGTGGACATGTTATTGCTTTCTTTGCTTATACTTGGGTAAAGGATAGGAAAACTGGACAGATCACCAATGCATAATATTAAGCATGTTTAACGCATAATATGTTGAACACATGATAGTAAGTTTAATAATAGATAAACGCAACAACAAGTTTTGGGATTTTAGCATGTCAAACGCAACAAGTTTTTGAACTTTAGATCTGTTTTACAACAAGTTTTTGGCGCCGTTGCCGGGGACTTTAGATCTGTTATACAACAAGTTTTTAGGTTGTGATAACTTGTAGAAATACAAGTTATTATGCGTCTATCTCGCCTAGTTGCGTAATTCTCGCTTTAATTTAGATCGACCACTTTAGCCGCAGATCATGAATGTCAATCTTTCCGACAATCTCTCAAGATTCTGAACTGATTTTCTGCTGCCTTGCGTTTTTGGTCGTTATGCGTCCATGGAGAACTTGGGTTCCTGCGTTGACTTATGTCGACGCATCCATATGTTACTAGGGCATTATCCTGCGTTGAGCGGTTGTTAGCACATCCACAGGTTGCTTGCGTTCCTGTGTTAAAACATGCGTTTTAGGCTTAAAAATCTTCAGAACAATTATCTTCATCAATTAACAAGAGTAGAACGCATAGGAAGATTTATCAATAGAATTCAACACAAACTACCGCATGATTCTCTATTTAATCTCTATTTTTCTAAGAGAAAGGCTATAATAAGTTGTATTTCTACAAGTTATCACACCCCCAAACTTAGAGAAATGCTTCTCGTCAAGCATAACTTCTATCTAAGAAACTTCAATCAGTCCAAGAATTTTCTCAACGTATTGACTAGTCTCTCAGAATGCTATACTCAATCAACTACTGCCACACCCCCTCCCAAATTATCCTCCATAACCCGAGAGGAGATGTGAAGACAGCAACCTTGACTCCTCTGTAAGGTTCACTGTCCAACCATTTTCACCAAAGACGACCCAAACGAGGTTGTTACGTAGGCAAAGCATCCCGATCTCGCTCGCTACCTGGAAAAATTAGAAAAGATGGAAAACGTGAGCTAGAGCCCCGTGAGTGACAAGTTTTGTAAAACGAGCTTTGTTATAAAACAGGCATGTTACATTTGTACACAGAAAACAAGGATTCAACATAATAGTTCAACCAAACATATTTTGCACAAATGTATCAATCTCATAAATCCAATTTTCAAATCGTATATAATTGTTTTCCAGAAGGATTTAAACAGTAAACCGTTTGGTTTCTCAATCTTTTCCCTTAGTTGAGGCGGAGCAAGACTCAACGCTCTCAACATCGAAAACAACCTTAGTTGGGGGTGGAGCAAGGCTCAACACACCCAACGTCGAAATCATCCCTGGCTCGATGCGGAGCAAACTCAACGCCCAGCCAAGTTAACCTCTAGTGCACATAGGAATAAGTCGGGTTGCCCAAGTACCTTCTCCATATCCATCAGTACTGTGTCCTGGGGAAACTCACGTGCCTTCTCATGTCCTTAAGCACTGAGCCTCTTCTAAAACATTTTATCAATCAGTTTACATAAATAGTTCATATGAAACTTTTCCATGAAAAATCAGATATAACACGATAAACAACATTTCACAACATGCCATTCAGCATCTTATAGAAAACGGATAAAACATGCCTTGTGAAAAATGTCATCAAACATCATGCTTTTCAAGAAAACAGTTCATCTCAAAGCCATATTTCATAAGAAAAACCAAACTAAACATTTTTAATAAATTTCGTTTCAAAGAGAGAAAAGTTCCACTCACAACTTGTCCTTAGGCCCTGAGCGGATTATATGCCTTTCCGAGCTCTTCTTGGCCTGTAAATACACATTCCTCACGTTACGCTTCCCTTAAACTTCCTTTACATGATCATTTAATGTGCATACTTAAACTCTAATCATGATTCACCACCGAGACTCCCTTTCTTTTCTAAAATAAACATAATAAGCGAGATTCTATGTCACTAGCGAAATTACCAACGAGATTTCACCTTACTAGCGAGATTACTAGCGAAATTACGCAACAGATACACGGCACTAATGACACCAGAATAAGCGAGACTAGCGAGATTACCCGAGGAGCTACACCGAGCGAGAGTCAGCGAGATTTGTGAGACAAAAACCTCCTCTGCACTACCAGCGAGATTCATGTCGCTACACATGCTCCAATTTCTCAGCGATACCAGCTTCCTGACGACACCCGACAGTAGAGTTTCCTCCTTTTTCTCTTTGTTCTCACTTCTGTCAGTTCAAAGTCACATTTCCATCCAGATTTAAAACTTATTTCCTTCTGCAAACTTGTAGAGAAAAATGTTTTCTAGCTTACCTCAAATTTTCGTGGCTTTACTCGTCCTGGTTCATCAGATATTGCAAGTTTTCTCCGTGCTACTCCAGGTTGCACAGATATTTTGTATCAGTAACTTTCTAGCTAAAAGTTTACATGTTTCTACTCCATTTCAACTCAGACACTCTTTATAAAAGTTGTTCAAAATTAAGTTAACGTACTAACCTCAAAATTTCAGCCTTATACTCTATCTCTTCAGTTCACTCTACTCAAAACATCAGGCGTCGTCCAGTCCGTGCGTCCACGAACAGCGTTCTGTTCCAGCTTAGATTTTAACACTAACACAAGTAGATTCCCCTCCAAAATCCACGGGACACCCACTTCTACTTCCATTTGTAGTTCGGCTGAAAAGTGAAACCGACTCAAGTTCTCGAAGTGTCTAAAATGATTAAATATTTAATTCATTTTTCCTTTATTTATATATCACTGACTTAAGCTCTCGAAGTGTCCAGAATGATTGAATATTAATTTATTTACTTTTATATATATCACCGACTTAACCCTCCAAGGCAGGCTGGCGCACTGAGTTCTCCTTTCTTACTTCAACGCAAGGCACCCATAACGCCACCTCCCTAACGCCTTCATCAATCAACCACGCTCAACGCATGGCGCCCTCAACGCCTCCTATCTTCAGCGCATGCAACACAGTCATTCACACCACTATCTTTGTCGCGTCAAGATCACTCTGTCTTCGACGCAGAGTGATTTCAGCGCATGGCTATCTTCGACGCAGAGTGACTTCAGCGCGTGGTTCAAGCACATTTGTTCCCCTGCCAATGATCACTTATCCTTCGACGCAGGCAGCTACTTCAGCTCACAATCCTTCGTGATTCAATCAACAACGCATGGTTTCTCAAATAGTTCAACTTTCCTCTTCATTCACCAACGCATAATCTTGGCCAACACTTAGCCAAAATTTTACTTTCCTCTTCATTCACCAACGTATAGTCTTGGCCAACACTTAGCCAAAATTTTGCTCTCCAAAATTTTTTTGCTCTCATTCTCAGCTACTTCCTATGCGTCCACCTTTACTATGCGTTACCTCAGTCTTGACCATGCGTCCAACATGGTCTTTTATTCCTTTCCTTCAGACTTTTCAACGCATCGGTTTTTTTTAAAAGTTGGATGTCACAACTACCCGTTAGTTACATTACCTTTCTACTTCTATATTCTTTTTTTTGGAACGGGTCTAATTTGTATGCGGCAACCTTTCTTTTCAAAATTCTTTACTCATTATTCACAAAATTTTTGTTTCTTCTTTTAACACTGAGTCTGAAAAGATAAAGATATAAAGTTGCTTTTTCTTTCATTTGTTTTATTGTTTATAAGTTAAGTAACCATGCCTAGAGTAGGGTTACCCACCTTCGTTTTGACACACCAACGATGGGGTGCATAGAGGTAGCCAACTACTAGCAAGTGCCCTTCTCGACTAAACTCTTATCTAAGTTCGGTTTCCTCACTAGACATTGGAGTTTGTTATTTTATTTTGTCTATGCGTCGCTGATTACAATTACCCACCTTCGTTTTGACATACCAACTATGGGGTGCATGGAGGCGGCCAACTATTAACAGGTGTCATTTTCAGTTAAACTCTTAACAAGATAAATATATTAGTCTTGTCAGCGGTGTTTTGCGTTTAATTTTTTTTTATATATATATCTATATTTTTTTTTAGAAATAAGTGCCTCATATTTTTATCTTTGACAGTTCAAACTTCTTCCACCCCCAAACTTGAGAGTAGCAAGGTCCTCATTGCTTAAATCGTAAACAAAGATTATGTTGAAAAATTTCATAAAAGAGGTTTGAATTGTCAGCTTGCACGCATGCAAAATAGGTTTGCGTTTCTAAGGAATAGTATGCAAACGCATTAAAAGTAATCTAACTTAAGAGTGTACAAAAAGTGTAAACATGATTACCATCATAGTGACTAACTTTTTAACGCAAAGATAAAAGTTGGGAATAATTAAATGTACTCAGAATGAATTTAAAACAAGGGAAAACGCAAAGAGGTAAATAGACATTCAATGTGGTGAAGAAATTACAAAGTATGACTGATGAACGCATACAATTAACGCATGACTGATGATTGTAGAGTTTTCAGTTCAAAGTATGGGTTGGAAGTTAAGTATTATGCGTTTGAAGTTAACACCCAATCTTAACTTGATAAACACAAAGATCGTTTATCGATGAACGCATGCACGAATGACAGAGTATGCGGTGAAATCAAATAATTTGCATGAAAGCTCGACGCCTAATTTCATGCTTATTTAATTTACACTACTCCTAAAACTGAATTCAAATAAAGAAAAATAAATACTAAAAAGAACAAAGTACAAATAAAAGAAAGAAAGCAAGAGAAAAAGAAAGTGTCCCTGGAAAATTAGGCGTTCAACAATGCAGGGACCTTCTAACACAAGCCCAGTTGTGCTTGCGTGGGTCATTGGAGCCTTTATCGCGTTCAGGGTTCAATGCAGAGGAGACAATGTGTCACACCCTACTTTTTAATAAACGATGCGTTGAAGAATTTATGAAGAAAAGAGGTAAAAGCCCATGTTGGACGCATGGTCAGGGCTAGGTAGCGCATAGTAAGGGTGGACACATGGAAGTAAACCGAGAATGGAAAGAAGTGAAGCGAATATGCAAGAAAGAAATAAAGTTAAGTTGCGAAGTGTTGAAGAAGGTTGGGAAGTAAACATAAAAACTAGTGCATGTGGTGGATGCATGCTAATCTATCCTTAAGAGAAGTAGTCTAAGTTCAAGGATAGGAAGATGGTCATTGAACGCAGAATGAAGGTAAATACGATAGGACCAGTGCGTAGAGAAAGAGCTTGAGAAGGAGTTGTTATGAACATAAGGAAGGAGCTGGACGCAAGGTAGGATGCGATGAGATACAAACACAGTATTGGGCGTTTGTCATTAACGCCTAGTAGCATTGTGTAAGTACTAGTTTATAATAGTGCGGCTATGCGTTGAGGGTAATCACGAACGGTAGTGAACTGAAGTAGTTGCTGCGTTGGCGGAGGAAGAAACGTACTTGGCTTACCATGCGTTGGTAAGGATGTTAAGCATTGAGGTCCCTATGCGTTGAAGACAGTTATCCTTACGCGTCAAAGAGTAGTATGGTTTACTGTGAGTTAGAAAAATGAGTAGTGAAGCTCAAACTTTAAAGAAAACTTAATGAACGCATGAGGGCGTTGTGTTGAATAAATGGTTATCTGTTGGAAATGTTGGACGCATAAGATAAGTTTATAAGGCCAGGTGGCTATGTATAGATTTGACATCTTATCAGTAGGAGATGTTAAAGGCATGTTAAGTAAATCATGCAAGGTGACACTTGGACTAATGCATG
This sequence comes from Citrullus mucosospermus, assembly GCA_030954485.1. Classification (NCBI taxonomy): domain Eukaryota; kingdom Viridiplantae; phylum Streptophyta; class Magnoliopsida; order Cucurbitales; family Cucurbitaceae; genus Citrullus; species Citrullus mucosospermus. The sequence goes on from CM062064.1 coordinate 15,126,757, forward strand.
GTTAATTAAGCATGCAGCGTGACATGTGGCAAACAAGTGGCAAAAGGAGAGGAAAAGAGGGATTGCAAGCTCCCTATAAATAGAACTTTGAGGGAAGAGGAGCGGCCGATGACTCCCAAAGAAGAATTTGTAGGATCGATATGGCAACCCTAGAGGGGTAAATAGGGTTTATTAAAATTAATTTAAACTTTTTGCTAATGTGGGCCCAATTAAGCGAATTAATAAAATCTTTGCAAATAATTAGTTTAAACAATAATTTTTATGCAAACAAATTCACTTTGAATTAAACAAAAAATTAACAATCACACTTTAAAGCACCCTGTTTAATTCTAATAAAAAGATTGGTAATGAATATAGAAATTTAAAAACAACTAATATGAGCAATTAATTTCAAGAATTAAAAATTGCAATTAATTTTATGCAATAAAATATATTAACAAAAATTAATTGCAAAAATAAATTAGGAGAGGGATAGAGAAAATGACACCGTGAATTTTATAGTGGTTCGGCAAAACCGGCCTATGTCCACTTCCCAAGCTTCTCTTGGGTACTTCACTAGAAGTCTTTGACTCTTTCCACGGCTTAGAGTCGAACCGCTACGACGTTCTTTTTCCGAGAGCAAGAACAAACCCGATCCTTTCCACGGTTAAGGATCAAACCGTTACAACAACTCTTTTTCTCGAGATCAAGAGCCAACCCAACAAAAATTTGGAAAAAACAAAAAGCACACTTGACAAACTCTCTAAATAAAGTGGATTTACAAGTTTAAGCACTTCACAAATAAATCCTCACAATACAATATACCTCTCTCAAGAATAAGATGAAAATAAGAAAATTGAAAGCTTGGAGAGAGAGCAACAATGGTGGCTTGGTGAATTATGGAGGATTGAAAATAATAAGAGTTGTTTTTAATTTTGGAGAAGATGAAGTGTTTAAAAAGAAATGAAAGTGGGTGAAAACCAAATTAATTTGGACCATTAGATCTTTGTAAAAGAAAATTGAATGGTGGAGATTTAAACTCAACTAGCCGTTAGACACAAACATATAATAATATTAAATTAATCTTTTTAAAAAGCAACTAGCCGTTAGACACAAACATATATAATAATATTAAATTCATCTTCTTTTTAAATTCATTTTCTTTTTAAAATCATTTTATTTTTAACATCAATCCAAAAATGAAAAACCCACAAATTGTCACTTCTCCATTGCTCCAAGTGGCACCTTTCAATTAGTCCACTTTCATTAAAAACAATCTGCCACGTCATCAACTCGAGATTTTCCCATTAAACTTGTTTTGGCCTTCTTCGTTTTAACTCCGATTTGAGTGATTCAAATTGCATTGGAACCGTTGGTCCAAACTCCACACAATAGACACTTCTAAAATCAATTGAATACTCCCTCTTAATAAGGGACAAAAAGACATTTAACACATATCAACTTGAGGGTAGAAATATCAATGAATTTTTAAATTAAATTTTATTTCAAAGATAATTACTCCCCCTAAAATGATAAACAATATGCATAACTCCCCCAAAGAGGATAAACTATATACATAAGAGGGACACACAACAATAAACCATAATGTAGGAATTAATTTCATTTTAACATGAAATTCATGTATAAATTAAGTGAAAAGCTCCCTCTAAAAATATGAATTTTCCTTCTAATAAAAAATATCAGTGTATGCCAAAAGGAGATAAAATCAATCAAGTGTAAATCAAACAATTGATATACCAAAATATGCAATATTATAAAATAAACATCAATTGTTGAAAAATAAATAACGATACCAAAAAATAACAAATCATCATTAGCAAATTCAATGTCACCACATTATCAATCAAATATAAGCATGGTAGCATACCAAATAAATTTATACCAATTTTGAAGAAAATGCTAACTAAATTCTATAAATACTCCCCCTATTGAAATGAATTCAACAACTCTTCCAAGCAACATTTCTAAGTACGTACTTTTCAACATAGGACAAACAAGATACTCCAAATAATTTTCATTTAGCAACATAGTCCATATAAACTATGCATAATTCATGCTCAAAAGGCATTTAATAAAAATTCTTTTCAATTTCATCCAAAGGATAGATAGCATATCTTAATCATCAAAACAATAACAATCTTTTGCAAGACTCAATATCCTTTTGTTTAAATATTTTCAAGAAAAATACAAGGTTAGAATGAGCATCTAAATTGCCAAAAAGCCAAGTAATAAGCCAAAAAGACAGATATCAAATAGATGGATATGTAATCATTTTTCATGACATTAAATCCAATAAGAATGCAAGAAATCGAGTTCAAACATTCTAAATGCATTTAGGAAATGTAATTCACATAAATATACTAATAGAAATGTCACACCCCCTTCCAGATTACCCACCTAACCTAAAAGGGAATGTGAATACAATAAACATCACCCCTCTTGTGACGCATATTGTCCCATCTTACATTCCTTCCTTTGCATACATTTACTCACTTCCATACATAAAACTCAGTCATACTACACATGCTTATAACTTGATATGATTCCCTGCATAGGGTACACTTTTATTACATAGCATAATTTCACTTTCATATCCGTCATATAATGTACAAAATTCCACTAACATTCCCCACTCAAATCTACATGATCTACATTCCATTTACATAAAAGAAACATATGCAACGTACAACTCTCAGACTTGACTGTATTTTGAGAACTCGAGACTTAGGCAGGATGAGCTGAAGTAGGCTAAGCACCGGGAACGTCCTTGCTACCTGGGGAGAAAAGGAAAACATTCGAAAACATAAGCTAACAGCTCAGTGAGTGACAAATCTTTGTAAAACGAACATTCATTGAAAACAGGCATGTTATGTATAACGAATAAGTAAGAGTTTAACATTTTGTTCAAATTAAACATGCTTTCTATAGAATCCATTAAACTCATAAATCAAATCTTACATCATAAAAGAGCGTATTCCAAGGAGTTTATCAATCACAGTTTAGTTTTTCAAACTTTTCACATAGTTGAGGCAGAGCAACGCTTCTACGCACTCAACGTCGAAATCGTCCCTGGCTCAATGCGGAGCAAACTCGACGCACCAGCCAAATCAACCTCTATGTGCACATAGGACTATGACGGGTTGCCCAAATACCTTCTCATGTCCTTCAATACTGGGTCCCGGGGAAACTCACGTGTCTTCTCGTGTCCTTGAGCACTGAGCCTCCTCTAAAACGTTTTAGAATTTCATTAGCATAATAGTTCATATGAAAATCCTTCCATAGAAATCATACAAAACTATATTCAATAACATTTCATATGAATGCTTACTATCCACTTTAAAAACATATAACATGCCTTATAAGTAATGCAATCAACATTATACATATTAAACAGTTCATTGTAAATCATACTTCATAAGAACATTTTTAATAAAATAGACTTTAAGAAAAAAATAGTCACTCACAACTCCTTATTTCTTCTTGGCCTGCAAGTGACATGTACCTTGCGTTATTGAACATTAAATCTTCTTTCTTTTCTAATTAACTTAATAAGCGAGAATCCTAGCGATACCAACCAATAAGGACTGTTACTAGCGATACTTGTTGGAGCGACACTAGCGTTACATTACCTTAGCAGCGATACTCAGTGTTATCTAGCGAGAACTGTGAGACGAAAGGCTCCTTTGCGTCTTAGCGACACCCGTTTCGCTAACAATACCCAGATAGTGTGCCGATACTTGATTCTCAGCGGCAGTCTGCACCGTTATTCCCTCCTTTCTTCTCGTTCTTACTTCAATCTATTAAAAGTCACAATTTCATACGGATTCAGGACTTCTTCTCTTCTACAAACTTATAGGAAATTAAGTTCTATAGCTTACCTCAAAGTTTCAAGGCTTAACTTTTCTTCACTCTCACTGTATTCCGGAATCACCTCCTGCTGTTCCGGATTGTGAGATAATCTTGTAAACTCTACTTTTTCTAAGGATTCACATAGTAAATCTTCAATTTCAGCTTTACCTTCCTTCACAAAAGTTGTTAGAAATTATGTTAACTTACTAACCTCCAAGTTTTAGCTCTAAACTCGGCTTCCTCCACACGTTCTACCCTGATTATCAGTCACTGCTCAAACCATGTGACTTCAGTCATTCTTCTGTTCCAGCTTCGTTTTCAACATCAATATGAGTCGAATTTCGTCCAAAATCCTCAAGAACACCTTCCCCAATCTTCTTCTGAAGTCTGTCTGAAATATGGAACCGACTTAAGCTTTCGAAATGTCTTAAAAATGATTAAATATTTAATTAATCCAACTATATATACTACCGACTTAGCCTTCACAAACACCAAGATTAATGTTGCCGACTTACCCCTCACCTGCAGACTGGCGCGGGGTTCTCACTTCGACGCGACGCGCTCATGTTAAAATTCTCCTCCAACACCTTTAGCAACTAGCCTCACCCAACGCATGGCGTCGTCCTCAATGCCTCCTACTTTTGACGCATACAACTTAGTCATACACCACTATCTTCGTCACGTCAAGACCACTCTGTCTTCGACGCGGGGCGACTTCAACTCATGTCTGTCTTCAACGCATCGACTTCAGCGCATGGCTGTCCTCAACGCAGAGTGAATTTAGCACATGACTGTCCTCAATGCATAGTGACTTTAGCGCATGGTTCAAGCACATTTCTTCCCCCGCCAGAATTACTTATCTTTCAACGCGGGTAGGTACTTCAGCTCACTAACCTCCGTGAATCAACTACAAACCCATGGACTTAGCCAACACTTAGCCACAATTTTACTTTCCAAAAATTTTTGCTCTCGTTCACGACCGCTTCTCCCTTTGAAACGCATAGCCACAACCGCATGGCCGCACCCCGACGCTTGGCAACGCAAATCAGTGCTTACAAGAAATACTCAATAATTCAAAAAATAAAAGTTACCAAAATAAGTCATTTCCTTTCTTGGATTCAAGCAAGCCATACTAGTTGCTCCAATTTGAATCAATTCCGCAATTGAAGTCCAAGCAACAATTGCTTCTTGAATCACACCTACAAATAAAACTCGACCAAAAGATTTTGGTACCCATTTCTTGGGTTCTTCATGGTTAGTTAGCGAGGATTTTGGAACCCATTTTAAATTAGTTCCAACATTACTATAATTCATTCTTTACAAATAACAAGTATCAATTTTATGACCAATTTTGCCACAAGAATAACATACAACATTAAGCAAAAGTTTCTTTTTAACTAATTGATTTTGCACAGCCTTTTTCTTAAATAAATTCATTCTTTGAGCATTTTTCAATTTGAAACAATTTGGTCTAATATGACCTTTAACTCCACAAAAATGACAATTAGGTACAAATTTTGATTTCACGTGCATATCTCTAACATTTCTATGATTAGGCACAACTTTAGCATTATGCATACATTTTGATTTTTCATGAGCATGGCTAGGTACAAACTTTGATTTTTCAAGCATAGGCCACGTTTTTTCCATGCTTATTAACAAATTTCACATTATGAGCACATTTTAATCTAGCATGAATTTGTTTAGGCACAAAATTTGATTTTCCATGAATATTTCTAGATTTTTCATGCTTTAGAACAAATTTAGATTCAACAAGATTAGGCGCATTGGGTAAAGCACCTTGAGACAAACAAGGGGTGACTTTAATAAAAGTATTACTCTCAGAAGTAGATGAATTATTTTCATTCACATAGCCTAATCCCTTTTTGTCATTAAAAGATTTACCCGTAACAATAATTTTATCCAATTTGTGTGCACCAATAGTCAATTTCTTAATAGAATCTTTTGCAATTTCAAGCTCTTTAGTAGCAATTAGTTCTTTCTCTTTAAACACATGCAACACATTATTTTTCAAGCTCTTTAGTAGCAACTAGTTCTTTCTCTTTAAACACATGCAACACATTATTTTTCTCATCAACATCACATTCAAGAAATTTAATCTTGTTAACAAGAGAAATCTTCTCATTTTCTAATGCTATATTGCTAGTTTCCAAATCAATAATTTTATTTTTCAAATTAGCAATTTTATCATTTAATTCCAAAGAACAAGATCTAAATTTCTCTTTTCTCAAATCATTCAATTCAACTTTCACTTCACATGATAAAGACATTCTCTTTTTCAAGAAACTTGATTCTATCATTCAAGGCACATTTCTCATCATTACCAAATTTATCAACATTCAAAAGACCGATAGTTGCTCCATTTTTCAAACAAGCATTTTCATCCATCAAAGATTTGTTTTCAATAATTAAGCTTTTATACTTCTTTGATAATTTTAAATATTTAGTGCTAAGTTTTTCTAAATCATGTTGCATATTTTCAAAAGCATCATACAATTCATCATAAGAAGGAGATTTTTGATTTACCTCATTTTTGTCACTTTCATCTCTGGAATTATTATCTGAGTGAGCCATTAAGCACAAGGAGGAATCATCACATTTTTCCTTTATCCCGTCATAGAAAATATCTTGATTTTGAGAATTGTAATTCTCCTTCACATCAAATAAATCATTAGTAGTAAAAGGAGAATTTTCTACACCATACATATTATCAAGAAAATTCCAAATATCATATGCATAACCAAAATGTAAAATTTTATCACATAATTGTCTATCCAATGCACAATATATGATATTTATTGCTTTAGCATTAATAATGAGAAACTCATTATTCAATTGCAATTTAGATAAATCATGCTCACAAACATACAAAATTTTAAAATCCATAGCAAGCATAAAAGTTTTCATTCTATTTCTCCAAATATTATAATTTCTAATAGCATCAAAGAATGGGGGTCTATCAATAGAATGATTTTCTAAAGTTGCCATAGCTCTAGCACTTTATACTTTTCAAATAACTTTTTAAAATATCAATAATCTACTTCAAGTACCGAAAGAATATTTGAAAATTAATTTTGTCAAAAGAGCACCTCTTTAATACCAATAGGTATCAAATGAAAAAGCTTTTGACAAAACTTTTGATTAAGAACATGAGCGACCTTGCTCTGATACCAATTGTAGGATCGGTATGGCAACCCTAGAGGGGGGAGGGGTGAATAGGGTTTATTAAAATTAATTTAAACTTTTTGCTAATGTGGGCCCAATTAAGTGAATTAATAAACTCTTTGCAAATAATTAGTTTAAACAATAATTTTTATGCAAACAAATTCACTTTGAATTAAACAAAAAATTAACAATCACACTTTAAAGCACCCTGTTTAATTCTAATAAAAAGATTGGTAATGAATATAGAAATTTAAGAACAACCAATATGAGCAATTAATTTCAAGAATTAAAAATTGCAATTAATTTTATGCAATAAAATATATTAACAAAAATTAATTGCAAAAATAAATTAGGAGAGGGATAGAGAAAATGACACCGTGAATTTTATAGTGGTTCGGCAAAACCGGCCTACGTCCACTTCCCAAACTTCTCTTGGGTACTTCACTAGAAGTCTTTGACTCTTTCCACGGCTTAGAGTCGAACCGCTACAACGTTCTTTTTCCGGGAGCAAGAACAAACCCGATTCTTTCCACGGTTAAGGATCAAACCGTTACAACAACTCTTTTTCTTGAGATCAAGAGCCAACCCAACAAAAATTTGGAAAAAACAAAAAGCACACTTGACAAACTCTCTAAATAGAGTGGATTTACAAGTTTAAGCACTTCACAAATAAATCCTCACAATACAATATACCTCTCTTAAGAATAAGATGAAAATAAGAAAATTGAAAGCTTGGAGAGAGAGCAACAATGGTGGCTTGGTGAATTATGGAGGATTGAAAATAATAAGAGTTGTTTTTAATTTTGGAGAAGATGAAGTGTTTAAAAAGAAATGAAAGTGGGTGAAAACAAAATTAATTTGAACCATTAGATCTTTGTAAAAAAAATTGAATGGTGGAGATTTAAACCCAACTAGCCGTTACACACAAACATATAATAATATTAAATTAATCTTTTTAAAAAGCAACTAGCCGTTAGACACAAACATATATAATAATATTAAATTCATCTTCTTTTTAAATTCATTTTCTTTTTAAAATCATTTTCTTTTTAACATCAATCCAAAAATGAAAAACCCACAAATTGTCACTTCTCCATTGCTCCAAGTGACACATTTCAATTAGTCCACTTTGATTAAAAAAAATCTGCCACGTCATCAACTCGGGATTTTCCCATTAAACTTGTTTTGGCCATATCTTCTTCGTTTGAACTCCGATTTGAGTGATTCAAATTGCATTGGAACCGTTGTTCCAAACTCCACACAATAGACACTTCAATATACTCAAATAGTTAATAAATAAAATCAGTTTTGTTATCATCAAAACACTAATTAATCAATTAATTAAAATTAATTAACTGTAGATTAAGGGCCAAAAAGCCAACAGAATTCTTGAGAGAAAAGAGAAGAAGGCAACAAGGACGTCTGTGGTAGGAGTATGCGACCAAGAAAGAAGGGTACTTGACAACTTTGTTATTTTATGTAAAGAAGTTGTCTGGTGTTAAAAGGGCCGGCTATGCATTGAGGACAAACATAATGTCCAAGGTGCACGCGGCGTCCACAAATTAGATGACACGTTCATGATGGACCTTGCGTCCAAGAGAGGGCGACGCATCTGAAAGGGAAGTATGAAGAGTCGGGATGTACTTGGCAGAAATAATCAACCTTGTGTTACCAACCTTGCGTTGAAGGGTAGGGATGCGTTCAACCGAGCTGATAGAGGAAAGTGAAGCCTTACGTTCCAGAGTTAGAACGTTGTGTTCAGAAAGCTCGGAAAGAGGAAATAGAGCATAGGAAGAAGAAGGATTCTTTGGCTAAGTACAGGTGAGTAACACCTGCGTTTTACAAACTATAAAAGAGATCTTAATGAATATGATTTTATGGGTTTCTAATAGAACAATGTATGCGTTTTCATATATATAAAGTATATGATTATGTGATTTATAGAGACATGAGCATGCGTCTCAGAGACAAGAGCATGTGTTTTACTTGAGAACTCTGAGAATGTTGGGTACTTGCTGATGAGATGAGATTTCGAAACGGTAAACTCATGAGTTATTGATATAATGTTTATAAATATGTTTTGTGTTATATTAAACTTGAAAAGGCACCCAAGGGTCAGGGACATGGAGAAGGCCAAAGGGGTAGCCGTTCTATTAAATGGGACCCCAATGCTCAGGGACTCGTAGAAGGCATTGTGAGTGGCCCGGAATATAAAGGTACCCAATGCTCAGGGACTCGTAGAAGGCATATGGGTAACCTGGATATAGAAGTGGGACTCCAATGCTCAGGGACTCGTAGAAGGCATTGAGCGCAGCCCGAGTTTTAGTACCTATGTGCACATAGAGGTATATACGACACTGATGTGTTGAGATTACTCCACACAGCTAGGGAAAATCGACGTTGAGTAGCGTTGATCAGTGCTCCGCCTCAACCAAGGAAAAAGTATTTTATAAGAATGAGATAGAAGAGAATTTTGAGTATTTAATCTGAAACGGTCAAGCATGTTTTCACGATGATTTTTTAGTATAATTTAATCTATTTTGAAGTGATATGTTTTATGTGAGTTTGACCAGTTTTTCAGTTAAAATATATTGTTATCAGAAATCCATTACTCACTGAGCCGTTAGCTCATTCTTTTAAATGTTTTCCATTTTCAGGTAGCATGACAATTCCCGTTGCCGATCGAAGTCGAGTTTATCAAGAGCGAGAAAATTGGTGAGGTTAACAGTGGGTTACGTGACAGGATAGTCGGTAATTGCTGTCTTCACATCTCTTTTCGGGTTATGGAGGATAATCCGGGAGGGGGTGTGACACAATGAATTGCAGTATGACCTCCTTCAAGTGCGCATACTTGGGATGCATTGGTCTGGTTTCTAGCTCATACATTGAAAGCTTTTCTAATAATGACTTGATCTTTGCCGTGGATCTGTTGCTCTGGTTTGATTTCTCAAATATGCGATCAGAGAGTAATTTTATTTCTTCCTCTTCACCATCTTCATTGTCTTTGAGGACTTCATCTTTCAAAGCTCCGTTCATAAGTCTTGTCTGTTGATCACCCATGCGGTTCATTGATATTCCTTCTTGAACGTCAATTAGGACGCGTTCAAGAGTGGTATCTTTATATATAAACGCAGGTTCTGCCTGCGTTGCTTTTTCTCTCCTCTCTCTATTTTCCTCTTCTGATTCGGTGGAAGATGATGGTTGATTGACATTATGTATAGTACTCTCCATCGGTTGACTCATTGTTGAAGCGTCTAGAGACTACAAGCTTCCTTGCGTCCGCCGATCTTGCGTTGTAGTGGGATTAATTTTCCCACACATCAATGTCACATCTTGACATTGTTGTTTTAAGTTCCCTCTTGGAACTTCTGTTGTACTTGGCAATGCTCCTTGTAGTTAGTTTTTGAGCTCACCCGCAATTTGACCCATTTGAACTTCCAAGTTTCGAATTGCAGTGGCTTGCGTAATTCTCAGTTCAATTTAGATCCACCACTTTAGCCACAGATCATGCATGTCCATCTTTCCAACAATCTCTCGAGATTTTGATATGATTTTCCGCTGCCTTGCATTTTAAGTCGTTATGCGTCCATGGAAAACTTGGGTTCATGCATTCACTTATGTCAACGCATCCATATGTTACTAACGCATCATCATGCGTTAAGCAGTTGTCAACGCATCCACAGGTTGCTTGTGTTCCTGCGTTAAAACATGCGTTTTAGGCTTAGAAATCTTCAAAACTGTAAGCCCCGTACCTGACTCAGTGAGAAGGCAGGTTAAGAAGAGGCTAAGAGTTGGGCGTTTTGTAAGAAAAGTTGGCCGAGATGTGTGGAAGCAAAAATGGCTAAGTATAGGCCATGCGCTAGTGGCACTATGCGTTGGTGAAAGAAGTTTGGCGTGGACACAGAGGTGAAGAAAGGCCATTAAGCGCTGAAGGCCACGAGGCGTTGAAGTCCACTCTACGTCGATGGTCACTATGCGTTAAACACTACAATGCGTTGAAAGTGGGTATGCGTTGGTGCATAGAAGTATGGCCAAGAGGACCATGCGTTCGTCGGCTATCCAGCGATGGGGCGTTGGAAAATTTTAACACACAAAGTCGAGGCTATGCGTTGCTGAAGCCAAGTACAGAAGGTATGCGTTGATTACATCAATATATAGGGAGGAAGTGGAGATTAAGTCAGTGGTATATATATAAGTGGACTGAGTATTCAATTATTTTGATCACATTTTAGAACTCGAGTTGATCCCCTTTCGAAGCTAAACAACGAAGGGAGGTAGAAGAAGGTGTTTATGCTGGTTTGGGGCGAAATTCTCATCGTTTTCGTGGAGGAAATTTGAGCTGGCACGGAGAACCCAGCTGGTGTTACTTAATCTGAGTAACGTTCAGTTTTGGGGGAAGAACGAACTGAGGAAGCTGTGGCTAGGGTCAAAATTCCGAGGTTAGTAAGTTAACTCGATTTCTAGCAATCTTCATGAAGGATACTCGAGCTGAATTTGAGTAAATGTGTGTTAAACTCCAGGTAGAAGAGATCAGAGCTGAATTGTAGGACGATTAGGAGCGATCCGGGGTTGTTGGAGGATATATCTTAAACGGAGAGGATTTTCCTTATGAGACTCTGAGGTAAGATGAAGGACTTATGTCTTTATAAGTTTTTAGAAGAAAGAAAGTTCTGAATTTGGCCAGAATGCGATGTTTAGCAGGTTAAAGAAAGAAGAAAAACTGTGCTGCTACGGCAGTAGTATCGCTGAGAGAGCGGGAGACTGGGCAGCGAAGCGAGTGTCGCTGGTAACGCAAGAGGGGCTTTACGTCTCACGATTCTCGCTGAAGTCTGGCTGGGTGTCGCTCCTCAGGTAATCTCGCTAATTTTGTTCAATTCGGTATCGCTAGTGCAGTGTTCTATAGTGTGGTTTTCGCTGGTAATCTTGCAAGAGAATGTGGAGTAACGCTATTTGTGTGTGTTTTGAGGGAAAGAGAGTTTGGAGATAACACGAGCATAGAGTTTAATTATGTATATTTAATGAGTATAAAAAGAAAGTCTAAGGAAAAACTTAACGTGAGAAATGTGTATTTTTAGGCTAGGAAGAGCTCGGGAAGGCATATAACCCACTTAGAGCCGAGACAAGTTGTGAGTGACTTCCTACTATATCTAATGGTTACTCTTAGCATGGTTAATTGGTAATAGGCGAGTAGAAAGTTATTGTATGGTGTAGTATTTGATCAATTATGTTGTGTTGTTAAGTTTAAAGGGAATTAGACATACTAAGTGTAGCTATGGTCAAGGGACATTGTGTGAAGGCCTAAAGGAATATGTTTTATGATACTCAGTGCTGAGGGACCACGTGTGAAGGCACTTGAGTAGTTAGATGAAACGAATTCCAGTGCCGAGGGACTTTGAGTGAAGACATGTGGAAATCCATCATATGTTAGCTCGTGCTGAGGGACCATGAGTGAAGGCACTTGAGCAGTGATTTGGTTGGGAAACCAGTGCTGAGGGACCTCGTGTGAAGGCACATGGTAATATTGACACAGTTAAACTCAGTGTTGAGGGACGAAATGTGAAGGCACTTGAGAGCCTGCAATGCCGAGGAACATAATGTGAAGGCATTTGTATGTGAATAGAAATGAGAATTTGTACTGGAGATTGAATGCGTTAAGCTTTGCTTCGTCACAGCTAGGGTTGGATAGTTGCTATGAAATTGTATGGATGATGGTACTGTTTGGGAACTATAGCATAAGAGACCTAGAGATTTCTGATATATGATTTGTGGTGGTTACTATGGTTTACATTAACTCATGAATGTTAGTAATATTTGAATGAATTCAGTTACTCACTGGGCTTTAGGCTCACTCAATTTGTTTGTTTGATTGTTGTTTCAGGTAGCGAGCGTGTCCGGGACGCCTAGCCTATAGAAGATTCTTGTCTGGGCCTACTTCGAAGCAAACCTCTGGGATAGTTGTAAATACGCAGTTTACATTCATGTTTTGTTGATGTACATGTTCCATGGGAGTGTTGGGAGGATCGTTTTGTATTATATATATAGAACACTTGCTAATAAGTGGTTATATTATTGCATGACTTAATAGCAGAAGTGCTTATATTTTGAGATTAAGCTGGCATTTAGTTAAATCTTAAAGATCTGGGTATGATTTATGCTATAGAGACGGGTTAGAAAGTATGCAGTTTCACACTCACTCCTAGGGATAAGGTGTATCTAGGAAGGGATGTGACAAAAACAATTATCGTCATCAATTAACAAGAGTAGAACGCATAGGAAGATTTATCAATAGAATTCAACACAAACTACCGCATGATTCTCTATTTAATCTCTATTTTTCTAAGAGAAAGCCTGTAATAACTTGTATTTCTACGAGTTATCAGGAAGCATCGTCAAGATCTCCTTGGCCTTCATGTTGGAACTCGAATTGCACTACGACTCTCTCTCGAACTCTTTTCTCTCTTCCTTGCAGCTAACTCACTCTTTGCACTCTCTAATGAACTTTCACTCAATTCTCTTATTCTCGTGTCTCTTAGTGTGTAGATCGGTAATTAGAACTGCTGGAAACACTCCAATTTATAGAGTTGGCTGCCTAAAATTCTTTCTAAAAATACAAATTCTTCAAAAAAGGAAATATTGCGCCACGACACTGGTCAATGGCACCGCAACGCTGACCGACATTGAAAGGCAGTACAGCCGCACTGCTAAATGATGCCACGGTGCTGAGCGTCATAGAAACCTACCCTTAGCACCGCACCGCAGCGTCACGACAGTGGCGTTGTGCTAATGTAGACACTGCTCTTCGGTGGGGCCACAGTGCTACCTTGATTTTGGCAGAGTTTTTTTCACTTTCTCACTGAATTCTGGCTCGGTTTTGATCTTTTGACACTTCTAATTTTCTTTATTTTGACCTGAAAATCACTAGAAAACAAGTGAAATCTAATATAAACTCCCTTAATTTGAGAGAACAGTAAGCACTTTTCAAGTGCTTTATTCGTTGGATTTGTTCGTTTAAATTTCTATTCCAATTAAATTGAATTTCTTAGCTCGTTGCACAAAAAAAAAATTAGATTTATCATTTCCGTACAAGGATGCATTGAGAATTACTCTAGATGTGATCATGACTAAGCAAGTTTTCCTATAAAGACTCAAGTATAAGCATTTATAGGTTTCCTGGTGAGTCCAAGGTCGAACGCAGGGATTTGTAATAACTAGGCGTTAAGACTAAATGTATGACTATGCGGTGACTGTACATGTAAATATATATGCGTTTATTGATTATGTGTGTAAAACTATACATAAAGAATGAAAAGAATTTCCTACTACTAATAATGAAGTGGAAGCGGCGTTGGGTAGTCATATGTAAAACAATGCGTCAGATAGCATGCGTTAAGAATGAATGGAACCATGCGATAGAGGTAGAGTTGAACGCAAGAGCTAGTTGTTACTTAAACTTTCTAAGTACAATTACATACCTAACAACTGCTCGTGTGAATCCATCTCTCGATGTTTTGACGCCACTTTTATCTTATCTCTAAGACGCATGGTAAGTTTGCGTTAGCAAAAGATGAACTACATCTCTGCACTCATCTAGTCTTAATTAATGCTAAAGATTAACTATCCACTCTCTCAAGCTCGACAGTCATGCTTACTATGTTTGTTTGTCAGACAAAGTTATGCAAGCTAGAGATATGCATTAATCAAGATGTAACATACTCAAAATTGCTCAAGAAAAACTAACTTTTAACATTTAACTCATTTAGCATTTAGACAGCATGGTGTAAAGTATTTAATACGGAAATATACGGAAGATGATAGTCAATCAAACTCATATTAAGACAATAAATCATTCTCTCGAATGTCATTAACAAAATATAAGCAAGAAGGAGAGAAATGGAAATAAAATAGAGATGAAGGGCATCAAGCCGCCACTGGCAAAGTCTTGCTTCATGGATGCTTGAGATGGTTGCTATCTGATACAAAGATTCCATAAGGTGAAAGGTTCTCACTCACTGGGAGATGACTCTGAAGATGCTCAGAATCCTTCTCTCAGAAGAGCTCGAAATGGAGGCTGGTTATGGTGAGGGAGAAATAGTGCAGAGCTTTCACCTCTTGAACTGGTCTCTCTTCCTCCTCTTCTTGGAAAAGCTTGTGGACTATTTATAGGCGTCAAAAAGTTGATATCATGATGACCTGACATCTTTGGATTAAATTTCAGCCACGCTGCATAGACTATTCAGATTGTCAGCCTATTTGTTCTTCCATGATCTGATTGGGTGTTGTCCTTTTTCATAATGACATGACAGCTGTTTGAGCATGCGTCAATTTCTACTTTTCAGATTGTCAACGCATAGGTTCGACGCATGGTCTCAACGCGTGAGCTCGAAGCATGAGTTTCCACTTGTCCTCGCAGTAGTTTCGTCTCTTCGTACTTCGATTGTTTGCGCTTCTTTTCTTCTTAACCCTGCGTTAGGAACATAAGAGCTCATCGTTTTTCAGGTATTTTCTTTTGTAAGTAGTGCCAATGCATGGTGATACATTTTTCATCATTCAACTACCAAAATGATGCGTTTAGCTCCAAAGTTACTCTAATTAAGTTAAATAGTGACTATAATAACTTGTATTTCTACAAGTTATCATGCTTTTCATCAATTTATGCACAAACCAAAGTTTTTTCACTAACAAGCAGTAAAAAGGATCCTTCGGTACCTTAGAGGAACATCTCGCTTTGGTCTACTTCTTAAAAGCCACCTAACTTCTCTGTTCAAGCCTTTGTTGAACTAACTGAGCATCAAACTCTTTCAACAGATACTCAACTTCTGGTTTATGGGTTTTCTTTGGAGGAAAACTAATCACATGTGGCTCAAAGAAACAACATACAATTTCAAGATCAAATATTGAAACTGAATTCTGGTGCATTGTAAATGCCAACTGCGAATTGATTTGGTTAGCCTCTTTTTTTAAAGAACTCAGAATTCCATTTGACAAACCATTGTGACAATCTTGGAGTTATGCATTTAAGACAGTAGTGTAGTTGGCTGAGAGTTAGAAAAGTGAGTAGTGAAGCTCAAACCTTAAAGGAAACTCAACGAACGCATGAAGGCGTTGTGTTGAATGAATGGTTGTCTATTGGAAAATGTTGGACGCATAAGATAAGTTTATAAAGGCTAGGTGGCTTCATATAGACTTGACACCTTAAAAGTAGGAGGTGTTAAAAAGGCATGTTAAGTGTTTCATGCAAGGTGACACTTGGACTAATGCATGGTTAGTCAGACATGCAGCGTGACATGTGGCAATCAAGTGGCAAAAAGAGAGGAGAAGTAGGATGGCAAGCCCTCTATAAATAGGACCCTGAAGGAAGAGTAACGACTGATGATTCTGAAGTAAAAATCCTTGAGAGAAAGAGGAGAACGAAGGCTTAAAGAAGGAACCCCTTGCGTCTGTAATAGGAGGAAAACGAATCCCAGACCTACCTACCGTTAGCTTTGCTAAAGCAAGACTCTCAGGTAAAGACAGGTGTCATATCGCAATCCTAAAGTTAGACCTCAAAGCTTGGTAGGCCGATCACATTTCCTCCACCAGGAATTAATCGGCCGTCTTGTTACCCTCACCGGATCAGTTCGGGCTGGCGCACGACGCCCTCAGAGAAAGAATCTTTCCGAAGGTTTTCAAAACTCAAAAGAAGAACTAAAGCCCCCCCACTTCAAGCGCACCTCTGTATCGACTGAATCACTCTTTAAGTCTAGTCGGTGGAACCGGTGAACCACGCGAGCAGGTTAGATGCGTGGGGCAGAGGGCTCGGTAGGTCTTCTATCCGCATGAGTTAGCGTAACAAGAATGAATTTCTTGATTGTGGTGCCCCTTCTTTCCATGGTTCCTTCCTTCATTTGTCTGTGCTCCATCTCTACCAATGATGAAATCAAAATGAGGTTTGTCCCTCTTGCGTCTGCTTGCTACTCCCGCTTTCTCCAACGTGGATTCACGTAGAACATCACGCCAGCCGTGGTGCATTTCCTGAGGACGTGGAGGCACTACTTGCTAAGAGTATTTTAGAGTCTTCTTTCCCTATTACCTCTTTCTATCATAAGAGAAGAAAGCGTTTTATCCTATACTTACTTCAGTTAATACCATTTTACAGTGACTCTTTTCCTTTCGCAGTCAGTTCAGTTTAGGCTTAGGCTTATGCCAGTGTGTGATTGTGATTAGGTAAGCGCACTTATGAAAGTGGAGGGATTCCCTTTCTCTAAGAAAAGAGAGAAATGAGAGATATCCTTTGTTTGCCTGTTCATCAACTCGAACCTCATTCTTCTGCAGTTGATGTTACGGATCAGCCCCACTCTTCAGGCCAGCTGCTTTGCTCAGCATCTTCTGCCGATTGTCGGCCAAGAAAGAAGACATTCTTGACAACATAGTCATCTGGTGTTAAAGAAGTTGTCTTGTGTCGAAGAAAGGTCGACCTTGCGTTTCAGACGAATTCAACGTTCAAGGTGAACGCCGCGTTCAAAGATAGACGATGTGTTCAAGTTAGACCTTGCGTCCAAGAGAGGTCGACGCATCCAAAAGAAATAAGGGGAGTTAGGTTGTACCTTGCGTTAGTCATCAACCTTGCGTTTAAGGGCAAGGTTGCGTCCAATCGAACTGACAGAGGAAAGTCAGTCTTGCGTTCCAGAGTTAGAACACTACGTCCAACTGAGCTACCAGAGAGTGGAAACAGCTACCTTGGGGTTTAGAAGCTCAAGCCTTGCGTTCAAGGAGCTCGGGAAAGCAGGATTTGAAGGAAAAAGAGGAAATTTCTTAAGTGATTTGTGAGTGACACCTTTCTTCTTCAAATCGGTTTTATTGAAAATGTTCTTATAAGATATGGCTTTGTGATGAAATATTTTAAAACGCATGATGTTTGACCATATTGTTCAAAAAGGCATGTTTTATCTGATTGCTTTATGATATTGAAAGACATGTTACGAAATGTTGTTTATCAAGAAATATATTGTTTTCTATGAAAGGTTTTAGATGAACTATTTATGTAAACTTATTGATAAAATGTTTAAGAGAAAGTTCAGTGCTGATGGACTCGAGAAGGCACGTGAGTTTCCCTGGGACCCAGTACTGATGGACATGAGAAGGTACTCAGGCTGTCACACCCCCTCCCAGATTACCCACCTAACCTATGGGAAAGTGTGAAGACAATAAACATCACCCCTCTTGTGACGCATATTGTTCCATCTTTACATTCCTTTACTGTACATACATTTACTCCTATACAAACATAGAACACAGTCATACACCATATGCTTATAACTTGATACAATTCCCTGTATAGGGTACACCTTTAATACATAGCATAAATTCATATCCATATCCATAAAACAATATACACAACTCTACCAATAGTCCCCACTCAAAACTATATGTTGTACATGCCATTTACATAATCATATGCAACGTACAACTCTCAGACTTGACTGTATCTTGATAACTCGAGACTCAGGCAGGGTGAGCTAAAGTAGGCTAAGCACCGGGAACGTCCTTGCTACCTGGGGAGAGAAAAGGAAAATATTAGAAAACATAAGCTAACAGCCTAGTGAGTGACAATCTTTGTGAAACGGCATTCATATTAAATAGGCATGTTTTGTATAACAAATAAATAAGAGTTTAGCATTTGTTCAAATGTAACATACTTTTCATGAAATCCATCATTCTCATAAATCAATACTAAAATCACACAAAAGTGTTTTCCAAGGAATTTATCAATATCAACTAGTTTTTCAAACTTTTCCCTTAGTTGAGGCGGAGCAATGCTTCTACGCACTCAACGTCGAAAATCACCTTAGTTGGGGTGGAGCAAGGCTCAACACACCCAACGTCAAAATCATCCCTGGCTTCAAGCAGAGCAAGCTCGATGCACTAGCCAGCTTAACCTCTATGTGCACATAGGAATATGACGGGTTGCCCATGTACCTTCTCATGTCCTTGAGTACTGGGTCCTGGGGAAACTCACGTGCCTTCTCGTGTCCTTGAGCACTGAGCCTCCTCTAAAACATTTCAGAATTTTGTTCACATAGTAGTTCATATGAAAATCTTTCATGAAAATTAATATATCACGATAAACAATATTTCAAAACATGCCATTGAACATCTTATAGAAACGTATAAAACATGCCTTGTGAACAACATCATCAAACATCATGCTTTTAAGAAAACAGTTCATCTCAAAGCCATAACTCATAAGAAAAACCAAACTAAACATTTTTAATAAATTTCGTTTCAAAGAAAGAAAAGTGTAACTCACCACTCTTTCTAGGCTTTACGTGGGTTATATACTTTTCCTATTTCTTCTTGGCCTGCAAAAGAAGTATGCCTTGCGTTAATCAACATTGAATCCCTTTCCTTTTCTCTACTATCTTATAAACGACAACCTCAGCGATACCCGCCGAATAAGACTATTACTAGCGATACTCGATGGAACAGCATCAACATTACATACCTTAGTAGCGATACTCAGCGTTATCTAGCGAGATTTGTGAGACGAAAGGTCCCTTTGCGTCTCAGCGATACCCGTCTCGCTACCAATTCCCAGACAATGTGCCAATACTTGATTTTCCAACGGCACTCTGCACTGTAATTCCTTCCTTTCTTCTCGTTCTTACTTCAACCTATTAAAAGTCACATTTCCATACGGATTCAGGACTTCTTCTCTTCTGCAAACTTATAGGAAATCACGTTCTATAGCTTACCTTAAAATTTCAGGGTGTAGCTCCTCCTCGTTCTTACGATATTCCGGAGTTACCTCCCGCTGTTCCTGTCACACCCCATCCCAGATATACTCTATACCTAGGATTGAGCATGATACCGTTTTCCCCTACATAAAACTCTATAGGATGGATACCATATAAATAGCGAAACAAAACAACATTTCCATTGACATACTAGAAGAACGTGCAACCTCTCAACAAACATATCTGTATATATATACATATAAAGTGCAACACGTCCCCCTTTCTACCCTCAGAAATATGCATATTACAAGATATATGTACAGTCTAAGTATTTACAACTATCCCAGAGGTTCGCTTCCAGATAGGCCCAGACGAGATTCTTCTGTAGGCTAGGTGTCCCGGACACGCTCGCTACCTGAAACAACAAACAACAACAAACTGAATGAGCAGAAAGCTCATTGAGTGACTAAATCTACTAAACTATTCATAACAAATATAAGCCAGTTTGTGAGTTAGTAACCATCACATATCACATCCCAAAGAATTACCAAGATTCACTTTCCACATTACACATATAACTATCAAATTCTTATGTCTCACAGACTTGCAACTATTTAGTGCTTTCTCTTTCCGTCCCTCAGCACTTACTCAATTGTAACTACAATACCATGTGCCTTCACATGAAATCCCTCAGCACAGGTAACCAATTCTATCTTTGCTCCAGTGCCTTCACTCATGATCCCTCAGCACGAGCTAGTGTGTGGTGGATTACTACATGCCTTCACTCATAGTCCCTGAGCATTGTAGTCCATTCCTTATTGTTATTCAAGTGCCTTCACAAAGTCCCTCAGCACATAATTTCACGCTTACACACATATAGGCTTTCACCATAAGGTCCCTCAGCTACTATTAAGTATAGACATTCGTATTAATACTCTTTTAAATTACTAACACATCACATTCATAAGGCATACAACAATGAATCACGTTTCCTCATCAATAAGCGTACTAAATTTATCACAAGATATAACAAATAGTCACTTACGATTGGTCTCGGCTCTAAGTGGATTATAAGCCTCCCCGAGCTCTTCCTGGCCTGAAAACACATAATCCTCAAGTTTAGTTTCCACAATCTCCATTTTTCTTTAACACACAATAATAACGTTACTCTTTAGAAAATTATAAGCTGCCAGCGTTACTCATCACACGCCACTGTACTAGCGATACTGCGTTGAATGAAACCAGCGAGACTACCTTGAGGAGCGACACCCAGCGATACTCTAGCGAGAATCGTGAGACGCAAAGCCTATCTTGCGTTGCAGCGATACTTGCTTCGCTGCCCTGTCTCTCACTCTCTCAGCGATACTTCCGCTGCAGCAGAACCGTTTCCTTCTTCCTTTCTTCTTCCTTTTTCAACCTGCTAAACATTTCGTTTCAGTCAATTTCAGTACTTTCTTCCTTCTACAAACTTGTTAAAGTACAGGTCCTTCATCTTACCTCCAAATTTCATGAAGAACATCCTCTCCGTTTAGGATATATCCTTCAACAACTCCGAGTTACCCCTAATCGTCTGACAATTCAACTCCAATTTCTTCTTCCTGAGTTTGACACACAATTAAACAATTTCAGCTCAAGCATCCTTCATGAAACTTGCTAGAAATCGAGTTAACTTACTAACCTCAAAGTTTCAGCCCTAACCTCCGTCTCTTCAATTTGTTCTTCCTCCAAAACTGAGCATCACTCTGAGGGAGTAACAGCAACCGAATCCTCTGCCAAACTCAAGTTTCTTCCACGATTTCAATGAGATTTCCACTTCAAATCAGCATGAACATCTTCTTCTACCTCCTTCCGATGTTTTGCCTTAGTATGGACCCAACTCGAGCTCTGAAATGCAATTAGAACACTTGAATTCTCAATCCACTTATATATATACCATCGACTTATCCTCCATTTCAACACTATACTATAATCCATTCAACGCATACCTTCTATGCTCAGCTTCAGCAACGCACACAGCCTCTAATGATGTTTCTTTTCAAAACTCTCCCGCCAAAATGGTTAGCAAACGCATTACTTTCTCTTGGCCAAAACTCTTTGTCCAACGCATACCCATCTTCGACGCATGGTAGCGTTCACCACATAATATCCTCATCGTAAATCAGCTCCCAACTCCTCGTGGCCTTTACTTCCAACGACACACTGCCTTCAATGTGTTTGCCGTATAATAATCTTCGGTACAAAGTGATTCTCCACGCCTTATGTCCTCAACGCGTCGCGGCTTCAGCGCATAATAGTCTTCCCTCACCTTTGCATTTTCACCAAAACTGTTTCCATCACAACATGTTGCCATCAACGCATAGCTGATACTTAGTCATTTTTCCACCCCAAACGCAAGCCAGCCAACTACTCTTACCCAATCATCCATCTCTCAGCCCCCTTCTTACCTTGCGTTCTCACAAAATTAGCTACGGGGCTTACAGTTTCGGATTGCGAGTTGATCTTGCAAACTCTGGTTTCCTAAGGATTCACATAGTAAATCTTCAATTTCGGCATCACCATCCTTTACAAAAGTTTTTAGAAATTATGTCAACTTACTAACCTTAAATTTTCAGCTTTGAACTCGGCTTCTTCCTCACGTTCTACTCCGAATATCAGTCACTGCTCAACCCAACCAAGTAACTTCAGTCATTCCCCTGTTCCAGCTTCGTTTTCAGCATCGATATGAGTCAAACTTCATCCAAAATCCTCAAGAACACCTTCCTCAATCTTCTTCTGAAGTTTATCTGAAAAATAGAACCGACTTAAGCTCTCGAAATGTCCTTAAAAATGATTAAACATTTAATTAATCCAGCTATATATACTACCGACTTAACCTTCACATACACCAGAACTTATGCTGCTAACTTACCTTTCATCTGCAGACCAGCGTAGGGTTCTCCTCTCAACGCACGACACTCAAGCTAACTTCTCTTCCAACGCATGGTGGGCGTCCCCACATGCCTCCTATTTTGAACGCATATCTTTCCATCTTGCGATTCTACTTTCGTTGCGTCCAGACCATCCTGTCTTCAGCACAGGTGCTTCCAACACATGTCTGTTTTCGACGCATCGATTTCAACGCACAACTATCCTCAACGCAGAGTGACTTGAACGCATGGTTTAAGTGTGTTTCTTCCCCCATCAGGATTACTTATCTATCAGCGCGGGTAGCTAATTCAGCTCACCAACCTCCGTGAATTAACCACAAACGCAT
Source organism: Citrullus mucosospermus (assembly GCA_030954485.1). Taxonomy (NCBI): domain Eukaryota; kingdom Viridiplantae; phylum Streptophyta; class Magnoliopsida; order Cucurbitales; family Cucurbitaceae; genus Citrullus; species Citrullus mucosospermus. Next base: position 15,149,758 of record CM062064.1, read on the forward strand.
GGACTTAGTCAATACTTAGCCAAAATTTACTTTCCAGAAATTCTTATTCTCGCTCTTGGCCACTTCTCCCTTTGAGACGCATAGTCACAACCGCATGGCTACACCTCAATGCTTGGCAACGTAAATCAATGCTTACACAGGCAACCTGCCATGTTCCTATGTGCACATAGAGGTCGATTTGGCTGGTGCGTCGAGTTTTGCTCTGCATCGAGCCTGGGATAATTTCGACGTTGGGTGTGTTGAGTCTTGCTCCACCCCAATTAAGGTTGTTTTCGGCGCTGAGAGCGTTGAGCATTGGTCCGCCTCAACTAAAGAAAAAGATTGAAAAACCAAATGGTTTTCTATTTAATCATTCTGGAAAACGATTCTATACGTTTTCGAACGGATTTACGAGATTGATAAAGTTTTGTGGAAAATATGTTTTTGTTGAATTATCGTGCTAAATCCTTGTTTTATATATGCAAATATAACATGCCTGTTTTCAAAGAAAAACTCGTTTACAAAAACTTGTCACTCATGGGGCTTTAGCTCACGTTTTTCATTTTTCTAATTTTCCAGGTAGCGAGCGAGTTTGGGATGCTTTGCCTACGCAAGAACCTCGCCTGGGCCGTCTTTGATGAAAATGGTTGGATAGTGAACCTTACAGTGCTGTCTTCACATCTCCTCTCGGATTAGGGAGGGTAATCCGGGAGGGGGTGTGACACTTTATTTGGATGTTTGATTCCTAACTCGTAGAAGAGTACTGTTGACCTTGAACACGAGATATCATTCCCATTTATAAAGTGTTGTTAGTGAAATTTAATTTATGGCTATGCACTATCACATAATCATATAAGATTTTTAAGTACTAACATAATTGGAGCAAAATATAAAAATGAAATCTCATATCGATAAGAAATAAAATCTTCCATATATTTAACTTTATGAAATGCAATGTAGAAAACAAGAGATACACATATCTTTTCCGTAGATGAGGCTACATCTGGCTTTACGCAAAAGTAAAATGGGCCAAACAACCTATCAAACCACAAATCCACCTTTAATAAGGTTTTACATGGCCCAATCCAATTTTAGGTACATCCTCATATATATGCAACACACACCAAAGTCTTAAATATATATAAGTAATTGTATATATATATATCTTAATTCCACCATGCTTCAAAGATTGTCCAACGCACATTCAGGTGGAGTTTGAGGGTAACGAGATTTATCGGTGCAATAGTCATAGATCATATGATTGGCTTTGACCCATTGGTAATTCTTGGCTTGCACAGGGTTTAGTGTCCTATAGGCAGGCCCTTCCCACCAATTGTTGGGGTTTGAAGGGCAGTTCACAGGGCCTGGAACAGGGCAGCCCTCAATGTCAAAGTCCTTGTAATAAGCATAGAATGGGGCTTTCTTCCAATCAATCTTCTCCAAACCACCTCTTGTGGCCCAGTCATCGGCTTCCCATAGCGTTGAATATATTCCCATTGGTTGTAGCTTTGGATATGGGATCCCTTTGGCTTCGTGGTTCTTGTATACTCTTATAGGGATATCATCCACACCAAATCTGCATAGCGTACAAATTAAAAATAATTAAACCTATCTCACCATCTTATCAAATATATTATATTATATATCGTAATTAACTTACATAATTAGCGAATGAGTCCATGTGATCGAATAAGTATGGAAACCAGCTGCAGGATCAAACCAAAGGTTCACCCTTTGCTCTCTGTCACCCTTTCCATGAGCATAGATGTTTGTTTGAACTGTGTATGGCTGCCCACTCCTATTTCCCAAGAACTCAAAGTCTAATTCATCACGTATTGTATCTGTGTCTGAGTTCATCTGCACCATTGTTAATTATTAGATTTTATTCATTTTTCATATTATCTATTTTTAATTATTCATTTTAATAATAACTTACGTAAAATGCAGTCACCGTTCCCGCTGAGTCTCCAGGGACCAATTTTATTTTCATACTCACTTTTCCAAACAAGTATTGTCTCCTTGAAGCAAAACCGCACCCTAAAAATCCATCAACGTAACATATGCAATTTCAAATTTTCTTTTCCACTAATATTGTATCTTATTCTAATTTCACTCATGCATTTGAAACTTTCCATATTAAGTCCTATAAATTCTATTAAGAAAGAATGATGCATTGTGACACTTAAAAATGTCTTTATTCAAACTCTTATAATATTATTTGGTTAAACTATAGAAAATACTTTTGAATTTTGTATTTTGTTTTAGAATTAAAATATTCTTCAACTTTCAAAAGTTTCACTCATATTCTTGAACTTTCAAAATAAAAAGTCAAAACTATCCTTATTGTTTTTTTTTTTTTTATTTTTCATAAACACCTTGAACTTTTAAAGCTTCATCGTCAAACTTTAAAAATAATAATAATAATAAAAAATTTAAAAAAATTAAAAAAAATTAAAAACCATTTATGTACAAGGATAACAGTTGTTTAAAAAATACTATATTAAACTTTTAATATTTGTAGCCTCCTAAAATAAAAGTTGAAAATGCTCCATTTCACATCCACCTTCCATTTCAATCATGGTCGAACCTTTCTCAGACTGTCACTCTTTTTTTCGACATTCACTTAATTGTAGTGATAAAGACTTTAGTTGATCATTCTTGTAGTTCAAACTAATTATTTGTTGTAATAAGTTAATAAAGTTCTTGAATATGATATTTCTTTATCAAACGTTTTGTACTTTGGCAACTTATTCTTTCACTCAGTTTTAAAGTTTTGGATTGTGTTTGGTTGTTAAAAAGACTAGTATAATAGTAGGACAAATTGAAAGAAAATATGAGAGTATTTATGAGTTTATTTTTTTAGATTGATTTTGTTTCAACTCAAGATAACTTCAAAAAAAATTCAAAAAAAATTAACTATACCAACCGTAATAGCATTTTTTACCTTTTTTTTTTTTTTTAGTTTAAAGGTATTAATGATACTTTTGAAAGTTGAGGAAAATTTTTTACACAAAGTGTAAAGTTCAATGGTATATTCTATAATTTAGCCTTGCTAATCCCCAACTAAATTTGGGTAATTGTTTTAATTGACAAAACTGCTAAAAATATTTTCAGATATAGCAATATGTATGTCCATCAATAATAGACAGTGATAGAAATATATGAATGATAGACAATGATAGAAATCTATCAATGTCTATAACTAATAGATAGTGATAGATGATAGTCGTCTATCGATGTATATCATTGGGTATTTTGATATATTTGTAAATATTTTGACTTATTTTGCTATATTTTAAAATAGTTCGTTAAATATTGATTTCCAATAGTTAGGAAAAATGTTTAAAAAAAATGTTCAAGGCTTACAAATAAAGACAAATGTTGAAATATTTACATAATTAAATTTATCATAACCGATGAACTTAACTTTTGAATCAAGAGTAGGCTGCTAGGATTCTTCGGTATATAACATTCAAGAAAAAAGATTAAATCAATAAATTGATTTTTTAAATGGTAAAAAAATTGAGAACTACATCCAGCATAAATAGTCAACATCGTCTTTTCAAACAGGGATGGCATTGTACATATATACATATAAGGAAAAATAAAAGAGTAAGAAACGAAATTACCAGAACTTTGGTCGAGAATAAGTTGAATTCCCCTTCCACCTTCAAGTTGCCTGACATGGTTATCCGCCCATGTGACCCTAAAATCCTCAAGAAAAGTGGCCGGCCGTCCGGAAACAGCGATGGATAATCCAAGAAAACAAATGCAAACTAACAAACCAATGCCATTGAAACTGCTCAAACCCATTCCTCTACCAATAGTTTTTAATTATAAATAAAATAGAGAAAAATTTTGAATGTGTGATATGCCAAAGCAACAAATAACAAGAGGGTTTTATAGATACGGAAGAGGGAAGCAAGTGGGTCAGTGTGAATTGAAATTGGAAATAGGCTTCGCACAGCCTTCAGCTTTGGGATACAGCTAATTTGGGCCTACTTCAGTGTCATACTACTGTTTGCAATGGCCTTCTTTGCTTCTTCTTCATTGGCTTCCATATACCTATTATATGTAACTCAATTCCGCTATACCAACAGTGCTATTTGATGCCTCTTTTAATAATAACTTATTTATTTCTCTTCAGTTTTCGGTAATCTTTTAAAAACATTTAAAACTTTTTTTTTTTTTTTTTAATAATTGAGATATTTAGATAAAAAAGACCATTTTTATACTTAATTTTAGAAAGGTCCATATTTTTGTATATTTTGACAATTTTATCATTTCGATATAACGCAGGAAATGAACATATGAGAAGTTATGGAAATAATTTTTTCCAGTATTTTATTCCTTGTATTAAGTTTGGGATTAAAAGTTTGTTTTTAAATTGATTCAAATATAGTAAACACAAGATTTGATTTCAGACACTTAATTATCAAAATTAAATAATTTGTTTAACTACAAGAAGATTGACGAAATAAAAAAAAAAAAAAAAAATAGTTTGGTCCAAATTTATACTCTATCTATAGTATATATAAAAACGAAATTTATAATAAGTAGCAATTTAAGAATATGATTTTACAAGCATATCTTCAACATTTCAAAATTTGCATATATAACGCAATCTTTACTTTTAATATTTTGTTTAGGGAAATTATGTTAAATGGCAAAACTGCTAAAAATATTTACAATTAATAGCAAAATACATTGTCTATCGCGGTCTATCGCAGATAGACACTGAAATTTTGCTATATTTGTAAATATTTTGGAAAAAAACCCTTTTGTTTATTTGTTTTTCCAAAATGACCTTTATAACAAATTCAACATTCTTTTTTTTCTTCTTCTATATTTTTACAATTTAAGATTTTTTTTTTAGAATTACAATTTAAGAAGTTTTATGTACTTTTCCTTAAAAACTTGAATTGCCCCCTTTTTTTCTTTTCTTTTTTTTTTTTCCGTACTCTATTTTCTTCTAGTTTTTCTATTCTTTTCTTTTTAATATTTTTTAAAGATTTCTCCCAAGAACAAAACTTAAATTTGAACTTCTTTTATTTTATTTTAATTCACAATATTCTCTTCTAATCCTTTAATTTGTCTTTCTTGTGGCATTTTTTTAAAACTTCTTGTTTTTCTTTCTTTTTTATTTTATAAGAAATTTCTCTCCCCCTATTTCTTCAATTTTTGTCGCATCACTTTTTATCATACTTTTTTTTAAATAATTTGTTTCCATTTTTTTTTTACAAGAGTTAAACTATGAGTAACATGTGCTCCGACTTTATCATCAACTATAATTTGCAATAGTGATCTGACTCTTGCTAGAGACATCCTCTTTTTTGAATGATTATTAGTGGTCACTAGTTTTGCCAACAGTGATTTGGCTCCTACTATGGACATCCTCCTTTTGGGTGAACTAAAAGTTTTGGGTTTAAGCCCAACAAGTGCCCATAAGGTAGATAGTAAATCAAATAGCAATCACCAAGTACTTAGTATCAATCAATACGTGTATCGTTATAAAATATATCAATATTATATCAGTCAAGCGTATTAACAGTATAAACTTGTATATCATTATAAAATATATTGACAGTATGTTAGTCAAGTGTATTAGTAGTATAAACGAGTGTAATTCTAAATTTTATATCAACAATATATTGATCAAATGCATCAACAATATAAACATGTGTATCATTATAAGCTATATCAATATCAAGTGTATCGACAATATAAACATTTGTATCATTATAAAATATATCTATAGTATGTTAGTCAAGTGTATTAGTAGTGATAAGTAACCCTCGAGAATTTGGATCTGACAACCTTGTTGATGAACAAGACCTTTAGATCTCAAACTCAAACACCCCAAATCAAGATTATATAGCCCCTAAGAATGGCTAGATGACTGACGAAATTTGTCGCCCAATTTCGTGCCAAATAAATTTTTCTAACTTAACTCACAGTAGTAGAGGTAAGTCAGGTCGAACACAGGGAGCCATCGAATTCCAAAGTTAGGCAGTTCACAATTCAAGGTAACCGGGGGGGAGGGAGGGTTTGTGATGGTTGGTTGCGAGAAACTTAAATCGCATAAAAGTAAATTGCGCAAATTTAAAAGAAGTTAATAACTCAATTGGAGAAAACTCTTGCTTGGGTTACACGGGATTTCCTTTGTTCGATGTTCTTACTCATTGGTTCTTCATTACTAAATTCATTGAAGCTAGCACCTAATCAATTCAATTGGAAAGACCAGAATTGAGTTGTCCTAGTTGACAAGTTAGACTTAAGGTAAATCGATGAAAGACATACAAAATTTGACTAAACCTAACTGCATTAAGTTCAAGGGAAAATTAGGCGGAACATCTAACTAGAAAGGCCTAGATTAAATGTTCTATTGATTTAATCATAGGTTGATTAAAACAATGCGCATCACAGTTTAGATTTGCAAGCTAACCTAACCTATCGCTTCCTATAATTGACATACAACTAAATGTCACGAATTGTAATACAATCAAAGCAATAAATCAAACAAACACCAACGTCACAATTTGATCATAATTCTTAAAAAATCTGAAAGAAATCATGAATACACTGAATCAAATTCAAAACCTCAAAAGAACATCAATTAGAAGGAAAATCCCTAATACCCAAGCTAGAAAAACGTTACCTTAGCCAATAATCGGCATACCGATTATTGGGTTCAAGTTCCTAGGTATGAAAAGAAAAAAAAAAAGAGAGAGAATGGAGCCAAAAGTCGGCTGGTGGCTGATCTGGTGGCTGATCTCTCGACCTAAAAGTCGAGAGATCATTATATAGAAATTGTCGTCGCGCCGCAACACTAACGCTAATCTGGCGGACAATTCTTTTGGAGCATCACAGCACTTGCTATGTTTTGCCAGCAAACACCTCTCCGGAAAAAGCGTCGCAGCCGCACCTAAGTAGCGTCGCGGCGCCGTGACTCCAGGGGCATTTTGGTCATTTTGGAGTTCTATTTCCTGGTTGATGTTGTGGAACTCCTTTTTGGTTCGTTTTAGCCCGATTTTGTTGCTAACACCTGGTCCGACCTATTAAGTGCTCAAAACCTACAAAATAACATAATAGATACATTAAATAGCACAACGAGCCCGAGTTAAGCTGAGGAAGATAACACATTTTAGATGCTATCACTAGACGACAGATTACTTAGACGATCAGCAAAACCATGGATCAGACAAAGCTTACGGCTCCCATCAACCCTTGATTTTTTAATCACTCCACAACCAAGATTGATCAAGTCAAGTTTGAATGATTTTGAACATGCAATCTAAATGCCATAGAATTGCAATAGGAACATAGCACAAAGCTAAAAGAAAAGGCTCTTTTTACTACATTTTCCAAATCTCTTCCAAGTCTCTTCCTTTTTTAACAATAACATGGCATTATATAGGCCTCAAAATATAACCCTAAAAGTTTTATAAGACATTTAAAAGTTGTAACACACGTAATTAATGACCATTATCAGCCATGATCAAATTGTAACATAAAATCACATAAAATGAATCAAAACTGAAAAATACATTTAGTAAATACAATAAATCCGAGATTATCTTTTTTTCATCCATATTTATGTATTGGTAACCATCCAAGAGTAAATGACATCCCATTTGAAGTAGCTTGAAGTGATAAGTAGCATTTTAGGATTTAGATTTAACAACCTTGTTGCCAAACAAGACCTTTAGATCTCAAACTCAAACACCCCAAATCAAGATGATCTCAGCTCCTAAGAATGGCTAGATGTCAGATTACTTAGACGATCGACAAAACCACGGCACGGAAAAAGCTTTATGCTCCCATGGAACCTTAATCTTCGAATCACTCCACAAGCAAGATCGATCAAGTCAAGATTGAATGATTCTGAACATGCAATCTAAACGCCATAGAATTGCAAAAGAAACATAGCACGGGACTAAAAGAAAGCTCAAAGGCTTTTTTTTCTACATTTTATATAGGCCTCATAATATAACCTTAAACATTCTATTAGGCATCTAAAATGTTGTAACATTGATAATTAATGATCATGATCAACCATGATCAAATTGTAACATAAAATCATATCAAATGACTCAATACTAAAAAAATACATTTAATAAATACAATACATTAGATAATGTTGTACGACAAATTGTGAAATGAAATTATATTAACGCAATGCGCAAGTTAAGCTACTATTATGCGTTTCACATACTATGTGTTAAAAAATACTATGCGTCTTACTGTGCTTAATGCTATGCGTTTAAGATCTGTCAAGTTTTCCTATCCTTTACCCAAGTATAAGCAAGGGAATAGGTTTTCTCGGTGAGTCCGAGGTCGAACACATGGATTATGTAGATTCTTTAATTGATTGGATTATATGCATTGAAGTGGTAACCAAAAGTATTTGAAAAAAGATGCGTTAATCTAAAGAAAGCGATAACATGTACAGTAAACTAAAATGTGGAAGATGGAAAGGCATGCGACACAACAAAGTCAACTAAGTGAATTAAATCTACTCCTTTCCTTATACTTGGGTAAAGGATAGGAAAACTTGATAGATCACAAATGCATAGCATTAAGCATAGTAAGATGCATAGTATGTTTGTCACACCCCCTCCCTGATTACCTATTTAACCCGAAAGGAAATGTGAAGACAATAAACATTACCCCTATTGTGACGCATATTGCCCCATCTTACATAACTTCCTGTATAAACATTACATACATATACATTCATAGAATCCAGCCATACTAACGCATGATCATAATATAACAATCCTTCCTGTATAGATTACACTTTTATAACATACTCTCTCATAACCACTTGTAAACAACTAAATCTACATGCCACCAGTGTTAAGTTATTTACACGTACAACAACGAGGAAATAAATTGTTTCTGGAAACTCGAAGCTTAAGCAGGGCGAGCTGGAGTAGGCTAAGCACCGGGAACGTCCTTGCTACCTGGGAGGGAAAGAAAACATTGAAAACATAAGCTAACAGCCCAGTGAGTGACTAATTTAACAAATTATTTTAGTTCGAAAATCATCAGGAATAAAACTAAGTTCAACGCCATGTTTAAAACATGAAATCACTTCATATTCATTAGTTAAAACATACTTAATTGCCCTTATCAAATCAAACATGATTTTCAACAAATCATAAGAAATCAGTTTAGTTACAATACTTCTCCTTAGTTGAAGTGGAGCAAAACTCAACACCCCAACGTCGAAAACAAATAAGGCTCGATGCGGAGCAAGACTCAACGCACCAGCATATAACCTCTATGTGCACATAGGAATATGGCAGGTTGCCCAAGTACCTTCTCATGTCCCTCAGTACTGGGTCCCGAGGAAACTCACGTGCCATCTCAAATCCATCAGCACTGAGCCTCCTCTTAAACATTTTCCTTTAAGGAAGCACCACTTTATACAAACAAATCGTATGCAAATCATTCTTAAGAACACAGGGCAACTATTATATCAATAACATTTCATAAACATACTTTTCAATAACTTTAAGAACATAAAGTATGCTTTGTAAATCAATTGATCACAAAATTGTATTCAATTGGAAAACCGAACTAACATATACAACAAAATTGTTTTAAAGTAAGAAAAGTGTCACTCACAACTCTTTCTAGGCCTTGAGTGGATTATACCCCTTCCCTATCTCCTATTGGCCTGAAATAAATACTTTTCCTTGTTATATACTTCTTTTCCATTCACTTTAACATAAACAACAACTCAACATATGCACAATGTCTATAATTCATCATGCGGTTAGACTTCCATTGGTTCACTCTCAAGCTTAAATACTCATGCTATTGTTACAAAGCTATTCCTTAACCTTCTGTTATAACTTAATTTCAAGGAGAATTTGTGTGCAATTCACGCCTTCTGCAACACAAACGTTTTGAGCCTTCTTTCCTCCTTAACAAAGCCGACTGCTGCAACTTTGGTTTCTCTGATTCATCCCTGCTAAAAACATATTTCCAGCCCAAGCTAAGATTTCTTCCCTTCTGCAAACTTGTAAAGAATTGAGCTCCACAGCTTACCTCAAAATTTCAGGGCTTAACTCTTTTTCTACAGTTATTTCAAAATCACTCCGCGTTGTTCCAGATTGCATAACAATTCTGTAACCGTTACTTTTACCTAAAGATTCACATGATTAACTTCAATTCCAGCTTTACCATCCTTCACAAGAATTGTTAAGAATTATGTTAACTTACTGACCTTAAAATTTCAGCCCTAAACTCGGCCTCCTCGATTCGTTCTACTCCACACATCAAACACTGTCCAGTCTATGCGACTACAATCAACCTTCTGTTCCAGCTCTGATTTCAGCACCAAGGCGAGTAGAATTCCGCCCAAAATCTACAAGAACACCTTCCTCTACTTTCTCTTGTTGTTCGTCTGAAAAATGGAACCGACTTAAGCTCTCGAAAGTGTCTAAAAATGATTAAACATTTAATTAATTTACTTATATATACTACCGACTTTACCCTCAAAAGCACCTATATACATGTTGCCGACTTACCCCTCACCCGCAGGCTGGCGCAGGGTTCTCACTTTGACGCAAGGCATTCATGTCAAAATCCTCCTCGAACGCCTTTAGCAACTATCCACACCCAATGCATGGCGCCCTTAACACCTCCTACTTTCGACGCATACAACTCAGTCATTCACACCACTATCTTCGTCGCATGAAGACCACTCTATCTTCGACGCAAAGTGACTTTAACGCATGGCTACCTTACCAACGCATGGTGGTTTAAGCACATTTCTTCCCCGCCAATGATCACTTATCCCCCAACACGGGTAACTACTTCAACTCGCAACCCTTCGTGATTCCATAAACAACACATGGCCACTCAAAAAGTTCAACTTTCCTCTTCATTCACCAACGCATAGTCTTGGCCAACACTTAGCCAAAATTTTGCTCTCATTCTAGGCTACTTTTCCTCTAACAACTCATAGCCACAATCTCATTGCCTCTCCCTAACACTTGGTATTACAAGTCAGTGCTTACAATGTTCAACGCATGGTATGTGAAACGCATAATAGTAGCTTAACTTGCACATTGCGTTAGTACAATTTCAATTCACAATTTCATCTACAACAAGTGTTTGGCACCGTTGCCGGGGACTTGAGATCTATCTAACAACAAGTTTTTGGCGCCGTTATCGGGGATTATTGCATTGATTTAATTTTTTATTTGGATTCTTTTGTGTAGGATTCCTCAGTCAAAGGCGTATTGTGAGTTTCTCCTCTGCTAGAAGCTCCAAACAGTATTTGAGTGACTGACGGCAATCCAGAACTCGATATTGACCTTGAGATTGAGAGGACCTTCAAACGAAGGACAACGTAGAATTGAAGAAGGACCAATCGTAGCTTGGACCTGATTCACACGGCTAGTGAGGAATTGCATGCATAAGCAGGAGGATTATTAGATATGACTTACTCGCATGCCGAAGATATTCTTGACAGAACTTCATGGAATACCAATGAGTGGGTGGACGATGGATATGGATTTCGCTCCACCAATAGAAGGCAAACGTAAGCTGGAATGCTTGAAGCTGATGCTGCCACCAATCTCTCAGCGCAGATGACAACCATGACATCTCTATTGAAGATGATAGCCTTGAATAATCAAGGTAGATCAGTTGCTGCGATGAATGCGATGAATTCGACAGCGTCTGTAAGATGCTCATAGTGTGGTGCGGGGCACTTGAATGACATGTGTCCCTACAACCTCCAGTCAATCTGCAGTGTTCAAAACAACCCCTACGGTGAGACGTACAATTCGGGTTGGAAGAACCACCTTAACTTCGGTTGGGGTGGAAATCAACAACAAATGCAGAGGGCTAAGCAGCTGTCGCAGAGAGGCAACCCTCCTGGTTTCAACCAATGGAATCAAGGCCAGTATCATCAGTTTTCAAGGGATCCGCAAGCGGACGAATCATCCTCATTGTTTTCCATGGAATCTCTTTTACGAGAATATAACAGTAAGATTGAATCAACGCGCCAGTCGTACGATGCGATGTTCCAAAACTGCATCCAATGCCAAGCCACTGCAATTCGTAATTTAGAAGTTCAAATGAGTCAAATTGCAGAGGCGCTCAAAAATGAAACGCAAGGAGCATTGCTAAGTACGACCGAAGCGCCAAGAGGGAACTTAGAAGAACAATGTCAAGATATGACATTGTTAAGTGGGAAAATTAATCTCACAGCGCAAAATGAGGGGACGCAAGGAAACTTGCAACCCGTAAATGCTCCCACAACAAGTCAACCGATGGAGAGTATCATGCATAATGTCCATCAACCATCATCTTCCACCGAACAAGAAGAGGAGAATATAGAGGGGAGAGAAAAAGCAACGCAGGCAGAACCTGCGGCTGTATATGAAGATACCACTCCTAAACGCATCCTGATTGACGTCCAAGAAAAAATATCAACGCCCTGCGTGGGTGATTAGGTAAAATTTAATGTAGTTAAGGCATTGAAAGATCCTGGTCATTGCCAATCTTGTCAGATGAACGTGGATATCAGTGAGAAGACAAGACCTGTGAATACAGCGTTGAAAGATGAAATCCTCCAGGACGGTGAAGATGGTGAAGAGGATGAAATTAAATTACTCTCCGATTGTATAATTGAACAACCAGATCGGAGCAATAGATCCGCAGCAAAGATCGAGCCGTTATTAAAAGAGCCTTCAACGCATGAGCTAGAAACTAGACCAACGCATCCCAAGTATTCGCACTTGAGGGAGGTCCCTACGTTGCTGAACGCCTACTTTTCCAAGGACGCTCTCTTTTACTCTTGCTTTCTTCCTTTTATTCGTACTTGTTTTAGTATTTATTTATTTTTATTTTATTTTATTTTCTTCTTTTGCTTTCTTTCTTCTATACGCACTTTGTTTTTAGTATTTATTTTTTTTTCATTTTTTTAAATTTAGTCTTAGGAGTACTGTAAATTAGATAAGCATGAAATTAGGCGTCGAGCTTCGATGTGTATTATTTGATTTCACCGCATACTCTATCATTCATGCCTGCGTCCAACGCATAATTGAACTATGTGTTCATCGATAAACAACCTCTGTGTTTATCAAGCTGAAATTAGGAATGCAGATTAGAGTTGTAATTTTTTTCAAACGCATAATACTTAAACTTCCAACGCATACTTTGAACTAAGAACCATGCGTTCATCAGTGTATATTCTATGTATGCGTTAATTGTATGTGTTCATCATTTCTTCACCGCATGGAATTTCTAATTACCTCTTTGTGTGTCCCTTGTTGTAAATTCATTCTAAGTACATATAATTTGTCACACCCCCTCCCGGATTACCTACCCATCCAGAAAGGGAATGTGAAGACAATAAGCATCACCCCTTTTGTGACGCATATTGTCCCATCTTACATAACTTCCTGTGAACACATTTATACATATACATTCATAGAACTCAATTATACTATACATGCTCATAACATAACATTACTCCCTGTACAGGGTACACGGTAATCATATAACATAATTTAACTTTTATGATCGTTGTGCATTGTACAAAACTTTACTACAATCCCCACTCGAAAACTACTAGATCTACATGCCATCCACATAAGGTTATATACAACGTACAACTCTTAGACTTGACTGTATTTTGAGAACTCGAGACTTAGGCAGGGTGAGCTGAAGTAGGCTAAGCACCGTGAACGTCCTTGGTACTTGGGGGGAGAAAAAGAAAACATTGAAAACATAAGCTAACAGCCCAGTGAGTGACCAATCTTTGTAAAACGGACATTTATTAAAAACAGGCATGTTACATATAACAAATAAACAAGTATTTAACATATTATTCAGCTAAAGCATACTTTTCGCAAATCTATCAATCTCATGAATCCAATTTCAAATCATATATGCTTGTTTTCCAAAGGAAGTGAAATAGTAAATAGTTTGGTTTTTCAAAATTTTCCCTTAGTTGAGGCGGAGCAATGCTCAACGCACTCAACGTCGAAATCAGTCCTGGCTCAATGCGGAGCAAACTCAACGCACCAGCCAAATCAACCTCTATGTGCACATAGGAACATGACGGGTTGCCCAAGTACCTTCTCCATGTCCTTCAGTACTGGGTCTTGGGGAAACTCACGTGCCTTCTCATGTCCTTGAGCACTGAGCCTCCTCTAAAACATTTTAGAACCCATTCACATAAATAGTTCATATAGAAATCCTTTCATAGAAAATCATACAGATCGCTATTCAATAACATTTCATGAAAGAAAATGCTTTCTATCAACTTTAGAAAACATATAACATGCCTCGTAAATAATGCAACCAAACATTATGCATTTTAAATAGTTCATCACAAAATCATATTCCATAAGAACATTTTTAATAAAAATTTGAATTGAAGAATAAAGGAGTCACTCACAACTCTTCCTAGTTCTTGCGCGGGTTATATGCCTTCCCTATCTCTTCTTGGCATACAATTAACATTTTACCATGCGTTACTTTACATTGAACCTCCCCCTTTTTCAAACTAACATCATAAGCGAGAATTCTAGCGTTACTACCCAACAGAAGCTGTTACTAGCGATACTAGCTTGAGCGACACTAGCGTTACCTTACCTTAGCAGCGACACCTAGCGATATCTAGCGAGTTTTGTGAGACGGAAGACTCCTTTGCGTCTCAGCAACACTCGTCTCGCTTCCAGTACTTAGATAGCGCGCCGATACTTGGTTCTTAGCGGCACCCCGCACTGTGGTTTCTTCCTTTCCTCTTGTTCTTACTTCAATCTATTAAAAGTCATAATTTCAGACGGATTTAGAACTTCTTCCCTTCTACCAACTTATAGAGAATTGAGTTTTATAGCTTACCTCAAAATTTCAAGGCTTAACTCCTCTTCTTTCTCTAGTTATTTCAAAATCACTTCATGCTGCTCCAGATTGCTTAACAATCTTGTAAGTGCTACTTTTCCCTAAAGATTCACATAATTAACTTCAATTTCAGCTTTACCATCCTTCACAAGATTTATTAGGAATTATGTTAACTTACTGACCTCCAACTTTCAGCTCTAAACTCGGCTTCCTCTATACGTTCTACTTCGAATATCAACCCCTGTTCAGTCTGTGCAACTTCAATTAATCTTCTGTTCCAGCTCCATTTTCAACACCAATATGAGTAGAATTTCTCCCAAAATCCGCAAGAACACCTTCCTCAATCTTCTCCTGAAGTTTGTCTGAAATATGGAACCGACTTAAGCTCTCGAAAATGTCTTAAAAATGATTAAACATTTAATTAATCCAACTATATATACTACCGACTTAGCCTTCACAAACACCAAGACTTGTGTTGCCGACTTACCCCTCACCCGCAGGCTGGCTCAGGGTTCTCACCTCAACGCGAGGCACTCATGTTGGACTTCTCCTCCAATGCCTTCCGCAACTAACCACACCCGACGCATGGTGTCTTCCTCAACGCCTCCTAATTTTGACGCATACATCCCCGTCATACACCACTATTTTCGTCGCGTCAAGACCACTCTGTCTTCGACGCGGAGCGACTTCATCGCACGTCTATCTTCAACGCATCGGCTTCAGCGCATAACTATCCTCAACGCAGAGTGAGTTAAACGCATGGTTCAAGCACATTTCTTCTCCCGCCAAAATTACTTATCCTTCGACGCGGCAGCTACTTTAGCTCACAACCCTCCGTGAGTCAATCCACAACGCAGGGGCTTGGCCAACACTTAGCCAAAATTTACTTTCCAAAAATTCTTTGCTCGCTCTCACGGCTACTCCTCCCCTTGCAACGCACAGCCAGAAACGCATTGCCTCACCCCAACGCTTGGTATCACAAGTCAGTGCTTACATAATTATTTCCAACTTTTATCTTTGCATTGAAAAGTTAGTCCCGATGATGATAGTCATGCTTACACTTTTTGTACACTCTTAAGTTAGATTACTTTCAATGCATCTGCATACTATTCCTTAGAAATGCAAACATACTTTGCATGTATGCAAGCGGCCAATTCAAACCTCTTTTACAAAATTTTGCAACATAATCGTTGTTTACAATTTAAGCAATGAGGACCTTGCTACTCTCAAGTTTGGGGGTAGAAGAGGTTTAAACTATCAAAGATAAAAAATATGAGGAACTTATTTCATGTCTTAAAAAAAAACAAAAATAATAATAATAATTATTATTATTATTCTTTTAAACGCAAAACTCCGCTAGTAAGACTAATATATTTATCTTGTTGAGAGTTTGCTGTAAATGACACCTGCTCGTAGTTGGCCGCCTCCATGCACCCATAGTTGGTGTGTCAAAACGAAGGTGGGTAATCGTAATCAGCGACGCATAGATAAAATAACAAACTCCAATGTCTAATCAGGAAACTGAACTTAGATAAGAGTTTAGTCGAGAAGGGCACTTGTTCGTAGTTGGCTGCCTCCATGTACCCCATAGTTGGTATGTCAGAACGAAGATGGGTAACCCTACTCGATGCATGGTTAATACATAAATAATAAAACAAATGAAAGAAAAAGGAACTTTATATCTTCATCTTTTCAGACTCAGTGTTAAAAGAAGAAACAAAAATTTTGTAAATAATGAGTAAAGAATTTTGAAAAGAAAGCTTGTCGCATACAAATTAGACCCGTTCCAAAGAAAAGAATATAGAGGTAGAGAAGTAGTATAACCGACGGGTAGCTGATTAAGTATAGCATTCTGAGAGACTAGTCAATGCATTGACAAAATTTTAGGGTTGATTGAAGTTTCTTAGATAGAAGTTATAACCTTTTTTTTTTTAGAAAATAGAGATTAAATAGAGAATCATGCGGCAGTTTATTATGAATTTCATTAATAAATATTCCTATACGTTCTACTCTTGCATTTTTATGAACATAATAATTTTATTACTTTTTGAGCCTAAAACGCATGTTTTAACGCAAGAATGCAAACGCTGTGTTGACTACTTCTTAACGCAAACTATGTGTTGGCAATCTGTTCTCCATGGACGCATGATCTGAATGGAATGTGAACAACCTGTAGATGTGTTAACAACTTCTCAACGCAAGACTATGCGTTAGCAACCCATGACGCGTTGACATCTGCCAAAATTCTCCATGAATGCATAACGACCAAAAACGCAAGGCACGGAAAATCAGATCAGAATCTTGAGAGATTGTCGGAAGATTGACATACATGATCTGTGGCTAAAGTGGTGGATCTAAATTAAACCAAGAATTACGCAATTAGGCGAGATAGACGCATGATATCAATTTCGCCGCCAATCAAGCAGATTTGCCATTGATTGCGAACGCAACATCTATAAAAGGGCAAACCTGCAAGATGAGAAAAGGTTGTTCATTCTCAGAAGAATTCCTAAGTGACAGCAGAGTTCTCTCTAGATGAAAACCGAAGACGAATAGCTCGAGAGAGAAGAGTCTTCCCTCCGCCTGACCACTTCACAGCAGAATCTCACGCTTCCATTCTGACGACTCAAGACATTGATGCCTTTTTCCTGCTTTCTATCTTGTTTTTCTATTTTGATTTTAGATTTGTGTCAAGACATTGAGCTATCTAAAGTTGTATTCCGTTCATCAATCTATATTTCTTACATGTTTACTCATTTATCTATACTTTCCGCTTTTTACTTTGAATCCATGAGTAACTAGTCTTTCAAGGGTTGAGGGTTGCGTTAGCATCTAAATAAGAGCCATAGTGTAACTATTGCATTTTGTCAATTGTAAACTTAATCTGATTTTTATGTCCATCTAGCTAATCGATATAAGTAGTAATAATTAGACTGCTCGAGAGGGTAAGTGATTGTGGAACTCAATTGACAAGGCCAAAAAGTGTTACCTGTCGATAGGAATAACCTTGGTACTTAACACTCTCCTATGCATTATAGACATATAATGCATAGCGGCTAACAACTGGGAGAAGAGTTGCAAGTATGAATAGACTATCACCATGCGTTTTCGATGTTAGATGTTAACCAACCCGAACCCTGTTTTTACCCATTCACACAACTCATTAGCTGACTTTGCTGTGTTGCATGCCTTTCCATCTTCCACATTTTAGTTTAGTGTACATGTTATCGCTTTCTTAGTTAGACGCAAACAAACCTCTCAACTATTCTTGGTTACCACTACAACGCATATAATCCACTTAAATATAGAATCAGCATAATCCCTGTGTTCGACCTCGGACTCACCGAGAAAACCTACTCCTTTGCTTATACTTGGGTAAAGGATAGATCACAAACACATAGCATTAAGCATAGTAAGACGCATAGTATGTTCAACGCATGGTATGTGAAACACATAATAGTAGTTTAACTTGCACATTGCGTTAGTACAATTTCAATTCACAATTTCATCTAAACAAGTTTTTGGCGCCGCTGCCGGGGACTTGAGATCTGTCTAACAACAAATGTATTCCCCATAAGCCTTCACACAAGGTCCCTCAGCCATGGGTTGCATTTAGATAATACGCATAACATCCTTTAAACTTAACAGCACAACACAAATGTTCAATAACTACACCATACGATAGTTTCTACTCACCCATTACTAAGTAACCATGGTAAGAGTAATCATTATGTAAAATAGGAAGTCACTCACAACTTGTCCTGGGCCCTGTGTGGATTATATGCCTTCCCGAGCTCTTTTTGGCCTGTAAATACACATTTCTCACGTTAAGTTTTCCTTGGACTTCCTTTCCATGATCATTAAGTATGCATATTTAGACTCTATACTCGTTCCATCACCGAACTCTCCTTTTTCCCTAAATATTCATAATTAGCGATACTCTATGTCACTAGCGAGATTACTAGCGAAATCACACAACATGACACTACACTAGCGAGACCGGAATGAACGAGACTAGCGAGATTACCTGAGGAGCGAGACCTAGCGAGACCCAGCAAGATTTGTGAGACGAAAAGCCCCATTGCGTCCTAGCGACACTCGTCTCGCTACTTACACTCCAGTTACTCGACGACAACCGCTTACTAGCGACACCTGACAGCAGAGTTTTCCTCCTTTTCTTTTTGTTCTTACTTCTATCTGCTAAAAGTCATATTTCCAGCTAGATTTAGAACTTCTTCCCTTCTACAAACTTATAGAGAAATAAGTCCTATATCTTACCTGAAAGTCTCATAATGAAAGTTCTCTTCGTGTGAGAAATATTCCCAAACAACCCCAAATTGCTTCTAATGGTCTAGCAATTCAGCTCCGATCTCTCCTACCTGGAGTTTAACACACATTTACTCAAATTCGGCTCAAGTATCCTTCATAAAAATTGCTAGAAATAGAGTTAACTTACTAACCTCAAAATTTCGACCCTAGCCACAACTTCCACAGTTTTTTCTTCTCCAGACACTGAACGATACTCAAATTAATTAACACTAGTCGAACTCTCTGTTCTAGCTTTAGTTCCTCCACGAAAAGGATGAGAATTCCATCCCAAACCAACATAAACATCTTCTCTACCTCCCTTTGTTTTTTAGCTTCGAAATGGGATCAACTCAAGCTCTGAAATGTGATTAAAATGATTGAATACTCAGCCCACTCATATACATATACCACCGACTTAATCTCCACTTCGTCTCTATATATTTAACTAATCGACGCATACCTTCTCTCCAACGCATAGCTGTGCTAACCTTCTAATGCATAGCAGCCTTCAAAGCATAGTGGCCTTCAATGCATAGTGCCTTCAATGCAGAGTTGTGCTAGCCATCTAACGCATAGTAGCCTTCAATGCATATCGCACCCCCATTCCTTCACATCTGCGTCCATGTCGAGCTACCTTCTTTAACACATACTACCAGTGGCTATTCTCGTCAAGCGTCAGACATACTCTCAACGCATAGTGATAAGCACTTGAAAGTGCTTTCTATCCTCTCAAATTAAGGGAGTTTATATTAGATTTCACTTGTTTGCTAGTGGTTTTTAGGTTAAAATGAGGAAAATTAAAAGAAAAGACTAAAAGATCAAAACCGAGAAATAATACCGTGAAAAAGAGATGAAAAACTAAAAAGGGTGAAATTTGAGATAGCACAGCGGCGCTTGGACGGCGCTGCCGCGGTGCTAAAATCCCAACACAACGTTCTGAACGCATCATAGCACCGCGGTGCCGAGATGGCGCTGCCGGGCGCCAAAATCCGATGCAACATTGTGAACGCATTACAACGTTGCGGCTCTTGGACGGCGCTGCTGCGGCGCTAATGCCCGAGAGAAATAATTCTAAACGCATCACAGCGTCGCTGCGCTTGGACGGCGCTGCCATGGCGCTAAATGTCACACCCCCTCCCGGATTATCCTCCATAACCTGAGAGGAGATGTGAAGACAGCAACCTTGACTCCTCTATAAGGTTCACTGTCCAACCATTTTCACCAAAGACGGCCCAGACAAGGTTCTTGCATAGGTAAACCATCCCGAACTAGCTCGCTACCTAGAAAATTAGAAAAAATGGAAAACGTGAGCTAAGCCCCGTGAGTGACAAGTTTTGTAAATGAGCTTTTGTTGTGTAATAATTTCTGAAATGAAAATTTACAAACGCAAGGTGTGATTAAGATATGATGATGCATTTCACATATCATGCGTTGAACATGCTATGCGTCTTACTATGATGCGTTGGTGATCTTGTCAAGTTTTCCTATCCTTTACCCAAGTATAAGTAATGGAGTAAGTTTTCTCAGTGAGTCCGAGGTGGAACACAGGGATTATGTTGATTCAATATTTAGATGGATTTCATGCGTTGCAGTGGTAACCAAGAAATAGTTGAGAGAGTTGTTTTGTTTCTACTCTAAGGAAAGCGATAGTATCTACACTATACTAAAATGTGGAAGATGGAAAGGCATGCGACAAAGCAAATTCAGCTAATGATGTGAATGAATGGATAAAGAAAGGGTTCGGGTTGGTTAACATCTAACATCGGAAACGCATGGTAGTATTCTATTCATACTTGCAACTCTTCTCCTAGTTGTCAACCGCTATGCGTTATATGTCTATAACGCATAGGAGAGTGTTAAGAACAAAGGTTATTCCTATAGACAGGTAACACTTCTTGGCCCTTGTTAATTGAGTTCCACAATCACTTGCCCTCTCGAGCAGTTTGATTATTACTACTTATATCGATTTGTCAGATGGACATAAGCATTGGATTAAGATCGCAATTGACAAGATGAAATAGTTACACTATGGTTCTTAGTTAGATGCTAACGCAACCCTAGACCCTTGAGTGATTAGTTACTCATGGTTTGAAAGTAAAAAGCGGAAAGTATAGAGAAATGAGTAGACATGGAAGATATATATATTGATGAAACGGAATACAACTATAGATAAGCTCAATGTCTTGACACAAATCTAAAATCAAGAAAGAAAAACTAAGAAAGAAAGCAGGAAAGGCGTCAATGTCTTGAGTCACCTGGATGGAAGCGTGAGGTTCTGCTGTAAAGTGGTCCGGCGGAGGGAAGACTCTTCTCTCTTGAGCTATTCGTCTCCGGTTGAAGTCTGAGAGAACTCTACTGTCACTTATGGAGTTCTTCCGAGAATCAACAACCCTTTCTCATCTCGTAGAGCTGCCCTTTTATAGATGACGCGTTTGCAATTAATGGCAAATCTGCTTGATTGGCCGCGAGATTGATACCATGCGTCCACCTCGCCTGATTGCGTGATTCTCGGGTCAATTAAGATCCACCACTTTAGCCACAAATCATGTTCGTCAATCATCCGACAATCTCTCAAGATTCTTATTTGATTCTCGGCGCCTTGCGTTGATGGTCGTCTATGCTTCTATGGATAGTTTGGCCGATGTCAACGCGTCATAGGTTGTTAATGCATAGTCATGCGTTGAATAGTTGTTAACGCATCGTCAGGTTGTTTGGGTTCCGTTCAGATCATGCGCCCACGAAGAACAGATTGCTAACGCGTCGTCCTGTGTTAAGAAGTCATCAACGCATCGTTTTGCATTCCTGCGTCAAAACATGCGTTTTAAGCTCATGTTGTGGAAAGATTATTGTGTGAATTAACCTAACGCAAGGTACTAAAGTATATGGTTATGTGTTTAACATGGCATGCGTTGATCATGCAATGCGTTCTATTATTATGCATTGGTTTTGTCAACTTTTCCTATTCCTCTACCCAAGTATAAGTAAAGTAATACGTGTTCTCGGTGAGTCCAAGGTCGAACACAGGGATTATATTGATTTAGTTTTAATTGGATTGTATGCATTACAGAGGTAACCAACAATTTTTGAGAAAGTTGTGTTTCTAATCTAAGGGAAAGCAGATGTTTGTACACTAGACTAACAGTTGTGGAATATGGAATGCATGCGACACAGCAAGTTCAGCTAAGATGTGTATGAATGGATAAAGAAAAGGGTTCGGGTTGGTTAACATCAAACATCGGAAACGCACAGTAGTACCCTATTCATACTAGCGACTCTTCTCCCGGTTGTCAGCCGCTATGCGTTATATGTATATAACGCATAGGAGAGTGTTAAGAACCAAGGTTGTCCCCGTAATCAGGTAACACTACTTGGCCCTTGTCAATTGAGTTCCACAATCACTTACCCTCTCGAGCAGTCTGATTATTACTACTTATATCGATTTGTCAGATGGATATAAGCATCGGATTAAGCTCGCAAGTGACAAGTTAGAATAGTTACATTGCGGTCCCTAGTCAGATGCTAACGCAACCCTAGACCCCCGAGTGATTAGTTACTCATGGCTTGAAAATATAAAGTGAACAGATGAGAAGAGTGAATAGACATGGAAGATAATTGTATTGATGAAAATGAGATACAAATTTTGATAAGTCAATTTCTTGATACAAATCTAAAATTCAAGTAAGAAAAGTAAGAAAGAAAGCAAGGCAAGGCGTCAATGTCTTGAGTCGCCCGGGTGGAAGCGTGATGATTTGCTGTTAAGTGGTGCGGCGGAAAGGAAGACTCTTCTCTCTCGAGCTATTTGTCTCCGGTTGAAGTCTGAGAGAACTCTGCTGTCACTTATGGAGTCCTTCCGAGAATCAACAACCTTTCTCCTCTCGCAGAGCTGCCCTTTTATAGATGATGAAATCGCAGTTAATGGCAGATCTGCTTGATTGGTAGCGAGATTGACATTGCGTCCATCTCGCCTGATTGCGTGATTCTCGGGCCAATTAAGATCCACCACTTGAGCCGCAAATCATGTCTGTCAATCATCTGTCAATCTGTCAAGATTCCGATCTGATCCTCAGCGCCTTGCCGTAACGGTTGTCTATGCGTCCATGCATAGTTTGGTTGATGTCAACGCAGCGTACGTTGCTAGCGCGTAGTCATGCGTTGAAGTGTTGTTAACGCGTTGTCAAGTAGTTTGCGTTCCGTTCAGATCATACGTCCATGAAGAACAAATTGCTAACGTATCGTCCTGCGTTAAGAAGTCATCAACGCATTGCTTGCATTCCTGCGCGAAAACATGCGTTTTAGGCTTAACAAGTGGTAAAATAAATATCTTCATCAAAATTCAAGAGTATAACGCAAAGGAAGATTTATTAATGGAATTTATCATTAACTACCGCATGCTTCTCTTATTTAAACTCTATTTATCTATGAAAAAGGCTATAATAACTTTTATTTCTACAAGTTATCACACCCCCAAACTTAGATAAATGCTTATCCTCAAGCATAACTTCTATCTAAGAAACTTCAATCATTCTAAACATTTTATCAACGCATTGACTAGTCTCTCAGAATGCTATACTCAATCAGCTACCCGTTAGTTATATTATTTCTCTACCTCTATATTCTTTTCTTTAGGACGGGTCTAATTTGTATGCGGCAAGCTTTCTTTTCAAAATTCTTAAACTCATTATTCACAAAATTTTTGTTTCTTCTTTTGAACATTGAGTCTGAAAGATGAAGATATAAAGTTCCTTTTTCTTTCATTAGTTTTATTATATGTTTATTAAGTATGCGTCGAGTAGGGTTACCCACCTTCGTTCTGACATACCAACGATGGGGTGCATGAAGGCAGCCAACTACGAGCAAGTGCCCTTCTCGACTAAACTCTTATCTAAGTTCGGTTTCCTCACTAGACATTGGAGTTTGTTATTTAACTATGCGTCGCTGAATACAATTACCCACCTTCGTTTTGACACACCAACTATGGGGTGCATGGAGGTGGCCAACTACGAGCAGGTTTCGTTTTCAGCTAAACTCTTAACAAGATAAATATATTAGTCTTGCCAGCGAAGTTTTGTGTTTCAAAGAATCAAAAAAATTTTTATTTTTTTATTTTTTTATTTTTTTATTATTTTTTTTATATGATTGAACTAAGTTCCTCATATTTTTATCTTTGGCAGTTCAAACCTCTTCCACCCCCAAACTTGAGAGTAGCAAGGTCCTCATTGCTTAAATTGTAAATAAAGACTAAGTTGCAAAATTTTGTAAAAGAGGTTTGAATTGGCTGCTTGCATACATTCAAAATAGGTTTGCGTTTCTAAGGAATAGTATGCAGACGCATTGAAAGTAATCTAACTTAATGAGTTTACAAAAAGTGTAAGCATGATTATCATCACAGGGACCAACTTTTCAATGCAAAGATAAAAGTTAAGACTATGAAGAAAATATTCATTCTATTAATGTGAATTTAAAGATCCATGCTATGAAGAAAATATTCATTCTATTAATGTGAATTTCACCAATGCATACAATTGAATGTGAAGATACAAAATTTGCAAGAAAAATACAAGTCTTGACTACACCCCTAAACTTTTCAACCATCAGGCTCGTCTTCATCAGGTCTGCGTTGCTGCTCAGACGCAGAACGTTGCGGCATTGGGAAGACAAGAGGCTGTTGGAGGCGTTCTGGAATATTAGGGGGCGGGATTTCCGGACGGATGGAGAACAGTTGGTGAACATAATTCAGTGTGAATTGGAACTGCTCCGTCTGCCAGCGTGCTAACATATTCAATGAATGCATCACAGGACGCAATATCGCTTGCTGCAAGTATGTTTGCACTGTCTCCCATTAAAGGTCAAATGGGCCTTCTTGCTGTTGAGGTTGCGTTGGTGGGGTAGGCGGGTTTGGTTGAGGTGGGGGAGTGGGTGGAGTTTCGTCAAACACAGGGGATGATGGACGCATAAAAGTCGCGCCAAAATCCTCTAAATGTGAGTCATCAACTCTTATTGGGGCAGAGGGTTTTGTGGAAGGTCAGGGTTTTGGATGTTTGGGGCGATGCGTTTTCTGAGGAGGTGGAGGTGGTTTAGGGCGATGCGTCTCAGGAGGAGGTGGAGGTGGAGTTGGTTCCCTTCTGGTTTTTGGAAGTGGGGATGAAGGGCTTGAGGTTGGGGAAGGTTGGATGGTGGCATCAGGACTTGCCACACCCTTCAACTTGGACGGCTTCCCCTTCTTCTGCGGTTGCGGCTTTGGAGGCGGAATGGGTTGATGAGGTCTTTTGGTGGCCTTGGTAGGCTCTGGCAGATATTGCGATCCTTCCATCAACCGACGCAGAGTCTTGTTGGCGATTACGCCATTAACTACAATATCTTGTCTGCGTCTAACACTTCCGTTGACCCTCCGATGGAAGCATTGGCGTATAAATTCAAGATAAGAGAGGGGAAAAAGAGTTGCCCCTGGGCTTGCTGAACACCCCTCTTATCTGCGCCACAATTATGCGTCCAACATCAAGGGTGATGCGACGCATAATGTAGTATGCTGCCATCACTCGATCCCTTGACACTGTCTTGTCATGCGTTGTCGGGATCAGCCTATTCTTCACCAAATACACCCACAGGTTTGCCTCTGAAGTTAAGCTACTTACTGAAAGCGTCTTTATACCTGTGGGTGAAACATCCCACTTTGCCCCTGGCTTCGCCATTACCCGGAGTGCGTCCTCCAATAACTCCGTTGGAGTTGATTCTATGATCTTATTTCCTTCCGCCTCCGGGTTGTCCCTCAACTCATATATTGCGTTGATTTCCCTTGCGTTGAATGGGACTTCAATTTCATCCACCACCACCACGTCTTCCTCCTCATCTATGCGTCCGTTATAGAAATCTCGGACTACTTCAGGTTGGACCCAAGGAGTGCTGGTACAGAAGTTTCTCCAGCCGTGGTGGTCAATTATTTTGGTGATGTATGGCGGCACTGGGCGTCTTCAGGGAAAAATCCCACCTCGATCATCAGGTCAGGGAATGCTCCGCGTCTCCCTTTTCCTTCCTTTTGTTGTGGCGACGCATCGGCCACTTTCTCTTTTCCCTTGGCCTTAGCTGGAATCGCATTTACGGTTCTCTTCTTGCTCTCGGCCATTTTGATTGGTTCTTCGGTCACCTTCTCCTTTCCCTTGCGTTTCTCATTATGTGTGCTTGGGAGTTTGGTGACTGCCACCTCCTTTTCTTTCCTCTTCTTTTTCTCCAAGGTGCTTACACCTTGTTCTTCCCCCGCATCCTCCCCGATGCGTTCCTTCCTACTCTTCTTCTTCTTTTTCTTCTTGCCCTCCCCTTCCTCCTAGGCGTTTAATCGAGCAGCCGCTCTGCATCTTCTTCAATTTGCAGCTCTCTTTCAAGCTCTTTGGCTGCTTTTTCTATTCTTTCTTCTTCTTCCATTTCCTCTACAAATGCCAATGCGGCAACTTCTATTCGAGGATCAGGAAGGTCTTGCGTCTCTCCGCCTTCTTGTGGCCGCACTTCCTTGCGCGCCTTTGTTCTAGCCAATGCGTCTTTGGCTATTTTCTCCACTCCTTTTCTCAGGACCCTGAGCTCCTTTCTCAACTTGGCCCTCTTCTTCCTCTCTTT
Source organism: Citrullus mucosospermus (assembly GCA_030954485.1). Classification (NCBI taxonomy): domain Eukaryota; kingdom Viridiplantae; phylum Streptophyta; class Magnoliopsida; order Cucurbitales; family Cucurbitaceae; genus Citrullus; species Citrullus mucosospermus. The sequence continues at coordinate 15,176,527 of CM062064.1, forward strand.
CTCTGCCAGCCGATCAAAGGATGTGGCCGCAACTGGAGACTCAGGTCTGTCTCCTTGGTCTGTGTTTTTCGGCTCTTCATCCTCGGCAATCTCCGGTGATACCCTTCGTTTCTTCCTCAGTAGAGGTACCTCCTCCTCTTCTTCAACTCTTTTTCTCTTGGCTTCTGTGGCCATCACAACATTTCCTATTGGTCCTTCATTGGAGTCCATGTCATCTCCTCAGGACTCATCGACGCAGGGACAGACCCTAAAAAACGATGAGCTTTTCTATTCCTAACGCAGGGTTAAGAAGAAAAGAAGCGCAAACAACCAAGTACGAAGAGACGAAGCTGCTGCGAGAACAAGTGGAAACCAATGCGTCGAGCCTATGCGTTGAGCCCATGCGTCGAGAAATAGTAGACACAGACGCATGTTCAAACAGCTATCATGTCAATATGAAAAAGGACAACACCCAATTAGATCATGGCAGAATAAATGGCTGACAATCTGAAAAGTCTATGCAGCGTGGCTGAAATTTAATGCAAAGGTGTCAGGTCATCATGATATCAACTTTTTGACGCTTATAAATAGTCCAAAAGCTTCTTCAAGAAGAGAGGAAGAGAGACTAGTTCAACAGGCGAAAGCTCTACCCTATTTCTCCCTCACCATAACCAGCCTCCATTTCGGGCTCTTCTGAGAGAAAGATTCTGATCACCTTCAGAGTCGTCTCCCAGTGAGTGAGAACCTTCACCCTATGGAATCTATGTATCAGATAGCAACCATCTCAAGCCTCCATGAAGCAAGACGTTGCCAATGGCGGCTTGACGCCCCTCATTTCTGTTTTATTTCCATTTCTCTCCTTCTTGCTTATATTTTGTTAATGACATTCGAGAGAATAATTTATTTTCTTAATATGAGTTTGATTGACTATTATCTTCCATCTATTTCTGTATTAAATACTTTACACCATGTTGTTTGAATGCCAATGAGTTGATGTTAAAAGTTAGTTTTTCTTGAGCAATTCTGAGTATGTTACATCTTGATTAATGCATATCTTTAGCTTGCATAACTTTGTCTAACAAACACAAGTAGTAAGCATGACTGTCGAGCTTGAGAGAGTGGATAGTTAATCTTTAGAATTTATCAAGACTAGATGAGTTGCAGAGATGTAGTTCATCTTTTGCCAACGCAAACTTACCATGCGTCTTTGAGATAAGATTAATGTGGCGTCGAAACATCGAGAGATGGATTCACAAACGCAGTTTGTAGGTATGTAATTATACTTAGAAAGTTTAGGTAACAACTAGCTCTTGCATTAACTCTACTACTATTGCATGGTTCCATTCATTCTCAACGTATGCTATCTGATACTAAATGACATATGACTACCCATTGTCGCGTCCACCTCATTATTAGTAGTAGGAAATTCTTTTCATTCTTTATGTATAGTTTTAGACACATACAACCAACAAATGCACATATTACATGTATAGTTCACCGCATAGTCAAGCATCTAATCTCAACGCCTAGTTATTACAAATCCCTGCGTTCGACCCTGGACTCACCAGGAAACCTATAAATGCTTATACTTGGGTTTTTATAGGAAAACTTGCTTAATCATGATCACATCTAGAGTAATTCTCGACGCATCCTTGTACGAAAATGATAAATCTATTTTTGTGCAACAAGCTAAGAAACTCAATTTAATTCGAATAGAAATTCAAATGAACACCTCCTCTAAAACATTTTATCAATCAGTTTACATAAATAGTTCATCTAAAACCTTTCATAGAAAACAGATTGTTCCTTGATAAACAACATCTTGCAACATGCCTTTCAAAATCATAAAGCAATCAGGTAAAACATGCCTTTTGAACAATATAATCAAACATCATGCTTTTCAAGAAAACAATCATCTCACAGCCATATCACATACGAATATTTTTCAATAAATTTCATTATCAAAGGAAGAAAAGAGTCACTCACAAATCATTTAAAAAATTTCCTCTTTTCCTTTCAAATCCCTGCTTTCCCGAGCTCCTTGAACGCAAGGCTTGAGCTTCTAGCCCGCAAGGTAGCTGTTTCCACTCTCTGGTAGCTCAGTTGGACGCAATGTTCTAACTCTGGAACGCAAGACTGACGTTCCTCTATCAGTTCGGTTGGACACAACCCTGCCCTTAAACGCAAGGTTGATGACTAACGCAAGGTGTAGCCTAACTCTTCTTACTTCTTTCGGATGTGTCGACCTCTCTTGGACACAAGGTCTAACTTAAACACATCGCCTATCTTCAATCGCGGCGTTCACTTTGGATATTGAGTTCGTCTTAAACGCAAGGTTGACCCCTCTTTGACGCAATACAACTTCTTTAACATCGGATGGCTAAGTTGTCAAGAATACCTTCTTTCTTCCCTTTTTCTCAAGAATTCTTCCTTTAGAATCATCAGTCGTTACTTTTCCTTTAGGGTCCTATTTATAGAGGGCTTGCCATCCAACTTATCCTATTCTTTTGCCACTTGTTTGCCACATGTGACGCTGCATGCTTAATTAACCATGCATTAGTCCAAGTGTCACCTTGCATGAAACACTTAATATGCCTTCAACACCTCCTACTGATAAGGTGTCAAATCTATATGAAGCCACCTGGCCTTTATAAGCTTATCTTATGCATCCATCATAATCCAATATACAACTATTCATTCAACCTTGTGTTTCTATGCGTTCATATAATCCTCTTCCAGATTTTAGCTTCTTTACTCCCTTTCTTTACTCTCAGCTTTACTACCTTTAACCCCATTTTTCCACCACATTCAACTAGGAGTTCAAATCAACGCATACTACTATGCGTTTCAGCTTAACATATAATACCATGCGTTTGCCTTAACCGCATACTATCATGCGTCCAACTCTCTTTCCTTATGTCCATTCTCAGTTACTAATTCTTCTCTTGTACAATCACCCTTCTGACAATGTGGTTTACCCTTGACAACCACATCTAACTCAAGTTCTCCCTCTATGCGTTTATCCTCTTGCATTTATCTTTACTTCATCCTGCGTCCATGACCATCTTCCTTGAAGGTTTCTTGATTATCCCTCTATGCGTCCTTGAGTTATATCCCAACATTATTCCTTTAACCTTTTCCTTCCTTAACTTTTTCCTATGCGTTTACCCGAAATCGAGGTTACACTTCCATTTATCATGAAGTTAAGCTCCTCAGCGTATAACCTTAACAACCAATGGTAGCCACCTTCAACGCATAAGCTCCTCGACACATAGCTAATGCCACCCTCAATGCGTTAACTCCTCAACGCATAGCTGATAGCCTTCTTCAACGCATAGTAAGACTTCTTACCAACACTAAAGTCCTTACTAGCACATAATAATCCTTTAACGCATAACATATTATAACAACTTTTAACGCTTAACGACCTCTTTTGCACATGCTATACTATACTTAAGGACTTCCTGATCAGCACAATGATCCTTTATAGCAAACCTTCAGCGAATAGCTGCTTCCCATCGCATGGCTTATCAATACATCGCTAACCTTCAACCTATCGCATACAACTACTCTCCAATTCAAGGTATTCTTATCAACATATGGTAGGTTAAGTACAACTTCTCTTAATCAAGTTCCATCTTCTCTTCTAACGCATTATGACACCTTTCTATGCATAGTAGCCCTTTCTTCATATAACAATTCTTCCAACTTACTAACAGGCTACTTTCTTCTCCTTACAACAGCTTCCCATGCTAGGCTTACCAACGCATAGCCGTGGTCAATACTCATAGTTCTTGTTCCTTCACTTCCGTTCACTATTGCTCTTCACAACGCACAACGCATTACTTTCCTTAAATAACCATTTCTCCGACGCACGCTAACTTTTCCAACGCAAGATACTTTCCCGCATCTGGTAGTTCTAACCAACCTTCGTCAACGCAAGGTTTATCACCCTATTTAGCTTACCACCTTCCAAAACCATTTTCATAGCTTAACAATTTCCAAGATTAAGTGTGAACCATGCGTTTTCCTCTTCCTCCTAATTCTTGTGTCCCTTTCCAAATCCTCAATATTAAATACCATGCGTTAGAACTTATCCATCTATGCGTCAACCTGATTTCCAAAAATATATCTAACTTCAACTAATTCCCAACTATACCTTTAGTCCTTCATTCTCACCCTTGGTGAGACATCCACCCTTTTCCTAATATCATTCATCTCAACGCACAAAATTTTTTTTGGCCATAATTCAGCAATTCCACAAGCTTAACTTTTTCGTTTTAAAAGTTTCGTTAATCCACATACTTTTATCCTTTTATCCGTACTAGTCATTTTGAATACCTAGGTTTTTGAAGATAGTGTCACACCCTACTTTTAAGAAATCGGTGTGTTGAAGAGTCTATGAAGAAAAGAAGTAAAAGACCATGTTGGATGCATGGTCAGGGCTAGGTAACGCATGGTAAGGGTGGACGCATGGAAGTAAACTAAGAAGGGAAAGAAGTGAAACGCATAAGCAAGAAAGGAATAAAGTTATGTTGTTAAGTGTTGAAAGAAATCTAAGTCTCGGAAAGATAGAATACTATAGCCAATTGAGTAACGCATAGACTATTAACAAGGAATGTTCATGAGTGTCGGGATAAAGTGGAAGATGAGAAGTATGTTTAAAGATTGGAACAAGAGGTGGATGCATACTAATTTATTATTAGAAAATGTTTTAGTGCAAGGAAAAAGGTAAAATGAATAACCTTGGAATACAAGCACAAGAACGCATAGAGGGAATACCTAAGGAATCCTCAAGGAAAGGAGGAAGATCATGGACGCATGATAGTATGCGGTTTAGACTGACGCATGGTATTATGCAGTAAGACAAATGCATAGTAGCATGCGTTGAGACGTTGACGCCTAGTAGTATGCAGTGGAAGAACGAGTTCAAAGGAAGTATGGCCGAGAGTTAGAAAAGTGAGTAGTGAAGCTCAAACCTTAAAGGAAACTCAACGAACGCATGGGGGCGTTGTGTTGAATGAATGGTTGTCTAGTGGAAAATGTTGGACGCATAAGATAAGTTTATAAAGGCCAGGTGGCTTTGTGTAGATTTGACACCTTATCAGTAGGAGGTGTTGAAGGCATGTTAAGTGTTTCATGCAAGGTGACACTTGGACTAATGCATGGTTAATTAAGCATGTAGCGTGACATGTGGCAAACAAGTGGCAAAAGGAGAGGAAAAGTTGGATGGCAAGCTCCCTATAAATAGAACTTTGAGGGAAAAGGAGCGATGATGACTCTCAAAGAAGAATTCTGGAGAGAAAAAGAGAAGAAGAAGGCAGCAAGGACGTCCGTAGTAGGAGTATGAGGCCCTGAAAGAAGGTATTTGACAACTTAGCTATTTTATGTAAAGAAGTTGTCTTGCGTTAAAAGGGGTCGGCCTTGCGTTGAGGACAAACATAATGTCCAAGGTGAACGCGGCGTCAAAAGTTGGGTGATGCGTTCAAGTTGGACCTTGCGTCCAAGTGAGGGTGACGCATTCGAAAGAGAAGTAAGAAGAGGTGGGATGCACTTTGCTGAAGTAATCAACCTTGCGTTGAAAGGCAGGGTTGTGGTAGTTATCAACCTTGCGTTGAAGGGCAGGGTTGCGTTCAATCGAGCTAACAAAGAGAAATGGAGCTTTGCGTTTCTGAGATTAGAACGCTGCGTCCAAGAAGCTCGGGAAGATGAAATAGAGGAAAGGAAGAAGAAGTATTCTTTGGCAAGTACAGGTGAGTAACACTTGGGTTTTACAAAATATAAATGAGTTCTTTATGAATATGATTTTATGGGTTTCGAATGAAATAATGCATGCGTTTTTATATATAAAGCATACGAATATGTGATTTATAGAGACATGAGCATGCGTTTTAGAGACATGAGCATGCGTTTTACTTGAAAACTTTGAGAATGCTGGGTACTTGCTATGAGTTATAAAATGCATGGTGAATGATTGATACTTGTTTTCATGACTTTTCTGAAAAGCATGGTATTATACGATTTCAAGAAAGATTTGAAAATAAACTTTATGAAAAGCATCCGGTTTTATATTAAAACTGGAAATTGAATTTAGCATGCTGATGAGGTGAGATTTGGAAACGGTTAATTTACGAGTTATTGATATAATGTTTCCAAAATATGTTTTGTGTTATATTAAACTTGAAAAGGCACCCGAGGCTCAGGGACTTGGAGAAGGCCAAAGGGTAGCCGTTATATTGAAAAGGGACCCCAATGCTTAAGGACTCGTAGAAGGCATATGGGTAACCTTGATATAGAAATGGGACCCCAATGCTCAGGGACTCGTAGAAGGCATTGAGGGCGGCCCGAATTCTAGTACCTATGTGCACATAGAGGTATATACAACGCTGATGTGTTGAGATTACTCCACACAGCTAAGGAAAATCGACGTTGAGGAGCGTTGAGCATTGCTCCGCCTCAACTAAGGAAAAAGTATTTTATAAGAATGAGATTTTTGAGTATTTATTCTGAAACGGACAAGCATGTTTTCACAATGGTATTTGAGTATAATCTAATATGATTTGTAGTGTTATGTTTTATACGAGTTTGACCAGTTTTATAGTTAAAATATATTGTTTTTCAGAAAACCGTTACTCACTGAGCTGTTAGCTTATGCTTTCATATGTTTTCTATTTTCAAGTAGCATCACAGTTCCCGTTGCGGATCGAAGTCGAGGTTTGTCAAGAGCATGTGAATGGTGAGGTTAACAGTGGGTTACTTGACAGGGTAGTCGGTAACTGCTGTTTTCACACTCCGTCTTGGGCTACGGGAGGGTAGTTCGGGATGGGGTGTGACAGCGGCTGCCTCTAGGCAACACCACAGAGCCATGGCTTCGGGGCATTTTGGTCATTTTGGGGTTCTATTTCCCGGTTGATGCCGTGGAACTCCTTTTTAGTCTATTTTAGCTCGATTGTGTTGCTAACACCCAGTTCTACCTGTTAAGTGCTCGAAACCTACAAAATAACATAATAGACACATTAAATAGCACAACGATCCTGAGTTAAGCTGAGGAAGATAACACATTTTAGGTGCTATCAAACACCCCCAACTTAATTCTTGATTGTCCTCGAGCAAGGTAGAATAATGCACATAGTCAAACAAAATTATGCTCACTCAATCATGCAAGGTTCGTTACTCAAGTTTAAATAGTCCACTAAGATTCAACTTGTATTCACAATGAGATCAGTTCATAATCAATGAACGAAGCATAGATTAAAACTAGTTATAGACCAGTCCATGCAAGGGTGAGTTCAAAGCCCTTCTAATTAAGTTCCTAGCACCCTAGAATGACATTAGATTGCTCTCAATTTGTTTTCCCCCAATGGTGACCCATGCACAAATCATCAAGTGTCCAAAAAAAAAAATCAAAGCAACAATATTTCAACTAAGGTGCCTGAATTTAAACTCTAGGGCCCTAAACTTGCATTTATTTCACCTAAGGGCATTAGCTTTTGATAACTTGTAGAAATACAAGTTATTATAGCCTTTCTCTTAGAAAAATAGAGATTAAATAGAGAATCATGTGGTAGTTTATGTTGGATTTCATTAATAAATCTTCCTATGCGTTCTACTCTTGTATTTTTATGAAGACAATTATTTTATTACTTTTCGAGCCTAAAACGCATGTTTTAATGCAGGAATGCAAATGATGCGTTGACTACTTCTTAACGCAGAACTATACATTAGCAATCTGTTCTTCATGGATGCATGATCTGAACGGAACGCGAACAACCTGTAGATGTGTTAACGATTTCTCAACGCAGGACTATGCGTTAGCAACCTATGACGCGTTGACATCCGCCCCAATTATCCATGAACGCATAGCAACCAAAGAAGCAAAGCAGCGGAAAATCAGAATCAGCATCTTGAGAGATTGTCGGAAGATTGACATGCATGATCTGTAGCTAAAGTGGTGGATCTTAATTGAACCGAGAATTATGCAATTAGGCGAGATAGACACATGATATGAATTTCGCCGCCAATCAAGCAGATTTGCCATTGATTGCAAACGTAGCCTCTATAAAAGGGCAAACCTGCATGATGTAAAAGGGTTGTTGATTCTCGGAAGAATTCCTAAGTGACAGCAGAGTTCTCTCTAGACGACAATCGGAGACGAATAGCTCGAGAGAGAAGAGTCTTCCCTCCGCTTGACCACTTCACAACAGAACCTCATGTTTCCATTCTGACGACTCAAGACATTGACGCCTTTTCCTGCTTTCTATCTTGTTTTTCTATCTTGATTTTAGATTTGTGTCAAGACATTGAGCTATCTAAAGTTGTATTCCGTTCATCAATCTACAATTCTTCCATGTCTACTAATTTCTCTACACTTTCCGCTTTTTAGTTTGAATCCATGAGTAATTAATCTATCAAGGGTCAAGGGTTGCGTTAGCATCTAAATAAGAACCATAGTGTAACTATTGCATCTTGTAAATTGTAAACTTAATCTGATGCTTATGTCCATCTAGCTAATCGATATAAGTAGTAATAATCAGACTGCTCGAGAGGGTAAGTGATTGTGGAACTCAATTGACAAGGCCAAGAAGTGTTACCTGTCTATAGAAATAACCTTGGTACTTAACACTCTCCTATGTGTCATAGACATATAACGCATAGCGACTGACAACTGGGAGAAGAGTCGCAAGTATGAATAGACTATCACCATGCGTTTCTGATTTTAGATGTTAACCAACCCAAACTCTGTTTTTACCCATTCACATAAATCATTAGCTGACTTTGCTATGCCGCATGCCTTTCCATCTTCCACATTTTAGTTTAGTGTACATGTTATCGCTTTCTTTAGATTAGAAAAAAACATCTTTCTCAACTATTCTTGGTTACCATTGCAACGCATATAATCCACTTAAATATAGAATCAGCATAATCCCTGTGTTCGACCTCAGACTCACCGAGAAAACCTACTCCTTTGCTTATATTTGGGTTGAGGATAGGAAAACTTAACAAATCACAAACGCATAGCATTAAGCATAGTAAGACGCATAGTATGTTCAACGCATGGTATGTGAACCACATAATAGTAGCTTAACTTGCGCATTGTGTTAGTACAATTTCATTTCACAATTCCATTTACAATAGCTTTCACACATTTACCATAGGGAACTGTACTTACTCTTTTCTCACGAGTGTCCTAACTAATTACAGCAAAGACAGCTCTTTCTACCCCTAGTTATGCATATCATTACAAGTTTTCTTTTTCTTTTTCTTTCTTTTTCATGCTTTTTTTTCTTTTGTGGTATTTCTTTAAACCACAACATTCTTTTTTTCTTTTTTTTTTTTAGCAGGCATATAAATATATTTTTTATCTTCCTCAGTATTACATTACAACCCATCATAAAAGACACTATCTAATCAGTCAGGCCTATAGGTGATGCCCACTTTTAGTGTTACACGCAAGTGTACGGGTCAAGTTATAATATAAGACGGTGATGCGCACTTTTAGTCACTCACGGGACTCTAGCTCACGCTTTCCCATGTTTTTCTATTTTTCCAGGTAGCGAGCAAGTTCAAGATGCTTTGCCTACACAAGAACCTTGTCTGAGTCGTCTTTGGTGATAATTGTTGGACAGTGAACCTTACAGAGGAGTCAAGGTTGCTGTCTTCACATCTCCTTTCGAGTTATGGAGGATAATCCAGGAGAGGGTATGACAAGTTGGTATCAGAGCGTAAGATTTTGGGGAAAAGGAAGCTTAGGTTGTGAATCTTAAGTAGAAGGGTTGTATTATAGTAGATTATAGTTAACAGACAGACGAGGTAGGCAAGCAGACACCGGAACATCACAAGCTACCTGAGGAGTGTAAAGGAAAATTCAGAGGATCTACAAGTAAGTATGAGCTCGTATAACTAAATGTTATTAATTGTGAATAATTCGGTGATTAACTAGTGATGTTAAGAGAATGTATGCATTGAAGAATTAAAAGACTTATACTTGAATTTTGTAATTCTGAAATGATTTTAAGTAAAACAACTACACTACTAGATTTGGAAGTGTGAACTGAGGAAAAGAATTTCACCAAAGGATTAGAGAGAGAGTAAAGTTGGACATGCACTTGGTATAGAGGAAACCAAAACGCATAGGCATGCTAAGAAAACGCATAAGAATCCATGAAAGGAAGGAATGGTTAAGTAAAATTTAGTGTTGAAAGAAAAACTATTCCTGTAAGTAGCCAGGGAAAAGAAGAGAAGGTAGAAGCATTGGCTATCAGAGTGGCGCAACAAAAGGAAGGGAAGATGTTTGTTATATGTGTGAGCAGCCGGGACATTATTGCAAGGATTGTCCATAAAACCCGGAGGCCCAAGTAATTAAGCTGAAGGAAAAGAAGAAAAGAATGAAAATGTATTTTATTTCTTAGTTATTGTCTTTTGTATGCGTTGAATAATAAGATTGTACAAACGAAGAATTTTAATAAAGTATTTCACATTTCCATAACCTTGTGTTGTTTAAATTTCGAGGACGAAATTTTTCTAAGAGGAGTGGAATTATAATACCCTATCCCAGAACCTAGGTACTTAAGATGGCTATTAAGAAAAGAAGACAAGAATAGTGGAGCTAAGATTATAAGTATGTGGAGTTAGAAAATTCTTAAGAAAGGAAAGTTATGTTTGCAGAATTGCTGAATTATTGAAATTCTATGCGTTAAGATGAATGGAAGGAGGAAGAGTGAATTGTAAGCTGGAGTTTTGGTTTAAGAAGAAGGCATTAAGAAGTTTGGAAAGAATTATGTTAGATGATTTTGAATGGCAAGGTGATCTAAGGACTTAGGAAATCTTTCGAGTGTGTCAACTATGTTTGGGAAGTATCATTATGCGATAAAAAGACTAGTTGGACGCATAGTATTAAGAAAGAATGGATATTTCACAAAGAGTGAGAATGAAGGATTGAAGGCATAGTTGGGAATTAGTTATAAGATAGATGTATCTTTGGAACATAATCAGGTTGACGCATAGATGGTGCGTGAACGCATGGTACTTTAATTTGGAAGGAATCTGATATTGAAGTTTGGAAAAGGAACACGAGAATTAGGAAGAAGAGGAAATTGCATGGCTCACACTTAGTCTAGGAAATTAACAAGTTATGAGAATGGTATTGGAGGATGTTAAGCTAGAAAGAAGAGAGAAGTCGAAGAACCTTAAGGCGTGAGCAGCATGCATTGAAGGTTTATTATGCGTTAGTAAGGATTATGATGTTGGTAAAGAAGTCTTCAGGTATATCATAGCAAACACAGATAAGGTCATCAAGTGTTCAGGGTAGCTATGATTGAAGGGTTGCTATGCATTGAAGGTGGCTACCATGGGTTGTTAAGGCTATACATTGAGGAGCTTATGCGTTGAAAGGTGGTGATAACTTGTAGAAATACAAGTTATTATAGCCTTTTTCATAGATAAATAGAGATTAAATAGAGAAGCATGCGGTAGTTTATGCTAAATTCTATTGATAAATCTTCCTTTGCGTTATACTCTTGTATTTTCATGAAGATAATGATTTTACCACTTTTTGAGCCTAAAACGCATGTTTTGACGCAGGAATGCAGACGATGCGTTGATGACTTCTTAATGCAGGACTGATTAGCACTTGAAAAGTGCTTATTATTCTCTCAAATTAAGGGAGTTTTATATTAGATTTCACTTGTTTGCTAGTGATTTTCAGGTTAAAACGAGGAAAATTAGAAGAAACGACTGAAAGATCAAAACCGAGCAAGAATATGGAGAAAAAGTGCTGAAAAACGCATCCTTGCTTGAAACGCATGATGTGCTGCGGCGCTGAGGCTGAAACGCATCAGCAAGGACGCAGACTAGAACCGCGGCACTGGGAAGGCGCTGCTTCGACGCATACTTGGTGAACGCAAGACAGCGTCGTGGCGCTGGGACGGCGCTGCCGCGGCGCTAAAACCCGAGAGCAACTTAATTTTGGCTGCAACCCTAGAGTCGCGGCGCCAGCGTTAATTAAAACGAAAAGTTTGTATTTTAGGTCAAATTTTGGGCGGTCAAACAGTATAAAATTAGGGGTTTTCAGTAGCCAAAAAGGAGGATAGAGATCAAGAAGATCAAGAAAGTTGCAGAACAAGAGAACGATCCGAAAAGGTGAGAATTAAGCTAGAGTTCCAAGAGTGAGTTAGCCGCAAGGAAGAGGAAGAGAGTTCGAGATAGTTTTGGTGCCCTTCGAAGTCCGACGCGAGAGCCAAGGAGTTCGTGACGGTGCTGCCTCAATCAAGAACCTCTTTTCAGTAGAGTTTCCCTATTCTTTACACTCTTTCTTTGATTCTTTTTGATCAATATGTTGCTTTACGCTATGAGTGGCTAAACTCTTTGGTTTTAGGGTTTTTGATGAATTGTTTGTAAACTCATGATAATTTTGTAAACTCATGGTTTTGTTCAAATAAATATGCTTTTCATTGTTATTGTGTTTAATTCTTGAAGATTGGCCATCTTCACATGTTAGATTAGATGTATGAATCGAGAGATTATATGTTTAATTTGATCTATAACAATGAATCGTTGTTAATCTATCACGAGAGTAGTTAGGTTTACAATGAAAGTTGCTAAAGACTAGTTTTAATGCCATGTAATTTTGTATTGGTTTTAAGAGATTAACTATCAATCAAGTTGCATGAGAAAGAGTTGTCTTTGAGACAAGATAACCTGGAATTAAGTTTCTAGACTTAAAGCATAAGAATTAAATCCATGAAATCCATAATTTTGCATGATGAAACAAACAAGGATTTGAAACCCTAGAACTCTCTTTGACTCTTGCAATTCTCCCTTTGATATTTTCTTGCTTGATTTTTCTTTTTCCCAAAAACAAAAATTTGAATTCCAATCCTCAAATAAAATTGATTCAATTCTAGAATAGCTAAGTAACTTAAACCTTCCCAATTGGATCTCTAGTGGAAACGATACTCGGACTTAACCGTTTTATATTATAACTTGACCCGTACACTTGCGGTAAACACACAAAAGTGCCACATCAAGGACGACACGTTAGCAATCTGTTCTTCATGGACGCATGATCTGAACGAAACGCAAACAAACTGACGACGCGTTAACAACAACTCAACGCATAACTACGCGTTAGCAACCTACGATGCGTTGACATCAGCCAAACTATGCATGGACGCGTAGACAACCGTTAAGGCAAGGCGCTGAGAATCAGACCGGAATCCTGAGAGATTGACAGATGATTGACAAACATGATTTGGGACTAAAGTGGTGGATCTTAATTGGCCCGAGAATCACGCAATCAGGCGAGATGGACGCAGTGTCAATCTCGCCACCAATCAAGCAGATTTGCCATTAACTGCGATTTCATCATCTATAAAAGGGCAGCTCTGCGAGATGAGAAAGTCGTTGATTCTCGGAAGAACTCCATAAGTGACAGCAGAGTTCTCTCAAACTTCAGCCGGAGACAAATAGCTCGAGAGAGAAGAGTCTTCCCTCCGCCGCACCACTTCACAGCAGATCATCACGCTTCCATCCAGGCGACTCAAGACATTGACGTCTTCCCTGCTTTCTTTCTCATTTTTATCTTAATTTTAGATTTGTATCAAGGAATTGAACTTATGGAAAATTGTATCTCATTTCATCAATAGAATTATCTTCCATGTCTACTCACTTCTCTAAACTTTCCTCTTTTTTCTTTCAAACCATGAGTAACTAATCACTCAAGGGTCTAGGGTTGCGTTAACATCTAACTAGAAACCACAGTGTAACTATTTTATCTTGTCAATTGTGAGCTTAATCTGATGCTTATATCCATCTGACAAATCGATATAAGTAGTAATAATCAGACTTCTCGAGAGGGTAAGTGATTGTGGAACTCAATTGACAAGGACCAAGTAGTGTTACCTGTCTATAGGGATAACCTTGGTTCTTAACACTCTCTTATGCGTTATAGACATATAACGCATAGCGGCAGACAACCGGGAGAAGAGTCGCAAGTATGAATAGAATACTATTGTGAGTTTCCGACGTTAGATGTTAATCAACCCGAACCCTTTCTTTATTCATTCACACACATCTTTAGCTGAACTTGCTGTGTCGCATGCTTTCCATCTTTCACAACTTTTAGTCTAGTGTACAAACAATCGCTTTCCTTAGATTAAAAACAACTCTTTCAAATATTTATTGGTTACCACCGTAACGCATGAAATCCAACTAAAATCTGAATCAATATAATCCCTGTGTTCGACCTCGGACTCACCGAGAACACCTATTACTTTGCTTATACTTGGGTAAAAGAATAGGAAAACTTGACAAGACCACCAACGCATAGTAATAAAACGCATAGCATGTTCAAAGCATGACATCTGGAACGCATAAACACATTATTTAGCACCTTGCGTTAGGTTGATTTACATATACAAAATAAACGCAACAAGTTTTTGGCGCCGTTGCCGGGGATTATTTCATTGATTTATTTATTTTCTTTGGATTATTGTGTTGCAGGATTCCTCAATCGACGGAGTATAGCAAGCTTCTCTTCTGTCAGAGGCTTCTAACAGTATATGAATGAAAGGGACAACCCAACATTTGATATTGACCCAGAGATTGAGAGGACCTTCAGAAGAAGGATAAGACAGAATAAACAAAGAAGGAGCAATCAAACTACTGAAGAGAACATGGATGCTCAAAATAATCAACCTCAAGCTCCTCCAGCTGGGGATAGGCAGAACGCAAATGCGCAAGAGCACGCAAACTACGATACAAATCCAATTCTCTTGGCGCATGATAGTGATAAGCACTCGAAAAGTGCTTTATATTCTCTCAAATTAAGGGAGTTTTATATTAGATATCACTTGTTTGCTCGTGATTTTTAGGTTAAAACGAGGAAAATTAGAAGAAACGACAAAAAGATCAAAACCGAGTAAGAATACGGCGAAAAAGAGTTGAAAAACTCAAAAAGACAAATTTCGGGATGCGCCGCGGCGCTGAAGCATAAACGCAACAGTCTGGACGCATAATAGCGACGCGGCGCTGGGTCGGCGCTGCTGCGGCGCTAAAACCCGAGAGCAACTTATTTTTTATCACAACCCTAGCGTCGCGGCGCCAGCGTTAATTAAACGAAAGTTTTGTATTTTAGGTTAAATTTTTTGTGGCCAAACTCTATAAATTTAGGGGTTTTCAACAGTCAAAAGGGGAGGAGAAATATTAAGAAAAGCAAGAAAGTTGCAGACTGAAAGAAAGATCCAAAAAGGTGAGAATTAAGCGCAAGTTCAAAGAGTGAGTTAGCCGCAAGGAAGAGGAAAAGAGTTCGAGATAGTCTTGGTGCCTTTCGAAGTCCGACGTGAGAGCCAAGGAGTTCGTGACGGTGCTGCCTCAATCAAGAACCTCTTTTCAGTAGAGTTTCCCTATTCTTTACACTCTTCCTTTGATTATTTTTGCTCAAACATGTTGTTTCAAGCTATGAGTGGCTAAAGTCTTTGGTTTTAGGGTTTTGATGAATTGTTTGTGAATTCATGTTAATTTTGTAAACTCATGGTTTTATTTAAATAAATTATGCTTTTCATTGTTATTGTGTTTAATTCTTGAGGATTGGCCATCTTCACATGCTAGGTTAGATGTATGATTGAGAGATTATATGTTTAATTTGACCTATAACAATGGATCGTTGTTAATCTATCACGAGAGTAGTTAGGTTGCCGATGAAAGTTGCTAAAGACTAGTTTTAATGCCATGTAATTGTGTATTGGTTTTAAGAGATTAACAATTAATCAAGTTGCATGAGAAAGAGTTGTCTTTGAGAGAAGATAACTTGGAATTAAGTTTCTAGACTTAAGCATAAGAATTACAATAAAATCCATGAAATCTATAATTTTGCATGATGAAATAAACAAGGATTCGAATCCCTAGAACTCTCTTTGACTCTTGCAATTCTCCCTTTGATATTTTCTTTGCTTGATTTTTCTTTTCCCCAAAATTGAAATATTGAATTTCAATCCTCAAATAAAATTGATTCAATTCTAGAATAGCTAAGTAACTTGACCTTCCCAATTGGATCTCTAGTGGAAACGATACTCGGACTTAACCGTTTTATATTATAACTTGACCCGTACACTTGCGGTAAACACTAAAAGTGCGCATCAGATAGGAATCGCCCAATAAGGGAGTATGCGTTGCCAAATTTATACAATTTTTCACCGGGAATTCTACAACCAACCTTCGAGGGTAATGGAAGGTTCGAAATGAAACCAGTAATGTTGCAGATGCTGCAAGCCGCAGGGCTGTTTGGGGGTGCAACGGGTGAAGATCCACATGCACACGTGAAAAGTTTCTTGGAAATTTGTAGCGCATTCCCTATGGCTGGAGTATCGCAAGATAGCGTCAGACTGATGCTCTTCCCATTTTCTCTCACAGATGAGGCAAGACAGTGGGCATATTCATTTGAACCTGATGAGATTACAACTTGGGGCAAAATGGTTGAAAAGTTCATGCAGAAATACTTTCCTCCGACGGTAAGTGCAAAGAGGTGACGAGACATTGTCACCTTCAAGCAAAAGGACTTAGAGACACTTAGTGAAGCATGGGCCTGGTTTAAAGGCTCGTAAGGAATTGTCCCCACAATGGTATCCCTGATTGTGTATAGATGGAGATTTTCTACGGAGGACTGAATAAAACATCACAATCAGTGGCTAATGCCTCTGCAGCAGGAGGTTTAATGGACAAAACTTATACCCAAGCCAAGGAGATCCTCGACAGAATTTCGAGGAACACTGATGAATGGGTGGATCATGGATATGGATCCAGATACATGGATAAAAGACGAACGCAAGCTGGAATGATTGAAACGGATGCGACTAATAATCTTTCAGCTCAGATCGCCAACATGACATCCTTGCTGCAAACAATTGCGTTGAACAACCAAGGTGGAACAGTTGCATCAATGGACGCAATGAACACGGTAAATGCAGCAGCATCTGTAAGCTGTGTGCAATGCGGTGATGGCCACTTGTACGATATGTGTCCCTACAACCCACAGTCTGTCTGCTATGTTCAGAACAACCCGTACTCTAAGACTTATAATCCGGGTTGGAGGAACCATCCTAACTTTGGATGGGGAGAAAACCAATCACAGACGCAGGGAACTGGGCAACAACCGCAGAGGAGCAACAACCCCATGTACAACCAAGGTGTTCAAGGCATCAAGCACAACGAAACCAGTCAACAAATTCATCATCATCATCCCTTGACGCACTTACGCGTCAAACTATCACTCAAAATGAAGAAACGCGTAAGTCGTTGGAAGCAATGCTCCAAAATCAAATGGGTGAAATAAAAAGCCATGCTATTGCAATCCGAAATTTAGAAATACAAGTGGGACAAATGGCAAGCGAGCGTAATGTCAGACCCCAACGAGCATTGCCTAGTAATACCGAAGCCCCACGAGGTAACGGTAAGGAACAATGTCAAGCTGTGACATTGAGGAGTGGGAAGGTTCTTCCCACTGAAACGCAAGATCAGAGGATGCAAGGAAATCTGCAACCTCACATCACTCCACAACTACCTCTCGTAACATCTACTAGTGAACCACAATCTTCATCCACCACCACAACCTCTCAAGAACAAGAAAATGGAAAGGGGAGAGAAAAAGCAACGCAGGCAAACCCTGCGTCAGTATTGTTGTGGAAATATTATTGTGTGAACTAACCTAACGCAAAGTGCTAAAATATATGATTATGCGTTCAACATGTCAAGATTTGATCATGCAATGCGATCTATTATTATGCGTTGGTCTTGTCAAGTTTTCCTATTCCTCTACCCAAGTATAAGTAAAGTAATAGGTTTTCTCGGTGAGTCCGAGGTCGAACACAGGGATTATATTGATTTGGTTTTAATTGGATTGCATGCGTTACAGAGGTAACCAACAATTGTTTGAATTTGTGTTTCTAATCTAGAGAAAGCAGATGTTTGTACACTAGACTAACAGTTGTGGAATATGGGAAGCAATGCGACACAGCAAGTTCAGCAAAGATGTGTATGAATGGATAAAGAAAAGGGTTCGGGTTGATTAACATCTAACATCGGAAACGCACAGTAGTACTCTATTCATACTTGCGACTCTTCTGCCGGTTGTCAACCGCTATGCGTTATATGTCTATAACGCATAGGAAAGTGTTAAGAACCAAGGTTGTCCCCGTAGACAGGTAACACTACTTGGCCCTTGTCAATTGAGTTCCACAATCACTTACCCCCTCAAGCAGTCTGATTATTACTACTTATATCGATTTGTCAGATGGATATAAGCATCGGATTAAGCTCACAATTGACAAGTGAGAATAGTTACACTGTAGTCCCTAGTTAGATGCTAATGCAACCCTAGACCCTCGAGTGATTAGTTACTCATGGCTTGAAAGTATAAAGTGGACAGATGAGAGAAGTGAATAGACATGGAAGATAATTGTATTGATGAAAATGAGATACAAATTTCGATAAGTCAATTTCTAGATACAAATCTAAAATTCAAGTAAGAACAGTAAGAAAGAAAGCAGGTAAAGGCGTCAATGTCTTGAGTCGCCCGGATGGAAGCGTGATGATTTGCTGTGAAGTGATGCGGCGGAAAGGAAGACTCTTCTCTCTCGAGCTATTTGTCTCCGGTTGAAGTCTGAGAGAACTCTGCTGTCACTTATGGAGTCCTTCCGAGAATCAACCACCTTTCTTCTCTCACAGAGCTGCACTTTTATAGATGATGAAATCGCAGTTAATGGCAGATCTGCTTGATTGGTGGCGAGATTGACACTGCGTCCATCTCGCCTGATTGCGTGATTCTCGGGCCAATTAAGATCCACCACTTAAGCTGCA
Source organism: Citrullus mucosospermus (assembly GCA_030954485.1). Classification (NCBI taxonomy): domain Eukaryota; kingdom Viridiplantae; phylum Streptophyta; class Magnoliopsida; order Cucurbitales; family Cucurbitaceae; genus Citrullus; species Citrullus mucosospermus. The sequence continues at coordinate 15,195,355 of CM062064.1, forward strand.
AATCATGTCTGCCAATCTCTCAAGATTCCGATCTAATTCGCAACGCCTTGCCGTAACGGTTGTCTATGCGTCCATGCATAGTTTGGTTGATGTCAACGCAACATAGGTTGCTAACGCTTAGTTATGCGTTGGGCTGTCGTTAACGCATCGTCTGGTTCCTGCGTTCATCAACGCATCGCTTGCATTCCTGCGTGAAAACATGCGTTTCAGGCTTAACAAGTGGTAAAATCAGTATCTTCATCAAAATTCAAGAGTATAACGCAAAGGAAGATTTATTAATGGAATTTGTCATCAACTAACGCATGCTTCTCTTATTTAAACTCTATTTATCTATGAAAAAGGCTATAATAACTTGTATTTCTACAAGTTATCAGGTATCTCATAATATCACTCCCTCTATGCGTCCGCCCTTTCCTCAACGCCTAAAGAAGAAAAATGATGAGGGCCAATTTAGAAAATTCCTGGATGTTCTCAAACAACTTCACATCAACATTCCGTTAGTGGAAGCCCTAGAACAAATGCCGAGCTATGTCAAATTTCTGAAAGACATATTATCTAAGAAAAGAAGGCTTGGAGAGTTTGAGACAGTCGCATTAACGCGGGAATGCAGTGCATTGTTCAAAAGTAATATACCCGCCAAAATGAAAGATCCAGGTAGTTTCACATTACCCTGTTCTATAGGAGGAATGGACGTAGGTCAGGCACTATGCGACTTAGGGGCCAGCATAAATTTAATGCCACTGTCTATATTCAAGAAGTTGGGTATAGGGGAAGCACGGCCAACCACAGTCACACTTCAACTCGCTGACCGTTCCATTAAGCATCTCGAAGGAAAAATTGAGGATGTTCTTGTGAAGGTAGACAAATTTATCTTCCCGGCCGACTTCATAATTCTTGATTATGAAGCTGATAGAGAGGTGCCCATCATCTTGGGAAGACCTTTCTTATCTACTGGACGCGCCCTGATAGACGTCCAGGAAGGGGAATTAACCATTCGAGTGGACGACCAACAGGTAAAGTTTAATGTTTTTAATGCGTTGAAATATCCTGATGGTTTTCATTCTTGCTAGATGATCGAAGAGATAATTGAAGAAAAGGCAAGCATCATAGACGCATGTGCTGAAAACGAAATAATGCTGGATGAACTGGATGAAGGAAGAGAAGCGGAAATAGGTTTAATCTCCAAAGCAAGCTTCGAACGCTTAGACTTAAGCAACCGAACCACAGAGAAAACAAAGCCGTCCCTAGAAGAGCTACCAACCCTTGAGCTAAAAACACTGCCAACGCATTTAAAGTATGCATATTTGGGGGAAGAGAGCACGCTACCGGTCATCATATCCTTTGTGTTGACTACAGAATGTGAAAAGGCTTTGCTGGATATACTGAAAAATCATATCAAAGCCATTGGATGGACCTTAGCGGATATTAGAGGAATAAGCCCTTCATACTGCATGCACAAAATTCGGTTGGAAGAGGGTAAGGATGGCTCAGTTGAAAGGCAACGCAGGCTTAACCCTGCGATGAAGGAGGTTGTAAAGAAAGAGATCATCAAATGGCTCAATGCAGGGGTCATTTATCCAATCTCCGACAGCAGCTGGGTAAGCCCAGTTCAGTGTGTACCGAAGAAAGGGGGAATGACTGTGATCATGAACAGTAAGAATGAATTGATACCAACAAGAACGATCACTGGCTGGCGCATCTCTTTGGACTACCGCAAGCTGAATGCGGCAATAAAGAAGGACCACTTTCCACTGCCATTCATCGACCAGATGCTAGATAGGCTGGCAGGAAATGAATTTTTCTGCTTCCTGGACGGATATTCCGGCTATAACTAGATCATGATAGCTCCGGAAGATCAAAAGAAAACAACGTTCACATGTCCATATGGCACCTTTGTGTTCAGACGCATGCCATTCGGGCTATGCAACGCACCAGGGACGTTCCAAAGGTGCATGATGACAATATTTTCTGACTATTTGGAACAGTCAGTAGAGGTGTTTATGGACGACTTCTCAGTATTTGGGAAATCATATGATGAATGCTTGACCAACTTGGAACGAGTGTTAAAACGATGCATAGACACAAACCTAGTCCTCAACTAGGAAAAATTCCATTTTATGGTCACTGAGGGTATTGTGTTAGGACATAAGATCTCAAAGGTTGGATTGGAAGTGGATCAAGCAAAGATAGATGCGATAGCCAAACTCCCAGCCCCCACAAATGTAAAGACGTTGCGAAGTTTCCTAGGCCATGCAGGCTTCTACAGAAGATTCATAAGAGGATTATCGCAAGTAGCAAAACCACTGAGCGAGCTGCTAGAAGCCAACAGGGAATTCAATTTCGACGGTAAATGCTTAAATGCGTTTGAGTCTCTAAGGCAAGCTCTGATTTCAACACCAATTTTAGTTGCACCAGACTGGTCTCTCCCATTTGAATTAATGTGCGACGAAGTAACCATGCGGTGGGAGCAGTATTGGGGCAAAGAAAAGAGAAAATAATGCACCCCATCTATTATGCTAGTAAAACGTTGAATTCGTCTCAGGAGAACTACACCACTACTGAGAAGGAAATGTTAGCCATGGTCTTTGCGGTTGACAAATTCAGAGCATACTTGATAGGGTCAAAGGTGACCATCTATAGTGATCATTCTGCGATCAAATATTTGATGGCGAAAAAGGACGCAAAGCGTAGACTCATCCGATGGGTATTGCTATTACAAGAATTTGATTTGGAGATTAAAGATAGAAAGGGAACCGAGAATCAGGTTGCAGACCACCTATCTCGGTTGGAAAATAAAGAGGTCCAGGAAAGTTGGAGTGATATAGAGGAACGATTCCCAGACAAGCACGTCATGAACGCAGAGAGTCAAGAACCGTGGTATGCAGACATAGTAAATTACGTGGTATGCAACCAATGGCCTGAAGAATTAACCGCTCAACAAAAGAAAAAGCTCCAACATGAAAGTAAGTTCTACTGCTGGGATGAGCCATATCTATACAGACTTAGCCTTGACCATATCTTGCGTCGATGCGTTCCAGAATATGAAACGCATAGTATTTTGAGAAGCTGTCATGAAGCACCTTACGGAGGACACTTTGGAGGGCAGAGAATAGCTGCAAAGGTGTTGCAAAGTGGGTATTTCTGGCCCACATTATTCAAAGACGTAAGGGCATATGCAGTAGTTTGCGATCGTTGTCAGAGGACAGGCAACATTTCCAACCGAAATGAGATGCCTCTAAATTCAATGCTGGAAGTTGAGTTGTTCGACGTATGGGGAATCGACTTCATGGGACCATTCCCTCCTTCTTGCGGCAATCAATATATCTTAGTAGCGGTCGACTACGTATCCAAATCGGTAGAAGCAGCAGCCTGTGCAAACAAACGACGCAAACACAGTGTCTAAGTTTTTAAAGAAACAAATCTTCTCTCGATTTGGGACACCAAGGGCGATAATTAGTGATGAAGGTACACATTTTATAAATCGAATAATCACTAATTTACTGACTAAATTTAATGTCTCGCACAAGGTAGCAACTGCTTATCACCCACAGACAAACGGCCAAGCTGAAATAACAAACCGGGAGATCAAGTTCGTACTTGAAAAGGTGTGAGCACATCAAGGAAAGATTGGACAGAGAGATTAGATGAAGCTCTATGGGCATACAAAACGGCATTCAAAACACCTATAGGCATGTCACCCTCTGCGTTGGTGTTTGGGAAAGCATGCCATCTCCCGCTTGAGGTGGAACACAAGGCCATCTGAGCCATGAAGAAGCTCAATTTAGACCAGGACGCAAGCGGCGAAGCCAGAAAGCTTCAATTGAACGAACTCCTGGAGTGGAGACATTCAGCTTACGAGAACGCAAAGCTATACAAAGAAAGGACCAAGAAATGGCATGACAAAAACATTAGTAAGAAAACTCTATACGTCGACCAGAAGGTCCTGTTATTTAATTCAAGGTTGCGTTTGTTTCCAGGTAAGCTGAAGTCTCGCTGGTCGGGTCCATTCATAATCAAGGAAGTGTTCCCGCATGGTCCGGTCATGCTGACAAACGAAGACGGAACCACATCCTTCAAGATCAATGGACAGAGGGTAAAGCCCTACCACATTGGAGAGTTCGAAATTAACAAAACCTCCATTGACCTACGCGAGTGTAATGACTGAGCTTGCGTCGAAAGGTCCCTACATTGCCGAATGCATACATTTCCAGGGACGCTTTCTTTTACCCTTGCTTTATTTTCATTTGAATTTGTTATAGTATTTAATTTAATTTTATTGTATTTTACTTTCTTTCTTCTGTTTGTATTTTGTTTTTAGCATGTATTTATTTCTTTAATTTCAGTTTAATAATGTAAATGAGATAAGCATGAAAGTAGGCGTCGAGTTTTTAAACAATTTGATTTCATCGCATAATCTATTATTCATGCATGCGTCCAACGCATAAGTAAACTATGCGTTCATCGATAAACGATTTCTGTGTTTATCGAGTTAAGGTTAGAGGTAAGGTTAGAGCCGTACATATTTTGTCAAATGCATAATATTTAACTTCCAACGCATAATCTGACCTGAGAACCAGGAGTTCATCAGTTATGCGTTTTAGATAGAGCACTAGGTGAAACGCATATGTCTTCTCAGACTACGCGTCTTTCCCAGAAAAACACTCAAGTGCTTTGTGTGCGTTAATTAGCCACCCATCACACTTGATGGGTGTGCGACTCAATAAAATTTGCCTTGATCAATGGGATTTTGGATATCGTGAATCCGCATTTAATACCGACGGCTAAATTAGCCCTTTATAAACGCGATCCGATTTCCCATTTTCCATTTTCGAAACCTTTCATCTCTCTATAACCTCCGGCGATTTGTGTTCTACCAAAAACCCCATATGTCTAGCCAGTCAAACCCACAAAATCAAGAACACCTCGCCGGCAAAGTTTCCCCAAGACCTTCTTCATCACCTACACCAGTCCCCGAGGTATTTCTTAACCCTCGATCTCCATTTTTCTCCCGACCAACATTTCAGCATTCCAGACCTGTGAGGCCTTTTGCTTCTCCGGCCAGACAAAGATCTCCAAATCCTAACCCACCGTTTATCCCAAACTTCTCTGCATCTAGAATCCGGGCCACTGCCCAAAGATCACATACCCATTCTTCCGACCATTCGCCAGAACCCCAACCCGTCCACCAGTAGTCGACGACTCCAACGACTGCGTGGAAGTTTTAAATATCTGCCCCTTGAGCCAAATCAACCCAATACCAACCCCAAAACCCAAAAGCCGGGTCAAATCTTGCACCTCAAGGCCCAGAATGAAAAATATGAGGGAGTTTTGTATGTGTGAATTAGCCTAACGCAAAGTGTTAAAGGATGTGTTTATGCATTCAACATGTCATGTTTTGATCATGCTATGCGTTCTATCACTAGGCGTTGGTGGTCTTGTCAAGTTTTCCTATTCTTTTACCCAAGTATAAGCAAAGTAATAGGTGTTCTCGGTGAGTCCGAGGTCGAACACAGGGATTATATTGATTTGGTTTTTAATTGGATTTCATGCGTTACAGTGATAACCAATAATTGTTTGAAGTTGTGTTTTTAATCTAAAGAAAGCGAGTGTTTGTACACTAAACTAACAATTGTGGAATATGGAAAGCATGCGACACAGCAAGTTCAGCTAAGATGTGTGTGAATGGATAAAGAAATTCGGGTTGATTAACATCTAACGTCGAAAACGCATAGTAGTATTCTATTCATACTTGCAACTCTTCTCCCGATTGTCAGCCGCTATGCGTTATATGTCTATAACGCATAGGAGAGTGTTAAGAACCGAGGTTGTCCCCGTAGACAGGTAATACTACTTGGCCCTTGTCAATTGAGTTCCACAATCACTTACCCTCTCGAGCAGTCTGATTATTACTACTTATGTCGATTTGTCAGATGGACGTAAGCATCGGATTAAGCTCGCAATTGACAAGTTAAAATAGTTACACTGTTGTTCCTAGCTAGATGCTAAAGCAACCCTAGACCTTTGAGTGATTAGTTACTCATGGTTTGAAAGTATAAAGCGGATAGTTGAGAAAAGTGAATAGACATGGAAGATAATTATATTGATGAAAATGAGATACAAATTTTGATAAGTTCAATTCCTTGATACAAATCTAAAAATCAAGCAAGAACAGTAAGAAAGAAAGCAAGGAAAGGCGTCAATGTCTTGAGTCGCCCGGATGGAAGCGTGATGATTTGCTTTGAAGTGGTGCGGCGGAAAGGAAGACTCTTCTCTCTCGAGCTATTTGTCTCCGGCTGAAGTCTGAGAGAACTCTGCTGTCACTTATGGAGTCCTTTCGAGAGTCAACAACCTTTCTCCTCTCGCAGAGCTGCCCTTTTATAGATGACGAAATCGCAGTTAATGGCAAATCTGCTTGATTGGTGGCGAGATTGATACTGCGTCCATCTCGCCTGATTGCGTGATTCTCGGGCCAATTAAGATCCACCACTTAAGCCGCAAATCATGTTTGTCAATCATCCGTCAATCTCTTAAGATTTCGATCTGATTCTCAGCGCCTTGCCGTAACGATTGTCTATGCGTCCATGCATAGTTTGCCCGATTTCAACACGTCGTAGGTTGCTAACGCGTAGTTATGCGTTGAGTTGTTGTTAACGCGTCGTCAGGTTGTTTGCGTTCTGTTCAGACCATGCGTCCATGAAGAACAGATTCTAACATGTTGTCCTGCGTTAAGAAGTTATCAACGCATCGTCTGCATTCCTACGTTAAAACAATGTGTTTTAGGCTCAACAAGTTGTAAAATCATTATCTTCATCAAAATACAATAGTATAACGCAAAGGAAGATTTATTAATAGAATTTATCATCAACTACCGCATGCTTCTCTATTTAAACTCTATTTATCTATGAAAAAGGCTATAATAACTTGTATTTCTACAAGTTATCAAGTTTTCCGCCGCGAACTTCAATGTTGGAAGCCAACGGTTAAGCACTAAAAACTTCGAGGTAGAGCAACCGATTCCTGGAACGGTTCGCGATGAAGCCAGCACACTGCACGGAAGCAGTGAAGTACGCCGAACAGAAGAAAGAGATGTATTCGGCGACATTTTGGAGTGAATAACTCAAGAGGAAAGGGAGGCAAAGGGTAAGGAGGATGACGGGGAGGTCAACCAGCCCTTGCCCCTATCACGTCCACCCAGCACGAGAGGGACGAAAGAAATGAGAAGAGGAGAGGAAGAAGAAGTGGCTGTCACAGTGGGGGAAGTGAACTCCGCAAAATCCCCAGACGAATGGATAGCCGAAATCCTGAGCGGACTGCATGACCCTATGGACGCAACCGTCTCAGACGCAAGAAGAGAATCACCCTCACCGATAAAAGAGGTCCAGAGTCAGCTGAAAGAAACTCGGGAGGGTGAATAGAGTGAGGGAGATAAGGAAGGAGAGGCAGCCTACATCAAGGAGGACGTAGGCGAGCCACGTGAAACGCAAGGGTCCGTCCCTGCGTCTATCAGTCCTGAGGAGATGACACTGGACTCCAATGAAGGACCGATAAGAAAAGTTGTGATGGCCGCAGAGGCCAAGAGAAAAAGAGAAGAGGAAGAGGAAGTGGTGCCCTGTTGAGGAAGAAACGAAGGGTATCACCAGAAACTGCCGAGGATGAAGAGCCCAAAAGCACAGAGCAAGGAGACAAACCTGAGTCCCCAATTGCGGCCACATCCTTTGATAGGCTAGCAGAGAAAGAGAAGAAGAAGAGGGCCAAGTTGAGAAAAGAGCTCAGGGCCCTAAGAAAAGGAGTTGAGAAAATTGCCAAGGACGCATTGTCCCGCAAGAAGGCGCGCAAGGAAGTACGGCCTCAAGAAGTAGAGGAGACGCAAAGCCTTTCTGATCCTCAATTAGAAGAAGCCGCATTGGCATTTGAAGAGGAAATGATGGAAGAAGAAAGAATAGAAAAAGCAGCCGAGGAGCTTGAAAGAGAGCTACAAATTGAAGAACATGAAGAGCTGGCTGCTAGAATAAAAGCCCAAGAAGAAGGGGAGGGCAAGAAGAAAAAGAAGAAGAAAAGTAGGAAGGAACGCATTGGGGAGGATGCGAGGGAAGAACAAGGTGTGAGCACCTTGGAGAAGAAGAAGAAAGAAAAGGAGGTGTCAGTCACCAAACTCCCAAGCACGCATAATGAGAAACGCAAAGGGAAGGAAAAGGTGATTGAAGCACCAGTTAAAGTGGCCGAGAGCAAGAAGAGAACTGTGAATGAGATTCCAGCTAAGGCCAAAGGAAAAGAGAAGGTGGCTGATACGTCGCCACAAAAGAAGGAAGGAAAAGGAAGATGCAGAGCATTCCCTGACTTGATGATTGTGGTGGGATTTTTCCCTGAAGAAGCCCCAGTGCCGCCATACATCACCGAAATTATTGACCACCACGGCTGGAGAAACTTCTGTTCCAGCACCTCTTGGATCCAGCCTGACGTAGTCCGAAATTTTTATAATGGACGCATAGACGAACAGGAAGACGTGGTGGTGGTGGATGAAACTGAAGTCCCATTCAACGCAAGGGAAATCAACGCTATATATCAGTTGAGGGACAACCCGGATGCGGAAGGAAACAAGATTATAGGATCAACTCCAACGGAGTTAATGGAGGACGCAATCCGGGTATTGGCGAAGCCAGGGGCTAAGTGGAATGTTTCACCCACAGGTATCAAAACGCTATCAGCTAGCAGCCTAAGACCAGAGGCAAACCTGTGGGTATACATGGTGAAGAAGCGGCTGATCCCTACAACGCATGACAAGACAGTGTCAAGGGATCGGGTGATGATAGCATATTGCATTATGCATCGCATCACCCTTGATGTTGGACGCATAATTGCAGCGCAGATAAGAGGGGTGTTCAACAAGCCAAGGGGCCAACTCTTTTTCCCCACTCTTATCATGAACTTATACACCAATGCTTCCATCGGAGGGCCAACGGAAGTGTTTGATGCAGAGAAGATGATCGAAGTTAGTGGCATAATCGCCCACAAAACTCTGCGTTGGTTGATGAGAGGATCACAATATCTGCCAAAGCCTGCCAAGGCCACCAAACGACCTCATCAACCCATTCCGCCTCCAAAGCCGAAACCGCAGAAGAAAGGGAAGCCGTCCAAGTTGAAGGGCGTGGCAAGTCCTAATGCCACCATTAGACCTTCCCCAACCTCAAGCCCTTCACCACCACTTCCAACAATCAGAAGGGAACCAACTCCACCTCCACCTCCTCTTGAGACGCAGCGCCCTAAGCTACCTCCACCTCCTCCTAAAACGCATCGCCCTAAACATCCAAAACCTCGACCTTCCACAAAACCCTCCTCCTCAATAAGAGTTGATGACTCACACTTTGGGGATTTTGGCGCGACTTTTATGCGTCCATCATCCCCTACCCCACCAACGCAACCACAACTGCAAGAAGGCCAACTTGACCTGGAGTGGGAGACAGTGCAAACATATCTGCAGCAATCAATCTTGCGTCCAGTGATGCACTCATTGAATATGTTAGCACTGATGAACAAATGAGCATGCAGCAGAAGTTAATTTGATCAATTTTTACTCTAAGATGCTCAATTTAGATGATTAAACATGCAATTAAGAAGAAAAACCAAAGTTTCAAGAACACTTACCCTTGAAGCTCCAAATTCTCCTTCAATTCTTGATGAATTTCAGCACCACTTGGTTGTAGACCACCACAAGAGTCTTCTCTACTATTCTCTAGGCTTAGATTGGATGGTGGGATCCAAATTTGTGGTGAATTTGAGAAAGAATGAAGGTTGGGAAAAAGATGAACAATGGATAGAATTTTGCAAAATTAACCCTTAATTTCACAAAATTCTTAACCCTTTTTTATGTCAAAATCATCTCTATTTATTAAAGAATAACATGCAATCCAATTGCATCAAAATTTGACAACACAAAATGGTTAATTAATTAAATATTATCATTTTAATATTAAATAATAAAATAATATTATTTTTCCCACTTGTCCCGATTTTTCTAAAAAAAAAAACCGATATGAATCCCTATTCATATGATTAATATTTAAATTATATTTAAATATTATAATTAACTCTATTTGTACGTTTAATTCGTAATTAAACGCCGATATATCGTATATATCTAACTTTCATTCCTTAAACCAAGATTTGAACGATTCAAACTTATTCACCACATTATCTAAGATTTTAGTCCATTTATGAGCTAGTAGAGGGACCTAATGGACCTACAGATCATGAGCTCCAACGATCCGAGATTAACCGGCCAAACTCTTTAACCTAGTTAACCAACATTCATTAACTAACGGGACACTCCACTAAAGCCCGTAGTTGCACTCTCCTCACTGTAGATATATTTGTGTCCATTTGATATAACCGTCATTGATAAGTCAATCCTTCATAGGTTGTTAATAACTTCAGCTAGGTTAAATACCGATTTACCTCTGAGTTACATCTTTTCTCCTTAAGTACCATTGTCCCTCTAATGAACAATTAATTTAGGATCTAATCACTAAATCCATTCCCTCTCGGGCCAGTGAGAGGATGGGGCACCTTGTTCAAGTCCTGGGAACAACAGTTAAGAGAACAACCTCTCCTCTATCCCTAAGTTGGGTAGGAGTGAATTCCGTTTTGCAAATTCTATGTTCCCAACTATCTACCCAGTTTTATCCCTGAAATAAGAGGAATGTTGAGCAGCACTATTGAGCTTACTCTTACCTATGTAGATCAAGGGATAATTCTGAATAAATAGGAGTTCATAGATAGCTCAAGATTCAGATCAAGTTATCTAGGTCATCGATAAGTGAAATTAATCAGTGTTAATCGTAAACGGTGTTAATACGTAACAGTAATTATTTCAGGGTCAGTCTTACACAATCTCATTATGTAGAATACCCCCGCTCACATGTCTCTACATGATCAAATCAGAATCATTTCATTTATGACACTTTACAATATTTGTAACAATCATGAAGCGGGTCGTATTCAATAGTGTCTCCAGGAAGAGGTACCCAACCTAATCCATGTACTATAGACTATTGAGGCTACTTACTCGAACTTGATCCTGTTTATGTCTCCACATAAAGTCCAAGTACTCATGATAGTAGCCAAGGGTTCGTAGTTTAATTGGATTTAGAGTTGATAAATAATTAATTCACTTGAATAACTTCATATGTACTAAAAATCACCTATTTACAAAAACTACGAGTTTTAGGACATACAACCCAACAAACTCCCATTTGGACTAAAACTCCTAGTAGGTTACAACAAAGTTGAGTACAGTAAGAGAAATCTAAATACAATAAACTAGGGCATCTCATACCCACAATTTCTCCCACTTGCCCTATTTATTCTACTCGTAATCCTAAACTCTTCAGGTGGCCCTCAAAAACAGTAGCCGAGAGGGCCTTTGTAAATGGATCAGCAATGTTGTGCTCAGATGCTATTTGTCTCACAATAACGTCTCCTTTCTGCACAATTTCTCTGATGAGATGGTATTTGCGCTCAATATGCTTTCCGCGCTTATGGCTTCTTGGTTCTTTGGAGTTCACTACTGCCCCACTATTATCACAATGTAAAGTAATTAGTAGATGCATGTCTGGAACAATTTCCAGATCGTTGAGGAACTTCCTAAGCCATACTGCTTCTTTGGCTGCCACGCATGCAGCAACATATTCCGCTTCCATTGTGGAGTCGGCAATGCAACTTTGCTTAATACTTCTCCACACTACTGCTCCTCCGTTAAGAGTGAATACCGATACCGAAGTAGATCTCCTTGAGTCTATATCGGTTTGAAATCGGAATCAGTGTATCCGGTAAGGATCAAATCCTTATTTCCATACACAAGCACATAGTTCCTCGTTCTCCTTAGATACTTGAGGATATTCTTAACAGCAATCCAATTTGCAAACCCGGGATTGGACTGATACCTACTGACAATTCCTATTGCAAAACATATGTCTGGTCGTGTACATAGCATTGCATACATCAGACTCCCGACAGCTGATGCGTAGGAAACTTGTCTCATATCCTCAACCTCTTGAGGTGTTTTAGGACATTGTTCCTTTGACAAATGTATTCCATACCTGAAAGGTAGGAGACCTCTCTTGGAATCTTGCATCTTAAACCTAGACAACACTTTGTCTATATAAGATGCTTGAGACATAGCTAGCGTTCTATTCTTACGGTTCTGAACTATTTGGATCCCGAGAACATACTGAGCTTCTCCTATATCTTTCATTTGAAATTGAGTTGCTAGCCAATTCTTAATGTCAGTAAGATATCCTACATTATTCCCAATAAGTAAGATATCATCTACATATAGAACAAGAAATGCTACAGTGGAATTGATGATCCTTTTATATACACAAGGTTCATCAACGTTTTGTTCAAAGCCATAAGATTTGACAGCAGTATCAAATCTCATATTCCAAGATCTGGATGCTTATTTTAATCCATAAATGGATCTATTCAGCTTGCAAACTTTTTGCTCCTGACCTTGTTCTATGAACCCTTCTGGTTGGACCATGTAGATGTTCTCTTCAAGATTGCCATTTAGGAAGGCAGTCTTGACATCCATTTGCCAAATTTCATAATTATAAAAAGTGGCAATGGATAAGAGTATCCTTATTGATTTTATCATAGCAACAGGTGAAAAGGTTTCTTCATAATCTACCCCCTCTACCTGGGTATAACCCTTTGCTACTAACCAGGCTTTATATGTCTGTACCTTCCCCATATGGTCTCGTTGACATTTGTAAATCCATTTACAACTGATAGGTCTTACCTCATCAGGTTGATCTATAAGTTCCCAGACTGAATTGAAGTACATAGACTCCATTTCGAGGTTCATGGGTTTGATCCACTGATCTCGATCAACATCATTCATTGCCTGTTTATAGGTCAATGGATCCTCTAAGCCATCATCAGGTATGGTGACTTCAGTTTCAGCTAAACCCAAATAGCGGTCGGGCTGTCTAACAACCCTCCCACTACGTCGAGGCTCTCTCAACTCTTGAGATGGACGTGACAGACTAGATGTGCTTGGTCTATCAACAACTCTTGTTGATTGGCTAGTTTGATCAGCAATTTTTTGTGATTTATCTGTAGCATCTTTTGAAATCTCTTCCAATACTAGTTTATTACGTGGTTTATGATCACGTATGTGGTCTTCCTCTAGGAATGTGGCATCTGTCGATACAATTACCTTTTCATCTTGAGGATCATAAAATAGACCACCTCTCGTTTCTTTAGGGTATCCTATAAATAGGCATAATTTTGAACGACGTTCCAATTTTTTAGGATTTTGCACCAACACATGTGCTGGGCAACCCCAGATCCGGAAGTGACGTAAACTAGCTTTATGCCCTGTCCATAACTCATAGGGTGTTTCTGAAACACTCTTAGAAGGAACATTATTCAAAATATAAACCGCGGTCTCCACTGCGAATCCCCAAAACGAGTTAGGCAATGATGCGTAACTCATCATCAAACGAACCATGTCCAACAAGGTTCTGTTTCTCCTTTTAGATACTCCGTTCTGCTGTGGCGTACTAGGTGCAGAGAGTTGAGACTTAATTCCATGTTCTATCATATAGTCCTGGAATTTTAAGTCCATATATTCTCCACCTCGATCAGATCGAAGTGTTTTAATAGTTTTACCTAATTGGTTCTCAACCTCGGTCTTAAATTCCTTGAACTTTTCAACGGTTTCAGATATATGATGCATTAGGTAAATATAACCATACCTTGAATAATCATCAATAAAGTTGATGAAATATTCATACCCTCCTCGAGCCCTTACATTCATTGGTCCACAAAGGTCCGAATGCACGAGTTCTAAAGGTTCTTTGGCTCGAAGACCTTTTCCAGTAAAAGATCTCTTTGTCATTTTTCCCTCGAGACAAGACTCACATGGTGGTAGAGAGTTATTTTCTAACTTGTTTAGAAGTCCGCTCTTAACCAATCTCTCAATCCTATTGAGATTAATGTGGCCAAGTCTTAAGTGCCAAAGATAGGTACTTTGAGAAACACGTCGTCGTTTTGTTTGAGTTTCGGCTGTTTTAAATATTTCAGTATTGTAAATAGCCTTAACTCTGGTTGGTTTTAACTTATATAAATTATTATTTAAGTTTGCAGAACAAATTTGTACACCTCTTTTAGTAATGAACGCTTCATTAATTTCAAAAGAAACTTTGTATGTAAGCCCCGCATCTATTTTTATGAGAACACAAAGTAAGAAGGGGTAGAGAGATGGGTGAATGTGTAAAAGTAGTTGGTTGGCTTGCGTTTGGAGTGGGAAAATGGCTAAGTGTAAGCTATGCGTTGATGGCAACCTGTTGTGGAGGAAATAATTTTGGTGTAAACGCAAAGGTGAGGGAAGCTGATCATGCGCTGAAGTTGAGACGCGTTGAGGACATAAGGCGTGGAGGATCACTTGGTATCGAGGATCATTATGCGTCAAACTCATTGAAGGCAATGTGCCGTTGGAAGTAAAGGCCACGGGGAGTTTGGGAGCTGATCTGCGGTGAGGCTGTTATGCGGTGAACGCTACCATGCGTCGAAGGCGAGTATGCGTTGGACAAGGAGTGTTGGCTGAGAGAAGGTAATGCGTATGTTAACTATTTGGCGGGAGAGTTTGAAATGAAATATCATCAGAGGCCATGTGCGTTGCTGAAGCTGAGCATAGGAGGTATGCGTTGAACGGATTATAGTATAGAGTTGAAATGGAGTACAAGTCGGTGGTATATATATAAGTGGACTGAGAATTCAATTGTTCTGCTTGCATTTCAGAGCTCGAGTTGGGTCCATATTAAGGCGAAACATCGAAGGGAGGTAGAAGAAGATGTTCATGCTGATCTGAAGCAGAAATCTCATTGAATTCGTGGGAGAAACTTGGGTTTGACAGAGGTTTCAGCGGCTGTGGTCTCTTCAGAGTGATGCTTGGTTTTGGAAGAAGAACAAATTGAAGAGACGAAGGTTAGGGCTGAAACTTTGAGGTTAGTAAGTTAACTCGATTTCTAGCAGGTTTCATGAAGGATGCTGGAGCTGAAATTGTTTAATTGTGTGTCAAACTCAGGAAGAAGAGACGGGAGTTGAACTGTCGAATGATTAGAGGTAACTCGGAGTTGTCGGAGGATATGTCCTAAACGGGGAAGATGTGCTTCATGAAATTTTGAGGTAAGATGAAGGACCTGTATTCTAACAAGTTTGTAGAAGGAAGAAAGTACTGAAATTGATTGAAACGAAATGTTTAGCAGGTTGAAGAAGGAAGAAGAAAGGAAGAAGGAAACGGTTCTGTCACAGCGAAAGTATCGTTGGGTGAGCGAGAGACTGAGCAGCAGAGAAAGTAACGCTGCAATGCAAAGATAGGCTTGCGTCTCACAATTCTCGCTAGAGTATCACTGGGTATCGCTCCTCAAGGTAGTCTCACTGGTTTTAATCAACACAGTGTCACTAGTACAGTTTAAGTAACTTTTGAGTAACGTTGGTAACTTACCATTTTCTATAGAATAACGATGCTATTGTATGCTAAAGGAAAAGGGAGATTATGGAAACTAAACTTGAGGATTATGTATTTTCAGGCCAAGAAGAGCTCGGGGAGGCTTATAACCCACTTAGAGCCGGGACCGATTGTGAGTAATTGTTTGTTACATCTTGTGTTAAACTTAGTACGCATATTGATGAGGAAACGTGATTCATGGTAGTATGCCTTATGTATGTGATGTGTTAGTGATTTAAGAAGAATATTATTACAAATGTCTAAGCACATAAGTGGCTGAGGGACCTTATGGTGAAAGCTACATGTGAGTAAGCGTGAAATTAAGTGCTGAGGGATTTGAGAAGGCACTTGAATAACAGTAGAGAATGGACTACAATGCTCAGGGACTGTAAGTGAAGGCATGTAGTAACCCATCACAACTAGCTCGCGCCGAGGGATCATGTGTGAAGGCACTTGAGCATAGATAGAGTTTGTTACATGTGCCGAGGGATTTCATGTGAAGGCACATGGTACTGTAATTGTAAATGAGTAAGTGCTGAGGGACGGATAGTGAAAGCACTAAATAGATGAAAATTTGTGAAACATGAGAATTGATAGTTATACATGCATAGTGAAAAGTGAATCTTGATAATTCATTGGGATGTGTTATGCGATGGTTATTATCTTACAAAGTGAATTTAAGTTGTCATGATTAGTTTTAGTAGATTTAGTCACTCACTGAGCCTTTTGCTCATCCGGTTTGTTGTTGTTTGTTGTTTCAGGTAGCGAGCGTGTCCGGGACGCCTAGCCTACTGAAGAATCTCGTCTGGGCCTATCTGGAAGCGAACCTCTGGGATAGTTGTAAATACTTAGTTTGTTCGTATATCTTGTAATGAACATATTTCATGAGGGTAGAGAGGGGGACGTGTTGTACTTATTATGTGAATATACAAACATGTTGATTGAAAGTTTGCACGTTCATCTGATGAGATTATGGGTTTGTTGATTGTTTTGCTATTCTTTTATGGTGTTTATCTTATAGAGTCTTATGTTGGGAAATAGGATCATGCTCCTTCCTAGGTATAGAGTAAACTTAGGTTGGGGTGTGACATTGTACATATGTTCAATCAAACAAGAAATAGATATTAAATTCCTCTTGCTAGAGGGTACATACAGAACACTTTCTAAGTATATATATCTATTTCCAAAAAATAACCTTACATCTCCTACTGCCAAAGCTGAGATGAGCTCTCCTGATCCAACCCGGAGAGTTATCTCACCATATTCTAGTTGTTTCTAGGAACTAGTTTCCTGAAAAGAAGAACAAACATAATTAGTGGCCCCTGAATCCAGTATCCAAGTAGAATCATTATTCTCCACTATACATGTTTCTAGAACCATTAAATCGTATTTACCTTGATTCTCTTTTCCAGCCTTCTTATCGGCAAGGTACTTTGGGCAGTTCCTTTTCCAGTGCCCATCACCGCTGCAGTAGAAACATTTTCCTTTCTCTACAACGGACTTTTTGCCTTTTGCAGTAGTAGTAGGAGGTGTTTTCCCTTTCCCTTTTCCTTTCTTCTTCTGAATACCTTTATTCTTTAGGACAGATTTATTTCCAGAGGTAGAGCCCTTTTGGAATCTCCTTTTTGAGGTAGTAGCAACATTTGCCTCTGCCTCGGAACCCTTATTTTTCAATAAGGACTGGTAAATCTGTAACTCATTAAGAAGGGTGGTAAGATTATAATCTATTTTGTTCATCATGGCGTTAGTTCTGAACTGGAAAAAACTCTTCGAAAGAGACTCCATGATGAATCCTACTTGGCTCTTCTCATTCATGACAACCCCGTTTACTTCCGCAATGTTGAAGTGGACCATCATGTCCAGAACATGTTCCCTAACATTCGTTCCTTCTTTCATCCGACAATTGTAAACATATTTGATAACATCATGCATAGCTGAGGAGGACGGTTGTCCAAATAGAGCTTGCAGTGAGTCCATGATCTCCTTAGCAGTGACCATTTTTTCATGCTTTTTGGATAGTATATCTGATATACTTGCCAAAATATAGACTTTGGCTTTTTCATTAGCTTTGGTCCATCTGTCATGAACGTCCCGAACAGTTCAGTTCGCATTTTGAGTAGGGACTGAAGGACATTCCTCCGTTAAAACAAACCTCAGATCGTCGATAACTAGTATAGTGTTTAAATTAGATTTCCAAGTTCCATAGTTATCGCCGTTAAGTTTTTCCGAAGCTAATAGTTGAACTATAGATGTATTCATTGCTGGAAAAAAAAAATCAACAAGTTTAATTAGTGAATGTACTCTAAATTTTAATCCAATTTATTTAGCAAGTAATAATGTACCCATATTTCATTATTTTATTTTGCAACGATACTTCAGTGAGTCAGACTGGCCCCTATCGAAGGGTAGTCGACCATTCCTTCACTGAATCAAGATACTCTTGACTAAATACTAATACCAAAATAACTCTTATTCTTATAGTATTTAGTTACCGTTTCTTTGGTCAAGAACTTTACTAACACTTAGTAAGTCTTGTAAGTGTATACCTTCGATTTTCGAATCACAAAGATCAGAATCAAACAAGCCCTCGAAGGAGAAACAATTGCTTGAAAACGGACCTATGTAATTTTATCCATTTCTGGAGTTCACGGAGTTCCGAATCCCATGTTACAAACCCTCCGAAGGGATATGCGCCTATAAACGCCAAGCAGGTGCAACATAGGAATCTCACGGTGTGACCTAATGGAAGAGACCATAGGACATGTTGACACACACCCTTCACCCACTTACTATGAACTACTTCCCCTATTCACCTTGCTATTGACCCATGCAAACACTTTCCGAAGGGAGGTTGCCCACATAGCAACTCGAAGCCGAGCATGGGATCTAACGTTGTGAACTCTTAGGGACATGAGAGCTAATGATAACGTATCGTATACATTATTAATCTCCCACTGAAGTATTGTAATTTTTATTTCGGTATTTTAAAATTGATTTTTGGAGATTGGATTTTCCCACTAACTAAGCTAGGAGCTTGGTTGTCTTCTTCACAATTAACCAACAAATTAACCATTTTGTGTTGTCAAATTTTGATGCAATTGGATTGCATGTTATTCTTTAATAAATAGAGATGATTTTGACATAAAAAAGGGTTAAGAATTTTGTGAAATTAAGGGTTAATTTTGCAAAATTCTATCCATTGTTCATCTTCTTCCCAACCTTCATTCTTTCTCAAATTCACCACAAATTTGGATCCCACCATCCAATCTAAGCCTAGAGAATAGTAGAGAATACTCTTGCGGTGGTCTACAACCAAGTGGTGCTGAAATTCATCAAGAATTGAAGGAGAATTTGGAGTTTCAAGGGTAAGTGTTCTTGAAACTTTGGTTTTTCTTCTTAATTGCATGTTTAATCATCTAAATTGAGCATCTTAGAGTGAAAATTGATCAAATTAACTTCTGCTGCATGCTCATTTGTCCATCAATTGGTATCAGAGCTGATAAATAATTAATTCACTTGAATAACTTCATATGTACTAAAAATCACCTATTTACAAAAACTACGAGTTTTAGGACATACAACCCAACAAGCACGCCGACAGACGGAGCAGTTCCAATTCACATTGAATTACGTTCATCAACTGCTCTCGATCCGATCGGAAATCCCGCCCCCTAACATTCCAGAACGCCTCCAACAGCCCCTTGTCTTCCCAGTGCCGCAGCGCCCTACACCTGAGCAGCAACGCAGACCTGATGAAGACAGGACTGATGGTTAAAAAAAATTTTAGGAGTGTAGTCAAGAGTTGTAATTTTTTTTTCTTGCAATTTTGTATCTTCATATTCAATTGTATGCGTTGGTGATAATAAAATTAATAGAATGAACATTTCTTCATCGCATGGATCTCTAACTTCCTCTTTGCGTTGTCCTTTGTTGTAAATTTATTCTAAGTACATTTAATTAGTCTTAACTTTTATCTTTGCGTTGAAAAGTTGGTCACTGTGATGATAATCATGCTTACACTTTTTGTACACTCTTTAAGTTAGATTACTTTCAATGCGTCTGCATACTATTCCTTAGAAACGCAAACCTACTTTGAATGTATGCAAGCAGCCAATTCAAACCTCTTTTACAAAATTTTGAAACTTAATCCTTGTTTACGATTTAAGCAATGAGGACCTTGCTACTTTCAAGTTTGGGGGTGGAAGAGGTTTGAACTGTTAAAGATAAAAATATGAGGAACTTATTTCAATCATGTTAAAAATAAATAAATAAATAAATAAAAAATAAAAATAAATAAATAAATAAAAAATATATATATAAAAATAAAAATTTTATTCTTTGAAACGCAAAACTCCGCTGGCAAGACTAATATATTTATCTTGTTAAGAGTTTAGCTGAAAACGACACCTGCTCGTAGTTGGCCACCTCCATGCACCCCATAGTTGGTGTGTCAAAACGAAGGTGGGTAATTGTAATCAGCGATACATAGATAAATAACAAACTCCAATGTCTAGTGAGGAAACCGAGCTTAGATAAGAGTTTAGTCGAGAAGGGCAGTTGCTCGTAGTTGGCTTCCTTCATGCACCCCATCGTTGGTATGTCAGAACGAAGGTGGGTAACCCTACTCGACGCATGCTTAATAACCATATAATAAAACCAATGAAAGAAAAAGGAACTTTGTATCTTCATCTTTTCAGACTCAGTGTTAAAAGAAGAAATAAAAATTTTGTGAATAATGAGCTAAAGAGTTTTGGAAAGAAAGCTTGCCGCATACAAATTAGACCTGTGCTAAAGAAAAGAATATAGAGGTAGAGAAATAATATAACTAACGGATAGCTGATTGAGTACAGCATTCTGAGAGACTAGTCAATGCGTTGAGAAAATATTTAGGAAAATTGAAGTTTCTTAGATGGAAGTTATGCTTGAGGACAAACATTTATCTAAGTTTGGGGGTGTGATAACTTGTAGAAATACAAGTTATTATAGCCTTTTTTCATAGATAAATAGAGATTAAATAGAGAAGTATGCGGTAGTTTATGCTAAATTCTATTGATAAATCTTCCTTTGCGTTATACTCTTGTATTTTCATGAAGATAATGATTTTACTATTTTTTGAGTCTAAAACGCATGTTTTGACGCAGGAATGCAGACGATGCGTTGATGACTTCTTAACGCAGGAGGACACGTTAGCAATCTGTTCTTCATGGACGCATGATCTGAACGGAACGCAAATAACCTGACGACGCGTTAACAACAACTCAACGCATAACTACGCGTTAGCAACCTACGACGCGTTGACATCGGCCAAACTATGCATGGACGCGTAAACAACCGTTAAGGCAAGGCGCTGAGAATCAGATCGGAATCTTGAGAGATTGACGGATGATTGACAAACATGATTTGCAGCTAAAGTAGTTGATCTTAATTGGCCTGAGAATCACGCAATCAGGCGAGATGGACGCAGTGTCAATCTCGCCACCAATCAAGCAAATCTGCCATTAACTGCGATTTCATCATCTATAAAAGGGCAGCTCTGCGAGATGAGAAAGTTGTTGATTCTCGAAAGAACTCCATAAGTGACAGTAGAGTTCTCTCAGACTTCAGCCGAAGAAAAATAGATCGAGAGAGAAAAGTCTTCCCTCCGCCGCAACACTTCACAGCAGATCATCACGCTTCCATCCAGGCGACTCAAGACATTGACGCCTTCCCTGCTTTCTTTCTCATTTTTATCTTAATTTTAGATTTGTATCAAGGAATTGAACTTATCGAAAATTTTATCTCATTTCATCAATAGAATTATCTTCCATGTCTACTCACTTCTCTAAACTTTCCGCTTTTTACTTTCAAACCATGAGTAACTAATCACTCAAGGGACTAGGGTTGCGTTAACATCTAACTAGGAACCAGAGTGTAACTATTTTATCTTGTCAATTGCGAGCTTAATCCGATGCTTATGTCCATCTGACAAATCGATATAAGTAGTAATAATCAGACTGCTCGAGAGGGTAAGTGATTGTGGAACTCAATTGACAAGGACCAAGTAGTGTTACCTGTCCATGGGGATAACCTCGGTTCTTAACACTCTCCTATGCGTTATAGACATATAACGCATAGCGGCTGACAACCGGGAGAAGAGTTGCAAGTATGAATAGAATACTACTGTGCGTTTCCGACGTTAGATGTTAATCAACCCGAACCCTTTCTTTATTCATTCACACACATCTTTAGCTGAACTTGCTGTGTCGCATGCTTTCCATCTTTCACAACTTTTAGTCTAGTGTACAAACAATCGCTTTCCTTAGATTAAAAACAACTCTTTCAAATATTTATTGGTTTCCACTGTAACGCATGAAATCCAACTAAAATCTGAAAGAATATAATCCCTGTGTTCGACCTCGGACTCACCGAGAACACCTATTACTTTGCTTATACTTGGGTAAAAGAATAGGAAAACTTGACAAGACTACCAACGCATAGTAATAGAACGCATAGCATGTTCAAAGCAAGACATCTTGAAAGCATAAACACATTATTTAGCACCTTGCGTTAGGTTGATTTACATATACAAAATAATCGCAATAGGTAGCTACCATGGGTTGTTAAGGCTATGCGTTGAGGAGCTTATGCATTGAAGGTGGCTATCATGGGTTGTTAAGGCTATGCGTTGAGGAGCTTAACTCCATGATAAAATGGAAATGTAACCTTGATTTCGAGTAAACACATAGGAAGTGGTTAAGGAAGGAAATGTAGCTTTGGCGAAGGTAGGATATATAAGCAAAATGGAATAAGTTAAGTCATGGAGTGTTGGAAAGAAATCCAAGTCTCGAAAAGGAAGGATAAACGCATAAGAAAAAACTGTGGGAAGAATACTATCGCAAATTGAGTAACGCATAGACTTCTATCGAGGGATGTTCTCGAGTGTTGGATAAAGTAGAAGGTTGAGAAGTAAGCTTAAAGACTGGAAGCAGGAGGTGGACGCATACTAATTTATCATAAGAGAAGTAGTTAAGTACAAGGAAGAGGTTAAAGGAATAACCTTGGAATATAACTCAAGGACGTATAGAGGGATAATTAAGGAATCCTGAAGGACAAGAGGAAGGTCATGGATGTAGAATAAAGTAAAGGTAAACGCAACGAGTGCAAACTAGGGAACTTACCCCTTGAGGTGCTTGCAAAATAAAGTAAAGGAAGAAACCACCTTGGGATCCACCTTCGGAGAAACCACTTACCTTTATGCAGAATAAAGTAAAGGTAAACACCGCGGCGCCAGTTTTCCAAGTACTCCTCCCTTGGGTTTATCTCGGGGCAACTAGGGAACTTACCCTTTTGCATTGTTTGGAGGGAAGTTGCCATTTGACTAAGTTGCACCTTCAAGTTTAGAAGTGCCTTACCTTGGCTTTGAACGGTGCTTGAGATAGCTTGGATCAAATTCTCCAATGTGGTTGTCCTTGCTCTTGATTCTTTGACAAAGTCAAGTATTATGTCCTCTAGTGATGATGTCTTTGCATTCCCCGCTCCATTGAATCCTTGAGGTGCTTGCAACACATTCTTGTTGTTAGCATATGAAAAATTCTCATGATTCCTCAAGTTGGGATGATAGTGAGTTGGAAGTTGTTGTTGACCTTGTTATTGTCCTCTATCTACATAATTAGCCACTTTTAATTCACTAGGCTCTTGTTGATTTGTGTTGTGAATAGACAGATCTCAAGTCCCGGCGCTAAAAACTTGTTGTGAATAGACAGATCTCAAGTCCCTAGCAACGGCGCCAAAAACTTTTTAAGCGATAGATTGTGAATTGAAATTGTACTAACGCAATGTGCAGGTTAAGCTACTATGATGCGTTTCACACACCATGCGTTGTCGCACCCCATCCCAGATACACCCTATACCTAGGAGTGAGTATGAAACTGCACTCTCTATATAACATATTGAAACAAGATGCAAGATAAATCTCAAATAGAAACACCATTGCTATTAAAGTATTTGAAAACATACAATCTTTTGTCAAGTACTCTTTGCTTTTGTATATACATGATACAGAACAGTTCTCCCAAAACTCATCAGAAACATGTACATTACAAAAGATGATCATGAACTGAATATTTACAATTATCCTAGAGGTCTGCTTCAAGATAGGCCCAGACGAGATACTTCTGTAGGTTAGGCGTCCCGGACACGCTCGCTACCTGAAACGACAAACAACAAACAAACAAATTTGTGTGAGCTTAAAGCCCAGTGAGTGACTAGATTCATTCAACTATCACTAACAAACATGAGCTAGCATAACCTTTAGTAACCATTACATATCGCATTTCAGATGGTTTTGAAACTACTTAAGCTATTGATCTCACCCATATCAACATCCTTATTATTCCATGACAAATAACTAACTCTTGTTGTGACCAAGCACAACTTAGCTCTTTCATATTCCAGTATAAATTCTCATTTCTATTCACATGTAAATGTCCAGTCATCACGTTTCACAGATTTGCAAACTATCGAGTGCCTTCACATTCTGTCCCTTAGCACCGAATTCAATTATATCAACATTACCATGTGCCTTCACACGAAGTCCCTTGGCACTGGTAACCAATTCAATCTCTGCTCAAGTGCCTTCACTCAAGGTCCCTCAGCACAAGCTAGTACGTGATGGATTTCTACATGCTTTCACTCAAAGTCCCTCAGCATTGAAATCCATTCCATTTAACTATTCAAGTGCTTTCACGCGTGGTCCCTCAGCACTGAATTACATGTTTACATTCACTTAGGCTTTCACCATAAGGTCCCTCAGCCATATTTACATTTAGACAATAAAGTCAGTTTCTTTTTAACTTACTGGCATAACATACTTACTATGAATATTACAGAGTACCATAATTTCTTACCAAATAATTATACTAAAAGTAACCACAAGATATAGTAGAAGGTCACTCACAACTTGTCTCGGCTCTATGTGGATTATAAGCCTCCTCGAGCTCTTCCTGGCCTGAAAATAAACATTTCTCACGTTCAGTTTTCCATAATCTTCCTTTTTCCTTAACACTCATTAATAACGTTACTCCTCAAACTACTAAAGACTACCAGCAAAATTTCATTACATATTACTGCACCAGCGATACTAGATTGGACATAACTAGCAAGACTACCTGAGGTGCGACACCCAGCGAGACTTCAGCGAGAATCGTGAGACACAAAGCCTCTCTTGCGTTACAGCGACACTTGTTTCGCTGCCCTGTCTCTCGATATCTCAGCGATACTACCGCTGCAGCAGAACAGTTTCTTTCTTCCTTTCCTCTTCCTTCTTCAACCTGCTAAACATCACATTCTGGCCAATTTCAGAACTTACCTCCTTCTACAAACGTATTAAGGTGTAAGTCCTTCATCTTACCTCAAAATTTCATGAAGAATATCCTCTCCGTTTAGGGCATATCCTTCAACAACTCCAGGTTGCTCCTAATCATTCGGCAAATCCAGCTCCAATCTCTTTTATCTAGAGTTTGACACACATTTATACAAGTTCAGCTCAAGCACCCTTCATGAAACTTGCTAAAAATCGAGTTAACTTACTAACCTCAGAAGTTCCGGCCCTAACCATCGTTTCCTCAGTTCGTTCTTCCTCCAAAACCGAACGTTACTCTGAGTGAGTAACACCAGTTGAATCTTTTGCTCCAGCTCAAGTTTCCTCCACGATAATGACAAGATTTCCACTCCAAATCGACATGAACATCTTCTTCTACCTCCCTCCGATGTTTAGCTTCGAAATGGGCTCAACTCAAGCTCTGAAATGTAATCAAAACACTTGAATTCTCGGTCCACTTATATATATATCACCGACTTAATCTCCATTTCATCACTATACAACAATCTATTCAATGCATACCTTCCATGTTTGGCTTCGGCAGCACACAGCCTCTGTTTGCGTTACTCTTTCAAAACTTCCTCGCCAGACGGTTAACAAACGCATTACTCTCTCGGCCAACCTTCTTTGTCCAACGCATGCCCACTTTCGATGCATGGTAGCGTTCACCGCATAGTAGTCTCATCGCAAATTGGCTCTCAACGCCTCGTGGCCTTCAACTCCCAACGCCCTGCGGCCTTCAATGCGTTTGTCGCAAGATAACCTTCAATGCAGGGTGGCTCTCCACGCCTTGTGACCTCAACGCATCGTGGCCTTAACGCCTAACAGTCTTCCCTTACCTTTGCGTCCACGCCAAAACTGCTTCCCTCAAGGCGTGTTGCCACCAACGCATAGCTGATACATAGCCATTTTCTGCCCCCAATCACATTCCAGCCAACTACTCCTACCAAAGCGCCCATCTCTTGGTCTCTTCTTATCTTGTTTTCTCACAAGTTTAAGTACGGGGCTTACAATGTGTTGAACATGCTATGCGTCTAACTTATGCTTATATGCTATGCATTGGTGATCTATCAAGTTTTCCTCTCCTTTACCCAAGTATAAGCAAAGGAGTAGGTTTTCTCGGTGAGTCCGAGGTCGAACACAGGGATTATGTTGATTCTATATTTAAGTGGATTATATGCGTTGCAGTGGTAACCAAGAAATAAGTTGAGGTGTTTGTTTCTAATCTAAAGAAAGCGATAACATGTACACTAGACTAAATTGTGGAGAATGGAAAGACATGCGACACAACAAAGTCAACTAATGATTTAAATGAATGGATAAAAACAGGGTTCGGGTTGGTTAACATCTAACATCGGAAACGCATGGTGATAGTGTAACACCCCCACCCAAGATATTATATATACTTCTATATCTATACCCAGGAGTGAGTGTTATCTAATCTGTATTCTATTATACATTGTTGTAAATGCATTAGTATATCACAACTAGACAATGAAATGCTCGGCCTTACAACATTATAACAAAATTTCTTAATAAGATCGCATCTTAAGTAAGTTTTTAAAAACTAGGTTTAGAGTTTACAAATATGTCTGGTGAACTTACATATGCCACTCAAACTAAGTGCAACTTCTACTAAGGGATAAGGTTTCCAGATTTCCAAATTACAAAATTCTATTTTGGCACAGACGGATCTTGATGGTAGGCTAGGCACCCCGAACACGCTTGCTACCTGGAAAAGAAACATCAAAGAAACAAAATCTATGAGCTACATTGCTCAGTGAGTGACTACTAAAATATAAATTCAATAACATTATAACTACAATCTTTGAAATGAACTGCTTAATCATGCCTTAGGTCACTCTTCATAACCTTATAGATGACTGTAACCTGTAAAACACTATCGGTACATAAATGATTATCTTTTCATTAAATCTTTGTTGAGGCGGAGCGCACTCAACGCGTTCAACGTCAATAAGCCTTAGCTGTGTGGAGTAATCTCAACACATCAGCGTCAAATCCCTTCTATTTTGCTTATAAATCTATCTGATCTCGGGCTGCCCGTGTACCTTCCCATGTTCTTCGGTACCAGGGTCCCAGGAAAACTACTTACTCACCGTCTTTAAATCCTTAGGTGAGAGTTTCATATAATTTAATTGCTAGGGCTGCCCATATGCCTTCATCTAACCTTCAGCATTGGGTCCCATTTGACTCTTTCTCTAACACAGAAGCACATATAATACATTTAACATAAATTAGTTGTAATCATGATATCTCAGAATTCCTGAACATTCATCTAATAACTATCTTGATAAAACTTAGAACGTTATCTGTTATGTCTCAAATTTAATCTCATATCTAACAAGATAAGTGTTGGTTCATATACAAAAGCACATTTCAACTCCTACTTTAAAGATAGCATTAGAGATATAGGAAATGATACTGAATTTAAGCTTATCTCAAGTCATAAAGTCACTCACGACTTATTCCAAGCTCCGAGCGGGTTATACGCTTTCCTTAGCTCTTCTTGACCTGTAAACATACCTTTTTCATGTTAGACATTTCCATCATTCCTCCTTATATTCTTTATGTTTACTTAAGTATCTTAAATATAGGTTTTTATCACTAATTTTTCTTCCGTTTACCGCTTCCTATAATGAGCGAGATTTTAGACTAACTGCTTCTAACCATGAGGCATCAGCGATACTCAGCCTCATTAGATTAGCGATATTACCTTAATCAGCGATACTAAGCGAGAGTCAGCGAGAGTTGTGAGACGCAAGGCCCCTTGCGTTACCAGCGACACTTGTCTCACTGATCACCCTCCAATTCTTAACAATACTCCCTTCCTAGCGACCCCCGATGGTTATCGTTCTTCTTCTTCCTTCTCTAACCTGTTCTCAAACTGCTAAACATCGAATTCCAGCCAAAGAGTCAGATCTATCATTCCTCTACAAACTTATAAAGAAGTGAACTTCCTAACTTACCACGAGATTTCCTACTCTACCACTTCTTCACTAAGAAAACCATCTTTGAATAACTTCAATTGCTTCGTATCAACTAACAGCTTTCACAGTAGCACAATTTCGAATGTTTCTTCCTTTAAAACTTCGCGGCAACTTCAACTTCCCAGCTTGCTCTTCTTCAAAGCACCATATAATATCTAAACCTTCATCAACCATCAAGCCTTTGGTTTCAGTTCCAATTTCACCATGGAAATGGTCTGGTTCCTACTTAACTCCGGCTTAAACAGTTTCTTCGATCTCTCCTCGTCGTTCTTCTGTGAAAAAGGGTAAATTGGGATTTGAACTATGTCTAAAAGTGTTGATTGAGTCGGCGTACTTACATATATATACCTACCACCGACTCACAAATACGGCCATCACCTCCTTACTTAGGTTGGCCGACTCAACCTTCCATGCAAAACTTCAGCAACTCATAGCTTACTCTTGTTTTACAATTGTTCAGCGCCCAGTTGTCGCATAGTTACTTAACGACATGATTCTCTCGACCCTTCTTCTAAGGTACCAATGCATACCAACCTTCAACGCATAGCGACTTCCAACACTTCGTGGCCGTCAACGCCGCATGGCCGTCAACGCCTAGTGACCTTCAGCAATTTCTCAACGCATAGCTCCACTAACGCATGGCCAACACTTAGCCACTTCAGCTCTATATTGTTTAGGCCATTGCTTTCAACTACTGCCCATTTCATAGTTCCTTCTCAACTTGCCAACTTCCAATGTCCGATAGACTTGCCGTTTTTCCCTACCGCATAATACCATACGTTGCCTCAATTGCATGCAGTCAAGTGATTCTGCCATGCGTCCAACATGGTTTTTTTTTTTTTCACAAAGCATGCTTCCAACTCCACTTACTTCTCAACTATTCTTATCCTACTTCTTTCCTTAATAAACTCTTCCACGAAATAATCCTAGGAAGAGGGTGTGACAGATAGTCTATTCATACTTGCGACTCTTCTCCCGGTTGTCAACCGCTATGCGTTATATGTCTATAACGCATAGGAGAGTGTTAAGAACCAAGGTTATTCCTATAGACAGGTAACACTTCTTGGCCCTTGTCAATTGAGTTCTACAATCACTTACCCTCTCGAGCAGTTTGATTATTACTACTTATATCGATTAGCTAGATGGACATAAGCATTGGATTAAGTTTGCAATTGACAAGATGCAATAGTTACACTATGGTTCTTAGTTAGATGCTAACGCAACCCTAGACCCTTGATAGATTAGTTACTCATGGATTCAAAGTAAAAAGTGGAAAGTACAGAGAAATAAGTAGACATGGAAGAAATATATATTGATGAACGAAATATAACTTTAGATAAGCTCAATGTCTTGACACAAATCTAAAATCAAGATAGCAAAATAAGATGGAAAGCAGGGTGTGACATCCAACTTTTAAAAACCGATGCGTTGAAAAGTCTGAAGGAAAGAAATAAAAGACCATGTTGGACGCATGGTCAAGACTAAGGTAACGCATAGTAAAGGTGGACGCATAGGACGCATAGCATTATAAGTGTTGGCCAAGACTATGTGTTGGTGAATGAAGAGGAAAGTTGATCTATTTGAGAAACCATGCGTTGTTGATTGAATCACGAAGGGTTGTGAGCTGAAGTAGCTGCCCGCGTCAAAGGATAAGTGATCATTGGCGGGGAAGAAATGTGCTTAAACCACGCGCTGAAGTCACTCCGCGTCGAAGACAGCCATGCACTGAAGTCACTACGTCGAAGACAGCCATGCGCTGAAGTCACTCTGCGTCGAAGACAGAGTGGTCTTGATGCGACGAAGATAGTGGTGTGAATGACTGTGTTGCATGCGCTAAAGATAGGAGGCGTTGAGGGTGCCATGCGTTGAGCGTGGTTGATGGATGAAGGCGTTAGGGTAGGTGGCGTTAAGGGTGCCTTGCGTTGAAGTAAGAAAGGAGAACCCAGTGCGCCAGCCTGCCTTGGAGGGTTAAGTCGGTGATATATATAAAAGTAAATAAATTAATATTCAATCATTCTGGACACTTCGAGAGCTTAAGTTAGTAATATATATATAAAGGAAAAATGAATTAAATATTTAATCATTTTAGACACTTTGAGAACTTGAGTCGGTTTCACTTTTAAGATGAACTACATAGGGAAGTAGAAGTGGGTGTCCCGGTGGATTTTGGAGGGGAATCTGCTCGTGTTAGTGTTAAAAACTGAAGCTGAAACAGAAGCTTCATCTGCTGTCGCACAGTTCGAACCAGGTTTGGTGTTTGGTGAATATCGAGCTGAAGAGATCGAATTTTAGGTTGAAATTTTGAGGTTAGTAAGTTAACTCAATCTTGAACAACTTTTATGAAGGGTGCCTGAGTTGAAATGGAATAGAAACATGTAAACTATTAGCTGGAAGTTATTGATAAAAAATTTCTATGCAATCTAGAGTAGCGAATAGAAAACTTGTAATATCTGACGAACCAGGACGAGTTAAGCCACAAAAATTTGAGGTAAGCTAGAAAACATGTTTCTACAAGTTTGCAAAAGGAAAGAAGTTCTAAATCTGGCTGGAAATATGACTTTAAACTGACAGAAGTGAGAACAAAGAGAAAAAGAGGAAACTCTGCTGTCGGGTGTCGTCAGGAAGCTGGTATCACTGAGAAATTGGAGCGTGAGTAGCAACACGAATCTCACTGGTAGTGCAGAGGATGTTTTTGTCTCACAAATCTCGCTGACTCTCGCTCGGTGTCGCTCTTCGGGTAATCTCGCTAGTAATCTCGCTGGTAAGGTGAAATCTCGTTGGTAATCTCGCTAGTGACATAGAATCTCGCTTATTATGTTTATTTTAGAAAAGTGTTGCGCACTTTGAGTGTTTACCGCAAGTGTACGGGTCAAGTTATAATATAAAACGGTTAAGTCCGAGTATCGTTTCCACTAGAGATCCAATTGGGAAGGTCAAGTTACTTAGCTATTCTAGAATTGAATCAATTTTATTTGAGGATTGAAATTCAATATTTCAATTTTGGGAAAAAGAAAAATCAAGCAAAGAAAATAGCAAAGGGAGAATTGCAAGAGTCAAAGAGAGTTCTAGGGCTTCGAATCCTTGTTTATTTCATCATGCAAATTTATAGATTTCATGGATTTTATTGTAATTCTTATGCCTAAGTCTAGAAACTTAATTCCAAGTTATCTTCCCTCAAAGACAACTCTTTCTCATGTAACTTGATTGACTGTTAATCTCTTAAAACCAATACACAGTTACATGGCATTAAACTAGTCTTTAGCAACTTTCATTGGCAACCTAACTACTCTCGTGATAGATTAACAACGATTCATTGTTATAGGTCAAATTAAACATATAATCTCTCAATCATCATCTAACCTAGCATGTGAAGATGGCCAATCCTCAAGAATTAAACACAATAACAATGAAAAGCATAATTTATTTAAACAAAACCATGAGTCTACAAAATTAACATGAATTCACAAACAATTCATCAAAACCCTAAAACTAAAGAGTTTAGCCACTTATAGCTTAAAGCAACATGTTTGAGCACAAATAATCAAAGGAAGAGTGTAAAGAATAAGGAAACTCCACTGAAAAGAGGTTCTTGATTGATGCAGCACCGTCACGAACTCCTTGGCTCGCACGTCGGACTTCGAAAGGCACCAAGACTGTCTCGAACTCTTTTCCTCTTCCTTGCGGCTAACTCACTCTTTGAACTCGCGCTTAATTCTCACCTTTTTGAATCTTTCTTTCAGTCTGCAACTTTCTTGCTTTTCTTGATATTTCTTCCCCCTCTTTGGACTGCTGAAAACCTCTAAATTTATAGAGTTTGGCCGCCAAAAATTTAACCTAAAATACAAAACTTTCGTATAATTAACGCTGGCGCCGCGGCGCTAGGGTTGCGACCAAAAATAAGTTGCTCTCGGGTTTTACCGCCGCGACGCTGTCATGCGTTCACCAAGGATGCGTCGAAGCAGCGCCATCTCGGCGCTGCGATGCTACTCTGCGTCCATGCTGATGTGTTTATACTTCGGCGCCGCGGCAGCGCTGTCTCAACGCTGCGGCGCATCCCGAAATTTATCTTTTTGAGTTTTTCAGCTCTTTTTCGCCGTATTCTTGCTCGGTTTTGATCTTTTTGTCGTTTCTTCTAATTTTCCTCGTTTTAACCTAAAAATCACTAGCAAACAAGTGAAATCTAATATAAAACTCCCTTAATTTGAGAGAATATAAAGCACTTTTCGAGTGCTTATCAACACCCCAAACTTAGAGATTTGCTAGTCCCGAGCAAAGAATAAAATCAAATAATAGGGAGTTTTAGGTGAAGAAGTGTGCAATTGACTCATGTCTCAGAGAATAG
Organism: Citrullus mucosospermus; assembly: GCA_030954485.1. Lineage (NCBI taxonomy): Eukaryota > Viridiplantae > Streptophyta > Magnoliopsida > Cucurbitales > Cucurbitaceae > Citrullus > Citrullus mucosospermus. The sequence continues at coordinate 15,227,574 of CM062064.1, forward strand.
CATTCAGAGCTTTAAGTAGAAACATGCAAGCATATCTATATTGTTATAATCATTCAAGGCCAAATCTTGCTATCTCCCATGTGTGTGTGTGCAAGCCTCCTTCAACTTAAAATACTAGAGCTCAAATTAGGACTTAAGAGAGTTTCTTTAGTTTTTCCCCTACTCTAGCTCATGCACCAATCTTCAAGCTTTCATGCATTCAAGTGAGTAATATGTCCACTGAGGTACCTTTCAATCATATATTTTTTTCATGGGCCCAAACTTGCATTCTTTTACTTAGAGGCACTAGCTTTCACACATCCACTGTAGGGACTCGTACCTAGTCAATCCCAGGCATCCTTACTGATCACAGCAAAGGCAGCTCTTTTTACCCCTATCCATGCATACTCATTACAAGTTTAACATTTAAAAAGATAGAAAAATAAAGCTCATATATTTTGTGTGCACTTTTTCTTTTCTCAAGGCATGTATACTCTTTTCTTTTTTTCTTAGTCTAAGATTACAAGCTATCATGCATTTCCACTCCCTAACCGGTGGAGCCTTTCGAAGTGACAACTAAATATACCCAACTTAATCCTTTTTTCAGTTTAAAGATTCTAAATAGAAGTGGCTACGTGCTCAAGAATATGACAGATTTTAAGAGGGACTTAAATGAATTTAACTCAAGATAGTGCTATTCTATTTCCACAATAAGTCATCTATCATGCAAATTCGAATCTCATCATGGGCAATCAACATCAAGGCACACAACCATAAACAACATTCCCATTAACTTTGAAAGCCCCAAAATTTTTCAAAAATTTTTTTTTTTTCAAAAATTGTTTCAAAAAATTGACATGCGTATGATCATTAAAACCTTCACTAACATGCATAGCAGGATAAGAAAACACACAAAAGTACGAAAAACACCTCCCACCCCAAACTTAGAATCATGCATTGTCCCCAATGCATAAGAACATCTAACAAGGAAAGAGCAAACCTGGGAGCAAGCGGGAAGCCACCAAACAGGCTTGGTGTAAGGAGTACTTTGTGTGATAAACCACGTTCCTGAGAGATAAAGCATATGAGTGACTCCAAGATTTATTGAAAATAAAATAAAAAAAAACAAATGTAAAGAAAGCAATAAAATTGGGTTGCCTCCCAATAAGCGCTTGGTTTAACGTCTTCTAGCTAGACGGGGCTCTTGAATCATGCAATGAAAGTCAGGTTCTCAAGTATGCATTCTTCATCACCGATGTAGTGCTTCAATCGTTGACCATTCACTTTGAAGGTTGTTCCATCGTTACCTTGTAGTTCCACAGCTCCGTGTGGGGATACCTTGACTTATAAAGGGTCCCGACCATCGTGTCCTAAGCTTTCCTAGAAACAAGAGTAAACGTGAGTTAAAAAGTAATACTCTTTGTCCTTGAAGGAAGTTTCGTGATGTGATCTTCTTGTCATGCCATCTTGCAGTGCGCTCTTTGTAAAGTTTGGCATTCTCATAAGCTTGAGCATGGAACTCTTCCATCTCATTGAGTTCTAAGAGACGTTTCTCACCAGCTTTCTCGAAATCCATGTTCAGCTTCTTGATGGGCCAATAAGCGCTATGCTCGAGCTCTACCGGTAAGTGACAAGCCTTTCCAAACACTAACCTATACGGTGAAGTACCAAGTGGAGTTTAGAAAGCTGTGCGGTAGGCCCACAGTGCATCATCGAGCTTAAAGGCCCAATCCTTCCTATTGGTCTTGACTGTCTTTTCCAAAACTTGCTTGATTTCCCTTTTAGATAACTCAGCAAGGCCATTAGTTTGAGGATGATAAGCTGTAGCAATTTTATGATTAACATTATATTTTTGCATCATGGATTCAAACAGTTTATTGCAAAAGTGAGAACCCTCATCACTAATAATAGCTCTGGGTGTACCAAAACGTGTGAAAATGTTTTTATGCAAGAATTTTAAAACAGTGCGAGCATCGGTGGTCCTAGTGGCTATGGCTTCTATCCACTTAGATACATAATCTACTGCAACTAGAATGTATAGGTAGCCATTAGAAGAAATAGGAAAAGGCCCTATAAAGTCAATACCCCAAATATCAAATAACTCCACTTCCACGATAGGTTTCATTGGAAGCTCGTGTTGTCTAGAAATATTGCCAGTACGTTGGCACCTATCACATGGTTTAACAAAGGTATAACAGTCTTTAAAAAGGGATGGCCAATAAAATCCTGACTGAAGTACCTTGGCTGCAGTTCTAGTAGGTCCAAAATGACCTCCATTGGGTGAAGCATGACATGAATTTAGAATACTTACCACTTCCTCTTGAGGCACACACTTTCTTATCATATTGTCAGCACAAACCTTGTAGAGAAGTGGGTCCTCCCAGTGGTAAGACTTAACATTGTGCAGGAATCTTTTCTTTTGTTGATAGTTCATGTTAGGTGGCAAATGTCCTCCTGCAAGATAATTAACTATGTCAGCAAACCAGAGCAAGCTATCTTTTACCTGATACAGTTGTTCATCAGGGAACATCTCAACAATTAGGGGCCATGATTTAGCATCCTCATTCTCCATTCTAGATAAGTGGTCTGCAACCACATTTTCACATCCTTTCCTGTCTTTGATTTCTAAGTCAAATTCCTATAACAATAATATCCACCTCATTAGCCTAGGTTTAGAATCTTTCTTAACAAACAAATACTTTAAAGCAGCATGGTCAGTATGCACCACTATTTTAGAGCCAAGCAAGTATGATCTAAATTTATCAAGGGCAAACACAATAGCTAGTAGTTTTTTTTCAGTAGTAGTGTATTTCTGTTGAGTATTATCAAGAGTCCTACTAGCATAGTAAATTGCCCTAAACATGTTATCTCTACGTTGGCCTAGAACAGCTCCTAAAGCATAATCACTAGCATCACACATGATCTCAAAAGACTGACTCCAATCTGGTACAACAATAATAGGTGCAGCAATTAGTCTTTCCTTTAGAGTATTAAAAGCTAATAGACATGCATCATCAAAAATAAACTTAGCTTCCTTTTCTAACAAATTACACAAGGGTTTAGCAATTTTCGAAAAATCTTTAATAAATCTCCTGTAAAACCCTGCATGCCCTAGGAAGATTCTGACTCCTTTCACATTGGTGGGGGGTGGTAGTTGTTCAATGGCAGCTATTTTTGCCCTATCCACCTCCAATCCTTTTTTAGAGACTTTGTGCCCCAGGACGATGCCTTCCGTCACCATGAAGTGACACTTCTCCCAGTTTAAAACAAGGTTAGCATCTTGACACCTCTGTAAAACACGAGTTAGATTAACAAGACAAGAATCAAATGAAGACCCAAATACAGAAAAATCATCCATAAAAACCTCCATTATATCTTCGATGAGCCCCTGAAAAATAGACATCATATAACATTGGAAAGTGGCAGGAGCATTACATAAACCAAATGGCATTCTCTTGAAAGCAAATGTCCCATAGGGACATGTAAATGTCGTTTTTTCTTGATCCTCATGAGCAATGACAATTTGGTTATAACCTGAATATCTATCTAGGAAGCAATAATGAGGGTAACCTGCAAATCTATCAAGCATTTGATCTATAAAAGGAAGGGGAAAATGATCTTTTCTAGTGGCTTTGTTCAACATCCTATAATCAATGCATACACGCCATCCTGTTACAGTTCTAGTGGCTATCATTTCATCTTTTTCATTTTTAACCACAGTCATGCCACCTTTCTTGGGTACCACTTGAACAGGATTTACCCATGGACTGTCAGATATGGCATATATGATTCCTGCATTCAAAAGCTTGAGCACTTCTTTCTTAACTACCTCCTTCATGGTGGGATTAAGTCTCCTTTGGTGTTCTATCGATGGTTTAAAGGTATCTTCCATCAAGATTCTATGCATACAGACCGACGGACTAATACCTTTAAGGTCCTCAATAGACCAACCAATGGCGGATTTATGATCCCTCAATACTTTCAATAATTTTTCTTCTTCCACAGAATCAAGATCAGAAGATATTATAACAGGTAAAGAAGATAAATCATCTAAGAATGCATATTTTAAATGAAGAGGTAACACTTTTAATTCAAGCTTAGGCTTCTCAATATCATTCACAACATGAAAGGGAGCTAAAGGTATAGGTTTATCTATTTTAGAACATATTGGCAACCTATCTAACCACCTAGCATAAAATGCTATTTCATCAAAGATTGTATCTGCATTTTCAACATCTATTATGCTTTGTTCTAGATGATCATTAGCCAACATAACCTCTACATGCTTAAAAATAGTATGATCAATTATGTCTATAGCATGGCAAGGACTATTCTCATCATGATGACTCAAGGACTTGTAAATATCAAATACAACATTCTCATCATTTACCCTTAGAGTCAACTTCCCTTGTTGGACATCTATGATAGCCTTTCCAGTTGCTAGGAATGGCCTCCCAAGTATGATAGGAATCTTAGAGTCTTCTTCCATGTCCAATACTACAAAATCTGCAGGGAAGATAAATTTGTCAACTTTAACTAATACATCTTCAACAATACCTTTAGGATAAGCTAATGATCTATCAGTAAGTTGCAGAGTGATGGTGGTAGGTTGCACCTCTCCAATGTTGAGTTTCCTATAAACAGATAAAGGCATCAAATTAATAGAAGCACCAAGATCACAAAGAGCTCTAGTAACATTTAAAGAACCAATAGTGCAAGGTATAGTAAAACTCCTTGGATCTTTCAGCTTTTGTGGTAGCTTCCTTTGTAGCACTGCACTGCATTCCTCAGTCATGCTAATCATCTCATATTGCCCAAACTTTTTCTTTTTAAACAAGACATCTTTCATGAATTTAGCATAGTTGGGCATTTCCTCTAAAGCCTCATCAAATGGAATGTTAATATGAAGCTTTTTAAATAACTCAAGAAATTTAGCAAATTGGGAGTCTATTTCTTTCGTTTTAAAACGTTGAGGATATGGCATAGTATTAGGTAAAAAAGGTAGAGGTTTAGATGACTTACTTGAAGATGTTGACTCATTTACCTTTACCTCCTTTTCTAGGATCTTTGGTTCATCTTCTAAAATTGGCTCTTGGATAGTGTCATCTACCTCTTGCTCTTCATCCTCATCAATGATCAAAGGAGTGGACAGCTTTTTCCCACTCCTCAAAGTCATGGCCTTGCACTCCTCTTTTGGATTTATCTCGGGACAACTAGGAAATTTTCCCTTTTGCATTGTTTGGAGGGAAGTGGCGATTTGGCTTATTTGTACCTCGATGTTTTGAATGGCCTTACCATGACTTTGTACGGTGCTTTCCAATGCGGTTGTCCTTCCTCTTGATTCTTTTATGAACTCTATCATCAAGTCTTCTAAGTTGGACTTCTTTTCAGTGTGGGATGGACCTACATTGGATAAATCAGGAGGACCTTGCAAAACATTCCTCTTGTTAGCCATTTCATGGTTCCTCAAGTTAGGATGGTAGTGAGTTGGAAGTTGTTGGTGTTGGTGACTCCTCTAATGTCCTCTATCAACATAGTTGGCCGTCTCATTATCTCCTTGTATGACCATTTCCGATGCCAACGCGGCAAGAGAGGCTATAGATGGTGGATTTGTTTGAGCTTGGCCTCCTGCAATTAATTTAGAAAGAGCATTAGTATGGGAAGCCATTTGAGCTTTGAGAGAATTTACCTCATCCACCTCATACAATCCGGCGGCTTTTGGGATGATTGGAGAAGACCATTCACATGGCCAATTGTACGATGTAGTGGCCAAGTCTTCTAGTATGGTATAGGCTTCTTGAGCATTCTTTGAAAAAATTGACCCTCCGACAGTTGCATCTAAGATGGATTTGGTTGAGCTTGCCAATCCATTGTAAAAGAGTTGAATTTGCAACCAATCCGGGTACCAATGTTGAGGGCATCTTCTCAAGAGATCCTTATACCTTTCCCAAGCCTCGTATAATTGTTCATCCTCAAGTTGGCGGAATGTTCCAATCTCCGTCCTTAATCTTTGAGATTTAGCCGGTGGAAAATATTTGTTCAAGAAAGCTTGAGCTAAGATCTCCCATGTTGTGATGCTATCCGGAGGTATGGTTTCCAACCAATCCTTAGCACAGTCCTGTAAAGAGAAAGGAAAAAGTCTTAGTTTAATAGCATCATTAGAAGCATCATTCATTTTTACCGTCCCGCATATCTCCAAGAAGGATCGTAAGTGCTTGTGAGGATCTTCATTGGTTCTTCTTCTAAAGGCTAGCTCTCTAGCCATTTGGATCAATCCCGGTTTCAACTCAAAATTGTTGACATTGATAGACACATTCATTATTCCGGGTTGACTTGCCGGTAGCGTTGGTTGAAAGTAGTCTCTAATTGCCTTGGGTATCTCCTCCGCCATCTCCGTGGTTTGATTAAGTTGAGCCCTTAGATTTCTTCTACACGTCCTTTCAATCTCGGGATCAAAAGGGAGGAGGTTAGTATTATCGCGAGGCATAGACTAACAAAATAAATAAATAAACAAATTATATAAAATAAACTAAATAAATAAACAATCAAATAATATACACCTCAAATTAAGATCTATCAATTCTAATGAATATTAAATAACAAAAACCGTTCTTTGGATCCCTGGCAATGGCGCCAAAAACTTGATGCGCACTTTGAGTGTTTACTGCAAGTGTACGGGTCAAGTTATAATATAAAACGGTTAAGTCCGAGTATCGTTCCCACTAGAGATCCAATTGGGAAGGTCAAGTTACTTAGCTATTCTAGAATTGAATCAATTTTATTTGAGGATTGAAATTCAATATTTCAATTTTGGGAAAAAGAAAAATCAAGCAAAGAAAATATCAAAGGAAGAATTGCAAGAGTCAAAGAGAGTTCTAGGGCTTCGAATCCTTGTTTATTTCATCATGCAAATTTATAGATTTCATGGATTTTATTGTAATTCTTATGCCTAAGTCTAGAAACTTAATTCCAAGTTATCTTCTCTCAAAGACAACTCTTTCTCATGCAACTTGATTGACTGTTAATCTCTTAAAACCAATACACAGTTACATGGCATTAAAACTAGTCTTTAGCAACTTTCATTGGCAACCTAACTACTCTCGTGATAGAATAACAACGATTCATTGTTATAGGTCAAATTAAACATATAATCTCTCAATCATACATCTAACCTAGCATGTGAAGATGGCCAATCCTCAAGAATTAAACACAATAACAATGAAAAGCATAATTTATTTAAACAAAACCATGCGTCTACAAAATTAACATGAATTCACAAACAATTCATCAAAACCCTAAAACTAAAGAGTTTAGCCACTCATAGCTTGAAGCAACATGTTTGAGCACAAATAATCAAAGGAAGAGTGTAAAGAATAGGGAAACTCTACTGAAAAGAGGTTCTTGATTGATGCAGCACCGTCACGAACTCTTTGGCTCTCACGTCGGACTTCGAAAGGCACCAAGACTATCTCGAACTCTCTTCCTCTTCCTTGCGGCTAACTCACTCTTTGAACTCGCGCTTAATTCTCACCTTTTTGGATCTTTCTTTCAGTCTGCAACTTTCTTGCTTTTCATGATATTTCTTCCCCCTTTTTGGACTGCTGAAAACCCCTAAATTTATAGAGTTTGGCCGCAAAAAATTTAACCTAAAATACAAAACTTTCGTTTAATTAACGCTGGCGCCGTGGCGCTGTCGCATAGCGCCGCGGCGCTAGGATTGCGACCAAAAATAAGTTGCTCTCGGGTTTTAGCGCTGCGATGCTGTCATGCGTTCACCAAGGATGCGTCAAAGCAGCGCCATCTCGGCGCTGCGATGCTACTCTGCGTCCATGCTAATGTGTTTATACTTCGGCGCCGCAGCAGCGCTGCCTTAGGGCCGCGTCGTTATTATGCGTCCAGATTGTTGCGTTTATGCTTCAGCGTCGCGGCAGCGCCGTCTCAGCGCTGCGGCGCATCCCGAAATTTGTCTTTTTGAGTTTTTCAGCTCTTTTTCGCCGTATTCTTGCTCGGTTTTGATCTTTTTGTTGTTTCTTCTAATTTTCCTCGTTTTAACTTGAAAATCACTAGCAAACAAGTGAAATCTAATATAAAACTCCCTTAATTTGAGAGAATATAAAGCACTTTTCGAGTGCTTATCAAAAAGAAAGGGACTCTCGGTGGTGAATCATGATTAGAGTTTAAGTATGCACATTTAATGATCATGTAAGGAAGTTTAAGGGAAGCGTAACGTGAGGAATGTGTATTTAGAGGCCAAGAAGAGCTCAGAAAGGCATATAATCCGCTCAGGGCCTAAGGACAAGTTGTGAGTGACACTTTTCTCTCTTTGAAACGAAATTTATTAAAAATGTTTAGTTTAGTTTTTCTTATGAGAAATGGCTTTGAGATGAACTGTTTTCTTGAAAAGCATGATGTTTGATGACATCGTTCAGAAGGCATTTTTTATCCGTTTTTTATAAGATGCTGAATGGCATGATGTGAAATGTTGTTTATCGTGTTATACCTGATTTTTCATGGAAAAGTTTCATATGAACTATTTATGTAAACTGATTGATAAAATGTTTTAGAGGAGGCTCAGTGCCCAAGGACATGAGAAGGCACATGAGTTTCCCCGGGACCCAGTATTGAAGGACATGAGAAGGTACTTGGGCAACCCGCCATATTCCTATGTGCACATAGAGGTTAATTTGGCTGGTGCGTCGAGTTTGCTCCGCATCGAGCCAGGGATGATTTCGCGTTGGGTGTGTTGAGCCTTGCTCCACCCCCAACTAAGGTTGTTTTCGACGTTGAGAGCGTTGAGCCTTGCTCCGCCTCAACTAAGGGAAAAGATTGAGAAACCAAACGGTTTACTGTTTAAATCCTTTTGGAAAACGATTATATACGATTTGAAAATTGGATTTATGAGATTGATACATTTGTGCACAATATGTTTGGTTGAACTATTATGTTGAATCCTTGTTTTATGTGTACAAATGTAACATGCCTGTTTTATAACAAAGCTCGTTTTACAAAACTTGTCACTCACGGGGCTCTAGCTCACGTTTTCCATCTTTTCTAATTTTTCCAGGTAGCGAGCGAGTTCGGGATGCTTTGCCTACGCAAGAACCTCGTCAGGGCCGTCTTTGGTGGAAATGGTTGGACAGTGAACCTTACAGAGGAGTCAAGGTTGCTGTCTTCACATCTCCTCTCGAGTTATGGAGAATAATCCGAGAGGGGGTGTGACACAGAGAGAGGCGTCAATGTCTTGAGTCGCCTGGATGGAAGCGTGAAGTTCTGCTGTGAAGTGGTCAGGTGGAGGGAAGACTCTTCTCTCTCGAGCTATTCGTCTCCAGTTGAGGTCTGGAGAGAACTCTGCTGTCAGTTAGGAATTTTTCCGAGAATCAACAACCTTTTCTCATTTTGCAGGACTGCCCTTTTATAGATGCTGCGTTTCCAATCAATGGCAAATCTGCTTGATTGGTGGCGAAATTGATATCATGTGTCCATCTTGCCTAATTGCGTAATTCTCGGGTCAATTTAGATCCACCACTTTAGTCACAGATCATGTATGTTAATCTTCCAACAATCTCTCAAGATTCTGATCTGATTGTCCGCTGCCTTGCGTTGATGGTTGTTTATGCGTCCATGGATAATTTGGCCGTTGTCAACTCGTCATGGTTGCTAACGCATAATCTTGCGTTGAGTAGTTGTTAACGCATCTACGGTTGTTCACGTTTCGTTTAGATCATGCATCCACGAAGAATAGATTGTTAACGCATAGTCTTGCGTTAAGAAGTCGTCAACGCATCGTTTGCATTCCTACGTTAAAACATGCATTTTAGGCTCAAAGGAAGATTTATTAATAAAATTAGCATAAACTATTAATAGAATTTAGCATAAAAATATAAGAGTATAACGCAAAGGAATATTTATTAATAGAATTTAGCATAAACTACCGCATGCTTCTCTATTTAAACTCTATTTTCCTAAGAAAAAGGCTATAATAACTTGTATTTCTACAAGTTATCAATTTTCCATGGCCGCAAAGGAAGCTATGGATGATGGACTTGCTTGGACTTGGCTTCCTTGAGAAAATTTAGATAAAGCATTAGTGAGAGAAGCCAATTGAGCTTTTAGAGAATTTATCTAGTCCATCTCATATCGTCCGGTGGCTTTTGGGATGATTGGAGAAGACCGTTCACATGGCCAATTGTACGATGTAATGGCCAAGTCCTCTAGTATGGTATACGCCTCTTGAGCATTCTTTGAAAAAATTGAGCCTCCGGCGGTTGCATCTAGTATGGCTTTGGTTAAGCTTGCTAATCCATTGTAAAAAAGTTGAATTTGCAACCAATCCGGGTAACCATGTCACACCCCAACCCAGATTTACTCTATACCTAAGAAGGAGCATGATCCTATTCCCAACATAAGACTCTGTAATATAAACACCATAAAAGAATAGCAAATCATACAACAATCCCATTATCTCATCACAGAAGAATGTGTAAACTTTTAACTAACATGTCTGTATATACACATAGTAAGTACAACACGTCCCCCTTTTCACTACACTCTCATGAAAGATGTTTAATACATGACATATGAACAATCTAAATATTTACAACTATCCCAGAGGTTCGCTTCCAGATAGGCCCAGACGAGATTCTTCAGTAGGCTAGGCGTCCCGGACACGTTCGCTACCTGAAACAACAAACAACAACAAACTGGATGAGCAAAAGGCTCAGTGAGTGACTAAATCTACTAAAACTAATCATGACAACTTAAATCCAGTTTGTAAGATAGTAACCATTGCATAATACATCCCAATGAATTATAAAGATTCACTTTCCACTATGCATGTATAACTATCAATTCTCCTGTTTCACAAGTATTCATCTATTTAGTGCTTTCACTTTCCGTCCCTCAGCACTTACTCGTTTACAATTACAATACCATGTGCCTTCACATGAAATCCCTCAGCACAGGTCACAAACTCTATCTATGCTCAAGTGCCTTCACACAGAATCCCTCGGCACGAGCTAGTTGTGATGGGTTACTACATGCCTTCACTTACAGTCCCTGAGCATTGTAGTCCATTCTCTACTGTTATTCAAGTGCCTTCTCAAATCCCTCGGCACTTACTTTCACGCTTACTCACATGTAGTTTTCACCATAAGGTCCCTCAGCCACTTATGTGCTTAGACATTTGTAATAATATTCTCTTAAATCACTAACACATCACACACATAAGGTATACTACCATTAATCACGTTTCCTCATCAATATACGTACTAAGTTTAACACAAGATATGACAAACAGTCACTCACAATCGGTCTCGGCTCTAAGTGGGTTATAAGCCTCCCCGAGCTCTTCTTGGCCTGAAAATACATAATCCTCAACTCTAGTTTCCATAATCTCCCTTTTTCCTTTAGCATACAATAGCATCGTTATTCTATAGAAAATGGTAAGTTACCAGCGTTACTCAAAAGCTACTTAAACTGTACTAGCGACACTGCGTTGATTAAAACCAGCAAGACTACCTTGAGGAGCAATATCCAGCGATACTCTAGCGAGAATTGTGAGACGCAAGCCTATCTTTGCGTTGCAGCGTTACTTTCCCTGCTGCTCAGTCTCTCGCTCACTCAGCGATACTTTCACTGTGACAGAACCGTTTCCTTCTTCCTTCTTCCTTCTTCAACCTCAAAATTTCAAGAAGCACATCTTCCCTGTTTAGGACATATCCTCCGACAACTCCGAGTTACCTCTAATCATTCGACAGTTCAACTTCTGTCTCTTCTTCTTGAGTTTGACACACAATTAAACAATTTCAGCTCAAGCGTCCTTCATGAAACCTACTAGAAATCGTGTTATCTTACTAACCTCAAAGTTTCAGCCTTAACCTTCGTCTCTTCAATTTGTTCTTCCTCCAAAACCGAGCATCACTCTGAAAAGACCACAGCAGCCGAAACCTCTATCAAACCCAAGTTTCTCCCACAAATTCAATGAGATTTCTGCTTCAGATCAGCATGAACATCTTCTTCTACCTCCCTTCGATGTTTCGCCTTAATATGGACCCAACTCGAGCTCTGAAATGCAAGCAGAACAATTGAATTCTCAGTCCACTTATATATATACCACCGACTTGTACTCCATTTCAATTCTATACTATAATCTGTTCGACGCATACCTCCTAGGCTCAGCTTCATCAACGCACACGGCCTCTGATGATATTTCATTTCAAACTCTCCCGCCAAATAGTTAACGTACGCATTACCTTCTCTCAGCCAACATTCCTTGTCCAACGCATGCTCGGCTTCGACGCATGGTAGCGTTCACCGCATAACAGCCTCACCGCAGATCAGCTCCCAAACTCCCCGTGGCCTTTACTTCTAATCGGCACATTGCCTTCAATGCGTTTGACGCATAATGATCCTCGATACCAAGTGATCCTCCACGCCTGATGTCCTCAACGCGTCTCAACTTCAGCGTATGATAAGCTTCCCCCACCTTTGCGTTTACACCAAAATTATTTCCTCCATAACAGATTGCCATCAACGCATATCTTACACTTAGCCATTCTCCCACTCCAAACGCAAGCCAGCCAACTACTTTTACACATTCACCCATCTCTCGGCCCCTTCTTACTTTGCGTTCTTATAAAAATAGATGCGGGGCTTACAATTACCACCTCCTTACAAAGATTTCGCCCCGAAATCAATAGGTAGCACACTCTTTACTCAAATAAATTTGGATATTGCTTAAGCATTTGCTCCTTCGGCTCCCACGTTGCTTCTTCTATCTCGTGATTTCTCCATAACACTTTAACCAATGGTATCACTTTGTTTCTTAAAACCTGTTCTTTCTCATCTAATATTTGTACTGGCTTTTCCTCATAGCTCAAATCTTCATTAAGCTCCACTGGTTGCGTTGATAACACATGAGATCGGGTATGTACTTCCTCAACATTGATACATGAAATACATTATGTATCCTAGACATTTCAACAGGTAAAGCTAGTCTATATGCCACTGGTCCAACCCTTTCTAATATCTCATAAGGCCCGATAAATCTAGGACTCAACTTCACTTTCTTGGCAAATCTCAGAATTTCTTTCCAGGTGATAATTTCAAAAATACTTTGTCTCCAATCTCAAATTCAAGATCTTTTCTTCTGTTATCCGCATAACTCTTCTAACGGTCCCTAGCTGTCTTAAGATTTGCCTTAATTAGTTTTACCTTTTCTGTTGTAACCTGCACAATTTCTGGTCCAACTAACTTTCTTTCACCCACTTCTCCCCAACAAACTGGGGTTCCACATGGTCTACCATACAATGCTTCATAGGGAGCCATCCCAATACTCGCTTGATAACTGTTGTTATATGCAAATTCCATCAAAGGTAAGTGCACATCCCAATTACCCTGAAACTGTAATGCACAGGTTCTCAGCATGTCTTCCAAAGTTTGAATGGTCCGCTCAGATTGCCCGTCGGTCTGAGGGTGAAACGCAGTGCTGAACTGTAGCTTGCTTCCCAATGCGTTTTGCAAACTTCCCCAAAATTTGGAAGTAAACCTAGGATCTCTGTCTGATGTCACCGTTACAGGTACACCAAACTGACTCACGATCCTGTCCACATACAGTTGTGCTAACCTGTCTAAAGTGTAGGTCGTTTTAACTGGTATAAATCGTGCCGTTTTTGTTAACCTGTCCACGATCACCCAGATCCCATTAACACCTGCTGAAGTTCCTGGTAATCAAAACAGAAAGTCCATAGTAACATGCTCCCATTTCCACTCAGGAATAGGGAGTGGATTCAATAATCCTGCTGGCCTTTGCCGTTCAGGCTTAAACTGCTGACAAATTAAACATTTTGCTACAAATTTCGCTATTTCTCTTTTCATACCTGGCCACACATAGAATTTCCTCAGCGTTCTGTACATCTTGGTACTGCCTGGGTGCATAGCGTACGCCGAACTATGAGCCTCTTCCAGTATCATATGTTTAATCTCTTCATCTTTTGGTACATATATCTTGCCCTGTTCCAATAATACACCATCAGGTCTGAGCTTAAAGTCTGTTCTCTGCTGAGTCTTCACCTCTCCTACTAACTTACTAATCATAGGATCAGCCATTTGCCTCTTTACAACTTCATCTGCTAGTTTAGGTTTCAACTGGAAATGTGCTAACGATGCTCCTGTTCCAGTTACTTCCAACCTAGCCACGCTGAAGCTCAACTCCTTGAGTAAGGACACCCTTATTGCATTCAGTAGACTTACTTCATTCTGAGACTTCTTACTCAAAGTGTCGACCACCACATTCGCCTTTCCTGGATGATAGTTTATGGTGCAATCATAATCTTTAATCAACTCTAACCACCTCATTTGCCTCATGTTAAGTTCTTTCTGATCAAAGATATATTTTAGGCTTTTGTGGTCTATATAGATATGGCATTTCTCTCCATACAGATAATGCCGCCATATCTTCAATGCTAACACCACCGTAGCCAATTCCAAATCATGAGCAGGATAGTTAACTTCATGTGGCCTCAACTGTCTAGAGGCATAGACTATAACCCTGCCTCCTTGCATTAGCACACAACCCAACCCCTGTCGGGAAGCATCACAATACACCTCAAACTCCTTCCCTGACTCTGGTAATGCCAGAATAGGTGCAGATATCAACCTATTCTTTAACTCCTGAAAACTTCGTTCGCATTCATCACTCCATTCAAATCTGGTACTTTTCTTGGTTAGGTGTGTCAATGGTAAAGCTATTTTAGAAAATCCCTGTACAAATCGCTGATAGTATCCTGCAAGTCCCAGAAAACTACGCACCTCGGATATTGTCTAGGGCTGTTCCCATCTAGTAACTGCCTCCGTTTTCTGAGGATCCACACACACTCCTGCCTCAGATACAATATGTCCTAAGAACATCACCTGTTTCAACCAAAATTCGCATTTGCTGAATTTTGCATACAGTTTCTTTTCCCTTAACATCTGCAAAACAGTTCGAAGATGTCTCTCATGTTCCTCTCTGCTTTTAGAATACACTAAGATATCATCAATGAATACAATCACAAACTGATCTAGATAAGGATGAAAAATCCTATTCATCAAGTCCATAAATACTGCTGGAGCATTTGTCAAACCAAATGGCATTACGAGGAATTCATAATGCCCGTACCTTGTTCTAAAAGTCGTTTTTGGCACATCTGTCTCCCTGACCTTCAACTGATGATATCCTGATCTTAGGTCTATCTTGGAAAATACTGATGCTCCTCTAAGTTGATCAAATAAATCATCAATACGAGGTAAAGGGTACTTATTGCGTATAGTTACCTTATTTAATTGACGGTAATCTATACACAATCTCATAGTTCCATCCTTTTTCTTTACAAATAGTACTGGTGCACCCCACAGAGACACACTGGGTCTAACGTACCCCTTATCTACTAACTCCTGCAACTGCACCTTCAGCTCTTTCAGTTCTGACGGCGCCATACGGTATGGTGCCTGTGAAATGGGAGTTGTTCCAGGAACTAAATCAATAGTAAATTCCACCTCCCTATCAGGTGGTAAACCTGATAATTCCTCAGGAAAAACATCAAGGAATTCTTGCACTACCGGTACATCTTCTGGTTTTAACTTCTCTGCTTTTACTTCCATCACATGAACTAAGTATGCTTCACAGCCTTTACTCAATAACTTCCTAGCTTTCACTGCAAAAATTACACAAGTAGGAAGAATCGTCTCCTCCCCTTAAATACTACTTCAATTTCATCAGGCTTCAATAACCACACCTTCTTCTTAAATCAATCAACTTTTGCATGATACTTTGATAAAAAGTCCATGCCAAGAATTACATCAAACTCCAATAATTCCAGTGGTAATAAATCAACAACCACACCACACCATCAATCACAATCTCACACTCGAAATAAGCCCGTTCTATAACAATGTTTTCCCCAGTAGGGGTACATACTAGTAAAGCTTCAAACAAGGATTCTAATTCTTTATTCATAAATGCAGCAAATTTACAAGACACGAATGAGTGAGTAGCTCCTGAATCTATCAACACATGTGCAATATTAGAACAAATAGTAAGCATACCAGTAACTACATCCGGTGTTGCCTCGGCCTCCTGCCGTGTTACAGTAAACACCTGCCCCTGTTGTCTGGGTCTATCTGTGCCACTCCTCTGTCGACCTCCACTAGTTCCTTCTCCAGCACCCATTTCCTGTCTAGACTGATTTGCTGATTGCACCACTGATCTCTGCTCTGCTTCCCTTCCTTTCTTGGGTTGAGGACAATCTCTTCTAAAATGCCCTGTTTGTCCATAGTTATAACAGACATCTGATCCCATATAACATTGTCCCCAATGGGTGTTGCCACAGGAAGTACAATATGGTTTCCGTGCTGAACTGGCCACAGATTCACTAGGTTGATTGTACTGTGACCGACCCGATGGTACCGATGTCTGAGGAAACCTCCCTCGTCCTCCCTGTGGGTTTCCCCTCCGTGTTCCTCCTGGAAAGTACGAACCGCTGGTACGGCTTTAAACTTACCCCTACCAGAAACTCCCGGTGTAAAACGTCGTCCTTCACCTTACTGGGTCTGTACTCGTGGAGAACTATAAGTCGGTCCAGCCTTCGATTCGCCTCCCTCAATTCTTGCTATACTCTTTTCCTCTCTCATAGTCGCCTCCACTAACTTTGCAAAGTCTGTCCACTCTGTACTAGCTGTTACGAGGGTTCGGATTTCACTACGCAAGCCGTCTTCGAAACGCTTGCATTTACCAGCTTCTTCTGCTATCAATGCCAAAGCATACTTGGCAAGCTCCGTGAATTTCTTTTCATATTCAGCTACAGTCATACCTCCTTGTACTAGATTTAAGAATTCCTTCCTTTTCTCATCACAGAAGGATTTAGGGTAATACTTCTCCTGGAATGACTTCTTAAAATCTACCCATGTTAATGAGCCCACATCTGCACTTCTGTGCTCTATCAATCGCCACCAGTCTTCAGCTCCTTTTTGGAGCATGAACGTGACCAAGTCAAGTTTCCTGTCCTCTGGACAATGCATCACTCTGAAGCATTTTTCTACCTGATTCAACCATGCTTTAGCTTCCGCAGGATCTGTGGTGCCCTCAAATACTTGAGCACCCAATGCCTTAAATCGCTCAGTGCCAAACTTTTTCTCAAGGTCACCCTGAACTGTTTCCATACTAGTTACTAATCTCTGTGCGATTCTGCTAAAAAGTTGTTCCTCCATATTCATACTCGCCTGAGGATTACTAGATTCTCCTTCAGACGCTTGTCTCTCCTCCTCAGTAGTGTTCATCCTCAAGTTGGTGGAATGTTCCAATCTCCGTCCTTAGTCTTTGAGATTTAACCGGTGGAAAATATTTGTTCAAGAAAGCTTGAGCTAAGATCTTCCGTGTGGTGATGCTATCCGGAGGTATGGTTTCCAACCAATCCTTTGCACGGTCCTGTAAAGAGAAAGGAAAAAGTTTTAGTTTAATTGCATCATTAGAAACACCATTCATCTTTACCGTTCTGCATATTTTTAAGAAAGACCACAAGTGCTTGTGAGGATCTTCATTAGTTCTTCCTCTAAAGGCTAGCTCTCTAGCCATATGGATCAACTGTTGTTTCAACTCAAAGTTGTTGACGTTGATGGGTACATTTATAATGCCGGGTTGATTTGCCGGTAATGTCGGTTGGAAGTAGTCCCGAATAGCCTTTGGTATCTCCTCCACCATCTCCTTGATGTGATTGTGTTGAACCCTTAGGTTTCATCTGCACGTCCTTTCAATCTCGGGATCAAGAGGGAGAATATTAGTATTATCTCGAGGCATAAACCGACAAAATAATCAAAAATAAAAAAATAAAAAAATAAAAAAATAAAATAAAATAAAATATAAAAGGAAAAAAATATAAAATACAATAAAATAAAATAAAAATAAATAAATAAATAATCAACCAAATAATATATACCTCAAATTAAGATCTATCAATTCTAATGAATATTAAATAACAAAAACCGTTCTTTGGATACCCGGCAATGGCGCAAAAAACTTGATGCGCACTTTTAGTGTTAACCGCAAGTGTACGGGTCAAGTTATAATATAAGACGGTGAAGTTCGAATATCGTTCCACTAGAAATCCAATTGTGAAGGTTTAAGTTACTTAGCTATTCTAGAGTTAAATCAATTTTATTTGAGGATTGAAATTGAAGTTGTTAATTATGGAAAATATAAACCAAATAAGGAAAGTAATAAAGTGAGAAATACAAGAGTCAAAGAGAGTTCAAAGGTAATGAATCCTTGTTTATTTCATCATGCAATATTATAGATTTCATGGATTTTATTGTCATTCATATGCCTAAGTCTAGAAACTTAATTCCAAGTTATTTTCTCTCAAAAACAACCCTTTCTCATGCAACTCGATTGATTACTAATCTCTTGAAACCAATACAAATTACATGGCATTAAGAATAGTCTTTAGCAACTTTTATTATCAACCTAACTACTCTCGTGATAGTTTAACAACAATTCATTGTTATAGATCAAGTTAAGAATACAATCTCTCAATCATACATCTAACCTAACATGTGTAGATGACCAATCCACAAGAATTAAACACAATAACAATGAAAAGCATAATCATTTAAACAAAACCATGAAAATCTACAATATCAACATAAATTTATAAACAATTCATCAAAATCCTAAAACTAAAGAGTTTAGCCACTCATAGCTTGAAGCAACATATTTAAGCAAAATAAACAAAGAAAGAGTGTAAAGAAAATAAAACTCTACTGAAAAAAGGCTCTTGATTGAGGTAGCACCGTCACAATCTCCTTGGCTCTCACGTCGGAATTCGAAGGGCACCACGACTATCTTGAACTCTTTTCCTCTTCCTTGCAACTAACTCACTCTTTGAACTCTTTTATGAACTATTACTCAATTCTCTCTTTCTTGTGTCTCTTTAGGTCTGTAAATTGATGGTTGATTCATTCCATGAGGGTTGTTGGAAACCCCCAAATTTATAAAGTTGGCCGCCTAAAAACTTACCAAAAATAACAAATTTTTATTTATGGAAAAATGGCGCCGCGGCGCTAGGGTTACGTCCAAAATTGTTGCTCTCGGGTTTTAGCGTCGCGGCAGCGCCGTCCAAGCGCCGCGACGCTGTGATGCGTTCAGAATTCTTACTCTCGGGCTTTAGCCCCACGGCAGCGCTGTCCAAGCGTCGCAGTGCTATCATGTGTTCAGAATGTTGCGCTTGGGTTTTAACGCCGCAGCAACGTCGTCCAGGCGCAGCGACGCTATCCCAAATTTTGCCCTTTTGAGTTTTTCAGCTCTTTTTCGCCGTATTCTTGCTCGATTTTGATGTTTTATTCTTTTCTTCTAATTTTCCTCATTTTAACCTGAAAATCACTAGCAAATAAGTGAAATCTAATATGAACTCCCTTAATTTGAGAGGATAGAAAGCACTTTTCAAGTGCTTATCAATGGACGCATAGTAGTATGCGTTGGAGAAACGGGGTCAAAGGTAGTAAGGCTGAGAGTAAAGAAAGGGAGTAAAGAAGCTAAAACCTGGAAGAGGATTATATGAACGCATAGGGAACATTATGTTAGATGAATAGTTGTATATTGAAGTAAGTTGGACACATAAGATGAGTTGGTAAAGGTTGCTATTGTGAATAGACAGATCTCAAGTCCCCGACAACGACGCCAAAAACTTCTTGTATGTGCAATTGTGAAATTGAATTTACTAACACAAAGTGCAAATTAAGCTGCAATGATGCGTTTCACACACTATGCGTTGAACATAACATGCGTCTTACTTATGCTTAAATGCTATGCATTGGTGATCTGTCAAGTTTTCCTATCCTTTACCCAAGTATAAGCAAAGGAGTAGGTTTTCTCGGTGAGTCCGAGGTCGAACACAGGGATTATGTTGATTCTATATTTAAGTGGATTATATGCGTTGTAGTGGTAACCAAGAAATAGATGAGAGAGTTGTTTGTTTCTAATCTAAGAAAGCGATAACATGTACACTAGACTAAACTGTGGAAGATGGAAAGGCATGCGACACAGCAAAGTCAGCTAATGACCTAAATGAATGGATAAAAACAAGTTTCGAGTTGGTTAACATCTAACATCGGAAACGCATTGTCACACCCTATCCCAGATACACTCTATACCTAGGATTGAGCATGATCCTGTTTCCCCTACATAAAACTCTATAAGATGGATATCATATAAATAGCGAAACAAAACAATATTTCCATTGACATATTAGAAGAATGTGCAACCTCTCAACAAACATATCTGTATATATACATACAAGGTGCAACACGTCCCCCTTTCTACCCTCAAAAATATGCATATTACAAGATATATGTACAGTCTAAATATTTACAACTATCCCAGAGGTTCGCTTCCAGATAGGCCCAGACGAGATTCTTCTGTAAACTAGGCGTCCCGGACATGCTCGCTACCTGAAACAACAAACAACAACAAACTGAATGAGCAGAAAGCTCAGTGAGTGACTAAATCCACTAAACTATTCCAAATATAAGCCAGTTTGTGTATTAGTAACCATTACGCATCACATCCCAAGGAATTACTAAAATTCTCTTTCCACATTACACATATAACTATCAAGTTCTCATGTCTCACAGACTTGCAACTATTTAGTGCTTTCACTTCCCGTCCCTCAGCACTTATTCAATTGTAATTACATACCATGTGCCTTCACATGAAATCCCTCAGCACAGGTAACCAATTCTATCTTTGCTCAAGTGCCTTCACCCATGATCCCTCAGCACGAGCTAGTGTGTGATGGATTACTACATGCCTTCACTCATAGTCCCTGAGCATTGTAGTCCACTCCTTATTGTTATTCAAGTGCCTTCACAAAGTCCCTCAGCACTTAATTTCACGCTTACACACATATAGGCTTTCACCATAAGGTCCCTCAGCTACTATTATGTATAGACATTCGTATTAATACTCTTTTAAATCACTAACACATCATATTCATAAGGCATACTACAATAAATCACGTTTCCTCATCAATAAGCGTACAAAGTTTATCACAAGATATAACAAATAGTCACTCACGATTGGTCTCGGCTTTAAGTGGATTATAAGCCTCCCCGAACTCTTCCTGGCCTGAAAACACATAATCCTCAAGTTTAGTTTCCACGATCTCCATTTTTCTTTAACACACAATAATAACGTTACTCTTTAGAAAATTATAAGCTGCCAGCGTTACTTATCACACACCACTGTACTAACGATACTGCGTTGAATGAAACCAGCGAAACTACCTTGAGGAGCGACACCCAGCGATACTCTAGCGAGAATTGTGAGATGCAAAGCCTATCTTGCGTTGCAGCGATACTTGCTTCGCTGCCCTGTCTCTCGCTCTCTCAGCGATACTTCCGCTGCAACAGAACCGTTTCTTTCTTCCTTTCTTCTTCCTTCTTCAACCTGCTAAACATTTCGTTTCGGTCAATTTCAATACTTTTTTCCTTCTACAAACTTGTTAAAGTACAGGTCCTTCATCTTACCTCCAAATTTCATGAAGAACATCCTCTCCATTTAGGATATATCCTTCAGCAACTCCGAGTTACCCCTAATCATCCAGCAATTCAACTCTAATCTCTTATTCCTGAGTTTGACACACAATTAAACAATTTCAGCTCAAACATCCTTCATGAAACTTGCTAGAAATCGAGTTAACTTACTAATCTCAAAGTTTCAACCCTAACCACCGTCTCTTCAATTTGTTCTTCCTCCCAAAACTGAGCATCACTCTGAGGGAGTAACAGCAGCCGAATCCTCTGCCAAACTCAAGTTTCTTCCACGGTTTCAATGAGATTTCCACTTCAAATCAGTATGAACATCTTCTTCTACCTCCTTCCGATGTTTCGCCTTAGTATGGACCCAACTCGAGCTCTGAAATGCAATCAGAACACTTGAATTCTCAATCCACTTATATATATACCATCGACTTATCCTCCATTTCAACACTATACTATAATCCGTTCAACGCATACCTTCTATGCTCAGCTTCAACAATGCACACAACCTCTGATGATGTTTCTTTTCAAAAATCTCCCACCAAAATGGTTAACAAACGCATTACTTTCTCTCGACCAACACTCTTTGTCCAACGCATACCCATCTTCGACGCATGGTAGCGTTCACCGCATAATAGCCTCATCGTAAATCTGCTCCCAACTCCTCGTGGCCTTTACTTCCAACGGCACACTACCTTCAATGCGTTTGCCGCATAATAATCTTCGGTACAAAGTGATTCTCCACGCCTTACGTCCTCAACGCGTCGCGACTTCAGCGCATAATAGTCTTCCCTCACCTTTGCGTTTACTCCAAAACTGTTTCCATCACAACATGTTGCCATCAACGCATAGCTGATACTTAGTCATTTTTCCACCCCAAACGCAAGCCAGCCAACTACTCTTACTTAATCATCCATCTCTCAGCCCCCTTTCTTACCTTGCGTTCTCACAAAATTAGGTACGGGGCTTACACGCATGGTGATAGTCTATCCATACTTGCGACTCTTCTCCCGGTTGCCTGCCGCTATGCGTTATATGTCTATGACGCATAGGAGAGTGTTAAGAACCAAGGTTATTGCTATAGACAGGTAACACTTCTTGGCCTTGTCAATTGAGTTCCACAATCACTTATCCTCTCGAGTAGTTAGATTATTACTACTTATATCGATTAGCTAGATGGACATAAGCATCGGATTAAGTTTGCAATTGACAAGATGCAATAGTTACACTATGGTTCTTAGTTAGATGCTAACGCAACCCTAGACCCTTGATAGATTAGTTACTCATGGATTCAAAGTAAAAAGTGGAAAGTACAGAGAAATGAGTAGACATGAAAGAAATATATATTGATGAACGGAATATAACTTTGATAAGCTCAATGTCTTGACACAAATCTAAAATCAAGATAGCAAAATAAGATGGAAAGTAAAGAAAGGCGTCAATGTCTTGAGTCGCCTGGATGGAAGCGTAAAGTTCTGTTGTGAAGTGGTCAGGTGGAGGGAAGACTCTTCTCTCTCGAGCTATTCGTCTCCGGTTGAGGTCTGGAGAGAACTCTGCTGTCAGTTAGGAATTCGTTCGAGAATCAACAACCTTTTCTCATCTTGCAAGACTGCCCTTTTATAGATGTTGCGTTTCCAATCAATGGCAAATCTGCTTGATTGGCGGCGAAATTGATATCATGAGTCCATCTCGCCTAATTGCGTAATTCTGGGGTCAATTTAGATCCACCACTTTAGCCACAGATCATGTATGTCAATCTTTCGACAATCTCTCAAGATTCTGATCTGATTCTCCGCGCCTTGCGTCTTTGGTCATTATGCATTCAAGGAGAGTTGGGCTGATGTCAACACGTCATAGGTTGCTAACGCATAATTTTGCGTTGAGTTGTTGATAACGCATCTTCAGGTTGTTCACGTTCCGTTCAGATCATGCGTCCACGAAGAACAGATTGCTAACGCATAGTCCTGCGTTAAGAGGTCGTCAACGCATCGTTTGCATTCCTGCGTTAAAACATACGTTTTAAGCTAAAAAAGTGGTAAAATTATCATCTTCATAAAAATACAAGAGTAGAACGCATAGGAAGATTTTATTAGTAGAATTTAGCATAAACTACCGCATGCTTCTCTATTTAATCTCTATTTCTCTAAGAAAAAGGCTATAATAACTTGTATTTCTACAAGTTATCTGTTGCATGGGTCCATAAGGAGAAGGTGTCAAAATTGCATGTTGGATAAGTCATGCAGCGTGATAGGTGGCAAATAAATGGCAAAGAGAGAAGAGAAGTGAGATGGAAAGCACTTTATTCCAAAGCTATAAATATGACCCTGAGGAAACAGAAGCAAAAGGGAAGGTTCGAAAAAGTCGGAGCTTCAGAGTAGAAGCAGGAGAAGCTATCTCCTTGTGTTCAAGGTGAACACTGGGTTCAAGTTGGACCTTGCGCCCAAGAGAGGTCAACGCATCAAAAAGGGAAGCCAGAAGAGTTATTAGTTGGGCTGCACCCTGCTTCAGCTGCCAAACCTTGCGTTTAAGGAGCAAGGTTGCATCCAACTGAGCTGCCAGAAAGGGGAAACAGTTACCTTACAGTTTGAGCCTCAAGCTTTGCATTCAAGGAGCTCGGGAAAGCAGAATTTGAAGGAAAAAGAGGAAATTCCTTAAGCGTTTTGTGAGTGACACTTTCCTTTATTTGAAAATGATTTATTAGAAATGTTGTTCTGGTTTTCTTATAAGCTGTGGTTTGATGATAAAGTGTTTACTCGAAAAGCATGATGATTGATTATATTATTTATGAGGCATGTTATCTGTTTTCTATAAAAGGTTGTACTACATATTTGTGAGATATTATTTATGAAAGATTTCTCTATGAACTGATTATGGGAAAATTGGTTTCTAAAGTGTTTTATAAGAGGCTCAATGCTCAAAGGCATGTGAGTTTCCCCGGGACCCAATACTGAGGGACATGGAGAAGGTACTTGGGCGACCCGCCATATTCCTATGTGCACATAGAGGTTGTGACGTTGGGTGTGTTGAGTCTTGCTCCACCTTAACTAAGGTTGTTTTGGATGTTGAGTGCGTTGAGTTTTGCTCCACCTCAACTAAGGTAATTTTCGATGTTGAGTGTGTTGAGTCTTGCTCCACCTCAACTAAGGTTGTTTTTGACGTTGAGTGCGTTGAGTCTTGCTCCACCCTGACTAAGGAAAAATTTAAAACAAAAGAAGACTTGAGGCGTTGTAGACTGTTTTATTGATATGATTGGAAACGATGTTTTAAATGGGAATTCATGTGATTTGATGAAGTGGTTTATGTGATTTGCTGAAGTGGTTGGAAAGTACGATTTTTTAGAAATGATGATTTGAATCTTTGTTTTATGCGTAACAGATTTAACATGCCTGTTTTTAAAAAAAAAAAGTTAGTTTTATAAAATTAGTCACTCACGGGGCTCTAGCTCATGCTTTCCCATGTTTTTCTATTTTTCAAGGTAGCGAATGAGTTCGGGATGCTTTGGCTACGGAAGAACCTCGTCTGGGTCGTCTTTGGTGATAATGGTTGGACAGTGAACCTTACAGAGGAGTCAAGGTTGCTGTCTTCACATCTCCTCTCGAGTTATGGAGGATAATCCGGGAGGGGGTGTGACAGTACTGCCCATTAAGAAAAGGGATAAGTTTTTGGATTTTTTTATGGTAAAAAACCATCAGGAAAACTCAACTCTTTCTTGATGGTCATTCATCGGCCATCAAGAAAAAGTCAAAAAAACACATTTATAGGACGTTATGTTTTAGAAATTAAAAACTTTTCTACTAAAATACGGTTAGCAACAAGATTAGAAAGACAAATGAATTGTAGATTTAATGTTCATAAACCTAATTCTAAAATCCTACAAATAAAAAATTGAATAGTTATGAATGGGGTATAACATTCAAAACTATATATATATATATATATATATTTGTTAATAAATTGAAAGACTAAACAAAATTAATTTATCATTTGTGTGCGCTTTTTTTTTTTTTAAATTCAATGATGAGTATAATAGGTGAGGATCGAAATATTGACAATGAGTGTATTAAATTAGAAAAGTCTTTCTTCATGGTCACTAATTGGCCATCAAGAAAAAATCCAAAAAATAAAATCTATGAAAAATCTTTCTTGATAGTCAATAATTGACCATCAAGAAAAGGGATAAGTTTTTAGATTCATTGATGGTCAAAAACCATCAGGAAAACTCAACTCTTTCTTGATGGTCACGAATTGGCCATCAAGAAAAAACCCAAAAAATAAATTCTAGGAAAAGTCTTTCTTGATGGTCATTGCCCATTACGAAAAGGGATAAGTTTTTGGATTCGTTCATGGTAAAAAATCATAAGGAAAATTCAAATCTTTATTGATGGTCACTAATTGGCCATCAAGAAAAAACTCAAAAAATAAATTCTAGGAAAACTCTTTCTTGATGGCCATTGCCCATCAAGAAAAGGGATAAGTTTTAGGATTCATTGATAGTAAAAAATCATCAGAAAAACTCAACTCTTTCTTGATGGTCACTAATTGGCCATCAAGGAAAAATCCAAAAAATAAATTCTAGAAAAGTCTTTCTTGATGGTAATTGCCCATCACGAAAATGGATAAGTTTTTGGATTAATCGGCCATCAAGAAAAAGTAGAAAAAACACATTTATAGGACGTTATGTTTTAGAAATTAAAAGCCTTTCTTCAAAAATATAGTTAGCAATAAGATTAGAAAGACAAATGAATTGTAGATTTAATGTTCATAAACCTAATTCCAAAATCCTAAAAATAAAAAATTGAATAGTTATGAATGGGGTATAACATTCAAAACTATAAATATATATATATATATATATATTTGTTAATAAATTGAAAGATTAAAAAAATTAATTTATCATTTGTGTGCGCTTTTTTTTTTTTTTTTAATTCAATGATGAGTATTGAGAATCGAAATATTGACAATGAGTGTAATAAATTAGAAAAGTCTTTCTTGATGGTCACTAATTGGCCATCAAGAAAAGGGTTAGTTAAACATTAATAGGCCATCAAGAAAAAGCCCAAACCTTCTTGGTCCATCTTTCCTTGATGGTCAATGCCCATCAAAGAAACCTTTCTTATTAAAACCCTATTTACATTAGGATTTGGAAACTCACATCTTCATAAGATTCGCCGCCGCCTCTACAGATCCATTTGCTGCCGCCTTGATCTCGATCATTTCGTCGCCGCGTCGTCCAGACCCATCTGCTGCCGCATCGTGCAGGTCATTCTGCCGCCTCGTTGTTGATAACTTGTAGAAATACAAGTTATTGCAACCTTTCTCTTAGAAAAATAGAGATTAAATAGAGAATTATGCGGTAGTATTAGTTAAATTCTATTGATAAATCTTCCTATGCGTTCTATTCTTATAAATTGATGAAGATAATTATTTTATAACTTTTTGAATCTAAAACGCATGTTTTAACGCAGAAACGCAAGCAACCTGTGGATGCACTGATAACCGCTCAATGCAGGATGATGTGTTAGTAACATATGGATGCGTCTACATAAGTGAACGCATGAACCCAAGTTCTTCATGGATGCATAACGACCAGAAACGCAAGGCAGCGGAAAATCATATCAGAATCTTGAGAGATTGTCGGAGAGATTGACATGCATGATCTGTGGCTAAAGTGGTGGATCTAAATTGAACCGAGAATTACACCATTAGGTGAGATTGATGCACGACATCAATTGTGCCTCCAATCATGCAGATTTGCCACTGATTACGAACGCAACCTCTATAAAAGGGCAGACCTACAAGCTGAAAAGGAGTTGTTGATTCTTAGAAGAATTCCTAAGTGACAACAGAGTTCTCTCCAAAAGACAACCAGAGACGAATAGCTCGAGAGAGAAGAGTCTTCCCTCTGCCTTACCACTTCACAGCAAATCTCACGCTTCCATTCCGGCGACTTAAGACATTGAAACGCTTTCCTGCTTTCTATCTTTTTCTAGCTTTGATTTTAGATTTTTTATCAAGACATTGAACTGTCTAAGATTGTATTTTGTTCATTAATCTACAATTCTTCCATGTCTATCCATTTCTCTACACTTTCCGCTTATTACTTTGAATCCATGAGTAGCTAATCTTTCAAGGGACATGGGTTGCATTAGCATCTAAATAAGAACCATAGTGTAACTATTGCATCTTGTCAATTGTAATCTTAATCCGATGCTTATGTCCATCTAGCTAATCGATATAAGTAGTAATAATCAGATTGCTCGAGAGAGTAAGTAATTGTGGAACTCAATTGACAAGGCTAACAAGTGTTACCTATCTATAGGAATAACCTTGATACTCAACACTCTCCTATGCAGTATAGACATATAACGCATAGCGACTGACAACTGGGAGAAGAGTCGCAAGTATGAATAGACTATCACTATGCGTTTCTGATTTTTGATGTTATCCAACCCCAGCGCTGCGTTTTACCATTCACATAACTCATTAGCTGGCTTTACTGTGTTGCATACCTTACCATCCACCACCTTTTAATCTAGTGTACATGTTATCGCTTTCTTTAGTTAGACGCATCTCTTATTAAATATTTTTTGTTACCACTCCAACTCAAATAATCAAATTAATTATAGAATCTGCATAGTCCCTGTGTTCGACCTCGGACTCACCGAGAAAACCTCATTCTTTGCTTATGCTTGGGTAAAGGATAGGAAAACTTGACAGATCATTAACACATAATATTAAGCATGTTGAACACGTATATTGAATGCATAGTAGGCTTAATAATAGATAAACGCAACAAGGTTTGGCACTTTAGCATGTCAAGCGCAACATGTCACACCCCCTCCCGGATTATCCTCCATAACCTGAGAAGAGATGTGAAGATAGCAGTTACTGACTACCCTGTCACGTAACCCACTGTCAACCTCTCCATCCACATGCTCTTGACAAACCTCGACTTCGATCGACAACAGGAACTGTCATGCTACCTGAAAATGGAAAACATATGAAAGCATGAGCTAACAGCTCAGTGAGTAACAGTTTCTGAAAAACATTATACTTTAAGTATAAAACTGATTGAACTCGTATAAAACATCACACTGAAAATCAGTTTATAACATGATCAATTTTTGGTTATATCATGTGTACCAATTCATTCATTTCAAATACTTTTTTTTCCTAGTTGAGGCAGAGCCTCAACGCTCCTCAACGTCGATTATCCTTCGCTGTGTGGAGTAATCTCAACACGTTAGCGTCGTATATATATATTCTTCTTTGAGCACATAGATATTATTACTCGGGCTGCCCATATGCCTTCCTTTTATCCTTGAGCATTGGGTCCCATTTCTATTTTTCGGTTACCCATTTGCCTTCATCTAGTCCTTGAGCATTGGGTACCTTTTATAACTCGGGCTGCCCACAATGCCTTCTATGAGTCCTTGAGCATTGAGGTCCCTTTTCAAAGCTTTATAAGACACCATACATATTTTGGAAACATTATATTAATATCACATAACTTAACCGTTTCCAAATCTTTCATGAAAACATCATCAGCATGCTAAATTCATTTTCCAGCTTAATATCAACCAATATGCTTTTCATACAAGTCTATTTTCAAGTCTTTTTAGAAATCATATAACACATGCATTTTAGAAAAACCATGAATACAAGTTTCAATCAATCACCATGCGTTACCCAGCATTCTCAAAGTTACCATGCGTTACTCAGCTTTCTCAAAGTTTACAAGTAAAACGCATACACATGTCTCTAAACGCATGCTCATGTTTCTAAACGCATGCTCATGTCTCTATAAATCACATATTCGTATGCTTTACATATATGAAAACGCATGCATTATTTTATTCAAAACCCGTATAATTACATTCATAAAGAACTAATTTATTTTTATAAAACGCAGGTGTTACTCACCTGTACTTGCCAAAGAATACTTCTTTTTCCTTTCCTCTTTTTCCTCTTCTTGAGCTTTCTGGACGCAGCGTTCTAACTCTGGAACGCAAGGCTCCATTTTCCTCTGTCAGCTCGGTTGAACGCAACCCTGCCCTTCAACGCAACGTTGGTAACGCAAGCTGATTACTTCCGCAAAGTGCATCCCGACTCTTCTTACTTCCCCTTTAGATGTGTCGCCCTCTCTTGGACGCAAGGTCCACCATGAACGCATCATCTAACTTTGGACGCCGCGTTCATCTTGGACATTATGTTTGTCCTTAACGTATAGCCGACCCTTTTTAACACCAGACAACTTCTTTACATAAAATAACTAAGTTGTCAAATACCTTCTTTCTTGGCCACATACTCCTACCACAGACGTCCTTGCTGCCTTCTTCTCTTTTTCTCTCCAGAATTCTTCTTTGAGAGTCATCAGTCGCTCCTTTTCCCTCAAAGTTCTATTTATAGGGAGCTTGTCATCCAACTTCTTCTCTCCTTTTGCCACTTGTTTGCCACATGTCACGCTGCATGCTTAATTAACCATGCATTAGTCCAAGTGTCACCTTCCATGAAACACTTGACATGCCTTCAACACCTCCTACTGATAAGGTGTCAAATCTATACGAAGCCACCTCGCCTTTATAAGCTTATCTTATGCGTCCAACATTTCCAGTGAACAACTTTTTATTCAACACAATGCCCTCATGCGTTAGTTGAATTTCCTTTAAGGTTTGAGCTTCACTACTCACTTTTCTAACTCTCAGCCAACTATACTACTGTCTTTGACGCATAGAGATAATTCTGTCTTCCACGCATAACAACCTCAACGCATAACAACCTTGCCAACGCATGGTAAGCCAAGTACGTTCCTTTCCCCGCCAACGCGGCGACTGCTTCAGCTCACACCACCATTTGTGATTTCACCTTTAACGCATAACTGCACTATTATAAACCAGTGCTTACATATGCCACTAGGCGTTAATGACAAACGTGCAATACTGTGCGTTTATACCTCATCGCATCATACCATGCGTCCAACTTTCATATTCATAACGAATAAATACTTCTCCATTTCTTCCTCTATGTGTTTCACAACTTTCCTTTCTCGGTTTACTTCCATGCATCCACCCTTACCATGCGTTACCTGGTCCTGACCATGCGTCCAACATGGTCTTTTACCTCATCTCTTCATAGACACTTCAACGCTTCGTTTTCTTGAAAAGTAGGGCGTGACACAACAAGTTTTTGAACTTTAAATCTGTCATACAATAAGTTTTTGGCGTCGTTGATAACTTGTAGAAATACAAGTTATGATAGCCTTTTTCTTAGATAAATAGAGATTAAAAAGAGAAGCATGCGGCAGTTTATGTTGATTTTTTATTTATAAATCTTCCTTTGCGTTATACTCTTGTATTTTTATGAAGATAATGATTTTACCACTTTTTGAGCCTAAAATGCATGTTTTAACGCAGGAATACAAACAATGCGTTGATGACTTCTTAACGCAGGACTATGCGTTAGCAATCTATTCTTCATGGACGCATGATCTGAACGGAACGTGAACAACCTGAAGATGCGTTAACAACTACTCAACGCAAGACTATGCGTTAGCAACTGACAACTTGTAGAAATACAAGTTATTATAGTCACTATTTGATTTAATTAGATTAACTTTGGAGCTAAACACATGATTTTGGTAGTCAAATGATGAAAAATGTATCACCATGCGTTGGCACTATTTACAAAAGAAAATAACTGAAAAACGATGAGCTTTTATGTTCCTAACGCAGGGTTAAGAAGAAAAAAAGCGCAAACAACCAAGTACGAAGAGACGAAGCTGCTGCGAGAACAAGTGGAAACCCATGCGTTGAGCCCATGCGTCGAGACCATGCGTTGAGACCATGCGTCGAGAAATAGACAGACGCATGCTCAAACAGCTATCATGTCATTATGAAAAAAGACAACATCCAATCAGATCATGACAGAACAAATAGGCTGACAATCTGAAAAGTTTATGCAGCGTGGCTGAAATTTAATGCACAAGGTGTCAGGTCATCATGATATCAACTTTTTGACGCCTATAAATAGTCCAAAAGCTTCTCCAAGAAAAAAAAAAAGAGAGACCAGTTCAAGAGGCGAAAGCTCTGCACTATTTCTCCCTCACCGTAACCGGCCTCCATTTCGACCTCTTCTGAGAGAAGGATTCTAAGCACCTTTAGAGTCGTCTCCCAGTGAGTGAGAATCTCCACCTTATGGAATCTATGTATCAGATAGCAACCATCTCAAGCCTCCATGTAGCAAGACGTTGCCAGTGGCGGCTTGACGCCCTTCCTTTCTATTTTATTTCCATTTCTCTCCTTCTTGCTTATATTTTTGTTAATGACATTCGAGAGAATGATTTATTGTCTTAATATGAGTTTGATTGACTATCATCTTCCATCTATTTCCGTATTAAATACTTTACACCATGTTGTCTAAATGCTAAATGAGTTAAATGTTAAAAGCTAGTTTTTCTTGAGCAATTCTGAGTATGTTACATCTTGATTAATGCATATCTTTAGCTTGCATAACTTTGTCTGACAAACAAATGTAGTAAGCATGACTGTCGAGCTTGAGAGAGAGGATAGTTAATCTTTAATATTAATTAAGACTAGATGAGTGCAGAGATGTAGTTCATCTTTTGCAAATGCAAACTTACCATGCGTCTGAGAGATAAGATTAATGTGGCGTCGAAACATCGAGAGATGGATTCACAAACGCAGTTTGTAGGTATGTAATTGTACTTAGAAAGTTTAGGTAACAACTAGCTCTTGCGTTCAACTCTACTTCTATCGCATGGTTTCATTCATTCTCAACGGATGCTATTTGACGCTAAATTACATATGGCTACCCAATGCCGCGTCCACCTCATTATTAGTAGTAGGAAATTCTTTTCATTCTTTATGTAAAGTTAGACACATATAATCAACAAAAGCACATATTTACATGTACAGTTACCGCATAGTCATGTATTTATTTTCAACGCCTAGTTATTACAAATCCCTGCGTTCGACCCTGGACTCACCAGGAAACCTATAAATGCTTATACTTGGGTCTTTATAGGAAAACTTGCTTAGTCATGATCACATCTAGAGTAATTCTTGACGTATCCTTGCACGGAAATGATAAATCTATTTTTGTGCAACGAGCTAAGAAATTCAATTTAATTTAAATAGAAATTCAAACGAACAACAACTCATGACGCGTTGACAACGGCCAAACTATCCATGGACGCATAACAACCATCAATGCAAGACAGCGGACAATCAGATCGGAATCTTGAGAGATTGTCGGATGATTGACATACATAATTTGTGGCTAAAGTGGTGGATCTTAATTGACCCGAGAATTACGCAATCAGGATAGATGGACGCATGATATCAATCTCGTCGCCAATCAAGCAGATTTGCCATTGATTGTGAATGCAGCATCTATAAAAGGGCAAACCTGCAGGATGAGAAAGGGTTGTTGATTCTCGTAAGAATTCATAAGTGACAGCAGAGTTCTCTCCAGAGTTCAACCGAAGACAAATAGCTCGAGAGAGAAGAGTCTTCCCTCCGCCTGACCACTTCACAGCAGAACCTCACGCTTCCATCCAGGCGACTCAAGACATTGACGCCTTTCCTGCTTTCTATCTTAGTTTTTCTATCTTGATTTTAGATTTGTGTCAAGACATTGAGCTTATCTAAAGTTTTATTCCGTTCATCAATATATATTTCTTCCATGTCTATTGATTTCTCTATACTTTCCGCTTTTTACTTTCAATTCATAAGTAACTAATCTCTCAAGGGTCTAGGGTTGCGTTAGCATTTAACTAAGAACCATAGTGTAACTATTTCATCTTGTCAATTGCAAACTTAATCCGATGCTTATGTCCATCTAGCTAATCGATATAAGTAGTAATAATCAAACTGCTCGAGAGGCTAAGTGATTGTGGAACTCAATTGACAAGGGCCAAGAAGTGTTACCTGTCTATAGGAATAACCTTGGTTCTTAACACTCTCCTATGCATTATAGACATATAACGCATAGCGGCTGACAACCGGGAGAAGAGTCGTAAGTATGAATACACTAACCACCATGCATTTCCGATGTTTAGATGTTAACCAACCTGAACCCTGTTTTTATCCATTCATGCACATCATTAACTGACTTTGCTGTGTCGCATGCCTTTCCATCTTCCACATTTAGTCTAGTGTACATATTATCGCTTTCTTTAGACTAGAAACAAATACCTCTGCCAATTATTCTTGGCTACCACTGCAACACATATAATCCACTTAAATATAGAATCAACATAATCCTTGTGTTCGACCTTGGACTCACCGAGAAAACCTACTCCTTTGCTTATACTTGGGTAAAGGAGAGGAAAACTTGACAGATCACCAACGCATGGCATTTAAGCATCAATAAGACGCATAGCCTGTTCAACGCATGATATGTGAAACGCATAATCATAGCTTACCTGCACCTTGCATTTGTAAATTTTCATTTCACGATTTAACCACAACAGCCGTTGTCGGGGACTTGAGATCTATTGCACAACAAGTTTTTGGCGGCTGATAACTTGTAGAAATACAAGTTATGATAGCCTTTTTCTTAGATAAATAGAGATTAAATAAAGAAGCATGCGATAAGTTATGTTAATTTTTATTAAGAAATCTTCCTTTACGTTATACTAATGTATTTTTATGAAGATAAATGATTTTATCACTTTTTGAGCCTAAAATGCTTATTTTGACACAGGAATGCAAGCGATGCGTTGATGACTTCTTAACGCAGAAACTAGACGATGCGTTAACAACAACTCAATGCATAACTACGCGTTAACAACCTACGCCGCGTTGACATCGGCCAAACTATTCATGGACGCATAGACGACCATTAATGCAAGGCGCTGAGAATCAAATCAGAATCTTGAGAGATTGATGGATGATTGACGAACATGATTTGTGGCAAAAGTGGTGGATCTTAATTGACCCGAGAATCACGCAATCAGGCGAGATGGACGCATAGTATCAATCTCGCCGCCAATCAAGCAGATTTGCCATTAATTGCAAACGCATCATGTAAGCCCCGCATCTATTTTTGTGAGAACGCAGGGTAAAAAGGGGCCGAGACGCAAGGTAAGAAGGGGCTGAGAGATGGGGGAATGTGTAAAAGTAGTTGGCTGGCTTGCATTTGAAGTGAGAAAACGACTAAGTGTAAGCTATGCATTGATGGCAACCTGTTGTGGAGGAAACAATTTTGGTGTAAACGCAAAGGTGAGGAAAGTTTATCATGCGCTGAAGTCGTGATGCGTTGAGGACATAAGGCGTGGAGGATCACTTGGTACCGAGGATCATTATGCGTCAAACGCATTGAAGGCAGTGTGCCATTAGAAGTAAAGGCCACAAGGAGTTTGGGAGCTGATCTGCGGTGAACGCTACCATGCGTCGAAGGTGGGTATGCGTTGGACAAAGAGTGTTGGCCGAGAGAAAGTTATGCGTATGCTAACTATTTGGCGAGAGAGTTTGAAAAGAAATATCATCAAAGGCCGTGTGCGTTGCTGAAGCTGAGCATAGGAGGTATGCGTTGAACGGATTATAGTATAGAGTTGAAATGGTGGACAAGTCGGTGGTATATATATAAGTGGACTGAGAATTCAATTGTTCTGCTTGCATTTCAGAGCTCGAGTTGGGTCCATATTAAGGCGAAACATCGGAGGGAGGTAGAAGAAGATGTTCATGCTGATCTGAAGTAGGAATCTCATTGAATTCGTGGAAGAAACTTGGGTTTGACAGAGGTTTCGGCTGCTGTTATCTCTTCAGAGTGATGCTCGGTTTTGGAGGAAGAACAAATTGAAGAGACGAAGGTTAGGGCTGAAACTTTAAGGTTAGTAAGTTAACTCGATTTCTAGCAGGTTTCATGAAGGATGTTTGAGCTGAAATTGTTTAATTGTGTGTCAAACTCAGGAAGAAGAGACGGGAGTTGAATTGTCGGATGATTAGAGGTAACTTGGGGTTGTCGAAGGATATGTCCTAAACGGAGAGGATGTTCTTCGTGAAATTTGGAGGTAAGATGAAGGACCTGTATTCTAACAAGTTTGTAGAAGGAAGAAAGTACTGAAATTGATTGAAACGAAATGTTTAGCAGGTTGAAGAAGGAAGAAGAAAGGAAGAAGGAAACGGTTCTGTCACAGCGAAAGTATCGCTGAGTAAGCGAGAGACTGAGCAGCAGAGGAAGTAACACTGCAACGCGAAGATAGACTTTGCGTCTCACAATTCTCGCTAGAGTATCGCTGGGTATCACTCCTCAAGGTAGTCTCGCTGGTTTTAATCAACGCAGTATCGCTAGTACAGTTTAAGTATCTATTGAGTAACGCTGACAGCTTACAATTTTCTATAGAGTAACATTGCTATTGTATGATAAAGGAAAAGGGAGATTATGGAAACTAAACTTGAGAATTATGTGTTTTCAGGCCAAGAAAAGCTCGGGGAGGCTTATAACCCACTTAGAGCCGGGACCAATTGTGAGTGACTGTTTGTTATGTCTTGTGTTAAACATTAGTACGCTTATAGATGAGGAAGTGTGATACATTGTATTGTGCTTTAAGAATATGATGTGTTAGTAATCTAAAAGAGTATTAATACTAATGGCTAAATGTAATAGTGGTTGAGGGACCTTATGGTGAAAGCTATATGTGAGTAAGTGAGGAATCAAGTGCTGAGGGATTTGAGAAGGCGCTTAATCAACAGTAGGGAATGGACAACAATGCTCAGGGACCATGAGTGAAGGC
This sequence comes from Citrullus mucosospermus, assembly GCA_030954485.1. NCBI lineage: Eukaryota > Viridiplantae > Streptophyta > Magnoliopsida > Cucurbitales > Cucurbitaceae > Citrullus > Citrullus mucosospermus. The sequence goes on from CM062064.1 coordinate 15,263,878, forward strand.
ATGTAGTAATCCATCACACACTAGCTCGTGCCGAGGGATCATGAGCGAAGGCACTTGAGCATAAATAGAGTTTGTTACCTGTGCTGAGGGATTTCATGTGAAGGCACATGGTACTGTAATTATAAATGAGTAAGTGCTGAGGGACGGAAAGTGAAAGCACTAAATAGATGCAAGCTTGTGAGACATGAGAATTTGATAGTTATATGTGCATTGTGAAAAGAGAATCTTGATAATTCATTAGGATGTGATATGTGATAGTTACCAACTCACAAACTGGATTATAGTTGTTATGAATAGTTTAGTAGATTTAGTCACTCACTGAGTCTTCTACTCATCCAGTTTGTTGTTGTTGTTTGTTGTTTCAGGTAGCGAGCGTGTCCGGAATGCCTAGCCTACAGAAGAATCTCGTCTGGGCCTATCTAGAAGCGAACCTCTGGGATAGTTGTAAATATTTAGATTGTTCATATATCTTGTAATAAACATCTTTCATGAGGGTAGAAAGGGGGACGTGTTGTACTTTATATGTGTATATACAGACATGTTGGTTGAAAGATTGCACGTTCTTCTGACGAGATAATGGAAATGTTGCTTGTTTTGCTATTTTTATGGTGTTTATCTTATAGAGTTTTATGTAGGGGAAATAGGTTCATGCTCAATCCTAGGTATGGAGTGTATCTGGGATGGGGTGTGACACATCATCTATAAAAGGGCAGCTCTGCGAGATGAGAAGGGTTGTTGATTCTCGGAAGAACTCCATAAGTGACAGCAGAGTTCTCTCAGACCTCAGCCGGAGACGAATAGCTCGAGAGAGAAGAGTCTTCCCTTCGCTGGACCACTTCACCGCAAAGCCTCACGCTTCCATCCGGGCGACTCAAGATATTGACGCCTTTCCTTGCTTTCTTTCTTACTGTTCTATCTTAATTTTAGATTTGTATCAAGGCATTGAACTAATCGAAAATTGTATCTCATTTCATCAATATAATTATCCTCCATGCCTATTCATTTCTCTAAACTTTCTGCTTTCTACTCTCAAACCATGAGTAACTAATCACTCAAGGGTCTAAAGTTGTGTTAACATCAAACTAGGAACCACAGTGTAACTATTTTATCTTGTCAATTGCGAGCTTAATCCGATGCTGATGTCCATCTGACAAATCGATATAAGTAGTAATAATCAAACTGCTCGAGAGGGTAAGTGATTATGGAACTCAATTGACAAGGGCCAAGTAGTGTTACCTGTTTATGGGGATAACCTTGGTTCTTAACACTCTCCTATGCGTTATAGACATATAACGCATAGCGGCTGACGACCTGGAGAAGAGTCGCAAGTATGAATAGAATACCACTGTGTGTTTCCGATGTTAGATGTTAATCAACCCGAACCCTTTCTTTGTCCATTCACACACATCTTTAGCTGAACTTGCTGTGTCGCATGCTTTCCATCTTTCAAAATTTTTAGTCTAGTGTACAAACAATCGCTTTCTTTAGATTAAAAACAACTCTCTCAAATATTTATTGGTTACCACTGCAACGCATGAAATCCAACTAAAAACTTAATCAATATAATCCCAGTGTTCGACCTCGGACTCACCAAGAACACCTATTCCTTTGCTTATACTTCGGTAAAGGATAGGAAAACTTGACAAGACCACCAACGCATAGCATGTTCAAAGCATGACATGTTGAACGCATAAACACATCATTTAGCACCTTGTGTTAGGGTGATTTACACATACAAATTACATCCCAACAAGTTTTTGGCGCCGTTACCGGGGGTTATTTCATTGATTTAATTATTTTATTTGGATCATTGTGTTGCAGGATTCCTCAGTCGAAGGAGTATAGTAAGTTTCTCCTCTGCCAGAAGCTTCTAACAGTATCTGAGTGACGGGAGCAATCCATAGCTCGATATTGACCAAGAGATTGAGAGGACCTTCACCCGAAGAATAAGGTAGAATTGAAGAAGGACCAGTTGTTTGGACCTAATTCACACGGCTAGTGAGAAAAATTGCCTGTGTCAGTAGGAGGATTATCGGATATGACTTACTCCTATGCCGAAGATATTTTTGACAGAAATTCATGGAACATCAATGAGTGGGTGGACGACGAATATGAATTTCACTCCACCAATAGAAGGCAAACGCAAGCTGGAATGCTTGAAACTGATGCTACCACTAGCAGGGCTGAGCAGCAGCCGCAGAGAGGCAACCCTCCTGGTTTTAACCAATGGAATCAAGACCAGTATCATCAGTATTCGAGAGATCCGCAAGCGTACGTATCAACCTCATTTTATTCCTTGGAATCTCTTTTACGAGAATGTTTATCTACACGCAATGCGATGTTCCAAAGCCAAATCGCTGCAAATCCCGATTTAGAAGTTTATATGATTCAAAATGCAGAGGCGCTCGAAAATGAAAAGCAAGGAGCATTGCTAAGTACAACCGAAGTTCCAAGAGGGAACTTAGGAGAACAATGTCAAGGTGAGACATTGTTAAGTGGGAAAATCAACCCCACAGTGCATTATGAGGGGACACAAGGAAACTTGCAACCCCGAAACGCTTCAACAAGTCAACCGATGGAGAGTACTATGCATATTGTTCAACATCCATCGTCATCCACCGAATCAGAGGATGAGGAAAATATAGAGCGGAGAGAAAAAGCAACGCAGGCAGAACCTGCGTCTGTATATGAAGATACTACTTCAGGATGCGTCCTGATTGACGTCCAAGAAGAAATCTCAATACCCCGCGCGGGTGATCAGGTAAAATTTAATGTAGTTAATGTGTTAAACGATCCTGATCATTTCCAATTTTGTCCAATGAACGCAGATATCAATGAAAAGGCAAAACCCGTGAACATGGCATTGAGAAGTGAAATCCTCAAGGACAGTGAAGATGGTGAAGATGATGAAATCAAATTACTCTCCGATGGTATATTTGAGAAATCAGACCGGAGCAACAGATCCACGGCAAAGATCGAGCCGCTATTAAAAGAGCCTTCAACGCATGAGCTACAAACCAAACCAACGCATCTCAACGGTGCACGCTTGAGGGAGATCATAATGTACTTCATTGTCGCCTCTGGCGTTGAACCCTAATCGCGATAAAGGCTCGCAAGTGTAATAACTAAGCTTGCGTCAAAAGGTCCCTGCGTTGCTGAACGTCTACTTTTCCAGGGACGCTTTCTTTACCCTTGCTTTATTTTCATTTAAACTTATTCTAGTATTTATTTTTTTATTTTATTGTATTTCGCTTTCTATCTTCTCTTTGTATTTTGTTTTTAGCATTTATTTCTTTAATTTCAGCTTAGTAGTATAAATGGGATAAGCATGAAATTAGGCGTTAAGTTCTTAATATAAACAATTTGATTTCACCGCATACTCTATTATTCATGCATGCGTCCAACGCATAAGTAAACTATGCGTTCATCAATAAACGATTTCTATGTTTATCGAGTTAAGGTTAGAGGTAAGGTTAGAGCCGTAAATATTTTGTCAAATGCATAATACTTAACTTGCAACGTATAATCTAATCTGAGAACCAGACGTTCATCAGCTATGCGTTTATCATTAGTTCATTGCGTTTTAGATAGAGCAATAGGTGAAACGCCATGTCTTCTCAGTCTTCGCGTTTTTCTCAGAAAAACACTGAAGTGCGAAAACACTCAAGTGCTCTATGTGCGTTAAGTAGCCGCCCATCACACTTGATGGGTGTGCGGCTCAATAAAATTTGCCTTGATCAGTGGGATTCCGGATATCGTGTATCCGCATTTATTAGCGACGGCTAAATCGACCCGTTATAAACGCGATTCGATTTCCCATTTTCCTTTTTCGAAACTTTCACCTCTATAACCTCCGGCGATTTGTGTTCTACACAGAGCCTCATATGTCTAGCCATTCAAATCCACAAAACCAAGAACACCTCGCCAGCGAAGTTTCCCCAAGATCTTCATCATCACCGACACCAGCCTCCGAGGTATTCCTTAGCCCTCGATCTCCATTCTTCTCTCCACCTATATTTTATCCTTCCAGACCTGTGCACCTCGCCAGCGAAGTTTCCCCAACATCTTCATCATCACCGACACCAGCCTCCGAGGTATTCCTTAGCCCTCGATCTCCATTCTTCTCTCCACCTATATTTTATCCTTCCAGACCTGTGAGGCCTTTCGCTTCTCCGGTCCGACCAAGATCCCCAAATCCCAGCCCACCGTTTATCCCAACCTTTTCAGCATCTAGAATCAGGGCTACTGCCCAAAGACCACCCATATACCCATTTTTCCGACCATACGCCAGACCCCTAACCCGTCCACCAGTAGTCGACACTGACTCCGATGACTGTGTGGAAGTTCTAAATATCCGCCCCTTGAGCCAAATCAACCCAATGCCTACTCCAAAATCAAAAAGCCGGGTCAAATCTTGCATCTCTAGGCCTAGAATGAAGAACATGAGGGAGTTTTCCGCTGTAAATTTCAATGTTGGAAGCAAAGGTTAACCACGGAAAACTCCGAGGCAGAGCAACCGAGTCTTGGATCGGTTCGCGATGAAGCCAGCACACTGCACGGAAGCAGTGAAGTACGCCAAAGAGAAGAAAGAGACGTATTCGGCAATATTTTGGAGCGAATAGCTCAGGAGGAAAGGGAGGCAAAGGGTAGAGAGGATGACAGGGAGGTCAACCAGCCCTTGCCCCTATCGCGTCCACCCAGCACGAGAGGGACGGAAGAGATGGGAAGAGAAGAAGTTGAAGAAGTGGTTGTCACAGTAGGGGAAGTGAACTCTGCACGTTCCCCAGACGAGTGGATAGCCGAAATCCTGAGCGGACTGCGTGACTCTATGGACGCAACCGTCTCAGACGCAAGAAAGGAATCACCCTCGCCAATAAAAGAGGTCCAGAGTCAGCTGAAAGAGACTCGGGAGGGTGAAATGAGTGGGGGAGATAAGGAAGGAGAAGCCGCCTGCAGCAAGGAGGTCGTAGGCAAGCCACGTGAAACGCAAGGGTCTGTCCCTGCGTCTATTAGTCCTGAGGAGGTGACCCTGGACTCCAATGAAGGACCAATCAGAAAAGTTGTGATGGCCGCAGAGGCCAAGAGAAGAAGAGAAGAGGAACAAGAAGTGGTACTCCTGTTGAGGAAAAAACGAAGGGTATCACAAGAATTTGCCGAGGATGAAGAGCCGAAAACCACAGAGTAAGGAGACGGTCCTGAGTCCCCAATTGTAGCAACATCCTTTGATAGGCTGGCAGAGAAGATGAAGAAGAAGAGGGCCAAGTTGAGGAAAGAGCTCAGGGCCGTAAGAAAAGGAGATGAGAAAATTGCCAAAGACGCATTGTCCGGCAAGAAGGCGCGCAAGGAAGTGCAGCCTTAAGAAGACGAGGAGACGCAAGGCCTTCCTGATCCTCAAATAGAAGAAGCCGCATTGGCATTTGAAGAGGAAATGAGGGAAGAAGAAAGGATAGAAAAAGCAGCCGAAGAGCTTGAGAGTGAGCTACAAATTGAAGAGGATGAGGAGCTGGCTGCTAGAATAAAAGCCCACGAAGAGGGGGAAGAGAAGAAGAAAAAGACAAAGAGAAGTACGCATCACTCGCCTACAGGGAAGGAACGCATGGGGGAGGATGCGAGAGAGGAACAAGGTGTTAGCACCTTGAAGAAGAAGAAGAAGAAAGAAAAAGAGGTGTCAGTCACCAAACTCCCAAGCACGCATAATGAGAAACGCAAAGGGAAGGAGAAGGTGACTGAATGTAAGCCCCGCATCTATTTTTATGAGAATGCAAAGTAAGAAGGGGCCGAGAGATGGGTGAATGTGTAAAAGTAGTTGGCTAGCTTGCGTTTGGAGTGGGAGAATGGCTAAGTGTAAGATATGCGTTGATGGCAATCTGTTGTAGAGGAAATAATTTTGGTGTAAACGCAAAGGTGGGGGAAGCTTATCATGCGCTGAAGTTGAGACGCGTTGAGGACATAAGGCGCGGGGATCACTTGGTATCGAGGATCATTATGCGTCAAACGCATTGAAGGCAATGTGCCAATTAGAAGTAAAGGCCACGGGGAGTTTGGGAGCTGATCTGCGGTGAGGCTGTTATACGGTGAACGCTACCATGCATCGAAGGCAAGCATGCGTTGGACAAGGAGTGTTAGCTAAGAGAAGGTAATGCGTACGTTAACTATTTGGCGGGAGAGTTTGAAATGAAATATCATCAGAGGCCGTGTGCGTTGATGAAGCTGAGCCTAGGAGGTATGCGTCGAACAGATTATAGTATAGAATTGAAATGGAGTACAAGTCGGTGGTATATATATAAGTGGACTGAGAATTCAATTGTTCTGCTTGCATTTCAGAGCTCGAGTTAGGTCCATATTAAGGCGAAACATCGAAGGGAGGTAGAAGAAGATGTTCATGCTGATCTGAAGCAGAAATCTCATTGAATTTATGGGAGAAACTTGGGTTTGAAAGAGGTTTCGGCTACTGTGGTCTTTTCAGAGTGATGCTCGAGCTCTGAAATGCAAGCAGAGACGAAGGTTAGGGTTGAAACTTTAAGGTTAGTAAGATAACTCGATTTCTAGCAGGTTTCATGAAGGACGTTTGAGCTGAAATTGTTTAATTGTGTGTCAAACTCAAGAAGAAGAGACGGGAGTTGAACTGTCGAATGATTAGAGGTAACTCGGAGTTGTCGGAGGATATGTCCTAAACGAGGAAGATGTGCTTCATGAAATTTTGAGGTTAAAGAAGGAAGAAGAAAGGAAGAAGGAAACGGTTCTGTCACAGCGAAAGTATCGCTGAGTGAGCGAGAGACTGAGCAGCAGGGAAAGTAACGCTGCAACGCAAAGATAGGCTTGCGTCTCACAATTCTCGCTAGAGTATCGCTGGGTATCGCTCCTCAAGGTAGTCTCGCTGGTTTTAATCAACGCAGTGTAACTAGTACAGTTTAAGTAGCTTTTGAGTAACGCTGGTAACTTACCATTTTCTATAGAATAATGATGCTATTGTATGCTAAAGAAAAAAGGGAGATTATGGAAACTAAACTTGAGGATTATGTATTTTCAGGCAAAGAAGAGCTCAGGGAGGCTTATAACCCACTTAGAGCCGGGACCGATTGTGAGTGACTGTTTGTTATATCTTGTGTTACTTAGTACGTATATTGATGAGAAAATGTGATTAATGGTAATATATCTTATGTGTGTAATGTGTTAGTGATTTAAGAGAATATTATTACAAATGTCTAAGCACATAAGTGGCTGAGGGACCTTATGGTGAAAGCTACATGTGAGTAAGCGTGAAAGTAAGTGCCGAGGGATTTGAGAAGGCACTTGAATAACAGTAGAGAATGGACTACAATGCTCAGGGACTGTAAGTGAAGGCATGTAGTAACCCATCACAACTAGCTCGTGCCGAGGGATTCTGTGCGAAGGCACTTAAGCATAGATAGAGTTTGTTACCTGTGCCGAGGGATTTCATGTGAAGGCACATATTATTGTAATTGTAAATGAGTAAGTGCTGAGGGACGGAAAGTGAAAGCACTAAATAGATGAATACTTGTGAAACAGGAGAATTGATAGTTATACATGCATAGTGGAAAGTGAATCTTGATAATTCATTGGGATGTGTTATGCAATGGTTACTATCTTACAAATTGGATTTAAGTTGTCATGATTAGTTTTAGTACATTTAGTCACTCACTGAGCCTTTTGCTCATCCAGTTTGTTGTTGTTTGTTGTTTTAGGTAGCGAGTGTGTCCGGGACGCCTAGCCTACTGAAGAATCTCGTCTGGGCCTATCTGGAAGCAAACCTCTGGGATAGTTGTAAATATTTAGATTGTTCATATGTCATGTATTAAACATCTTTCATGAGAGTGTAGTGAAAAGGGGGACGTGTTGTACTTACTATGTGTATATACAGACATGTTAGTTAAAAGTTTACACGTTCTTCTGATGAGATAATGGGATTGTTGTATGATTTGCTATTTTTTTAGGTGTTTATATTATAGAGTCTTATGTTGGGAATAGGATCATGCTCCTTCCTAGGTATAGAGTAAATCTGGGTTGGGGTGTGACACTGAAGCACCATTTCAAGTGGCCGAGAGCAAGAAGAGAACTGTGAATGAGATTCCCGCTAAGGCCAACGGAAAAGCGAAGGTGGCTGATGCGTCGCCACAAAAGAAGAAAGGAAAAGGGAGACGCAGAGCGTTCCCTTATTTGATGATTGAGGTGGGATTTTTCCCTGAAGAAGCCCCATTGCCGCCATACATCACCGAAGTTATTGACCACCACGGCTGGAGAAACTTCTGTTCCAGCACCTCTTGGGTCCAACCTGACGTAGTCCGAAGTTTTTATAACGGACGCATAGACGAAGATGAAGACGTGGTGGTGGATGAAACTGAAGTCCCGTTCAACGCAAGGGAAATCAACGCAATATATCAGTTGAGGGACAACTCGGATGCGGAAGGAAACAATATTATAGAATCAACTCCAACGAAGTTAATGGAGGACGCAATCCGGGTATTGGCGAAGCCTGGGGCTAAGTGGGATGTTTCACCCACAGGTATCAAAACGCTATCCGCTAGCAGCCTAAGACCAGAGGCAAACCTGTGGGTATACTTGGTGAAGAAGCGGTTGATCCCTACAACGCATGACGAAATAGTATCAAGGGATCGGGTGATGGCAGCTTATTGCATTATGCGTCGCATCACCCTGGATGTTGGACGCATAATCGCGGCGCAGATAAGAGGGGTGTTCAACAAGCCAAGGGGCCAACTCTTTTTCCCCACTCTTATCTTGAATTTGTACGCCAATTCTTCCATCGGAGGGCCAACGGAAGTGTTAGACGTAGAGAAGATGATTGTAGTCAGTGGCGTAATCGCCCACAAGACTCTGCGTCGGTTGATGAGAGGATCACAATATCTGCCAGAGCCTGCTAAGGCCACCAAAAGACCTCATCAACCCATTCCGCCTCCAAAGCCGCAACCGCAGAAGAAGGGGAAGCCGTCCAAGCTGAAACGCAAGGCTGTGGCAAGTCCTGATGCCACCATTAGACCTTCCCCAACCTCAAGCCCTTCACCCTACTTCCAACAACCAGAAGAGAACCAACTCCACCTCCACCTTAAAACGCATCGCCCAAAACCTTCTAAACCTCAACCTTCCGCAAAACCCTCCTCCCCAATCTCCTCAATAAGAGTTGATGACTCACACTATGGGGATTTTGGCGCGACTTTTATGTGTCCATCATCCCCTGCGTTTGATGAAACTCCATCAACCTCTCGCCCTCAGTTAAACCCGCCTCAACCACCTACGCAACCACCGCAGCAAGAAGCCTAACTTGATCTTGACTGGGAGACAGTGCAAACATATTTGCAACAATCAATCTTGCGTCCAGTGATGCATTCATTGAATATGTTAGCACGCCGGCAGACGGAGCAGTTTCAATTCACACTGAATTACGTTCATCAACTGCTCTCGATCCAACCGGAAATCCTGCCCCCTAACATTCCAGAACGCCTCCAACAGCCACTTATCTTCCCAGTACGGCAGCGCCCTGCGCTTGAGCAGCAACGCAGACCTGATGAAGACAAGTCTGATGGTTAAAAATTTAGGGGTGTAATAAAGAGTTGTAATTTTTCTTGCTATTATCTTCATATACAATTGTATGCGTTGGGAACATTCAATCAATAAAATGAAAAACATTTCTTCACTGCATGGAATTTCAAATTTTCTCTTTGCGTTGTCCCTTGTTGTAAATTCATTTTAAGTACATTCCATTATTCCTAACTTTTATGTTTGCGTTGAAAAGTTGGTCACTATGATGATAATCATGCTTACACTTTTTGTACACTCTTTAAGTTAGATTACTTTCAATGCGTCTGCATACTATTCCTTAGAAACGAAAACCTACTTTGAATGTATGCAAGCAGCCAATTCAAACCTCTTTTACAAAATTTTTCAACATAATCGTTGTTTACGATTTAAGCAATGAGGACCTTGCTACTCTCAAGTTTGGGGGTGGAAGAGGTTTGAACTGTCAAAGATAAAAATATGAGGAACTTATTTCAATCATGTTAAAAAAAAAAATAAAAATAAATAAATAATTTCCTTTTAAACGCAAAACTCCACTAGCAAGACTAATATATTTATCTTGTTAAGAGTTTAGCTGAAAACGACACCTGCTCGTAGTTGGCCGCCTCCATGCACCCCATAGTTGGTGTGTCAAAACGAAGGTGGATAAAGGCTCGCAAGTGTAATAACTGAGCTTGCGTCGAAAGGTCCCTGCGTTGCCGAATGCCTATTTTTCCAGGGACGCTTTCTTTTACCCTTGCATTATTTTCATTTGAATTTGTTATAGTATTTACTTTTTGTATTTTGCTTTCTATCTTCTGTTTGTATTTTATTTTTAGCATGTATTTATTTCTTTAATTTTAGTCTAATAATGTAAATGAGATAAGCATGAAAGTAGGCGTTGAGTTTTTAATATGAACAATTTGATTTCACTGCATACTTTATTATTCATGCATGCGTCCGACGCATAGTATGCGTTCATCGATAAACGATTTCTGTGTTTATCGAGTTAAGGTTAGAGGTAAGGTTAGAGCCGTACATATTTTGTCAAACGCATAATATTTAACTTACAACGCACAATCTAACCTGAGAACCAGGCATTCATCAGCTATGCATTTATCATTAGTTCACTGTGTTTTAGATAGAGCACTAGGTGAAACGCAGATGTCTTCTCAGTCTACGCATTTTTCCAAGAAAAACACTCAAGTTCCAAAACACTCAAGTGCTCTGTGTGCATTAATTAGCAGCCCATCACACTTGATGGGTGTGTGGCTCAATAAAATTTGCCTTGATCAGTGGGATTCCGGATATCGCATATCCGCATTTATTACCGACGGCTAAATTAGCCCTTTATAAACGCGATCCGATTTTCCATTTTCCATTTTCGAAACCTTTCACCTCTTTAACCTTCGGCGATTTGTGTTCTAGCAGAACTTCATATGTTTAGCCATTCAAACCCACAAAATCAAGAACACCTTGCCGGCAACGTTTCCCCAAGACCTTCATCATCATCTACACCAGTCCCCCAGGTATTTCTTAACCCTCGATCCCCATTCTTCTCTCTACCAACATTTCAGCATACCAGACCTGTGAGGCCTTTTGCTTCTCTGGTCCGACCAAGACTTCTAAATCCTAACCCACCGTTTATCCCAAACTTCTCTGCATCTAGAATCCGGGCTACTGCCCAAAGACCACCCATATACCCATTCTTCCGGCCATTCGCCAGAACCCCAACCCGTCCACCAGTAGTCGACGACTCCGACGACTGTGTGGAAGTTTTAAATATCCGCCCCTTAAGCCAAATCGACCTAATACCTACCCCAAAACCCAAAAGCCGGGTCAAATCTTGCATTTCACGGCCCATAATGAAAAATATGAGGGAGTTTTCCGTCGCGAACTCCGAGGCAGAGCAACCGGTTCCTAGAACGGTTGGCGATGAAGTCAGCACACTACACGAAAGTAGTGAAGTACGCTGAAGAGAAGACAGAGACGTATTCGGCGACATTTTGGAGCAAATAGCTCAAGAGGAAAGGGAGGCAAAAGGTAGGAAGGATGACGGGGAGGTCAACCAGCCCTTGCCCCTATCACGTCCACCCAGCACGAGAGGGACGGAAGAGATGGAAAGAGGAGAAGAAGAAGAGGTGGCTGCCACAATGGGGGAAGTGAACTCCGCAAAATCCCCAGACGAGTCGATAGCCGAAATTCTGAGCGAACTGCGTGACCCTATGGACGCAACCGTCTCAGATGCAAGAAGGGAATCACCCTTGCCGATAAAAGAGGTCCAGAGTCAGCTGAAAGAGACCCAGGAGGGTGAACAGAGTGGGGGAGATAAGGAAGGAGAGGCCGCCTACAGCAAGGAGGACGTAGGCAAGCCACGTGAAACGCAAGGGTCTGTCCCTGCGTCTATCGGTCCTGAGGAGGTGACCCTGGACTCCAATGAAGGACCAATCAGAAAAGTTGTGATGGGTGCAGAGGCCAAGAGAAAAAGAAAAGAGGAAGAGGAAGTGGTACCCCTGTTGTGGAAGAAACAAAGGGTATCACAAGAATCTACCAAGGATGAAGAGCCGAAAACCACAGAGCAAGGAGACAGACCTGAGTCCTCAATTGCGGCCACATCCTTTGATTGGCTGGCAGAGAAGATGAAGAAGAAGAGGGCCAAGTTGAGGAAAGAGCTCAGGGCCCTAAGAAAAGGAGTTGAGAAAATTGCCAAGGACGCATTGTCAGGCAAGAAGGCGTGCAAGGAAGTGTGGCCTCAAAAAGAGGGGGAGACGCAAGGCCTTCCTGATCCTCAAATAGAAGGAGCCGCATTGGCATTTGAAAAGGAAATGAGGGAAGAAGAAAGAATAGAAAAAGCAGTCGAGGAGCTTGAGAGAGAGCTACAAATTGAAGAAGATGAAGAGCTGGCTGCTAGAATAAAAGCCCAAGAAGAAGGGGGGGCAAGAAGAAAAAGAAGAAGAAAAGTAGGAAGGAACGCATCGGGGAGGATGCGAGGGAAGAACAAGGTGTTAGCACCTTGGAGAAGAAGAAGAAGAAAGAAAAGGAGGTGTCAATCACCAAACTCCCAAGCACGCAGAATGAGAAACGCAAAGGGAAAGAGAAGGTGACTGAAGCACCAGTTAAAGTGGCCGAGAGCAAGAAGAGAACTGTGAATGAGATTCCAGCTAAGGCCAAAGGAAAAGAGAAGGTGGCTGATGCGTCACCAGAAAAGAAGGAAGGAAAAGGGAGACGCAGGGCATTCCCTGACTTGATGATTGAGGTGGGATTTTTCCCTGAAGAAGCCTCAGTGCCGCCATACATCACCGAAATTATTGATCACCACGGCTGGAGAAACTTCTGTTCCAGCACCTCTTGGATCCAACCTGACGTAGTCCAAAGTTTTTACAATGGACGCATAGACGAAGAGGAAGACGTGGTGGTGGTGGATGAAACTGAAGTCCCATTCAACGCAAGGGAAATCAACGCCATATATCAGTTGGGGGACAACCCGGATGCGGAAGGAAACAAGATTATAGAATCAACGCCAACGGAGTTAATGGAGGACGCAATCTGGGTATTTGCCAAGCCAGGGGCTAAGTGGGATGTTTCACCCACAGGTATCAAAACGCTATCAGCTAGCAGCCTAAGACCAGAGGCAAACCTGTGGGTATACATGGTGAAGAAGCGGCTGATCCCTACAACGCATGACAAGACAGTATCAAGGGATCGGGTGATGGCAGCATATTGAATTATGCGTCGCATCACCCTTGATGTTGGACGCATAATTGCGGCGCAGATAAGAGGGGTGTTCAACAAGCTAAGGGGCCAACTCTTTTTCCCCACTCTTATCATGAACCTGTACGCCAATGCTTCCGTCGGAGGGCCAACGGAAGTGTTAGATGCACAGAAGATGATCAAAGTTAGTGGCGTAATCGCCCACAAGACACTGCATCGGTTGATGAGAGGATCACAATATCTACCAGAGCCTGCCAAGGCCACCAAAAGACCTCATCAACCCAGTCCGCCTCCGAAGCCGCAACCGCAGAAGAAGGGGAAGCCGTCCAAGCTGAAACGCAAGGTTGTGGCAAGTCCTGATGCCACCATTAGACCTTCCCCAACCTCAAGCCCTTCACCACCCCTTCGAACAACCAGAAGGGAACCAACTCCACCTCCACCTCCTCCTGAGACGGATCGCCCTAAGCCACCTCCACCTCCTCCTAAAACGCATCGCCTCAAACATCCAAAACCTCAACTGTTGTGATGATATTGTCGTGTGAACTAACCTAACGCAAAGTTCTAAAATATATGATTATGGGTTCAACATGTCAAGATTTGATTATGCAACGCGTTCTATTATTATGCATTGGTCTTGTCAAGTTTTCCTATTCCTCTACCCAAGTATAAGTAAGGTAATAGGTTTTCTCGGTAAGTCCGAGGTCGAACACAGGGATTATATTGATTTGGTTTTAATTGGATTGCATGCGTTACAGAGGTAACCAACAATTGTTTGAATTTGTTTTTCTAATCTAGAGAAAGCAGATTTTTGTACACTAGACTAACAGTTGTGGAATATGGGAAGCAATGCGACACAGCAAGTTCAGCTAAGATGTGTATGAATGAATAAAGAAAAGGGTTCGGGTTGATTAACATCTAACATCGGAAACGCACAATAGTACTCTATTCATACTTGCGACTCTTCTCCCGGTTGTCAGCCGCTATGCGTTATATGTCTATAACGCATAGGAAAGTGTTAAGAACCAAGGTTGTCCCCGTAGACAGATAACACTACTTGGCCCTTGTCAATTGAGTTCCACAATCACTTACCCTCTCGAGCAGTCTGATTATTACTACTTATATCGATTTGTCAGATGGATATAAGCATCGGATTAAGCTCGTAATTGACAAGTTAGAATAGTTACACTGTGGTCCCTAGTTAGATGCTAACGCAACCCTAGACCCTCGAGTGATTAGTTACTCATGGCTTGAAAGTATAACATGGACAGATGAGAAAAGTGAATAGACATGGAAGATAATTGTATTGATGAAAATGAGATACAAATTTCGATAAGTCAATTCCTTGATACAAATCTAAAATTCAAGTAAGAACAGTAAGAAAGAAAGCAGGGTAAGGCGTCAATGTCTTGAGTCGCCCGGATGGAAGCGTGATGATTTGCTGTGAAGTGATGCGGTGGAAAGGAAGACTCTTCTCTCTCGAGCTATTTGTCTCTGGTTGAAGTCTGAGAGAACTCTGCTATCACTTATGGAGTCCTTCCGAGAATCAACAACCTTTCTCCTCTCGTAGAGCTGCCCTTTTATAGATGATGAAATCGCAGTTAATGGCAGATCTGCTTGATTGGTGGTGAGATTGACATTGCGTCCATCTCGCCTGATTGCGTGATTCTCGGGCCAATTAAGATCCACCACTTAAGCCGCAAATCATGTTTTCCAATCATTCGTCAATCTCTCAAGACTCCGATCTGATTCGCAGCGCCTTGCCGTAACGGTTGTCTATGCGTCCATGCATAGTTTGGTTGATGTCAACGCAACATAGGTTGCTAACGCGTAGTTATGCGTTGGGTTGTCGTTAACGCATTGTCTGGTTCCTGCGTTAAGGGGTCATCAACGCATCGCTTGCATTCCTGCATGAAAACATGCGTTTTAGGCTTTAACAAGTGGTAAAATCAATATCTTCATCAAAATTCAAGAGTATAACGCAAAGGAAGATTTATTAATGAAATTTATCATCAACTACCGCATGCTTCTCTTACTTAAACTCTATTTATCTATGAAAAAGGCTATAATAACTTGTATGTCTACAAGTTATCATCAACCTTCCAGAAAACCCTCCTCCCCAATAAGAGTTGATGACTCACACTTTGGGGATTTGTGCGCGACTTTTATGCGTCCATCATCCCTCGCGTTTGACGAAACTTCATCCACTCTCCCGCCTCAGCTAAACCCGCCTACCCCACCAACGCAACCACAACCGCAAGAAGGCCAACTTGACCTTGAGTGGGAGACAGTGAAAACATATCTGCAGCAATCGATCTTGCGTCTAGTGATGCACTCATTGAATATGTTAGCACGCCGGCAGACGAAGCAGTTCCAATTCACATTGAATTGCGTTCATCAACTGCTCTCGATCCGACCGGAAATCCCGCCCCCTAACATTCCAAAACGCCTCCAACAGCCCCTTATCTTCCCAGTACCGCAGCACCCTGCACCTGAGCAGCAACGCAGACTTGATGAAGACAGGACTGATGGTTAAAAAAATTTTTAGGGGTGTAGTCAAGAGTTGTAATTTTTTTCTTGCAATTCTGTATCTTCATATTCAATTGTATGCGTTGGTGATAATAAAATTAATAGAATGAACATTTTTTCATCCCATGGATCTCTAACTTCCTCTTTGCGTTGTCCCTTGTTGTAAATTTATTCTAAGTACATTTAATTAGTCTTAACTTTTATCTTTGCGTTGAAAAGTTGGTCGCTGTGATGATAATCATGCTTACACTTTTTGTACACTCTTTAAGTTAGATTACTTTCAATGTGTCTGCATACTATTCCTTAGAAACACAAACCTACTTTGAATGTATGCAAGCAGCCAATTCAAACCTCTTTTACAAAATTTTGCAACTTAATCCTTGTTTACGATTTAAGCAATGAGGACCTTGCTACTCTCAAGTTTGGGGGTTGAAGAGGTTTGAACTGTCAAAGATAAAAATATGAGGAACTTATTTCAATCATGTAAAAAAAAAAATTAAGAAAAAAAAAATTTATTCTTTGAAACGCAAAACTTCTCTGGCAAGACTAATATATTTATCTTGTTAAGAGTTTAGCTGAAAACGACACCTGCTCGTAGTTGGCCACCTCCATGCACCCCATAGTTGGTGTGTCAAAACGAAGGTGGGTAATCATAATCAGCGACGCCTAGATAAATAACAAACTCCAATGTCTAGTGAGGAAACCAAGATTAGATAAGAGTTTAGTCGAGAAGGGCACTTGCTCGTAGTTGGCTGCCTCCATGCACCCCATCGTTGGTATGTCAGAACGAAGGTGGGTCACCCTACTCGACGCATGCTTAATAACCATATAATAAAACCAATGAAAGAAAAAGGAACTTTATATCTTCATCTTTTCAGACTCAGTGTTAAAAGAAGAAACAAAAATTTTGTGAATAATGAGTTAAAGAGTTTTGAAAAGAAAGCTTGCCGCATACAAATTAGACCCGTCCTAAAGAAAAGAATATAGAGGTAGAGAAATAATATAACTAACGGGTAGCTAATTGAGTATAGCATTCTGAGAGACTAGTCAATGCGTTGAGAAAATGTTTAGGATAATTGAAGTTTCTTAGATAGAAGTTATGCTTGAGGACAAGAATTTATCTAAGTTTAGGGGTGTGATAACTTGTAGAAATACAAGTTATTATAACCTTTTTCATAGATAAATAGAGTTTAAATAGAGAAGCATGTGGTAGTTTATGCTAAATTCTATTAATAAATCTTCCTTTGCGTTATACTCTTGTATTTTTATGAAGATAATGATTTTACCACTTTTTGAGCCTAAAACGCATGTTTTGACATAGGAATGCAGACGATGCGTTGATGACTTCTTAATGCAGGACGACACGTTAGCAATCTGTTCTTCATGGACGCATGATCTGAACGGAATGCAAACAACCTGACGACGCGTTAACAACAACACAACGCATAACTACGCGTTAGCAACATACGACGCGTTGACATCGGCCAAACTATGCATGGACGTGTAGACAACCGTTAAGGCAAGACATTGAGAATCAGATCGAAATCTTGAGAGATTGACAGATGATTGACAAACATGATTTGTGGCTAAAGTGGTGGATCTTCATTGGCCCGAGAATCACGCAATCAGGCGAGATGGACGCAGTGTCAATCTCGCCACCAATCAAACAGATTTGCCATTAACTGCGATTGTATCAGCTATAAAAGGGAAGCTCTGCGAGATGAGAAAGGTTGTTGATTCTCGGAAGAACTCCATAAGTGACAGCAGAGTTCTCTCAGACTTCAGTCGGAGACAAATAGCTCGAGAGAGATGAGTCTTCCCTCTGCCGCACCACTTCACAGCAGATCATCACGCTTCCATCCGGGCGACTCAAGACATTGACGTCTTCTCTGCTTTCTTTCTTACTGTTCTTTCTGAATTTTAGATCTGTATCAAGGAATTGAACTTATCAAAAATTGTATCTCATTTCATCAATATAATTATCTTCCATATGTACTCATTTCTCTAAACTGTCCACTTTTTACTTTCAAACCATGAGTAACTAATCACTCAAGGGTCTAGGGTTGCGTTAACATCTAACTAGGAACCACAGTGTAACTATTTTATCTTGTCAATTGCGAGCTTAATCCGATGCTTATGTCCATCTGACAAATCGATATAAGTAGTAATAATCAGACTGCTCGAGAGGGTAAAGTGATTGTGGAACTCAATTGACAAGGGCCAAGTAGTGTTACCTGTCTATGGGGATAACCTTGGTTCTTAACACTCTCCTATGCGTTATAAGACATATAACGAATAGCGGCTGACACCCGGGAGAAGAGTCGCAAGTATGAATAGAATACTACTGTGCGTTTCCGACGTTAGATGTTAATCAACCCGAACCCTTTCTTTATCCATTCACACACATCTTTAGCTGAACTTGCTGTGTCGCATGCTTTCCATCTTTCACAATTTTTAGTCTAGTGTACAAACAATCGTTTTCTTTAGATTAAAAACAACTTTCAAATATTTATTGGTTACCACTGTAACGCATGAAATCCAACTAAAAACTTAATCAATATAATCCTTGTGTTTGACCTCAGACTCATCGAGAACACCTATTCCATTGCTTATACTTGGGTAAAGGATAGGAAAACTTGACAAGACCACCAACCATAGTAATAGAACGCATAGCATGTTCAAAGCATGGCATGTTGAACGCATAAACACATTATTTAGCACCTTGCGTTAGGACAATTTACACGTACAAATCACGCACAACAACTGCAACGCATGAAATCGAACTAAAAATTGAATCAATATAATCCCTGTGTTCGACCTCGGACTCACCGAGAAAACCTATTCCTTGCTTATACTTGGGTAAAGGATAGGAAAACTTGATAAGACCACCAACGCATAGTAATAGAACGCATAGCATGTTCAAAGCATGACATGTTGAACGCATAAACACATCATTTAGCAGGCGTTAGGACAGTTTACACATACAAATATCACGCAACAGCAGCGTTGTCGGGGATTATTGTATTGGTTCAATTTTTTTTTTTTTTTTGGATTATTTTTGTTGTAGGAATTCTTCAATCAAAGGAGTATTGTGAGTTTCTCCTCTACCAGAAGCTCCAAACAGTATCTGTTATTAAGCCTACTATGTGTTCAGACAAAGGACTTGATATTGAGCCTGAGATTGAGAGGACCTTCAGACAGAGGACAAGGCAGAATCGAAGAAGGACCAATCGTAGCTTGGACCTGATTCAAACGGTTAGTGAGGAATTGTCTGCATAAGCAGGAGGATTACTGAATATGACCTAGTCACATGCCAAAGATATTCTGGACAGAATTTCGTGGAATACTAATGAGTGGGTGGACGACGGATATGGATTTCACTCCACCGATAGACAACGAACGCAAGCTGGAATGATTGAAGCTGATGCTCCCACCAATCTCTCAGCGCAGATGATAACCATGACATCTCTGTTGAAGACGATAGCCTTGAATAATCAAGGTGGATCAGTTGCTGCGATGAACGCAGTGAATCTGACAGCGTCTGTAAGTTACGTGCAGTGTGGTGCGGGGCACTTGTATGACATATGTTGTAAGCCCCGTACTTGACCTTGTGAGAAGGCAAGTTAAGAAGAGACTAAGAGATGGGCGTTTGGTAGAAAATGTTGGCTGAGTTGTGTGGGGGCAAAAATGGCTAAGTATTGGCCATGCATTGGTGGCACTATGCGTTGAGGGAAGTAGTTTTGGCGCGGACGCAGAGTTGAAGGAAGGCTATTAGGCATTGAAGGCCACGAGGCGTTGAGAGCCATTCTGCGTCGAAGGTCACTATGCGATGAACGCATTGAAGGCACAAGGCGTTGAAAGTTGAAGGCCACGAGGCGTCGAGAGCCACTGCGTCGAAGGTCACTATGCGATGAACGCTACCATGCGTTTAAAGTGAGTATGCGTTGGTGCATAAAAGATTGGTCGAGAGAACAATGCGTTCATCAGCTATCCGGCGATAGGGCGTTGGGGAATTGTAACATACAAAACCGAGGCTATGCGTTGCTGAAGCCAAGTACAGAAGGTATGCGTTGATTAGATTAATATATAGAGACGAAATGGAGTTTAAGTCGGTGATATATATATATAAGTGGACCGAGTATTCAAATATTTTGATCACATTATAGAGCTCGAGTTGATTCCATTTCGAAGCTAAACAACGGAGGGAGGTAAAAGAAGGTGTTTATGTTGGTTTGGGGTGGAATTCTCATCGTTTTCGTGGAGGAAACTTGAGCTGGAACGGAGAATCCAACTGGTGTTACTTAATCTGAGTATTGATCAGTGTTGGGGGAAGAACAATCTGGGGAAGCAGTGGCTAGGGTCGAAATTCTGAGGTTAGTAAGTTAACTCGATTTCTAGCAATTTTCATGAAGGATACTTGAGCCGAATTTGAGTAAATGTGTGTTAAACTCCAGGTAGAAGAGATCGGAGCTGAACTGTTGAACAATTAGGAGTAATTCGGGGTTGTTTGAGGATATATCTCAAACAAAGAGGGTTACCCTCACGAGACTTTAAGGTTGAAGAAAAAGTCAGAAGGGAAAGAAGAGAACAGGGGCTTTTAGGCGTCGCCCAGACTGTAGTATCGCTGATGTGCCACTTTTGTGTGTTAACTGCAAGCGTACGGGTCAAGTTATAATATAAAACGGTTAAGTCCGAGTATCGTTTCCACTAGAGATCCAATTGGGAAGGTTTAAGTTATTTAGCTATTCTAGAGTTGAATCAATTTTATTTGAGGATTGAAATTCAATATTTCAATTTTGGGAAAAAGAAATATCAAGCCAAGAAAGTATCAAAGGGAGAATTGCAAGAGTCAAAGAGAGTTCTAGGGTTTCGAATCCTTGTTTGTTTCATCATGCAAAATTATAGATTTCATGGATTTAATTCTTATGCCTAAGTCTAGAAACTTAATTCCAAGTTATCTTCTCTCAAAGACAACTCTTTCTCATGCAACTTGATTGATAGTTAATCTCTTAAAACCAATACAAAATCACATGGCATTAAAACTAGTCTTTAGCAACTTTCATTATCAACCTAACTACTCTCGTGATAGATTAACAACGATTCATTGTTATAGATCAAATTAAACATATAATCTCTCGATCATACATCTAACCTAACATGTGAAGGTGGCCAATCTTCAAGAATTACACACAATAACAATGAAAAGCATATTTATTTGAACAAAACCATGAGTCTACAAAGTTATCATGAATTCACAAACAATTCATCAAAAACCCTAAAACTAAAGAGTTTAGCCACTCATAGCGTGAAGCAACATATTGAGCAAAACTAATCAAAGAAAGAGTGTAAAGAATAGGGAAACTCTCCTGAAAATATGTTCTTGATTGAGGCAGCACCGTCACGAACTCCTTGGCTCTCGCGTCGGACTTCGAAGGGCACCAAAACTATCTCGAACTCTTTTCCTCTTCCTTGCGGCTAACTCACTCTTGGAACTCTAGCTTCATTCTCACCTTTTTGGATCTTTCTTTTGTTCTGCAACTTTCTTGATCTTCTTGATAATTCTTGCCCCCCTCTTTTTTTCTTTTTAGCGCCGCAGCAGCGCCGTCCCAGCGCCGCGGCGCTATCTTGCGTTCATCAAGGATGCGTCGAGGCAGCGCCTTCCCAGCGCCGCGTTGCTACTCTGCGTCCATGCTGATGTGTTTCTGCTTCAGCGCCGCGGCAGCGCTGCCTTAGCGCCGCGGCGCAGCATGCGTTTCAAGAAGGATGCGTTTTTCAGCTCTTTTTCACCATATTCTTGCTCGGTTTTGATCTTTTAGTCGTTTCTTCTAATTTTCCTCGTTTTAACCTGAAAATCACTAGCAAACAAGTGAAATCTAATATAAAACTCCCTTAATTTGAGAGAATATTAAGCACTTTTCAAGTGCTTATCAACACCCCAAACTTAGAGATTTGCTAGTCCCGAGCAAAGAATAAAATCAAATAATAGGGAGTTTTAGATGAAGAAGTGTGTAATTGACTCATGTCTCAGAGAATAGCATTCAGAGCTTAAGTAGAAACATGCAAGCATATCTATATTGTTATAATTATTCAAGGCCAAATCTTGCTATCTCCCAAGTGTGTGTGTGCAAGCCTCCTTCAATTTAAAATACTAGAACTCAAATTAGGACTTAAGAGAGTTTCTTTAGTTTTCCCCCTATTCTAGCTCATGCACCAATCTTCAAGCTTTCATGCATTCAAGTGAGTAATATGTCCAGTAAGGTGCCTGTCAATCATATGTTTTTTTTTTTTTTCATGGGCCCAAACTTGCATTCTTTTACCTAGAGGCACTAGCTTTCACACATTCACTCTAGGGACTCGTACCTAGTCAATTCCCAGGCATCCTTACTGATCACAGCAAAGCCAACTCTTTTAACCCCTATCCATGCATACTCATTACAAGTTTAACATTTAAAAAGATAGACAAATAAAGCTCGTATATTTTGTGTACACTCTTTCTTTCTCAAGGCATGTATACTCTTTTCCTTTTCCTTAGTCTAAGATTACAAGCTATCATGCATTTCCACTCCCTAACTGGTGGGGCCTTTCAAAGTGACAACTAAATACACCCAACTTAATCCTTTTTTCAGTTAAAGATTCTAAATAGAATTGGCTACGTGCTCAAGAATATAAGAGATTTTAAGAGGGACTTAAATAAATTTAACTCAAGATAGTGCTATTCTATTTCCACAATAGTCATCTATCATGTAAATTCGAATCTCATCATGGGCAATCAACATCAAGGCACACAACCATAAACAACATTCCCATTAACTTTGAAAGCTCCAAAATTTAAAAAAAAAAAAAATTTCAAAAATTGTTTAAAAAAAAATTGACATGCATATGATCATTAAAACCTTCACTAACATGCATAGCAGGATAAAAAAACACACAAAAGTACGAAAGACACCTCCCACCCCAAACTTAGAATCATGCATTGTCCCCAATGCATAAGAACATCTAACAAGGAAAGAGCAAGCCTGGGAGCAAGCGGGAAGCCACCAAACAAGCTTGGTGTAAGGAGTACTTTGTGTGATGAGCTATGTTCCCGAGAAATAAAGCATATGAGTCACTCCAAGATTTATAAAAATAATAAATAAATAAACAAAAGTAAAGAAAGCAATAAAATTAGGTTGCCTCCCAATAAGCGCTTGGTTTAACGTCTTCTAGCTAGACGGGACTACTGGATCATGCAATGAAAGTCAGGTTCTCAAGTCCGCATTCTTCATCACCGATGTAGTGCTTTAATCGTTGACCATTCACTTTGAAGGTTGTTCCATTGTTACCTTGTAGTTCTACAGCTCCGTGTGGGGATACCTTGACAATGATAAAGGGTCCCGACCATCTTGTCCTCATCTTTCCTGGAAACAAGCGTAAACGTGAGTTAAAAAGTAATACTCTTTGTCCTGGAAGGAAGGTTCGTGATGTGATCTTCTTGTCATGCCATCTTGCAATGCGCTCTTTGTAAAGTTTGGCATTCTCATAAGCTTGAGCACGAAACTCCTTTATCTCATTGAGTTCTAAAAGGCGTTTCTCACCGGCTTTCTCAAAATCCATGTTCAGCTTCTTGATGGCCCAATAAGCTCTATGCTCGAGCTCGACCGGTAAGTGACAAGCTTTTCCAAACACCAACCTATACGGGGAAGTACCAATTGGGGTTTTGAAAGCTGTGCGGTAGGCCCACAGTGCATCATCGAGCTTAAGGGCCCAATCCTTCCTATTGGTCTTGATTGTTTTTTCTAAAACTTGTTTGATTTCCCTGTTAGATAACTCAGCAAGGCCATTAGTTTGGGGATGATAAGCTGTAGCAATTTTATGGTTAACATTATATTTTTGCATCATGGATTCAAAAAGTTTATTGCAAAAGTGAGAGCCCTCATCACTAATAATAGCTCTAGGTGTACCAAAACGTGTGAAAATATTTTTATGCAAGAATTTTAAAACAGTGCGAGCATCATTGGTCCTAGTAGCTATGGCTTCTACCCACTTAGATACATAATCTACTGCAACTAGAATGTATAGGTACCCATTAGAAGAAATAGGAAAAGGCCCCATAAAGTCAATACCCCAAACATCAAATAACTCCACTTCCAAGATAGGTTTCATTGGAAGCTCATGTTGTCTAGAAATATTGCCAGTACGTTGGCACCTATCACATGACTTAACAAAGGTATAACAGTCTTTAAAAAGGGATGGCCAATAGAATCCTGACTGAAGTACCTTAGCTGCAGTTCTGGTGGGTCCAAAATGACCTCCATAGGGTGCAGAATGACATGAATTTAAAATACTTACCACTTCCTCTTGAGGCACACACTTTCTTATTATATTGTCAGCACAAACCTTGTAGAGAAGTGGGTCCTCCCAATGGTAAGACTTAACATTGTGCAGGAATCTTTTCTTTTGTTGATAGTTCATGTCAGGTGGCAAATGTCCTCCTGCAAGATAATTGACTATGTCAGCAAACCAGGGCACACTATCTTTTACCTAATACAGTTGTTCATCAGGGAACATCTCAACAATTAGGGGCCATGATTTAGCATCCTCATTCGCAATTCTAGATAAGTGGTCTGCAACCACATTTTCACAATCTTTCCTGTCTTTGATTTCTAAGTCAAATTCCTGTAACAATAATATCCATCTCATTAGCCTAGGTTTAGAATCTTTCTTAGCAAACAAATACTTTAAAGTAGCATGGTCAGTATGCACTACTATTTTAGAGCCAAGCAAGTATGATTTAAATTTATCAATGGCAAACACAACAGCTAGTAGTTCTTTTTCAGTAGTAGTGTATTTCTGTTGAGTATTATCAAGAGTCCTAATAGCATAATAAATTGCCCTAAACATGTTATCTCTACGTTGGCCTAAAACAGCTCCTAAAGCATAATCACTAGCATCACACATGATCTCAAAAGACTGACTCCAATCTGGTACAACAATAATAGGTGCAGCAATTAGTCTTTCCTTTAGAGTATTAAAAGCTAGTAGACATGCATCATCAAAAATAAACTTAGCTTCCTTTTCTAGTAAATTACTCAAGGGTTTAGCAATTTTAGAAAAATCTTTAATAAATCTCCTGTAAAACCCTGCATGCCCTAGGAAGCTTCTGACTCCTTTCACATTGGTGGGGGGTGGTAGTTGTTCAATGACAGATATTTTAGCCCTATCCACCTCCAATCCTTTTTGAGAGACTTTGTGTCCCAGGACGATGCCTTCTGTCACCATGAAGTGACACTTTTCCCAGTTTAAAACAAGGTTAGCATCTTGGCACCTCTGCAAAACACGAGTTAGATTAACAAGACAAGAGTCAAATGAAGACCCAAATACAGAAAAATCATCCATAAAAACCTCCATTATGTCTTCAATGAGCCCTTGAAAAATAGACATCATACAACGTTGGAAAGTAGCAGGGGCATTACATAAACCAAATGGCATTCTTTTAAAAGCAAATGTCCCATAGGAACATGTAAATGTCGCTTTTTCTTGATCCTCAGGAGCAATGACAATTTGGTTATAACCTGAATATCCATCTAGAAAGCAATAATGAGAATAACCTGCAAGTCTATCAAGCATTTGATCTATAAAAGGAAGGGGAAAATGATCTTTTCTAGTGGCTTTGTTCAACTTCCTATAATCAATGCATACACACCATCCTGTCACAGTTCTAGTGGCTATCATTTCATCTTTTTCATTTTTAACCACAGTCATGCCACCTTTATTGGGTACCACTTGAACAGGACTTACCCATGGACTGTCAGATATGGCATATATGATTCCTGCATTCAAAAGCTTGAGCACTTCTTTCTTAACTACCTCCTTCATGGTGGGATTAAGTCTCCTTTGGTGCTCTATTGATGGTTTAAAGGTATCTTCCATCAAGATTCTGTGCATACAGACCGACGGACTAATACCTTTAAGATCCTCAATAGACCAACCAATAGCAGATTTATGGTCCCTCAATACTTTCAATAATTTTTCTTCTTCCACATAATCAAGATCAGAAGATATTATAACAGGTAAAGAAGATAAATCATCTAAGAATGCATATTTTAAATGAAGAGGTAATACTTTTAATTCAAGCTTAGGCTTCTCAATATCATTCACAACATGCAAGGGAGCTAAGGGTATAGGTTTATCTATTTTAGAACATATTGGCAACCTATCTAACCACCTAGCATAAAAAGCTATTTCATCAAAGATTGTATCTGCATTTTCAACATCTATCATGCTTTGTTCTAGATGATCATTAGCTAACATGATCTCTACATGCTTAAAAATAGTATGATCAATTATGTCTATAGCATGGCAAGGGCTATTCTCATCATGATGACTCAAGGACTTATAAATATCAAATACAACATTCTCATCATTTACCCTTAGAGTCAACTTCCCTTGTTGGACATCTATGATAGCCTTTCCAGTTGCTAGGAATGGCCTCCCAAGTATGATAGGAATCTCAGAGTCCTCCTCCATGTCCAATACTACAAAATCTGCAGGGAAGATAAATTTGTCAACTTTAACTAATACATCTTCAACAATACCTTTGGGATAAGCTAATGATCTGTCAACAAGTTGCAGGGTGATGGTGGTAGGTTGCACCTCTCCAATGTTAAGTTTCCTATAAACAGATAAAGGCATCAAATTAATAGAAGCACCAAGATCACAAAGAGCTCTAGTAACATTTAAAGAACCAATAGTGCAAGGTATAGTAAAACTCCCTGGATCTTTTAACTTTTGTGGTAGCTTCTTTTGTAACACTGCACTGCATTCCTCAGTCATGCTAATCATCTCATATTGCCCAAAATTTTTCTTTTAAGATAAGACATCTTTTATGAATTTCGCATAGTTGGGCATTTGCTCTAAAGCCTCAGCAAATGGAATGTTAATGTGCAGCTTTTTAAATAACTCAAGAAATTTAGCAAATTGCGAGTCTATTTCTTTCTTTTTAAAACGTTGAGGATATGGCATAGTATTAGGTACAAAAGGTAGAGGGTTAGATGACTTACTTGAAGATGTTGACTCTTTTACCTTTACCTCCTTTTCTAGGATCTTTGGTTCATCTTCTAAAATTTGCTCTTGGATGGTGTCATCTACCTCTTGCTCTTCATCCTCATCAATGATCAAAGGAGTGGACAGCTTTTTCCCACTCCTCAAAGTCATGGCCTTGCACTCCTCTTTTGGATTTATCTCGGGACAACTAGGAAATTTTCCCTTTTGCATTGTTTGAAGGGAAGTGGCGATTTGGCTTATTTGTACCTCGATGTTTTGAATGGCCTTACCATGACCTTGTACTATGTTTTCCAATGCGGTTGTCCTTCCTCTTGATTCTTTTATGAACTCTATCATCAAATCTTCTAAGTTGGACTTCTTTTCAGTGTGGGATGGACCTACATTGGATAAATCAGAAGAACCTTGCAAAACATTCCTTTTGTTAGCATAAGAAAAATTTTCTTGATTCCTCAAACTAGGATGGTAGTGAGTTGGAAGTTGTTGATGTTGGTGACTCCTATAGTGTCCTCTATCAACATAGTTAGCCGTCTCATTATCTCCATGAACGCCCATTTCCGATGCCAAAGCAGCAAGAGAGGCTATAGATGGTGGATTTGTTTGAGCTTGGCCTCCTGTAGTTAATTTAGAAAGAGCACGCCATTTGAGCTTTGAGAGAATTTACCTCAACCACTTCATATAATCCGGCGGCTCTTGGGATGTTTGGAGAAGACCGTTCACATGGCCAATTGTAAGATGTATTGGCCAAGTCTTCTAATATGGTATAGGCCTCTTGAGCATTCTTTGAAAAAATTGACCCTCCGGCGGTTGCATCTAAGATGGATTTGGTGGAGCTTGCTAATCCATTGTAGAAGAGTTGAATTTGCAACCAATCTGGGTACCCATGTTGAGGGCATCTTCTCAAGAGATCCTTATACCTTTCCCACGCCTCATATAATTGTTCATCCTCAAGTTGGCGGAATGTTTCAATCTCCGTCCTTAGTCTTTGAGATTTAGCCAGTGGAAAATATTTGTTCAAGAAAGCTTGAGCTAAGATCTCCCATGTTGTAATGCTATCCGGAGGTATGGTTTCCAACCAATCCTTAGCACGGTCCTGCAAAGAGAAAGGAAAAAGTCTTAGTTTAATTGCATCGTTAGAAACACCATTCATCTTTACCGTTCCGCATATCTCCAAGAAAGATCGCAAGTGCTTGTGAGGATCTTCA
The DNA here is from genome assembly GCA_030954485.1 of Citrullus mucosospermus. Lineage (NCBI taxonomy): Eukaryota > Viridiplantae > Streptophyta > Magnoliopsida > Cucurbitales > Cucurbitaceae > Citrullus > Citrullus mucosospermus. Next base: position 15,291,891 of record CM062064.1, read on the forward strand.
TTGGTTCTTCCTGTAAAGGCTAGCTCTCTAGCCATTTGGATCAACCCTGGTTTCAACTCAAAATTGTTGACATTGATAGGCACATTCATTATTCCGGGTTGACTTGCCGGTAACGTAGGTTGAAAGTAGTCTCTAATTGCCTTAGGTATCTCCTCTGCTATCTCCATAGTTTGATTAAGTTGAGCCCTTAAATTTCTTCTACACGTCCTTTCAATCTCGGGATCAAGAGGGAGGAGGTTAGTATTATCTCGAGGCATAGACTAACAAAATATATAAAATAAATAATAAAAAAAACAATTATATAAAATAAACTAAATAAATAAACAATCAAATAATATACACCTCAAATTATGATCTATCAATTCTAATGAATATTAATTCACAAAAACCGTTCTTTTGGATCCCCGGCAACGGCGCCAAAAACTTGATGTGCCACTTTTGTGTGTTAACCGCAAGCGTACGGGTCAAGTTATAATATAAAACGGTTAAGTCCGAGTATCGTTTCCACTAGAGATCCAATTGGGAAGGTTTAAGTTATTTAGCTATTCTAGAGTTGAATCAATTTTATTTGAGGATTGAAATTCAATATTTCAATTTTGGGAAAAAGAAATATCAAGCCAAGAAAGTATCAAAGGGAGAATTGCAAGAGTCAAAGAGAGTTCTAGGGTTTCGAATCCTTGTTTGTTTCATCATGCAAAATTATAGATTTCATGGATTTAATTCTTATGCCTAAGTCTAGAAACTTAATTCCAAGTTATCTTCTCTCAAAGACAACTCTTTCTCATGCAACTTGATTGATAGTTAATCTCTTAAAACCAATACAAAATCACATGGCATTAAAACTAGTCTTTAGCAACTTTCATTATCAACCTAACTACTCTCGTGATAGATTAACAACGATTCATTGTTATAGATCAAATTAAACATATAATCTCTCGATCATACATCTAACCTAACATGTGAAGGTGGCCAATCTTCAAGAATTACACACAATAACAATGAAAAGCATATTTATTTGAACAAAACCATGAGTCTACAAAGTTATCATGAATTCACAAACAATTCATCAAAAACCCTAAAACTAAAGAGTTTAGCCACTCATAGCGTGAAGCAACATATTGAGCAAAACTAATCAAAGAAAGAGTGTAAAGAATAGGGAAACTCTCCTGAAAATATGTTCTTGATTGAGGCAGCACCGTCACGAACTCCTTGGCTCTCGCGTCGGACTTCGAAGGGCACCGAAACTATCTCGAACTCTTTTCCTTTTCCTTGCGGCTAACTCACTCTTGGAACTCTAGCTTCATTCTCACCTTTTTGGATCTTTCTTTTGTTCTGCAACTTTCTTGATCATCTTGATAATTCTCCCCCCCTCTTTTTTTCTTTTTGGCTGCTGAAAACCCCTAAATTTATAGAGTTTGGCGGTCCAAAATTTGACCTAAAATACAAACTTTTCGTTTTAATTAACGCTGGCGCCGCGACGCTAGGGTTGCGGCCAAAAATAAGTTGCTCTCGGGTTTTAGCGTCGCGGCAACGCTGTCCCAGCGCCGCGACGTTGTCTTGCGTTCATCAAGGATGCGTCGAGGCAGCACCTTCCCAGCGCCGCGTTGCTACTCTGCGTCCATGCTGATGCGTTTCTGCTTCAGCGCCGCGGCAACGCTGCCTTAGCGCCGTGGCACAGCATGCGTTTCAACAAGGATGCGTTTTTCAGCTCTTTTTCACCATATTCTTGCTCGGTTTTGATCTTTTAGTCGTTTCTTCTAATTTTCCTCGTTTTAACCTGAAAATCACTAGCAAACAAGTGAAATCTAATATAAAACTCCCTTAATTTGAGAGAATAATAAGCACTTTTCAAGTGCTTATCAATTGCTGAAGAGCTAAAGACTATGTAGCGAAGCGAGTATCGCTAGTAGCGCAAAGGGTTTTGCGTCTCACAGATCTCGCTGGGTATCGCTCTTCAGGTAATCTCGTTAGTCTCGTGTCTTTCGGTATCGCTAGTGCAGTGTCTGGCTGAGTGTTTTTTCGCTGGTAGTCTCGCTTGGGACATAAAGTCACGATAAGTATGAAATTTTGGTTAAAAGGAGTCTGTTAAAGGAGCAAGAGTAGAATTTGATTATGCTTATATATTGATCATTGGAAGGAAGTTCAAGGAGAACTTAACATGGGGACATGTGTATTTACAGGCCAAGAAGAGCTCGGGAAGGTGTATAATCCACTCGGAGCTAAGACAAGTTGTGAGTGATTTCGTGTTAATTCCTTAAACTTACTTAACTTATTTTAATAATAATGTGTATGTGAAATCTATCATATTGAGTAGTTAAGGATAGAATTTGTGTTGTGCTGAAAGGATTAAAGATTGTATATGATATTCAGTGCCCAGGGACCTTGTGGGAAGGCACTTGAATAGTTGGTTTTGATGTGGATTCCAATGCTCAAGGACAATATGTGAAGGCATGCGGAAATCCAATGTATGAGATAACTTAGTGCTGAGGGATCACAGGTGAAGGCACTTGAGCAGTGGATTGATAGGGAACCCAGTGCTGAGGGAATTGAGTGTGAAGGCACATGGGAACCCCATTATGATAAACTCAATGCCGAAGGACAATATGTGAAGGCACTTGAGGGATTACAATATCGAGGGAAGAAGTGTGGAAGTAATCGGATGTGAATGTGATGAGAGTTGGTACATGAAGTTGTGTGTGTTGAGCGTCGCTCCGCCACAGCTGGAAAGGATTATCTGTATTAATGATGTTCTATAGCATAAGTTAACTTAGAAATTTCTGGTTATATGTATATATGTGGTGGTTTATGATGTTTTATGCCAACTCAAGTAGCGAGTTAATAATTGGAAGTTTTTCATCACTCATTGGGCTTTAGGCTCACGCGTTTCTTTTGTTTGTTTGTTTGTTTCAGGTAGCGAGCATGTCCCGGACGCTTAGCCTACAGGAGATCCTCGTCTGGGTTTATTTAGGACTAGTCCTCTAGGATAGTTGTAAATACATAGAATTTGTACATGTTTCATTTTGTCAAACATGTATTTTGGGATTGTAGTGGGTTTTGGTTTCTGAATGCATATAGAGAACACTTATCTTGATAAGTCTTATTATTCTTGAGATCATATGGCATATAGATAAGATTGAATTAATAGTAGTTGATTGTTAGATAGTTATTTTAGAATACAGGTGTGTTCTGGTTCGCACTCACTCCCTAAGTAGTAAGGGTAGTCTGGGAGGGGGTGTGACATGTGTCCCTACAACCCCCATTCAATCTGTGATGTTCAAAACAACCCCTACGGTGAGACGTACAATTCAGGTTGAAGGAACCACCTTAACTTTGGATAGGGTGGAAATCAACAACAAACGTAGGAGGCTGAGCAGCAGCCGCAGAGAGGCAACGCTCCTGGTTCCAACCAAGGGAATCAAGGCCAGTATCACCAGTCTCAGAGGGATCTGCCAGCGGACGCATCATCCTCATCGTCTTCCATGGAATCTCTTTTACGAGAATTCATTTATAAAAATGATGTGATGCTCCAGAGCCAAGCCACCTCAATTAGGAACTTGGAGGTTCAAATGGGTCAAATTGTGGGTGAGCTCAAAAACTAACTACAAGGAGCATTGCCAAGTACAACCGAAGTTCCAAGAGGGAACTTAAAAGAACAATGTCAAGATGTGACATTGATACGTGGGAAAATTAATCCCACTGTAGCATAAAATCAGGGGACGCAAGGAAACTTGCAACTCGTAAATGCTCCAACAACGAGTCAACCAATGGAGGGTACTATACGTAATGTCAATCAACCATCATCTTCCACCGAATCAGAAGAGGAAAATAAAGAGAGGAGAGAAAAAGCCACGCAGGTAGAACCTGCGTCTATATATAAAGATACCACTCCTGGACGCGTCCTAATTGACTTCCAAGAAGGAATATCAACGAGCTGTGTGGGTGATCAACAGGTAAAATTTAATGTGGTTAACGCATTGAAAGATCTTGATCACTTCAATCTTGTCAGATAATCGTAGATACTAATGAGAAGACAAGACCTACGAACGCAACGTTCAAAGATGAAATCCTCAAAGACAATGAAGATGGTGAAGAGGAAGAAATTAAATTACTCTCTGATCGTATATTTGAGAAATCAGACCAGAGCAACAGATCCACGACAAAGACCAAGCTGTTACTAGAAGAGCCTTCAACGCATGAGCTAGAAACCAGACCAACGCATCCCAAGTACGCACACTTGAGGGAGGTCATACTGCAATTCATTGTCTCCTCTGTGTTGAACCCTGAACGCGATAAAGGCTCCAATGACCCACGCAAGCAGAACTGAGCTTACGTTCAAAGGTCCTTGCATTGCTGAACGCCTAATTTTCCAGGGACGCTTTCTTTTACTCCTGCTTACTTTCTTTTATTCGTACTTTGTTTTTAGTATTTATTTTTCTTTCTTTGAATTCGATTTTAGGAGTAGTGTAAATTAAATAAACATGAAATTATGCGTTGAGCTTCCATGCAAATTATTTGATTTCATCGCATACTCTGCCATTCATGCCTGCGTCCAACGCATAATTAAACTAAGAACATTGCGTTCACCAGTCATGCGTTAATTAGTTTGAAAGTATGATAATTGAAAACAAGTCTTTGCGTTTAAGAAAAAAGGAATTTGGGAAACGCATAAGCCTTGTGCGTCGATGCATTTTCCCAAAAGCACTTGAGTGCTCTTTTGCGTTAATTAGCCGCCCATCACACTTGATGGGTGTATGGCTCAATAAATTTGCCTAGATTAGTGGGATTTCAGATATCACGTATCTACATTTATTACTGACGGCTTAATTAGCCCGTTATAAATGCCATGCGATTTTCCATTTTCCATTTTCAGAACCTTTCATCTCTCAAACCGCAGGCGATTTGAGTTCTTCGCACCGTTGTCTATGTCTAGCCAATAAGACTCCCAAAACCAAGAACACTTCGCCGGCAACGTTTCCCCAATATCTTCCTACAATACCCAGTACTCAACCCCATCTTCTTCCTCATCCGAACTGCGACCTGCCCCTAAGGTATTTCCCAACCCTTGAGCTCCATTTTTCTCTCCACCACTATTCCGACCTACCCGACCTGTGAGGCCTTTCACTTTTCCGGTCCGCCCTAGACCTCCTGATAACTTGTAGAAATACAAGTTATTATAGTCACTATTTGAATTAATTAGAGTAACTTTAGAGCTAAACACATGATTTTGGTAGTTGAAGTATGTAAAATGTATTACCATGCGTTGGCACTATTTACAAAAGAAAATACCTGAAAAATTATGATCTTTTCTGTTCTTAACGCAGGATTAAGAAGAAAAGAAGCACAAATAACCCAAGTACTAGAGATGAAGCTGCTGCGAGAACAAGTGGAAACCCATGCGTCGAGACTATGCGTTGAGACCATGCGTTGAGAAAAAATAGATACAGACGCATGGGCAAAAGCTGTCATATCATTATGCAAAAGGACAACATGTTATCAGATCATGGCAGAACCAATGGGCCGACAATGTGAAAAGTCTATGCAGGGCAAGGAATTTAATGCAAAGGTGTCAGGTCATCATGAGTTTCAACTTTTCGATGCCTATAAATAGCCCAAAGCTTTTCCATTCAAAGGGGGGAGAGAGAGGAGAGATAAACGAGTTCAAGAGGCGAAAGCTCTGCACAATGAAAAGACTGGGGAAAATAAGGAAGGAGACGCCGCTTACAGCAAGGAGGTCATAGGCGAGCCATTCAAAATGCAAGGGTCAGTCCCTGCATTTATCAGTCCTTAGGAGATGACCCTGGACTCCAATGAAGGACCTACCAAAAAGGATGTGATGGCCGCAGAAGCCATGAGAAGAAGAGAAGAAGAAGAGGAAGTGGTACCCTTGATAAGGAAGAAAAGAAGGGCATCACAAGAAACTGCCAAGGATGAAGAGTCGAAAAACGCAGAGCAAGAAGACGATCCCAAGTCCCCAATTGCTGCAACATCCTTTGATTGGCTGCCAGAAAGATGAAGAAGAAAAGGGCTAAGTTGAGGAAAGAGCTTAGGGCCCTAAGAAAAAGAGTTGAGAAAATAAGCAAGGACGCATTGTCCTACAAGGAGGCGCGCAGGGAAGTGCGGCCCTAAGAAGAATGGGAAACGCAAGGCCTTCCTGATCCTCAAATTGACAAAGCCACTAAGGCATTGGAGGAGAAAATGAGGGAAGAAGAAAGAATAGAAAAGTCAGCCGAAGAATTTGAAAAAGAGCTCTAAGAAGAAAAAGATAGGGAGCTGGCTGCGAAAATAAGTGCCCAAGAGGAGAAGGAGGGCAAGAAGAAGAAAAAGAAGAAGAATAAACACATTGGAGACGATGCGGGAGAAGAGCAAGGTGTTAGCACCTTGAAGAAAAAGGAGAGGAAAGAAGAACAAAGGAAGGAAAGTAGGGAGAAGGAAAGAGAGGCAGACGCAAGCAGAAAAAGAACAATCGATAATATTTCTGCTAAGGACAGAGGCAAAGAAAAAGTGGTCGATGCGTCGCTTGAGATGAAGAAGGAGGAACCCAAGAAGAAGGAGGAGCCTAAGAAGAAGGAAGGAAAAGGGAGACACAAGTGTTGTTGTTTGGGTATTTGTTTGATTTTAGTTTAACAGCATGTTGCACATAAATAGATATTATAATTTCCGTACAAAGATGCATCGAGAATTACTCAAGTATGATCATGAATAAGCAAGTTTTCCTATAAAAGCCTAAGTATAAGCTTTTATAGGTTTTCTGGTGAGTCCAGGGTCGAACGCAGGGATTTTTAATAACTAGGCGTTGAGAATAGATGCATGACTATGCGGTGAACTATACATGTAATATGTGCAGGATTTGTATGTACCTAAAACTATATAGAAAAAATGAATAAAATTTCCTACAATTAACAATGAGGTGGACGAGGCGAGGGTTAGTCAAATGTCATTTAAGTGTCAAATTGCATGAGTTGAGAATGACGGTGGAACCATGCGATAAAAATAGAGTTAACGCAGGAGCTAGTTGTTACTTAAGCATTTCTAAGTATAATTACGTACCTACAAACTTGGAGTTTGTGAATCCATCTCTCGATGTTTCGACGCCACATTAGTCTTATCTCTTAGACGCACAGGAAGTTTGCGTTAGCAAAAGATGTACTACATCTCTGAACCTCATCTAGTCTTGATAAATGCTAAAGATTAACCATCCACTCTCTCAAGCTAGACAATCGTGCTTGTTACATTTGTTTGTCAGACAATGTTATGCAAGCTAATGATATGCATTAATTAAGATGTAACATACTTAGTATTGCTTAAGATAAAAAAAAACTAGCTTCTAACATCTAACTCATTTAATATGCAACACATGGTGTAAAGTATTTAATAGGGAAATGAATGGAAAATAATCGTCAATCGAACATATATTAAGAAAGTAAATCATTCTCTCGAATGTCATTAACAAAACATAAGTAAGAAGAAGGGAAATGGAGATAAAACAGAAATGGAAGACGTCAAGCAGCCATTGGCAACGTCTTGCTTCATGGAGGCTTGAGATGGTAGCTATCTGATACATAATGGCATAGGGCGAAGATTCTCACTCACTGGGAGACGACTCTGAAAATTCTCAGAATCCATCTCACAAGAGCTTGAAATGGAGGCTGGTTATGGTGAGGGAGAATTTATGCAGAGCTTTCGCCTCTTGAACTCGTTTCTCTCCTCCTTTTGAATGGAGAAGCTTTGGGCTATTTATAGGCGTCAAAAAGTTGAACTCATGATGACCTAACACCTTTACATTAAATTTCATGCCCTGCTGCACAGACTTTTCACATCATCGGTGTAAGCACTAATTTGCGTTGCCAAGCATTGAGGTGTTGCCATGCGGTTGTGGCTATGCGTCTCAAAGGGAGAAGTGGCCGAGAGTGAGAATAAGAATTTCTGGAAAGTAAATTTTGGCTAAGTATTGTCTAAGTCCATGCGTTTGTGGTTAATTCACGGAGGTTGGTGAGCTGAGTTAGCCACCCGCGCTGATAGATAAGTAATCCTGATGGGGGAAGAAACACACTTAAACCATGCGTTCAAGTGACTCTACGTTGAGGATAGTTGTACGTTGAAGTCGATGCATCGAAAACAGACATGTGTTGGAAGCACCTGTGCTGAAGACAGGATGGTCTGGATGCAACGAAAGTAGAATCACAAGATGGAAAGATATGCATTCAAAATAGGAGGCGTGTGGGGACGCCCACCATGCGTTGGAAGAGAAGTTAGCTTGAGTGTCGTGCGTTGAGAGGAGAACCCTGCGCTGGTCTGCAGATGAAAGGTAAGTTAGCAGCATAAGTTCTGGTGTATGTGAGGGTTAAGTCGGTAGTATATATAGCTGGATTAATTAAATGTTTAATCATTTTTAAGGACATTTCGAGAGCTTAAGTCGGTCTATTCTTCAGATAAACTTCAGAAGAAGATTGAGGAAGGTGTTCTTGAGGATTTTGGATGAAGTTTGACTCATATCGATGCTGAAAACGAAGCTGGAACAGGGGAATGACTGAAGTTAATTGGTTGGGTTGAGCAGTGACTGATATTCGGAGTAGAACGTGAGGAAGAAGCCAGTTCAGAGCTGAAAATTTAAGGTTAGTAAGTTGACATAATTCCTAACAACTTTTGTAAAGGATGGTGATACCGAAATTGAAGATTTACTATGTGAATCCTTAGGAAACCAGAGTTTGCAAGATCAACTTGCAATCCGGAACAGCGGGAGGTAACTCCGGAATATTGTAAGAACGAGAAGGAGCTACACCCTGAAATTTTAAGGTAAGCTATAGAACGTGATTTCCTATAAGTTTGCAGAAGAGAAGAAGTCCTGAATCCGTATGGAAATATGACTTTTAATAGGTTGAAGTAAGAACGAGAAGAAAGGAAGGAATTACAGTGCAGAGTGCCATTGGAAAATCAAGTATCGGCACATTGTCTGGGAATTGGTAGCGAGATGGGTATCGCTGAGACGCAAATGGACCTTTTGTCTCACAAATCTCGCTAGATAATGTTGAGTATCGTTACTAAGGTATATAACGCTGATGCTGTTCCATCGAGTATCGCTAGTAACAGTCTTATTCGGCGGGTATCACTGAGGTTCTCGTTTATAAGACAGTAGAGAAAAGGAAAGGGATTCAATGTTGATTAACGCAAGGCATACTTTTTTTGCAGGCCAAGAAGAAATAGGAAAAGTATATAATCCATGTAAAGCCTAGAAAGAGTGGTGAGTGACACTTTTCTTTCTTTGAAACGAAATTTATTAAAAATGTTTAGTTTGGTTTTTCTTATGAATTATGGCTTTGAGATGAACTGTTTTCTTAAAAGCATGATGTTTGATGATGTTGTTCACAAGGCATGTTTTATACATTTCTATAAGATGTTCAATGGCATGTTTTGAAATATTGTTTATCGTGATATATTGATTTTCATGAAAGATTTTCATATGCATTACTATGTGAACGAAATTCTGAAACGTTTTAGAGGAGGCTCAGTGCTCAAGGACACGAGAAGGCACGTGAGTTTCCTCGGGACCCAGTACTCAAGGACATGAGAAGGTGCATGGGAACTCGTCATATTCCTATGTGCACATAGAAGTTAAGCTGGCTAGTGCATCGAGCTTGCTCTGCTTGAAGCCAGGGATGATTTTGACGTTGGGTGTGTTGAGCCTTGCTCTACCCCAAGTAAGGTGATTTTCGACGTTGAGTGCGTAGAAGCATTGCTTCGCCTTAACTAAGGGAAAAGTTTGAAAAACTAGTTGATATTGATAAATTCCTTGGAAAACACTTTTGTATGATTTTAGTATTGATTTATGAGAATGATGGATTTCATGAAAAGTATGTTACATTTGAACAAATGCTAAACTCTTATTTATTTGTTATACGAAACATGCCTATTTTATATGAATGTCGTTTTACAAAGATTGTCACTCACTAGGCTGTTAGTTTATGTTTTCCAATGTTTTCCTTTTCTCTCCCCAGGTAGCAAGGACGTTCCCGGTGCTTAGCCTACTTCAGCTCACCTTGCCTGAGTCTCGAGTTATTAAGATACAGTCAAGTCTGAGAGTTGTACGTTGCATATGATTATGTAAATGGCATGTAAAACATATAGTATTGAGTGGGGACTGTTGGTAGAGTTGTGTATATTGTTTTATGGATATGGATATGAATTTATGCTATGTATTAAAGGTGTACTCTATACAGGGAATTGTATCAAGTTATAAGCATATGATGTATGACTGTGTTCTATGTTTGTATATGAGTAAATGTATGTACAGTAAAGGAATGTAAAGATGGGACAATATGCGTCACAAGAGGGGTGATGTTTATTGTCTTCACACTTTCCCTTAGGTTAGGTGGGTAATCTGGGAGGGGGTGTGACAGTCGGCCCATTTGTTCTGCCATGATCTGATAACGTGTTATCCTTTTGCATATTGACATGACAGCTTTTGCCCAGGCGTCTGTATTTACTTTTTCTCAATGCATGGTCTCAACCTATGGTCTCGACGCATGAGTTTCCACTTGTTCTCGCAGCAGCTTCCTCTCTAGTATTTGGGTTATTTGCGTTTCTTTTCTTCTTAATCTTGCGTTAAGAACAGAAAAGCTCATAATTTTTCTGGTATTTTCTTTTGTAAATGGTGTCAACACATGGTAATACATTTTACATAATTCAACTACCAAAATCATGCATTTAGCTCTAAAGTTACTCTAATTAATTCAAATAATGACTATAATAACTTGTATTTCTACAAGTTATCAGTAGGGCGTTCCCTGATTTATTGATGGAGGTGGAATTTTTCCCTGAAGAAGCCCTGTTGCCGCCGTATATCACTAAAATCATCAACCACCATGGTTGAAGAAATTTCTGTTCCAGCACCCCTTGGATCTAACCTGACTTAGTCCCCAGCTTTTATAACGGACGCATTGTTGAAGAGGAGGACGTTGTGGTGGTTGAAGAAAATGAAGTCTCATTCAACGCAAGGGAAATAAACGCAATCTATAAGTTGAGGGACAACTCGGATGCGAAAGGAAAAAAAATAATAGAATCAACTCCACCGGAGTTAATGGAAGATGCAGTTCGAGTATTGGCGAAGCCCGAGGCGAAGTGGGATGTATCACCCACAGGCATTAAAACTTTGCTTGCTAACAGCTTACGGCCAAAGGCCAACCTATGGGTATACTTGGTGAAGAAGTGGCTAATCCCCACGACGCATGACAAAACAGTGTCAAGGGATTGGGTGATGGCAACTTATTGCATTATGTGTCACATCCCCCTTGATATTGGACATATAATTGCGGCGCAGATAAGAGGGGTCTTCAACAAACCAAGAGGCTAACTCTTTTTCCCTTCACTTATCATGAACCTATACGCCAATGCTGCCATCGGAGGGCAAATAGAAGTGTTAGACGCAGAGAAGATGATCGAAGTCAGTGGGGTAATCGCCCATAAGACTCTGCGTCGGTTGATGAGAGGATCACAACATTTGCCAGAGCCTGCTAAGGTCACCAAAAGACCTCATCAACCCACTTCGTCACCTAAAGTGTCGCCACTAAAGCCACAAAGGCAGAAGAAGGGGAAGTCATCCAAACTGAAATGCAAGACTGTGGCAAGTACTGATGCCACCATTAGACCTTCCCCTTCCTCAAGTCCTTCACCTTCACTCCCATTAACCGCAAGAGAGCCAACGTGTAAGCCCCGCACTTATTTTTATGAGAACGCAAAGTAAGAAGGGGCCGAGAGATGGGTGAATGTGTAAAAGTAGTTGGCTGGCTTGCGTTTGGAGTGGGAGAATGGCTAAGTGTAAGATATGCGTTGATGGCAATCTGTTGTAGAGGAAATAATTTTGGTGTAAACGCAAAGGTGGGGGAAGCTTATCATGTGCTGAAGTTGAGACGCGTTGAGGACATAAGGCGTGGAGGATCACTTGGTATCGAGGATCATTATGCGTCAAACGCATTGAAGGCAATGTGCCGATTAGAAGTAAAGGCCACGAGGAGTTTGGGAGCTGATCTGCGGTGAGGCTGTTATGCGGTGAACGCTACCATGCGTCGAAGGCGAGCATGCGTTGGACAAGGAGTGTCGGCTGAGAGAAGGTAATGCGTACGTTAACTATTTGGCGGGAGAGTTTGAAATGAAATATCATCAGAGGCCATGTGCGTTGATGAAGTTGAGCCTAGGAGGTATGCGTCGAACGGATTATAGTATAGAATTGAAATGGAGTACAAGTCGGTGGTATATATATAAGTGGACTGAGAATTCAATTGTTCTGCTTGCATTTGAGAGCTTGAGTTGGGTCCATATTAAGGCGAAACATCGAAGGGAGGTAGAAGAAGATGTTCATGCTGATCTGAAGCAGAAATCTCATTGAATTTGTGGAAGAAACTTGGGTTTGATAGAGGTTTCGGCTGCTGTGGTCTTTTCAGAGTGATGCTTGGTTTTGGAGGAAGAACAAATTGAAGAGACGAAGGTTAGGGCTGAAACTTTGAGGAAGAAGAGACGGGAGTTGAACTGTCGAATGATTAGAGGTAACTCGGAGTTGTCGGAGGATATGTCCTAAACGGGGAAGATGTGCTTCATGAAATTTTGAGGTTAAAGAAGGAAGAAGAAAGGAAGAAGGAAACGGTTCTGTCACAGCGAAAGTATCGCTGAGTGAGCGAGAGACTGAGCAGCAGGGAAAGTAACGCTGCAACGCAAAGATAGGCTTGCATCTCACAATTCTCGCTAGAGTATCGCTGGGTATCGCTCCTCAAGGTAGTCTCGCTGGTTTTAATCAACGCAGTGTCACTAGTACAGTTTAAGTAGCTTTTGAGTAACGCTGGTAACTTACCATTTTCTATAGAATAATGATGCTATTGTATGCTAAAGGAAAAAGGGAGATTATGGAAACTAAACTTGAGGATTATGTATTTTCAGGCCAAGAAGAGCTCGGGGAGCTTATAACCCACTTAGGGCCGGGACCGATTGTGAGTGACTGTTTGTTATATCTTGTGTTAAACTTAGTACGTATATTGATGAGAAAACGTGATTAATGGTAGTATACCTTATGTGTGTGATGTGTTAGTGATTTAAGAGAATATTATTACAAATGTCTAAGCACATAAGTGGCTGAGGGACCTTATGGTGAAAGCTACATGTGAATAAGTGTGAAAGTAAGTACCGAGGGATTTGAGAAGGCACTTGAATAACAGTAGAGAATGGACTACAATGCTCAGGGACTGTAAGTGAAGGCATGTAGTAACCCATCACAACTAGCTCGTGCCGAGGGATTCTGTGCGAAGGCATTTGAGCATAGATAGAGTTTGTTACCTGTGCTGAGGGATTTCATGTGAAGGCACATGGTATTGTAATTTTAAATGAGTAAGTGCTGAGGGACGGAAAGTGAAAGCACTAAATAGATGAATACTTGTGAAACAAGAGAATTGATAGTTATACATGCATAGTGGAAAGTGAATCTTGATAATTCATTGGGATGTGTTATGCAATGGTTACTATCTTACAAACTGGATTTAAGTTGTCATGATTAGTTTTACTAGATTTAGTCAATCACTGAGCCTTTTGCTCATCCAGTTTGTTGTTGTTTATTGTTTCAGGTAGCGAGCGTGTCCGGGATGCCTAGCCTACTGAAGAATCTCGTCTGGGCCTATCTGGAAGCGAACCTCTGGGATAGTTGTAAATATTTAGATTGTTCATATGTCATGTATTAAACATCTTTCACGAGAGTGTAGTGAAAAGGGGGACGTGTTGTACTTACTATGTGTATATACAGACATGTTAGTTAAAAGTTTACACATTCTTCTGATGAGATAATGGGATTGTTGTATGATTTGCTATTCTTTTATGGTGTTTATATTATAGAGTCTTATGTTGGGAATAGGATCATGCTCCTTCCTAGGTATAGAGTAAATCTGGGTTGGGGTGTGACACTGAAGCACCATTTGAAGTGGCCGAGAGCAAGAAGAGAACTGTGAATGAGATTCCCGCTAAGGCCAACGGAAAAGCGAAGGTGGCTGATGTGTCGCCACAAAAGAAGGAAGGAAAAGGGAGACGCAGAGCGTTCCCTTATTTGATGATTGAGGTGGGATTTTTCCCTGAAGAAGCCTCATTGCCGCCATACATCACTGAAGTTATTGACCACCACGGCTGGAGAAACTTCTGTTCCAGCACCTCTTGGGTCCAACCTGACGTAGTCCGAAGTTTTTATAACGGACGCATAGACGAAGATGAAGACGTGGTGGTGGTGGATGAAACTGAAGTCCTGTTCAACGCAAGGGAAATCAACGCAATATATCAGTTGAGGGACAACTCGGATGCGGAAGGAAACAATATTATAGAATCAACTCCAACGAAGTTAATGGAGGACGCAATCCGGGTATTGGCAAAGCCTGGGGCTAAGTGGGATGTTTCACCCACAGGTATCAAAACGCTATCCGCTAGCAGCCTAAGACCAGAGGCAAACATATTTTGCACAAATGTATCCATCTCATAAATCCGTTCCAAATCAATAGAATCGTTTTCCAAAAAGATTTAAACAGTAAATCGTTTGGTTTTTCAATCATTTCCCTTAGTTGAAGCGGAGCAAAGCTCAACACTCTCAATGTCGAAAATAACCTTAGTTGGGGGTGGAGCAAGGCTTAACACACCCAACGTCAAAATCATCCCTGGCTCAATGCGGAGCAAACTCGACGCATCAGCCAAATCAACCTCTATGTGCACATAAGAACATGGCGAGTTGCCCAAGTACCTTCTCATGTCCTTGAGTATTGGGTCCCGGGGAAACTCACGTGCCTTCTCCTGTCGTTGAGCACTGAGCCTCCTCTAAAACATTTTTAGAAATCCGTTCACATAACAGTTCATATGAAAATCCTTTCATAGAAAATCATACAGATCTTTATTCGATAATATTCCATAAAATGCTTTCTATCAACTTTAGAAAGTATATATAACATGCACTGTGAGTAATACAACCAAACATTATGTATTTTAAAACAGTTCATCGCAAAGCCATATCTCATAAGAATATTTTCAATAAAAATCAAATTGAAGAAGAAAGGAGTCACTCACAAGTTACTTAAGAATTTCCTTTTTTCCCTCTGAAATCCTGCGTTCCCAAGCCCTTGAACGCAAGGCTTGCGTTTCTAACCCGCAAGGTTGCTCAGATGGACGCAGCAGGCAAGATCTTCTAGACGCGTCGACCTTGTGCAAGATTTCCTGGATGCGTCGACTTTCTTGGACGCAAATCTCCTTTTACAAACGCAAGGGTTCCTTCTTCTGCCTTCGTTTCCCTCTTCCTCTCAAGGATTCTTACTTCCGAAACATCAGTCATTACTCTTCCCTCTGGGTCCTATTTATAGAGGGCTTGCCATCCTACTTCTCTCTTTTGCCACTTGATTGCCACATGTCACGCTGCATGTCTGACTAACCATGCATTAGTCCAAGTGCACCTTGCATGAGACATTTACCATGCCTTTTTAACACCTCCTACTTTAAGGTGTCAAGTCTATATGAAGCCACCTGGCCTATATAAACTTATCTTAAGTATCCAACATTTTCCAATAGACAACCATTCATTCCGCATAACGCCATCATGCGTTCTTGAGTTCCCTTTAAGGTTTGAGCTTCACTACTCACTTTTCTAACTCTCAGCCAACTACACTACTGTCTTCGACGCATAGATCTGTCTTCAACGCATAGGGACCTCAACGCATGACAACCTTACCAACGCATGGTAAACCAAGTACGTTTCTTCCCCCGCCAACGCGGCGACTAATTCAGCTCACAACCATTCGTGATCACCCTTAATGCATAGCCGCATTATTATAAACTAGTGCTTACCCAATGCTTCTATGCGTTTGTACCTCATCGCATCATACCATGCGTCCAGCTCCTTCCTTATGTCCATAACTCCTTCTCAAACTCTTCCTCTACGCGTTGGTCCTGTTGCGTTTACCTTCATCCTGCGTCCATAACCATCTTTCTATCCTTGGACATTCCTTGATTATTCTCAAGGTTATTCTTTTAATCCTTTTTCTTGCATTTAAATTATCTCTTAAGATAGATTAACATGCGTTCACCACATACTCCAGTCTTTATGCTTACTTCACAACCTTAATAACCAATGGTAGCCACCTTCAACTCACAAGCCCCTCGACGCAAAGCTAATAGCCATCCTAAACATGTGAACTCCTCAGCGTATAGCTGATAACATTCTCAACGCCTAGCTAATAACCTTCTCAACGCCTAGCTAATAATCTTCTCAACACATAGACTTTATCGACGCATCACTTTATTTCGTACTCTGCTATTTCACTTTTCACCCTTGGCCATTAGTAAATATTTCCTTTTAACTTCCTATACATCGTTGTACTTCCAGTATGTATAACGTAAACCAAGTTATAATCCTCTTATTCAACCTTTTAGATTTCGAGGTTACCCTTCTACGCGTCCACTAGGTATACCCAACGCTTTGCTTCCAAATTTCTCCCATAGCCGTTTCCTTTAACAATTATTCTAATATCCATCGTTTTATTGTTTCCTCCTATTAGATTTGCTTTCAACTCTACAGCATATCCAACGTCTGAACTCAATTTCCTTTTTGTTAGCTCATAAGACCATTTCTACGTAAGGTTGTTTCTTAATTATTAACTATTAAGAATCTCAATTTTCTCAACGCGTTGCTTTGCCAACGCATAGAAATTTTCCCAACATAATAACCTTCAACGCTAACGGTGTCACACCCCATCCCAGATACACCTAATACCTTGGAGTGAGTGTGAAACTGCACTCTATATATATATGATATTGAAACTAGATGCCAGCTAAATCTCAAATAGAAACACCATTGCTATTAGAATATTTAAGAACATACAATCTTTCGTCAAGTATTCTTTGCATATATATATCTGTGATACAAAAAAATTTACCCAACACTCATAAGGAACATGTACATTACAAAACATGGACACGAACTGAATATTTACAATTATTCCAGAGGTTTGCTTCAAGATAGGCCCAGACGAGATACTTCTGTAGGCTAGGCGTCCTGGACACGTTCGCTACCTGAAACGCAAACAAACAAACAAATTGTGTGAGCTTAAAGACCAGTGAGTGACTAAATTCATTCAACTATCACTAACAAACATGAGCTAGCATAACCATTAGTAACCATTACATATCATATTTCAGATAGTTTTTAAACTTCTTATGCTTTTGGTCTCACCCATATCAACATCCTGATTATCCCATGGCAAATAACTAACTCTTGTTGTGACAAAGCACAACTTAGCTCTTTCATATTCTAGTATAAATTCTCATTTCTATTCACTTGTAAATGTCTAGTCATCATGTTTCACAAATTTGCAAACTATCGAGTGCCTTCACATTCTGTCCCTCAGCACCGAATTCAATTATGTCAACATTACCACGTGCCTTCACACGAAATCTCTCAGCACTGGTAACCAATTAAATCTCCGCTCAAGTGCCTTCACTCATGGTTCCTCAGCACGAGCTAGTATGTGATGGATTTCTTCATGCTTTCACTTAAAGTCCCTCAGCATTGAAATCCATTCCACTTAACTATTCAAGTGCTTTCACGCGTGGTCCCTCAGCACTAAATTTCATGTTCACATTCACTTAGGCTTTCACCATAAGGTCCCTCAGCCTTAATTACATTTAGGCAATAAAGTCAGTTTCCTTCTAACTTACTAGCATAACATACTTACTATGAATACTACAGAGTACCATAATTTTTTACCAAATAATTATACTAAAAGTAATCACAAGATATAATAGAAAGTCACTCACAACTTGTCTCGGCTCTAAGTGGATTATAAGCCTCCCAGAGCTCGTCCTGGCCTGAAAATACACATTTCTCACGTTCAGTTTTCCATAATCTTCCTTTTTCCTTAACACTCATTAATAACATTACTCCTCAGACAACTAAAGACTACTATCGAAATTTCATTACATATTACTACACCAGCGATACTAGGTTGAACGTAACTAGCGAGACTACCTGAGGAGCGACACCCAGCGAGACTTCAGCGAGAATTGTGAGACGCAAAGCCCCTCTTGCGTTACAGCGATACTTATTTCGCTGCCCTGTCTCTCGCTCTCTCAGCGATACTACCGCTGCAGCAGAACAGTCTCCTTCTTCCTTTTCTCTTCCTTCTTCAACCTGCTAAACATTACATTCTTGCCAATTTCAGAACTTACTTCCTTCTACAAACTTATTAAGGTGTAAGTCCTTCATCTTACCTCAAAGTTTCATGAAGATTATCCTCTCCGTTTAGGGCATATCCTTCAACAACTCCAAGTTGCTTCTAATCATCCAGCAAATTCAGCTCCAATCTCTTCTATCTGGAGTTTGACACACATTTATACAAGTTCAGCTCAAGCACCCTTCATGAAACTTGCTTAAATCGAGTTAACTTACTAACCTAAGAAGTTCCGACCCTAACCACCATTTCCTCAGTTCGTTCTTCCTCTAAAACCGAACGTTACTCTGAGAGAGTAACACCAGCTGAGTCCTCTGCCAAGCTCAAGTTTTCTCCACAGTAACGATGAGATTTCCACTCCAAATCGACATGAACATCTTTTTCTACCTCCCTCCGATGTTTAGCTTCGAAATGGACTCAACTCAAGCTCTGAAATGTAATTAAAACAATTGAATTCTCGGTCCACTTATATATATGCCACTGACTTAATCTCCAATTCATCACTATACATCAATCAGTTCAACGCATACCTTCTATGTTTGGCTTCGGCAACACACAACCTCTGTTTGCGTTACTCTTTCAAAACTCCCTCGCCAGACGGTTAACAAACGCATTATTCTCTCGGCCAACCTTCTTTTCCCAATGCATATCCACTTTCGACGCATGGTAGCGTTCACCGCATAGTGGTCTCATCGCAAATTGGCTCTCAACGCCTCGTGGCCTTCAACTTCCAACGCCCTGCAGCCTTCAATGCGTTTGTCGCAAGATAACCTTCGATGCAGGGTGGCTCTCCACGCCTTGTGACCTCAACGCATCGTGGCCTCAATGCCTAACAGTCTTCCCTCACCTTTGCGTCGACGCCAAAACTGCTTCCATCAAGGTGGGTTGCCACTAACGCATAGCTTATACTTAGCCATTTTTTGCCCTCAATCACATTCTAGCCAACTACTCCTACCAAAGCACCCATCTCTTGGTCTCTTCTTATCTTGCTTTCTCACAAGATTAAGTACGGAGCTTACAAACGGTCTCTTCCGTACATGTTATACCATATTCAGGGACTTTTTGATCAACCTAATGAACCTTCATAGCACATAGTATACTCCCAACGCCTAGCCGCTGCTCATTGCATAATTTTTCAATCCATCGCTAACCTTCAGAGCATAGTTACAGCTTATCGCATGGCTTACTGATAACTTGTAGAAATACAAGTTATTATAACCTTTTCATGGATAAATAGAGTTTAAGTAGAGAAGTGATAACTTGTAGAAATACAAGTTATTATAGCATTTTTCATAGATAAATAGAGTTTAAATAAGAGAAGCATGCGGTAGTTAATGATAAATTCTATTAATAAATCTTCCTTTGCGTTATACTCTTGAATTTTGATGAAGATATTTATTTTACCACTTGTTAAGCCTAAAACGCATGTTTTCATGCAGGAATGCAAGCAATGCGTTGATGACTTCTTAACGCAGGACGATACATTAGCAATTTGTTCTTCATGGACGCATGATCTGAACAGAATGCAAACTACCTGACGACGCATTAACAACACTTCAACGCATGACTACCCGTTAGCAACTTACGTTGCATTGACATCAATCAAACTATGCATGCACGCATAGACAACCGTTACGGCAAGGCGCTGAGGATCAGATCGAAATCTTGACAGATTGACGGATGATTGACAGACATGATTTGCGGCTCAAGTGGTGGATCTTAATTGGCCCGAGAATCACGCAATTAGGCGAGATGGACGCAATGTCAATCTCGCCACCAATCAAGCAGATCTGCCATTAACTGCGATTTCATCATCTATAAAAGGGCAGCTCTGCAAGAGGAGAAAGGTGGTTGATTCTCGGAAGGACTCCATAAGTGACAGCAGAGTTCTCTCAGACTTCAACCGGAGACAAATAGCTCGAGAGAGAAGAGTCTTCCTTTCTGCCGCACCACTTCACAGCAAATCATCACGCTTCCACCCGGGCGACTCAAGACATTGACGCCTTGCCTTTCTTTCTTTCTTACTTTTCTTACTTGAATTTTAGATTTGTATCAAGAAATTGACTTAAGTGGGGCAAATGGCAAGTGAGCGAAATACCAGACCCCAAGGAGCATTACCTAGTAATACCGAAGCCCCACGAGGTAACGGTAAGGAACAATGTCAAGTTGTGACATTGAGGAGTGGGAAAGTTCTTCCCACTGAACCGCAAGAACAGAGGATGCAAGGAAATCTGCAGCCTCAAATCACTCCACTACCAACTCCCGCAACATCTATTCATGAACCGCAATCTTCATCCACAACCACGACCGTTAGAGAACAAGAAAATGGAAAGGGGAGAGAAAAAGCAACGCAGGCAAACCCAGTGTTGGTATCTCAGAATACCAATCCCCTTATGCGTCCGCCCTTTCCTCAACGCCTAAAGAAGAAGAATGACGAGGGTCAATTCAGAAAATTCCTAGACGTTCTCAAACAACTTCACATCAACATTCCGTTGGTTGAAGCTCTGGAACAAATACCGAGCTATGTCAAATTTCTGAAAGACATATTATCTAAGAAAAGGAGACTTAGAGAGTTTGAGACAGCCGCATTGACGCGGGAATGCAGTGCATTGTTTAAAAGCAATATCCTCGCTAAACTGAAAGATCTAGGGAGTTTCACATTACCCTGTTCTATAGGAGGAATGGACGTCGGTCAGGCACTATGCGACTTAGGGGCCAGCATCAATTTAATGCCACTATCTATATTCAAGAAGTTGGGTATAGGGGAAGCACGGCCAACCACAGTCACACTTCAGCTTGTTGACCGTTCCATTAAACATCTAGAGGGGAAAATCGAGGATGTTCTTGTAAAGGTGGACAAATTTATCTTCCCGGCTGACTTCATAATTTTGGATTATGAAGCTGACAGAGAGGTGCCCATCATCTTGGGAAGACCTTTCTTAGCTACTGGACGCGCCCTGATTGACGTCCAGGAAGGGGAGTTAACTATTCGAGTGGATGACCAGCAGGTAAAATGTTTTTAATGCGTTAAAGTATCCTGATGATTTTCATTCTTGTCAGATGATCGAAGAGATAACTGAAGAAAAGGCAAGCATCATCGACGCATATGCGGAAAATGAAATACTGCTGGATGAACTGGATGAAGAAAGAGAGGCGGAAATAAATATAATCTCCAATGCAAACTTTGAACGCTTGGACTTAGGCAACAGAACAACGAAAAAAACAAAGCCATCCTTAGAAGAACCACCAACCCTTGAGCTTAAGACACTACCAACGCATTTGAAGTATGCATATCTGGAGGAAGAAAGCAGGCTACCGGTCATCATATCCTCTGCGTTGACGACAGAATGTGAAAAGGCTTTGCTGGATATCCTGAAAAACCATA
The DNA here is from genome assembly GCA_030954485.1 of Citrullus mucosospermus. Lineage (NCBI taxonomy): Eukaryota > Viridiplantae > Streptophyta > Magnoliopsida > Cucurbitales > Cucurbitaceae > Citrullus > Citrullus mucosospermus. The sequence goes on from CM062064.1 coordinate 15,313,500, forward strand.
TCAAAGCCATAGGATGGACCTTAGCGGATATCAGAGGAATAAGCCCTTCATACTGCATGCACAAAATTCGGTTGGAAGAGGGTAAGGATGGTTCAGTTGAGAGGCAACGCAGGCTCAACCCCGCAATGAAGGAGGTTGTGAAGAAAGAGATCATCAAATGGCTCGACGCAGGGGTCATTTATCCAATCTCCGACAGCAGCTGGGTGAGCCCAGTTCAGTGTGTACCAAAGAAAGGGGGAATGACAGTGATCATGAACAGCAAGAATGAACTGATACCAACAAGAACGGTCACTGGCTGGCGCATCTGTATGGACTACCGCAAGCTGAATGCGGCAACAAAGAAGGATCACTTTCCACTGCCATTCATCGACCAGATGCTAGATAGGCTGGAAGGTAATGAATTTTTCTGCTTCCTGGACGGATATTCCGGCTATAACCAGATCATGATAGCTCCGGAAGATTAAGAGAAGACGACGTTCACATGTCCGTATGGGACCTTTGCATTCAGACGCATGCCATTCGGGCTATGTAACGCACCAGGGACGTTCCAAAGATGTATGATGGCAATATTCTTTGACTATTTGGAACAGTCCGTAGAGGTGTTTATGGACGACTTCTCAGTATTTGGGAAATCTTATGATGAATGCTTAACCAACCTAGAACGAGTGCTCAAACGATGCGAAGACACAAATCTAGTCCTCAACTGGGAAAAATGCCATTTTATGGTGACTGAGGGTATTGTGTTGAGGCATAAAATCTCAAAGGTTGGATTGGAAGTGGATCAGGCAAAGATAGATGCGATAGCAAAACTCCCAGCCCCTACAAATGTTAAGACTTTGCAAAGTTTCCTAGGCCATGCGGGCTTCTATAGAAGATTCATTAAGGGATTCTCGCAAGTAGCAAAACCACTGAGCGAGTTGCTAGAAGTCAACAGGGAATTCAATTTCGACGGTAAATGCTTAAACGCATTTGAGTCTCTAAGGCAAGCTCTGATTTCAGCACCTATTTTAGTTGCACCGGACTGGTCTCTCCCATTTGAACTAATGTGCAACGGCGCCAAAAACTTGTTGTGTTTATATTATTGTGTGAATTAACCTAACGCAAGGTACTAAAGTATATGGTTATGCGTTTAACATGGTATGCGTTGATCATGCAATGCGTTCTATTATTATGTGTTGGTTTTGTCAACTATTCCTCTACCCAAGTATAAGTAAAGTAATGTGTGATGCAAGTAACCATGCGGTGGGAGCAGTATTGGGGCAGAGAAAAGAGAAAATAATGCACCCCATCTATTATGCTAGTAAAACACTGAATTCATTTCAGGAGAATTACACTACTACTGAGAAGGAAATGTTAGCCATAGTCTTTGCGGTTGACAAATTTAGAGCATACTTCATAGGGTCAAAGGTGACCATCTAAGTGATCATTCTGCGATCAAGTATTTGATGGTGAAAAAGGACGCAAAGCCTAGACTTATCCGTTGGGTCCTGCTGTTGCAAGAATTCGATTTGGAGATTAAAGACAGAAAGGGAATCGAGAATTAGGTTGCGGACCACCTATCTCGGTTGGAAAATAAAGAGGTCCAGGAGAGTTGGAGTGATATAGAGGAACGATTCCCAGACGAGCATGTAATGAACGCAGAGAGTCAGTAACCGTGGTATGCAGACATAGTCAACTATCTGGTTTGTAACCAATGGCCTGAAGAATTTAAAGCTCAACAAAGGAAAAAGCTCCAACATGAAAGTAAGTTCTACTGCTGGGATGAGCCATATCTATACAGACTTAGCCCTGACCACATACTGCGTCGATGCGTTCCAGAATATGAAACGCATAGCATCCTGAGAAGCTATCATGAAGCACTTTACGGAGGACACTTTGGAGGGCAGAGAACAGCTGCAAAGGTGTTGCAAAGTGGGTATTTCTGGCCCACATTATTTAAAGAGGAAGGGCATATGCAGTAGCTTGCGATCGTTGTCAGAGAACAGGCAACATTTCCAACCGGAATTGAGATGCCTCTGAATTCAATGCTAGAAGTTGAGTTGTTCGACGTATGGGGAATCGACTTCATGGGACCATTCCCTCCTTCTTGCAGCAATCAATATATCTTAGTAGCGGTCGACTACGTATCCAAGTGGGTAGAAGCAGCAGCCTGTGCAAAGAATGACGCAAACGCAGTGTCCAAGTTCTTAAAGAAACAAATCTTCTCTCGATTTGGGACACCAAGGGCAATAATTAGTGATGAAGGTACACATTTTATAAATCGCATAATCACTAATTTACTGACTAAGTTTAATGTCTCGCACAGGGTAGCAACTGCCTATCACCCGCAGACAAACGGCCAAGCTGAAGTAACAAACAGGGAGATCAAATCCATACTGGAAAAGGTCGTGAGCACATCAAGGAATGATTGGACAGAGAGATTAGATGAAGCTCTATGGGCCTACAGAATGGCATTCAAAACACTGATAGGCATGTCACCCTATGCATTGGTGTTTGGTAAAGCATGCCATCTCCCACTTGAACTGGAGCACAAGGCCATCTGGGCCATGAAGAAGCTCAATTTAGACCAGGAGGCAAGCCGAGAAGCCAGAAAGCTTCAACTAAACGAACTCGTGGAGTGGAGACAGTAAGCTTATGAAAACGCAAAGCTGTACAAAGAAAGGACCAAGAAATGGCATGACAAGAATATTAGTAAGAAAATTCTATACATCGGTCAGAAGGTCCTGTTATTTAACTCAAGGTTGCGTTTGTTTCCAGGTAAGCTAAAGTCTCGATGGTCGGGTCCATTCATAATCAAGGAAGTGTTTCCGCATGGTGCGGTCATGCTGACAAATGAAAATGGAACCACCTCCTTCAAGGTCAATGAACAAAGGGTTAAGCCCTACTACAGTGGAGAGTTCGAAATTAACAAGACCTCCATTGACCTACGCGAGTGTAATGACTGAGCTTGCGTCGAAAGAACCCTGTGTTGCCGAATGCCTACATTACCAGGGACGCTTTCTTTTACCCTTGCTTTATTTTATTTAAATTTTTATAGTATTTAATTTCATGTTATTATATTGTGCTTTATTACTTTCATTTGTATTAATTTTTTTAGCATATATTGATTTTTTTTTATTTAGTTTATAGATGTAAATGAGATAAGCATGAAAGTAGGAGCCAAATTTGTGAATGATCTTTTATTCATGCATACGTCCAATGTATAAAGTAAACTATGCGTCAATCGATAAACGATTTCTGTGTTTATCGAACTAAGGTTAGAGGAAAGGTAGAGCCGTACATATTTTGGAAAATGCATCACATTTAACTTACAACGCATAAACTGACCTGAGAACCAAGCGTTCATCAGTATGCGTTTATCATTAGGTTTCTGTGTTTTAGAAGAGCACTAGGAGAAACGCAGATGTCTTCTCAAACTACGCGTCTTCCCTAGAAAAACACTCAAGTGCCAAAAACACTCAAGTGCTCTGTGTGCGTCACAAAGCCGGCCATTACACGTGATGGTGTGCGGCTCAAGGAAAGTCGCCTTGATCAGTGGGATTTTGATATCGCGTATCCGCATTAATTACCGACGGCTAAATTAAGCCTTTATAAGCGCGATCCGATTTCCCACTTTCCATTTTCAAAACCTCTCTTCTCCCTTAAACCTCCGGCGATTTGTATTCTCGCTGAATTCTTATGTCTAACTAGACCAACCCAGAAAATCAAGAAAACTTCGCCGGAACCAGTTCCCCAAGACCATCTTCATCTCGATTTCCATTCTTTTCTCCACCTCCATTTTACCCTTCCAGACCTGTGAGGCCTTTTACTTCACCGATTAGACCAAGAAATCCAAACCCACCGTTTATCCCTAACTTCTCCGCGTCTAGAATCAGGGCAACTGCCCAGTGACCACCCATCTACCCATTTTCCCGGCCATTCGCCAAAACCCCTACCCGTCCACAAGTAGTCGACGACTCCGACGACTGTGTGGAAGTCCTCAATATCCGACCCTTGAGCCGAATCGACCCAATCCCTACCTCAAAACCCAAAAGCCTGGTCAAGTCCTGCATTTCTCGGCCAAGGATGAAGAATATGAAGGAATTCTCTTCCGCAAACTACAATGTCGAAAGCCAGAGGGTAAGCGCAGAGAACTCCGAGGCTGAGCAACCTGTTCCTGGAACGGTGCGCGATGAGGCCAGTGCACTGCACGGTAGCAGTGAGGTGCGTCGAAGGGAAGAGAGTGATGTTTTCGGCGACATCTTAAAAAGAATAGCTCAAGAGGAGCGGGAGGCAAAAGGTCAAGAAGAAGGGGAGGTAAACCAACCCTTGCCCCTATCCCGTCCACCAAGCACTAAAGGGACGGAGGAGATGGGAAGAATAGAAGAAGAAGAGGTGGCTATCACTGTCGGGGAAGTGAACTCAGCAAAATCCCCAGACGAGTGGATAGCCCAGATTCTGAGCGGGCTGCAAGACCCAAGGGACGCATCCGTCTCAGACGCACGAGGGGAATCACCCTTGCCGGTAAAGGAGGTCCAGAGTCAGTTGAAGGAAACTCGGGAGGGTGAATACAGTGGGAGAGGTAAGGAGGGAGAAGCTGCTTACAGCAAGGAGGAAGTAGGCGAGCAAAGAGAAACGCAAGGATCCGTTCCTGCGTCGATGAGTTCTGAGGAGATGACATTGGACTCCAATGAAGGACCGATAGGAAATGTTGTGATGGCCGTATTGAGGAAGAAACGAAGGGTATCACCAGAGATTGCCGAGGATGAAGAGCCGGAAAACACAGACCAAGGAGACAGACCTGAGTCTCCAGTTGCGGCCAAATCCTTTGATCGGCTGGCAGAGAAAGAGAGGAAGAAGAGGGCCAAGTTGAGAAAGGAGCTCAGGGCCCTGAGAAAAGGAGTGGAGAAAATAGCAAAAGACGCATTGGCTAGAACAAAGGCGCGCAAGGAAGTGCGGCCACAAGAAGGCGGAGAGACGCAAGACCTTCCTGATCCTCGAATAGAAGCTGCCGCAATGGCATTTGTAGAGGAAATGGAAGAAGAAGAAAGAATCGAAAAAGCAGCCACAGAGCTTGAAAAAGAGCTGCAAATTGAAGAAGATGCAGAGCTGGCTGCTCGATTAAACGCCCAGGAGGAAGGGGAGGGCAAGAAGAAAAAGAAGAAGAAGAGTAGGAAGGAACGCATCGGGGAGGATGCGGGGGAAGAACAAGGTGTAAGCACCTTGGCGAAGAAGAAGAGGAAAGAAAAGGAGGTGGCGGTCACCAAACTCCCAAGCACACATAATGAGAAACGCAAGGGAAAGGAGAAGATAACCGAAGAACCAATCAAAATGGCCGAGAGCAAGAAGAGAACCGTAAATGCGATTCCAGCTAAGGCCAAGGGAAAAGAGAAAGTGGCCGGTGAGTCACCACAACAAAAGGAAGGAAAAGAGAGGAGCAGAGCGTTCCCTGATCTGATGATCGTAGTGGGATTTTTCCCTGAAGACGCCCCAGTGCCGCCATACATCACCGAAATAATTGACCACCACGGCTGGAGAAACTTCTGTACCAGCATTCCTTCGGTCCAACCTGAAGTAGTCCGGGATTTCTATAATGGACGCATAGATGAAGAGGAAGACGTGGTGGTGGTGGATGAAATTGAAGCCCCATTCAACGCAAGGGAAATCAACGCAATATATGAGTTGAGGGACAACCCGGAGGCGGAAGGAAATAAGATCATAGAATCAACTTCAACGGAGTTATTGGAGGACGCACTCCGGGTAATGGCGAAGCCAGGGGCAAAGTGGGATGTTTCAACCACAGGTATAAAGACGCTTTCAGCATGCAGCCTAACTCCAGAGGCAAACCTGTGGGTGTATTTCGTGAAGAAGCGGTTGATCCCGACAAAGCATGACAAGACAGTGTCAAGGGATCGAGTGATGGCTGCACACTGCATTATGCGTCGCATCACCCTTGATGTGGGACGCATAATTGCGGCGCAGATAAGAGGGGTGTTCAGCAAGCCCAGGGGCCAACTCTTTTTCCCCTCTCTTATCTTGAATTTATACTCCAATGCTTCCATCGGAGGGTCAACAGAAGTGTTAGACGCAGACAAGATGATTGTAGTTAATGGCGTAATCGCCAACAAGACTCTGCGTCGGTTGATGAGAGGATCGCAATATTTGCCAGAGCCTACCAAGGCCACCAAAAGACCTCATCAACCCATTCCACCTCCAAAGCCGCAACCGCAGAAGAAGGGGAAGCCGTCCAAGTTGAAGGGCGTGGCAAGTCCTGATGCCACCATCCAACCTTCCCCAACCTCAAGCCCTTCACCCCCACTTCCAAAAATCAGAAGGGAACCAACTCCACCTCCACCTCCTCCTGAGACGCATCGCCCTAAACCACCTCCACCTCCTCAGAAAACGGATCGCCCCAAACATCCAAAACCCCGACCTTTCACACAACCCTCTTCCCCAATAAGAGTTGATGACTCACACTTAGAGGATTTTGGCGCGACTTTTATGCGTCCATCATCCCCTGCGTTTGACGAAACTCCACCCACTCCCCCACCTCAACCAAACCCGCCTACCCCACCAACGCAACCTCAACAACAAGAAGGCCCACTTGACCTTGAATGGGAGACAGTGCAAACATACTTGCAGCAAGCGATATTGTGTCCTGTGATGCATTCATTGAATATGTTAGCACGCAGGCAGATGGAGCAGTTCCAATTCACATTGAATTATGTTCACCAACTGTTCTCCATCCGTCCGGACATCCCGCCGCCTAATATTCCAGAACGCCTCCAACAGCCTCTTGTCTTCCCAGTGCCGCAACGTCCTGCGTCTGAGCAGCAACGCAGACCTGAGGAAGACGAGCCTGATGGTTGAAAAGTTTAGGGGTGTAGTCAAGACTTGTATTTTTCTTGCAAATTTTGTATCTTCACATTCAATTGTATGCGTTGGTGAAATTCACATTAATAGAATGAATATTTTCTTCATCTCATGGATCTTTAATTTCCTCTTTGTGTTGTCCCTTGTTATAAATTTATTCTAAGTACATTTAATTAGTCTTAACTTTTATCTTTGCGTTGAAAAGTTGGTCCCTGTGATGATAATCATGCTTACACTTTTTGTAAACTCTTTAAGTTAGATTACTTTCAATGCGTCTGCATACTATTCCTTAGAAACGCAAACCTACTTTGAATGTATGCAAGCAGCCAATTCAAACCTCTTTTACAAAATTTTGCAACTTAGTCTTTGTTTACAATTTAAGCAATGAGGACCTTGCTACTCTCAAGTTTGGGGGTGGAAGAGGTTTGAACTGTCAAAGATAAAAATATGAGGAACTTAGTTCAATTATATAAAAAAAAAAAAAATTGATTCTTTGAAACGCAAAACTCCGCTGGCAAGACTAATATATTTATCTTGTTAAGAGTTTAGTTGAAAACGACACCTGCTCGTAGTTGGCCAGCTCCATGTACCCCATAGTTGGTGTGTCAAAACGAAGGTGGGTAATTGTATTTAGCGACTGATAGTTAAATAACAAACTCCAATGTCTAGTGAGGAAACCGAACTTAGATAAGAGTTTAGTCGAGAAGGGCACTTGCTCGTAGTTGGCTGCCTTCATGCACCCCATCGTTGGTATGTCAGAACGAAGGTGGGTAACCCTACTCGACGCATACTTAATAAACATATAATAAAACCAATGAAAGAAAAAGGAACTTTATATCTTCATCTTTCAGACTCGATGTTCAAAAGAAGAAACAAAAATTTTGTGAATAATGAGTTTAAGAATTTTGAAAAGAAAGCTTGCCGCATACAAATTAGACCCGTCCTAAAGAAAAGAATATAGAGGTAGAGAAATAATATAACTAACTGGTAGCTGATTGAGTATAGCATTCTGAGAGACTAGTCAATGCGTTGATAAAATGTTTAGAATGATTGAAGTTTCTTAGATAGAAGTTATGCTTGAGGACAAGCATTTATCGAAGTTTGGGGGTGTGATAACTTGTAAAAATACAAGTTATTATAGCCTTTTTCATAGATAAATAGAGTTTAAATAAGAGAAGCATGCGGTAATAATGATAAATTCCATTAATAAATCTTCCTTTGCCTTATACTCTTGAATTTTGATTAAGATATTTATCTTACCACTTGTTAAGCCTAAAACGCATGTTTTTCACGCAGGAATGCAAGCAATGCGTTGATGACTTCTTAACGCAGGACGATACGTTAGCAATTTGTTCTTCATTGACGCATGATCTGAACGGAACGCAAACTACCTGACGACACGTTAACAACACTTCAACGCATGACTACGCGTTAGCAACTTACGCTGTGTTGACATCAATCAAACTATGCATGCACGCATAGACAACTGTTACGGCAAGGCGCTGAGGATCAGACCGAAATCTTGACAGATTGACGGATGATTGACAGACATGATTTGCGGCTCAAGTGGTGGATCTTAATTGGCCCGAGAATCACGCAATTAGGCGAGATGGACGCAATGTCAATCTCGCCATTAACTGCGATTTCATCATCTATAAAAAGGGCAGCTCTGCGAGAAGAGAAAGGTGGTTGATTCTCAGAAGGACTCCATAAGTGACAGCAGAGTTCTCTCAGACTTCAACCGGAGACAAATAGCTCAGAGAGAAGAGTCTTGATTCCGCCGCACCACTTCACAGCAAATCATCACGCTTCCACCCGGGCAACTCAAGGCATTGACACCTTGCCTTGCTTTCTTTCTTACTTTTCTTACTTGAATTTTAGATTTGTATCAAGAAATTGACTTATCAAAATTTGTATTTCACTTTCATCAATACAATTATCTTCCATGTCTATCCACTCTTCTCATCTGTTCACTTTATATTTTCAAGCCATGAGTAACTAATCACTCGAGGGTCTAGGGTTGCGTTAGCATCTGACTAGGGACCGCAGTGTAACTATTCTAACTCGTCAATTGCGAGCTTAATCCGATGCTTATATCCATCTGACAAATCGATATAAGTAGTAATAATCAGACTGCTCGAGAGGATAAGTGATTGTGGAACTCAATTGACAAGGGCCAAGTAGTGTTACCTGATTACGGGGACAACCTTGGTTCTTAACACTTTCCTATGCGTTATAGACATATAACACATAGCGGCTGACAACCAGGAGAAGAGTCGCTAGTATGAATAGGGTACTACTGTGCGTTTTCGATGCTAGATGTTAACCAACCCGAACCATTTTCTTTATCCATTCATACACATCTTAGCTGAACTTGCTATGTCGCATGCTTTCCATATTCCACAACTGTTAGTCTAGTGTACAAACATCTGCTTTCCCTTAGATTAGAAACACAAATTTCTCAAAATTATTGGTTACCTCTGTAACGCATACAATCCAATTAAAACTAAATCAATATAATCCCTGTGTTCGACCTCGGACTCACCGAGAACACCTATTACTTTACTTATACTTGGGTAGAGGAATAGGAAAACTTGATAAAACCAATGCATAATAATAGAACGCATTGCATGATCAACGCATGCCATGTAAACGCATAACCATATACTTTAGTACCTTGCGTTAGGTTAATTCACACAATAATAGAACCACAACAAGAAGCATGCGGTAGTTTACGTTAAATTCCATTAATAAATCTTCCTTTGCGTTATACGCTTGTATTTTTATGAAGATAATGATTTTACCACTTTTTGAGCCCTAAAACGCATGTTTTGACGCAGGAATGCAGTCGATGCGTTGATGACTTCTTAACGCAGGACGACACGTTAGCAATCTGTTCTACATGGACGCATGATCTGAACGGAACGCAAACAACCTGACGATGCGTTAACAACAACTCAATGCATAACTACGCGTTAGCAACCTACGACGCGTTGACATCGGCCAAACTATGCATGGACGCGTAGACAACCGTTACGGCAAGGCGCTGAGAATCAGATCGGAATCTTGAGAGATTGACGGATGATTGACAGACATGATTTGCGGCTTAAGTGGTGGATCTTAATTGGCCTGAGAATCACGCAATCAGGCGAGATGGACGCAGTGTCAATCTCGCCACCAATCAAGTAGATCTGCCATTAACTGTGATTTCATCATCTATAAAAGGGCAGCACTGCGAGATGAGAAAGGTTGTTGATTCTCGGAAGAACTCCATAAGTGACAGCAGAGTTCTCTCAGACTTCAGCCGGAGACAAATAGCTCGAGAGAGAAGAGTCTTCCATCCGCCGCACCACTTCATAGCAAATCATCACGCTTCCATCCGGGCGACTCAAGACATTGACGCCTTCCCTGTTTCTTTCTCATTTTCTATCTTAATTTTAGATTTGTATCAAGGAATTGAACTTATCAAAAATTGTATCTCATCTTCATCAATAGAATTGTCTTCCATGACTACTCACTTTTCTCAACTGTCCGCTTTATACTTTCAAACCATGAGTAACTTATCACTCAAGGGTCTAGGGTTGCATTAGCATCTAACTAGGAACCACAGTGTAACTATTTTATCTTGTCAATTGCGAGCTTAATCCGATGCTTATGTCCATCTGACAAATCGATATAAGTAGTAATAATCAGACTGCTCTAGAGGGTAAGTGATTGTGGAACTCAATTGACAAGGGCCAAGTAGTGTTACCTGTCTACGGGGATAACCTTGGTTCTTAACACTCTCCTATGCGTTATAGACATATAACGCATAGCGGCTGACAACCGGGAGAAGAGTCGCAAGCATGAATAGAATATTACTGTGCGTTTTCGACGTTAGATGTTAATCAACCCGAACCCTTTTCTTTATCCATTCACACACATCTTTAGCTGAACTTGCTGTGTCGCATGTTTTCCATATTCCACAATTGATAGTCTAGTGTACAAACAATCGCTTTATTTAGATTAAAAACACTTTCAAACAATTATTGATTACCACTGTAACGCATGAATTCCAATTAAAAAACTAAATCAATATAATCCCTGTGTTCGATCTCGGACTCACTGAGAACACCTATTACTTTGCTTATACTTGGGTAAAAGAATAGGAAAACTTGACAATACTACTAACGCATAGTGATAGAACGCATAGCATGTTCAAAGCATGACATGTTGAACGCATAAACACATCCTTTAACACTTTGCGTTAGGCTAATTCACACATACAATATAATTCACAACAACACTTACCAACGCATAGTCGTGATCAATACTCAATAGTTCTTGTTCCTTTTTCCTCCGTACCATTGCTCTTCACAACGCCTAACGCATTACTTTCCTTAACTTCACTTCCCGACGCGTTGTCAACCTTTCCAACGCAAGATACTTTTCTACGTGATGATTCTACTTCACTTTACATTATCGACGCGTGGTACTTCACCCCATTCAACTGGCCATCATTAAAACCTAATCTCATAGCTTGGTAACTCCTCAATATTAAATACCATGCGGTAAAACTTATCCATCTATTCGTCAACCTGATTTCCAAAATACATCTAACTTTAACCAATTTCCAACTATACCTTTAGTCCTTCATTCTCACCCTTTTTCCTAATATCATTCATTTCAACACACATAATTTCTCGTCCATTATTCAATAATTCCATAAACTTAACTTTTTCATTTTAAAAGTTCCATTAATCCTCATCTTTTATCCTTTTATCCTTACTAACCATTTTGGATACCTAGGTTTTTGGAGAGAGGGTATTATAGCCCATCTCCCCAATCTCCTCAATAAGAGTTGATGACTCACACTACGGGGATTTTAGCGCAACTACTATGCGTCCATCATCCCCTGCGTTTGATGAAACTCCATCAACTTGTCGCCCCCAGCCAAACCATCCTCAGCCACAACTACAGTCTCAACCTCAAGAAGCCTAACTCGACCTCGACTGGGAGACAGTGTAAACATACCTACAACAATCAATCTTGCGTCCAATGTTGCATTCAATAAATATGTTAGCACGACAGTCGACGGAGCAGTTTCACTTCACATTGAATTATATTCATCAATTGTTTTCGATTCGAGCAGAAGTCCCGCCTCCTAACATTCCTGAATGCCTACAACATACGCTTCTCTTCCCAATGCCGCAACGCCCTACACCTAAGCAGAAACGCAAACCTAATGAAGACAAGTCGGATAGTTAAAATTTAGGGGTGTAGTTAGAGTTGTATCTTCTTTATAGCTTTCCTTGCAATTATCTTCATCTCTAACTGTATGCGTTTGTGGGAAAAGAAATTAATAAAATGAAAATTTCTTCACCGCATTGAATTTCTAATTACCTCTTTGCGTTTCCCCTTGTTTTAAATTCATTCTGAGTACATTTAATTATTCCCAACTTTTATATTTCCGTTGAAAAGTTAGTCACTATGATGATAATCATGCTTACACCTTTTGGCCACTCTTAAGTTAGATTACTTTCAATGCGTTTGCATACTATTCCTTAGCAATGCAAACCTACTTTGCATGCATGCAAGCTGCCAATTCAAACCTCTTTTACAAAATTTTTTAACATAATCTTTGTTTACAATTTAAGCATTGAGGACCTTGCTACTCTCAAGTTTGGGGGTGGAAGAGGTTTGAACTATCAAAGATAAAAATATGAGAAACTTATTTCCAATAAAAAAAATAAATAAAAAATAAATAAAATAAATTTAAACGCAAAACTCCGCTGACAAGACTAATATATTTATCTTGTTAAGAGTTTAGCTGAAAACAACACCTACTCGTAGTTGGCTGCCTTCATGCACCCCATAGTTGGTATGTCAACATGAAGGTGGGTAATCGTAATCAGCAACGCATAGACAAAATAAAATAACAAACTCCAATGTTTAGCGAGGAAACTAAACTTAGATAAGAGTTTAGCCGAGAATGGCACTTGCTCATAATTGGCTGCCTCCATGCACCCCATCATTGGTATGTCAAAACGAAGGTGGGTAACCTTACTCGACGCATAACCACCTAATATAGAAATAACAAAACAAATGAAAGAAATTGAAACTTTGTATCTTCATCTTTTCAGACTCAGTGTTAAAAAGAAGAAACAAAAATTTTGTGAACCATGAGTAAGGAAGATTGAAAAGAAAGCTTGCCGCATACAAATTAGACCCGTTCTAAAGAAAAGAATAAAGTGGTAGAAAAGTAATGTAACAAACAGGTAGTTGATTGAGTATAGCATTTATGAGTATTAAGGAAAAAGGAAGATTATGGAAAACTGAACGTAAGAAATGTGTATTTTCAGGCCAAGAAGAGCTCGGGGAGGCTTATAATCCACTTAGAGCCGAGACAAGTTGTGAGTGACCTTTTACTATATCTTGTGGTTACTTTTAGTATGATTATTTGGTAAGAAATTATTGTACTATGTAGTATTCATAGTAAGTATGTTATGCCAGCAAGTTAAAAGGAAACTAACTTTATTGTCTAAATGTAAATATGGCTGAGGGACCTTATGATGAAAGCCTAAGTGAATGTAAACATGAAATTCAGTGCTGAGGGACCTCGTGTGAAAGCACTTGAATAGTTAAGTGGAATGGATTTCAATGCTGAGGGACTTTGAGTGAAAGCATGTCGAAATCCATCACATACTAGCTCGTGCTGAGGGACTATGAGTGAAGGCACTTGAGCGGAGATTGAATTGGTTACCAGTGCTGAGGGACTTCGTGTGCAGGCACATGGTAATGTGGACATAATCGAATACGGTGCTGAGGGACAGAATGTGAAGGCACTTGATAGTTGCAAATCCGTGGAACATGATGATTAGATATTTATGTGTGATTAGAAATGAGAATTTGTACTGAAATATGATAGTGTTAAGTTGTGCTTTGTCACAACATTAGTTAGTTATTTACCATGGGGTAATAAGGATATAGATACGGGTGAGATCAAAAGCATAAGAAGTTTAGAAACTATCTGAAATACGATATGTAATGGTTACTAATGGTTATGCTAGTTCAAGTTTGTTAGTGATAGTTGAATGAATTTAGTCACTCACTAGGCTTTATGCTCACTCAATTTGTTTGTTTGTTTGTCGTTTCAGGTAGCGAGTGTGTTTGGGACGCCTAGCCTACAGAAGTATCTCGTTTGGGCCTATCTTGAAGCAAACCTCTGGGATAGTTGTAAATATTTAGTTTGTGCCCATGTTTTGTAATGTACATATTCCTTATGAGTGTTGGGAGAATTGTTCTGTATCACACACATATATATACAAAGAATACTTGTCGAGTGATTGTATGTTCTCAAATATTTTAATAGCAATGGTGTTTCTATTTGAGATTTATCTGGCATCTAATTTCAATATGTTATATAGAGAGTGCAGTTTCACACTCACTCCTAGGTATAAGGTGTATCTGGGATGGGGTGTGACAATTTGGTATCAGAGCATAAGATTTTGGGCTGTGAGGTCATGCATTGTAGATAGGAACATGTAAATAGTAAATTGATTGCATACTATGTTATAGGAACATGCCCAGAGGTACCAGACGAGGTAGGCAGGAAGGCGCCGCGACATCGCACGCTACCGGAGAGAAGAGGCAGGCGTCTGAAGGAGAATCTAGTAATCCTCAGGCGAGTATTAATATGGAAGAACAACTTTTTAGCAGAATCGCGCAGAGATTAGTAACCAGCATGGAAACAGTTCAAGGAGACCCTGAGAAAAAGTTTGGCATTGAACGATTTAAGGCGTTGGGTGCTCAAGTGTTTGAAGGCACCACAGACCCTACGGAAGCTGAAGCATGGTTAAATCAGGTAGAAAAATGTTTCAGAGTTATGCAATGTCCAGAAGACAGAAAACTTGACTTGGTCACATTCATGCTCCAAAAAGGGGCTGAAGACTGGTGGCGATTGATAGAACACAGAAACACGGATGTGGGCTCTTTAACATGGGCAGATTTTAAGAAGTCGTTCCAGGAGAAGTATTATCCTAAATCCTTTTGTGACGAGAAAAGGAAGGAATTCTTAAATTTAGTACAGGGAAGTATGACTGTGGCGGAATATGAGAAGAAATTTACAGAGAGCCAATTTGAAGGCCACGAGGCGTTGAGAGCCAATTTGCGATGAGGCCACTATGCGGTGAACGCTACCATGCGTCGAAGTGAGTATGCGTTGGACAAAGAAGGTTGGCCGAGAGAGTAATGCGTTTGTTAACCATCTGGCGAGAGAGTTTTGAAAAAATAAAAATAACACCATCAGAGGCTCTGTGTTGCTGAAGCTAAACATAGAAGGTATGCATTGAACAGATTGTAGTATAGTGTTGAAATGGAGATTAAGTCGATGGTATATATATAAGTGGATCGAGAATTGAATTGTTTTGATTACATTTCAGAGCTCGAGTTGGGTACATTTTGAAGCTAAACATCGGAGGGAGGTAGAAAAAGATGTTATTGTCGATTTGGAGTGGAAATCTCATCGTAACCGTGGAGGAAATTTTAACTGGGCAGAGGACTCAGCTGGTGTTACTCTCTCAGAGTAACGTTCGGTGTTGGAGGAAGAACAAACTGAAAAAACGGTGGTTAGGGTCAGAACTTCTGAGGTTAGTAAGTTAACTCGATTTTTAGCAAGTTTCATGAAGGGTGCTTGAGCTGAAATTGTATAAATGTGTGTCAAACTTAAGATGGAAGAGATTGGAGCTAAATTTGCCGGATGATTAGGGATAACTTAGAGTTGTTGAAGGATATGGAGAGGATATTCTTCATGAAATTTTGAGGTAAGATGAACGACTTACACCTTAACAAGTTTGTAGAAGGAAGTAAGTTCTGAAATTGGCCGAAATGTGATGTTTAGCAGGTTGAAGAAGAAAGAGGAAAGATGAAGGAAACTGTTCTGCTGCAGCGGTAGTATCATTGAGAGAGCGAGAGACAGGGCAGCGAAACAAGTATCGCTTTAACCCAAGAGGGGCTTCGCGTCTCACAATTCTCGCTAGAATATCGTTGGGTGTTGCTCCTCAGGTAGTCTCGCTAGTTGCGTTCAACTTAGTATCGCTGGTACAGTAGTATGTGATGAATTTCGCTGGTAGCCTTCAGTTGTCTGAAGTATAATGCTATTAATGTGTGTTAAGGGAAAAGAAAGATTATGGAAACTGAACATGAGAAATATGTATTTTCAGGCCAGGAAGAGCTCGGGGAGGCTTATAATCCATTTAGAGCCGAGACAAGTTGTGAGTGACCTTTTATTATATCTTGTGGTTACTTTTAGTATACTTATTTGGTGAGAAAATATGGTACTCCGCAGTATTCATAGTGAATATGTTATGCCAGCAAGTTAAAAGGGAAACTAATTCTATTGACTAAATATAGTTATGGCTGAGGGACCTTATGGTGAAAGCCTAAGTGAAAGTGAACATGAAATTAAGTGCTGAGGGACCTCGTGTGAAAGCACTTGAATAGTTAAGTGGAATGGATTTCAATGTTGAGGGACTTTGAGTGAAAGCATGTAGCAATCCATCACATACTAGCTCGTGCTGAGGGACCATGAGTGAAGGCATTTGAGCGAAGAATGAATTGGTTACCAATGCTGAGGGGCTTCGTGTGAAGGCACATGGTAATGTAGACATAATCGAATATGGTGCTGAGGGACAGAATGTGAAGGCACTTGATAGTTGCAAATCCATGGAACATGATGATTAGACATTATGTGTGATTAGAAATGAGAATCTGTACTGGAATATGATAGTGTTAAGTTGTGCTTTGTCACAACATTAGTTAGCTATTTACCATGGGGTAATGAGGATATTGATAAGGGTGAAACCAAAAGCTTAAAGAAGTTTAGAAACTATCTGAAATGCGATATACATTGGTTACTAATGGTTATGCTAGTTCATGTTTGTTAGTGATAGTTGAATGAATTTAGTCACTCACTGGGCTTTATGCTCACTCAATTTGTTTGTTTGTTTGTCGTTTCAGGTAGCGAGCGTGTCCGGGACGCCTAGTCTACAGAAGTATCTCGTCTGGGCCTATCTTGAAGCAAACCTCTGGGATAGTTGTAAATATTTAGTTTGTGCTCATGTTTTGTAATGTACATGTTCCTTAGGTGTGTTGGGAGAATTGTTCTGTATCACACATGTATATATGCAAAGAATACTTGTCGAGAGATTGTATGTTCTCAAATACTTAAATAGCAATGATATTTCTATTTGTGATTTATCTGGCATCTAGTGTCAATATATTATATAGAGAGTGCAGTTTCACACTCACTCCTAGGTATAAGGTATATCTGGGATGGGGTATGACAAGAGTTCTCTCCAGAAGACAACTGGAGACAAATAGCTCAAGAGAGAAGAGTCTTCCCTCCACCTGACCACTTCACAGCAGATCTCACGCTTCCATTCCGGCGACTCAAGACATTGAAACGCCTTCCTGCTTTCTATCTTTTTGTAGCTTTGATTTTAGATTTGTTATCAAGACATTGAACTGTCTAAGATTGTATTTCGTTCATTAATCTACAATTCTTCCATGATTATTCAAATCTCTACACTTTCCGCTTATTACTTTGAATCCATGAGTAGCTAATCTTTCAAGGGTCAAAGGTTGCGTTAACATCTAAATAAGAACCATAGTGTAACTATTGCATCTTGTCAATTGTAATCTTAATTCGATGCTTATGTCCATGTAGCTAATCGATATAAGTAGTAATAATCAAACTGCTCGAGAGAGTAAGTGACTGTGGAACTCAATTGACAAGGCTAAAAAATGTTACCTGTCTATAAGAATAACCTTGATACTTAACTGATGCGCACTTTTAGTGTTTACCGCAAGTCTACTGGTCAAGTTATAATATAAAACGGTTAAGTTCGAGTATCGTTTCCACTAGAGATCCAATTGGGAAGGTCAAGTTACTTTGCTATTCTAGAATTGAATCAATTTTATTTGAGGATTGAAATTCAATATTTCAATTTTGGGAAAAAGAAAAATCAAGCAAAGAAAACATCAAAGGGAGAATTGCAAGAGTCAAAGAGAGTTCTAGGGCTTCGAATCCTTGTTTATTTCATCATGCAAAATTATAGATTTCATGGATTTTATTGTAATTCTTATGCGTAAGTCTAGAAACTTAATTCCAAGTTATCCTCTCTCAAAGACAACTCTTTCTCATGCAACTTGATTGATTGTTAATCTCTTAAAACCAATACACAATTACATGGCATTAAAACTAGTCTTTAGCAACTTTCATTGGCAACCTAACTACTCTCGTGATAGATTAACAACGATTCATTGTTATAGGTCAAATTAAACATATAATCTCTCAATCATACATCTAACCTAGCATGTGAAGATGGCCAATCCTCAAGAATTAAACACAATAACAATGAAAAGCATAATTTATTTAAACAAAACCATGAGTTTACAAAATTAACATGAATTCACAAACAATTCATCAAAACCCTAAAGCTAAAGACTTTAGCCACTCATAGCTTGAAGCAACATGTTTGAGCAAAAATAATCAAAGGAAGAGTGTAAAGAATAGGGAAACTCTACTGAAAAGAGGTTCTTGATTGAGGCAGCACCGTCACGAACTCTTTGGCTCTCACGTCGGACTTCGAAAGGCACCAAGACTATCTCGAACTCTTTTCCTCTTCCTTGCAGCTAACTCACTCTTTGAACTCGCGCTTAATTCTCTCCTTTTTAGATCTTTCTTTCAGTCTGCAACTTTCTTGCTTTTCTTGATATTCCTCCTCCTTTGGACTGCTGAAAATCCCTCAATTTATAGAGTTTGGCCGCCAAAAATTTAACCTAAAATACAAAACTTACGTTTAATTAACGCTGGCGCCGCGGCGCTAGGGTTGCGACCAAAAATAAGTTGCTCTCGGGTTTTAGCGCCGCGACGCTGTCTTGCGTTCATCAAGGATGCATCGAGGCAGCGACATCTTGGCGCCGCGATGCTACTCTGCGTCCATGCTGATGCGTTTATGCTTCAGCGCCGCGACACATCATGCGTTTCAACAAGGATGCGTTTTTCAGCTCCTTTTCGCCGTATTCTTGCTCGGTTTTGATCTTTTAGTCATTTCTTCTAATTTTCCTCGTTTTAACCTGAAAATCACTAGCAAACAAGTGAAATCTAACATAAAACTCCCTTAATTTGAGAGAATAATAAGCACTTTTCAAGTGCTTATCATTAACACTCTCCTATCCGGTATAGACATATAACGCATAGCGACTGACAGCCGGGAGAAGAGTAGCAAGTATGAATAGACTATCACTATGCGTTCATGATTTTAGATGTTATCCAACCCCAGGCCCGCGTTATACCATTCACATAATGATAACTTGTAGAAATACAAGTTATTATAGCCTTTTTCATAGATAAATAGAGTTTAAATAAGAGAAGCATGCGATAGTTGATGATAAATTCCATTAATAAATCTTCCTTTGCGTTATACTCTTGAATTTTGATGAAGATATTGATTTTACCACTTGTTAAGCCTAAAACGCATGTTTTCACGCAGGAATGCAAGCGATGCGTTGATGACCCCTTAACGCAGGAACCAGACGATGCGTTAACGACAGCCCAACGCATAACTATGTGTTAGCAACCTATGTTGCGTTGACATCAACCAAACTATGCATAGACGCATAGACAACCGTTACGGCAAGGCGCTGCGAATCAGATCGGAATCTTAAGAGATTGACGGATGATTGGCAGACATGATTTGCGGCTTAAGTGGTGGATCTTAATTGGCCCGAGAATCACGCAATCAGGCGAGATGGACGCAGTGTCAATCTCGCCACCAATCAAGCAGATCTGCCATTAACTGCGATTTCATCATCTATAAAAGGGCAGCTCTGCGAGAGGAGAAAGGTTGTTGATTCTCGGAAGGACTCCATAAGTGACAGCAGAGTTCTCTCAGACTTCAACTGGAGACAAATAGCTCGAGAGAGAAGAGTTTTCCTTTCCGCCACATCACTTCACAGCAAATCATCACGCTTCCATCGAGGCGACTCAAGACATTGACGCCTTACCCTGCTTTCTTTCTTGCTGTTCTTACTTGAATTTTAGTTTTGTATCAAGAAATTGACTTATCGAAATTTGTATCTCATTTTCATCAATACAATTATCTTCCATGTCTATTCACTTTTCTCATCTGTCCACTTTATACTTTCAAGCCATGAGTAACTAATCACTCGAGGGTCTAGGGTTGCGTTAGCATCTAACTAGGGACCACAGTGTAACTATTCTAACTCGTCAATTGCGAGCTTAATCCGATGCTTATATCCATCTGACAAATCGATATAAGTAGTAATAATCAGACTGCTCGAGAGGGTAAGTGATTGTGGAACTCAATTGACAAGGGCTAAGTAGTGTTACCTGTCTACGGGGACAACCTTGGTTCTTAACACTTTCCTATGCGTTATAGACATATAACGCATAGCGGCTGACAACCGGGAGAAGAGTCGCAAGTATGAATAGAGTACTACTGTGCGTTTCCGATGTTAGATGTTAAACAACCCGAACCCTTTTCTTTATCCATTCATACACATCTTAGCTGAACTTGCTGTGTCGCATTGCTTCCTATATTCCACAACTGTTAGTCTAGTGTACAAACATCTGCTTTCTCTAGATTAGAAACACAAATTCAAACAATTGTTGGTTACCTCTGTAACGCATGCAATCCAATTAAAACCAAATCAATATAATCCCTGTGTTCGACCTCGGACTCACCGAGAAAACCTATTACTTTACTTATACTTGGGTAGAGGAATAGGAAAACTTGACAAGACCAACGCACAATAATAGAACGCATTGCATGATCAAATCTTGACATGTTGAACGCATAATCATATGCTTTAGCTCTTTGCGTTAGGTTAGTTCACACAGTAATATTTCCACAACAAGTTTTTGGGGCCGTTGCCAGGGATTATTCATTGATTTAATTCTTTTCTTTGGATTATTGTGTTGCAGAATTCCTCAATCGATGGAGTATAGCAAGCTTCTCTTCTGTCAGAGGCTTCTAACAGTATATGAGTGAAGGGGATAACCCGACATTTGGTATTGATCCTGAGATTGAGAGGACCTTCAGAAGAAGGATAAGACAGAATAAGCAAAGAAGGAGCAATCAGTCTACTGAAGAGACCATGGATGCTCAAAACAATGAACCTCAAGCTCTTCAAGCTGAGGTCAGGCGGAATGCAAATGCGCAAAAGCACGCAAATTATGATACAAACCCGATTGTCTTGGCGCATGATAGAAATTGCCTGATGAGGGAGTATGTGTCGCCAAATTTATATAATTTTGCACCGGGAATTTTACAACCAACCTTCGAGGGTAATGGAAGGTTTGAAATGAAGCCAGTGATGTTGTAAATGCTACAAGCCGCAGGGCAGTTTGGGGGTGCAACGGGTGAAGATCCACATGCACACCTGAAAAGTTTCTTGGAAATCTGTAGTGCATTTCCAATGGTTGGAGTACCGCAAGATAGCATCAGACTGACGCTATTCCCATTTTCTCTCAGAGATGAGGCAAGACAGTGGGCATACGTATTTGAACCTGGTGAGATTACAACGTGGGGTAAAATGGTTGAAAAGTTCATGCAGAAATACTTTCCTCCGACGGTAAGTGCAAAGAGGCGACGAGACATTGTCACCTTCGAGCAAAAGGACTCGGAGACGCTTAGTGAAGCATGGGCCCAGTTTAAAAGGCTGGTAAGAAATTGTCCCTATAACGGTATCCCTGATTGTGTACAGATGGAGATTTTCTATGGAGGACTGAACAAAACATCACAATCAGTGGCTGACGCCTCTGCAGCAGGAGGTTTGATGGACAAAACTTACACGCAGGCCAAAGAGATCCTCGACAGAATTTCGAGGAATACTGATGAATGGGTGGATGATGGATATGGATCCAGGTATATGAATAAAAGACGATCGCAAGCTGGAATGATTGAAACGGATGCGACTAGTAACCTTTCAGCTCCGACCGCCAACATGACATCGTTGCTGCAAACCATTGCGTTGAACAACCAAGGAGGAACGGTTGCATCAATGGATGCAATGAACACAGTCAATGCAACAGCATCTGTAAGCTGTGTGCAATGCGGTGAGGGCCACTTGTATGATATGTGTCCCTACAACCCACAGTTTGTCTGTTATGTTCAGAACAACCCGTATTCTAAGACTTATAATCCGGGTTGGAGAAACCATCCTAACTTTGGATGGGGAGGAAACCAATCACAGACGCAGGGTGCTGGACAACAACCGCAAAGAAATAATAATCCTGTGTTTAACCAAGGTGTTTAAGGGCATCAAGCGCAAAGAAATCAGTCAGCAAATTCATCATCATCATCCCTGGAAGCACTTATGCGTCAAACGATTACTCAAAATGAAGAAACGCGTAAGTCGCTTGAAGCGATGCTCCAAAATCAGATGGGAGAAATAAAAAGCCATGCCATTGCAATAAGAAATCTGGAACTTCAAGTGGGACAAATGGCAAGTGAGCGCAATACGAGACCCCAAGGAGCATTGCCTAGTAATACCGAAGCCCCACGAGGTAACGATAAGGAACAATGTCAAGCTGTGACATTGAGGAGTGGGAAGGTTCTTCCCACTGAACAGCAAGAGCAGAGGATGCAAGGAAATCTGCAGCCTCAAATCACTCCATTACAAACTCCCGCAACATCTATCCATGAACCGCAATCTTCATCCACAACCAAAACCGCTAAAGAACAAGAAAATGAAAAAGGGAGAGAAAAAGCAACACAGGCAAACCCTGCGTCGGTATCTCAGAATACCAATCCCCTTATGCGTCCGCCCTTTCCTCAACGCCTAAAGAAGAAGAATGACGAGGGTCAATTCAGAAAATTCCTGGACGTTCTCAAACAACTTCACATCAACATTCCGTTGGTGGAAGCCCTGGAACAAATGCCGAGTTATGTCAAATTTCTGAAAGACATATTATCTAAGAAAAGGAGGCTCGGAGAGTTTGAGACAGTCGCATTGACGCGGGAATGCAGTGCATTGTTTAAAAGCAATATACCCGCTAAAATGAAAGATCTAGGGAGTTTCACATTGCCCTATTCTATAGGAGGAATGGACGTAGGTCAGGCACTATGCGACTTAGGGGCCAGCATCAATTTAATGCCACTGTCTATATTCAAGAAGTTGGGTATAGGGGAAGCACGGCCAACTACAGTCACACTTCAGCTCGCTGATCGTTCCATTAAGCATCCAGAGGGGAAAATCGAGGATGTTCTTGTGAAGGTGGACAAATTTATCTTCCCGACTGACTTCATAATTTTGGATTATGAAGCTGACAGAGAGGTGCCCATCATCCTGGGAAGACCTTTCTTAGCTACTGGACGCGCCTTGATTGACGTCCAGGAAGGGGAGTTAACTATTTGAGTGGATGACCAGCAGGTAAAATTTAATGTGTTTAACACGTTGAAGTATCCTGATGATTTTCATTCTTGCCAGATGATCGAAGAGATAATTGAAGAAAAGGCAAGCATCATCGACGCATGCGCGGAAAACGAAACACTGCTGGATGAACTGGATGAAGGAAGAGAGGCGGAAATAAATATAATCTCCAACGCAAGCTTTGAACGCTTGGACTTAGGCAACAGAACAACGGAGAAAACAAAGCCGTCCTAGGAAGAGCCACCAACCCTTGAGCTTAAGACGCTGCCAACGCATCTGAAGTATGCATATTTGGGGGAAGAGAGCATGCTACCGGTCATCATATCCTCTGCGTTGACGACAGAATGTGAGAAGGCTTTGCTGGATATCCTGAAAAACCATATCAAAGCCATAGGATGGACTTTAGCGGATATCAGAGGAATAAGCCCTTCGTACTGCATGCACAAAATTCGGTTGGAAGAGGGTAAGGATGGTTCAGTTGAGAGGCAGCGCAGGCTCAACCCCGCAATGAAGGAGGTTGTGAAGAAAGAGATCATCAAATGGCTCGACGCAGGGGTCATTTATCCAATCTCCGACAGCAGCTGGGTGAGCATAGTTCAG
Source organism: Citrullus mucosospermus (assembly GCA_030954485.1). Taxonomy (NCBI): domain Eukaryota; kingdom Viridiplantae; phylum Streptophyta; class Magnoliopsida; order Cucurbitales; family Cucurbitaceae; genus Citrullus; species Citrullus mucosospermus. The sequence continues at coordinate 15,337,389 of CM062064.1, forward strand.
TGTGTACCAAAGAAAGGGGGGATGACAATGATCATGAATAGCAAGAATGAACTAATACCAACAAGAACGGTCACTGGCTGGCGCATCTGTATGGACTACCGCAAGCTGAATGCGGCAACAAAGAAGTAAAACTTTCCACTGCCATTCATCGACTAGATGCTAGATAGGCTGACAGGTAATGAATTTTTCTGCTTCCTGGATGGATATTCCGGCTATAACCAGATCATGATAGCTCCGGAAGATCAAGAGAAGACGACGTTCACATGTCCATATGGCACCTTCGCGTTCAGACGCATGCCATTCGAGCTATGTAACGCACCAGGGACGTTCCAAAGGTGCATGATGGCAATATTCTTGGATTATTTGGAACAGTCAGTAGAGGTGTTTATGGACGACTTCTTAGTATTTGGGAAATCATATGATGAATGCTTGACCAATCTAGAACGAGTGCTAAAACAATGCGAAGACACAAATCTAGTCCTCAACTGGGAAAAATGCCATTTTATGGTTACTGAGGGTATTGTGTTGGGGCATAAAATCTCAAAGGTTGGATTGGATGTGGATCAGGCAAAGATAGATGCGATAGCAAAACTCCCAGCCCCCACAAATGTTAAGACTTTGCGAAGTTTCCTAGGCCATACGGATTTCTATAGAAGATTCGTTAAGGGATTCTCGCATGTAGCAAAACCACTGAGCGAGTTGCTGGAACTCAACAGGGAATTCAATTTCGACGGTAAATGCTTAAACGCATTTGAGTCTCTAAGGCAAGCTCTGATTTCAGCACCTATTTTAGTTGCACCGGACTGGTCTTTCCCGTTTGAATTAATGTGCGACGCAAGTAACCATGCGGTGGGAGCAGTACTGGGGCAGAGAAAAGAGAAAATTATGCACCTAATCTATTATGCTAGTAAAACACTGAATTCATCTCAGGAGAACTACACTACTACTGAGAAAGAAATGTTAGCCATAGTCTTTGCGGTTGACAAATTTAGAGCACACTTGATAGGGTCAAAGGTGACCATCGATAATTAGTGATGAAGGTACGCATTTTATAAATCGCATAATCACTAATTTAATGACTAAGTTTAATGTCTCGCACAGGGTAGCAATTGCCTAACCCATAGACAAACAGCCAAGCTGAAATAACAAACAGGGAGATCAAGTCCATACTGGAAAAGGTCGTGAGCACATCAAGGAAAGATTGGACAGAGAGATTAGATGAAGCTCTATGGGCCTACAGAATGGCATTCAAAACACCGATAGGCATGTCACCCTATGCGTTGGTGTTTGGTAAAGCATGCCATCTCCCACTTGAGCTGGACATAAGGCCATCTGGGCCATGAAGAAGCTCAATTTAGACCAGGAGGCAAGCGGAAAAGCCAGAAAGCTTCAACTAAATGAACTCCTGGAGTGGAGGCACTCAGCTGTACAAAGAAAGGACCAAGAAATGGCACGACAAGAACATTAGTAAGAAAATTCTATACGTTGGCCAGAAGGTCCTGTTATTTAATTCAAGGTTGCATTTGTACCCAGGTAAGCTGAAGTCTCGATGGTCGGGTCCATTCATAATCAAGGAAGTGTTCCCGCATGGTGCGGTCATGCTGACAAATGAAAATGGAACCACATCCTTCAAGGTCAATGGACAAAGGGTAAAGCCCTACCACATTAGAGAGTTCGAAATTAACAAGACTTCCATTGACCTACGCGAGTGTAATGACTGAGCTTGCGTCGAAAGGTCCCTGCGTTGTCAAATGTCTACATTTCCAGGGACGCTTTCTTTTACCCTTGCTTTATTTTATTTGAATTTGTTGTAGTATTTAATTTTATGTTATTTTGCTTTCTTGTTTCTGTTTGAATTTTGTTTTTAGCATGTATTGATTTTTTCAGTTTATAAATGAAAAGGAGATAAGCATGAAAGTAGGAGCCGAATTTTTGAACAATTTGATTTCATCGCATAATCTATTATTCATGCATGCGTCCAACTTATTTTTTTTAAATTATGCGTTTATCGATAAACGATTTCTGTGTTTATCGAATTAAGGTTAGAGGAAAGGTTAGAGCCGTACATATTTTGTCAAACAAATCATACTTAACTTACAACGCATAATCTAACCTGAGAACCAAGCGTTCATCAGTATGCGTTTATCATTAGTCTACTGCATTTAGACAAGAGCACTAGGTGAAACGCAGATGTCTTTTCAGACTACGCGTCTTTCCTAGAAAAACACTCAAGTGCCAAAAACACTCAAGTGCTCTGTGTGCGTCAATTAGCCGCCCATTACACGTGATGGGTGTGCGGCTCAAGGAAATTTGCCTTGATCAGTGGGATTTCGATATCGCGTATCCGCATTAATTACCGACGGCTAAATTAAGCCTTTATAAACGTGATTCGATTTTCCATTTTCCATTTTAGAAACCTTTCATCTCTCTTAAACCTCCGGCGATCTGTATTCTCGCTGCTATCTTATATCTAACCAGCTCAACTCAGAAAATCAAGAAAACCTCGCCGGAACCAGTTCCCCAAGACCATCTTCATCATCTACACCCAACCCTCGATTTCCATTCTTCTCTCCACCTATATTTTATCCTTCCCGACCTGTAAGGCTTTTGCTTCTCCGGTCAGACCAAGAAATCCAAACCCCAACCCACCGTTTATCCCTAACTTCTCCGCGTCTAGAATCCGGGCTACTTCCCAGAGACCACCCATCTACCCATTTTTCTGGCCATTCGCCAGAACCCCTACCCGTCCACCAGTAGTCGACGACTCCGACGACTGTGTAGAAGTTCTAAACATCCGTCCTTTGAGCCAAATCAACCCAATCCCTACCCCAAAACCCAAAAGCAGAGTCAAGTCCTGCATTTCCCGACCCAGGATGAAGAACATGAAGGATCTCTGCTGCAAACTACAATGTCGGAAGCCAGAGGGTAAGCGCAGAGAACTCCGAGGATGAGCAACCTGTTCCTGGAACGGTGTGCGATGAAGCCAGTACACTGCACGGTAGCAGTGAGGTGCGCCGAAGGGAAGAGAGGGATGTTTTCGGCGACATCATGGAAACGATAGCTCAAGAAGAGCGGGAGGCAAAGGGTCAAGAAGACGGGGAGGTCAACCAACCCTTGCCCCTATCCCGTCCACCAAGCACTAGAGGGACGGAGGAGATGGGAAGAGGAGAAGAAGAAGAGGTGGCTGTCACTGTCGGGGAAGTGAACTCAGCGAAATCCCCAGACGAGTGGATAGCTCAAATTCTGAGCGGGCTGCGTGATCCGATGGACGCAACCGTCTCAGATGCACGAAGGGAATCACCCTCGCCGGTAAAGGAGGTCCAGAGTCAGTGTAAGGAGACTCGGGAGGGTGAATACAGTGGTGGAGATAAGGAAGGAGAGGCTGCCTACAGCAAGGAGGACGTAGGCGAGCAAAGAGAAACGCAAGGGTCTGTCCCTGCGTCGATAAGTCCTGAGGAGATGACATTGGAATCCAATGAAGGACCAATAAGAAAAGTTGTGATGGCCGCAGAGGCCAAGAGGAAAAGAGTTGAAGAAGAGGAGGAGGTACCCCTACTGAGGAAGAAACGAAGGGTATCACCGGAGATTGCCGAGGATGAAGAGCCGAAAAGCACAGACCAAGGACACAGACCTGAGTCTCTAGTTGCGGCCAAGTTGAGAAAGGAGCTCAGGGCCCTAAGAAAAGGAGTGGAACAAATTGCGAAAGATGCATTGTCTCGCAGGGAGGCGCGCAGGGAAGTGCGACCTCAAGAAGTTGGGGAGACGCAAGACCTTTCTTATCCTCAACTAGAAGCAGCCACATTGGCATTTGAAGAGGAAATGATGGAAGAAGAAAGACTAGAAAAAGCAGCCGAAGAGCTTGAAAGAGAGCTACAAATTGAAGAAGATGCAGAGCTAGCTGCTAGAATAGTCGCCCAAGAGGAAGGGGAGGGCAAGAAGAAAAAGAAAAAAAAAAGTAGGAAGGAACGCATCGGGGAGGATGCGGGGGAAGAACAAGGTGTGAGCACCTTGGAGAAGAAGAAGAGGAAAGAGAAGGAGGTGTCAGTCACCAACCCCCCAAGCATGCATACTAAGAAACGCAAAGGGAAGGAAAAGGTGACTGAAGCACCAGTCAAAGTGGCCGAGAGCAAAAAGAGAACTATAAATGAGATTCCAGCTAAGGCCAAAGGAAAAAAGAAAGTGGCTGATGCATCGCCACAACAGAAGGAAGGAAAAGGGAGACGCAGGGCGTTTCCCGACCTGATGATAGAGGTGGGATTTTTCCCTGAAGAAGCCCCAGTGCCGCCATACATCACCGAAATAGTTGACCACCACGGCTAGAGAAACATCTGTACCAGCACTCCTTGGGTCCAACCTGACGTAGTCCGAGATTTCTATAACGGACGCATAGACGAGGAGGAAGACGTGGTGGTGGTGGATGAAATTGAAGTCCCATTCAACGCAAAGGAAATCAACTGTATATATGAGTTGAGGGACAACCCGGATGCGGAAGGAAATAAGATTATAGAGTCAACTCCAACGGAGTTAATGGAGGACGCACTCCGGGTAATGGCGAAGCCAGGGGAAAAGTGGGATGTTTCACCCACAGGTATAAAGACGCTTTCAGCAAGCAGCCTAACTCTATAGGCAAACCTGTGAGTGTATTTGGTGAAGAAGCGGCTGATCCCTACAACGCATGACAAGACAGTGTCAAGGGATCGAGTGATGGCAGCATACTGCATTATGCGTCGCATCAACCTTGATGTCGGACGCATAATTGCCGCACAGATAAGAGGGGTGTTCAGCAAGCCAAGGGGCCAACTCTTTTTCCCCGCTCCTATCATGAACTTATACGGCAATGCTTCCATCGGAGGGCAAACGGAAGTGTTAGACGCAGAGAAGATGATTGAAGTTAATGGCGTAATAGCCAACAAGACTCTGCGTCGGTTGATGAGAGGATCGCAATATCTGCCAGAGCCTACCAAGGCCACCAAAAGACCTCATCAACCAGTTCCGCCTCCAAAGCCGCAACCGCAGAAGAAGGGGAGGCCGTCCAAGTTGAAGGGCGTGGCAAGTCCTGATGCCACCATTCGACCTTCCCTAACCTCAAGTCCTTCACCCCCACTTCCAAAAACCAGAAGGAAACCAACTCCACCTCTACCTCCTCCTGAGACGCATCGCCCTAAGCCACCTCCTCCTCCTAAGAAAACGCATTGCCCCAAACATCCAAAACCCCGACCTTCCACAAAACCCTCTGCCCCAATAAGAGTTGATGACTCACACTTAGAGGATTTTGGCGCTACTTTTATGCATCCATCATCCCCTGCGTTTGAAGAAACTCCACCCACTCCCCTGCCTCAACCAAACCCACCTACTCTACCTCGGCCAAACCTGCCTACCCCACCAACGCAACCTCAACAGCAAGAAGGCCCACTTGATCTTGAATGGGAGACAGTGCAAACATACTTGCAGCAAGCGATATTGCGTCCAGTGATGCATTCATTAAATACGTTAGCACGCCGGCAGACGGAGCAGTTCCAATTCACCCTAAATTATGTTCACCAACTGTTCTCCATCCGACCGGAAATCCCGCCCCCTGATATTCCAGAACGCCTCCAACAGCCTCTTGTCTTCCCAGTGCCGCAGCGTCCTGCGTCTGAGCAACAACACAGACCTGATGAAGACGAGCCTGATGGTTGAAAAGTTTAGAGGTGTAATCAAGAGTTGTATTTTTCTTGCAATTTTGTATCTTCACAGTCAATTGTATGCGTTGGTGAAAATCACATTAATAGAATGAACATTTCTTCATCGCATGGATCTTTAATTTTCTCTTTGCGTTGTCCCTTGTTATAAATTTATTCTAAGTACATTTAATTAGTCTAAACTTCTATCTTTGCGTTGAAAAGTTGGCCCCTGTGATGATAATCATGCTTACACTTTTTGTACACTCTTTAAGTTAGTTTACTTTCAATGCGTCTGCATACTATTCCTTAGAAATGCAAACCTACTTTGAATGTAAGCAAGCAGCCAATTCAAACCTCTTTTTCAACATTTTGCAACTTAGTCTTTGTTTACAATTTAAGCAATGAGGACCTTGCTACTCTCAAGTTTGGGGGTGGAAGAGGTTTGAACTGTCAAAGATAAAAATATGAGGAACTTAGTTCAATCATTTAAAAAAAAAAAAAATTATTCTTTAAAAAGCTAAACTCCGCTTGCAAGACTAATATATTTATCTTGTTAAGAGTTTAGCTGAAAACGACACCTGCTCGTAGTTGGCCACCTCCATGCACCCCATAGTTGGTGTGTCAAAACGAAGGTGGGTAATCGTAATCAGTAACGCATAGATAAATAACAAACTCCAATGTCTAGTGAGGAAACCGAGCTTAGATAAGAGTTTAGCCGAGAAGGGCACTTGCTCGTAGTTGGCTGCCTTCATGCACCCCATCGTTGGTATGTCAGAACGAAGGTGGGTAACCCTACTCGACGCATACTTAATAACTATACAATAAAACCAATGAAAGAAAAAGGGACTTTATATCTTCATCTTTTCAGACTCGGTGTTAAAAGAAGAAACAAAAATTTTGTGAATAATGAGTTAAAGAGTTTGAAAAGAAAGCTTGCCGCATACAAATTAGACCCGTCCTAAAGAAAAGAATAAAGAGGTAGAGAAATAATATAACGAACGGGTAGCTGATTGAGTATAGCATTCTGAGAGACTAGTCAATGCGTTGAGAAAATGCTTAGGTTAATTGAAGTTTCTTAGATAGAAGTTATGCTTGAGGATAAACATTTATCTAAGTTTGGGGGTGTGATAACTTGTAGAAATACAAGTTATTATAGCCTTTTTCATAGATAAATAGAGTTTCAATAAGAGAAGCATGCAGTAGTTGATGATAAATTCAATTAATAAATCTTCCTTTGCGTTATACTCTTGAATTTTGATGAAGATATTGATTTTACCACTTGTTAAGCCTAAAACGCATGTTTTCACGCAGGAATGCAAGCGATGCGTTGATGACCCCTTAACGCAGGAACCAGACGATGCGTTAACGACAGCCCAACGCATAACTACGCGTTAGCAACCTATGTTGCGTTGACATCAACCAAACTATGCATGGATGCATAGACAACCGTTACGGCAAGGTGCTGCGAATCAAATCGGAATCTTGAGAGATTGACGGATGATTGGCAGACATGATTTGCGGCTTAAGTGGTGGATCATAATTGACCCGAGAATCACGCAATCACGCGAAATGGACGCAGTGTCAATCTCGCCACCGATCAAGCAGATCTGCCATTAACTGCGATTTCATCATCTATAAAAGGGCAGCTCTGCGAGAGGAGAAAGGTTGTTGATTATCGGAAGGACTCCATAAGTGACAGCAGAGTTCTCTCAGACTTCAACCGGAGACAAATAGCTCGAGAGAGAAGAGTCTTCCTTTCCGCCGCATCACTTCAAAGCAAATCATCACGCTTCCATCCGGGCGACTCAAGACATTGACGCCTTACCCTGCTTTCTTTCTTACTATTCTTACTTGAATTTTAGATTTGTATCAAGAAATTGACTTATCAAAATTTGTATCTCATTTTCATCAATACAATTATCTTTCATGTCTATTCACTTTTCTCATCTGTCCACTTTATACTTTCAAGCCATGAGTAACTAATCACTCGAGGGTCTAGGGTTGCGTTAGCATCTAACTAGGGACCACAGTGTAACTATTCTAACTCGTCAATTGCGAGCTTAATCCGATGCTTATATCCATCTGACAAATCGATATAAGTAGTAATAATCAGACTGCTCGAGAGGGTAAGTGATTGTGGAACTCAATTGACAAGGGCCAAGTAGTGTTACCTGTCTACGGGGACAACCTTGGTTCTTAACACTCTCCTATGCGTTATAGACATATAACGCATAGCGGCTGACAACCGGGAGAAGAGTCGCAAGTATGAATAGAGTACTACTGTGCGTTTCCGATGTTAGATGTTAATCAACCCGAACCCTTTTCTTTATCCATTCATACACATCTTAGCTGAACTTGCTGTGTCGCATTGCTTCCCATATTCCACAACTGTTAGTCTAGTGTACAAACATCTGCTTTCTCTAGTTTAGAAACACAAATTCAAACAATTGTTGGTTACCTCTGTAACGCATGCAATCCAATTAAAACCAAATCAATATAATCCCTGTGTTTGACCTCGGACTCACCGAGAAAACCTATTACTTTACTTATACTTAGGTAGAGGAATAGGAAAACTTGACAAGACCAACGCACAATAATAGAACGCATTGCATGATCAAATCTTGACATGTTGAACGCATAATCATATACTTTAGCACTTTGCGTTAGGTTAGTTCACACAATAATATTTCCACAACACATAACTCATTAGTTGACTTTGCTGTGTCACATACCTTACCATCCACCACCTTTTAATCTAGTGTACATGTTATCGCTTTCTTTAGTTAGACGCATCCCTTATTAAATATTTTTGGTTACCACTCCAACTCAACTAATCAAATTAATTATAGAATCTGCATAGTCCCTATGTTCGACCTCGGACTCACCGAGAAAACCGCATTCTTTGCTTATGCTTGGGTAAAGGATAGGAAAACTTGACAGATCATTAACACATAATATTAAGCATGTTGAACGCATAGTATATTAAACGCATAGTAGGCTTAATAATAGATAAATGCGACAACAAATTTTGGCATTTTAGCATGTCAAACACAACAAGTTTTTGAACTTTAAATCTGTCATACAACAGTCGTGCAGACTCGTCCGCTGCCACATCGTGCAGGTCATTCCGTTACTACGTCGTGTAGATCCGTCCAGCCGCTGCATCGTGCAGATCCATCCCCGCCGCCTCATCATGCAAGAACTTTCGCCACCTCATTGTGCAGGTCCATTCACTGCCACATAGTGCAAGTCCGTTCGCCACTGCCTCGTGTATATCCTTCCCCGCCACCGCATCGTGCAGATCCATCCCCGGCGCCGCATCGTGCAAGAACTTCTGCTGCCCCATCGTGCAGGTTCGTTCGCTGCCGCATCGTGCAAGTTCGTTCACCGCCGCCTCGTGCATATCCTTCCCCGCCACCGCATCGTGCATATCCTTCCTCGTCGCCGCCAGTTCGTGGTAGTTTTTGGGTTCACCGGTTCGTGGTTAGTTGTAGCAACTTCGTGCTGCCACCGATTCGTGGTAGTTTTTGGGTTCGCTAGTTCTTGGTAGCAGTCGGTGTTCGTCCGCCACTCGTCATCCGGTGCTTTTGAGTATTAAAATTTTGTTATTATCACTCTAAGTTTTGAATTCTTGTATTTTATTGTATTTTAATTTTGGTATTTGGTTACTTTAAGATTTAGGTTTAATTTTCTTGTAAGCTAATAAAATAAATAACTTTTCCAACACAATTAAGAATCTTTTGTCGTAAGATTTGAGATCTAAACTTGGAGTTCTTGTAGTTTATTGTAGTTGGGTAGGACCATTTTTTTGTCTAGCGGCGGTGTTTATGTTTTTTTAGAGTATAGTGACAACAAACCAAAAATAGTTTGCTAGATTATTAGTGGGCATATAAATAATTCACTAAACTCAACTATGTACCAAGGTATTAAAAGAGGTGTGTGTTTGGAAAACATGATGAAATGGGAGGTTAACTAGATGAGAATTAGGAACCTCCAAATTCGAGTAAGTTTTGAAATAATTTTTTTTTGAATCAATTGAGTCTGATTATCTATATTTTCTGGGTATAATGTATTATGTTAATTACTTTAGAGTGGATGACTATCCTGTAGCTATGGTAGTCAATTAAATTTTTTGCTTTTTTTTAGAAATATTTTAAATGTTAATTATACTTATTATTATCTAATGTATTTTTATTTCTTTAAATCTCGACAATTATATTTTAATTATATATGTTGATAAATTTGGATATGGAATGATTATCCTGCAACTATGATAATCATTTGAATACTTTGTTTCTTTATGCATATTGGGCCAGTTAATTGTATTTGTTATGTAATTTATTTTGATATCTCTAAATATTGAAAATTATATTTTAATTATATATGTTTCTAAATTTAGATATGAAATGACTATCCTACAGCTATGGTAGTCACTTATATGATGTGTTATAATTTTAGTTAAGTTAAATGTGTACTCCATTGTATTTCAATTTCTTATGTGTTGTTATTGTCTCATTAGTATATTATGATATGACTTATTCAAAGTTTTGCGGAAAATATGTTTCTGTTGAATAATCGTGTTAAATCCTTGTTTTATATGTGCAAATGTAACATGCCTGCTTTCAAATAAAGCTCGTTTACAAAACTTGTCACTCGTAGGGCTTTAGCTCACATTTTCAATTTTTTTCTAATTTTCTAGGTAGCAAGCGAGTTCGGGATGCTTTGCCTATGCAAGAACCTCGTCTGGGCCGTCTTTGGTGAAAATGGTTGGATAGTGAACCTTACAGGGGAGTCAAGGTTGCTGTCTTCACATCTCCTCTCGGGTTATGAATGATAATCCAGGAAGGGGTGTGACATCGTTTGCTTAGGTTTTAACATAATGGATAAAACATGGATGAAAAAAGATAGATTATCTAACGAATACGAAGAAGGCGTTGATAGTTTTATTGAGTTTGCTCAAATACAGTTGAGTGGTAAAACTTTTATACGATGTCCATGTGTTAAGTGTGGAAATTGCAAGATGTTGAACACTAAGAAGTGAAAAATCACTTATTTAATATATGGTATTGACTTAAGATATGATAATTGGATATGGCATGGAGAAAATCTTGTTAGGTATTCTCCATCGAATATAATACCAAAATCAGACAAAAACATTGACAAACAAGTGTTTAATGATGATTTTGATGACAACATTGTTGAGATGGTTGAAGCAACACAACAACATAGTGTTGATGATCCCAAACAATTTAATAAGTTGCTTATAGATGCTAAGAAACCTCTGTATCCTAGGTGTGAAAAATTGACTAAGTTGGGTACATTAGTCAAATTGTATCACTTGAAAGCAAAATTTGAGTGGAGCGATACTAGCTTTACAGAACTGTTAACATTGTTGAAAAGTATATTACCCGAAAATAACGAATTGCCAAAATCTACGTATAAGGCAAAAAAAAATTTAGTTACTCTAGGAATGTCCTATGAAAAGATTCATGCATGTCCCAACGATTGTTGCCTATACAGAAAAGAGTTTGCCAATGCATCTAATTGTCCTCATTGTAACGAGTCAAGGTGGAAGAAGCATAAGAACTCTTCTGAAGTGAAAAAAGGAGTGCCTGCTAAAGGTTGTATGGTATTTTCCACCAATACCACGATTTCAAAGAATGTTCAATAGTCTGATGCATTCAAAGAACCTAACATGACAGGCTAATGAAAGATTGGTTGATGGAAACCTACGCCATCCAGCTGACTGATAAGCACTTGAAAAGTGCTTCCTATTCTCTCAAATTAAGGGAGTTTATATTAGATTTCACTTGTTTGTTAGTAATTTTCAAGTTAAAATGAGGAAAATTAGAAGAAAAGACTGAAAGATCAAAACCGAGCAAGAATACGGCGAAAAAGAGATGAAAAACTCAAAAGGACGCATAGTAGCACCGCGGCGCCGAGACGGCGCTGCCGCGGCGCTGAAACATAAATGCATTGTTCTGGACGCATAGTAGCATCGCGGCACCGAGACGACGCTACCGCGAGCCTAAAACATAAACGCATCGTTCTGGACGCATAGTAGCACCGTGACGCCGAGATGACGCTGCCTCGAAGCAACCTTGTTGAACGCATGACAGCACCGTGGCGCTTGGACGGCGCTGCCGCGGCGCTAAAACCTGAGAGCAACAATTTTAGATGCAGCCCTAGAGCCGCGGCGCCAGCTTTCCTTAAATGAATAAATGTTATTTTTGGTAAATTTTTGGGCGGCCAAACTCTATAAATTTGGGGGTTTTCAGCAGCCCAAATCATCAAAAGAAAATCAAAGTAAAGCAAGGAAGTTACAGACCTAAAGAGGCACAAAAAGGAGAGAATTAAATGAGAGTTCAAAGAGTGAGTTAGTTGCAAGGAAGAGGAAAAGAGTGGGAGGTAGTCTTGGTGCCCTTCGAATTCCGACGTGAGAGCCAAGGAGATCGTGACGGTGCTACCTCAATTAAGAGCCTCTTTTCAGTAGAGTTTCCCTTTCTTTACACTCTTTCTTTGTTTATTTTGCTTAAACATGTTGCTTCAAGCTATGAGTGGCTAAACTCTTTAGTTTTAGGGTTTTGATGATTTGTTTATGAATTGATGTTGATTTTGTAGACTTTCATGGTTTTGTTGGAATGATTATGCTTTTCATTGTTATTATGTTTAATTCTTGTGGATTAGCTATCCTCACATGTTAGGTTAGATGTATGATTGAGAGATTGTATGTTTAACTTGATCTATAACAATGAATTGTTGTTAATCTATCACGAGAGTAGTTAGGTTGACAATAAAAGTTGCTAAAGATTATTTTTAATGCCATATAATTTTGTATTGGTTTTAACAGATTAATAATCAATCGAGTTACATGAGAAATGGTTGTTTTTTAGAGAAAATAACTTGGAATTAAGTTTGTAAGCACTGATTGCGTTACCAAGCGTTGGGGTGCGGCCATGCGATTGTGGCTATGCGTTTCAAAGGGAGAAGTGGTCGTGAGCGAGAGCAAGAATTTTTGGAAAGTAAAATTTTGGCTAAGTGTTGGCCAAGTCCATGCGTTGTTGGTTGATTCACGGAGAGTAGTGAGCTGAAGTAGCTACCCGCGTTGAAGGATAAGTAATTCTGGCGGGGGAAGAAATATGCTTGAACCATGCGTTTAAGTCACTCTGCGTTGAGGACAGTTATGCACTGAAGTCAATGCTCGAAGACAGACATGTGTTGGAGTCACTCCGCGTCGAAGACAGAATGGTCTTGACGCGACAAAAATAATACTGTATGACGGAAATGTATGCGTCAAAAATAGGAGGCGTTGAGGACGACACCATGTCTTGGGTGTGGTCAGTTGTTGGAGGCGTTGGAGGAGAAGTTAACATGAGTACCTCACGTTGAGATAAGAACCCTGCACTAGTCTGCGGGTGAAGGGTAAGTCGGCAACATAAGTCCTAGTGTTTGTAAAGGCTAAGTCAGTAGTATATATAGCTGGATTAATTAAATGTTTAATCATTTTTAAGACATTTCGAGAGCTTAAGTCGGTTCCATATTTCAGACAAACTTCAGAAGAAAATTGAGGAAGGTGTTCTTGCGAATTTTGGACGAAATTCGACTCATTTTGATGTTGAAAATGAAGCTGGAACAGAGGAATGACTGAAGTCGCATAGTTTGAGCAGTGATTGCTATTCAGAGTAGAACATGTAGAGGAAGCCGAGTTTAGAGCTGAAACTTGGAGGAAAAGCAGAGCTTACAAGATTGATAAGCAATCCGGAACAGCACGAGGTGATTCCAGAATACCGAGAGAACGAGGAGGAGTTAAGCCTTGAAACTTTGAGATTGAAGAAAGAACAAGAAGAAAGGAAGGAATTACAGTGCAGAGTGCCGCTGAAAATCAAATATCGGCACACTATCTGGGTACTGATAGCGAGACGGGTGTCGCTGAGATGCAAAGGAGTCTTCCGTCTCACAGATCTCGCTAGATAACGCTAAGTGTCGCTGCTAAGGTAAGGTAACGCTAGTGTCGCTCCATCAAGTATCGCTAGTAACAGCTCCTGTTGGTTGGTATCGCTAGGATTCTCGCTTATAATGTTAGTTAGAAAAGGAGGAAGGTTTAATGTTAAGTAACGCAAGGTAAATGTCTCTTGCAGGCCAAGAAGAAATAGGGAAAGCGTATAACCCACCCACGTAAAGCCTAGAAAGAGTTGTGAGTGACTATGTTATTCTTCAATTCTATTTTATTAAAAATGTTCTTATGAAGTATGATTTACAATGAACTGCTTAATATGCATAATGTTGATTGTATTACTCATAAGGCATGTTATATGTTTCTTAAGTTGACAGAAAGCATTTTTATTGAATGTTATTGAATAAAGATTTGTATGATTTCTATGAAAGGATTTTCATATGAACTATTATGTGAACGAAATTCTAAAATGTTTTAGAGGAGGCTCAGTGCTCAAGGACACGAGAAGGCATGTGAGTTTCCCTAGAACCCAGTATTGAAGGACATGAGAAGGTACTTGGGCAACCCTTCATATTCCTATATGCACATAGAGGTTGATTTGGCTGGTGCGTTGAGTTTGCTCCGCATTGAGCTAGGAACGATTTCGACGTTGGGAGTGTTGAGCCTTACTCCACCCCAACTAAGGTGGTTTTCGACGTTGAGTGCGTAGATATTAATAAACTCCTTGGAAAACACTCATGTATGATTTGAGATTTGATTTATGAGATTAATGGATTTTATGGAAAGTATGTTTAAATTGAACAAAATGTTAAACTCTTACTTATTCGTTATACATAACATGCTTGTTTTCAATGAATGCTCATTTTACAAAGATTTGTCACTCACTGGGTTGTTAGCTTATGTTTTCCAATGTCTTCCTTTTCTCCCCCCAGGTAGCAAGAACGTTCCCGGTGCTTAGCCTACTTCAGCTTACCCTGCCTAAGTCTCGAGTTCTCAAAATTCAGTCAAGTTTGAGAGTTGTACGTTGTATATGATTTTATGTAGATGGCATGTAGACCATGTAGTTTTGAGTGGGGATTGCGGTGGAGTTTTGTACATTGTATGATGGATATGGAAGTGAAATTATGCTGTGTAATAAAAGTGTACTCTATACAGGGAATAATATTATATTATAAGCATGTGTAGTATGACTGAGTTCTATGTATGTATATGAGTAGAATGTATGCAGAGATAGGAATGTAAGATGGGACAATATGCGTCACAAGAGGGGTGATGTTTATTGTCTTCACATCCCCTTTCAGGTTAGGTGGGTAATTTGGGAGGGGGTGTGACAAAGTTTCTAGACTTAGGCATATGAATGACAATAAAATCCATGAAATCTATAATATTGCATGATGAAATAAACAAGGATTCATTACCCTAGAATTCTCTTTGACTCTTGTGTTTCTCACTTTAATACTTTTCTTATTTGATTTGTATTTTCCATAACTTATAATATTCAATTTCAATCCTCAAATAAAATTGATTCAACTCTAGAATAGCTAAGTAACTTAAACCTTCCCAATTGGATCTCTAGTGGAACGATATTCGGACTTAACTGTCTTATATTATAACTTGACTGGTACACTTGCGGTTAACACTCAAAGTGCGCATCACTGACTCTCCATCTTGAAAATTGGTCGATCATTTATGGCCCGAGTTTGGAAATGAAGAGAAGAACATTCGCCTTACTTTATCAATTGGTGGGATAAATCCTCATAGCGAGATGAATAGTAAGTATAGTTGTTGGCCTGTGATTTTGACGACATATAATCTCGCACCATGGTTATGTATGAGACATAAATTTATGATGTTAAACCATGTTAATTTCTGGGCCGAAGCAACCGGGATACAACATAGACGTATATTTGACCCCTTTAATAGATGATTTGAAAATTTTTTGGAATGATGGTGTACCATGTTATGATGGGTATCGAGATGAAGTTATCACATTAAAGGCAGTATTGTTGTGGACTATTAATGATTTTCCTGCATATGGTAATTTAGCGGGTTGCACAGTTAAAGGGTATTGTGCGTGTCCAATATGCGGTGAAAACACATCTGCCATATATTTAAAATTTGGAAAAAAGATGGCATATCTTGGACATAGAAAATTTTTATCACCTAACCATCCATTTCGAAAACAAAAGAAGGCGTTCAATAATGAAAAAGAACTTGGGATGGCTCCACAACCGCTGTCTGGAGAAAGTATATTTGAAATGTTCATCAATAATGATTCTCCTCACGAGTTTGATTCGTCGAAAGATAAGAATCCGATAAGTTCTTTACGCAATTGTTGGAAAAAGAATTCTATATTTTTTGAACTTGAATATCGGAAAAAGCTTCACGTTCGACATTGTTTAGATATTATGCACATTGAGAAGAATGTATGAATGAATTTGATGGGTACCTTGCTTGACATCCCTGGCAAGACAAAAGATGGATTGCAGACTCATCGTGACTTGGAACAATATTCGTCCTGAGTTGGCGCCAAAGGTGTGGGGAGAAGGATATACATACCTCCTGCTTGTTACACGTTATCCAAAAATGAGAAACGTGTTGTTTGTGATTCATTGTCAAAAATGAAAGTTCCTGAAAGGTATTCTTCTAACATACAAAGTTTTGTATCAATTAGCACTTTAAAAGTGACAGGGTTAAAATCTCATGATTGTTACGTGCTCATGCAACAATTGCTTTCTGTTGCATTTCGCGGTGTACTACCTAAGCACGTGAGAAATGCTATCACACGATTCTGTTCTTTTTTTAACACTATATGCAGTAAGGTGGTAGACATTACACATTTAAGCGTCTTGGAGCATGAGATTGTAGTAATATTGTGTCTGTTTGAAAAATACTTTCCTCCGTCGTTCTTCATCATAATGATGCATTTAACTGTACATCTAGTCAGAGAAGTTCATCTTTGTGGCCCGGTGTATCTTCGATGGATGTATCCTTTCGAATGTTACATGAAAGTTCTTAAGGGATATGTTCAAAATCGAAATCAACCGGAGGGTTGTATTGCTGAAGGTTATATTGTTGAGGAAGCTGTAGAATTTTGTACAGAATTTTTACACGATGGGATGCCAATTGGACTTGGAAAAGCAATTGACCAAGGTTAGAACGATGAAGTAGGACGACGCTCATCTGCAGCTTCACACATGAATCCTGACAAAGAACAACTAATGCAGGCTTATTTCTATGTTTTGGAAAATACAGATGACGTACAACCTTATATAGAGTATGTTGACTTAATCTTAAGCTCATGTTTTTTATTATGTTGCCAATAATTTGATATTTATAACATCCGTGATGAATTATATGTAATTTTAGGAAACATATGAACCATTTGAGAAAAACGTATCCATCAAAGTCAAGGAACCAAAAGTGGCTACAAAATGAGCATAATCGAACTTTCATTTCTTGGATTCGTGACCATGTATGTTCCGAAGGACAATAACTATTGTCTTTTGATTACGTATTTTAACAAATTTTTAGTTTCATGCTTATAACCTAAACTTATATATTCATATGTTGCTACAGAGCTTGAGTTACCGAACAACACAATATCTGATACAGTGAGATGGATATCACATGGCCCTTCGCCTATTGTGATAACTTATGTTAGTTATTTTGTGAATAGAATTCGTTACAATACAAAGAATCGTGATAGTGCTTGTAATGTGCAAAATAGTGGCGTTTGTTTAATAGCGAAAGCAATGTAGATAGCTAGTGCAAAAGATAAAAATCCAATAGTGACGAATATGTCATTTTATTGTGTGATTCAAGAGATGTGGGAGTTGAATTATATTACTCTTAAGATTCTAATGTTTAAATGTAATTGGGTTGATAGTGCTAGTGGTGTCAGAACAGATGATTTGGGATTTAAACTAGTTGATTTTAAACGCATTGGATATAAGTCTGATTCTTTTATACTAGCATCACAAGCGAAACAATATTTTTTATCGAAGACCCAAGTGATACTCGATGACATGTTGTGTTGCACCCTCCAAATAGGGATTACGAAAATCATATAAACGAAGATGAGTTAGGTGACATAACTTTAAATTACAGTAGTTCTAAAAATGTCGTTGCTTCAAATGCATTTAAGGACATGAATGTAAATGATTCGGTCTATATTCGAAGTGACTGTAATAGCACTTGGATAGTCAATGATAATGAATGATAGATGGTATGACTTATTATAATGTGTTGGCATGTTGTGTTGCATTCCTTAACAATTTGAGTGTTTCAATTAACTTCATTGATTAGTTTTGTTTATTAGTTACATTTACTTTTAGTCAACTAATAACATTTACTTTCATTGCAGAATACTTACAGATGGACACTAGCAGTGATGACCATGTCTCACTTGGTAGTTATGGTCATTCGTTAGGAACGACACATGATTTGGAGACACCATCTACCCGCGGATCGATTCATGGTCCTACCACTATGATTCAACTAACACAGATTAGATCAGATGCAGATCGGTGGGTTATTGAGTATAATGATCAAGGCCAATGAATTGGGAAAACTGCCACTAAAATGGTAAGTTACATTGGGACTTGTGTGAGGAACCACATACCAATTTCATATGCTTCGTGGAAAGACGTGCCATCAGAACTGAAAGAAAAAATTTTCATGAGCATTAAGGTAACTTGTATGCATTTAATGTTTAATTCAATAAAATATGATGTATTTGGATTTATATATGTTTACATGTATGTTATTTTGTAATTTTCAGAAGTCTTTTGTGATAAACCCGAAATCTAAGAAGGATATTTTGATAAAAGTTGGTATTGCATTTCGAAACATCAAAAATTGTCTAAGGAGTAAGCACGTTGACCCATATACAGACATGTCAGAATGCTTGAAATTTCCTCCATCTGAGTTTCCTTCTATCGATCTAGCTGATTGGAAAATTTTTGTTAATGAAGCTCTATTAGACGACTTCCAGGTTAGTGTTATTAATTAGTTTATGTTTGAAGCACCAAATATGTTGCTTAATTTAATTTGTATTATGTGGAGTGTATTATAGGCACGTAGAAATTTGCAGAAAGAACGGCGCAAATAATACAAATACAATCATAGAACATCATGCAAAGGTTATGCAAATTTAAGTGAGGAGTTGGTAAGTTTTATGTGATAACAATTTATTATTTACCAAGAATGTATTATGTGGTGTTTATTAAACTTTAGTTTACTCATATATACTTGTAGAAAAAACAAGAAAATTTGTCTCCAACAGCAGATCGAGCTACTATTTGGAAACATGCTCGACTAGAAAAAAATGGAGAATTTTTAAATAAAGACGTCGAAGAGGTTGCAATGAAAATTGTAAGTAATAATCCAATGATTGCTTCTCTTTGAAGTAGGAGGTGGAAGTGTGTAAGTCACCCTGAACCCAACTACAAAACACCTTCTAATTGAGTTTCTTAATCACCATTTTAGGTATCAATATACATATAAAATTTTTTTGTACGTATTCTTCTATTCATAGAAGAAAGAAATATTGAGTTTGGTTTATTATCTTGGTGGAATTTTGCAAGAAATTTTAAAAATCTCAACTCTCTAAAACTATCTTTTTTCTTCACGTATTTGCTCCAAACTCATCATAAATTGGACCCCACAATCCGTTTTAATACCAGAGAATAACGAGGAAGATCCTTGATGTGGTGCATGAAGTGTTTGTGATAAAAAATTTGGAGGAATTGGATTCAATTTTGATCTACAAGTTTAAAACCTCCATTTTTCGGTTTTAGAACAACCATTTTTTATCTTCAAAATTGATGTAATTAGAGTGTTTTAGTTCCTAATTGCTTCCGTTTTTATATTCCTAAGTCCTTCAAGAACATAACTACACAAGATGAAATTCACTCATTCCCATCTTTAGGGTAAGTAGATGAGTAGTTCCCTTAAGTGTTGATTGTCGATACGGATATCTTGTTAATATATCCGTAAAATTGAAGTGTCGGTATTGATATCGATATCGATATTTTAATCCTTACCTGAGAGGGGCTTCATCCATGGTAGGATCATGAACATCTATGTTTCTTAGAGAAGTCAATGGTAGTTAAGGAGTAAAATAGTAATTTGATCCAACTGTAAGTACAAACAACTCTTGAAAGATCAACTTACGTGTAATCGTTAAATCCATGGACGCAACTTGTCTTATAGTACAGAGAGTGTAGCTATGGGTCTTTAGTGGAGTGACCCATAGTTAATGAATGTTGGTTAATTTAATTAAAGAGTTTAATTAATTAAACTCAGATCATTAAAGCTTCGAAGACAACAAAAACAGGTTTCCATGCCTCTAAAAAATTGTCATTAACATATTTGTTGACTCTTTTTCTTAGTCTTTGAATCCACCATCAAGGAAAGAGTATAGATGACATATGAACAATCAGTTATTAGGTCTCCTACTAGCTCACAACGGGTAAACAATAACCATTAGTTTTAAAAGAATTTGAATTGTTCAAATTAATTAAGAGAATAACATTAATTATATATGATACAATTAATATAATGCATATAAGTGCATTATAATATAAAGTTAATTTTGAATAAGATTCAAAATTAAGCTAAATAATAAAAGGAGATTTAACATATTTGAATATGAATTCAAATATTAAATTAATATGAATAAGATCCATATTACGGCTATAGGTTAAAATTTTGATATGAATAAGATACATATTAAAAATATAGGTTAATAAATTAATATGAATTTAGGTTAAAATTTAATATGAATGAGACTTATATTAAAGCCCAGTTATGAGGGAGATGTGCATTTGAATATGATTTAAAAACACATTTAATTAAATATGAGATATTTAATTTAAAAGTCAATTAATTAATTTGATTATTTATTTATTTATTTTAATTAAATAAATTTTATTTCATTTTAATTAAAATAAAAGGAAATGGAAGGCATTTTTAATTGTTTTTCCATTTCACATATTAAGGAGTGTGGAAGTTCGTTTTATGTGGGTTTGTTATTGTAGAGAATATGATTTACTCTCTCAAGAACGCTCTCCCTATCACACCCCCTTCCAGATTTACCTCTTTCACTTGGAAGAAGATGTGAGTACAACAAATACTACACTTTTGTGATATTTACGGTACAATTTAACCTATTTTACTTGACTAATTCTCAAGGTAACAAGACAACAAATAATACTCTTTTATTCAATAACTAATTTAGATATTTTTACAAAGAACTTTGAATAAACTCTAATCTAGTTCGACATTCAAAAATTGATCGAATTGGAACTTATTGACACCAACCTTAAAACACTAAAACTATGCAAAGACCAACCAACCCTATGACAGACTTTAACCTCTAGTGAAAACTAGAACTCCTTCGCTACCTGGGGGAAAAACAAAAAAAATTGGAAAATTCGAGGAATTAAAATGGTGCATTTTGAAAATTCGGGGAGCAAATGCACCTAAAAAACTGAGAGACTAAAAAAGTATGTTTTGAAAATTAAGGGACCAAACACACATTTTTTAAAACACGAACACAAAAGGTAATTTGCCATAAATTATATTCAAGAAGACAATGCTAGTCCGCTGAAAAATTACACAACACTGTACATTCAAATTAAAGGATTTGATCTTTGAAATTCCTTTGCTCCCCTAACACCAAGATAAAGCCATTATCCATAGTTTAGATTTTTTAATTTATAGGTCAGAATAAATTAAACTTTTTTTTTTCTTTTTTGTTCTTTTCGGAGTGTAATAACAGTACCTCCATTTTTCTAAGACACGCCCCATTCTTAAGTGGGCTATAATGCATTTGCAAGAGGAGCTAGCATTGGGTCACTTTGATATTATTTAAAATTAAAAACAAAAATACACAAACTTTCAGCTTGTTGCATTTCCGCACTCTTTTAACTAAAGTATAGAAAATGTGTGTGACATGAACTATATTGGTGTGCAAATCTTATTTTTATATCTGACTCATTTTATTTCTATCTAACAAATTTATCATTTTTTTGACGTAAAGATTGAATATGTTTCTCTACCTACATTTTGACATCTCAACACTTAACACTTAGTTTTAATCCTAAAGGATGTAACTTAACGTCTTCCATTCTAAAAAGTAGAATTTGAGACGTCGTTGTTTTGGTCTTAATGGGGAGAGCTATAAGGGGGTGGCCAATCCACGTGGGATTGTTTATGGATGTGAAGTTAAGAGAAGATGATGTGTAGGACTATGGCCTAATCACTCTAAATTATTTGCAGTTGTTATCAATGCATGGAAAAGAAAGCTTATCGACCATGGCATTTGTGAAAGACAAGTACACATTGGTCCAATTCTATGTTCCTTTTCTTGTCCCTATTTGCCATATTTATACCTCCCATTTAATTCGGTTGTTTATACATCTCCATTTGTCTACCTAATTTTTTAATTTTTTTAATTTTTTAATTTTTATTTTAAAAAAATAACAAATAGAAGTATATTGCAATAGGAGTTTATTGCTTTCCATAGTTGATAGATAGTAAACTTTTCTAGATTTGTAAATAGTTTGACTCATTTTGCTATATTCAAAAATATCTTTTTTAATTTTCATTTTTCTCGTTTTTCATTTCCTTTTTGTAGTTTCCTCTAAATTATTTTCCCTCTCATTTTTCTTTTTAGTTTCTCTAAATTATTTCTCATTTGGTTTAGGTTTTATTTGATAACCATTTAATTTTTTATCTTTAAAAATTTAAGCTTATAAATAACTACTTCCACCTATAAATTTAATTTAAGGGCAGTTGCAAATATGGCAATAAGGCCCAAAATATTTTCAAATATAGCACAATGAAAAAGAATTTGCATATATATAGCAAAATTTAGATTATGACTTCAAATTCTATCAGTGATAAACAACCACTTGTAAGAGTCTATCAGTGATAGACCATATCACTAGTAGAGGTCTATCGGTGATAGACCATTATTGTTGGTAAGAGTCTATCAGCTATAGAGTCTATCATTGATAGATTTTGCTATATTTGTAGTTGTTGAAAATTGTTGTTACACACTTAATTTTTATCACTGAAAATGCTACACAACACAATTACCCTTAAAATATTAATAATTAATAATAAATTTTTATATTAAATAGCTAAGATAATACATAATATTAATTGATAAAATATTAATTATAATTGTATGAGAAGAAATTTAAAGTCTAAATAATAGATTTATATTTCGTAATTAGCTAAAAGAAATAATTGGAGGGAAAGGAAATGGAAGAATTCAAGATTTCACTTCAATTTGATTATGAATCAATTTTACTTCACACAGGATTCGAGTGATTTTGCAATTGACGGAGATTTTGCTTCATCTTCTTCTTTTTCTAATTCTTCTTCCAGGTCTTGTTATTGTTCTCATTGTATTTACTTCTTCTTAGTACGTCTTCTTCTTTTTCTTCTCCTTCTTCTTGTTAAGGATCTCTTTTATTATTCTTTTTCTTCTTCTTCTTTAGTCGTTATTTTCTTCATTGACCTTCTTCTTCTTCTTCATTGTATTTTCGCTTAAAATCAAAAACTTAAAAGTACAGGAGAGTCGCTATTCTTCTATGTTTTTCTTCTTTAATTGATTTGAAAATTTGTGCACATGAAATATATCTTTTCCTTCTCCCATTTTCTTTTGGAGGGGGGGTTGTTTTTTAGTATCTTCGGCTTCGTCTTCTTGATCTTCTTCTTCTTTAGTTAGTAGGAATTCATGCAAAATCCAATTAATTATATTGATCGGACTTTGGCTGCTTTACATTAAAATTGGAGAGATCATAATTTGGAAACTGTGATAGCATTCTATCAATTTATATTGCATGATAGATGGAGAGTGATAGTATTATATCACTCTCTTTCACTAATAGATAGTGATAGAATTTTATTGTAGTCTATCAGTTTATTTTTTCTTTGTTGTATAATCCTTTACATAGGAATGTATTGTTGTCTATCTCCCTAATAGGCTTTGATAGAAAACGATCTATGATAGACAATGATATAATCTTATCTTTGTCTATCAGTATGTTTTCTCCTTTCCTTGTTTTATAATGTTTCTTCTTCATCTTCATATTATCACCGTCTATTAGTGATATATAATGACAGACCATTATCTTTCACTACAACAAAAATATGCTTCTATGACTCTAAAAAAGAGTCATTACGACATTTATTGACTTTTTCTTTTAGTCATTTAATCACCCATCATCTAAAGTATATAGATGACACATGAGAAATCAGTCATCATTGATAATTTAATGACTTTTAAACACGGTCAACAATGAATATGTATTTACATTTATTATAAGTCATGGTAACTATTTTTCGTGACAATTTTCCACTAATCAAAATGTTGACTTTTTTCTGTCAAATAAAGAGTTATCTTGACATTAAAATTCTATCATCGAGCAACAAATAATGACACATTTAAAGTGTCAATAATACCTTAATTATGACATTTTTTAAGGTCATTGAATTACATACATTGTCACTTATTTGTAGTCATAGAAGTCTATAGATGATAATATTCTACTGTCATAAAATTACATCTCATGACTTTTGTCAGATATCAAAGAAACAATTACCATGATACACGTTATTACACCTGTGTTTCATACATGTTATTACACCTGTGTTTCCTTCAGTTTCAACACAAAATATGTACACAAACATAAAAAGTAACTTTCATATATAATATTGTAGTTTCTATCGTTAATACAAGGAAACTAATAACAACACTATTAATCAAATTCTAGGTACATCATTTACAAATTCAGTATTTACAACTAAATGTTGGCATAATACCAAAAAATATATATATACAACACCTATTTAAATATCTTGGTTGGTGGGTTTCCTTGCTTCAATGGCATTGTCTAGGAACCTTACAAAAAAAAAACATTCATTTTAGAATTTGACTCAATATATAAAGGTTAACAATAATAACAATATGTAGGTTATATATATGTTGATTATACTGTGACAATATCATTCTGTTATGTACATTTATACTGAAAACCCCACTTTAGTCATACAAGTAAGCTTCAATGAACACTTTCAAACCAAAATTAGGCATAGAATCACAATATAGTCACATAAATAGGCTCAAAATCACATTGTAATCTTACTTTTCAGCCTTAATAACATGAATAACCTCTAAATTTAACTTATACACTACTTTACTAGAAAGAATAAGGGTTAATTGAAAAACTGCTTCGTTGAGGAGGAAGGGGGAGGGGGGGCAAGTGAAACATAATACAGTAGGAGCAAAACAAATGTATAATTTAAATACTCACATTAGCCTTACTATCCACAACATAGACACTTCCAACGTCAATTAATGCCAATAACTATTTAGAAAGAATTCTAATAACTATTAGGTTACTATCCACACATAGACACTTCCAAAGTCAATCAATGCCAATAACTATTTGGAAAGTATTCTAATAACTATTAGAAGAAATTAAGCCTATCTAAATCTAGTAATGTGAGCCAACATTTGAACTGAGGTCTTAACAACATAAACCAATTCAAAGAAACATGTATTTCTAGGTTATATGATATATACCTCTTAAGCACCAAAAAAGACTACAACTTCAAAACTTCTTCCTCCGACCTACTTCTTTCACATAACATTGTTCTCAAAATATTGAAATACGAACTACAAATAAGATAAATATAAGAGTAAGAGTCAACCAAAATTATAAAATATAATCAGAAATTCAACATATTACAAATCCAACAATTACGACATTTCCATCACCCCCATTTTACCTTTTTGCTAACAATCATTTTGAAAGTTTTTTCTCCGCTTCGATGGCAAAAAATCATTTGTGATGTTACCCAACCATAGACAATATCATGTGTCATGCCAACCTTTTCCAAACAAAAAATATAAATGTTAATATAAAACTAGTAATAGAGTTATATAACAGATTAAACACATTAGAATTCTATGATACCTCCAAAAAAAACGACGACATTTAACGATCATACCCATATCAGTTTAATTCATGCTTCAACTCCACAAAAAGTATTTCACAAATGCATTCCATTCAATATTGAGTAACAAAATATAAGTACTCAATCAACAAAAAAAAAAGTTTGTTTTCTCCATACTCCAACAATTGTTACTGGCACAAATCCTATGCAAAGAACATGTGCGATCCCACATACTCTGCCCACTCAATTCGTACCACGTCAATGTCATCTTGTGAGTATGTAGGTGGTGCACATTTCATCTATAAACAAAGAAATCCAAATAAACTTGAAGAACTAAATACGTAACTTAAATTTGTATGAATTTGTATACGTACTATATCTAAAATTGATGTGGTTCTTGATAATATTATCTCACGCATATATTGCATGACATAATATCCACATTTGACCACACCCGATTGTTTAGGGCACTGTTTGTATAAAATGCAAAACACAAGTTAAGTCAATTTTGTACATGTTTACTAGATAAACTATGTTATGTACGAAATAACATACTTAATTGATTTCCAATTGAGCTTTTTCTTCTTAGGGTCAACAATCTTGAAAGACCTACAAAGTTCTTTAAATGTAACATGTTTCTTTATCTATTCATATTAGTTAAAGTTGTGAAATCCTAGCTATAACATACGTACATGCCTATCACATTGATGATATCTTGGTCGAGTCGATTTTTTAAAGGGTCCATCCAAAATATACTACTTTTTGAATAATAATGATCAAAGTCCAATGATTCCTACAAATTTAAAGAATCATAAAAAAAAATTATACAGTGCACAAAATATTGTATAATGCATTTCATACAACATACCCAGAATTGTAAGGGAAGATGAGAAGTTGATTATCCAATCTTGTCATTCTCGAGGACAACAATTGAGCTCGAGATTCTTTGTTGGTTGAGATTGAGATGGAACCAGCATCTAAAAACTTATACAAACTCAAAGTCTTCGATTTCTCCATTAGTTTGTATAAGTACCTATAATATTAATTAAACTTTATACAATACTAAATATATATATTTTAATACTAAACCATGATATATTAAGATTACTTACATCATATATGCATCAAGACAAGGAGTGCATATTGGGCGCATATGACAAAAATCTCGTAAGACCTCAACCAAAATGCAGCACTTGCATTGGATTCCAAATACTTCCATCGGTACAGTGATTTGAATTGATGATACAATATATTCAAGTTCACGGAGTAAACAGTGTAAAGCAACTGGTGAACTTTGAATGGATGTCATTGATAGAACTCCTAAACTTTTATTTGAATTTTTTCCCTCCTCCTATTAACAAATGGTGTAACATTAGAATGAATTACTTATATAGAATAAAAACCAACAAGGATGGAAAATATTACCTTTTCATTGTCAATTATTACAAGATCCCGTGGTCATAGCAAGTGTAAGCCTACTTCTTGAGATAACATATTTTCTTCTCCCTTTGTTGGTATTGGGACAGAACAATCACCATGAACAACTACTTCAAGTGAAACCTTCACTTTATCACTATTAACGTCATAGTTAAATAGAGTCCCCGCTCCGACGACGTTATTTTTAAATCCAATTGCCAACAAACAAGAAGTTCCATCCTACCATGGGTATGTTGAAATGTAACTGTTAATGTTTACTAACGTATATTATGTAGAATATATACTAAATTAAAGTGAAAAACTTACCTTAATGGGCTTTAGGGCGATAGATTGGCTTGAGTTATGTTGTTTACGTTCATCCACCTGTAGGGAATAAATAAACTTACATTACATATATTATTGTCAATGCATATTACAACCAAGTAAAGAGCTATAAGATAGATATAAAACCTTTTCTTTTTCAACCTTCACTTCAACATATTGAGAACTCCTCGTGTGTTTCAACAATTTTGCCTTCGGCTAGATTAAAAAATTTCATTATCGGATGAATTGTTATTGTGAAGATTATGAAAAACTACTTAGAAGATGAATTGAAACACATTAACCTGCTCATTCTTCTTTTCTGCTTCACCCCTTTCTTCAATATCACTTGGAGAACCATCCTTTTTTCCTCTTTGTGAAGTCTTATTTTGGTCCAATAATCCTTTCTTCACCTGTAAAAAAATTAAATCACATTAAATATTTAACATCTACACACTAAATAGGATGAATAGATGCCACATTTGACCTTTTCATTGTTGGAAACAGATTCACGATCTCGTTCTTCAATATCTTCTGAAGAACTATCCTTGTTTGAACATTCGGTTATCTTTTTTTGTTTTATAAGTTCTTCTTCCAACTCTTTTATACGTGCAGTCATCTTCGCCTTCTCATCTGCATCAAATGTAACTTTGTCTTCTTTTTCACTTGCTTTGGGGTATGAAAATATTTATTGAGCATGATAAACTTACCCAATCCTCTAACTACTCCTGGAGGATCTTTGCTCCACAACGCTTGTGATAGGATATCTCCACCCGTAGATGTGTTGTCATTTTCGACATTATGAGTGACCATCCTATTGAAAAAAAAAATCAATATTTAAGCATAATGCAAAGAAATATAGGTAGTTAACAAATACTTACTATACGATCCACCACTTCTTGTGTTTGCTTGACTGGAATTTTTCCCTCTCGATCCATCCAAGCCCTTTTCCATAAAACGCATTGCTTAGTTAGATCTTCATTTGGTAACGACTTCTTCTGCACTAATAACAAACCATCACACATGAATTTGGATTCAAATGTAATATATAGGCCGTATAAAAAAATAAATACTAGCGAATTAGTATATTACCAACTCTTCCGAAAGATTAGCATACCCCTTCCGTGACATTCGATGATTATACATATGTTTTTTCCTCTTTTCTCGGTTCTTACTACTAACCACCTTAATAAAATTACATAATAAAATGTCATATTGATACTTTGCATCTTCAATGTAAGTGAATACAAAGTTTGAATGTTTCAAACAATAATACTAACTTGGAACTCTTCCTTAAGCCAAAAACTGACAAACACATCCCAATGTTCTTGTTCAATATGAGAATACTCAATCGGGGGCATTTTAATTTCTCTAGATCATCCTTAAATGGCCTTATATACTTCGTAGTCAAAGCATATTTGAATTGACGGAAACAAATGCCCGCAGTTTGCATGAGATTTTTCTTCGATCTATGGTCAACAACAAATCCACCCTACGAATCCACACCAAATGTTATATGTTAATGAAAGCAAATAAAATCTAAATACCATTTGTGGCCTATGTGTATACCTGAATGAGGTCCCAAATCTTTTCTTTTATCTCGAATGGCACTGCTTTCCAACTATTGTATGTAATTGGAACATGGGATCGAACGGACGTTCCTATGAAACTTTTCATTTTTATTGCATTGCACCCAAATGGTTGACAATTATCATTGTATTGCACCACTCTCCTATGACCTTCACTACTCGCACGAGTGATCTCATGCATTCCAGTAGGTCCTCTAGTTTTCTTTTCTTAATTTCGCCATCTATAACTAGGGGATCTGCATCACTATCATGTTCACCGTCAACTATCATTTGGACATGTATCTATTTTTTGGTAACTTAAACCTAGGGCACCTAATGTTTTTTTAGCTTCATACATAGAAATTGGCATCTCATTCTGCTCAGGTAAGAATCCACTTATTATAGACAGTGATTCAGAAAAGCTTGAATTACTCCATCCAAATGTAATCTTTAGGTTATACAATCTCACAAGTGCTGACAACTTTGTAAATCTTTTACATCCAGGGTATAATGGCTTTTTAGCATTGTCAAACATAGTGTCAAAGATATTTGGTGCACCAGAATCATATCAATTATGTTAAACAAATCGTACTGATCCTCATAGTTTTCATTTAACACAGGATCTGAATTGTAGTTAACATTGTGTGTGGCTAAATCTTCCCCATGCCAAAACCATAACTTATAACTTTAATTAATTCCATTGACATATAAATGATCCATAACTATCGAAACATCCTTAGATATACGATTTCCACATTTTAAACATGGGAATCGAATGGAATTGGAACCATTACCATGACGCAAACCAAATTCAATGAAAGTTTCAACTCCCACCTCGTATTCTCTAGATAATCTATTTTTGATCATCCATGATTTATCCATCACATAATATTAGGGAATTTAGAACTTGTTAATTTCCCCTCCCCAAAAAAAGGAACCTGATGATAAGATCATAATATTAGACAATAACTTTTATCAAGTCCATCTATAGTCGTTTATCTAAGGTGGTTAATTCGTAGTTTCGTCAAGATCATTTCTATCATAGAAAGGTATAAATGACAATCTAATTCAACAAGTTAAGTTAGCTAGGTACCATGCTTTCGATATGCACAACCAAGTAAAAAGAAATGAGAATTGGGTACATGGACAGTTTGCACGTCAAAGTTTCTAAAAGGACGCCTAAGCGTGGCTTCTCAGCTCAAAACAAAGACAAAAAGAGAAGGATTTGATAGAAAGGTTGCGTTGAGTGAATTCTGAATCTTGGAATCAAAGTAATTCTTGAAGTTGAGAATTCTACTGTGTAGGATAAACAGATCAGGAGAACGCAACCATGATTTTAAGCTTAGAAGTAAGACCTATGGAAAGAAAGGAAAGCTCATCAAGTGATGGGCAGGGTTAAAAAGAATAGCTGAGAGATAAGTGAAGTTGGACGCATACTTAGTGGAGACCATGTTGGACACATGGTAGAGACGAAGGAAACGCATGATAAAGGTAAAACGCATAAGGTAGAATCTTGGAAAGGGGCAATGACAATCTATGGTAAACACACCACTCCTATTAGAGAAGATTGAAAGAAGTAAGCCTAAAGGAAGGAGGCTGGAGATGGATATACGATAGGATTTTTCGTTGAGGAAATAGCTCACATAAGGAAGAGATTTGGAAACATGACCTTGGAATACAGCACAAGAGTGCATAAAGGAATAATCAAGGAAATCTCAAGGATTGGAGGAAGTTCTTGGACACAGAACGACATAAAGGTAAACGCAAGGAATACGAACGCATAAAAGAAGACATAACGGTATGTAATTAAGGCAGACGCATGGTATTATGCGGTAAGGAACAAACGCATAATAGTATGCGTTTGAGACTTTAAGGCCAGGTAGTATGCAGTAGAGAAACGCTGTAAGCCCCTACCTGACATTTGGGAGTTGGCAAGTTAAGAAGAAACTATGAAATGGGTAGTGAATAGAGAAAGTTGACTGAGTAGTATGGGAGAAAAAGTGGCTAAGTGTTTGCCATGCGTTAGTGGGGCTATGCGTTGAGAGTATGTCGGAGGCTTGACGAGACTACTGGTACTATGCGTTGAAGAAGGTAGCTCGGCATGGACATATGTGATTGGAAGCCACGAGGTGTTGAAGGTCACTAGGCGTTGAAGACCACGAGGCGTTGAAGGCCACGAGGCGTTGGAAGCCACTATGCGTTGGAAGCCACTATGCGTTGAAGGCCATTATGCATTGGAGACTACTATGCGTTGAAGGTTGGTATGTGTTGGTACATTAGAAGAGTGGCCGAGAGGATCATGCGTTAATCGGCTATCCGGCGACTGGGCGTTGAGCAATTGTAAAACAGCAAGTTGAAGCTATGCGTTGCTGAAGCTTTGCACGGAAGGTTGCATCGGCCAACCTAAGTAAGAAGGTGATGGCCGTACTGGTGAGTCGGTGGTATATATATATAAGTAAGTACGCCGACTAAATAAACACTTTAGACATATTTCGAACCCAGATTTACCCTTTTTCGCAAAAGAACAACGAGGAGAGGTGGAAGAAGCTGTTTATGCCGAAGTTAAGTAGGAACCAAATCATTTCCATGGAGAAATTGAAGCTGGAACCAGAAGCTTGACTGTTGATGATAATCTAGACATCATTCGGTGTTTGAAGAAGAGTGAGCTGGGGAAGTCGAAGCTAGGGAGAAAATTTTAAAGGTGAGTGAGTTAATCCTTAGCAACTCCTATAAAGGATATTTAAGCCAAATTTGAGCAAGAGTATGTTAAATTTTAGGAAGAAGTATTCGGAGTTGAGCTACCACATGAGCTGCTAGTTGATTCGAGGCAGCTGGAGTTATTCGAGAATAGTTCTCGAACGAAGAAAAGTTAGGGTTTGAAATCTCGAGGTAAGTTAGAAAGCTCACTTCTTTACAAGTTTGTAGAAGAGAGAAAGTTATGATTTTGGCTGGATTTCGATGTTTAACAGTTTTAAGAACGGGTTAGAAAAGAAAGAAGAAAACACTTACCATCGGGGGTGTCGCTAGGACAGAAGTATCGCTAAAGAGTTGGAGGGTGATCAGCGAGACAAGTGCCGCTGGTAACGCAAAGGGCCTTGCGTCTCACAACTCTCGCTGACTCTCGCTGAGTATTGCTTGTTAAGGTAATATCGCTAGTCTCGCGAAGCTGGGTATCGCTGATGCCGCATGGTTATGAGTAGTTTAATTTAATAATCTCGCTGATACCTGTGAATCTCGCTCATTATTGTAAGTTGTAAACAAGAGAGGGACTAGTGATGAAAACCCATGTTAGAGATATTTAAGCAAGCATAGTGAATATAAAGAGAAATATTAGAAATGTCTAACACGAAAAAGGTGTGTTTACAGGTCAAGAGGAGCTAAGGAAAGCGTATAACCCGCTCGGAGCCCGGAATAAGTCGTGAGTGACTTTATGGTTTGAGATAAGCTAACTTGAATATTACTTTCTATATGCTTAATAATATCTTTGAAGCATGAGTTGAAGTGTACTCCTATGTATGAAACTAGCACATATCTTATATGTGAGATAGAGCTTGATAATGTATCAAATAATGTTCTAAGTTTCACCAAGCTAGTTGCTAGAAGAATGTTCTGAGAATTCTGAGATATCATGATTATAGTTAATTTATGATAAATGTATTGTGCATGTCTGTGCACTAGGAGGATTCGAATGGGACCCAATGCTGAAGGACACGTGAAGGCATATGGGCAGCCCTAGTATTTTATGAAGTCTGAGATATTATGATTATTGTTAATTATGATAAATGTGATGTGCATGTTAGTGAACTAGAAAGATTCTATTGGGACCCAATGCTGAAGGACATGTGAAGGCATATGGGCAAGCCTAGTATTTCTATGAAGCTCTCACCAAAAATATAGAGACGGTGATTGAGTATTTCCCTGGGACCCTAGTACCGAAGGACATGGGAAGGTACACGAGCAGCTCGAGATCAGATAGACTTATAAGCAGAATAAAAGGTATCTGACGCTGATGTGTTGAGATTACTCCACACAGCTAAGGCTTATTGACGTTGGGTGCGTTGAGTTTGCTCCGCCTCAACAAAGGTTCAATGAAAAGATATTCATTTATGAAATGATAGTTATTTACAAGTTATAGTTATTTACAAGTTATGAAGCATGATATGAAGCATGATCAAGCAGTTTATACAAATGGTTGTAGTTATGTTTTTTTTATTGAGTTTATACTTTAGTTAGTCACTCACTGAGCATTGTGGCTCATAGATTCTTGTTTCTCTGATGTTTTCTTTCCAGGTAGCGAGCGTGTTCGGGGTGCCTAGTCTACCATCAAGATTCGTCTGAGCCAAATTAGAATTTTGTAATTTGGAACTTGTAAACCCCATCCTCATGTAGAAATTGTACTTATTTTGAGTGGCATTTGTGAGGATCACCATGCATACCTGTAAACTTTAAACATAGCTTTTTTTTTTTTTTTAATCTTACTTATGATGCTATCTTATCAGAGAATCTTTGCATAACTATTGTAAAGGCTAACCATTTTGCCAGCTTGTTATGATATAGAAAGGTGCATATAACAGTGTTAACAGAATACAGAATAGGTAACACTTACTCCTAGGTAAAGATATATGTATATATATAAATATCTAGGATGGGGGTGTTATAAAATTATCATCAGAGATATTCTAGTACAAGGAGAAGGTTAAATGAATAACCTTGGATTAGAAGCACAAGAACGAATAGACGGGTAATCAAGGAATCTTCAAAGATAGGAGAAAGACCATGGATGCATGATAGTATGCGGTTCAGGCTGACACATGGTATTATGCAGTAAGACAAACGCATAGTAGTGTGCGTTTGAGATATTGACGCCTAGTAGTATGCGGTGGAAAAACGAGTTTAAGGGAAGTATGGCCGGGAGATAGGGAAGTAAATAATGAAGCTCAAACCTTAAAGGAAATTCAATAAACGCATGGGGGCGTTGTGTTGAATGAATAGTTGTTTATTGAAAAATGTTGGACGCATAGGACAAGTTTATAAAGGCTTGGTGGCTTCATATAGACTTGACACCTTAAAAGTAGGAGGTGTTAAAAAGGCATGTTAAGTGTTTCATGCAAGGTGACGCTTGGATTAATGCATGGTTAATTAAGCATGCAGCGAGACATGTGGCAAACAAGTGGCAAAAGGAAAGGAGAAGTTGGATGGCAAGCTCCTGATAACTTGTAGAAATACAAGTTATGATAGCCTTTTTCTTAGATAAATAAAGATTAAATAGACAAGCATGTGGCAGTTTATATTGATTTTGATTAATAAATCTTCCTTTGCGTTATACTCTTGTATTTTTATGAAGATAAATGATTTTACCACTTTTTGAGCCTAAAACGCGTGCTTTAACGCAGGAATGCAAACGATGCGTTAACAACTACTCAATGCAAGACTATGCGTTAGCAACCTATGACGTGTTGACATCGGCCAAAATATCCATAAACGCATAGACGACCATCAACGCAAGGCGCTGAGAATCAAATCAGAATCTTGAGAGATTGTCGGATGATTGACGAACATGATTTGTGGCTAAAGTGGTGGATCTTAATTGACCCGAGAATTACGCAATCAGGCGAGATGGACCCATGATATCAATCTCGCCGCAAATCAAGCAGATTAGCCGTTGATTGCGAACGCATCATCTATAAAAGGGTAGCTCTGCGAGATGAGAAAGGGTTGTTTGTAAGCCCTGTACTTAAACTTGTGAGAAACCAAGATAAGAAGAGACCAAGAGATGGGTGCTTTGGTAGGAGTAGTTGGCTGGAATGTGATTGGTGGCAGAAAATGGCTAAGTATCAGTTATGCGTTGGTGGCAACACACCTTGATGGAAGCAGTTTTGGCGTGGACACAAAGGTGAGGGAAGACTGTTAGGTGTTGAGAGCCAATTTACGATGAGACTACTATGCGGTGAACGCTACCATGCGTCGAAAGTGGGTATGCGTTGGACAAAGAAGGTTGGCCGAGAGAGTAATGCATTTGTTAATCGTCTGGCGAGGAAGTTTTGAAAGAGTAACGCAAACAGAGGCTGTGTGCTGCCGAAGCCAAACATAGAAGGTATGCGTTGAATAGATTGTTGTATAGTGATGGAATGGAGATTAAGTCGGTGATATTTATATAAGTGGACCGAGAATTCAAGTGTTTTGATTACATTTCAGAGCTTGAGTTGAGCCCATGTCGAAGCTAAACATCGGAAGGAGGTAGAAGATGTTCATGTCGATTTGGAGTGGAAATCTTGTCATTACCGTGGAGGAAACTTGAGCTGGAGCAGAAGATTCAACTGGTGTTACTCACTCAGAGTAACGTTCGGTTTTGGAGGAAGAACGAACTGAGGAAATGGTGGTTAGGGCCGGAACTTCTGAGGTTAGTAAGTTAACTCGATTTTTAGCAAGTTTCATGAAGGGTGCTTGAGCTGAACTTGTATAAATGTGTGTCAAACTCTAGATAGAAGAGATTGGAGCTGGATTTGCCGGATGATTAGGAGCAACCTGGAGTTGTTGAAGGATATGCCCTAAACGCAGAGGATATTCTTCATGAAATTTTGAGGTAAGATGAAGAACTTATACCTTAATAAGTTTGTAGAAGGAGGTAAGTTCTGAAATTGGCCAGAATGTGATGTTTAGCAGGTTGAAGAAGGAAGAGGAAAGGAAGAAGGAAACTGTTCTGCTGCAGCAGTAGTATCGCTGAGACAGCGAGAGACGGGGCAGCGAAACAAGTGTCGCTATAACACAAGACAGGCTTTGCATCTCACAATTCTCGCTGAAGTCTCACTGGGTGTCGCTCCTATGGTAGTCTCGCTAGTTACGTCCAATCTAGTATCGCTGGTGCAGTAATATGTAATGAAATTTCGCTGGTAGTCCTTGGTTGTCTAAGGAGTAACGTTATTAATGAGTGTTAAGGAAAAAGGAAGATTATGGAAAACTGAACGTGAGAAATGTGTATTTTCAGGCTAGGAAGAGCTCGGGGAGGCTTATAATCCACTTAGAGCCGAGACAAGTTGTGAGTGACCTTCTACTATATCTTGTGGTTACTTTTAGTATAATTATTTGGTAAGAAATTATGGTACTCTGTAATATTCATAGTAAGTATGTTATGCCAGTAAGTTAAAAGGAAACTGACTTTATTGTCTAAATGTAAATATGGCTGAGGGACCTTATAGTGAAAGCCTAAGTGAATGTAAACATGTAATTCAGTGTTGAGGGACCACGTGTGAAAGCACTTGAATAGTTAAGTGGAATGGATTTCAATGCTGAGGGACTTTGAGCGAAAGCATGTAGAAATCCATCACGTACTAGCTCGTGCTGAGGGACCTTGAGTGAAGGCACTTGAGCAGAGATTGAATTGGTTACCAGTGCCGAGGGACTTCGTGTGAAGGCACATGGTAATGTTGATATAATTGAATTTGGTGCTGAGGGACAGAATGTGAAGGCACTCGATAGTTTGCAAATCTGTGAAACGTGGTGACTGGACATTTACATGTGAATAAAAATGAGAATTTATACTAGAATATGAAAGAGCTAAGTTGTGCTTGGTCACAACAAGAGTTAGTTATTTGTCATGGAATAATAAGGATGTTGATATGGGTGAGATCAATAGCATAAGTAGTTTAAAAACCATCTGAAATGCGATATGTAATGGTTCCTAAAGGTTATGCTAGCTCATGTTTGTTAGTGATAGTTGAATGAATATAGTCACTCACTGGGCTTTAAGCTCACACAAATTTGTTTGTTTGTTGTTTGTCGTTTCAGGTAGCAAGCGTGTCCGGGACGCCTAGCCTACAGAAGTATCTCGTCTGGGCCTATCTTGAAGCAGACCTCTGGGATAGTTGTAAATATTCAATTCATGATCATCTTTTGTAATGTACATGTTTCTGATGAGTGTTGGGAGAATTGTTCTGTATCATGTATATACAAAAGCAAAGAGTACTTGACAAAAGATTGTATGTTTTCAAATACTTTAATAGCAATGGTGTTTCTATTTGAGATTTATCTGGCATCTAGTTTCAATATGTTATATAGAGAGTGCAGTTTCACACTCACTCCTAGGTATAGGGTGTATCTGGGATGGGGTGTGACATTGTTGGTTCTCGGAAGAATTCCATAAGTGACAACAGAGTTCTTTTAGACTTCAACCGGAGACGAATAGCTCGAGCCGCCGGACCACTTCACAGTAGAACCTCACGCTTCCATCCGGGCGACTCAAGACATTAACGCCTTTCCTGCTTTCCTTTTTACTTTTTCTTTCTTGATTTTCGATTTGTGTCAAGACATTGAGCTTACCTAAAGTTGTATTCCGTTTCATCAATATATATATCTTCCATGTCTACTCATTTCTTTATACTTTCCGCTTTTTACTTTGAAACCATGAATAACTAATCTCTCAAGGGTCTAGGGTTGCGTTAGCATCTAACTAAGAACCATAGTGTAACTATTTCATCTTGTCAATTGCGAACTTAATCCGATGCTTATGTTCATCTAGCTAATTGATATAAGTAGAAATAATCAAACTGCTCGAGAGGGTAAGTGATTGTGGAACTCAATTGACAAGGGCCAAGAAGTGTTACCTGTCTATAGGAATAACCTTGGTTCTTAACACTCTCCTATGCGTTATAGACATATAACGCATAGCGGCTGACAATTGGGAGAAGAGTCGCAAGTATGAATAGACTTCACCATGCGTTTCTGATGTTAGATGTTAACCAACCCGAACCTTGTGTTTATCCATTCATTCACATCATTAGCTGAATTTGCAGTGTCGAATGCCTTTCCATCTTCCACAATTTAGCTTAGTGTACATACTATCGCTTTCCTTAGATTAGAAACAAACACTCTCTCAACTATTTCTTGGTTACCACTGCAATGCATGAAGTCCATCTAAATATTGAATCAACATAATCTCTGTGTTCGACCTCGGACTCACCGAGAAAACCTACTCCTTTGCTTATACTTGGGTAAAGGAGAGGAAAACTTGACAGATCTCCAATGCATCACAGTAAGACGCATAGCATGTTCAACGCATGATATGTGAAATGCATCATCATATCTTAATCTGCACCTTGCGTTTGTAAATTTTCATTTCCACAAATTTATTGCACAACAGCTCCCTATAAATAGAACCTTGAGGGAAAAGGAGTGACTGATGACTCTAAAAAAAGAATTCTGGAGAGAAAGGGAAAAAAAAAGGCAGAAAGAAGGAATCCTTGCGTCCGTAGGAGGAGTGTTGTGTGATTATTGTATGTGGAAATTGTACTAACACAAGGTGCTAAATGATGTGATTATGTGTTTAACATATCATGCTTTGAACATGCTATGCGTCTTACTACTATGCGTTGGTAATCTTGTCAAGTTTTCCTATCCTTTACCAAAGTATAAGCAAAGGAATAGGTTTTCTCGGTGAGTCCGAGGTCGAACACAGGGATTATGATGATTTAGTATTTACGTGGATTTCATGCGCTACAGTGGTAACCAAGAAATAGTTGAGATGTTTTTTTTTAATCTAAGGAAAGCGATTGTTTGTACACTAGACTAAAATGTGAGAGATGGAAAGCATGCGACACAGCAAATTCAGCTAAAGATGTGAGTGAATGGATAAAGAAAGGGTTCGGGTTGATTAACATCTAACATTGGAAACGCATAGTAGTATTCTATTCATACTTACGACTCTTCTCTCGGTTGTCAGCCGCTATGCGTTATATGTCTATAACGCATAGGAGAGTGTTAAGAACCAAGGTTATCCCCATAGATAGGTAACACTTCTTGGCCCTTTTCAATTGAGTTCCACAATCACTTACCCTCTCGAGCAGTTTGATTATTACTACTTATATCGATTTGTCAAATGGACATAAGCATCGGATTAAGATTGCAATTGGAAATTTACAAACGTAATGTGTGATTAAGATATGATGATGCGTTTCACATATCATGCGTTGAACATGCTATGCGTCTTACTACGATGCGTTGGTGATCTTGTCAAGTTTTCCTATCCTTTACCCAAGTATAAGCAAAGGAGTAGGTTTTCTCAGTGAGTCCGAGGTCGAACACAAGGATTATGTTGATTCAATATTTAGATGGATTTCATGCGTTTCAGTGGTGACCAAGAAATAGTTGAGTTGTTTTGTTTCTACTCTAAGGAAAGCGATAGTATGTATATGTTGTGGAGTAATTGTCTGTGTAAATTATACTAACGCAAGGTGTTAAATGATGTGATTATGCATTTAACATATCATGCTTTGAACATGCTATGCGTCCTATTACTATGCGTTGGTGATCTTGTCAAGTTTTCCTATCCTTTACCCAAGTACAAGCAAAGGAGTAGGTTTTCTCGATGAGTCCGAGGTCGAACACAGGGATTATATTGATTCAGTATTTAGTTGGATTTCATGCGTTGCAGTGGTAACCAAGAAATAGTTGAGAGAGTTGTTTTTAATCTACGGAAAGCGATTGTTTGTACACTAGACTAAAATTGTGAAAGATGGAAAGCATGCGACACAACAAATTCAATTAAAGATGTGAATGAATGGATAAAAAAAGGGTTCGGGTTGATTAACATCTAACATCGAAAGCGCATAGTAGTATTCTATTCATACTTGCGACTCTTCTTCCGGTTGTCAACCGCTATGCGTTATATGCCTATAACGTATAGGAGAGTGTTAAGAAACAAGGTTATCCCCATGGACAGGTAACACTACTTGGCCCTTGTCAATTGAGTTTCACAATCACTTACCCTCTCGAGTAGTTTGATTATTACTACTTATATCGATTTGTTAGATGGACATAAGCATCGGATTAAGATCGCAATTGACAAGATGAAATGGTTACACTATGGTTCCTAGTTAGATGCTAACGCAACCCTAGACCCTTGAGTGATTAGTTACTCATGGTTTGAAAGTAAAAGGCGAAAAGTTTAGAGAAATGAGTAGACATGGAAGATAATTATATTGATGAAATGGGATACAATTTTCGATAAGTTCAATGTCTTGACACAAATCTAAAATTAAGATAGAAACAATAAGAAAGAAAGCAGGAAAGGCGTCAATGTTTTGAGTCGCCTGGATGGAAGCGTGAGGTTCTGCTGTGAAGTGGTCCAGTGATAACTTGTAGAAATTGATGTGCCACTTTGTGTGTTTACCGCAAGTGTACGGGTCAAGTTATCATATAAAACGGTTAAGTCCGAGCATCGTTTCCACTAGAGATCCAATTGGGAAAGTAAAGTTACTTAGCTATTCTAGAATCGAATCAATTTTATTTGAGGATTGAAATTCAATATTTCAATTTTTGGAAAAAGAAAAATCAAGCAAAGAAAATATCAAAGGGAGAATTTGCAAGAGTCAAAGAGAGTTCTAGGGTTTCGAATCCTTATTTGTTTCATCATGCAAAATTATAGATTTCGTGGATTTTATTCTTATGCCTAAGTCTAGAAACTTAATTCCAAGTTATCTTCTCTCAAAGACAACTCTTTCTCATGCAACTTGATTGATAGTTAATCTCTTAAAACCAATACAAAGATTACATGGCATTAAAACTAGTCTTTAGCAACTTTCATTGTCAACCTAACTACTCTCTTGATAGATTAACAACGATTCATTCTTATAGATCAAATTAAACATATAATCTCTCGATCATACATCTAACCTAACATGTGAAGGTGGTCAATCTTCAAGAATTAAACACAATAACAATGAAAAGCATATTTATTTGAACAAAACCATGAGTCTACAAAATTATCATGAATTCACAAACAATTCATCAAAAACCCTAAAACTAAAGAGTTTAGCCACTCATAGCGTGAAGCAACATATTGAGCAAAAAGAATCAAAGAAAGAGTGTAAAGAATAGGGAAACTCTACTGAAAAGAGGTTTTTGATTGAGGCAGCACCGTCACAAACTCCTTGGCTCTCGCGTTGGACTTCGAAGGGCACCAAAACTATCTAGAACTCTTTTCATCTTCCTTGCGGCTAACTCACTCTTGGAACTCTAGCTTAATTCTTATCTTTTTGGATCTTTCTTTTGTTCTGCAACTTTTCTTGATTTTGTTGATTTTTTCTCCTCTCTTTTGGCTGCTGAAAACCCCTCAATTTATAGAGTTTGGCAGCCTAAAATTTAACCTAAAATACAAAACTTTTCGTTTAATTAACGCTGGCGCCGCGGCGCGAGCGTTGCGACCAAAAATAAGTTACTCTCGAGTTTTAGCGCCGCGGCAGTGCCGTCCCAGCGCCGCGCGCTGTCTTGCATTCATCAAGGATGCGTCGAGGCAGCGCCTTCCCAGCGCCGCGTTGCTACTCTGCGTCCATGCTGATGCGTTTCTGCTTCAGCTCCGCGGCGCATCATGCGATTCAACAAGGATGCGTTTTTCAGCTCTTTTTTACCATATTCATGCTCGGTTTTGATCTTTTAGTCGTTTCTTCTAATTTTCCTCGTTTTAACCTGAAAATCACTAGCAAACAAGTGAAATCTAATATAAAACTCCCTTAATTTGAGAGAATAATAAGCACTTTTCAAGTGCTTATCAACACCCCAAACTTAGAGACTTGCTAGTCCCGAGCAAAGAATAAAATCAAATAATGGGGAGTTTTAGATGAAGAAGTGTGCAATTGACTCATGTCTCAGAGAATAGCATTCAGAGCTTAAGTAGAAACAAGCAAGCATATCTATATTGTTATAATTATTCAAGGCCAAATCTTGCTATCTCCCAAGTGTGTGTGTGCAAGCCTCCTTCAATTTAAAATACTAGAACTCAAATTAGGACTTAAGAGAGTTTCTTTAGTTTTCCCCTACTCTAGCTCATGCACCAATCTTCAAGCTTTCATGCATTCAAGTGAGTAATATGTCCACTAAGGTGCCTTTCAATCATATATTTTTTTTTTCATGGGCCCAAACTTGCATTCTTTTACCTAGAGGCACTAGCTTTCACACATCCACTGTAGGGACTCGTACCTAGTCAATTCCCAGGCGTCCTTACTGATCACAGCAAAGGCAGCTCTTTTTACCCCTATCCATGCATACTCATTACAAGTTTAACATTTAAAAAGATAGACAAATAAAGCTCATATATTTTGTGTACACTCTTTCTTTTCTCAAGGCATGTATACTCTTTTCTTTTTCCTTAGTCTAAGATTACAAGCTATCATGCATTTCCACTCTCTCACCGGTGGGGCCTTTCGAAGTGACAACCAAATACACCGAACTTAATCCTTTTTTCAGTTAAAGATTCTAAATAGAAGTGGCTATGTGCTCAAGAATATGAGAGATTTTAAGAGGGACTTAAATGAATTTAACTCAAGATAGTGCTATTCTATTTCCACAATAAGTCATCTATCATGCAAATTCAAATCTCATCATGGGCAATCAACATCAAGGCACACAACCATAAACAACATTCCCATTAACTTTGAAAACTCTAAAATTTTGAAAAATTTTTTTTTTCAAAAATTGTTTCTAAAAAATTGACATGCATATGATCATTAAAACCTTCGCTAACATGCATAGCAGGATAAGAAAACACACAAAAGTACATTGACATGCATATGATCATTAAAACCTTCACTAACATGCATATCAGGATAAGAAAACACACAAAAGTACATTGACATGCATATGATCATTAAAACCTTCACTAACATGCATAGCAGGATAAGAAAACACACAAAAGTACGGAAGACACCTCCCACCCCAAACTTAGAATCATGCATTGTCCCTAATGCATCAGAACATCTAACAAGGAAAGAGCAAGCCTAGGAGCAAGCGGGAAGCCACCAAACAGGTTTGGTGTAAGGAGTACTTTATGTGATAAACCACGTTCCTGAGAGATAAAGCATATGAGTGACTCCAAGATTTATATAAAATAAAATAAAAAATAAAAAGTAAAGAAAGCAATAAAATTGGGTTGCCTCCCAATAAGCGCTTAGTTTAATGTCTTCTAGCTAGACGGGACTACTGGATCATGCAATGAAAGTCAGGTTCTCAAGTCCGTGTTCTTCATCACCGATGTAG
This sequence comes from Citrullus mucosospermus, assembly GCA_030954485.1. Taxonomy (NCBI): domain Eukaryota; kingdom Viridiplantae; phylum Streptophyta; class Magnoliopsida; order Cucurbitales; family Cucurbitaceae; genus Citrullus; species Citrullus mucosospermus. Next base: position 15,380,315 of record CM062064.1, read on the forward strand.
TGCTTTAATCGTTGACCATTCACTTTGAAGGTTGTTCCATTGTTACCTTGTAGTTCTACGGCTCCGTGTGGGGATACCTTGACAATGATAAAGGGTCCCGACCATCGTGTCCTAAGCTTTCCTGGAAACAAACGTAAACGTGAGTTAAAAAGTAATACTCTTTGTCCTGGAAGGAAGGTTCGTGATGTGATCTTCTTGTCATGCCATCTCGCAGTGCGCTCTTTGTAAAGTTTGGCATTCTCATAAGCTTGAGCACGGAACTCCTCCATCTCATTGAGTTCTAAAAGGCGTTTCTCACCAGCTTTCTTGAAATCTATGTTCAGCTTCTTGATGGCCCAATAAGTTCTATGCTCGAGCTCTACCGGTAAGTGACAAGCCTTTCCAAACACCAACCTATACGGGGAAGTACCAATTGGGGTTTTGAAAGTTGTGCGGTAGCCCACAGTGCATCATCGAGCTTAAGGGCCTAATCCTTCCTATTGGTCTTGACTGTCTTTTCCAAAACTTGTTTGATTTCCCTGTTAGATAACTTAGCAAGGCCATTAGTTTGAGGATGATAAGCTGTAGCAATTTTATGATTCACATTATATTTTTGCATCATGGATTTAAACAGTTTATTGCAAAAGTGAGAGCCCTCATCACTAATAATAGCTCTAGGTGTACCAAAACGTGTGAAAATGTTTTTATGCAAGAATTTTAAAACAGTGCGAGCATCATTGGTCCTAGTGGCTATGGCTTCTACCCACTTAGATACATAATCTACTGCAACTAGAATGTATAGGTAGCCATTAGAAGAAATAGGAAAAGGCCCCATAAAGTCGATACCCCAAACATCAAATAACTCCACTTCCAAGATAGGTTTCATTGGAAGTTCATGTTGTCTAGAAATATTGCCTGTACGTTGGCACCTATCACATGATTTAACAAAGGTATAACAGTCTTTGAAAAGAGATGGCCAATAGAATCCTGACTGAAGTACCTTAGCTACAGTTCTAGTGGGTCCAAAATGACCTCCATTGGGGGAGGCATGACATGAATTTAAAATACTTACCACTTTCTCTTGAGGCACACACTTTCTTATCATATTGTCAGCACAAACCTTGTGGAGAAGTGGGTCCTCCAAATGGTAAGACTTAACTTTGTGCAGAAATCTTTTCTTTTGTTGATAGTTCATGTCAGGTGGCAAATGTCCTCCTGCAAGATAATTAACTATGTCAGCAAACCAGGGCAAACTATCTTTTACCTGATACAGTTGTTCATCAGGGAACATCTCAACAATTGGGGGTCATGATTTAGCTTCCTCATTCTCAATTCTAGATAAGTGGTCTGCAACCACATTTTCACATCCTTTCCTGTCTTTGATTTCTAGGTCAAATTCTTGTAACAATAATATCCATCTCATTAGCCTAGGTTTAGAATCTTTCTTAACAAACAAATACTTTAAAGCAGCATGGTCAGTATGCACTACTATTTTAGAGCCAAGCAAGTATGATCTAAATTTATCAATGGCAAACACAACAGCTAGTAGTTCTTTTTCGGTAGTAGTGTATTTCTGTTGAGTATTATCAAGAGTCCTACTAGCATAATAAATTTCCCTAAACATGTTATCTCTATGTTGGCCTAAAACAGCTCCTAAAGCATAATCACTAGCATCACACATGATCTCAAAAGACTGACTCCAATCTGGTACAACAATAATAGGTGCAGCAATTAGTCTTTCCTTCAGAGTATTAAAAGCTAGTAGACATGCATCATCAAAAATAAATTTAGCTTCCTTTTCTAACAAATTACTCAAGGGTTTAGCAATTTTAGAAAAATCTTTAATAAATCTCCTGTAAAACCCTGCATGCCCTAGGAAGCTTCTGACTCATTTCACATTGGTGGGGGGTGGTAGTTGTTCAATGGCAGCTATTTTAGCCCTATCCACTTCCAATCCCTTTTGAGAGACTTCCGTCATCATGATGTGACACTTCTCCCAGTTTAGAACAAGGTTAGCATCTTGGCACCTCTGCAAAACACGAGTTAGATTAACAAGACAAGAATCAAATGAAGACCCAAATACAGAAAAATCATCCAAAAAAACCTCCATTATGTCTTCGATGAGCCCCTGAAAAATAGACATCATAAAACGTTGGAAAGTAGCAGGGGCATTACATAAACCAAATGGCATTCTTTTAAAAGCAAATGTCCCATAGGGACATGTAAATGTCGTTTTTTCTTGATCCTCAGGAGCAATGACAATTTGGTTATAACCAGAATATCCATCTAGAAAGCAATAATGAGAATAACCTGCAAGTCTATCAAGCATTTGATCTATAAAAGGAAGGGAAAAATGATCTTTTCTAGTAGCTTTGTTCAACTTTCTATAATCAATGCATACACGCCATCCTGTCACAGTTCTAGTGGCTATCATTTCATCTTTTTCATTTTTTACCACAGTCATGCCACCTTTCTTGGGTACTACTTGAACAGGACTTACCCATGGACTGTCAGATATGGCATATATGATTCCTGCATTAAAAAGCTTGAGCACTTCTTTCTTAACTACCTCCTTCATGGTGGGATTAAGTCTCCTTTGGTGCTCTATTGATGGTTTAAAGGTATCTTCCATCAAGATTCTGTGCATACAGACCGACGGACTAATACCTTTAAGATCCTCAATAGACCAACCAATAGCAGATTTATGGTCCCTCAATACTTTCAATAATTTTTCTTCTTCCACAGAATCAAGATCAGAAGATATTATAACAGGTAATGAAGATAAATCATCTAAGAATGCATATTTTAAATGAAGAGGTAATATTTTAATTCAAGCTTAGGCTTCTCAATATCATTCACAACATGCAAGGGAGCTAAAGGTATAGGTTTATCTATTTTAGAACATATTGGTAACCTATCTAACCACCTAGCATAAAATGCTATTTCATCAAAAATTGTATCTGCATTTTCAACATCTATTATGCTTTGCTCTAGATGATCATTAGTTAACATAACCTCTACATGCTTAAAAATAGTATGATCAATTATGTCTATAGCATGGCAAGGGCTACTCTCATCATGATGACTCAAGGACTTGTAAATATCAAATACTACATTTTCATCATTTACCCTTAGAGTCAACTTCCCTTGTTGGACATCTATGATAGACTTTCTAGTTGCTAGGAATGGCCTCCCAAGTATGATAGGAATCTCAGAGTCCTCCTCCATGTCCAATACTACGAAATCTGCAGGAAAGATAAATTTGTCAACTTTAACTAATACATCTTCAACAATACCTTTAGGATAAGATAATAATCTATCAGCAAGTTGCAAAGTGATGGTGGTAGGTTGGACCTCTCCAATGTTGAGTTTCCTATAGACAGATAAAGGCATCAAATTAATAGAAGCACCAAGATCACAAAGAGCTCTAGTAACATTTAAAGAACCAATAGTGCAAGGTATAGTAAAACTCTCTGGATCTTTTAACTTTTGTGGTAGCTTCTTTTGTAGCACTGCACTGCATTCCTCTGTCATGCTAATCATCGCATATTGCCCAAACTTTTTCTTTTTAGATAAGACATCTTTCATGAATTTAGCATAGTTGGGCATTTGCTCTAAAGCCTCAGGAAATGGAATGTTAATGTGTAGCTTTTTAAATAACTCAAGAAATTTAGCAAATTGCGAGTCTATTTCTTTCTTTTTAAAATGTTGAGGATATGGCATAGTATTAGGTACAAAAGGTAGAGGGTTAGATGACTTACTTGAAGATGTTGACTCTTTTACCTTTACCTCCTTTTCTAGGATCTTTGGTTCATCTTCTAAAATTTGCTCTTGGATAGTGTCATCTACCTCTTGCTCTTCATCCTCATCAATGATCAAAGGAGTGGACAGCTTTTTCCCACTCCTCAAAGTCATGGCCTTGCACTCCTCTTTTGGATTTATCTCGGGAAAACTAGGAAATTTTCCCTTTTGCATTGTTTGGAGGGAAGTGGCGATTTGGCTTATTTGTACCTCGATGTTTTGAATGGCCTTACCATGACTTTATACTGTGCTCTCCAATGCGGTTGTCCTTCCTCTTGATTCTTTTATGAACTCTATCATCAAATCTTCTAAGTTAGACTTCTTCTCGGTGTGGGATGGACCTACATTGGATAAATCAGGAGGACCTTGCAAAACATTCCTTTTGTTAGCATAAGAAAAATTTTCATGGTTCCTCAAGTTAGGATGGTAGTGAGTTGGAAGTTGTTGATGTTGGTGACTCCTATAATGTCCTCTATTAACATAATTAGCCGTCTTATTGTCTCCATGAACGCCCATTTCCGATGCCAAAGCAGCAAGATAAGCTATAGATGGTGGATTTGTTTGAGTTTGGCCTCCTGTAGTTAATTTAGAAAGAGCATTAGTAAGGGAAACCATTTGAGCTTTGAGAGAATTTACCTCATCCACTTCATATAATCCGGCGGCTCTCGGGATGTTTGAAGAAGACCGTTCACATGGCCAATTGTAAGATGTATTGGCCAAATCTTCTAATATGGTGTAAGCTTCTTGGACATTCTTTGAAAAAATTGACGCTCCGGCGGTTGCATGTAAGATGGATTTGGTTGAGCTTGCTAATCCATTGTAGAAGAGTTGAATTTGCAACCAATCCGGGTACCCATGTTGAGGGCATCTTCTCAAGAGATCCTTATACCTTTCCCAAGCCTCATATAATTGTTCATCCTTGAGTTGGCGGAATGTTCCAATCTCCGTCCTTAGTCTTTGAGATTTAGCCGGTGGAAAATATTTGTTCAAGAAAGCTTGAGCTAAGATCTCCCATGTTGTAATGCTATCCGGAGGTATGGTTTCCAACCAATCCTTAGCACGGTCCTGCAAAGAGAAAGGAAAAAGTCTTAGTTTAATAGCATCGTTAGAAACACCATTCATCTTTACCGTCCCGCATATCTCCAAGAAAGATCGTAAATGCTTGTGAGGATCTTCATTAGTTCTTCCTCTAAAGGCTAGCTCTCTAGCCATTTGGATCAACCCCGGTTTCAACTCAAAATTGTTGACATTGATAGGCACATTCATTATTCCTGGTTGACTTGCCGGTAACGTAGGTTGAAAGTAGTCTCTAATTGCCTTAGGTATCTCCTCCGCCATCTCTGTAGTTTGATTAAGTTGAGCCCTTAGATTTCATCTACACGTCCTTTCAATCTCGGGATCAAGAGGGAGGAGGTTAGTATTATCTCAAGGCATAGACTAACAAAAATAAATAAAATAAAATAAACAATTATATAAAATAAACTAAATAAATAAACAATCAAATAATATACACCTCAAATTAAGATCTATCAATTCTAATGAATATTAAATAACAAAAACCGTTCTTTGGATCCCCGGCAACGGCGCCAAAAACTTGATGTGCCACTTTGTGTGTTTACCGCAAGTGTACGGGTCAAGTTATAATATAAAACGGTTAAGTCCGAGTATCGTTTCCACTAGAGATCCAATTGGGAAGGTCAAGTTACTTAGCTATTCTAGAATCGAATCAATTTTATTTGAGGATTGAAATTCAATATTTCAATTTTGGGAAAAAGAAAAATCAAGCAAAGAAAATATCAAAGGGAGAATTTGCAAGAGTCAAAGAGAGTTCTAGGGTTTCGAATCCTTATTTGTTTCATCATGCAAAATTATAGATTTCGTGGATTTTATTCTTATGCCTAAGTCTAGAAACTTAATTCCAAGTTATCTTCTCTCAAAGACAACTCTTTCTCATGCAACTTGATTGATAGTTAATCTCTTAAAACCAATACAAAGATTACATGGCATTAAAACTAGTCTTTAGCAACTTTCATTGTCAACCTAACTACTCTCTTGATAGATTAACAACGATTCATTCTTATAGATCAAATTAAACATATAATCTCTCGATCATACATCTAACCTAACATGTGAAGGTGGCCAATCTTCAAGAATTAAACACAATAACAATGAAAAGCATATTTATTTGAACAAAACCATGAGTCTACAAAATTATCATGAATTCACAAACAATTCATCAAAAACCCTAAAACTAAAGAGTTTAGCCACTCATAGCGTGAAGCAACATATTGAGCAAAAAGAATCAAAGCAAGAGTGTAAAGAATAGGGAAACTCTACTGAAAAGAGGTTTTTGATTGAGGCAGCACCGTCACGAACTCCTTGGCTCTCGCGTTGGACTTCGAAGAGCACCAAAACTATCTAGAACTCTTTTCATCTTCCTTGCGGCTGACTCACTCTTGGAACTCTAGCTTAATTCTCACATTTTTGGATCTTTCTTCTGTTCTGCAACTTTTCTTGATTTTCTTGATTTTTTCTCCTCTCTTTTGGCTGCTGAAAACCCCTCAATTTATAGAGTTTGGCAGCCTAAAATTTAACCAAAAATACAAAACTTTTCGTTTAATTAACACTGGCGCCGCGGCGCTAACGTTGGGACCAAAAATAAGTTGCTCTCTGGTTTTAGCGCTGCGGTAGCGCCGTCCCAGCGCCGCGACGCTGTCTTGCGTTCATCAAGGATGCGTCGAGGCAGCGCCTTCCCAGAGCCGCGTTGCTACTCTGCGTCCATGCTGATGCGTTTCTGCTTCAGCGCTGCCTTAGCGCCGCAGTGCATCATGCGTTTCAACAAGGATGCGTTTTTCAGCTCTTTTTTACCATATTCTTGCTCGGTTTTGATCTTTTAGTCGTTTCTTCTAATTTTCCTCGTTTTAACCTGAAAATCACTAGCAAACAAGTGAAATCTAATATAAAACTCCCTTAATTTGAGAGAATAATAAGCACTTTTCAAGTGCCTATCAGAAATACAAGTTATGATAGCCTTTTTCTTAGATAAATAGAGATTAAATAGAGAAGCATGCGGTAAGTTATGTTAATTTTTATTAAGAAATCTTCCTTTACGTTATACTAATGTATTTTTATGAAGATAAATGATTTTACCACTTTTTGAGCCTAAAACGCATGTTTTGACACAAGAATGCAAACGATGCGTTGATGACTTCTTAACGCAGGAACCAGACGATGCTTTAACAACTCAACGCATAACTACGCGTTAGCAACCTACGCCGCGTTGACATCGGCCAAACTATTCATGGACGCATAGACGACCATTAATGCAAGGCGCTGAGAATCAAATCAGAAGCTTGAGAGATTGACGGATGATTGACGAACATGATTTATGGCTAAAGTGGTGGATTGATAACTTGTAGAAATACAAGTTATTATAACCTTTTTCATAGATAAATAGAGTTTAAATAGAGAAGCATGCGGTAGTTTATGTTAAATTCCATTAATAAATCTTCCTTTGCGTCATACTCTTTTATTTTTATGAAGATAATGATTTTACCACCTTTTGAGCCCTAAAATGCATGTTTTGACGCTGGAATGCAGACGATGCGTTGATGACTTCTTAACGCAGGACGACACGGTAGCAATCTGTTCTACATGGACGCACGATCTGAACGGAACGCAAATAACCTGACGACGCGTTAACAACAACTCAACGCATAACTACGCGTTAGCAACCTACGCCGCGTTGACATCGGCCAAACTATTCATGGACGCATAGACGACCATTAATGCAAGGCACTGAGAATCAAATCAGAATCTTGAGAGATTGACGGATGATTGACGAACATGATTTATGGCTAAAGTGGTGGATTGATAACTTGTAGAAATACAAGTTATTATAACTTTTTTCATAGATAAATAGAGTTTAAATAGAGAAGCATGCAGTAGTTTATGTTAAATTCCATTAATAAATCTTCCTTTGCGTCATACTCTTTTATTTTTATGAAGATAATGATTTTACCACCTTTTGAGCCCTAAAATGCATGTTTTGACGCAGGAATGCAGACGATGCATTGATGACTTCTTAACGCAGGACGACACGGTAGCAATTTGTTCTACATGGACGCATGATCTGAACGGAACGCAAACAACCTGACGACGCGTTAACAACAACTCAACGCATAACTACGCGTTAGCAACCTACGACGCGTTGACATCGGCCAAACTATGCATGGACGCATAGACAACCGTTACGGCGAGGCACTGAGAATCAGATCGGAATCTTGAGAGATTGACGGATGATTGACAGACATGATTTGCGGCTAAAGTGGTGGATCTTAATTGGCCCGACAATCACGCAATCAAGCGAGATGGACGCAGTGTCAATCTCGCCACCAATCAAGCAGATTTGCCATTAACTGCGATTTCATCATCTATAAAATGGGCAGCTCTGCGAGATGAGAAAGGTTGTTGATTCTCGGAAGAACTCCATAAGTGACAGCAGAGTTCTCTCAGACTTCAGCCGGAGACAAATAGCTCGAGAGAGAAGAGTTTTCCATCCGCCACACCACTTCACAGCAAATCATCACGCTTCCATCCGGGTGACTCAAGACATTGACGCCTTCCCTGCTTTCTTTCTCATTTTCTATCTTAATTTTAGATTTGTATCAAGGAACTGAACTTGTCAAAAATTGTATCTCATCTTCATCAATATAATTGTCTTCCATGTCAACTTACTTTTCTCAACTGTCCGCTTTATACTTTCAAACCATGAGTAACTAATCACTCAAGGGTCTAGGGTTGCGTTAGCATCTAACTAGGAACCACAGTGTAACTATTTTATCTTGTCAATTGCGAGCTTAATCCGATGCTTATGTCCATCTGACAAATCGATATAAGTAGTAATAATCAGACTGCCCGAGAGGGTAAGTGATTGTGGAACTCAATTGACAAGGGCCAAGTAGTGTTACCTGTCTACGGGGATAACCTTGGTTCTTAACACTCTCCTCTGCGTTATAGACATATAACGCATAGCGGCTGACAATCGGGAGAAGAGTCGCAAGCATGAATAGAATATTACTGTGCGTTTCTGACGTTAGATGTTAATCAACCCGAACCCTTTTCTTTATTCATTCACACACATCTTTAGCTGAACTTGCTGTGTCGCATGCTTTCCATATTCCACAATTGTTAGTCTAGTGTATAAACAATCACTTTCTTTAGATTAGAAACACAATTTTCAAACAATTATTGGTTATTGTTGTAACGCATGAAATCCAATTAAAAACTAAATCAATATAATCCCTGTGTTCGACCTCGGACTCACCGAGAACACCTATTACTTTGCTTATACTTGGGAAAAGGAATAGGAAAACTTGACAAGACCACCAATGCCTAGTGGTAGAACGCATTGCATGATCAAAGCATGACATGTTGAACGCATAAACTCATCCTTTAACACTTTGCGTTGGGCTATTCACACATACAATATAATTCACAACAAGTTTTTGGCGCCGTTGCCGGGGATTATTTCATTGATTTAATTATTTTCTTTGGATTATTGTGTTGCAGAATTCCTTAGTCGACGGAGTATAGCAAGCTTCTCTTCTGTCAGAGGCTTCTAACAGTATATGAGTCAAGGGGATAACCCAACATTTGATATTGATCCTGAGATTGAGAGGACCTTCAGAAGAAGGATAAGACAGAATAAGTAAAGAAGGAGCAATCAAATTACTGAAGAGAACATGGATGCTCAAAATAATCAACCTCAAGCTCCTCAAGCTGAGGTTAGGCGGAACGCAAATGCGCAAGAGCACACAAACTACGATACAAACCCAATTCTCTTAGCGCATGATAGAAATCGCCCGATGAGGGAGTATGCGTTGCCAAATCTATACAATTTTGCACCGGGAATTCTACAACCAACCTTCGAGGGTAATGGAAGGTTTGAAATGAAACCAGTAATGTTGCAGATGCTGCAAGCCGCAGGGCAGTTTGGGGGTGCAACGGGTGAAGATCCACATGCACACCTGAAAAGTTTCTTAGAAATTTGTAGTACATTCCCTATGGCTGGAGTACCGCAAGATAGCATCAAACTGACGCTATTCCCATTTTCTCTCAGAGATGAGACAAGACAATGGGCGTATTCATTTGAACCTGGTGAGATTACAACTTGGGGCAAAATGGTTGAAAAGTTCATGCAGAAATACTTTCCTCCGATGGTAAGTGCAAAGAGGAGACGAGACATTGTCACCTTTGAGCAAAAGGACTCGGAGACACTTAGTGAAGCATGGGCCCGGTTTAAAAGGCTTGTAAGGAATTATCCCCATAATGGTATCCCTGATTGTGTACAGATGGAGATTTTCTATGGAGAACCGAACAAAACATCACAATCAGTGGCTGACGCCTCTGCAGCAGGAGGTTTAATGGACAACACTTACATGCAAGCCATGGAGATCCTCGACAGAATTTCGAGGAACACTGATGAATGAGTGGATGATGGATATGGATCCAGGTATATGGATAAAAGACGAACGCAAGCTGGAATGATTGAAACGGATGCGACTAATAACCTTTCAGCTCAGATCCCCAACATGACATCCTTGCTGCAAACAATTGCGTTGAACAACCAAGGTGGAACAGTTGCATCAATGGACGCAATGAACACGGTGAATGCAACAGCATCTGTAAGCTGTGTGCAATGCGGTGAGGGCCACTTGTACGATATGTGTCCCTACAACCCACAGTCTGTCTGCTATGTTCAAAACAACCCGTATTCCAAGACTTATAATCCGGGTTGGAGAAACCATCCTAACTTTGGATCGGGAGGAAACCAATCACAGACGCAGGGAAATGGGCAACAGCCGTAGAGAAGCAACAACCCCGTGTACAACCAAGGTGTTCAAGGGCATTAAGCGCAAAGAAACCAGTCAGCAAATTCATCATCATCATCCCTTGAAGCACTTATGCGTCAAACGATCACTCAAAATGAAGAAACGCGTAAGTCGCTGGAAGCGATGCTCTAGAACCAAATGGGTGAAATAAAAAGTCATGCCATTGCAATTCGAAATTTAGAACTTCAAGTGGGACAAATGGCAAGTGAGCGCAATACCAGACCCTAAGGAGCATTGCCTAGTAATATCGAAGCCCCACGAGGTAACGGTAAGGAACAATGTCAAGTTGTGACATTGAGGAGTGGGAAGGTTCCTCCCACTGAAACGCAAGATAAGAGGATGGAAGGAAATCTGCAGCCTCACATCACTCCACAACTACCTCCTGTAACATCTACTAGTCAACCGCAATCTTCATCCACAACCACAGTCTCTACAGAACAAGAAAATGGAAAGGGGAGAGAAAAAGAAACGCAGGCAAACCTTGCGTCGGTATCTCAGAATATCACTCCCCCTATGCGTCCACCCTTTGCTCAACGCCTAAAGAAGAAAAATGATGAGGGCCAATTTAGAAAATTCCTGGATGTTCTCAAACAACTTCACATCAACATTTCGTTGGTGGAAGCCCTGGAACAAATGCCGAGCTATGTCAAATTTCTGAAAGACATATTATCTAAGAAAAGAAGGCTTGGAGAGTTTGAGACAGTCGCATTAACGCGGGAATGCAGTGCATTGTTCAAAAGTAATATACCCGCTAAAATGAAAGATCCAGGGAGTTTCACATTGCCCTGTTCCATAGGAGGAATGGACGTAGGTCAGGCACTATGCGACTTAGGGGCCAGCATAAATTTAATGCCACTGTCTATATTCAAGAAGTTGGTTATAGGGGATGTAACAGCCCAGACCACTCGCTATATGATATTGTCCGCTTTGGGTTACCCCTCACGGTTTTGTTCTTGGTAGGGTTGCACCTACCAAAAGGCCTTGTATATAGAAAGGTATCCACCCCCTTTATAAGGAAGGCTTCGTTCTCCTTCCTAACCGATGTGGGACAATGTATAGCTAGAGTCAACGCCATAGCCCTTACAATCTCCCCCCCTAACGAGTCAAGCGTCCCCGTTTGACCTACCTGAGGTTTTAACATCGATTCGGGCACTGGCTCTGATACCATTTGTAACAGCCCAGACCACCCGCCATACGATATTGTCCGCTTTGGGTTACCTCTCACGGTTTTGTTCTTGGTAGGGTTGCGCCTACCAAAAGGCCTCGTACATAGAAAGGTGTCCACCCCCTTTATAAGGAAGGCTTCGTTCTCCTTCCTAACCGATGTGGGACAATGTATAGCTAGGGTCAACGCCATAGCCCTTACAGGGGAAGCAAGGCCAACTACAGTCACACTTCAACTCGCTGACCGTTCCATTAAGCATCCCGAAGGAAAAATTGAGGATGTTCTTGTAAAGGTAGACAAATTTATCTTCCCGGCTGACTTCATAATTCTGGACTATGAAGCTGACAGAGAGGTGCCCATCATCCTGGGAAGACCTTTCTTAGCAACTGAACGCGCCCTGATTGACGTCGAGGAAGGGGAGATAACCATTCGAGTGGACGACCAGTAGGTAAAGTTTAATGTTTTTAATGCGTTGAAATATCTTGATGATTTTCATTCTTGCCAGATGATCGAAGAGATAATTGAAGAAAAGGCAAGCATCATCGACACATATGCTGAAAATGAAACACTGCTGGATGAACTGGATGAGGGAAGAGAGGCAGAAATAGGTTTAATCTCCAACGCAAGCTTTGAACGCCTAGACTTAGGCAACCGAACCACGAAGAAAACAAAGCTGGCCTTAGAAGACCCACCAACCCTTGAGCTTAAAACACTGCCAACGCATCCAAAGTATGCATATTTGGGGGAAGAGAGCACGCTACCGGTCATCATATCCTCTGCGTTGACTATAGAATGTGAAAAGGCTTTGCTGGATATACTGAAAAATCATATCAAAGCCATTGGATGGAACTTAGCGGATATTAGAGGAATAAGCCCTTCATACTGCATGCACAAAATTCGGTTGGAAGAGGGTAAGGAGGCTCAGTTGAAAGGCAACACAAGCTTAACCCTGCAATGAAGGAGGTTGTAAAGAAAGAGATCATCAAATGGCTCGACGCAGGGGTCATTTATCCAATCTCCGACAGCAGCTAGGTGAGCCCAGTTCAGTGTGTACCGAAAAAAGGGGGGATGACAGTGATCATGAACAGTAAGAATGAATTAATACCAACAAGAACGGTCACTGGCTGGCGCATCTGTATGGACTACCGCAAGCTGAATGCGGCAATAAAGAAGGACCACTTTCCACTGCCATTCATTGATCAGATGCTAGATAGGTTGGCAGGAAATGAATTTTTCTGCTTCCTAGACGGATACTCTGGCTATAACCAGATCATGATAGCTCGGGAAGATCAAGAGAAGATGACGTTCACGTGTCCATATGGCACCTTTGCGTTCAGACGCATGCCATTCGGACTATGTAACGCACCAGGGATGTTCCAAAGGTGCATGATGGCAATATTTTCTGACTATTTGGAACAGTCTAGAGAGGTGTTTATGGACGACTTCTCAGTATTTGGGAAATCATATGATGAATGCTTGACCAACCTAGAACGAGTGCTAAAGTGATGCGAAGACACAAACCTAGTCCTCAACTGGGAAAATGCCATTTTATGGTTACTGAGGGTATTGTGTTGGGGCATAAGATCTCAAAGGTTGGATTGGAAGTGGATCAAGCAAAGATAGATGCGATAGCAAAACTCCCGGCCCCCACAAATGTAAAGACGTTGCGAAGTTTCCTAGGCTATGCGGGCTTCTATAGAAGATTCATTAAAGGATTCTCGCAAGTAGCAAAACCACTAAGCAAGCTGCTGGAAGCCAACAGGGAATTTAATTTCGACGGTAAATGCCTAAACGCACTCGAGTCTCTAAGGCAAGCTCTAATTTCAGCACCAATTTTAGTTGCACCAGACTGATCTCTCCCATTTGAACTAATGTGCGACGCAAGTAACCATGTGGTGGGAGCAGTATTGGGGCAGAGAAAAGAGAAAATAATGGATCCTATCTATTATGCTAGTAAAACGTTGAATGCGTCTCAGGAGAACTATACCACTACTGAGAAGGAAATGTTAGCCATAGTCTTTGCGGTTGCAAATTTAGAGCATATTTGATAGGGTCAAAGGTGACCATCTATAGTGATCATTCTGCGATCAAATATTTGATAGCGAAAAAGGATGCAAAGCATAGACTCATCCGCTGGGTATTGCTGTTGCAAGAATTTGATTTGGAGATTAAAGATAGAAAGGGAACCGAGAATCAGGTTGCGGACCACCTATCTCGGTTGGAAAATAAAGAGGTCCAGGAAAGTTGGAGTGATATAGAGGAACGATTCCCAGACGAGTACGTCATGAACGCAAATAGCCAGGAACCGTGGTACGCAGACATAGTAAACTACCTGGTCTGCAACCAATGGCCTGAAGAATTCAACGTGCAACAAAAGAAAAAGCTTCGATATGAAAGTAAGTTCTACTGCTGGGATGAGCCATATCTACACAGACTTGGCCCTGACCATATACTGCGTCGATGCATTCCAAAATATGAAATGCATAGCATTTTGAAAAGCTGTCATGAAGCACCCTACGAAGGGCACTTTGGAGGGTAGAGAACAACTGCAAAGATGCTGCAAAGTGGGTATTACCGGCCCACATTATTTAAAGACGCAAGGGTATATGCGGTAGCTTGCGATCGTTGTCAGAGAACAGGCAACATTTCCAACCGAAATGAGATGCCTCTGAATTCAATGTTTGAAGTTGAGTTGTTCGACGTATAGGGAATCGACTTCATGGGACCATTTCCTCCTTCTTGCGGCAATCAATATATCTTAGTAGCGGTCGACTACGTATCCAAGTGGGTAGAAGCAGAAGCCTGTGCAAAGAATGACGCGAACACTGTGTCCAAGTTATAATATAAAACGGTTAAGTCTGAGTATCATTCCACTGGAGATCCAATTGGGAAGGTTTAAGTTACTTAGCTATTCTAGAATTGAATCAATTTTATTGGAGGATTGCAATTGAATATTATAAATTAGGGAAAAATACAAAACAAACAAGGAAAGTATCAAACGGAGAAACGCAAGAGTCAAAGAGAGTTCTAGGATAATGAATCCTTGTTTATTTCATCAAGCAATATTATAGATTTCATGGATTTTATTGTAATTCATATGCCTAAGTCTAGAAACTTAATTCCAAGTTGTTTTCTCTCAAAAACAACCCTTTCTCATGCAACTCGATTGATTATTAATCTCTTAAAACCAATTCAAAATTACATGGCATTAAAAATAGTCTTTAGCAACTTTTATTGTCAACCTAACTACTCTCGTGATAGATTAACAACAATTCATTGTTATAGATCAAGTTAAACATACAATCTCTCAATCATACATCTAACCTAACATGTGAAGATGGCCAATCCACAAGAATTAAACACAATAACAATGAAAAGCATAATTATTGAAACAAAACCATGAGTCTACAAAATTAACATGAATTCATAAACAATTCAAAACCCTAAAACTAAAGAGTTTAGCCACTCATAGCTTGAAGCAACATGTTTAAAATAAGCAAAGGAAGAGTGTAAAGAAAAGGGAAACTCTACTGAAAAGAGGTTCTTGATTGAGGTAGCACCGTCACGATCTCCTTGGCTCTCACGTCGGACTTCGGAGGGCACCAAGACTATCTCGAACTCTTTTCCTCTTCCTTGCAACTAACTCACTCTTTGAACTCTTACTTAATTCTCTCCTTTTTGTATCTCTTTAGTCTGCAACTTCCTTGCTTTTTCTTGATTTCCCCCCCTCCCCCTTGAACTGCTAAAAACCCCCAAATTTATAGAGTTTGGCCGCCCAAAAATTTAACCTAAAATACAAATTTTTTTATTTAAGTAACGCTGGCGCCGCGGCGCTAGCTCTGTCCCATAGTGTCGCGGCGCTAGGGTTTCAAACAAAAAAGTTTGCTCTCGGGTTTTAGCGCCGCGGCAGCGCCATCCAAGCGCTGCGACGCTGTCATGCGTTCAACAAGGATGCGTCGAGGCAACGCCATCTCGGCGCTGCGATGCTACTACGCATCCAGATTGATGCGTTTATGCTTCAGTGCCACGGCAGCGCCGTCTCAGCGCCGCGACGCTGTCATGCGTTCAACAAGGATGCGTTTATACTTCAGCGCCGCGGCAGCGCCGCGACGCTGTCATGCCAAAACTTTTTCTTTTGAGTTTTTTTAGCTCTTTTTCGCCATATTCTTGCTCGGTTTTGATCTTTTAGTCGTTTCTTCTAATTTTCCTCGTTTTAACCTGAAAATCACTAGCAAACAAGTGAAATCTAATATAAAACTCCCTTAATTTGAGAAAATATAAAGCACTTTTCAAGTGCTTATCAACACCCTAAACTTAGAGATTTGCTAGTCCCGAGCAAAGAATGGGATCAAATGATAGGGAGTTTTAGATGAAGAAGTGTGCAATTGACTCATGTCTCAGAGAATAACATTCAGAGCTTAAGTAGAAACATGCAAGCATATCTATATTGTTATAATCATTCAAGGCCAAATCTTGCCATCTCCCATGTGTGTGTGTGCAAGCCTCCTTCAAATTAAAATACTAGAACTCAAATTAGGACTTAAGAGAGTTTCTTTAGTTTTCCCCCTACTCTAGCTCATGCACCAATCTTCAAGCTTTCATGTATTCAAGTGAGTAATATGTCCACTAAGGTACTTTTCAATCATATATTTTTTTTATGGGCCCAAACTTGCATTCTTTT
The DNA here is from genome assembly GCA_030954485.1 of Citrullus mucosospermus. NCBI lineage: Eukaryota > Viridiplantae > Streptophyta > Magnoliopsida > Cucurbitales > Cucurbitaceae > Citrullus > Citrullus mucosospermus. The sequence continues at coordinate 15,396,834 of CM062064.1, forward strand.
ACCTAGAGGCACTAGCTTTCACACATTCACTGTAGGGACTTGTACCTAGTCAATTCCCAGGCGTTCTTACTGATCACAGCAAAGGCAGCTCTTTTTACCCCTATCCATGCATACTCATTACAAGTTTAACATTTAAAAAGATAGACAAATAAAGCTCATATATTTTGTGTACACTCTTTCTTTTCTCAAGGCATGTATACTCTTTTCTTTTTTCTTAGTCTAAGATTACAAGCTATCATGCATTTCCACTCTCTAACCAGTGGGGCCTTTGGAAGTGACAACCGAATACACCCAACTTAATCCTTTTTTTCAGTTAAAGATTCTAAATAAAAGTGGCTACGTGCTTAAGAATATGAGAGATTTTAAGAGGGACTTAAATGAATTTAACTCAAGATAGTGCTATTCTATTTCCACAATAAGTCATCTATCATGCAAATTCGAATCTCATCATGGGCAATCAACATCAAGGCACACAACCATAAACAACATTCCCATTAACTTTGAAAGCTCCAAAATTTTCAAAAGAAATTTTTTTTTTTTTTTTCAAACATTGACATGCATATGATCATTAAAACCTTCATTAACATGCATAGCAGGATAAGAAAACACACAAAAGTACGAAAGACACCTCCCACCCCAAACTTAGAATCATGCATTCTCCCCAATGCATAAGAACATCTAACAAGGAAAGAGCAAGCCTGGGAGCAAGCGGGAAGCCACCAAACAGGCTTGGTGTAAGGAGTACTTTGTGTGATAAACCACGTTCCTGAGAGATAAAGCATATGAGTGACTCCAAGATTTATTGAAAATAAAATAAAAAAAAAGTAAAGAAAGCAATAAAACTGGGTTGCCTCCCAATAAACGCTTGGTTTAACGTCTTCTAGCTAGACGGGGCTCACAAATCACGGTGGATCCCAAGGTGGTTTCTTCCTTTCATGCTTTGGATCACCTATAACTTTTAGTATTCGCCCACATTGACACTCACAAACATATTCATTAGCATTTAGTGAGTTAGTCAATAAATCATTATCAAGTTGAACATCAGCGTTTCTAATGTGGTCAAGACTTATTAAAGAATCATCATGCTTAGATTTTAACGGACTCACCACTTCATTTTTAACATGCTTCTCCATAATTTTGTTCATAATTCATTATAGGTTTGGGAGGCATGTATGAAGAACTTGGAGAAATATCACAACTAGAAACATGCTTCAGAGAATTTTCTACTTTAACATCAAGCATGTCATTAGTCTTACAATTCAAAGGGGGCTCATCATGCATAGAGTTTTTATTTGAAGAGAGAGGCAATGTTACCTTTGTACTTGGCTCATGATGCTCATACCTTTCCACATCCGGATGCTTAAGGGTTTTATAGATGTCAAATGTTACCTCCTTATCGTTAAGGCGGAATGTGAGCTTTCCATCTTGCACATCGATGAGAGCCCTTCCGGTGGCTAAGAATGGTCTCCCAAGGATTATGGGGACTTCGGCATCTTCCTCCATGTCTAATATCACAAAGTCTGCAGGGAAGATAAATTTGTCAACTTTAACTAATACGTCTTCAACAATACCTTTAGGATAAGCTAATGATCTATCAGCAAGTTGCAGGGTGATGGTGGTAGGTTGCACCTCTCCAATGTTGAGTTTCCTATAGACAGATAAAGGCATCAAATTAATAGAAGCACCAAGATCACAAAGAGCTCTAGTAACATTTAAAGAACCAATAGTGCAAGGTATAGTAAAACTCCCTGGATCTTTCAACTTTTGTGGTAGCTTCTTTTGTAGCACCGCACTGCATTCCTCAGTCATGTTAATCATCTCATATTGCCCAAACTTTTTCTTTTTAGACAAGACATCTTTCATGAATTTAGCTAGTTGGGCATTTGCTCTAAAGCCTCAGCAAATGGGATGTTAATGTGAAGTTTTTTGAATAACTCAAGAAATTGAGCAAATTGGGAGTCTATTTCTTTCTTTTTAAAATGTTGAGGATATGGCATAGTATTAGGCAAAAGAGGTAGAGGGTTAGATGACTTACTTGAAGATGTTGACTCTTTTACCTTTACCTCCTTTTCTAAGATCTTTGATTCATCTTCTAAAATTGGCTCTTGGATAGTGTCATCTACCTCTTGCTCTTCATCCTCATCAATGATCAAGGGAGTGGATAGCTTTTTCCCACTCCTCAAAGTCATGGCCTTGCACTCCTCTTTTGGATTTATCTCAGGACAACTAGGAAATTTTTCCTTTTGCATTGTTTGGAGGGAAGTGGCGATTTGGCTTATTTGTACCTCGATGTTGTGAATGGCCTTACCATGACTTTGTACGCTGCTTTCCAATGCAGTTGTCCTTCCTCTTGATTCTTTTATGAACTCTATCATCAAGTCTTCTAAGTTGGACTTATTTTCTGTGTGTGATGGACCTACATTGGATAAATCGGGAGGACCTTGCAAAACATTCCTCTTGTTAGCATAAGAAAAGTTTTCATGGTTCCTCAAGCTAGGATGGTAGTGAGTTGGAAGTTGTTGGTGTTGGTGACTTCTATAATGTCCTCTATCAACATAGTTGGGTGTCTCATTATCTCCTTGTACCAACTCCTTTTGTATGGCCATCTCCGATGCCAAAGCGGCAAGAGAGGCTATAGATGGTGGATTTGTTTGAGCTTGGCCTCCTGCAGTTAATTTAGAAAGAGCATTAGTAAGGGAAGCCATTTGAGCTTTGAGAGAATTTACCTCATCCACCTCATACAATCCGGCGGCTTTTGGGATGTTTGGAGAAGCCCGTTCACATGGCCAATTGTAAGATGTATTGGCCAAGTCTTCTAATATGGTGTAGGCTTCTTGAGCATTCTTTGAAAAAATTGACCCTCCGGCGGTTGCATCTAAGATGGATTTGGTGGAGCTTGCTAATCCATTGTAGAAGAGTTGAATTTGCAACCAATCCGGGTACCCATGTTGAGGGCATCTTCTCAAGAGATCCTTATACCTTTCCCAAGCCTCATATAATTGTTCATCCTCAAGTTGGCGGAATGTTCCAATCTCCGTCCTTAGTCTTTGAGATTTAGCCGGTGGAAAATATTTATTCAAGAAAGCTTGAGCTAAGATCTCCCATGTTGTGATGCTATCCGAAGGTATGGTTTCCAACCAATCCTTAGCACGGTCCTGTAAAGAGAAAGGAAAAAGTCTTAGTTTAATTGCATCGTTAGAAACACCATTCATCTTTACCGTTCCGCATATTTCTAAGAAAGACCGCAAGTGCTTGTGAGGATCTTCATTGGTTCTTCCTCTAAAGGCTAGCTCTCTAGCCATTTGGATAAATCCCGGTTTCAACTCAAAGTTGTTGACATTGATAGGCACATTCATTATTTCGGGTTGACTTGCCGGTAACGTGGGTTGGAAGTAGTCTCGAATTGCCTTGGGTATCTCTTCTGCCATCTCCGTGGTTTGATTTAGTAAAGCCCTTAGATTTCGTCTATAAGTTCTATCAATCTCGGGATCAAGAGGGAGGAGGTTAGTATTATCGCGAGGCATAGACCGACGAAATAAAAAAATAAAATAAAAAAGGAAAAAAAGAATATAAAATAAAATAAGGAATAAAATAAAAATAAAAATAAATAAACGATCAAATAATATACACCTCAAATTAAGATCTATCAATTCTAATGAATATTAAATAACAAAAACCGTTCTTTGGTTCCCTAGCAACGGCACCAAAAACTTGATGCGCACTTTTAGTGTTAACCGCAAGTGTACGGGTCAAGTTATAATATAAAACGGTTAAGTCCGAGTATCGTTCCACTGGAGATCCAATTGGGAAGGTTTAAGTTACTTAGCTATTCTAGAATTGAATCAATTTTATTTGAGGATTGCAATTGAATATTATAAATTAGGGAAAAATACAAAACAAACAAGGAAAGTATCAAATGGAGAAACGCAAGAGTCCAAGAGAGTTCTAGGGTAATGAATCCTTGTTTATTTCATCAAGCAATATTATAGATTTCATGGATTTTATTGTAATTCATATGCCTAAGTCTAGAAACTTAATTCCAAGTTGTTTTCTCTCAAAGACAACCCTTTCTCATGCAACTCGATTGATTATTAATCTCTTAAAACCAATTCAAAATTACATGGCATTAAAAATAGTCTTTAGCAACTTTTATTGTCAATCTAACTACTCTCGTGATAGATTAACAACAATTCATTGTTATAGATCAAGTTAAACATACAATCTCTCAATCATACATCTAACCTAACATGTGAAGATGACCAATCCACGAGAATTAAACACAATAACAATGAAAAGCATAATTATTTAAACAAAACCATGAGTCTACAAAATTAACATGAATTCACAAACAATTCATCAAAACCCTAAAACTAAAGAGTTTAGCCACTCATAGCTTGAAGCAACATGTTTAAAATAAGCAAAGGAAGAGTGTAAAGAAAAGGGAAACTCTACTGAAAAGAGGTTCTTGATTGAGGTAGCACCGTCACGATCTCCTTGGCTCTCACGTCGGACTTCAAAGGGCACCAAGACTGTCACACCCCCTCCCGGATTATCCTTCATAACCCGAAAAGAGATGTGAAGACAGCAGTTACTAACCACCCTGTCACGTAACCCACTGTCAACCTCACCGTCTGTTATACTCTTGACAAACCTCGACTTCGACCGGCAACGGGAACTGTTACGCTACCTGAAAATGAAAAACATTTAAAAGAATGAGCTAACGGCTCAGTGAGTAACAGTTTCTGGAAATAATATAAATCAATTCTAAAACCGGTCAAATTCGTATAAAACATATCACTTTCAAACACATTAGTTTATATTCATACATCACCACGAAAACATGCTTGACCGTTTCAAAAGAATAAATACTCAAATCTCATGTTAATAAAATACTTTTTCCTTAGTTGAGGCGAAGCACTGCTCAACGCTACTCAACGTCGATTTTCCTTGGCTGTGTGGAGTAATTCTCAACACTTCAGCATCGTGTATACCTCTATGTGCACATAGGTATTAAAACTCGGGCTGCCCTCAATGCCTTCTACGAGTCCCTAAGCATTGGGGTCCCATTCCTATATCTAGGTTACCCATATGCCTTCTACGAGTCCCTGAGCATTGGGTACCTTATATTAGAACGGCTACCCCTTTGGCCTTCTCCATGTCCCTAAGCCTCGGGTGCCTTTTCAAGTTTAATATATCACAAAGCATATTTATAAACGTTATATCAATAATTCGTGAGTTTACCATTACGAAATCTCATCTCATCAGCATGCTAAGTTCAATTTCACATTTAATATAAATTCGCGTGCTTTTCATTAGGTTTACTTTCAGACCTTCCTTGAAATCATATAATACCTTGCTTTCCATAGAAGTTATGAAAACAAATATATCAATCATTAATCATGCATTTTATAATTCATAGCAAGTACCCAACTTTCACAGAGTTCTCAAGTAAAAACACATGTTGTTGTCTCTAAGACGCATGCTCATGTCTCTATATATCACATAATCATATACTTATATATATGAAAACGCATTCATTATTCCATTAGGAACCCATAAAATCATATACATAAAAATCTCATTTACATTTTGTAAAACGCAGGTGTTACTCACCTGTACTTGCCACAGAATACTTCTTTTCCTCTTCTCTAGTTCCTCTTCCCGAGCTTCCTGGACGCAACATTCTAACTATGGAATGCAAGACTCCACTTTCCTCTGTCAGCTCGGTTAAACGCATCCGTACCCTTCAACGCAAGGTTGAATACGCAAAGCTGATTATTTTCACCAAGTGCATCCCGTCTCTTCTTACTTTCTTTTCGGATGCGTCGCCCTCTCTTGGACGCAAGGTCCATCATGAGCGTGTCACCTAATCTTCTCTCTTGGCCGCATACTCCTACCACAGCCGTCCTTGTTGCCTTCTTCTCTTTTCTCTCCAGAATTCTTCTTTGGGAGTCATCAGTCGCTCCTTTTCCCTCAAAGTTCTATTTATATGGAGCTTGCCATCCACCTTTTCCTCTCCTTTTGCCACTTGTTTGCCACATGTCTTGCTGCATGCTTAATTAACCATGCATTAGCCCCAAGTGTCACCTTGCATGAAACACTTAACATACTTTTAACATCTTCTACTGATAAGGTGTCAAATCTACCCAAAGCCACCTGGCCTTATAAACTTATCTTATGCGTCCAACATCTCCAACAGATAACCATTTATTCAACACAACGCCTTCATGCGTTCATTAAGTTTCCTTTAAAGTTTGAGTTTCACTACTCAGAAATCTCTCAGCCAACTATACTACTCTTTGACGCATAGAGATAATTCTATTTTCACCGCGTAGGGACCTCAACGCATAACAACCTTACCAATGCATGGTAAGTCGAGTACGTTTCTTCCTCTGCCAACGCGGCGACTGCTTCAGCTCACACCACTATTCGTGATTTCACCTTTAACGCATAACCGCAGTATTATAAGCCAGTGTTTACATATGCCACTAGGCGTTAATGACAAACATGCAGTACTATGCGTTTATACTTCATCGCATCATACCATGCGTCCAACTCTCATATTCATAATGAATAAATCCTTCTCCAGTTCTTCCTCTATGCGTTGTCCTATTGCATTTACCTTCATCCTGCGTCTATAACCATCTTCCTATCCTTGGACATTCCTTGGTTTTTCCCAAGGTTACTCTTTTAACCTTATCCTTACACTTACACTATTTCCCTTAAGATAGATTAACATGCTTCCACCACATGCTCCAGTTTTATGTTTACTTTACAACATTTTTCCAACACTTGTGAACATACCTTGTTATAAGTCTATGCGTTACTCAATTTACGATAATATTCTATCTTTCTGAGACTTAAATCTCCTGCAACACTTCACAGCTTAATTTTATTCCTTTCTTGCTTATTCGCTTCACTTCTATCCATTCTCGGTTTATTTCCATGCGTCCAACCTTACCCTGCGCTACCTAGCCCTGACCATGGTCGTTTTCCTTTTTGCTCCATGAATTCTTCAACGCATTGTTTTCTTAAAAATATCACAGCTTAATTTTATTCCTTTCTTGCTTATTCGCTTCACTTCTATCCATTCTCGGTTTATTTCCATGCGTCCACCCTTACCATGCGCTACCTAGCCCTAACCATGGTCGTTTTCCTTTTTGCTCCATGAATTCTTCAACGCATTGTTTTCTTAAAAGTAGGGTGTGACAAAGACTATCTCGAACTCTTTTCCTCTTCCTTGCAACTAACTCACTCTTTGAACTCTCACTTAATTCTTTCCATTTGTATCTCTTTAGGTCTGCAACTTCCTTACTTTTTCTTGATTTTTCTCCCCCCTTGGACTGCTAAAAACCCCCAAATTTATAGAGTTTGGCCGCCCAAAAATTTAACCTAAAATACAAATTTTTTTATTTAAGTAACGCTGGCGCCGCGGCGCTAGGGTTTCAAGCGCCGCGACGCTGTCATGCGTTCAACAAGGATGCATCGAGGCAGCGCCATCTCGGCGCCGCGATGCTACTATGCGTCCAGACTGATGCGTTTATGCTTCAGCGCCACGGTAGCGCCGTCTCAGCGCCGCGACGCTGTCATGTGTTCAACAAGGATGCTTTTATGCTTCAGCGCCGCGGCAACGCCGTCTCAGCGCCGCAACGCTGTCATGCCAAAATTTGTTCTTTTGAGTTTTTTTAGCTCTTTTTTGCCATATTCTTGCTCGATTTTGATCTTTTAGTCGTTTCTTCTAATTTTCCTCGTTTTAACCTGAAAATCACTAGCAAACAAGTGAAATCTAATATAAAACTCCCTTAATTTGAGAGAATATAAAGCACTTTTCAAGTGCTTATCACCAAGAAATGGCACGACAAAAACATTAGTAAGAAAACTCTATACGTCGGCCAGAAGGTCCTGTTATTTAATTCAAGGTTGCGTTTGTTTCCAGGTAAACTGAAGTCTCGTTGGTCGGGTCCATTCATAATCAAGGAAGTGTTCCCGCATGGTGCGGTCATGTTGACAAACGAAGCCGGAACCACATCCTTCAAGGTCAATGGACAAAGGGTAAAGCCCTACCACATTGAAGAGTTCGAAATTAACAAAACCTCCATTGACCTACGCGAGTGTATTGACTGAGCTCGCGTCGAAAGGTCCCTGCGTTGCCGAATACCTACATTTCTAGGGATGCTTTCTTTTACCCTTGCTTTATTTTCATTTGAACTTTTTATAGTATTTATTTTTATTTTTATTTTATTTTGCTTTCTTTCTTCTGTTTGTATTTTGTTTTTAGCATGTATTGATTTCTTTAAGTTCAGTTCAATAATGTAAATGAGATAAGCATGAAAGTAGGCGTCGAGTTTTTAAACAATCTGATTTCATAGCATACCTTATTATTCATGCATGCGTCCAACGCATAAGTAAACTATGCGTTCATCGATAAACGATTTCTGTGTTTATCGAATTATGGTTAGAGGTAAGGTTAGAGCCGCACATATTTTGTCAAACACATAATACTTAACTTTTTACAACGCATAATCTAACCTGAGAACCAGGCGTTCATCAGTATGCGTTTATCATTAGTTCACTGCGTTTAGATAAAGCACTAGGTGAAACGTAGATGTCTTCTCAATCTACGCGTCTTTCCCAGAAAAACACTCAAGTGCCAAAACACTCAAATGCTCTGTGTGCGTTAATTAGCCGCCCATCACACTTGATGGGTGTGCGACTCAATAAAATTTGCCTTGATCAGTGGGATTCTGGATATCGCGAATCCGCATTAATTACCGACGGCTAAATTAGCCCTTTATAAATGCGATCCGATTTCCCATTTTCCATTTTCGAAACCTTTCATGTCTCTTAAACCTCGGGCGATTTGTGTCTAGCAAAACTCATATGTCTAACCAGTCAAACCCACAAAATCAAGAACACCTCGCTGGCAACATTTCCCTAAGACCTTTATATTCTACACCAGTCCCCGAGGTATTTCTTAACCTTCTATTTCCATTCTTCTCTCCACCTACATTTTATCCTTCCAGACCTGTGAGGCCTTTTGCTTCTGCAGTCAGACCAAGATCTCCAAACCCTAACCCACCGTTTATCCCTAACTTCTCTGCATCCAGAATCAGGGCGACTGCCCAAAGTGTCACATCCCCTCCCGGATTACCCATCTAACCTAAGGGGGAGTGGGAAGACAATAAACATCACCACTCTTGTGACGCATATTGCCCTAACTTTTCCTGCAATTACATTTACTTATATACAGAACATAAAACACAGTTATACATCGCATGCTATAACTTGACACGATTTCCTGTAAGGGTACACCTTTAATGCATATCATGAATTCATCCTCATATCCAAAATACAACATTCACAACACCATTGACAGTACCCATTCAAAAGTATATGTTCTACATGCCATTCACATAAGTATATTCCACGTACAACTCCCAAACTTCACTAAATCTTGATGATCGAGGCTTAGGCAGGATGAGCTGTATTAGGCGAAGCACCAGGAACGTCCTTGCTACCTAGGGAGGGGAAAAAGAAAACATTTGGAAACATAAGCTAATAGCCTAGTGAGTGACAATTCTTTATAAAACGACATTCATTTAAAACAGGCATGTTTCGTATAATGAGTAAATCAAAGTTTAACATTTATTCGGATGTAACATGCTTTTCACGAAATTCATCATTCTCATAAATCAATACTAAAATTATATCAAACGTTTTCCAAGGAATTCGTCAATATCAACCAGTTTTTTTTTTTTTAAGCTTTTTCCTTAGTTGAGGTGGAGCAATGCTTCTACGCACCTAACGTCGAAAACCATCCCTAGCTTTAAGCAGAGCAAGCTCAATGCACTAGCCAGCTTAACCTCTATGTGCACATAGGAATAGGTCGGGTTGCCCATGTACCTTCTCATGTCCTTGACTACTAGGTCCCGGGGAAACTCACGTGCCTTCTAATGTCCTTGAGCACTGAGCCTCCTCTTAAAACATTTCAGAATTTCTTTCACATAGTAGTTCATATGAAAATCTTTCATGAAAATCAATTTAGCACGATAAACAATATTTTAAACATGCCATTGCACATCTTATAAAATGCATAAAACATGCCTTATAAACATCATCAAATATCAAGTTCTAAGAAAGCATTCATCTCAAAGCCATAATTCATAAGAAAACCAAGCCAAACATTTTCAATAAATTTCATTTTAAATCAAGAAAAGTGTCACTCACAACTCTTTTTAAGCTTTAAGTGGTTTATACATTGTTCCTATCTCTTCTCGACCTGCACAAGATACACACCCTGCGTTAGACAACACTAACTTCCTTTCTTTTCCTTTACTGACTTATAATGAGAAACTCAGCGACACCTGCCAAGAATGACTGTTAGTAGCGATACCCAATAGAACAGCATAATTGCTAGCGATATTTGATAAAACAGCACCAGCGTTACCTACCTGAGCAACGATACTCAGCGTTATCTAGCGATACTTTTGAGACGGAAAGCTCCTTTGCGTCTCAGCGTTACCCGTCTCGCTGTAAATTCTTAGATAGTGTGCCGATACTTGATTTTTCCAACGGCACTCTGCACTGTACTCCTTCCTTTCTTCTCGTCCTTACTTCAACCTATGAAAAACCACATTTCCATACAGATTCAGAGTTTCTTCCCTTCTGCATACTTATAGGAAATCACGTTCTAAAGCTTACCTTAAAATTTCAGGGTTTAGCTCTTTCCCATTCTCCCGATATTCCGAAATTACCTCCTGCTGTTCCGGATTGCGAGACAGTCTTGTAATCACTGATTTCCTAAGGATTCACATAGTAAAACTTCGATTTCAGCAACACCATCCTTAACAAAAGTTGTTAGGAAATTGCATTAACTTACTAACCTTAAATTTTCAGCTCTGATCTCAACTTATTCCTCACGTTCTGTCCCGAATATCAGTCACTGCTCAACCAAACTAAGTAGCTTTGGTCATTCCCCCTTTCCATCTTCGTTTCCAGCTTCAATGTGAATCAAACTTCATCTGGAACCCTCAAGAACACCCTCCTCAATCTTCTTCTGGAGTTTATCTGAAGAGTAGAACCGACTTAAGCTCTCGAATTGTCCTTAAAATGATTAAACATTTAATTAATCCAGCTATTTATACTGCCGACCTAACCTTACCAACACCAGGACTTAGGCTGCTACTTACGTATTTCCTCTGCAGACTAGCACAGGGTTCTCCTCTTCCAACGCATAGTGGTTGTCCTCACACGCCCCCTATTTTGAACGCATTCCTTTCCATCTTGAAATTCTACTTTCGATGTGTGTAGACCATTCTGTCTTTAACACAGGTGCCTCGACGAATATCTGTCTTCGACGCAACAACTTCAACACCATCCTGTCCTCAACGCAAAGTGACTTGGACGCATGGTTCAAGTGCGTTTCTCTCCCCTTCAAGACTACTTATCTATCAATACAGTACCTACTTCCGCTCACTAACTTCAATAAGTTAACCACAAACGCATAAACTTAGTCAATACTTAGTCGAAGTTTTACTTTACCCTTGCTCTCGGCCACTTCTCCCTTTGAGACGCATAGCCACAAACGCATGGCCGTGCCTCACTTCTTGGCAACGCAAACCAGTGCTTACACAAAGTCCACCCATATATCCATTCTTCCGGCCATTCGCCAGAGCCCCAACCCGTCCACCAGTAGTCGACGACTCCGACGACTGTGTGGAAATTTTAAACATCCGCCCCTTGAGCCAAATCAACCCGATACCTACCCCAAAACCCAAAAGCCGGGTCAAATCTTGAATCTCACGGCCTAGAATAAAAAACATGAGGGAATTTTCTGCCGTGAACTTCAATGTCGGAAGCCAACGGTTAAGCACGGAAAATTTCGAGGCAGAGCAACCGATTCCTGGAACGGTTCGCGATGAAGCCAGCACACTGCACGGAAGCAGTGAGGTACGCCGAAGAGAAGAAAGAGATGTATTCGGTGACATTTTGGAGCGGATAGCTCAAGACAAAAGGGAAGCGAAGGGTAGGGAGGATGACGGGGAGGTCAACCAGCCCTTGCCTCTAACACGTCCACCCAGCACGAGAGGGACGGAAGAAACGAGAAGAGGAGAAGAAGAAGAGGTGGCTGTCACAGTGGGGGAAGTAAACTCCGCAAAATCCCCAGATCAGTGGATAGCCGAAATTCTAAACGGACTGCGTAACCCTATGGACGCAACCGTCTCAGACGCCAGAAGGGAATCACCCTCGCCGGTAAAAGAGGTCCAAAGTCAGTTGAAGGAGACTCGGGAGGGTGAACAGAGTGGAGGAGATAAGGAAGAAGAGCCAGCCTACAGCAAGGAGGACGTAGGCGAGCCACGTGAAACGCAAGGGTCTTTCCCTGCGTCTATCGGTCCTGAGGAGATGACACTGGACTCCAATGAAGGACCAATAAGAAAAATTGTGATGGCCACAGAGGCCAAGAGAAGAAGAGAAGAGGAAGAGGAAGTGGTACTGTAACACCCCCACCCGAGATATTATATATACTTCTATATCTATACCTAGGAGTGAGTTTTACCTAATCTGTATTCTAATATACCCTGTCGTAAATGCGTTATTATATCATAACTAAACAGTGAAACGCTCGGCCTTTCAACATTATACAAAATTTGTTAATAAGATCGCATCATAAGTAATTTTTAAAAGATCATGTTTAGAGTTTACAAATATGTCCGGTGAAATTCACATATGCCACTCAAACTAAGTGCAACTTCTACTGAGAGATGGGGTTTACAGATTTCCAAATTTCAAAATTCTATTCCAGCACAGACGGATCTTGATGGTAGGCTAGGCACCCCGAACACGCTTGCTACTTGGAAAAGAAACAACGAGAACAAAATCTATGAGCTACATTGCTCAGTGAGTGACTACTAAAATATAAATTCAATAACATTATAACTACAATCTTTGATATGAACGGCTTAATCATGCCTTGTATCACGCTTCATAACCTCATAGATGACTGTGACCTGTAAAACTTTATTAATACATAAATGATTTTCTTTTCATTTAACCTTTGTTGAGGCGGAGCGAACTCAACGCACCCAACGTCAATAAGCCTTAGCTGTGTGGAGTAATCTCAACACATCAGCGTCAAATTCCTATTATTTTGCTCATAAATCTATCTGATCTCGGGCTACCCGTGTACCTTCCCATGTCCTTTCGTACCAGGGTCCCAGGAAATTACTCACTCACCGTCTTTAAATCCTTAGGTGAGAGTTTCATATAGTTTAATTACTAGGGTTGCCCATATGCCTTCATCTAACCTTCAGCACTGGGTCCCATTCGACTTTTTCTCTAGTACAGAAGCACATATAATACATTTAACATAAATTAACTGAAATCATGATAACTCAGAATTTTTGAACATTCATCTGATAACTATCTTGATAAAACTCAGAACGTTAACTGTTATGTCTCAAGTTTAATCTCATATCTAACAAGATATGTGCTGGTTCATATACAAAAGTACATTTCAACTCCTACTTTAAAAATAGCATTAAACATATAGAAAATGATACTGAATTTAAGCTTATCTCAAATCATAAAGTCACTCACGACTTATTTCGGGCTCCGAGCGGGTTATACGCTTCCCTTAGCTCCTCTTGACCTGTAAACATACCTTTTTCATGTTAGACATTTCTAACATCCCTCCTTATATTCTTTATGTTTACTTAGATATCTTAGATATGGGTTTCTATCACAAATTTTTTTTCGTTTACAACTTCCTATTATGAGCGAGATTTTAGACTATCTGCGTTTAACCATGCGGAATCAGCGATATTACCTTAATCAGCGATACTAAGCGAGAGTCAGCGAGACGCAAGGCCCCTTGCGTTACCAGCGATAATTATCTCACTGATCACCCTCCAATTCTTTAACGATACTCCTTTCCTAGCGACCCCCGATGGTTATTGTTCTTCTTCTTCCTTCTCTAACCTGTTCTCAAACTGTTAAACATTGAATTCCAGCCAAAGAATCAGATCTATCATTCATCTACAAACTTATAAAGAAGTGAACTTCCTAACTTACCACGAGATGTCCAACTCTACCTCTTCTTCGCTAAGGAAACCATCTTTGAATAACTTCAATTGTTTCGTATCAGCTAACAGCTTTCACAGTGGCACAATTCCGAATATTTCTTCCTTTAAAACTTCGCGGCAGCTTCAACTTCCCAGCTTGCTCTTCTTCAATACACCATATGATATCTATACCTTCGTCAACCGTCAAGCCTCTAGTTTTAGTTCCAATTTCACCATGGAAATGGTCTGGTTCCTACTTAACTCCGGCTCAAACAGTTTCTTCGACCTCTCCTCATCGTTCTTCTGTGAAAAAAGGGTAAATCGGGGTTTGAACTATGTCTAAAAGTGTTGATTGAGTCGGCGTACTTACTTATATATATACATACCACCGACTCACCAATACGGCCATCACCTCCTTACTTAGGTTGGCCGACTCAACTTTCCGTGCAAAGCTTCAGCAACGCATAGCTTACACTTGTTTTATAATTATTCAGCACCCAATTGTCGCATAGCTACCTAACGCATAACTCTCTCGGCTCTTCTTTTAAGGTACCAATACATACCAACCTTCAACGCATAGTAACTTCCAACACCTTGTGGCCCTTAATGCCGCATGGCCGTCAACGCCTAGTGACCTTCAGCAAATTCTCAACGCATAGCTCCACTAATGCATGGCTAACACTTAGCCTTCTACTCCATGTTATTTAGGCCATTTTTTTTAACTACTGCCCATTTCATAGTTTCTTCTCAACTTGCCAAATGTCTGATAGGCTCGCCGCGTTTCTCTACCGCATATTACCATACGTTGCCTCAATTACATGCTGTCAAGCGATTCTACCATGCGTCCAACATGGTTTTTCACTAAGCATGCGTTCAACTTCACTTCTCAAGTATTCTTTTCTTACTTCTTTCCTTAATAAGCTCTTCCACGAAATAATCTTAGAAAGAGGGTGTGACAGGTACCCTTGTTGAGGAAGAAACGAAGGGTATCACAAGAATCTGCCGAGGATGAAGAGCCAAATACCACAGAGCAAGGAGACAGACCTGAGTCCCCAATTGCGGCCACATCCTTTGATAGGCTGGCAGAGAAAGAGAAGAAGAAGAGGGCCAAGTTGAGAAAAGAGCTCAGGGCCCTAAGACAAGGAGTGGAGAAAATTGCCAAGGACGCATTGTCCCGCAAGAAGGCGCGCAGGGAAGTGCGGCCTCAAGAAGTAGAGGAGACGCAAGGCCTTCCTAATCCTCAAATAGAAGAAGCCGCATTGGCATTTGAAGAGGAAATGAGGGAAGAAGAAAGAATAGAACAAGCAGCCGAGGAGCTTGAAAGAGAGCTACAAGTTGAAGAAGATGAAGAGCTGGCTGCTAGAATAAGAGCCCAAGAGGAAAGGGAGGGCAAGAAGAAAAAGAAAAAGAAAAGTAGGAAGGAATGCATCGGGGAGGATGCGAGGGAAGAACAAGGTGTTAGCACCTTGGAGAAGAAGAAGAGGAAAGAAAAGGAGGTGTCAGTCACCGAACTCCCAAGCACGCATAATGAGAAACGCAAAGGGAAGGAGAAGGTGACTGAAGCACCAACTAAAGTGGCCGAGAACAAGAAAAGAACTGTGAATGAGATTCTAGCTAAGGCCAAAGGAAAAGAGAAGGTGGCTGATGCGTTGCCACAACAGAAGGAAGGAAAAGGGAGACGCAGGGCGTTCCCTGACTTGATGATTGAGGTGGGATTTTTCCCTGAAGAAGCCCCAGTGCTGCCATACATCACCGAAATAATTGACCACCACGGCTGGAGAAACTTCTGTTCCAGCACCTCTTGGATCCAACCTGACGTAGTCTGAGATTTTTATAACGGACGCATAGACGAAGAGGAAGACGTGGTGGTGGTGGATGAAACTGAAGTCCCATTCAACGCAAGGGAAATCAACGCCATATATGAGTTGAGGGACAACCCGGATGCGAAAGGAAACAAGATCATAGAATCAACTCCAACGGAGTTAATGGAGGACGCAATTTGGGTATTGGCGAAACTAGGGGCCAAGTGGGATGTTTCACCCACAGGTATAAAAACGCTATCAGCTAGCAGGCTAAGACCAGAGGCAAACCTGTGGGTGTACTTGGTGAAGAAGCGGCTGATCCCTACAACGCATGACAAGATAGTGTCAAGGGATCGGGTAATGGCAGCATATTGCATTATGCGTCGCATCACCCTTGATGTTGGACGCATAATTGCGGCGCAGATAAGAGGGGTGTTCAACAAGCCAAGGAGCCAACTCTTTTTCCCCACTCTTATCATGAACTTATACGCCAATGCTTCCATTAGAGGGCCAACGGAAGTGTTAGACGCAGAGAAGATGATTGAAGTTAGTGGCGTAATTGCCCACAAGACTCTACGTCGGTTGATGAGAGGATCACAACATCTGCCAGAGCCTGCCAAGTGATGAATTAATGAGCATGCAGCAGAAGTTAATTTGATCAATTTTCACTCTAAGATGCTCAATTTAGAGGATTAAACATGCAATTAAGAAGAAAAACCAAAGTTTCAAGAACACTTACCCTTGAAGCTCCAAATTCTCCTTCAATTCTTGATGAATTTCAGCACCACTTGGTTGTAGACCACCACAAGAGTCTTCTCTACTATTCTCTAGGCTTAGATTTGATGGTGGGATCCAAATTTGTGGTGAATTTGAGAAAGAATGAAGGTTGGGAAGAAGATGAACAATGGATAGAATTTTGCAAAATTAACACTTAATTTCACAAAATTCTTAACCATTTTTTATGTCAAAATCATCTCTATTTATTAAAGAATAACATGCAATCCAATTGCATCAAAATTTGACAACACAAAATGGTTAATTTATTGGTTAATTGTGAAAAAGACAACCAAGCTCCTAGCTTAGTTAGTGGGAAAATCCAATCTTCAAAAATCAATTTTAAAATCAATTTTCAATGAATTTCCAAAATTGAATTAAAATTGATTTTTAATTTCAAAAAGATAATTAAATAATTAAATAAAAAATCATTTAATATTTAATTAATTAAATATTATTATTTTAATATTAAACAATAAAATAATATTATTTTTCCCACTTGTCTCGATTTTTCTAAAAAAAAACCGATATGAATCCCTATTCATATGAATAATATTTAAATTATATTTAAATATTATAATTAACTCTATTTGTACGTTTAATTCGTAATTAAACGCCGATATATCATATATATCTAACTTTCATTCCTTAAGCCAAGATTTGAACGATTCAAACTTATTCACCACATTATCTAAGATTTTAGTCCATTTATGAGCTAGTAGAGGGACCTAATGGACCTACAAATCATGAGCTCCAACGATCCGAGATTAACCGGCCAAACTCTTTAACCTAGTTAACCAAGATTTGTTAACTAACGGAACACTCCACTAAAGCCCGTAGTTGCACTCTCCTCACTGTAGATATATTTGTGTCCATTTGATATAACCGTCATCGATAAGTCAATCCTTCATAGGTTGTTCATAACTTCAGCTAGGTCAAATACCGATTTACCTCTGAGTTACATCTTTTCTCCTTAAGTACCATTGTCCCTTTAATGAACAATTAATTTAGGATCTAATCACTAAATCCATTCCCTCTCGGGCCAGTGAGAGGATGGGGCTCCTTGTTCAAGTCCTGGGAACAACACTTAAGAGAACAACCTCTCTTCTATCCCTAAGTTGGGTAAGAGTGAATTCCGTTTTGCAAATTCTATGTTCCCAACTATCTACCTAGTCTTATCCCTGAAATAGGAGGAATGTTGAGCAGCATTATTGAGCTTACTCTTACCTATGTAGATCAAGGGATAATTCTTAATAAATAGGAGTTCATAGATAGCTCAAGATTCAGATCAAGTTATCTAGGTCATCGATAAGTGAAATTAATCAGTGTTAATCGTAAACGGTGTTAATACGTAACAGTAATTATTTCAGGGTCAGTCTTACACAATCTCATTATGTAGAATACCCCCGCTCACATGTCTCTACATGATCAAATCAGAATCACTTCATTTATGACACTTTACAATATTTGTAACAATCATGAAGCGGGTCGTATTCAATAGTGTCTCCAGGAAGAGGTACCCAACCTAATCCATGTACTATAGACTATTGAGGCTACTTACTCGAACTTGATCCTGTTTATGTCTCCACATAAAGTCCAAGTACTCATGATAGTAGCCAAGGGTTCGTAGTTTAATTGGATTTAGAGTTGATAAATAATTAATTCACTTGAATAACTTCATATGTACTAAAAATCACCTATTTACAAAAACTACGAGTTTTAGGACATACAACCCAACACTAAGGCCACCAAAAGACCTTGATGTGCCACTTTGTGTGTTAACCGCAAGTGTACGGGTCAAGTTATAATATAAAATGGTTAAGTCCGAGTATCATTTCCACTAGAGATCCAATTGAGAATGTTTAAGTTATTTAGCTATTCTAGAATTGAATCAATTTTATTTGAGGATTGGAATTCAACTTTTGTTTTTGGGAAAAAGAAAAATCAAGCAAGAAAATATCAAAGGGAGAATTGTAAGAGTCAAAGAGAGTTCTAGGGTTTCAAATCATTGTTTGTTTCATCATGCAAAATTATGGATTTCATGGATTTAATTCTTATGCCTAAGTCTAGAAACTTAATTCCAAGTTACCTTCTCTCAAAGACAACTCTTTCTCATGCAACTTGATTGATAGTTAATCTCTTAAAACCAATACAAAATTACATGACATTAAAACTAGTCTTTAGCAACTTTCATTGTAAACCTAACTACTCATCGTGATAGATTAACAACGATTCATTGTTATAGATCAAATTAAACATATAATCTCTCGATTCATACATCTAATCTAACATGTGAAGGTGGCCAATCTTCAAGAATTAAATACAATAACAATGAAAAGCATATTTATTTGAACAAAACCATGAGTTCCCAAAATTATCATGAGTTTACAAACAATTCATCAAAAAACCTAAAACTAAAGAGTTTAGCCACTTATAGCGTAAAGCAACATATTGATAAAAAAGAATCAAAGAAAGAGTGTAAAGAATAGGGAAACTCTACTGAAAAGAGGTTCTTGATTGAGGCAGCACCGTCACGAACTCCTTGGCTCTTGCGTCGGACTTCGAAGGGCACCAAAACTATCTCGAACTCTTTTCCTCTTCCTTGCGGCTAACTCACTCTTGAAACTCTAGCTTAATTCTCACCTTTTTGGATCTTTCTTTTGTGCTGCAACTTTCTTGATCTTCTTGATATTTCTCCCCCCTCTTTTTGGCTGCTGAAAACCCCTAAATTTATAGAGTTTGGCTGCCCAAAATTTAACCTAAAATACAAAACTTGCGTTTAAATTAACGCTGGCGCCGCGGCGCTGACGCATAGCGCCGTGGCGCTAGCGTTGCGACCAAAATTAAGTTGCTCTCGGGTTTTAACGCCGCAGCAGCGCCGTCCCAGCGCCGTGACGCTGTCTTGCGTTCACCAAGTAAGCGTCGAAGCAGCGCCGCGTTGCTGCTCTGCGTCCATGCTGATGCGTTTTTGCCTCAGCGCCGCAGCAGCGCTGCCTTAGCGCCGCGGCGCTCCATGCGTTTCAAGCAAGGATGCGTTTTTCAACACTTTTTCTCCATATTCTTGCTCGGTTTTGATCTTTCAGTCGTTTCTTCTAATTTTCCTCGTTTTAACCTGAAAATCACTAGCAAACAAGTGAAATCTAATATAAAACTCCCTTAATTTGAGAGAATAATAAGCACTTTTCAAGTGCTTATCAGACCTCATCAACCCATTCCGCCTCCAAAGCCGCAACCGCAAAAGAAGGGGAAGTCGTCCAAGTTGAAGGGCGTGGCAAGTCCTAATGCCACCATTCGACCTTCCCCAACCTCAAGCCCTTCACCCCCACTTCCAACAACCAGAAGGGAACCAACTCCACCTCCACCTCCTCCTGAGACGCATCGCTCTAAGCCACCTCCACCTTCTCATAAAACGGATCGCCCCAAAAATCCAAAACCTCGACCTTCCACAAAACCCTCCGCCCCAATAAGAGTTGATGACTCACACTTTGGGGATCTTGGCGCGACTTTTATGAGTCCATCATCCCCTTCGTTTGATGAAACACCATCCACTCCCCCACCTCAGCCAAACCCGCCTACCCCACCTCAGCCAAACCCGCCCACCCCACCAACGCAACCACAACCGCAAGAAGGCCAACTTGACCTTGAGTGGGAGACAGTGCAAACATATCTGCAACAATCAATCTTGCGTCCAGTGATGCACTCTTTGAATACGTTAGCACGCCGGCAAACGGAGCAGTTCCAATTCAACAGCCCCTTGTCTTCCTAGTGCCGCAGCGCCCTGCACCTGAGCAGCAACGCAGACCTGATGAAGACAGGACTGATGGTTAAAAAAATTTTTAGGGATGTAGTCAAGAGTTGTAATTTTTTTCTTGCAATTTTGTATCTTCATTTTCAATTGTATGTGTTGGTGAAAATAAAATTAATAGAATGAACATTTCTTCATCGCATGGATCTTTAACTTCCTCTTTGCGTTGTCCCTTGTTGTAAATTTATTATAAGTACATTTATTTAGTCTTAACTTTTATCTTTGCGATGAAAAGTTGGTCACTGTGATGATAATCATGCTTACACTTTTTGTACACTCTTTTAGTTAGATTACTTTCAACGTGTCTGCATACTATTCCTTAGAAACGCAAACCTACTTTGAATGTATGCAAGCAGCCAATTCAAACCTCTTTTACAAAATTTTGCAACTTAATCCTTGTTTACAATTTAAGCAATGAGGACCTTGCTACTCTCAAGTTTGGGGGTGGAAGAGGTTTGAACTGTCAAAGATAAAAATATGAGGAACTTATTTCAATCATGTAAAAAAAATAATAATAATAAAAAAAATAAAAATAAAAAATAAATAAAAAAATATATATGAAAAAATAAATAAAAAAAAAATTTTATTCTTTGAAACGCAAAACTCCGCTGGCAAGACTAATATATCTATCTTGTTTAGAGTTTAGCTGAAAACGACACCTGCTCGTAGTTGGCCACCTCCATGCACCCCATAGTTGGTGTGTCAAAACAAAGGTGGGTAATCGTAATCAGCGACGCACAGATAAACAACAAACTCCAATGTCTAGTGAGGAAACCGAGCTTAGATAAGAGTTTAGTCGAGAAGGGCACTTGCTCGTAGTTGGCTGCCTTCATGCACCCCATCGTTGGTATGTCAGAACGAAGGTGGGTAACCCTACTCGACGCTTGCTTAATAAGCATATAATAAAATCAATGAAAGAAAAAGGAACTTTATATCTTCATCTTTTCAGACTCAGTGTTAAAAGAAGAAACAAAAATTTTGTGAATAATGAGTTAAAGAGTTTTGAAAAGAAATCTTGCCGCATACAAATTAGACCCGTCGTAAAGAAAAGAATATAGAGGTAGAGAAATAATATAACTAACGAGTAGCTGATTGAGTATAGCATTCTGAGAGACTAGTCAATGCGTTGAGAAAATGTTTAGATAATTGAAGTTTCTTAGATAGAAGTTATGCTTGAGGACAAGCATTTATCTAAGTTTGGGGGTGTGATAACTTGTAGAAATACAAGTTATTATAACCTTTTTCATAGATAAATAGAGTTTAAATAGAAAAGCATGCGGTAGTTTATGTTAAATTCCATTAATAAATCTTCCTTTGCGTCATACTCTTGTATTTTTATGAAGATAATGATTTTACCACTTTTTGAGCCCTAAAACGCATGTTTTGACTAAGGAATGCAGACGATGCGTTGATGACTTCTTAACGCAGGACGACATGGTAGCAATCTGTTCTACATGGACGCATGATCTGAACGGAACGCAAACAACCTGACGACGCGTTAACAACAACTCAACGCATAACTACGCGTTAGCAACCTACGACGCGTTGACATCGGCCAAACTATGCATGGGCACGTAGACAACCGTTACGGCAAGGCGCTGAGAATCCGATCGGAATCTTGTGAGATTGACGGATGATTGACAGACATGATTTGCGGCTAAAGTGGTGGATCTTAATTGGCCCGAGAATCACGCAATCAGGCGAGATGGACGTAGTATCAATCTCGCCACCAATCAAGCAGATCTGCCATTAACTGCGATTTCATCATCTATAAAAGGGCAGCTCTGCGAGAGGAGAAAGGTTGTTGATTCTCGGAAGAACTCCATAAGTGACAGCAGAGTTCTCTCAGACTTCAGCCGGAGACAAATAGCTCGAGAGAGAAGAGTCTTCCATCTGCCGCACCACTTCACAGCAAATCATCACGCTTCCATCCGGGCGACTCAAGATATTGACACCTTTCCTGCTTTCTTTCTCATTTTCTATCTTAATTTTATATTTGTATCAAGGAATTGAACTTGTCAAAAATTGTATCTCATCTTCATCAATATAATTGTCTTCCATGTCTACTCACTTTTCTCAATTGTCCGCTTTATACTTTCAAACCATGAGTAACTAATCACTCAAGGGTCTAGGGTTGCGTTAGCATCTAACTAGGAACCACAGTGTAAATATTTTACCTTGTCAATTGCGAGCTTAATCCGATGCTTACGTCCATCTAACAAATCGATATAAGTAGTAATAATCAGACTGCCCGAGAGGGTAAGTGATTGTGGAACTCAATTGACCAGGGCCAAGTAGTGTTACCTGTCTACGGGGATAACCTTGGTTCTTAACACTCTCCTATGCGTTATAGACGCATAGCGGCTGACAACCGAGAGAAGAGTCGCAAGCATGAATAGAATATTACTGTGCGTTTCCGACGTTAGATGTTAATCAACCCGAACCCTTTTTTTTATCCATTCACACACATCTTTAGCTGAACTTGCTGTGTCGCATGCTTTCCATATTCCACAATTGTTAGTCTAGTGTACAAACAATCGCTTTCTTTAGATTAGAAACACAACTTTCAAACAATTATTGGTTACCACTGTAATGCATGAAATCCAATTAAAAACTAAATCAATATAATCCCTGTGTTCGACCTCGGACTCACCGAGAACACCTATTACTTTGCTTATACTTGGGTAAAAGAATAGGAAAACTTGACAAGACCACCAACGCCTAGTGGTAGAACGCATAGCATGATCAAAGCATGACATGTTGAACGCATAAACACATCCTTTAACACTTTGCGTTGGGCTAATTCACACATACAATATAATTCACAACATGGATCTTAATTGACCCGAGAATCACGCAATCAGGCAAGATGGACGCATAGTATCAATCTCGCCACCAGTCAAGCAGATTTGCCATTAATTGCGGACGCATCATCTATAAAAGGGCAGCTCTGCGAGATGAGAAAGGGTTGTTGATTCTCAGAAGAACTCCATAAGTGACAGCAGAGTTCTCTCAGACTTCAGCCGGAGACGAATAGCTCGAGAGAGAAGAGTCTTCCCTCCGCCGAACCACTTCACAGCAGAACCTCACGCTTCCATCCGGGCGACTCAAGACATTGACGCCTTCCCTGCTTTCTTTCTTATTGTTTCTATCTTAATTTTAGATTGTGTCAAGACATTGAACTCATCGAAAATTGTATCCCATTTCATCAATATAATTATCTTCCATGTCTACTCATTTCTCTAAACTTTCCGCTTTTCACTTTCAAATCATGAGTAACTAATCACTCAAGGGTCTAGGGTTGCGTTAGCATCTAATTAGGAACCATAGTGTAACTATTTTATCTTGTCAATTACAATCTTAATCTGATGCTTATGTCCATCTGACAAATCGATATAAGTAGTAATAATCAAACTGCTCGAGAGGGTAAGTGATTGTGGAGCTGAATTGACAAGGGCCAAGAAGTGTTACCTGTCTATGGGGATAACCTTGGTTCTTAACACTCTTCTATGCGTTATAGACATATAACGCATAGAGGCTGACAACCGGGAGAAGAGTCGCTTCTGATGATAGATGTTAATCAACCCGAACCCTTTTTTTATCCATTCACTCACATATTTAGTTGAATTTGCTGTGTCGCATGCTTTCCATCTTTCACAATTTTAGCCTAGTGTACAAACAATCGCTTTCTTTAGATTAAAAACAACTCTCAACTATTTCTTGGTTACCACTGCAATGCATGAAATCCAACTAAATACTGAATCAATATAATCCCTGTGTTCGACCTCGGACTCACCGAGAAAACCTACTCCTTTGCTTATACTTGGGTAAAGGATATGAAAACTTGACAATATTACCAACGCATAATAGGAAGACGCATAGCATGTTCAAAGCATGATATGTTGAACGCATAACCACATCATTTAGCACCTTGCGTTAGTACAATTTACACAGACAATTACCACACAACAAGTTTTTGGCGCCGTTGTCGGGGATTATTTCATTGATTTAATTATTTTATTTGGATTATTGTGTTGCAGGATTCCTCAGTCGACGGAGTATAGCAAGCTTCTCTTCTGTCATAAGTTTCTAACAGTATATGAGTGAAGGGGACAACCCAACATTTGATATTGACCAAGAGATTGAGAGGACCTTCAGAAGAAGGATAAGACAGAATAAACAAAGAAGGAGCAATCAAACTACAGAAGAAAATATGGATGCTCAAAATAATCAACCTCAAGCTCCTCAAGCTGGGGTTAGGCAGAACGCAAATGCGCAAGAGCATGCAAACAACGATACAAACCCAATTCTCTTAGCGCATGATAGAAATTGCCCAATGAGGGAATATGCGTTGCCAAATCTATACAATTTTGCACTGGGAATTTTACAACCAACCTTTGAAGGTAATGGAAGGTTCGAAATGAAACCAGTAACATTGTAGATGCTGCAAGCCGCAGGGCAATTTAGGGGTGCAATGGGTGAAGATCCACATGCACACGTGAAAAGTTTCTTGGAAATATGTAGCGCATTCCCTATGGCTGGAGTACTGCAAGATAGCATCAGACTGATGCTGTTCCCATTTTCTCTCAGAGAGGAGGCAAGACAATAGGCTTATTCATTTGAACCTGGTGAGATTACAACTTGGGGCCAAATGGTTGAAAAATTTATGCAGAAATACTTTCCTCCGACGGTGAGTGCAAAGAGGCGACGAGACATTGTCACCTTTGAGCAAAAGGACTCGGAGACACTTAGTGAAGCATGGGCCCGATTTAAAAGGCTTGTAAGGAATTGTCCCCACAATGGCATCCCTGATTGTGTGCAGATGGAGATTTTCTATGGAGGATTAAATAAAACATCACAATCAGTGGCTGACACCTCTGCAGCAGGAGGATTAATGGACAAGACCTATACGCAAGCCAAGGAGATTCTTGACAGAATTTCGAGGAACACCGATGAATGGGTGGATGATGGGTATGGATCCCGGTACATGGATAAAAGACGAACGTAAGCTGGAATGATTGAAACTGATGCGACTAATAATCTTTCAGCTCAGATAGCCAATATGACATCCTTGCTGCAAACAATCGCGTTGAACAACCAAGGTGGAACAGTTGCATCAATGGACGCAATGAACACGGTGAATGCAATAGCATCTGTAAGCTGTGTGCAATGCGGTGAGGGCCACTTGTACGATATGTGTCCCTACAACCCACAATCTGTCTGCTATGTTCAAAACAACCCGTACTCTAAGACTTATAATCCAAGTTGGAGGAACCACCCTAACTTTGGATGGGGAGGAACTCAATCACAGACGCAGGGAACTGGGCAACAGCCGCAGAGAAGCAATAACCCTGTTTACAACCAAGGTGTTCAAGGACATCAAGCACAAAAAAATCAGTCAGCAAACGCATCATCATCATCCCTTGAAGCTCTAATGCGACAAACTATCAGTCAAAATGAAGAAACGCGTAAGTCGTTGGAAGCGATGCTCCAAAACCAAATGGGTGAAATAAAAAGCCACGCCATTGCAATCCGTAATTTAGAAATTCAAGTGGGACAAATGGCAAGCGAGCGCACTACTAGAACCCAAGGAGCATTGCCCAGTAATACCGAAGCCCCACGTAGTAACGGTAAAGAACAATGTCAAGCTGTGACATTGAGGAGTGGGAAGGTTCTTCCCACTGAAACGCAAGACCAGAGGACGCAAAGAAATTTGCAGCCTCACATCACTTCACAGTTAACTCCAATAACACCTACTATTGAACCGCAACCATCATCAACCACCACAGCCTCTCAAGAACAAGAAAATTGAAAGGGGAGAGAAAAAGCAACGCAGGCAAACCCTGCGTCGGTATCTCAAAATATCACTCCCCCTATGCATCCACTTTTTCCTCAACGGCTAAAGAAGAAAAACGATGAGGGTCAATTTAGAAAATTCCTGAATGTTCTCAAAAAACTTCACATCAACATTTCGTTGGTGGAAGCCCTGGAGCAAATGCCAAGTTATGTCAAATTCCTGAAAGACATACTATCTAAGAAAAGAAGGCTTGGAGAGTTTGAGACAGTTGCATTAACGCGGGAATGCAGCGCAGTATTCAAAAGTAATATACCCGCCAAAATGAAAGATCCAGGGAGTTTTACATTACCCTGTTCTATAGGGGGAATGGACGTAGGTCAGGCATTATGCGACTTAGGGGCAAGCATAAACTTAATGTCACTGTCTATATTCAAGAAGTTGGGTATAGAGGAAGCACGGCCCACCACAGTCACACTTTAGCTCGCTGACCGCTCCATTAAGCATCCCGAAGGAAAAATTGAGGATGTTCTTGTGAAGGTAGACAAATTCATCTTCCCGGTCGATTTCATAATTTTGAATTATGAAGCTGACAGAGAGGTGCCCATTATCCTAGGAAGACCTTTCTTAGCTACTGGACGCGCCCTGATTGACGTCTAGGAAGGGGAGTTAACAATTCGTGTAGATGACCAGCAGGTAAAGTTTAATGTTTTTAATGCGTTGAAATATCCTGATGATTTTCATTCTTGCCAGATGATCGAAGATATAAGTGAAGAAAAGGCAAGCATCATAGACGCATGGGCAGAAAACGAAACAATGCTGGATGAAATGGATGAAGGAAGAGAAGCGGAAATAGGTGTAATCTCCAATGCAAGTTTTGAACGCTTAGACTTAAGCAACCGATCCACGGAGAAAACAAAGCCGTCCCTAGAAGAGCCGCCAACCCTTGAGCTAAAAACACTGCCGACGCATTTAAAGTATGCATATTTGGGGGAAGAGAGCACATTGCCGGTCATCATATCCTCTGCGTTGACTACAGATTGTGAAAAGGCTTTGCTGGAGATATTGAAAAATCATATCAAAGCCATTGGATGGACCCTAGCAGACATTAGAGGAATTAGCCCTTCATATTGCATGCATAAAATTCGGTTGGAAGAAGGTAAGGATGGCTCAGTTGAAAGGCAACGCAGGCTTAACCCTGCGATGAAGGCGGTTGTAAAGAAAGAAATCATCAAATGGCTCGACGCAAGGGTCATTTATCCAATCTCCTATAGCAGCTGGGTAAGCCCAGTTCAGTGTGTACCTAAGAAAGAGGGAATGACAGTGATCATGAACAATAAGAATGAGTTGATACCAACAAGAACGGTCACTGGCTGGCGCATCTGTATGGACTATCGCAAGCTGAATGCGACAACAAAGAAGGATCACTTTCCACTACCATTCATCGACCAGATGCTAGATAGGCTGGCAGGAAATGAATTTTTCTGCTTCCTTGACGGATATTCCGGCTATAACCAGATCATGATAGCTCCGGAAGATCAAGAGAAGACAACGTTCACTTGTCTATATGGAACCTTTGCATTCAGACGCATGCCATTCGGACTATGTAACGCATCAGGGACGTTCCAAAGGTGCATGATGACAATATTTTTCGACTATTTGGAATAGTCAGTAGAGATGTTTATGGACGACTTCTCAGTATTTGGGAAATCATACGATGAATGCTTAACCAACTTGGAACGAGTGTTGAAGCGATGCGAAGACACAATGTCACACCCCAACCCAGATTTACTCTATACCTAGGAAGGAGCATGATAATTGCCCAACATAAGATTCTATAATATATACATAATAAACGAAAAGCAAATCCTACAACAAACTCTTTATCGGATCAGAAGAACGTGTAAACTTTTAACTAACATATCTGAAAAAAATACTCATAGTAGGTACAACACATCCCTCTTTCACTACACTCTCAGTAAAGATGTTTATTACATGCCATATGAGCAAACTAAGTATTTACAACTATCCCAGAGGTTCGCTTCCAAATAGGCCCAGACGAGATTCTTCAGTAGGCTAGGCGTCCCGGACACGCTCGCTACCTGAAACGGCAAACAACAACAAACTGGATGAGCAAAAGGCTCAGTGAGTGACTAAATCTACTAAGACAAATCATATTAGTTTAATTCAGTTTGTAAGGTAGTAACCATCGCATGTATATCTATCAATTCTCATGTTTCACAAGTTTCCTATCTATTTAGTGCCTTCACTTTCCGTCCCTCAGCACTTGTTCATGTTTAACTACAATTCTCATTTCTTGTCTAGACTGATTTGCTGATTGCACCACTGATCTTTGCTCTGCTTCCCTTCCTTTCTTGGGTTGAGGACAATCTCTTCTAAAATGCCCTTTCTTTCCACAGTTATAACAGACATCTGATCCCATATAACATTGTCCCCAATGAGTGTTACCACAGGAAATACAATATGGTTTCCGTGCTGAATTGGCCATGGAGTCACAAGGTTGATTGTACTGTGATCGACCCGATGGTACTGATGTCTGAGGAAACCTCCCTCGTCCTCCCTGTGGGTTTCCCCTCCGTGATCCCCCTGGAAAGTACGAACCACTGGTACGGGCTTTAAACTTACCCCTACCAGAAACTCCCGGCGTAAAACGTCGTCCTTCACCCTGCTGGGTCTGTACTCGTGAAGAACTATAAGTCGGTCCAGCCTTCGATCCGCCTCCTTCAACTCCTGCTATACTCTTTTCCACTCTCAAAGCGGCCTCCACTAACTTTGCAAAGTCTGTCCATTCTGTACTAGCTGTTACTGGAGTTCGGATTTCACTACGCAAGCCATCTTCGAAAGCTTGCATTTATCAGCTTCCTCTGCTATCAATGCCAAAGCATACTTGGCAAGCTCTGTAAATTTCTTTCCATATTCAGCTACACTCATACCTCCTTGTACTAGATTTAAGAATTCCTTTCTTTTCTCATCACAGAAGGATTTAGGGTAATACTTTTCCTGGAATGATTTCTTAAAATCTGCCCATGTTAATGAGCCCACATCTGCACTTCTGTGCTCTATCGGTCGCCACCAGTCTTCAGCTCCTTTTTGGAGCATGAACGTGACCAAGTCAAGTTTCCTGTCCTCTGGACAATGCATCACTCTGAAGCATTTTTCTACCTGATTCAACCATGCTTCAGCTTCCGCAGGATTTGTGGTGCCCTCAAATACTTGAGCACCCAATTCTTTGAATCGCTCAATGCCAAACTTTTTCTCAGGGTCACCCTAAACTGTTTCCATACTAGTTACTAATCTCTATGCGATTCTGCTAAAGAGTTGTTCCTCCATATTCATAATCGCCTGAGGATTACTAGATTCTCCTTCAGACACTTGTCTCTCCTCCCCGGTAGTGTGCGATGTCGCGGCGCCTTCCTGCCTACCTCGTCTGGTTCCTCTAGGCATGTTCCTATAACATATCATGTAATCAATTTACTTTTACATGGTTCTAACTACTATGCAACCTTACAGCCCAAAATCTTATGCTCTGATACCAAATTGTCACACCCCAACCCAGATTTACTCTATACTTAGGAAGGAGCATGATACTATTGCCCAACATAAGATTCTATAATATATACATAATAAACGAAAAGCAAATCCTACAACAAACTCTTTATCGGATCAGAAGAACGTGTAAACTTTTAACTAACATATCTGAAAAAAATACTCATAGTAGGTACAACACATCCCTCTTTCACTACACTCTCAGTAAAGATGTTTATTACATGTCATATGAGCAAACTAAGTATTTACAACTATCCTAGAGGTTCGCTTCTTCCAGATAGGCCCAGACGAGATTCTTCAGTAGGCTAAGCGTCCCGGACACGCTCGCTACCTGAAACGGCAAACAACAACAAACTGAATGAGCAAAAGGCTCAGTGAGTGACTAAATCTACTAAGACAAATCATATTAGTTTAATTCAGTTTGTAAGGTAATAACCATCGCATGTATATCTATCAATTCTCATGTTTCACAAGTTTCCTATCTATTTAGTGCCTTCACTTCTCGTCCCTCAACACTTGTTCATGTTTAACTACAACACCATGTGCCTTCACATGAAATTCCTCAGTACAGGTAACAAACTCTATCTACGCTCAAGTGCCTTCACACAGAATCCCTCGGCACGAGCTAGTTGTGATAGGATACTACATGCCTTCACTTACAGTCCCTGAGCATTGTAGTCCATTCTCTACTGTTATTCAAGTGCCTTCTCAAATCCCTCGGCACTTAATATCACGCTTACTCACAAGTAGCTTTCACCATAAGGTCCCTCACCCACTTATATGCTTAGACATTTGTAATAGTATTCTTTTAAATCACTAACACATCACATACATAAAGCAAACTACCATGCATTACGTTTCCTCATCACTATGCGTACTAAGTTTAACACAAGATATAACAAACAGCCACTCACAATTGGTCCCGGCTCTAAATGGGTTATAAGCCTCCCCGAGCTCTCAACACACCAGCGTCATGTAAATGTACCCCTATGTGCACATAGGTTACCCATATGCCTTCTACGAGTCCCTGAGCATTGGGTACCTTTATATTCCGGGCCGCCCACAATGCCTTCTACGAGTCCCTGAGCATTGGGGTCCCATTTAATAGAACAACTATCCTTTGGCCTTCTCCATGTCTCTAAGCCTCGGGTGCCCTTTCAAGTTCAATTTAATACAAAACGTATTTGTAAACATTATACTAGTAACTTATGAGTTTACCGTTTCAAGATCTTATCTAATCAGCATACTAAGTTCGATTCTACCTTCAAGATTAACAACGCATGCTTACATTTAAGTGTACTTCCAAATCTTTCTTAGAATCATATAATACCATGCTTTTCAAAGAAGTCATGAAATCAAATATCACTCATTCACTACGCGTTTATGACTCATAACAAGTACCCAATATTCTCAAAGTTTCCTTCTAAAACGCATACTCATGTCTTTACAAATCACATAATCATATACTTTGTATATATATAAGACGCATGCATTATTTCTTTAGTAACCATAAAATCATAGTCATAGAGAACTCATTTATGTTTTGTAAAACGCAGGTGTTACTCACCTCTACTTGCCAAAGAATACTTCTTCTTCCTTTCCTCTATTTCCTCTTTCCGAGCTTCCTGGATACATTGTTTTATCTCTGGAATACAAGGCTCCTTTTTCCCCTGTCAACTCGGTTGAATGCAACCCTGCCCTTTCAACGCAAGGTTGGTAACGCAAGGCTGATTATTTCTCTCAAATGCATCCCGACTCTTCTTACTTCCCTTTCGGATGCGTTGCCCTCTCTTGCACACAAGGTTCATCTTGGACGCATCATATAACCTGGATGCCGCATTCATCTTGGACATCATGTTTGTCCTCAACGCATGGCCGACCTCTTTTAACACAAAACCACTTGTTTTCCTAAATTTACTAAGTTGTCACATACCTTCTTTCTTGGCCGCATATTTCTACTATGGATGCCCTTGCTGCCTTCTTCTTCTCATTTCTTTCCAGATTTCTCCTTTGAGAGTCATCAGTCCCTCCTTTTCTCTCAAAGTTCTATTTATAGGGAGCTTGCCATCCACCTTTTCTTCTCCTTTTGCCACTTGTTTGCCACATGTCACGCTGCATAATTAGTAAATAATGCATTAGCCCAAGTGTCACCTTCGCATGAACCCTTAACATACCTTGAACACCTCCTACTGATAAGGTGTCAAATCTATACAAAGCCACCTGACCTTTATAAGCTTATCTTATACGTCCAACATTTTCTAATAGATTTCCATTCGTTCAACACAACGCCCTCATGCATTTGTTAATTCCTTTTTAAAGTTTGAGCTTCACTACTCACTCTTCTAGCTCTTTGCCAACTATACTATTCTTTAACGCATAAAGATAACTTCTGTCTTCAACGTATAGGGATTTCAATGCATGACAACCTTACTAATGCATGGTATTGATAAGCCAAGTACGTTCTTTTCCCCGCCAACGCGGCGACTTCTTCAGCTTATACCACCATTCGCGATTTCACCCTTAACGCATAATTGTACTATTATAAACCAGTGTTTACATATGCCATTAGGCGTTAATAACAAACGTGCAGTACTTTGCATTTATACCTCATCGCATCATACCATGCGTCCAATTCTCATTCATAACGAATACCTCCTTCTCCAGTTCTTCCTCTATGCGTTGTCCTATCTCGTTTACCTTCATCCTGGGTCCATTATCATCTTCCTATTCCTGGACATTCCTTGTTATAAATCTATGCGTTACTCAATTTGCTGTAGTATTCTATCTTTTCGAGACTTAAATCTCTTTCAACACTTCACAGCATAACTTCATTCCTTCCTTGTTTAAGCATCTTACCATCGTCAATGCATATTTCTCTTATACGTTTCACTTCTTTCCCTTCTCGGTTTACTTCCATGTGTCCACCCTTTCCATACGTTTCTTAGCCCTGATCATGCGTCCCACATGGTCTTTTACCCCTTTTTATTCATAAATTCTTCAACGCATTGTTTATTTGAAGGGTAGGGTGTGACAGAAGTGAACTCTGCACGTTCCCCAGACGCATGGATAGTCGAAATCCTGAGCAGATTGCGTGACCCAATGAACGCAACCGTCTCAGACGCAAGACGGGAATCACCCTCGCCGATAAAAGAGGTCCAGAGTCAGTTGAAAGAGACTCGGGAGGGTGAAAAGAATGAGGGAAATAAGGAAGGAGAAGTCGCTTACAACAAGGAGATCGTAGGCGAGCCATCTGAAACGCAAGGGTCTGTCCCTGCATCTATAAGTCCTGAGGAGATGACCCTGGACTCCAATGAAGGACCGATCAGAAAGGTTGTAATGGCTGCAGAGGCCAAGAGAGGAAGAGGAAGTGGTACCCCTGTTGAGGAAGAAACGAAGGGTATCACAAGAAACTGCCGAGGATGAGGAGCCTAAAACTGCCAAGGATGAAGAAGCCGCAATGGCATTTGAAGAGGAAATGAGGGAAGAAGAAAGAATAGAAAAGGCAGCCGAGGAGCTTGAGAGAGAGCTGCAAATAGAAGAGGATGAGGAGCTGGCTACTAGAATAAAAGCCCAAGAAGATGCGGAGGGCAAGAAGAAAAAGAAGAAGAGAAGTAGGCATCACTCGCCTACAAGGAAGAAACGCATCAGGGAGGATGCGAGAGAGGAACAAGGTGTTAGCACCTTGAAGAAGAAGAAGAAGAAAGAAAAAGAGGTGTCAGTCACCAAACTCCCAAGCACGTATAAGGAGAAACGCAAAGGGAAGGAGAAGGTGACTGAGGCACCAGCTGAAGTGGCCAACAGCAAGAAAAGAACAGTGGATGAAATCCCTGCTAAGGCCAAAGGAAAAGCTAAGGTGGCTGATGCGTCTCGCCACAAAAGAAAGAAGGAAAAGGGAGACGCAGGGCGTTCCCTGATTTGATGATAGAGGTGGGATTTTTCCCTGAAGAAGCCCCATTGCCGCCATACATCACCGAAATTATTGACCACCGCGGCTGGAGAAACTTTTGTTCCAGCACCTCTTGGGTCCAACCTGACTTAGTCCGCAGTTTTTATAACGGACGCATAGATGAAGAGGAAGACGTGGTGGTGGTGGGAGAAACTGAAGTCCCGTTCAACGCAAGGGAAATAAATGCAATATATCAGTTCAGGGACAACTCAGATGCGGAAGGAAATAAAATCATAGAATCAACTGCACCGGAGTTGATGGAAGACGTAATCCGAGTATTGGCGAAGCCCGGGGCTAAGTGGGACGTTTCAACCACAGGTATCAAAACGCTATCCGCTAGCAGCCTAAGACCAGAGGCGAACCTGTGGGTATACTCGGTGAAGAAGCGGCTGATCCCTACAAAGCATGACAAAACAGTATCAAGGGATCGGGTGATGGCAGCTTATTGCATTATGCGTTACATCACCCTTAATGTTGGACGCATAATCGCGGCCCAGATAAGAGGGGTGTTCAACAAGCCAAGAGGCCAACTCTTTTTCCCCACTCTTATCATGAATCTGTACCCCAATGCTTCCATCGGAGGGCCAACGGAAGTGTTAGACGCAGAGAAGATGATTGAAGTCAGTGGCGTAATCGCCCATAATACTCTGCGTCGGTTGATGAGAGGATCACAACATCTGCCAAAGCCTGCTAAGGCCACCAAAAGACCTCATCAACCCATTCCGCCTCCGAAGCCACCAACGCAGAAGAAGGGGAAGGCATCCAAACCGAAACCCAAAGCCGCGGCAAGTCCTGATGCCACCATTAGACCTTCCCCAACCTCAAGCTTTTCACCCCCACTTTCAACAAATAGAAGAGAACCAACCCCACCTCCACCTCCTCCTGGGACGCATCGCCCTAAGCCACCTCCACCTCCTCCTAAAACGCATCGCCCTAAACCTTCTAAACCTCAACCTTCCGCAAAACCCTCCTCCTCAATCTCCTCAATAAGAGTTGATGACTCACACTATGGGGATTTTGGCGCGACTTTTATGCGTCCATCATCCCCTGCGTTTGATGAAACTCCATCAACTCCTCGCCCTCAGCCAAACCCGCCTCAACCACCAACGCAACCACAACAACAAGAAGCCTAACTTGATCTCGAGTGGGAGACAGTGCAAACATATTTGCAACAATCGATTTTGCGTCCAGTGATGCATTCCTTGAATATGTTAGCACGCCAGCAGATGGAGCAGTTTCAATTTACACTGAATTACGTTCATCAACTGCTCTCGATTCGACCGAAAATCCTGCCCTCTAACACTCCAGAACGCCTACAACAGCCGCTTGTCTTCCCAGTACCGCAGCGCCCTGCGCCTAAGCAGCAACGCAGACCTGATGAAGACAAGTCTGATGATTAAAATTTAGAGGTGTAGTCAAGAGTTGTAGCTTTTCTTGCATGTATTTTCATATTCATTGTATGCGTTGGTGATAATGAAATTAATAGAATGAACATTTCTTCATCGCATGGAATTTCAAACTTCCTCTTTGCGTTGTCCCTTGCTGTAAATTCATTTTAAGTACATTCCATTATTCCTAACTTTTACTTTTGCGTTGAAAAGTTGGTCACTGTGATGATAATCATGCTTACAC
The DNA here is from genome assembly GCA_030954485.1 of Citrullus mucosospermus. Classification (NCBI taxonomy): domain Eukaryota; kingdom Viridiplantae; phylum Streptophyta; class Magnoliopsida; order Cucurbitales; family Cucurbitaceae; genus Citrullus; species Citrullus mucosospermus. Next base: position 15,432,214 of record CM062064.1, read on the forward strand.
TTTTTGTACACTCTTTAACTTAAAATACTTTCAATGCGTCTGCATACTATTCCTTAGAAACGCAAACCTACTTTGAATGTATGCAAGCAACCAATTCAAACCTCTTTTACAAAATTTTGCAACTTAATCTTTGTTTACAATTTAAGCAATAAGGACCTTTCTACTCTCAAGTTTGGGGGTGGAAGTGGTTTGAACTGTCAAAGATTAAAATATGAGAAATTTATTTCAATAATGTCTAAAAATAAAAAAATAAATAAATAAAAATAAAAAAAAAATATATAAAAAAAATAAAAAAATAAAATTTTTATTCTTTGAAACGCAAAACTCTGCTGGCAAGACTAATATATTTATCTTGTTAAGAGTTTAGCTGAAAACGACACCTGCTCGTAGTTGGCCGCCTCCATGGATCCCATAGTTGGTGTGTCAAAACGAAGGTGGGTAATCGTAATCAACGACGCATAGATAAATAACAAACTCCAATGTCTAGTGAGGAAACCGAACATAGATAAGAGTTTAGTCTAGAAGGGCACTTGCTCGTAGTTGGCTGCCTCCATGCACCCCATCGTTGGTATGTCAGAACGAAGGTGGGTAACCCTACTCGACGCATACTTAATAACTAAATAATAAAACCAATGAAAGAAAAAGGAACACTATATATTCAATCGTTGAGATAATGTTTAAGATAATTGAAGTTTCTTAGATAGAAGTTATGCTTGAGTGTTGTGAAAATATTATTGTGTGAACTAACCTAACGCAAGGTGCTAAAGTATATGATTATGCGTTCAACATGTCAAGATTTGATCATGCAATGCGTTCTATTATTATGCGTTGGTCTTGTCAAGTTTTCCTATCCTCTACCCAAGTATAAGCAAAGGAATAGGTTTTCTCGGTGAGTCCGAGGTCGAACACAGGGATTATATTGATTTGGTTTTAATTGGATTGTATGTGTTACAGAGGTAACCAACAATTGTGTGAAATTGTGTTTCTAATCTAGAGAAAGTAGATGTTTGTACACTAGACTAACAGTTGTGGAATATGGGAAACATGCGACACAGCAAAGTCAGCTAAGATGTGTATGAATGGATAAAGAAAAGGGTTTGGGTTGATTAACATCTAACATCGGAAATGCACAGTAGTACTCTATTCATACTTGCGACTCTTCTCCCGGTTGTCAGCCGCTATGCGTTATATGTCTATAACGCATAGGAAAGTGTTAAGAACCAAGGTTGTCCCCGTAGACAGGTAACACTACTTGGCCCTTGTCAATTGAGTTCCACAATCACTTACCCTCTCGAGCAGTCTGATTATTACTATTTATATCGATTTGTCAGATGGATATAAGCATCGGATTAAGCTCGCAATTGACAAGTTAGAATAGTTACACTGCGGTCCCTAGTTAGATGCTAACGCAACCCTAGACCCTCGAGTGATTAGTTACTCATGGCTTGAAAGTATAAAGTGGACAAATGAGAAAAGTGAATAGACATGGAAGATAATTGTATTGATGAAAATGAGATACAAATTTCGATAAGTCAATTCCTTGATACAAATCTAAAATTCAAGTGAGAACAATAAGAAAGAAAGCAGGGTAAGGCGTCAATATCTTGAGTCACCCAGATGGAAGCGTGATGATTTGCTGTGAAGTGATGCGGCGGAAAGGAAGACTCTTCTCTCTTGAGCTATTTGTCTCCGGTTGAAGTCTGAGAGAACTCTGCTGTCACTTATGGAGTCCTTCGGAGAATCAACCACCTTTCTTCTCTCACAGAGCTGCCCTTTTATAGATGATGAAATCGCAGTTAATGGCAGATCTGCTTGATTGGTGGCGAGATTGACACTGCGTCCATCTCGCCTGATTGCGTGATTCTCGGGCCAATTAAGATCCACCACTTAAGCTGCAAATCATGTCTGCCAATCATTCGTCAATCTCTCAAGATTCCGATCTAATTCGCAACGCCTTGCCGTAACGGTTGGGCTGTCGTTAACGCATCGTCTGGTTCCTGCGTTAAGGGGTCATCAACGCATCGCTTGCATTCCTGCGTGAAAACATGCGTTTCAGGCTTAACAAGTGGTAAAATCAGTATCTTCATCAAAATTCAAGAGTATAACGCAAAGGAAGATTTATTAATGGAATTTGTCATCAACTACCGCATGCTTCTCTTATTTAAACTCTATTTATCTATGAAAAAGGCTATAATAACTTGTATTTCTACAAGTTATCATTGAGGACAAGCATTTATCTAAGTTTGGGTGTGTGATAACTTGTAGAAATACAAGTTATGATAGCCTTTTTCTTCGATAAATAGAGATTAAATAGAGAAGCATGCGGTAAGTTATGTTCATTTTTATTAAGAAATCTTCCTTTACGTTATACTAATGTATTTTTATGAAGATAAATGATTTTACCACTTTTTGAGCCTAAAACGCATGTTTTGACACAGGAATGCAAACGATGCGTTGATGACTTCTTAACGCAGGAACCAGACGAGATGGACGCATAGTATCAATCTCGCTGCCAATCAAGTCGTTTTGCCATTAGTTGCAGACGCATCATCTATAAAAGGGCAGCTCTGCGAGATGAGAAAGGGTTGTTGATTCTCAGAAGAACTCCATAAGTGACAGCAGAGTTCTTTCAGACTTCAGCCGGAGACGAATAGCTCGATAGAGAAGAGTCTTCCCTCCGCCGGACCACTTCACAGCAGAACCTCACGCTTCCATCCGGGCGACTCAAGACATTGACGCCTTCCCTGCTTTCTTTCTTATTGTTTCTATCTTAATTTTAGATTTGTGTCAAGACATTGAGCTTATCTAAAGTTGTATTCCGTTTCATCAATATATATATCTTCCATGTCTACTCGTTTCTCTATACTTTCCGCTTTTTACTTTCAAACCATGAGTAACTAATCACTCAAGGGTCTAGGGTTGCATTAGCATCTAACTAAGAACCATAGTGTAACTATTTCATCTTGTCAATTGCGATCTTAGTCCGATGCTTATGTCCATCTGACAAATCGATATAAGTAGTAATAATCATACTGCTTAAGAGGGTAAGTGATTGTGGAACTTAATTGACAAGGGCCAAGAAGTGTTACCTGTCTATAGGAATAACCTTGGTTCTTAACACTCTCCTATGCGTTATAGACATATAACGCATAGCGGCTGACAACCAGAGAAGAGTCTCAAGTATGAATAGAATACTACCATGTGTTTCCGATGTTAGATGTTAACCAACTCGAACCCTTTCTTTATCCACTCATTCATATCATTAGCTGAATTTGCTGTGTCGCATGCCTTTCCATCTTCCACATTTTAGTATAGTGTACTGATAACTTGTAGAAATACAAGTTATGATAGCCTTTTTCTTAGATAAATAGAGATTAAATAGAGAAGCATGCGGTAAGTTATGTTAATTTTTATTAAAAAATCTTCCTTTACGTTATACTAATGTATTTTTATGAAGATAAATGATTTTACCACTTTTTGAGCCTAAAATGCATGTCTTGACACAGGAATGCAAACGATGCGTTGATGACTTCTTAACGTAGGAACCAGACGATGCGTTAACAACAACTCAACGCATAACTACGTGTTAGCAACCTACGCCGCGTTGACATCGGCCAAACTATTCATGGACGCATAAACGACCATAAATGCAAGGCGCTGAGAATCAAATCAGAATCTTGAGAGATTGACGGACGATTGACGAACATGATTTATGGCTAAAGTGGTGGATCTTAATTGACCTGAGAATCACACAATCAGGTGAGAGGACGCATAGTATTAATATCGCCGCCAATCAAGCAGATTTGCCATTAATTGCGAACGCATCATCTATAAAAGGGCAGCTCTGCGAGATGAGAAAGGGTTGTTGATTCTCGGAAGAACTCTATAAGTGACAGCAGAGTTCTCTTAGACTTCAGCCAGAGACGAATAACTCGAGAGAGAAGAGTCTTCCCTCCGCCGGATGTTGTGTGGTAATTGTCTGTGTAAATTGTACTCACGCAAGGTGCTAAATGATGTGGTTATGCGTTCAACATATCATGCTTTGAACATGCTATGCGTCCTATTACTATGCGTTGGTGATCTTGTCAAGTTTTCCTATCCTTACCCAAGTATAAGCAAAGGAGTAGCTTTTCTCGGTGAGTCTGAGGTCGAACACAGGGATTATATTAATTCAGTATTTAGTTGGATTTCATGCGTTGCAGTGGTAACCAAGAAATAGTTGAGAGTTGTTTTTAATCTACGGAAAGCAATTGTTTGTACACTAGACTAAAATTGTGAAAGATGGAAAGCATGCGACACAGCAAATTCAACTAAAGATGTGAATGAATGGATAAAGAAAGGTTTCGGGTTGATTAACATCTAACATCGGAAGCGCATAGTAGTATTCTATTCATACTTGCGACTCTTCTCACGGTTGTCAGTCGCTATGCGTTATATGTCTATAACGCATAGGAGAGTGTGAAGAACCAAGGTTATCCCCATAGACAGGTAACAATACTTGGCCCTTGTCAATTGAGTTCCACAATCACTTACCCTCTCGAGCAGTTTGATTATTACTACTTATATCAATTTGTCAGATGGAACTAAGCATCGGACTAAGGTCGCAATTGACAAGATGAAATAGTTACACTATGGTTCTTAGTTAGATGCTAACGCAACCCTAGACCCTTAAGTGATTAGTTACTCATGGTTTGAAGGTAAAAAGCGGAAAGTATAGAGAAACGAGTAGACATGGAAGATATATATATTGATGAAACGGAATACAACTTTAGATAAGCTCAATGTCTTGACACAAATCTAAAATCAAGAAAGAAAAACTAAGAAAGAAAGCAAGGAAGGCGTCAATGTCTTGAGTCGCCCGGATGGAAGCGTGAGGTACTGCTGTGAAGTGGTCTGGCGGAGGGAGACTCTTCTCTCTCGAGCTATTCGTCTCCGGTTGAAGTCTGAAAGAACTCTGCTGTCACTTATGGAGTTCTTTCGAGAATCAACAACCTTTTCTCATCTCGCAGAGCTGCCCTTTTATAGATGATGCGTTCGCAATTAATGGCAAATCTGCTTGATTGGCGGCAAGATTGATACCATGCGTCCATCTCGCTTGATTGCGTGATTTTCGGGTCAATTAAGATCCACCACTTTAGGCACAAATCATGTTTGTCAATCATCCGACAATCTCTCAAGATTCTGATTTGATTCTCGGCGCCTTGCATTGATGGTCGTCTATGCGTCCATGGATAGTTTTGCCGATGTCAACGTGTCGTAGGTTGCTAACGCATAGTCATGCGTTGAATAGTTGTTAACGCATCGTCAGGTTGTTCGCGTTCCGTTCAGATCATGCGTCGACGAAGAACAGATTGATAACGTGTCGTCCTGTGTTAAGAAGTCATCAATGCATCGTTTGCATTCCTGCGTCAAAACATGCGTTTTAGGCTCAAAAAGTGATAAAATAATTTATCTTCCTAAAAATACAAGAGTATAACGCAAAGGATGATTCTTAATAAAAATTAACATAACTTGCTGCATGCTTCTCTATTTAATCTCTATTTATCTAAGAGAAAGGCTATCATAACTTGTATTTCTACAAGTTATCACACCCCCAAACTTAGATAAATGCTTGTCCTCAAGCATAACTTCTATCTAAGAAACTTCAATCATCCTAACATTTTCTCAATGCATTGACTAGTCTCTCAGAATGCTATACTCAATCAGCTACCCGTTAGTTATATCATTTCTCTACTTCTATATTCTTTTCTTTAGGACGAGTCTAATTTGTATGCGGCAAGCTTTCTTTTCAAAATTCTTTAACTCATTATTCACAAAATTTTTGTTTCTTCTTTTAACACTGAGTCTGAAAAGATGAAAATATAAAGTTCCTTTTTCTTTCATTGGTTTTATTATTTATGTGACCATGCGTCGAGTAGGGTTACCCACCTTCGTTCTGACATACTGATAACTTGTAGAAATACAAGTTATTATAGCCTTTTTCATAGATAAATAGAGATTAAATAGAGAAGTATGCGGTAGTTTATGCTAAATTCTATTGATAAATCTTCCTTTGCGTTATACTCTTGTATTTTCACGAAGATAATGATTTTACCACTTTTTAGCCTAAAACGCATGTTTTAACGCAGGAATGCAGACGATGCGTTGATGACTTCTTAACGCAGGACGACATGTTAGCAATCTGTTCTTCATGGATGCATGATCTGAACAGAACGCAAACAACGACGATGCGTTAACAACAACTCAACGCATAACTACGCGTTAGCAACCTACGACGCGTTGACATAGGCCAAACTATGCATGGACGGGTAGGCAACCGTTAAGGCAAGGCGCTGAGAATCAGATCGGAATCTTGAGAGATTGACGGATGATTTAAGCCAATTTAACTCCACCTTACACCGCTCTCGCATGCTCATAAAATCGGGTTAACTCAACTTAGACGCCAACTCTATCCCCAGGTAGGAGGTGTTCCGTAAACCGTCAACTTAAATACCTCCAGCCTTAGACAGGATTTTGTTGGGTGAGTTTTGTAAACACAATTTTACAAGATATCGACCTAATTTTAACTATTAAAAGAGGTTGATTTGAGTTGCACCGGTTTTACCTAGGTGAGCATGCAATTATCTTTGTTATAGGTTTTAAAATTCTAATTTATTTTATAACAATTATAAAATAAACAATTCAAAAAATCATAACATATATATACATTTCATCAATTAATATAACTAATTTATATTAATACTCATGAAATTAAAATAATCATGCATACTATATATTATAACATTTATAACATAAATAAAATGCATGAAACATGCTTATCCTATGGTGGGGATTTAAATCTATATGGGATACTATATGCATAAATAAATTTAAATTAATTAAACATACATTCATAATGCATAAATAATTAAAACACACTAAATTGGACTAGTTTTGGCATTTTTTTACAAGCAAAAAACTAAATTATTACAATAATAATTTAAAAAACTTCTCAAACAAGTCCCGAACACTTCGAACCAGGTTGAACCGGCTTGAAACACCTCGAAAACGGGCTGAACCGGCTGAAAAAGGGTTGAACCGGTCAAACTTTGACTGAACCAGTCAAACTTTGACTGAACCGGTCAAAGGTTGACTGGTCAACTTCATCATCTTCAATTTTGCACGGGAGGAAGAACCAGAAGAGAGAGAAAAAAAACTGCTGCTTCTCTCTTTTCCTTCTTCATGAACACTTCTCGGTTTTCTTCGAAATTCGGCCAAATTACAATTGGATAAATCCCGAAAAAATTACAGACTCTTCCCGATTCATTAACGAGCAAAACACTCAGATTAATTAAATAATTGACCACAAATTGAAGGGTAAAAAAATGCCAAACCCAGAAAAACCAATTTAGCTCCCATAAACATTCATCTCATGAATTAAACCCCATCAAAGAAAATTGAGTGAAATTAATTAGCTCTGATACCAATTGAAGGATTAATGAGCATGCAGCAAAAGTTAATTTGATCAATTTTCACTCTAAGATGCTCAATTTAGAGGATTAAACATGCAATTAAGAAAACCAAAGTTTCAAGAACACTTACCCTTGAAGCTCCAAATTCTCCTTAAATTCTTGATGAATTTCAACACCACTTGGTTGTAGACCACCACAAGAGTCTTCTCTACTATTCTCTAGGCTTAGATTGGATGGTGGGATCCAAATTTGTGGTGAATTTGAGAAAGAATGAAGATTGGGAAGAAGATGAACAATGGATAGAATTTTGCAAAATTAACCCTTAATTTCACAAAATTCTTAACCCTTTTTTATGTCAAAATCATCTTTATTTATTAAAGAAGAACATGCAATCCAATTGCATCAAATTTTGACAACACAAAATGGTTAATCTGTTGGTTAATTGTGAAGAAGACAACCAAGCTCCTAGCTTAGTTAGTGGGAAAATCCAATCTTCAAAAATCAATTTTAAAATCAATTTTCAACAAATTTCCAAAATTGAATTAAAATTGATTTTTAATTTCAAAAAGATAATTAAATAATTAAATAAAAAATAATTTAATATTTAATTAATTAAATATTATTATCTTAATAGTAAATAATAAAATAATATTATTTTTCCCACTTGTCCCGATTTTTCTAAAAAAAACCGATATGAATCCCTATTCATATGATTAATATTTAAATTATATTTAAATATTATAATTAACTCTATTTGTACGTTTAATTCGTAATTAAACGCCGATATATCGTATATATCTAACTTTCATTCCTTAAGCCAAGATTTGAACGATTCAAACTTATTCACCACATTATCTAAGATTTTAGTCCATTTTTGAGCTAATAGAGGGACCTAATGGACCTACAAATCATGAGCTCCAACGATCCGAGATTAACCGGCCAAACTCTTTAACCTAGTTAACCAAGATTTGTTAACTAACGGAACACTCCACTAAAGCCCGTAGTTGCACTTTCCTCACTGTAGATATATTTGTGTCCATTTGATATAACCGTCATCGATAAGTTAATCCTTCACAGGTTGTTCATAACTTCAGCTAGGTCAAATACCGATTTACCTCTGAGTGACATCTTTTCTCCTTAAGTACCATTGTCCCTCTAATGAACAATTAATTTAGGATCTAATCACTAAATCCATTCCCTCTCGGGCCAATGAGAGGATGGGGCCCCTTGTTCAAGTCCTGGGAACAACACTTAAGAGAACAACCTCTCTTCTATCCCTAAGTTGGGTAGGAGGAAATTCCGTTTTGCAAATTCTATGTTCCCAACTATCTACCCAGTCTTATCCCTGAAATAGGAGGAATGTTGAGCAGTGCTATTGAGCTTACTCTTGCCTATGTAGATCAAGGGATAATTCTGAATAAATAGGAGTTCATAGATAGCTCAAGATTCAGATCAAGTTATCTAGGTCATCGATAAGTGAAATTAATTAGTGTTAATCGTAAACGGTGTTAATACGTAACAGTAATTATTTCAGGGTCAGTCTTACACAATCTCATTATGTAGAATACCCCCGCTCACATGTCTCTACATGATCAAATCAGAATCACTTCATTTATGACACTTTACAATATTTGTAACAATCATGAAGCGGGTCGTATTCAATAGTGTCTCCAGGAAGAGGTACCCAACCTAATCCATGTACTATAGACTATTGAGGCTACTTACTCGAACTTGATCCTGTTTATGTCTCCACATAAAGTCCAAGTACTCATGATAGTAGCCAAGGGTTCATAGTTTAATTGGATTTAGAGTTGATAAATAATTAATTCACTTGAATAACTTCATATGTACTAAAAATCACCTATTTACAAAAACTACGAGTTTTAGGACATACAACCCAACAGTTGTTTCTCGGAAGAACTCCATAAGTGACAGCAGAGTTCTCTCAGACTTCAGCCGGAGACAAATAGCTTGAGAGAGAAGAGTCTTCCATCCGTCGCACCACTTCACAGCAAATCATCACGCTTCCATCTGGGCGACTCAAGACATTGACGTTTTCCCTGCTTTCTTTCTTACTGTTCTTTCTTAATTTTAAATTTATATCAAGGAATTGAACTTATCGAAAATTGTATCTCATCTTCATCAATATAATTGTCTTCCATGTCTACTCACTTTTCTCAACTGTCCACTTTATACTTTCAAACCATGAGTAACTGATCACTCAAGGGCCTAGGGTTGCATTAGCATCTAACTAGGAACCACAGTGTAACTATTTTATCTTGTCAATTGCAAGCTTAATCTGATGCTTATGTCCATCTGACAAATCGATATAAGTAGTAATAATCAGGCTGCTCGAGAGGGTAAGTGATTGTGGAACTCAATTGACAAGGGCCAAGTAGTGTTACCTGTCTACGGGGAATAACCTTAGTTCTTAACACTCTCCTATGCGTTATAGACATATAACGCATAGCGGCTGACAACCGGGAGAAGAGTCGCAAGCATGAATAGAATACTACTGTGCGTTTCCGACGTTAGATGTTAATCAACCCGAACCCTTTTCTTTATCCATTCACACAAATCTTTAGCTGAACTTGCTATGTCGCATGCTTTCCATATTCCATAATTGTTAGTCTAGTGTACAAAAAATCGCTTTCTTTAGATTAGAAACACAACTTTCAAATATATATTGGTTACCGTTGTAACGCATGAAATCCAATTAAAAACTAAATCAATATAATCCCTGTGTTCGACCTCAGACTCACCGAGAACACCTATTACTTTGCTTATACTTGGGTAAAAAATAGGAAAACTTGACAAGACCACCAACGCCTAGTGGTAGAACGCATAGCATGATCAAAGCATGACATGTTGAATGCATAAACACATCTTTTAACACTTTGCGTTAGGCTAATTCACACATACAATATAACATCAACACATACCAACTATGGGGTGCATGGAGGCAGCCAACTACGAGCAAGTGCCCTTCTCGACTAAACTCTTATTTAAGCTCGGTTTCCTCACTAGACATTGGAGTTTGTTATTTTATCTATGCATCGTTACCTACCTTCGTTTTGACACACCAACTATGGGGTGCATGAAGGCGGCCAACTACGAGCAGGTGTCATTTTCAGATAAACTCTTAACAAGATAAATATATTAGTCTTGCCAGCAGAGTTTTGCGTTGAAAAGAATTTTTTTTTTTTTTTAACATGAAATAAGTTCCTCATATTTTTATCTTTGACAGTTCAAACCTCTTCCACCCCCAAACTTGAGAGTAGCAAGGTCCTCATTGCTTAAATTGTAAACAAACATTAAATTGCAAAATTTTGTAAAAGAGGTTTGAATTGGCCGCTTGCATACATGCAAAGTAGGTTTGCGTTTCTAAGGAATAATATGCAGACGCATTGAAAATAATCTAACTTAAAGAGTGTACAAAAAGTGTAAGCATGATTATCCTCATAGTGACTAATTTTTCAACGTAAAGATAAAAGTTCGGAATAGTTATACATGAACTTAGAATGAATTTACCGCAAGGAACCATGCAAAGAGGTAACTAGAAATTTCCATGTGGCGAAGCAATAGTGAACGCATACAATTATCACATACCGAATATACATTTGAATGCATGGTTTTTAGTTCAAAGTATGCGTTTGACGTTTTAAGTATTATGCGTTTGGAAAATTACAGCTCCTAATTTCAACTTGATAAACACAGAAATCGTTTATCGCTGAACGCATAGTTCCATGATGCGTTGAAATCAAATAGTTTACATTAAAGCTCGACGCCTAGTTTCATGCTCTAGTTTACACTACTAAAACTGAAATTAAAGAAAAAGAAATAAATACTAAAAGCAAAGTACGAACAGAATAAAGAAAACAAAAGAAAATAAAATAAAATGAAATAAATTAAATACTAAAACAAGTGCGAATAGAAAGAAAGAAGGCAGGAGTAAAAGAAAGCGAGGGTAAAAGAAAGCGTCCCTGGAGAAGTAGGCGTTCAGAACCGTAGGGACCTTTCGACGCAAGCTCAAAAATTACGCTCGCGTGAATCATTGGAGCCTTTATCGCGTCCAGGGTTCAACGCAGAGGAGACAATGAAGTACATTATGACCTCCCTCAAGTGCGCATACTTGGGATGCGTTGATCTGGTTGCTAGCTCATGCGTTGAAGGCTCTTTTAATAGCGGCTCAATCTTTGTCGTGGATCTGTTACTCGGTCTGATTGCTCAATTATACCATCGGAGAGTAATTTAATTTCATCTTTTTCATCTTCACCGTCCTTGAGGATTTCATCTCTCAACGCCGCGTTCACAGGTTTTGTCTTTTCATTGATATCTGCGTTCATTAGACAAAATTGGAAATGATCAGGATCGTTTAACGCGTTAACTACATTAAATTTTACCTGATCACCCATGCGGGGCGTTGAGATTTCTTCTTGGACGTCAATCAGGACGCCTCCAGAAGTAGTATCTTCATATACAGACGCAGGTTCTACCTGCGTTGCTTTTTCTCTCTGCTCTCTATTTTTCTCTTCTTCTAATGCTGTGGATGATGATGGATGCTGGACATTATGCGTGCTACTCTCCATCGGTTGACTTGTGGGTGCATTTAGGGGTTGCAAGTTTCCTTGCGTCCCCTCATTATGCGCTGTGGGATTGATTTTCCCACTTAACAATGTCTCACCTTGACATTGTTCTTCTAAGTTCCCTCTTGGAACTTCGGTCGTACTTAGCAATGCTCCTTGCGTTTCATTTTTGCACTCCTCTGCAATTTGATTCATTTGAACTTCTAAATTGCGAATTGCAGTGGCTTGGTTTTGGAGCATCGCATGGAACAACTGGCACGTTGCTGCAATTTTACTGTTATATTCTCGTAAAAGAGATTCCAGGGAAGACAATGAGGATGATTCGTCTGCTTGCGGATCCCTTGAAAACTGATGATACTGGTCTTGATTCCATTGGTTGAACCTAGGAGGATTGCCTCTGCGGCTGCTGCTCAGCTCTCTGCGTTTGTTGCTGATTCCCACCCCATCCGAAGTTGAGGTGGTTCCTCCAACCCGAATTGTACGTCTCACCGTAGGGGTTGTTTTGAACACTGTAGATAGACTGGAGGTTGTAGGTGTTGGGTTGTATGTCCTAAAACTCGTAGTTTTTGTAAATAGGTGATTTTTAGTACATATGAAGTTATTCAAGTGAATTAATTATTTATCAACTCTAAATCCAATTAAACTACGAACCCTTGGCTACTATCATGAGTACTTGGACTTTATGTGGAGACATAAACAGGATCAAGTTCGAGTAAGTAGCCTCAATAGTCTATAGTACATGGATTAGGTAACGTACCTCTTCCTGGAGACACTATTGAATACGACCCGCTTCATGATTGTTACAAATATTGTAAAGTGTCATAAATGAAGTGATTCTGATTTGATCATGTAGAGACATGTGAGCGGGGGTATTCTACATAATGAGATTGTGTAAGACTGACCCTGAAATTATTACTGTTACGTATTAACACCGTTTACGATTAACACTGATTAATTTCACTTATCGATGACCTAGATAACTTGATCTGAATCTTGAGTTATCTATGAACTCCTGTTTATTCAAAATTATCCCTTGATCTACATAGGTAAGAGTAAGCTCAATAGCGCTGCTCAACATTCCTCCCATTTCAAGGATACGACCGGGTAGATAGTTGGGAACATAGAATTTGCAAGACGAAATTCACTCTTACCCAACTTAGGGATAGAAGAGAGGTTGTTCTCTTAAGTGTTTTTCCCAGGACTTGAACAAGGGGCCCCATCCTCTCACTAGCCCGAGAAGGAATGGATTTAGTGATTAGATCCTAAATTAATTGTTCATTAGAGAGACAATGCTACTTAAGGAGAAAAGATGTCACTCAGAGGTAAATCGGTATTTGACCTAACTGAAGTTATGAACAACCTGTGAAGGATTGACTTATCGATGACGGTTATATCAAATGGACACAAATATATCTACAGTGAGGAGAGTGCAACTACGGGCTTTAGTGGAGTGTCCCGGTAGTTAACGAATGTTGGTTAACTAGGTTAAAGAGTTTGGCCGGTTAATCTTGGATCGTTGGAGCTCATGATCTGTAGGTCCATTAGGTCCCTCTACTAGCTCATAAATGGACTAAAATCTTAGATAATGTGGTGAATAAGTTTGAATCGTTCAAATCTTGGCTTAAGGAATGAAAGTTAGATATATACGATATATCGGCGTTTAATTACGAATTAAACGTACAAATAGAGTTAATTATAATATTTAAATATAATTTAAATATTAATAATATGAATAGGGATTCATATCGATTTTTTTTTAGAAAAATTTGGACAAGTGGGAAAAATAATATTATTTTATTATTTACTATTAAGATAATAATATTTAATTAATTAAATATTAAATTATTTTTTATTTAATTATTTAATTATCTTTTTGAAATTAAAAATCAATTTTAATTGAATTTTGGAAATTCGTTGAAAATTGATTTTAAAATTGATTTTTGAAAATTGGATTTTCCCACTAACTAAGCTAGGAGCTTGGTTGTCTTCTTCACAATTAACCAATAAATTAACCATTTTGTGTTATCAAATTTTGATGCAATTGGATTGCATGTTATTCTTTGATAAATAGAGATGATTTTGACATAAAAATGGTTAAGAATTTTCTGAAATTAAGGGTTAATTTTGCAAAATTCTATCCATTGTTCATCTTCTTCCCAACCTTCATTATTTTTCAAATTCACCACAAATTTGGATCCCACCATCCAATCTAAGCCTAGAGAATAGTAGAGAAGACTCTTGTGGTGGTCTACAACCAAGTGGTGCTGAAATTCATCAAGAATTGAAGGAGAATTTGGAGCTTCAAGGGTAAGTGTTCTAGAAACTTTGGTTTTTCTTCTTAATTGCATGTTTAATCATCTAAATTGAGCATCTTAGAGTGAAAATTGATCAAATTAACTTCTGCTGCATGCTCATTAATCCATCAGTAGGGACACATGTCATACAAGTGTCCTGCATCACATTGCGGGCAGTCTACAGATGCTGTTGGATTCATCGCGTGCACTGCGTTCATCGCAGCAACTAATCTACCTTGATTTTTCAAGACTAGTATTTGTAGCATGGATGTTATATTGTCGAGCTGCACTGCCATGCTAGTGGTCGCATCAGTTTCAAGCATTCCAGCTTGCGTTTGCCTTCTATTGGTGGAGCGAAATTCATATTCGTCGTCCACCCACTCATTGGTGTTCCATGAAGTTCTATCGAAAATATTTCTGGCATATGAGTAAGTCATCTTCAATATTCCTCCTGCTGACGCAGGCAATTTTCCTCACTAGCCGTGTGAATTAGGTCCAAGCAATTGGCCCTTCTTCAATTCTACCTTGTCCTTCGGGTGAAGGTCCTCTCAATCTCTTGGTCAATATTGAGCTATGGATTGCTCCCGTCACTCAGATACTGTTAGAAGCTTCTGGCAGAGGAGAAACTTACTATACTCCTTCGACTGAGGAATCCTACAACACAATAATCCAAATAAATAATACTCCCCGGCAACGGCGCCAAAAACTTGTTGTGAAAATTATATGTTGAATTGGAAATTTACAAACGTAAGGTGTGATTAAGATATGATGATGCGTTTCACATATCATGCGTTGAACATGCTAGCGTCTTACTACGATGCATTGGTGATCTTGTCAAGTTTTCCTATCCTTTACCCAACTATAAGCAAATAAGTAGGTGTTCTCGGTGAGTCTGAGGTCGAACACAGGGATTATTGATAACTTGTAGAAATACAAGTTATTATAATCACTATTTGATTTAATTAGAGTAACTTTGGAGCTAAACGCATGATTTTGGTAGTTAAATGATGAAAAATGTATCACCATGCATTGGCACTACTTACAAAAGAAAATACCTGAAAAACGATGAGCTTTTATGTTTCTAACGCAGGGTTAAGAAGAAAAGAAGCGCAAACAATCGAAGTGCGAAGAGACGAAGCTGTTGCGAGAACAAGTGGAAGCCTATGCGCTGAGCCCATGCGTTGAGACGCTTTCCCAAGGTTCCTCCGCCACAGGCAGTGGTTCTATGTCACACCCCCTCCCAGATTACCACCTAACCTGTAAGGGAATGTGAAGACAATAAACATCACCTCTCTTGTGACGCATATTGTCCCATCTTACATTCTTTCCTGTGCATACATTTACTCATATACATGCATAGAACTCAGTCATATGACACATGCTTATAACATAACATTATTTAAACTTTCATATCCTTCATACATTGTACAAAATCTCGCTACAATCCTCACTCGAAAATTACTAAGTCTACATCCCATTTACGTAAAGTTATATACAACGTACAACTCTTAGACTTGACTAAATTTCAAGAACTCGAGACTTAGGCAGGATGAGCTGAAGTAGGCTAAACTTGTCACACCCCCTCCCGGATTATCCTCCATAACCCGAAAGAAGATGTGAAGTCAACAACCTTGACTCCTCTGTAAGGTTTACTGACCAGCCATTTACTTTACCGAAGACGGCCCAGATGAGGTTCTTACATAGGCAAAGCATCCCGAACTTGCTTGCTACCTGAAAAAATTGAAAACATAGGAAAATGTGAGCTAAAGTCCCGTGAGTGATTGGTTTTGTAAAACTATCTTTTATTCAAAAACAGGCATGTTACATTTATACATATAAAACAAGATAAGTACATAAATACAACAGGAACGTATTTTCAACATCTCTTTTGAACTATATCAAATCGTTCCAAATCAATAGAGTCGTTTAGAAACAATTATACGAAAAACTCATTTGGTTTCTCAATCATTTCCCTTAGTTGAGGCGGAGCAAGACTCAACGCTCTCAACGTCGAAAACATCCTTAGTTGGGGTGGAGCAAGGCTCAACACACCCAACGTCGAAATCATCCCTGGCTCAAAGCTGAGCAAGCTCGATGCACTAGCCAGATTAACCTCTATGTGCACATAGGAATATGACGAGTTGCCCATGTACCTTCTCATGTCCTTGAGTACTAGGTCCTGGGGAAACTCACGAGCCTTCTCAAGGAGATAAGCACTGAGCCTCCTCTTAAACATTTTATAGGAAACAGGATGTTTCTTGATAAACTATCTTTTGCAACATGCCTTTCAATGTAATAAAACAATCAGATAAAACATGCCTTTTAGACAATATGATCAAACATCATGCGTTTCATGAAATCAGTTATCACAAAACCATATCACATAAGAACATTTCAACAAAGCTCAGTTTTGAAAGTGGAAGAGAGTCACTCACAATTACTTAAGAGATTTCCTTTTAAATTTCTGCTTCCCTGAGTTCTTGAACGCAAGGTTTGAACTCCTAACCCACAAACTATTTCTGGTAACCGATTGGACGCAACCTTGCCCTTAAACGCAAGGTGCAGACTAGCTCTTCTTACTCTTTCGGATGCGTTGACCTTCTTTCGACACAAGGTCTAACTTGAACACATCGTGGCATTCCTCCTTTATGTTGAATTCGGATTAAACGCAAGGCTCACCCTTCTCGATGCAAGCCAACTTCTTAACACCAGAGGACTTAAGTGTCAAGGTTTTCTTCCTCTTTGGCCGCAGACTTCCTCCTTCAAATGCAAGGTTTTCTTCTTTCAGCTCTCTTTCTTTCCTTCTTTCAAGGATTATTATCACCGAATCATCAGTCATTACTTTTCCCTCAAGGCCCTATTTATAGAGAACTTGTCATTCTACCTCTCCTCTTCTGCTGCCACTTGTTTGCCACATGTCATGTTGCATGCTTAATTAATCATGCATTAGTCCAAGTGTCACTTTGCATGAAATGTTTATCATGCTTCCTAACACCTCGTACTTAATGAGGTGTCAAAATCATATGTAACCACCTGGCCTATAGACTTCCCTTATGGGTTCATTGTCACACCCCCTCCCGGATTACCTACCTATCCTGAAAGGGAATGTGAAGACAATAAACATCACCTTTCTTGTGACGCATATTGTCCCTTCTTACCTTTTCTTCCTGTAAATATATTTACTAACATACATACATAAAACTCAGTCATGCTTCACATGCTATAATTTAATACAATTCCCTGAATAGGGTACACTTTAATTACATAGCATAATTTCACTTCCATATCCATAATATAATATACACAACTCTACCAACAATCCCCACTCAAAACTACATGTTCTACATGTCATTTACGTAAACATGTGCAACGTACAACTCTCAGACTTGACTGTATCTTGATAACTTGAGACTTAGGCAGGGTGAGCTGAAGTAGGCTAAGCACCGGGAACGTCCTTGCTACCTGGGGAGAGAAAAGGAAAACATTGGAAAATATAAGCTAACAGCCTAGTGAGTGACAATCTTTGTAAAATGGCATTCATTTAAAACAGGCATGTTACGTATAACGAATAAATAAGAGTTTAACATTTGTTCAAATATAACATGCTCTTCATGAAATCCATCATTCTCATAAATCAATACTAAAATCATACAAAAGTGTTTTCCAAGAAATTTATCAATATCAACTAGTTTTTCAAACTTTTCCCTTAGTTGAGGCGGAGCAATGCATCTATGCACTCAACATCGAAAACATCCCTGGCTCAATGCGGAGTGTACTCGACGCATCAGCCAAATCAACCTCTATGTGCACATAGGAATATGACGGGTTGCCCAAGTACCTTCTCATGTCCTTGAGTACTGGGTCCCGGGGAAACTCACGTGCCTTCTCGTGTCCTTGAGCACTGAGCCTCCTCTAAAACATTTTAGAATTTCATTCACATAATTGTTCATATGAAAATCCTTTCATAAAAATCATACAAAACTTTATTCAATAACATTTCACATAAATGCTTTCTATTAACTTTAGAAATATGTAACATGCCTTTTTAGAAATGCAATCAACATTATTCATATTAAACAGGTCATTGAAAATCATACTTCATAAGAACATTTTCAAATAAATAGAATTGAAGAATAACATAGTCACTCACAACTCTTTCTAGGCTTTACGTGGGTTATACAGTTTTCCTATTTCTTCTTGGCCTGCAAAAGAAGTATGCCTTGTGTTAATCAACATTTAATCCCTTTTCTTTTCTCTACTGACTTATAAACGAGAACCTCAGCGATATCCGCCGAATAAGACTGTTACTAGCGATACTCGATGGAACAGCACCAGCGTTACATACCTTAGCAGCGATACTCAGTGTTACCTAGAGAGATCTGTGAGACGGAAGGTTCCTTTACGTCTCAGCGATACCCGTCTCGCTACCAATTCCCAGACAGTGTGCTGATACTTGATTTTCCAACGGCACTCTGCACTGTAATTCCTTCCTTTCTTCTCGTTCTTACTTCAACCTATTAAAAGTCACATTTCCATATGGATTCAGGACTTCTTCTCTTCTGCAAACTTATAGGAAATCACGTTCTATAGCTTACCTTAAAATTTCAGGGTGTAGCTCCTCCTCGTTCTTACGATATTCCAGAATTACCTCTTCCTATTCCGGATTACAAGATGATCTTGCAAACTCTGATTTCCTAAGGATTCACATAGTAAATCTTCAATTTCGGCATCACCATCCTTTACAAAAGTTGTTAGGAATTATGTCAACTTACTAACCTTAAATTTTCAGCTCTGAACTCGGCTTCTTCCTCACGTTCTACTTCGAATATCAGTCACTGCTCAACCAAACCAAGCGACTTCAGTCATTCCCCTGTTCCAGCTTCGTTTTCAGCATCTATATGAGTCAAACTTCGTCTAAAATCCTCAAGAACACCTTCTTCAATCTTCTTCTGAAGTTTATCTGAAGAATAGAACCAACTTAAGCTCTCGAATGTCTTTAAAATGATTAAACATTTAATTAATCCAGCTATTTATACTACTGACTTAACCTTCTCATACCCAGAACTTATGCTGCTGACTTACCTTTCATCTGCAGACTAACGCAGGATTCTCCTCTCAACGCACGACACTCAAGTTAACTTCTCTTCCAACGCATGGTGGGCGTCCCCACACGCCTCCTAATTGAACGCATATCTTTCCATCTTGCACTACTACTTTCGTCGTGTCCAGACCATCCTGTCTTCAGCACAGGGTGACTCCAACACATATCAGTCTTCGACGCATCCATTTTCAGCGCACAACTGTCTTCAACGCAGAGTGACTTGAACGCATGGTTCAAGTGTATTTCTTCCCCCATCAGGATTACTTATCCATCAACGTGGGTAGCTACTTTCGCTCACTAACCTCCGTGAATCAACCACAACGCACGGGCTTCGTCAACACTTAGCCAAATTTTTGCTTTCCAAAATTTCTTGCTCTCGTTCACGACCACTTCTCCCTTTGAGACGCATAGCTACAAACGCAAGGCTACACCTCAACGTTTGGCAACGCAAATCAGTGCTTACATTCATTATGTTCCAATACACAACTACACAACCAACTCCTTGCTCCTATGCGTTCATGGAACTATCTTCCAGATTCAACTCCTTTGCTTCCTTTTACTACCCTTGGCTTTACTACATTTATTCCATTTCTCCTTTATTTAAGTGTACAAATGCTAAATGCATACTACTATGCGCTTCAGCTTAACATCATACATAAATTTTTATCGTATTTATATGCGTTCAACTCCCTTTCTTACATTCGTTCACCGCTACATTTCTTCCTTTGTACAATTGCACTCTTCTGACCATGTGGTTTACCTTTGACTACCACATCCAACCCACATTCTTTCTTCCTACGTTTACCCTCCTGCATTTACCTTTGCTTCATTCCGCGTTCATGACCTTCCTTTAAGTCCCTTGATTTTACCGTCTATGCGTCCTTGAATCTTATACCAAGGTTATTCCTTAACCATTTCCTTCTTTAGCTTCTTCCTATGCGTTTACCTGAGATAGTGATAACATTTTCCATTATCATGAGATTAAGCTCTTCAGCGTATGACTTGATAACCAATGGTAATCATCATCGACTCATGAACCCTTCGTCGCATAGCTAATAGCTGTCCTTAACACAAAATTCCTTAACGCATAGCCAATATTTCTCACCATTTAACTTTCTCAACGCATAGTTATTGTCCACTTTGTGGCTTATCAATTCATTATTAATCCTTTAGCCTATCGCATCCAACTACTCCCCAATTCAAGGTATTCTTCTCATCGTAACGTAGGTCGAATACAACCCTTGGTCAAGCTCCATCTTTGCCTCCAAACACATAATAACACTCTCCAATACCTGACGTACCAATCAAAATAACAACTTATCCATCAAAGCTATGGTAACATTCTACTTTCTTCCCTTTACACTAGTTTCCCATACTAGGCTTACCAACGCATAGCCGTAATCCATACTCAATTCTTATTCCTTCACCTCCATTCACTATCATTCTATACAACAATCAACGCATTACTTTTCTTAGCTTCATTTCCCGACGCGTTGTCAACCTTTCAAACGCAAGGTGCTTTACCCCATTCAACTTGCCTTCATTAGAACCTAGCTTCCAGAATATGTCTACTCCTTTCTTAGTACCATTCATCTTAACGTACAGAATTTATTGGCCATAATTCAGTAGTTACACAATCTTAACTTTTCGTTTAAACGTTCCACTAATCCACACTCTTTTATCCTTTTATCCTTACTAGTTATATAAATACTTAGGTTTTCGGGGACAGGGTATTACACTAAGCACCGGCAACGTCCTTGCTACCTGGGGGAGGAAAAGAAAACATTGAAAATCATAACCTAACAGCCCAGTGAGTGACTAATCTTTGTAAAACGGACATTTATTGAAAACAGACATGTTACATATTAACAGATAACCAGGATTTAACATATAATTCAACTATAGCATATTTTTCAACAAACCCACCAATCACATAAATCCAATTCCAAATCATACATGATTGTTTGCCAGAAGAAGTGATACAGTAAACAGTTTGGTTTTTCAAACTTTTCCCTTGGTTGAGGTGGAGCAACGCTCAACGCACTTAACGTCTAAATCATCTCTGGCTCAATGTGGAGAAAACTCGACGCACCAGCCAAATCAACCTCTATGTGCACATAGGAATATGTCGGGTTGCCCAAGTACCTTCTCATGTCCTTCAGTACTGGGTCCTGGGGAAACTCACGTGCCTTCTCATGTCCTTGAGCACTGAGCCTCCTCTAAAACATTCTAGCAATCCGTTCACGTAAAAGTTCATATGAAAACCCTTTTTCATAGAAAATCATATAGGTCTTTATTCAATAGCATTTATTAAAGTAATACTTTCTATCAACATTAGAAAGCATATAACATGCCTTGAAGTAATGCAATCAAACATTATGCATTTAAAATAGTTCATCACAAAATCATATTCCATAAGAATATTTTTAATAAAAATCAATTTGAAGAGTAAAATAGTCACTCACAACTCTTCCTAGGCCTTGCGCGGGTTATACGCTTTCCCTATTTCTTCCTGGCCTGCAAGAAACATTTACCTTATGTTACTTAAAATTAAATCTCCCCCTTTTTCCAAACTAACAACATAAGCGAGAATCCTAGCGATACTACCCAACAAAAGCTGTTACTAGCGATATTTGATTAGGCGATACTAGCGTTACCTTACCTTAGCAGTGACACCTAGCGATATCTAGCGAGTTTTGTGAGACGGAAGACTCCTTTGCATCTCAGCGGCACTCGTCTCGCTTCCAATACTTAGACAGCGCCCGATACTTGGTTCTTAGCGGTACTCTGTACTGTAATTTCTTCCTTTCCTCTTGTTCTTACTTCAATCTATTAAAAGTCATAATTTTAGATGGATTTAGAACTTCTTCCCTTCTACAAACTTATAGAGAATTGAGTTTTATAGCTTACCTCAAAGTTTCAAGGCTTAACTCTTCTTCGTTCTCTCGGTATTCCAAAATCACCTCATGCTGCTCCGGATTGCTTAACAATCTTGTAAGTGTTGCGTTTCCTAAAGATTCACATAATTAACCTTCAATTTTAGCTTTACCATCCTTCACAAATTTTTTTAGGAATTATGTTGACTTACTAACCTCCAAATTTCAGCTCTAAACTCGGCTTCCTCTATACGTTCTACTCTGAATATCAACCACTACTCAGTCTGTGCGACTTCAAGGGATCCTCTGTTCCAGCTCCATTTTCAACATCAATATGAGTAGAATTTCGTCCAAAATCCGCAAGAACACCTTCCTCAATCTTCTTCTGAAGTTTGTCTGAAATATGGAACCGACTTAAGCTCTCGAAAGGTCTTAAAAATGATTAAACATTTAATTAATCAAACTATATATACTACCGACTTACCCCTCACCCGCAGGCTAGCGCAGGATTCTCACCTTAACGCGAGGCACTCATGTTAACTTCTCCTCCAAAGCCTTCAGCAACTGACCACACCCAACGCATGGTGTTGTCCTCAACGCCTCCTATTTTTGGCGCATACATCCCCGTCATACACTACTATTTTCATCACGTCAAGACCACTCTGTCTTTGACGCGGAGCGACTTCATAGCACGTTTGTCTTCAACGCATTGGCTTCAATGCATAACTGACCTCAACGCAGAGTGAGTTAAACGCATGGTTCAAGCACATTTCTTCCCCCGCCAAAATTACTTATCCTTCGACGCGGGCAGCTGCTTCAGCTCACTACCCTCCGTGAGTCAATCAACAATGCATGGACTTAGCCAACACTTAGCCAAAATTTTACTTTCCAAAAATTCTCTCTCATTCACGACTACTTCTCCCCTTGCAACGCATAACCACAAACGCATTGCCGCACCCCAACGCTGGGCACGCAAGTCAGTGCTTACATTCTAGGAGACCGGCAGGCAATTGTTGCTCCCCTTTGTCTTGCTGGCAGATGAGACAGGTTTGGACGTAAGCTTCAATGTCATCCCTCATCTTTGGCCAATAATACTTGTCTTGGATAAGAGCTATTGTGCGATCCATCCTGGGGTGTCCTGCCCACATAGAGTCATGGCACTCTTTTATGATATCCCTTCTTAAGTTCCCCCACTTAGGCACGAAGAGTCTTCTGCCTAAAGTAAGGAGATTGCCGTTACTCTCCCAGAAGCAACGGGTCTTACCCTCTCTAGCCAATTTCAACAGATTTGTGGCTAGTTTGTCTTGCTTTAGCCCTTCTTTGATTTATTCTACTAATGAGCTTTGGGGCGCGCTGGCGGCAATGGTTGCGAACTCAGCCTTGCGGCTGAGGGCGTCAGTGACAACATTTGCTTTTCCTTGCTTGTATTCCATCTTAAAATCAAATTCAGCCAGGAAGTCCTGCCACCGTGCCTGCTTTGGTGACAGTTTCTTTTGTGTTTGGAAGTAGCTTGTGGCGACGTTATCAGTCAAGACCACAAACTTGCTTCCAAGGAGGTAGTGTCGCCATGTCCGTAGATAGTGGACAATGGCAGTCATCTCTTTCTCTTGGACGATATATCGCCTTTCCGTGTCGTTGAGGTTGCCGCTCTCGTAGGCGATTGGGTGACCGTCCTGTATCAGTACTCCTCCAATAGCGTCGAGGCGTCAGTGTGTACCTCGAAAGGTTTGGAATGGTCTAGGAGCATCATAACAGGTTCCCTTTGGACTGCCTCCTTTAGTTCTTTGAAGGCTCGCTGATAAGTTGCTGTCCACTCTGATAAGCACTTGAAAAGTGCTTTATATTCACTCAAATTAAGGGAGTTTTATGTTAGATTTCACTTGTTTGCTAGTAATTTTCAGGTTAAAACAAGGAAAATTAGAAAAAACGACTAAAAGATCAAAACCGAGCAAGAATACGACGAAAAAGAGCTGAAAAATTCAAAAGAACAAATTTTGGGGTAGCGATGCGGCGCTGAGACGGCGCTGCTGCGGCGTTGAAGCATAAATGCATCCTTGTTGAACACATGACAGCATCGCGGCGCTGAGACGGCGCTGAAGCATAAACGCAACAGTCTGGACGCATAATAGCGACGCGGTGCTAAGGCAGCGCTGTCGCGGCGCTGAAGCATTAACGCATCAGTCTGGACGCATAGTAGCATCGCGGCGCTGAGATGGCGCTGCCTCGACGCATCCTTGGTGAACGCATGACAGCGTCGCGGCGCTCAAACCCGAGAGCAACTTATTTTTGGCCGCAACCCTAGCGCTGCGGCGCTATGCATCAGCGCCGCGGCGCCAACGTTAATTAAAACAAAAAGTTTGTATTTTAGGTCAAATTTTGGGCGGCCAAACTCTATAAATTTAGGGGTTTTCAGCAGCCAAAAAGGGGAGATATATCAAGAAGATCAAGAAAAGTTGCAGAACAAAAGAAAGATCCAAAAAGGTGAGAATTAAGCTAGAGTTCCAAGAGTGAGTTAGCCGCAAGGAAGAGGAAAAGAGTTCGAGATAGTTTTGGTGCCCTTCGAAGTCCGACGCGAGAGCCAAGGAGTTCGTGACGGTGCTGCCTCAATCAAGAACCTCTTTTCAGTACAGTTTCCCTATTCTTTACACTCTTTCTTTGATTCTTTTTTCTCAATATGTTGCTTCACGCTATGAGTGGCTAAACTCTTTAGTTTTAGGGTTTTTGATGAATTGTTTGTGAATTCATGATAATTTTGTAGACTCATGGTTTTGTTCAAATAAATATGCTTTTCATTGTTATTGTGTTTAATTCTTGAAGATTGGCCACCTTCACATGTTAGGTTAGATGTATGATCGAGAGATTATATGTTTAATTTGATCTATAACAATGAATCGTTGTTAATCTATCACGAGAGTAGTTAGGTTGACAATGAAAGTTGCTAAAGACTAGTTTCAATGCCATGTAATCTTTGAATTGGTTTTAAGAGATTAACTATCAATCTAGTTGCATGAGAAAGAGTTGTCTTTGAGAGAAGATAACTTGGAATTAAGTTTCTACACTTAGGCATAAGAATAAAATCCATGAAATCTATAATTTTGCATGATGAAACAAATAAGGATTCGAAACCCTAGAACTCTCTTTGACTCTTGCAAATTCTCCCTTTGATATTTTCTTTGCTTGATTTTTCTTTTTCCCAAAATTGAAATATTGAATTTCAATCCTCAAATAAAATTGATTCGATTCTAGAATAGCTAAGTAACTTGACCTTCCCAATTGGATTTCTAGTGGAAACGATACTCGGACTTAACCGTTTTATATTATAACTTGACCCGTACACTTGCGATAAACACACAAAAGTGGCACATCAAACACTAAAAGTGCGCATCAAGTTTTTGGCGTCGTTGCCGAGGATCCAAAGAACGGTTTTTGTTATTTAATATTCATTAGAATTGATAGATCTTAATTTGAGGTTTATATTATTTGATTGTTTTTTATATTTTTTATTTTTTTATTTTATATTATTTCCTTTTTTATTTTATTTTATTTTTATTTTCTTTTTTATTATTTTATTGTTTTATTTTATTTTTCTTTCCTTTTTTATTTTATTTTATTTTATTTATATATATATATATATATATATATATTGATTATTTTTTCGGTTTATGCCTCGAGATAATACTAATATTCCCCCTCTTGATCTCGAGATTGAAAGGACGTGTAGAAGATACCTAAGGGTTCAACACAATCACATCGAGGAGATGGCGGAGGAGATACCAAAGGCAATTCGGGACTACTTCCAACCGACATTACCGGAAAATAAACCCGACATTATAAATGTACCCATCAATGTCAACAAATTTGAGTTGAAACCGAGGTTGATCCACATAGCTAGAGAGCTAGCATTTAGAGGAAGAACCAATGAAGATGCTCACAAGCACTTGCGATCTTTCTTAGAAATATGCGGGACGGTAAAGATGAATGGCGTTTCTAACGATGCAATTAAACTAAGACTTTTTCCTTTTTCTTTGCAGGACCGTGCTAAGGATTGGTTGGAAACCATACCTCCGGATAGCATTACAACATGGGAGATCTTAGCTCAAGCTTTCTTGAACAAATATTTTCCACCGGCTAAATCTCAAAGACTAAGGACGGAGATTGGAACATTCCGCCAACTTGAGGATGAACAATTATATGAGGCTTGGGAAAGGTATAAGGATCTCTTGAGAAGATGCCCTCAACATGGGTACCCGGATTGGTTGCAAATTCAACTCTTCTACAATGGATTGGCAAGCTCAACCAAATCCATCTTAGATGCAACCGCCGGAGGGTCAATTTTTTCAAAGAATGCTCAAGAGGCCTATACCATATTAGAAGACTTGGCCACTACATCGTACAATTGGCCATGTGAACGGTCTTCTCCAATCATCCCAAAAGCCACCGGACGATATGAGATGGATGAGGTAAGTTCTTTAAAAGCTCAATTGGCTTCTCTTACTAATGCTTTATCTAAATTTTCTCAAGGAAGCCAAGCCCAAGCAAGTCCGTCATCCATAGCTTCCCTTGCGGCCATGGCAAGCCAACAAGAGCCAAGTGAGTTGGAGGTAGCCAATTATGTAGATAGAGGACAATACCGAGGTCAACAACAACTTCCAACTCACTATCATCCCAACTTGAGAAATCATGAGAATTTTTCATATGCTAACAACAAGAATGTGTTGCAAGCACCTCAAGGATTCAATGGAGCGGGGAATGCAAAGACATCATCACTAGAGGACATAATGCTTGACTTTGTCAAAGAGTCAAGATCAAGGACAACCACATTGGAGAATTCGGTCCAAGCAATTGCAAGCACCTTTCAAAGCCAAGGTAAGGCACTTCAAAACTTAGAGGTTCAACTTAGTCAAATGGCAACTTCTCTCCAAACAATGCAAAAGGGTAAGTTCCCTAGTAGTCCTGAGATAAACCCAAGAGAGGAGTGCAAGGCCGTGACTTTGAGGAGTGGGAAAAAGCTATCCACTCCCTTGATTAATGATGAAGATGATGAGCTTCCATAAGAAGAAGATGAAGCCATCATAGAGGATACTCAACAAAAAGAGAGTGCATCTAAGGAAAAGGAGAAATCAAAGTCCAACATAGGGAGTACTTCTAACTCTACTTCTTTTATCCCTAATACTTTACCTTTTCCTCAAAGATTTCAAAAGAAAAAGATTGATGCTCAATTTTCAAAATTCTTAGACATATTCAAAAAGTTAGAAATTAACCTTCCTTTTGCAGAGGCTTTAGAACAAATGCCCAAGTATGCCAAATTCATGAAGGATGTATTGTCTAAGAAGAAAAGGTATGGAGATTATGAAATGGTTGCACTAACCGAAGAATGTAGTGCAGCACTACAAAGGAAATTGCCTCCAAAACTAAAGGATCCAGGGAGTTTCTCTATCCCTATTCATTTAGGCAACAATAAAGTTACTAAAGCACTTTGTGATCTTGGAGCTTCTATTAATTTAATGCCTTTATCCATGTTTAGGAAGCTTAATGGAGGAGAGGTGCAACCAACTACCACATCTTTGCTTTTGGCCGATCGATCAATTGTCCATCCCTACGGCATTGTGGAGGACGTCTTGGTCAAGGTAGACAAGTTTATCTTCCCAGCGGACTTTGTGATATTAGACATGGAGGAAGATGTCGAAGTCCCCATAATCCTTGGGAGACCATTCTTGGCCACCGGAAGGGCCCTCATCAATGTGCAAGATGGAAAGCTCACATTCCGCCTTAACGATGAGGAGGTAACATTTGACATCTATAAAACCCTTAAGCATCCGGATGTAGAAAGTTATGAGCATCATGAGACAAGTACAAAGGTAACATCGCCTCTCCCTTCAAATAAAAACTCTATGCATGATGAGCCCCCTTTGAATGGTAAGACTAATGACATGCTTGATGTTAAAGTAGAAAATTCTATGAAGCATGTCTCTAGTTGTGATAAATCTCCTAGTTCTTCATACATGCCTCCCAAACCTATAATGAATTATGAACAAATTATGGAGAAGCATGATAAAAATGAAGTGGTGAGTCTGTTAAAAACTAAGCATGATGATTCTTTAATAAGTCTTGACCACATTAGAAACGATGATGTTCAACTTGATAATGATTTATTGACTAACTCACTAAATGCTAATGAATATGTTTGTGACTGTCAATGTGGGCGAATACTAAAAGTTGTAGGTGATCCAAAGCATGAAAGGAAGAAACCACCTTGGGATCCACCGTGATTCGAGAGCCCTATCTAGCTAGAAGATGTTAAACCAAGCGCTTATTGGGAGGCAACCCAATTTTATTGCTTTATTTACTTATTTTATTTTATTTTCAATAAATCTTGGAGTCACTCATATGCTTTATCTCTCAGGAACGTGGTTTACCACACAAAGTACTCCTTACACCAAGCCTGTTTGGTGGCTTCCCGCTTGCTACTAGGCTTGCTCTTTCCTTGTTAGATGTTCTTATGCATTAGGGACAATGCATGATTCTAAGTTTGGGGTGGGAGGTGTCTTTCGTACTTTTGTGTGTTTTCTTATCCTGCTATGCATGTTAGTGAAGGTTTTAATGATCATATGCATGTCAATGTTTGAAAAAAAGAAAAAAAATTTTTTTTTGAAAATTTTGGAGCTTTCAAAGTTAATGGGAATGTTGTTTATGGTTGTGTGGCTTGATGTTGATTACCCATGATGAGATTCGAATTTGCATGATAGATGACTTATTGTGGAAATAGAATAGCACTATCTTGAGTTAAATTCATTTAAGTCCCTCTTAAAATCTCTCATATTTTTGAGCACATAGCCACTTTTATTTAGAATCTTTAACTGAAAAAAGGATTAAGTTGGGTGTATTTGGTTGTCACTTCGAAAGGCCCCACCGGTTAGGGAGTGGAAATGCATGATAGCTTGTAATCTTAGACTAAGGAAAAAGAAACGAGTATACATGCCTTGAGAAAAGAAAAAAAAAAGTGTACACAAAATATATGAGCTTTATTTGTCTATCTTTTTAAATGTTAAACTTGTAATGAGTATGCATGGATAGGGGTAAAAAGAGCTGCATTTGCTGTGATCAGTAAGGACGCCTGGGAATTGACTAGGTACGAGTCCCTACAGTGGATGTGTGAAAGCTAATGCCTCTAGGTAAAAGAATGCAAGTTTGGGCCCATGGAAAAAATATATGATTGAAAGTTACCTTAGTGGACATATTACTCACTTGAATGCATGAAAGTTTGAAGATTGGTGCATGAGCTAGAGTAGGGGGAAAACTAAAGAAACTCTCTTAAGTCCTAATTTGAGCTCTAGTATTTTAAATTGAAGGAGGCTTGCACACACACACATGGGAGATAGCAAGATTTGGCCTTGAATGATTATAACAATATAGATATGCTTGCATGTTTCTACTTAAAGCTCTGAATGCTGTTCTCTGAGACATGAGTCAATTGCACACTTCTTCATCTAAACTCCCTATTATTTGATTTTATTCTTTGCTCGTGACTAGCAAATCTCTAAGTTTGGGGTGTTGATAAGCACTTGAAAAGTGCTTTATATTCTCTCAAATTAAGGGAGTTTTATGTTAGATTTCACTTGTTTACTAGTGATTTTCAGGTTAAAACAAGGAAAATTAGAAGAAACGACTAAAAGATCAAAACCGAGCAAGAATACGGCGAAAGAGAGCTGAAAAATTCAAAAGAACAAATTTTGGGGTAGCGATGTGGCGCTGAGACGGCGCTACCGCGGTGTTGAAGCATAAACGCATCCTTGTTGAATGCATGACAGCATCGCAGCGCTGAGACGGCGCTGCCGTGGCGCTGAAGCATAAATACAACAGTCTGGACGCATAATAGCGACGCGGCGCTAAGGCAGCGCTGCCGCGTCGCTGAAGCATTAACGCATCAGTTTGGACACATAGTAGCATCACGGAGCCGAGATGCCGCTGCCTCGACGCATCCTTGGTGAACGCATGACAGCGTCGAGGCGCTTGGATGGCGCTGCCGCGGTGCTAATGTCACACCCCCTCCTGGATTATCCTCCGTAACCCAGAAAGAGATGTGAAGACAGCAGGTATTGACTACCCTATCACGTAACCCACTGTCAACCTCACCGACCAATATACTCTTGACAAACCTCGACTTCGATCGGCAACGGGAACTGTCATGCTACCTGAAAATGGAAAACATTTAAAAGAATGAGCTAACGGCTCAGTGAGTAACAATTTTTAGAAATAATATAATTTAACTTTAAACCGATCATACTCGCATAACGTATCACTTTCAAACACCATAGTTTATATTTTCATACATCACTGCGAAAACATGCTTGACCGTCTCAGAAAAATAAGTACTCAAAATCTCATGCTTATACAATACTTTTTCCTTAATTGAGGCGGAGCAATGCTCAACGCGACTCAACGTCGATTTCCCTAGCTGTGTGGAGTAATCTCAACACATCAGCGTCATGTAAATGTACCCCTATGTGCACATAGGTTACCCATATGCCTTCTACGAGTCCCTGAGCATTGGGTACCTTTATATTCCGGGCCGCCCACAATGCCTTCTACGAGTCCCTGGGCATTGGGGTTCATCTAATAGAACGGCTACCCTTTGGCCTTCTCCATGTCCCTGAGCCTCGGGTGCCCTTTCAAGTTTAATACAATACAAAACGTATTTGTAAACGTTATACCCGTAACTCATGAGTTTACCGTTTCAAAATCTTATCTCATCAGCATGCTAAGTTCGATTCTATCTTCTAATTTAACAACGCATGCTTTACATTTAAGTATACTTCCAAATCTTTCTTAAAATCATATAATACCATGCTTTTCAAAGAAGTCATGAAATCAAATATCAATCCTCCACCATGCGTTTATGACTCATAGCAAGTACCCAATATTTTAAAATTTCTCTACTAAAACGCATACTCATGTCTTTACAAATCACATAATCATATACTTTATATATATATAAAACGCATGCATTATTTCTTTAGCAACCATAAAATCATATTCATAGAGAACTCGTTTATGTTTTGTAAAACGCAGGTGTTACTCACCTGTACTTGCCAAAGAATACTTCTTCTATCCTTTCCTCTATTTCCTTTTCCTGAGCTTTCTGGATGCCTTGTTTTATCTCTGGGACGCAAGGCTCCATTTTTCTCTGTCAGCTCGGTTGCTTTCAACGCAAAGTTTTGGTAACGCAAGGTTGATTATTTCTCTCAAATGCATCCCGACTCTTCTTACTTCCCTTTCGGATGCATTGCCCTCTCTTGCACGCAAGGTCCATCATGGACGCATCATCTAACTTGGATGCCGCATTCACCTTGGACATCATGTTTGTCCTTAACTCATGGCCGACCTCTTTTAACACAAGACAACTTCTCTTCCTAAATTAACTAAGTTGTCAAATACCTTCTTTCTTGGCCGCATACTTCTACTATGGACGTCCTTTGATGTGCCACTTCGTGTGTTTACCGCAAGTGTACGGGTCAAGTTATAATATAAAACGGTTAAGTCCAAGTATCGTTTCCACTAGAGATCCAATTGGGAAGGTCAAGTTACTTAGCTATTCTAGAATCGAATCAATTTTATTTGAGGATTGAAATTCAATATTTCAATTTTGGGAAAAAGAAAAACCAAGCAAAGAAAATATCAACGGGAGAATTGCAAGAGTCAAAGAGAGTTTTAGGGTTTCGAATCCTTGTTTGTTTCATCATGCAAAATTATAGATTTCATGGATTTTATTTTAATTCTTATGCCTAAGTCTAGAAACTTAATTCCAAGTTATCTTCTCTCAAAGAAAACTCTTTCTCATGCAACTTGATTGATAGTTAATCTCTTAAAACCAATACAAAATTACATGGCATTAAAACTAGTCTTTAGCAACTTTCATTGTCAACCTAACTACTCTCGTGATAGATTAACAACGATTCATTGTTATAGATCAAATTAAACATATAATCTCTCGATCATACATCTAACCTAACATGTGAAGGTGGCCAATCTTCAAGAATTAAACACAATAACAATGAAAAGCATATTTATTTGAACAAAACCATGAGTCTACAAAATTAACATGAATTCAAAAATAATTCATCAAACCCTAAAACTAAAGAGTTTAGCCACTCATAGTGTGAAGCAACATGTTGAGTAAAAATAATCATAGAAAGAGTGTAAAGAATAGGGAAACTCTACTGAAAAGAGGTTCTTGATTGAGGCAGCACCGTCACGAATTCCTTGGCTCTCGCGTCGGACTTCGAAGGGCACCAAAACTATCTCGAACACTTTTCCTCTTCCTTGCGGCTAACTCACTCTTCGAACTCTCGCTTAATTCTCACCTTTTTGGATCTTTCTTTAGTTCTGCAACTTTCTTGCTTTTCTTGATATTTCTCCTCCCCTTTTGGCTGCTGAAAACCCCTAAATTTATAGAGTTTGGCCGCCCAAAATTTAACCTAAAATACAAAACTTGTGTTTAATTAACGCTGGCGCCACGACGCTAGCGCTGCGACCAAAAATAAGTTGCTCTCAGGTTTTAGCGTCGCGGCAGCGCCGTCCCAGCGCCGCGACGCTGTCTTGCGTTCATCAAGGATGCGTCGAGGCAGTGCCGCGTTGCTACTCTGCGTTCATGCTGATGCGTTTCTGCTTCAGCGCCGCGGCGCATCATGCGTTTCAACAAGGATGCATTTTTCAGCTCTTTTTTACCATATTCTTGCTCGGTTTTGATCTTTTAGTCGTTTCATCTAATTTTCCTCGTTTTAACTTGAAAATCACTAGCAAACAAGTGAAATCTAATATAAAACTCCCTTAAT
This sequence comes from Citrullus mucosospermus, assembly GCA_030954485.1. Classification (NCBI taxonomy): domain Eukaryota; kingdom Viridiplantae; phylum Streptophyta; class Magnoliopsida; order Cucurbitales; family Cucurbitaceae; genus Citrullus; species Citrullus mucosospermus. The sequence continues at coordinate 15,465,354 of CM062064.1, forward strand.
TTGAGAGAATAATAAGCACTTTTCAAGTGCTTATCATCCTTGCTGCCTTCTTCTTCTCTTTTCTCTCCAGATTTCTCCTTTGAGAGTCATCAGTCCCTCCTTTTCTCTCAAAGTTCTATTTATAAAGAGCTTGCCATCCACCTTTTCCTCTCCTTTTGCCACTTGTTTGCCACATGTCACACTGCATGCTTAGTTAACTATGCATTAGCCCAGGTGTCACCTTGCATGAACACTTAACATACCTTTAACACCTCCTACTGATAAGGTGTCAAATCTACACTGTCACACCCTCTTTCTAAGAATACTTCGTGGAAGAGTTTTTTAAGGAAAGAAGTAAGATAAGAATAGTTGAGAAGTGAGTAGGGTTGGACGCAGGCTTTGTGAAAAGAAACCATATTGGACGCATGGCAGAATCACTTAACTGTATGCAATTGAAGCAACGTGTGGTATTATGCGGTAGGAAAAAATACGGCAAGACTATCGGACATTGAGAGCTGGTAAGTTGAGAAGGAACTATGAACGGGCAGTGGTTAGAAAAGTTGGCTGAGTAGCGTCGGAGCAAAAGTGGCTAAGAGTTGATCATGCGTTAGTATGGCTACGCGTTGAGAATACGTTGGATGCTCTGAGGCGTTGAGTTATCATGCCATGAAGTGAGGGTGTCTTATGCGTTTGTAAAGGCTGTTATGCGTTGATGATGGATATGCGTTGGTATATTAGAAGAGTGACTGATAAGCACTTGAAAAGTGCTTATTATTCTCTCAAATTAAGGAAGCTTTATATTAGATTTCACTTGTTTGCTAGTGATTTTCAGGTTAAAACGAGGAAGACTAGAAGAAACGACTGAAAGATCAAAACTGAGCAAGAATATGGAGAAAAAGTGCTGAAAAACGCATCCTTGCTTGAAACGCACGGTGCGCCGCGGCGCTAAGGCAGCGCTGCCGCGGCGCTGAAGCAGAAACGCATCAGCATGGACGCAGAGTAGCAACGCGGCGCTGGGAAGGCACTGCCTCGACGCATCCTTGAAGAACGCAAGACAGCGTCACAGCGCTGGGACAGCGCTGCCGCGACGCTAAAACCCAAGAGCAACTTAATTTTGGTCGCAACGCTAGCGCCGCGGCGCCAGCGTTAATTTAAACGCAAGTTTTCCATTTTAGGTTAAATTTTGGGCGGCCAAACTCTATAAATTTAGGGGTTTTCAGCAGCCAAAAGGAGAAATATCAAGAAGATCAAGAAAGTAACAGAACAAGAGAACGATTCGAAAAGGTGAGAATTAAGCTAGAGTTTTAAGAGTGAGTTAGCCGCAAGGAAGAGGAAAAGAGATTGAGATAGTTTTGGTGCCCTTCGAAGTCCGACGCGAGAGCCAAGGAGTTCGTGACGGTTCTGCCTCAATCAAGAACCTCTTTTCAAGTAGAGTTTCCCTCTTCTCTACACTCTTTCTTTGATTCTTTTTTATCAATATGTTGCTTTACGCTATGAGTGGCTAAACTCTTTGGTTTTAGGGTTTTTGATGAATTGTTTGTGAATTCATGATAAATTTGTAGACTCATGGTTTTGTTCAAATAAATATGCTTTTCATTGTTATTGTGTTTAATTCTTGAAGATTGGCCACCTTCACATGTTAGATTAGATGTATGAATCGAGAGATTATATGTTTAATTTGATCTATAACAATGAATCGTTGTTAATCTATCACGAGAGTAGTTAGGTTTACAATGAAAGTTGCTAAAGACTAGTTTTAATGCCATGTAATTTTGTATTGGTTTTAAGAGATTAACTATCAATCAAATTGCATGAGAAAGAGTTGTCTTTGAGAGAAGATAACTTGGAATTAAGTTTCTAGACTTAGGCATAAGAATTAAATCCATGAAATCCATAATTTTGCATGATGAAACAAGCAAGGATTTGAAACCCTAGAACTCTCTTTGACTCTTGCAATTCTCCCTTTGATATTTTCTTGCTTGATTTTTCTTTTTCCCAAAAACAAAATTTGAATTCCAATCCTCAAATAAAATTGATTCAATTCTAGAATAGCTAAATAACTTAAACCTTCCCAATTGGATCTCTAGTGGAAACGATACTCGGACTTAACCGTTTTATATTATAACTTGACCCGTACACTTGCTGTAAACACACAAAGTGGCACATCAGTGACCGAGAGAGAGACGTGCGTTAGTCGGCTATTTGTCGATGGGGCGTTTGGCATTTGTATCACACCCAGTCGAGACTATGCGTTGCTAAGCCCTGCGCCGAAGGTATTCTTTGAATAACTAAGTACAGAGAGAAGAGATAAAGTTTAAGTCGGTGATATATGTATATAAAGGGGACTGAGTATTTAAACATTTGAAAAACACATTCTAGAGCTCGAGGTGATCTTATTCTGAGCTAACCAAAGAAAGGGAGGTAGAGAGAAGTGTTTATGCCGGTTCAGAGGAGAACCCTCATCACTTTCATGGAGGAAGCTTGAGCTGGGTCGGAGAGTTTGATTAATGCCACTTAGACCTCGTGCTGATCAGAGTTTGAAGAAAAACGAGCCGTGGAAGCTGAATCTAAGGTAGAAGTGATCGGAGTTAAGCTACAAATGTTTGTAGCAACCCGGAGTTATTTGAGAATAGTTCTCAAATGAAGAAGAGTTGAGATTTGAGACCTTGAGGTAAGTTAGAAAGTTCACTTCTTTATGACTTTGTAGAAGAAGGATGGATCTTATTTTGACTGGATTTAATGTTTAGCAGATTGAGAACAGAGTAGAGGAGGAAGAAGAAAAGCAGTAATCGCCGGGAGTCGCTAAGATAGAAGTATCGTTAAGAGCTGGAGAGTGATTAGCGAGACGAGTATTGCCGGTAACGCAGAGACCATTGCGTCTCACAACTCTCACTGACTCTCGCTTAGTATCGCTCTTTGAAGGTAATATCGCTAGTCCTGCGACGTTGAGTATCGCTGGTGCCGCATAGTTATGAATAATTAACCTCTTAGTCTCGCTCATATTGATATTAACAAGAAAGGAAGAGTAGTGATGAAAACCCATGTTTAAGATATCTAAGCAAACGTAAAGAATACATAAAAGGAATATTAGAAATACCTAACACGAAAAAGGTATGTTTACAGGGCAAGAGGAGCTAGGAAAAGCTTATAACCTGCTCGGAGTCTGTAATAAGTCGTGAGTGACTTTATGGTTTGAGATGTGCTTAACTTGAATATTATTTCATTTCTATGTACTTAATACTATCTTTGAAGCATGAATTGAAGTGTACGTATGTGTATGATGCTAGTGATGGAATAATGAGCATGCAGCAGAAGTTAATTTGATCAATTTTCACTCTAAGATGCTCAATTTAGAGGATTAAACATGCAATTAAGAAGAAAAATCAAGTTTCAAGAACACTTACCCTTGAAGCTCCAAATTCTCCTTCAATTCTTGATGAATTTCAGCACCACTTGGTTGTAGACCACCATAAGAGTCTTCTCTACTATTCTCTAGGCTTGGATTGGATGGTGGGATCCAAATTTGTGGTGAATTTGAGAAAGAATGAAGGTTGGGAAGAAGATGAACAATGGATGGAACTTTGCAAAATTAACCCTTAATTTCACAAAATTCTTAACCATTTTTATGTCAAAATCATCTCTATTTATTAAAGAATAACATGCAATCCAATTGCATCAAAATTTGACAACACAAAATGGTTAATTTGTTGGTTAATTGTGAAGAAGACAACCAAGCTCCTAGCTTAGTTAGTGGGAAAATCCAATCTTCAAAACTCAATTTTAAAATCAATTTTCAATGAATTTCCAAAATTGAATTAAAATTGATTTTTAATTCCAAAAAGATAATTAAATAATTAAATAAAAATAATTTAATATTTAATTAATTAAATATTATTATTTTAATATTAAATAATAAAATAATATTATTTTTCGCACTTGTCCCGATTTTTCTAAAAAAAACCGATATGAATCCCTATTCATATGATTAATATTTAAATTATATTTAAATATTATAATTAACTCTATTTGTACGTTTAATTTCGTAATTAAACGCCGATATATCGTATATATCTAACTTTCATTCCTTAAGCCAAGATTTGAACGATTCAAACTTATTCACCACATTATCTAAAATTTTAGTCCATTTATGAGCTAGTAGAGAGACCTAATGGACCTACAGATCATGAGCTCCAACGATCCGAGATTAACTGGCCAAACTATTTAACCTAGTTAACCAACATTCGTTAACTAACGGGACACTCAACTAAAGCCCGTAGTTGCACTCTCCTCACTGTAGATATATTTGTGTCCATTTGATATAACCGTCATCGATAAGTCAATCCTTCATAGGTTGTTCATAACTTCAGCTAGGTCAAATACTGATTTACCTCTAAGTTACATCTTTTCTCCTTAAGTACCATTGTCCCTCTAATGAACAATTAATTTAGGATCTAATCACTAAATCCATTCCCTCTCGGGCCAATGAGAGGATGGGGCCCCTTGTTCAAGTCCTGGGAACAACACTTAAGAGAACAACCTTTCTTCTATCCTTAAGTTGGGTAGGAGTGAATTCCGTTTTGCAAATTCTATGTTCCCAACTATCTACCCAGTCTTATCCCTGAAATAGGAGGAATGTTGAGCAGCACTATTGAGCTTACTCTTACCTATGTAGATCAAGGGATAATTCTGAATAAATAGGAGTTTATAGATAGCTCAAGATTCTGATCAAGTTATCTAGGTCATCGATAAGTGAAATTAATCAGTGTTAATCGTAAACGGTGTTAATACGTAAAAGTAATTATTTCAGGGTCAGTCTTACACAATCTCATTATGTAGAATACCCCCGCTCACATGTCTCTACATGATCAAATCAGAATCACTTCATTTATGACACTTTACAATATTTGTAACAATCATGAAGCGGGTCGTATTCAATAGTGTCTCTAGGAAGAGGTACCCAACCTAATCCATGTACTATAGACTATTGAGGCTACTTACTCGAACTTGATCCTGTTTATGTCTCCACATAAAGTCCAAGTACTCATGATAGTAGCCAAGGGTTCGTAGTTTAATTGGATTTAGAGTTGATAAATAATTAATTCACTTGAATAACTTTATATGTACTAAAAATCACCTATTTACAAAAACTACGAGTTTTAGGACATACAACCCAACAACTAGCACGTATTTTATATGTGAGATAAGTTTGACAAAGTATCAGTTAATATCCTAAGTTTTATTAAGCTAGTTGCTAGATAAATGTTCTGAGAATTCTGGATATTATGAATCTAGTTAAATGATGATAAATGTAATGTGCATGTCTGTGCACTAGAAGTGTTTGAAGGAGACCCGGTGTCGAAGGATGGGTGAAGGCATATGGGTAGCCTTAGTAATTATGAATGCTGAGGTATGATGTTTGTTGTTATATTATGATGAATGTGATGTGCAAGTTAGTGTTCTAGAAAGATTCTTAGGGACCCAATGCTGAAAGTTAGTTGAAGGCATATGGGCAGCCCTAGTATGTAACTTATGTGAAACACTCACCTAAGGATTTAATGACGGTGAGTGAGTAATTCTTTGGGACCCAATGCTGAGGGACATGAGAAGGCATATGGGCAGCCCTAGTACTTAACTTATGTGAAGCTCTCACCTAAGGATTTAAAGACGGTGAGTGACTAATTCCATGGGACCCTGGTACCGAAGGACATGGGAAGGTACACGGGCAGCCCGAGATTAGATAGATTCATGAGCAGAATAGAAAGGTTTGACACTGATGTGTTGAGATTTCTCCACACAGCTAAGGTTTATTGACGTTGGGTGCGTTGAGTTCGCTCCGCCTCAACAAAAGTTTAATGAAATGAAAAGCATATATGTACTGATAATGTTTTACAGGTTACAGTCATCTATAAGGTTATGAATTGTGATACAAGGCATGTTTAGGCGGTTCATATCTAAATTGTAGTTATCATGTTATTGATTGTATATTTCAGTAGTCACTCACTGAGCAATGTAGCTCATAGATTTCGTTTCTTTGATGTTTCTTTTCTAGGTAGCAAGCGTGTTCGGGGTGCCTAGCCTACCATCAAGATCCGTCTGTGCCAGAATAGAATTTTGTAATTTGGAAATCTGTAAACCCTAACTTTTAATAGAAGTCACACTTAGCCTGGGTAGCATATGTAAATTCACCAGATATGTTGGTAAACTCTAAACATAGTCTTTAAAACCTATTTATGATGTGATCTTATTAAGTAAATTTTGTTATAATGTTGTAAGGTCGAGCGTTTCACTGTCTAGTTGTGGATTTCTAGTTTTACTAATGCATTTACAACAGGCTTTAATAGAGTACAGACTAGGTAACACTCACTCCTAGGTATTGATATTGAAATATATTTAATATCTTAGGTAGGGGTGTTACATACACAAAGCCACCTGGCCTTTATAAGCTTATCTTATGCGTCCAACATTTTCCAATAGATTTCCTTTCGTTCAACACATCGCCCTCATGCGTTTGTTAATTCCCCTTTAAAGTTTGAACTTCACTACTCACTCTTCTAGCTCTCTGCCAACTATACTATTCTTTGACGCATAAAGATAACTTCTGTCTTCAACGCATAGGGACCTCAACGCATGACAACTTTACCAACGCATGGTATTGGTAAGCCAAGTACGTTCCTTCCCCCGCCAACGCGGCGACTTCTTCAGCTTACACCACTATTCGTGATTTCACCCTTAACGCATAACCATACTATTATAAACTAGTGTTTACATATGCCATTAGGCGTTAATAACAAACGTGCAGTACTATGCATTTATACCTCATCACATCATACCATGCGTCCAACTCTCATATTCATAACGAATAATTCCTTCTCCAGTTCTTCCTCTATGCATTGTCCTATTGCGTTTACCCTCATCTTGGGTCCATTACCATCTTTCTATTCTTGGACATTCCTTGATTATTCCCAAGGTTACTCTTTTAACCTTATCCTTACACTCTATACTATTTCTCTTAAGATAGATTAGCATGCGTCCACCACATGTTCCAGTTTTATGTTTACTTTACCACCTTTTCCAACACTTGTGAATATTCCTTGTTATAAGTCTATGCGTTACTCAATTTGTTGTAGTATTCTATCTTTCCGAGACTTAAATCTCTTTCAACACTTCACAACATAACTTCATTTCTTCCTTGTTTAAGCATCTTACCATCGTCAATGCATATTTCTCTTATACGTTCCACTTCTTTCCCTTCTCGGTTTACTTCCATGCGTCCACCCTTTCCATGCGTTACTTAGCCCTGACCATGCGTCCAACATGGTCTTTTACCCCTTTTATTCGTAAATTCTTCAACGCATCATTTATTGAAAAGTAGGGTGTGACAGCTAAAACCCGAGAGCAACTTATTTTTGGTCGAAACCCTAGCGCGCGGTGCCAGCGTTACTTCAATGAAAATTTTGTATTTTAGGTTAAATTTTTGGGCGGCCAAACTCTATAAATTTGGGGGTTTTCAGCAGTCCAAGGGGGAGAAAATCAAGAAAAGCAAGAAAGTTGCAGACCTAAAAAGAGATACAAAAAGGAGAGAATTAAGCGAGAGTTCAAAGAGTGAGTTAGTTGCAAGGAAGAGGAAAAGAGTTCGAGATAGTCTTGGTGCCTTTCGAAGTTCGACGTGAGAGCCAAGGAGTTCGTGACGGTGCTGCCTCAATCAAGAACCTCTTTTCAGTAGAGTTTCCCTTTTCTTTACACTCTTCCTTTGATTATTTTTGCTCAAATATGTTGCTTCAAGCTATGAGTGGCTAAACTCTTTGGTTTTAGGGTATTTGATGAATTGTTTATGAATTCATGGTAATTTTGTAGACTCGTGGTTTTATTTAAATAATTATGCTTTTCATTGTTATTGTGTTTAATTCTTGAGGATTGGCCATCTTCACATGCTAGGTTAGATGTATGATTGAGAGATTATATGTTTAATTTGACCTATAACAATGAATCGTTGTTAATCTATCACGAGAGTAGTTAGGTTGCCAATGAAAGTTGCTAAAGACTAGTTTTAATGCCATGTTTGTGTATTGGTTTTAAGAGATTAACAATCAATCGAGTTGCATGAGAAAGAGTTGTCTTTGAGAGAAAACAACTTGGAATTAAGTTTCTACACTTAGGCATATGAATTACAATAAAATCCATGAAATCTATAATATTGCATGATGAAATAAACAAGGATTCATTACCCTAGAACTCTCTTTGACTCTTGTGTTTCTCCCTTTGATACTTTCCTTGTTTGATTTTTCTTTTTCCCAAATTTGAAATATTGAATTTCAATCCTCAAATAAAATTGACTCAATTCTAGAATAGCTAAGTAATTTTAACCTTCCCAATTGGATCTCCAGTGGAACGATACTCGGACTTAACCGTTTTATATTATAACTTGACCCGTACACTTCGGTTAACACTAAAAGTGTGCATCACACTCCCACGTTTGGTTCTTCTTTAATAAGTTGGTAAGAGGGGCAGCAATTGCTGAATATCCCTTGATAAATCGCCTGTAATAGTTGACGAAGCCCAGAAAGGATCTCAACTCGGGAATTTTCATGGGTGCTCTCTACTCTTGGATGGCTTTTATTTTTGTGGGGTCCATCATCAACTTGCCATCCTTGATCCAATGCCCGAGGAACTCCACCCAAGGTTGGACGAACGAGCATTTTTCCAATATGATGTATAATTCATTTTCTCGTAGTACCTAGAAGACTTTGCGGAGGTGTTCAACATGTTCTTCCATTGTTTGACTGTATACCACAATGTCGTCCATATAAACCACCATGAACTTGTCCAAGTACGGGTGAAACAGCTTGTTCATAAGAGTGCAGAAGGTGGCGGGGGCGTTGGTCAAGCCAAAGGGGATAACCAGGAATTCGTACGCCCCATAGCGCGTCACGCAAGCTGTTTTGGGTTCATCACCTGCCTTGATCCGTACTTGGTAGTACCCGAGCATAAGTCGATTTTGCCGAAATACTTGGCCTTTCCAAGCTGATTGAATAAATTGACGATCAGGGGAATCGGGTACTTGTTCTTTATCGTAATTTTGTTGAGTGCCCGATAATCTATACATAAACGTAGCGAATCGTCTTTCTTCCTTTGGAAGAGTACCGGGGCGCCGAAAGGGGCCTTCGAGGGCTGAATATATCCGGCTTCAAGCTAATCTTTCAATTGCTTGTGCAACTCCTCGAGTTCTGGCGGCGCCATGCGATAGGGTGCCATAGCCAGAGGCTTGGTGCTGGGTTCTAGCTCTATCGCGTGATCCACCTCCCGCCTAGGTGGAAGTTTCTTTGGGAGCTTTGCGGGCATAACATCTTGGTATTCTGCCAAGACTTTTGCTATATAGTTTGGCAGGGTCTCCTTATTTTTTGTCTCCCCTACGTCTCCTTGTAACTCTCGAACAGATGTAATGAAGCACTCGTCCTTCCCCATCCTTCTTTTAAACTGCAAGGCCAATAGTACGGGACCTTGCGACTTCTCCCCCTGCCTTACTGGGATGACTCTTATTTTTCGGTCATCCAGTATCACTAGGGAGCTATATGCGGGGACAGGGAAGGCTAACGCCTTTTTGAAGAAAGTGAGTCCAAGAACCATTTTGAAATCATCCATAGGGGCTATAGTGAAATCGAGCATACCTTGCCAATGTCCTATCTTGATGGGCATGTCCTTGGCGATACCTGAGGCAGGCTTGGCGTCGCTATTGACTGTCTTGATGGTCCCTCAGCCGCGGGTGATGTTTAGACCAAGACGGGTAGCTTCTTTTTCATCAATGAAATTGTGCGTGGCTCCCGTGTCTAGCATGGCGAGGCGGGCTGGCCTTTGACCATAGCATCTACATACATGAGACCCTTGTTCTCGACCTTGCGTGGAGAAAAAAGGTTGGCAAGGGTATTGAGTTGTTGGATTGATCCAACTTTAGCTTCGGGTCCTTCATTTTCTTCTGTCGCCTCACGGATCTTAGCGACGAGAGCATTCATGGCTTTTCTATTTGGACATTCTCTCGTCCAATGAGGCCCATTGCATATAAAACAAGGTTTCGGAGGTTTAGAGGGCTCACCTTTTGTCCCTTTCCCGCATTTGTCTTGAACTTTATTTCTATCTCGACGGGTCTGGTCCTTGCGTTGCCCGGATCGATCTCCCTTGTTCTTCGTAGAGTCGGACTTCTTCCCTTTCTGCGTCGAGTAGTCCGTCAAGCCTTCCGCTGCGGCGATCGCGTCGTCAAGTGTCTGGACCTTGCGGCGATCAAGCTCAATGCATGCCCAGTCTTTAAGTCCATCCTGGAAGTAGAAAAGGGCATCCTTGTCTGGCAAATTGTCAACTTCCAGCATAAGGGTCGTGAATTCCTTGACATAGTCAAGAATTCCACCGGTTTGCCTCAACCTTCGTAATTTTCCCTTGGCCTCCTCTTCGGCATTGTGAGGGACGAAATGTTTCCGAAGCTCTATTTTAAATTGCTCGCATGTCTGGATGCTACATTGATCTTTTTTTCACACATCATATTTGCGTCTCCACTAAAGCTGAGCGGAGTTGCTTAGGTACGTCGGGGCATTGTTTATTCGGGCAGCATCATCGCGTACCCCAAGAGCATCAAAGTATCGCTCAAGCCCAAATAGGAAATTGTCTACAATGGTGGCGTTTCGTACTCCACTAAAAGTATCAAGCTTGGGAACTTTGAGATTGAACGCACCTTGCGCGGCGGAAGTCGAGCTAGTAGAAGCCAGACTACTAGCTTGGTGGCGAGCGAGGCATTGCTTCTTCATGTCGCTCACCTCCTTGCGGAGCCCATCTAATTCTTCTTCAACGAATTTTCGAAGATCAGCTACTTCGGCCCTGAAGGTTTGTCCAAGATCTTCGAAGAGCTCCTTGGTAACTCTGGTTACTTCAGCATTCTCCTGCACCAACTCGTCGTAGTCACCGCTCAGTCAGCCAATTGAGGCCTGCAGGTCTCCTACAGTCTACTCGAGGGCTGTTAGGTGCGTCTCCAACACCTTGCGGGCGGTGGGACTCTTGGACTTAACGCGTTCAGCCGGGGCGCGCTTCTCGGCTCGCCGACGCGTTACGATCGCCTCAGGTTGCAGCTCTATTTGTGAACTGTAACCTTCTTCCGATGCCATGTTATACCGACGCGTATAGGGGAGGTACCTAGGTTTGTGAATCGTTGCTTTGATACCACCTGTCACGGGGTCACAATTTTTCTATGACCTACGTGCGACACTTGGTGCTTGTGAATCAACCAAGTAAGCCTTTTGAGGTTTGTCAGGACAAAGGATGCGGGAGAAAGGCGTTGAGAGAGTAGAAAGAGTCAAGAGAGTCGGGTGTTGAGAAGTTAGCTTTGTATTGCGTGTGCTGAGTATTTTCCAAAGTGCTTTACAAATGAGGGGGTCTCGCCTATTTATAGAGGCCCCGCACCGACTTTCTATGACCGACTTATTATGTCGGTCATGGAGGTTTCTACACAATTTAATATTAAAATAATATTTACAAATAATCTAGACGCGGGGAGGAATTCTCGAGAGAGATCCAGGTCGTCTCTAGCGCAATCGGGATCCTTCCAAGCCGTTCCTGAGCGTGTTCGTTCGTCATAGAGGCTTCCAAAAGCGCCCAGGCTTCTCCAGAGGGCTCACGGCCCTTCCCGGGTGGTCGGGAGCCTTCCAGGGCCATTGATGCTCGTCCAAGCCATTCGTGTGCCTATGAGCGTCTTCCAGGCGCATCGGCGCCTATCTCGATTGTTCCAGACGTTTCCAGACCTTGCGTTTATGCGTGTACGGACATCCGTCTTGCGGCGCGTTCTGCGATGCGTCGGACTCAGCCTTGTCCAACGAGGTGCTGGACGCAGTCTTCTCCAGCGGGGTGCTAGACGCGGCCTTGTCCCACGATGCGTTGGACATAGCCTTGTCCAACGATGTGTTAGGCGCAGTCCTGCTTGGCGATGCGTTGGACGCGGCGTTGTCTAACGATGCGTCTAGTATGCGATTGACTAGGGTCAACGCATCCTTCTCTTCCTGTCCTCCCGTATGCGCGCAGCTCTTTATCAGGCAGACGCATAGACCTTCTGGTTGGCTGCGACTATCATTTTCCCTATTCCCGACTGGACATTCTAAGGGAATAGGCACATCAGTGTTACGAAATTTGTGGATTAGTTTTTTTCCGTGACAGTTTGATGTGCTATTAAGGTGAAAATAACGCTAAAAGAAGGAAACAAGGGATAGATGGATTAATAATAATTGTTAAGGAAACAATTAAGTATGGGAAAAGTAAAAGAGAAAAATTGGAACCTTGTATGTCTCATGGACGCATAGAAGGATAACTATGAAATCCATAAGGTTTAATAAGAGACTCAAAACTGGATTTAAGTTATACACCCTGGTAGTACAGGATGTATAGTAAGTTAAGGAAATGATTCAAGTGTTAAATGAGAGAAAATGATAAAACATTATCCACAATTATTCTTGAGAGACTAACAACCTATAGGAATTCGGGACGGAATTCTTATAAGAAAGAGGTAAATTGAAAAGCTCTACTTTTAGCTTAGAAAATGGAAAGCAAGTAGTCGAATGGTTGAAAACTCGAGTTCAAGAGTCCATGCGTTGGTGAAATGAAGCAAGTAATTAAGGAGAGTGAGCATGAGTAAGATTGACATAAGAAAGTAATTGCGTAGTCAAGTTTAGGTAAAGTATTGGTGATAAGCACTTGAAAAGTGCTTATTATTCTCTCAAATTAAGGGAGTTTTATACTAGATTTCACTTGTTTGCTAGTGATTTTCAAGTTAAAATGAGGAAAATTAGAAGAAACGACTAAAAGATCAAAACCGAGCAAGAATATGGTGAAAAAGAGCTGAAAAACGCATCCTTGTTGAAATGCATGATGCGCCGTGGTGCTAAGGCAGCGCTGCCGCAGCGCTGAAGCAGAAATGCATCAGCATGGATGCATAGTAGCAACGCGGGGCTGGGAAGGCGCTGCCTCGACGCATCCTTGATGAACGCAAGACAGTGTCGTGGCGCTAAAACCCGAGAGCAACTTATTTTTGCCCGCAACCCTAGCGCCGCGCGCCAGCGTTAATTAAAACAAAAAGTTTGTATTTTAGGTCAAATTTTGGGCGGCCAAACTCTATAAATTTAAGGGTTTTCAGCAGCCAAAACGGGGGGAGATATATCAAGAAGATCAAGAAAGTTGCAGAACAAAAGAAAGATCCAAAAAGGTGAGAATTAAGCTAGAGTTCCAAGAGTGAGTTAGCCGCAAGGAAGAGGAAAAGAGTTCGAGATAGTTTTGGTGCCCTTCGAAGTCCAATGCGAGAGCCAAGGAGTTCGTGACGATGCTGCCTCAATCAAGAACCTCTTTTCAGTAGAGTTTCCCTATTCTTTACACTCTTTCTTTGATTAGTTTTGCTCAATATGTTGCTTCACGCTATGAGTGGCTAAACTCTTTAGTTTTAGGGTTTTTGATGAATTGTTTGTGATTTCATGATAACTTTGTAGACTCATGGTTTTGTTCAAATAAATATGCTTTTCATTGTTATTGTGTTTAATTCTTGAAGATTGGCCACCTTCACATGTTAGGTTAGATGTATGATCGAGAGATTATATGTTTAATTTGATCTATAACAATGAATCGTTGTTAATCTATCACGAGAGTAGTTAGGTTGACAATGAAAGTTGCTAAAGACTAGTTTTAATGTCATGTAATTTTGTATTGGTTTTAAGAGATTAACTATCAATCAAGTTGCATGAGAAAGAGTTGTCTTTGAGAGAAGATAACTTGGAATTAAGTTTCTACACTTAGGCATAAGAATTAAATCCATGAAATCTATAATTTTGCATGATGAAACAAACAAGGATTCGAAACCCTAGAACTCTCTTTGACTCTTCCAATTCTCCTTTTGATACTTTTTTGGCTTGATTTTTCTTTTTCCCAAAATTGAAATATTGAATTTCAATCCTCAAATAAAATTGATTCAACTCTAGAATAGCTAAATAACTTAAACCTTCCCAATTGGATCTCTAGTGGAAACGATACTCAGACTTAACCGTTTTATATTATAACTTGACCCGTACACTTGCGGTTAACACACAAAAGTGGCACATCAATTGGCTGGTTAAAGCATGTTGTCCAGGAGTTGAGCAAATGTAGATGAGACTATGCGTTGATGAGATTGTTGGACCAGCTAGCATGCATGGTGTAACACCCCCACCCGAGGTATTATATATACTTCTATATCTGAGTGTTACCTAATCTGTATTCTAATATACCCTGTTGTAAATGCGTTATTATATCACAACTAGACAGTGAAACGCTCGGCCTTACAACATTATACAAAATTTGTTAATAAGATCGCATCATAAGTGAGTTTTAAAAGATCATGTTTAGAATTTACAAATATGTCCGGTGAAATTCACATATGCCACTCAAACTAAGTGCAACTTCTATTGAGAGATGGGGTTTACAGATTTCCAAATTTCAAAATTCTATTCCGGCACAGACGGATCTTGATGGTAGGCTAGGCACCCCGAACATGCTTGCTACCTGGAAAAGAAACAACAAGAAACAAAATCTATGAGCTACATTGCTCAGTGAGTGACTACTAAAATATAAATTCAATAACATTATAACTACAATCTTTGATATGAACGGCTTAATCATGCCTTATATCACGCTTCATAACCTTATAGATGACTGTAACCTGTAAAACTCTATCAATACATAAATGATTTTCTTTTCATTTAACCTTTGTTGAGGCGGAGCGAACTCAACTCACCCAACGTCAATACGCCTTAGTTGTGTGGAGTAATCTCAACACATCAGCGTCAAATTCCTACTATTTTGCTCATAAATCTATCTGATCTAGGGCTGCCCGTGTACCTTCTCATGTCCTTCGGTACTAGGGTCCCAGAAAATTACTCACTCACCGTCTTTAAATCCTTAGGTGAGAGTTTCATATAGTTTAATTACTAGGGCTGCCCATATGCCTTCATCTAACCTTCAGTATTGGGTCCCATTCGACTCTTTCTCTAGTACAGAAGCACATATAATACATTTAACATAAATTAACTGAAATCATGATAACTCAGAATTCTTGAACATTCATCTGATAACTATCTTAATACTCCGCCTCACTAAATTAGCGATATTACCTTAATCAGCGATACTAAGCGAGAGTCAGCGAGAGTTGTGAGACGCAAGGCCCCTTGCGTTACATGCGATACTTGTCTCGCTGATCACCCTCCAATTCTTTAACGATACTCCTTTCCTAGCGACCCCCGATGGTTATTGTTCTTCTTCTTCCTTCTCTAACCTGTTCTCAAACTGTTAAACATCGAATTCCAGCCAAAGAATCAGATCTATCATTCCTCTACAAACATATAAAGAAGTGAACTTCCTAACTTACCACGAGATTTCCAACTCTACCTCTTCTTCGCTAAGGAAACCATCTTTGAACAACTTCAATTGTTTCGTATCAGCTACCAGCTTTCACTGTGGCACAATTCCGAATGTTTCTTCCTTTAAAACTTCGCGGCAGCTTCAACTTCCCAGCTTGCTCTTTTTCAATACACCATATGATATCTATACCTTCGTCAACCGCCAAGCCTCTGGTTTCAGTTCCAATTTCACCATGGAAATGGTCAGGTTCCTACTTAACTCCGGCTTAAATAGTTTCTTCGACCTCTCCTCGTCGTTCTTCTGTGAAAAAGGGTAAATCGAGGTTTGAACTATGTCTAAAAGTGTTGATTGAGTCGGCGTACTTACTTATATATATACATACCACCGACTCACCAATACGGCCATCACCTCTTTACTTAGGTTGGTCGATTGAACCTTCCGAGCAAAACTTCAGCAACGCATAGCTTACACTTGTTTTACAATTGTTCAGCGCCCAGTGGACGCATAGTTACTTAGCGCATGATTCTCTCGACCCTTCTTCTAAGGTGCCAATACATACCACCCTTCAACGCATAGTGACTCCCAACACTCCGTGGCGGTCAACGCCGTATGGCCGTCAACGCCTAGTGACCTTCAGCAAATTCTCAATGCATAGCTCCACTAACGCATGGCCAACACTTAGCCACTTCTGCTCCATACTATTTAGGCCATTGTTTTTAACTACTGCCCATTTCATAGTTTCTTCTCAACTTGCCTACTTCCAACTGTCCGATAGGCTTGCCGTTTTTCTCTACCGCATAATACCATTCGTTGCCTCAATTACATGCCGTCAAGTGATTCTGCCATGCGTCCGACATGGTTTTTCACTAAGCATGCGTGCAACTCCACTTACTTCTCAACTATTCTTATCCTACTTCTTTCCTTAATAAGCTCTTCCACGAAATAATCTTAGAAAGAGGGTGTGACACATGGACTAAAGGAAATTCACGAAAGAATTAGAGAAAGAGAAAAAGAATATGCACTTGCTGCTGAGGAGATCAAAACACAGAGGCATACTAAAGAGATGTATAAGAATACATGAAAGAAAGGAAAGGTTAAGTAAGTTGAGCATTGAAAGGAAAAACTATAACCCCGGAGTAATCAGGAAAAGATGGGAAAGCAGGAGCATTGATTATCAGAGTAGCGTAGCAGAAGCGTGGTGAAGTCATAACCTACAGAAAATGCATAGTATTGTTTAAGTTGAAAATAAGGTGTAGATAAAAGTTCTATATGTTTGTGAAAGCTTATATGCGTTGACACAGCAAGGAAATTAAGCGAACTTAAGTATAAAAAAGAATGAGCCAATTGGGAAGGTATGTGTTTTCGATGGAAAGCGTGAGTAAAAGTTTAAAACCTTGTGAGGTTTTTGAATAAGAAGCTATGCGCTGGTAGTGATTGAGGAAGTTGCGTTGAACTAAACTATGCAATTGAAATGTGTTGTAGTAAACGCAGGAATGCGACGCGTTCAAGTTAGCAGTTGAACTATGCGCTCAGGTTTGAAATCAAGAACGCGTTGGTGGACTACGCGTTCAAGTAAAACATGAAGAATAAGCGCATAGTATTGAAATTACAACTACATAGAAATTACAATAGTTCTTAGAAAAAGTGTTTCTCATAAAATTATTTGAGGAATTGGACCGATTTTAATTGGGATTACTGCAAACAGATGTCCAGTTTGAGGAAAAAGAGCATTTGGGGAAATGTTTTAATAAAGACGGTACTTTTCATATGTGGACGAAATCCTTGTAAGGAGGTGGTAACTGTAAGCCCCGTACTTGACCTTGTGAGAAGGCAAGTTAAGAAGAGACTAAGAGATGGGCATTTAGTAGGAAAAGTTGGCCGAGTTGTGTGGGGGAAAAATGACTAAGTATTGGCCATGCGTTGGTGGCACTATGCTAGTTTGGCGTGGACGCAGAGGTGAAGGAAGGCTTTTAGGCGTTGAAGGCCACGAGGCGTTGAGGGCCACTCTGCGTCCAAGGTCAGGAAGTGTTGAAGGCCACACGGCGCCGAAGGTCATTATGTGTTAAATGCTACCCTGTGGCTCAAGTATTAAGAAGAGGAAAAGAATGAATAAGAAGTATTCTCTGTTTTCATAACTTATTATACTGCCTAAATTTCGAGGACGAAATTTTTCTAAGGTGAGTAGAATTGTCACACCCTACTTTTTAAGAAAACGAAGCGTTGAAGAGTCTTGAAGAAATGAGGTAAAACACCATGTTGGAGGCATGGTCAGGACTAGGTAACGCATAGTAAGGGTGGACGCATGGAAGTAAACCGAGAAGAGAAAGATGTGAAACGCATAGAGGAAGAAATAGAGAAGGATTTAATCGTTATGAATATGAGAGTTGGATACATGGTATGATGCGATGAGGTATAAACGCATAGTATTGCACGTTTGTCATTGACGCCTAGTGGCATATGTAAGCACTGGTTTATAATAGTGCGGTTATGCGTTAAAGGTGAAATCACAAATGGTGGTGTGAGCTGAAGCAGTCGCCACGTTGGCGGCGGAAAGGATCGTACTTGCCTTACCATGCGTTGGCAAGGTTGTTATGTGTTGAGGTCCCTATGCGTTGAAGACAGAATTATCTCTATGCGTCAACGACAGTAGTATAGTTGGCTAAGAGTTAGAAAAGTGAGCAGTGAAGCTCAGACCTTAAAGAAAATTCAACTAACGCATGAGGGCATTGTATTGAATAAAAGTTGTTCATTGGGAATGTTGGACGCATAATGTAAGTACTGAATTGCGTTGCCAAGCTATGAGATGCGGCCATGCGTTTGTGGCTATGCGTCTCAAAGGAAGAAGTGGCCGAGAGCGAGAGTAAGAATTTTTGGAAAGTAAAATTTTGGCTAAGTATTGACTAAGTCCATGCGTTTGTGGTTGATTCACGGAGGTTAGTGAGCTGAGGTAGCTACCCGCGTTGAAGGATAAGGAATTCTAGCGGGGGAAGAAACGTGCTTGAACTATGCGCTAGAGTCACTCTGCGTTGAGGACAGTCATGTGCTGAATTCACTCTGCGCTGGGACAGCCATGCGCTGAAGCCAATGCGTTGAAGACAGACATGAGTTGAAGTCGCTCCGCGTCAAAGACAAAGTGGTCTTGATGCGACGAAGATAACGGTGTATGACTGAGTTGTACGCGTCAAAAGAAGGAGGCGTTGAGGACGACGCCATGCGTCGGGTGAGGTTAGTTGCTGAATGCGCTAGAGGAGAATTTTAACATGAGCGTCTCGCTTCGAAGTGTGAACCCCGCGTCGCCTGCGGGTGATGGGGTAAGTCGGCAACATTAATCTTGGTGTTTGTGAAGGCTAAGTCGGTAGTATATATAGTTGGATTAATTAAATGTGTAATCATTTGAAGGACATTTCGAGAGCTTAAGTCGGTTCTATCCTTAAGATAAACTTCAGAAGAAGATTGAGGAAGGTGTTCTTGAGGATTTTGGACGAAGTTCGACTCATATTGAAGCTGAAAACAAAGCTGGAACAGAGGAATAACTGAAGTTACATCGTTTAAGCAGTGACTGATAATCAAAGTAGAACAGGAAGAGGAAGCTGAGTTTAGAGCTGAAAATTTAAGGTTAGTAAGTTGACGTAATTTCTAACAAGTTTTGTAAAGGATGGTGATGTTGAAATTAAAGATTTACTATGTGAATCCTTAGGAAACCAGAGTTTACAAGATTATCTCGCAATCCGGAACAGCAGGAGGTAACTTCGGAATATCGCGAGAATGAGGAGGAGCTACACCCTGAAATTTTAAGGTAAGCTATAGAATGTGATTTCCTATGAGGTTGTAGAAGAGAAGAAGTCCTAAATCCGTATGGAAATGTGACTTTTAATAGGTTGAAGTAAGAACGAGAAGGAAGGAAGGAATTACAGTGCAGAATGCCGTTGGAAAATCAAGTATCGGCACACTGTCTGGGAACTGGTAGCGAGACGGGTATCGCTGAGACGCAAAGGAACCTTCCGTCTCACAGATTTCGCTAGATAACGCTGAGTATCGCTGCTAAGGTATGTAATGCTGGTGCTATTCCATCGAGTATCGCTAGTAACAGTCTTTATCGGCGGGTATCGCTGAGATTCTCGTTTATAAGTCAGTAGATGTTTTGAGAATATTGTATGTGGGAATTAGCCTAACGCAGTGTTAAAGTATGTGGCTATGTGTTCAACATGTCAAGTTTTGATCATGCAATGCGTTCTATTATTATGCATTGGTCTTGTCAAGTTTTCCTATTCTTTTACCCAAGTATAAGTAAAGTAATAGGGGTTCTCGGTGAGTCCGAGGTCGAACACAGGGATTATATTGATTTGGTTTTAATTGGATTGCATGCGTTATAGGGGTAACCAACAATTGTTTGAAATCGTGTTTTTAATCTAAAGAAAGCAGATGTTTGTACACTAGACTAACAGTTGTGGAATATGGAAAGCATGCGACACAGCAAGTTCAGCTAAGATGTGTATGAATGGATAAAGAAAACAGTTCGGGTTGATTAACATCTAACGTCGAAAACGCACAGTAGTATTCTATTCATACTTGCGACTTTTCTCTCGGTTGTCAGCCGCTATGCGTTATATGTCTATAACGCATAGGAGAGTGTTAAGAACCAAGGTTGTCCCCGTAGACAGGTAACACTACTTGGCCCTTGTCAATTGAGTTCCACAATCACTTACCCTCTCGAGCAGTCTGATTATTACTACTTATATCGATTTGTCAGATGGATATAAGCATCGGATTAAGCTTGCAATTGACAAGATAAAATAGTTACGCTGTGGTCCCTAGTTAGATGCTAACGCAACCCTAGACCCTTGAGTGATTAGTTACTCATGGTTTGAAAGTATAAAGTGGACAGATGAGAAAAGTGAATAGACATGGAAGATAATTGTATTGATGAAAATGAGATACAAATTTTTGATAAGTTCAATTCCTTGATACAAATCTAAAATTCAAGCAAGAACAGTAAGAAAGAAAGCAGGGAAAGGCGTCAATGTCTTGAGTCACCTGGATGGAAGCGTGATGATTTGCTGTGAAGTGGTGCGGCGGATGGAAGACTCTTCTCTCTCGAGCTATTTGTCTCCAATTGAAGTCTGAGAGAACTCTGCTGTCACTTATGGAGTCCTTTCGAGAATCAACAACCTTTCTCCTCTCGCAGAGCTGCCCTTTTATAGATGATGAAATCGCAGTTAATGGCAGATCTGCTTGATTAGTGGCGAGATTGACACTGCGTCCATCTCGCCTGATTGCGTGATTCTCGGGCCAATTAAGATCCACCACTTAAGCCGCAAATCATGTCTGCCAATCATCCGTCAATCTCTCAAGATTCTGATCTGATTCGCAGCGCCTTGCCGTAACGGTTGTCTATGCGTCCATGCATAGTTTGGTTGATGTCAACGCAACATAGGTTGCTAACGGGTAGTTATGCGTTGGGCTGTCGTTAACGCATCGTCTGGTTCCTGCGTTAAGGGGTCATCAACGCATCGCTTGCATTCCTGCGTGAAAACATGCATTTTAGGCTTAACAAGTGGTAGAATCAATATCTTCATCAAAATTCAAGAGTATAACGCAAAAGAAGATTTATTAATGGAATTTATCATCAACTACCGCATGCTTCTCTTATTTAAACTCTATTTATCTATGAAAAAGGCTATAATAACTTGTATTTCTACAAGTTATCAGTAGAGAAAAGGAAGGTGATTTGATGTTGATTAACGCAAGGCATACTTCTTTTGCAGGCCAAGAAGAAATAGGAAAACTGTATAACCCACGTAAAGCCTAGAAAGAGTAATGAGTGACTATTTTATTTTTCAATTCTATTTATTTGAAAATGTTCTTATGAAGTATGATTTTCAATGAACTGTTAAATATGAATAAAGTTGTTTACATTTCTTAAAAGGCATGTTTTATCCGTTTCTATAAATGCTGAATGACATGTTGTGAAATGGGGTTTATTATGTTATACTTGACTTTTCATAAAAAGTTTCCTATGAACTATTTATGTAAACTGATTGATAAAATGTTTTAGAGGAGGCTCAGTGCTCAAGGACTTGAGAAGGCACGTGAGTTTCCCCGGGACCCAGTACTCAAGGACATGAGAAGGTACTTGGGCAACCCGTCATATTCCTATGTGCACATAGAGGTTGTTTTGGCTGATGCGTCGAGTATGCTTCGCATTGAGCCAGGGATGTTTTCGACGTTGAGTGCGTAGAAGCATTGCTCCGCCTCAGCTAAGGGAAAAGTTTGAAAAACTTGTTGATATTGATAAATTCCTTGGAAAACACTTTTGTATGATTTTAGTATTGATTTATGAGTATGATGGATTTCATGAAAAGCATGTTACATTTGAACAAATGTTAAACTCTTATTTATTCGTTATACGTAACATGTCTGTTTAAATGAATGCCGTTTTACAAAGATTGTCACTCACTAGGCTGTTAGCTTATATTTTCCAATGTTTTTCTTTTCTCTCCCCAGGTAGCAAGAACGTTCTCGGTGCTTAGCCTACTTCAGCTCACCCTGCCTAAGTCTCGAGTTATCAAGATACAGTCAAGTCTGAGAGTTGTACGTTGCATATGTTTATGTAAATGGCATGTAGAATATGTAGTTTTGAGTGGGGATTGTTGGTAGAGTTGTGTATATTGTATTATGGATATGGAAGTGAAATTATGCTATGTAATAAAGCGTACTCTATACAGGGAATTGTATCAAATTATAGTATGTGTAGCATGACTGAGTTTTATGTATGTATATGAGTAAATGTATGCACAGGAAGAAAAGGTAAGAAGGGACAATATACGTCACAAGAGGGGTGATGTTTATTGTCTTCACATTCCCTTTCAGGATGGGTAGGTAATCCGGGAGGGGGCGTGACACATAAGATTAGCTTATAAAGGCCAGGTGGCTTTGTATAGATTTGACACCTTATTAGTAGAAGGTGTTAAAGGCATGTCAAGTGTTTCATGCAAGGTGACAATTGGATTAATGCATGGTTAATTAAACATTGTTGTGGTAAATTATTATGTGGAATTGAAATTGTACAAACGCAAGGTGTGATTAAAATATAACTATGCGTTTTACATATCATGCGTTGAACATGCTATGCGTCTTACACTATGCGTTGGTAATCTTGTCAAGTTTTCCTATCCTTTACCCAAGTATAAGCAAAGGAGTAGGTTTTCTTGGTGAGTCCGAGGTCGAACACAGGGATTATGATGATTCAGTATTTATCTGGATTATATGCGTTGCAGTGGTAACCAAGAAATAGTTGAGAGAAGTGTTTTGTTTCTAATCTAAGGAAAACGATAGTACGTACACTAGACTAAAATTGTGGAAAATGGAAAGCATGCGACACAGCAAATTCAGCTAAAGATTTGAGTGAATGGATAAAGAAAGGGTTCGGGTTGATTAACATCTAACATCGGAAATGCATAGTAGTATTCCATTCATACTTGCAACTCTTCTCCCGGTTGTCAGCCGCTATGCGTTATATGTCTATAACGCATAGGAGAGTGTTAAGAACCAAGGTTATCCCCATAGAAAGGTAACACTTCTCGGCCCTTATCAATTTAGTTCCACAATCACTTACCCTCTCGAGCAGTTTGATTATTACTACTTATATCGATTTGTAAGATGGACATAACCATCGGATTAAGATCGCAATTGACAAGATGAAATAGTTACACTATGGTTCTTAGTTAGATGCTAACACAACCCTAAACCCTTGAGTGATTAGTTACTCATGGTTTTAAAATAAAAAGCGGAAAGTCTAGAGAATTGAGTAGACATGGAAGATAAATATATTGATGAAACAGAATACAACTTTAGATAAGCTCAATGTCTTGACACAAATCTAAAATCAAGATAGAAACAATAAGAAAGAAAGAAAGGAAGGCGTCAATGTCTAAAGTCATGATAACTTGTAGAAATACAGGTTATTGTAACCTTTTTCATAGATAAATAGAGTTTAAATAGAGAAGCATGCGGTAGTTTATGCTAAATTCTATTAATAAATCTTCCTTTGCGTTATACTCTTGTATTTTTATGAAGATAATGATTTTACCACTTTTTGAGCCTAAAACGCATGTTTTGACGCTGGAATGCAGACGATGCGTTGATGACTTCTTAACGCAAAACGACATGTTAGCAATCTGTTCTTCATGGACGCATGATCTGAACGGAACGCAAACAACCTGACGACACGTTAACAACAACTAAACGCATAACTACGCGTTAGCAACCTACGACGCGTTGACATTGGCCAAACTATGCATGGACGCGTAGACAACTGTTAAGACAAGGCGCTGAGAATCAGATCGGAATCTTGAGGGATTGACGGATGATTGACAAACATGATTTGTGGCTAAAGTGGTGGATCTTAATTGGCCTGAGAATCACGCAATCAGGCGAGATAGACGCAGTGTCAATCTCGCCACCAATCAAGCAGATTTGTCATTAAATGCGATTGTATAAGCTATAAAAGGGCAGCTCTGCGAGATGAGAAAGGTTGTTGATTCTCGGAAGAACTCCATAAGTGACAGCAGAGTTCTCTCAGACTTCAACCGGAGACAAATAGCTCGAGAGAGAAGAGTCTTCCCTCCGCCGAACCACTTCACAGCAGATCATCACGCTTCCATCCGGGTGACTCAAGACATTGACGCCTTCCCTGCTTTCTTTCTTATTGTTCTATCTTAATTTTAGATTTGTATCAAGGCATTGAACTTATAGAAAATTGTATCTCATTTAATCAATAGAATTATCTTCCATGTCTACTCATTTCTCTAAACTTTCCGCTTTTTACTTTCAAACCATGAGTAACTAATCACTCAAGGGTCTAGGGTTGCGTTAGCATCTAACTAGGAACCACAGTGTAACTATTTTATCTTGTCAATTTCGAGCTTAATCCGATGCTTATGTCCATCTGACAAATCGATATAAGTAGTAATAATCAAACTGCTCTAGAGGGTAAGTGATTGTGGAACTCAATTGACAAGGGCCAAGTAGTATTACTTGTCTATGGGGATAACCTTGGTTCTTAACACTCTCCTATGCGTTATAGACATATAACGCATAGCGGCTGACAACCGGGAGAAGAGTCGCGAGTATGAATAGAATACTACTGTGCGTTTCCGATGTTAGATGTTAATCAACCCGAACCCTTTCTTTATCCATTCACACACATCTTTAGCTAAACTTGCTGTGTCGCATGCTGTCCATCTTTCACAATTTTTAGTCTAGTGTACAAACAATCGCTTTCCGTAGATTAAAAACAACTCTCAAATATTTATTGGTTGCCCCTGTAACGCATGAAATCCAACTAAAAACTGAATCAATATAATCCCTGTGTTCGACCTCGGACTCACCGAGAACACCTATTCCTTTGCTTATACTTGGGTAAAGGATAGGAAAACTTGACGAGACCACCAACGCATAGTAATAGAACGCATAGCATGTTCAAAGCATGACATGTTGAATGCATAAACACATCATTTAGCACTTTGCGTTAGGTTAATTTATACATACAAAATCACCGCAACAAGTCGCCCGGATGGAAGCGTGAGGTTTTGCTGTGAGGTGGTCCGGCGGAAGGAAGACTCTTCTCTCTCGAGCTATTCATCTCCGGTGGAAGTCTGAAAGAACTTTGCTGTCAATTATGGAGTTCTTCCGAGAATCAACAACCCTTTCTCATCTCGCAGAGCTGCCTTTTTATAGATGATGCGTTCGCAATTAATGGCAAATCTGCTTGATTGGCAGCGAGATTGATGGTCGTCTATGCGTCCATGAATAGTTTGGCCAATGTCAACGCGTCGTAGGTTGCTAACGCGTAGTTATGCGTTGAGTTGTTAACGTATCGTCAGGTTGTTTGCGTTCCGTTCAGATCATGCGTCCACGAAGAACAGATTGCTAATGTGTCATCCTGCGTTAAGAAGTCATATACGCATTGTCTGCATTCCTACATCAAAACATGCGTTTTAGGCTCAAAAAGTGGTAAAATCATTTATCTTCCTAAAAATACAAGAGTATAACGCAAAGGAAGATTTCTTAATAAAAATTAACATAGCTTGCCGCATGCTTCTCTATTTAATCTCTATTTATCTAAGAAAAAGGCTATCATAACTTGTATTTTTACAAGTTATCAAGCATGCAGCATGACATGTGGCAAACAAGTGGCAAAAGGAGAGAAGAAGTTGGATGGCAAGCTCCCTATAAATAGAACTTTGAGGGAAAAGGAGCGACTGATGACTCTCAAAGAAGAATTCTGGAGAGAAAAAGAGAAGAAGGCAACAAGGACGTCTGTGGTAGGAGTATGCGGCCAAGAAAGAAGGTATTTGACAACTTTATGTAAAGAAGTTGTCTGATGTTAAAAAGGGTCGGCTATGTGTTTAGGAAAAACATAATGTCCAAGGTGAATGCGGCGTCCAAAGCTAGATGATGTGTTCATGGTGGACCTTGCGTCCAAGAGAGGGCGACGCATCCGCAGGGGAAGTAAAAAGAGTCAGGATGCACTTTGCTGAAGTAATCAGCTTTGCGTTACCAACCTTGCGTTGAAGGGAAGGGTTGCGTTCAACCGAGCTGATAGAGGAAAATGGAGCCTTGCGTTCCAAAGTTAGAACGCTGCATCCGGAAAGTTCGGGAAGAGAAAAAAGAGGAAAGGAAAAAGAAGTATTCTTTGGCAAGTACAGGTGAGTAACACCTGCGTTTTATAAAAATAAATGAGTTCTTTATGAATGTAATTCTACGGGTTTTGAATAAAATAATGCATGCATTTTCATATATGTAAAGCATACGAATATGTGATTTATAGAGACATGAGCATGCGTTTAGAAACATGAGCATGCATTTAGAGACATGTGTGCGTTTTACTTGTAACTTTGAGAAAGCTGAGTAACGCATGGTGATAAGCACTTGAAAACTGCTTTATATTCTCTCAAATTAGGGGAGTTTTATATTAGATATCACTTGTTTGCTAGTGATTTTAAGGTTAAAACGAGGAAAATTAGAAGAAACGACAAAAAGATCAAAACCGAGCAAGAATACGGCGAAAATGAGCTGAAAAACTCAAAAAGACAAATTTCGGGATGCGCCGCGGCGTTGAGACAGCACTGCCGCGGCGCTGAAGCATAAATGCAACAGTCTGGACGCATAATAGCGACATGGCGCTAAGGCAGCGCTGCCGCGGCGCTAAAGTATAAATGCATCAGCATGGACGCAGAGTATCATCGCGGCGCCGAGATGGCGCTACTTCGACGCATCCTTGGTGAACGCATGACAGCGTCGTGGCGCTAAGACGGCGCTGCCGCGGTGCTAAAACCCGAGAGCAACTTATTTTTTGTCGCAACCCTAGCGCCGCGGCGCTATGCGACAGCGCTGCGGCGTCAGCGTTAATTAAACAAAAGTTTTGTATTTTAGGTTAAATTTTTTGCGGCCAAACTCTATAAATTTAGGGGTTTTCAACAGCCAAAGGGGGGGAGAAATATCAAGAAAAGCAAGAAAGTTGCAGACTGAAAGAAAGATCCAAAAAGGTGAGAATTAAGCGCGAGTTCAAAGAGTGAGTTAGCAGCAAGGAAGAGGAAAAGAGTTCGAGATAGTCTTGGTGCCTTTCGAAGTCTGACGTGAGAGCCAAGGAGTTCGTGACGGTGCTGCCTCAATCAAGAATCTCTTTTCAGTAGAGTTTCCCTATTCTTTACACTCTTCCTTTGATTATTTTTGCTCAAACATGTTGTTTCAAGTTATGAGTGGCTAAACTCTTTAGTTTTAGGGTTTTGATGAATTGTTTGTGAAATCATGGTTTTGTTTAAATAAATTATGCTTTTCATTGTTATTGTGTTTAATTCTTGAGGATTGGCCATCTTCACATGCTAGGTTAGATGTATGATTGAGAGATTATATGTTTAATTTGACCTAGAACAATGAATCGTTGTTAATCTATCACGAGAGTAGTTAGGTTGCCAATGAAAGTTGCTAAAGACTAGTTTTAATGCCATGTAATTGTGTATTGGTTTTAAGAGATTAACAATCAATCAAGTTGCATGAGAAAGAGTTGTCTTTGAGAGAAGATAACTTGGAATTAAGTTTCTAGACTTAGGCATAAGAACTACAATAAAATCCATGAAATCTATAATTTTGCATGATGAAATAAACAAGGATTCGAAGCCCTAGAACACTCTTTGACTCTTGCAATTCTCCCTTTGATATTTTCTTTGCTTGATTTTTATTTTTCCCTAGCTCATAAAATTGAATTTCGATCCTCAAATAAAATTGATTCAATTCTAGAATAGCTAAGTAACTTGAACCTTCCCAATTGGATCTCTAGTGAAACGATACTCGGACTTAACCATTTTATATTATAACTTGACCCGTACACTTGCGGTAAACACTAAAAGTGCGCATCAAGTTTTTGGCGCCATTGCCGGGGAATCCAAAGAACGGTTTTTGTTATTTAATATTCATTAGAATTGATAGATCTTAATTTGAGGTGTATATTATTTGATTGTTTATTTATATGGTTTATTTTATATAATTGTTTTATAAAATCTATGCCTCGCGATAATACTAACCTCCTCCCTTTTGATCCCGAGATTGAAAGGACGTGTAGAAGAAATCTAAAGGCTCAACCTAATCAAACCACGGAGATGGTGGAGGAGATACCCAAGGCAATTAGAGACTACTTTCAACTCACGCTACCGGCAAGTCAACCCGGAATAATGAATGTGCCTATCAATGTCAACAATTTTGAGTTGAAACCGGGATTGATCCAAATGGCTAGAGAGCTCGCCTTTAGAGGAAGAACCAATGAAGATCCTCACAAGCACTTACGATCCTTCTTGGAGATATGCGGAACGGTAAAGATGAATGACGTTTCTAATGATGCTATTAAACTAAGACTTTTTCCTTTCTCTTTGCAGGACCGTGCTAAGGATTGGTTGGAAACCATACCTCCGGATAGCATCACAACATGGGAGATCTTAGCCCAAGCTTTCTTGAACAAATATTTTCCACCGGCTTAATCTAAAAGACTAAGGACGGAGATTGGAACATTCCGCCAACTTGAGGATGAACAATTATATGAGGCTTGGGAAAGGTATAAGGATCTCTTGAGAAGATGCCCTCAACATGGGTACCCGGATTGGTTGCAAATTCAACTCTTTTACAATGGATTGGCAAGCTCAACCAAATCCATCTTAGATGCAACCGCCGGAGGGTCAATTTTTTCAAAGAATGCTCAAGAAGCCTATACCATACTAGAAGACTTGGCCACTACATCGTACAATTGGCCATGTGAACGGTCTTCTCCAATCATCCCAAAAGCCGCCGGATTGTATGAGGTGGATGAGGTAAATTCTCTCAAAGCTCAAATGGCTTCCCTTACTAATACTCTTTCTAAATTAACTGCAGGAGGCCAAGCTCAAACAAATCCACCATCTATAGCCTCTCTTGCCGTGTTGGCATCGGAAATGGCCATACAAGGAGATAATGAGACGGCCAACTATGTTGATAGAAGAAATTATAGAAGTCACCAACAACTTCCAACTCATTACCATCCTAACTTGAGGAACCATGAAAATTTTTCGTATGCTAACAAAAGGAATGTTTTGCAAGGTCCTCCTGATTTATCCAATGTACGTCCATCCCACACCGAAAAGAAGTCCAACTTAGAAGACTTGATGATAGAGTTCATAAAAGAATCAAGAGGAAGGACAACCGTATTGGAAAGCACCGTACAAAGTCATGGTAAGGCCATCCAAAACATCGAGGTACCAATAAGCCAAATCGCCACTTCTCTCCAAACAATGCAAAAGGGAAAATTTCCTAGTTGTCCCGAGATAAATCCAAAAGAGGAGTGCAAGGCCATGACTTTGAGGAGTGGGAAAAAGCTGTCCACTCCTTTGATCATTGATGAGGATGAAGAGCAAGAGGTAGATGACACTATCCAAGAGCCAATTTTAGAAGATGAACCAAAGATCCTAGAAAAGGAGGTAAAGGTAAATGAGTCAACATCTTCAAGTAAGTCATCTAACCCTCTACCTTTTTTACCTAATACTATGCCATATCCTCAACGTTTTAAAAAGAAAGAAATAGACTCCCAATTTGCTAAATTTCTTGAGTTATTCAAAAAGCTTCATATTAACATTCCATTTGCTGAGGCTTTAGAGCAAATGCCCAACTATGCTAAATTCATGAAAGATGTCTTGTCTAAAAAGAAAAAGTTTGGGCAATATGAGATGATTAGCATGACTGAGGAATGCAGTGCGGTGCTACAAAAGAAGCTACCACAAAAGTTGAAAGATCCAGGGAGTTTTACTATACCTTGCACTATTGGTTCTTTAAATGTTACTAGAGCTCTTTGTGATCTTGGTGCTTCTATTAATTTGATGCCTTTATCTGTTTATAGGAAACTCAACATTGGAGAGGTGCAACCTACCACCATCACTCTACAACTTGCTGATAGATCATTAGCTTATCCTAAAGGTATTGTTGAAGATGTATTAGTTAAAGTTGACAAATTTATCTTCCCTGCAGATTTTGTAGTATTGGACATGGAAGAGAACTCTGAGATTCCTATCATTCTTGGGAGGCCATTCCTAGCAACTGGAAAGGCTATCATAGATGTCCAACAAGGGAAATTGACTCTAAGGGTAAATGATGAGAATGTTGTATTTGATATTTACATGTCCTTGAGTCATCATGATGAGAATAGTCCTTGCCATGCTATAGACATAATTGATCATACTATTTTTAAGCATGTAGAGGTTATGTTGGCTAATGATCATCTAGAACAAAGCATAATAGATGTTGAAAATGCAGATACAATCTTTGATGAAATAGCATTTTATGCCAGTGGTTAGATAGGTTGCCAATATGTTCTAAAATAGATAAACCTATACCTTTAGCTCCCTTGCATGTTTTGAATGATATTGAGAAGCCTAAGGTTGAATTAAAAGGGTTACCTCTTCATTTAAAATATGCATTCTTAGATGATTTATCTTCTTTACCTGTTATAATATCTTCTGATCTTAATTCTGTGGAAGAGGAAAAATTGTTGAAATTATTGAGGGATCATAAATTTGCCATTGGTTGGTCTATTGAGGACCTTAAAGGTATTAGTCCATCGGTCTGTATGCACAGAATCTTGATGGAAGATACCTTTAAACCATCGATAGAGCACCAAAGAAGACTTAATCCCACCATGAAGGAGGTAGTTAAGAAAGAAGTGCTCAAGCTTTTGAATGCAGCAATCATATATGCCATATCTGACAGTCCATGGGTAAGTCCTGTCCATGTGGTACCCAAGAAAGGTGGCATGACTGTGGTTAAAAATGAAAAAGATGAAATGATAGCCACTAGAACTGTGACAAGATTGCGTGTATGCATTGATTATAGGAAGTTAAACAAAGCCACTAGAAAAGATCATTTTCCCCTTCCTTTTATAGATCAAATGCTTGATACACTTGCAGGTTATTCTCATTATTGCTTCCTAGATGGATATTCAGGTTATAACCAAATTGTCATTGCTTCTGAGGATCAAGAAAAAACAACATTTACATGCCCCTATGGGACATTTGCTTTTAAGAGAATGCCATTTGGTTTATGTAATGCCCCTGCCACTTTCCAACGTTGTATGATGTCTATTTTTCAGGGGCTCATCGAAGATATAATGGAGGTTTTATGGATGATTTTTCTGTATTTGGGTCTTCATTTGACTCTTGTCTTGCTAATCTAACTTGTGTTTTGCAGAGGTGTCAAGATGCTAACCTTGTTCTAAACTGGGAGAAGTGTCACTTCATGGTGACGGAAGGCATCGTCCTGGGGCACAAAGTCTCTAAAAAAGGATTGGAGGTGGATAAGGCTAAAATAGCTGTCATTGAACAACTACCACCCCCCACCAATGTGAAAGGAGTCAGAAGCTTCCTAGGGCATGCAGGGTTTTACAGGAGACTCATTAAAGATTTTTCTAAAATTGCTAAACCCTTGAGTAATTTACTAGAAAAGGAAGCTAAATTTATTTTTGATGATGCATGTCTACTAGCTTTTAATACTCTGAAGGAAAGACTAATTGCTGCACCTATTATTGTTGTACCAGATTGGAGTCAGTCTTTTGAGATCATGTGTGATGCTAGTGATTATTCTTTAGGAGCTGTTCTAGGCCAACGTTGAGATAACATGTTTAGGGCAATTTACTATGCTAGTAGGACTCTTGATAATACTCAACAGAAATACACTACTACTGAAAAAGAACTACTAGCTGTTGTGTTTGCCCTTGATAAATTTAGATCATACTTGCTTGGCTCTAAAATAGTGGTGCATACTAACCATGCTGCTTTAAAGTATTTGTTTGTTAAGAAAGATTCTAAACCTAGGCTAATGAGGTGGAGATTATTGTTACAGAAATTTGACTTAGAAATCAAAGACAGGAAAGGTTGTGAAAATGTGGTTGCAGACCACTTATCTAGAATTGCAAATGAGGATGCTAAATCATGGCCCCCAATTGTTGAGATGTTCCCTGATGAACAACTGTATCAGGTAAAAGATAGTTTGCCCTGGTTTGCTGACATAGTTAATTATCTTGCAGGAGGACATTTGCCACCTGACATGAACTATCAACAAAAGAAAAGATTCTTGCACAATGTTAAGTCTTACCATTCGGAGGACCCACTTCTCTACAAGGTTTGTGCTGACAATATGATAAGAAAGTGTGTGCCTCAAAAGGAAGTGGTAAGTATTCTAAATTCATGTCATGCCTCACCCTATGGAGGTCATTTTGGACCCACTAGAACTGCAGCCAAGGTACTTCAGTCAGGATTTTATTGGCCATCCCTTTTTAAAGACTGTTATACCTTTGTTAAATCATGTGATAGGTGCCAACGTACTGGCAATATTTCTAGACAACATGAGCTTCCAATGAAACCTATCTTGGAAGTGGAGTTATTTGATGTTTGGGGTATTGACTTTATGGGACCTTTTCCTATTTCTTCTAATGGCTACCTATACATTCTAGTTGCAGTAGATTATGTATCTAAGTGGGTAGAAGCCATAGCCACTAGGACCAATGATGCTTGCACTATTTTAAAATTCTTGCATAAAAACATTTTCACACATTTTGGTACACCTAGAGCTATTATTAGTGATGAGGGTTCTCATTTTTGCAATAAACTGTTTGAATCCATGATGCAAAAATATAATGTTAATCATAAAATTGCTACAGCTTATCATCCTCAAACTAATGGCCTTGCTGAGTTATCTAACAGGGAAATCAAGCAAGTTTTGGAAAAGACAGTCAAGACCAATAGGAAGGATTGGGCCCTTAAGCTCGATGATGCACTGTGGGCCTACCGCACAGCTTTCAAAACTCCACTTGGTACTTCACCGTATAGGTTGGTGTTTGGAAAGGCTTGTCACTTACCGGTAGAGCTCGAGCATAGAGCTTATTGGGCCATCAAGAAGCTGAACATGGATTTCGAGAAAGCCGGTGAGAAACGCCTCTTAGAACTCAATGAGATGGAGGAGTTCCGTGCTCAAGCTTATGAGAATGCCAAACTTTACAAAGAGCGCACTGCGAGATGGCATGACAAGAAGATCACCTCACGAACCTTCCTTCCAAGACAAAGAGTATTACTTTTTAACTCACGTTTACGCTTGTTTCCCGGAAAGCTTAGGACACACGATGGTCGGGACCCTTTATCATTGTCAAGGTAGCCCTACACGAAGCAGTGGAACTACAAGGTAACAATGGAACAACCTTCAAAGTGAATGGTCAACGATTGAAGCACTACATCGGTGATGAAGAACGCGTACTTGAGAACCTGACTTTCATTGCGTGATCCATTAGTCCCGTCTAGCTAGAAGACGTTAAACCAAGCGCTTATTGGGAGGCAACCCAATTTTACTGCTTTATTTACTTTTTTTTATTTTATTTTTCAATAAATCTTGGAGTCACTCATATGCTTTATCTCTCAGGAACATGGTTTATCACACAAGTACTCCTTACACCAAGCCTGTTTGGTGGCTTCCCGCTTACTCCCAGGCTTGCTCTTTCCTTGCTAGATGCTCTTATTCATTGGGGACAATGCATGATTCTAAGTTTGGGGTGGGAGGTGTCTTTTGTACTTTTGTGTGTTTTGTACTTTTGTGTGTTTTCTTATCCTGCTATGCATGTTAATGAAGGTTTTAATGATCATACGCATGTCAATTTTTGAAACAATTTTTGAAAAAAAAAAATTTTTTCTTATCCTGCTATGCATGTTAGTGAAGGTTTTAATGATCATATGCATGTCAATTTTTTGAAAATTTTGGAGCTTTCAAAGTTAATGGGAATGTTGTTATGGTTGTGTGCCTTGATGTTGATTGCCCATGATGAGATTCGAATTTGCATGATAGATGACTTATTGTGGAAATAGAATAGCACTATCTTAAGTTAAATTCATTTAAGTCCCTCTTAAAATCTCTCATATTCATGAGCACGTAGCCACTTTTATTTAGAATCTTTAACTGAAAAAAGGATTAAGTTGGGTGTAATTGGTTGTCACTTCGAAAGGCCCCACCGGTGAGAGAGTGGAAATGCATGATAGCTTGTAATCTTAGACTAAGGAAAAAGAAAAAGAGTATACATGCCTTGAGAAAAGAAAAAGTGTACACAAAATATATGAGCTTTATTTGTCTATCTTTTTTAATGTTAAACTTGCAATGAGTATGCATGGATAGGGGTAAAAAGAGCTACCTTTGTTGTGATCAGTAAGGACGCCTGGGAATTGACTAGGTACGAGTCCTTACAGTGGTTGTGTGAAAGCTAGTGCCTCTAGGTAAAAGAATGCAAGTTTAGGCCCATGAAAAAAATATATGATTGAAAGGCACCTTAGTGGACATATGACTCACTTGAATGCATGAAAGCTTGAAGATTAGTGCATGAGCTAGAGTAGGGGGAAAACTAAAGAAACTTTCTTAAGTCCTAATTTGAGTTCTAGTATTTTAAATTGAAGGAGGCTTGCACACACACACATGGGAGTTAGCAAGATTTGGCCTTGAATTATTATAACAATATAGATATGCTTGCATGTTTCTACTTAAGCTCTGAATGCTATTCTCTGAGACATGAGTCAATTGCACACTTCTT
Source organism: Citrullus mucosospermus (assembly GCA_030954485.1). Taxonomy (NCBI): domain Eukaryota; kingdom Viridiplantae; phylum Streptophyta; class Magnoliopsida; order Cucurbitales; family Cucurbitaceae; genus Citrullus; species Citrullus mucosospermus. The sequence goes on from CM062064.1 coordinate 15,499,873, forward strand.
CATCTAAAACTCCCTATTATTTGATTTTTTTTATTTGCTCGGGACTAGCAAATCTCTAAGTTTGGGGTGTTGATAAGCACTTGAAAAGTGCTTTATATTCTCTCAAATTAAGGGAGTTTTATATTAGATTTCACTTGTTTGCTAGTGATTTTCAGGTTAAAACGAGGAAAATTAAAAGAAACGAGAAAAAGATCAAAACCGAGCAAGAATACGACGAAAAAGAGCTGAAAAACTCAAAAAGACAAATTTCGGGATGCGCCGTGGCGCTAAAACAGCACTGTCGCGGCGCTGAAGCATAAACGCAACAGTCTGGACGCATAATAGCGACGTGGCGCTGAAGTATAAACGCATCAGCATGGATGCAGAGTAGCATCACGGCGTCGAGATGGCGTTGCTTCGGCGCATCCTTGGTGAACGCATGACAGTGTCGCGGCGCTAAAACCCGAGAGCAACTTATTTTTGGTCGCAACCCTAGCGCCGCGGCGCCAGAGTTAATTAAACAAAAGATTTGTATTTTAGGTTAAATTTTTGGCGGCCAAAAACTCTATACATTTAGGGGTTTTCAGCAGCCAAAGGGGGGAGAAATATCAAGAAAAGCAAGAAAGTTGCAGACTGAAAGAAAGATCCAAAAAGATGAGAATTAAGCGCGAGTTCAAAGAGTGAGTTAGCCGCAAGGAAGAGGAAAAGAGTTCGAGATAGTCTTGGTGCCTTTCGAAGTCTAACGTGAGAGCCAAGGAGTTCGTGACGGTGCTGCCTCAATCAAGAACCTCTTTTCAGTAGAGTTTCCCTATTCTTTACACTCTTCCTTTGATTATTTTTGCTCAAACATGTTGCTTTAAGCTATGAGTGGCTAAACTCTTTAGTTTTAGGGTTTTGATGAATTGTTTGTGAATTCATGTTAATTTTGTACACTCATGGTTTTGTTTAAATAAATTATGCTTTTCATTGTTATTGTGTTTAATTCTTGAGGATTGGCCATCTTCACATGCTAGGTTAGATGTATGATTCAGAGATTATATGTTTAATTTGACCTACAACAATGAATCGTTGTTAATCTATCACGAGAGTAGTTAGGTTGCCAATGAAAGTTGCTAAAGACTAGTTTTAATGCCATGTAAGTGTGTATTGGTTTTAAGAGATTAACAATCAATCAAGTTGCATGAGAAAGAGTTGTCTTTGAGAGAAGATAACTTGGAATTAAGTTTCTAGACTTAGGCATAAAAACTACAATAAAATCCATGAAATCTATAATTTTGCATGATGAAATAAACAAGGATTCGAAGCCCTAGAACTCTCTTTGACTCTTGCAATTCTCCCTTTGATATTTTCTTTGCTTGATTTTTATTTTTCCCTAGCTCATAAAATTGAATTTCGATCCTCAAATAACATTGATTCAATTCTAGAATAGCTAAGTAACTTGAACCTTCCCAATTGGATCTCTAGTGGAACGATACTCGGACTTAACCATTTTATATTATAACTTGACCCGTACACTTGCGGTAAACACTAAAAGTGCGCATCACATGGTAACTTTGAGAATGTTGGTTAATGCATGGTGATTGTTTGAAACTTGTATTCACGGTTTTTCGAAAAGCATGGTGTTATATGATTTCCAGAAAGACTTGAAGATAGACTTGTATGAAGAGCATGTTGGTTGATATTAAAGCTGGAAAATGAATTTAGCATGCTGATGATGTTTTCATGAAAGATTTGGAAATGGATAAGTTTAAGCTTGTCACACCCCAACCCAGATTTACTCTATACCTAGGAAGGAGCATGATCCTATTTCCCAACATAAGACTCTATAAGATAAACACCATAAAAGAATAGCAAGACAATCAACTTTTCATAATCTCATCACAGAAAAACGTGCAAACTTCAATAAACATGTTTGTATATTCACATAATAAGTACAACACGTCCCCCTCTCTACCCTCATGAAATATGTTCATTACAAGATATACGAAAAAACTAAGTATTTACAACTATCCCAAAGGTTCACTTCCAGACAGGCCCAGACGAGATTCTTTAGTAGGCTAGGCGTCCCGGACACGCTCGCTACCTGAAACAACAAACAACAACAAACTGAATGAGCAAAAGGCTCAGTGAGTGACTAAATCTACTAAAACTAACCATGACAACTTAAATCCAGTTTGTAAGATAGTAACCACCGCATAACACATCCCAATGAATTATCAAGATTCACTTTTCACTATGCATGTATAACTATCAATTCTCATGTTTCACAAATTTTCATCTATTTAGTGCTTTCACTTTTCGTCCCTCAGCACTTACTCATTTACAATTATAGTACCATGTGCCTTCACACGAAATCCCTCGGCACAGGTAACAACCTCAATCTATGCTCAACTGCCTTCACACATGATCCCTCGGCACAAGCTAGTTGTGATAGGTTACTACATGCCTTCACTTCCAGTCCCTGAGCATTGTAGTCCATTCTCTACTGTTATTCAAGTGCCTTCTCAAATCCCTTAGCACTTAATTTCACGCTTACTCACATGTAGCTTTCACCATAAGGTCCCTCAGCCACTTATGTGCTTAGACATTTGTAATAATATTCCTCTTAAATCACTAACACATCACATACATAAGGCATACTACCATGAATCACTTTTCCTCATCAATATGCGTACTAAGTTTAACACAAGATATAACAAGCAGTCACTCACAATCGGTCCCGGCTCTAAGTGGGTTATAAGCCTCCCTGAGATCTTCTTGGCCTGAAAATACACAATCCTCAAGTTTAGTTTTCATAAACTCCCCTTTTCTTTAACATACAGTAGCATCGTTACTCTATGGGAATTAATAAGCTACCAGCGTTACTTAAAAGATATTCAAACTGTACTAGCGACACTGCGTTGATTAAAACCAGCGAAACTACCTTGAGGAGCGATACCCAGCGATACTCTAGCGAGAATTGTGAGACGCAAGCCTATCTTTGGGTTGCAGTGTTACTTCCTCTGCTGCTCAATCTCTCGCTCACTCAACGATACTCCCGCTGTGACAGAACCGTTTCCTTCTTCCTTTCTTCTTCCTTCTTCCTTCTTCAACCTATTAAACATTTCGTTTCAACAAATTCCAGTACTTTCTTCCTTCTATAAACTTGTTAAAATACAGGTCCTACATCTCACCTCCAAATTTCATGAAGAACCTCCTCACCTTTTAGGACATAACCTTCGACAACTCCAAGTTGCCTCTAATCATCCGACAGTTCAACTTCCGTCTCTTCTTCCTGAGTTTGACACACAATTAGATAATTTCAGCTCAAACATCCTTCATGAATTCTGCTAGAATTCGAGTTAACTTACTAACCTCAAAGTTTCAGCCCTAATCTTCGTCTCTTCAATTTGTTCTTCCTCCAAAACCGAGCATCACTCTGAAGAGATCACAGCAGCCGAAACCTCTGTCAAACCCGAGTTTCTTCCACGAATTCAATGAAATTTCTGCTTCAGATCAGCATGAACATCTTCTTCTACCTCTCTTCGAAGTTTCGCCTTAATATGAACCCAACTTGAGCTTTGAAATGCAAGCAGAAACAATTGAATTCTCAGTCCACTTATATATATATCACCGACTTGTTCCCCATTCCAACTCTATATTATAATCCGTTCGACGCATACCTCCTATGCTCAGCTTCAGCAACGCACACGACCTCTGATGATAATTCATTTCGAACTCTCCCGCCAAATAATTAACATACGCATTACCTTCTCTCAGCCAACACTTCCACCGACACACTGCCTTCAATGCGTTTAACGCATAATGATCCTCGGTACCAAGTGATCCTCCACGCCTTATTATCCTCAACGCGTCACGACTTCAACGCATGATAAGCTTCCCTCACCTTTGCGTTTACACCAAAATTATTTCCTCCACAACAGGTTGCCATCAACGCATAGCTTACACTTAGCCATTTTCCCACTCCAAACGCAAGCCAGCCAACTACTTTTACACATTCACCCATCTCTCGGCCCCTTCTTACTTTGCGTTCTCATAAAAATAGATGCGGGGCTTACAATTACCACCTCCTTACAAAGATTTTGTCCCCGAAATCAGTAGGTAGCATACTCTTTACTCAAATAAACTTGGATATTGCTTAAGCATTTGCTCCTTCGACTCCCACGTTGCTTCTTCTATCTCGTGATTTATCCATAACACTTTAACCAATGGTATCACTTTGTTTCTTAAAACCTGTTCTTTTTCATCTAATATCTGTATGGGCTTTTCCTCATAGCTCAAATCTTCATTAAGCTCCACTGGTTGCGTTAATAACACATGAGTAGCATCGGGTATGTACTTTCTCAACACTGATACATGAAATACATTATGTATCCTAGACATTTCAATAGGTAAAGCTAGTCTATATGCCACTGGTCCAACCCTTTCTAATATCTCATAGGGTCCAACATATCTAGGACTCAACTTCCCTTTCTTGGCAAATCTCAGAATTCCTTTCCACGGTGATAACTTCAAAAATACTTTGTCTCCAATCTCGAATTCAAGATCTTTTCTTCTGTTGTCCGCATAGTTTTTCTGACGGTCCCTAGCTGCCTTAAGATTTGCCTTAATCAGTTCTACCTTTTCTGTTGTAACCTGCACAATTTCTGGTCCAACTAACTTTCTTTCACCCACTTCTCCCCAACAAACTGGGGTTCTACATGGACTACCATACAATGCTTCATAGGGAGCCATCCCAATACTCGCTTGATAACAGTTGTTGTATGCAAATTCCATTAAAGGTAAGTGCACATCCCAATTACCCTGAAACTGCAATGCACAGGTTCTCAGCATATCTTGTCTTCTTCCTTGCAACTAACTCACTTTTTGAACTCTCGCTTAATTCTCTCATTTTTGTATCTTTTCTTAGGTCTGCAACTTTCTTGCTTTTTCTTGATTTTTTCTCCCCCTTTTGGCTGCTCAAAACCCCCAAATTTATAGAGTTTGGCCGCCAAAAATTTAACCTAAAATACAAAATTTTAGTTTAAGTAATGCTCGTGCCGCGGCGCTAGGGTTGCGACCAAAAATAAGTTGCTCTTGGGTTTTAGCGCCGCGGCAGCGGCGTCTTAGAGCCGCAACGCTGTCATGCGTTCACCAAGGATGCGTCGAGGCAGCGCCATCTCGGCGCCGCAATGCTACTTTGTGTCCATGTTGATGCGTTTATACTTTAGCGCCGTGGCAGCGCTGCCTTAGTGCCGCGTCGCTATTATGCGTCCAGACTGTTGCGTTTATGCTTCAGCGCCGCGATGCTGTCATGCGTTTAACAAGGATGCGTTTATGCTTTAGCGCCGCATCGCTACCCCAAAATTTGTTCATTTGAGTTTTTCAGCTCTTTTTCGCTGTATTCTTGCTCGGTTTTGATCTTTTAGTTGTTTCTTCTAATTTTCCTCGTTTTAACCTGAAAATCACTAGCAAACAAGTGAAATCTAACATAAAACTCCCTTAATTTGAGAGAATATAAAGCACTTTTCAAGTGCTTATCAGTCTTCACATCTTTTCTCGGGTTATGGAGGATAATCCGGGAGGGGGTGTGACAATCTTTGTATCAGATAGCAACCATCTCATGCCTCCATGAAGCAAGACGTTGCCAATGGTGGCTTGACGCCCTTCATCTCTATTTTATTTCCATTTCTCTTCTTCTTGCTTATATTTTGTTAATGACATTCGAGATAATGATTTATTGTCTTAATATGAGTTTTATTGACTATCATCTTCCATCTATTTCCGTATTAAATACTTTACACCATGCTGTCTAAATGCTAAATGAGTCAAATGTTAAAAGTTAGTTTTTCTTGAGCAATTCTGAGTATGTTACATCTTGATTAATGCATATCTTTAGCTTGCATAACTTTTTCTGACAAACAAACGTAGTAAGCATGACTGTCGAGCTTGAGAGAGTGGATAGTTAATCTTTAGCATTAATTAAGACTAGAATGCAGAGATGTAGTTCATCTTTTGCCAACGCAAACTTACGATGCGTCTTAGAGATAAGATAAATGTGGCGTCGAAACATCGAGAGATGGATTCACACACGCAGTTTGTAGGTATGTAATTGTACTTAGAAAGTTTAAGTAACAACTAGCTCTTGCGTTCAACTCTACCTCTATCGCATGGTTCCATTCATTCTCAACGCATGCTATCTGACGCATTGTTTTACATATGACTACCCAACGCCACGTCCACTTCATTATTAGTAGTAGGAAATTCTTTTCATTCTTTATGTATAGTTTTACACACATAATCAACAAACGCATATATATTTACATGTACAGTCACCGCATAGTCATACATTTATTCTCAACGCCTAGTTATTACAAATCCCTGCATTCGACCCTGGACTCACTAGGAAACCTATAAATGCTTATACTTGGGTCTTTATAGGAAAACTTGCTTAGTCATGATCACATCTAGAGTAATTCTCAACGCATCCTTGTACGGAAATGATAAATCTATTTTTGTGCAACGAGCTAAGAAACTCAATTTAATTGGAATAAAAATTTAAACGAACAAATTTGATGAACAATTATGTTGATTCAATATTTTGATGGATTTCATGTGTTGCAGTGGTAACCAAGAAATAGTTGAGAGAGTTGTTTTGTTTCTACTCTAAGGAAAGCGATAGTATGTACACTATACTAAAATGTGGAAGATGGAAAGCATGCGACACAACAAATTCAGCTAATAATGTGAATGAATGGATAAAGAAAGGGTTCAGGTTGGTTAAAATTTAACATCGGAAATGCATGGTAGTATTCTATTCATACTTGCGACTCTTCTCCGGTTGTCAGCCGCTATGCGTTATATGTCTATAACGCATAGGAGAGTGTTAAGAACCAAGGTTATTCCTATAGACAGGTAATACTTCTTGGCACTTGTCAATTGAGTTCCACAATCACTTACCCTCTCGAGCAGTTTGATTATTACTATTTATATCGAATTGTCAGATGGACATAAGCATCGGATTAAGATCGCAATTGACAAGATGAAATAGTTATACTACGGCTCTTAGTTAGATGCTAACGCAACCCTAGACCCTTGAGTGATTAGTTACTCGTAGTTTGAAAGTAAAAAGTGGAAAGTATAGAGAAACGAGTAGACATGGAAGATATATATATTGATGAAACAGAATACAAGTTTAGATAAGCTCAATGTCTTGACACAAATCTAAAATCAAGAAAGAAAAACTAAGAAAGAAAGCAAGGAAGGGGTCAATGTCTTGAGTTGCCTAGATGGAAGCGTGAGGTTCTGCTGTGAAGTGGTCTGGCGGAGGGAAGACTCTTCTCTCTCGAGCTATTCGTCTCCGGTTGAAGTCTGAAAGAACTCTGCTGTCACTTATGGAGTTCTTCCGAGAATCAACAACCCTGTCCCATCTCGCAGAGCTGCGCTTTTATAGATGATGCGTTCGCAATTAATGGCAAATCTACTTGATTGGTGGCGAGATTGATACCATGCGTCCATCTCGCCTAATTGCGTGATTCTCGGGTCAATTAAGATCCACCACTTTAGCCACAAATCATGTTCATCAATCATTCGACAATCTTTCAAGATTCTGATTTGATTCTCGACGCCTTGCATTGATGGTCGTCTATGTCACACCCCATCCCAGATACACTCTATACCTAGGATCGAGTGTGATACTGTTCCCCCTACGTACATATTTAAGAATAGATACCAGATAAATCTCAATTCAAAACAACATTTCTATTGAAATATTAGAAAAACATGCAACCTCTCAACAAGTATTTTCTGCATTTATACATATAAGATACAACACATCCCCCTTTCACTTCTAAGAAACATGCACATTACAAGACATATGTACAGACTAAATATTTACAACTATCCATGAGGTTCGCTTCCAGATAGGCCCAGACGAGATTCTTCTGTAGGCTAGGCGTCCCGAACACGCTCGCTACCTGAAACGACAAACAATAACAAACTGAATGAGCAGAAAGCTCAGTGAGTGACTAAATCTATTCAACTATCCCTAACAATTATGAGTCAGTTTGTCTATTAGTAACCATTACGTATCACACCCCAGAGAGTTACTAAGGTTCTCTTTCCAAATTACACATATGAATGTCAAGTCCTCATGTCTCAGAAACTTGTAACTATCTAGTGCCTTCACATTCTGTCCCTCAGCACTTATTCGATTATATTAACATTACCATGTGCCTTCACGTGAAATCCTTCAGCACTGGTAACCAATTCTATCTTCGCTCAAGTGCCTTCACTCATGGTCCCTCAGCACGAGCTAGTATGTGATGGATTACTACATGCTTTCACTCATAGTCCTTGAGCATTGTAATCCATTCCTTATAGCTATTCAAGTGCCTTCACAAGTCCCTCAGCACTTAACTTCATGCTCACCTACATATAAGTTTTCACCATAAGGTCCCTCAGCCACTATATGTAGACACTAGCATTAGAACCCTTTTAACTTGCTAACACATCACATTCATAATGAATACTACAAAGGATCACATTTCCTCGTCAAATAAACATACTAAATTTATCACAAGATATTACAAATAGTCACTCACTATTGGTCTTGGCTCTAAGTGGATTATAAGCCTCCCCGAGCTCTTCCTGGCCTGAAAACACATATTCCTCATGTTTAATTTTCATAATCTCCCTTTTCCTTTAACACACAATTATAGCGTTATTCTTTAGACAATTAAAAGTTGCCAGCGATATTCATCACATACTACTGTACTAGCGACACTGAGTTGGATGTAACAAGCGAGACTACCTGAGGAGCGACACCCAGCAATACTGTAGCGAGAATCGTGAGACGCAAAGCCTTTCTTACGTTACAGCGATACTTGCTTCGCTGCCCTGTCTCTCGCTCTCTCAGCGATACTACCGCTGCAGCAGAACCGTTTTCTTCTTTCTTTCTTCTTCCTTCTTCAACCTCCAAATTTCATGAAGAACATCCTCTCCGTTTAGGATATACCCTTCAACAACTTCGAGTTACCCCTAATCGTCCGGCAATTTAGCTCTAATCTCTTCTTCTTGAGTTTGACACACATTTATACAATTTCAGCTCAAGCATCCTTCTTGAAACTTGCTAAAAATCGAGTTAACTTACTAACCTCAAAAGTTTCAGCCTTAACCACCGTTTCTCCAATTTGTTCTTCCTCCAAAACCGAGCGTCACTCTGAGGGAGTAACACCAGCTGAGTCCTCTGCCCAACTCAAGTTTCTTCCACGGTTACGATGAGATTTCCACTCCAATTCAGCATGAACTTCTTCTTCTACCTCCTTTCGATGTTTAGCTTTAGTATGGACCCAACTCGAGCTCTGAAATGCAATCAGAACAATTGAATTCTTGATCCACTTATATTTATACCACCGACTTATTCTCCATTTCAACACTATACTATAATCTGTCAACGGATACCTTCTATGTTCAGCTTCAGCAACACACACAGCCTCTGATGATGTTTCTTTTCAAAATTCTCCCGCCAAATGATTAGCAAACGCATTACTCTCTCTCGGCCAACTTTCTTTGTCCAGCGCATACCCACTTTTCGACGCATGGTAGCGTTCACCGCATAATGGCCTCATCGCAAATCAGGTCTCAACTCCTCATGGCCATTAACTTCCAACGCCACGCTACCTACAATGCGTTTGCCGTAAGATAAACTTCGGTACAAGGTGGTTCTCCACGCCTTATGTCCTCAACGCGTCGTGGCTTCAACACATAATAGTCTTCCCTCACCTTTGCGTTTACACCAAAACTGTTTTCATTAAAACATGTTGCCATCAACGCATAGCTGATACTTAGTCATTTTTTCCGCCCCAATCACAGTCTAGCCAACTACTCCTACACAATCGTCCATCTCTCGGCCCCTTCTTACCTTGCGTTCTCACAAAATTAAGTACGGGGCTTACAGTCTATGCGTCCATGGATAGTTTGGCCGATGTCAACGCGTCGTAGGTTGCTAACGCATAGTCATGCGTTGAATAGTTATTTTGTTCGAAAATAGGCATGTTAAATTTGTACACATAAAACAAGGATTTAATACAATAATAGAGCAAAAACATATTTTTCGATAACTCTATCAAATCACATAAATCCGTTCCAAATCGTATAGAATCGTTTTAAAATAACTATTCAAAAAATCCATTTGGTGTCTCAATCTTTTCCCTTAGTTGAGGCGGAGCAAGACTCAACGCTCTCAAAGTCGAAAACAACCTTAGTTGGGGTGGAGCAAGACTCAACACACCCAACGTCGAAATGAACCCTGGCTCGATGCGGAGCAGAACTCAACGCACCAACAATATCAACCTCTATGTGCACATAGGAATATGGCGATTGCCCAAGTACCTTCTCCATGTCCCTTAGTACTGGGTCCCAGGGAAACTCACGTGCCTTCTCATGTCCTTTAGCACTGAGCCTCCTCTAAAACATTTTAGAAACCAGTTTACATAAATAGTTCATATGAAACCTTTCATAGAAAATAGAATATTTATAGATAAACATCTCGCAACATGCCTTTCAACATTATATAGAAATCAGATAAAACATGCCTTGTGAACAATATAGTCAAATATCATGCTTTTCAAGAAAACAGTCATCTCAAAGCCATATCTCATAAGAACATTTTCAATAAATTTCGTTTTCGAAGGAAGAAAAGAGTCACTCATAAAGCGGTAAAGAAATTTCCTCTTTTTCCTTCAAATTCCGCTTTCCTGAGCTCCTTAATCACAAGGCTTGAGCTTCTAACCCGCAAGATAGCTAGTTTCCTGTCACACCTCACCCCGAACTACCCTCCCATAGCCCGAGACGAAGTGTGAGGACAGCAGTTACCGACTACCGTGTCACATATGCTACTGTCAAATTCACCTCACTTTCATATAAATCCTTCCTAGGACGGTAATACCATTAAGGAACTCTTGACAAACCTCAACTTCGATCGGCAACGGGAACTGTCATGCTACTTGAAAATGGAAAACATATAAAAAGGGTGAGCTAACAGCTCAGTGAGTAACGGTTTTTTGAAAACATTATACTTTAACTGTAAAACTGGTCAAACTCGCATATTAAAATATACTGTTTTAGAGTAAATACTCAAAAATCTCATATTAAAATATACTCAAATACCATTGTTAAAACATGCATATCTGTTTTAGAGTAAATACTCAAAAATCTCATTCATTTCAAAATACTTTTTCCTAGTTGAGGTGGAGCAATGCTCAACGCTCATCAACGTCGATTTTCCTTAGCTGTGTGGAGTAATCTCAACACATCAGCGTCGTATATACTATGTGCACATAGGTTTTATATTCCGGGCCGCCCACAATGCCTTCTACGAGTCCCTTAGCATTGGGTACCTTTTTCTATATATCGGCTACCATTTGGCCTTCTCCAAGTCCCTGAGCCTCGGGTGCCTTTTCAAAGTTTTATAAAATACAATACATATTTTGGAAACATTATACTAATAACTCATAAGTTAACTGTTTCCAAATCTCACATCAACAGCATGCTAAATTCAATTTCCAACTTTAATATCAAACAGCATGCTTTTCATACAAGTTTATATCCAAATCTATCTTGAAATCATATAACACCATGTGTCACACCCCCTCCCGGATTATTCTCCATAACCCGAAAGAAGATGTGAAGTCAGCAACCTTGACTCCTCTGTAAGGTTCACTGACCAACCACCAAAGTCGGCTCAGACGAGGTTCTTGCATAGGCAAAGCATCCCGAACTCGCTTGCTACCTGAAAAAATTAGAAAAACACAGGAAAACGTGAGCTAAGGCCCCGTGAGTGACTGGTTTTGTAAAACTATCTTTATAAGAAAACAAGCATGTTACAGTAATGCGCATTAAAATAAGGTTTTAACTAGATAGTTCAAAAGAAACAGATTTTCCTCAAAACTTTATGCATCTCGTAAATCTGTTACGAATCAATAGAATCGTTTTCTGGTATGATTTAACAGAAAACCGTTTGGTTTTTCAATCTTTTCCCTTAGTTGAGGCGGAGCAAGGCTCAACGCTCTCAACGTCGAAAACATCCTTAGTTGGGGTCGAGCAAGGCTCAACACACCCAACGTAAAAATCATCCCTGGCTTCAAGCAGAGCAAGCTCGATGCACTAGCTAGATTAATCTCTATGTGCACATAGGAATATGACGGGTTGCCCATGTACCTTCTCATGTCCTTGAGTATTGGGTCCCGGGGAAACTCACGAGCCTTCTCAAGGAGATAAGCACTGAGCCTCCTCTTAAACATTTCATCAATCAATTTGAGTAGATCATTCATATGAAACCTTTTATGGAAAACGGAATGTTTCTTGATAAACGATATCTGGCAACATGCCTTTCAATATAATAAAACAATAAGATTAACATGCCTTTTAAACAATATGATACACATCATGCGTTTCATGAAATCAGTTATCATAAACCATATCATATAAGAACATTTCAACAAAGTTCAGTTTTGATAGAAGAAGAAAGAGTCACTCACCATTACTTAAGAGATTTCCTTTTAAATCACTGCTTCCCGAGCTCTTAAACGCAGGGCTTAAACTCTTTAGTCTGCCTTTACCCTTTAGTAGTCTAGTTGGGCGCAAGGTCTACCTTGAACGCATCGTGGCATTCACCCTTTACGTTGAATTCGAATTAAACGCAAGGCTCACCTTCTCGACGCATGCCAACTTCTTAACACTAGATGACTTAAGTGTTAAGGTTGTCTTCCTCTTTGGCCGCAAACTTCCTCCTTCAAACGCAAGGTTTTCTTCTTTCAACTCTTTTTCTTTCCTTTTCTCAAGGATTATAATCACCGAATCATCAATCATTACTTTTTCCCTCAAGGTCCTATTTATAGAGTACTTGTCATTCTACCTCTTTTCTTCTGCTGCTACTTTTTTGCCACATGTCATGTTGCATGCTTAATTAATCATGCATTAGTCCAAGTGTCACTTTGCATGAAATGCTTATCATGCTTTTTAACACCTCCTACTTAATGAGGTGTCACAATCATGTGTAACCACCTGGCCTATAGACTTACTTTGTGCGTTCATTATATTCTAATACACAACTACACAACCAACTCCTTACTCTTATGTGTTCAGGGAACTATCTTCTAGATTCAACTCCTTGGCTTCCTTTTACTACCCTCAGCTTTACTACCTTTATTCCACTTCTCCTTTATTTAAGTGTACAAATTCTAAACGCATACTACTATGCGTTTTAGCTTACCATAAAATATCATACATCTTCCTTAATTGCATACTATATGCGTTCGTGCCCCTTTTTACATTCGTTCACAGCTACAATTCCTTCTTTGTAAAATTACACCCTTCTGACCATGTGGTTTACCTTTAACCACCACATCTAACTCAATTTCTTTCTTCCTGCATTTACCCTCTTGCACTCACCTTGCTTCATTCTACGTCCACAACCATCTTCCCTTAAGTTCTTTGATTTTTCCCCCTATGCGTTTACTCGACATCGTGGTAGCATTTTCCATTATGAGATTAAGCTCTTCAGCATATGATTAAATAACCAATGGTAACCATCGTCAACTCCTCAACCCCTTGTCGCGTAGCTAATAGCTGTCCTTAGCACAGAATTCCTCAACGCGTAGCTAATATCTTCTCACCACATAGCTTTCTCAGCACATAGTAAGACCCGACAAATTGCTCAAATCCTACTAGCATACAATAACCCTTTAACGTTTTAACATCTCATAGCACTTATAACGCATAGCGACTCCTTGTGCACTTTGCACTAAAGGACTTCTCGATCAGCACAATGATCCTTATAGTAAACCTTCAGCGCATAGTTATTGTCCATCTCGTGGCTTACCAACGCATAGTCGTAATCCATGTTCAATTCTTGTTCCTTCACCTCCATTCACTTGCCACCATTAGAACCTAATTCCACAGCTTGGTAACTCCCCAATATTAATACTATGCGTTTGAGCTTAACCATCTACGCGTCAACTTAATCTCTAGAATATGTCTACTGTTTTCTTAATATCATTCTTCTCAACGCACATAATTTATTAGCCATAATTCAGTAATTACACCATCTTAACTTTTCGTTTAAAAGTTCCGCTAATCCACATACTTTTATCCTTACTAATCATATGAATACTTAGGTTTTCGGGGACAGGGTGTTACACCATGCTTTTTCAGCAAAATTATGAAAACATGCATCAATCAATCACCATGCGTTTTATAAACTTATAGCAAGTAACCAGCATATTCAACGCTTTTCAAATAAAACGCATGCACTTGTTCATTGGAAATCCTTGAACGCATATTTCAAACCAATAATTTTAATCATAAAGAACTCATTTATATTTTGAAAGACGCAAGTGTTACTCACCTGTACTTTGCCCAAGAATAATTTCCTCTTTCTTCCCTCTATTTTCTCTTCCCGAGCTTCTTGGACGCAGCGTTCTAACTCAGAAACGCAAGGTTCCATATTCCTCTGTCAGCTCGGTTGGAAGCAACCCTGCCCTTCAACGCAAGGTTGATACTACCGCAAAGTGCAGCCCAACTCTTCTTACTTCTCTTTTGGATGCGTCGACCTCTCTTGGACGCAAGGTCTAACTTGAACACATCACCTATCTTTGGACGCGGCGTTCACCTTGAACGTAGTGTTTTTCTTCACCGCATGGCCGACCCCCTTTCGACGCAAGACAACTTCTTTAACATAAAATAGCTAAGTTGTCAAGAATACCTTCTCTCTTGGCCGCCGACTTCTACTACGGACGCAAGGATTCCTCCTTTCTGCCTTCTTTCTTCCCTTTCTCTCCGTAATTCTTCTTTCAGATTCATCAGTTGCTCCTTTTCCCTCAAGGTTCTATTTATAGGGAGCTTGCCATCCAACTTCTCCTCTCCTTTTGCCACTTGTTTGCCACATGTCACGCTGCATGCTTAATTAACCATGCACTAATCTAAGCGTCACCTTGCATGAAACACTTAACATGCCTTTTTAACACCTCCTACTTTTAATTTGTCAAGTCTATATGAAGCCACCTAGCCTTTATAAGCTTATCCTATGCGTCCAACATTTTCCAATAAACAACTATTCATTCAACACAACGCCCCCATGCGTTTATTGAATTTCCTTTAAGGTTTGAGCTTCATTATTTACTTCCCTATCTCTTGGCCATACTTCCCTTAAACTCGTTTTTCCCACCGCATACTCCTAGGCGTCAATATCTCAAACACACACTACTATGCGTTTATCTTACTACATAACACTATGCGTCAGCCTGAACCGCATACTATTATGCGTCTATGATCTTTCTCCTATCCTTGAAGATTCCTTGATTACTCCTCTACACATCCTTGTGCTTGTAATCCAAGGTTATTCATTTAACCTTTTCCTTGTACTTAAAATATTTCTTTGATGATAAGTTAGTATGCATCCACCTCTTGCTCCAGTCTTTGAGCTTACTTCTCATCCTTTGATGTGCCACTTTTGTGTGTTTACCGCAAGTGTACGGGTCAAGTTATAATATAAAACGGTTAAGTTCAAGTATCGTTTCCACTAGAGATCCAATTGGGAAGGTTTAAGTTATTTAGCTATTCTAGAATTGAATCAATTTTATTTGAGGATTGGAATTCAAATTTTGTTTTTGGGAAAAAGAAAGATCAAGCCAAGAAAGTATCAAAGGGAGAATTGCAAGAGTCAAAGAGAGTTCTAGGGTTTCGAATCCTTGTTTGTTTCATAATGCAAAATTATAGATTTCATGGATTTAATTCTTATGCCTAAGTCTAGAAACTTAATTCCAAGTTATCTTCTCTCAAAGACAACTTTTTCTCATGCAACTTGATTGATAGTTAATCTCTTAAAACCAACACAAAATTACATGGCATTAAAACTAGTCTTTAACAACTTTCATTGTAAACCTAACTACTCTCGTGATAGATTAACAACGATTCATTGTTATAGATCAAATTAAACATATAATCTCTCGATTCATACATCTAATCTAACATGTGAAGGTGGCCAATCTTCAAGAATTAAACACAATAACAATGAAAAGCATATTTATTTGAACAAAACCATGAGTTTACAAAATTATCATGAGTTTACAAACAATTCATCAAAAACCCTAAAACCAAAGAGTTTAGCCACTCATAGCGTAAAGCAACATATTGATAAAAAAGAATCAAAGAAAGAGTGTAAAGAATAGGGAAACTCTACTGAAAAGAGGTTCTTGATTGAGGCAGCACCGTCACGAACTCCTTGGCTCTCGCGTCGTACTTCGGAGGGCACCAAAACTATCTCGAACTCTTTTCCTCTTCCTTGCGGCTAACTCACTCTTGGAACTCTAGCTTAATTCTCACCTTTTCGGATCGTTCTCTTGTTCTGCAACTTTCTTGATCTTCTTGATATTTCCTCCCCCTCTTCGGCTGCTGAAAACCCCTAAATTTATAGAGTTTGGCCGCCCAAAATTCAACGTAAAATATAAAACTTGCGTTTAAATTAACGCTGGTGCCGCGGCGCTAGCGTTGCAACCAAAATTAAGTTGCTCTCGGGTTTTAGCGCCGCGACGCTGTCTTGCATTCACCAAGTACGCGTCGAAGCAGCGCCTTCCCAGCGCCGCGTTGCTACTCTGCGTCCATGCTGATGCGTTTCTGCTTTAGCGCCGCGGCAAGGCTGCCTTAGCGCCGCGGCGCACCATGCGTTTCAAGCAAGGATGCGTTTTTCAGCACTTTTTCTCCATATTCTTGCTCGGGTTTGATCTTTCAGTCGTTTCTTCTAATTTTCCTCATTTTAACCTGAAAATCACTAGCAAACAAGTGAAATCTAATATAGAACTCCCTTAATTTGAGAGAATAATAAGCACTTTTCAAGTGCTTATCATCCTTCCAATTTATCCAACACCCAAAAACATCCCTTGCTAATAGTCTATGCATTACTCATTTTGCTATAGTTTTCTACCTTTCCGAGACTTAGATCTCTTTCAACATTTCACGACATAACTTTATTCCTTTCTTGCTTATGCGTCTTATCATCGCCAATGCTTACATCTCCTCTTATGCGTTTCACTTCTTTTCCTTCAAACTCTCTGTTACTTCGATGCGTTCACCCTGACTATGCGTCCAACATGGTCTTCTACTACTTTTCTTTGTAGATTCTACAACGCATTGATTTTTAAAAGTAAGGTGTGACATTTCCCCTCTCTGGCGGCTTAGTTGGACACAGTGTTCTAACTCTAGAACGCAAGGCTGATTTTCCTCTGTCAGTTCCGTTGGACGCAACCCTGCCCTTGAACGCAAGGTTGATGACTAATGCAAGGTGCAGCCTAACTCTTCTTACTTCTTTCGGATGCGTCGACCTCTCTTGGACGCAAGGTCCAACCTAAACGCATCGCCTATCTTTGGACGCGGCGTTCATCTTGAACGTTGAGTTCGTCTTATCTTTTGGCGCAAGACTCCTACTACGAACGCAAGGATTCCTCATTTATGCCTTCTTTCTCCCCTCTCTCAAGAATTCTCACTTCATAATTATCAGTCGCTCCTTTTCCCTCAAGGTTCTATTTATAGAGGGCTTGCCATCCCACTTCTTCTCTTTGCCACTTGTTTGCCACATGTCAAGCTGCATGCTTAACTAACCATGCATTTATCCTAGCGTCACCTTGCATGAACACTTAACATATCTTCTAGCACCTCCCACTTATAAGGTGTCAAGTCTATATGATGCCACCTAGCCTTTATAAGTTTATCTTATGCGTCCAACATATTCCAATATTCTAACTATTCATCCAACATAATACCCCTATGCGTTCATTGAATTTCCCTTTAAGGTTTTAGCTTTATTACTTTCTTTCCTTACTCTCCGCCATACTACCTTTGAACCCATTTCTCCACCGCGTATTACTAGGCGTCAATGACTCAAAACGCACACTACTATGCGTTTGTACCTTACAGCATAATACCATGCGTCTGCCTTAACCGCATACTATCATGCGTCCAACTCTCCTTCCTTATGTCCATTCTTAGCAACCAATCCTTCTCTTGTACAATCACACTTCTGACTATGTGGTTTACCCTTAACAACCAAATCCAACTCAAATTCTTCCTCTATGTGTTTGTCCTCTTGCGTTTACCTTTACTTCATCCTAAGTCCATGACCATCTTCCTATCCTTGAATATTCCTTAATTATTCCTCTATGCGTCCTTGAGTTAATCCCCACGATTATTCATTCAACCTTTTCCTTACACTTAAACTATTTTTCTTAAGATAAATTAGTATGCGTCCACCACCTGCTCCAGATGTTGTTAAACAGATAGATCTCAAGTCCCCGGCAACGGCACCAAAAACTTGTTGTTAAACAAACAGATCACAAGTCCCCGGCAACGGCACCAAAAACTTGTTGTGTATGAATTGTGGAAATGAAAATGTACAAACGCAAGGTGCAGGTTAAGTTACTATGATGCGTTTCACACACCATGCGTTGAGCATACTATGCGTCTTACTGATGCTTAAATGCCATGCGTTGGTGATCTGTCAAGTTTTCCTCACTTTTACCCAAGTATAAGCAAGGGAGTAGGTTTTCTCGGTGAGTCCGAGGTCGAACACATGGATTATGTTGATTCTATATTTATGTGGATTATATGCATTGCATTGGTAACCAAGAAATAATTGGGAGAGG
Organism: Citrullus mucosospermus; assembly: GCA_030954485.1. Taxonomy (NCBI): domain Eukaryota; kingdom Viridiplantae; phylum Streptophyta; class Magnoliopsida; order Cucurbitales; family Cucurbitaceae; genus Citrullus; species Citrullus mucosospermus. The sequence continues at coordinate 15,518,526 of CM062064.1, forward strand.
TGTTTGTTTCTAATCTAAAGAAAGCGATAGTATGTACACTAAGCTAAGTTGTGGAAGATGGAAAGGCATGCGACACAGCAAAGTCAGCTAATGATTTGAATGGATGGATAAAAACAGGGTTCGGGTTGGTTAACATCTGATAACTTGTAGAAATACATGTGCGGAAAATGAAACACTGCTGGATGAACTAGATGAAGGAAGAAAGGCGGAAATAAATATAATCTCCAACGCAAGCTTTGAATGCTTGGACTTAGGCAACAGAACAACGGAGAAAACAAAGCCGTCCTTAGAAGAGCCACCAACCCTTGAGCTTAAGACGCTACCAACGCATCTGAAGTATGCATATCTGGGGGAAGAGAGCACGCTATCGGTCATCCTATCCTCTGCGTTGACGACAAAATGTGAGAAGGCTTTGTTGGATATCTTGAAAAACCATATCAAAGCCATAGGATGGACCTTAGCGGATATCAGAGGAATAAGCCCTTCGTACTGCATGCACAAAATTCGGTTGGAAGAGGGTAAGGATGGTTCAGTTGAGAGGCAGCGCAGGCTCAACCCCGCAATGAAGGAGGTTGTGAAGAAAGAGATCATCAAATGGCTCGACGCAGGGGTCATTTATCCAATCTCCGACAGCAGCTGGGTGAGCCCAGTTTAGTGTGTACCAAAGAAAGGGTGGATGACAGTGATCATGAATAGCAAGAATGAACTAATACCAACAAGAACGGTCACTGGCTGGCGCATCTGTATGGACTACCGCAAGCTGAATGCGGCAACAAAGAAGGACCACTTTCCACTGCCATTCATCAACAAGATGCTAGATAGGCTGGCAGGTAATGAATTTTTCTGCTTCCTTGACGGATATTCCGGCTATAACCAGATCATGATAGCTTCGGAAGATCAAGAGAAGACGACGTTCACATGTCCATATGGCACCTTCGCGTTCAAACGCATGCCATTCGGGGTATGTAACGCACCAGGGACGTTCCAAAGGTGCATGATGGCAATATTCTCTGATTATTTGGAACAGTCAGTAGAGGTGTTTATGGACGACTTCTCAGTATTTGGGAATTCTTATGATGAATGCTTGACCAACCTAGAACAAGTGCTAAAGCGATGCGAAGACACAAATCTAGTCCTCAACTGGGAAAAATGCCACTTTATGGTGACTGAGGGTATTGTGTTGGGGCATAAAATTTCCAAGGTTGGATTGGAAATGGATCAGGCAAAGATAGATGCGATAGCAAAACTCCCAGCCCCCACAAATGTTAAGACTTTACGAAGTTTCCTGGGCCATGCGGGCTTTTATATAAGATTCATTAAGGGATTCTCGCAAGTAGCAAAACCACTGAGCGAGTTGTTGGAAGTCAACAGGGAATTCAATTTCGACGGTAAATGCTTAAACGCATTTGAGTCTCTAAGGCAAGCTCTGATTTCAGCACCTATTTTAGTTGCACCGGACTGGTCTCTCCCATTTGAATTAATGTGCGACGCAAGTAACCATGCGGTGGGAGCAGTACTGGGGCAGAGAAAAGAGAAAATTATGCACCCGATCTATTATGCTAGTAAAACACTGAATTCATCTCAGGAGAACTACACTACTACTGAGAAGGAAATGTTAGCCATAGTCTTTGCGGTTGACAAATTTAGAGCATACTTGATAGGGTCAAAGGTGACCATCTATAGTGATCATTCTGCGATCAAGTATTTGATGGCGAAAAAGGACGCAAAGCCTAGACTTATCCGTTGGGTCCTACTGTTGCAAGAATTCAATTTGGAGATTAAAGATAGAAAGGGAACCGAGAATCAGGTTGCGGACCACCTATCTCGGTTGGAAAATAAAGAGGTCCAGGAGAGTTGGAGTGATATAGAGGAACGATTCCCAGACGAGCATGTAATGAACGCAGAGAGTCAGGAACCGTGGTACGCAGACATAGTCAACTATCTGGTTTGCAACCAATGGCCTGAAGAATTTAACGCTCAACAAAAGAAAAAGCTCCGACATGAAAGTAAGTTCTACTGCTGGGATGAGCCATATCTATACAGACTTGGCCCTGACCACATACTGCGTCGATGCGTTCCAGAATATAAAACGCATAGCATCCTGAGAAGCTGTCATGAAGCACCTTACGAAGGACAGTTTGGAGGGCAGAGAACAGCTGCAAAGGTGTTGCAAAGTGGGTATTTCTGGCCCACATTATTCAAAGACGCAAGGGCATATGTGGTAGCTTGTGATTGTTGTCAGAGAACAGGCAACATTTCCAATCGGAATGAGATGCCCCTGAATTCAATGCTGGAAGTTGAGTTATTCGACGTATGGGGAATCGACTTCATGGGACCATTCCCTCCTTCTTGCGGCAATCAATACATTTTAGTAGTGGTCGACTACGTATCAAAGTGGGTAGAAGCAGCAGCCTGTGCAAGGAATGACGCAAACGCAGTGTCCAAGTTCTTAAAGAAACAAATCTTCTCTAGATTTGGGACACCAAGAGCGATAATTAGTGATGAAGGTACGCATTTTATAAATCGCATAATCACTAATTTACTGACTAAGTTTAATGTCTCGCACAGGGTAGCAACTGCCTATCACCCACAGACAAACAGCCAAGCTGAAATAACAAACAGGGAGATCAAGTCCATACTAGAAAAGGTCGTGAGCACATCAAGGAAAGAATGGACAGAGAGATTAGATGAAGCTCTATGGGCCTACAAAACGGCATTCAAAACACCGATAGGCATGTCACCCTATGCGTTGGTGTTTGGTAAAGCATGCCATCTCCCACTTGAGCTGGAACACAAGGCCATCTGGACCATGAAGAAGCTCAATTTAGACCAGGAGGCAAGCGGAGAAGCCAGAAAGCTTCAACTAAATGAACTCCTGAAATGGAGGCACTCAGCTTATGAAAACGCAAAGCTGTACAAAGAAAGGACCAAGAAATGGCACGACAAGAACATTAGTAAGAAAATTCTATACGTTGGCCAGAAGGTCCTGTTATTTAATTCAAGGTTGCGTTTGTTCCCAGGTAAGCTGAAGTCTCGATGGTCGGGTCCATTCATAATCAAGGAAGTGTTCCCGCATGGTGCGGTCATACTGACAAATGAAAATGGAACCACATCCTTCAAGGTCAATGGACAAAGGGTAAAGCCCTACCACATTGGAGAGTTCGAAATTAACAAGACTTCCATTGACCTACGCGAGTGTAATGACTGAGCTTGCATCGAAAGGTCCCTGCGTTGTCAAATGTCTACATTTCCAGGGACGCTTTCTTTTACCCTTGCTTTATTTTATTTGAATTTTTTATAGTATTTAATTTTATGTTATTTTGCTTTCTTGTTTCTGTTTGAATTTTGTTTTTAGCATGTATTGATTTTTTTTTAGTTTATAAATGAAAAGGAGATAAGCATGAAAGTAGGAGCCGAATTTTTGAACAATTTGATTTCATCGCATAATCTATTATTCATGCATGTGTCCAACTTATTTTTTTTATTATGCATTCATCGATAAACGATTTCTGTGTTTATTGAATTAAGGTTAGAGGAAAGGTTAGAGCCGTACATATTTTGTCAAACGCATCATACTTAACTTACAACGCATAATCTAACCTGAGAACCAGACGTTCATCAGTATGCGTTTATCATTAGTTTACTTCGTTTAGACAAGAGCACTAGGTGAAACGCAGATGTCTTCTCAGACTACGCGTCTTTCCTAGAAAAACACTCAAGTGCCAAAAACACTTAAGTGCTTTGTGTGCGTCAATTAGCCGCCCATTACACGTGATGGGTGTGCGGCTCAAGGAAATTTTCTTTGATCAGTGGGATTTCGATATCCTGTCACACCCCCTCCCAGATTACCCATCTAACCTAAGGGGGAGTGGGAAGACAATAAACATCACCCCTCTTGTGACGCATATTGCCCTAACTTTTCCTGCACTTACATTTACTTATATACAAAACATAAAACACAGTTATACATCGCATGCTATAACTTGACACGATTTCCTGTAAGGGTACACCTTTAATGCATATCATGAATTCATCCTCATATCCAAAATACAACATTCACAACACCATTGACAGTACCCATTCAAAAGTATATGTTCTACATGCCATTCACATAAGTATATTCAACGTACAACTCCCAAACTTCACTAAATCTTGATGATCGAGGCTTAGGTAGGATGAGCTATATTAGGCGAAGCACCAAGAACGTCCTTGCTACCTGGGGAGGGAAAAAGAAAACATTTGGAAACATAAGCTAATAGCCTAGTGAGTGACCATTCTTTATAATACGACATTCATTTAAAACAGGCATGTTTCGTATATGATCGAGTTTAACATTTATTCAGATGTAACATGCTTTTCAAGAAATTTATCAACATCAAGTAGTTTTCAAATTTTTCCCTTAGTTGAGGCGGAGGAATGTTTCTACGCACCCAACGTCGAAATCATCCCTGGCTTCAAGCAGAGCAAACTCGATGCACTAGCCAGCTTAACCTCTATGTGCACATAGGAATAGGTCGGGTTGCCCATGTACCTTCTCATGTCCTTGAGTACTGGGTCCCGGGGAAACTCACGTGCCTTCTCATATCCTGGAGCACTGAGCCTCCTCTTAAAACATTTCAGAATTTCTTTCACATAGTAGTTCATATAAAAATCTTTCATGAAAATCAATTTATCACGATAAACAATATTTCAAAACATGCCATTGCACATCTTATAGAAATGCATAAAACATGCCTTATAAACATCATCAAACATCAAGTTTTTAAGAAAGCATTCATCTCAAAGCCATAATTCATAAGAAAACTAAGCCAAACATTTTCAATGAATTTAATTTTAAATCAAAAAAAGTGTCACTCGCAACTCTTTCGAGGCTTTATGTGGTTTATACACTGTTCCTATCTCTTCTCGGCCTGCACAAGAAACACACCCTGCGTTAGACAACACTAACTTCCTTTCCTTTCCTCTACTGACTTATAATGAGAATCTCAGCGACACCCGCCAAGAATGACTGTTACTAGTGATACCCAATAGAATAGCACAGTTGCTAGCGATACTTGATAAAACAGCACCAGCGTTACCTACCTGAGCAACGATACTCAGCGTTATCTAGCGATACTTGTGAGACGGAAAGCTCCTTTGCGTCTCAGCGTTACCCGTCTTGCTGCAAATTCTTAGACAGTGTGCCGATACTTGATTTTTCCAACGGCACTCTGCACTGTACTCCTTCCTTTCTTCTCGTCCTTACTTCAACCTTAAAATTTCAGGGTTTAGCTCTTTCTCATTCTCGCGATATTCCGAAATTACCTCCTGCTGTTCCGGATTGCGAGACAGTCTTGTAATCACTGATTTCCTAAGGATTCACATAGTAAAACTTCGATTTCAGCAACACCATCCTTTACAAAAGTTGTTAGGAATTGCATTAACTTACTAACCTTAAATTTTCAGCTCTGATCTCAGCTTATTCCTCACGTTCTGTCCCGAATATCAGTCACTGCTCAACCAAACTAAGTAGCTTCGGTCATTCCCCCGTTCCAACTTCGTTTCCAGCTTTGATGTGAATCAAACTTCGTCCGGAACCCTCAAGAACACCCTCTTCAATCTTCTTCTGGAGTTTATCTGAAGAGTAGAACCGACTTAAGCTCTCGAATTGTCCTTAAAATGATTAAACATTTAATTAATCCAACTATTTATACTGCCGACCTAACCTTATCAACACCAGGACTTAGGCTGCTACTTACGTATTTCCTCTGTAGACTAGCTGCAGGATTCTCCTCTTCCAACGCATAGTGGTTGTCCTCACACGCCTCCTATTTTGAACGCATTCCTTTCCATCTTGAAATTCTACTTTCGATGTGTGTAGACCATTCTGTCTTCAGCACAAGTGCCTCAACGAATATCTGTCTTCGACGCATCAACTTCAACACCATCCTGTCCTCAACGCAAAGTGACTTGGACGCATGGTTTAAGTGCGTTTCTCTCCCCTTCAAGACTACTTATCTATCAATACAGTAACTACTTCCGCTCACTAACTTCCATAAGTTAACCATAAACGCATAACTTAGTCAATACTCAGTCGAAGTTTTACTTTGCCCTTGCTCTCGGCCACTTCTCCCTTTGAGATGCATAGCCACAAACGCATGGTCGTGCCTCAATTCTTGGCAACGCAAACCAGTGCTTACATATCGCATATCCACATTAATTACCGACGGCTAAATTAAGTTATAAACGCGATTCGATTGGGAGGCAAAGGGTCAAGAAGACGGGGAGGTCAACCAACCCTTGCCCTTCTCCCGTCCACCAAGCACTAGAGGGACGGAGGAGATGGGAAGAGGAGAAGAAGAAGAGGTGGCTGTCACCGTCCGAGAAGTGATCTCAGCGAAATTCCCAGACGAGTGGATAGCTCAAATTCTGAGCGGGCTGCGTGATCCGATGGACGAAACCGTCTCAGATGCACGAAGGGAGTCACCCTCGCCGGTAAAGGAGGTCCAGAGTCAGCTGAAGGAGACTCGGGAGGGTGAAGACAGTGGGGGAGATAAGGAAGGAGAGGCTGCCTACAGCAAGGAGGACGTAGGCGAGCAAAGAGAAACGCAAGGGTCTGTCCCTGCGTCGATGAGTCCTGAGGAGATGACATAGGACTCCAATGAAGGACCAATAGGAAAAGTTGTGATGGCCGCAGAGGCCAAGAGGAAAAGAGTTGAAGAAGAGGAGGAGGTACCCCTACTGAGGAAGAAACGAAGGGTATCACTGGAGATTGCCGAGGATGAAGAGCCGAAAAGCACAGACCAAGGAGACAGACTTGAGTCTCCAGTTGCGGCCACATCCTTCGATAGGCTGGCAAAAAAAGAGAGGAAGAAGAGGGCCAAGTTGAGAAATGAGCTCAGGGCCCTAAGAAAAGGAGTGGAACAAATTGCGAAAGATTCATTGTCTCGCAGGGAGGCGCGCAGGGAAGTGTGGCCTCAAAAAGTTGGGGAGACGCAAGACCTTCCTGATCCTCAACTAGAAGCAGCCGCATTGGCATTTGAAGAGGAAATGATGGAAGAAGAAAGACTAGAAAAAGCAGCCGAAGAGCTTGAAAGAGAGCTACAAATTGAAGAAGATGCAGAGCTGGCTGCTAGAATAGTCACCTAAGAGGAAGGGGAGGCAAGAAGAAAAAGAAAAAGAAAAGTCAGAAGGAACGCATCGGGGAGGATGTGAGGGAAGAACAAGGTGTGAGCACCTTGAAGAAGAAGAAGAGGAAAGAGAAGGAGGTGTCAGTCACCAACCCCCCAAGCACGCATACTGAGAAACGCAAAGGGAAGGAAAAGGTGACTGAAGCACCAGTCAAAGTGGTCGAGAGCAAAAAGAGAACTGTAAATGAGATTCCAGCTAAGGCCAAAGGAAAAAAAAAGTGGCTGATGCGTCGCCACAAAAGAAGGAAGGAAAAGGGAGACGTAGGGCGTTTCCCGACCTGATGATTGAGGTGGGATTTTTCCCTGAAGAAGCCCTAGTGCCGCCATACATCACCGAAATAGTTGACCACCACGGCTGGAGAAACTTCTGTACCAGCACTCCTTGGGTCCAACCTGATGTAGTCCGAGATTTCTATAACGGACGCATAGATGAGGAGGAAGACGTGGTGGTGGTGGATGAAATTGAAGTCCCATTCAACGCAAGGGAAATCAACGGTATATATGAGTTGAGGGACAACCCGAATGCGGAAGGAAATAAGATTATAGAATCAACTCCAACGGAGTTAATGGAGGACGCACTCCGGGTAATGGCGAAGCCAGGGGCAAAGTGGGATGTTTCACCCACATGTATAAAGACGCTTTCAGCAAGCAGCCTAACTCCAGAGGCAAACCTGTGGGTGTATTTGGTGAAGAAGCGGCTGATCCCTACAACGCATGACAAGACAGTGTCAAGGGATCAAGTGATGGCAGCATACTGCATTATGCGTCGCATCAACCTTGATGTCGGACGCATAATTGCCGCACAGATAAGAGGGGTGTTCAGCAAGCCAAGGGGCCAACTCTTTTTCCCCGCTCTTATCATGAACTTATACGGCAATGCTTCCATTGGAGGGCCAACGGAAGTGTTAGACACAGAGAAGATGATTGAAGTTCATGGCATAATTGCCAACAAGACTCTGCGTCGGTTGATGAGAGCATCGCAATATCTGCCAGAGCCTACCAAGGCCACCAAAAAACCTCATCAACCAGTTCCGCCTCCAAAGCCGCAACCGCAGAAGAAGGGGAAGCCGTCCAAGTTGAAGGGCGTGGCAAGTCCTGATGCCACCATTCGACCTTCCCCAACCTCAAGTCCTTCACCCCCACTTCCAACAATCAGAAGGGAACCAACACCACCTCCACCTCCTCCTGAGACGCATCGCCCTAAGCCACCTCCTCCTCCTAAGAAAACGCATTGCCCCAAACATCCAAAACCCCGACCTTCCACAAAACCCTCTTCCCCAATAAGAGTTGATGACTCACACTTAGAGGATTTTGGCTCGACTTTTATGCATCCATCATCTCCTGCGTTTGACGAAACCCCACCCACTCCCCCGCCTCAACCAAACCCACCTACTCCACCTCGACCAAACCCACCTACCCCACCAACGCAACCTCAACAGCAAGAAGGCCTACTTGATCTTGAATGGGAGACAGTGCAAACATACATGCAACAAGCGATATTGCGTCCTGTGATGCATTCATTAAATATGTTAGCACGCCGACAGACGAAGCAGTTCCAATTCACCCTGAATTATGTTCACCAACTGTTCTCCATCTGTCCGGAAATCCCGCCCCCTGATATTCCAGAAAGCCTACAACAACCTCTTGTCTTCCCAGTGCCGCAACGTCCTGCGTCTGAGCAGCAACGCAGACCTGGTGTAGTCAAGACTTGTAATTTTCTTGCAAATTTTGTATCTTCACATTCAATTGTATGCGTTGGTGAAAATCATATTAATAGAATGAATATTTTCTTCATCGCATGGATCTTTAATTTCCTCTTTGCGTTGTCCCTTGTTATAAATTTATTCTAAGTACATTTAATTAGTCTAAACTTCTATCTTTGCGTTGAAAAGTTGGTCCCTGTGATGATAGTCATGCTTACACTTTTTGTACACTCTTTAAGTTAGATTACTTTCAATGCGTCTGCATACTATTCCTTAGAAACGCAAACCTACTTTGAATGTATGCAAGCAGCCAATTCAAACCTTTTTTACAACATTTTGCAACTTAGTCTTTGTTTACAATTTAAGCAATGAGAACCTTGCTACTCTCAAGTTTGGGGATGGAAGAGGTTTGAACTGTCAAAGATAAAAATATGAGGAACTTAGTTCAATCATTTAAAAAAAAAAAATTAATTATTCTTTAAAATGCAAAACTCCGCTGGCAAGACTAATATATTTATCTTGTTAAGAGTTTAGCTAAAAACGACACCTGCTCGTAGTTGGCCACCTCCATGCACCCTATAGTTGGTGTGTCAAAACGAAGGTGGGTAATCGTATTCAGCAACACATAGATAAATAAAAAACTCCAATGTCTAGTGAGGAAACCGAGCTTAGATAAGAGTTTAGTCGAGAATGGCACTTGCTCGTAGTTGACTGCCTTAATGCACTCCATAGTTGGTATGTCAGAACGAAGGTGGGTAACCCTACTCGACGCATACTTGATAAACATATAATAAAACCAATGAAAGAAAAAGGAACTTTATATCTTCATCTTTTCAGACTCAATGTTCCAAAGAAGAAACAAAAATTTTGTGAATAATGAGCTAAAGAGTTTTGAAAAGAAAGCTTGCCGCATACAAATTAGACCCGTCCTAAAGAAAAGAATAAAGAGGTAGAGAAATAATATAACTAACGGGTAGCTGATTGAGTATAGCATTCTGAGAGACTAGTCAATGCGTTGAGAAAACGCTTAGGTTAATTGAAGTTTCTTAGATATAAGTTATGCTTGAGGACAAGCATTTATCTAAGTTTGGGGGTGTGATAACTTGTAGAAATACAAGTTATTATAGCCTTTTTCATAGATAAATAGAGTTTAAATAAGAGAAGCATGCGGTAGTTGATGATAAATTCCATTAATAAATCTTCCTTTGCGTTATACTCTTGAATCTTGATGAAGATATTGATTTTACCACTTGTTAAGCCTAAAACGCATGTTTTCACGCAGGAATGCAAGCGATGCGTTGATGACCCCTTGACGCAAGAACCAGACGATGCGTTAACGACAGCCCAACGCATAACTACGCATTAGCAACCTATGTTGCGTTGACATCAACCAAACTATGCATGGACGCATAGACAACCGTTACGGCAAGGCGCTGCAAATCAGATCGGAATCTTGAGAGATTGACGGATGATTGGCAGACATGATTTGCGGCTTAAGTGGTGGATCTTAATTAGCCCGAGAATCACTCAATCAGGCGAGATGGACGCAGTGTCAATCTCGCCACCAATCAAGCAGCTCTGCCATTAACTGCGATTTCATCATCTATAAAAGGGCAGCTCTGTGAGAGGAGAAAGGTTGTTGATTCTCGGAAGGACTCCATAAGTGACAGCAGAGTTCTCTCAGACTTCAACCGAAGACAAATAGCTCGAGAAAGAAGAGTCTTCCTTTCCACTGCATCACTTCACAGCAAATCATCACGCTTTCATCCGGGCGACTCAAGACATTGACACCTTGCCCTGCTTTCTTTCTTAATGTTCTTACTTGAATTTTAGATTTGTATCAAGAAATTGACTTATCGAAATTTGTATCTCATTTTCATCAATACAATTATCTTCCATGTCTATTCACTTTTCTCATCTGTCCACTTTATACTTTCAAGCCATGAGTAACTAATCACTCGAGGGTCTAGGGTTGCGTTGGCATCTAACTAGGGACCACAGTGTAACTATTCTAACTTGTCAATTGCGAGCTTAATTCGATGCCTATATCCATCTGACAAATCGATATAAGTAGTAATAATCAGACTGCTCGAGAGGGTAAGTGATTGTGGAACTCAATTGACAAGGGCCAAGTAGTGTTACCTGTTTACGGGGACAACCTTGGTTCTTAACACTTTCCTATGCGTTATAGACATATAACGCATAGCGGCTGACAACCGGGAGAAGAGTCGCAAGTATGAATAGAGTACTACTGTGCGTTTTCGATGTTAGATGTTAATCAACCCGAACCCTTTTCTTTATCCATTCATACATATCTTAGCTGAACTTGCTGTGTCGCATTGCTTCCCATATTCCACAACTGTTAGTCTAGTGTACGAACATCTGCTTTCTCTAGATTAGAAACACAATTTCACACAATTGTTGGTTACCTCTGTAACGCATGCAATCCAATTAAAACCAAATCAATATAATCCCTGTGTTCGACCTCGGACTCACCGAGAAAACCTATTACTTTACTTATACTTGGGTAGAGGAATAGGAAAACTTGACAAGACCAACGCATAATACTAGAACGCATTGCATGATCAAATCATGACATGTGTGAACGCATAATCATATATTTTAGCACTTTGCGTTAGGTTAGTTCACACAATAATATCATCACAACAAGGGCTAATATAGAAAATTCCTGGACGTTCTCAAACAACTTCACATCAACATTCCTTTGGTGAAAGCCCTGGAGCAAATGCCAAGTTATGTCAAATTCCTAAAAGACATACTATCCAAGAAGAGAAGGCTTGGAGAGTTTGAGACAGTAGCATTAACGCGGGAATGCAGTGCGTTGTTCAAAAGCAATATACCCGCTAAAATGAAAGATCCAGGGAGTTTTACATTACCCTGTTCTATAGGGGGAATGGACGTAGGTCAGGCATTATGCGATTTAGGGGCCAGCATAAGCTTAATGCCACTGTCTATATTCAAAAAGTTAGGTATAAGGGAAGCACGGCCAACCACAATCACACTCCAGCTTGCTGACCGCTCCATTAAGCATCCTAAAGGAAAAATTGAGGATGTTCTTGTGAAGGTAGACAAATTCATCTTCTCAGCCGACTTCATAATTCTTGATTATGAAGCTGACAGAGAGGTGCCCATCATCCTGGGAATACCTTTCTTAGCTACTGGACGCGCCCTGATTGACGTCCAGGAAGGGGAGTTAACAATTCGTGAGGATGACCAGTAGGTAAAGTTTAATGTTTTTAATGCGTTGAAATATCCTGATGATTTTCATTCTTGCCAGATGATCGAAGATATAATTGAAGAAAAGGCAAGTATCATAGACGTATGGGCAGAAGACGAAACAATGCTGGATGAAATGGAAGAGGGAAGAGAAGCGGAAATAGGTGTAATCTCTAATGCAAGCTTTGAACGCTTAGACTTAAGCATCCGATCCATGGAGAAACAAAAGCCATCCCTAGAAGAGCCGCCAACCCTTAAGCTAAAATCACTTCCGATGCATCTAAAGTATGCCTATTTGGGAGAAGAGAGCACGCTACCGGTCATCATATCCTCTGCGTTGACTACAGATTGTGAAAAGGCTTTGTTGGAGATATTGAAAAATCATATCAAAGCCATTGGATGGACCCTAGCGGACATTAGAGGAATAAGCCCTTCATACTGCATGCACAAAATTCGGTTGGAAGAAAGTAAGGATGGCTCAGTTGAAAGGCAGCGCAGACGTAACCCTACGATGAAGGAGGTTGTAAAGAAAGAAATCATCAAATGGCTTGACGCAGGGGTCATTTATCTAATCTCCAATAGCAGCTGGGTAAGCCCAATACAGTGTGTACTTAAGAAAGGTGGAATGACGGTGATCATGAACAGTAAGAATGAATTGATACCAACAAGAACGGTCATTGGCTGGCGCATCTGTATGGACTACCGCAAGCTGAATAAGGCAACAAAGAAGGATCACTTTTCACTCCCATTCATCAACCAGATGCTAGATAGGCTGGCAGGAAATGAATTTTTCTATTTCCTTGACGGATATTCTGGCTATAACCAGATCATGATAGCTCCGAAAGATCAAGAGAAGACAACGTTCACATGTCTATATGGCACCTTTGCGTTCAGACGCATGCCATTCAGGCTATGTAATGCACCAGGGACGTTCCAAAGGTGCATGATGGCAATATTTTCCAACTATTTGGAACAGTCAGTAGAGATGTTTATGGACGACTTCTCAGTATTTGGGAAATCATACAATGAATGCTTGACCAACTTGGAACGAGTGTTAAAGCGATGCGAAGACACAAACCTAGTCCTCAACTGGGAAAAATGCCATTTCATGGTCACTGAAGGTATTGTGTTGAGACATAAGATCTCAAAGGTTGGATTGGAAGTGGATCAAGCAAAAATAGATGCGATAGCAAAACTCCCAGCCCCCACAAATGTAAAGACTTTGCGAAGTTTCCTAGGCCATGCGGACTTCTATAGAAGATTCATCAAAGGATTATCGCAAGTAGCAAAACCACTGAGCGAGCTGCTGGAAGCCAACAGGGAATTCAATTTTAACGGTAAATGCCTAAATGCGTTCGAGTCTCTAAGGCAAGCTCTAATTTCAGCACCAATTTTAGTTGCACCTGACTGGTCTCTCCCATTTGAATTAATGTGCGACGCAAGCAACCATGCAGTGGGAGAAATATTGGGGCAAAGAAAAGAGAAAATAATGCACCCCATCTATTATACGAGTAAAACATTGAATGCGTCTCAGGAGAACTACACTACTATTGAGAAGGAAATGTTAGCCATAGTCTTTGCGGTTGACAAATTCAGAGCATATTTAATAGGGTCAAAGGTGACCATCTATAGCGATCATTCTGCGATCAAATATTTGATGGCGAAAAAGGATGCAAAGCCTAGACTCATCCGCTGGGTCCTGCTATTACAAGAATTTGACTTGGAGATTAAAGACAGAAAGGGAACCGAGAATCAGGTTGCGGACCACCTGTCTCGGTTGGAAAATAAAAGGGTCCAAGAAAGTTGGAGTGATATAGAGGAACGATTCCCAAACGAGCACGTCTTGAACGCAGAGAGTCACGAATCGTGGTATGCAGACATAATAAATTACTTGGTCTGCAACCAATGGTCTGAAGAATTCAATGCTCAACAAAAGAAAAAGCTCCAACATGAAAGTAAGTTTTACTACTGGGATGAGCCATATCTATACAGACTTGGCCCCGACCATATCCAGAATATGAAACACATAGCATTTTGAGAAGCTGTCATGAAGCACCTTACGGAGGACACTTTGGAGGGCAGAGAACAGCTGCAAAGGTGTTGCAAAGTGGGTATTTCTGGCCCACATTATTCAAAGACGCAAGGGCATATGCGGTGGCTTGCGATCGTTGTCATAGAACAGGCAACATTTCCAACCGAAATGAGATGCCTCTGAATTCAATGCTGGAAGTTGAGTTGTTTGACGTATGGGGAATCGATTTTATGGGACCATTTCCTCCTTCTTGCGGTAATCAATATTTCCTAGTAGCGGTCGACTACGTATCAAAATGGGTAGAAGTAGCAGCCTGTGCAAAGAACGACGCAAAAACAGTGTCCAAGTTCTTAAAGAAACAAATCTTCTCTCGATTTGGGACACCAAGGGCGATAATTAGTGATGAAGGTGCACACTTTATAAATCGCATAATCACTAATTTACTGACAAAATTTAATGACTCACACAGGGTAGCAACTTCTTATCACCCGCAGACAAACGGCCAAGCTGAAATAACAAACAGGGAGATCAAGTCCATACTCAAAAAAGTCGTGAGCACATCAAGGAAAGATTGGACGAAGAGATTAGATGAAGCTCTATGGGCATACAGAACGACATTCAAAACACCTATCAGCATGTCACCCTATGCGTTGGTGTTTGGGAAAGCATGCCATCTCCCGCTTGAGCTGGAACACAAGACCATCTGGGCCATGAAGAAGCTCAATCTAGACTAGGACGCAAGCGGCGAAGCCAAAAAGCTTCAATTAAACGAACTCCTAGAGTGGAGACATTCAGCTTATGAAAACGCAAAGCTGTATAAAGAAAGGACCAAAAAATGGCATGACAAAAATATTAGTAAGAAAACTCTATACGTCGGCCAGAAGGTCCTATTATTTAAGTCAAGGTTGCGTTTATTTCCAGGTAAGCTGAAGTCTCATTGGTCTGGTCCATTCATAATCAAGGAAGTGTTCCTGCATGGTGCTGTCAAGCTAACAAATGAAGACAGAACTACTTCCTTCAAGGTCAATGGACAAAGGGTAAAACCGTATTACATTGGAGAGTTTGAAATGGACAAAACCTCCATTTGTCACACCCCATCCCAGATTCACACTATACCTAGGATTGAGCGTGATACTTTTCTCCATCAAATACATAATGAAAATAGATACCAGATGAATCTCAAAATTAAGAACAATGCTTCTATTGAAATACTAGGAAAAGACACAATCTTTCAACAAGCATTTTCTGTATATATATATAATACAACACATCTCCCCTTATCTCATAAGAAACATGCACATTACAAGACATAAGACTAAGTATTTACAACTATCACAGAGGTTTGCTTCCAGATAGGCCCAGACGAGATTCTCCTGTAGGCTAGGCGTCTCGGACACGCTCGCTACCTGAAACGACAACAACAACAAACTGTATGAGCAAAAAGCCCAGTGAGTGACTAAATCTATTCACTATCACTAACAAATATGAGCTAGCTTATCCATTAGCAACCATTACATATCACATATCAGAGAGTTACTAAGGTTCTCCTTTTAATTTACACGTATAAATGTCAAATTCTCATGTCACACAGTTCTGCAACTATCTAATGCCTTCACATTCTGTCCCTCAGCACTTAATTGATTATGCTTACATTACCATGTGCCTTCAAATGTAGACCCTCAGCACTAGTAACCAATTCTATCTTTGCTCAAGTGCCTTCACTCATGGTTCCTCAGCACGACCTAATATGTGATGGGTTACTACATGCTTTCACTCATAGTCCCTCAGCATTGTAATCCAATCCTTATAGTTATACAAGTGCTTTCACAAAGTCCCTCAGCATTTAACTTCATGCTCACCTACATATAGGCTTTCATCATAAGGTCTCTCAGCCACTACCACATTTAGACATTAGCATTAGTACCCTTTTAACTTGCTAACACATCACATTCATAATGAATACTACAAAGGATCACATTTCCTCATCAAATAAGCATACTAAATTTATCACAAGATATAACAAATGGTCACTCACGATTTGTCTCGGCTCTAAGTGGATTATAAGCCTCCTCGAGCTCTTCCTGGCCTGAAAACACATATTCCTCATGTTTAGTTTTCATAATCTCCCTTTTCCTTTAACATTGAATAATAGCGTTATTCTTTAGACAATTAAAAGCTGCCAACGATATTCATCACATACTACTATACTAGCGACACTGAGTTGGATGTAACCAGCGAGACTACCTGAGGAGCGAGCGATACTCTAGCGATAATCGTGAGACGCAAAGCCTCTCTTGCGTTACAGCGACACATGCTTCGCTGCTCTGTCTCTTACTCTCTTAGCGATACTACCGCTGCAACAGAACCGTTTTCTTCTCCCTTTCTTCTTCCTTCTTCAACCTGCTAAACATTACGTTTTGGTCAATTTAAGAACTTTCTTCCTTCTACAAACTTGTTAAGGTGCAAGTCCTTCATCCTACCTCCAAATTTCATGAAGAACACCCTCTCCGTTTAAGATATACCCTTCAACAACTCCGAGTTACCCCTAATCATCCGGCAATTCAGCTCTAATCTCTTCTTCCTGAGTTTGACACACATTTATACAATTTCAGCTCAAGCATCCTTCATGAAACTTGCTAAAAATCGAGTTAACTTACTAACCTCAAAAGTTTCAGCCCTAACCACCGTTTCTCAAATTTGTTCTTCCTCCAAAACCGAGCGTCACTCTAAGGAAGTAACACCAGCTGAGTTCTCTGCCCAACTCAAATTTCTCCCACGGTTACGATGAGATTTCTACTCGAAATCAGCATGAACATCTTCTTCTACCTCTTTCCGATGTTCAGCTTTATATGGACCCAACTCGAGCTCTGAAATGCAATTAGAACAATTGAATTCTCGATCCACTTATATATATATACCACTGACTTATTCTCCATTTCAACACTATACTATAATCTGTCAACGCATACCTTCTATGTTCACCTTCAGCAACACACACAGCCTCTGATGATGTTTCTTTTCAAAACTCTCCCGCCAAATGATTAGCAACGCATTACTCTCTCTTGGCCAACCTTCTTTGTCCAACGCATACCCACTTTTTGACGCATGGTAGCGTTCACCGCATAATGGCCTCATCGCAAATCAATTCTCAACTCCTCATGGCCATTAACTTCTAACGCCACGCTGCCTACTATGCGTTTGCCGCAAGATAAACTTCGGTAAAAGGTGGTTCTCCACGCCTTATGTCTTTAACGCGTCGTGGCTTCAACGCATAACAGTCTTCCCTCACCTTTGCGTTTACACCAAAACTGTTTCCATCAAAACATGTTGCCATCAACGCATAGCTGATACTTAGTCATTTTTTTCCGCCTCAATCACAGTCCAGCCAACTATTCTTACCCAATCGTCCATCTCTCGGCCCCTTTCTTACCTTGCGTTCTCACAAAATTAAGAACGGGGCTTACATAATACTTAACTTCCAACGCATACTCGAATCTGAGAACCATGCGTTCATCAGCTATGCATTTTAGATAGAGCAATAGGTGAAACGTATATGTCTTTTGAGTCTACGCGTTTTTCCCAAAAACACTCAAGTGCTATGTCACACCCCCTCCCGAATTACCTACCTATCCTGAAAGGGAATGTGAAGACAATAAACATCACCCCTCTTGTGACGCATATTGTCCCTTCTTACCTTCCCTCCGGTGCATACCTTTACTCATATACATACATAGAACTCAATCATACTACACATGCCATAATTTGATACAATTCCCTGTATAGGGTATGCTTTTATTACATAGCATAATTTCACTTCCATATTCATAATACAATGTACACAACTCCATCAACAATCTCCACTCAAAACTACATGATCTACATGCCATTTATATAAAACAAATGCAACGTACAACTCTCAGACTTGACTGTATCTTGAGAACTCGAGACTTAGGCAGGGTGAGCTGAAGTAGGCTAAGCACCGGGAACGTCCTTGCTACCTGGAGAGAGAAAAGGAAAACATTGGAAAACATAAGCTAACAGCCTAGTGAGTGACAAATCTTTGTAAAACGAGCATTCATTTAAAATAGACATGTTGCGTATAACGTATAAGCAAGAGTTTAACATGTATTCAAACTAAACATGCTTTCCATAAAATCCATTGATCTCAAAAATCAATTCTTAAATCATACAAAAATGTTTTCCAAGGAATTTATCAATATCAATTTAGTTTTTCAAACTTTTCCCTTAGTTTAGGCGGAGCAATGCTTCTACGCACTCAACGTCGAAAATCACCTTAGTTGGGGTGGAGCAAAGCTCAACACTTCCAACGTCGAAAACATCTCTGGCTCCATGCGGAGCAAACTCGACGCATCAGCCAAATCAACCTCTATGTGCACATAGGAATATGACGGGTTGCCCATGTACCTTCTCATGTCCTTGAGTACTGGGTCCCGGGGAAACTCACGTGCCTTCTCGTGTCCTTGAGCACTGAGCCTCCTCTAAAACGTTTTAGAATTCGTTCACATAATAGTTCAAATGAAAATCCTTTCATAGAAATCATACAAAATTTGTTCAATAACATTTCACATAATTGCTTTCTATCAACTTTAGAAATATGTAACATGCCTTTAAGAAGTGCAATCAACATTTTTCACAGTAACCAGTTCATTGAAAATCATGCTTCATAAGAACATTTTCAATAAAATAGAATTGAAGAAGAAAATAGTCACTCACTACTCTTTCTAGGCTTTACGTGGATTATACAGTTTTCCTATTTCTTCTTGGCCTGCAAAAGAAGTATGCATTGCGTTAATCAACATTAAATCCCGTTCCTTTTCTCTACTGACTTATAAATGAGAACCTCAGCGATACCCGCCGAATAAGACTGTTACTAGCGATACTCAATGGAACAGCACCAGTGTTACATACCTTAGCAGCGATACTCAGCGTTATCTAGCGAGATCTGTGAGACAGAAGGTTCCTTTGTGTCTCAGCGATACCCGTCTCGCTACCAATTCCCAGACAGTGTGCCGATACTTGATTTTCCAATGGCACTCTGCACTGTAATTCCTTCCTTTCTTCTCGTTCTTACTTCAGCCTATTAAAAGTCACATTTTCATACGGATTCAGGACTTCTTCTCTTCTGCAAACTTATAGGAAATCACGTTCTATAGCTTACCTTAAAATTTCAGGGTGTAGCTCTTCCTCGTTCTTACGATATTTCGGAATTACCTTCTGCTGTTCCAGATTGCGAGTTGATCTTGCAAACTTTGGTTTCCTAAGGATTCACATAGTAAATCTTCAATTTCAGCATCACCATCCTTTACAAAAGTTGTTAGGAATTATGTCAACTTACTAACCTTAAATTTTCAGCTCTGAACTCGGCTTCTTCCTCACGTTCTACTCTGAATATCAGTCACTACTCAACCCAACCAAGCGACTTCAGTCATTCCCCTGTTCTAGCTTCGTTTTCAGCATCAATATGAGTCGAACTTCGTCCAAAATCCTCAAGAACACCTTCCTCAATCTCCTTCTGAAGTTTATCTGAAGAATAGAACCGACTTAAGCTCTCGAAATGTCCTTAAAAATGATTAGACATTTAATTAATCCAACTATATATACTACCGACTTAGCCTTCACAAACACCAAGATTAATGTTGCCGACTTACCCCATCACCCGCAGGCTGACGCGGGGTTCACACTTCGACGCGAGGCGCTCATGTTAAAATTCTCCTCCAGTGCCTTCAGCAACTAACCTCACCCGACGCATGGCGTCGTCCTCAACGCCTCCTACTTTTGACGCGCACAACTCAGTCATACACCGCTATCTTCGTCGCATCAAGACCACTCTGTCATCGACGCGGAGCGACTTCAACTCATGTCTGTCTTCTACGCATCGGCTTCAGCGCATGGCTGTCCTCAGCGCAGAGTGAATTCAGCGCATGACTGTCCTTAACGCAAAGTGACTTTAGCGCATAGTTCAAACACGTTTCTTCCCCCGCTAGAATTCCTTATCCTTCAACCACAAACGCATGGACTTAGTCAATACTTAGTCAAAATTTTACTTTCCAAAAATTCTTACTCTCGCTCTCGGCCACTTCTTCTCTTGAGACGCATAGCCATAAACGCATAGCCGCATCTCAACGCTTGGCAACGGAATTCAGTGCTTACATGTTAAAACACTCAAGTGCTCTATTTGCATTAATTAGCCACCCATCACCTTTATGGGTGTGCGGCTCAATAAAATATGCCTAGATCAGTGGGATTTCGGATTCTGCATATCTGCATTTATTACTGACGGCCAAATTAGCCCGTATCACGCGATTCGATTTCCCATTTCTCATTTTCGAAACCTTTCACCTCCAAAACTCCGGCAATTTGTGTTCTTCGCATTTATGTCTATGTCGAGCCAACCAGACTCCCAAAATCAAGAACACTCCGCCGGCGACGTTTCCCCAATTTCTTCGTACGCTACCCAGTATTCGACTCCATCTTCTTCATTATCACCTGAGGTATTTCAATCTCCATTTTTCTTTCCACCATTTTTCCAACCCACTCGACCTGTGAGGCCTTTTGCTTCTCTAGTCCGCCCAAGACCTCCAAATCCCAGTCCACCATTTATCCCAACTCTCTCGGCGTCGCGAATCAGGGCTACTGCCCAAAGACCGCCTATAAACCTATTTTTCCGACCATTCTTCAGACCCCCAATCCGTCCACCGGTAATCGATCTTGACTCAGATGACTATGTGGAAGTTCTAAATATCCGCCCCTTGAGCCGAATCGACCTAGTACCTACTCCGAAACCCAAAAGTCGAGTCAAATCGTGCATCTCTAGGCCCAGAATGAAGAATGTGAAGGAGTTTTCCGCCGCGAACTTCAATGTTGGAAACCAACGGCTAAGTACGGAAAATTCCGAGGCCGAGAAACTGGGTCCTGGAACGGTTCGCGACGAAGCCAGCACATTGTATGGAAGCAGCGAAGTATGCCGAAGAGAAGAGAGAGAGGTATTCGGCGACATTCTGGAGAGAATCGCTCAAGAGGAGAGGCAAGCAAAGGATCGGGACGACGATGGGGAGGTCAACCAACCTTTACCCTTACTTCGTCCGCTCAGCACAAGAGGAACAGAAGAGATGGGAAGAGAAGTAGAAGAAGAGGTGGCTGTCAAAGAGGGGGAAGTGAACTCTGCACGTTCTCCAGACGCATGGATAGCCGAGATCCTGAGCGGATTGCGTGATCCAATGGACGCAACTGTTTCAGACGCAAGACGGGAATCACCCTCGCCGATAAAAGAGGTCCAGAGTTAGTTGAAAGAGACTCATGAGGGTGAAAAGAATGAGGGAAATGAGGAAGGAGAAGTCACCTACAGCAAGGAGATCATAGGCGAGCCATCGCAACGCAAGGGTCAGTCCCTGCGTCTATCAATCCTGAGGAGATGACCCTGGACTCCAATGAAGGACCTATCAAAAAAGTCGTATTGACCGTAGAGGCCAAGAGAGGAAGAGAAGAGGAAGAGGAAGTGGTATCCTTGTTAAGGAAGAAAAGAAGGGCATCACAAGAAACTGCCGAGGATGAAGAGCCTAAAAGTGCAGAGCAAGGAGACAGTCCTGAGTCCCCAATTGCGGCAAAATCCTTTGATAGGCTGGCAGCAAAGATGATGAAGAAAAGGGCCAAGTTGAGACAAGAGCTCAAGGCCCTCAGAAAAGGATGTTGTGTGTATTTTGTATGTGTAAATCAACCTAACGCAAGGTGCTAAATAATGTGTTTATGCGTTCAACATGTCATGCTTTGAACATGCTATGCGTTCTATTACTATGCGTTGGTGGTTGTTGTAAATTATATTGTATGTGTGAATTAGCCAACGCAAAGTGTTAAAAGATGTGTTTATGCGTTCAACATGTCATGCTTTGATCATGCTATGCGTTCTACCACTAGGCGTTGGTGGTCTTGTCAAGTTTTCCTATTCTTTTACCCAAGTATAAGCAAAGTAATAGGTGTTCTCCGTGAGTCCGAGGTCGAACACAGAAATTATATTGATTTAGTTTTTAATTGGATTTCATGTGTTACAGCGGTAATCAATATATATTTGAAAGTTGTGTTTAATCTAAAGAAAGCGATTGTTTGTACACTAGACTAAAAATTGTGGAATATGGAAAGCATGCGACACAGCAAGTTCAGCTAAAGATGTGTGTGAATGGATAAAGAAAAGGGTTCGGGTTGATTAACATCTAACGTCGGAAACGCACAGTTGTATTCTATTCATACTTGCGACTCTTCTCCCGGTTGTTAGCCGCTATGCGTTATATGTCTATAATGCATAGGAGAGTGTTAAGAACCAAGGTTGTCCCCATAGACAGGTAACACTACTTGGCCCTTGTCAATTGAGTTCCAGAATCACGTACCCTCTCGAGCAGTCTGATTATTACTACTTATATCGATTTGTCAGATGGACATGAGCATCGGATTAAGCTCGCAATTGACAAGATAAAATAGTTACACTGTGGTTCCTAGTTAGATGCTAACGCAACCCTGGACCCTTGAGGGATTAGTTACTCTTGGTTTGAAAGTAAAAAGCAGAAAGTTTATAGAAGTGAGTAGACATGGAAGATAATTCTATTGATGAAATGAGATACAATTTTCGATAAGTTCAATTCCTTGATACAAATCCAAAATCAAGATAGAAAATGAGAAAGAAAGCAGGGAAGGCGTCAATGTCTTGAGTCGCCTGGATGGAAGCGTGATGATCTGGTGTGAAGTTATGCGGCGGAGGGAAGACTCTTCTCTCTCGAGCTATTTGTCTCCGGTTGAAGTCTGAGAGAACTCTGCTGTCACTTATGAAGTTCTTCCGAGAATCAACAACCTTTCTCGTCTCGCAGAGCTGCCCTTTTATACATGATGAAATCGCAGTTAATGGCAAATCCGCTTGATTGGTGGCGAGATTGACACTGCATCCATCTCGCCTGATTGCGTTATTGTCGGGCCAATTAAGATCCACCACTTTAGCCGCAAATCATGTCTGTCAATCATCCGTCAATCTCTCAAGATTCCGATCTGATTCTCAGCGCCTTGCCGTAACGGTTATCTACTCGTCCATGCATAGTTTGGTCGATGTCAACGAGTCGTAGGTTGCTAACGCGTAGTTATGCGTTGAGTTGTTGTTAACGCGTCGTCAGGTTGTTTTCGTTCCGTTAAGATCATGCGTCCATGTAGAAAAGATTGCTACCGTGTCGTCTTGCGTTAAGAAGTTATCAACGCATCGTCTGCATTCCTGCGTCAAAACATGCGTTTTAGGGCTCAAAAAGTGGTAAAATGATTATCTTCATAAAAATACAAGAGTGTGATGCAAAGGAAGATTTATTAATGGAATTTAACATAAACTACCACATGCTTCTCTATTTAAACTCTATTTATCTATGAAAAAGGTTATAATAACTTGTATTTCTACAAGTTATCACACCCCCAAACTTAGATAAATGCTTGTTCTCAAGCATAACTTCTATCTAAGAAACTTCAATTATCTAAACATTTTCTCAACGCATTGACTAGTCTCTTAGAATGCTATACTCAATCAGCTACTCGTTAGTTATATTATTTCTCTACCTCTATATTCTTTTCTTTACGACGGGTCTAATTTGTATGCGGCAAGCTTTCTTTTCAAAACTCTTTAACTCATTATTCATAAAATTTTTGTTTCTTCTTTTAACACTGAGTCTGAAAAGAAGAAGATATAAAGTTCCTTTTTCTTTCATTGATTTTATTATATGCTTATTAAGCAAGCGTCGAGTAGGGTTACCCACCTTCGTTCTGACATACCAACGATGGGGTGCATGAAGGCAGCCAACTACGAGCAAGTGCCCTTCTCGACTAAACTCTTATCTAAGCTCGGTTTCCTCACTAGACATTGGAGTTTGTTATTTATCTATGCGTCGCTGATTACGATTACCCACCTTCGTTTTGACACACCAACTATGGGGTGCATGGAGGTGGCCAACTACGAGCAGGTGTCGTTTTCAGCTAAACTCTTAACAAGATAGATATATTAGTCTTGCCAGCGGAGTTTTGCGTTTCAAAGAATAAAATTTTATTTTATTATTTTTTTATATATATATATTTTTATTTTTATTATTATTTTTTTTTTTACATGATTGAAATAAGTTCCTCATATTTTTATCTTTGACAGTTCAAACCTTTTCCACCCCCAAACTTGAGAGTAACAAGGTTCTCATTGCTTAAATCGTAAACAAGGATTAAGTTGCAAAATTTTGTACAAGAGGTTTGAATTGGCTGCTTGCATACATTCAAAGTAGTTTTGCGTTTCTAAGGAATAGTATGCAGACGCGTTGAAAGTAATCTAACTAAAAGAGTGTACAAAAAGTGTAAGCATGATTATCATCACAGTGACCAACTTTTCAACTCAAAGAGGAAGTTAAAGATCCATGCGATGAAGAAATGTTCATTCTATTAATTTTATTTTCACCAACGCATACTATTGAATATGAAGATACAAAATTTCAAGAAAAAATTACAACTCTTGACTGCACCCCTAAAATTTTTTTTAACCATTAGTCCTGTCTTCATCAGGTCTGTGTTGCTGCTCTGGTGCAAGGCGCTGCGGCAATGGGAAGACAAGGGGCTGTCGGAGGCTTTCAGGAATATCAGGAGGCTGGATTTTCGGTCGGATCGAGAGCAGTTGATGAACATAATTCAATGTGAATTGGAACTGCTCCGTCTGCCGGCGTGCTAATATGTTCAATGAGTGCATCACTGGACACAAGATTGATTGCTGCACATATGTTTGCACTGTCTCCCACTTAAGATCAAGTTGGCCTATTTGCGGTTGTGGTTGCGTTGGTGGGGTGGGCGGGTTTGGCTGAGGTGGGGTAGGCGGGTTTGACATGCGTTTTAGGGCTCAAAAAGTGGTAAAATCATTATCTTCATAAAAATACAAGAGTATGACGCAAAGGAAGATTTATTAATAGAATTTAACATAAACTACCTCATGCTTCTCTATTTAAACTCTATTTATCTATGAAAAATGTTATAATAACTTGTATTTCTACAAGTTATCAGTGGTCTTGTCAAGTTTTCCTATTCTTTTACCCAAGTATAAGCAAAGTAATAGGTGTTCTCAATGAGTCCGAGGTCGAACACAGGGATTATATTGATTCAATTTTTAGTTGGATTTCATGCGTTACAGTGGTAACCAATAAATGTTTGAGAATTGTTTTTAATCTACTGAAATCGATTGTTTGTACACTAGACTAAAAGTTGTGAAAGATGGAAAGCATGCGCACAGCAAGTTCAGCTAAAGATGTGTGTGAATGGATAAAGAAAGAGTTCAGGTTGATTAACATCTAACGTCGGAAACGCATAGTAGTATTCTATTCATACTTGCGACTCTTCTCCCGGTTGTCAGCCGCTATCCGTTATATGTCTATAACGCATAGGAGAGTGTTAAGAACCCAGGTTATCCCCATAGACAGGTAACACTACTTGGTCCTTGTCAATTGAGTTCCACAATCACTTACCCTCTCGAGCAGTCTGATTATTACTACTTATATCGATTTGTTAGATGGACATAAGCATCGGATTAAGCTCGCAATTGACAAGATGAAATAGTTACATTGTGGTTCCTAGTTAGATGCTAACGCAACCCTAGACCCTTGAGTGATTAGTTACTCATGGTTTGAAAGTAAAAAGCGGAAAGTTTATAAAAGTGAGTAGACATGGAAGATAATTCTATTGATGAAATGAGATAAAATTTTCGATAAGTTCAATTCCTTGATACAAATCTAAAATTAAGATAGAAAATGAGAAAGAAAGCAGGGAAGGCATCAATGTCTTGAGTCGCCCGGATGGAAGCGTGATGATCTGCTGTGAAGTGGTGCGACGGAGGGAAGACTCTTCTCTCTCGAGCTATTTGTTTTCGGTTGAAGTCTGAGAGAACTCTGCTGTCACTTATGGAGTTCTTTCGAGAATCAACAACCTTTCTCATCTCGCAGAGCTGCCCTTTTATAGCTAATACAATCGCAGTTAATGGCAAATCTGCTTGATTGGTGGCGAGATTGATACTGCCTCCATCTCGCCTGATTGCGTGATTCTCGGGCCAATTAAGATCCACCACTTTAGCCACAAATCATGTTCGTCAATCATTCGTCAATCTCTCAAGATTTCGATATGATTCTCAGCGCCTTGCCTTAACGGTTGTCTATGCGTCCATGCATAGTTTGGCCGATGTCAACGCGTCGTCAGGTTGTTTGCGTTTCGTTTAGATCATGCGTCCACGAAGAACAGATTACTAACGCGTCGTCCTGCATTAAGAAGTCATCAATGCATCGTCTGCATTCCTGCATCAAAACATGCGTTTTAGGCTCAAAAAGTGGTAAAATGATTATCTTCATAAAAATACAAGAGTATAACGCAAAGGAAGATTTATTAATAGAATGTAGCATAAACTACCGCATGCTTCTCTATTTAAACTCTATTTATCTATGAAAAAGGTTATAATAACTTGTATTTCTACAAGTTATCAAAGGAGCAGAGAAAATTGCTAAGGCTGCATTGTCTAGCAAGGAGGCGCACAGGGAAGTGCGACTTCAAGAAGATTGGGAAACGTAAGGCCTTCCTGATCCTCAAATAGACGAAGCCGCAATGGCATTTGAAGAGGAAATGAGGGAAGAAGAAAGAATAGAAAAAGCAGCTGAGGAACTCGAGAGAGAGTTGCAAATAGAAGAGGATGAGGAGCTGGCTGCAAGAATAAATGCCCAAGAAGAGAAGGAGGGCAAGAAGAAAAAGAAGAAGAGAAGTAGGCACCACTTGATAAGCACTTGAAAAGTGCTTATTATTCTCTCAAATTAAGGGAGTTTTATATTAGATTTCACTTGTTTGCTAGTGATTTTCAGGTTAAAACGAGGAAAATTAGAAGAAACGACTAAAAGATCAAAACCGAGCAAGAATATGGTAAAAAAGAGCTGAAAAACGCATCCTTGTTGAAACGCATGATGCGCCGCGGCGCTAAGGCAGCGCTGCCGCGATGCTGAAGCAAAAACGCATCAGCATGGACGCAGAGTAGCAGCGCGGCGTTGGGAAGGCGCTGCCTCAACGCATCCTTGATGAACGTAAGACCGCGTCGCGGCGCTGGGACGGCGTTGCCGCGGCGCTAAAACCTGAGGCAACTTATTTTTGGTCGCAACCCTAGCGCGGCGCCAACGTTAATTAAACGAAAAGTTTTGTATTTTAGGTTAAATTTTAGGCGGCCAAACTCTATAAATTTAGAGGTTTTCAGCAGCCAAAGAGGAGGAGAAATATCAAGAAGATCAAGAAAGTTGCAGAACAAGAGAACGATCCGAAAAGTTGAGAATTAAGCTAGAGTTCCAAGAGTGAGTTAGCCGCAAGGAAGAGGAAAAGAGTTCGAGATAGTTTTGGTGCCCTTTGAAGTCCGACGCCAGAGCCAAGGAGTTCGTGACGGTGCTACCTCAATTAAGAACCTCTTTTCAGTAGAGTTTCCCTATTCTTTACACTCTTTCTTTGATTCGTTTTGATCAATATGTTGCTTTACGCTATGAGTGGCTAAACTCTTTGGTTTTAGGATTTTTGATGAATTGTTTGTAAACTCATGATAATTTTGTAAACTCATGGTTTTGTTCAAATAAATATGCTTTTCATTGTTATTGTGTTTAATTCTTGAAGATTGGCCACCTTCACAAGTTAGATTAGATGTATGAATCGAGAGATTATATGTTTAATTTGATCTATAACAATGAATCGTTGTTAATCTATCACGAGAGTAGTTAGGTTTACAATGAAAGTTGCTAAAGACTAGTTTTAATGCCATGTAATTTTGTATTGGTTTTAAGAGATTAACTATCAATCAAGTTGCATGAGAAAGAGTTGTCTTTGAGAGAAGATAACTTGGAATTAAGTTTCTAGACTTAGGCATAAGAATAAAATCCATGAAATCTATAATTTTGCTTGATGAAACAAACAAGGATTTGAAACCCTAGAACTCTCTTTGACTCTTGCAATTCTCCCTTTGATACTTTCTTGGCTTGATTTTTCTTTTTCCCAAAAACAAAATTTGAATTCCAATCCTCAAATAAAATATTATTCAACTCTAGAATAGCTAAATAACTTAAACCTTCCCAATTGGATCTCTAGTGGAAACGATACTTGGACTTAACCGTTTTATATTATAACTTGACCCGTACACTTGCGGTTAACACACAAAAGTTCCACATCACCACTCGCCTACAAGGGAGGAACGCATTGGGGAGGATGCGAGAGAGAAGCAAGGTGTTATGTAAGCACTGATTTGCGTTACCAAGCGTTGGGGTGCGGCCATGCGTTTGTGGCTATGCGTTTCAAAGGGAAAAGTGGCCGGGAGCGAGAGCAAGAATTTTTGGAAAGTAAAATCTTGGCTAAGTGTTGGCCAAGTCCATGCGTTGTGGTTGATTCACGGAGGTTAGTGAGCTGAAGTAGCTACCTGCGTTGAAGGATAAGTAATTTTGGCGGGGGAGGAAATGTGCTTGAACCATGCGTTTAAGTCACTCTGCGTTGAGGATAGTTATGCGCTGAAGTCGATGCGTCGAAGACAGATGTGTTGGATTCACCCTGCGTCGAAGACAGAATGGTCTTGACGCGATGAAAGTAGTATTATATGACGGAAATGTATGCGTCAAAAATAGGAGGCGTTGAGGACGACACCATGCGTTGGTTGTGGTCAGTTGCTGGAGGCGTTAGAGGAGAAGTTAACATGAATACCTCGTGTTGAGATAAGAACCCTGCGCTAGTCTGCGGGTGAAGGGTAAGTCGGCAACATAAGTCCTAGTGGTTGTAAAGGCTAGGTCGGTAGTATATATAGCTGGATTAATTAAATGTTTAATCATTTTTATGACATTTCGAGAGCTTAAGTCGGTTCCATATTTCAGACAAACTTCAGAAGAAGATTGAGGAAAGTGTTCTTGCGGATTTTGGGCGAGATTCGACTCATATTGATGTTGACAACGAAGCTGGAACAGAGGAATGACTGAAGTCGCACAGTTTGAGCAGTGATTGATATTCAAAGTAGAACGTGTAGAGGAAGCCGAGTTTAGAGCTGAAAATTGGAGGCTAGTGAGTTAACATAATTCCTAACAACTTTTGTGAAGGACGGTACTGCTGAAATTGAAGATTTACTATGTGAATCCTTAGTGATAACTTGTAGAAATACAAGTTATTATAACCTTTTTCATAGACAAATAGAGTTTAAATAGAGAAGCATGTGCTAGTTTATGTTAAATTCCATTAATAAATCTTCCTTTGCGTTATATTCTTGTATTTTTATGAAAAAAATTATTTTTATCACTTTTTGAGCCTAAAACGCATGTTTTGACGCAGGAATGCAGACGATGCGTTGAGGATTTCTTAACGCAGGACGACGCATTAGCAATTTGTTCTTCATGGACGTATGATCTTAACGGAACGCAAACAACTTGACGACTCGTTAACAACTCAACGCATAACTACGCATTAGCAACCTACGACGCGTTGACATCGGCCAAACTATGCATGGACGCGTAGACAACCGTTAAGACAAGGCGCTGAGAATCAGATCAGAATCTTGAGAGATTGACGGATGATTGACGAACATGATTTGCGGCTTAAGTGGTGGATCTTAATTGGCCCGAGAATCACGCAATCAGGCGAGATGGACGCAGTGTCAATCTCGCCACCAATCAAGCAGATTTGCCATTAACTGCGATTTCATCATCTATAAAAGGGCAGCTCTTCGAGATGAGAAGGGTTGTTGATTCTCGGAAGAACTCCATAAGTGACAGTAGAGTTCTATCAGACTTCAGCCGGAGACAAATAGCTCGAGAGAGAAGAGTCTTCCATCCGCCGCACCACTTCACAGCAGATCATCACGCTTCCATCCGGGCGACTCAAGACATTGACGCCTTCCCTACCTTTTTTCTTACTGTTCTTTCTTAATTTTAGATTTGTATCAAGGAATTGAACTTGTCAAAAATTGTATCTCATCTTCATCAATATAATTGTCTTCCATGTCTACTCACTTTTCTCAACTGTCCGCTTTTTACTTTCAAACCATGAGTAACTAATCACTCAGGGGTCTAGGGTTGCGTTAGCATCTAACTAGGAACCACAGTGTAACTATTTTATCTTGTCAATTGCGAGATTAATCCGATGCTTATGTCCATCTGACAAATCGATATAAGTAGTAATAATCAGACTGCTCGAGAGGGTAAGTGATTATGGAACTCAATTGACAAGGGCTAAGTAGTGTTACCTGTCTACGGGGATAACCTTGGTTCTTAACACTCTCCTATGCGTTATAGACATATAACGCATAGCGGCTGACAACAGGGAGAAGAGTCGCAAGTATGAATAGAATACAACTGTGCGTTTCCAACGTTAGATGTTAATCAACCCGAACCCTTTTCTTTATCCATTCACACACATCTTTAGCTGAACTTGCTGTGTTGCATGCTTTCCATATTCCATAATTGTTAGTCTAGTGTACAAACAATCGCTTTCTTTAGATTAGAAACACAACTTTCAAATATATATTGGTTACAGCTGTAACGCATGAAATCCAATTAAAAACTAAATCAATATAATCCTTGTGTTCGACCTCGGACTCACCGAGAACACGTATTACTTTGCTTATACTTGGGTAAAAGAATAGGAAAACTTGACAAGACCACCAACGCCTAGTGGTAGAACGCATAGCATGATCAAAGCATGACATGTTGAACGCATAAACACATCTTTTAACACTTTGCATTAGGCTAATTCACACATATAATATAACTCACAACACTTAGGAAAAGCAGAGCTTACAAGATTGATACGCAATCTGGAACAGCATGAGGTGATTCTGGAATACCGATAGAACGAGGAGGAGTTAAGCCTTGAAACTTTGAAGTAAGCTATAGAACTTAATTTCCTATAAGTTTGTAGAAGAGAAGAAGTCCTGAATCCGTATGGAATTGTGACTTTTGATAGATTGAAGTAAGAACAAGAAGAAAGGAAGGAATAACGGTGCAGATTGCCACTAAGAATCAAGTATCGGCACACTGTCTGGGTATTGATAGCGAGACGGGTGTCGCTAAGACGCAAAGGAGTCTTCCGTCTCACAGATCTCGCTAGATAACACTGAGTATCGCTGCTAAGGTAAGGTAACGCTAGTGTCGCTCCATCAAGTATCGCTAGAAACAGCTCTTGTTGGTTGGTATCGCTAGGATTCTCGCTTGTAATGTTAGTTTAGAAAAGGAAGAAGATTTAATGTTAAATAACGCAAGGTAAATGTGTAACACCCCTACCCAAGATATTAAATATATTTCAATATCAATACCTACGAGTGAGTGTTACCTAGTCTGTACTCTATTAAAGCCTGTTGTAAATGCATTAGTAAAACTAGAAATCCACCACTAGACAGTGAAACGCTCGGCCTTACAACATTATAACAAAATTACTTAATAAGATCACATCATAAGTAGGTTTTAAAGACTATGTTTAGAGTTTACAAACATATCTGGTGAATTTACATATGCTACCCAGGCTAAGTGTGACTTCTATTAAAAGTTAGAGTTTACAGATTTCCAAATTACAAAATTCTATTCTGGCACAGACGGATCTTGATGGTAGGCTAGGCACCCCGAACACGCTTGCTACCTGGAAAAGAAACATCAAAGAAACGAAATCTATGAGCTACATTGCTCAATGAGTGACTACTGAAATATACAATCAATAACATGATAACAACAATTTAGATATGAACCGCCTAATCATGCCTTGTATCACAATTCATAACCTTATAGATGACTGTAACCTGTAAAACATTATCAGTACATATATGCTTTTCATTTTATTAAACTTTTGTTGAGGCGGAGCGAACTCAATGCACCCAACGTCAATAAGTCTTAGCTGTGTGGAGAAATCTCAACACATCAGCGTCAACCCTTTCTATTCTGCTCATGAATCTATCTAATCTCGGGCTGCCCGTGTACCTTCCCATGTCCTTCGGTACCAGGGTCCCATGGAATTAGTCACTCACCGTCTTTAAATCCTTAGGTGAGAGCTTCACATAAGTTAAGTACTAGGGCTGCCCATATGCCTTCTCATGTCCCTCAGCATTGGGTCCCAAAGAATTACTCACTCACCGTCATTAAATCCTTAGGTGAGTGTTTCACATAAGTTACATACTAGGGCTGCCCATATGCCTTCAACTAACTTTCAGCATTGGGTCCCTGAGAATCTTTCTTGAACACTAACTTGCACATCACATTCATCATAATATAACAACAAACATCATACCTATTCATAATTACTAAGGCTACCCATATGCCTTCACCCATCCTTCGACACCGGATCTCATTCAAACACTTCTAGTGCACAGACATGCATATTACATTTATCATCATTTAACTAGATTCATAATATCCAGAATTCTCAGAACATTTATCTAGCAACTAGCTTAATAAAACTTAGGATATTAACTGATACTTTGTCAAACTTATCTCACATATAAAATACGTGCTAGCATCATACACATACGTACACTTCAATTCATGCTTCAAAGGTAGTATTAAGCACATAGAAATGAAATAATATTCAAGTTAAGCACATCTCAAACCATAAAGTCACTCACGACTGATTCCAGACTCCGAGCGGGTTATAAGCTTTCCCTAGCTCCTCTTGCCCTGTAAACATACCTTTTTCGTGTTAGGTATTTCTAATATTCCTTTTATGTATTCTTTACGTTTGCTTAGATATCTTAAACATGGGTTTTCATCACTACTTTTCCTTTCTTGTTAATATTAATATGAGCGAGACTAAGAGGTTAATTATTCATAACTATGCGGCACCAGCGATACTCAACGTCGCAGGACTAGCGATATTACCTTCAAAGAGCGATACTAAGCGAGAGTCAGCGAGAGTTGTGAGACGCAATGGTCTCTGCGTTACCGGCGATACTCGTCTCGCTGATCACTCTCCAGCTCTTAGCGATACTCCTATCTTAGCAACTCCCGACAATTACTGCTCTTCTTCTTCCTCCTCTACTCTGTTCTCAATCTCAAGGTCTCAAATCTCAACTCTTCTTCATTTGAGAACTATTTTCAAATAACTCCGGGTTGCTACAAACATTTGCAGCTTAACTCCGATCACTTGTACCTTAAATTCAGCTTCCACGGCTCGTTTTTCTTCAAACTCTGATCCGCACGATGTCTAAGTGGCATTAATCAAACTCTCCGACCCAGCTCAAGCTTCCTCCATGAAAGTGATGAGGGTTCTCCTCTGAACCGGCATAAACACTTCTCTCTACCTTCCTTTCTTTGGTTAGCTCAGAATAAGATACCTCGAGTTCTAGAATGTGTTTTTCAAATGTTTAAATACTCAATCCCCTTTATATACATATATCACCGACTTACACTTTATCTCTTCTCTCTGTACTTAGTTATTCAATGAATACCTTCGGCGCAGGGCTTAGCAACGCATATTCTCGACTAGGTGTGATACAAATGCCCAACGCCCCATCGACAAATAGCCGACTAACGCACGTCTCTCTCTCGGTCACTCTTCTAATATACCAACGCATACCCATCATCAACGCATAACAGCCTTTACAAACGCATAAGACACCCTCACTTCATGGCATGATAACTCAACGCCTCAGAGCATCCAACGTATTCTCAACGCGTAGCCATACTAACGCATGATCAACTCTTAGCCACTTTTGCTCCGACGCTACTCAGCCAACTTTTCTAACCACTGCCCGTTCATAGTTCCTTCTCAACTTACCAACTCTCAATGTTCGATAGTCTTGCTGTTTTTTCCTACCGCATAATACCACACGTTGCTTCAATTGCATACAGTTAAGTGATTCTGCCATGCGTCCAACATGGTTTTTCACAAAGCCTACGTCCAACCCTACTCACTTCTCAACTATTCTTATCCTACTTCTTTCCTTAACAAACTCTTCTACGAAGTAATCTTAGAAAGAGGGTGTGACAATCCTACTCACCTTAAAAAAATTTCGTCCTCGAAATTGAGATAGTATTTCATGCTATGAAAGTCGAAAATCCCTTTTCTTCTTTCATCTTTCATGACAGATTAAATACTAGAATGATTTAACTTTTACAGCAACCGCAATTTACATCATTTCTTATAAGAAATATTTCTCTAGTTTTTGTACTATGTGTTGGCTTCTTAAGTTCTCTTAATTCATAATTCGTCAATACACATCTGGTTTAAATCTGAACATATGGTTTAATTGTTATCTTGAACGCGTCATGCCACGTTTTAAACTAAACATACTTTTAGACGCATATACGCATATATTCTTTTTAATCGCATAATTTAAATCTTAGAATCTCAAGGAAAATTCCACTCAAATTTACCTTTGAAATATATAAGTCCCCAGTTCCCTTGTTCTTATAATACTTGTCTCTCTTTCAATTCCTTGCGTTAATAAATTCTTATGCGTCTCCTTGCACTCTTATGCACTTTGGTTTTCTCTATACCAAGTGCAAATTCTTAATCTTCCTTGCCTATCTTTTGTTAATTTCAGCCAACGCATACCTGTTAATCCTAGCAATGTCATCAATATCCTAAATTTGGTTAACATTTATCACACTCTTGATAATCTTATAAAAGAAATCATTAATTCAGAGTCACCATCTGGGGTTTTAAACAAATTTTAGATAATAGTTCTAACTCACAATTCTCTCTAGATATGGATGAGTAAATAACTCCAGAATTTAATAATACATATGCGTTTCTAGTATATAATTACATACCCGATACATCTGGTGACTCTTCTGCCTCTTGCTGGGTTAACGCAAAAACTCTACCTTGTTGTGCTGGTTTACCTATTTGAGCTTTCAGCTTGCCTGCGCTACTACCTTCCCCACTTCCTATCTCATGCGGTGGTTGATTTACAGTATGTGAAATATTTCTCTGCTCTATTTCTCTTCCCATCTTAGGCTGAGGACAATCTTTCTTCATATGTCCCGGCTGACCGCAGTTATAGCAGACATCAGCTCCCAATAAGCATCGACCCCAATGCTTCCTACCACAGTTATTACATAAGGGTTTCTTCACTGAACTAGCCACCGACTCACTAGGGTGACTATATTGGGTGTCATCTATTGAAATAGATATCGAAGGAGGTCTCCCTGGACCTTTCTGTATACTTCCACTTTGGAATTCCCCCGCAGGATGATACGATCCACCACTAGATTTGGCCTTAAATTTTTCTCTTCCAGAAACTCCTGACATAAATTGTCGCCCCTCATCTCTATGCGTCTGCTCTCGTGATGTACTGAGTGGCTGTCCAGCTTTACTTCCACTTTTATCATTTTTCCTTCTGTCAAACTTTTCTTTACCCTCATGGCAGCTTCAACAAATTTAGTAAAATTCATCCATTCTGTACTTGCTGTCACTGGGGTACAGATTTCACCTCGCAAGCCTTCTTCAAAGCGCTTGCCTTTATCCGCCTCCTCTGCAACAATTGCCAACGCATACTTGGCAAGTTCTATAAACTTCTTTTCATACTCAGCTACAGACATATGCCCTTGAACCAAACTCAAAAATTCCTTTCTTTTCTCATCACAGTACGATTTAGGATAGTACTTTTCTTGGAAAAACTTTTTAAAGTCAGTCCACATCAGAGGACTTACATTAGAACTCCGTTGTTTGATCAATCTCCACCAGTCTTCGGCTCCTCTCTGGAGCATATAAACAACTAAATCAAGTTTTCTGTCTTCAGGACAATGCATAACTCTGAAGCACTTTTATGTGGATGGCATGTATTCCATGTAGTTTTGAGTGGGGATTGTGATGGAGTCTTGTACATTGTATAATGGATCTAAGAGTGGAATTATGTTGTGTAATAAAAGTATACTCTATACAGGGAATAATATTATATTATAAGCATGTGTAGTATGACTGAGTTCTATGTATGTATATGAGTAGAATGTATGTAGAGATAAGAATGTAAGATGGGACAATATGCGTCACAAGAGGGATGATGTTTATTGTCTTCACATTCTTTTTCAGGTTAGGTTGGTAATCTGGGAGGGGGTGTGACAAGTTGGTATCAGAGCGAAAGAGTCTTGGGAATAGGATCATGCATTGTAGTGTAGGAACATGTATATTGTTAGTAAATGATAATGTCGTATTGTCCTATAGGAAACATGCCACCTCAAGGCAGGCGAGCTAGGCAAGTAGTAGCTGGAACTCCTGAAGCTACTGGGAACCATGGAGATATGTCTGAGGGTGAATCTAGTCATCCTCAAGCTGAGGTCAATGTCGAGGAACAACTATTTACTAGAATTGCCTAGAGATTGGCTGCAAGTATCGGATTAGTGGAATCCGTTCCAGAAAAGAAATACAGTATTGAAAGGTTAAAGGCTTTAGGTGCTACTACTTTTGAGGGCACCGTGGACCCTGTTGAGGCAGAAGCGTTGCTAAATTTGCTCGAGAAATGCTATCGTGTAATGAGATGCCCTGAAGACAGAAAAGTGGAGTTGGCAGTATTTTTGCTCCAAAAAGGGGCAGAAGATTGGTGGAAGATTGTAGAAAGTAGAAGAGGAGACACAAAAGAAATAGACTGGAATGAGTTTAAAAAGGTCTTCCAAGAAAAATATTGTCCAAGATCATTCCGAGATGCTAAACGAAATGAGTTTTTGAGGTTGATACAGGGATCTATGACAGTGGCAGATGATAAGCACTTGAAAAGTGCTTTATATTCTCTCAAATTAAGGGAGTTTTATATTAGATTTCACTTGTTTGCTAGTGATTTTCAGGTTAAAACGAGGAAAATTAGAAGAAACAACTAAAAGATCAAAACCGAGCAAGAATACGGCGAAAAAAAGCTGAAAAACTCAAAAGAACAAATTTTGGGGTAGCGATGCGGCACTGAGACGACGCTGTCACGACGCTGAAGCATAAACGCATCCTTGTTGAACGCATCGCGGCGCTGAGACGGCGCTGCCGTGGCGCTGAAGTATAAACGCATCAGCATGGACGCAGAGTAGCACCGCGGCGCCGAGATGGTGCTGCCTCGACGCATCCTTGGTGAACGCATGACAGCGTCGCAGCGCTGGGACGGCGCTGCTGCAGCGCTAAAACCCGAGAGCAACTTATTTTTGGTCGCAACCCTAGCGCCGCGGCGCCAACATTAATTAAACGAAAGTTTTGTATTTTAGGTTAAATTTTTGGCGGCCAAACTCTATAAATTTAGGGGTTTTCAGCAGCCAAAAAAAAGGAGAAATATCAAGAAAAGCAAGAAAGTTGCAGACTAAAAGAAAGATCCAAAAAGGTGAGAATTAAGCGCGAGTTCAAAGAGTGAGTTAGCCGCAAGGAAGAGGAAAAGAGTTCAAGATAGTCTTGGTGCCTTTTGAAGTCCGACGTGAGAGCCAAGGAGTTCGTGACAGTGCTGCGTCAATCAAGAACCTCTTTTCAGTAGAGTTTCCCTATTCTTTACACTCTTCCTTTGATTATTTTTGCTCAAACATGTTGCTTCAAGCTATGAGTGGCTAAACTCTTTAGTTTTAGGGTTTTGATGAATTGTTTGTGAATTTATGTTAATTTTGTAGACTCATGGTTTTGTTTAAATAAATATGCTTTTCATTGTTATTGTGTTTAATTCTTGAGGATTGGCCATCTTCACATGCTAGGTTAGATGTATGATTGAGAGATTATATGTTTAATTTGACCTATAACAACGAATCGTTGTTAATCTATCACGAGAGTAGTTAGGTTGCCAATGAAACTTGCTAAAGACTAGTTTTAATGCCATGTAATTGTGTATTGGTTTTAAGAGATTAACAATCAATCAAGTTGCATGAGAAAGAGTTGTCTTTGAGAGAAGATAACTTGGAATTAAGTTTCTAGACTTAGGCATAAGAATTACAATAAAATCCATGAAATCTATAATTTTGCATGATGAAATAAACAAGGATTCGAAGCCCTAGAACTCTCTTTGACTCTTGCAATTCTCCCTTTGATATTTTCTTTGCTTAATTTTTCTTTTTCCCAAATTCATAAAATTGAATTTCGATCCTCAAATAAAATTGATTCAATTCTAGAATAGCTAAGTAACTTGAACCTTCCCAATTGGATCTCTACTGGAACGATACTCGGACTTAACCGTTTTATATTATAACTTGACTTGTACACTTGCGGTAAACACTAAAAGTGCGCATCAGCAGAATATGAGAAGAAATATACAGAACTGTCTAAATATGCAACGACAGTTATTGCAGATGAGACTGATCAATGTAAGAGGTTTGAAGAAGGGTTACGAGAGGAAATACGAACTCCAGTAACCGCTAGTGTTGAATGGACGGATTTTTCTAGACTAGTGGAGGCAACTATGCGGGTAGAAAAGAGTTTGATGGAGAAGAAGATGGAGCGTGATTCATCTAAAAGTGGACGTGTAGTCCACTCTTCTAGCGTTACTTCGGGACAGTCAGGAAGAAGATTTGTAACTGGCGTGTTTAAAGGAGGAAACTTCAAAACTAAATCGAGCGGACAGACTACTCTTAAGACCAGTACTAGTGGAGGTACACGGGGGCAAGGACCAAAGAACATTGGTGGTCCAGCGCAGTCAGTAGAAGGTTCTCGAAGTGGGCGACCTGGTGAGTCCATAGCTAGCTCCACACAGAAACCACTGTGTCCCACCTGCGGGAAGTATCATTGGGGACAGTGTAGGGCCAATGCATGTTATAACTGTGGATAGACTGGTCATTTTAAACGAGAATGCCCTCAATTGATGCAAGAAGATAAACCTGAGCAGAGAACTGTCTCATATGTGGTGGGTCAGCCACAAAGAGCTGCTGGAAATGTTGACGAGGGAACTAGTGGAACAAGGCAGAGAGAGCTACGAGACGATCAAGACAGCAAGGAAAAATCTTTGCTATGACTCAACAAGAAGCCGATGATGCTCCTATGTTGTTACCGGTACTATTTCTATTTGTAATACGCTATCTGCTAGCAGTCTACGACCAAAGGCCGACCTGTGGGTATACTTGGTGAAGAAGCGGCTGATCCCTACAACGCATGACAAAACAGTGTCAAGGGATCGAGTGATGGCAGCTTACTGCATTATGCATCGCATCCCCCTTGATGTCGGACGCATAATTGCGGCGCAGATAAGAGGGGTATTTAACAAGCCAAGAGGCCAACTCTTTTTCCCCACTCTTATCATGAACCTGTATGCCAATGCTTCCATTGGAGGGCAGACGGAAGTGTTAAACGCAGAGAAGATGATTGAAGTCGGTGGCGTAATCGCCCATAAGACTCTGCGTCGGTTGATGAGAGGATCACAACATTTGCCAGAGCCTGGTAAGGCCACCAAAAGACCTCATCAACCTATTCTGCCACCTAAAGTGTCGCCTCCGAAGCTGCAAACGCAGAAGAAGGGGAAGCCATCCAAGCTGAAATGCAAGGCTGTGGCAAGTCCTGATGCCACCATTAGACCTTCCCCAACCTCAAGCTCTTCACCCCCACTTCCAACAAATAGAAGAGAACCAACCCCACCTCCGCCTTCTCCTAAGATGCATGGCCCAAAACCACCTCCACCTCCTCCCAAAACGCATCGCCCAAAACCTCCCACAAAGCCCCCCTCCCCAATCTCCTCAATAAGAGTTGATGACTCACACTATTGGGATTTTGGCGTGACTTCTATGCGTCCATCATCCCCTGCATTTGACGAAACTCCATAAACTCCTCGCCCTTAGCCAAACCTGCCTCAACCACCAACGCAACCACAACAGCAAGAAGCCCAGCTTGATCTCGATTGGGAGACAATGCATGTCACACCCCAACCCTGATTTACTCTATACCTAGGAAGGAGCATGATCCTATTTCCCAACATACGACTCTATAATACATACATCATAAAAGAATAGCAAATCATACAACATTCTCTTTATCAGATCAGAAGAACGTGTAAACTTTTAACTAACATGTCAGAATATACTCATAGTAGGTACAACACGTCCCTCTTTTACTACACTCTCAGTAAAGATGTTTATTACATGACATATGAGCATTCTAAATATTTACAACTATCCCAGAGGTTCGCTTCCACATAGGCCCAAACGAGATTCTTCAGTAGGCTAGGCGTCTTGGACACGTTCGCTACCTGAAACAGCAAACAACAACAAACTGGATGAGCAAAAGGCTCAGTGAGTGACTAAATCTACTAAAACTAATCATATTAACTTTAATTCAGTTTGTAAGATAGTAACCACCGCATAACCCATCCCATCAAATTATCATGATTCACTTTCCACTACGCATGTATATCTATCAATTCCCATGTTTCACAAGTTTCCTATCTATTTAGTGCCTTCACTTTCCGTCCCTCAGCACTTATTCATGTATAACTACAATACCATGTGCCTTCACATGAGATCCCTCAGCACAGGTAACAAACTCTATCTACGCTCAAGGGCCTTCTCACAGAATCCCTCGGCACGAGCTAGTTGTGATAGGATACTACATGCCTTCACTTACAGTCCCTGAGCATAGTAGTCCATTCTCTACTGTTATTAAAGTGCCTTCTCAAATCCGTCTGCACTTAATATCACGCTTACTCACAAGTAGCTTTCATCATAAGGTCCCTCAGCCACTTATGTGCTTAGACATTTGTAATAGCATTCTTTTAAATCACTAACACACCACATACATAAAGCAAACTACAATGCATCACGTTTCCTCATCACTATGTGTACTAAGTTTAACACAATATATAACAAACAGTCACTCACAATCGGTCCCGGCTCTAAGTGGATTATAAGCCTCCCCGAGCTCTTCTTGGCCTGAAAATACACAATCCTCAAATTTAGTTTCCATAATCTCCCCTTTCCTTTAACATACAGTAGCATCGTTACTCTATAGAAGTTAGTAAGCTACCAGCGTTACTCAAAAAGATATTCAAGCTGTACTAGCGACACTGCGTTGATAAAAACCAGCGAAACTACCTTGAGGAGCGATACCCAGCGATACTCTAGCGAGAATTGTGAGACGCAAGCCTATCTTTGCGTTGCAGCATTACTTCCTCTGCTGCTCAAACTCTCGCTCACTCAGCGATACTCTCGCTGTGACAGAACCGTTTCCTTCTTCCTTCTTCTTCCTTCTTCAACCTGTTAAACATTTCATTTCAATAAATTCCAGCACTTTCTTCCTTCTATAAACTTGTTAAAATACAGGTCCTACATCTCACCTCCAAATTTCATGAAGAACCTCCTCTCCGTTTAGGACATAACCTTCGACAACTCCAAGTTGCTTCTAATCACCCGACAATTCAACTCCCGTCTCTTCTTCCTGATTTTGACACACAATTAGACAATTTCAGCTCAAACATCCTTCATGAATTCTGCTAAAAATCGAGTTAACTTACAAACCTCAAAGTTTCAGCCCTAACCTTCGTCTCTTCAATTTGTTCTTCCTCCAAAACCGAGCATCACTCTGAAGAGATCACAGCAGCCGAAACCTCTGTCAAACTCGAGTTTCTTCCACGAATTCAATGAGATTTCTGCTTCAGATCAGCATGAACATCTTCTTCTACCTCCCTTCGATGTTTCGCCTTAATATGGACCCAACTCGAGCTCTGAAATGCAAGCAGAACAATTGAATTCTCAATCCACTTATATATATATCACCGACTTGTTCTCCATTCCAACTCTATAGTATAATCCGTTCGACGAATACCTCCTATGCTCAGCTTCAAAAACGCACACGGCCTCTGATGATAATTCATTTCAAACTCTCCCGCCAAATAGTTAACATACGCGTTACCTTCTATCAGCCAACATTCCTTATCCAACGCATACTCACCTTCGACGCATGGTAGCGTTCACCGCATAATGGGCTCACCGCAGATCAGCTCCCAAACCTCTCGTGGCCTTTACTTCCACCGGCACACTGCCTTCAATGCGTTTAACTCGTAATGATCCTCGGTACCAAGTGGTACCAAGTGATCCTCCACGCCTTTATATTCTCAACGCGTCACGACTTCAACGCATGATAAGCTTCCCTCACCTTTACGTTTACACCAAAATTACCTCCTCCACAACAGGTTGCCATCAACGCATAGCTTACACTTAGTTATTTTCCCACTCCAAATGCAAGCCAACCAACTACTTTTGCACATTCACCCATCTCTCGGCCCCTTCTTCTTTGCGTTCCAATAAAAAAAATAGATGCGGGGCTTACAGTGCAAACATATCTGCAACAATC
This sequence comes from Citrullus mucosospermus, assembly GCA_030954485.1. Classification (NCBI taxonomy): domain Eukaryota; kingdom Viridiplantae; phylum Streptophyta; class Magnoliopsida; order Cucurbitales; family Cucurbitaceae; genus Citrullus; species Citrullus mucosospermus. Next base: position 15,560,915 of record CM062064.1, read on the forward strand.
GATCTTGCGTCCAGTGATGCATTCCTTGAATATGTTAGCACGTCGGCAGACGGAGCAGTTTCAATTTACACTGAATTACGTTCATCAACTGCTCTCGATTCGACTGGAAATCCTGCCTCCTAACATTTCAAAACGCCTACAACAGCCGCTTGTCTTCCCAGTACCACAGCGCCCTGCACCTGAGCAGCAACCCAGACCTGATGAAGACAAGTCTGATGGTTAAAATTTAGGGGTGTAGTCAAGAGTTGTAGCTTTTCTTGCATGTATCTTCATATTCATTGTATGTGTTGTGGAACATTCAATTAATAGAATGAAAAATTTCTTCACCGCATGGAATTTTTAATTACCTCTTTGCGTGTTCCTTGCAATAAATTCATTCTAAGTTCATGTATAATCATTCCCAACTTTTATCTTTGCGTTGAAAAATTAGTCACTATGAGGATAATCATGCTTACACTTTTTGTACACTCTTTAAGTTAGATTACTTTCAACGCGTCTGCATACTATTCCTTAGAAACGCAAACCTACTTTGCATGTATGCAAGCGGCCAATTCAAACCTCTTTTACAAAAATTTTGCAACTTAATCTTTGTTTACAATTTAAGCAATGAAGACCTTGCTACTCTCAAGTTTGGGGGTGGAAGAGGTTTGAACTGTCAAAGATAAAAATATGAGGAACTTATTTCAACCATGTCTAAAAAAACTCCGCTGGCAAGACTAATATATTTATCTTGTTAAGAGTTTAGCTGAAAACGACACCTGCTCGTAGTTGGCCGCCTCCATGCACCCCATAGTTGGTGTGTCAAAACGAAGGTGGGTAATCGTAATCAGCGTCGCATAGATAAAATAAAAAACTCCAATGTCTAGTGAGGAAACTGAGCTTAGATAAGAGTTTAGTCGAGAAGGGCACTTGCTAGTAGTTGGCTGCCTCCATGCACCCCATCGTTCGTATGTTAGAACGAAGGTAGGTAACCCTACTCGACGCATGGATACATAAATAATAAAACCAATGAAAGAAAAAAAGAACTTTATATCTTCATTTTTTCAGACTCAGTGTTAAAAGAAGAAACAAAAATGTTGCGAATAATGAGTTTAAGAATTTTGAAAAGAAAGCTTGCCTCATACAAATTAGACCCGTCCTAAAGAAAAGAATATAGAGGTAGAGAAATAATATAACTAACGGGTAGCTGATTGAGTATAGCATTCTGAGAGACTAGTCAATGCGTTGAGAAAATCTTTAGGATGATTGAAGTTTCTTAGATAGAAGTTATGCTTGAGGACAAGCATTTATCTAAGTTTGGGGGTGTGATAACTTGTAGAAATACAAGTTATGATAGCCTTTTTCTTAGATAAATAGAGATTAAATAGAGAAACATGCGGCAAGTTTTGTTAATTTTTATTAAGAAATCTTCCTTTGCCTTATACTCTTGTATTTTTAGGAAGATAAATGATTTTACCACTTTTTGAGCCTGAAACGCATGTTTTGACGCAGGAATGCAAACGATGCGTTGATGACTTCTTAACGCAAGACGACGTGCTAGCAATCTGTTCTTCATGGACGCATGATCTGAACAGAATGCGAACAACCTGACGATGCGTTAACAACTATTCAACGCATGACTATGCGTTAGCAACCTACGACACGTTGACATCGGCCAAACTATTCATGGACGCATAGACAACCATCAATGCAAGGCGCTGAGAATCAAATCAGAATATTGAGAGATTGACAGATGATTGACGAACATGATTTGTGGCTAAAGTGGTGGATCTTAATTGACCCGAGAATCACGCAATCAGGCGAGATGGACGCATGGTATCAATCTCGCCGCCAATCATGCAGATTTGCCATTAATTGCGAACGCATCATCTATAAAAGGGCACCTCATCGAGATGGGAAAGGGTTGTTGATTCTCGGAAGAACTCCATAAGTGAAAGCAGAGTTCTCTCAGACTTCAACCGGAGACGAATAGTTCGAGAGAGAAGAGTCTTCCTTCCGCCGGACCACTTCACAGCAGAACCTCACGCTTCCATCCGGGCGACTCAAGACATTGACGCCTTCCTTGCTTTCTTTCTTAGTTTTTCTTTCTTGATTTTAGATTTGTGTCAAGACATTGAGCGTATCTAAAGTTGTATTCCATTTCATCAATATATATATCTTCCATGTCTACTCATTTCTCTATACTTTCCGCTTTTTACTTTCAAACCATGAGTAACTAATCACTCAATAGTCTATGGTTGCGTTAGCATCTAACTAAGAACCATAGTATAACTATTTCATCTTGTCAATTGCGATCTTAACCCGATGCTTATGTCCATCTGACAAATCGATATAAGTAGTAATAATCAAACTGCTCGAGAGGGTTAGTGATTGTGGAACTCAATTGGCAAGGGCCAAGAAGTGTTACCTGTCTATGGGGATAACCTTGGTTCTTAACACTCTCCTATGCGTTATAGACATATAACGCATAGCGGCTGACAACCGGGAGAAGAGTTGCAAGTATGAATAGAATACTACCATGCGTTTCCGATGTTAGATTTTAACCAACCCAAACCCTTTCTTTATCCATTCATTCAGATCATTAGCTGAATTTGCTGTGTCGTATGCTTTCTATCTTCCACATTTTAGTATAGTGTACATACTATCGCTTTCCTTAGAGTAGAAACAAAACACCCTCTGTCACATTCTACTTTTTAATAAACGATGCGTTGAAGAATTTATGAAGAAAAGAGGTAAAAGACCATGTTGGACGCATGGTCAGGGCTGGGTAGCGCATAGTAAGGGTGCACGCATGGAAGTAAACCTAGGATGGAAAGAAGTGAAGCAAATATGCAAGAAAGAAATAAAGTTAAGTTTCGAAATGTTGAGGAAGGTTGTGAAGTAGACATAAAAAACTGGTGCATGTGGTGGACGCATGCTAATCTATCGTTAAGAGAAGTAGCCTTAAGTTCAAGGATAGGAAGATGGTCATTGAACGCAGGATAAAGGTAAACGCGATAGGACCAACGCGTAGAGAAAGAGCTTGAGAAGAAGTTGTTATGAACATAAGAAAGGAGTTGGACGCATGGTATGATGCGATGAGATACAAACACAGTATTGGGCATTTGTTATTAACGCCTAGTAGCATTGTGTAAGCACTGGTTATAATAGTGCGGCTATGCGTTGAGGGTGATCACGAATGGTAGTGAACTAAAGTAGTCGCCGCGTTGGCGGAAGAAGAAACGTACTCGGATTACCATGCGTTGGTAAGGATGTTAAGCATTAAGGTCCCTATGCATTGAAGACAGTTATCCTTACGCGTCAAAGAGTAGTATAGTTGACTGAGAGTTAGAAAAATGAGTAGTGAAGCTCAAACTTTAAAAGAAACTTAATGAACGCATGACGGTGTGGTGTTGAATAAATGGTTATCTGTTGGAAATGTTGGACACATAAGATAAGTTTATAAGGCCAGGTGGCTATGTATAGATTTGACACCTTAACAGTAAGAGGTGTTAAAGGCATGTTAAGTAAATCATGCAAGGTGACACTTGGACTAATGCATGGTTAATTAAGCATGCAGCGTGACATGTGGCAGACAAGTGACAAAAGGGGAGGAAAAGGTGGATGGCAAGCTCCCTATAAATAGAACTTTGAGGGAAGAGAAGCGACTGATGACTCTCAAAGAAGAATTCTGGAGAGAAAAGAGAAGAAGGTAACAAGAACGTCGGTGGTAGGAGTATGCAGCCAAGAAAGAAGGTATTTGACAACTTTGTTATTTTATGTAAAGAAGTTGTCTGGTGTTAAAAAGGGTTGGCTATGCGTTGAGGACAAACATAATGTCCAAGGCGAACGCGGCATCCACAGTTAGATGATGCGTTCATGATGGACCTTGCGTCCAAGAGAGGGCGACGCATCCGAAAGGGAAGTATAAAGAGTCGGGATGCACTTGGCGGAAATAATTAGCCTTGCGTTACCAACCTTGCGTTGAAGGGTAGGGATGCGTTCAACCGAGCTGACAGAGGAAAGTGGAGTATCGCGTTCCAGAGTTAGAACGCTATGTTCAGAAAGCTCGGGAAGAGGAAATAGAGCATAGGAAGAAAAAGGATTCTTTGGCTAAATACAGGTGAGTAACACCTACGTTTTACAAAATATAAATGAGTTCTTTATGAATATGATTATATGGTTTCTAATGAAATAAAGCATGTGTTTTCATATATATATAAAGCATATGAATATGTTGTCTATAGAAATAAGAGCATGCGTTTTACTTGAAAACTTTGAGAATGCTGGGTATTCACTATGAGATACAAAACGCATGGTGATTGGTTGATACATGTTTTTCATGAAATTACTGAAGAGGATGGTGTTATATGTTTTCATGGAAGTTTTGAAAATACATTTGTACGACAAGCATGTTGTGTGATAATTAAAGTTTTGAATTGAGTATTAGAAATAGTTATAGCATGGTATGACTATTGAACGTTTGTGTTATGATGATGATTTTAAAGAATATGATATGTTTTACTTAAAGGTAACCCATGGCTGAGGGACTACGTGTGAAGGCCTATAGGAGATATGTTATATGATACTCAATGCTGAGGGATCACGAGAGAAAGCACTTGTGTAGTTGAATGAGACGGATTCCAGTGCTGAGGGACCACGAGTGAAGGCACTTGAGCAGTGGTTGACAGTAAAACTCAGTGCTGAGGGACTATATGTGAAGGCACTTGAGGGATTGAAAATGCCGAGGGACGAAGTGTAAACGCATTTGAATATGTGATTAAGGAAATTCGACGTTAAGAAGCGTAGAGCACTGCTCCGCCTCAACTAGGGAAAAAGATTATGAAATGAGTGAAGTTTTGGGTATATACTCTAAAATAGATTGGCATATTTTATAAATGGCATTTCAACATTAACTAACATGAACTGAAGCGTTATATTTTATGCGAGATTTACTAGTTTTACAGTTAAAATATATTGTCTTCTAATAACTGTTACTCACTGAGCCATTAGCTCATTCTTTTAAATGTTTTCCATTTTCTGGTAGCATGACAGTTCCCGTTGCTGATCGAAGTCGAGGTTTGTAAAGAGTATGTGGATGGTGAGGTTGACAGTGGGTTACATGATAGGGTAGTCGGTAACTGCTGTCTTTACATCTCTTTTCGGGTTATGGAGGATAATCCGGGAGGGGGTGTGACACACTCTCTCAACTATTTCTTGGTTACCACTGCAACGCATGAAATCCACGTAAATAATAAATCAACATAATCCCTGTGCTCGACCTCGGACTCACCGAGAAAATCTACTCCTTTGGTTATACTTAGGTAGAGGATAGGAAAACTGATGCTCACTTTTAGTGTTTACCGCAAGTGTACGGGTCAAGTTATAATATAAAACGGTTAAGTTTGAATATCGTTTCCACTAGAGATCCAATTGGGAAGGTCAAGTTACGTAGCTATTCTAGAATCGAATCAATTTTATTTGAGGATTGAAATTCAATATTTCAATTTTGGGAACAAGAAAAATCAAGCAAAGAAAATATCAAAGGGAGAATTTCCAAGAGTCAAAGAGAGTTCTAGGGTTTCGAATCCTTATTTGTTTCATCATGCAAAATTATAGATTTCATGGATTTTATTCTTATGCCTAAGTCTAGAAACTTAATTCCAAGTTATCTTCTCAAAGACAACTCTTTCTCATGCAACTTGATTGATAGTTAATCTCTTAAAACCAATACAAAGATTACATGACATTAAAACTAGTCTTTAGCAACTTTCATTGTCAACCTAACTACTCTCGTGATAGATTAACAACGATTCATTGTTATAGATCAAATTAAACATATAATCTCTCGATCATACATCTAACCTAACATGTGAAGGTGGCCAATCTTCAAGAATTAAACACAATAACAATGAAAAGCATATTTATCTGAACAAAACCATGAGTCTACAAAATTATCATGAATTCACAAACAATTCATCAAAAACCCTAAACCTAAAGAGTTTAGCCACTCATAGCGTGAAGCAACATATTGAGCAAAAAGAATCAAAGAAAGAGTGTAAAGAATAGGGAAACTCTACTGAAAAGAGGTTCTTGATTGAGGCAGCACCGTCACGAACTTCTTGGCTCTCGCGTCGGACTTCGGAGGGCACCAAAACTATCTCGAACTCTTTTCCTCTTCCTTACGGCTAACTCACTCTTGGAACTCTAGCTTAATTCTCACCTTTTTGGATCTTTCTTTTGTTCTGCAACTTTTCTTGATTTTCTTTATATTTCTCCCTCCTCTTTTGGCTGCTGAAAACCCCTCAATTTATACAGTTTGGCCGCCTAAAATTTAACCTAAAATACAAAACTTTTCGTTTAATTAACGCTGGCGCCGCGGCGCTAGCGTTGCGACCAAAATTAAATTGCTTTCGGGTTTTAGCGCCGTGGCAGCGCCGTCCCAGTGCTGCAACGCTGTCTTGCGTTCATCAAGGATGCGTCGAGGAAGCGCCTTTCCAGCGCCGCGTTGCTACTCTGCGTCCATGCTGATGCGTTTCTGCTTTAGCGCCGCGGCGCATCATGCGTTTCAACAAGGATGCGTTTTTCAGCTCTTTTTTACCATATTCTTGCTCGGTTTTGATCTTTTAGTCGTTTCTTCTAATTTTTCTCGTTTTAACCAGAAAATCACTAGCAAACAAGTAAAATCTAATATAAAACTCCCTTAATTTGAGAGAATAATAAGCACTTTTCAAGTGCTTATCAAAAACTTGACAAGATCACCAACGCATAGTAGTAAGACGCAGAGCATGTTCAACGCATGATATGTGAAACGCATCATCATACCTTAATCTCCACCTTGCGTTTGTAAATTTCCATTTCGCACATAATTTCCACAACAACATCTAACATCGGAAATGCATGGTGGTAGTCTATTCATATTAGCGACTCTTCTCCCGGTTGTCAGCCGCTATGCGTTATATGTCTATAACGCATAGGAGAGTGTTAAGAACCAAGGTTATTCTTATAGACAGGTAACTGTTGAGTGATAATTGTATGTGTAAATCAACCTAACGCAAGGTGCTAAATGATGTGTTTATGCGTTCAACATGTCAAGCTTTGAACATGCTATGCGTTCTATTACTATGCGTTGGTGGTCTTGTCAAGTTTTCCTATCCTTTAACCAAGTATAAGCAATGGAATAGGTGTTCTCGGTGAGTCAGAGGTCGAACACAGGGATTATATTGATTCAGTTTTTAGTTGGATATCATGCATTATAGTGGTAACCAATAAATATTTGAGAGTTGTTTTTAATCTACGGAAAGCGATTGTTTGTACACTAAACTAAAATTGTGAAAGATGGAAAGTATGCGACACAGCAAGTTCAGCTAAAGATGTGTGTGAATGGATAAAGAAAGGGTTCAGGTTGATTAACATCTAACGTCAGAAACGCACAGTGGTATTCTATTCATACTTGCGACTCTTCTCCCGGTTGTCAGCCGCTATGCGTTATATGTCTACAACGCATAGGAGAGTGTTAAGAACCAAGGTTATCCCCATAGACAGGTAACACTACTTGGCCCTTGTCAATTGAGTTTAACAATCACTTACCCTCTCGAGCAGTTTGATTATTACTACTTATATCGATTTGTCAGATGGACATAAGCATCAGATTAAGCTCGCAATTGACAAGATAAAATAGTTACACTATGGTCCTTAGTTAGATGCTAACGCAACCCTAGACCCTTGAGTGATTAGTTACTCATGGTTTGAAAGTAAAAAGTGGAAAGTTTAGAGAAATGAGTAGACATGGAAGATAATTATATTGATGAAATGAGATACAATTTTCGATAAGTTCAATGCCTTGATACAAATCTAAAATTAAGATAGAATAATGAGAAAGAAAGCAGGGAAGGTGTCAATGTCTTGAGTCGCCCGGATGGAAGCGTGAGGCTCTGCTGTGAAGTGGTGCGGCAGAGGGAAGACTCTTCTCTCTCGAGCTATTCGTCTCCGGCTGAAGTCTGAGAGAACTCTGCTGTCACTTATGGAGTTCTTCCGAGAATCAACAACCCTTCTCATCTCGCAGAGCTGTCCTTTTATAGATGATGCGTTCGCAATTAATGGCAAATCTGCTTGATTGGCGGCGAAATTGATACTATGCGTCCATCTTGCCTGATTGCGTGATTCTCGGGTCAATTAAGATCCACCACTTTAGCCACAAATCATGTTCGTCAATCATCCGTCAGTCTCTCAAGATTCCGATCTGATTCTCAGCGCCTTGCCTTAATAGTTGTCTATGCATCCATGAATATTTTGGCCGATGTCAACGCGTCATAGGTTGCTAACGCGTAGTTATGCGTTGAGTTGTTATCAACGCATCGTCTGCATTCCTGCGTTAAAACATGCGTTTTAGGATCCAAAAGTGGTAAAATCAATATCTTCATAAAAATATAAGAGTATAACGCAAAGGAAGATTTGTTAATAGAATTTAGCATAAACTACCACATGCTTCTCTATTTAAGCTCTATTTATCTATGAAAAAGGTTATAATAACTTGTATTTCTATAAGTTATCAGTAACACTTCTTAGCCCTTGTCAATTGAGTTCCACAATCACTTACCCTCTCGAGCAGTTTGATTATTACTACTTATATCGATTGGCTAGATGGACATAAGCATCAGATTAAGTTTGCAATTGACAAGATGAAAAAGTTACACTATGGTTCTTAGTTAGATGCTAACGCAACCCTAGACCCTTAAGAGATTAGTTACTCATGGTTTCAAAGTAAAAAGCGGAAAGTATAGAGAAATGAGTAGACATGGAAGATATATATATTGATGAAATGAAATACAACTTTAGATAAGGTCAATGTCTTGACACAAATCTATAATCAAGATAGAAAAAGTAAGATGGAAAGCAGGAAAGGCGTCAATGTCTTGAGTCGCCTGGATTGAAGCGTGAGGTTCTGCTGTGAAGTGGTCAGGCGGAGGGAAGACTCTTCTCTCTCGATCTATTCGTCTCCGGTTGAAGTCTGGAGAGAATGTTGTGTAATAGTTTCGGAAATGGAAATTTACAAACGCAAGGTGTAGATTAAGATATGATGATGCGTTTCACATATCATGCGTTGAACATGCTATGCGTCTTACTACTATGCGTTGGTGATCTTTTCAAGTTTTCCTATCCTTTACCCAAGTATAAGCAAAGCAGTAGGTTTTCTCGATGAGTCCGAGGTTGAACACAAGGATTATGATGATTCAGTATTTATCTGGATTATATGCGTTGAAGTGGTAACCAAGAAATAGTTGGAGGAGTGTTGGGTTTCTAATCTAAGGAAAGCTTTAATATGTACACTATACTAAAATGTGGAAGATGGAAAGCATGTGACACAACAAATTCAGCTAATGATGTGAATGAATGGATAAAGAAAGGGTTCGGGTTGGTTAACATCTAACATCGGAAACGCATGGTAGTATTGTATTCATACTTGCGACTCTTCTCCCGGTTGTCAGCCGCTATGCGTTATATGTATATAACGCATAGGAGAGTGTTAAGAACCAAGGTTATCCCCATAAACAGGTAACACTTCTTGACCCTTGACAATTGAGTTCCACAATCACTTACCCTCTCGAGTAGTTTGATTATTACTACTTATATCGATTTGTCAGATGGACAAAAGCATCGGATTAAGATCGCAATTGACAAGATGAAATAGTTACACTATGGTTCTTAGTTAGATGCTAACACAACCCTAGACCCTTGAGTGATTAGTTACTCATGGTTTGAAAGTAAAAAGCAGAAAGTATAGAGAAATGAGTAGACATGGAAGATATATATATTGATGAAACGGAATAAAACTTTAGATAAGCTCAATGTCTTGAGTCGCCCGGATGGAAGCGTGAGGTTCTGCTGTGAAGTGGTCCGGCGGAGGGAAGACTCTTCTCTCTCGAGCTATTCGTCTCCGGTTGAAGTCTGAGAGAACTCTACTGTCACTTATGGAGTTCTTCCGAGAATCAACAACCCTTTCTCATCTCGTAGAGCTGCCCTTTTATAGATGATGGGTTCGCAATTAATGGCAAATCTGCTTGATTGGCGGCGAGATTGATACCATGCGTCCATCACGCCTGATTGCGTGATTCTCGGGTCAATTAAGATCCACCACTTTAGCAACAAATCATGTTCGTCAATCATCCGTCAATCTCTCAAGATTCTGATTTGATTCTCGGCACCTTATATTGATGGTCGTCTATGCGTCCATGGATAGTTTGGCTGATGTCAATGCGTCGTAGGTTGCTAACGCATAGTCATGCGTTGAGTTGTTGTTAACGCATCGTCTTGTTGTTTGCGTTCCGTTTAGATCATGCGTTCATGAAAAACAGATTGCTAACGCGTCGTCTTGCATTAAGAAGTCATCAACGTCGTTTGCATTCCATCGTCAAAACATGCGTTTTAGGCTCAAAAAGTGGTAAAATCATTATCTTTATAAAAATACTAGAGTGTAATGCAAAGGAAGATTTATTAGTAAAAATCAACATAAACTGCTGCATGTTTCTCTATTTAATCTCTATTTATCTAAGAAAAAGGCTATCATAACTTGTATTTCTAGATCATGCGTCATGAAAAACAGATTTCTAACGCGTCGTCTTGCGTTAAGAAGTCATCAACGCATCGTTTGCATTCCATCGTCAAAACATGCGTTTTAGGCTCAAAAAGTGGTAAAATCATTATCTTTATCAAAATACTAGAGTGTAACGCAAAGGAAGATTTATTAGTAAAAATCAACATAAACTGCTGCATGCTTCTCTATTTAATCTCTATTTATCTAAGAAAAAGGCTATCATAACTTGTATTTCTACAAGCTATCAGAGAACTCTGCTGTCACTTATGGAATTCTTCCGAGAATCAACAACACTTTCTCATCTTGTAGAGCTGCCCTTTTATAGATGCTGCGTTCGCAATTAATGGCAAATTTGCTTGATTGGCGGCGAGATTGATATCATGCGTCCATCTCTCCTGATTGCGTAATTCATGGGTCAATTAAGATCCACCACTTTAGCCACAGATCATGTTCGTCAATCATCCAACAATCTCTCAATATTCTGATCTGATTGTCTTTTGCCTTGCGTTGATGGTTGTTTATGCGTCCATAGATAGTTTGGCCATTGTCAACGCATCATGAGTTACTAACGCATAGTCTTGCGTTGAGTAGTTGTTAACGCATCTTCAGGTTGTTGGCTTTCCGTTCAGATCATGTGTCCATGAAGAACAGATTGCTAACGCGTAGTCCTGCGTTAAGAAGTCATCAACGCATCGTTTGCATTCCTGCGTTAAAACATGCGTTTTAGGCTCAAAAGGTGGTAAAATCTTTATCTTCATAAAAGTACAAGAATATAACGCAAAGAAGATTTATTAATAAAAATGAACATAAACTGCCGCATGCTTCTCTATTTAATCTCTATTTATCTAAGAAAAAGACTATCATAACTTGTATTTCTACAAGTTATCACACCCCCAAACTTAGATAAATGTTTATCCTCAAGCATAACTTCTATCTAAGAAACTTCAATCATCCTAAACATTTTCTCAACGCATTTACTAGTCTCTCAGAATGCTATACTCAATCAGCTACCCGTTAGTTATATTATTTCTCTACCTCTATATTCTTTTCTTTAGGACGGTTCTAATTTGTATGCGGCAAGCTTTCTTTTCAAAATTCTTAAACTCATTTTTCACAAAATTTTTGTTTCTTCTTTTGAACACTGAGTCTGGAAAGATGAAGATATAAAGTTCCTTTTTCTTTCTTGTTTTCTTATTTATATATTAAGCATGAGTCGAGTAGGGTTACCCACCTTCGTTCTGACATACCAACTATGGGGTGCATGGAGGCAGCCAACTACGAGCAAGTGTCCTTCTCAACTAAACTCTTATCTAAGTTCGGTTTCCTCACTAGACATTGGAGTTTGTTATTTTATCTTTGTGTCGCTGATTACGATTACCCACCTTCGTTTTGACACACCAACTATGAGGTGCATGGAGGCGGCCAACTACGAGCAGGTGTCGTTTTCAGCTAAACTCTTAACAAGATAAATATATTAGTCTTGCCAGCAGAGTTTTGCGTTTAAAAGAATATATATATATTTTTTTTAACATGGAAGAAATAAGTTCCTCATATTTTTATCTTTGACAGTTCAAACCTCTTCCACCCCCAAACTTGAGAGTAACAAGGTCCTCATTGCTTAAATTGTAAACAAAGATTATGTTGCAAAATTTTGTAAAAGAGGTTTGAATTGGTCGCTTGCATACATGCAAAGTAGGTTTGCGTTTCTAAGGAATAGTATGCAGACGCATTGAAAGTAGTCTAAAAGAGTGTACAAAAAGTGTAAGCATGATTATCCTCATAGTGACTAACTTTTCAACGCAAAGATAAAAGTTGGGAATAATTATACATGTACTTAGAATGAATTTACAGCAGGGAACACGCAAAGAGGTAATTAGAAATTCCATGCGGCGAAGAAATGATGAACGCATGGTTTTTAGTTCAAAGTATGCGTTGGACGTTTTAAGTATTATACGTTTTGAAAATTATAGCTCTTAATTTCAATTTGATAAACACAGAAATCGTTTATCGATGAACGCGTAGTTCGATTATGCAATGGACGCATGCATGATTGGCAAAGTATGCGGTGAAATCAAAAAGTTTACATTAAAGCTCAACGCCTAATTTCATGCTCATCTAATTTACACTACTCCTAAGACTGAATTTAAAAATATGAAAACTAAATGCTAAAAAAAAAAGTACGAACAGAAGAAAGAAAACAAAAGAAAAGAAAATAAAATAAAATAAAAATAAATACTAAAACAAGTTCGAATAAAAAGAAAGTAAGGGTAAAACAAAGCGTCTGTGGAAAAGTAGGCGTTTAGAACTGTAGGGACCTTTCGACGCAAGCTCAGTTATTACACTTGTGTGGGTCATTAGTGTCACACCCCATCCCGAACTACCCTCCCGTAGCCCGAGAGGGAGTGTGAAGATAGCAGTTACCGACTACTCTGTCATGTAACCCACTGTCAACCTCACCATTCACATGCTCTTGACAAACCTCGACTTCGATCGGCAACGGGGAACTGTCATGCTACCTTAAAATGAAAAAAAAAAACATTTAAAAAGGGTGAGCAAACAGTTCTATGAGTAACGGTTTTTTGAAAACAATATATTTTAACTATAAAACTGGTCAATCTCGCATAAAACATAACACTTCAAGTCATATTAGATTATACCCAAATACCATTGTGAAAACATGCTTGACCGTTTCAGAATAAATACTCAAAAACCTCAATCTTATAAAATACTTTTTCCTTAGTTGAGGCGGAGCAATGCTCAACGCTCCTCAACATCGATTTTCCTTAGTTGTGTGGAGTAATCTCAACACATCAGCATCGTATATACCTCTATGTGCACATAGGTACTAGAATTTGGGCCGCCCTCAATGCCTTCTACGAGTCCCTGAGCATTGGGGTCCCATTTCTATATCCAGGTTACCCATATGCCTTCTACGAGTCCCTAAGCATTGGGTACCTTTATAATCTGGGCCACCCACAATGCCTTCTACTAGTCCCTGAGCATTGGGGTCCCATTTCTATATAAGGGCTACCCTTTGGCCTTCTCAAAGTCCTTGAGCCTCAGGTGCCTTTTTGTGACATCCAACTTTTAACAACCAATGCGTTGAAAAGTCTGAGGAAAGGAATAAAAGACCATGTTGGACGCATGGTCAAGACTGAGGTAATGCATAGTAAAGGTGGACGCATAGGAAGTACCCGAGAACTTGAAGGGAAAGAAGTAAGACGCATAGACTTCTATCATAGGATATTTTTAAGTGTTGGAAAGTAGAAGGTTGTGAAGTAAACATAAAAACTGGAGCATGTGGTGAACGCATGCTAATCTATCTTAAGAAAAATAGTTTAAGTGAAAGGAAAAGGTTAAAAGAATAACCTTGGGAATAATCAAGGAATGTCCAAGGATAGGTAGATGGTCATGAACGCAGGATGAAGGTAAACGCAATAGGACTAATGCATAGAGGAAGAGCTTGAGATGGAGTTGTTGTTATGAACATAAGGAAGGAGTTGCACGCATGGAATGATGCGATGAGGTACAAACGTATAGTATTGCGCGTTTGTCACTAAAGCCTAATGGCATTGTGTAAGCACTAGTTTATAATAGTGCGGCTATGCATTGAAGGTGATCACTAATGGTTGTTGTGACCTAAAGTAGTCGCCGCGTTGGCGGGGGAAGAAACGTACTTGGCTTACCATCCATTGGTAAGGTTGTTATGCGTTGAGGTCCCTATGCGTTGAAGACAGAGTTATCTCTATGCAGCAAAGACAGTAGTGTAGTTGGCAGAGAGTAGAAGGTGTTAAAAAGGCATGTTAAGTGTTTCATGCAAGGTGACACTTGGACTAATGCATGGTTAGTCAGACATGCAGCGTGACATGTGGCAATCAAGTGGCAAAAAGAAAGGAGAAGTAGAATGGCAAGCCCTCTATAAATAGGACCCAGAGGGAAGAGTAACGACTGATGATTCTGAAGTAAAAATCCTTGAGATAAAGAGGAGAACAAAGGCAGAAAGAAGGAAGTCATTGTGTCTGTAAAAGGAGATCTGCGGCCAAGAAAGAAGACATTCTTGACAACTTAGTCATCTGATGTTAAAGAAGTTGTCTTGCGTCGAAGAGGGGTCGGCCTTGCGTTTAAGACGAATTCAACGTTCAAGGTGAACGCCGCGTTCGAAGATAGATGATGCGTTCAAGTTAGACCTTGCGTCCAAGAAAGGTCAACGCATCCGAAAGAGTAGAAGAGTTAGACTGCACCTTGCGTTACTCATCCACCATGCATTAAAGGGCAGTGTTTGCGGTAGTTACCAACCTTGCGTTGAAGAGCAGGGTTGCGTTCAACCCAACTGAAAGAAGAAAATGGAGCCTTGCGTTCCAGAGTTAGAACGCTACGTCCAACTGAGCTACCAGAGAGTGGAAACAGTTACCTTACGGGCTAGAAGCAAGCCTTGCGTTCAAGGAGCTCGGGGAAGCTGGATTTGAAGGAAAAAGAGGAAATCTCTTAAGAAATTTGTGAGTGACACCTTTCTTCTTCAAATCGGTTTTTACTGAAAATGTTCTTTAGGATATGCTTTGTAATGAATTATTTGAAACGCATGATAGTTGACCATATTGTTTAAAAAGGCATGTTTTATTTGATTGTTTTTAGATATTGAAACGCATGTTTCGAGATGTTGATTATCAAGAATTATACTGCTTTCTATGAAAGGTTTTAGATGAACTATTTATGTAAACTGATTGATGAAATGTTTAAGAGGAGACTCAGTGCTCAAGGACACGAGAAGGCACGTTAGTTTCCCCAGGACCCAGTGCTCAACGACATGAGAAGGTACTTGGGCAACCCGCCATATTCCTATGTGCACATAGAGGTTGATTTGGCTGGTGCGTCGAGTTTTGCTCCGCATAAAGCCAGGGATGATTTCGACGTTGGGTGTGTTGAGTCTTGCTCCACCCCAACTAAGGTTGTTTTCGACGTTGAGAGCGTGTTGAGTCTTGCTCCGCCTCAACTAAGGAAAAAAGGATTGAAAAACAAAACGGTTTTCTATTTAATCATTCCGGAAAACGGTTCCATACGTTTTGGAACGATTTTACGAGATTGATAAAGTTTTGCGGAAAATATGTTTTTGTGAATAATCGTGTTAAATCCTTGTTTTATATGTGCAAATGTAACATGCCTGTTTTCAAATAAGCTCGTTTACAAAACTTGTCACTCACAGGGCTTTAGCTCACGTTTTCCATTTTTTTTCTAATTTTCCAGGTATCAAGTGAGTTCGGGATGCTTTGCCTACGCAAGAACCTCGTTTGGGCCGTCTTTGGCGAAAATGGTTGGACAGTGAACCTTACAGAGGAGTCAAGGTTGCTGTCTTCACATCTCCTCTCAGGTTATGGAGGATAATCCGGGAGGGGGTGTGACACTTTTAAAGTTTAATATAACACAATACATACTTTGGAAACATTATATCAAAAACTCATGAATTTACCGTTTCCAAATCTCATCTCATCAGCATGCTAAATTCAATTTCCAGTTTTAATATAAAACCGCATGCTTTTCATAAAGTTTATTTTCAAATCTTTCTGGAAATCATATAATAACATGCTTTTCAGAGAAGTCATGAAAACAAGTATCAATCATTCACCATGTATTTTCTCAAGTAAAACGCATGCTCATGTCTCTATAAATCACATATTCGTATGCTTTATATATGAAAACACATGCATTATTTCATTCGAAACCCATAAAATTATATTCATAAAGAACTCATTTATATTTTGTAAAACGCAGGTGTTACTCACCTATACTTGCCAAAGAATACTTCTTCCTTTCCTCTATTTCTTCTTCCCGAGCTTCTTGGACGCAGCGTTCTAATCTCAGAAACGCAAAGCTCCATTTCTCTCTGTCAGCTCGGTTGAATGCAATCCTGCCCTTCAACGCAAGGTTGATAACTACCGCAAACCCTGCCCTTCGACGCAAGGTTGATTACTTCAGCAAAGTGCATCCCACCTCTTCTTACTTCTCTTTCGGATGCGTCACCCTCACTTTGACGCAAGGTCCAACTTGAACGCATCACCCAACTTTGGACGCCGCGTTCACCTTGGACATTATGTTTGTCCTCAAGGCAAGGCCGACCCTTTTTAACGCAAGACAACTTCTTTACATAAAATAGCTAAGTTGTCAAATACCTTCTTTCTTGGCCGCATACTCCTACTACGGACGTCCTTGCTGCCTTCTTCTTCTCTTTTTCTCTCCAGAATTCTTCTTTAAGAGTTATCAGTCGCTCATTTTCCCTCAAAGTTCTATTTATAGGGAGCTTGCCATCCAACTTTTCCTCTCCTTTTGCCACATGTCACGCTGCATGCTTAATTAACCATGCATTAGTCCAAGTGTCACCTTGCATGAAACACTTAACATGCCTTCAACATCTCCTACTGATAAGGTGTCAAATCTACACGAAGCCACCCAGCCTTTATAACTTATCTTATGCGTCCAACATTTTCCAATAGAAAACCATTCACTCAACACAGCGCCCTCATGCGTTCATTGAGTTTCCTTTAAAGTTTGAGCTTCATGTCA
Source organism: Citrullus mucosospermus (assembly GCA_030954485.1). Lineage (NCBI taxonomy): Eukaryota > Viridiplantae > Streptophyta > Magnoliopsida > Cucurbitales > Cucurbitaceae > Citrullus > Citrullus mucosospermus. The sequence goes on from CM062064.1 coordinate 15,578,043, forward strand.
CACCCTCTTTCTAAGATTACTCCGTGGAAGAGTTTGTTAAGGAATGAAGTAGGATAAAAATAGTTGAGAAGTAAGTAGGGTTTGACGCATGCTTGTGAAAAACCATGTTGGACGCATGGCAGAATCACTTGACTGCATGCAATTGAAGTAACGTATGGTATTTTGCGGTAGGGAAAAAACGGCAAGACTATCGGACATTTGAGAGTTGGTAAGTTGAGAAGGAACTATGAATGGGCAGTGGTTAGAAAAGTTGGCTGAGTAGTGTCGGAGCAAAAGTGGCTAAGAGTTGATCATGCGTTAGTATGGCTACGCGTTGAGAATATGTTGGACGCCCTGAGGCGTTGAGTTATCATGCCTTGAATTGAAGGTGTCCTATGCGTTCGTAAAGGCTGCTATACGTTGATGATGGGTATGCATTGGTATATTAGAAGAGTGACCGAGAGAGCCGTGCGTTAGTCGGCTATCCGTCGATGGGGCGTTGGGCATTTGTATCACACCCAGTCGAGACTATGCGTTGCTAAGCCCTGCGCCGAAGGTAGTCATTGAATAACTAAGTACAGAGAGAAGAAATAAAGTGTAAGTCGGTGATATATGTATATAAAGGGGACTGAGTATTTAAACATTTGAAAAGCACATTCTAGAGCTCGAGGTGATCTTATCCTAAGCTAACCAAAGAAAGGGAGGTAGAGAGAAGTGTTTGTGCCGGTTCAGAGGAGAACCCTCATCACTTTCGTGAAGGAAGCTTGAGCTGGGTCGGAGAGTTTGATTAATGCTACTTAGACCTCGTGCTGATCAGAGTTTGAAGAAAAAAGAGCCGTGGGAGCTTAATCTAAGGTAGAAGTGATCGGAGTTAAGCTGCAAAATGTTTGTAGCAATCCGGAGTTATTTGAGAATAGTTCTCAAATGAAGAGGAGTTGGGATTTGAGACCTTGAGGTAAGTTAGAAAGTTCACTTCTTTATGAGTTTGTAGAAGAAGGATGGATCTGATTTTGACTGGATTTAATGTTTAGCAGTGTGAGAAAAGATTAGAGAAGGAAGAAGAAGAGCAATAATCATCGGGAGTCGCTAAGATAGGAGTATCGCTAAGAGCTGAAGAGTGATCAGCGAGACGAGTATCGCTGGTAACGCAGACACCATTGCGTCTCACAACTCTCGCTGACTCTCGCTTAGTATGGTTCTTTGAGGGGCAAGAGGAGCTAGGGAAAGCATATAACCCGCTCAGAGTCCAGAATCAGTGGTGAGTGACTTTATGGTTTGAGATGTGCTTAATTTAAATATTATTTCGTTTCTATGTGCTTAATACTATCTTTGAAGCATGAATTGAAGTGAACATCTGTGTATGGAACTAGCACGTAGTATATATGTGAGTTAAGCTTGACAATATATCAGTTAATGTCCTAAGCTCTATCAAGCTAATTGCTAGATAAATGTTCTGAGAATTCTGGATGTTATGATTTTAGTTAAATAATGATAAATGTATTGTGCATGTTTGTGCACTAGAAGTATTTGAATGGGACCCAATGCCGAAGGTTAGTTGAAGGCATATGGGCAGCCCTAGTATGTAACTTATGTGAAACTCTCACCTAAGGATTTAATGACGGTGAGTGAGCAATTCACTGGGACCCTATGCTGAGGGACATGAGAAGGCACATGGGCAGTCCTAGTACTTAACTTATGTGAAACTCTCACCTAAGGATTTAAAGACGGTGAGTGATTAATTCAAAGGACATGGGAAGGTACACGGGCAGCTCGAGATCAGATAGATTCATGAGAAGAATAAAAAGGTTTGACGCTGATGTGTTGAGATTTCTCCACACAGCTAAGGCTCATTGACGTTGGGTGCGTTGAGTTCGCTCCGCCTCAACAAAAATTTAATCAAATGAAAATCATTTATGTACTGATAATGTTTTACAGGTTACAGTTGATGTGCCACTTTTGTGTGTTAACCGCAAGTGTACGGGTCAAGTTATAATATAAAACGGTTATGTCCGAGTATCGTTTCCACTAGAGATCCAATTGGGAAGGTTAAGTTATTTAGCTATTCTAGAATTGAATCAATTTTATTTGAGGATTGAAATTCAATATTTAAATTTTGGGAACAAGAAAAATCAAGCCAAGAAAGTATCAAAGGGAGAATTGCAAGAGTCAAAGAGAGTTCTAGGGTTTCGAATCCTTGTTTGTTTCATAATGCAAAATTATAGATTTCATGGATTTAATTCTTATGCCTAAGTCTAGAAACTTAATTCCAAGTTATCTTCTCTCAAAGACAACTCTTTCTCATGCAACTTGATTGATAGTTAATCTCTTAAAACCAATACAAAATTACATGGCATTAAAACTAGTCTTTAGCAACTTTCATTGTAAACCTAACTACTCTCGTGATAGATTAACAACGATTCATTGTTATAGATCAAACTAAATATATAATCTCTCGATCATACATCTAATCTAACATGTGAAGGTGGCCAATCTTCAAGAATTAAACACAATAACAATGAAAAGCATATTTATTTGAACAAAACCATGAGTCTACAAAATTATCATGAGTTCACAAACAATTCATCAAAAACCCTAAAACTAAAGAGTTTAGCCACTCATAGCGTAAAGCAACATATTGATAAAAAAGAATCAAATAAAGAGTGTAAAGAATAGGGAAACTCTACTGAAAAGAGGTTCTTGATTGAGGCAGCATCGTCACGAACTCCTTGGCTCTCGCGTCGGACTTCGAAGGGCACCAAAACTATCTCGAACTCTTTTCCTCTTCCTTGCGGCTAACTCACTCTTGGAACTCTAGCTTAATTCTCACCTTTCCAGATCGTTCTCTTGTTCTGCAACTTTCTTGATCTTCTTGATAATTCTCCCCCCTCTTTTGGTTGCTGAAAACCCCTAATTTTATAGAGTTTGGCCGCCCAAAATTTAACCTAAAATACAAAATTTGCATTTAAATTAACATTGGCGCCGCGGCGCTAGCGTTGCGACCAAAATTAAATTGCTCTCGGGTTTTAGCGCCGCGGCAGCGCCGTCCCAGCGCCGCGACGCTGTCTTGCGTTCACCAAGTATGCGTCGAAACAGCGCCTTCCCAGTGCCGCGTTGCTGCTCTGCGTCCATGCTGATGCATTTCTGCCTCAGCGCCGCGGCAGCGCTGCCTTAGCGCCGCGGCCGCGCATCATGCGTTTCAAGCAAGGATGCGTTTTTCAGCACTTTTTCACCATATTCTTGCTCGGTTTTGATCTTTCAGTCGTTTCTTCTAATTTTCCTCGTTTTAACCTGAAAATCACTAGCAAACAAGTGAAATCTAATATAAAACTCCCTTAATTTGAGAGAATAATAAGCACTTTTTAAGTGCTTATCAACACCCCAAACTTTGAGATTTGCTAGTCCCGAGCAAAGAATAAAATCAAATAATAGGGAGTTTTAGATGAAGAAGTGTGCAATTGGCTCATGTCTCAGAGAATAGCATTCAGAGCTTAATTAGAAACATGCAAGCATATCTATATTGTTATAATTATTCAAGGCCAAATCTTGCTATCTCCCATGTGTGGGTGTGCAAGCCTCCTTCAATTTAAAATACTAGAACTCAAATTAGGACTTAAGAGAGTTTCTTTAGTTTTCCCCCTACTCTAGCTCATGCACCAATCTTCCAGCTTTCATGCATTCAAGTGAGTAATATGTCCACTAAGGTGCCTTTCAGTCATATATATATATTTTTCCATGGGCCCAAACTTGCATTCTTTTACCTAGAGGCACTAGCTTTCACACATTCACTGTAGGGACTCGTACCTAGTCAATTCCCAGGCGTCCTTACTGATCACAGCAAAGGCAGCTCTTTTTACCCCTATTCATGCATAGTCATTACAAGTTTAACATTTAAAAAGATAGACAAATAAAGCTCATATATTTTGTGTACACTCTTTCTTTTCTCAAGGCATGTATACTCTTTTCTTTTTCCTTAGTCTAAGATTACAGGCTATCATGCATTTCCACTCCCTAACCGGTGGGGCCTTTCGAAGTGACAACCAAATACACCCAACTTAATCCTTTTTTCAGTTAAAGATTCTAAATAAAAGTGGCTACGTGCTCAAGAATATGAGAGATTTTAAGAGGGACTTAAATGAATTTAACTCAAGATAGTGCTATTCTATTTCCACAATAAGTCATCTATCATGCAAATTCGAATCTCATCATGGGCAATCAACATCAAGGCACACACCCATAAACAACATTCCCATTAACTTTGAAAGCTCCAAAATTTTCAAAAAAATTTTTCAAAAATTGACATGCATATGATCATTAAAACCTTCACTAACATGCATAGCAGGATAAGAAAACACACAAAAGTATTGTCATGCATATGATTATTAAAACCTTCACTAACATGCATAGCAGGATAAGAAAACACACAAAAGTATTGTCATGCATATGATTATTAAAACCTTTACTAACATGCATAGCAGGATAAGAAAACACACAAAAGTACGAAAGACACCTCCCACCCCAAACTTAGAATCATGCATTGTCCCCAATGCATAAGAACATGTAACAAGGAAAGAGCAAGCGGGAAGTCACCAAACAGGCTTGGTGTAAGGAGTACTTTGTGTGATGAGCTATGTTCTTGAGAAATAAAGCATATGAGTGACTCCAAGATTTATAAAAAAAATAATAAATAAAAAAATAAAGAAAGCAATAAAATTGGGTTGTCTCCCTATAAGCGGTTGGTTTAACGTCTTCTAGCTAGACAGGACTACTGGATCATGCAATGAAAGTAAGGTTCTCAAGTCCGCGTTCTTAATCACCGATGTAGTGCTTTAATCGTTGACCATTCACTTTGAAGGTTGTTCCATTGTTACCTTGTAGTTCCTCGGCTCCGTGTGGGGATACCTTGACAATGATAAAGGGTCCCGACCATCGTGTCCTAAGCTTTCCTGGAAACAAGCGTAAACATGAGTTAAAAAGTAATACTCTTTGTCCTGGAAGGAAGGTTCGTGATGTGATCTTCTTGTCATGCCATCTCGCAGTGCGCTCTTTGTAAAGTTTGGCATTCTCATAAGCTTGAGCACGGAACTCGTCCATCTCATTGAGTTCTAAGAGGCGTTTCTCACCAGCTTTCTCGAAATCCATGTTCAGCTTCTTGATGGCCCAATAAGCTCTATGCTCGAGCTCTACCGGTAAGTGACAAGCTTTTCCAAACACCAACCTATATGGGGAAGTACCAATTGGGGTTTTGAAAGTTGTGCGGTAGGCCCACAGTGCATCATCGAGCTTAAGGGCCCAATCCTTCCTATTGGTCTTGACTGTCTTTTCCAAAATTTGTTTGATTTCCCTGTTAGATAACTCAGCAAGGCCATTAGTTTGAGGATGATAAGCTGTAGCAATTTTATGATTAACATTATATTTTTGCATCATGGATTCAAACAGTTTATTGCAAAAGTGAGAACCCTCATCACTAATAATAGCTCTAGGTGTACCAAAACGTGTGAAAATGTTTTTATGCAAGAATTTTAAAACAGTGCGAGCATCATTGGTCCTAGTAGCTATGGCTTCTACCCACTTAGATACATAATCTACTGCAACTAGAATATATAGGAAGCCATTATAAGAAATTGGAAAAGGCCCCATAAAGTCAATACCCCAAACATCAAATAACTCCACTTCAAGATAGGTTTCATTCGAAGCTCATGTTGTCTAGAAATATTGCCAGTACGTTGGCACCTATCACATGACTTAACAAAGGTATAACAGTCTTTAAAAAGGGATGGCCAATAGAATCCTAACTGAAGTACCTTAGCTGCAGTTCTGGTGGGTCCAAAATGACCTCCATAGGGTGAAGAATGACATGAATTTAAAATACTTACCACTTCCTCATAAGGCACACACTTTCTTATCATATTGTCAGCACAAACCTTGTAGAGAAGTGGGTCCTCCCAATGGTAAGACTTAACATTGTGCAGGAATCTTTTCGTTTGTTGATAGTTCATGTCAGGTGGCAAATGTCCTCCTGCAAGATAATTAACTGTGTCAGCAAACCAAGGCACACTATCTTTTACCTGATATAGTTGTTCATCAAGGAACATCTCAACAATTGGGGGCCATAATTTAGCATCCCCATTCGCAATTCTAGATAAGTGGTCTGCAACCACATTTTCACAACCTTTCCTGTCTTTGATTTCTAAGTCAAATTCCTGTAGCAATAATATCCATCTCATTAGCCTAGGTTTAAAATCTTTCTTAGCAAACAAATACTTTAAAGCAGCATGGTCAGTATGCACTACTATTTTAGAGCCAAGCAAGTATGATCTAAATTTATTAATGGCAAACACAACAGCTAGTAGTTCTTTTTCAGTAATAGTGTATTTCTGTTGAGTATTATCAAGAGTCCTACTAGCATAGTAAATTGCCCTAAACATGTTATCTTTACGTTGGCCTAAAACAGCTCCTAAAGCATAATCACTAGCATCACACATGATCTCAAAAGATTGACTCCAATCTGGTACAACAATAATAGGTGCAGCAATTAGTCTTTCCTTCAGAGTATTAAAAGCTAGTAGACATGCATCATCAAAAATAAACTTAGCTTCCTTTTCTAGTAAATTACTCAAGGGTTTAGCAATTTTAGAAAAATCTTTAATAAATCTCCTGTAAAACCCTGCATGCCCTAGGAAGCTTCTGACTCCTTTCACATTGGTGGGGGGTGGCAGTTGTTCAATGACAGATATTTTAGCCCTATCCACCTCCAATCCTTTTTGAGAGACTTTGTGTCCCAAGACGATGCCTTCTGTTACCATAAAATGACACTTCTCTCAGTTTAGAACAAGGTTAGCATCTTGACACCTCTGCAAAACACGAGTTAGATTAACAAGACAAGAATCAAATGAAGACCCAAATACAGAAAAATCATCCATAAAAACCTCCATTATGTCTTCGATGAGCCCCTGAAAAATAGACATCATACAACGTTGAAAAGTAGCAGGGGCATTACATAAACCAAATGGCATTCTCTTAAAAGCAAATGTCCCATAGGGACATGTAAATGTCGTTTTTTCTTGATCCTCAGGAGCAATGACAATTTGGTTATAACCAGAATATCCATCTAGAAAGCAATAATGAGAATAACCTGCAAGTCTATCAAGCATTTGATCTATAAAAGGAAGGGGAAAATGATCTTTTCTAGTGGCTTTGTTCAACTTCCTATAATCAATGCATACACGTCATCCTGTCACAGTTCTAGTGGCTATCATTTCATCTTTTTCATTTTTAACCACAGTCATGCAACCTTTCTTGGGTACCACCTGAACAGGACTTACCCATGGACTGTCAGATATAGCATATATGATTCCTGCATTCAAAAGCTTGAGCACTTCTTTCTTAACTACCTCCTTCATGGTGGGATTAAGTCTCCTTTGGTGCTCTATTGATGGTTTAAAGATATCTTCCATCAAGATTATGTGCAGACAGACCGACGGACTAATACCTTTAAGGTCGTCAATAGACCAACCAATGGCAGATTTATGATCCCTCAATACTCTCAATAATTTTTCTTCTTCCACAGAATCAAGATCGGAAGATATTATAACAGGTAAAAAAGATAAATTATCTAAGAATGCATATTTTAAATGAAGAGGTAATACTTTTAATTCAAGCTTAGGCTTCTCAATATCATTCACAACATGCAAGGGAGCTAAAGGTATAGGTTTATCTATCTTAGAACATATTGGCAACCTATCTAACCACCTAGCATATAATGCTATTTCATCAGAGATTGTATCTGCATTTTCAACATCTATTATGCTTTGTCTAGATGATCATTAGCTAACATGACCTCTACATGCTTAAAAATAGTATGATCAATTATGTCTATAGCATGGCAAGGACTACTCTCATCATGATGACTCAAGGACTTGTAAATATCAAATACTACATTTTCATCATTTACTCTTAGAGTCAACTTCCCTTGTTGGACATCTATGATAGCCTTTCCAGTTGCTAGGAATGGCCTCCCAAGTATGATAGGAATCTCAGAGTCCTCCTCTATGTCCAATACTACAAAATCTGTAGGGAAGATAAATTTATCAACTTTAATTAATACATCTTCAACAATACCTTTGGGATAAGCTAATGATATGTCAGCAAGTTGCAGGGTGATGGTGGTAGGTTGCACCTCTCCAATGTTGAGGTTCCTATAAACAGATAAAGGCATCAAATTAATAGAAGCACCATGATCACAGAGAGCTCTAGTAACATTTAAAGAACCAATAGTGCAAGGTATAGTAAAACTCCCTGGATCTTTTAACTTTTGTGGTAGCTTCTTTTGTAACACTGCACTGCATTCCTCAGTCATGCTAATCATCTCATATTGCCCAAAACTTTTCTTTTTAGATAAGACATCTTTCATGAATTTCGCATAGTTGGGCATTTGCTCTAAAGCCTCAGCAAATGGAATGTTAATGTGCAGCTTTTTAAATAACTCAAGAAATTTAGCAAACTGTGAGTCTATTTCTTTCTTTTTAAAACGTTGAGGATATGACATAGTATTAGGTACAAAAGGTAGAGGGTTAGATGACTTACTTGAAGATGTTGACTCTTTTGCCTTTACCTCCTTTTCTAGGATCTTTGGTTCATCTTCTAAAATTTGCTCTTGGATGGTGTCATCTACCTCTTGCTCTTCATCCTCATCAATGATCAAAGGAGTGGACAGCTCTTTCCCACTCCTCAAAGTCATGGCCTTGCACTCCTCTTTTGGATTTATCTCGGGACAACTAGGAAATTTTCCCTTTTGCATTGTTTGAAGGGAAGTGGCGATTTGGCTTATTTGTACCTCGATGTTTTGAATGGCCTTACCATGGCTTTGTACTGTGCTTTCCAATGCGATTTTCCTTCCTCTTGATTCTTTTATGAAGTCTATCATCAAATCTTCTAAGTTGGACTTCTTTTCAGTGTGGGATGGACCTACATTGGATAAATCAGAAGAACCTTGCAAAACATTTCTTTTGTTAACATAAGAAAAATTTTCATGGTTCCTCAAACTGGGATGGTAGTGAGTTGGAAGTTGTTGATGTTGGTAATTCCTATAATGTCCTCTATCAACATAATTAGCCGTCTCATTATGTCCATGAACGCTCATTTCCGATGCCAAAGCGGCAAGAGAAGCTATAGATGGTGGATTTTGAGCTTGGCCTCCTGCAGTTAATTTAGAAAGAGCATTAGTAAGGGAAGCCATTTGAGCTTTAAGAGAATTTACCTCATCAACTTCATATAATCCGGCGGCTGTTGGGATGTTTGAAGAAGACTGTTCACATGGCCAATTGTAGGATGTATTGGCCAAATCTTCTAATATGGTATAGGCTTCTTGAGCATTCTTTGAAAAAATTGACCATCCGACGGTTGCATCTAAGATGGATTTGGTGGAGCTTGCTAATCCATTGTAGAAGAGTTGAATTTGCAACCAATCCGGGTACCCATGTTGAGGGCATCTTCTTAAGAGATCCTTATACCTTTCCCACGCCTCATATAATTGTTCATCCTTTAGTTGGCGGAATGTTCCAATCTCCGTCCTTAGTCTTTGAGATTTAGCCGGTGGAAAATTTTTGTTCAAGAAAGCTTGAGCTAAGATCTCCCATGTTGTAATGCTATCTGGAGGTATGGTTTCCAACCAATCCTTAGCACGGTCCTACAAAGAGAAAGGAAAAGGTCTTAATTTAATTGCATCGTTAGAAACACCATTCATCTTTACCGTTCCGCATATCTCCAAGAAAGATCGCAAGTGCTGATGTGCCACTTTTGTGTGTTTACCGCAAGTGTACGGGTCAAGTTATAATGTAAAACGGTTAAGTCCGAGTATCGTTTCCACTAGAGATCCAATTGGGAAGGTTTAAGTTATTTATCTATTCTAGAATTGAATCAATTTTATTTGAGGATTGGAATTCAAATTTTGTTTTTGGGAAAAAGAAAGATCAAGCCAAGAAAGTATCAAAGGGAGAATTGCAAGAGTCAAAGAGAGTTCTAGGGTTTCGAATCCTTGTTTGTTTCATCATGCAAAATTATAGATTTCATGGCTTTAATTCTTGTGCCTAAGTCTAGAAACTTAATTCCAAGTTATCTTCTCTCAAAGACAACTCTTTCTCATGCAACTTGATTGATAGTTAATCTCTTAAAACCAATACAAAATTACATGGCATTAAAACTAGTCTTTAGCAACTTTCATTGTAAACCTAACTACTCTCGTGATAGATTAACAACGATTCATTGTTATAGATCAAACTAAATATATAATCTCTCGATCATACATCTAATCTAACATGTGAAGGTGGCCAATCTTCAAGAATTAAACACAATAACAATGAAAAGCATATTTATTTGAACAAAACCATGAGTCTACAAAATTATCATGAGTTCACAAACAATTCATCAAAAACCCTAAAACTAAAGAGTTTAGCCACTCATAGCTTAAAGCAACATATTGATAAAAAAGAATCAAAGAAAGAGTGTAAAGAATAGGGAAACTCTACTGAAAAGAGGTTCTTGATTGAGGCAGCACCGTCACGAACTCCTTGGCTCTCGCATCGGACTTTGAAGGGCACCAAAACTATTTCGAACTCTTTTCCTCTTCCTTGCGGCTAACTCACTCTTGGAAATCTAGCTTAATTCTCACCTTTCCAGATCGTTCTCTTGTTCTGCAACTTTCTTGATCTTCTTGATAATTCTCCCCCCTCTTTTGGCTGCTGAAAACCCCTAATTTTATAGAGTTTGGCCGCCCAAAATTTAACCTAAAATACAAAACTTGCGTTTAAATTAACGCTGGCGCCGCGGCGCTAGCGTTGCGACCAAAATTAAATTGCTCTCGGGTTTTAGCGCCGCGACGCTGTCTTGCGTTCACCAAGTATGCGTCAAAACAGCGCCTTCCCAGCGCTGCGTTGCTGCTCTGCGTCCATGCTGATGCGTTTCTGCCTCAGCACCGCGGCAGCGCTGCCTTAGCGCCGCGGCGCATCATGCGTTTCAAGCAAGGATGCGTTTTTTAGCACTTTTTCGCTATATTCTTGCTCGGTTTTGATCTTTCAGTCGTTTCTTCTAATTTTCCTCGTTTTAACCTGAAAATCACTAGCAAACAAGTGAAATCTAATATAAAACTCCCTTAATTTGAGAGAATAATAAGCACTTTTTAAGTGCTTATCAACAGTCATCTATAAGGTTATGAAATGTGATACAAGGCATGATTAGGCAATTCATATCAAAGATTGTAGTTATCATGTTATTGATTTTATATTTCAGTAGTCACTCACTGAGCAATGTAGCTCATAGATTTCGTTCCTTTGATGTTTCTTTTCCAGGTAGCAAGCGTGTTCGGGGTGCCTAGCCTACCATCAAGATCCGTCTGTGCCAGAATAGAATTTTGTAATTGGGAAATCTGTAAATCCTATCTCTTAATAGAAGTCACACTTAGTTTGGGTAGCATATGTAAGTTCGCCAGATATATTTGTAAACTCTAAACATAGTTTTTAAAAACTTACTTATGAGGTGATCTTATTAAGTAATTTTGTTATAATATTGTCAGGCTGAGCGTTTCACTGTCTAGTTGTGATTTATTAGTTTTACTAATGCATTTACAACAGGGTTTAATAGAATACAGATTAGATAACACTCTCTCCTAGGTATTGATATAGAAGTATATTTAATATCTCGGGTGGGGGTGTTACACTTCACTACTCACTTTTCTAACTCTCAGCCAACTATACTACTCTTTGACTCATAGAGATAACTCTGTCTTCAACGCATAGGGATCTCGACGCATGAAAACCTTACCAACGCATGGTAAGCCAAGTACATATCTTCCACCGCCAACGCGGCGACTACTTCAGCTCACAACAACCATTCGAGATCACCTTCAACGCATAGCCGCACTATTATAAACCAGTGCTTACTCAATGCCACTAGGCGTTAATGACAACAAATCCTTCTCAAGCTCTTCCTCTATGCGTTGGTCCTATTGCGTTCACCTTCATCCTCCGTCCAATGACCATCTTTCTATCCTTGGACATTCCTTGATTATTCCTAAGGTTATTCTTTTGACCTTTTCTTTGCACTTAAACTATTTTTCTTAAAGATAGATTAGTATGCGTCCACCACATGCACCAGTTTTTATGTTTACTTCCCAACCTTCTCCAACACTTGTGAACATTCCTTGCTATAAGTCTATGCATTACTCAATTTGCTATTGCATTCTATCTTTCCGAGACTTAAATCTCTTTCAACACTTCACAACATAACCTTATTCCTTTCTTGCTTATGCGTTTCACTTCTTTCCCTTCTCGATTTACTTCCATGCGTCCACCCTTACCATGCGTTACCTAGTCCTGACCATGTGTCCAACATGGTCTTTTACCTCTTTTCTTCATAGACTCTTCAACGCATCGTTTCTTAAAAAGTAGGGTGTGACAATTCCACTCACCTTAGAAAAATTTCGTCCTCGAAATTTAGGCAGTATAATAAGATATCAAAACAGAGAATACTTCTTATTCATATACGTTGTTTATACATTTCTCACTAAAACAGTACCTTTAACTATATTAAATAAAATACTTCTTTCCATTCTTTCCTCTCTTTAATACTTGAGCATCCCTGGTTCTGTGGACAATCTGAATTAATGTCTCGGTTGCTCACACATAACAAACATTTTTCCTTTAATCATGTCCTCTACCACATTTCTTATAGGAAAATGCTCTTTACATTTTACTTGGACGCGTAGTTCACCAACGCCTTCTTGATTACAAACCTGAGCGCATAGTTCAGCTGCTAACTTGAACGCGTCGCATCCTGCGTTAGTCGCATAATTCAGTTCAACGCAACTTCCTCAATCACTACCAGCGCATAGCTTCTTATTCCAAACCTCACAAGTTTAAACTTTTACTCCCGCTTTCCTTCAAAGCACATACCTTTCCAGCCTGATGCGCACTTTGAGTGTTAACTGCAAGTGTACGGGTCAAGTTATAATATAAAACGGTTAAGTCCGAGTATCGTTCCACTGGAGATCCAATTGGGAAGGTTAAAATTACTTAGCTATTCTAGAATTGAGTCAATTTTATTTGAGGATTGAAATTCAATATTTCAAATTTGGGAAAAAGAAAAATCAAACAAGGAAAGTATCAAAGGGAGAAACACAAGAGTCGAAGAGAGTTCTAGGGTAACGAATCCTTGGTTATTTCATCATGCAATATTATAGATTTCATGGATTTTATTGTAATTCATATGCCTAAGTCTAGAAACTTAATTCCAAGTTGTTTTCTCTCAAAGGCAACTCTTTCTCATGCAACTCGATTGATTGTTAATCTCTTAAAACCAATACAAAATTACATGGCATTAAAACTAGTCTTTAGCAACTTTCATTGTCAACCTAACTACTCTGGTGATAGCTTAACAACGATTCATTGTTATAGATCAAATTAAACATATAATCTCTCAATCATACATCTAACCTAACATGTGAAGATGGCCAATCCTCAAGAATTAAACACAATAACAATGAAAAGCATAATTATTTAAATAAAACCATGAGTCTACAAAATTACCATGAATTCATAAACAATTCATCAAATACCCTAAAACTAAAGAGTTTAGCCACTCATAGCTTGAAGCAACATGTTTGAGCAAAAGTAATCAAAGGAAGAGTGTAAAGAATAGGGAAACTCTACTAAAAAGAGGTTCTTGATTGAGGCAGCACCGTCACGAACTCCTTGGCTCTCACGTCGGACTTCGAAAGGCACCAAGACTATCTTGAACTCTTTTCCTCTTCCTTGCAGCTAACTCACTCTTTGAACTCGCGCTTAATTCTCTCCTTTTTGGATCTTTCTTTCAGTCTGCAACTTTCTTGCTTTTCTTGATATTTCTCCCTCCCTTTTGGCTGCTGGAAACCCCCTAATTTATAAAGTTTGGCCGCCAAAAATTTAACCTAAAATACAAAATTTTCGTTTAAGTAGCGCTGGCGCCGCGGCGCTGTCCCATAACGCTTGCGCCGCGGCGCTAGGGTTGCGACCAAAAATAAGTTGCTCTCGGGTTTTAGCGCCGCGACGCTGTCATGCGTTCACCAAGGATGCGTCGAGGCAGCGCCATCTCGGCGCCGCGATGCTACTCTGCGTCCATGCTGATGCGTTTATACTTCAGCGCCACGGCAGCGTTGCCTCAGCGCCGCGATGCGTTCAACAAGGATGCGTTTATGCTTCAGCGCCGCGGCAGCGCCGTCTCAGCACCGCATCGCTACCCCAAAATTTGTTCTTTTGAGTTTTTAAGCTCTTTTTCGCCGTATTCTTGCTCGGTTTTGATCTTTTAGTTGTTTCTTCTAATTTTCCTCATTTTAACCTGAAAATCAATAGCAAACAAGTAAAATCTAACATAAAACTCCTTTAATTTGAGAGAATATAAAGCACTTTTCAAGTGCTTATCACAGCCCCCACATCATCTTTATACCTTTGTTCAAATTGCTTCTTTTATTCTTAGCTCCGATTGACTCCTTGTTCATCAACGCATATTAGCCTTCACAAAGTATAGAACTTTTATCTACACTTTACTTCTAACAATAATACTATGCGTTTTCTGTAACTTATGAATTCACCACACTTCCGCTGCGCTACTCTGATAGTCAATGCTCTTGCTTTCCCTTCTTTTCTAATTACTTACGGGGATATAGTTTTCCTTTCAATACTCAATTTACTTAACCATTCTTTTCTTTCATAAATTCTTATACATCTCTTTAGCATGCCTATGCATTTTGATTTTCTCAACACCAAGTACATATCAAATTTTCTCTTTCTCTAATCCGTTGGTGAATTTCCCTTTCTTCAGATCACACTTCAAAATTTAGTAGTCTAGTTCTTTTACTTATAATTATTTCAGAATTACAGAATTCAAGTGTAAGTCTTTTAATCTTCAACACATACTGTGACATCCAACTTTTAACAACCAATGCGTTGAAAAGTCTGAAGGAAAAGAATAAAAGACCATGTTGGACGCATGGTCAAGAATAAGGTAACGCATAGTAAAGGTGGACGCATAGGAAGTACCCGAGAACTTGAAGGGAAAGAAGTAAGACCCATAGACTTCTATCATAGGATATTTTCAAGTGTCGGAAAGTAGAAGGTTGTGAAGTAAACATAAAAACTGGAGCATGTGGTGAACGCATGCTAATCTATCTTAAGAAAAATAGTTTAAGTGAAAGGAAAAGGTTAAAAGAATAACCTTGGGAATAATCAAGGAATGTCCAAGGATAGGTAGATGGTCATGAACACAGGATGAAGGTAAACGCAATAGGACCAACGCATAGAGGAAGAGCTTGAGAAGGAGTTGTTGTTATGAACATAAGGAAGGAGTTGAACGCATGGAATGATGCGATGAGGTACAAACGTATAGTATTTCGCATTTGTCACTAACGTCTAATGGCATTGTGTAAGCACTAGTTTATAATAGTGCGGCTATGCGTTGAAGGTGATCACGAATGGTTGTTGTGACCTAAAGTAGTCACCGCGTTGGCGGGGGAAGAAACGTACTTGGCTTACCATGCGTTGGTAAGGTTGTTATGTGTTGAGGTCCCTATGCGTTGAAGACAGAGTTATTGCTATGCGTCGAAGACAGTAGTGTAGTTGGCTGAGAGTTAGAAAAGTGAGTAATGAAGCTCAAACCTTAAAGGAAACTCAACGAACGCATGAGGGCGTTGTGTTGACTGAATGGTTGTCTATTGGAAAATGTTGGAAGCATAAGATAAGTTTATGAAGACCAGGTGGCTTCATATAGACTTGACACCTTAAAAGTAGGAGGAGTTAAAAAGGCATGTTAAGTGTTTCATGCAAGGTGACACTTGGACTAATGCATGGTTAGTCAGACATGCAGCGTGACATGTGGCAATCAAGTGGCAAAAAGAGAGAAGTAGGATGGCAAGCCCTCTATAAATAGGACCCTGAGGGAAGAGTAACGACTGATGATACCGAGGTAAAAATCCTTGAGAGGAAGAGGAGAACAAAGGCAGAAAGAAGGAACCCCTTGCGTCTGTAAAAGGAGGTCTGCAGCCAAGAAAGAAGACATTCTTGACAACTTAGTCATCTAGTGTTAAAGAAGTTGTCTTGCATCAAAGAGGGGTCGGCCTTGCGTTTAAGACGAATTCAACGTTCAAGGTGAATGCCGCATTCGAAGATAGACCATGCGTTCAAGTTAGACCTTGCGTCCAAGGAAGGTCGACGCATCCGAAAGAGTAGAAGAGTTAGACTGCACCTTGCGTTAGTCATCCACCTTGCGTTGAAGGACAGTGGTTTGCGGTAGTTACCAACCTTGCGTTCAAGGGCAGGGTTTGCGGTAGTTACCAACCTTGCGTTGAGGGGCAGGGTTGTGTTCAACCGAGCTGACAGAGGAAAATGGAGCCTTGCGTTCTAGAGTTAGAATGCTGCGTCCAACTGAGCTACCAGAGAGTGGAAACAATTGCCTTGCGGGCTAGAAGCAAGCCTTGCGTTTAAGGATCTCGGGGAAGCCGGATTTGAAGAAAAAAAGAGGAAATTTCTTAAGTAATCTGTGAGTGACACCTTTCTTCTTCAAATCGGTTTTATTGAAAATGTTCTTATAAGATATGGCTTTGTGATGAATTATTTTGAAACGCATGATGTTTGATCATATTGTTCAAAAAGACATGTTTTATCTGATTGTTTTATGATATTGAAAGGCATGTTGCGTGATGTTGTTTATCAAGAAATATATTGTTTTCTATGAAAGGTTTTAGATGAACTATTTATGTAATTGATTGATAAAATGTTTAAGAGGAGGCTCAGTGCTGATGGACTCGAGAAGGCACGTGAGTTTCCCCGGGACCCAGTACTGGAGGACATGAGAAGGTACTTGGGCAACCCGCCATATTCTTATGTGCACATAGAGGTTGATTTGGCTGGTGCGTCGAGTTTTGCTCTGCATCAAGCCAGGGATGATTTCGACGTTGGGTGTGTTGAGTCTTGCTCCACCCCAACTAAGATTGTTTTGGACGTTGAGAGCGTTGAGTCTTGCTCCGCCTCAACTAAGGGAAAAGATTGAAAAACCAAACTGTTTTCTGTTTAGTAATTCTAGAAAACGATTTTATTGATTTGGAATGGATTTATGAGATTGATAAAGTTTTGCGGAAAATAAATTTCTGTTGAATAATCGTGTTAAATCCTTGTTTTATATGTGCAAATGTAACATGCCTGTTTTTAAAGAAAGCTCATTTACAAAACTTGTCATTCACGGGTCTTTAGCTCACGTTTTCCATGTTTTTCTAATTTTCCAGGTAGCGAGCGAGTTCGGGATGCTTTGCCTACGCAAGAACCTCGTCTGGGCCGTCTTGGGTGAAAATGGTTGGACAGTGAACCTTACAGAGGAGTCAAGGTTGCTATCTTCACATCTCCTCTCGGGTTGTGGAGGATAATCCGGGAGGGAGTGTGACACATACCTTTTACCGATTTCAACCAACGCATGTCTGTTGGTTCCACAATCTTATCAACGCATAATCCATAATATTTACACTTGCTCAACTCCTGGAACACATGTTTCAATCAGCCAACATTTCATCTTTACACTTAAACTTAGCTACTCAATTCTTTTACTATTTTCAAGTATTACCCATGCTCATCCTTATGGACTTCTTATTTCATTCCACCAACGCATGGACACTTAAATTCCAAAAACTTCCGGCCAACACTTCTAATTACCCGTCTACTTGCTTGCCATTCTCCAAGCTAAGAGTAAAACTTCCAACTTACTATTTCCTTATAACAATTTCATCTTAAAATTTCTGTGAGTTGTTAGTCTTTCCAGAACAATTGTGAATACTGCTTTTATCATTTGTTCCTTGGGCTTAACTTCCCAAATAGCTTCCTCTTCACAACTTCTAAGCCAATGATTTCAACATCTTATTACTTACTCCTTTTCATCAAATGAACATTTGAATCAATTCCTTCTCATAATCTTAACTCATCTCTTAGCTCCATTGGTTGCACCTTAAGCATATGAGTAGGATCAGAGACATATTCCTTAAACATGAAACATTGTTTTCCATAGACGCAATACTAAACTGCGACTTTATTTATAAGCTTGTTGTAAATCTTTCAGAATTTAGAACTTATCTCCATGCATCTGTATCATTCTATCCAGTATACATGCTTCTTTGATAGGCAAGAAATACTTTATCTAAGGACAAATCCAACACTTTATCCCGTACTCTGCTAGTTCACTTTTCACCCTTGGTCATTAGTAATTATTTCCTTAACTTTCTATACATCGCTGTACTACCAGGGTGTATGACTTAAATCCCATTTTGATCCTCTTATTAAACCTTATGAATTTCGTGGTCATCCTTCTATGCGTCCATGATGCTTAACACTTGGCTTTGCTTTTACACCTTTCTCATACTTAACCATTTCCTTAACAATTATTCTTATATCCATCCATCTCTTGTTTCCTTCTTTTAGCATTGTTTTCACCTTTATAGTACATCAAACGCTTAATCTTAGTCTCTTCTGGTTAACTCATAAGACCCTTTCTAATAAGTTATTTCTCAATCCTTAACTATTTTAAACTTCAATTCTCAATGCGTCGCCTTGTCAACGCATAGAACCCCTTCAACGCATAACAAATTTTTCCAATTACAGCAACTTTCAACGCTTAACGACCTCTTTTGCACATGCTATACTAAAGGACTTCCTGATTAGTACAATGATCCTTTATAGCAAACCTTCAGCGCATAGCTGCTGTTCATCGCATACCTTATCAATACATCGGTAACCTTCAGCACATAGCTACAGCTTATCGCATACAACTACAACCTTTGATCAGGTTCCATCTTCACTATGCGTTTACTTCCAACGCATAGTGACACCTTTCAACACCTAACATAACAACTCTTCCATCTTACTATGGTAACAGTCTACTTCCTTCTCTTTACAATAGCTTCCCATATTAGGTTTGCCAACGCATGGCCGTGGTCAATGCTCATAGCTATTGTTCCTTCCCTTCCACGCACTATTTCTCCACAATGCATAACGCATTACTTTCCTTAAATTGCCATTTCTCCGTTGCATGCTAACTTTTCCCACGCATAGTACGTTTCCGCTTATGGTAGTTCTAACCAATCTCTCATCATCAACGCATACTACATTACACTATTTACCTTGTCACCATCTAAATCTATTTTTATCGCTTGACACTTTCTCGGACTAAATGTGAGCTATGTGATCGTCTCTTCCCTTAAATTTTCGTTTTCCTTTTCTAACATCCCATTACTAAATTAATTTTCCTTCAACCAGAATATCATGCGTTCATACCACACCATCCATGATGATGTTCCTTTCAAGAATATCTAATTCCTAATGAAATATCCTTTCCAATACTATGCGTCCATCTAGCTTTCTTTATCGCATACTTTTACTTCTAAGCATAACTATATTACTTAAATTCTCTTATATTCATAGATCATCGAATTATCATCTAAGATTCCAAAACGCTTATCTTGATTTCTTTCAAGTTAACTTAGAACTCATCCTTAATCCATAACTTCCTCTAACATAAACATTCTTTTCTCCCTTCCTTCATCTCAACGCATAGAACTCCTCAGACTTTAATTTCTCTTAATCCTCATTCTCTTTCCGGGATTTTTCTTTTACTATCTTAAGATCATTAATTAATCATTGAATCGTTCGATAGACTTTTAATTTAAATTCATACCTTATGAATTTTCTTTTTAACTCTTCTAAGCCTTATAATAACTTACAAAGTTCTGGCATTTACTTGCCTTAGCTTGCCCGATTGCTCATAACAATTTTCCCTCCCGCAATCTTACTATATTGCGACTTTCAGGCTTACACTTATCACACTGAGACTTCCTCTCAGAAACTGTAGGTAGCATTCCAAGTTCCGCTTACACGTTGCCGTCGAGGTTTGTCGCCTAAACATCTTAGTACTTAAACTTTACTATTGATTTTCCTTTCAAACAACCACTAAACTTCACCTGACTTCCCCAAGTTTTCGTAAACCATGCTCTGATACCACCTTGTCACACCCCATCCCAAACTGCCCTCTCGTAGCTCGAGACGGAGTGTGAAGACAGCAGTTACCGACTACCCTGTCACGTAACCCACTGTCAACCTCACCATCCACATGCTCTTGACAAACCTCGACTTCGATCGGCAACAGGGAAATGTCATGCTACCTGAAAATGAAAAAAAACATTTAAAAAGGGTGAGCTAACAGCTCAGTGAGTAACAATTTCGTGAAAACAATATATTTTAACTATAAAAACTGGTCAATCTCGAATAAAACATAACACTTCAAGTCATATTAGATTATACTCAAATACCATTGTGAAAACATGCTTGACCGTTTCAGAATAAATACTCAAAAACCTCAATCTTATAAAATACTTTTTCCTTAGTTGAGGCGGAGCAATGCTCAACGCTCCTCAACGTCGATTTTCCTTAGCCGTGTGGAGTAATCTTAACACATCAGCATCGTATATACCTCTATGTGCACATAGGTACTAGAATTCGAGCCGCCCTCAATGCCTTCTACGAGTCCCTAAGCATTGGGGTCCCATTTCTATATCCAGGTTACCCATATGCCTTCTATGAGTCCCTGAGCATTGGGTACCCTTATAATCCGGGCCGCCCACAATGCCTTCTACGAGTCCCTGAGCATTGGGGTCCCACTTCTATATAACGTTTACCCTTTGGCCTTCTCAAAGTCCTTGAGCCTCAGGTGCCTTTTCAAGTTTAATATAACATAATACATACTTTGGAAACATTATATCAAAAACTCATGAATTTACCGTTTCCAAATCTCATCTCATCAGCATGCTAAATTCAATTTCCAGTTTTAATATAAAACCGCATGCTTTTCATAAAGTTTATTTTCAAATCTTTCTTGAAATCATATAATATCATGCTTTTCAGAGAAGTCAAGAAAACAAGTATCAATCATTCACCATGCATTTTATAACTCATAGCAATTACCCAGCATTCTCAAAGTTCTCAAGTAAAATGCATGTTCATGTCTCTAAAACGCATGCTCATGTCTCTATAAATCACATATTTGTATGCTTTATATATGAAAACGCATGCATTATTTCATTCGAAACCCATAAAATTATATTCATAAAGAACTCATTTATATTTTGTAAAACGCAGGTGTTACTCACCTATACTTGCCAAAGAATACTTCTTCCTTTCCTCTATTTCTTCTTCCCGAGCTTCTTGGACGCAGCGTTCTAATCTCAGAAACGCAAAGCTCCATTACTCTCTGTCAGCTCTGTTGAATGCAACCCTGCCCTTCAACGCAAGGTTGATAACTACCGCAAACCCTGCCCGTCAAAGCAAGGTTGATTACTTCAACAAAGTGCATCCCACCTCTTCTTACTTCTCTTTCGGATGCGTCACCCTCACTTGGACGCAAGGTCCAACTTGAACGCATCACCCAACTTTGGACGCCGCATTCACCTTGGACATTATGTTTGTCCTCAAGGCAAGGCCGACCCTTTTTAACGCAAGACAACTTCTTTACATAAAATAGCTAATTTGTCAAATACCTTCTCTCTTGGCCGCATACTCCTATTACGGACGTCCTTCCTGCCTTCTTCTTCTTTTTTTCTCTCCAGAATTCTTCTTTGAGAGTTATCAGTCGCTCCTTTTCCCTCAAAGTTCTATTTATAGGGAGCTTGCCATCCAACTTTTCCTCTCCTTTTGCCACTTGTTTGCCACATGTCACGCTGCATGCTTAATTAACCATGCATTAGTCTAAGTGTCACCTTGCATGAAACACTTAACATGCCTTCAACACCTCCTACTGATAAGGTGTCAAATCTACACGAAGCCACCTGGCCTTCATAAACTTATCTTATGCGTCCAACATTTTCCAATAGAAAACCATTCACTCAACACAACGCCCTCATGCGTTCGTTGAGTTTCCTTTAAAGTTTGAGCTTCACTACTCACTTTTCTAACTCTCAGCCAACTATACTACTCTTTGACGCATAGAGATAACTTTGTCTTCAACGCATAGGGATCTTGACGCATGACTGTCACACCCTACTTTTTTAAGAAAATGAAGCGTTACCTTACCTTAGCAGCGATACTCAGCGTTATCTAGCGAGATCTGTGAGACGGAAGACTCCTTTGCGTCTCAGCGACACCCGTCTCGCTATCAGTACCCAGACATGATACTTGATTCTTAGCGGCAGTCTGCACCGTTATTCCTTCCTTTCTTCTTGTTCTTACTTCAATCTATTAAAAGTCACAATTCCATACGGATTCAAGACTTCTTCTCTTCTACAAACATATAGGAAATTAAATTCTATAGCTTACCTCAAAGTTTCAAGGCTTAGGAATCACCTCATGCTGTTCCGAATTGCGTATCAATCTTGTAAGCTCTGCTTTTCCTAAGGATTCACATAGTAAATCTTCAATTTCAACATTACCGTCCTTCACAAAAGTTGTTAGGAATTATGTTAACTTACTAACCTCCAATTTTCATCTCTAAACTCGGCTTCCTTTACACGTTCTACTCTGAATATCAATCACTACACAAACTGTGCGACTTCAGTCATTCCTCTGTTCCAGCTTTGTTGTCAACATCAATATGAGTCGAATCTCACCCAAAATCCGTAAGAACACCTTCCTCAATCTTCTTCTGAAGTTTGTCTGAAATATGGAACCGACTTAAGCTCTCGAAATGTCTTAAAAATGATTAAACATTTAATTAATCCAGCTATATATACTACCGACTTAGCCTTTACAACCACTAGGACTTAATGTTGCCGACTTACCCTTCACCCGCAGACTAGCGTAGGGTTACTTCAACGCGAGGTATTCATGTTAACTTCTCCTCCAAGGCCTCCAGCAACTGACCACACCCAATGCATGGTGTCATCCTCAACGCCTCCTATTTTTTGATGCATACATTTCCGTCATACAATACTACTTTCGTCGCGTCAAGACCATTCTTTCTTCGACGCAGGGTGGCTCCAACACATGTCTGTCTTCGACGCATCGACTTCAGCGCATAACTGTCCTCAACGCAGAGTGACTTAAACACATGGTTCAAGCACACTTCCTCCCCCACCAAAATTACTTATCCTTCAACGCAGGTAGCTACTTCAGCTCACTAACCTCCGTGAATCAACCACAACGCATGGACTTGGCCAACACTTAGCCAAAATTTTACTTTCCAAAAATTTTTGCTCTCGCTCCCGACCACTTCTCCCTTTGAAACGCATAACCACAAATGCATGGCCGCACCCCAACGCTTGGTAACGCAAATCAGTGCTTACAATTCCTTACCCCCTTTTTAAGAATCTCGTCGTTGAAATTCAAGTAGGATTACGGTAAGAAAAGGTGAGGGTATTTGATTTCATTTGCTCTTCACTTTCCCATGTTGCCTCTTCGACTTGATGGTTTCTCCATAAGACCTTCACAAGCGGTATCGTTTTTGTTCTTAATACTTGTTCTTTGCGGTCAAGAATTTGCACAAGCTCTTCTTCATAAGATAAGTCTTCATTTACCTGAATAGGTTGAGTTTCTAAAACATGCGTAGGATCGGGAATATATTTCCTCAATAGAGAGACATGGAATACATCGTGTATTTTGGACAATTCTGTAAGTAACGCTAATCGGTAAGCCGAAGGTCCTATCCGTTCTAGAATCTCATAAGGTCCAATATATCTTGGACATAATTTCCCTTTCCTTCCAAATCTCAATATTCCCTTCCAAGGAGATAATTTCAAGAAGACTTTATCCCCAATTTCAAATTCTAAATCTCGACGCCTCCTATCAGCGTAACTCTTTTGTCGGTCCTGTGCGGTTGTCAATATTTCTCTTATAAATTTCACATTTTCAAAAGTGGTTTGGACTAATTCTGGCCCTATTAACTTCCGTTCTCCCAGTTCACCGCAACATATAGGATTTCTGCAACGCCTACCATATAACGCTTCATAAAGTGCCATTTCAATGCTGGAATGATAGTTATTATTATAGGTAAACTCCATTAAAGGTAGGTGAGTATCCCAGCTTCCTTTAAATTGCAGCACACACGCATGCAGCATATCCTCTAAAGTTTTAATTGTTCTTTCCGATTGCCCATCAGTTTGAGGATGGAAGGCTGTGCTAAATTTAAGTTTAGTTCCCAACGCATGCTGCAAGCTTGGCCAAAATTTAGACGTAAACCTTGGATCTCTGTCAAAAACAATTGATACCGGTGCTCCATATTGACTTATTACTCTATCAACATACAATTTAGCCAATTGATCCAAGGTAGAAGTCACTTTGACTGGGAGGAATCTTGCGGTTTTAGTAAGTCTGTCTACTATCACCCAAATTCCATCATGACCACTAGGAGTTCTAGGAAGTCCAAATAAGAAATCCATTTTAATGTGTTCCCATTTCCATTCAGGTACTGGAAGTGGTTTTAAGAGTCCACCAGGTCGTTGTCTTTCCGGTTTAATTTGCTGACATATTAAGCATTTTGCTACACATTCAGCAATTTCTCGTTTCATTCCTGGCCACCAGTAATATCCTCTCAAAGTTCTGTACATTTTGGTACTACCCTAGTGCATCCCATAGGCAGAACTATGAGCTTCCTCTAGTATGGCGTTTTTCAATGTTAAATCGTTAGGAACACACAATCTTCCTTGTTTCAACAAAGTTCCATCACTTCTGATTTCAAAATCCACTCTTTTCTTAAGATTCACTTCTTCTACTATTTTCTTAAGTACTGAGTCTTCCATCTGTCTGTCAAAGTAGGTCTTAGATGGAAGTGTGCAAACAAGCCTCCTAATGCGTCCACCGATAGAGATGCGTTTGACCGCCTAGGTTTTGTTGTTAATTCCGCCTTGATAGCGTTCATTGAAGCCTTGACTTGTCTTGACTTTCTGCTCAATGCGTCGGCCACCACATTGGCTTTTCCTGGATGGTATTCTATGGAGCAATCATAGTCTTTAATCAATTCCATCCATCTTCTCTGTCGTAAATTTAGTTCCTTTTGTTCAAAGATATACTTCAAACTTTTGTGATCGGAAAGAATGCGACACCTTTCTCCGTACAAGTAATGTCGCCAAATTTTCAAGGCTAACACAACTGCGGCTAACTTCAAATCATGCGTCGGATTGTTACATTCGTGCTTCTTCAGCTGCCTCGACGCATAGGCAATTACTTTTCCTTTCTGCATGAGTACACATCCTAACCCCTGTCGTGATGCATCGCAATACACTTCAAACTCCACTCCAGGGGTAGGCAATGTTAATATTGGTGCTGAAACTAATCTTTCTTTCAACTTTTGAAAACTTTGCTCACATTCATTTGTCCATTCAAACTTGGCTACCTTCTTGCTTAAGCTTGATAAGGGTAGTGCTATTTTCGAAAATCCTTCGACAAATCGGCGTTAATAACCTGCTAATCCCAGAAAACTACGAACTTCTGTCACATTAGTCGGTCTTTCCCAGTTAACTATCGCCTCTATTTTCTGTGGATCTACACTTACCCCTTCTGCCGACACCACATGTCCTAGGAACATAACGTGATCAAGCCAAAATTCACATTTACTGAATTTAGCATACAATCTTTCATTACGTAGTGTCTGTAATACTACACGAAGATGTTCTGTATGCTTTTCTTTATTCTCAGAATATACTAGTATATCATCGATGAACACTACAACGAATTTGTCACAACCCCTCCCGGATTACCTACCTATCCTGAAAGGGAATGTGAAGACAATAAACATCACCCCTCTTGTGACGCATATTGTTCCTTCTTACCTTCCTTTTCTATCATACATTTACTTATATACATACAAAGGACTCAGTCATACTACACATGCTCATAACTTCATATGATTCCTTGGATAGAGTACATTTTTTTATTACATAGCATAATTTCACATCCATATCCATCATACAATGTACAAAACTCCACCAACAATCCTCACTTCAACTACATGATCTACATGCCATTTACATAAAAACATATGCAACGTACAACTCTCAAACTTGACTGTATTTTGAGAACTCAAGACTTAGGCAGGGTGAGCTGAAGTAGGCTAAGCACCGAGAACGTCCTTGCTACTTGGGGAGAGAAAAGGAAAACATTTGAAAACATAAGTTAATAGCTTAGTGAGTGACAAATCTTTGTAAAACGAACATTCATTGAAAACAGGCATGTTACGTATAACGAATAAATAAGAGTTTAACATTTATTCATATTAAACATGCTTTCCATAAAATCCATTAATCTCAATAAATCAATTCTTAAATCATACAAGAGTGTTTTCCAAGGAGTTTGTCAATCACAGTATAGTTTTTTCAAACTTTTGCCTTAGTTGAGGCGGAGCAACGCTTCTACGCACTTAACGTCAAAAAACAACCTTAGTTGAGGTGGAGCAAGGCTCAACACTCCCAACATCGAAATCGTCCCTGGCTCAATGCGGAGCAAACTCGATGCACCAGCCAAATCAACCTCTATGTGCACATAGGAATATGACGGGTTACCCATGTACCTTCTCATGTCCTTGAGTACTGGGTCCCGGGGAAACTCACGTGCCTTCTCGTGTCCTTGAGCACTGAGCCTCCTCTAAAACGTTTTAGAATTTTGTTCACATAATAGTTCATATGAAAATCCTTTCATAGAAATCATACAAAACTTCATTTTCATAAGAATGCTTCTTATCAACTTTAGAAATATGTAACATGCCTTATGAGTAATGCCATCAACATTATACATAATAAACAGTTTATTGCAAATCATACTTCATAAAACATTTTAATAAAATAGAATTGAAGAATAAAATAGTCACTCACAACTCTTTCTAGGCTTTATGTGGGTTATACACTTTCCCTATTTCTTCTCGTCCTGCAAGAGACATATACCTTGCGTTATTTAACATTAAATCTTCTTTCTTTTCTCTACTGACTTATAAACGAGAATCCTAGCGATACCAACCAATAAGGACTGTTATTAGCGATACTTGATGAAGCGGCACTAGCGTTACATTACCTTAGCAGCGATACTCAGTGTTATCTAGCGAGATTTGTGAGATGGACAACTCCTTTGCGTCTCAGCGGCACTCGTCTAGCTACTAGCACTTAGACAACGCATCGATACTTGGTTTTAGCAGCATCCTGCACTGTGATTCTTTCTTTCCTCTTGTTCTTACTTCAATCTATTAAAAATCACAATTCCATACGGATTCAGGACTTCTTCTCTTCTACAAACTTATAGGAAATCAAGTTCTATGGTTTACCTCAAAATTTCACGGTTTAACTCTTCCTCGTTCTCACGGTATTCCAAAATCACCTCCTGCTGTTCCGGATTGCGTAACAATCTCTTAAGCTCTGTTTTTCCTAAGTATTCACATAGTAAATCTTCAATTCAGCATTATCATCCTTCACAAAAGTTGTTAGAAATTACATTAACTTACAAACCTCCAAGTTTCACCTCTAAACTCGACTTCCTCTACACGTTCTATTCTGATTATCAGTCACTGCTCGAACCATGTGACTTCAGTCATTCCTCTGTTCCAGCTTCGTTTTCAACATCGATATGAGTCGAATTTCGTTCAAAATCCTCAAGAACACCTTTCTCAATCATCTTTTGAAGTTTATCTGAAATATAGAACCGACTTAAGCTCTCGAAAATGTTTTAAAAATGATTAAACATTTAATTAATCCAACTATATATACTACCGACTTAGCCTTCACAAACACCAAGATTAATGTTGCTGATGCGCACTTTTAGTGTTTACCGCAAGTGTACAGGACAAGTTATAATATAAAATGGTTAAGTCCGAGTATCGTTTCCACTAGAGATCCAATTGGGATGGTCAAGTTACTTAGCTATTCTAGAATTGAATCAATTTTATTTGAGGATTGAAATTCAATATTTCAATTTTGGGAAAAAGAAAAATCAAGCAAAGAAAATATCAAAGGGAGAATTGAAGAGAGTTTTAGGGATTCGAATCCTTGTTTATTTCATCATGCAAAATTATAGATTTCATGGATTTTATTGTAATTCTTATGCCTAAGTCTAGAAACTTAATTCCAAGTTATCTTCTCTCAAAGACAACTCTTTCTCATGCAACTTGATTGATTGTTAATCTCTTAAAACCAATACACAATTACATGGCATTAAAACTAGTCTTTAGCAACTCTCATTGGCAACTTAACTACTCTCGTGATAGATTAACAACGATTCATTGTTATAGGTCAAATTAAACATATAATCTCTCAATCATACATCTAACCTAGCATGTGAAGATGGCCAACCCTCAAGAATTAAACACAATAACAATGAAAAGCATAATTTATTTAAACAAAACCATGAGTCTACAAAATTAACATGAATTCACAAACAATTCATCAAAACCCTAAAACTAAAGAGTTTAGCCACTCCTAGCTTGAAGCAACATGTTTGAGCAAAAATAATCAAAGGAAGAGTGTAAAGAATAGGGAAACTCTACTGAAAAGAGGTTCTTGATTGAGGCAGCACCGTCATAAACTCTTTGGCTCTCACGTCGGACTTCGAAAGGCACCAAGACTATCATGAACTCTTTTCCTCTTCCTTGCGGCTAACTCACTCTTTGAACTCGCGCTTAATTCTCACCTTTTTGAATCTTTCTTTCAGTCTGCAACTTTCTTGCTTTTCTTGATATTTCTCCCCCTTTTGGACTGCTGAAAAGCCCTAAATATATAGAGTTTGGCCGCCAAAAATTTAACCTAAAATACAAAACTTTCGTTTAATTAACGCTGGCGCCGCGGCGCTAGGGTTGCGACCCAAAATAAGTTGCTCTCGGGTTTTAGCGCCGCGCCAGCGCCGTTCCAGCACCGCGACGCTGTCATGCGTTCACCAAGGATGCGTTGAAGCAGCGCCATCTCGGCGCCGCGATGCTACTTTGCGTCCATGCTGATGCGTTTATACTTCGATGCCGCGTCACTATTATGCGTCCAGACTGTTGCGTTTATGCTTCAGCGCCACAGCAGCGCTGTCTCAGCGCCGTGGAGCATCCCGAAATTTGTCTTTTTGAGTTTTTAAGCTCTTTTTCGCCGTATTCTTGCTCGGTTTTTATCTTTTTGTCGTTTCTTCTAATTTTTCTCGTTTTAACCTGAAAATCACTAGCAAACAAGTGAAATCCAATATAAAACTCCCTTAATTTGAGAGAATATAAAGCACTTTTCGAGTGCTTATCAACACCCCAAACTTCGAGAATTGCTAGTCCCGAGCAAAGAATAAAATCAAATAATAGGGAGTTTTAGATGAAGAAGTGTGCCATTGACTCATTTCTCAGAGAATAGCATTCAGAGCTTAAGTAGAAACATGCAAGCATATCTATGTTGTTATAATTATTCAAGGCCAAATCTTGCTATCTCCCATGTGTGTGTGTGCAAGCCTCCTTCAATTTAAAATACTAGAACTCAAATTAGGACTTAAGAGAGTTTCTTTAGTTTTCCCCCTACTCTAGCTCATGCACC
Organism: Citrullus mucosospermus; assembly: GCA_030954485.1. Taxonomy (NCBI): domain Eukaryota; kingdom Viridiplantae; phylum Streptophyta; class Magnoliopsida; order Cucurbitales; family Cucurbitaceae; genus Citrullus; species Citrullus mucosospermus. The sequence continues at coordinate 15,607,537 of CM062064.1, forward strand.
AATCTTCAAGCTTTCATGCATTCAAGTGAGTAATATGGCCACTAAGGCGCCTTTCAATCATATATATTTTTTTTTTTCATGGGCCCAAACTTGCATTCTTTTACCTAGAGGCACTAGCTTTCACACATCCACTGTAGGGACTCGTACCTAGTCAATTCCCAGGCGTCCTTACTGATCACAGCAAAGGCAGCTCTTTTTACCCCTATCCATGCATACTCATTACAAGTTTAACATTTAAAAAGATAGACAAATAAAGCTCATATATTTTGTGTACACTTTTTCTTTCCTCAAGGCATGTATACTCTTTTCTTTTTCCTTAGTCTAAAATTACAAGCTATCATGCATTTCCACTCTCTCACCGGTGGGGCCTTTCGAAGTGACAACCAAATACACCCAACTTAATCCTTTTTTCAATTAAAGATTCTAAATAAAAGTGGCTACCTGCTCAAGAATATGAGAGATTTTAAGAGGGACTTAAATGAATTTAACTCAAGATAGTGCTATTCTATTTCCACAATAAGTCATCTATCATGCAAATTCGAATCTCATCATGGGCAATCAACATCAAGGCACACAACCATAAACAACATTCCCATTAACTTTGAAAGCCCCAAAATTTTCAAAAAAAATTTTTAAAAAATTGTTTCAAAAAATTGACATGCATATGATCATTAAAACCTTCACTAACATGCATAGCAGGATAAGAAAACACACAAAAGTACGAAAGACACCTCCCACCCCAAACTTAGAATCATGCATTGTCCCCAATATAACATTATATGATTCCCTGTATAGAGTACACTTTTATTACATAACATAATTTCAGTTCCATATCCATCACACAATGTATAAAATTCCACTGCAATCCCCACTCAAAACTACATGGTCTACTTGCCATCTACATAAATCATATACAACGTACAACTCTCAGACTTGACTGAATTCTGAGAACTCGAGACTTAGGCAAGGTGAGCTCAAGTAGGCTAAGCACCAGGAACGTCCTTGCTATCTGGGGGGAGGAAAGGAAAACATTTGAAAACATAAGCTAACAGCCTAGTGAGTGACAAATCTTTGTAAAACGAGCATTCATTGTAAACAGGCATGTTACATATAACGAGTAAGAGTTTAACATTTTGTTCAAATTAAACATGCTTTCCATAAAATCCATTAATCTCATAAATCAAATCTTAAATCATACATGAGTGTTTTCCAAGGAGTTTATCAATATCAATTTAGTTTTTCAAACTTTTCCCTTAGTTGAGGCGGAACAACGCTTCTACGCACTCAACGTCGAAAACCACCTTAGTTGGGGTGGAGCAAGGCTCAACACTCCCAACGTCGAAATCGTCCCTGGCTCAATGCGAAGCAAACTCGACCCACCAGCCAAATCAACCTCTATGTGCACACAGGAATATGATGGGTTGCCCAAGTACCTTCTCATGTCCTTCAGTATTGGGTCCCGGGGAAGTTCACGTACCTTCTCGTGTCCTTGAGCACTGAGCCTCCTCTAAAACATTTTAGAATTTCGTTCACATAATAGTTCATATGAAAATCCTTTCATAGAAATCATACAAAACTTCACTCAATAACATTTCATAAAAATGCTTTCTATCAACTTTAGAAATATATAACATGCCTTATGAGTAATGCAATCAACATTAAGCGTATGAAACAGTTCATTGTAAATCATACTTCATAAGAACATTTTTAATGCAATAGAATTGAAGAATAAAATAGTCACTCACAACTCTTTCTAGGCTTTACGTGGGTTATACGCTTTCCCGATTTCTTCTTGGCCTGCAAGAGACATTTACCTTGCGTTATTTAACATTAAACCTTCCTCCTTTTCTAAACTAACATTATAAGCGAGAATCCTAGCGATACCAACCAACAGGAGCTATTACTAGCAATACCTGATGGAGCGACACTAGCGTTATCTTACCTTAGCAGCGATACTCAGCGTTATCTAGCGAGATCTGTGAGACGGAAGACTCCTTTGCGTCTCAGCGACACCCGTCTCGCTATCAGTACCCAGACAGTGTGCCGATACTTGATTCTTAGCGGCAGTCTGCACCGTTATTCCTTCCTTTCTTCTTGTTCTTACTTCAATCTATTAAACGTCACAATTCCATACGGATTCAAGACTTCTTCTCTTCTACAAACTTATAGGAAATTAAGTTCTATAGCTTACCTCAAAGTTTCAAGGTTTAACTCCTCCTCGTTTTCTTGGTATTCTGGAATCACCTCATGCTATTCCGAATTGCGTATCAATCTTGTAAGCTCTGCTTTTCCTAAGGATTCACATAGTAAATCTTCAATTTCAACATTACCGTCCTTCACAAAAGTTGTTAGGAATTATATTAACTTACTAACCTCCAATTTTCAGCTCTAAACTCGGCTTCCTCTACACATTCTACTCTGAATATCAATCACTGCTCAAACTGTGCGACTTCAGTCATTCCTCTGTTCCAGCTTTGTTGTCAACATCAATATGAGTCGAATCTCACCCAAAATCCGCAAGAACACCTTCCTCAATCTTCTTCTGAAGTTTGTCTGAAATATGGAACCGACTTAAGCTCTCGAAATGTCTTAAAAATGATTAAACATTTAATTAATCCAGCTATATATACTACCGACTTAGCCTTTAGAACCACTAGGACTTATGTTGCCGACTTACCCTTCACCCGCAAACTAGCGCAGGGTTCTTATCTCAACGCGAGGTATTCATGTTAACTTCTCCTCCAAGGCCTCCAGCAACTGACCACACCCAATGCATGGTGTCGTCCTCAACGCCTCCTATTTTTTGACGCATACATTTCCGTCATACAATACTACTTTCGTCGCGTCAAGACCATTTTGTCTTCGACGCAGGGTGGCTTCAACACATGTCTGTCTTCGACGCATCGACTTCAGTGCATAACTGTTCTCAACGCAGAGTGACTTAAACGCATGGTTCAAGCACACTTCCTCCCCCGCTAGAAGTACTTATCCTTCAACGCGGGTAGCTACTTCAGCTCACTAACCTCCGTGAATCAACCACAACGCATGGACTTGGCCAACACTTAGCCAAAATTTTACTTTCCAAAAATTCTTGCTCTCGCTCCCGACCACTTCTCCCTTTGAAACGCATAGCCACAAACGCATGGCCGCACCCCAACGCTTGGTAACGCAAATCAGTGCTTACACAAACTCTATAAATTTGGGGGTTTCTAGCAGCCCAAATAAAAAAAGAAGATAAAAGAAAATCAAAGCAAAGCAAGGAAGTTACAGACCACAAGAGGCACAAAAAGGAGAGAATTAAGTAAGAGTTCAAAGAGTGAGTTAGTTGCAAGGAAGAGGAAAAGAGTTTGAGATAGTCTTGGTGCCCTTCGAATTCCGACGTGAGAGCCAAGGAGATCGTGATGGTGCTACCTCAATCAAGAGCCTCTTTTCAGTAGAGTTTCCCTTTCTTTACACTCTTTCTTTGTTTATTTTGCTTAAACATGTTGATTCAAGCTATGAGTGGCTAAACTCTTTAGTTTTAGGGTTTTGATGATTTGTTTATGAATTCATGTTGATTTTGTAGACTTTCATAGTTTTGTTGGAATTATTATGCTTTTCATTGTTATTGTGTTTAATTCTTGTGGATTGACCATCCTCACATGTTAGGTTAGATGTATGATTGAGAGATTGTATGTTTAACTTGATCTATAACAATGAATTGTTGTTAATCTATCATGAGAGTAGTTAGGTTGACAATAAAAGTTGCTAATGACTATTTTTAATGCCATGTAATTTTGTATTGGTTTTAAGAGATTAATAATCAATCGAGTTGCATGAGAAAGGGTTGTTTTGAGAGAAAATAACTTGGAATTAAGTTTCTAGTCTTAGGCATGTGAATTACAATAAAATCCATGAAATCTATAATATTGCATGATGAAATAAACAAGGATTCATTACCGTAGAACTCTCTTTGACTCTTGTGTTTCTCACTTTAATACTTTCCTTATTTGATTTATATTTTCCATAACTCATAATATTCAATTTCAATCCTCAAATAAAATTGATTCAACTTTAGAATAGCTAAGTAACTTAAACCTTCACAATTGGATCTCCAGTGGAATGATATTCGAACTTAACCGTCTTATATTATAACTTGACCCGTACACTTGCGGTTAACACTCAAAGTGCGCATCAGCTATGCGTTATATGTCTATAACGCATAGGACAGTGTTAAGAACCAAGGTGATCCCCATAGACAGGTAACACTTCTTAACCCTTGTCAATTGAGTTCCACAATCACTTACCCTCTCGAGAAGTTTGATTATTACTACTTATATCGATTTGTCAGATGGACATAAGCATCAGATTAAGATCACAATTGACAAGATGAAATAGTTACACTATGGTTCTTAGTTAGATGCTAACGCAACCCTAGACCGTTGAGTGGTTAGTTACTCATGGTTTGAAAGTAAAAAGCATAAAGTATAGAGAAATGAGTAGACATGGAAGATATGTATATTGATGAAACGGAATACAACTTTAGATAAGCTTAATGTCTTGACACAAATCTAAAATCAAGATAGAAAAACTAAGAAGGAAAGCAGGAAAGGCGTCAATGTCTTGAGTCGCCCGGATGGAAGCGTGAGGTTCTGCTATGAAGTGGTCCGGCGGAGGGAAGACTCTTCTCTCTCGAGCTATTCGTCTCCGGTTGAAGTCTGAAAGAATTCTGCTGTCACTTATGGAGTTCTTCCGAGAATCAACAACCTTTTCTCATCTCGCAGAGCTGCCCTTTTATAGATGATGCGTTAGCAATTAATGGCAAATCTGCTTGATTGGCGGCGAGATTGATATCATGCATCCATCTTGCCTGATTGCGTGATTCTTGGGTCAATTAAGATTCACCACTTTAGCCACAAATCATGTTTTTCAATCATTCGTCAATCTCTCAAGATTCTGATTTGATTCTTGGCACCTTGCATTGATGGTCGTCTATGCGTCCATGGATAGTTTGGTCGATTTCAACGCGTCATAGGTTGCTAATGCATAGTCGTGCGTTGAATAGTTAACATATCGTCAGGTTGTTTGCGTTCCGTTCAGATCATGCGTCCACGAAGAACAGATTGCTAATGCGTCGTCCTGCGTTAAGAAGTCATCAACGCATCGTTTTGCATTCCTGTGTCAAAACATGCGTTTTAGGCTTAAAAAGTGGTAAAATCATTATCTTCCTAAAAGTAGAAGAGTATAACGCAAAGGAAGATTTCTTAATAAAAATTAACATAACTTGCCACATGCTTCTCTATTTAATCTCTATTTATCTAAGAAAAAGGCTATCATAACTTGTATTTCTACAAGTTACCAATTCTGATCTGATTGTCCGCTGCCTTGTGTTGATGGTTGTTTATGCGTCCATGGATAGTTTGGCCGTTGTCAACGCATCATGAGTTGCTAATGCATAGTCTTGCGTTGAGTAGTTGTTAACGCATCTTCAGGTTGTTCGCGTTTCGTTCAGATCATGCGTCCATGAAGAACAAATTGCTAATGCGTAGCCCTGCGTTAAGAAGTCATCAATGCATCGTTTGCATTCCTGCGTTAAAACATGCGTTTTAGGCTCAAAAAGTGGTAAAATCATTGTCTTCATAAAAATACAAGAGTATAACGCAAAGGAAGATTTATTAGTAAAAATCAACATAAACTGCCGCATGCTTCTCTATTTAATCTCTATTTATCTAAGAAAAAGGCTATCATAACTTGTACTTATACAAGTTATCAAATGGGCAGCAGCTATGCGCTGAAGGTTTGCTATAAAGGATCATTGTACTGATCAGGAAGTCTTTAAGTATAGTATAGCATGTGCAAGAGAGGTCGTTAAATGTTAAAAGTTGCTATAAGATGTTATGCATTGAAGGAAGAACTTGAGTTGGATGTGGTTGTCAAGGGTAAACCACATTGTCAGAAAGGTGATTGTACAAGAGAAGAATTTGTAACTGAGAATGGACATAAAGAAAGAGAGTTGGATGCATGATGGTATGCAGTTAAGGCATGTATTATTTGTTAAGCTGAAACGCATAGTAGTATGCGTTGATTTGAACTCCTAGTTGAATGTGGTGGAGAAATGGGGTTAAAGGTAATAAAGCTGAGAGTAAAGAAAGGGAGTAAAGAAGCTAAAATCTGGAGGAGGATTATATGAACGCGTAGGAACATAAGGATGAATGAATAGTTGTATATTGGATTATGATGGACGCATAAGATAAGTTTATAAAGGCCAGGTGGCTTCATATAGATTTGACACCTTATCAGTAGGAGGTGTTGAAGGCATGTTAAGTGTTTCATGCAAGGTGACACTTGGATTAATGCATGGTTAGTCAGGCATGCAACGTGACATGTGGCAATCAAGTGGCGAAAAGAGAGGAGAAGTAGGATGGCAAGCCCTCTATAAATAGGACCCTAAGGGAAGAGTAACGACTGATGATTCTGAAGTAAGAATTCTTGAGAGAAAGGGAAGAAAGAAGGTATTCTTGACAACTTAGACATACGATGTTAAAGAAGTTGTCTTGCGTCGAAGAGGGGCCAGCCTTGCGTTTAAGAAGAACTCAACGTTCAAGGTGAATGCCGCGATTGAAGATAGGTGATGCATTCAAGTAGGACCTTGCGTCCAAGAGAGGTTGACGCATCCGAAAGAAGTAAGAAGAGTTAGGATGCACCTTGCGTTAGTCATCAACCTTGCATTTAAGGGCAGGGTTGCGTCCAACCGAACTAACAGAAGAACGTCAGTCTTGCGTTCCAGAGTTAGAACGCTTCGTTCAACTGAGCTACCAGAGAGTTGAAACAACTACCTTGCGGGTTAGAAGCTCAAGCCTTGCATTCAAGGAGCTCGGGAAAGCACGATTTGAAGGGAAAAGAGGAAATTTCTTAAGTGATTTGTGAGTGACTCTTTTCTTCCTTTGAAAACGAACTATATTGAAAATGTTCTTATGTGATATGGCTTTGAGATGATTGTTTTCTTGAAAAGCATGATGTTTGATTATATTGTTCAAAAGGCATGTTTTATCTGATTGCTATACGATGTTGAAAGGCATGTTGCGAGATGTTGTTTATCAAGAAATATTTTGTTTTCTATGAAAGGTTTCATATGAACTAATTATGTAAACTGGCTTCTAAAATGTTTTAGAGGAGGCTCAGTGCTGATGGACTTGAGAAGGCACGTGAGTTTCCCCGGGACCTAGTACTGAGGGACGTGAGAAGGTACTTGGGCAACCCGCCATGTTCCTATGTGCACGTAGAGGTTACATGCTGGTGCGTTGAGTTTTACTCCGCATCAAGCCTTATCTATTTTCGATGTTGAGAGCGTTGAGTCTTGCTCCGCCTCAACTAAAGGGAAAGATTGACAAACCAAACGGGTTTTTTTGTTTAATCATTCTGGAAAACGATTCTATTTGATTTGGAACGTATTTATGAGATTGATAAAGTTTTGTGGAAAATATGTTTCTGTTGAATTATCGTGCTAAATCCTTGTTTTATATGTGCAAATGTAACATGCCTATTTTCAAGTAAAAGCTCGTTTTACAAAACTTGTCACTCACAGGGCTTTAGCTCACATTTTCCATTTTTCTAATTTTCCAGGTAGCAAGCGAGTTCAGGATGCTTTGCCTACGGAAGAACCTCGTCTAGGCCGTCTTTGGTGATAATGGTTGGACAGTGAACCTTACAAAGGAGTCAAGGTTGCTGTCTTCACATCTCCTCTTGGGTTATCAAGGATAATTCGGGACGGGGTGTGACACGGAAGCAGTGAAGTGCGCCGAAGAGAAGAGAGAGAGGTATTCGGCGACATTTCGGAAAGAATAGCTCAAGAGGAGAGGGAGGCAAAGGGTCGGGAGGATGACGGGGAGGTCAACCAGCCTTTGCTTTTATCTCGTCTGCCCAACACAAGGGGAACAAAAGAGATGGGAAAAGGAGAAGTAGAAGAAGTGGCTGTCAAAGAGGGGGGAAGTGAACTCCTCACGTTCCCCGGACGCATGGATAACTGAGATCCTGAGTGGATTGTGTGACCCAATGGACGCAACCGTCTCAGACGCAAGACGGGAATCACCCTCGCCGATAAAAGAGGTCCAGAATTTGTTAAAAGAGACTCAGGAGGGTGAAAAGAATGGGGGAAATAAGGAAGGAGAACCCGCCTACAGCAAGGAGGTCGTAGGCGAGCCATCTGAAACGCAAGGGTTAGTCCCTGCGTCGATCAGTCCTGAGGAGATGACCCTGGACTCCAATGAAGGACCTATCAGAAAGGTCGTGCTGGCCGCAGAGGCCAAGAGAGGAAGAGAAGAGGAAGAGGAAGTGGTACCCTTGATAAGGAATAAAGGAAGGGTATCACAAGAAACTGCCGAGGATGAAGAGCCTAAAAACGCAGAGCAAGAAGACGGTCCCGAGTCCCCAATTACGGCAACATCCTTCAATAGGCTAGCAGCAAAGATGAAGAAGAAAATGGCCAAGTTGAGGAAAGAGCTCAGGGCCCTCAGAAAAGGAGCAGAGAAAATCGCTAAGGACGCATTGTCCAGCAAGGAGGCACGCAAGGAAGTGCGGCCTCAAGAAGATTGGGAAACGCAAGGCCTTCCTGATCCTCAAATAGACGAAGCCGCGATGGCATTTGAAGAGGAAATGAGGGAAGAAGAGAGAATAGGAAAAGCAGTTGAGGAGCTCGAGAGAGAGCTGCAAATAGAAGAAGATGAGGAGTTGGCTGCAAGAATAAATGCCCAAGAAGAAAAGGAGGGCAAGAAGAAAAAGAAGAAGAGAAGTAGGCACCACTCGCCTACAAGGAAGGAACGCATCGGGGAGGATGCGAGAGAAGAGCAAGGTGTTAGCACCTTGAAAAAGAAGAAGAAGAAAGAAAGAGAGGAGTCAGTCACCAAACTCCCAAGCATTCACAAAGAGAAACACAAAGGGAAGGAGAAGGTGACTGAGACACCAGCTGAAGTGGCCAAGAGCAAAAAGAGAACAGTGGATAAAATCCCTGCTAAGGCCAAAGGAAAAGCTAAGGTGGCTGATGCGTCACCAAAGAAGAAGGAAGGAAAAGGGAGACGTAGGGCGCTCCCTGATTTATTGATGGAGGTGGGATTTTTCCCCGAAGAAGCCCCATTGCCGCCATATATCACTGAAATCATCGACCACCACGGCTGGAGAAACGTCTGTTCCAGCACCTCTTTGGTCCAACCTGACTTAGTCTGCAGTTTTTATAACGGACGCATTGATAAAGAGGAGGATTTGGTGGTGGTTGAAGAAAATGATGTCCCATTCAACCCAAGAGAAATAAACACAATATATGGGTTGAGGGACAACTCAGATGCGGAAGGAAACAAAATTATAAAATCAACTCCACCGGAGTTAATGGAAGACGCCATCTGAGTATTGGCGAAGCCAGGGGCGAAATGGGATGTTTCACCCACAAGCATCAAAACGTTGTCTACTAATAGCCTACGACCAAAGGCCAACCTGTGGGTATACTGGGTGAAGAAGCGGCTAATCCCTACGACGCATGACAAAATAGTGTCAAGGGATCGGGTGATGGCAGCTTATTGCATTATGCGTCACATCCCCCTTGATGTCGGACGCATAATTGCGGCGCAAATAAGAGGGGTGTTTAACAAGCCAAGAGGCCAACTCTTTTTCCCCACACTTATCATGAACCTATACGCCAATGCTACCATCGGAGGGCAGACAGAAGTGTTGGACGCAGAGAAGATGATCGATATTGCTTCCAGTGATGCACTCATTGAATATGTTAGCACGCTGGCAGACGGAGCAGTTTCACTTTACACAGAATTACATTCATCAACTGTTCTCGATTTGACCGGAAGTCCCCCCCTAACATTTTTGAACGCCTACAACAGACGCTTGTCTTCCCAATATCGCAGCGCCCTGCACCTGAGCAGAAACGCAGACCTGATGAAGACAAGTCAGATGGTTAAAAATTTAGCGGTGTAGTTAAGAGTTGTATCTTCTTTAGAGCTTTTATTGCAATTATCTTCATCTTCAATTGTATGCGTTGTGGATCATTAATTAATAGAATGAAAAATTTCTTCGCCGCATGATCTTTCTAATTACTTCTTTGCGTTGTCCCTTGCTGTAAATTTATTCTAAGTACATGTATAATTATTCCCAACTTTTATCTTTGCATTGAAAAGTTAGTCACTGTGATGATCATCATGCTTACACCTTTTGTACACTCTTAATTTAGATTACTTTTAATGCGTCTGCATACTATTCCTTAGAAACGTAACTTACTTTCCATGTATGCAAGCGGCCAATTCAAACCTCTTTTACAATACTTTGCAACATAATCTTTGTTTACAATTTAAGCAATGAGGACCTTGCTACTCTCAAGTTTGGGGGTGGAAGAGGTTTGAACTGTCAAAGATAAAAATATGAGGAACTTATTTCACTCAAAAAAGAAATTATTATAAAAGAAAATTATTCTTTTAAATGCAAAACTCTACTGACGAGACTAATATATTTATCTTGTTAAGAATTTAGCTGAAAACGACACCTGCTCGTAGTTGGTCGCCTCCATGCACCCCATAGTTGGTGTGTCAAAACGAAGGTGGGTAATCATAATCAGCGATGCATAGATAAATAACAAACTCCAATGTCTAGTGAGGAAACCGAACTTAGATAAGAGTTTAGTCGAGAAGGTCACTTGCTCGTAGTTGGCTGCCTCCATGCACCCCATAGTTGGTATGTCAGAACGAAGGTGGGTAACCCTACTCGACGCATGCTTAATACATAAATAAGAAAACAAGAAAGAAAAAGGAACTTTCTATCTTCATCTTTTCAGAGTCAATGTTAAAAGAAGAAACAAAAATTTTGTGAATAATGAGTTAAAGAATTTTGAAAAGAAAGCTTGCCGCATACAAATTAGACTCGTCCTAAAGAAAAGAATATAGAGGTAGAGAAGTACTATAACTGACAGGTAGCTGATTGAGTATAACATTCTGAGAGACTATTCAATGTGTTGAGAAAATGTTTAGCATGATTGAAGTCACTTAGATAGAAGTTATGCTTGAGGACAAGCATTTATCTAAGTTTGGGGGTGTGATAACTTGTAGAAATACAAGTTATTATAGCCTTTTTCTTAGAGAAATAGAGATTAAATAGAGAATTATGCAGTAGGTTATGATAAATTCTATTAATAAATCTTCATTTGCGTTATACTCTTGTATTTTTATGAAGATAATGATTTTACCACTTTTTGAGCCTAAAATGCATATTTTAACGCAGGAATGCAAATGATGCGTTGACGACTTCTTAACGCAAGACTACGCGTTAGCAATCTATTCTTCATGGACACATAATCTGAACGGAACGCGAACAACCTGAAGATGCGTTAACAACTACTCAACGCAAGACTATGCGTTAGCAACCTACGATGCGTTGACATTGGGCAAATTATCCATGGACGTATAAACAACCATCAGCACAAGACAGCGGACAATTAAATCAGAATCTTGAGAGATTGTCGGAAGATTGACATACATAATATGTGGCTAAAGTGGTGGATCTTAATTGACTCGAGAATTACGCAATCAGGCGAGATGGACGCATGATATCAATCTCGCCACCAATCAAGCAGATTTGCCATTGATTGCAAACACAACATCTACAAAGGGCAGTCCTGCAAGATGAAAAAGGGTTGTTGATTTTCGGAAGAATTCCTAAGTGATAGCAGAGTTCTCTCCAGACCTCAACCAGAGACGAATAGCTCGAGAGAGAAGAGACCCTCCGCCTGACCACTTTATAGCAAAACCTCACGCTTCCATCCAGGTGACTCAAGACATTGACGCCTTTCCTTGCTTTCCATCTTATTTTGCTATCTTGATTTTAGATTTTTGTCAAGACATTGAGCTTATCTAAAGTTGTATTCCATCCATGTCTACTCATTTCTCTGTACTTTCCGCTTTTTACTTTCAATCCATGAGTAATTAATCTTTCAAGGGTCTAGGGTTGCGTTAGCATCTAACTAAGAACCATAGTGTAACTATTGCATCTTGTCAATTGCAAACTTAATCCGATGCTTATGTCCATCTAGCTAATCGATATAAGTAGTAATAATCCAACTGCTTGAGAGGGTAAGTGATTGTGGAACTCAATTGACAAGGCCAAGAAGTGTTACCTGTCTATAGGAATAACCTTGGTTCTTAACACTCTCCTATGCGTTATAGATATATAATGCATAGCGGCTGACAACCGGGAGAAGAGTCACAAGTATGAATAGACTATCACCATGCGTTTTCGATGTTAGATGTTAACCAACCCGAACCCTGTTTTTATCCATTCATTCAAATCATTAACTAACTTTGTTGTGTCGCATGGCTTTCCATTTTCCACAATTTAGTCTAGTGTACATGTTATCGCTTTCTTTAGATTAGACGCAACAAACAACCCTCTTAACTTATTTCTTGGTTACCACTATAACGGATATAATCCACTTAAATATAGAATCAACATAATCCCTGTGTTCGACCTCGGACTCATGGAGAAAACCTACTCCTTTGCTTATACTTGGGTAAAGGAGAGGAAAACTTGACAGATCACCAACGGATAGCATTTAAGCATAAGTAAGACGCATGGTTTATTCAACGCATAGTATGTGAAACGCATAATCATAGCTTACTTGCACCTTGCGTTAGTACATTCCCATTCCACAATTGCATACACAACAAGAATTCTTGAGAGAAAGGGGAGAAAGAAGGCAGGAAGGAGGAATCCTTGTGTCCGTAGTAGGAGTTTGCGGCTAAGAGAAGAAATTCTTGACAACTTAGCTAAAGAAGTTGTCTTGTGTCTAAGGGGTCTGATAACTTGTAGAAATACAAGTTATGATAGCTTTTTTCTTAGATAAATAGAGATTAAATAGAGAAGCATGCGGCAAGTGATAAGCACTCGAAAAGTGCTTTATATTCTCTCAAATTAAGGGAGTTTTATGTTAGATTTCACTTGTTTGCTAGTGATTTTCAGGTTAAAACGAGGAAAATTAGAAGAAACGACAAAAAGATTAAAACCGAGCAAGAATACGGCGAAAAAGAGCTGAAAAACTCAAAAAGACAAATTTCAGGATGCGTCACGGCGCTGAGACGGCGCTGCCGTGGCGCTGAAGCATAAACGCATCCTTGTTGAACGCATCGCAGCGCTAAGGCAGCACTGCCGTGGCGCTGAAGTATAAACGCATCAGCATGGACGCAGAGTAGCATCGCGGCGCCGAGATGGCGCTGCCTCGACGCATCCTTGGTGAACGCATGACAGCGTCGCGGCACTAAGACGGCGCTGTCGCGGCGCTAAAACCCGAGAGCAACTTATTTTTGGTCGCAACACTAGCGCCAGCGTTAATTAAAAGAAAGTTTTGTATTTTAGGTTAAATTTTTGGTGGCCAAACTCTATAAATTTAGGGGTTTTCAGCAGTCCAAGAGGGGGGAGAAATATCAAGAAAAGCAAGAAAGTTGCAGACCTAAAGAAAAGATCCAAAAAGGTGAGAATTAAGCGAGAGTTCAAAGAGTGAGTTAGCCGCAAGGAAGAAGAAAAGAGTTCGAGATAGTCTTGGTGCCCTTCGAAGTCCGACACAAGAGCCAAGGAGTTCGTGATGGTGCTGCCTCAATCAAGAACCTCTTTTCAGTAGAGTTTCCCTATTCTTTACACTCTTCCTTTGATTATTTTTGCTCAAACATGTTGCTTCAAGCTATGAGTGGCTAAACTCTTTAGTTTTAGGGTTTTGATGAATTGTTTGTGAATTCATGTTAATTTTGTAGACTCATGGTTTTGTTTAAATAAATTATGCTTTTCATTGTTATTGTGTTCAATTCTTGAGGATTGGCCATCTTCACATGCTAGGTTAGATGTATGATTGAGAGATTATATGTTTAAATTGACCTATAACAATGAATCGTTGTTAATCTATCACGAGAGTAGTTAGGTTGCCAATGAGAGTTTCTAAAGACTATTTTAATGCCATGTAATTGTGTATTGGTTTTAATAGATTAACAATCAATCAAGTTGCATGAGAAAGAGTTGTCTTTGAGAGAAGATAACTTGGAATTAAGTTTCTAGACTTAGGCATAAGAATTACAATAAAATCCATGAAATCTATAATTTTGCATGATGAAATAAACAAGGATTTGAATCCCTAAAACTCTCTTTGACTCTTGCAATTCTCCCTTGGATATTTTCTTTGCTTGATTTTTCTTTTTCCCAAAATTGAAATATTGAATTTCAATCCTCAAATAAAATTGATTCAATTCTAGAATAGCTAAGTAACTTGACCTTCCCAATTGGATCTCTAGTGGAAACGATACTCGGACTTAACCGTTTTATATTATAACTTGACCCGTACACTTGCGGTAAACACTAAAAGTGCGCATCAGCAAGTTATGTTATGTTTTATTAAGAAATCTTCCTTTGCGTTATACTCTTGTATTTTTATGAAGATAGATGATTTTACCACTTTTTGAGCCTCAAACGCATGTTTTGACGCAGGAATGCAAACGATGCGTTGAGGACTTCTTAATGCAGGACTACACGTTACCAATCTGTTCTTCATGGACGCATGATCTGAACGGAACGCGAACAACCTGACGATACGTTAACAACTACTCAACGCAAGACTATGCATTAGCAACCTACGACGCATTGACATCGGCCAAACTATTCATGGACGCATAGACAACCATCAACGCAAGGCGCCGAGAATCAAATCAGGATCTTGAGAGATTGATGAATGATTGACGAACATGATTTGTGGCTAAAGTGGTGGATCTTAATTGACCCGAGAATTATGCAATCAGGTGAGATGGACGCATGATATCAATCTCGCCGCCAATCAAGCAGATTTGCCATTGATTGCGAACGCATCATCTATAAAAGGGAAAATCTGCGAGATGAGAAAGAGTTGTTGATTCTCGAAAGAACTCCATAAGTGACAGCAGAGTTCTTTCAGACTTCAACTGGAGACAAATAGCTCGAGAGAGAAGAGTCTTCCCTCCGCCAGACCATTTCACAGCAGAACCTCACACTTTCATCCAGGCGACTCAAGACATTGACACCTTTCCTGCTTTTCATCTTACTTTTTCTATCTTTATTTTAGATTTGTGTCAAGACATTGAGCTTATCTAAAGTTGTATTTCGTTTCATCAATATACATATCTTCCATGTCTACTCATTTCTCTATACTTTCCGCTTTTTACTTTGAAACCATGAGTAACTAATCTCCCAAGGGTCTAGGGTTGCGTTAACATCTAACTAAGAACCATAGTGTAACTATTTCATCTTGTCAATTGCAAATTTAATCTGATGCTTATGTCCATCTAGCTAATCCATATGAGTAGTAATAATCAAACTGCTCGTGTAAGCCCCGTACTTGATCTTGTGAGAAAGCAAGATAAGAAGAGACCAGGAGATGGGCGTTTGGGTAGGAATAGTTGGCTGGAATGTGATTGGGGGCAGAAAAATGGCTAAGAATCAGCTATGCGTTGGTGGCAACACGCCTTGATGGAAGCAGTTTTGGTGTGGACGCAGAGGTGAGGGAAGACTGTTAGGCATTGAGGCCATGATGCGTTGAGGTTATGAGGCATGGAGAGCCACCCTGCATCGAAGGTTATCTTGCGATAAACACATTGAAGGCTGCTAAGCATTGAAAGTTGAAGGCCACGAGGTGTTCAGATTCAATTTGCAATGAGACCACTATGCGTTGAACGCTACCATACGTCGAAAGTGGGTATGCGTTGGGCAAAGAAGGTTGGCCGAGAGCACAATGCGTTTGTTAACCATTTGGCGAGGGTGTTTTGAAAAAGTAACACACAAACAGAGGCTGTGCGTTGCTGAAGCCAAACATAGAAGGTATGCGTTGAATAGATTGTTGCATAGAGACGAAATGGAAATTAAGTCGGTGGTATATATATAAGTGGACCGAGAATTCAATTGTTTTGATTACATTTCAGAGCTTGAGTTGATTCTATTTCGAAGCTAAACAACGGAGGGAGGTAGAAGAAGATGTTCATGTCGATTTGGAGTGGAAATCTCATCGTTACCGTGGAGGAAACTTGAGCTGGAGCAGAGGACTCAGCTGGTGTTACTCAATCAGAGTAACGTTCGGTTTTGGGGGCAGAACCAACTGAGGAAACGGTGGTTAGGGCCGAAATTCTGAGGTTAGTAAGGTTAACTTGATTTTTAGCAAGTTCATGAAGGTTGCTTGAGCTGAACTTGTATAAATGTGTGTCAAACATCAGATAGAAAAATTTGGAGCTGAGTTGCCGGATGATTAGGAGCAATTTGGAGTTGTTGAAGGATATATCCTAAACAGAGAGGATATTCTCTATGAAGGACTTATACCTTTATAAGTTTGTAGAAGGAAGTAATTCTGAAATTGGCAAGAATGTGATGTTTATCAGGTTGAAGAAGAAAGAAGAAAGGAAGAAGGAAACTGTTCTGCTGTAGCGGTAGTATCGCTGAGAGAGCGAGAGACAGGGCAGCTGTTGCGCGATATTTGTATGTGTAAATCAACCTAACGCAAGGTGCTAAATGATGTGTTTATGCGTTCAACATGTCATGCTTTGAACATGCTATGCGTTCTATTGCTATGCGTTGGTTGTCTTGTCAAGTTTTCCTATCCTTTACCCAAGTATAAGCAAAGGAATAGGTGTTCTCGGTGAGTCCGAGGTCGAACACAGGGATTATATTGATTCAGTTTTTAGTTGGATATCATGCGTTACAGTGGTAACCAATAAATATTTGAAAGAGTTGTTTTTAATCTAAAGAAAGCGATTGTTTGTACACTAGACTAAAAATTGTGAAAGTTGGAAAGCATGCGACACAGCAAGTTCAGCTAAAGATGTGTGTGAATGGAAAAAGGAAGGGTTCGGGTTGATTAACATCTAACGTCGGAAACGCACAGTAGTATTCTATTCATACTTGCTACTCTTCTCCCGGTTGTCAGCCGCTATGCGTTATATGTCTATAACGCATAGGAGAGTGTTAAGAACCAAGGTTATCCCCATAGACAGGTAACACTACTTGGCCCTTGTCAATTGAGTTCCACAATCACTTACCCTTTCGAGCAGTTTGATTATTACTACTTATATCGATTTGTCAGATGGACATAAGCATCGGATTAAGCTCGCAATTGACAAGATAAAATAGTTACACTATGGTTCTGTTGTGGTTCTATTATTGTGTGAATTAACCTAACGCAAGGTACTAAAGTATATGGTTATGCGTTTACATGGCATGCGTTGATCATGCAATGCGTTCTATTATTAGCGTTGGTTTTATCAAGTTTTCCTATTCCTCTACCCAAGTATAAGTAAAGTAATAGGTGTTCTCGGTGAGTCCGAGGTCGAACACAGGGATTATATTGATTTAGTTTTAATTGGATTGTATGCGTTACAGAGGTAACCAATAATTTTGAGAAATTTGTGTTTCTAATCCAAGGGAAAGCAGATGTTTGTACGCTAGACTAACAGTTGTGGAATATGGAAAGCATGCGACACACCAAGTTCAGCTAAGATGTGTATGAATGGATAAAGAAAAGGGTTCGGGTTGGTTAACATCTAACATCGAAAACGCACAGTAGTACCCTATTCATACTAGCGACTCTTGTCCCGGTTGTCAGCCGCTATGCGTTATATGTCTATAACGCATAGGAGAGTGTTAAGAACCAAGGTTGTCCCCGTAATCAGGTAACACTACTTGGCCCTTGTCAATTGAGTTCAAAAATCACTTACCCTCTCGAGCAGTCTGATTATTACTACTTATATCGATTTGTCAGATGGATATAAGCATTGGATTAAGCTCGCAAGTGACAAGTTAGAATAGTTACACTGCTGTCCCTAGTCAGATGCTAACGCAACCCTAGACCCTCGAGTGATTAGTTACTCATGGCTTGAAAATATAAAGTGAACAGATGAGAAGAGTGGATAGACATGGAAGATAATTGTATCGATGAAAATGAGATACAAATTTTGATAAGTCAATTTCTTGATACAAATCTAAAATTCAAGTAAGAAAAGTAAGAAAGAAAGCAAGGCAAGGCGTCAATGTCTTGAGTCGCCCGGGTGGAAGCATGATGATTTGCTGTGAAGTGGTGCGGCGGAAAGGAAGACTCTTCTCTCTAGAGCTATTTGTCTACGGTTGAAGTCTGAGAGAACTCTGCTGTCACTTATAGAGTCCTTCCGAGAATCAACAACCTTTCTCCTCTCGCAGAGCTGGCCTTTTATAGATGATGAAATCGCAGTTAATGGCAGATCTGCTTGATTGGTGGCGAGATTGACATTGCGTCCATCTCGCCTGATTGCGTGATTCTCGGGCCAATTAAGATCCACCACTTGAGCCGCAAATCATGTCTGTCAATCATCCGTCAATCTGTCAAGATTCTGATCTGATCCTCAGCGCCTTGCCGTAACGGTTGTCTATGCGTCCATGCATAGTTTGATTGATGTCAACGCAGCGTAAGTTGCTAACGCGTAGTCATGCGTTGAAGTGTTGTTAACGTGTCGTCAGGTAGTTTGTGTTCCGTTCAGATCATGCGTCCATGAAGAACAAATTGCTAACGTATCGTCCTGCGTTAAGAAGTCATCAACGCATTGCTTGCATTCCTGCGTGAAAGCATGCGTTTTAGGCTTAACAAGTGGTAAAATAAATATCTTCATCAAAATTCAAGAGTATAACGCAAAGGAAGATTTATTAATGGAATTTATCATTAACTACCGCATGCTTCTCTTATTTAAACTCTATTTATCTATGAAAAAGGCTATAATAACTTGTATTTCTACAAGTTATCAGGTTCCTAGTTAGATGCTAATGCAACCCTAGACCCTTGAGTGATTAGTTACTCATGGTTTGATAGTAGAAAGCGGAAAGTTTAGCGAAATGAATAGACATGGAAGATAATTATATTGATGAAATGAGATACAATTTTCGATCAGTTCAATGCCTTGATACAAATCTAAGATTAAGATAGAACAGTAAGAAAGAAAGCAGGGAAAGGCGTCATTGTCTTGAGTCGCTCG
This sequence comes from Citrullus mucosospermus, assembly GCA_030954485.1. Classification (NCBI taxonomy): domain Eukaryota; kingdom Viridiplantae; phylum Streptophyta; class Magnoliopsida; order Cucurbitales; family Cucurbitaceae; genus Citrullus; species Citrullus mucosospermus. The sequence continues at coordinate 15,626,553 of CM062064.1, forward strand.
GATGGAAGCGTGAGGCTCTGCTGTGAAGTGGTTCGGCGGAGGGAAGACTCTTCTCTCTCGAGCTATTTGTCTCCGGCTGAAGTCTAAGAGAACTCTGCTGTCACTTATGGAGTTCTTCCGAGAATCAACAACCTTTCTCATCTCGCAGAGCTGCCCTTTAATAGATGATACAATAGCAGTTAATGGCAAATCTGCTTGATTGGTGGCGAGATTGATACTGCGTCCATCTCGCCTGATGGCGTGATTCCCGGGCCAATTAAGATCCACCACTTTAGCCACAAATCATGTTCGTCAATCATCCGTTAATCTCTCAAGATCCTGATCTGATTCTCAGCGCCTTGCCTTAACGGTTGTCTACGCGTCCATGCATAGTTTGGCCGATGTCAACGCATCGTAGGTTGCTAACGCGTAGTTATGCGTTGAGTTGTTGTTAACGCGTCGTCAGGTTGTTTGTGTTCCGTTCAGATCATGCATCCATGAAGAACAGATTGCTAACGTGTCGTCCTGCGTTAAGAAGTCATCAACGCATCGTCTGCATTCCTGCGTCAAAACATGCATTTTAGGCTCAAAAAGTGGTAAAATCATTATCTTCATAAAATACAAGAGTATAACGCAAAGGAAGATTTATTAATAGAATTTAGCATAAACTACCGCATGCTTCTCTATTTAAACTCTATTTATCTATGAAAAAGGTTATAGTAACTTGTATTTCTACAAGTTATCACACCCCCAAACTTAGATAAATGCTTGTCCTCAAGCATAACTTCTATCTAAGAAACTTCAATTATCCTAAACATTTTTTCAACGTATTGACTAGTCTCTCAGAATGCTATACTCAATCAGGTACCCGTTAGTTATATTATTTCTCTACCTCTATATTCCTTTCTTTAGAACGGGTCTAATTTGTATGCGGCAAGCTTTCTTTTCAAAACTCTTTAACTTATTATTCACAAAATTTTTGTTTCTTGTTTTAACACTGAGTCTGAAAAGATGAAGATATAAAGTTCCTTTTTCTTTCATTGGTTTTATTATATGGTTATTAAGCATGCATCGAGTAGGGTTACCCACCTTCGTTCTGACATACCAACGATGGGGTGCATGGAGGCAGCTAACTACGAGCAAGTACCCTTCTCGACTAAACTCTTATCTAAGCTCGGTTTCTTCACTAGACATTGGAGTTTGTTATTTATCTATGCGTCGCTGATTACGATTACCCACCTTCGTTTTGACACACCAACTATGGGGTGCATGGAGGTGGCCAACTACGAGCAGGTGTCGTTTTCAGCTAAACTCTTAACAAGATAAATATATTAGTCTTGCCAGCGGAGGTTTGCGTTTAAAAGAATAATTTTTTTTTTTTTATTGATTGAAATAAGTTCCTCATATTTTTATCTTTGACAGTTCAAACCTCTTCCACCCCCAAACTTGAGAATAGCAAGGTCCTCATTGCTTAAATTGTAAACAAAGATTAAGTTGCAAAATTTTGTCAAAGGGTTTGAATTGGTTGCTTGCATACATTTAAAGTAGGTTTGCGTTTCTAAGGAATAGTATGCAGACGCATTGAAAGTAATCTAACTTAAAGAGTGTACAAAAAGTGTAAGCATGATTATCATCACAGTGACCAACTTTTCAACGCAAAGATAAAAGTTAAGACTAATTAAATGTACTTAGAATAAATTTACAACAAGGGACAACGCAAAGTGGAAGTTAGAGATCCATGCGATGAAGAAATGTTCATTCTATTAATTTTATTATCACCAACGCATACAATTGAATATGAAGATACAAAATTGCAAGAAAAATTAAAACTCTTGACTACACACCTAAAAATTTTTTTAACCATCAGTCTTGTCTTCATCAAGTTTGTGTTGCTGCTCAGGTGCAGGGCGCTGCGGTACTGGGAAGACAAGGGGCTGTTGGAGGCGTTCCGGAATGTTAGAGGGCGGGATTTCCGGTCGGATCAAGAGCAGTTGATGAACGTAATTCAGTGTGAATTGAAACTGCTCTGTCTGCCGGTGTGCTAACATATTCAATGAGTGCATCACTAGACGCAAGATCGATTGCTGCAGATATGTTTGCACTGTCTCCCACTCGAGGTCAAGTTGGGTTTCTTGCGGTTGTGGTTGCGTTGGTGGTTGAGGTGGGTTTGGCTGAGGCGGGGGAGTTGATGGAGTTTCGTCAAACGCGGGGGATGATGGACGCATAAAAGTCGCGCCAAAATCTCCAAAGTGTGAGTCATCAACTCTTATTGAGGAAGGTTGAGGTTTGGAATGTTTGGGGCAATGCGTTTTAGGAGAAGGTGGAGGTGGCTTAGGGCGATGCGTCTCAGGAGGAGGTGGAGGTGGAGGAGTTGGTTCTCTTCTGGTTTTTAGAAGTGGTGGTGAAGGGCTTAAGGTTGGGGAAGGTCTAATTGTGGCATCAGGACTTGCCACAGCCTTGCATTTCATGGATGGGTTCCCCTTCTTTAGCGGTTGCGGCTTTGCAGGCGGACTGGGTTGATGAGGTCTTTTGGTGGCCTTGGCAGGCTCTGGCAGATATTGTGATCCTCTCATCAACCGACGCAGAGTCTTGTGGGCGATTACGCCACTGACTTCAATCATCTTCTCTGCGTCTAACACTTCCGTTGGCCCTCCGATGGAAGCATTGGCGTACAGGTTCATGATAAGAGTGGGGAAAAAGAGTTGGCCCCTTGGCTTGTTGAACACCCCTCTTATCTGCGCCGCAATTATGTGTCCAACATCAAGGGTGATGCGACGCATAATGCAATAAGCTGCCATCACCCGATCCCTTGACACTATCTTGTCATGCGTTGTAGGGATCAGCCGCTTCTTCACCAAGTATACCCACAGGTTTGCCTCTGGTCTTAAGCTGCTAGCTGATAGCGTTTTGATACCTGTGGGTGGAACATCCCACTTAGCCCCTGGCTTCGCCAATACCCGGATTGCGTCCTCCATTAACTCCGTTGGAGTTGATTCTATAATCTTGTTTCCTTCCGCATCCGGGTTGTCCCTCAACTGATATATTGCGTTGATTTCCCTTGCGTTGAATGGGACTTCAGTTTCATCCACCACCACCACGTCTTCCTCTTCGTCTATACGTCCGTTATAAAAACTGCAGACTACGTCAGGTTGGATCCAAGAGGTGCTGGAACAGAAGTTTCTCCAGCCGTGGTGGTCAATAATTTCGGTGATGTATGGCGGCACTAAGGCTTCTTTAGGGAAAAATCCCACCTCAATCATCAGATTAGGGAACGCCCTACGTCTCCCTTTTCCTTCCTTCTTTTGTGGCGACGCATCAGCCACCTTTGCTTTTCCTTTGGCCTTAGCGGGAATCTCATTCACAGTTCTCTTCTTGCTCTCGGCCACTTCAACTGGTGCTTCAGTCACCTTCTCCTTTTCTTTGCATTTCTCATTATGCGTGCTTGGGAGTTTGGTGATTGACACCTCCTTTTCTTTCTTCTTCTTCTTCTCCAAGGTGCTAACACCTTGTTCCTCCCTCGCATCCTCCCCGATGCGTTCCTTCCTATTTTTCTTCTTCTTTTTCTTCTTGCCCTCCCCTTCTTCTTGGGCTTTTATTCTCGCAGCCAGCTCCTCATCCTCTTCAATTTGTAGCTCTCTTTCAAGCTCCTCAGCTGCTTTTTCTATTCTTTCTTCTTCCCTCATTTCCTCTTCAAATGCCAATGCGGCTTCTTCTATTTGAGGATCAGGAAGGCCTTGCGTCTCCCCCTCTTCTTGAGGCCATACTTCCTTGCGCGCCTTCTTGCCGAACAATGCGTCCTTGGCAATTTTCTCAGCTCCTTTTCTTAGGGCCCTGAGCTCTTTCCTCAACTTGGCCCTCTTCTTTTTCATCTTCTCTGCCAGCCTACCAAAGGATGTGGCCGCAATTGGGGACTCAGAACTGTCTCCTTGCTCTGTGGTTTTCGGCTTTTCATCCTCAGCAGATTCTTGTGATACCCTTCGTCTTTTCCTCAACAGGGGTACCACTTCCTCTTCCTCTTCTCTTTTTCTCTTGGCCTCTGCGGCCATCACAACTTTTCTGATCGGTCCTTCATTGGAGTCCAAGGTCATCTCTTCAGGATTGATAGACGCAGGGACAGACCCTTGTGTTTCCTGTGGCTCGCCTACGACCTCCATGCTGTAGGCAGCCTCTCCTTCCTTATCTCCCTCACTCTTTTTACCCTCCCGAGTCTCTTTCAACTGACTCTAGACCTCTTTTATTAGCGAGGGTGATTCCCTTCTTGCGTCTGAGACAGTTGTGTCCATTGGGTTACGCAGTCCGCTCAGAATTTCGGCTATCCACTCGTCTGAGGATTTTGCGAAGTTCACTTCCCCAACTGTGACAGCCACCTCTTCTTCTTCTCCTCTTCCCATCTCTTTCGTCCCTCTCGTGCTTGGTGGACGTGATAGGGGCAAGGGCTGGTTGACCTCCCCGTCATCCTCCCTACCCTTTGCCTCCCTTTCCTCATGAGCTATTCGCTCCAAGTTATCGCCTAATACTTCTCTTTCTTCTCTTCGGCGTACTTCACTGCTTTCGTGCAGTGTGCTGGCTTCATCGCGAACTGTTCCAGGACCCGGTTGCTCTTCCTCGGAGTTTTCCGTGCTTAACCGTTGGCTTCCGACATTAAAGTTCGCGGCGAAAAACTCCCTCATATTTTTCATTCCGAGCCTAGAAATGCAAGATTTGACCCGGCTTTTGGGTTTCGAGGTGGGTATTGGGTCGATTTGGCTCAAGGGGCGGATATTTAGAACTTCCACACAGTCGTCGGAGTTGATGTCGACTACTGGTGGACCGGTTGGGGGTCTGGCAATTGGCCGGAAGAATGGGTATATGGGTGGTCTTTGGGCAGTAGCCCAGATTCTAGATGCAGAAAAGTTTGGGATAAACGGTGGGCTGGGATTTGGAAGTCTTGTCACACCCCCTCCCGGATTGCCTACCTATCCTGAAAGGGAATGTGAAGACAATAAACATCACCCCTCTTGTGACGCATATTGTCCCATCTTACATAACTTCCTGTGCACACATTTCATACATAAACATTCATAGAACTCAGCCCTATTACACATGATCATAATATAACAATCCTTCCTGTACAAAGTACACTTTTATCATATCACATAACTAAACTTCCATAGATCCACCATACATTTATACAAAACGACATTACGATCCCCACTCTTTACACAACTTGATCTACATGCTACCTACATAAGGTTATATACAATGTACAACTCTCAAACGTGACTGACTTTCGAGAACTCGAGACTTAGGCAGGGTGAGCTGAAGTAGGCTAAGCACCGGGAACGTCCTTGCTACCTGGGGGGAAAGAAAACATTGAAAACGTGAGCTAAAAGCCCCGTGAGTAACTAATTTTGTAAAACTATCATTTGTTCAAAAACAGGCATGTTAAAAACATAATAACGCCATAAATGTAAACGTGATTCAAATAATCACTTCTGTAAAATCATAATTTCAACAATGTAAACAAATCACATATGTTCATGCCAAAATGATCGTATACGAAAACAATTCGTTCTCATAACTTTCCCTTAGTCAGGGCGGAGCAAGACTCAACGCACCCGATGTCGAAAACATCCTTAGTTGAAGCGGAGTAAAACTCAACGCATTCAACGTCGATAACAATCCTTAGTTGGGGTGGAGCAAGACTCAACACACCCAACGTCACAACCTCTATGTGCACATCGGAATATGGCGGGTTGCCCAAGTACCTTCTACGAGTCCTTCAGTACTGGGTCCTGGGGAAACTCACATGCCTTCTCATGTCCTTCAGCATTGAGCCTCCTCTAAAACATTTTAGAAACCAGCATTATACGTGAATAGATCACATGAAAATCTTTCATGAAAATCAAATATATTACGATAAACAACATTTCAAAACATGTCATTCAACATCTTATAGAAATGGATAAAACATGCCTTGTGAACAATATCATCAAGAAAACAGTTCATCTCAAAGCCATATCTCATAAGAAAAACCAAACTAAACATTTTCAATAAATTTCGTTTCAAGGAAAGAAAAGTGTCACTCACAACTTGTCCTTAGGCCTTGAGCGGATCATATGCCTTTCCGAGCTCTTCTTGGCCTGTAAATACACATTCCTCACGTTATGTTTCCTTAACTTCCTTTACATGATCATTAAATGTGCATACTTAAACTCTAATCATGATTCACCACTGAGACTCCCTTTCTTTCCTAAAGTACACATAATAAGCGAGATTCTATGTTATTAGCAAGATTACCTACGAGATTTCACCTTACTAGCGAGTTTACTAAAGAAATTACACAACAGGTCACGGCACTAGCAACACTGGCATAAGCGAAACCAGCGAGACTACCTTAAGAGCGTTACTGAGCGAGAGCCAGCGAGATTTGTGAGAGAAAAACCGTCTTTGCTCGACCAGCGAGACTAGTGTCACTACTCACGCCAATTCCCCAGCGTTACCTGCTTCCAAATGACTTCCGACAGCAGAGTTTTCTCCTTTCCTGTTTATTCTCACTTCTGTCAATTCAAAGTAATATTTCCAGCCAGATTCAGAACTTTTTCCCTTCTACAAACTTGTAGAAAAACATGTTTTCTAGCTTACCTCAAAATTTCATGGCCTAACTCGTCCTGGTTCGTCAGATATTGCAAGTTTTCTTTGCACTACTCCAGATTGCACAGAAAATTCGTATCAGTAACTTCCAGCTAAAAGTTCACATGTTTTTATTCCGTTTCAACTCCGGCATCCTTCATAAAAGTTGCTCACAATTGAGTTAACTTACTAACCTTAAAATTTTAGCCCAACATTCAATCTCTTCAGCTCGATATTCATCAAACACCAGACCTAGTTCGAGCTGTGCGATAGCAGATGAAGCTTCTGTTTCAGCTTCAGTTTTACCATGAAATCGTCCAAAACCTTGCACAAAGTTGTCCTAGGATTCTTCTTCAACCTCTCCACGACGTGCAGCTGAAAGATAGCATAGAAATGAGTTTGGAAATGAGTAGAAAGAAGTTGGCAACATTTTCTTTGCAAATAAAACCAAACCGACTTTCCATCCTTATCCCTTTTTTTTTCTTTTCTTTTTTCCTTTATCTTCTCTTTGTCTTCTTTCCCTTTTGGTTTCCTTTTCTTTTTCTTTTTTTTTATTTACAAAATAAGATTATCAATATTAATTCGCTTAAAGCTTTTGAACGTGCTTACCAATTAGGTGCTTACATCTTGGTCGGACCGGAGAAGCAAAAGGCCTCACAGGTCTAGTATGTTGAAATGTTGGTGGAGAGAAAAATGGAGATCGAGGGTGAAGAAATATCTCGGGGACTAGTGTAGATGATGAAGAAGGTCTTGGGGAAACGTTGCTGGCGAGGTGTTCTTGATTTTGTGGGTTTGAATGGCTAGACATACGAAGTTCTGCTAGAACACAAATCGCCGGAAGTTAAAGATGTGAAAGGTTTCAAAAATGGAAAATGGGAAATCAGATCGCGTTTATAAAGGGCTAATTTAGCCGTCGGTAATAAATGCGGATACACGATATCCGGAATCCCACTGATCAAGGAAAATTTTATTGAGCCGCACACCCATCAAGTGTGATGGGCGGCTAGTTAACGCACATAGAGCACTTGAGTGTTTTGGCACTTGAGTGTTTTTCTGGGAAAAACGCGTAGACTGTGAAGACATCTGCGTTTCACCTAGTGCTCCATCTAAAACGCAGTGAACTAATGATAAACGCATAGCTGATGAACGCCTGGTTCTTAGGTTAGATTATGCGTTGTAAGTTAAGTATTATGCGTTCGACAAAATATGTACGGCTCTAACCTTACCCCTAACCTTAACTCGATAAACACAGAAATTGTTTATCGATGAACGCATAGTTTACTTATGCGTTGGACGCATGCATGAATATTAGAGTATGTGGTGAAATCAAATTGTTTATATTAAAAACTCAACACCTAATTTCATGCTTATCCCATTTATACTACTAAGCTGAAATTAAAGAAATAAATGCTAAAAACAAAATATAAACAGAAGATAGAAAGCGAAATACAATAAAATAAAAAATAAATACTAGAATAAGTTTAAATGAAAATAAAGCAAGGGTAAAGAAAGCGTCCTTGAAAAAGTAGACATCCGGCAGCGCAGGGACCTTTCGACGCAAGCTCAGTTATTGCACTTGCGAGCCTTTATCGCGATCAAGGTTCAACGCAGAGGCGACAATGCAGTACATTATGACCTTCCTTAAGCGTGCACAGTTGAGATGCATTGGTTTGGTTTGTAGCTCATGCGTTGAAGGCTCTTTTAATAGCGGCTCGATCTTTGCCGCGGATCTGTTGCTCCGGTCTGATTTCTCAATTATACCATCAGAGAGTAATTGGATTTCATCATTTTCACCATCTTCACCGTCCTTAAGGATTTCACTTCTCAACGCCGCGTTCACGAGACTTGCCTTTTCATTGATATTTGCGTTCTTTGGAAAAAATTGAAAATGATTAGGATCGTTTAACGCATTAACTACATTAAATTTTACCTGATCACCCGCACGGGGTGTTGAGATTTCTTCTTGGACGTCAATCAGGACGCGTCCAGAAGTAGTATCTTCATATACAGACGCAGGTTCTGCTTGCGTTGCTTTTTCTCTTCGCTCTATATACTCCTCTTCCTCTGATTCGGTGGATGACGATGGATGCTGAGCAATATGCATAGTACTCTCCATCGGTTAACTTGTTGAAGCGTTTAGGGGTTGCAAGTTTCCTTCTGTCCCCTCATAATGCACTGTGGGGTTGATTTTCCCACTTAACAATGTCTCACCTTGACATTGTTCTCCTAAGTTCCCTCTTGGAACTTCGGTCGTACTTAGCAATGGTCCTCACGTTTCATTTTTACACTCCTCTGCAATTTATTAGAACTTCTATATTGCGAATTGCAGTGGCTTGGCTTTTAATTTCTTCCCTTTGGCTTCGGATCATCGCTTCGTACGACTGGCGCATTGCTTCAATCTTACTATTATATTCTCGTAAAAGATATTCCATGGAAAACAATGAGGATGATGCGTCCACTTGCGGATTGATGCGCACTTCGAGTGTTAACCGCAAGTGTACGGGTCAAGTTATAATATAAAACGGTTAAGTCCGAGTATCGTTCCACTGGAGATCCAATGGGAAGGTTAAAATTACTTAGCTATTCTAGAATTGAGTCAATTTTATTTGAGGATTGAATTCAATATTTCAAATTTGGGAAAAAGAAAAATCAAACAAGGAAAGTATCCAAGGGAGAAACACAAGAGTCAAAGAGAGTTCTAGGGTAATGGGTTTATTTCATCATGCAATATTATATATTTCATGGATTTTATTGTAATTCATATGCCTAAGTCTAGAAACTTAATTCCAAGTTATTTTCTCTCAAAAACAACTCTTTCTCATGCAACTCGATTGATTGTTAATCTCTTAAAACCAATACAAAATTACATGGCATTAAAACTAGTCTTTAGCAACTTTCATTGTCAACCTAACTACTCTCGTGATAGCTTAACAACGATTCATTGTTATAGATCAAATTAAACATATAATCTCTCAATCATACATCTAACCTAACATGTGAAGATGGCCAATCCTCAAGAATTAAACACAATAACAATGAAAAACATAATTATTTAAATAAAACCATGAGTCTACAAAATTAACATTAATTCATAAACAATTCATCAAATACCCTAAAACTGAAGAGTTTAGCCACTTATAGCTTGAAGCAACATGTTTGAGCAAAAATAATCAAAGGAAGAGTGTAAAGAAAAGGGAAATTCTATTGAAAAGAGGTTCTTGATTGAGGCAGCACCGTCAAGAACTCCTTGGCTCTCATGTCGGACTTCGAAGGGTACCAAGACTATCTCGAACTCTTTTCCTCTCCCTTGCAACTAACTCACTCTTTGAGCTCTCGCTTAATTCTCTTCTTTTTGTATCTTTTCTTAGGTCTGCAACTTTCTTGCTTTTTCTTGATTTTCTCCTCCCTTTTGGCTGCTGGAAACCGCCAAATTTATAGAGTTTGGTCGCCAAAAATTTAACCTAAAATACAAAATTTTCGTTTAACTAACGCTGGCGCCGCGGCGCTAGGGTTGCGACCAAAAATAAGTTGCTCTCGGGTTTTAGCGCCGTGACGCTGTCATGCGTTCACCAAGGATGCGTCCAGACTGATGCGTTTTATGTTTTAGTGCCGCGGCAGCGCCGTCTCAGCACAACGACGCTGTCATGGGTTCAACAAGGATGCGTCGAGGCAGCGCCATCTCGGCGCCGCGATGCTACTATGCGTCCAGATTGATGCGTTTTATGCTTCAGCGCCGCGGCGCATCCCGAAATTTGTCTCTTTGAGTTTTTCAGCTCTTTTTTGCCGTATTCTTGCTCGGTTTTGATCCTTTTGTCGTTTCTTCTAATTTTCCTCGTTCTAACCTGAAAATCACTAGCAAACAAGTGAAATCTAATATAAAACTCCCTTAATTTGAGAGAATATAAAGCACTTTTCAAGTGTTTATCACGGATCCCTCGAAAACTGATGAAACGGGACTTGATTCCATTTGTTAAAACCAGGAGGATTGCCCCTCTGCAGCTGCTGCTCAGCCCTGCTACTGGTCGCATCAGTTTCAAGCATTCCAGCTTGCGTTTGCCTTCTATTGGTGAAGCGAAATTCATATTCGTTGTCCACCCACTCATTGGTGTTCCATAAATCTCTGTCGAAAATATTTTCGGCATAGTAGTAAGTCATATCCAATAATCCTCCAGCTGACGCAGGCAATTTTACTCACTAGCCGTGTGAATTAGGTCCAAGCAACTGGTCCTTCTTCAATTCTACCTTATCCTTCGGGTGAAGGTCCTCTCAATCTCTGGGTCAATATCGAGCTATGGATTGCTCCCGTCATTCAGATACTGTTAGAAGCTTCTGGCTGTTGCAATTTTTTTGTATGTATAAATCAGCCTAACGCAAAGTACTAAATAATGTGTTTATGCGTTCTATTACTATGCGTTGGTGGTCTTGTCAAATTTTTCTATTCTTTTACCCAAGTATAAGCAAAATAATAGGTGTTCTCGGTGAGTCCGAGGTCGAACACAGGGATTATATTGATTCAGTTTTCAGTTGGATTTCATGCGTTACAGGGGTAACCAATAATTGTTTGAAAGTTGTTTTTAATCTAAAGAAAGCGATTGTTTGTACACTAGACTAAAAATTGTGGAATATGGAAAGCATGCGACACAGCAAGTTCAGCTAAAGATATGTGTGAATGGATAAAGAAAGGGTTCGGGTTGATTAACATCTAACGTCAGAAACGCACAGTAGTATTCTATTCATACTTGCGACTCTTCTCCCGGTTGTCAGCCGCTATGCGTTATATGTCTATAACGCATAGGAGAGTGTTAAGAACCAAGGTTATCCCCATAAACAGGTAACACTACTTGGCCCTTGTCAATTGAGTTCCACAATCACTTACCCTCTCGAGCAGTCTGATTATTACTACTTATATCGATTTGTCAGATGAACATAAGCATCGAATTAAGCTCGCAATTGACAAGATAAAATAGTTACACTGTGGTTCCTAGTTAGATGCTAACGCAACCCTAGACCCTTGAGTGATTAGTCACTCAAGGTTTGAAAGTAGAAAGCGGAAAGTTTATAGAAGTGAGTAGACATGGAAGATAATTCTATTGATGAAATGAGATACAATTTTCAATAAGTTCAATTCCTTGATACAAATCTAAAATTAAGATAGAAAATGAGAAAGAAAGCAAGGAAGGCGTCAATGTCTTGAGTCGCCTGGATGGAAGCTTGATGATCTGCTGTGAACTGGTGCGGCGGAGGGAAGACTCTTCTCTCTCGAGCTATTTGTCTCCGGCTAAAGTCTGAGAGAACTTTGCTGTCACTTATGAAGTTCTTCTGAGAATCAACAACCTTTCTCATCTCGCAGAGCTGCCCTTTTATAGATGATGAAATCGAGTTAATGGCAGATCTGCTTGATTGGTGGCGAGATTGATACTGCGTCCATCTCGCCTGATTGATACTGCGTCCATCTCGCCTGATTGCATGATCTGCCGCAAATCATGTTTGTCAATCATCCGTCAATCTCTCAAGATTTCGATCTGATTCTCAGCACCTTGTCTTAACGGTTGTCTATGCGTCCATGCATAGTTTGGCCGATGTCAACGCGTCGTAGGTTGCTAATGCGTAGTTATGCATTGAATTGTTGTTAACGCGTCGTCAGGTTGTTTGCGTTCCGTTCAGATCATGCGTCCATGAAGAACAGATTGCTATCGTGTCGTCCTGCGTTAAGAAGTCATCAACGCATCGTCTGCATTCCTGCGTCAAAACATGCGTTTTAGGCTCAAAATGTGGTAAAATCATTATCTTCATGAAAATACAAGAGTATAACGCAAAGGAAGATTTATCAATAGAATTTAGCATAAACTACCGCATGCTTCTCTATTTAATCTCTATTTATCTATGGAAAAAAGGCTATAATAACTTGTATTTCTACAAGTTATCACACCCCCAAACTTAGATAAATGCTTGTCCTCAAGCATAACTTTCATCTAAGAAACTTCAATTTTCCTAAACATTTTCTCAACGCATTGACTAGTCTCTCAGAATGCTATATTCAATCAGCTACCCGTTAGTTATATTATTTCTCTACCTCTATATTCTTTTCTTTAGGACGGGTCTAATTTGTATGCAGAAAGCTTTCTTTCCAAAACTCTTTAACTCATTCTTCACAAAATTTTTGTTTCTTCTTTTAACACTGAGTCTGAAAAGATGAAAATATAAAGTTCCTTTTTCTTTCATTGGTTTTATTATATGGTTATTAAGCATGCGTCGAGTAGGGTGACCTATCTTCGTTCTGACATACCAACGATGGGGTGCATGGAGGAAGCCAACTACGAGCAAGTGCCCTTCTCGACTAAACTCTTATCTAAGCTCGGTTTCCTCACTAGACATTGGAGTTTGTTATTTATCTATGCGTCGCTGATTACGATTACCCACCTTCATTTTGACACACCAACTATCGGGTGCATGGAGGTGGCCAACTACGAGCAGGTGTCGTTTTCAGCTAAACTCTTAACAAGATAAATATATTAGTCTTGCCAGCGAAGTTTTGTGTTTCAAAGAATAAAATTTTTTATTTTTATTTTTATTTTTTATTTTTTATTTTTTATTTTATTTATTTATTTTTTTTAACATGATTGAAATAAGTTCCTCATATTTTTATCTTTAACAGTTCAAACCTCTTCCACCCCCAAATTTGAGAGTAGCAAGGTCCTCATTGCTTAAATCGTAAACAAGGATTAAGTTGCAAAATTTTGTAAAAGAGGTTTGAATTGGCTGCTTGCATACATTCAAAATAGGTTTGCGTTTCTAAGGAATAGTATGCAGACGCATTGAAAGTAATCTAACTTAAAGAGTGTACAAAAAACTCGGGCTGCCCTCAATGCCTTCTACGAGTCCCTGAGCATTGGGGTCCCATTTCTATATCAAGGTTACCCATATGCCATCTACGAGTCCCTGAGCATTGGGTACCTTTATATTAGAACGGCTACCCCTTTAGCCTTCTCCATGTCCCTAAGCCTCGGGTGCCTTTTCAAGTTTAATATATCACAAAACATATTTATAAACGTTATATTAATAATTCCTGAGTTTACCATTACGAATTCTCATCTCATCAACATGCTAAGTTCAATTTCACATTTAATATAAATCCGCATGCTTTTCATTAGGTTTACTTTCAGACCTTCCTTGAAATCATATAATACCTTGCTTTCCATAGACGTTAAGAAAACAAATATATCAATCATTCATCATGCGTTTTATAATTTATAGCAAGTACCCAACTTTCACATAGTTCTCAAGTAAAAACACATGCTCTTGTCTCTAAGACGCATGCTCATGTCTCTATAAATCACATAATCATATACTTTATATATATGAAAACACATTCATTATTCCATTAGAAACCCATAAAATCATATTCATAAAAAAATCTCATTTACATTGTACTTGCCACAGAATACTTCTTTTCCTCTTCTCTAGTTCCTCTTCCCGAGCTTCCTGGATACAACATTCTAACTATGGAACGCAAGACTCCACTTTCCTCTGTCAGCTCGATTGAACGCATCCCTACCCTTCAACGCAAAGCTGATTATTTTCACTAAATGCATCCCGACTCTTCTTACTTTCCTTTCGGATGCGTCGCCCTCTCTTGGACGCAAGGTCCATCATGAGCGTGTCACCTAATCTTCTCTCTTGGCCGCATACTTGTTGTGGAAATATTGTATTGTAAATTAGCCGAACGCAAAGTGTTAAAGTATGTGGTTATGCGTTCAACATGTCATGTTTTGATCATGCAATGCGTTCTATTATTATGCGTTGGTCTTGTCAAGTTTTTCTATTCTTTTACCCAAGTATAAGTAAAGTAATAGGTGTTCTCGGTGAGTCCGAGGTCGAACACAGGGATTATATTGATTTGGATTTTAATTAGATTTCATGCATTGCAGTGGTAACCAATAATTGTTTGAAAGTGTTTTTAAACTAAAGAAAGCGATTGTTTTTACACTAGACTAACAATTGTGGAATATGGAAAGCATGCGACACAGCAAGTTCAGCTAAGATGTGTGTGAATGGATAAAGAAAAGGGTTCGGGTTGATTAACATCTAACATCGGAAACGCACAGTTATATTCTATTCATACTTGCGACTCTTCTCCCGGTTGTCAGCCGCTATGCATTATATGTCTATAACGCATAGGAGAGTGTTAAGAACCAAGGTTATCCCCATAGACGGGTAACACTACTTGACCCTTGTCAATTGAGTTCCACAATCACTTACCCTCTCGAGCAGTCTGATTATTACTACTTATATCTATTTGTCAGATGGAAATAAGCATCAGATTAAGCTCGCAATTGACAAGTTAGAATAGTTACACTGTGGTCCCTAGTTAGATGCTAACGCAACCCTAGACCTTGAGTGATTAGTTACTCATGGTTTGAAAGTATAAAGCGGACAGTTGAGAAAAGTGAATAGCATGGAAGATAATTATATTGATGAAAATGAGATACAAATTTTGATAAGTTCAATTCCTTGATAAAAATCTAAAATTCAAGCAAGAACAGTAAGAAAGAAAGCAGGGTAGGGGTCAATGTCTTGAGGCGCCCGAATGGAAGCGTGATGATTTGCTGTGAAGTGGTGCGGCGGATGGAAGACTCTTCTCTCTCGAGCTATTTGTCTTCGGTTGAAGTCTGAGAGAACTCTGCTGTCACTTATGGAGTCCTTCCGAGAATCAACAAACTTTCTACTCTCGCAGAGCTGCCCTTTTATAGATGATGAAATCGCAGTTAATGGCAAATCTGCTTGATTGACACTGCGTCCATCTCGCCTGATTGCGTGATTCTCGGGCCAATTAAGATCCACCACTTAAGGCGCAAATCATGTCTGTCAATCATCCATCAATCTCTCAAGATTCCGATCTGATTCTCAGCGCCTTGCCGTAACGGTTGTCTATGCGTCCATGCATAGTTTGGCCGATGTCAACGCGTCGTAGGTTGCTAATGCGTAGTTATGCGTTGAGTTGTTGTTAACGCGTCGTCAGGTTGTTTGCGTTCCGTTCAGACCATGCGTCCATGAAGAATAGATTGCTAACATGTTGTTGTGCGTTAAGAAGTCATCAACGCATCGTCTGCATTCCTGCGTTAAAACATGCGTTTTAGGTTCAATAAGTGGTAAAATCAATATCTTCATCAAAATTCAAGAGTATAATGCAGAGGAAGATTTATTAATGGAATTTATCATCAACTACCGCATGGTTCTCTTATTTAAACTCTATTTATCTATGAAAAAGGCTATAATAACTTGTATTTCTACAAGTTATCAATACTCCTACCATAGACGTCCTTGTTGCCTTCTTCTCTTTTCTCTCTAGAATTCTTCTTTGGGAGTCATCAGTCGTTCCTTTTCCCTCAAAGTTCTATTTATAGTGAGCTTGCCATCCACCTTTTCCTCTCCTTTTGCCACTTGTTTGCCATATGTCATGCTGCATGCTTAATTAACCATGCATTAGCCCAAGTGTCACCTTGCATGAAACACTTAACATACTTTTAACACATCCTACTAATAAGGTGTCAAATCTACCCATAGCCACCTGGCCTTATAAAGTTATCTTATGCGTCCAACATCTCCAACAGATAACCATTTATTCAACCAACGCCTTCATGCGTTCATTAAGTTTCCTTTAAAGTTTGAGTTTCACTACTCAGAAATCTCTCAGCCAACTATACTACTCTTTGACGCATAGAGATAATTTTGTTTTCACCGCGCAGGGACCTCAACGCATAACAACCTTACCAATGCATGGTAAGTCGAGTACGTTTCTTCATCCGCCAACGCGGCGACTGCTTCAGCTCACACCACTATCCGTGATTTCACCTTTAACGCATAACCGAACTATTATAAACCAGTGTTTACATATGCCACTAGGCGTTAATGACAAACGTGCAGTACTATGCGTTTATACTTCATCGCATCATACCATCTTCCTATCCTTGGACATTACTTGATTATTCCCAAGGTTACTCTTTTAACCTTATCCTTACACTTACACTATTTCCCTTAAGATAGATTAGCTTGCGTCCACCACATGCTCCAGTTTTATGTTTACTTTACAACCTTCTCCAACACTTGTGAACAACCCTTGTTATAAGTCTATGCGTTACTCAACTTGCGATAATATTCTATCTTTCCGAGACTTAAATCTCCTGCAACACTTCACGGCTAAAGTTTATTTATTTCTTACTTATTCGCTTCACTTCTATCCATTCTCAGTTTACCACCATGCGTCCACCCTTACCATGCGCTACCTAGCCCTTACCATGCATCCAACATGGTCGTTTACCTCTTTGCTCCATGAATTCTTCAACTCATTGTTTTCTTAAAAAGTAGGGTGTGACACTGACACCTCCTTTTCTTTCTTCTTCTTCTTCTCCAAGGTGCTCATACCTTGTTCTTCCCTCGCATCCTCCCCGATGCGTTCCTTCCTACTTTTCTTCTTCTTTTTCTTCTTGCCCTCCCCTTCTTCTTGGGCTTTTATTCTAGCAGCCAGCTTTTCATCTTCTTCAATTTGTATCTCTCTTTCAAGCTCCTCGACTGCTTTTTCTATTCTTTCTTCTTCCCTCATTTCCTCTTCAAATGCCAATGCGGCTTCTTCTATTTGAGGATCGGGAAGGCCTTGCGTCTCCCCCTCTTCTTGAGGCCGCACTTCCTTGCGCGCTTTCTTGCGGGACAATGCGTCCTTGGCAATTTTCTCAACTCCTTTTCTTAGGGCCCTGAGCTTTTTTCTCAACTTGGCCCTCCTCTTCTTCTCTTTCTCTGCCAGCCTATCAAAGGATGTGGCCGCAATTGGGGACTCAGGTCTGTCTCCTTGCTCTGTGCTTTTGGGCTTTTCATCCTCGGCAGTTTCTGGTGATACCCTTCGTTTCTTCCTCAACAGGGGTACCACTTCCTCTTCCTCTTCTCTTTTTCTCTTGGTCGCTGCGGCCATCACAACTTTTCTTATCGGTCCTTCATTGGAGTCCAGTGTCATCTCCTTAGGACTGATTGATGTAGGGACAGACCCTTGCGTTTCACGTGGCTCGCCTACGTCCTTCTTGCTGTAGGCTGCCTCTCCTTCCTTATCTCACCCACTCTGTTCACCCTCCCGAGTCTCCTTCAACTGACTCTGGACCTCTTTTATCGGCGAGGGTGATTCCCTTCTGGCGTCTGAGACGGCTGCGTCCATAGGATCACGCAGTCCGCTCAGAATTTCGACTATCCACTCGTCTGGGGATTTTGCGGAGTTCACTTCCCCCACTATGACAGCCACTTCTTCTACTTCTTCTCTTCCCATCTCTTCCGTCCCTCTCGTGCTTGGTGGACATGATAGGGGCAAGGGCTGGTTGACCTCCCCGTCATCCTCCCTACCCTTTGCCTCCCTTTCCTTTTGAGCTATTCGCTCCAAAATGTCGCTGAATACGTCTCTTTCTTCCCTTCGGTGTACTTCACTGCTTCCGTGCAGTGTGCTGGCTTCATCGCGAACCGTTCCAGGAACCGGTTGCTCTGCCTCGGAGTTTTTCGTGCTTAACCGTTGGCTTCCAACATTGAAGTTCGCGGCGAAAAACTCCCTTATGTTTTTCATTCTGGGCCGTGAGATGCAAGATTTGACCCGGCTTTTGGGTTTTGGGATAGGTATTGGGTTGATTTGGTGCAAGGGGCGGATATTAAGAACTTCCACACAGTCGTCGGAATCGTCGACTACTTGTGGACGGGTTGGGGTTCTGGCGAATGGCCGGAAGAATGGGTATATGGGTGGTCTTTGGGCAGTGGCCCGGATTCTAGATGCAGAGAAGTTTGGGATAAACGGTGGGTTAGGATTTGGAGATCTTGGTCTGACCGGAGAAGCAAAAGGCCTCACAGGTCTGGAAGGATGAAATGTTTGTCGGGAGAAAAATGGAGATCGAGGGTAAAGAAATACCTCGGGTACTAGTGTAGGTGATGAAGAAGGTCTTGGGGAAACGTTGCCGGCGAGGTGTTCTTGATTTTGTGGGTTTTGACTGGTTAGACATATGAGTTTTGCTAGAACACAAATCGCCAGAGGTTAAAGAGGTGAAAGGTTTCGAAAATGGAAAATGGGAAATCGGATCGTGTTTATAAAGGGCTAATTTAGCCGTCGGTAATAAATGCGGATTCGCGATATCCGGAATCCCACTTATCAAGGCAAATTTTATTGAGCTGCACACCCATTAAGGGTGATGGGCGGCTAATTAACGCACACAGAGCACTTGAGTGTTTTGGCACTTGAGTGTTTTTCTGCGCAAAACGCGTAGTCTGAGAGGACATCTGCGTTTCACCTAGTGCTCTATATAAAACGCAATGAACTAATGATAAACGCATAGCTGATGAACGTCTGGTTCTCAAGTTAGATTATGCGTTGTAAGTTAAGTATTATGCGTTTGACAAAATATGTACGGCTCTAACCTTACCTCTAACCTTAACTCGATAAACACAGAAATCGTTTATCGATGAACGCATAGTTGACTTATGCGTTGGACGCATGCATGAATAATAGATTATGCGGTGAAATCAAATTGTTTAAAAAAAACTGAACGCCTACTTTCATGCTTATCTCATTTACATTATTAAACTGAAATTAAAGAAATAAATAAATGCTAAAAACAAAATACAAACAGAAGATAGAAGGCAAAATACAATAAAATAAAATAAAAAATAACTACTATAACAAGTTCAAATGAAAATAAAGCAAGGGTAAAAGAAAGTGTCCCTGGAAAAGTAGACATTCGGCAACGCAGGGACCTTTCGATGCAAGGTCAGTTATTACACTTGCGAGCCTTTATCGCGATCCGGGTTCAACGCAGAGGCGACAATGAAGTACATTATAACCTCCCTCAAGCGTGCACAGTTGAGATGCGTTGGTCTGGTTTGTAGCTCATGCGTTGAAGGCTCTTGTAATAGCGGCTCGATCTTTGCCGCGAATCTGTTGCTCCATTCTGATTTCTCTAATTGTCGATTGGAGAATAAATTAATTTCATCATCTTCACCATCTTAACCGTCCTTGATGATTTCATTTCTCAACGCCGCGTTCACAGTTTTTGTCTTTTCATTGATATCTGCGTTCATTTGACAAAATTGAAAATGATCAATATCGTTCAATGCATTAATCACATTAAATTTTACCTGATCACCCACGCAGGGCGTTGAGATTTCTTCTTGGACGTCAATCAGGACGCGTCACGAAGTGGTAGCTTCATATATAAACGCAGGTTCTGCCTGCGTTGCTTTTTCTCTCCGCTCTATATTTTCCTCATCCTCTGATTCGGTGGATGACGATGGATGCTGAACAATATGCATGGTATTCTCCATTGGTTGACTTGTTGGAACATTTAAGGATTGCAAGTTTCCTTGCGTCCCCTCATTATGCGCTGTGGGATTGATTTTCCCACTTAACAATGTCTCACCTTGACATTGTTCTTCTAAGTTCCCTCGTGGAACTTCGGTTGTACTTAGCAATGCTTCTTGCTTTTCATTTTGGAGCTCCACTGCAATTTGATTCATTTGAATTTCTAAATTGCGAATTGCAGTGGCTTGGTTCTGGAGCATCGCTTCGTACAACTGGCGCGTTGCTTCAATTTTACTATTTTCTTCTCGTAAAAGAGATTCCATGGAAGAAAATGAGGATGATTCGTCCGCCTACGGATCCCTCGAAAACTGATGAAACTGACCTTGATTCCATTGGTTGAAACCAGGAGGGTTGCCTCTCTGCGGCTGCTGCTCAGTCCTCTGCGTTTGTTGTTGATTCCCACCCCATCCGAAGTTAAGGTGGTTCCTCCAACCCGAATTGTACATCTCACTGTAGGAGTTGTTTTGAACACTGTAAATAGACTGAAGGTTGTAGGGACACATGTCATACAAGTGCCCCCCACCACACTGCGGGCAGTCTACAGATGCTGTCAAGTTCATCGCGTGCACTACGTTCATTCCAGCAAATGATCTACCTTGATTTCTCAAGACTAGTGTTTGCAGCATGGATGTCATATTGGCGAGCTGCGCTGCAAGGTTGTTGGCAACATCAGCTTCAAGCATTCCAGCTTGCGTTTGCCTTCTATTAGTGGGACGAAATTCATATCTGTCGTCCACCCACTCATTGGTATCCCATGGAGTTCTGTCGAAGAGATTTCTGGCATATGAGTAAGTCATCTTCAATACTTCTCCTGCTGACGCAGGCAATTTTCCTCACTAGCCGTTTGAATTAGGTCCAAGCAATTGGCCCCTCTTCAATTCTACCTTGTCCTTCGGATGAAGGTCCTCTCAATCTCTGGGTCAATATCGAGCTAAGGATTGCTCCCGTCACTCAGATACTGTTAGAAGCTTCAGGCAGAGGAGAAACTTACTATACTCCTTCGACTGAGGAATCTTGCAACACATTAATCCAAATAAAAGAATTAAATCAATGAAATAATCCCCAGCATCGGCGCCAAAAACTTGTTGCGATTATTTAGTATGTATAAATCACCCTAACGCAAAGTACTAAATAATGTGTATGCGTTCAACATGTCATGCTTTGAACATGCTATACGTTCTATTACTATGTGCTGGTGGTCTTGTCAAGTTTTCCTATTCTTTTACCCAAGTATAAGCAAAATAATAGGTGTTCTCGGTGAGTCCGAGGTCGAACACAGGGATTATATTGATTCAGTTTTCAGTTGGATTTCATGCGTTACAGGGGTAACCAATAATTGTTTGAAAGTTGTTTTTAATCTAAAGAAAGCGATTGTTTGTACACTAGACTAAAAATTGTGGAATATGGAAAGCATGCGACACAGCAAGTTCAGCTAAGACGTGTGTGAATGGATAAAGAAAAGGGTTCGGGTTGATTAACATCTAACGTCGGAAACGCACAGTAGTATTCTATTCATACTTGTGACTCTTCTCCCGGTTGTCAGCCGCTATGCGTTATATGTTTATAACGCATAGGAGAGTGTTAAGAACCAAGGTTATCCCCATAGACAGGTAACACTACTTGGTCCTTGTCAATTGAGTTCCACAATCACTTACCCTCTCGAGCAGTCAGATTATTACTACTTATATCGATTTGTCAGATGGACATAAGCATCGGATTAAGCTCGCAATTGACAAGATAAAATAGTTACACTGTGGTTTCTTGTTAGATGCTAACGCAACCCTAGACCCTTGAGTGATTAGTCACTCAAGGTTTGAAAGTAGAAAGCGGAAAGTTTATAGAAGTGAGTAGACATGGAAGATAATTCTATTGATGAAATGAGATACAATTTTCGATAAGTTCAATTCCTTGATACAAATCTAAAATTAAGATAGAAAATGAGAAAGAAAGAAAGGAAGGAGTCTTGAGTCGCCCGGATGGAAGCGTGATGATCTGCTGTGAAGTGGTGCGGCGGAGGGAAGACTCTTCTCTCTCGAGCTATTTGTCTCCGGCTAAAGTCTGAGAGAACTCTGCTGTCACTTATGAAGTTCTTCTGAGAATCAACAACCTTTCTCATCTCGCAGAGCTGCCCTTTTATAGATGATGAAATCGCAGTTAATGGCAGATCTGCTTGATTGGTGGCGAGATTGATACTGCGTCCATCTCGCCTGATTGCGTGATTCTCGGGCCAATTAAGATCCACCACTTTAGCCACAAATCATGTTTGTCAGTCATCCGTCAATCTCTCAAGATTCCGATCTGATTCTCAGCGCCTTGTCTTAACGGTTGTCTATGCGTCCATGCATAGTTTGGCCGATGTCAACGCGTCGTAGGTTCCTAATGCGTAGTTATGCGTTGAGTTGTTGTTAACGCGTCGTCAGGTTGTTTGCATTCCGTTCAGATCATGCGTCCATGAAGAACAGATTGCTATCGTGTTGTCCTGCATTAAGAATTCATCAACGCATCGTCTGCATTCTTGCGTCAAAACATGCGTTTTAGGCTCAAAAAGTTGTAAAATCATTATCATCATAAAAATACAAGAGTATAACGCAAAGGAAGATTTATTAATAGAATTTAGCATAAACTACAGCATGCTTCTCTATTTAATCTCTATTTATCTATGAAAAAGGCTATAATAACTTGTATTTCTACAAGTTATCACTGGCAGAGGAGAAACTTACTATACTCCTTCGACTGAGGAATCCTGCAACACAATAATTCAAATAAAATAATTAAATCGATGCAGTAATCCCTAGCAACGGCGCCAAAAACTTGTTGCGCGATATTTGTATGTGTAAATCAACCTAACACAAGGTGCTAAATGATGTGTTTATGCGTTCAACATGTCATGCTTTGAACATGCTATGCGTTCTATTCCTATGCGTTGGTTGTCTTGTCAAGTTTTCCTATCTTTTACCCATGTATAAGCAAAGGAATAGGTGTTCTCGGTGAGTCCGAGGTCGAACATAGGGATTATATTGATTCAGTTTTTAGTTGGATATCATGCGTTACAGTGGTAACCAATAAATATTTGAAAGAGTTGTTTTTAATCAAAAGAAAGTGATTGTTTGTACACTAGACTAAAAATTGTGAAAGATGGAAAGCATGCGACACAACAAGTTCAACTAAAGATGTGTGCGAATGGATAAAGGATGGTGTTGTGAGAATATTGTATGTGGGAATCAGCCTAACGCAAAGTGTCAAAGTATGTGGCTATGCGTTCAACATGTCATGTTTTGATCATCCAATGCGTTCTTTTATTATGCGTTGGTCTCGTCAAGTTTTCCTATTCTTTTACCCAAGTATAAGTAAAGTAATAGGTGTTCTCGATGAGTCCGAGGTCGAACACAGCGATTATATTGATTTGGTTTTAATTGGATTGCATGTGTTACAGAGGTAACCAACAATTGTTTGTAATTGTGTTTTTAATCTAAAGAAAGCAGATGTTTGTACACTAGACTAACAGTTGTGAAATATGGAAAGCATACGACACAGCAAGTTCAGCTAAGACGTGTGTGAATCGATAAAGAAAAGGGTTCGGGTTGATTAACATCTAACGTCGGAAACGCACAGTAGTATTCTATTCATACTTGCGACTCTTCTCCCGGTTGTCAGCCGCTATGTGTTATATGTCTATAACGCATAGGAGAGTTTTAAGAACCAAGGTTTTCCCCGTAGACAGGTAACACTACTTGGCCTTTGTCAATTGAGTTCCACAATCATTTACCCTCTCGAGCAGTCTGATTATTACTACTTATATCGATTTGTCAGATGAATATAAGCATCGGATTAAGCTCGCAATTGACAAGATAAAATAGTTACACTGTGGTCCCTAGTTTGATGCTAACGCAACCCTAGACCCTTGAGTGATTAGTTTCTCATGGCTTGAAAGTATAAAGTGGACAGATGAGAAAAGTGAATAGACATGCAAGATAATTGTATTGATGAAAATGAGATACAAATTTTGATAAGTTCAATTCCTTGATACAAATCTAAAATTCAAGCAAGAACAGTAAGAAAGAAAGCAGGGAAAGGCGTCAATGTCTTGAGTCGCCTGGATGGAAGCGTGATGATTTGCTGTGGACTGGTGCGGCGGATGGAAGACTCTTCTCTCTCGAGCTATTTGTCTCCGGTTGAAGTCTGAGAGAACTCTGCTATCACTTATGGAGTCCTTCCGAGAATCAACAACCTTTCTCCTCTCGCAGAGCTGCCCTTTTATAGATGATGAAATCGCAGTTAATGGCAGATCTGCTTGATTGGTGGCGAGATTGACACTGCTGTGCGTCCATCTCGCCTGATTGCGTGATTCTCGGGCCAATTAAGATCCACCACTTAAGCCGCAAATCATGTCTGTCAATCATCTGTCAATCTCTCAAGATTTCGATCTGATTCGTAGCGCCTTGCCGTAACGGTTGTCTATGCGTCCATGCATAGTTTGGTTGATGTCAACGCAACATAGGTTTTTAATGCGTAGTTATGCGTTGGCTGTTGTTAATGCATCATCTAGTTCCTGCGTTAAGGGGTCATGAACGCATCGCTTGCATTCCTGAGTGAAAACATGTGTTTTAGGCTGAACAAGTGGTAAAATCAATATCTTCATCAAAATTCAAGAGTATAACGCAAAGGAAGATTTATTAATGGAATTTATCATCAACTACCACATGCTTCTCTTATTTAAACTCTATTTATCTATGAAAAAGGCTATAATAACTTGTATTTCTACAAGTTATCAGAAGGGTTTGGGTTGATTAACATCTAACGTCGGAAACGCACAGTAGTATTCTATTCATACTTGCGACTCTTCTCCCAGTTGTCAGCCGCTATGCGTTATATGTCTATAACGCATAGGAGAGTGTTAAGAACCAAGGTTATCCCCATAGACAGGTAACACTACTTGGCCCTTGTCAATTGAGTTCCACAATTACTTACCCTTTCGAGCAGTTTGATTATTACTACTTATATCAATTTGTAAGATGGTCATAAGCATCGGATTAAGCTCGCTATTGACAAGATAAAATAGTTACACTATGGTTCCTAGTTAGATGCTAACGCAACCCTAGACCCTTGAGTGATTAGTTACTCATGGTTTGAAAGTAGAAAGCAGAAAGTTTAGCGAAATGAATAGACATGGAAGATAATTATATTGATGAAATGAGATACAATTTTTGATCAGTTCAATGCCTTCATACAAATCTAAAATTAAGATAGAACAGTAAGAAAGAAAGCAGGGAAAGGCGTCAATGTCTTGAGTCGCCCGGATGGAAGTGTGAGGCTCTGCTGTGAAGTGGTGCGACGGAGGGAAGACTCTTCTCTCTCGAGCTATTTGTCTCCGGCTGAAGTCTGGGAGAACTCTGCTATCACTTATGGAGTTCTTCCGAGAATCAACAACCTTTCTCATCTCGCAAAGCTGCTCTTTAATAGATGATACAATCGAAGTTAATGGCAAATCTGCGATTGGTGGCGAGATTGATACTGCGTCCATGTCGCCTGATGGCGTGATTCTCGGGCCAATTAAGATCCACCACTTTAGCCACAAATCATGTTCGTCAATCATCCGTTAATCTCTCAAGATCTTGATCTGATTCTCAGTGCCTTGCCTTAACTGTTGTCTACGCGTCCATGCATAGTTTGGCTAATGTCAACGCGTCGTAAGTTGCTAACGCGTAGTTATGTGTTGAGTTGTTGTTAACGCGTTGTCAGGTTGTTTGCGTTCCGTTCAGATCATGCGTCCACGAAGAACAGATTGCTAACGTGTCGTCCTGCATTAAGAAGTCATCAACGCATTGTCTGCATTCCTGCGTCAAAACATGCGTTTTAGGCTCAAAAAGTGGTAAAATCATTATCTTCATAAACATACAAGAGTATAACGCAAAGGAAGATTTATTAATAGAATTTAGCATAAACTACCGCATGCTTCTCTATTTAAACTTCATTTATCTAAGAAAAAGGTTATAATAATTTGTATTTCTACAAGTTATCAACAGCGAACAAGTGTCTGTGAGGGGCTTTGCGTCTCACAATTCTCGCTGAAGTCTCACTGGGTATCGCTGTAGTCTCGTTAGTTACGTTCAACCTAGTATCGATGGTGCAGTGATATGTAATGAAGTTTCGCTACTAGTCTTTAGTTTATCTATGGAGTAAAGGAAAAAGGAAGACTAAGGAAAATTGAACGTGGGAAATGTGTATTTTCAGGCCAGGAAGAGCTCGGGGAGGCATATAATCCACTTAGAGCCGAGACAAGTTGTGAGTGACTTTCTACTATATCTTATGGTTACTTTTAGTATAATTACTTGGTTGTGAATGAGTAAGACATTATGGTACTCTGTAGTGTTTGAAGTGATTATGCCAATATAGTAAGTTTAAAGGAAATTGAATGTATTGTCTATTTGTAAATATGGCTGAGGGACCTTATGGTGAAAGCCTAAGTGAATATGAATATGAAATTCAGTGTTGAGGGACCACGCGTGAAAGCACTTGAATAGTTAAATGGAATGGATTTCAGAGCTGAAGGACTTTGAGTGAAAGCATGTAGAAATCCATCACACATTAGCTCGTGCTAAAGGACCTTGAGTGAAGGCACTTGAGCGGGGACTTGACTGATTACCAGTGCTGAGGGACTTCATGTGAAGGCACATGGTAATATTGACATAATTGAACTCGGTGCTGAGGGACAGAATGTGAAGGCACCCGATAGTTCGCATATCCGTGAAACCTAATGATTAGACATTTCTATGTGATTAGAAATGAGAATTTGTATTGAAATGGGAATGAGTTAAGTTATGCTTTGTCACAACAAGAGTTAGATATTTGCTATGGAACAGTAAGGATGTTGATGTGAGTGTGA
The DNA here is from genome assembly GCA_030954485.1 of Citrullus mucosospermus. NCBI lineage: Eukaryota > Viridiplantae > Streptophyta > Magnoliopsida > Cucurbitales > Cucurbitaceae > Citrullus > Citrullus mucosospermus. The sequence continues at coordinate 15,653,402 of CM062064.1, forward strand.
CCTATAGTATAAGAAGTTTAGGAACTTCCTGATATGCAATTTGTAGTGGTTACTAAGGGCTATACTAGTTCATGATTGTTAGTAATAGTTGAATGAATTTAGTCACTCACTGGGCTTTAGGCTCACGCGTTTCTTTTGTTTGATTGTTGTTTCAGGTAGCGAGCGTGTTCGGGACGCCTAGCCTACAGAAGTATCTCATCTGGGCCTATTTTAAAGCAGACCTCTGGGATAGTTGTAAATATCCAGTTTATGTCCATATTTTGTAGTGTACATGTTCCTTATGAGTGCTGGGAGAATTGTTCTGTATCACATATATATGTAAAGAATACTTGACGAAAGATTGTATGTTTCCAAATGTTTTAATAGCAATTGTGTTTCTATTTGAGATTTAACTGGCGTTTAGTTTTTTTTTTTAATACGTTATATAGAGAGTGTAGTTTCACACTCACTCCTAGGTATTTGGTGTATCTGGGATGGGGTGTGACAGCTCGAGAGGGTAAGTAATTGTGCAACTCAATTGACAAGGGCCAAGAAGTGTTACCTGTCTATAGGAATAACCTTGGTTCTTAACACTCTCCTGATAACTTGTGGAAATACAAGTTATTATAGCCTTTTTAATAGATAAATAGAGATTAAATAGAGAAGCATGCGGCAAGTTATGTTTATTTTGACTAATAAATCTTCCTTTGCGTTATACTCTTGTATTTTGATGAAGATAATGATTTTACCACTTGTTGAGCCTAAAACGCATGTTTTAACGCAGGAATGCAGACGATGCGTTGATGACTTCTTAACGCAGGATAACATGTTAGCAATCTGTTCTTTATGGATGCATGGTCTGAACGGAACGCAAACAACCTGACGATGCATTAACAACAACTCAACGCATAACTACGCGTTAGCAACCTACGACGCGTTGACATCGGCCAGACTATTCATGGACGCATAGACGACAATTAATGCAAGGCGCTAAGAATCAAATTAGAATCTTGAGAGATTGATGGATGATTGACGAACATGAATCGTGGCTAAAGTGGTGGATCTTAATTGACCCGAGAATCACGCAATCAGGCGAGATGGACGCATAGTATCAATCTCGCCGCCAATCAAGCAGATTTGCCATTAATTGCGGACGCATCATCTATAAAAGGGCAGCTCTGCGAGATGGGAAAGAGTTGTTGATTCTCGGAAGGACTCCATAAGTGACAGCAGAGTTCACTCAGACTTCAGCCGGAGGCAAATAGCTCAAGAGAGAAGAGTCTTCCTTTCTGCCGCAGCACTTCACAGCAAAATCATCACGTTTCCATCCGGGCGACTCAAGACATTGACGACTTCCCTGCTTTCTTTCTTACTGTTCTTTCTTAAATTTAGATTTGTATCAAGGAATTGAACTTATCAAAATTTGTATCTCATTTTCATCAATATAATTGTCTTCCATGTCTACTCACTTTTCTCAACTGTCTGCTTTATACTTTCAAACCATGAGTAACTAATCACTCAAGGGTCTAGGGTTGCGTTAGCATCTAACTAGGGACCGCAGTGTAACTATTTTATCTTGTCAATTGCGAGCTTAATCCGATGCTTATATCCATCTGACAAATCGATATAAGTAATAATAATCAGACTGCTCGAGAAGGTAAGTGATTGTGGAACTCAATTGACAAGGGCCAAGTAGTGTTACCTGTCTACGGGGACAACCTTGGTTCTTAACACTCTCCTATGCGTTATAGACATATAATGAATAGCGGCCGACAACCGGGAGAAGAGTCGCAAGTATGAATAGAATACTACTGTGCGTCTCCGACGTTAGATGTTAATCAACCTGAACCCTTTTCTTTATCCATTCACACACATCTTAGCTGAACTTGCTGTGTCGCATGCTTTCCATATTCCACAATTGTTAGTTTAGTGTACAAACAATCGCTTTCTTTAGATTAGAAACACAATTTCGAACAATTATTGGTTACCACTGTAACGCATGACATCTAATTAAAAACCAAATCAATATAATCTCTGTGTTCGACCTCGGACTCACCGAGAACACCTATTACTTTACTTATACTTGGGTAAAAGAATAGGAAAACTTGACAAGACCAACGCATAATAATAGAACGCATTGCATGATCAAAACATGACATGGTGAACGCATAACCACATACTTTAACACTTTGCATTAGGCTGATTCACACATACAATATTCTCACAACAAGTTTTTGGTGCCGTTGCCGGGGATTATTTCATTGATTTAATATTACTTTTTGGATTATTGTGTTGCAGAATTCCTCAGTCGAAGGAGTATAGTAAGTTTCTCCTCTGCCAGAAGCTTCTAACAGTATCTGAGTGATGGGAGCAATCCATAGCTCGATATTGACCCAGAGATTGAGAGGACCTTCACCCGAAGGACAAGGTAGAATTGAAGAAGGGCTAATTGCTTGGACCTAATTCAAACGGCTAGTGAGGAAAATTGTCTGCGTCAGCAGGAGAAATATTGAAGATGACTCACTCACATGCCGGAAATCTTTTCGACAGAACTCCATGGGACACCAATGAGTGGGTGGACGACGGATATGAATTTCGTCCCACCAATAGAAGGCAAATGCAAGATGGAATGCTTGAAGCTGATGTTGCCAACAATCTTGCAGCGCAGCTCGCCAATATGACATGACATCCATGCTGCAAACACTAGTCTTGAGAAATCAAGGTAGATCAGTTACTGAGATGAACGCAGTACACGTGATGAACTCGACAGCATCTGTAGACTGCCAGCAGTGTGGTGGGGGGCACTTGTATGACATGTGTCCCTACAACCTCCAGTCTATCTGAAGTATTCAAAACAACCCCTACGACAATTCGGGTTGGAGGAACCACCTTAACTTCGGATGGGGTGGGAATCAACAACAACCGCAGAGAGGCAACTCTCCTGGTTTCAACCAATGGAATCAAGGCCAGTTTCATCAATATTCGAGGGATCCGCAAGCGGACGAATCATCCTCATTATCTTCCCTGGAATCTCTTTTACGAGAAGAAAACAGTAAAATTGAAGCAATGCGCCAGTTGTACGAAGCGATGCTCCAAAGCCAAGCCGTTGCGATTCGCAATATAGAAATTCAAATGAATCAAATTGCAGTAGAGCTTGAAAATGAAAAGCAAGAAGCATTGCTAAGTACAACTGAAGTTCCACGAGGGAACTTAGAAGAACAATGTCAAGGTGAGACATTGTCAAGTGGGAAAATCAATCTCACAGCGCATAATGAGGGGACGCAAGGAAACTTGCAATCCTTAAATGTTCCAACAAGTCAACCGATGGAGAGTACCATGCATATTGTTCAGCATCCATTGTCATCCACCGAATCAGAGGATGAGGAAAATATAGAGCGGAGAGAAAAAGCAACGCAGGCAGAACCTGCGTCTATATATGAAGCTACCACTTCTAGACGCGTCCTGATTGATGTCCAAGAAGAAATCTCAATGCCCCGCGTGGGTGATCAGGTAAAATTTAATGTGATTAACGCATTGAACGATACTGATCATTTTCAATTTTGTCAAATGAACGCAGATATCAATGAAAAGACAAAAACTGTGAACGCGGCGTTGAGAAATGAAATCCTCAAGGACGGTGAAGATGGTGAAGATGGTGAAGATGATGAAATTAATTTATTCTCCGATCAACAATTAGAGAAATTAGAATGGAGCAACAGATCTGCGGCGAAGATCAAGCCGCTATTAAAAGAGCTTTCAACGCATGAGCTACAAACCAGACCAACGCATCCCAACTATGCACGCTTGAGGGAGTTCATAATGTACTTCATTGTCGCCTCTGCGTTGAACCTTGACCGCGACAAAGGCTCCAATGATTCACGCAAGTGTAATAACTAAGCTTGCGTGGAAAGGTTCCTACAGTTCTGAACGCCTACTTTTCCAAGGACGTTTTCTTTTACCCTTGCTTTCTTTTAATACTATCTTCTTTCTTGCTATTCGCACTTGTTTTAATATTTAATTTATTTTATTTTATTTTATTTTCTTTTGGTTCTTCCTTTTGTTCATACTTTGTTTTTAGTATTTATTTATTTTCCTTTAATTTCAGTTTCAGTAGTGTAAATTAGTTGAGCATGAAACTAGGCGTCGAGCTTTAATGTAAACTATTTGATTTCAACGCATCATTGAACTATGCGCTCAGCGATAAACGATTTCTGTGTTTATCGAATTGAAATGAGGAGTTGTAATTTTCCAAACGCATAATACTTAAAACGTCCAGTGCATACTTTGAACTAAAAACCATGCGTTCAACTGTATATTCGGTATGCGATAATTGTATGCGTTCACTATTGCTTCGCCGCATGGAATTTATAATTACCTCTTTGCATGGTCCCTTGTAAATTCATTCTAAGTTCATGTATAATTATTCCCAACTTTTATCTTTGCGTTGAAAAATTAGTCACTATGAGGATCATCATACTTACACTTTTTGCACACTCTTAAGTTGGATTACTTTCAACGCGTCTGCATACTATTCCTTAGAAACGCAAACCTACTTTGCATGTATGCAAGCGGCAAATTCAAACCTCTTTTACAAAATTTTGCAACTTAATCTTTTTTTATAATTTAAGCAATGAGGACCTTGCTACTCTCAAGTTTGGGGGTGGAAGAGGTTTGAACTGTCAAAGATAAAATATGAGGAACTTATTTCAATCATGTCTAAAAAAAATAAAAATAAAATAAAATAAAATAAAATTATTCTTTCAATGCAAAACTCCGCTGACAAGACAAAAATATGAATCTTGTTAAAGAGTTTAGCTGAAAACGACACCTGCCTGTAGTTGGCCGCCTTCATGTGGGTAATCGTAATCAGCGACGCATAGATAAATAACAAACTCCAATGTCTAGTGAGGAAACTGAACTTAGATAAGAGTTTAGTCGAGAAGGGCACTTGCTCGTAGTTGGCTGCCTCCATGCACCCCATCGTTGGTATGTCAGAACGAAGGTGGGTAACCCTACTCGACGCATACTTAATAACCATATAATAAAACCAATGAAAGGAAAAGGAACTTTATATCTTCATCTTTTCAGACTCAGTGTTAAAAGAAGAAACAAAAATTTTGTGAATAATGAGTTAAAGAGTTTTGAAAAGAAAGCTTGTCGCATACAAATTAGACCCGTCCTAAAGAAAAGAATATAGAGGTAGAGAAATAATATAACTAACGGGTAGCTGATTGAGTATAGCATTCTGAGAGACTAGTCAATGTGTTGAGAAAATGCTTAGGATGATTGAAGTTTCTTAGATAGAAGTTATGCTTGAGGACAAGCATTTATCTAAGTTTGGGGGTGTGATAACGTGTAGAAATACAAGTTATTATAGCCTTTTTCATAGATAAATAGAGATTAAATAGAGAAGCATGTGGCAAGTTATGTTTATTTTGACTAATAAATCTTCCTTTGCGTTATACTCTTGTGATAACTTGTAGAAATACAAGCTATTATAGCCTTTTTCATAGATAAATAGAGTTTAAATAAGAGAAGCATGCGGTAGTTGATGATAAATTCCATTAATAAATCTTTCTTTGCGTTATACTCTTGAATTTTGATGAAGATATTGATTTTACCACTTGTTAAGCCTAAAACGCATGTTTTCACGCAGGAATGCAAGCGATGCATCGATGACCCCTTAACGCAGAAACCAGACGATGCGTTAACGACAGCCCAACGCATAACTACGCATTAGCAACCTATGTTGCGTTGACATCAACCAAACTATGCATGGACGCATAGACAACCGTTACGGCAAGGCGCTGCGAATCAGATCGAAATCTTGAGAGATTGACGGATGATTGGCAGACATGATTTACGGCTTAAGTGGTAGATCTTAATTGGCCCGAGAATCACGCAATCAGGGGAGATGGACGCAGTGTCCATCTCGCCACCAATCAAGCAGATCTGCCATTAACTGCGATTTCATCATCTATAAAAAAGGGCAGCTCGGCGAGAGGAGAAAGGTTGTTGATTCTCGGAAGGACTCCATAAGTTACAGCAGAGTTCTCTCAGACTTCAACCGGAGACAAATAGCTCGAGAGAGAAGAGTCTTCCATCCGCCGCACCACTTCACAGCAAATCATCACGCTTCCATCCGGGCGACTCAAGACATTGACGCCTTACCCTGCTTTCTTTCTTACTGTTCTTACTTGAATTTTAGATTTGTATCAAGAAATTGACTTATCGAAATTTGTATCTCATTTTCATCAATACAATTATCTTCCATGTCTATTCACTTTTCTCATCTGTCCACTTTATACTTTTAAGCCATGAGTAACTAATCACTCGAGGGTCTAGGGTTGCGTTAGCATCTAACTAGGGACCGCAGTGTAACTATTCTAACTTGTCAATTGCGAGCTTAATCCGATGCTTATATCCATCTGACAAATCGATATAAGTAGTAATAATCAGACTGCTCGAGAGGGTAAGTGATTGTGGAACTCAATTGACAAGGGTCAAGTAGTGTTACCTGTCTACGGGGACAACCTTGGTTCTTAACACTTTCCTATGCGTTATAGACATATAACGCATAGCGGCTGACAACCGGGAGAAGAGTCGCAAGTATGAATAGAGTACTATTGTGCGTTTCCGACGTTAGATGTTAATCAACCCGAACCCTTTTCTTTATCCATTCATACACATCTTAACCGAACTTGCTGTGTCGCATTGCTTCCCATATTCCACAACTGTTAGTCTAGTGTACAAACATATGCTTTCTCTAGATTAGAAACACAATTTCACACAATTGTTGGTTACCTCTGTAACGCATACAATCCAATTAAAACCAAATCAATATATTCCCTGTGTTCGACCTCGGACTCACCGAGAAAACCTATTCCTTTGCTTATACTTGGGTAGAGGATAAGAAACTTGACAAGACCAACGCATAATAATAGAACGCATTGCATGATCAAATCTTGACATGATGAACGCATAATCATATACTTTAGCACCTTGCGTTAGGTTAGTTCTTACAATAATATTTCCACAACAGTATTTTGATGAAGATAATGATTTTACCACTTGTTGAGCCTAAAACGCATGTTTTAACGTAGGAATGCAGACAACATGTTAGCAATCTGTTCTTCATGGACGCATAGTCTGAACGGAACGCAAACAACCTGATGATGCGTTAACAACAACTCAACGCATAACTACGCGTTAGCAACCTACGACGCGTTGACATCGGCCAGACTATTCATGGACACATAGACGACAATTAATGCAAGGCGCTAAGAATCAAATTAGAATCTTGAGAGATTGATGGATGATTGACGAACACGAATCGTGGTTAAAGTGGTGGATCTTAATTGACCCGAGAATCACGCAATCAGGCGAGATGGACGCATAGTATCAATCTCGCCGCCAATCAAGCAGATTTGCCATTAATTGCGGACGCATCATCTATAAAAGGGCAGCTCTGCGAGATGGGAAAGGGTTGTTGATTCTCGGAAGGACTCCATAAGTGACAGCAGAGTTCTCTCAGACATCAGCCGGAGGCAAATAGCTCGAGAGAGAAGAGTCTTCCTTTCCGCCGCAGCACTTCACAGCAAATCATCACGCTTCCATCCGGGCGACTCAAGACATTGACACCTTCCCTACTTTCTTTCTTACTGTTCTTTCTTAAATTTAGATTTGTATCAAGGAATTGAACTTATCAAAATTTGTATCTCATTTTCATCAATATAATTGTCTTCCATGTCTACTCACTTTTCTCAACTGTCCGCTTTATACTTTCAAACCATGAGTAACTAATCACTCAAGGGTCTAGGGTTGCGTTAGCATCTAACTAGGGACCGCAGTGTAACTATTTTATCTTGTCAATTGCGAGCTTAATCCGATGCTTATATCCATCTGACAAATCGATATAAGTAATAATAATCAGATTGCTCGAGAAGGTAAGTGATTGTGGAACTCAATTGACAAGGGCCAAGTAGTGTTACCTGTCTACGGGGACAACCTTGGTTCTTAACACTTTCCTATGCGTTATAGACATATAACGCATAGCGGCTGACAACCGGGAGAAGGGTCGCAAGTATGAATAGAATACTACTGTGCGTCTCCGATGTTAGATGTTAATCAACCTGAACCCTTTTCTTTATCCATTCACACACATCTTAGCTGAACTTGCTGTGTCGCATGCTTTCCATATTCCACAATTGTTAGTTTAGTGTACAAACAATCGCTTTGTTTAGATTAGAAACACAATTTTAAACAATTATTGGTTACCACTGTAACGCATGACATCCAATTAAAAACCAAATCAATATAATCCTTGTGTTCGACCTCGGACTCACCGAGAACACCTATTACTTTACTTATACTTGGGTAAAAGAATAGGAAAACTTGACAAGACCAACGCATAATAATAGAACGCATTGCATGATCAAAACATGACATGTTGAACGCATAACCACATACTTTAACAATTTGCGTTAGGCTGATTCACACATACAATATTTCCACAACATCTCCTATGCATTATAGACATATAATGTCACACCCCCCCCCGGATTATCCTCCATAACCCGAAAAGAGATGTGAAGACAGCAGTTACCGACTACCCTGTCACGTAACCCACTGTCAACCTCACCAATCCACAAGCTCTTGACAAACCTCGACTTCGATCGGCAACGGGAACTGTCATGCTACCTGAAAATGGAAAACATTTAAAAGAATGAGCTAACGGCTCAGTGAGTAATAGTTATTAGAAGACAATATATTTGAACTTTAAAACTGATTAAACTCGCATAAAATATAACGCTTCAGTTCATGTTAGTTAATGTTCAAATGCCATTTATAAAATATGCCAATCTTTTTTAGGGTAAATACCCAAAACTTTACTCATTTCATAATCTTTTTCCCTAGTTGAGGCGGAGCAGTGCTCAACGCTTCTCAACGTCGAATTTCCTTAATCACATATTCAAATGCCTTCACACTTCATCCCTCGGCATTTTCAATCTCTCAAGTGCCTGCACATATAGTCCCTCAGCACTGAGTTTTACTGTTAACCACTGCTCAAGTGCCTTCACTCGTGGTCCCTCAGCACTTGGCTATCATGTTTTGGATTTCCATATGCCTTCACTCGTGGTCCCTCAGCACTGGAATCCGTCTCATTCAACTACTCAAGTGCTTTCTCTCGTGATCCCTCAGCATTGAGTATTATATAACATGTCTCCCATAGGCCTTCACACGTAGTCCCTCAGCCATGGGTTACCTTTAAGTAAAACATATCATATTCTTTAAAATCATCATCATAACACAAACGTTCAATAGCCATACCATGCTATCAGTAACCATTTCTAATACTCAATTCAAAACTTTAATTATCACACAACATGCTTGTCGTACAAGTGTATTTCCAAATCTTCCATGAAAACATATAACAGCATGCTCTTCAGCAATTTCATGAAAAACATGTATCAACCAATCACCATGAGTTTTATATCTCATAGTGAATACCCAGCATTCTCAAAGTTTTCAAGTAAAACGCATGCTCTTATTTCTATAGACAACATATTCATATGCTTTATATATATATGAAAACGCATGCTTTATTTCATTAGAAACCATATAATCATATTCATAAAGAACTCATTTATATTTTGTAAAACGCAGGTGTTACTCACCTGTATTTAGCCAAAGAATCCTTTTTCTTCCTATGCTCTATTTCCTCTTCCCGAGCTTTCTGAACACAGCGTTCTAACTCTGGAACGCAAGACTCCACTTTCCTTTGTCAGCTCGGTTGAACGCTTCCCTACCCTTCAACGCAAGGTTGGTAACGCAAGGCTAATTATTTCCGCCAAGTGCATCCCAACTCTCCATACTTCCCTTTCGGATGCGTCGCCCTCTCTTGGACGCAAGGTCCATCATGAACGCGTCATCTAACTGTGGACACCGCGTTCACCTTGGACATTATGTTTGTCCTCAACGCATAGCCGACCCTTTTTAACACCAGACAACTTCTTTACATAAAATAATAAAGTTGTCAAATACCTTCTTTCTTGGCCGCATACTCCTACCACAGACGTCATTGTTACCTTCTTCTCTTGTCTCCAGAATTCTTCTTTGGGAGTCATCAGTCGCTTCTCTTCCCTCAAACTTCTATTTATAGGGAGCTTGCCATCCACCTTTTCCTCCCCTTTTGCCACTTGTTTGCCACATGTCACGCTGCATGCTTAATTAACCATGCATTAGTCCAAGTGTCACCTTGCATGATTTACTTAACATGCCTTTAACACCTCCTACTGTTAAGGTGTCAAATCTATACATAGCCACCTGGCCTTATAAACTTATCTTATGTGTCCAACATTTCTAACAGATAACCATTTATTCTACACAACGCCCTCATGCGTTCATTAAGTTTCTTTTAAAGTTTGAGCTTCACTACTCATTTTTCTAACTCTCAGTCAACTATACTACTCTTTGACGCGTAAGGATAACTGTCTTCAACGCATAGGGACCTCAATGCTTAACATCCTTACCAACGCATGGTAAGCCAAGTACGTTTCTTCCTCCGCCAACACGGCGACGACTTCAGTTCCCTACCGTTCGTGATCACCCTCAACGCATAGCCGCACTATTATAACCAGTGCTTACACAATGCTACTAGGCGTTAATAACAAACGCCCAATACTGTGTTTGTATCTCATCGCATCATACCATGCGTCCAACTCCTTATGTTCATAACAACTTCTTCTCAAGCTCTTTCTCTGTGCGTTGGTCCTATCGCGTTTACCTTCATCCTGCGTTCAATGACCATCTTCCTATCCTTGAACTTAAGACTACTTCTCTTAAGGATAGATTAGCATGCGTCCACCACATGCACCAGTTTTTATGTTTACTTCACAACCTTCCTCAACACTTTGCAACTTAACTTTATTTCTTTCTTGCATATTCACTTCACTTCTTTCCATTCTCGGTTTACTTCCATGCGTCCACCCTTACTATACGCTACCTAGCCCTAACCATGCGTTCAACATGGTCTTTTACCTCTTTTCTTCATAAATTCTTCAATGCATCGTTTATTAAAAAGTAGGGTGTGACATATAACGCATAGCGGCTGACAACCGGGAGAAGAGTCGCAAGTATGAATAGAATACTACCATGCGTTTCCGATGTTAGATGTTAATCAACTCAAACCCTTTGTTTATCCATTCATTCACATCATTAGCTGAATTTGCTGTGTCGCATGCCTTTCCATCTTCCACAATTTAGCTTAGTGTACATACTATCGCTTTCCTTAGATTAGAAACAAACACTCTCTCAACTATTTCTTGGTTACCACTGCAATGCATGAAATCCATCTAAATATCGAATCAACATAATTTCTGTGTTCAACCTCAGACTCCCCGAGAAAACCTACTCCTTTGCTTATACTTGGGTAAAGGAGAGGAAAACTTGACAAGATCACTAATGCATAGTAGTAAGACGCATAGCATGTTCAACGCATGATGCATCATCATACCTTAATCTGCACCTTGCGTTTGTAAATTTCCATTTCCACAATCATCATACACAACAAGTTTTTGGCGCCGTTGCCGGGGACTTGAGATCTGTCTGTTCATTTTACAACAGGGTCAGTCTCACATTTAAGACGAACGATGCGTTCAAGGTAAACGATGCGTTCAAGGTGAATGATGCGCTCAAGTTGGACCTTGCGTACAAGAGAGGTTGACGCATCCAAAAGAGAAGTAAGAAGAGTTAGGCTGCACCGTGCGTTAGTCATCAACCTTACGTTCAAGGGCAGGGTTGCATCCAACCAAGCTGACAGAGGAAAATAAGCCTTGCGTTCTAGAGTTAGAATGCTGCGTCCAAGAAGCTCGGGAAAGAGGGAATAGCAGGAAGAAGGAGGAACTATTCTTAAGCAAGAATATTGTGAGTAAGACCTGCGTTTTTCAATATAAAAAATGAGTTCTCTATACTTAATATCGTCGATTTTATGATTATGATTTCATGAGTTTTCAATGAATAAATGCATGCATTTTATTTGAAAAGCATTGAGTATGCTGGTTATTTGACAAAGATTAATAAACGCATGCTGATTGATAATATGTGATTTATGATTTTACTGAAAAGCATTGTCACACCCCATCCCAGATACACCCTATATCTAGGATTGAGTGTGAAACTGCACTCTCTACATAATATATTGGAACTAGATGCCAAATAAATCTCAATTAGAAACACCATTGCTATTAAAATATTTGAAAACATACAATCTCTCAACAAGTATTCTTTGCATATATACATGTGTGATACAGAACAATTCTTCCAACACTCCTAAGGAACATGTACATTACAAAACATGGGCACAAACTAAATATTTACAACTATCCCAAAGGTTTGCTTCAAGATAGACCCAGACGAGATACTTCTGTAGGCTAGGCGTCCCAGACACACTCGCTACCTGAAACGACAAACAGACAAACAAATTGAGTGAGCATAAAGCCCAGTGAGTGACTAAGTTCATTCAACTATCACTAACAGACATGAACTAGCATAACCATTAGTAACCATTATATATCGCATTTCAGATAGTTTCTAAACTTCTTTAAGCTTTTTGCTCTCCCCCTTATCAATATTCTTATTACCCCATGGTAAATAACTAACTAATGTTGTGACAAAGCACAACTTAACTCTTCCGTATTTCAGTACAAATTCTCATTTCTAAACACATATAAATGTCTAATCATCATGTTTCACGGATTTGCAACTATCAAGTGCCTTCACATTCTGTCCCTCAGCACCGTATTCAATTATGTCTACATTACCATGTGCCTTCACACGAAGTCCCTCAGCACTGGTAACCAATTCATTCTCCACTCAAGTGCCTTCACTCATGGTCCCTCAGCACGAGCTAGTATGTGATGGTTTACTACATGCTTTCACTCAAAGTCCCTCAGCATTGAAATCCATTCCACTTAACAATTCAAGTGCTTTCACACGAGGTCCCTCAGCACTAAATTTCATGTTTATATTCACTTAGGCTTTCACCATAAGGTCCCTCAGCCATATTTATATTTAGGCAATAGAGTTAGTTTCTTTTTAACTTGCTGGCATAATATATTTACTATGAATATCGCAGAGTACCATAATTTCTTATCAAATAAGTATACCAAAAGTAACCACAAGATAAGATAAAAGGTCACTCACAACTTGTCTCGGCTCTAAGTGAATTATAAGCCTCCCCGAGCTCTTCCTGGCTTGAAAATACACATTTCTCATGTTCAGTTTTCCATAATCTTCCTTTTTCCTTAACACTCATTAATAACGTTACTCCTCACACAACTAAAGACTACCAGCGAAATTTCATTACATATTACTGCACTAGCGATACTAAATCGGACGTAACTAGCGAGACTACCTGAGGAGCGACACCCAGTGAGACTTCAGCGAGAATTGTGAGACGCAAAGCCTCTCTTGTGTTACAGTGACACTTGTTTCGCTGCCCTGTCTCTCGCTGTCTCAACGATACTACCGCTGCAGCAGAACAATTTCCTTCTTCCTTTCCTCTTCCTTCTTCAACCTACTAAACATCACATTCTGGCCAATTTCAGAACTTACCTCCTTCTACAAACTTATTAAGGTGTAAGTCCTTCATCTTACCTCAAAATTTCATGAAGAATATCCTCTCCGTTTAGGGCATATCCTTCAACAACTCCAGGTTGCTCCTAATCATCTGGCAAATTCAGCACCACTCTCTTCTATCTGGAGTTTGACACACATTTATACAAGTTCAGCTCAAACACCCTTCATAAAACTTGCAAAAAATTGAGTTAACTTACTAACCTCAGAAGTTCCAGCCCAAACCACCGTTTCTTCAGTTCGTTCTTCCTCCGAAACTGAACGTTACTCTAAGAGAGCAACACCAGCTGAGTCCTCTGCCCAACTCAAGTTTCCTCCATGGTTACGATGAGATTTCCACTCCAAATCGACATGAACGTCTTCTTCTACCTCCCTCCGATATTTAGCTTCGAAATGGACCCAACTCGAGCTCTGAAATGTAATCAAAACAATTGAATTCTCGATCTACATATATATATACCACCGACTTAATCTCAATTTCAACACTATACTACAATCCATTCAACGCATACCTTCTATGTTTAGCTTCAGCAACACACAGCCTCTGATGGTGTTACTTTTCAAAACTCTCCCGCCAGATGGTTAACAAACGCATTACTCTCTCGACCAACCTTCTTTGTCCAACGCATACCCACTTCTGACGCATGGTAGCGTTCACCGTATAGTGGCCTCATCGCAAATTGGCTCTCAACGTCTCGTGGCCTTTAACTTCCAACGCCCTGCAGCCTTCAATGCGTTTGTCGCAAGATAACCTTCGATGCAGGGTGGCTCTCCACACCTTGTGACCTCAACGCATCGTGGCCTCAACACCTAACAGTCTTCCCTCACCTTTGCATCCACGCCAAAACTGCTTCCATCAAGGCGCGTTGCCACTGACGCATAGCTGGTACTTAGTCATTTTTTCTGCGCCCCAATCACATACTAGCCAACTACTCCTACCAAAGCGTCCATCTCTTGGTCTCTTCTTACCTTGCTTTCTCACAAGATTAAGTACGGGGCTTACAAGCATGGTGTATGATGTTATATGATTTCATGAAAGATTTGGAAATAAACTTGTTTGAAAGACATGTTGTTTGACATTAAAGCTTTGAAATTGAGTTTAGCATGCTGTTTGATTTTATATTTGGAAACGGTTAACTATGAGCTTATGATATAATGTTTCCAAAACATATTGTGTTTTATAGAACTTTGAAAAGACACTCGAGGCTCAGGGACATGGAGAAGGCCAAAGGGTAGCCGGGATATAGAAAAGGTACCTAATGCTGAGGGACTCTAGAAGGCGAATGGGTAGCCTAGATATAGAAATGGGACCCTAATGCTCAGGGACTTGGAGATGGCATTGTGGGGGCCCGGATTCTAGTACCTATGTGCACATAGAGGAAAATACGAAGCTGATGTGTTGAGATTACTCTACACAGCTAAGGATAATCGACGTTGAGTAGCGTAGAGCATCGCTCCGCCTCAACTAGGGAAAAATAATTTTTTAAATTAATGAGATTTTTGAGTATTTACTCTAAAAACAGATATGCATGATTTAACAATAGATTTAGCATATTTTAATATAATTTGAAGCGTTATATTTTACGCGAGTTTGAGAATGTTTATGTTATGACCAGATTTACAGTTAATTATGATGTTTTCAAAAACTGTTGCTCACTGAGCCATTAGCTCATGCTATCATATGTTTTCCATTTTTCAGGTAGGATGACAGTTCCCATTGCTGATCGAAGTCGAGGTTTGAGAGGAGTTAATAGTATTATCGTCCTAGGAAGGGTAGGTATGAGAACTGAGGTAAATGTAATAGTGGGATTGGAGACACGGAGATCGATGACTGCTGTCCTCACACTCCGTCTCGGACTACGGGAGTGTAATTCCGGTGGGGTGTGACATAAGGCGCGGAAAATCAGATCAGAATGTTGAGAGATTGTCAGAAGATTGACATACATGATCTGTGGCTAAAGTGGTGGATCTTAATTGACCCGAGAATTACGCAATTAGGCGACATAGATGCATGATATCAATTTCGTCACCAATCAAGATGAGAAAATGTTGTTGATTCTTAGAAGAATTCCTAAGTGACAGCAGAGTTCTCTCCAGACGACAACCAAAGACGAATAGTTTTCGAGAGAGAAGAGTCTTCCCTCCGCCTGACCACTTCACAGCAGAACCTCACGCTTCCATTCCGGCAACTCAAGACATTGACGCCTTTTCCTACTATGGTAAGACAGATCTCAAGTCCCCGGCAACGGTGCCAAAAACTTGTTGTAAATAAATTGTGAAATGAAATGTACAAACGCAAGGTGCAAGTTAAGCTACTATGATGCGTTTCACACACCATGCATTAAGCATGCTATGCGTATTACTTATGCTTAAATGTTATGCGTTGGTGATCTGTCAAGTTTTCCTCTCCTTTACCCAAGTATAAGCAAAGGAGTAGGTTTTCTCGGTGAGTCCGAGGTCGAACACAGGGATTATGTTGATTCTATATTAAAGTTGATTATATGCGTTGTAGTGGTAACTAAGAATAATGAGCTGAGGTGTTTGTTTCTGATCTAAGGAAAGCGATAGTATGTACACTAAGCTAAATTATGGAAGATAGAAAGGCATGCGACACAGCAAAGTCAGCTAATGATTTGAATGGATGGATAAAAATAGGGTTCGGGTTGGTTAACACATGGTGGTATTCTATTCATACTTGCGACTCTTCTCCCGATTGTCAGCCGCTATGCGTTATATGTCTATAACGCATAGGATAGTGTTAAGAACCAAGGTTATTCCTATAGACAGGTAACAGTTCTTGGCCCTTGTCAATTGAGTTCAACAATCACTTACCCTCTCGAGCAGTTTGATTATTCCTACTTATATCGATTAGCTAGGTGGACATAAGCATCGGATTAAGTTTGCAACTGACAAGATGAAATAGTTACACTATGGTTCTTAGTTAGATGCTAACGCAACCCTAGACCCTTGAGAGATTAGTTACTCATGGATTGAAAGTAAAAAGCGGAAAGTATAGAGAAATCAGTAGACATGGAAGAAATATATATTGATGAACGGAATACAACTTTAGATAAGCTCAATGTCTTGACACAAATCTAAAATCAAGATAGAAAAACTAAGATAGAAAGCAGGAAAGGCATCAATGTCTTGAGTCGCCTGGATGGAAGCGTGAGGTTCTACTGTGAAGTGGTCAGGCAGAGGGAAGACTCTTCTCTCTCGAGCTATTCGTCTCCGGTTGAGGTCTGGAGAGAACTCTGCTGTCACTTAGGAATTCTTCCGAGAATCAACAACCCTTTCTCATCTTGCAGAGCTGCCCTTTTATAGATGCTGCGTTCGCAGTCAATGGCAAATTTGCTTGATTGGCGGTGAGATGATATCATGCGTCCATCTCGCCTGATTGCGTAATTCTCGAGTCAATTAAGATCCACCACTTTAGCCACAGATCATGTTCGTCAATCATCCGACAATCTCTCAAGATTCTGATCTGATTGTCTGCTGCCTTGCGTTGATGGTTGTTTATGCGTCCATGGATAGTTTGGTCGTTGTCAACGCGTCATGAGTTGCAAACGCATAGTCTTGCGTTGAGTAGTTGTTAACGCATCTTCAGGTTGTTCGCGTTTAGATCATACGTCCATGAAGAACAGATTGCTAACGCGTAGTCCTGCGTTAAGAAGTCATCAACGCATCGTTTGCATTCTTGCGTTAAAACGTGCGTTTTAGGCTCAAAAAGTGGTAAAATCATTATCTTCATAAAAATACAAGAGTATAACGCAAAGGAAGATTTATTAATAAAAATCAACATAAACTGCCGCATGCTTCTCTATTTAATCTCTATTTATCTAAGAAAAAGGCTATCATAACTTGTATTTCTACAAGTTATCACCTACTTTCTATCTTGTTTTTCAATCTTGATTTTAGATTTGTGTCAAGACATTGAGCTATCTAAAGTTGTATTCCGTTCATCAATCTATATTTCTTCCATGTCTACTCATTTCTCTACACTTTCCGCATTTTACTTTGAATCCATGACTAACTAATCCATCAAGGGTCTAGGGTTGTGATAACTTGTAGAAATACAAGTTATTATAGCCTTTTTCTTAGAAAAATAGAGATTAAATAGAGAAGCATGCGGTAGTTTATGCTAAATTCTACTAATAAATCTTCCTATGCGTTCTACTCTTGTATTTTTATGAAGATAATTATTTTACCACTTTTTGAGCCTAAAACGCATGTTTTAACGCAAGAATGCAAACGATGCATTGACGACTTCTTAACGCAGGACTATGCGTTTGCAATCTATTCTTCAAGAACGCATGATCTGAACGGAACGCGAACAACCTGAAGATGCGTTAACAACTACTCAAAGAAAGACTATGCGTTAGCAACCTATGACGCGTTAACATCAGCCAAAACTCTCCATGAACACATAACGACCATCAACACAAGCTAGAGTAAAATCAGATCAGAATCTTGAGAGATTGTCAGAAGATTGACATGTATAATATGTGGCTAAAGTGGTGGATCTTAATTGACCCAAGAATTATGCAATTAGGCGAGATAGATGCATGATATCAATTTCGCCGCCAATCAAGCAGATTTAAAATTGATTATGAAGGCAGCATCTATAAAAGGGCAGTCCTGCAAAATGAGAAAATGTTGTTGATGCTCGGAAGAATTTCTAAGTGACAGCAGAATTCTCTCCTGAACACAACTGGAGACGAATAGCTCGAGAGAGAAGAGTCTTCCCTCCACCTGACCACTTCACAGCAGAACCTCACGCTTCCATTCCAGTGACTCAAGACATTGATGCCTTTTCCTGCTTTCTAACTTATTTTTCTATCTTGATTTTAGATTTGTGTCAAGACATTGAGCTATCTAAAGTTGTATTCCGTCCATAAATCTATAATTCTTCCATGTCTACTCATTTCTCTACACTTTCCGCTTTATACTTTGAATCCATGAGTAACTAATCTTTCAAGGGTCTAGGGTTGCGTTAGCATCTAAATAAGAACCATAGTGTAACTATTGTATCTTGTTAATTGCAATCTTAATTTGATGCTTATGTTCATCTAGTTAATTGATATAAGTAGTAATAATCAGACTGCTCGAGAGGGTAAGTGATTGTTGAACTCAATTGATAAGGCCAAGAAGTGTTACCTGTCTGTAGGAATAACCTTGGTTCTTAACACTCTCCTATGCGTTATAAACATATAACACATAGCGGCTTACAACTGGGAGAAGAGTCGCAAGTATGAATAGACTATCACCATGTGTTTCTGATGTTAGATGTTAACCAACCCATACCCTGTTTTTATCCATTCATTTAACTCATTAGCTAACTTTGCTGTGTCGCATGCCTTTCCATCATCCACATTTTAGTCTTGTGTACATATTGTCGCTTTCTTTAGATTAGAAACAAACAACTCTCTCAAATATTTCTTGGTTACTACTGCAACGCATATAATCCACTTAAATATAGAATTCGGAAAGAAAATCTTATAAAATTGATTTTGCCTTGTTTATGTAGTGGATGCAATTAGTGAAACATAATGTTTTTAAACAAGTAAAAGTGTTCAAGGCAAATAAAATTTGTTGTGGAACTAGAATGAATGTAATTGAGAATATTGTAAACTAATTTATTCATTGTATGTAGTTCATCATGTCGACCAAGGAGAGCAAAGGAAAACGGAAACGCATGGCACACAGCTACCCAGTATGCGGAAAAGGGCATGTGGGAGAGTGCATTAGAAAAGATAGATGCTTTGCATGTGGGGAGGAAGGACATTGTAACACCCCTACCCAAGATATTAAATATATTTCAATATCAATACCTAGGAGTGAGTGTTACCTAGTCTGTACTCTATTAAAGCCTGTTGTAAATGCATTAGTAAAACTAGAAATCCACAACTAAACAGTGGAACGCTCGGCCTTACAACATTATAACAAAATTACTTAAGAAGATCACATCATAAGTAGGTTTTAAAGACTATGTTTAGAGTTTACAAACATATTTGGTGAATTTACATATGCTACCCAGGCTAAGTGTGACTTCTATTAAAAGTTAGGGTTTACAGATTTCCAAATTACAAAATTCTATTCTGGCACAAACGGATCTTGATGGTAGGCTAGGCACCCCGAACACGCTTGCTACCTAGAAAAGAAACATCAAAGAAACGAAATCTATGAGCTACATTGCTCAGTGAGTGACTACTGAAATATACAATCAATAACATGATAACAACAATTTAGATATCAACCGCCTAATCATGCCTTGTATCACAATTCATAACCTTATAGATGACTGTAACCTGTAAAACATTATCAGTACATATATGCTTTTCATTTTATTAAACTTTTGTTGAGGCGGAGCGAACTCAATGCACCCAACGTCAATAAGCCTTAGCTGTGTGGAGAAATCTCAACACATCAGCGTCAACCCTTTCTATTCTGCTCATGAATCTATCTAATCTCGGGCTGCCCATGTACCTTCCCATGTCCTTCGGTACCAGGGTCCCATGGATTTAGTCACTCACAGTCTTTAAATCCTTAGGTGAGAGCTTCACATAAGTTAAGTACTAGGGCTGCCCATATGCCTTCTCATGTCCCTCAGCATTGGGTCCCAAAGAATTACTCACTCACCGTCATTAAATCCTTAGGTGATTGTTTCACATAAGTTACATACTAGGGCTGCCCATATGCCTTTAACTAACTTTCAGCATTGGGTCCCTGAGAATCTTTCTAGAACACTAACCTGCACATCACATTCATCATAATATAACAACAAACATCATACCTCAGCATTCATGATTACTAAGGCTACCCATATGCCTTCACCCATCCTTCGACACCGGGTCTCATTCAAACACCTCTAGTGCACAGACATGCACATTACATTTATCATCATTTAACTAGATTCATAATATCCAGAATTCTCAGAACATTTATCTAGCAACTAGCTTAATGAAACTTAGGATATTAACTGATACTTTGTCAAACTTATCTCACATATAAAATACGTGCTAGCATCATACACATACGTACACTTCAATTCATGCTTCAAAGGTAGTATTAAGCACATAGAAATGAAATAATATTCAAGTTAAGCACATCTCAAACCATAAAGTCACTCACGACTGATTCCAGACTCCGAGCGGGTTATAAGCTTTCCCTAGCTCCTCTTGCCCTGTAAACATACCTTTTTCGTGTTAGGTATTTCTAATATTCCTTTTATATATTCTTTACGTTTGCTTAGATATCTTAAACATGGGTTTTCATCACTACTTTTCCTTTCTTGTTAATATCAATATGAGCGAGACTAAAAGGTTAATTATTCATAACTATGCGGCACCAGCGATACTCAACGTCGCAGGACTAGCGATATTACCTTCAAAGAGCGATACTAAGCGAGAGTCAGCGAGAGTTGTGAGGCGCAATGGTCTCTTAGCGATACTCCTATCTTAGCGACTCCCGATGATTACTGCTCTTCTTCTTCCTCCTCTACTCTGTTCTCAATCTGCTAAACATTAAATCCAGTCAAAATCAGATCCATCCTTCTTCTACAAACTCATAAAGAAGTGAACTTTCTAACTTACCTCAAGGTCTCAAATCTCAACTCTTCTTCATTTGAGAACTATTCTCAAATAACTCCGGGTTGCTACAAACATTTGCAGCTTAACTCCGATCACTTCTACCTTAGATTCAGCTTCCACGGCTCGTTTTTCTTCAAACTTTGATCAGCACGAGGTCTAAGTGGCATTAATCAAACTCTCCGACCCAGCTCAAGCTTCCTCCATGAAAGTGATGAGGGTTCTCCTCTGAACCGGCATAAACAATTCTCTCTACCTTTCTTTCTTTGGTTAGCTCAGAATAAGATCACCTTGAGCTCTAGAATGTGTTTTTCAAATGTTTAAATACTCAGTCCCCTTTATATACATATATCACCGACTTACACTTTATCTCGTCTCTCTGTACTTAGTTATTCAATGAATACCTTCGGCGCAGGGCTTAGCAACGCATAGTCTCGACTGGGTGTGA
Source organism: Citrullus mucosospermus (assembly GCA_030954485.1). NCBI lineage: Eukaryota > Viridiplantae > Streptophyta > Magnoliopsida > Cucurbitales > Cucurbitaceae > Citrullus > Citrullus mucosospermus. The sequence goes on from CM062064.1 coordinate 15,675,050, forward strand.
TACAAATGCCCAACGCCCCATCGACAAATAGCCGACTAACGCACGTCTCTCTCTCGGTCACTCTTCTAATATACCAATGCATACCCATCATCAACGCATAACAACCTTTACAAACGCATAAGACACCCTCACTTCATGGCATGATAACTCAACGCCTTAGAGCATCCAACGTATTCTCAATGCGTAGCCATACTAACGCATGATCAACTCTTAGCCACTTTTGCTCCGACGCTACTGAGCCAACTTTTCTAACCACTGCCCGTTCATAGTTCCTTCTCAACTTACCAACTCTCAATGTCCGATAGTCTTGCCGTTTTTTCCTACCGCATAATACCACACGTTGCTTCAATTGCATACAGTTAAGTGATTCTGCCATGCGTCCAACATGGTTTTTCACAAAGCCTGCGTCCAACCCTACTCACTTCTCAACTATTCTTATCCTACTTCTTTCCTTAACAAACTCTTCTATGAAGTAATCTTAGAAAGAGGGTGTGACAGACATTATCGAAAACAATGCCCTGCATTAAACGAGTCTGGCAGTCAAACTAAAGAGACAAAGAGACAGGCTCCCTGTATGAAATGTGAACGAAAGCATAGAAAAGACTATAAAGAAAGAATAGATTTGTGTTATAAGTGTGGGCAACCAGGGCATTACCGTAAAGATTATCCACAAAATCAAGAAAGCCTAGGTAAACCGGATGAAGGACAAGAAGAAGAGAAATAAAAGGAAATGTAATTTATGTTTGTAGTTTTGTCTTTCTTTTCTGTATCTTGAAAAACAATGACTGTACAAAGCATAATAATGAAGTCTTTCTTTTCCATAGCCTTGTCCTATTTAAATTTCGAGGACGAAATTTTTTTTAAGGTGTATGGGGTTGTAACACCCTGTCCCTGAAAACCTAAGTATTTTATAATTGGTAAGGATAAAAGGATAAAGAGTGTGGATTAACGGAATATGTAAACGAAAAGTTAAGATTGTGTAATTACTAAATTATGGAGGATTAGATTCGGTGCGTTGAAATGAATGGTATTAAGAAGAGGGTAGACATAATTCTGGAAATCAGGCTGACGCATGGATGGATAAGTATAACGCATGTAATAGTTAATATTGAGCTACCAAGTTACACGATTATATGTTAGTAATGGCAAGATAAATGAGGTGAAGTATCATGCGTCGATGATGTAAAATGGAGTAGAACCATTGCGTGGGAAAAGTACTTTGCGTTGGTAAACCATGCGATAAGCTGTAACTATGCGCTGAAGGTTAGCGATGGATTGAAAAATTACACGAAAGAGGTCGTTAAGTGTTGAAGGTTGATATATTGGGAAATTTCTATGCGTTGAAGAATTGCTATGCGATGGCAAAGCGACGCATTGAGGAAACTGAAATTCTAAATGGTTAATAATTGAGATGATAAACGTTAAAGGATTATTATATGCTAGTAGGACTTCAGCGATTAGTAAGGTCTTATTATGCGATGAGGAAGTTACGAGGTGAGGAACCATTTGCTATGCATTGAAGAGTTCTATGTTAAGGACAGCTATTAGCTATGCTACGAGGGGTTTATGAGTCGAAGGTGACTACCATTGGTTAATAAGTTATACGCGGAAGAGCTTAATGTTACAATAAATGAAAAATGTTATCAAGATCTCGGGTAAACGCATAGGAAAAGCTAAAGCAGGAAATGGTTAAAGGAATAACCTTGGTATATGATTCGAGAACGCATAGAGGGTAAAATCAAGGGACTTAAACGAAAGTTGAACACAGATAGTATGCAATTAAGATTGATGTATGATATTTTATGGTAAGCTGAAATACATAGTAGCATGCGTTTAAGATTTGTCTACCTAATTGAATGTGGTAGAGAAATGGAAATAAAGGTCTATAAACGCATAGGAACACAGGGATGATTGGGTAGCTGTATATTGGAACATAACGGACGCATAAGGTAAGCCTATATGCCAGGTGGTTACACATGATTGGGAAACCTCATTAAGTAGGAGGTGTTAGAAAGCATGATAATCATCTCATGCAAAGTGACACTTGGACTAATGCATAGTTGATTAAGCATGCAACATGTCTTGTGGCAAACAAGTGGCTGCAAAAGAGGAAAAGTAGAATGATAAGTTCTCTATAAATAGGACCTTGAGGGGAAAGGTCATGACTGATGATTCGGTGATAATAATTCTTGAGAGAAAGAAAGAAGGAGAACTGAAAGAAGAAAACCTTGCGTCTGTAAGAGGAAGTCTGCGGCCAAAGAGGAAGACAACCTTGACATCTAAGTCATTTGGTGTTAAGAAGTTGGCTTGCGTCGAGAAGGGTAGACCTTGCGTTCAAGGAAGGTCGACGCATCCGAAAGAGTAAGAAGAGTTAGTCTGCACCTTGCGTTTAAGGGTAGGCTTGCGTCCAATTTGTTACCAGAAATAGTTTGCGGGGTAAAAGACCAAACCTTTGCGTTCAAGGAGCTCGGGAAAACAAGGATTGGAAGGAAAAGAGGAGATATCTTAAGAAATTGTGAGTGACTCTTCTTCTTTCAAAATTGAACTTTGTTGAAAATATTCTTATGTGATATGGTTTTTTGATATTTGATCTCATGAAACGCATGATGTTTGGTCTTAATGTTTAAAAAGCATGTTTTATCGGATTGTTTATTATATGGAAAGGCATGTTGTAAGAAACGGTTTATCAAGAAACTTCCTGTTTTCTATGATGATTTTTATGTGAATGATTTACTCAAACTAATGATAAAATGTTTAAGAGGAGGCTCAGTGCTTATCTCTTTGAGAAGGCTCGTGAGTTTCCCTGGGACCCAGTACTCAAGGACATGAGAAGGTACATGGGCAACCCGTCTTATTCCTATGTGCACATAGAGGTTAAGCTGGCTAGTGCATTGAGCTTGCTCTGCCTAAAGCCAGGGATGATTTCGACATTGGGTGTGTTGAGCCTTGCTCCACCCCAACTAAGGATGTTTTCGATGTTGAGAGCGTTGAGCTTTGCTCCACCTCAACTAAGGGAAAAGATTGAAAAACCAAACGGTTTTCTCTATAAATATTCTGGAAAATGATTCTATGGATTTAGAACGGATTTACGTGAATGACAATGAATTGTGGAAAATCTGTTCCTGTTGAATCCTTTTTTTAATGCGTTTTACTGTAACATGCCTCTTTTTGAATAAAAGATAGTTTACAAAACTTGTCACTCACGGGGTTTAGCTCACGTTTTCCCATGTTTTCTAATTTTCTAGGTAGCAAGCGAGTTCGGGATGCTATGCCTACGTCGAACCTCATCTGGGCCGTCTTTGGTAAAAGGAATGGTTGGTCAATGAACCTTACAGAGGAGGCAAGGTTACTGACTTCACATCTTCTTTCGGATTATAGAGGATAATCCGGGAGGGGGTTTGATAGCATGCGTTTTCATATATGAAGCATGTAACATGTCACACCCCATCCCAGATACACTCTATACCTAGGATTGAGCATGATCCTACTTTCTTTACCTAGAACTCTATAGGATGGATACCATATAAATAGCAAACAAAGCAACATTTCCATTGTCATACTAGAAGAAAATGCAACCTCTCAACAAACATATCTGTATATATACATATAAGTTGCAACACGTCCCCCTTTCTATCCTCAGAAATGTGTATATTACAAAATATATGTACAGTCTAAATATTTACAACTATCCCAGAGGTTCGCTTCCAGATAGGCCCAGACGAGATTCTTCTATAGGCTAGGCATCTCGGACACGCTCGCTACCTGAAACAACAAACAACAACAACAAACTGAATGAGCAGAAAGCTCAGTGAGTGACTAAATCTACTAAACTATTCATAACAAATATAAGCCAGTTTGTGAGTTAATAACCATCACATATCACATCCCAATGAATTACCAAGATTCACTTCCCTCATTGCACATATAACTATCAAATTCTCATGTCTCACAGACTTGCAACTATTTAGTGCTTTCACTTCCCGTCTCTCAGCACTTACTCAATTGTAATTACAGTACCATGTGCCTTCACATGAAATCCCTCAGCACAGGTAACTAATTCTATCTTTGCTCAAGTGCCTTCATTCATGATCCCTCGGCACGAGCTAGTGTGTGATGGATTACTACGTGCCTTCACTCATAGTTCCTGAGCATTATAGTCCATTTTCTACTGTTATTCAAGTGCCTTCTCAAATCCCTCAGCACTTAATTTCACGCTTACTCGCATATAGCTTTCACCATAAGGTCCCTCAGCCACTATTATATTTAGACATTGGTATTAATATTCTTTTAAATCACTAACACATCTCATTCATAAGACATACTACAATCAATCACATTTCCTCATCAATAAACGTACTAAATTTAACACAAGATATAACAAATAGTCACTCACAATTGGTCTCGGTTCTAAGTGGGTTATAAGCCTCATCGAGCTCTTCTTGACCTGAAAACACATAATCCTCAAGCCGTCTTCGAAACGCTTGCATTTATCAGCTTCTTCTGCTATCAATGCCAAAGCATACTTGGCAAGCTCGGTGAATTTCTTTTCATATTCAGCTACAGTCATACCTCCTTGTACTAGATTTAAGAATTCCTTCCTTTTCTCATCACAGAAGGATTTAGGGTAATACTTCTCCTGGAATGACTTCTTAAAATCTGCCCATGTTAATGAGCCCACATCTGCACTTCTGTCTCTATCAATTGCCACCAGTCTTCAGCTCCTTTTTGGAGCATGAACGTGACCAAGTCAAGTTTCCTGTCCTCTGGACAATGCATCACTCTGAAGCATTTTTCTACCTGATTCAACCATGCTTCAACTTCCGCAGGATCTGTGGTGCCCTCAAATACTTGAGCACCCAATTCCTTAAATCGCTCAATGCCAAACTTTTTCTCAGGGTCACCCTGAACTGTTTCCATACTAGTTACTAATCTCTGTGCGATTCTGCTAAAAAGTTGTTCCTCCATATTCATACTCGCCTGAGGATTACTAGATTCTCCTTCAGACGCTTGTCTCTCCTCCCCAGTAGCGTGCGATGTCGCGGCGCCTTCCTGCCTACCTCGTCTGGTACCTCTGGGCATGTTCCTATAACATAGTATGTAATCAATTTACTTTTACATGGTCCTAGCTACTATGCATGACCTCACAGCCCAAAATCTTATGCTATGATACCAAATTGTCACACCCCAACCTAGATTTACTCTATACCTAGAAAGGAGTATGATCCTATTCCCAACATAATACTCTATAATATAAACACCATAAAAGAATAGCAAATCATACAACAATCCCATTATCTCATTAGAAGAACGTGTAAACTCTTAACTAACATGTCTGTATATACACATAGTAAGTACAACACGTCCCCTTTTTCACTACACTCTCATGAAAGATGTTTAATACATGACATATGAAAAATCTAAATATTTACAACTATCCCAGAGGTTCGCTTCTAGATAGGCCCAGACGAGATTCTTCAGTAGGCTAGGCGTCCCGGACATGCTCGCTACCTGAAACAACAAACAACAACAAACTGGATGAGCAAAAGGCTCAGTGAGTGACTAAATCTACTAAAATTAATCATGACAACTTAAATTCAGTTTGTAAGATAGTAACCATTGCATAACACATCCTAATGAATTATCAAGATTCACTTTCCACTATACATGTATAACTATCAATTCTCCTGTTTCACAAGTATTCATCTATTTAGTGCTTTCACTTTCCGTCTCTCAGCACTTACTCATTTACAATTATAATACCATGTGCCTTCACATGAAATCCCTCGGCACAGGTAACAAACTTTATCTATGCTCAAGTGCCTTCACACAGAATCCCTCGGCACGAGCTAGTTGTGATGGGTTACTACATGCCTTCACTTACAATCCCTGAGCATTGTAGTCCATTCTCTACTGTTATTCAAGTGCCTTCTCAAATCCCTCGGCACTTACTTTCACGCTTACTCACATGTAGCTTTCACCATAAGGTCCCTCAGCCACTTATGTGCTTAGACATTTGTAATAATATTCTCTTAAATCACTAACATATCACACACATAAGGTATACTACCATTAATCACGTTTCCTCATCAATATACGTACTAAGTTTAACACAAGATATAACAAACAGTCACTCACAATCGGTCCCGGCTCTAAGTGGGTTATAAGCCTCCCCGAGCTCTTCTTGGCCTAAAAATACATAATCCTCAAGTTTAGTTTCCATAATCTCCCTTTTTCCTTTAGCATACAATAGCATCGTTATTCTATAGAAAATGGTAAGTTACTAGCGTTACTCAAAAGCTACTTAAACTGTACTAGCGACACTGCGTTGATTAAAACCAGCGAGACTACCTTGAGGAGCGATACCCAGCGATACTCTAGCGAGAATTGTGAGACGCAAGCCTATCTTTGCGTTGCAGTGTTACTTTCCCTGCTGCTCAGTCTCTCGCTCACTCAGCGATACTTTCGCTGTGACAGAACCGTTTCCTTCTTCCTTTCTTCTTCCTTCTTCAACCTCAAAATTTCATGAAGCACATCTTCCCCGTTTAGGACATATCCTCCGACAACTCCGAGTTACCTCTAATCATTCGACAGTTCAACTCCCGTCTCTTCTTCCTGAGTTTGACACACAATTAAACAATTTCAGCTCAAGCGTCCTTCATGAAACCGGCTAGAAATCGAGTTATCTTACTAACCTCAAAGTTTCAGCCCTAACCTTCGTCTCTTCAATTTGTTCTTCCTCCAAAACCGAGCATCACTCTGAAAAGACCACAGCAGCCGAAACCTCTGTCAAACCCAAGTTTCTCCTACAAATTCAATGAGATTTCTGCTTCAGATCAGCATGAACATCTTCTTCTACCTCCCTTCGATGTTTCGCCTTAATATGAACCCAACTCGAGCTCTGAAATGCAAGCAGAACAATTGAATTCTCAGTCCACTTATATATATACCACCGACTTGTACTCCATTTCAATTCTATACTATAATCCGTTCGACGCATACCTCCTAGGCTCAGCTTCATCAACGCACACGGCCTCTAATGATATTTCATTTCAAACTCTCCCGCCAAATAGTTAACGTACGCATTACCTTCTCTCAGCAAACACTCCTTGTCCAACGCATGCTCGCCTTCGACACATGGTAGCGTTCACCGCATAACAGCCTCACCGCAGATCAGCTCCCAAACTCCCCGTGGCCTTTACTTCTAATCGGTACATTGCCTTCAATGCGTTTGACGCATAATGATCCTCGATACCAAGTGATCCTCCATGCCTTATGTCCTCAACGCGTCTCAACTTCAGCGCATGATAAGCTTCCCCCACCTTTGCGTTTACACCAAAATTATTTCCTCCACAACAGATTGCCATAAACGCATATCTTACACTTAGCCATTCTCCCACTCCAAACGCAAGCCAGCCAATTACTTTTACACATTCACCCATCTCTCGGCCCCTTCTTATTGGGTTGTATGTCCTAAAACTCGTAGTTTTTGTAAATAGGTGATTTTTAGTACATATAAAGTTATTCAAGTGAATTAATTATTTATCAACTCTAAATCCAATTAAACTACGAACCCTTGGCTACTATCATGAGTACTTGGACTTTATGTGGAGACATAAACAGGATCAAGTTCGAGTAAGTAGCCTCAATAGTCTATAGTACATGGATTAGGTTGGGTACCTCTTCTTGGAGACACTATTGAATACGACCCGCTTCATGATTGTTACAAATATTGTAAAGTTTCATAAATGAAGTGATTCTGATTTGATCATGTAGAGACATGTGAGCGGGGGTATTCTACATAATGAGATTGTGTAAGACTGACCCTGAAATAATTACTGTTACGTATTAACACCGTTTACGAATAACACTGATTAATTTCACTTATCGATGACCTAGATAACTTGATCAGAATCTTGAGCTATCTATGAACTCCTATTTATTCAGAATTATCCCTTGATCTACATAGGTAAGAGTAAGCTCAATAGTGCTGCTCAACATTCCTCCTATTTCAGGGATAAAACTGGGTAGATAGTTGGGAACATAGAATTTGCAAAACGGAATTCACTCCTACCCAACTTAGGGATAGAAGAAAGGTTGTTCTCTTAAGTGTTGTTCCCAGGACTTGAACAAGGGGCCCCATCCTCTCATTGGCCCAAGAGGGAATGGATTTAGTGATTAGATCCTAAATTAATTGTTCATTAGAGGGACAATGGTACTTAAGGAGAAAAGATGTAACTCAGAGGTAAATCGGTATTTGACCTAGCTGAAGTTATGAACAACCTGTGAAGGATTGACTTATCGATGACGGTTATATCAAATGGACACAAATATATCTACAGTGAGGAGAGTGCAACTACGGGCATTAGTGGAGTGTCCCGTTAGTTAACGAATGTTGGTTAACTAGGTTAAAGAGTTTGGCCAGTTAATCTCGGATCGTTGGAGCTCATGATCTGTAGGTCCATTAGGTCCCTCTACTAGCTCATAAATGGACTAAAATCTTAGATAATGTGGTGAATAAGTTTGAATCGTTCAAATCTTGGCTTAAGGAATGAAAGTTAGATATATACGATATATCGGCTTTTAATTACGAATTAAACGTACAAATAGAGTTAATTATAATAGTTAAATATAATTTAAATATTAATCATATGAATAGGGATTCATATCGGTTTTTTTTTAGAAAAATCGGGACAAGTAGGAAAAATAATATTATTTTATTATTTAATATTAAAATAATAATATTTAATTAATTAAATATTAAATTATTTTTATTTAATTATTTAATTATCTTTTTGAAATTAAAAATCAATTTTAATTCAATTTTGGAAATTCATTGAAAATTGATTTTAAAATTGATTTTTGAAGATTGGATTTTCCCACTAAGCTAGGAGCTTGGTTGTCTTTTTCACAATTAACCAACAAATTAACCATTTTGTGTTGTCAAATTTTGATGCAATTGGATTGCATGTTATTCTTTAATAAATAGAGATGATTTTGACATAAAAATGGTTAAGAATTTTGTGAAATTAAGGGTTAATTTTGCAAAATTCCATCCATTGTTCATCTTTTTCCCAACCTTCATTCTTTCTCAAATTCACCACAAATTTGGATCCCACCATCCAATCTAAGCCTAGAGAATAGTAGAGAAGACTCTTGTGGTGGTCTACAACAAAGTGGTGCTGAAATTCATCAAGAATTGAAGGAGAACTTGGAGCTTCAAAGGTAAGTGTTCTTGAAACTTTGGTTTTTCTTCTTAATTGCATGTTTAATCCTCTAAATTGAGCATCTTAGAGTGAAAATTGATCAAATTAACTTCTGCTGCATGCTCATTATTCCATCACTTCTTACTTTGCGTTCTCATAAAAATAGATGCGGGGCTTACACACTGCCTTCAATGCGTTTGCCGCATAATTATCCTCGATACAAAGTGATCCTCCACGCCTTATGTCCTCAACGCATCACGACTTTAGCGCATGATAATCTTCCCTCACCTTTGCGTTTACACCAAAACTGTTTCCATCACAACAGGTTGCCATCAACGCATAGCTGACACTTAGTCGCCAACTACTCTTACACATTCACCCATCTCTCGGCCCCTTCTTACCCTGCGTTCTCACAAAATTAGGTGTGGGGCTTACATAACACCCCCATCCTAGATATTTATATATATATCTATATCTTTACCTAGGAGTGAGTGTTACCTAGTCTGTATTCTGTTAAACACTGTTATATATGCATTTCTATATCATAACCAGCTAGCAAAATGCTTAGCCTTCACAACATTTATGCAAAAATTTCCTGATAAGATAACATCATAAGTAAGATTTAAAAGGCTATGTTTAAAGTTTACAAGTATGCCTGGTGATTCTCACAAATGCCACTCAAAATAAGTACAATTTCTACAAGGGATGGGGTTTACAAGTTCCCAATTACAAAATTCTAATTTGGCTCAGACGATTCTTGATGGTAGGCTAGGCACCCCAAACACGCTCGCTACCTAGAAAGAAAACATCAGAGAAACAAGAATCTATGAGCTACAATGCTCAGTGAGTGACTAACTAAAGTATAAACTCAATAAAGACATAACTACAATCATTTGTATGAACTGCTTGATCATGCTTCATATCATGCTTCATAAACTTGTAAATAACTATAACTTGTAAATAACTATCATTACGTAAATCGATATCTTTTCATTGAGCCTTTGTTGAGGCGGAGCAAACTCAATGCACCCAACGTCAATAAGCCTTAGCTGTGTGGAGTAATCTCAACACATCAGCGTCAGATGCCTTTTATCCTGCTTATAAATCTGTCTGATCTCGGGCTGCCCGTGTACCTTCTCATGTCCTTCGGTACTAGGGTCCCAGGGAAATACTCAATCACCGTCTTTATATCCTTTCGTGAGAGCTTCATATAAATACTAGGGCTGCCCATATGCCTTCACATGTCCTTCAGCATTGGGTCCCAATAGAATCTTTCTAGAGCACTAACTTGCACATCACATTTATCATAATTTAACAATAATCATAATATCTCAGACTTCATAAAATACTAGGGCTGCCCAAATGCCTTCACCTGTTCTTCAGCATTGGGTCCCATTCAAATCTTTCTACTGCACAGACATGCACAATACATTTATCATAAATTAACTTTACATTCCTTTCCCGTACATACATTTACTCATATACAAACATAGAACACAGTCATACATCACGTGCTTATAACTTGATACAATTCCCTGTATAGGATACACCTTTAATGCATAGCATAAGTTCATAATCATATCCATAATACAATATACACGACTCTACCAACAGTCCCCACTCAAAACTACATGTTCTACATGCCATTTATATAAACATATGCACGTACAACTCTCAGACTTGACTGTAACTTGATAACTCGAGACTTAGGCAGGGTGAGCTGTAATAGGCTAAGCACCAGGAACGTCCTTGCTACCTGGGGAGAGAAAAAGAAAACATTGGAAAACATAAGCTAATAGCCTAGTGAGTGACAATCTTTGTAAAACGGCATTCATATAAAATAGGTATGTTTCGTATAACAAATAAATAAGAGTTTAACATTTGTTCAAATGTAACATACTTTTCATGAAATCCATCATTCTCATAAATCAATACTAAAATCATACAAAAGTGTTTTCCAAGGGATTTATCAATATCAACTAGTTTTCAAACTTTTCCCTTAATTGAGGCGGAGCAATGCTTCTACGCACTCAACGTCGAAAATCACCTTAGTTGGGGTGGAGCAAGGCTCAACACTCCCAACGTCGAAATCATCCCTGGCTTCAAGCAAAGCAAGCTCGATGCACTAGCCAGCTTAATCTCTATGTGCACATAGGAATATGACGGGTTGCCCATGTACCTTCTCATGTCCTTGAGTACTGGGTCCCGGGGAAACTCATGTGCCTTCTCGTGTCCTTGAGCACTGAGCCTCCTCTAAAACGTTTTAGAATTTCGTTCACATAGTAGTTCATATGAAAATCTTTCATGAAAATCAATATATCACGATAAAAAATATTTCAAAACATGCCATTGAACATCTTATAGAAACATAATAACATGCCTTGTGAACAACATGAACAAACATCATGCTTTTAAGAAAACAGTTCATCTCAAAGCCATAACTCATAAGAAAAACCAAACTAAACATTTTCAATAAATTTCGTTTCAAGCAAGAAAAGTGTCACTCACAACTCTTTCTAGGCTTTACGTGGGTTATATACTTTTTCTATTTCTTCTTGGCCTGCAAAAGAAATATACCTTGCGTTAATCAACATTAATTCCCTTTCCTTTTCTCTACTATCTTATAACGAGAGCCTCACCGATACCCGCCGAATAATACTGTTACTAGCGATACTCGATGGAACAGCACTAGAGTTACATACTTTCGCAGCGATACTTAGCGTTATCTAGCGAGATCTGTGAGACGAAAGGTTCCTTTGCGTCTCAGCGATACCCGTCTCGCTACCAATTCCCAGACAGTGTGCCGATACTTGCTTTTCCAACGGCACTCTGCACTGTAATTCCTTCCTTTCTTCTCGTTCTTACTTCAGCCTATTAAAAGTCACATTTCCTTACGGATTCAGGACTTCTTCTCTTCTGCAAACTTATAGGAAATCACGTTCTACAGCTTACCTTAAAATTTCAGGGTGTAGCTCCTCCTCGTTCTCGCGATATTCCGGAGTTACCTCCTGCTGTTCCGGATTGCGAGTTGATCTTGCAAACTCTGGTTTCCTAAGGATTCACATAATGAATCTCCAATTTCATCATCACCATCCTTTACAAAAGTTGTTAGGAATTACGTCAACTTACTAACCTTAAATTTTCAGCTCTGAACTCAGCTTCTTCCTCACGTTCTGTTCCGAATATCAGTCACTACTCAACCACACCAAGCAACTTCAGTCATTCCTCTGTTCCAGCTTCGATTTCAGCATCAATATGAGTCAAACTTCGTCCAAAATCCTCTAGAACACCTTCCTCAATCTTCCTTTGAAGTTTATCTGAAGAATAGAACCGACTTAAGTTCTCGAAATGTCCTTAAAAATGATTAAACATTTAATTAATCCAGCTATTTATACTACCGACTTAACCTTCTCACACCCAGAGCTTATGCTGCTGACTTACCTTTCATCTGCAGACTAACGCAGGATTCACACTTCGACGCGAGGCGCTCATGTTAAAATTCTCCTCCAGCGCCTTCAGCAACTAACCTCACCCAACGCATGGCATCGACTTCAACGCCTCCTACTTTTAACGCGTACAACTCAGTTATACACCACTATCTTCGTCGCATCAAGACCACTCTGTCTTCGACGCGGAGCGACTTCAACTCGTGTCTGTCTTCAACGCATCGGCCTCAGCGCATGGCTGTCCTCAACGCAATGAATTCAGTGCATAGCTCAAGCACGTTTCTTCCCCCGCTAGAATTCCTTATTCTTCAATGCGGGTAGCTACCTCAGCTCACTAACCTCCGTGAATCAACCACAAATGCATGGACTTAGTCAATACTTAGCCAAAATTTTACTTTCCAAAAATTCTTACTCTCGCTCTCGGCCACTTCTTCCTTTGAGACGCATAGCCACAAACGCATAGCCGCATCTCAACGTTTGGCAACGCAATTCGGTGCTTACATAAGATATGTGCTAGTTTCATACATAGAAGTACACTTCAACTCATGCTTCAAAAATATTATTAAGCATATAGAAAATAGTATTCAAGTTAAGCTTATCTCAAACCATAAAGTCACTCACGACTTATTCTAGGCTCCGAGCGGGTTATACGCTTTCCCTAGCTCCTCTTGACCTGTAAACACACCTTTTTCGTGTTAGACATTTCTAATATTCCTTTTTATATTCTCTATGTTTGCTTAAATATCTCAAACATGGGTTTTCATCACTAGTCCCTCTCTTGTTTACAACTTATAATAATGAGCGAGATTCACAGATATCAGTGAGATTATTAGATTAAACTACTTATAACCATGCGGCATTAACGATACCGAGCTTTCGCGAGACTAGCGATATTACCTTAACAAGCGAGACTCAGCGAGACTCAGCGAGAGTTGTGAGACGCAAGGCCCCTTTGCGTTACCAGTGGCACTTGTCTCGCGGATCACCCTTCAACTCTTTAGCGATACTTCTGTCCTAGCGACCCCCCGATGGTCAGTGCTTTCTTCTTTCTTTTCTAACCCGTACTCAAAATTGCTAAACATCGAAATCCAGCCAAAATCAGAACTTTCTCTCTTCTACAAACTTGTAAAGAAGTGAGCTTTCTAACTTACCTGGAGATTCCAAACCCTAACTTTTCTTCGTTTGAGAACTATCCTCGAATAACTCCAGCTGCCTCGAATCAACTAGCAGCTCATGTAGTAGCTCATCTCCGAATGCTTCTTCCTAAAATTTAACATACTCTTGCTCAAATTTGGCTTAAACATCCTTTACAGGAGTTGCTATGAATTAACTCACTCACCTTTACAATTTTCGCCCTAGCTTCGACTTCCCCAGCTCACTCTTCTTCAAACACCGAATGATGTCTAGATTATCGTCAACAGTCAAGCTTCTGGTTCTAGCTTCAGTTTCACCATGGAAGTGATTTGGTTCCTACTTAACTTCGACATAAACAGTTTCTTCCACCTCTCCTCGTTGTTCTTTTGTGAAAAGGGGTAAATCTGGGTTCGAAATATGTCTAAAAGTGTTTATTTAGTCGGCGTACTTACTTATATATATACCACCGACTCACCAGTACGGCCACCACCTTCTTACTTAGGTTGGCCGACGCAACCTTCCGTGCAAAGCTTCGGCAACGCATAGCTTAAACTTGCTGTTTTACAATTGTTCAACACCCAGTCGTCGGATAGCCGATTAACGCATGATCCTCTCGGCCACTCTTCTAATGTACCAACATATACCAACCTTCAACGGATACTGGCCTTCAACGCCTCGTGGCCGTCAACGCCTAGCAGCCTTCAACGCCTAGTGGCCTTCACAACGTGTCGTGGTGTCCAATCACGTGTCCGTGCCGAGCTACCTTTTTCAACGCCTCGTGGCTTCCAACATATTCTCAACGCGTAGCCTCACTAACGCATGGCCAACATTTAGCCACTTTTGCTCCCATACTACTCGGCCAACTTTTTCTAATTACTGCCCATTTCATAGTTTCTTCTTAACTTGCCAACTCTCCAAATGTTAGGTAGGGGCTTACAGCGTTTCTCTACCGCATACTACCCGGCATTAAAGTCTAAAATGCATACTTCTATGCGTGTGTTCCTTACCGCATAGAAGTATGCGTCCTTACCGCATAATACCATGCGTCTGCCTTAATTACATACCATCATGCGTTTTACCTTTATCATGCGTTTCCTTCGTCTCTACCATGCGTCCAACATGGTTTTCCACTAAGTATGCGTCCAACTTCACTTACCTCTCAGCTATTCTTTTTAACCCTGCCCATCACTTGATGAGGTTTCCTTTCTTTCCATAGGTCTTACTTCTAAGCTTAAAATCATGGTTGCGTTCTCCTGATCTGTTTATCCTACACAGTCGAATTCTCAACTTCAAGAATTACTTTGATTCCAAGATTCAGAATTCACTCAACGCAACCTTTCTATCAAATCCTTCTAATTCAAATTTCATCTACGGCCTATGTAAACTAACACTTGAGCACAACCGCTCTTGTCCTACTTCTTTCCTTTATAGGCTCTTCCACGAAATGGTCTTAGAAAGTGGGCGTGACAAAGCATATGAACATGTTGTTTATAAAACTAATATATGTATATAAAAGAATATGAGCCAGCTGAGAAGCATGCGTTTTACTCGAAAACTTGAGAATGCTGGGCAACGCATGGTAACTTTGAGAATGTTGAGTAACGCATGGTGTTTGATTGAAACTTGTATTCATGGTTTTTCTAAAAAGCATGGTGTTTTATGAAGCTTTGAAAAGGGACCCCAGTGCTCAAGAACTCGTAGAAGGCATTGTGGGCAGCCCGAGTTATAAAAGGTACCCAATGCTCAAGGACTAGATGAAGGCAAATGGGTAACCGGAAAATAGAAATGGGACCCAATGCTCAAGGATAAAAGGAAGGCATATGGGCAGCCCGAGTAATAATATCTATGTGCATATAGAAGAATATATATATACGACGCTGATGTGTTGAGATTACTCCACACAGCTAAGGAAAATCGACGTTGAGAGCGTTGAGCACTGCTCCGCCTCAACTAAAGAAAAAGTATTTGAAATGAATGAGATTTATATTATTTATTCCAAACAGATATGTTTACATGATATAACAAAGAATTGATCATGTTATAAACTGATTTTCACTTAAAGTATAATGTTTTTCAGAAATTGTTACTCACTAAGCTGTTAGCTCATGCTTTCATATGTTTTCCATTTTCAGGTAGCATGACAGTTCTCGTTGCCGATCGAAGTCGAGGTTTGTCAAGAGCAGGTGGATGGTGGAGGTTGACAGTGGGTTATGTGACAGGGTAGTCGGTAGCTGTTGTCTTCACATCTCTTCTCGGGTTATGGAGGATAATCCGCGAGGGGGTGTGACATAAACGATAGGAAAATTTTACAGATCACCAACGCATAGCATTAAGCATAAGTAAGATGCATAGTATTTTCAATGCATAGTGTGCGAAATGCATCATCGTAGCTTAACTTGCACATTGCGTTAGTAAATTCCATTTCAGGTTGTGTTAGCATCTAAATAAGAACCATAGTGTAACTATTGCTTCTTGTCAATTGCAATCTTAATCCAATGCTTATGTCCATCTAGCTAATCAATATAAGTAGTAATGATCGAATTGCTCGAGAGGGTAAGTGATTGTGGAACTCAATTGACAAGGTCAAGAAGTGTTACCTGTCTATAGGAATAACCTTGGTACTTAACACTCTCCTATGCGTTATAGACATATAACGCTTAGCGACTGACAACCGGGAGAAGACTCGCAAGTATGAATAGACTATCACCATACGTTTCTGATGTTAGATGTTAACCAACCCGAACCTTGTTTTTACCCATTCACACAATTCAATTAGCTGACTTTGCTGTGTCGCACGCTTTTCCATCTTCCACAATTTAGTTTCGGGTTGGTTAACATATAACATCAGAAACGCATGGTGATGGTCTATTCATACTTGCGACTCTTCTCCCGGTTGTCATCTGCTATGCGTATATATGTCTATAACGCATAGGAGAGTGTTAAGAACCAAGGTTATTCCTACAGACAGGTAACTCTTCTTGGCCTTGTCAATTGAGTTCCACAATCACTTATCCTCTCGAGCAGTCTGATTATTACTACTTATATCGATTAGCTAGATGGACATAAGCATCGGATTAAGTTTGCAATTGAAAAGATGCAATAGTTACACTATGGTTCTTATTTAGATGCTAACGCAACCTTTGACCCTTGAAAGATTAGTTACTCATGGATTCAAAGTAATAAGCAGAAAGTGTAGAGAAATGAATAGACATGGAAGAATTGTAGATTAATGAACAAAATACAATTTTAGATAGCTCAATGTCTTGACACAAATCTAAAATCAAGATAGAAAAACAACATAAAAAGCAGGAAAAGGCATCAATGTCTTAGGTCGCCGGAATGGAAGCGTGAGGTTCTACTGTGAAATGGTCGGGCGGAGGGAAGACTTTTCTCTCTTGAGCTATTCGTCTCTAGTTGTCATCTGGAGAGAACTCTGCTGTCACTTAGGAATTCTTCCGAGAATCAACAACCTTTTTTCATCTTTCAGGTCTGCCCTTTTATAGACGTTGTTGTGTTCATAATCAGTGGCAAATTTGCGTGATTGGAAGAAATTGATGTCGTGCGTCTATCTCGTCTAATTGCGTAATTATCGGTTCAATTTAGATCCACCATTTTAGCCACAGATCATGAATGTCAATCTTCCGACAATCTCTCAAGATTCTGATCTGATTTTCAGCTACCTTGCATTTCTTATCGTTATGCGTCCATAGAGAATTTGGGCGGATGTCAACGCGTCATAGGTTGCTAACGCATAGTCTTGCATCGAGAAGTTGTTAACGCATCTATAGGTTGCTTCGCGTTCCGTTCAGATCATGCGTCCATGCAGAACAGATTGCCAACGCATAGTTCTGCGTTAAGAAGTCGTCAACGCATCTACAGGTTGTTTACGTTCTTGCGTTAAAACATGCGTTTTAGGCTAAAAAAATTATAAAATAATTATATTCATCAAAATAGAAGAGTAAAACGCATAGGAAGATTCATTAATAGAATTCAATATAAACTGCCGCCTGATTCTCTATTTAATCTCTATTTTCTAAGAGAAAGACTATAATAACTTGTAGATATAAGTTATCAATTAATCGTAAGAAAACGATTAAGTATGGGAGAAGTAAATAGGAAAAATTGGAAGCAAAGCCTTGTGCTATACCTCATGGACGCATAGAAGGGTGACCACAAAGTCCATAAGGATTAATTGGAGGCCATGAACAGTGGATAAAAGGGACGGACACATGTGTAAAGGAAAAGAAAACTGAGTCCTAGATACATTAGACCATTCGAAATATTGGAAAGAGTTAGTCTGACAGCGTACAGGTTAGTTTTACCAATTGAAATGTCTAAGGATCATAATATGTTGTATGTTCCAGTTTTAAGGAATATGTCCCTGATCCTATTCATGTACTTGAGGTGCAACCGATTGAGCTAAGAGAAGATTTAAGTTATGAGGAGGAACCGATTCAAGAGCTACATGAGAAGGAGCAAGTAACTAAGGACTAAGTTGATTCTGTTGGTCAAGGTTTTGTGGAAAAATCATGGTGTAGAAGAAGCTACTAGGAAAGCCAAGCCCAAGGATCAAATGATAAAGCAGTATCCATAATTGTTTTCGAGGGACTAACAACCTACAAAATTTTTAGAACGAAATTCTCGTAAGGAGGTGGTAAGTTGTAAGCTCTACTCTTAACTTTGGAAAATGGCAAGTAAGAAGTCGAGTGATTGAAAGTGATGACCGAGAGCCTTTAAGCTTGAAGTATCCATGCATTGGTTGGATTGAAGCAAGAAGTCCATGAGAATGAGCATGGGTAATGGCTGAAAATAGGGAAGAATTTGCGTAGTCAAGCCTAAGCATGAGGGTTGAAATGTTGGCTTGTTGAGGCATGCATCCAAAAAGTTGAGCATGAGTAAATGTTCGGGGTTATGCGTTGGTGAGGTTGTTGGACTAGCAGTCATGTGTTGGTTGAGATCGGTAGGAGGTTGAAGTTGGTCGAATTGGCAAAGTTTGTGTTCAAGGGTGTTATAGTTTAGACGCATGGTGCGATGCGTCCAAGCTAGCAACCAAACTATGCGCTCAGGTTAGTAACCAAGTATGCATTGGCGAAACACGCGTTCAAGAGAGCCTATGGACAGATGCATGATGCTAAACCATAATCAGTTGAGACTTATAATAATTCTTCGATAAAGAAAATGTTTCTTACAAAATTGTTTCCTTCATTTATGTATTGGATCCCATCAAAGGAAAATAACGTATTTAAACAGGAATCTGAGTAATGATAAGAAAGTATCAAAGATAGACAAAATTACCTGTAGAATGGAATTGACTTTAGTTTTGGATGATCGAAAAATTAATTTATTTTCGTGTACAGTACATTATGTCAGGACAAGGAAGCCAAGGGAAACAGAAACACCTATCAATTAGATGCCCGCAGTGCGGCAAAAGCCATGCGGGAGCATGTTTGAAAGGAACAGACAAGTGTTATGCATGCAGAATGAAGGGACACAAACGATTTCAGTGTCATATGTTCAGGGATTTTTGCAATCAACTTAAAGAACAGATAAAAGTTAAGAATTCTTCTAAATAGAATAACCAGACTAGGAGAACGCAACTATGTTTTTAAGCTTGGAAGTATGATACAAGAAAAAGAAAGGAAATCTCACCAAGTGATAGAAAGAGTTAAAAGCATAGCCGGGAGTTAATTGAGTTGGACGCATATTTGGTAAGTGAGAGACCATGTTGGACGCATGATCAATACTAAGAAAACACATGATAAAGGTAACCATTGTGGAAAAGAAAATGGTTAAGTATTGAAGTATTGTAAGGAAACCCGAGAGCTTGGGAGAAAGAGGTTAACGCATAGGAGGTAACCCGAGAGCCCGAGGGGAAAGAGGTCAAAAACTTGTTGTGGGTTATATTGTATGTGTGAATTAGCCTAACGCAAAGTGCTAAAGGATGTGTTTATGCATTCAACATGTCATGCTTTGATCATGCTATGCGTTCTACCACTAGGCGTTGGTGGTCTTGTCAAGTTTTTCTATTCTTTTACCTAAGTATAAGCAAAGTAATAGGTGTTCTCGGTGAGTCCGAGGTCGAACACAGGGATTATATTGATTTAGTTCTTAATTGGATTTCATGCGTTACAGCGGTAACCAATATATATTTGAAAGTTGTGTTTCTAATCTAAAGAAAGCTATTGTTTGTACACTAGACTAACAATTGTGGAGTATGGAAAGCATGCGACACAGCAAGTTCAGCTAAAGATGTGTGTGAATGGATAAAGAAAGGGTTCGGGTTGATTAACATCTAACGTCGGAAAAGCACAGTAGTATCCTATTCATGCTTGCGACTCTTCTCCCGGTTGTCAGCCGCTATGCGTTATATGTCTATAACGCATAGGAGAGTGTTAAGAACCAAGGTTATCCCCGTAGACAGGTAACACTACTTGGCCCTTGTCAATTGAGTTCCACAATCACTTACCCTCTCGAGCAGTCTGATTATTACTACTTATATCGATTTTTCAGATGGACATAAGCATCGGATTAAGCTTGCAATTGACAAGATAAAATAGTTATACTATAGTTCCTAGTTAGATGCTAACGCAACCCTAGACCCCTGAGTGATTAGTTATACTATAGCATCGGATTAAGCTTGCAATTGACAAGATAAAATAGTTATACTATAGTTCCTAGTTAGATGCTAACGCAACCCTAGACCCCTGAGTGATTAGTTACTCATGGTTTGAAAGTAAAAAGCGGACAGTTGAGAAAAGTAAGTAGACATGGAAGACAATTATATTGATGAAGATGAGATACAATTTTCGATAAGTTCAATTCCTTGATACAAATCTAAAATTAAGAAAGAACAGTAAGAAAGAAAGCAGGGAAGGCGTCAATGTCTTGAGTCGCCCGGATGAAAGCGCGATGATTTGCTGTGAAGTGGTGCGGCAGATGGAAGACTCTTCTCTCTCGAGCTATTTGTCTCCAGCTGAAGTCTGAGAGAACTCTACTGTCACTTATGGAGTTCTTCCGAGAATCAACAACATTTCTCATCTCGCAGAGCTGCCCTTTTATAGATGATGGAAATCGCAGTTAATGGCAAATCTGCTTGATTGGCGACGAGATTGATACTGCGTCCATTGTGTGATTCTCGGGCCATTTAAGATCCACCACTTACGCCGCAAATCATGTTTGTCAATCATCCGTCAATCTCTCAAGGTTCCGATCTGATTCTCAGAGCCTTGCCTTAACGGTTGTCTACGCGTCCATGCATAGTTTGGCCTATGTCAACGCGTCATAGGTTGCTAACGCGTAGTTATGCGTTGAGTTGTTGTTAACGCATCGTCGTTGTTTGCATTCGGTTCAGATCATGCGTCCATGAAGAACAGATTGCTAACATGTCGTCCTGCGTTAAGAAGTCATCAACACATCGTCTGCATTCCTGCGTCAAAACATGCGTTTTAGGCTCAACAAGTGGTAAAATTATTATCTTCATAAAAAATACAAGAGTATAACGCAAAGGAAGATTTATCAATAGAATTTAGCATAAATTACCGCATGCTTCTCTATTTAATCTCTATTTATCTATGAAAAAGGCTATAATAACTTGTATTTCTACAAGTTATCACACCCCCAAACTTAGATAAATGCTTGTCCTCAAGCATAACTTCTATCTAAAAAACTTCAATTATCATAAACATTTTCTCAACGCATTGACTAGTCTCTCAGAATGCTATACTCAATCAGCTACCCGTTAGTTATATTATTTCTCTACCTCTATATTCTTTTCTTTATGACGGGTCTAATTTGTATGCGGCAAGCTTTCTTTTCAAAACTCTTTAACTCATTATTCACAAAATTTTTGTTTCTTCTTTTAACACTGAGTCTAAAAAGATGAAGATATAAAGTTTCTTTTTCTTTCATTGGTTTTATTATATGGTTATTAAGCATGCGTTGAGTAGGGTTACCCACCTTCGTTCTGACATACCAACGATGGGGTGCATGAAGGCAGCCAACTACGAGCAAGTGCCCTTCTCGACTAAACTCTTATCTAAGCTCGGTTTCCTTACTAGACATTGGAGTTTGTTATTTATCTATGCGTCGCTGATTACGATTACCCACCTTCGTTTTGACACACCAACTATGGGGTGCATGGAGGTGGCCAACTACGAGCAGGTGTCGTTTTCAGCTAAACTCTTAACAAGATAGATATATTAGTCTTGCCGGCGTAGTTTTGCGTTTAAAAGAATAAAATTTTTATTTTTTTATATATATATATATTTTATTTATTTATTTATTTATTTTTATTTACTTTTTTTTTACATGATTGAAATAAGTTCCTCATATTTTTATCTTTGACAGTTCAAACCTTTTCCACCCTCAAACTTGAGAGTAGCAAGGTCCTCATTGCTTAAATCGTAAACAAGGATTAAGTTGCAAACTTTTGTAAAAGAGGTTTGAATTGGCTGCTTGCATACATTCCAAGTAGGTTTGCGTTTCTAAGGAATAGTATGCAGACGCATTGAAAGTAATCTAACTTAAAGAGTGTACAAAAAGTGTAAGCATGATTATCATCACAGGGACCAACTTTTCAACGCAAAGATAAAAGTTGAGACTAATTAAATGTACTTAGAATAAATTTACAACAAGAGACAACGCAAAGAGGAAGTTAAAGATCCATGCGATGAAGAAATGTTCATTCTATTAATTTGAATTTCACCAACGCATACAATTGAATGTGAAGATACAAAATTGCAAGAAAATTACAACTCTTGACTACACCCCTAAATTTTTTAACCATCAGTCTCGTCTTCATCAGGTCTGCGTTGCTGCTCAGGTGCAAGGCGCTGCGGTACTGGGAAGACAAGGGGCTGTTGGAGGCGCTCTGGAATATCAGGGGGCAGGATTTTCGGTCGGATTGAGAGCAGTTGATGAACGTAATTTAATGTGAATTGGAACTGCTCCGTCTGCCGACGTGCTAACATATTTAATGAGTGCATCACAGGACGCAAGATCGATTGCTGCAGATATGTTTGCACTGTCTCCCACTCAAGGTCAAGTTGGCCTTCTTGCAGTTGTGGTTGCGTTGGTGGGGTAGGCGGGTTTGGCTGAGGTGGGGCAGTGGATGGAGTTTCGTCAAACGCAGGGGATGATGGACGCATAAAAGTTGCGCCAAGATCCCCAAAGTGTGAGTCATCAACTCTTATTGGGGTGGATGGTGTTGTGGAAGGTCGAGGTTTTGGATGTTTGGGGCGATGCGTTTTATGAGGAGGTGGAGGTGGCTTAGGGCGATGCGTCTCAGGAGGAGGTGGAGGTGGAGGTGGAGTTGGTTCCCTTTTGGTTGTTGGAAGTGGGGGTGAATGGCTTGAGGTTGGGGAAGGTCGAATGGTGGCATCAGGACTTGCCACGCCCTTCAACTTGGACGGCTTCCCCTTCTTCTGCGGTTGCGGCTTTGGAGGTGGAATGGGTTGATGAGGTCTTTTGGTGGCCTTAGCAGGCTCTGGCAGATGTTGTGATCCTCTCATCAACCGACGCAGAGTCTTGTGGGCGATTATGCCACTAACTTCAATCATCTTCACTGCATCTAACACTTCCGTCGGCCCTCCGATGGAAGCATTGGCGTATAAGTTCATGATAAGAGTGGGGAAAAAGAGTTGGCCGCTTGGCTTTCTGAACACCCCTCTTATCTACGTCGCAATTATGCGTCCAACATCAAGGGTGATGCGACGCATAATGCAATATGCTGCTATCACCCGATCCCTTGATACTGTCTTGTCATGCGTTGTAGGGATCAACTGCTTCTTCACCAAATACACCCACAGGTTTGTCTTTGGTCTTAGGCTCCTAGCGGATAACGTTTTTATACCTGTGGGTGAAACATCCCACTTAGCCCCTGGCTTCGCCAATACCCGGATTGCATCCTCCATTAACTCCGTTGGAGTTGATTCTATAATCTTGTTTCCTTCCGCATCCGGGTTGTCCCTCAACTCATATATTGCATTGATTTCCCTTGCGTTGATAGGACTTCAGTTTCATCCACCACCACCATGTCTTCCTCTTCGTCTATGCGTCCATTGTAAAAATTTCGGACTACGTCAGGTTGGATCCAAGAGGTGCTGGAACAGAAGTTTCTCCAGCCGTGGTGGTCAATAATTTCGGTGATGTATGGCGGCACTGGGGTTTCTTCAGGGAAAAATCCCACCTCAATCATTAAGTCAGGGAACGCTCTCCGTCTCCATTTTCCTTCGTTCTTTTCTGGTGACGCATCAGCCACCTTCTCTTTTCCTTTGGTCTTAGTTGGAATCTCATTCACAGTTCTCTTCTTGCTCTCGGCCACTTTAACTAGTGCTTCAGTCACTTTCTCCTTCCCTTTGCGTTTCTCATTATGCGTGCTTGGAAGTTTGGTGACTGACACCTCCTTTTCTTTCCTCTTCTTCTTCTCCAAGGTGCTAACACCTTGTTCTTCCCTCGCATCCTCCCCGATGCGTTCCTTCCTACTTTTCTTTTTCTTTTTCTTCTTGCCCTCCCCTTCCTCTTGGGCTCTTATTCTAGCAGCCAGCTCTTCATCTTCTTCAATTTGTAGCTCTCTTTCAAGCTCCTCGGCTGCTTGTTCTATTCTTTCTTCTTCCCTCATTTCCTCTTCAAATGCCAATGCGGCTTCTTCTATTTGAGGATCAGGAAGGCCTTGCGTCTCCCCCTCTTCTTGAGGTCGCACTTCCCTGTGCGCCTTCTTGCAGGACAATGTGTCCTTGGCAATTTTCTCCACTCCTTGTCTTAGGGCCCTGAGCTCTTTTCTCAACTTGGCCCTCTTCTTCTTCTCTTTCTCTGCCAGCCTATCAAAGGATGTGGCCGCAATTGGGGACTCAGGTCTGTCTCCTTGCTCTGTGCTTTTGGGCTCTTCATCCTCGGCAGTTTCTGGTGATACCCTTCTTTTCTTCCTCAATAGGGGTACCACTTCCTCTTCCTCTTCTCTTTTTCTCTTGGCCTTTGTGGCCATCACAACTTTTCTTATCGGTCCTTCATTGGAGTCTAGTGTCATCTCCTCAGGACTGATAGACGCAGGGACAGACCCTTGCATTTCACATGGCTCGCCTACGTCCTCTTGCTGTAGGCTGCCTCTCCTTCCTTATCTCCCCCACTCTGTTCACCCTCCCGAGTCTCTTTCAGCTGACTCTGGACCTCTTTTATCGGCGAGGGTGATTCCCTTCTTGCATCTGAGACGGTTGCGTCCATAGGGTCACACAGTCCGCTTAGAATTTCGGCTATCCACTCGTCTGGGGATTTTGCGGAGTTTACTTCTCCCACTGTGATAGCCACCTCTTCTTCTTCCCCTCTTCCCGTTTCTTCCGTCCCTCTCATGCTGGGTGGCCGTGATAGAGGCAAGGGCTGGTTGACCTCCCCATCATCCTCCCTACTCTTCGCCTCCTTTTCCTCTTGAGCTATCCGCTCCAAAATGTCGCCGAATACATCTCTTTCTTCTCTTCGGCGTACCTCACTGCTTCCGTGCAGTGTGCTGGCTTCATCGTGAACTGTTCCAGTAACCGGTTGCTCCGCCTCGGAGTTTTTCGTGCTTAACCGTTGGCTTCCGACATTGAAGTTCGCGGCGGAAAACTTCCTCGTCTTTTTCATTCTGGCCCGTGAGATGCAAGATTTGACCGGCTTTTGGGTTTTGGGGAAACTATTGGGTTGATTTGGCTCAAGGGGCGGATGTTTAAAACTTCCACACAGTCGTCGGAGTCGTCGACTACTGGTGGACGGGTTGGGGCTCTGGCGAATGGCCGGAAGAATGGGTATATGGGTGGTCTTTGGGCAGTGGCCTGGATTCTAGATGCAGAGAAGTTTGGGATAAATGGTGGGTTAGGATTTGGAAATCTAGGTCGAAC
Source organism: Citrullus mucosospermus (assembly GCA_030954485.1). NCBI lineage: Eukaryota > Viridiplantae > Streptophyta > Magnoliopsida > Cucurbitales > Cucurbitaceae > Citrullus > Citrullus mucosospermus. The sequence continues at coordinate 15,700,700 of CM062064.1, forward strand.
CGGAGAAGCAAAAGGCCTCACAGGTCTGGTCGGACAAAATGTTGGGCGAGAGAAAAATGGAGATCGAGGGTTAAGAAATACCTCGGGGACTGGGGTAGATGATGAAGAAGGTCTTGGGGAAATGTTGCCGGCGAGGTGTTCTTGATTTTGTGGGTTTGACTGGTTAGACATATGAGTTTTGCTAGAACACAAATCGCCGGAGGTTTAAGAGAGATGAAAGGTTTCGAAAATGGAAAATGGGAAATCGGATCCCGTTTATAAAGGGCTAATTTAGCCGTCTGTAATTAATGCGGATACGCGATATCCAGAATCCCACTGATCAAGGCAAATTTTATTGAGCCGCACACCCATCAAGTGTGATGGGCGGCTAATTAACGCACACAGAGCACTTGAGTGTTTTGGCACTTGAGTGTTTTTCTGGGAAAGACACGTAGACTGAGCAGACATCTACGTTTCACCTAGTGCTCTATCTAAACGCAGTGAGCTAATGATAAATGCATACTGATGACTGCCTGGTTCTCAGGTTAGATTATGCGTTGGAAGTTAAGCATTATGCGTTTGACAAAATATGTACGGCTCTAACCTTACCTCTAACCTTAACTCGATAAACACAAAAATCGTTTATCGATGAACGCATAGTTTACTTATGCGTTGGATGCATGCATGAATAATAGATTATGCGGTGAAATCAAATTGTTCAAAAACTCAACTCCTACTTTCATGCTTATCTCATTTACATTTATAAATTGAAATTAAAGAAATAAATACATGCTAAAAACAAAATATAAACAGAAGCAAGAAAGCAAAATAAAATTAAATACTATAACAAATTCAAATGAAAATAAAGCAAGGGTAAAAGAAAGCGTCCCTAGAAATGTAGGCATTCGGCAACGCAGGGACCTTTCGATGCAAGGTCAGTTATTACACTTGCCAGCCTTTCTCGCGATCAGGGTTCAACGCAGAGGCGATAATGAAGAACATTATGACCTCCCTCAAGCATGCACAGTTGAGATGCGTTGGTCTGGTTTGTAGCTCATGCGTTGAAGGCTCTTTTAATAGCGGCTCGATCTTTGCCGCGAATCTGTTGCTCCATTCTGATTTCTCTAATTATCGATCAGAGAATAAATTAATTTCATCATCTTCACCATCTTCACCGTCCTTGAGGATTTCATTTCTCAACGCCGCGTTCACAGTTTTTGTCTTTTCATTGATATCTGCATTCATTTGACAATTGAAAATGATCAGTATCGTTAAATGCGTTAATCACATTAAATTTTACCTGATCACCCAGGCGGGGCGTGGAGATTTCTTCTTGGACGTCAATCAGGACGCGTCCAGAAGTGGTAGCTTCATATATAGACGTAGGTTCTGTCACACCCCCTCCCGGATTATCCTCCATAACCCAGAAAGAGATGTGAAGACAGCAGTTACTGACTACCCTGTCAACCTCACCGTCCAATATACTCTTGACAAACCTCGACTTCGATCGACAATGGGAACTGTCATGCTACCTGAAATGGAAAACATTTAAAATAATGAGCTAACGGCTCAGTGTGTAACAGTTTTTGGGAATAATATAATTTAACTTTAAACCGTTCACACTCGCATAACGTATCACTTCCAAACACAATAGTTCATATTTTCATACATCACTGCGAAAACATGCTTATAAAATACTTTTTCCTTAGTTGAAGCGGAGCAATGCTCAACGCGACACAACGTCGATTTTCCTAGCTGTGTGAAGTAATCTCAATACATCAGCGTCATGTAAATGTACCCCTATGTGCACATAGGTTACCCATATGCCTTTTACGAGTCCTTGAGCATTGGGTACCTTTATATTCCGGGCCGCCCACAATGACTTCTTCGAGTCCCTGGGCATTGGGGTCCCATTTAATAGAACGGCTACCCTTTGGCCTTCTCCATGTCCCTGAGCCTCGGTGCCCTTTGATGTTTAATACAATACAAAACGTATTTGTAAACGTTATACCAGTAACTCATGGGTTTACCGTTTCGAAATCTTATCTCATCAGCATGCTAAGTTCGATTATATCTTCTAATTTAACAACGCATGCTTTACATTTAAGTATACTTCCAAATCTTTCCTAAAATCATATAATTCCATGCTTTTCAAAGAAGTCATGAAATCAAATATCAATCATCCACCATGCGTTTATGACTCATAGCAAATACCCAATATTCTCAAAGTTCTCTACTAAAACGCATGCTCATGTCTTTACAAATCACATAATCATATACTTTATATATATATATAAAACGCATGCATTATTTCTTTAAAAACCATAAAATCATATTCATAGAGAACTCATTTATGTTTTGTAAAACGCAAGTGCTACTCACCTGTACTTGCCAAAGAATTCTTCTTCTATCCTTTCCTCTATTTCCTCTTCCTGAGCTTTCTGGATGCATTGTTTATCTCTGGAACGCAAGGCTCCATTTCCTCTGTCAGCTCGGTTGAACGCAACCCTGCCCTTTCAACGCAAGGCTGATTATTTCTCTCAAATGCATCTCGACTCTTCTTATTTTCCTTTTGGATGCGTTGCCCTCTCTTGCACGCAAGGTCCATCATGGACGCATCATCTAACTTGGATGCCGCGTTCACCTTGGACATCATGTTTGTCCTCAACGCATGGCCGACCTCTTTTAACACAAGACAACTTTTCCTAAATTAACTAAGTTGCCAAATACCTTCTTTCTTGGCGGCATACTTCTACTATGGACACCCTTGCTGCCTTCTTCTTCTCTTTTCTCTCCAGATTTCTCCTTTGAGAGTCATCAGTCCCTACTTTTCTCTCAAAGTTCTATTTATAGGGAGCTTGTCTTCCACCTTTTCCTCTCCTTTTGCCACTTGTTTGTCACATGTCACGCTGCATGCTTAGTTAACCATGCATTAGCCCAGATGTCACCTTGCATGAACACTTAACATACCTTTAACACCTCCTACTAATAAGGTGTCAAATCTACACAAAGCCACCTGGCCTTTATAAGCTTATCTTATGCGTCCTACATTTTCCAATAGATTTCCTTTCGTTCAACACAACGCCCTCATGCGTTTGTTAATTCCCTTTTTAAAGTTTGAGCTTCACTACTCACTCTTCTAGCTTTCTGCCAACAATACTATTCTTTGACGCATAAAGATAACTTCTGTCTTCAACGCATAGGGACCTCAACGCATGACAACCTTACCAACGCATGGTATTAATAAGCCAAGTACGTTCCTTCCCCCGCCAACGCGGCGACTTCTTTAGCTTACACCACCATTCGTAATTTCACCCTTAACGCATAACCGTATTATTATAAACTAGTGTTCACATATGCCGTTAGGCGTTAATAACAAACGTGCAGTACTTTGCATTTATACCTCATCGCATCATACCATGCATCCAACTCTCATATTCATAACGAATAATTCCTTCTCCAGTTCTTCCTCTATGCGTTGTCCTATTGCATTTACCCTCATCCTGGGTCCATTACCATCTTTCTATTCTTGGACATTCCTTGATATAAATCTATGCGTTACTCAATTTGCTGTAGTATTCTATCTTTCCGAGACTTAAATCTCTTTCAACACTTCACAACATAACTTCATTCCTTCCTTGTTTAAGCATCTTACCATCGTAAATGCATATTTGACAAGAACTTGAAAAGTGCTTATTATTCTCTCAAATTAAGGGAGTTTTATATTAGATTTCACTTGTTTGCTAGTGATTTTCAGGTTAAAACGAGGAAAATTAGAAGAAACGACTGAAAGATCAAAATCGAGCAAGAATATGGAGAAAAAGTGCTGAAAAACGCATCCTTGCTTGAAACGCATGATGCGCCGCGGCGCTAAGGCTGAAACGCATCAGCATGGACGCAGACCAGTAACGCGGCGCTGGGAAGGCGCTGCTTCGATGCATACTTGGTGAACGCAAGACAGCGTCGCGGCGCTGGGACGGCGTTGCCGCGGCGCTAAAACCCGAGAGCAATTTAAACGCAAGTTTTGTATTTTAGGTTAAATTTTGGGCGGCCAAACTCTATACAATTAGGGGTTTTCAGCAGCCAAAAGAGGGGGGAGAATTATCAAGAAGATCAAGAAAGTTGCAGAACAAGAGAACGATTTGGAAAGGTGAGAATTAAGCTAGAGTTCCAAGAATGAGTTAGCCGCAAGGAAGTGGAAAAGAGTTTAAGATAGTTTTGGTGCCCTTCGAAGTCCGACGCGAGAGCCAAGGAGTTCGTGACGGTGCTGCCTCAATCAAGAACCTCTTTTCAGTAGAGTTTCCCTATTCTTTACACTCTTTCTTTGATTCTTTTTTATCAATATGTTGCTTTACGCTATGAGTGGCTAAACTCTTTGGTTTTAGGGTTTTTGATGAATTGTTTGTGAACTCATGATAATTTTGTAAACTCATGGTTTTGTTCAAATAAATATGCTTTTCATTGTTATTGTGTTTAATTCTTGAAGATTGGCCACCTTCACATGTTAGATTAGATGTTTGAATCGAGAGATTATATGTTTAATTTGATCTATAACAATGAATCGTTGTTAATCTATCACAAGAGTAGTTAGGTTTACAATGAAAGTTGCTAAAGACTAGTTTTAATACCATGTAATTTTGTATTGGTTTTAAGAGATTAACTATCCATCAAGTTGCATGAGAAAGAGTTGTCTTTGAGAGAAGATAACTTGGAATTAAGTTTCTAAACTTAGGCATAAGAATTAAATTCATGAAATCTATAATTTTGCATGATGAAACAAACAAGGATTTGAAACCCTAGAACTCTCTTTGACTCTTGCAATTCTCCCTTTGATACTTTCTTGGCTTGATCTTTCTTTTTTTTCCCAAAAACAAAATTAGAATTCCAATCCTCAAATAAAATTGATTCAATACTAGAATAGCTAAGTAACTTAAACCTTCCCAATTGGATCTCTAGTGGAAACAATACTCGGACTTAACCGTTTTATATTATAACTTGACCCGTACACTTGCGGTAAACACACAAAGTGGCACATCAAGTTTTTGGCGCCGTTGCCGGGGATCCAAAGAACGGTTTTTGTTATTTAATATTCATTAGAATTGACAGATCTTAATTTGAGTTGTATATTATTTGATTGTTTATTTATTTAGTTTATTTTATATAATTGTTTTTTTTATTTTATTTATTTTTGTTTGTCTATGCCTCGAGATAATACTAACCTCCTCCCTCTTGATCCCGAGATTGAAAGGACGTGTAGAAGAAACTTAAGGGCTCAACTTAATCAAACTACGGAGATGGCGGAGGAGATACCTAAGGTAATTAGAGACTACTTTCAACCTACGTTACCGGCAAGTCAACCCGGAATAATGAATGTGCCTATCAATGTCAACAATTTTGAGTTGAAACCGGGATTGATCCAAATGGCTAGAGAGCTAGCCTTTAGAGGAAAAACTAATGAAGATCCTCACAAGCACTTGCGATCTTTCTTGGAGATATGCGGAACAGTAAAGATGAATGGTGTTTCTAATGATGCTATTAAACTAAGACTGTTTCCTTTTTCTTTGCAGGACCGTGCTAAGGATTGGTTGGAAACCATCCCTCCGGATAGTATTACAACATGGGAGATCTTAGCTCAAGCTTTCTTGAACAAATACTTTCCACCGGCTAAATCTCAAAGACTAAGGACGGAGATTGGAACATTCCGCCAACTCGAGGATGAACAACTATATGAGGCTTGGGAGAGGTATAAGGATCTCTTGAGAAGATACCCTCAACATAGGTATCCGGATTGGTTGCAAATTCAACTTTTCTACAATGGATTGGCAGGCTCAACCAAATCCATCTTATATGCAACCGCCGGAGGGTCAATTTTTTCAAAGAATGCTCAAGAAGCCTATACCATATTAGAAGACTTGGCCAATACATCTTACAATTGGCCATGTGAACGCTCTTCTTCAAACATCCCAAGAGCCACCGGATTATATGAAGTTGATGAGGTAAATTCTCTTAAAGCTCAAATGGCTTCACTTACTAATGCTCTTTCTAAATTAACTGCAGGAGGCCAAGCTCAAAATCCACCATCTATAGCTTCTCTTGCCGCTTTGGCAGCGGAAATGGGCGTTCATGGAGATAATGAGACGGCTAAATATGTTGATAGAGGACATTATAGGAATTACCAACATCAACAACTTCCAACTCACTACCATCCTAGTTTGAGGAACCATGAAAATTTTTCTTATGCTAACAAAAGGAATGTTTTGCAAGGTTCTTCTGAATTATCCAACGTAGGTCCATCCCTCACTGAAAAGAAGTCCAACTTAGAAGATTTGATGGTAGAATTCATAAAAGAATCAAGAGGAAGGACAACCGCATTGGAAAGCACCGTACAAAGTCATGGTAAGGCCATTCAAAACATCGAGGTACAAATAAGCCAAATCGCCACTTCCCTTCAAACAATGCAAAAGGGAAAATTTCCTAGTTGTCCCGAGATAAATCCAAAAGAGGAGTGCAAGGCCATGACTTTGAGGAGTGGGAAAAAGCTGTCCACTCCTTTGATCATTGATGAGGATGAAGAGCAAGAGGTAGATGACACAATTCAAGAGCCAATTCTAGAAGATGAACCAAAGATCCTAGAAAAGGAGGTAAAGGTAAAAGAGTCAACATCTTCAAGTAAGTCATCTAACCCTCTACCTTTTGTACCTAATACTATGCCATATCCTCAACGTTTTAAAAAGAAAGAAATAGACTCACAATTTGCTAAATTTGTTGAGTTATTTAAAAAGCTGCACATTAACATTCCATTTGCTGAGGCTTTAGAGCAAATGCCCAACTATGCTAAATTCATGAAAGATGTCTTATCTAAAAAGAAAAAGTTTAGGCAATATGAGATGATTAGCATGACTGAAGAATGCAGTGCAGTGCTACAACAGAAGCTACCACAAAAGTTAAAAGATCCAGGGAGTTTTACTATACCTTGCACTATTGGTTCTTTAATGTTACTAGAGCTCTTTGTGATCTGGGTGCTTCTATTAATTTAATGCCTTTATCTATTTATAGGAAACTCAACATTGGAGAGGTGCAACCTACCACCATCACCCTGCAACTTGCTGACAGATCATTAGCTTATCCTAAAGGTATTGTTGAAGATGTATTAGTTAAAGTTGACAAATTTATCTTCCCTGCAGATTTTGTAGTATTGGACATGGAGGAGAACTCTGAGATTCCTATCATACTTGGGAAGCCATTCCTAGCAACTGGAAAGGCTATCATAGATGTCCAACAAGGGAAGTTGACTCTAAGGGTAAATGATGAAAATGTAGTATTTGATATTTACAAGTCCTTGAGTCATCATGATGAGAGTAGTCCTTGCCATGCTATAGACATAATTGATCATACTGTTTTTAAGCATGTAGAGGTTATGTTAGCTAATGATCATCTAGAACAAAGCATGATAGATGTTGAAAATGCAGATACAATCTCTGATGAAATAGCATTTTATGCTAGGTGGTTAGATAGGTTACCAATATGTTCTAAAATAGATAAACCTATACCTTTAGCTCCCTTGCATGTTGTGAATGATATTGAGAAGCCTAAGCTTGAATTAAAAGTATTACCTCTTCATTTAAAATATGCATTCTTAGATGATTTATCTTTTTTACCTGTTATAATATCTTCTGATCTCTATTCTGTGGAAGAAGAAAAATTATTGAAAGTATTGAGGGACCATAAATCTGCCATTGGTTGGTCTATTGAGGACCTTAAAGGTATTAGTCCGTCGGTCTATATGCACAGAATCTTGATGGAAGATACCTTTAAACCATCAATAGAGCACCAAAGGAGACTTAATCCCACCATGAAGGAGGTAGTTAAGAAAGAAGTGCTCAAGCTTTTGAATGCAGGAATCATATATGCCATATCTGACAGTCCATGGGTAAGTCCTGTTCAAGTGGTACCCAAGAAAGGTGGCATGACTGTGGTTAAAAATGAAAAAGATGAAATGATAGCCACTAGAACTGTGACAGGATGGCGTGTATGCATTGATTATTGGAAGTTGAACAAAGTTACTAGAAAAGATCATTTTCCCTTTCCTTTTATAGATCAAATGCTTGATAGACTTGCAGCTTATTCTCATTATTGCTTTCTAGATGGATATTCAGGTTATAACCAAATTGTTATTGCTCCTGAGGATCAAGAAAAAACGACATTTACATGTCCCTATGGGACATTTGCTTTTAAGAGAATGCCTTTTGGTTTATGTAATGACCCTGCTACTTTTCAACGTTGTATGATGTCTATTTTTCAGGGGCTCATTGAAGACATAATGGAAGTTTTTATGGATGATTTTTTTGTATTTGGGTAATCATTTGATTCTTGTCTTGTTAATCTAACTCGTGTTTTGCAGAGGTGCCAAGATGCTAACCTTGTTCTAAACTGGGAGAAGTGTCACTTCATGGTGACGAAAGGCATCGTCCTGGGGCACAAAGTCTCTCAAAAAGGATTGGAGGTGGATAGGGCTAAAATATCTATCATTGAACAACTACCACCCCCCACCAATGTGAAAGGAGTCAGAAGCTTCCTAGGGCATGCAGGGTTTTACAGGAGATTTATTAAAGATTTTTCTAAAATTGCTAAACTCTTGAGTAATTTGTTAGAAAAGGAAGCTAAATTTATTTTTGATGATGCATTTCTACTAGCTTTTAATACTCTGAAGGAAAGACTAATTACTGCACCCATTATTGTTGTACCAGATTGGAGTCAGTCTTTTGAGATCATGTGTGATGCTAGTGATTATGCTTTAGGAGCTGTTTTAGGCCAACGTAGAGATAACATGTTTAGGGCAATTTATTATGCTAGTAGGACTCTTGATAATACTCAACAGAAATACACTACTACTGAAAAAGAACTACTAGCTGTTGTGTTTGCCATTGATAAATTTAGATCATACTTGCTTGGCTCTAAAATAGTAGTACATACTGACCATGCTGCTTTAAAGTACTTGTTTGTTAAGAAAGATTCTAAACCTAGCCTAATGAGGTGGATATTATTGTTACAGGAATTTGACCTAGAAATCAAAGACAGGAAAGGATGTGAAAATGTGGTTGCAGACCACTTATCTAGAATTGAGAATGAGTAAGCTAAATCATGGCCCCTAATTGTTGAGAAGTTCCCTGATGAACAACTCTATCAGGTAAAAGATAGTTTGCCCTGGTTTGCTGACATAGTTAATTATCTTGCAGGAGGACATTTGCCACCTGACATGAGCTATCAACAAAAGAAAAGATTCCTGCACAAAGTTAAGTCTTACCATTGGGAGGACCCACTTCTTTACAAGGTTTGTGCTGACAATATGATAAGAAAGTGTGTGCCTCACGAGGAAGTGGTAAGTATTTTAAATTCATGCCATGCTTCACCCTATGGATGTCATTTTGGACCCACCAGAACTGCAACTAAGGTACTTCAGTTAGGATTTTATTGGCCATCCCTTTTTAAAGACTGTTATACCTTTGTTAAGTCATGTGATAGGTGTCAACGTACTGGCAATATTTCTAGACAACATGAGCTTCCAATGAAACCTATCTTGGAAGTGGAGTTATTTGATGTTTGGGGTATTGACTTTATAGGACCTTTTTCAATTTCTTATAATGGCTACCTATATATTCTAGTTGCAGTAGATTATGTATCTAAGTGGGTAGAAGCCATAGCTACTAGGACCAATGATGCTCGCACTGTTGTAAATTCTTGCATAAAAACATTTTCACACGTTATGGTACACCTAGAGCTACTATTAGTGATGAGGGCTCTCACTTTTGCAATAAACTGTTTAAATCTATGATGCAGAAATATAATGTTAATCATAAAATTGCTACAGCTTATCATTCTCAAACTAATGGCCTTGCTGAGTTATCTAACAGGGAAATCAAACAAGTTTTGGAAAAGACAGTCAAGACCAATAGGAAGGATTGGGCCCTTAAGCTCGATGATGCACTGTGGGCCTACCGCACAGCTTTCAAAACCCTAATTGGTACTTCCCCGTATAGGTTGGTGTTTGGAAAGGCTTGTCACTTACCGGTAGTGCTCGAGCATAGAGCTTATTGGGCCATCAAGAAGCTGAACATGGATTTTGAGCAAGCTGGTGAGAAACGCCTCTTAGAACTCAATGAGATGGAGGAGTTCCGTGCTCAAGCTTATGAGAATGCCAAACTTTACAAAGAACGCACTGCAAGATGGCATGACAAGAAGATCACATCACGAACCTTCCTTCCAGGACAAAGAGTATTACTTTTTAACTCACGTTTACGCTTGTTTCCAGGTAAGCTTAGGACACGATGGTCGGGACCCTTTGTCATTGTCAAGGTATCCCCACACGGAGCCGTGGAACTACAAGGTAACAATGGAACAACCTTTAAAGTTAATGGTCAACGATTAAAGCACTACATCGGTGATGAAGAACGCGGACTTGAGAACTTGACTTTCATTGCATGATCCAGTAGTCCCGTCTAGCTAGAAGACGTTAAACCAAGCTCTTATTGGGAGGCAACCCAATTTTATTGCTTTCTTTACTTTTGTTTATTTATTAAATTTTTTAAAATCTTGGAGTCACTCATATGCTTTATTTCTCAGGAACATAGCTCATCACACAAAGTACTCCTTACACCAAGCCTGTTTGGTGGCTTCCCGCTTGCTCACAGGCTTGCTCTTTCCTTGTTAGATGTTCTTATGCATTGGGGACAATGCATGATTCTATGTTTGGGGTGGGGGGTGTCTTTCGTACTTTTGTGTGTTTTCTTATCCTGCTATGCATGTTAGTGAAGGTTTTCATGATCATATGCATGTCAAATTTTTTGAAACAATTTTTGAAAATTTTTTTTGAAAATTTTGGAGCTTTCAAGGTTAATGGGAATGTTGTTTATGGTTGTGTGCCTTGATGTTTATTGCCCATGATGAGATTCGAATTTGCATGATAGATGACTTATTGTGGAAATAGAATAGCACTATCTTGAGTTAAATTTATTTAAGTCCCTCTTAAAATCTCTCATATTCTTGAGCACGTAGCCACTTCTATTTAGAATCTTTAACTGAAAAAAGGATTAAGTTAGGTGTATTTAGTTGTCACTTCGAAAGGCCCCACCGGTGAGAGAGTGGAAATGCATGATAGCTTGTAATCTTAGACTAAGGAAAAAGAAAAGAGTATACATGCCTTGAGAAAAGAAAGAGTGTACACAAAATATATGAGCTTTAATTGTCTATTTTTTTTTAAAATGTTAAACTTGTAAAGAGTAGTTTACAATGAAAGTTGCTAAAGACTAGTTTTAATGCCATGTAATTTTGTATTGGTTTTAAGAGATTAACTATCAATCAAGTTGCATGAGAAAGAGTTGTCTTTGAGAGAAGATAACTTGGAATTAAGTTTCTAGACTTAGGCATAAGAATTAAATTCATGAAATCTATAATTTTGCATGATGAAACAAACAAGGATTTGAAACCCTAGAACTCTCTTTGACTCTTGCAATTCTCCCTTTGATACTCTCTTGGCTTGATCTTTTTTTTTTTCCCAAAAACAAAATTTGAATTCCAATCCTCAAATAAAATTGATTCAATTCTAGAATAGCTAAGTAACTTAAACCTTCCCAATTGGATCTTTAGTGAAAACGATACTCGGACTTAACCGTTTTATATTATAACTTGACCCGTACACTTGCGGTAAACACACAAAGTGGCACATCAATATTTCTCTTATATGTCCCATTTCTTTCCCTTCTCGGTTTACTTCCATGCGTCCACCCTTTCCATGCGTTACTTAGCCCTGACCATGCGTCCAACATGGTCTTTTTCCCCTTTTATTCATAAATTCTTCAACGCATCGTTTATTGAAAAGTAGGGTGTGACAGGTTCTGCCTGCGTTGCTTTTTCTCTCTGCTCTATATTTTCCTCATCCTCTGATTCGGTGGATGATGATGGATGCTGAACAATATGCATGGTATTCTCCATTGGTTAACTTGTTGGAACATTTAAGGATTGCAAGTTTCCTTGCGTCCCCTCATTATGCGCTGTGAGATTGATTTTCCCACATAACAATGTCTCACCTTGACATTGTTCTTCTAAGTTCCCTCGTGGAACTTCGGTTGTACTTAGCAATGCTTCTTGCTTTTCATTTTCGAGCTCCACTGCAATTTGATTCATTTGAATTTCTAAATTGCGAATTGCAGTGGCTTGGTTCTGAGCATCGCTCCGTACAACTAGCGCGTTGCTTCAATTTTACTGTTTTCTTCTCGTAAAAGAGATTCCATGGGAGACAATGAGGATGATTTGTCCGCTTGCGTATCCCTCGAATACTGATGAAACTGGCCTTGATTCCATTGGTTGAAACCAGGAGGGTTGCCTCTCTGCGGCTGCTGCTCAGTCCTCTGCGTTTGTTGTTGATTCCCACCCCATCCGAAGTTAAGGTGGTTCCTCCAACCCGAATTGTGAGTCTCACCGTAGGGGTTGTTTTGAACACTGCAGATAGACTGGAGGTTGTAGGGACACATGTCATACAAGTGCCCCCCACCACACTGCGGGCAGTCTACAGATGCTGTCGAGTTAATCGCGTGCACTGTGTTCATTGCAGCAAATGGTCTACCTTGATTTCTAAAGACTAGTGTTTGCAGCATGGATGTCATATTGGCGAGCTGCGCTGCAAGATTGTTGGCAACATCAACTTCAAGCATTCCAGCTTGCGTTTGCCTTCTATTGGTGGGACGAAATTCATATCCGTCGTCCACCCACTCATTGGTGTCCCATGGAGTTCTGTCGAAAAGATTTCCGGCATATGAGTAAGTCATCTTCAATACTTCTCCGCTTGACGCAGGCAATTTTCCTCACTAGCCGTTTGAATTAGGTCCAAGCAATTGGCCCCTCTTCAATTCTACCTTGTCCTTCGGGTGAAGGTCCTCTCAATCTCTGGGTCAATATCGAGCTATAGATTGCTCCCGTCACTCAGATACTGTTAGAAGCTTCTGGCAGAGGAGAAAATTACTATACTCCTTCGACTGAGGAATCCTGCAACACATTAATCCAAATAAAAGAATTAAATCAATGAAATAATCCTCGGCAACGGCGCCAAAAACTTGTTGTGGGTTATATTGTATGTGTGAATTAGCCTAACGCAAAGTGCTAAAGGATGTGTTTATGCGTTCAACATGTCATGCTTTGATCATGCTATGCGTTCTACCACTAGGCGTTGGTGGTCTTGTCAAGTTTTCCTATTCTTTTACCCAAGTATAAGCAAAGTAATAGGTGTTCTCGGTGAGTCTGAGGTCGAACACAGGGATTATATTGATTTAGTTCTTAATTGGATTTCATGCGTTACAGTGGTAACCAATATATATTTGAAAGTTGTGTTTCTAATCTAAAGAAAGCTATTGTTTGTACACTAGACTAACAATTGTGGAATATGGAAAGCATGCGGCACAGCAAGTTCAGCTAAAGATGTGTGTGAATGGATAAAGAAAGGGTTCGGGTTGATGAACATCTAACGTCGGAAACTAATAAACACTTGAAAAGTGCTTATTATTCTCTCAAAGTAAGGGAGTTTTATATTAGATTTCACTTGTTTGCTAGTGGTTTTCAGGATAAAACGAGAAAAATTAGAAGAAACGACTGAAAGATCAAAACCGAGCAAGAATATGGAGAAAAAGTGCTGAAAAACGCATCCTTGCTTGAAACGCATGGTGCGCCGCGGCGCTGAGGCAGAAACGCATCACCACGGATGCAGAGCAGCAACGCGGCGCAGGGAAGGCGCTGAGGCAGAAACGCATCACCACGGATAAAGCAAGGGTAAAAGAATGCGTCCCTAGAAATGTAGGCATTCGGCAACGCAGGGACCTTTCGATGCAAGGTCAGTTATTACACTTGCCAGCCTTTCTCGCGATCAGGGTTCAACGCAGAGGCGATAATGAAGAACATTATGACCTCCCTCAAGCATGCACAGTTGAGATGCGTTGGTCTGGTTTGTAGCTCATGCGTTGAAGGCTCTTTTAATAGCGGCTCGATCTTTGCCGCGAATCTGTTGCTCCATTCTGATTTCTCTAATTGTCGATCGGAGAATAAATTAATTTCATCATCTTCACCATCTTCACCGTCCTTGAGGATTTCATTTCTCAACGCCGCGTTCACAGTTTTTGTCTTTTCATTGATATCTGCATTCATTTGACAATTGAAAATGATCAGTATCGTTAAATGCGTTAATCACATTAAATTTTACCTGATCACCCAGGCGGGGCGTGGAGATTTCTTCTTGGACGTCAATCAGGACGCGTCCAGAAGTGGTAGCTTCATATATAGACGTAGGTTCTGTCACACCCCCTCCCGGATTATCCTCCATAACCCAGAAAGAGATGTGAAGACAGCAGTTACTGACTACCCTGTCAACCTCACCGTCCAATATACTCTTGACAAACCTCGACTTCGATCGACAATGGGAACTGTCATGCTACCTGAAATGGAAAACATTTAAAATAATGAGCTAACGGCTCAGTGTGTAACAGTTTTTGGGAATAATATAATTTAACTTTAAACCGTTCACACTCGCATAACGTATCACTTCCAAACACAATAGTTCATATTTTCATACATCACTGCGAAAACATGCTTATAAAATACTTTTTCCTTAGTTGAAGCGGAGCAATGCTCAACGCGACACAACGTCGATTTTCCTAGCTGTGTGAAGTAATCTCAATACATCAGCGTCATGTAAATGTACCCCTATGTGCACATAGGTTACCCATATGCCTTTTACGAGTCCTTGAGCATTGGGTACCTTTATATTCCGGGCCGCCCACAATGACTTCTTCGAGTCCCTGGGCATTGGGGTCCCATTTAATAGAACGGCTACCCTTTGGCCTTCTCCATGTCCCTGAGCCTCGGTGCCCTTTGATGTTTAATACAATACAAAACGTATTTGTAAACGTTATACCAGTAACTCATGGGTTTACCGTTTCGAAATCTTATCTCATCAGCATGCTAAGTTCGATTATATCTTCTAATTTAACAACGCATGCTTTACATTTAAGTATACTTCCAAATCTTTCCTAAAATCATATAATTCCATGCTTTTCAAAGAAGTCATGAAATCAAATATCAATCATCCACCATGCGTTTATGACTCATAGCAAATACCCAATATTCTCAAAGTTCTCTACTAAAACGCATGCTCATGTCTTTACAAATCACATAATCATATACTTTATATATATATATAAAACGCATGCATTATTTCTTTAAAAACCATAAAATCATATTCATAGAGAACTCATTTATGTTTTGTAAAACGCAAGTGCTACTCACCTGTACTTGCCAAAGAATTCTTCTTCTATCCTTTCCTCTATTTCCTCTTCCTGAGCTTTCTGGATGCATTGTTTATCTCTGGAACGCAAGGCTCCATTTCCTCTGTCAGCTCGGTTGAACGCAACCCTGCCCTTTCAACGCAAGGCTGATTATTTCTCTCAAATGCATCTC
Organism: Citrullus mucosospermus; assembly: GCA_030954485.1. Classification (NCBI taxonomy): domain Eukaryota; kingdom Viridiplantae; phylum Streptophyta; class Magnoliopsida; order Cucurbitales; family Cucurbitaceae; genus Citrullus; species Citrullus mucosospermus. The sequence continues at coordinate 15,716,174 of CM062064.1, forward strand.
GACTCTTCTTATTTTCCTTTTGGATGCGTTGCCCTCTCTTGCACGCAAGGTCCATCATGGACGCATCATCTAACTTGGATGCCGCGTTCACCTTGGACATCATGTTTGTCCTCAACGCATGGCCGACCTCTTTTAACACAAGACAACTTTTCCTAAATTAACTAAGTTGCCAAATACCTTCTTTCTTGGCGGCATACTTCTACTATGGACACCCTTGCTGCCTTCTTCTTCTCTTTTCTCTCCAGATTTCTCCTTTGAGAGTCATCAGTCCCTACTTTTCTCTCAAAGTTCTATTTATAGGGAGCTTGTCTTCCACCTTTTCCTCTCCTTTTGCCACTTGTTTGTCACATGTCACGCTGCATGCTTAGTTAACCATGCATTAGCCCAGATGTCACCTTGCATGAACACTTAACATACCTTTAACACCTCCTACTAATAAGGTGTCAAATCTACACAAAGCCACCTGGCCTTTATAAGCTTATCTTATGCGTCCTACATTTTCCAATAGATTTCCTTTCGTTCAACACAACGCCCTCATGCGTTTGTTAATTCCCTTTTTAAAGTTTGAGCTTCACTACTCACTCTTCTAGCTTTCTGCCAACAATACTATTCTTTGACGCATAAAGATAACTTCTGTCTTCAACGCATAGGGACCTCAACGCATGACAACCTTACCAACGCATGGTATTAATAAGCCAAGTACGTTCCTTCCCCCGCCAACGCGGCGACTTCTTTAGCTTACACCACCATTCGTAATTTCACCCTTAACGCATAACCGTATTATTATAAACTAGTGTTCACATATGCCGTTAGGCGTTAATAACAAACGTGCAGTACTTTGCATTTATACCTCATCGCATCATACCATGCATCCAACTCTCATATTCATAACGAATAATTCCTTCTCCAGTTCTTCCTCTATGCGTTGTCCTATTGCATTTACCCTCATCCTGGGTCCATTACCATCTTTCTATTCTTGGACATTCCTTGATATAAATCTATGCGTTACTCAATTTGCTGTAGTATTCTATCTTTCCGAGACTTAAATCTCTTTCAACACTTCACAACATAACTTCATTCCTTCCTTGTTTAAGCATCTTACCATCGTAAATGCATATTTGACAAGAACTTGAAAAGTGCTTATTATTCTCTCAAATTAAGGGAGTTTTATATTAGATTTCACTTGTTTGCTAGTGATTTTCAGGTTAAAACGAGGAAAATTAGAAGAAACGACTGAAAGATCAAAATCGAGCAAGAATATGGAGAAAAAGTGCTGAAAAACGCATCCTTGCTTGAAACGCATGATGCGCCGCGGCGCTAAGGCTGAAACGCATCAGCATGGACGCAGACCAGTAACGCGGCGCTGGGAAGGCGCTGCTTCGATGCATACTTGGTGAACGCAAGACAGCGTCGCGGCGCTGGGACGGCGTTGCCGCGGCGCTAAAACCCGAGAGCAATTTAAACGCAAGTTTTGTATTTTAGGTTAAATTTTGGGCGGCCAAACTCTATACAATTAGGGGTTTTCAGCAGCCAAAAGAGGGGGGAGAATTATCAAGAAGATCAAGAAAGTTGCAGAACAAGAGAACGATTTGGAAAGGTGAGAATTAAGCTAGAGTTCCAAGAATGAGTTAGCCGCAAGGAAGTGGAAAAGAGTTTAAGATAGTTTTGGTGCCCTTCGAAGTCCGACGCGAGAGCCAAGGAGTTCGTGACGGTGCTGCCTCAATCAAGAACCTCTTTTCAGTAGAGTTTCCCTATTCTCTACACTCTTTCTTTGATTCTTTTTTATCAATATGTTGCTTTACGCTATGAGTGGCTAAACTCTTTGGTTTTAGGGTTTTTGATGAATTGTTTGTGAACTCATGATAATTTTGTAAACTCATGGTTTTGTTCAAATAAATATGCTTTTCATTGTTATTGTGTTTAATTCTTGAAGATTGGCCACCTTCACATGTTAGATTAGATGTATGAATCGAGAGATTATATGTTTAATTTGATCTATAACAATGAATCATTGTTAATCTATCACGAGAGTAGTTAGGTTTACAATGCAAGTTGCTAAAGACTAGTTTTAATGCCATGTAATTTTGTATTGGTTTTAAGAGATTAACTATCCATCAAGTTGCATGAGAAAGAGTTGTCTTTGAGAGAAGATAACTTGGAATTAAGTTTCTAAACTTAGGCATAAGAATTAAATTCATGAAATCTATAATTTTGCATGATGAAACAAACAAGGATTTGAAACCCTAGAACTCTCTTTGACTCTTGCAATTCTCCCTTTGATACTTTCTTGGCTTGATCTTTTTTTTTTTTTTTCCCAAAAACAAAATTTGAATTCCAATCCTCAAATAAAATTTTGATTCAATTCTAGAATAGCTAAGTAACTTAAACCTTCCCAATTGGATCTCTAGTGGAAACGATACTCGGACTTAACCGTTTTATATTATAACTTGACCCGTACACTTGCGGTAAACACTCAAAAGTGGCACATCAGAAATGCACAGTAGTATTCTATTCATACTTGCGACTCTTCTCCCGGTTGTCAGCCGCTATGCGTTATATGTCTATAACGCATAGGAGAGTGTTAAGAACCAAGGTTATCCCTGTAGACAGGTAACACGACTTGGTCCTTGTCAATTGAGTTCCACAATCACTTACCCTCTCGAGCAGTCTGATTATTACTACTTATATCGATTTGTTAGATGGACACAAGCATCGGATTAAGCTTGCAATTGACAAGATAAAATAGTTACACTATGGTTCTTAGTTAGATGCTAACGCAACCCTAGACCCCTGAGTGATTAGTTATTCATGGTTTGAAAGTAAAAAGCGGACAGTTGAGAAAAGTAAGTAGACAAGGAAGACAATTATATTGATGAAGATGAGATACAATTTTCGATAAGTTCAATTCCTTGATACAAATCTAAAATTAAGAAAGAACAGTAAGAAAGAAAGCAGGGAAGGCATCAATGTCTTGAGTCGCCTGGATGAAAGCGTGATGATTTGCTGTGAAGTGGTGCGGCGGATGGAAGACTCTTCTCTCTCAAGCTATTTGTCTCCGGCTGAAGTCTGAGAGAACTCTACTGTCACTTATGGAGTTCTTCCTAGAATCAACAACCTTTCTCATCTCGCAGAGCTGCCCTTTTATAGATGATGAAATCGCAGTTAATGACAAATCTGCTTGATTGGCGGCGAGATTGATACTGCGTCCATCTCGCCTGATTGCGTGATTCTCAAGCCATTTAAGATCTACCACTTAAGCTGCAAATCATGTTTGTCAATCATTCGTCAATTTCTCAAGGTTCCGATCTGATTCACAGCGCCTTGCCTTAACGGTGTCTACGCGTCCATGCATAGTTTGGCCTATGTCAACGCGTCGTAGGTTGCTAACGCATAGTTATGCATTGAGTTGTTAATGCATCGTCGTTGTTTGCGTTCCGTTCAGATCATGCGTCCATGAAGAACAGATTGCTAACATGTCGTCCTGCGTTAAGAAGTCATCAACGCATCGTCTGCATTCCTGCATCAAAACATGCGTTTTAGGCTCAACAAGTGGTAAAATTATTATCTTCATAAAAAATACAAGAGTATAACGCAAAGGAAGATTTATCAATAGAATTTAGCATAAACTACCGCATGCTTCTCTATTTAATCTCTATTTATCTATGAAAAAGGCTATAATAACTTGTATTTCTACAAGTTATCATAAATGCATATGAGATAATTAAGGAAGGAGATGTAAGCTTGGTTTAAGTAGGACGTATGAGCAAGAGGACTAAAGTGGAGCAATGGTGCGTTGGAAGGAAATCTATGTTTCGGAAAGAAGAATGAAACGCATAAGGTGAAATCAAGGAATGATGCTATTGTAATTTAAGGTAAACGCATGACTTCCATCAAGGGAGATTTTGTTGAGTCTTGGATAATTTAGAGGGTTGAGAAGTAAGTCTAAAGGAAGGAAGCCGGAGATGGACGTATGCTTGATTTATCATTGAGAAAATGGCCAAGTATAAGGAAGAGGTTGGAAGCATAACCTTGGATTACAACTCAAGAACGCATAGAGGGACAATCAAGGGATCCTTAAGGATGGAACGAAGGTCATGGATGAATAACAAAGTAGAGATAAATGCATGAAGTACAAACGCATGAAGGAAGATCTTGAGATGATTTTGGTTAAAAGAATAACAAGCATAGTCGGATGTTCATCACTCAAGAGAAGGGCTTGTAGCTAAGATATGAACATAAGGAAAGAAGTGATGGACGCATGATAATATGCGGTTAAGGCACAGACGCATGGTAGTACGCAAGGGAGAAACCTGGTCAAAAGTAGGAAGGTCGGGAGGAAGAAAGAGAATAAAGAAGCTAAACCTTAAAAAGGAGAAGTAGATGGACGCTGATAACTTGTAGAAATACAAGTTATGATAGCCTTTTTCTTAGATAAATAGAGATTAAATAGACAAACATGCGGCAGTTTATGTTGATTTTTACTAATAAATCTTTCTTTGCGTTATACTCTTGTATTTTTATGAAGATAAATGATTTTACCACTTTTTGAGCCTAAAACGCATGTTTTAATGCAGGAATGCAAACGATGCGTTGATGACTTCTTAACGCAGGATGACGCGTTAGCAATTTGTTCTTCATGGACACATGATTTGAACGGAACGCGAACAACCTGAAGATGCGTTAACAACTACTCAACGCAAGACTATGCTTTAGCAACTCATGATGCATTGACAACGGCCAAACCATCCATGGACGCATAGACGACCATCAACGCAAGGCGCCGAGAATCAAATCAGAATCTTGAGAGATTGTCAGATGATTGACGAACATGATCTGTGGCTAAATTGGTCGATCTTAATTGACCAGAGAATTATGCAATCAGGCGAGATGGACACATGATATCAATCTCGCCGCCAATCAAGCAGACTTGCCATTGATTGCGAACGCATCATCTATAAAAGGGCAGCTCTGCGAGATGAGAAAGGGTTGTTGATTATCGGAAGAATTCCATAAGTGACAGCAGAGTTCTCTCAGACTTCAACCGGAGACGAATAGCTCGAGAGAGAAGAGTCTTCCCTCCGCCGGACAACTTCAAAGCAGAACCTCACGCTTTCATCCAGGCGACTCAAGACATTGACGCCTTTCCTGCTTTTCATCTTACTTTTTCTATCTTGATTTTAGATTTGTGTCAAGACATTGAGCTTATCTAAAGTTGTATTCCATTTCATCAATATATATATTTTCCACGTCTACTCATTTCTCTATACTTTTCGCTTTTCACTTTGAAACCATGAGTAAATAATCTCTCAAGGGTCTAGGGTTGCTTTAGCATCTAACTAAGAACCATAGTGTACCTATTTCATCTTGTCAATTGCAAATTTAATCTGATGCTTATGTTTTTCTGGCTAATCGATATGAGTAGTAATAATCAAACTGCTCGAGAGGGTAAGTGATTATGGAACTTAATTGACAAGGGCCAAGAAGTGTTACCTATCTATAGGAATAACCTTGGTTCTTAACACTCTCCTATGCGTTATAGACATATAACGCATAGCGACTGACAACCGGGAGAAGAGTCGCAAGTATGAATAGACTACCACCATGCGTTTTTGATGTTAGATGTTAACCAACCCGAACCCTGTCTTTATCCATTCATTCACATCATTAGCTGACTTTGCTGTGTCGCATGCCTTTCCATCTTCCACATTTTAGTATAGTGTACATACAATCGCTTTCCTTAGATTAGAAACAAACACCTCAGCTCATTATTTTTGGTTACCACTGCAACGCATATAATCCACTTAAATATAGAATCAACATAATCTCTGTGTTCGACCTTGGACTCATCGAGAAAACCTACTCCTTTGCTCATACTTGGGTAAAGGAAAGGAAAACTTGACAGATCACCAATGCATAGTAGTAAGACGCATAGCATGTTCAACGCATGATATGTAAAACGCATAATCATAGCCTACTCACACCTTGCGTTTGTAAATTTTTATTTTCTACATTTATTGCACAACAAGTTTTTGGCACCGTTGCCGGGGACTTGAGATCTATTTGTACATTTTACATCAGACGCATAGGGGCACTAAGTTTTATGCATAGTTCGTATCTCGGAACAAGTCAAATGCATAAGATAAGTTTATAAAGGTCACGTGGTTTCATTTAAACTTAACACTTTACAAAAAGTAGGTGTCGGGTTACATGTCGGATGTGTCATGCAATGTGACAGGTGACAAACAAGTGATAAAAAGAGAGGAGAAGTTGGATGACAAAAACCTTCATCCCAAAACTATAAATAGAACCTTGAGGGAAAAGGAGCAGGGAGGATCCTTAAGTTTGAATTCTTGAGAGAAAGAAGAGAGAGAAGGCAAAAAAGAGCCATCCTTGCGTCCATAGTGGAAGTCCGCGACCAAGAGACAAGGTGTTCCTAGCAACCTAGCTACCTTGCATTCAATAAGCAGTTGGTACTTAGGGAAACTGAATCAGCCTTGCATCCAACTTAACTGCCAGAAGAAGAAAATTATTCTCCTGCGTTCAAGGTGAACCTAGCGTTCAAAGATAAACTATGTGTTCAAGATTGACTCTGCGTTTATGATAGAACCTTGCATCCAACGGGTGAAGCCAGAAGAGTTTATTGAAAAGTCGTACCTTGCGTTTAAGTGATCAGCTTTGCGTTCCAGGTGTAGGGTTGCGTCCAACCGAGCTGTCAGAAGAGAAAATCAGTTACCTTGCGTTTACGACTTGTAAACCCTGCATCTAAGAAGCTCGGGAAAGGCAGAATTAAAGGGAGAAAAGGGAACTTCCCTTAAGCACTTATTAAGCTTGTGAGTAACACTAATGTTTCAAAAATATGAATGCGTTCTTTTCGATTAATATCAATGGTTTTGGAATATGATTATGCATTCATGGGTTTTCAATGTGTATATCATGCGTTTATGTTAAAAAGCAATTGAGCTTATGAGTTTATTGAAAAGCATGTTGTTTGATATTATATGATCTTATGGCATGAAGGCATGTTTTATCTGTTTTCCAAAAGTTGTTGAAAAACATGATCATAAGATGCTAATTATTGAAAAACGCTCTGTTTTTCATGAAAGGTGTTTACATTGAACTTTTTATGCGAAACATGCCTATTTCTAAAAATATTTTCAGGACCCAATGCTGAGGGACATTTGAGAAGGCATGTGGGCAACCTTGTGACTAGGGATCCAATACTGATGGACCCGGAGAAGGTACTTGGGCATCTCGAGATATTCCTATGTGCACATAGAGGTTTTCAACGTTGGGTGCGTTGAGTTTTGCTCCGCCTCAACTAAGAAAAATATTTGTTTTCGACGTTGGGTGTGTTGAGTCTTGCTCCGCCCTGACTAAGGAAACTTTTAAAACAAAAGAAGATTTGAGGCGTTGTAGACTGTCTTATCGAATATGATTTGAATCGATATTTTATACGCATTGTTGACAATGTTTATATTATGATCAACTTTATGGTTAAAGTTAAATATTTCCAAACTGTTACTCACTGGGCTATTTAGCTCATCCTTTCCTATGTTTTCCACTTTTTAGGTAGCATAACAGTTCCCGTTGTCAGTCGAAGTCGAGGTTTGTCAAGAATTAATAATATCATCGTCCTAGAAGGTGTGGTTAAATGGGAAATAAAGTAAGTTCGATAGTAGGAGTCGACTGGGAAGTCAATGACTGTTGTCCTCACGCTCCATCAAGGGCTACAGAAGCGTAGTTCGAGATGGAGTGTGACATGACGAGCACAAACATCAAGAAAAATACCTACCTTGATACAAAAGTACATAATTTCATGTCAAAAAGCAATTCTCTGGTTTTTCAATACGTTGATGGGCCAAAACCATTAAGAAAATAGAGCGATACTCTTGTTAAGAGTTTAACTGAAAACGACACCTACTCGTAGTTGGCCGCCTTCATGTGGGTAATCGTAATCAGTGACGCATAGATAAATAACAAACTCCAATGTCTAGTGAGGAAACCGAACTAAAAAAATAAATAAATAAATAATCAATACAGAAGTCCCCGGCAACGGTGCCAAAAACTTGTTGTGGGACAGATTTCAAGTCAAAGACTTGATGCTGCGTTTGTCTATTGTTATTAAGCTTACTATGCGTTTAACATACTATGCGTTGAACATGCTTAATGTTATGCGTTTATAATCTGTCAAGTTTTCCTATCCTTTACCCAAGTATAAACAAAGAAATAGATTTTCTCGGTGAGTCCGAGGTCGAACACAGGGACTATGCTGATTCTTTAATTAATTGGATTATTAGAGTTGGAGTGGTAACCAAAAATGTCACACCCCCTCCCGGATTATCCTCCAAATCCCTAGAGGAGATGTGAAGACAGCAACCTTGACTCGTTCACTGTCCAACCATTTTCACCAAAGACGGCCCAGACGAGGTTCTTGCGTAGGCAAAAGCATCCCGAACTCGCTCGCTACCTGGAAAATTAAAAAAAAAATGGAAAACGTGAGCTAAAGCCCCGTGAGTGACAAGTTTTGTAAACGAGCTTTATTTGAAAACAGTCATGTTACATTTGCACATATAAAACAAGGATTTAACACGATTATTCAACAGAAACATATTTTCCACAAAACTTTGTCAATCTCGTAAATTCGTTCCAAATCAATAGAATCGTTTTCTAGAATGATTAAATAGAAAACCGTTTGGTTTTTCAATCTTTTTTCTTAGTTGAGGCGGAGCAAGACTCAACGCTCTCAACGTCGAAAACAACCTTAGTTGGGGTGGAGCAAAACTCAACACACCCAATGTTGAAATTATCTCTGACTCGATGCGGAGCAAAACTCGACGCACCAGCCAAATCAACCTCTATATGTCACACCCTACTTAAGAAACCGATGTGTTGAAGAGTCTATGAAGAAAAGAAGTAAAAGACCATGTTGGACGCATGGTCAAGACCAGGGTAACGCATGGTATGGGTGGACGCATGGAAGTACACCGAGAAGGGAAAGAAGTGAAACGCATAAGAGAAGATGTATGCATTGGCGATGATAAGATGATTAAGCAAGAAAGGAATAAAGTTATGTTGTGAAGTGTTGAAAGAGATTTAAGTCTCGGAAAGATAGAATACTATAGCAAATTGAGTAACGCATAGACTTATAGCAAGGAATGTTCAGAAGTGTTGGAGAAGGTTGTGAAGTAAACATAAAACTGGTGCATGTGGTGAACGCATGCTAATCTATCTTTAAGAGATAGTTTAAGTGCAAGGAAAAGGTTAAAAGAATAACCTTAGGAATAATCAAGGAATGTCCAAGGTTAGCAAGATGGTCATGGACGCAGGATGAAGGTGAACGCAACAGGACCAACGCATAGAGGAAGAGCTTGAGAAGGATTTGTTGTCGCTGACGCCTAGTGGCATTGTGTAAGCACTGGTTTATACTAGTGCGGCTATTCGTTGATGGTGATCACGAATGGTTGCTGTGAGCTGAAGTAGTTGCCGCATTGGCGAGGGAAGAAATGTACTTGGCTTACCATGCGTTGGTAAGGTTGTCATGCGTTGAGGTCCCTATGCGTTAAAGACAGAGTTATCTCTATGCGTCAAAGACAGTAGTATAGTTGGCTGAGAGTTAGAAAAGTGAGTAGTGAAGCTCAAACCTTTAAGAAAACTCAATGAACACATGAGGGCGTTGTGTTGAATAAAAAGTTGTTGATTGGAAATGTTGGACGCATAAGATAAGCTTATAAAGGCCAAGTGGCTTCGTATAGATTTGACACCTTATTAGTAGGAGGTGTTGAAGGCATGTTAAGTGTTTCATGCAAGGTGACACTTGGACAATGCATGGTTAATTAAGCATGCAGCGTGACATGTGGCAAACAAGTGGCAAAAGGAGAGAAGAAGTTGAATGGCAAGCTCCCTAGAACTTTGAGGGAAAAGAAGCAATTGATGACTCTCAAAGAAGAATTCTGGAGAGAAAAAGGGAAGAAGAAAGCAGCAAGGTCATCCGTAGTAGGAGTCTGCGGCGAAGAAAGAAGTTATTTTGACAACTTAGCTATTTTATGTAAAGAAGTTTTCTTGCATTAAAAGGGGGTCGGCTTTGCGTTGAAGACAAACACTACGCTCAAGATGAACACGGCGTCCAAAGTTAGATGATGCGTTCAAGTTGGACCTTGTGTCCAATTGAGGCTGACGCATCCGAAAGAAAAGTAAGAAGAGTTGGGATGCACTTTGCAGAAGTAATCAACCTTGCGTCGAAGGGCAGGGTTTGCGGTAGTTATCAACCTTGCGTTGAAGGGCAGGGTTGCGTTCAACCGAGCTGACAAAGGGAAATGGAGTTTTGCGTTTCTGAGATTAGAACGCTGCGTCCAAGAAGCTCGGGAAGAGGAAATAGAGGAAATGAAGAAGAAGTATTCTTTGGCAAGTACAGGTGAGTAACACCTGCGTTTTACAAAAATAAAAATGAGTTCTTATTGAATATGATTTTATAGGTTTCTAATTAAATAATGCATGCGTTTTCATATATAAAGCATATGAATATGTTGCTTATAGAGATAAGAGCATGCGTTTATATATACATAAAAGAATATGAGCCAGCTGAAAAGCATGCGTTTTACTTGAAACTTTGAGAATGCTGGGTAATGCATGGTGATTGATTGATACTTGTATTCATGGTTTTTCTGAAAAGCAAGCGGTTTGATATTAAAGCTGGAAATTGAATTTACCATGCTGATGATGTGAGATTTGGAAACGGTTAATTTGTGAATTATTACTAAGATGTTTCCAAAATATGTATGATATTTTATAAACTTTGAAAAGGGACCCCAATGCTCAAGGACTCGTAGAAGGCATTGTGGGCAGCCCGAATTATAAAATGTACCCAATGCTCAAGGACTAGAGGAAGGCAAATGGGTAACCAAAAAATAGAAATGGAACCTAGTGCTCAAGGATAAAAGGAAGGCATATGGGCAACCCGAGTAATAATATCTATGTGCACATAGAAGAATATATATATACGACGCTGATGTGTTGAGATTACTCCACACAGCTAAGGATAATCGACGTTGAGTAGCATTAGCGCCTCAACTAAGGAAAAGATAAGGTATGAATTTGACGTTGAGAAGCGTAGAAGCAATGCTCCGCCTCAACTAAGGAAAATGTTTGAAATGAATAAGATCTTTAAGTATTTTCCAAAAATAAGCATGCAAAACCTGATAATGGTGTGTGAGTAGAAATTTACATGTTTAGTAGCCATGAAACTGTTTAAATTATACAGTTTTACAGTTAAATGTAAATGTTTTTAGAAAATCGTTACTCACTAAGCTGTTAGCTCACCCTTTTTATATATTTTCCATTTTCAGGTAGCATGACAGTTCCCGTTGCCGATCGAAGTCAAAGTTTGTCAAGAGCGTGTTAATGGTGTTATCGTCCTAAGAAGGTTTTAAAAGGTAATGAGATGAAGTTGACAGTGGGTTATGCGACAGGGTAGTTGGTAACTGCTATCTTCACACTCTGTCCCCGACTACGGGAGGGTAGTTCGGGATGGGGTGTGACACTATGTGCACATAGGAATATGGCGGGTTGCCCAAGTACCTTCTCATGTCCCTCAGTACTAGGTCCCGGGGAAACTCACGTGCCTTCTCGAGTCCATCAGCACTGAGCCTCCTCTTAAACATTTTATCAATCAGTTTACATAAATAGTTCATTTAAAACCTGTCATAGAAAACAATATATTTCTTGATAAACAACATCTCGCAATATGTCTTTCAATATCATAAAGCAATCAGATAAAACATGCCTTTTTGAACAATATGGTCAATCATCATGCGTTTCAAAATAATTCATCACAAAGCCATATCTTATAAGAACATTTTTAATAAAACTGATTTGAAGATGAAAGGTGTCACTCACAAATCACTTAAGAAATTTCCTCTTTCCCTTCAGATCTCTGCTTTCCCGAGCTCCTTAAACGCAAGGCTTGAGCTTCTAACCCGCAAGGCAGCTGCTTCTACTCTCCGGTAGCTCAATTGGGTGCCAAAAACTTGATGCGCACTTTGAGTGTTAACCACAAGTATACGGGTCAAGTTATAATATAAGACGGTTAAGTCCAAATATCATTCCACTGGAGATCCAATTGGGAAGGTTTAAGTTACTTAGCTATTCTAGAGTTAAATCAATTTTATTTGAGGATTGAAATTGAATATTATAAGTTATGGAAAATACAAATCAAATAAGGAAAGTATTAAAGTGAGAAACACAAGAGTCAAAGAGAGTTCTAGGATAATGAATTCTTGTTTATTTCATCATGCAATATTATAGATTTCATGGATTTTATTGTAGTTCATATGCCTAAGTCTAGAAACTTAATTCCAAGTTATTTTCTCTTAAAAACAACCCTTTCTCATGCAACTCAATTGATTATTAATCTCTTAAAACTAATACAAAATTACATGGCATTAAAAATAGTCTTTAGCAACTTTTATTGTTAACCTAACTACTCTCGTGATAGATTAACAACAATTCATTGTTATAGATCAAGTTAAACATACAATCTCTCAATCATACATCTAATCTAACATGTGAGGATGGCCAATCTACAAGAATTAAACACAATAACAATGAAAAGCATAATCATTCCAACAAAACCATGAAAGTCTACAAGATCAACATAAATTCCTAAACAAACCATCAAAACCCTAAAACTAAAGAGTTTAGCCACTCATAGCTTGAAGCAACATGTTTAAGCAAAATAAACAAAGAAAGAGTGTAAAGAAAGGGAAACTCTACTAAAAAGAGGCTCTTGATTGAGGTAGCACCGTCACGATCTACTTGGCTCTCACGTCGGAATTCGAAGGGCACCAAGACTATCTCGAACTCTTTTCCTCTTCCTTGCAACTAACTCACTCTTTGAACTCTCACTTAATTCTCTCCTTTTTGTGCCTCTTTAGGTCTGTAACTTCCTTGCTTTGCTTTGATTTTCTTTCGATGATTTGAGCTGCTGGAAACCCCGAAAGTTATAGAGTTTGGCCGCCCAAAAATTTACCAAAAATAACAATTTTTCATTTAAGGAAAGCTGGCGCCGCGACGCTAGGGCTGCATCAGAAAAGTTTGCTCTCGGGTTTTAGCGCCGCGGCAGCGCCGTCCAAGCACCGCAACCCTGTGATGCGTTTCAAAAATATTGTTCTCGGGCATTAGCACCGCGGCAGCGCCGTCCAAGCGCCGCGATGCTGTCATGCGGCAACAAGGTTGCGTCGAAACAGCGCCATCTCGGCGCTGCGGTTCTACTATGCGTCCAGAACGATGCGTTTATGTTTAAGCACTGCGACGCTATTCCAAAATTTGCCCTTTTGAGTTTTTCCAGCTCTTTTTCGCCGTATTCTTGCTCGCTTTTGATCTTTTAGTCGTTTCTTCTAATATTCCTCGTTTTAACCTGAAAATCACTAGCAAACAAGTGAAATCTAATATAAACTCCCTTAATTTGAGAGAATAGAAAGTACTTTTCAAGTGCTTATCAACACCCCAAACATAGAGATTTGCTAGTCCCGAGCAAAGAATAAAATCAAATAATAGGGAGTTTAGATGAAGAAGTGTGCAATTGACTCATGTCTCAGAGAATAGCATTTAGAGCTTAAGTAAAAACATGGAAGCATATGTATATTGTTATAATCATTCAAGGCCAAATCTTGCTATCTCCCATGTGTGTGTGTGTAAGCCTCCTTCAATTTAAAATACTAGAACTCAAATTAGGACTTAAGAGAGTTTCTTTAGTTTTCCCCCTACTCTAGCTCATACACCAATCTTCAAGCTTTCATACATTTCAAGTGAGTAATATGTCCACTAAGGTGCCTTTCAATCATATATATATATTTTTTTTTTTCATGGCCCCAAACTTGCATTCTTTTACCTAGAGGCATTAGCTTTCACACATTCACTGTAGGGACTCGTACCTAGTCAATTCCCAAGCGTCCTTACTGATCACAGCAAAGGCAGCTCTTTTTACTCCTATCCATGCATACTCATTACAAGTTTATCATTTAAAAAGATAGACAAATAAAGCTCATATATTTTGTGTACACTTTTTCTTATCTCAAGGCATGTATACTCTTTTCTTTTTCCTTAGTCTAAGATTACGCATCATGCATTTCTACTCTCTAACCGATGGGGCCTTTCGGAGTGACAACCAAATACACCCAACTTAATCCTTTTTTCAATTAAAGATTTTATTTTAAAGTGGCTACGTGCTCAAGAATATGAGAGATTTTAAGAGAGACTTAAATGAATTTAACTCAAGATAGTGCTACTCTATTTTCACAATAAGTCATCTATCATGCAAATTCGAATCTCATCATGGGAAATCAACATCAAGGCACACAACCATAAACAACATTCCCATTAACTTTGAAAGCTCCAAAATTTTCAAAAAATATTTTCAAAAATTGACATGCATATGATCATTAAAACCTTCACTAACATGCATCGCAAGATAAGAAAATACACAAAAGTACGAGAGACACCTCCCACCCCAAACTTAGAATCATGCATTGTCCCCAATGCATAAGAGCATCTAACAAGGAAAGAGCATGTCACACCCCCTCCCAGATTACCCACCTAACCTGAAAGGGAATGTGAAGACAATAAACATCACCCCTCTTGTGACGCATATTGTCCCATCTTACATTCCTATCTCTGCATACATTCTACTCATATACATACATAGAACTCAGTCATACTACACATGCATATAATATAATATTATTCCCTGTATAGAGTACACTTCTATTACATAGCATAATTTCACTTCCATATCCATCATGCAATGTACAAAACTCCACCGCAATCCCCACTCAAAACTACATAGTCTACATGCCATCTACATAAAATCATATACAACGTACAACTCTCAGACTTGACTGAATTTTGAGAACTCGAGACTTAGGCAGGGTGAGCTGAAGTAGGCTAAGCACCGGAAACGTTCTTGCTACCTGGAGGGAGAAAAGGAAAATATTGGAAAACATAAGCTAGCAGCCCAGTGAGTGACAAATCTTTGTAAAACGAGCATTCATTGAAAACAGGCATGTTATGTATAATGAATAAGTAAGAGTTTAACATTTTGTTCAATTTAAACATACTTTCCATAAAATCCATTAATCTCATAAATCAAATCTCAAATCATACATGAGTGTTTTCCAAGGAGTTTATCAATATCAATTTAGTTTTTCAAACTTTTCCCTTAGTTGAGGCGGAGCAACGCTTCTACGCACTCAACGTTGAAAACCACCTTAGTTGGGGTGGAGCAAGGCTCAACACTCCCAACGTCGAAATCGTCCCTGGCTCAATGCGGAGCAAACTCGATGCACCAGCCAAATCAACCTCTATGTGCACATAGGAATATGACGGGTTGCCCAAGTACCTTCTCATGTCCTTCAGTACTGGGTCTCGGGGAAACTCACGTGTCTTCTCATGTCCTTGAGCACTGAGCCTCCTCTAAAACGTTTTAGAATTTCTTTCCCATAATAGTTCATATGAAAATCCTTTCATAGAAATCATACAAATCTTTGATCAATAACATTTCATAAAAATACTTTCTATCAACTTTAGAAACATATAACATGCCTTATGAGTAATATAATCAACATTATGCATATTAAGCAGTTCATTGTAAATCATATTTCATAAGAACATTTTTAATAAAATAGAATTGAAGAATAAAATAGTCACTCACAACTCTTTCTAGGCTTTACGTGGGTTATACGCTTTCCCTATTTCTTTTTGGCCTGCAAGAGACATTTACCTTGCGTTATTTAACATTAAACCATCCTCCTTTTCTAAACTAACATTATAAGCGAGAATCCTAGTGATACCAACCAACAGGAGCTGTTACTAGCGATACCTGATGGAGCGACACTAGCGTTACCTTACCTTAGCAACGATACTCAGCGTTATCTAGCGAGATCTGTGAGACGAAAGACTCCTTTGCGTCTCAGAGACACCCATCTCGCTATCAGTACCCAGACAGTGTGCCGATACTTGATTTTTCAGCGGCACTCTGCACTGTAATTCCTTCCTTTCTTCTTGTTCTTACTTCAATCTATTAAAAGTCACAATTCCATACGGATTCAGGACTTCTCTTCACAAACTTATAGAAAATTAAGTTCTATAGCTTACCTCAAAGTTTCAAGGCTTAACTCCTCCTCGTTCTCTCGGTATTCCAGAATCACCTCATGCCGTTCCAGATTGCTTATCAATCTTGTAAGCTCTGCTTTTCCTAAGGATTCACATAGTTAATCTTCAATTTCAGCATTACCATCCTTCACAAAAGTTGTTAGGAATTATGTTAATTTACTAACCTCCAATTTTCAGCTCTGAACTTGGCTTCCTCTACACGTTCTACTCTGAATATCAATCACTGCTCAAACTATGCGACTTCAGTCATTCCTCTGTTCCAGCTTCGTTTTCAACATCAATATGAGTCGAATCTCACCTAAAATCCGCAAGAACACCTTCCTCAATCTTCTTCTGAAGTTTGTCTGAAATATGAAACCGACTTAAGCTCTCGAAATGTCTTAAAAATGATTAAACATTTAATTAATCCAGCTATATATACTACCGACTTAGTCTTTACAACCACTGGGACTTATGATGCCGACTTACCCTTCACCCGCAGACTAGCGCAGGGTTCTTATCTCAACGTGAGGTACTCATATTAACTTCTCCTCCAACGCCTCCAGCAACTGACCACACCCAACGCATGGTGTCGTCCTCAACGCCTCTTATTTTTTACGCATACATTTCCATCATACAGTACTACTTTCGTCCCGTCAAGACCATTCTGTCTTCGACGCGGAGTGACTCCAACACATGTCTGTCTTCGACGCATCGACCTCAGCGCATAACTGTCCCCAACGCAGAGTGACTTAAACGCATAGTTCAAGCACATTTCTTTCCCCCCCCCCCTCGCTAGAATTACTTATCCTTCAACGCGGGTAGCTACTTCAGCTCACTACCCTCCGTGAATCAACCAACAACGCATGGACTTGGCCAACACTTAGCCAAAATTTTACTTTCCAAAAATTCTTGCTCTCGCTCACGACCACTTCTCCCTTTGAAACGCATAGCCACAATCGCATGGCCGCACCCCAACGCTTGGTAACGCAATCAGTGCTTACAATTCCTTACCCCCTTTTTAAGAATTTCGTCCACGAAATTCAAGTAAGATTATGGTAAGAAAAGGTGAGGATATTTGATTTTCATCTGCTCTTCACTTTCCCATGTCGCCTCTTCGACTTGATGGTTTCTCCATAAGACCTTAACAAGCGGTATCGTTTTTGTTCTCAATACTTGTTCCTTGCGGTCAAGAATTTGCACAGGCTCTTCTTCAAAGGATAAGTCTTCATTTACCTGAATAGTTTGAGTTTCTAAAACATGCGTAGGATCGGGAATATATTTCCTCAATAGAGAGACATGGAACACATCGTGTATTTTGGACAATTCCGTAGGTAGCGCTAATCGGTAAGTGATAACTTGTAAAAATACAAGTTATTATAGCCTTTTTCATAGATAAATAGAGTTTAAATAGAGAAGCATGCGGTAGTTGATGATAAATTCTATTAATAAATCTTCCTTTACGTTATACTCTTGTATTTTGATGAAGATAACGATTTTACCACTTGTTGAGCCTAAAACGCATGTTTTAACGCAGGAATGCAGACGATGCGTTGATGACTTCTTAACGCAGGACAACATGTTGGCAATCTGTTCTTCATGGACGCATGATCTGAACGGAACGCAGACAACCTGACAATGCGTTAACAACTCAACGAATAACTATGCGTTAGCTACCTACGACGCGTTGACATAGGCCAAACTATGCATGGACGCGTAGACAATCGTTACGACAAGGCGCTGAGAATCAGATCGGAATTTTGAGAGATTGACGGATGATTGACAGACATGATTTGCGGCTAAAGTGGTGGATCTTAATTGGCCCGACAATCACGCAATCAGGCGAGATGGACGCAGTATCAATCTCGCCACCAATCAAGCAGATCTTCCATTAACTGCGATTTCATCATCTATAAAAGGGCAGCTCTGCGAGAGGAGAAAAGTTGTTGATTCTCGGAAGGACTCCATAAGGAACAATGTCAAGCCGTGACCTTGAAGAGTGGGAAGGTTCTTCCCACTGAAACGCAAGAGCAGAGGATGCAAGGAAATCTGCAGCCTCAAATCACTCCACAACAATCACCTTTCGTAACATCTACTAGTCAACCGCGATCTTCATCCACAACCACAACCTCTCAAGAACAAGCAAATGGAAAGGGGAGAGAAAAAGCAACGCAGGCAAACCCTGCGTCGGTATCTCAGAATATCAATCCCCCTATGCGTCCGCCCTTTCCTCAATGCCTAAAGAAGAAGAATGATGAGGGCCAATTCAGAAAATTCCTGGATGTTCTCAAACAACTTCACATCAACATTCCGTTGGTGGAAGCCCTGGAACAAATGCCGAGTTATGTCAAATTTATGAAAGACATATTATCAAAGAAAAGAAGGCTCGGAGAGTTTGAGACAGTCGCATTAACGCGGGAATGCAGCGCATTGTTTAAAAGCAATATACCCGCTAAAATTAAAGATCCAGGGAGTTTCACATTGCCCTGTTCTATAGGAGGAATGGACGTAGGTCAGGCACTATGCGACTTAGGGGCCAGCATAAATTTAATGCCACTGTCTATATTCAAGAAGTTGGGTATAGGGGAAGCACGGCCAACCACAGTCACACTTCAGCTCGTTGACCGTTCCATTAAGCATCCCGAAGGAAAAATTGAGGATGTTCTTGTAAAGGTGGACAAATTCATCTTCCCAGCCGACTTCATAATTCTGGATTATGAAGCTGACAGAGAGGTACCCATCATCTTGGGAAGACCTTTCTTAGCTACTGGACGCGCCCTGATTGACGTCCAGGAAGGGGAGTTAACCATTCGAGTGGATGACAAGCAGGTAAAATTTAATGTTTTTAATGCGTTGAAATATCCTGATGATTTTCATTCTTGCCAAATGATCGAAGAGATAATTGAAGAAAAGGCAAGGATCATCGACGCATGTGTGGAAAACGAAACATTACTAGATGAACTGGATGAAGGAAGAGAAGCAAAAATTAGTATAATCTCCAACGCAAGCTTTAAACGCTTAGACTTGGGCAACCGAACCATGGAGAAAACAAAGCCGTCCTTAGAAGAGCCACCAACCCTTGAGCTTAAAACACTGCCAACGCATTTAAAGTATGCATATTTGGGGGAAGAGAGCACGCTACCGGTCATCATATCCTCTGCGTTGACGACAGAATGTGAAAAAGCTTTGCTGGACATACTGAAAAATCATATCAAAGCCATTGGATGGACCTTAGCGGATATTAGAGGAATAAGCCCTTCATATTGCATGCACAAAATTCGGTTTGAAGAGGGTAAGGATGGTTCAGTTGAAAGGCAACGCAGGCTTAACCCTGCGATGAAGGAGGTTGTAAAGAAAGAGATAATCAAATGGCTCGACGCAGGGGTCATTTATCCAATCTCCGACAGCAGCTGGGTAAGCCCAGTTCAGTGTGTACCGAAGAAAGGGGGAATGACAGTGATCATGAACAGTAAGAACGAATTGATACCAACAAGAACGGTCACTAGCTGGCGCATCTGTATAGACTACCGCAAGCTGAATGCGGCAACAAAGAATGACCACTTTCCACTGCCATTCATCGACCAGATGCTAGATAGGCTGGCAGGAAATGAATTTTTCTGCTCTATGGGGGTGGAAGAGGTTTGAACTGTCAAAGATAAAAATATGAGGAACTTATTTCTATGTCAAAAATAAAAAAGTAAAAAAATAAAAATAAATAAAAAAAATTCTTTTAAATGCAAAACTCCGCTGACAAGTCTAATATATGTATCTTGTTAAAGAGTTTAGCTGAAAACGACACCTGCCCCTAGTTGGATGCCTTCATGTGGGTAATCGTAATCAGCGACGAAGAGATAAAATAACAAACTCCAATGTCTAGTGAGGAAACCAAACTTAGATAAGAGTTCAGTTGAAAATGGCACTTGCTCGTAGTTGGCTGCCTCCATGCACCCCATAGTTGGTACATCAAAACGAAAGTGGGTAACCCTACTGATAACTTGTAGAAATACAAGTTATTATAGTCACTATTTGATTTAATTAGAGTAACTTTGGAGCGAATTGCATGATTTTGGTAGTTGAATGATGAAAAATGTATCACCATGCGTTGGTACTATTTACAAAAGAAAATACCTAAAAAACGATGAGCTTTTCTGTTCCTAACGCAGGGTTAAGAAGAAAAGAAGCGCAAACAACCAAGTACGAAGAGACGAAGCTGCTGCGAGAACAAGTGAAAACCCATGCGTTCAAACCATGCGTTGAGACCATGCGTCGAGAAAAGGAGAAACAGACGCATGCTCAAACAGCTGTCAGGTCATTATGAAAAAGTACAACAACCTATCCGATCATGGCATAATAAATAGGCTGACAATCTGAAAAGTCTATGCAGCGTGGCTGAAATTTAATGCAAAGGTGTCAGGTCATCATGATATCAACCTTTTGACGCCTATAAATAGCCCAAAAGCTTCTCCAAGAAGAAGGAGGAAGAGAGACCAGTTCTAGAGGCGAAAGCTCTGCACAGTTTCTCCCTCACCATAACCAACCTCCATTTCGAGCTCTTCTAACAGAAGGATTCTGAGCACCTTCAGAGTCGTCTCTCAGTGAGTGAGAACCTTCACCCTATGGAATCTATGTATCAAATAGCAACCATCTCAAGTGTAAGCACTGATTTGCGATGCCAAGCATTGAGGTGTAGCCATGCGTTGTGGCTACGCGTCTCAAAGGGAGAAGTGGCCGAAGGCGAGAGGAAAGTAAAATTTTGACTGAGTATTGACTAAGTCCATGCGTTTGTGGTTAATTCACGGAGGTTGGTGAGCTTGCTACCCGTTGATAGATAAGTAGTCCTGATGGGGGAAGAAGCACACTTGAACCATGCGTTCAAGTCACTTTGCGCTGAGGACAGTATTGTGTTAAAGTCGATGCGTCGAAGACAGATATGCGCTGGAAGCACCTGTGCTGAAGATAGGATGGTCTGGACGCAATGAAAATAGAAGTGCAAGATGGAAAGATATGCGTTCAAAATAGGAGGCGTGTGGGGACGCCCACCATGCGTTGGAAGAGAAGTTAATTTGAGTGCTGTGCGTCGAGCTGAGAACCCTGCGCTAGACTGCAGATGAAATTAAGTTAGCAGCCTAAGTTCTGGTGTATGAGAAGGTTAAGTCGGTAGTATAAATAGCTGGATTAATTAAATGTTTAATCATTTTAAGGAGATTTCGAGAGCTTAAGTCGATTCTATTCTTCAGATAAACTTCAGAAGAAGATAGAGGAAGGTGTTCTTGAGGATTTTGGACGAAGTTTGATTCATATTGATGCTGAAAACGAAGCTGGAACAGGGGAATAACTGAAGCTACTTGGTTTGATTGAGCAGTGACTGTTATTCGGAACAGAACGTGAGGAAGAAGTTGAGTTCAGAGCTGAAAATTTAAGGTTAGTAAGTTAACGCAATTCCTAACAACTTTTGTAAAGGATGTCGATGCTGAAATTGAAGATTTACTATGTGAATCCTTAGGAAATCAGTGAATACAAGACTATCTCGCATCCGAAACAGCAGGAAGTAACTTCGGAATATCGCGAGAATGAGAAGGAGCTACACCTTGAAATTTTGAGGTAAGCTTTAGAACGTGATTTCCTATAAGTTTGTAGAAGAGAAGAAACCCTGAATCCGTATGGAAATGTGGCTTTTAATAGGTTAAAGTAAGAACGAGAAGAAAGGAAGGAATTACAGTGCAGAGTGCCTTTGGAAAATCAAGTATCGGCGCGCTGTCTAGGAATTTGTAGTGAGACGGGTATCGCTGAGACGCAAAGGAACCTTCCGTCTCACAGATCTCGCTAGATAACGCTGAGTATCGCTGCTAAGGTATGTAACGCTGGTGCTGTTCTATCAGGTATCACTAGTAATAGTATCACTTGGCGGGTATCGCTGAGGTTCTCGTTATAAGACAGTAGAGAAAAGGAAAGGGAATTAATGTTGATTAACGCAAGGTATATCTCCTTTGTAGGCCAAGAAGAAATAGGAAAAGTATATAACCCACATAAAGCCTAGAAAGAGTTGTGAGTGACACTTTTCTTTCTTTGAAATGAAATTTATTGAAAATGTTTAGTTTGATTTTTCTTATGAGATATGGCTTTGAGATAAACTGTTTACTTGAAAAGCATGATGTTTGATGATATTGTTCACAAGGCATGTTTTATCCGTTTCTATAGGATCTTGAATGGCATGGTTTGAAATGTTGTTTATCGTAATATATTTGATTTTTATGAAAGATTTCCATGGGATCTATTCACGTATAATGTTGGTTTCTAAAATGTTTTAGAGGAGGCTCAATGCTGAAGAACATGAGAAGGCATGTGAGTTTCCCCGGGACCCAGTACTGAAGGACTCGTAGAAGGTACTTGGGCAACCCGCCATATTCCTATGTGCACATAGAGGTTAAGCTGGCTAATGCATCGAGCTTGCTCTGCTTGAAGCCAGGGATGATTTCGACGTTGGGGGTGTTGAGCCTTGCTCCACCCCAACTAAGGTGATTTTCGACGTTGAGTGCGTAGAAGCATTGCACCGCCTCAACTAAGGGAAAAGTTTGAAAACTAGTTGATATTGATAAATTCCTTGGAAACGCTTTTGTATGATTTTAGTATTAATTTATGAGAATGATGGATTTCATGAAAAGTATGTTACGTTTAAACAAATGTTAAACTCTTATTTATTCATTTATATGAAACATGCCTATTTCATATGAATGTCGTTTTACAAAGATTGTCACTCACTAGGCTGTTAGCTTATATTTTCCAATGTTTTCCTTTTCTCTCCCCAGGTAGCAAGGACGTTCCCGGTGCTTAACCTATTACAGCTCACCCTGCCTAAGTCTCAAGTTATCAAGATACAGTCAAGTCTGAGAGTTGTACGTGCATATGTTTATATAAATGGCATGTAGAACATGTAGTTTTGAGTGGGGACTGTTAGTAGAGTCGTGTATATTGTATTATGGATATGAATATGAACTTACGCTATGCATTAAAGGTGTACCCTATGCAGGGAATTGTATCAAGTTATAAGCACGTGATGTATGACTATGTTCTATGTTTGTATATGAGTAAATGTATGTACAGGAAAGGAATGTAAAGTTAGGACAATATGCGTCACAAGAGGGGTGATGTTTATTGTCTTCACACTCCCCCTTAGATTAGGTGGTTAATCTGGGAGGGGGTGTGACGTCAAGCCTCCATGAAGCAAGACGTTGCCAGTGGCAGCTTGACACCTTTCATTTCTGTTTTATTTCCATTTCTCTTCTTCTTGCTTATATTTTGTTAATGACATTCGAGAGAATGATTTATTTTCTTAATATGAGTTTGATTGACTATTATCTTCCATCTATTTCCGTATTAAATACTTTATACCATGTTGTTTGAATGCTAAATGAGTTAGATGTTAAAAGTTAGTTTTTCTTGAGCAATTCTGAGTATGCTACATCTTGATTAATGCATATATTTAGCTTGCATAACTTTGTCTGACAAACAAAAGTAGTAAGCATAACTGTCGAGCTTGAGAGAGTGGATAGTTAATCTTTAGCATTTATTAAGACTAGATGAGTTGCAGAGATGTAGTTCATCTTTTGCCAACGCAAACTTACCATGCGTCTTAGAGATAAGATTAATGTGGCGTCGAAACATCGAGAGATGGATTCACAAACGCAGTTTGTAGGTATGTAATTATACTTAGAAAGTTTATGTAACAACTAGCTCTTGCGTTAACTCTACTTCTATCGCATGGTTCCATTCATTCTCAACGCATGCTATCTGATACTAAATGACATATGACTACCCATCGCCGCGTCCACCTCATTATTAGTAGTAGGATATTCTTTTCATTATTTATATGTATAGTTTTAGACACATACAACCACAAATGCACATATTACATGTATAGTTCACCGCATAGTCGAGCATCTAATCTTAACGCCTAGTTATTACAAATCCCTTCGTTCGACCCTGAATTCACCAGGAAACCTATAAATGCTTATACTTGGGTCTTTATAGGAAAACTTGCTTAATCATGATCTCATCTAGAATAATTCTAGAAGCATCCTTGTACGGAAATGATAAATCTATTTTTGTGCAACAAGCTAAGAAACTCAATTTAATTTGAATAAGAAATTCAAATGAACAAGTTTTTGGCGCCGTTGTCGGGGATGTGAATTAATAATTTAGGTTTTGATATTATTTATTGATCTATGCAGAAAAAAATGGAAAATCAAGCAAACAACGCCAATCAGCCTTTGAGATCTAACAATGGGGCTAACGACAGATGTGAAGAAGCAGTGAACCAAGCGTTAGCCCAAGCGCAGCTTCAAGCTCAGCTGCAAATTGATCAACAAACTCATCCTATCTTATTGGCACATAATCGGAATCATCCGATCAGGGATTACGCGTCGCCCATCTTATATAATTTTTCACCTGGAATTATGCGACCTCAGTCTCAAGGTTCAAAATTTGAAATGAAACCAGTCATGCTTAAAATGCTACAAACAGCAGGTCAGTTTGGGGGATCACCTAGTTAAGACCCTCATGCTCATTTAAAAAGTTTCATTGAAATCTGCAATACCTTCGTCATCCCAAACATAAGTGCAGATGACATTCGATTGACGCTGTTCCCATTCTCCCTAAAAAATGAGACATGACAGTGGGCATATTCTTTGGAACCAGGTGAGATCACCACATGGAACCAAATGATAGAGAAGTTTATGAAAAAGTTCTTCCCACCGACGGAGAATGCTCGAAGAAGAAGAGACATTGCCAATTTTCAACAAAAAGACAGAGAAACCCTGAGCGATGCTTGGGCAAGATTTAAGAGATTGGTGAGAAACTGCCCGCATAATGGTTTCCCTGACTGTGTTCAAATGGAGATATTCTATGATGGCTTGACCGAGGCATCTCAGACCGCTGCAAATGCTGCCGCAGCGGGAGGACTACTGGATAAAACTTATACCGAGGCCAAGGAAATTCTTGATATAATATAAAGAAACCATGAGGATTGGGAGAACCATGGATATAGCCGATCTGACCGCAGACAAAACAATGCGTTAGGAGCACCGGAGCATAATAGTGTTGCTGCATTACAAGCTCAAGTCATCGCCATGACTAACCTGTTACTGACTATGGTCCTGAATCAGTCAAATACAGGAGGCGGCGGCCAAGTGAACGTAGTGAATCAAGTGAACGCCGCAGGATGTGTTGGATGGTGGGAGCCGCATGCATACGAGGTATGTCCACAGAACCCTCAATCTGTATGTTTTATACGCAACAACCCTTACTCCAATACCTACAACCCTGGCTGGAGGAATCATCCGAATTTCTCATGGGGTGGTAACCGCCAACCTGAGCAGCAAGGTGTGCCTACTGATGCGCACTTTGAGTGTTAACCGCAAGTGTACGGGTCAAGTTATAATATAAGACGGTTAAGTCTGAATATCGTTCCACTGGAGATCCAATTGGGAAGGTTTAAGTTACTTAGCTATTCTAGAGTTGAATCAATTTTATTTGAGGATTGAAATTGAATATTATAAGTTATGGAAAATACAAATAAATAAGGAAAGTATTAAAGTGAGAAACACAAGAGTCAAAGAGAGTTCTAGGATAATGAATCCTTGTTTATTTCATCATGCAATATTATAGATTTCATGGATTTTATTATAATTCATATGCCTAAGTCTAGAAACTTAATTCCAAGTTATTTTCTCTAAAAAACAACCATTTCTCATGCTACTCGATTGATTATTAATCTCTTAAAACCAATACAAAATTACATGGCATTAAAAATAGTCTTTAGCAACTTTTATTGTCAACCTAACTACTCTCGTGATAGATTAACAACAATTCATTGTTATAGATCAAGTTAAACATACAATCTCTCAATCATACATCTGACCTAACATGTGAGGATGGCCAATCAACAAGAGTTAAACACAATAACAATGAAAAGCATAATCATTCCAACAAAACCATGAAAATCTACAAAATCAACATGAATTCATAAACAAATCATCAAAACCCTAAGACTAAAGAGTTTAGCCACTCATAGCTTGAAGCAACATGTTTAAGCAAAATAAACAAAGAAAGAGTGTAAAGAAAGGGAAACTCTACTGAAAAGAGGCTCTTGATTAAGGTAGCACCGTCACGATCTCCTTGACTCTCACGTCGGAATTCAAAGGGCACTAAGACTATCTCGAACTCTTTTCCTCCTCCTTGCAACTAACTCACTTTTTGAACTCTCACTTAATTCTCTCCTTTTTATGCCTTTTTAGGTCTGTAACTTCCTTGCTTTTTTTTTATTTTCTTTTATGATTTGGGCTGCTAGAAACCCTCAAATTTATAGAGTTTGGCCGCCCAAAAATTTACCAAAAATAACAATTTTTCATTTAAGAAAAGCTGGCGCCGCGACGCTAGGGCTACATCAGAAAAGTTTGCTCTCGGGTTTTAGCGTCGCAGAAGCGCCGTCCAAGCGCCGCGACGCAGTGATGCATTTCAGAAATATTGTTCTCGGGCATTAGCGCCGCGACACTGTCATGCGTTCAACAAGGTTGTGTCGAGGCAGCGCCATCTCGGCGCAGCAGTGCTACTATGCATCCATAACGATGCGTTTTTAGCTCTTTTTCGCCGTATTCTTGCTCAGTTTTGATCTTTTAGTCGTTTCTTCTAATTTTCCTCGTTTTAACCTGAAAACCACTAGCAAACAAGTGAAATCTAATATAAACTCCCTTAATTTGAGAGAATAGAAAACACTTTTCAACTGCTTATCACCTACGCACGAAAGAGGAGGATCATCTGGATTCTCCCATGGACATCATAGGCAAAATTCACATCAATCAGCGCCTAGTCCTTTATCATCCATGGAAGCTCTTCTGAAGGAATACATGTAGAAGAATGACGCCTTGTTGCAAACCCAGGCGTCATCCATCAGAAATTTAGAGCTTCAGATTGGCCAGATTGCTGAAAGTTTAAGACGCGGCAGAAAGGTTCTCTTTCGAGCAACACCGAAGCCCCACGCAGTACGGGAAGTTCAGGAAAAGAACAATGTCAAGCTGTGACATTGCGAAGTGGAAGAGCCATGAATGAACTTCCCCGCCCAGAGAACTCTCAACCAACAATTCATCTTTCCAAACACATAATTGATTTTGACCAAACAACGGAACAAAAACAAGCTAACATGCAAAGAAGTTTATCAGGGAAAGACACATCAACAAGCATGTCAGCCGAGCTGCAAACACCTCCTTATCCACAGCGGTTAAGAAGGAAGAAAAATAATGAGAGGCAACTCAAACGCTTCCTGGATGTACTCAAACAGTTGCACATCAACATCCCACTGGTGGAGGCGTTGGAACAAATGCCCACCTATGCTAAATTCCTCAAGGACATACGGTTTAAAAAAAAAGGAATGGGTGAATATGAGACCATTGCTCTAACGTAGGAGTGCAGTGACATGGTCTGTGAACACATCGCCACAAAGATGAAAGATCCAGGGAGCTTCACCATTCCTTGTTCTATTGGAGGAATTCACATAGGAAAAGCGTTGTGTGATCTAGGGGCTAGCATTAATCTCATGCCCCTGTCAGTATTCAACAAATTGGGGATCGCATCGCGGGCCAACAACAGTTACCCTACAATTGGCAGATCGATCCATTGTGCATCCTAAAGGAAGGATCGAAGATGTGTTGGTAAAGGTAGACAAATTTATTCTCCCCGCAAACTTCATTATCCTAGATTATGAAGCAGACAAGGACATCCCAATCATACTTGGACGCCCGTTTTTGTCGACGGGTCGTACACTCATTGACGTCCATAAGGGGGAGATCGTCATGAGAGTTAATGATCAGGAAGTGATATTCAACGTTTTTAAGGCGTTAGAATATCCAGAAGAACAGGAGACCTGCCAGAACCTTGACGCAGAGGATGAGTTCCATGAAATGTTGCTTGAAGAAAACGATGAAACTATTGCAAATCTGGACGCGCAGCAGCCTGAACAATGCTGTGCTTTGGTCCATTCTGCTTTTGAACCCTTGACTCCGAATCAGATCAACCAACGAACAAAACCATCTCTGGAAGAAGCGCCAGAAATCGAGTTAAAAATGTTGCCAGCTCACCTGAAGTATGCCTACTTAGGAGAAGGTAACTCTCTTCCAGTTATTATTTCAGCTGCTTTATCCTCTAATAAAAATCAGCTTTGTTATTCATTCTGAAAAAGCACATCCGAGCTGTCGGATGGACGTTGGTTGATATCAAGGGGATCAGCCCCACATACTGCATGCATAAAATTCGTCTAGAAGAAGGAAAAGACAGATCCATGGAGGCCCAAAGGCAGCTAAACCTAGCGATGAAAGAAGTTGTCAAGAAAGAAGTGCTTAAATGGTTGGACGCAGGCGTTATCTTCCCCATCTCTGATAGTAAATGGGTAAGTCCTGTGCAATGCGTTCCCAAGAAAGAAGGTATGACTGTAGTCCCAAACAAGAATAACGAATTGATCCCCACCCGCATTGTCACGGGATGGAGAATTTGCATGGACTAGAGGAAGCTTAACGCGGCGACGAAGAAGGATCATTTCCCACTGCCTTTTATTGACCAAATGTTAGATAGACTTGTGGGAAATGAGTTCTTTTGCTTCTTAGATGGCCATTCAGGCTACAACCAGATCATGATTGCTCCAGAAGACCAAGAGAAGACAACATTCACATGTCCTTATGGTACATTTGCATTTCGATGCATGCCGTTTGGACTATGTAACGCCCCAGGCACCTTTCAGCAGTGTATGATGGCAATCTTCTCTGAATTTCTAGAACAATCTGTGGAGATATTCATGGACGATTTTTCAGTCTTTGGAAATTTGTTTGAAGCATGTTTAGCCAATTTGGAGAAAGTACTGAAAAGATGCGAGGACACCAACTTAGTGCTCAATTGGGAAAAATGTCACTTCATGGTGAATGAAGGAATTGTCCTTGGTCACAAGATATCCAAGAAGGGCCTTGAAGTCGATCAGGCCAAAATTGAAGCCGTAGAAAAGCTCCCACCGCCAACAAATGTAAAGACACTTCGCAGCTTCTTAGGACATGCAGGCTTTTATAGAAGGTTCGTCAAGGACTTTTCCAAAATTGCACGCCCTTTAAGCTCATTGCTGGAGCAAAATCGACCCTACATTTTTTATGAAGAATGCCTCAAGGCGTTTGAGACTGTAAAAGCAACACTGGTGTCAGCACCAATTTTAATTCCCCCAGACTGGTCGTAGCCATTCGAGCTAATGTGTGATGCAAGCAACTATGTGATGGGCGCTATGTCACACCCCATCCTAGATACACCCTATACCTAGGAGTGAGTGTGAAACTGCACTCTCTGTAATACATATTAAAACTAGATGCCAGATAAACCTCAAATAGAAACACCATTGCTATTAAAACATTTGAGAACAAACAATCTCTAAACAAGTATTCTTTGTATATATATATATATATATATGTGACACAGAACAAATCTCCCAACACTCCTAAGGAACATGTACATTACAAAACATGGGTACAAACTAAATAATTACAACTATCCTAGAGGTTTGCTTCAAAATAGGCCCAGACGAGATACTTCTGTAGGCTAGGCGTCCCGGACACGCTCGCTACCTGAAACGACAAACAACAAACAATTTGAGTGAGCATAAAGCCCAGTGAGTGACTAATTTCATTCAACTATCACTAACAAACATGAACTAACATGACCATTAGTAACCATTACATATCGCATCTCAAATAATCTCTAAGCCTCTTATGCTTTTGATCTCACCCATAACAATATTCTTATTACCTCATGGTAAATAAACTAACAATCGTTGTCACAAAGCACAACTTAACTCTTTCGTATTTCAAAACAACTCTCATTCTAATCACATATACATGTCAATCATCATATTTCACGGATTTGTAATTATCAAGTGCCTTCACATTCTGTCTCTCAGCACCGAATTCGATTATGTCTACATTACCATGTGCCTTCACACGAAGTCCTTTAGCACTGGTAACCAATTCAATCTCCGCTCATGTGCCTTCACTCATGGTCCCTCAGCACGAGCTAGTATATGCTGGATTTCTACATGCTTTCACTCAAGTCCCTCAGTATTGAAATCCATTCCACTTAACTATTCAAGTGCTTTCACACGAGGTCCCTTAGCACTGAATCTCATGTTTACATTCACTTAGGCTTTCACCATAAGGTCCCTCAGTCTATTTACATTTAGACAATAAAGTTAGTTTCCTTTTTAACTTGCTGGCATAACATACTTACTATGAATACTACAGAGTACCATAATTCTTACCAATTAAGAATACTAAAAGTAACCACAAGATATAGTAAAAGGTCAGTCACAACTTGTCTCGACTCTAAGTGGATTATAAGCCTCCCCGAGCTCTTCCTGGCCTGAAAATACATATTTCTCACGTTCAGTTTTCCTTAGACTTATTTTCCTTTAAACTCATTAAATATACACAATTAAATCCTATGCTCGGTTCATTCTCCAAACTCCCTTTTCCTCAAAACACTCACAAATATCGCTACTCTACATTCTGTGGTGCAATTACCAACGGAACTACACTACATTATACTGCACCAGCGATACCGGGTTAAACAAAACTAGCGAGATTACCTGAGGAGCGACACCCAGCGAGACTTCAGCGAGAATTGTGAGACACAAACCCCCCTTGCATTATCAGCGATACTTCCTTCGTTGCCCTGTCTCTCGCTCTTTCAGCGATACTACCGCTACAGCAGAACCGTTTCCTTCTTCCTTTCCTCTTCCTTCTTCAATCTGCTAAACATCACATTTCGATCAATTTCAGAACTTACTTCCTTCTACAAACTTGTTAAGGTGTAAGTCCTTCATCTTACCTCAAGATTTCATGAAGAACATCCTCTCCGTTTAGGGTATATCCTTCAACAACTCCAAGTTATCCCTAATCATCCGGCAAATTCAGCTTTAATCTTTTCTATCTGAGTTTGACACACATTTATACAATTTCAGCTCAAGCATCCTTCATGAAACTTGCTAAAAATCGAGTTAACTTACTAACCTCAGAAGTTCTAGCCCTAACCACCCCTTCTTCAGTTTGTTCTTCCTCCAAAACCGAACGTTACTCTGAGAGAGTAACACCAACTGAGTCCTCTGCCCAGCTCAAGTTTCCTCCACGGTTACGATGAGATTTCCACTCCAAATCGATATGAACATCTTCTTCTACCTCCTTCCGATGTTTAGCTTCAAAATGGACCCATCCCGAGCTCTGAAATGTAATCAAAACAATTGAATTCTTGACCCACTTATATATATACCACCGACTTAATCTCCATTTCAACACTATACTATAATCCGTTCAACACATACCTTCTATGTTTAGCTTCAGCAACACACGGCCTCTGATGGTGTTACTTTTCAAAACTCTCCCGCCAGATGGTTAACAAACGCATTACTCTTTCGGCCAACCTTCTTTGTCCAACGCATACCCACTTTCGACGCATGGTAGCGTTCACCGCATATGGCATCATCGCAAATTAGCTCTCAACTCCTCGTGGCCTTTAACTTCCCATGCCCTGCAGCCTTCAATGCGTTTATCGCAAGATAATCTTCGGTACAAGGTGACTCTCCACGCCTTATGACCTCAACGCGTCGTGGCCCCAACGCCTAACAATCTTCCCTCACCTTTGCGTCCACGCCAAAACTGTTTCCATCTAAGCGCTTTGCCACCAACGCATAGCTAATACTTAGCCATTTTTTCTCCCCCAATCACACTCCAGCCAACTACTCCTACCAAAGCATCCATCTCTTAGTCTCTTCTTATCTTGCTTCCTCACAAGTTTAAGTGTGGGGCTTACACGCTACATTGGTTCAACGGAGAGACAGAATGTTGCACCCTATAGCCTACGCCAGCAAAACTTTCAACGCAACCCAAGCGAATTATACCACTACAGAGAAAGAGTTGTTGGCAGTAGTATTCGCTATGGAAAAATTCAGAGCATATATTCTAGGGTCGAAAGTCATCATCCATACTGACCACTCAGCTATCCGAGATTTGATGACTAGAAAAGATGTCAAGCCGAGGCTGATCCGGTGGGTTCTGCTTCTTCAAGAGTTCAACGCAGAGATAGTTGATCGCAAAGGTACAGAGAACAACGTGGCAGATCATCTTTCCAGACTTGAGAATATGGAACACGATTGTAAACAGCTGGACGTTAACGCAAGCTTTCCAGATGAAGTTGTATTAAAAGTCACAAAGTCCGCGCCATGGTATGCAGATATTGTCAGCTTTTTGGTGTGCAAGCAATTTCTCGAAGATTTCAACGCATAGCAGAAGAAGAAGTTGATGCATGATGCGAAGTTCTATTATTGGGATGAGCCCCAACTCTACAAAAGGGGGTCGGATCACATCTTCAGACTCTGCGCCCCAGAGACTTCGTATCAACGCATCCTATCTCACTATCATGACTTCCCCTATGGAGGAAATTTTGGAGGACAGCGAACTGCAGCCAAGGTCTTACAAAGCAGATACTTCTGGCCAACTCTTTTCAGAGACACCAGGGACTATGCGATCAGATGCGACAGATGTCAACGCATCGGAAATATCTAAGTCAGAACGAAATGCCACTTACCTCTCTCTTAGAAGTTGAGCTCTTTGACGTTTGGGGTATTGATTTTATGGGCCAATTTCCGCCATCAAATGGCCACAACTATATACTGGTAGCTGTAGACTATGTATCAAAATGGGTCGAAGCAATCTCATGCGCTAGGAATGACGCGGCGACAGTCTCAAATTTTCTTTACAAGAATATATTCACGAGATTTGGAATGCCAAGAGCCCTTATTAGCGATGAAGGTACACATTTCATTAATAAAATCATTTCCAATTTGCTAATAAAATACAATTTACATCATAGGGTGGCAACTGCATACCACCTGCAGACAAATGGGCAGAAAGAAATTTCCAATAGAGAGCTGAAAACTATTTTGGAAAAGGTAGTTAACTCCTCTCGAAAGGACTGGGCGTCCAAATTAAACGAGGCGTTATGGGCATATTGTACAACATTCAAAACGCCTTTCGGAATGTCACCATACGCGTTGGTCTTTGGAAAGGCATGTCATCTGCCGTTGGAGCTAGAACATAAAGCATTGTGGGCTACCAAGAGATTGAACATGGACCTGAGAGCAGCTGGAGAAGCTCGTCAGCTTCAATTGAATGAACTGGAGGAATGGAGATTGCAAGCCTATGAGAACGCGAAGATATACAAAGAGCGAACAAAGAGTTGGCACGATCAACGCATCAGTAAGAAATCTTTGTATGTAGGTCAAAAGGTCCTCCTTTTTAACTCAAGACTGCGTTTATTTCCAGGAAAACTAAAAACAAGATGGTCTGGTCCCTTCGTGATCAAGGAAATCTATCCTTACGGTGCCATAGAGCTGATGAATGAAGACGACACCAACGCATTCAAAGTTAATGGTCAACGCTTGAAGCCATATTTTGGAGACTGCCTTGAACGCGACAAAGTAACCATTGACCTAGCAAAGATCGAATGAGGAAAAGATGGACGCGCCCTGCGTTGACAACAAGCACTTATATCCCAGGGACGCATCCTAATTTTTTTTCTTACCGCATTGTTTCATTTCTTCCTTTCTTTTCATCATTTTATTTGATTTGATTTTATTCTTATCTATAGTTTATTTTTAATTTAGTTCGATTTATTTTATTTTATTTTATTTTATTTCATTCTTTTTATTTGCGTTGAAAAATTTTGTTTTGTGCTATCTATTATCTTGCGTTGAGTGAAAAACTGAACTCTCAATTGCAAGGCGTCGACATCTAAAACGATGCAATACGATGATCTCGACGCCTAGAGGGGAATCTGAAGCGATTCTGACACATCGCTCAGATCAAGAATTCGAAAAGGCTGACGGCACTTAAGCTTGCTGATATTGACGGATGTCAGACCATTTAATGCGGCTATGATGTCACGCATCGAGCCGATAACCCACGCGCTCAGCCTAAACCCTTTATAAACCCCTTTTCAACCCTTTTCCAAGTTAGGCTTCCATATCTCTCCGAATTCTCAGATTTTTGGCACGATTTACCGGTCTGTTTGAAAAATATTCTGATTCTCACCCACTTTTCTCTCTTTTCACCGATACCATTTCTATGGCTTCCAAAAAACCTACCTCCTCCAAAAGCCCTAAACCTATGGCCTCATCCTCGAGGCAGAGTAGTCGGAATCTGTCCACTACCTCCACCACACCTGAACCCCTGGCCATTGTTCGCCCCAACAGTCCTTAGTTGGAAGCAACATCATCCCCATCTTCGCCGCGCTCCAGGTACCTGTCTGAAGCTCAAAAGATGGGAAGGAATGACGAATCCACCGTCTTCGAAGATATTCTAGACACCATCAATGAAGAAGACGATGACTGGTTGGACAGCTTGGTCGACCAGAGGATGAAAAATGAATCGCGTGAGTCAGTCCCTGCGATGAGTGGTCTTGAGGAGTCGAACTCCGATGAAAGACCTATTGGAAAGGTAATAGCGGCGGTGGAAAAGAAGAAATCTGCCAAGGAAAAGAAAATCAGGCCAATGAGGGCCAGGGAAGAAGAAGCCGAGGAAGATGTACCTCCGCTATGAAGGAAAAATAAAAAAGCAAAGGACGCGGGGACATTCGAGGCTATCGCATCATCGGTCGCCGCATCATCTGTCGAGCGGTTAGCAGCGAAAGTGGCAGAGAAGTCCAAAAAGCTGAGAGACGAAATCAAAAAGATGAAAGAAAGGACGGAGTCGTTTCTCGCCACCAAGAAGAAAAGAAAAGAGGAAATCGCGGCTGGCGAACAAGCTATTGAAAAGGCCGCCAGAAAAGTCGAGTTTCTCCATCGCATAGCAGAGATTGCAACGAAATTAGAAGTAGAGTTGGAAGTGAGTGATGCGGAGAAGCCACCGAAAGCTGAATGCATCAAGCAAAACGTGAAAAGGATAAGGGAGGAAAAGAAGAAGAAAAAAAGAGGTAACAGTCACCAAGGAAAAGCTACGGGAGAAAAAGAAGAAGACTGAGGTGGCTAAGGCACCTGGAGTGGTGATAAGGGACTTGGACGCAAGCAGAGCAAGGAGAACGCCTACTAGTCCCATCAGTAGGAATGAGAAAGGAAAAAAAAATTGGTTGAGGAACCAACAAAGGAGGCGGTGAAGAGCCAAAAGAAACAATTCAGTGGGCTCTACACTAAAGTGGGATTTTTCCCAGAGCCAATTGAGCTGCCTGCCTTCATCATACAAGGAGTCGACGCATTGGGTTGGAGGCAATTTTGCGAAAGTGGCCAAGTCATCTAATCCACCGCCGTGGAGGCATTTTACGAAGGAACAATTCACCGCAAGGCACACTTAGTCAAAGTTGAAGATGAGGTGATTTTTTTCGAGCCTCAATAGATCAACGAGTTGTTTGAACTTGCCAACATCGCGGCAGCAGAAGGTAATAGAATAATGTCGACGCCTACAGACGCCGAAATGAATGACGCCCTCACAATCATCGCCAAACCAGGGTCAGAGTGGAACACTTCCCCAAATGGCATTCAGTCATTAGCACCTAACTGCTTGATCGCCGAGGCCAACCTGTGGCTTTATTTCATCAAGCGGTCACTGCTCCCTACAACGCATGACGCCTCAATTTCAAGGAACCGTGCCATGGTCATTTACTGCATCATGCGGGGAATTCAGCTAAACGTGGGACGCATCATTGCCCCACAGATTCGGGGGTTGTTCTTCAAGACAAGGAGTCAGCTATTCTTCCCCTTTCTTGTGACAAGACTGTGCGCCAACGCAGAGTTCATGGAGGATGCGCCAGTCAGAGCAGTGAAGGGAGTCCTTTCAGCTCAAAGTTTGAGACGGATATTAAAGGACTCACCGCATCTGCTTGACGCGGCCAACTCAAAGAAGAGATCGCCCAAGTCACAAGAACCATCATCACCCCAACTTCCTCAACCCAAGAAGAGGAAACTGGTCCAGAAGAATTTTGAGATATAGGCGTCGAGTTCACAACCTAGTAAAGCCGAAGAAACTATTCAGCTCGACGCCTACACCCAAGCCTTGACCATTTATACTCCTCCCATCGACCCAATCATTGAGAAGCCCTCTTCACCACCAATATCCCCTTCTCTTACCCCTAAAATCCAAAAAGAGCCACTTCATCTACCCACCACCCAACGCGGTCTTCCAACGCCTCTTCAGCTTCCTATCGCAGACTTAAACGAAGAGTCGAAGGAAGTGTCGCCGCCTTCTTCGCCCCATCTGGAGTTAACCCTCTCCCCTCCTCAATCATTTACCTTTCGAGAGGCAACTCCACCACCACCACCACCACACTTTGAGCCGACCCTGACTCTGGATCCTGAGGAGTCAGCGCCCTTTCAATTCTCACCGCCTCGCCATGAACCTCAATTTTTCAATTTTCCAACTCCACCAATGTTGTGTAATAAATTGCGGAAATGGAAATTTACAAACGCAAGGTGCAGATTAAGATATGATGATGCGTTTCACATATCATGTGTTGAACATGCTATGCGTCTTACTACTATGCGTTGGTGATCTTGTCAAGTTTTCCTATCCTTTACCCAAGTATAAGCAAATGAGTAGGTTTTCTCGGTGAGTCCGAGGTCGAACATAGGGATTATGTTGATTCAATATTTAGATGGATTTCATGCGTTGCAGTGGTAACCACGAAATAGTTGAGAATGAGTTTGTTTCTAATCTAAGGAAAGCGATAACATAGACACTATATTAAAATGTGGAAGATGGAAAGGCATGCGACATAGCAAATTCAGCTAATGATGTGAATGAATGGATAAAGAAAGGGTTCGGGTTGGTTAACATCTAACATCAGAAACGCATGGTAGTATTGTATTCATACTTGCGACTCTTCTCCCGGTTATCAGCCGCTATGCGTTATATGTCTATAACGCATAGGAGAGTGTTAAGAACCAAGGTTATCCTTATAGACAGGTAACACTTCTTGGCCCTTGTCAATTGAGTTCCACAATCACTTACCCTCTCGAGCAGTTTGATTATTACTACTTATATCGATTAGCTAGATGGACATAAGCATCGGATTAAGTTCGAAATTGACAAGATGAAACAGTTACACTATGGTTATTAGTTAAATGCTAACGCAACCCTAGACCCTTGAGTGATTAGTTACTCATGGTTTGAAAGTAAAAAGCGGAAAGTATAGAGAAATGAGTAGACATGGAAGATATATATATTGATGAAACGAAATACAACTTTAGATAAGCTCAATGTCTTGACACAAATCTAAAATCAAGATAGAAAAACTAAGAAAGAAAGCAGGAAAGGCGTCAATGTCTTGAGTCCCTCGAACGGAAGCGTGAGGTTCTGCTGTGAAGTGGTCCGGCGAAGGGAAGACTCTTCTCTCTCGAGCTATTTGTCTCCGGTTGAAGTCTGAAAGAACTCTGCTGTCACTTATGGAGTTCTTCCGAGAATCAACAACACTTTCTCATCTCGCAGAGCTGCCCTTTACAGATGATGCGTTCGCAATTAATGGCAAATCTACTTGATTGGCGGCGAGATTGATACCATGCGTCCATCTCGCCTGATTGCGTGATTCTCGGGTCAATTAAGATCCACCACTTTAGCCACAAATCATGTTCGTCAATCATCCGACAATCTCTCAAGGTTCTTATTTGATTCTCGGCGCCTTGCGTTGATGGTCGTCTATGCGTTCATGAATAGTTTGGCCGATATCAACACGTCATAGGTTGCTAACGCATAGTCATGCGTTGAATAGTTGTTAACGCATCATCAGGTTGTTCGCGTTCTGTTCAGATCATGCGTCCACGAAAAACAGATTGCTAACGCGTCGTCCTGCGTTAAGAAGTCATCAACGCATCGTTTGCATTCCTGCGTCAAAACATGCGTTTTATGCTCAAAAAGTGGTAAAATCATTGTCTTCATAAAAATACTAGAGTTTAACGCAAAGGAAGATTTCTTAATAAAAATTAACATAAACTGCCGCATGCTTCTCTATTTAATCTCTATTTATTTAAGAAAAAGGCTATCATAAATTGTATTTCTACAAGTTATCACACCCCCAAACTTAGATAAATGCTTGTCCTCAAGCATAACTTCTATCTAAGAAACTTCAATCATCCTAAACATTTTCTCAACGCATTGACTCGTCTCTCAGAATGCTATACTTAATTAGCTACCCATTAGTTATATTATTTCTCTACCTCTATATTCTTTTCTTTAGGACGGGTCTAATTTGTATGCGGCAAGCTTTCTTTTCAAAATTCTTAAACTCATTATTCACAAAATTTTTGTTTCTTCTTTTGAACACTAAGTTTGAAAAAATGAAGATATAAGTTCCTTTTTCTTTCATTGGTTTTCTTATTTATGTGACCATGCGTCGAGTAGGGTTACCCACCTTCGTTCTGACATACCAACGTTGGGGTGCATGGAGGCAGCCAACCACGAGCAAGTTCCCTTCTCGACTAAACTCTTATCTAAGCTCGGTTTCCTCACTAGACATTGGAGTTTGTTATTTTATCTATGCGTCGCTGATTACGATTACCCACCTTCGTTTTGACACACCAACTATGGGGTGCATGGATGCGGCCAACTACGAGCAGGTGTCGTTTTCAGCTAAACTCTTAACAAGATAATTATATTAGTCTTGCCAACGGAGTTTTGCGTTTAAAAGAATTTTTTTTTTTTTTTTAAGTTTGAAATAAGTTCCTCATAATTTTATCTTGGACAGTTCAAACCTCTTCCACCCCCAAACTTGAGAGTAGCAAGGTCCTTATTGCTTAAATTGTAAACAAAGATTAAGTAAGCAAAATTTTGTAAAAGAGGTTTGAATTGGTTGCTTGCATACATTCAAAGTAGGTTTGCGTTTCTAAGGAATAGTATGCACACACGTTGAAAGTAATCTAACTTAAAGAGTGTACAAAAACTGTAAGCATGATTATCCTCATAGTGACTAATTTTTCAACGCAAAGATAAAAGTTGGGAATAATTATATGTACTTAGAATGAATTTAAAACAAGGGACATGCAAAGAAGTAATTAGAAATTCCATGCGGCGAAGCAATAATGAACGCATACAATTATCGCATACCGAATATACAGTTGAACGCATGGTTTTTAGTTCAAAGTATGCGCTAGACGTTTTAAGTATTATGCGTTTGGAAAATTACAGCTCCTAATTTCAACTTGATAAACACAGAAATCGTTTATCGCTGAACGCATAGTTCCATGATGCGTTGAAATCAAATACTTTACACTACTAAAACTGAATTTAAAAACATGAAAAGTAAATAATAATAATAAAAAAAAAAACGAAGTACCAACAAAAGAAAGAAAGCAAAAGAAAAATAAAATAAAATAAAATAAAAATAGATACTAAAACAAATGCGAATAAAAACAAAGCAAGGGTAAAAGAAAGCGTCCCTGGAAAAGTAGGCGTTCAGAACCGTAGGGACCTTTCGACGTAAGCTCAGTTATTACACTTGCGTGAATCATTGGAGCCTTTGTCGCGTTCAGGGTACAACGCAGTGGAGACAATGAAGTGCATTATGACCTCCCTCAAGTTCGCGTGCTTGGGATGCGTTGGTTTGGTTTGTAGCTCATACGTTGAAGGTTCTTTTAATAGCAGCTCGATCTGTGGGATTTAGGGGTTGCAAGTTTCCTTGCATCCCCTCATTATGCGCTGTGGGATTGATTTTCCCACTTAACAATGTCTCACCTTGACATTGTTCTTTCGAGTTCCCTCTTGGAACTTCGGTCGTACTTAGCAATGCTCCTTGTGTTTCATTTTTGCGCTCCTCTGCAATTTGATTCATTTGAACTTCTAAATTGCGAATTGCAGTGGCTTGATTTTGGAGAATCGCATGGTACAACTGGCACGTTGCTTCAGTTTTACTGTTATATTCTCGTAAAAGAGATTCTAGGGAAGACAATGAGGATGATTCGTCTGCTTGCGGATCCCTCGAAAACTGATGATACTGGTCTTGATTCCATTGGTTAAAACCAGGAGGGTTGTCTCTCTGCGGCTGCTGCTCAGCCCTCTGCGTTTGTTGCTGATTCCCACCCCATCCGAAGTCGAGGTGGTTCCTCCAACCCGAATTGTACATCTCTCCATAGGGGTTGTTTTGAACACTGCAGATAGACTGGAGGTTGTAGGGACACATGTCCTACAAATGCCCCACACCACACTGCGGGCAGTCTACAGATGCTGTCGGATTCATCGCGTGCACTGCGTTCATCGCAGCAACTGATCTACCTTGATTTTTCAAGACTATTGTTTGAAGCATGGATGTTATAGTGTCGAGCTGCACTGCCATGCTAGTGGTCGCATCAGTTTCAAGCATTCCAGCTTGCGTTTGCCTTCTATTGGTGGAGCGAAATTCATATCCGTCGTCCACCCACTCATTGGTGTTCCATGAAGTTCTGTCGAAAATATCTTCGGCGTATGAGTAAGTCATCTTCAATACTTCTCCTACTTATACAGGCAATTTTCCTCACTAGCCGTGTGAATTAGGTCCAAGCAATTGGTCCTTCTACCTTGTCCTTCGGGTGTAGGTCCTTTCAATCTCTGGGTCAATATTGAGTTATGGATTGCTCCCGTCACTTAGATACTATTAGAAGCTTCTGGCAGAGGAGAAACTTACTATACTCCTTCGACTGAGGAATCCTACAACACAATAATCCAAATAAAATAAATTAAATCAATGCAATAATCCCCGGCAACGGCGCAAAAACTTGTTGTAAAAATATGAACAATAGACAGATCACAAGTCCCCAGCAACGGCGCCAAAAACTTGTTGTGAAATATATTGCGGAATTGGAAATTACAAACGCAAGGTGTAGATTAAGATATGATTATGCGCTTTACATATCATGCGTTGAACATGCTATGCGTTTTACTACTATGCATTGGTGATCTTGTCAAATTTTCCTTTCCTTTACCCAAGTATAAGCAAAGGAGTAGGTTTTCTCGGTGAGTCTGAGGTCGAACACAGGGATTATGTTGATTCAATATTTAGATGGATTTCATGCATTGCAGTGGTAACCAAGAAATAGTTGAGAGAGTTGTTTTGTTTCTACTCTAAGGAAAGCGATAGTATGTACACTATACTAAAATGTGGAAGGTGGAAAGCATGCGACACAGCAAAGTCAGCTAATGATGTGAATGAATGGATAAAGAAAGGGTTCGGGTTGGTTAACATCTAACATCAGAAACGCATGGTAGTATTCTATTCATACTTGCAACTCTTCTCCCGGTTGTCAGCCGCTATGCGTTATATGTCTATAACGCATAGGAGAGTGTTAAGAACCAAGGTTATTCCTATAGACAGGTAACACTTCTTGGCCCTTGTCAATTGAGTTCCACAATCACTTACCCTCTCGAGCAGTTTGATTATTACTACTTATATCGATTTGTCAGATGGACATAAGCATCAGATTAAGATCGCAATTGACAAGATGAAATAGTTACACTATGGTTCTTAGTTAGATGCTAACGCAACCCTAGACCCTTGAGTGATTAGTTACTCATGGTTTGAAAGTAAAAAGCGGAAATATAGAGAAATGAGTAGACATGGAAGATCTATATATTGATAAAACGAAATACAACTTTAGATAAGCTCAATGTCTTGACACAAATCTAAAATCAAGATAGAAAGAGTAAGAAGGAAAGCAGGAAAGGCGTCAATGTCTTGAGTCGCTCGAACGGAAGCGTGAGGTTCTGCTGTGAAGTGGTCCGGCGAAGGGAAGACTCTTCTCTCTCGAGCTATTTGTCTCCGGTTGAAGTCTGAAAGAACTCTGCTGTCACTTATGGAGTTCTTCCGAGAATCAACAACACTTTCTCATCTCGCAGAGCTGCCCTTTATAGATGATGCGTTCGCAATTAATGGCAAATCTACTTGATTGGCGGCGAGATTGATACCATGCGTCGATCTCGCCTGATTGCGTGATTCTCGGGTCAATTAAGATCCACTACTTTAGCCACAAATCATGTTCGTCAATCATCCGACAATCTCTCAAGGTTCTTATTTGATTCTCGGCACCTTGCGTTGATGGTCGTCTATGCGTTCATGAATAGTTTGGCCGATATCAACACATCATAGGTTGCTAACGCATAGTCATGCGTTGAATAGTTGTTAACGCATCGTCAGGTTGTTCGCGTTCTGTTCAGATCATGCGTCCACGAAAAACAGATTGCTAACACGTCGTCCTGCGTTAAGAAGTCATCAACGCATCGTTTGCATTCCTGCGTCAAAACATGCGTTTTATGCTCAAAAAGTGGTAA
Organism: Citrullus mucosospermus; assembly: GCA_030954485.1. Lineage (NCBI taxonomy): Eukaryota > Viridiplantae > Streptophyta > Magnoliopsida > Cucurbitales > Cucurbitaceae > Citrullus > Citrullus mucosospermus. The sequence goes on from CM062064.1 coordinate 15,758,665, forward strand.
AATCATTGTCTTCATAAAAATACTAGAGTTTAACGCAAAGGAAGATTTCTTAATAAAAATTAACATAAACTGCCGCATGCTTCTCTATTTAATCTCTATTTATTTAAGAAAAAGGCTATCATAACTTGTATTTCTACAAGTTATCAACAACTATGACCTCTAAACTCAAAACCAACCAAAGAATGGCTAAAAAGTGTCTAAATGACACTTTGACTCCAAAAACATGTCCAAAAATGCATAACTATGACCTCTAAACTCAAAACCAACCAAAGAATGGCTAAAAAGTGTCTAAATGACACTTTGACTCCAAAAACAAGTCCAAAAATGCACAACTATGACCTCTAACCTCAAAACCAACCAAAGAATGGCTAAAAAGTGTCTAAATGACACTTTGACTACAAAAACAACTCCATAATGCACAACTATGACCTCTAAACTCAAAACCAACCAAAGAATGGCTAAAAAGTGTCTAAATGACACTGACTCCAAAAACAACTCCATAATGCACAACTATGACCTCTAAACTCAAAACCAACCAAAAATGCACAACTATGACCTCTAACCTCAAAACCAACCAAAGAATGGCTAAAAAGTGTCTAAATGACACTTTGCTTACAAAAACAACTCCAAAATGCACAACTATGACCTATAAACTCAAAACCAACCAAAAAATGGCTAAAAAGTGCCTAAATGACACTTTGGCTACAAAAACAACTCCATAAATGCATGAATTGGCTACCGTAACTGCATGATAGCCACAACACATTATAACTTAAACATATAAAAAAAAAGGTACTAAATGTATGAATTGGCTACCGTAACTGCAGGATAGCCACAACCATAATTTTGAACTTTAATTTAAAAATAAATAAATACCTAAGAAGTTGAAGGTCCATCGCCTCCATGTCCTTGCCCCAACAATTTTTGAACGTCGGTCCATCTATCTTCCCATTTGACAAGTTGATTCATTAACTTCTCATTTTGCTCCACCATCTTTGTGTACTTTTCAGTGAGTTCATCTAAAAAGTGTCTAAATGACCCCTTAAGTCCCAAAACGTACTAAAAATGTCTAAAAAGTGTGTAAACCCTCAAGAGACTCGTTAACTCCCAAAACAAATCCAAAATGCATAACTATGACCTCTTAACTCAAAACCAAACAAAAAGTACCTACAAAGTGTCTAAATGACACTTTAACTCCCAAAACAACTACATAATTCTCAAGAGTCTTCACAATATCCAAGACTAACGAAAAAGTACCTAAGAAGTGTGTAAATAACACTTTAACTCCCCAAAACAACTTCAATATACCTAAGTATGACTTACAAAATCAATACCAATCAAAAAGTAACTAAAAAGTGTCCAAATGACACTTTAACTCCTCACTACAACATCAAAATGTCTAAGTATGACTTTCAAACTCAAAACTCACCTAAAAAGTGTATAAGTTTCAATTTGACCCTCAAAACAACTTAAAAGTGCATAAAAAGTGTCCAAGAAACTTATTAACTCCCAAAACAACCTAAATTCAAAATATCTTAAGTTCCTAAAAGGTGTCAAATAGAATTTTGTGACATGTTGATTAATAAAAAAATTACACTTGAAAGTCTTATTTGTCCACCTACAAGAGTATTCATCAAACACATTATGGCTTCAAGTGTCTAAATGAACCAACCTAAATTCAACCAATCAAGAGTGTCTAAGTGTTCTTTTGAGTTTCAAAAGCAACAAAAATGTATCTAAAAAGTGTCTAAATGACACTAATGACTTTCAAAACAACTTGAACATATATAAGTGTGACTTCCGAACTCAAAATCAACCTAAAAGATCAACATTAATCATTTTCATTGCAATTTCATCATTGTCATTACAATTTCATTCAAATTTTCACATGGTATTTATAATACTTGGTAAGTCTCACAATGCAAAGTCCACTAATTTAAACTATGTGTTCCAAAATGACAACTAATCTTCCAAGAAGACTACTAATTTCATTCATACATTCATTTGTCGAGGACAATTCTAGATAAAAAAAAAAAAAAATACTCAATTAACAAGTCTATATAACTATGGAAAACATCTCTAGATCCAAACGAATAGTCAATAAAAAACTCACCCATGTTTAGTAAGATGGCGGAAACCACCCACGTCGGCAGAAGAAGAAGGCGGGCTCGGTAGACGAAGCGGCGTGGGGCAGCAGCAGCAGAAAAAGTGGCAGCAACAGGCAGCATTGATAAGCACTTGAAAAATGCTTTATATTCTCTCAAATTAAAGGAGTTTTATGTTAGATTTCACTTGTTTGCTAGTGATTTTCAGGTTAAAACGAGGAAAATTAGAAGAAACAACTAAAAGATCAAAATCGAGCAAGAATACGGCGAAAAAGAGCTGAAAAACTCAAAAGAACAAATTTTGGGATAGCGACGCGGCGCTGAGACGGCGCTGCCGTGGCGCTAAAGCATAATCGCATCAGTCTGGATGCAGAGCAGCATCGCAACGCCGAGATGGTGCTGCCTCGACGCATCCTTGTTGAACGCATCCTTGGTGAACGCATGACAGCGTCGCGGCGCTGAGACGGCGCTGCCGTGGCGCTGAAGCATAAACGCATCAGTCTGGACGCGTAGTAGCATCGCAGTGCTGAGATGGCGCTGCCTCAACGCATCCTTGTTGAATGCATGACAGCGTCGCGGCGCTTGGACGGCGCTGCCGCGGCGCTAAAACCCGAGAGCAACTTATTTTTGGTTGAAACCCTAGCGCCGCGGCGCCAGCGTTACTTAAATGAAAATTTTGTATTTTAGGTTAAATTTTTGGGCAGCCAAACTCTATAAATTTGGGGGGTTTTCAGCAGTCAGAGAAGGGAGAGAAAATCAAGAAAAAGCAAGAAAGTTGCAGACCTAAAAAGAGATACAAAAAGGAGAGAATTAAGCGAGAGTTCAAAGAGTGAGTTAGTTGCAAGGGAGAGGAAAAGAGTTCTAGATAGTCTTGGTACCCTTCGAAGTCCGACGTGAGAGCCAAGGAGTTCGTGACGGTGCTGCCTCAATCAAGAACCTCTTTTCAGTAGAGTTTCCCTTTTCTTTACACTCTTCCTTTGATTATTTTTGCTCAAACATGTTGCTTCAAGCTATGAGTGGCTAAACTCTTTAGTTTTAGGGTATTTGATGAATTGTTTATGAATTCATGTTAATTTTGTAGACTTATGGTTTTATTTGAATAATATTGCTTTTCGTTGTTATTGTGTTTAATTCTTGTGGATTGGCCATCTTCACATGTTAGGTTAGATGTATGATTGAGAGATTGTATGTTTAACTTGATCTATAACAATGAATTATTGTTAATCTATCACGAGAGTAGTTAGGTTGACAATAAAAGTTGCTAAAGATTATTCTTAATGCCATGTAATTTTGTATTGGTTTTAAGAGATTAATAATCAATCGAGTTGCATGAGAAAGGGTTGTTTTTTAGAGAAAATAACTTGGAATTAAGTTTCTAGACTTAGGCATATGAATTACAATAAAATCCATGAAATCTATAATATTGCATGATGAAATAAACAAGGATTCATTACCCTAGAATTCTCTTTGACTCTTGTGTTTCTCCCTTTGATACTTTCCTTGTTTGATTTTTCTTTTTCATAAATTTGAAATATTGAATTTCAATCCTCAAATAAAATTGACTCAATTCTAGAATAGCTAAGTAATTTTAACCTTCCCAATTGGATCTCCAATGGAACGATACTCGGACTTAACCGTTTTATATTATAACTTGACCCGTACACTTGCGGTTAACACTCAAAGTGCGCATCAAGTTTTTGGCGCCGTTGCTGGGAATCCAAAGAACGGTTTTTGTTATTTAATATTCATTAGAATTAATAGATCTTAATTTGAGGTGTATATTATTTGATCGTTTATTTATTTTTATTTTTCTTTTATTCTTTATTTTATTTCATATTATTTTTCTTTTTTTTATTTTATTTTTTTTATTTTGTCGGTTTATGCCTCGAGATAATACTAATATTCTCCCTTTTGATCCCGAGATTGAAAGGACGTGTAGAAGAAATCTAAGGGCTCTACTTAATCAAACCACGGAGATGGCGGAGGAGATACCCAAGGCAATTCAAGACTACTTCCAACCGACGCTACCGGCAAGTCAACCCGGAATAATGAATGTGCCTATCAATGTCAACAATTTTGAGTTGAAACCGGGATTGATCCAAATGGCTAGAGAGCTAGCCTTTAGAGGAAGAACCAATGAAGATCCTCACAAGCACTTACGATCTTTCATAGAAATATGCGGGACGGTAAAGATGAATGGTGTTTCTAACGATGCAATTAAACTAAGATTTTTTCCTTTCTCTTTACAGGACCGTGCTAAGGATTGGTTGGAAACCATACCTCTGGATAGCATCACAACATGGGAGATCTTAGCTCAAGCTTTCTTGAACAAATATTTTCCACCGACTAAATCTCAAAGACTAAGAACGGAGATTGGAACATTCTGCCAACTTAAGGATGAACAATTATATGAGGCTTGGGAAAGGTATAAGGATCTCTTGAGAAGATGCCCTCAACATGGGTACCCGGATTGGTTGCAAATTCAACTCTTCTACAATGGATTGGCAAGCTCAACTAAATCCATCTTAGATGCAACCGCCGGAGGGTCAATTTTTTTAAAGAATGCTCAAGAAGCCTATACCATACTAGAAGACTTGGCCACTACATCGTACAATTGGCCATGTGAACGGTCTTCTCCAATCATCCCAAAAGCCACCGGACGATATGAGATGGATGAGGTAAGTTCTTTAAAAGCTCAATTGGCTTCTCTTACTAATGCTTTATCTAAATTTTCTCAAGGAAGCCAAGTGCAAGCAAGTTCATCATCCATAGCTTCCCTTGCGGCCATGGCAAGCCAACAAGAGCCAAGTGAGTTGGAGGTAGCCAATTATGTAGATAGAGGACAATACCGAGGTCAACAACAACTTCCAACTCACTATCATCCCAACTTGAGGAATCATGAGAATTTTTAATATGCTAACAACAAGAATGTGTTGTAAGCACCTCAAGGATTTAATGGAGCGGGGAATGCAAAGACATCATCACTAGAGGACATAATGCTTGAGTTTGTCAAAGAGTCAAGATCAAGGACAACTACATTGGAGAATTCGGTCCAAGCAATTGCAAGCACCGTTCAAAGCCAAGGTAAGGCACTTCAAAACTTAGAGGTTCAACTTAGTCAAATGGAAACTTCCCTCCAAACAATGCAAAAGGGTAAGTTCCCTAGTTGTCCCGAGATAAACCCAAGAGAGGAGTGCAAGGCCGTGACTTTGAGGAGTGGGAAAAAGCTATCCACTCCCTTGATTAATGATGAAGATGATGAGCTCCCACAAGAAGAAGATGAAGTCATCATAGAGGATGTTCAACAAAAAGAGAGTGCATCTAAGGAAAAGGAGAAATCAAAGTCCAACATAGGGAGTACTTCTAACCCAACGAGGGGCGGCAACAGCATCGGTGCTGGAGGCAACAGCACCGGCGTCGGGCAGAGGAGCGGTCGAGCCTTCTTGTCGAGGCGGTAGCAGCGGCGGCGTCGTCGTTCTTCGAGAGCCTTGTTGTCGGGAGCCTTGTTGTGGGAAGAGGATTTTGTGGGGTGAGGGTGGGGAAGATGAAAGGAATGGGTGGAGATTTTTTATTTGTTTTATGTAAAAATAAAAGTAAAATGAAAAAGAAAAAAAGAGGGAAAGTGAAAGGAGGGAAAGTAAAAAAAGTCAAAATAGTAAAAAAAAAAATCCGAAAATTCACGTCTTTTCCCGCCAAAACCGTATTTTTCATTTTCTTACATTTAATGACTGTTTTTTTAAGTCATTAAAACAGTCATCAATTCCGACAAATCCGAAAAACTTCGTTTTTTCCCGCAAAAAACGCGTGATTTTGGCTTTAATGACTGTTTTTTCTCTTTCTCCTCTATTTCTGCTACTGTACAAGAGTCATGGAAGGTGAAAATTGTTGTAGTGTGACTGTTTTCTTGAAAAGCATGATATTTGACTATATTGTTCACAAGGCATGTTTTATCTGATTTCTATACGATGTTGAAAGACATGTTGCGAGATGTTTATCTATAAATATTCTGTTTTCTATGAAAGGTTTCATATGAACTATTTATGTAAACTGGTTTCTAAAATGTTTTAAAGGAGGCTCAGTGCTGAGGGACATGAGAAGGCACGTGAGTTTCCCCGGGACCCAGTACTGAGGGACATGGAGAAGGTACTTGGGCAACCCGCCATATTCTTATGTGCACATAGAGATTGATTTGGCTGGTGCGTCGAGTTTTGCTCCACATCGAGCCAGGGTTAATTTTGATGTTGGGTGTGTTGAGTCTTGCTCGACTCCAACTAAGGTTGTTTTCGACGTTGAGAGTGTTGAGTCTTGCTCCGCCTCAACTAAGGGAAAAGATTGAGAAACTAGATGGATTTTCTGTATAGTTATTTTAAAACGATTCTATACAATTTGGAACGGATTTATGTGATTTGGTAGAGTTATCGGAAAATATGTTTCTGCTCTATTGTTGTATTAAATCCTCATTCTATGCATACAGATCTAACATGCCTGTTTTCGAACAAAAGATAGTTTTACAAAACCAGTCACTCACGGGGCTTTAGCTCACGCTTTCCCATGTTTTTCTAATTTCCCAGGTAGCAAGCGAGTTCGGGATGCTTTGCCTACATAAGAACCTCGTCTGGGCCGTCTTTGGTGATAGTGGTTGGACAGTGAACGTTACAGAGGAGTCAAGGTTGCTGTCTTCACATCTCCTCTCGGGTTAGGGAGGATAATCCGGGAGGGGGTGTGACATATCTTGCTCTCTCGCTATATCTCTCGCTCGCTCTCTCTCAAACCGTCCATCTCTATCTATCTATCTGAATCTCCCTGGCTCTCGTTCTCTCTCTATATCTCTCGCTCTCTCTCAAACAATCCATCTCTATCTCTCTACCTCAATCTCCCACGCCCATTCTCAATCTCTCTATCTCTCATGTTATATGTAGCTCTCTCTACCTCCATCTCTCTATCTCTCTCGCTCTATCTCTGTCTCTCTCGCTTTATCTCTATCTTCCTCGCTCTCACTCTATACCTATTTAAATGTGGGACAATTCAATTGTCCTAAGTTTTTTTTGTCATATGGAGTAGAGGTTTTTTTTTTTTTGTTTTTTTTTAATCGTAGATTATCTTGTAGATTATCTTATGGACGAATTGTATTGTCGCACACCTAATGCTTAATTCTAACTTTACACCTAATTCTTAATTCAAATTTTCACAAGAAAAAAGAAATTGTTAAAATGATGTATGTTGAAAGGACTTGCATTTTTTACAAATTTTGAAAACGTGAACTGATTGCATGAATATTTATATCTTACAAAAATTTTATATCTTGCAAAAATTAAACGTTAGTTATCAAAATGTTACAATCGCGGCAGGTGCAATTTCAAAAATAACTTTAATATTTGATGGAGTTTACTATTTGATTGAGTTTGTGAAACAATGGTGAGAATATTGAAACCGAAATAACAATAACGTTTGATGGAAAAAACTTGAATATATAATTACATAACAATAATGTTTCAACCACACTTGATTAATAATAATTAATTGCCAACAATAGCATTAACAAATAATATATTACCAAAACATAAAAAAAAAAAACAATGAAAAAAAAAAACAGAAAGGAACCCCCAACAGTAGCAATCCAATACATTGATCAATAATCAACTAATTTTATTATAAAAAAAAATTGTAGATACACCGAACGTCAAAATAACGGGACGGATATTCCGGCTATAACCAGATCATGATAGCTCCGGAAGATCAAGAGAAGACGACGTTCACTTGTCCATATGGCACCTTTGCGTTCAGACGCATGCCATTCGGGCTATGTAACGCACCAGGGACATTCCAAAGGTGCATGATGGCAATATTTTCTGACTATTTGGAACAGTCAATAGAGGTGTTTATGGACGACTTCTCAGTGTTTGGGAAATCATATGATGAATGCTTGACTAACCTAGAACGAGTGTTAAAACGATGCGAAGACACAAATCTAGTCCTCAACTAGGAAAAATGCCATTTTATGGTTACTGAGGGTATTGTGTTGGGGCATAAGATCTCAAAGGTTGGATTGGAAGTGGATCAGGCAAAGATAGATGCGATAGCAAAACTCCCAGCCCCCACAAATGTTAAGACTTTGCGAAGTTTCCTAGGCCATGCGGGCTTCTATAGAATATTCATTAAGGGATTCTCGCAAGTAGCAAAACCACTGAGCGAGCTGCTGGAAGCCAACAGGGAATTTAATTTCGACGGTAAATGCCTAAACGCATTCGAGTCTCTAAGGCAAGCTCTGATTTCAGCACCGATTTTAGTTGCACCTGACTGGTCTCTCCCATTTGAATTAATGTGCGACGCAAGTAACCATGCGGTGGGAGTAGTATTGGGGCAAAGAAAAGAGAAAATAATGCACCTCATCTATTATGCTAGTAAAACATTGAATTCGTCTCAGGAGAACTACACCACTACTGAGAAGGAAATGTTAGCCATAGTCTTTGCAGTTGACAAATTTAGAGCATACTTGATGGGGTCAAAGGTGACCATCTATAGTGATCATTCTGCGATCAAGTATTTGATGGCGAAAAAGGACGCAAAGCCTAGACTTATCCATTGGGTCCTGCTGTTGCAAGAATTTGATTTGGAGATTAAAGATAGAAAGGAAACCGAGAATCAGGTTGCAGACCACCTATCTCGGTTGGAAAATAAAGAGGTCTAGGAAAGTTGGAGTGATATAGAGGAACGATTCCCAGACGAGCACGTTATGAACGCAGAGAGTCAGGAACCGTGGTACGCAAACATAGTAAACTACCTGGTCTGCAACCAATGGCCTGAAGAATTCAACGGTCAACAAAAGAAAAAGCTCCAACATGAAAGTAAGTTCTACTGCTGGGATGAGCCATATCTATACAGACTTGGCCCTGACCACATACAGCGTCGATGCGTTCTAGAATATGAAACGCATAGCATTTTGAGAAGCTGTCATGAAGCACTGATAAGCACTTGAAAAGTGCTTATTATTCTCTCAAATTAAGAGAGTTTTATATTAGATTTCACTTGTTTGCTAGTGATTTTCAGATTAAAACGAGGAAAATTAGAAGAAACGACTAAAAGATCAAAACCGAGCAAGAATATGGCGAAAAAGTGCTGAAAAACGCATCCTTGATTGAAACGCATGATGCGCTGCGGCGCTAAGGCAGCACTGAAGCAGAAACGCATCAGCATGGACGCAGAGTAGTACCGCGGCACTGGGAAGGTGCTGCTTCGACGCATACTTGGTGAACGCAAGACAGCGTCGCGGCGCCAGCGTTAATTTAAACGCAAGTTTTGTATTTTAGGTTAAATTTTGGGTGGCCAAACTCTATAAATTAAGGGGTTTTCAGCAACCAAAAAAAAAAAAAGGGGGAGAGATATCAAGAAGATCAAGAAAGTTGCAGAACAAAAGAAAGATTCAAAAAAAGTGAGAATTAAGCTAGAGTTCCAAGAGTGAGTTAGCCGCAAGGAAGAGGAAAAGAGTTCGAGATAGTTTTGGTGCCCTTCGAAGTCCGACGCGAGAGCCAAGGAGTTCGTGACGGTGCTGCCTCAATCAAGAACCTCTTTTCAGTAGAGTTTCCCTATTCTTTACACTATTTCTTTGATTAGTTTTGCTCAATATGTTGCTTCAGGCTATGAGTGGCTAAACTCTTTAGTTTTAGGGTTTTTGATGAATTGTTTGTGAATTCATGATGACTTTGTAGACTCATGGTTTTGTTCAAATAAATATGCTTTTCATTGTTATTGTGTTTAATTATTGAAGATTGGCCACCTTCACATGTTAGGTTAGATGTATGATCGAGAGATTATATGTTTAATTTGATCTATAACAATGAATCGTTGTTAATCTATCACAAGAGTAGTTAGGTTGACAATGAAAGTTGCTAAAGACTAGTTTTAATGCCATGTAATTTTGTATTGGTTTTAAGAGATTAACTATCAATCAAGTTGCATGAGAAAGAGGTTTCTTTGAGAGAAGATAACTTGGAATTAAGTTTCTAGACTTAGGCATAAGAATTAAATCCATGAAATCTTTAATTTTGCATGATGAAACAAACAAGGATTCGAAACCCTAGAACTCTCTTTGACTCTTGCAATTCTCCCTTTGATACTTTCTTGGCTTGATTTTTCTTTTTCCCAAAATTGAAATATTGAATTTCAATCCTCAAATAAAATTGATTCAACTCTAGAATAGCTAAATAACTTAAACCTTCCCAATTGGATCTCTAGTGGAAACGATACTCGGACTTAACCGTTTTATATTATAACTTGACCCGTACACTTGCGGTTAACACATAAAAGTGGCACATCAAGTTTTTGGCGCTGTTGCCGGGGATCCAAAGAATGGTTTTTGTTATTTAATATTCATTAGAATTGATAGATCTTAATTTGAGGTGTATATTATTTGATTGTTTATTTGTTTCTATTTTTTTATTTATTTGATTGTTTATTTATTTAGTTTATTTTATATAATTGTTTTTTTTATTTTATTTATTTTTGTTAGTCTATGCCTCGAGATAATACTAACCTCCTTCCTCTTGATCCCGAGATTGAAAGGACGTGTAGAAGAAATCTAAGGGCTCAACTTAATCAAACTACGGAGATGGCGGAGGAGATACCCAAGGCAATTAGAGACTACTTTCAACCTACGTTACCGGCAAGTCAACCCGGAATAATGAATGTGCCTATCAATGTCAACAACTTTGAGTTGAAACCAGGGTTGATCCAAATGGCTAGAGAGCTAGCATTTAGAGGAAGAACTAATGAAGATCCTCACAAGCACTTACCATCCTTCTTAGAGATATGCGGGACGGTAAAGATGAATGGTGTTTCTAACGATGCAATTAAACTATGACTTTTTCCTTTCTCTTTACAGGATAAGGATTGGTTGGAAACCATTCCTCCGGATAGCATTACAACATGGGAAATTTTAGCTCAAGCTTTCTTGAACAAATATTTTCCACCGGCTAAATCTCAAAGACTAAGAACGGAGATTGGAACATTCCGCCAACTCGAGGATGAACAATTATATGAGGCTTGGGAAAGGTATAAGGATCTCTTGAGAAGATGCCCTCAACATGGGTACCCGGATTGGTTGCAAATCCAACTCTTTTACAATGGATTGGCAAGTTCAACCAAATCTATCTTAGATGCAACCGTCGGAGGGTCAATTTTTTCAAAGAATGCTCAAGAAGCCTATACCATATTACAAGACTTGGCCAATACATCTTACAATTGGCCATGTGAACGGTCTTCTTCAAACATCCCAAGAGCCGCCGGATTATATGAAGTGGATGAGGTAAATTCTCTCAAAGCTCAAATGGCTTCCCTTACTAATGCTCTTTCTAAATTAACTGCAGGAGGCCAAGCTCAAACAAATCCACCATCTATAGTCTCTCTTGCTGCTTTGGCATCGAAAATGGGCGTTCATGGAGATAATGAGACGGCTAACTATGTTGGTAGAGGACACTATAGGAGTCACCAACATCAACAACTTCCAACTCACTACCATCCTAGTTTGAGGAATCATGAAAATTTTTCTTATGTTAACAAAAGGAATGTTTTGCAAGGTTCTTCTGATTTATCCAATGTAGGTCCATCACACACAGAAAAGAAGTCCAACTTAGAAGACTTGACAATAGAGTTCATAAAAGAATCAAGAGGAAGGACAATCGCATTGGAAAGCACTGTACAAAGTCATGGTAAGGCCATTCAAAACATTGAGGTACAAATAAGCCAAATCGCCACTTCCCTTCAAATAATGCAAAAGGGAAAATTTCCTAGTTGTCTTGAGATAAATCCAAAAGAGGAGTGTAAGGCCATGACTTTGAGGAGTGGGAAAAAGCTGTCCACTCCTTTGATCATTGATGAGGATGAAGAGCAAGAGGTAGATGACACAATTCAATAGCCAATTTTAGAAGATGAACCAAAGATCCAAGAAAAGAAGGTAAAGGTAAAAGAGTCAACATCTTCAAGTAAGTCATCTAACCCTCTACCTTTTGTACCTAATACTATGCCATATCCTCAACGTTTTAAAAAGAAAGAAATAGACTTGCAATTTGCTAAATTTTTTGAGTTATTTAAAAAGTTGCACATTAACATTCCATTTGCTGAGGCTTTAGAGCAAATGCCCAACTATGCTAAATTCATGAAAGATGTCTTATCTAAAAAGAAAAAGTTTGGGCAATATGAGATGATTAGCATGACAGAGGAATGCAGTGCAGTGTTACAAAAGAAGCTACCACAAAAGTTAAAAGATCCAGGGAGTTTTACTATACCTTGCACTATTGGTTCTTTAAATGTTACTAGAGCTCTTTGTGATCTGGGTGCTTCTATAAATTTGATGCCTTTATCTGTTTATAGGAAACTCAACATTGGAGAGGTGCAACCTACCACCATCACTCTGCAACTTGCTGACAGATCATTAGCTTATCCTAAAGGTATTGTTGAAGATGTATTAGTTAAAGTTGACAAATCTATCTTCCCTGCAGATTTTGTAGTATTGGACATGGAGGAGGACTCTGAGATTCCAATCATACTTGGGAGGCCATTCCTAGCAACTGGAAAGGCTATCATAGATGTCCAACAAGGGAAGTTGACTCTAAGGGTAAATGATGAGAATGTTGTATTTGATATTTACAAGTCCTTGAGTCATCATGATGAGAGTAGCCCTTGCCATGCTATAGACATAATAGATCATACTATTTTTAAGCATGTAGAGGTCATGTTAGCTAATGATCATCTAGAACAAAGCATGATAGATGTTGAAAATGCAGATACAATCTTTGATGAAATAGCTTTTTATGCTAGGTGGTTAGATTGGTTGCCAATATGTTCTAAAATAGATAAACCTATACCCTTAGCTCCCTTGCATGTTGTGAATGATATTGAGAAGCCTAAGCTTGAATTAAAAGTGTTACCTCTTCATTTAAAATATGCATTCTTAGATGATTTATCTTCTTTACCTGTTATAATATCTTCTGATCTTGATTTTGTGGAAGAAGAAAAATTATTGAAAGTATTGAGGGACCATAAATCTACCATTTGTTGGTCTATTGAGGACCTTAAAGGTATTAGTTCGTCGGTCTGTATGCACAGAATCTTGATGGAAGATACCTTTAAACCATCAATAGAGCACCAAAGGAGACTTAATCCCACCATGAAGGAGGTAGTTAAGAAAGAAGTGCTCAAGCTTTTGAATGCAGGAATCATATATGCTATCTCTGACAGTCCATGGGTAAGTCCTGTTCAAGTGGTACCCAAGAAAGGTGGCATGACTGTGGTTAAAAATGAAAAAGATGAAATGATAGCCACTAGAACTGTGACAGGATGGCGTGTATGCATTGATTATAGGAAGTTGAACAAAGCCACTAGAAAAGATCATTTTCCCCTTCCTTTTATCGATCAAATGCTTGATAGACTTGCAGGTTATTCTCATTATTGCTTTCTAGATGGATATTCAGGTTTTAACCAAGTTGTCATTGCTCCTGAGGATCAAGAAAAAACGACATTTACATGTCCCTATGGGACATTTGCTTTTAAGAGAATGCGTTTTGGTTTATGTAATGTCCCTGCTACTTTTCAATGTTGTATGATGTCTATTTTTCAGGGGCTCATCGAAGACATAATGGAGGTTTTTATGGAAGATTTTTCTGTATTTGGGTCTTTATTTGATTCTTGTCTTGTTAATCTAACTCGTGTTTTGCAGAGGTGCCAAGATGCTAACCTTGTTCTAAACTGGGAGAAGTGTCACTTCATGGTAACGGAAGGCATCGTCCTGGGGCACAAAGTCTCTAAAAAAGGATTGGAGGTGGATAGGGCTAAAATAGCTGCCATTGAACAACTGCCACCCCCCACCAATGTAAAAGGAGTCAGAAGCTTCCTAGGGCATGCGGGGTTTTACAGGAGATTTATTAAAGATTTTTCTAAAATTGCTAAACCCTTGAGTAATTTACTAGAAAAGGAAGCTAAGTTTATTTTTGATGATGCATGTCTACTAGCTTTTAATACTCTGAAGGAAAGACTAATTGCTGCACCTATTATTGTTGTACCAGATTGGAGTCAGTCTTTATTATGCTTTAGAAGCTGTTCTAGGCCAACGTAGAGATAACATGTTTAGGGCAATTTACTATGCTAGTAGGACTCTTGATAATACTCAACAGAAATACACTACTACTGAAAAAGAACTACTAGCTGTTGTGTTTGCCCTTGATAAATTTAAATCATACTTGCTTGGCTCTAAAATAGTAGTGCATACTGACCATGCTGCTTTAAAGTATTTGTTTGTTAAGAAAGATTCTAAACCTAGGCTAATGAGATTGATATTATTGTTACAGGAATTTGACCTAGAAATCAAAGACAGGAAAGGATGTGAAAATGTGGTTGCAGACCACTTATCTAGAATTGAGAATGAGGAAGCTAAATCATGGCCCCCAATTGTTGAGATGTTCCCTGATGAACAACTGTATCAGGTAAAAGATAGTGTGCCCTGGTTTGCTGACATAGTTAATTATCTTGCAGGAGGACATTTGCCACCTGACATGAACTATCAACAAAAGAAAAGATTCCTGCACAATGTTAAATCTTACCATTGGGAGGACCCACTTCTCTACAAGGTTTGTGCTGACAATATGATAAGAAAGTGTGTTCCTCAAGAGGAAGTGGTAAGTATTCTAAATTCATGTCATGCCTCCCCCTATGGAGGTCATTTTGGACCCACCAGAACTGCAGCTAAGGTACTTCAGTCAGGATTTTATTGGCCATCCCTTTTTAAAAACTGTTATACCTTTGTTAAGTCATGTGATAGGTGCCAACGTACTGGCAATATTTCTAGACAACATGAGCTTCCAATGAAACCTATCTTGGAAGTGGAGTTATTTGATGTTTGGGATATTGACTTTATGGGGCCTTTCCCTATTTATTCTAATGGCTACCTATACATTCTAGTTGTAGTAGATTATGTATCTAAGTGGGTAGAAGCCATAGCTACTAGGACCAATGATGCTTGCACTGTTTTAAAATTCTTGCATAAAAACATTTTCACACGTTTTGGTACACCTAGAGCTATTATTAGTGATGAGGGCTCTCACTTTTGCAATAAACTATTTAAATCCATGATGCAGAAATATAATGTTAATCATAAAATTGCTACAGCTAATCATCCTGAAACTAATGGCCTTGCTGAGTTATCTAACAGGGAAATCAAACAAGTGTTGGAAAAGACAGTCAAGACCAATAGGAAGGATTGGGCCCTTAAGCTCGATGATGCACTGTGGGCCTACCGCACAACTTTCAAAACCCCAATTGGTACTTCCCCGTATAGGTTGGTGTTTGGAAAGGCCTGTCACTTACCAGTAGAGCTCGAGCATAGAGCTTATTGGGCCATCAAGAAGCTGAACATGGATTTCGAGAAAGCTGGTGAGAAACGCCTTTTAGAACTCAATGAGATGGAGGAGTTCCGTGCTCAAGCTTATGAGAATGCCAAACTTTACAAAGAGCGCACTGCGAGATGGCATGACAAGAAGATCACATCACGAACCTTCCTTCCAGAACAAAGAGTATTACTTTTTAACTCACGTTTACGCTTGTTTCCAGGAAAGCTTAGGACACGATGGTCGGGACCCTTTATCATTGTCAAGGTATCCCCACACGGAGCCGTGGAACTACAAGGTAACAATGGAACAACCTTTAAAGTGAATGGTCAACGATTAAAGCACTACATCGGTGATGAAGAACGTGGACTTGAGAACCTGACATTCATTGCATGATCCAGTAGTCCCGTCTAGCTAGAAGACGTTAAACCAAGCGCTTACTTGGAGGCAACCCAATTTTATTGCTTTCTTTACTTTTGTTTATTTATTTATTATTTTTATAAATCTTGGAGTCACTCATATGCTTTATTTCTCAGGAACATAGCTCATCACACAAAGTACTCTTTACACCAAGCCTGTTTGGTGGCTTCCCGCTTGCTCCCAGGCTTGCTCTTTCCTTGTTAGATGTTCTTATGCATTAGGGACAATGCATGATTCTAAGTTTGGGGTGGGAGGTGTCTTTCGTACTTTTGTGTGTTTTCTTATCCTGCTATGCATGTTAGTGAAGGTTTTAATGATCATATGCATGTCAATACTTTTGTGTGTTTTCTTATCCTGCTATGCATGTTAGTGAAGGTTTTAATGATCATATGCATGTCAATTTTTTTGAAACAATTTTTGAATTTTTTTTTTTTTAAATTTTGGAGCTTTCAAAGTTAATGGGAATGTTGTTTATGGTTGTGTGCCTTGATGTTGATTGCCCATGATGAGAATCGAATTTGCATGCTAGATGACTTATTGTGGAAATAGAATAGCACTATCTTGAGTTAAATTCATTTAAGTCCCTCTTAAAATCTCTCATATTCTTGAGCACGTAGCCACTTCTATTTAGAATCTTTAACTGAAAAAAGGATTAAGTTGGGTGTATTTAGTTGTCACTTCGAAAGGCCCCACCGGTTAGGGAGTGGATAGCTTGTAATCTTAGACTAAGGAAAAAGAAAAGAGTATACATGCCTTGAGAAAAGAAAGAGTGTACACAAAATATATGAGCTTTATTTGTCTATCTTTTTAAATGTTAAACTTGTAATGAGTATGCATGGATAGGGGTAAAAAGAGCTGCCTTTGCTGAGATCAGTAAGGACGCCAAGGAATTGACTAGGTACGAGTCCCTACGGTGAATGTGTGAAAGCTAGTGCCTCTAAGTAAAAGAATGCAAGTTTGGGCCCATGAAAAAAATATATGATTGACAGGCACCGTAGTGGACATATTACTCACTTGAATGCATGAAAGCTTGAAGATTGGTGCATGAGCTAGAGTAGGGGGAAAACTAAAGAAACTCTCTTAAGTCCTAATTTGAGTTCTAGTATTTTAAATTGATGAAGGCTTGCACACACACACATGGGAGATAGCAAGATTTGGCCTTGAATAATTATAACAATATAGATATGCTTGCATGTTTTTACTGAAGCTCTGAATGCTATTCTCTGAGACATGAATCAATTGCACACTTCTTCATCTAAAACTCCCTATTATTTGATTTTATTCTTTGCTCGGGACTAGCAAATCTCTAAGTTTGGGGTGTTGATAAGCACTTGAAAAGTGCTTATTATTCTCTCAAATTAAGGGAGTTTTATATTAGATTTCACTTGTTTGCTAGTGATTTTTAGGTTAAAACGAGGGAAATTAGAAGAAACGACTGAAAGATCAAAACCGAGCAAGAATATGGCGAAAAAGTGCTGAAAAACGCATCCTCGATTGAAACGCATGATGCGCCGCGGCGCTGGGAAGGCGTTGCTTCGACGCATACTTGGTGAACGCAAGACAGCGTCGCGGCGCTAAAACCAGAGAGCAACTTAATTTAAATTTTGGGCGGCCAGCGTTAATTTAAACGCAAGTTTTGTATTTTAGGTTAAATTTTGGGCGGCCAAACTCTATAAATTGAGGGGTTTTCAGCAACCAAAAAAAAAAGGGAGGGAGAGATATCAAGAAGATCAAGAAAGTTGCATAACAAAAGAAAGATTCAAAAAAAGTGAGAATTAAGCTAGAGTTCCAAGAGTGAGTTAGCCGCAAGGAAGAGGAAAAGAGCTCGAGATAGTTTTGGTGCCCTTCGAAGTCCGACGCGAGAGCCAAGGAGTTCGTGACGGTGCTGCCTCAATCAAGAACCTCTTTTCAGTAGAGTTTCCCTATTCTTTACACTATTTCTTTGATTAGTTTTGCTCAATATGTTGCTTCAGGCTATGAGTGGCTAAACTCTTTAGTTTTAGGGTTTTTGATGAATTGTTTGTGAATTCATGATGACTTTGTAGACTCATGGTTTTGTTCAAATAAATATGCTTTTCATTGTTATTGTGTTTAATTCTTGAAGATTGGCCACCTTCACATGTTAGGTTAGATGTATGATCGAGAGATTATATGTTTAATTTGATCTATAACAATGAATCGTTGTTAATCTATCACAAGAGTAGTTAGGTTGACAATGAAAGTTGCTAAAGACTAGTTTTAATGCCATGTAATTTTGTATTGGTTTTAAGAGATTAACTATCAATCAAGTTGCATGAGAAAGAGGTTTCTTTGAGAGAAGATAACTTGGAATTAAGTTTCTAGACTTAGGCATAAGAATTAAATCCATGAAATCTTTAATTTTGCATGATGAAACAAACAAGGATTCGAAACCCTAGAACTCTCTTTGACTCTTGCAATTCTCCCTTTGATACTTTCTTGGCTTGATTTTTCTTTTTCCCAAAATTGAAATATTGAATTTCAATCCTCAAATAAAATTGATTCAACTCTAGAATAGCTAAATAACTTAAACCTTCCCAATTGGATCTCTAGTGGAAACGATACTCGGACTTAACCGTTTTATATTATAACTTGACCCGTACACTTGCGGTTAACACACAAAAGTGGTACATCAAGCACCTTACGGAGGACACTTTGGAGGGCAGAGAACAGCTGCAAAGGTGCTGCAAAGTGGGTATTTCTGGCCCACATTATTTTAAGAAGCAAGGGCTTATGCGGTAGCTTGCGATCGTTGTCAGAGAACAGGCAACATTTCCAACCGAAATGAGATGCCTTTGAATTCAATGCTGGAAGTTGAGCTGTTCGACGTATGGGGAATCGACTTCATGGGACCATTTCCTCCTTCTTCCGGCAATCAATATATCTTAGTGGCGGTCGACTACTTATCCAAGTGGGTAGAAGCAGCAGCCTGTGCAAGGAATGACGCAAACACAATGTCCAAGTTCTTAAAGAAACAAATCTTCTCTCGATTTGGGATACCAAGGGCGATAATTAGTGACGAAGGTACGCATTTTGTAAATCGCATAATCACTAATTTACTGACTAAGTTTAACGTCTCGCACAGGGTAGCAACTGCCTATCACCCACAGACAAACGACCAAGATGAAATAACAAACAGGGAGATCAAGTCCATACTGGAAAAGGTCGTGAGCACATCAAGGAACGACTGGACAGAGAGATTAGATGAAGCTCTATGGGCCTATAGAACGGTATTCAAAACACCGATCGGCATGTCACCCTATGCGTTGGTGTTTGGGAAAGCATGACATCTCCCGCTTGAGCTGGAGCACAAGGCCATCTGGGCCATGAAGAAGCTTAATTTAGACCAGGAGGCAAGCGGAGAAGCCAGAAAGCTTCAACTAAACGAACTCCTGGAGTGGAGGCATTCAGCTTACGAAAACGCAAAGCTGTATAAAGAAAGGACCAAGAAATGGCACGACAAAAACATTAGTAAGAAAACTCTATACGTCGGCCAGAAGGTCCTGTTATTTAATTCAAGGTTGCGTTTGTTTCTAGGTAAGCTGAAGTCTCGCTGGTCGGGTCCATTCATAATCAAGGAAGTGTTCGATGCGGTCATACTGAAAAATGAAAACGGAACCACATCCTTCAAGGTCAATGGACAAAGGGTAAAGCCCTACCACATTGGAGAGTTCAAAATTAACAAGACCTCCATTGACCTATGCAATTGTATTGACTCAACTTGCGTCGAAAGGTCCCTGCGTTGCCGAATGCCTACATTTCCAGGGACGCTTTCTTTTACCCTTGCTTTATTTTTATTTGAATTTGTTATAGTATTTAATTTTATTTTATTGTATTTTGTTTTCTTGCTTCTGTTTGTATTTTGTTTTTAGCATGTATTTATTTCTTTAATTTCAGTTTATAAATGTAAATGAGATAAGCATGAAAGTAGGAGTTGAGTTTTTGAACAATTTGATTTCATCGCATAATCTATTATTCATGCATGCGTCCAACGCATAAGTAAACTATGCGTTCATGGATAAACGATTTCTGTGTTTATCGAATTAAGGTTAGAGGAAAGGTTAGAGCCGTAAATATTTTGTCAAACGCATCATACTTAACTTACAATGCATAATCTAACCTGAGAACCAGGCGTTCATCAGTATGCGTTTATCATTAGTTTACTGCGTTTAGATAGAGCACTAGGTGAAACGTAGATGTCTTCTTAGCCTACCCCTCTTTCCTAGAAAAACACTCAAGTGCCAAAAACGCTCAAGTGCTCTGTGTGCGTTAATTAGCCGCCCATTACATGTGATGGGTGTGCGGCTCAATAAAATTTTCCTTGATCAGTGGGATTTCAGATATCGCGTATCCGCATTAATTACCGACGGCTAAATTAGTCCTTTATAAACGCGATCTGATTCCCATTTTCCATTTTCGAAACCTTTCATCTCTCTTAAACCTCCGGTGATCTGTGTTCTAGTAGAAATCATATGTCTAACCAGTCCAACCCACAAGAACACCTCGCCGGCAACATTTCCCCAAGACCTTCTTCATCTTCTACACCAGTCCCCGAGGTATTTCTTAACCCTCGATTTCCATTCTTCTCTCCACCTACATTTCATCCTTCTAGACTTGTGAGGCCTTTTGCTTCTCCGGTCAGACCAAGATCTCCAAACCCTAACCCACCGTTTATCCCTAACTTCTCTGCATCCAGAATCAGGGCAACTGCCCGAAGACCACCCATATATCCATTCTTCCAGCCATTCGCCAGAACCCCAACCCGTCCACCAGTAGTCGACGACTCCGATGACTGTGTGGAAGTTTTAAACATCCGCCCCTTGGCCAAATCAACCCAATACCTACCCCAAAACCCAAAAGTCGGGTCAAATCTTGCATCTCATGGCCCAGAATGAAAAACATGAAGGAGTTTTCTGCCGCAAACTTCGATGTAGGAAGCCAACGGTTAAGCGCGGAGAACTCCGAGGCTGAGCAACCGGTTCTTGGAACGGTACGCGATGAAGCTAGCACACTGCACGGTACCAGTGAGGTACGCCGAAGGGAAGAAAGAGATGTATTCGACGACATCTTGGAGCGTATAGCTCAAGAAGAAAGGGAGGTGAAGGGTCGGGAGGATGACGGGGAGGTCGACCAGCCCTTGTCTCTATCACGTCCACCAAGCACGAGAGGGACGGAGGAAACGGGAAGAGGAGAAGAAGAAGAGGTGGCTGTCACCGTGGGGGAAGTAAACTCCGCAAAATCCCCAGACGAGTGGATAGTTGAAATTCTGAGCGGACTGCGTGACCCAATGGACGCAACCCTCTCAGATGCCAGAAGGGAATCTCCCTCGCCGGTAAAAGAGGTCCAAAGTCAGTTGAAGGAGACACGGGAGGGTGAACAGAGTGGAGGAGATAAGGAAGGAGAGGCAGCCTGCAGCAAGGAGGACGTAGGCGAGCCCCGTGAAACGCAAGGGTCTGTCCCTGCGTCTATTAGTCCTGAGGAGATGACACTGGACTCCAATGAAGGACCAATAAGAAAAATTGTGATGGCCGCAGAGGCCAAGAGAAAAAGAGATGAGGAAGAGGAAGTGGTACTCCTGTTAAGGAAGAAACGAAGGGTATCACAAGAATCTGCCGAGGATGAAGAGCCGAAACCACAGAGCAAGGAGACAGACCTGAGTCCCCAGTTGCGGCCACATCCTTTGATAGGCTGGCAGAGAAAGAGAAGAAGAAGACGGCCAAGTTGAGAAAAGAGCTCAGGGCCCTAAGACAAGGAGTGGAGAAAATTGCCAAGGACGCACTGTCCCGCAAGAAGGCACGCAGGGAAGTGCGGCCTCAAGAAGTAGGGGAGACGCAAGGCCTTCCTGATCCTCAAATAGAAGAAGCCGCATTGGCATTTGAAGAAGGAATGAGGGAAGAAGAAAGATTAGAACAAGCAGCCGAGGAGCTTAAAAGAGAGCTACAAATTGAAGAAGATGAAGAGTTGGCTGCTAGAATAAGAGCCCAAGAGGAAGGGGAGGGCAAGAAGAAAAAGAAAAAGAAAAGTAGGAAGGAACGCATCGGGGAGGATGTGAGGGAAGAACAAGGTGTGCGCACCTTGGAAAAGAAGAAGAGGAAAGAAAAGGAGGTGTCAGTCACCAAACTCCCAAGCACGCATAATGAGAAACGCAAAGGGAAAGAGAAGGTGACTAGAGCACCAACTAAAGTGGCCGAGAGCAAGAAAAGAACTGCGAATGAGATTCCAGCTAAGGCCAAAGGAAAAGAGAAGGTGGCTGATGCGTCACCATAACAGAAGGAAGGAAAAGGGAGACGCAGGGCGTTCCTTGACTTAATGATTGAGGTGGGACTTTTCCCTGAAGAAGCCCCAGTGCCGCCATACATCACCAAAATAATTGACCACCACGGCTGGAGAAACTTCTGTTCTAGCCCCCCTTGGATCCAACCTGAGGTAGTCCGAGATTTTTATAACGGACACATAGACGAAGAGGAAGACGTGGTGGTGGTGGATGAAATTGAAGTCCCATTCAACGCAAGGGAAATCAACACTATATATGAGTTGAGGGACAACCCGGATGCGGAAGGAAATAAGATCATAGAATCAACTCCAACGGAGTTAATGGAGGACGCAATCTGGGTAATGGCGAAGCCAGGGGCTAAGTGGGATGTTTCACCCACAGGTATAAAAACGCTATCAATTAGCAGCCTAAGACCAGAGGCAAACCTGTGGGTGTATTTGGTGAAGAAGCGGCTGATCCCTACAACGCATGACAAGACAGTGTCAAGGGATCGGGTAATGGCAGCATATTGCATTATGCGTCGCATCACCCTTGATGTTGGACGCATAATTGCGGCGCAGATAAGAGGGGTGTTCAGCAAGCCAAGGGGCCAACTCTTTTTCCCCACTCTTATCATGAACTTATATGGCAATGCTTCCATCGGAGGGCCAACGGAAGTGTTAGACGCAGAGAAGATGATTGAAGTTAATGGCGTAATCGCCCACAAGACTCTGCGTCAGTTGATGAGAGGATCACAATATCTGCCAGAGCCTACCAAGGCCACCAAAAGACCTCATCAACCCATTCCGCCTCCAAAGCTGCAACCACAGAAGAAGGGGAAGCCGTCCAAGTTGAAGGGCGTGGCAAGTCCTGATGCCACCATTAGACCTTCCCCAACCTCAAGCCCTTCACCACCACTTCCAACAACCAGAAGGGAACCAACTCCATCTCCACCCCTTCCTGAGACGCATCGCCCTAAGCCACCTCCACCTCCTCAGAAAACGCATCGCCCTAAACATCCAAAAACTCAACCTTCCCAAAAACCCTCTGCCCCAATAAGAGTTGATGACTCACACTTTGAGGATGTTGGCGCGACTTTTATGCGTCCATCATCCCCTGCGTTTGACGAAACTCCATCCATTCCCCCGCCTCAGCCAAACCCGCCTACCCCGCCTCGGCCAAACCTGCCTACCCCACCAACGCAACCTCAACCGCAAGAAGGCCAACTTGACCTCGAGTAGGAGACAGTGTAAACATATATGCAGCAAGCGATCTTGCGTCCTGTGATGCATTCATTGAATATGTTAGCACGCCGGCAGACGGAGCAGTTCCAATTCACATTGAATTACGTTCACCAACTGCTCTCAATCCGACCGGAAATCCCGCCCCCTGATATTCCAGAACGCCTCCAACAGCCTCTTGTCTTCCCAGTGCCGCAGCGCCCTGCATCTGAGCAGCAACGCAGACCGGATGAAGACGAGACTGATGGCTAAAAATTTAGGGGTGTAATCAAGAGTTGTAATTTTCTTGCAAATTTTGTATCTTCACAGTCAATTGTATGCGTTAGTAAAAATCACATTAATAGAATGAACATTTCTTCATCGCATGGATCTTTAATTTCCTCTTTGCGTTGTCCCTTGTTATAAATTTATCCTAAGTACATTTAATTAGTCTTAACTTTTATCTTTGCTTTGAAAAGTTGGTCCCTGTGATGATAATCATGCTTACACTTTTTGTAAACTCTTTAAGTTAGATTACTTTCAATGCGTCTGCATACTATTCCTTAGAAACGCAAACCTACTTTGATTGTATGCAAGCAGCCAATTGAAACCTCTTTTACAAAAGTTTGCAACTTAATCCTTGTTTACGATTTAAGCAATGAGGACCTTGCTACTCTCAAGTTTGGGGGTGGAAGAGGTTTGAACTGTCAAAGATAAAAATATGAAGAAATTATTTTAATCATGTAAAAAAAAAAAAATTTATTCTTTGAAACGCAAAACTCTGCTGGCAAGACTAATATATTTATCTTGTTAAGAGTTTAGCTGAAAACGACACCTGCTCGTAGTTGGCCACCTCCATGCACCCCATAGTTGGTGTGTCAAAACGAAGGTGGGTAATCGTAATCAGAGACGCATAGATAAATAACAAACTCCAATGTCTAGTGAGGAAATCGAGCTTAAATAAGAGTTTAGTCGAGAATGGCACTTGCTCGTAGTTGGCTGCCTTCATGCACCCAATCGTTGGTATGTCAGAACGAAGGTGGGTAACCCTACTCGACGCATGCTTAATAACCATATAATAAAACCAATGAAAGAAAAAGGAACTTTATATCTTCATCTTTTCAGACTCAGTGTTAAAAGAACAAACAAAAATTTTGTGAATAATGAGTTAAAGAGTTTTGAAAAGAAAGCTTGCTGCATACAAATTAGACCTGTCCTAAAGAAAAGAATATAGAGGTAGAGGAATAATATAACTAACGGGTAGCTGATTGAGTATAACATTCTGAGAGACTAGTCAATGCGTTGAGAAAATGTTTAGGATAATTGAAGTTTCTTAGATAGAAGTTATGCTTGAAGACAAGCATTTATCTAGGTTTGCGGGTGTGATAACTTGTAGAAATACAAGTTATCATAGCCTTTTTCATATATAAATAGAGTTTAAATAGAGAAGCATGCGGTAGTTGATGATAAATTCTATTAATAAATCTTCCTTTGCGTTATACTCTTGTATTTTGATGAAGATAACGATTTTACCACTTGTTGAGCCTAAAACGCATGTTTTAACGCAGGAATGCAGACGATGCGATGATGACTTCTTAACGCAGGACAACATGTTAGCAATCTGTTCTTCATGGATGCATGATCTGAACGGAATGCAAACAACCTGACGATGCGTTAACAACTCAACGCATAACTACGCGTTAGCTACCTACGACGCGTTGACATAGGCCAAACAATGCATGGACGCGTAGACAACCGTTACGACAAGGCGCTGAGAATCAGATGGGAATCTTGAGAGATTGACGGATGATTGACAGACATGATTTGCGGCTAAAGTGGTGGATTTTAATTGGCCCGACAATCACGCAATCAGGCGAGATGGACGCAGTATCAATCTCGCCACCAATCAAGCAGATTTGCCATTAACTGCGATTTCATCATCTATAAAAGGGCAGCTCTGCGAGAGGAGAAAAGTTGTTGATTCTCGGAAGAACTCCATAAGTGACAGCAGAGTTCTCTCAGACTTTAGCTGGAGACAAATAGCTCGAGAGAGAAGAGTCTCCCATCCGCCGCACCACTTCACAGCAAATCATCACGCTTCCATCTGGGCGACTCAAGACATTGACGCCTTCCCTGCTTTCTTTCTCATTTTCTTTCTAAAATTTAGATTTGTATCAAGGAATTGAACTATCAAAATTTGTATCTCATTTTCATCAATAGAATTGTCTTCCATGTCTACTCACTTTTCTCAACTGTCCGCTTTATACTTTCAAACCATGAGTAACTAATCACTCAAGGGTCTAGGGTTGCGTTAGCATCTAACTAGGAACCACAGTGTAACTATTTTATCTTGTCAATTGCGAGCTTAATCCGATGCTTATGTCCATCTGACAAATCGATATAAGTAGTAATAATCAGACTGCTCAAGAGGATAAGTGATTGTGGAACTCAATTGACAAGGGCCAAGTAGTGTTACCTGTCTACGGGGATAACTTTGGTTCTTAACACTCTCCTATGCGTTATAGACATATAACGCATAGCGGCTAACAATCGGGAGAAGAGTCGCAAGCATGAATAGGATACTACTGTGCGTTTTCGACGTTAGATGTTAATCAACCCGAACCCTTTTCTTTATCCATTCACACACATCTTTAGCTAAACTTGCTGTGTCGCATGCTTTCCATATTCCACAATTGTTAATCTAGTGTACAAACAATCGCTTTCTTTAGATTAGAAACAACTTTCAAACAATTATTGGTTACCGCTGTAACGCATGAAATCCAATTAAAAACTAAATCAATATAATCCCTGTGTTCGACCTCGGACTCACCGAGAACACCTATTACTTTGCTTATTCTTGGGTAAAAGAATAGGAAAACTTGACAAGACCAATGCATAATAATAGAACGCATTGCATGATCAAAACATGACATGTTGAACGCATAACCACATACTTTAACACTTTGCGTTAGGCTAAGTTACACACACAATAACTCACAACAGTAAGCCGAAGGTCCTATGCGTTCCAGAATCTCATAAGGTCCAATGTATCTTGGACTTAATTTTCCTTTCCTTCCAAATCTCAATATCCCCTTCCAAGGAGATAATTTCAAGAAGACTTTATCCCCAACTTCAAATTTTAAATCTCGACGCCTCTTATCTGCGTAACTCTTTTTTCGATCCTGTGTGGTTTTCAATCTTTCTCTTATGAATTTTACATTTTCAGATGTGATTTGAACTAATTCTAGCCCTATTAACTTCCGTTCTCCTACCTCACCCTAGCATATAGGAGTTCTGCAACGCCTACCATATAACGCCTCGTAAGGTGTCATTCCAATGCTGGAATGATATTATTATAGGCAAACTCCATCAAAGATAGGTGAATATCCCAGCTTCCTTTAAATTGCAGCACACACGCACGCAGCATATCCTCTAAAGTTTGAATTGTTCTTTCTGATTGCCCATCAGTTTGAGGATGGAATAAGTTTAGTTCCCAACGCATGCTGCAAGCTTGGCCAAAATTTAGATGTAAACCTTGGACCCCTATCAGAAACAATTGATACCGGTGCTCCATATTGACTTATTACTCTATTAACATACAATTTAGCCAATTGATCCAAGGTCGAAGTCATTTTGATTGGAAGGAATCTTGCGGCTTTAGTAAGTCTGTCTACTATCACCCAAATCCATCATGACCACTAGGAGTTCTAGGAAGTCCAAATAGGAAATCCATTGTAATGTGTTCCCATTTCCATTCAGGTACTGGAAGTGGTTTTAAGAGTCCACCAGGTCGTTGTCTTTTCGGTTTAACTTGCTGACATACTAAGCATTTTGCTACACATTCAGCAATTTCTCGTTTCATTCCTGGCCACCAATAATATCCTCTCAAAGTTCAGTACATCTTTGTACTTCCGGGGTGCATCGCATAAGCAGAACTATGAGCTTCCTCTAGAATAGTGTTTTTCAACGTTAAATCGTTGGGAACACACAATCTTCCTTGTTTCAATAAAGTTCCATCACTCCTAATTTCAAAATCCGCCCTTTTCTTAAGATTCACTTCTTCTACTATTTTCTTAAGTACTGAGTCTTCCATCTGTTTATTAACAATCTCCTCTGTCAAAGTAGGCCTTAGATGGAAGTGTGCAAACAAGCCTCCTAATGCGTCCACCGATAGAGATACGTTTGACCACGTAAGCTCTGTTGTTAATTCCGCCTTGATAGCGTTCATTGAAGCCTTGATTTGTCTTGACTTTCTGCTCAATGCTTCGGCCACCACATTGGCTTTTCCTGGATGGTATTCTATGGAGCAATCATAGTCTTTAATCAATTCCATCCATCTTCTCTGTCATAAATTTAGTTCCTTTTGATCAAAGATATACTTCAAACTGTTGTGATCGGAAAGAATGCGACACCTTTCTCCGTATAAGTAATGTCGCCAAATTTTCAAGGCTAACACGACTGCGGCTAACTCCAGATCATGCGTCGGATAGTTACATTCGTGCTTTTTTAGCTGCCTCGACGCATAGGCAATTACTTTTCCCTTCTGCATGAGTATACATCCTAACCCCTGTCGTGACGCATCGCAGTACACTTCAAACTCCACTCCATGGTTAGGCAATGTTAATATTGGTGCTGACACTAATCTTTCTTTCAACTTTTGAAAACTTTGCTCACATTCCTTTGTCCATTCGAACTTGGCTATCTTCTTGGTTAAGCTTGATAAGGGTAGTGCTATCTTCGAAAATCCTTCGACAAATCGGCGATAATAACCTGCTAATCCCAGAAAACTACAAACTTCTGTCACATTAGTAGGTCTTTCCCAGTTAACTATCGCCTCTATTTTCTGCGGATCTACACTTACCCATTCGGCCGATACCACATGTCCTAGGAACATAACATGATCAAGCCAAAATTCACATTTACTGAATTTAGCATACAACCTCTCATTACGTAATGTCCGTAATACTACATGAAGATGTTCTGTATGCTTTTCTTTATTCTCGGAATATACTAGTATATCATCGATGAACACTACAACGAATTGATCAAGGTATGGATGGAATATACGATTCATGAGATCCATAAATACAGCTGGAGCATTTGTCAATCCAAAAGGCATTACTAGAAACTCGTAATGTCCATACCTTGTTCTGAATGCCGTCTTTGGTATATCTATTCCTTTGATCTTCACCTGATGATATCCAGATCGTAGATCAATCTTGGAAAATACTGAAGCACCTTTAAGTTCATCAAACAAATCATCAATGCGAGGTAATGGATACTTATTACGTATTGTTACCTTATTCAACTGACCATAATCAATACATAATCTAAGTGTGCCATCCTTCTTTTTCACAAACAACACCGGCGCTCCCCACGGTGACACACTAGGTCGTACATACCCCTTGTCAATCAATTCCTGCAATTGCACTTTCAGTTCCTTTAACTCCTTTGGTGCCATTCTGTATGGAGTTTGTGAAATTGGTGCAGTTCCTGGGATTAATTCAATAGAGAATTCTATTTCCCTGTCAGGTGGCAACCCAGGTAGTTCTTCAGGAAATACATCCAGGAATTCACTTACCACTGGAATATCTTCTGGTTTCAACTTACTAACCTTTGCATCAATCACATAAGCAAGGTATGCTGAACAACCCTTGCTTAATAACTTTCTGGCCTTAACTGCAGATATTACACAAGTAGGAAGAATTTTCCTGTTTCCTCTGAAAATAACTTCAGTCCCTTCAAATCTTTTAAACACAACTTCCTTTTGGAAGCAATCCATAGTGGCACGATATTTGGATAAGAAATCCATCTCTAATATCACATCAAATTCCTGAATATCTAAGGGTATCAAGTTGGCTGTCATAGCCACACCATCCATTTCTATCATACAATCTTTATACACTTCACTAGCTATCAACACATCACCAACAGGAGTATAAACAGACAATTCCTCAGGTAATGGTTCTATTGTACTATTTACTCTTTCAGCAAACACTTTAGCAATAAAAGAATGCGTAGCATCAAGATCTATTAAAACATGAGCAGAAGTATTACAAATAGAAATAGTACCGGTAACCACATTAGGAGCATCATCGGCTTCTTGTTGAGTCATAGCAAAGATTTTTCCTTGCTGTGTTGATCGTCTCGTAGCTCCCTTCTGCCTTATTCCACTAGTTCCCTCGTCAACATTTCCAGCAGCTCTTTGTGGCTGACCCACCACATGTGAGACAGTTCTCTGCTCAGGTTTATCTTCTTGCATCAATTGAGGGCATTCTCATTTAAAATGACCAGTCTGTCCACAGTTATAACATGCATTGGCCCTACACTGTCCCCAATGATACTTCCCGCAGGTGGGATACAATGGTTTCTGTGTGGAACTAGCTGTGGACTCACTAGGTCGCCCACTTCGAGAACCTTCTATTGACTGCTGGACCACCAACGTTCTTTGGTCCTTGCCCCCGTGTACCTAGTCTTAAAAGTAGTCTGTCCGCTCGATTTAGTTTTGAAGTTTCCTCCTTTAAACACGCCAGGTACAAATCTCCTTCCTGACTGTCCCGGAGTAACGCCAGAAGAGTGGACTACACGTCCACTTTTAGATGAATCACGCTCCATCTTCTTCTCCATCAAACTCCTTTCTACCCGCGTAGCTGCCTCTACTAGTCTAGAAAAATCCGTCCATTCAACACTAGCGGTTACTGGAGTTCGTATTTCCTCCCGTAACCCTTCTTCAAACCTCTTACATTGATCAGTCTCATCTGCAATAACCGTCGTGGCATATTTAGATAGTTCTGTATATTTCTTCTCATATTCTGCCACTGTCTTAGGTCCCTGCATCAACCTCAAAAACTCATTTCGTTTAGCATCTCGGAATGATCTTGGACAATATTTTTCTTGGAAGACCTTCTTAAACTCATTCTAGTCTATTCCTTCTGTGTCTTCTATTCTGCTTTCCACAATCTTCCACCAATCTTCTGCTCCTTTTTGGAGCAAAAAAACTGCCAACTCCACTTTTCTGTCTTCAGGGCATCTCATTACACGATAGCATTTCTCGAGCAAATTTAGCCACGCTTCTGCCTCAACAGGGCCCACGGTGCCCTCAAAAGTAGTAGCACCTAAAGCCTTTAATCTTTCAATACTGTATTTTTTTTCTGGATCGGATTCCACTGATCCAATACTTGCAGCCAATCTCTGGGCAATTCTAGTAAATAGTTGTTCCTCGACATTGACCTTAGCTTGAGGATGACTAGATTCACCCTCAGACATATCTCCATGGTTCCCAGTAGCTTCAGGAGTTCTGGCTACTGCTTATCTAGCTCGCCTGCCTCGAGGTGGCATGTTTCCTATAGGACAATACGACATTATCATTTACTAACAATATACATGTTCCTACACTACAATGCATGATCCTATTCCCAAGACTCTTTCGCTCTGATACCAACTTGTCACACCCCCTCCCAGATTACCCACCTAACCTGAAAGTGAATGTGAAGACAATAAACATCACCCCTCTTGTGACTCATATTGTCCCATCTTACATTCCTATCTCTGCATACATTCTACTCATATACATACATAGAACTCAGTCATACTACACATGCATATAATATAATATTTCATGCTTTGGATCACCTACAACTTTTAGTATTCGCCCACATTGACACTCACAAACATATTCATTAGCATTTAGTGAGTTAGTCAATAAATCATTATCAAGTTGAACATCATCGTTTCTAATGTGGTCAAGACTTATTAAAAAATCATCATGCTTAGATTTTAACGGACTCACCAATTCATTTTTATCATGCTTCTCCATAATTTGTTCATAATTCATTATAGGTTTGGGAGGCATGTATGAAGAACTAGGAGAAATATCACAACTAGAAACATGCTTCATAGAATTTTCTACTTTAACATCAAGCATGTAGTCTTACCATTCAAAGGAGGCTTATCATGCATAGAGTTTTTCTTTGAAGAGAGAGGTGATGTTACCTTTGTGCTTGGCTCATAGTGCTCATACCTTTCTACATCCTGATGCTTAAGGGTTTTATAAATGTCGAATGCTACCTCCTCATCGTTAAGGCGGAATGTGAGCTTTCCATCTTGCACATCGACGAGGGCCTTCCGGTGGCCAAGAATGGTCTCCCAAGGATTATGGGGACTTCGACATCTTCCTCCATGTCTAATATCACAAAGTCCGCCGAGAAGATAAACTTGTCTACCTTCACCAAGACGTCCTCCACAATGCCGTAGGGATGAACAAATGATCGATCAGCCAAAAACAAAGATATGGTAGTTGGTTGCACCTCTCCTCCATTGAGCTTCCTAAACATGGATAAAGGCATTAAATTAATGGAAGCTCCAAGATCACAAAGTGCTTTAGTAACTTTATTGTTGCCTAAATGACAAGGGATAGAGAAACTCCCTGGATCCTTTAGTTTTGGAGGCAATTTCTTTTGTAGTGCCACACTACATTCTTCAGTTAGTGCAGCCATTTCATAATCTCCATACCTTTTCTTCTTAGACAATACATCCTTCATGAATTTGGCATACTTAGGCATTTGTTCTAATGCCTCAAAAGGAAGGTTAATTTCTAACCTTTTGAATATGTCTAAGAATTTTGAAAATTAAGCATCAATCTTTTTCTTTTGAAATCTTTGAGGAAAAGATAAATATTAAGGATAAAAGAAGTAGAGTTAGAAGTACTCCCTATGTTGGACTTTGATTTCTCCTTTTCCTTAGATGCACTCTCTTTTTGTTGAACATCCTCTATGATGGCTTCATCTTCTTCTTGTGGAAGCTCATCATCTTCATCATTGATCAAGGGAGTGGATAGCTTTTTCCCACTCCTCAAAGTCACGGCCTTGCACTCCTCCCTTAGGTTTATCTCGGGACAACTAGGGAACTTACCCTTTTGCATTGTTTGGAGGGAAGTTGCCATTTGACTAAGTTGAACCTCCAAGTTTTGAAGTGCCTTACCTTGGCTTTGAACGGTGCTTGCAATTGCTTGGACCGAATTCTCCAATGTGGTTGTCCTTGATCTTGACTCTTTGACAAAGTCAAGCATTATGTCCTCTAGTGATGATGTCTTTGCATTCCCCACTCCATTGAATCCTTGAGGTGCTTGCAACACATTCTTGTTGTTAGCATATGAAAAATTCTCATGATTCCTCAAGTTGGGATGATAGTGAGTTGGAAGTTGTTGTTGACCTCGGTATTGTCCTCTATCCACATAATTGGCCACTTTTAACTCACTAGGCTCTTGTTGACTTGCCATGGCCGCAAGGGAAGCTATGGATGATGGACTTGCTTGGACTTGGCTTCCTTGAGAAAATTTAGATAAGGCATTAGTAAGAGAAGCCAATTGAGCTTTTAAAGAACTTACCTCGTCCATCTCATATCGTCCGGTGGCTTTTCAGATGATTGGAGAAGACCGTTCACATGGCCAATTGTACAATGTAGTGGCCAAGTTTTCTAGTATGGTATAGGCATCTTGAGCATTCTTTGAAAAAATTGACCCTCCGGCTGTTGCATCTAGTATGGATTTGGTTGAGCTTGCTAATCCATTGTAGAAGAGTTGAATTTGCAACCAATCCGGGTAACCATGTTGAGGGCACCTTCTCAAGAGATCTTTATACCTCTCCCAAGCCTCATATAATTGTTCATCCTCAAGTTGGCGGAATGTTCCAATCTCCGTCCTTAGTCTTTGAGATTTAGTCGATGAAAAATATTTGTTCAAGAAAGCTTGAGCTAAGATCTCCCACGTTGTGATGCTATCCGGAAGTATGGTTTCTAACCAATCCTTAGCACGGTCCTGTAAAGAGAAAGGAAACAGTCTTAGTTTAATTGCATAGTTAGAAACACCATTCATCTTTACCGTTATGCATATTTCTAAGAAAGATCGTATGTGCTTGTGAGGATCTTCATTGGTTCTTCCTCTAAAGGCTAGCTATCTAGCCATGTGGATCAACCCCGGTTTCAACTCAAAGTTGTTGACATTGATGGGTACATTCATTATGTTAGGTTGATTTTTCGGTAATGTCGGTTGGAAGTAGTCCCGAATTACCTTTGGTATCTCCTCCGCCATCTCCTCGATGTGATTGTGTTGAACCCTTAGGTTTCTTCTACACGTCCTTTCAATCTCGGGATCAAGGGGGAGAGTATTAGTATTATCTCGAGCCATAAACCGACAAAATAATCAATAAAGAAAATTAGAAATTAGAAAATTAAAATAAAATAAAAAATAAAATAAAAAATAAAATAAAAAGGAAAAAAATAAAAAATAAAATAAAATAAAATAAAAAAGGAAAGAAAAATATATATATATATAAATAAAATAAAATAAAAATAAATAAATAACCAAATAATATACACCTCAAATTAAGATCTATCAATTCTAATGAATATTCAATAACAAAAACCGTTCTTTGGATCCCCGGTAATGGCGCCAAAAACTTGATGCGCACTTTGAGTGTTAACCGCAAGTGTACGGGTCAAGTTATAATATAAGACGATTAAGTCCGAATATCGTTCCACTGGAGATCCAATTGGGAAGGTTTAAGTTACTTAGCTATTCTAGAGTTGAATCAATTTTATTTGAGGATTGAAATTGAATATTATAAGTTATGGAAAATACAAATCAAATAAGAAAAGTATTAAAGTGAGAAACACAAGAGTCAAAGAGAGTTCTAGGGTAATGAATCCTTGTTTATTTCATCATGCAATATTATAGATTTCATGGATTTTATTGTAGTTCATATGCCTAAGTCTAGAAACTTAATTCCAAGTTATTTTCTCTTAAAAACAACCCTTTCTCATGCAACTCAATTGATTATTAATCTCTTAAAACCAATACAAAATTACATGGCATTAAAAATAGTCTTTAGCAACTTTTATTGTTAACCTAACTACTCTCGTGATAGATTAACAACAATTCATTGTTATAGATCAAGTTAAACATACAATCTCTCAATCATACATCTAATCTAACATGTGAGGATGGCCAATCCACAAGAATTAAACACAATAACAATGAAAAGCATAATCATTCCAACAAAACCATGAAAGTCTACAAGATCAACATAAATTCCTAGACAAACCATCAAAACCCTAAAACTAACGAGTTTAGCCACTCATAGCTTGAAGCAACATGTTTAAGCAAAATAAACAAAGAAAGAG
Source organism: Citrullus mucosospermus (assembly GCA_030954485.1). NCBI lineage: Eukaryota > Viridiplantae > Streptophyta > Magnoliopsida > Cucurbitales > Cucurbitaceae > Citrullus > Citrullus mucosospermus. The sequence goes on from CM062064.1 coordinate 15,793,232, forward strand.
TGTAAAGAAAGGGAAACTCTACTGAAAAGAGGCTCTTAATTGAGGTAGCACCGTCACGATCTCCTTGGCTCTCACGTCGGAATTCGAAGGGCACCAAGACTATCTCGAACTCTTTTCCTCTTCCTTCCAACTAACTCACTCTTTGAACTCTCACTTAATTCTCTCCTTTTTGTGCCTCTTTAGGTCTGTAACATCCTTGCTTTGCTTTGATTTTCTTTTGATGATTTGGGCTGCTGGAAACCCCCAGATTTATAGAGTTTGGCCGCCCAAAAATTTACCAAAAATAACAATTTTTCATTTAAGGAAAGCTGGCGCCGCGGCGCTAGGGCTGCATCAGAAAAGTTTGCTCTCGGGTTTTAGCGCTGTGGCAGCGCCGTCCAAGCGCCGCGACACTGTGATGCGTTTCAGAAATATTGTTCTCGGGCATTAGCGCGCGGTAGCACCGTCCAAGCGCCGCGACGCTGTCATGCGTTCAACAAGGTTGCGTCGAAGCAGCGCCATCTTGGCGCTGCGGTGCTACTATGCGTCCAGAACGATGCGTTTATGTTTCAGCGTTGCGGTAGCGCCGTCTCGGCGCCGCGGCGCTATCCCAAAATTTGCCCTTTTGAGTTTTTCAGCTCTTTTTCGCCGTATTCTTACTTGGTTTTAATCTTTTAGTCGTTTCTTCTAATCTTCCTCATTTTAACCTGAAAATCACTAGCAAACAAATGAAATCTAATATAAACTCTCTTAATTTGAGAGAATAGAAAGCACTTTTCAAGTGCTTATCAAGCGTTCTAACTCTGGAACGCAAGACTGACGTCCCTCTGTCAGTTCGATTGGACGGAACCTTGCCTTTAAACTCAAGGTTGGTAACTAACGCAAGGTGCAGCCTAACTCCTCTTACTTCTTTCGGATGCGTCGACCTCTCTTGGACGCAAGGTCTAACTTGAACGCATCGTCTATCTTCGAACGCGGCGTTCACCTTGAACGTTGAGTTCATCTTAAAAGCAAGGTTGACCCCTCCTCGACGCAAGACAGCCTCTTTAACACCAGATGACTAAGTTTTCAAGAATGTCTTCTTCCTTGGCCGTAGACCTCCTTTTACAGACACAAGGGGTTCCTTCTTTCTGCCTTCATTCTCCTCTTTCTCTCCAGGATTTTTATTTCAGAATCATCAGTCGTTACTCTTCCCTCAAGGTTCTATTTATAGAAGGCTTGCCATCCTACTTCTCCTCTCTTTTTGCCACTTGATTGCCACATGTCACGCTGCATGTTTGACTAACCATGCATTAGTCCAAGTGTCACCTTGCATGAAACACTTAATATGCCTTTTTAACACCTCCTACTTTTAAGGTGTCAAGTCTATATGAAGCCACCTAGCCTTTATAAACTTATCTTATGCGTCCAACATTTTTTAATAGACAACCATTCATTCAACACAACGCCCTCATGCGTTCGTTGAGTTTCCTTTAAGGTTTGAGCTTCACTACTCACTTTCTAACTCTCAACCAACTACACTACTGTCTTTGACGCGTAGAGATAACTCTATCTTCAACGCATAGGGACCTCAACACATAACAACCTTACCAACACATGGTAAGCCAGGTACGTTTCTTCCCCGCCAACGCGGCGACTACTTTAGGTCACAACAACCATTCGTGATCACCTTCAATGCATAGCTGCACTATTATAAACCAGTGCTTACACAATGCCACTAGGCGTTAATGACAAACACGCAATACTATGCGTTTGTACCTCATTGCATCATACCATGCATCCAACTCCTTTCTTATGTCCATAACAACTCCTTCTCAAGCTCTTTCTCTATGTGTTGGTCCTATTGTGTTTACCTTCATCCTGCGTTCATGACTATCTTCCTATCCTTGGACATTCCTTGATTATTCCCAAGGTTATTCTTTTAGCTTTTTCCTTGCACTTAAACTATTTCTCTTAAGATAGATTAGCGTGCATTCACCACATGCTCCAGTTTTTATGTTTACTTCACAACCTTCTACTTTCCAACGCTTGAAAATATCCTATGATAGAAGTCTATGCATCTTATTTCTTTCCCTTCAAGTTCTCGGGTACTTCCTATGCGTCCACCATTACTATGCGTTACCTCAGTCTTGACCATGCGTCCAACATGGTCTTTTATTCCTTTCCTTCAGACTTTTCAACGCATCGGTTGTTAAAAGTTGGATGTCACAAAAAATATTTCATAAAGGGATGTGTTTAACTAAAGAAAGCGATAACATGTACACTAGATTAAAAGGTGGTAGATGGTAAGGTATGCGACACAGCAAAGTCAGCTAAGTAGATTAAATGAATGGATAAAAACAGGGTTCGGGTTGGTTAACATCTAAAATAAAAAACGCATGGTGATAGTCTATTCACACTTGCGACTCTTCTCCCAGTTGTCAGCCGCTATCCGTTATATGTCTATACCGCATAGGATAGTGTTAAGTACCAAGGTTATTCCTATAGACAGGTAACATTTCTTAGCCTTGTTAATTGAGTTCCACAATCACTTACTCTCTTAAGCAGTCTGATTATTACTACTTATATCGATTAGCTAGATGGACATAAACATTGGATTAAGATTGCAATTGACAAGATGCAATAGTTACACTATGGTTCTTATTTAGATGCTAACGCAGCCCGTGACCCTTGAAAGATTAGCTACTTATGGATTCAAAGTAATAAGTGAAAGTGTAGAGAAATGGATAGACATGGAAGAATTGTAGCTTAATGAACGAAATACAGTTTTAGACAACTCAATGTCTTGACACAAAGCTAGAAAAAGAGATAGAAAGCAGGAAGGCATTATAAGCCCCGTACTTAATCTTGTGAGAAAGCAAGATAAGAAGAGACCAGAAGATGGGCGTTTTGGTAGGAATAGTTGGCTGGAATGTGATTGGGGGCAGAAAAATGGCTAAGTATCAGCTATGCGTTGGTGGCAACACGTCTTGATGGAAGTAGTTTTGGCGTGGACGCAGAGGTGAGGGAAGACTGTTAGGCATTGAGGCCACGATGCGTTGAGGTCACAAGGCGTGGAGAGCCACCCTACATCGAAGATTATCTTGCGATAAACGCATTGAAGGCTGCAAGGCGTTGAAAGTTGAAGGCCACTAGGCGTTGAGAGCCAATTTGCGATGAGACCAATATGCGATGAACGCTACCATGCGTCGAAAGTGGGTATGCGTTGGGAAAAGAAGGTTGGCCGAGAGAATAATGCGTTTGTTAACCGTCTGGCGAGGGAGTCTTGAAAAAAAAAAAAAACAAACAAACAAACAACACAAATAGAGGTTGTGCGTTGCTGAAGCCAAACATAGAAGGTATGCGTTGAATAGATTATTGTATAGAAACGAAATGGAGGTTAAGTCGGTGGTATATATATAAGTGGACCGAGAATTCAATTGTTTTGATTACATTCCAGAGCTTGAGTTGAGTCCATTTCGAAGCTAAACATCAGAGGGAGGTAGAAGAAGATGTTCATGTCGATTTGGAGTGGAAATCTCGTCATTACCATGGAGGAAACTTGAGCTGGAGCAAAGGACTCAGCTGGTGTTACTCAATCAGAGTAACGTTCAGTTTTGGAGGAAGAACGAACCGAAGAAATGGTGGTTAGGGCCGAAATTTTGAGGTTAGTAAGGTTAACTCGATTTTTAGCAAGTTTCATAAAGGGTGCTTGAGCTAAACTTGTATAAATGTGTGTCAAACTTCAGATAGAAGAGATTGGAGCTGAATTGCAGAATGATTAGGAGCAATTTGGAGTTGTTGAAGGATATGTCCTAAACGGAGAGGATATTCTCTATGAAATCTTGAGGTAAGATGAAGGACTTATACCTTAATAAGTTTGTAGAAGGACGTAAGTTCTGAAATTGGCTAGAATGTGATGTTTAGCAGGTTGAAGAAGGAAGAAGAAAGGAAGAAGGAAACTATTTTGCTGCAGCGGGAGTATCGCTGAGAGAGCGAGAGACAGGGTAGCGAAACAAGTGTCGCTGTAACACAAGAGGGGCTTTGCGTCTCACAATTCTCGCTGAAGCCTCCCTGGGTGTCGCTCCTCAGGTAGTCTCGCTAGTTACGTTCAACCTAGTATCGCTGGTGCAGTAATATGTAATGAGGTTTCGCTGGTAGTCTTTAGTTTGTCTGTGGATTAATGTTATTAATGAGTGTTAAGGAAAAAGGAAGATTAAGGAAAACTGAACGTGAGAAATGTGTATTTTCAGGCCAGGAAGAACTCGGGGAGACTTATAATCCACTTAGAGCCGAGACATGTTGTGAGTGACTTTCTACTATATCTTATGGTTACTTTTAGTATAATTATTTGGTAAGAAATTATGGTACTCTGTAGTATTCATAGTGAGTATGTTATGCCAGTAAGTTTAAAGGGAACTGACTTTATTGTCTAAATGTAAATATGGCTGAGGGACCTTTTGGTGAAAACCTAATTGAATGTGAACATGAAATTCAGTGCTGAGGGACCATGCGTGAAAGCACTTGATTAGTTAAGTGGAATGGATTTCAATGCTGAGGGACTTTAAGTGAAAGCATGTAAAAATCCATCACATACTAGCTCGTGCTGAGGGACCTTGAGTGAAGGCACTTGAGCGGAGATTTGATTGGATACCAGTGCTGAGGGACTTCGTGTGAAGGCACATGGTAATGTTGACATAATCGAATTTGGTGCTGAGGGACAGAATGTGAAGGCACACGATAGTTTGAAAATTCGTGAAACATGATGACTAGACATTTATCTGTGATTAGAAATGAGAATTTGTACTGGAATATGAAAGAGCTAAGTTGTGCTTTGTCATAACAAGAGTTAGTTATTTGCCATGAGATAATAAGGATGTTGATATGGGTGTGATCAATAGCATAAGAAGTTTAGAAACTATCTGAAATGCGATATGTAGTTGTTACTAATGGCTATGCTAGCTCATGTTTGTTAGTGATAGTTGAATGAATTTAGTCACTCACTGGGCTTTAAGCTCACTCAATTTGTTTGTTTGTCGTTTCAGGTAGCGAGCATGTTTGGGACGCCTAGCCTACAGAAGTATTTCGTCTGGGACTATCTTGAAGCAGACCTCTGGGATAGTTGTAAATATTCAGTTTGTGTCCATGTTTTGTAATGTACATGTTCCTTATGAGTGTTAGGACAATTGTTCTGTTTCACGTATATATATATATATGCAAAGAATACTTGACAAAAGATTGTATGTTTTCAAATATTTTAATAGCAATGGTGTTTCTATTTGAGATTAACTGGCATCTAGTTTCAATATGTTGTATAGAGAGTGCAGTTTCTCACTCACTCCTAGGTGTAAGGTGTATCTGGGATGGGGTGTGACAGGCGTTCAATGTCTTGAGTCACCGGAATGGAAGGGTGAGGTTTTGCTGTGAAGTGGTCAGGCGGAAGGAAGACTCTTCTCTCTCGAGCTATTCGTTTCCGGTTGTCTTCTGGAGAGAACTCTACTGTCACTTAGGAATTCTTCCGAGAATCAACAACCCTTTTTCTACTTGCAGGTCTGCCCTTTTATAAAGGCTACGTTCGTAATCGGTGGCAAATCTATGTGATTGGAGGCGCAATTGATGTCGTGTGTCTATCTTGCCTAATTGCATAATTCTCGGTTTAATTTAGAACCACCACTTTAGTCATAGATCATGCATGTCAATCTTCCAATAATCTCTCAAGATTCTAATCTGATTTTCCGCTACCTTACGTTTTTTGTCGTTATGCGTCCATGGAGAACTTGGGTTCATGCGTTCACTTATGTCGACGCATCCATATGTTACTAACGCATCATCCTGCGTTGAGCGGATGTCAGCGCATCCACAGGTTGCCAACGCATAGTCCTGCGTTAAGAAGTTGCCAACACATCTACATGTTGCTCGCATTCCTGCGTTAAAACATGCGTTTTAGGCTCAAAAAGTTATAAAACAATTTTTTTCATCAATTTACAAGAGTAGAACGCATAGGAAGATTTATCAATAGAATTTAACTAATACTATCGCATAATCCTCTATTTAATCTCTATTTTTCTAAGAGAAAGGTTATAATAACTTGTATTTCCACAAGTTATCAGATACCATCCAGAGCGAGGCAAACGAGAGCAAGACGAGAGAGAGTAAGAGCAAGAGCGAGAGCAAGACTAGAAAGAGAGAGATAGCGGAATCATGTAACTGGATTGTAATTGTCTTAACTCAATTACATGAAACTAAAGCGAAAGGGATAGAGAGAGCGAGAACGAGATTAGATAGAGAGAGCGAGAGCGAGATTAGACAGAGAGAGCGAAATTATGTATTACAATCTAATTTTGTCGTGTTCTCGCTCGTCTCACTAGAAGTTTAAAAAGACAGGTCGTGGGCCTCTTGATTGGGTCAGAAACCCTAAATTTTTAGTAAATGATTCTCATCTTTCTTTAATAAACATCTAGGAGGCGAGAGAAAGCACACGTCGTTCAAGCGTACATTGTCGTCGATCGCTAGAAGTTTTCCAATCGTGAGTTTTCTGCCGCCGATCATGAGTTTTCGCCACCAATCGTCATTATCCCTCAAGCGTAAACTAAATGTTTAGTTTTTTCTCGCTCTCATCATCCATCGTGCCTCTGCGCCAAATCCTTTTTATACCGAAGTTGGGAAATTTCTAATCGAAAACTATATGGATTATTAAATTCTTTTAGAATAGTACTATTCTTCTACTTTTCTTTTTCTTTCTCGAACTCTTCCAATTCAAATAATAATGTTAGCTTGAGCATAGTTCAAAGGTGAATTCATATGTAATTTTTTCTTTAGCACAGAAAGTTGAAGTTGCATTTTATATAATTTGTCTTTCTGCTCATAAGCAATTGATGACATACATTTCTACTCATAAGCAATTGATGACATACATTACCCTTTTTGACATATTAATAATTACTTCTTTCTGTAACATTTACTTTTTATCAGATAAAGTTTTTATTATATAACAAAAGAAAAACTTTCTAGTAGCAAAAATCCAAAAGAGGTGTGAACTAGACTTTTCTCTGTGTAGAGGAACAAAACTTTATGTCAATCTTTCTCTTAAAAATGGCCAAACATTTTTTTTGCTTTTGTAAAGAACTACTATACTTCGCTGATTAATTCAAATATGTCATTATATAAAGTTGACTTATATACTTTGAAATTGGATATCAATTTGTTTGAACTCTATGAATTGGAGAATAAGATGATAACAATAAGTGGAAACAATTAAGAACACATATATAAGGAATCAAGCAAATGTGAAAAGTTTTCAAAAACATTAATGAGTTGCTCTATGAAAGCTCTGATAATCAATCTTTATCATCTTGTCTTTTATCCCACACTTTGTTAAGCTAGTTATTTAAAGACATAAAACTCTTAACTTAATTGAGTTTATTTATTTATTATTTTTGTGGAAAAAACTATGATATTTTAGTGATGCATTGGTGACACTTTTGTTGTATGATTTGAGATCTAAGATTTGAATTCTTGTAGTTTCTTGTAGTTGGGTAGGACCCCTTTGTTGTATAGTGGCGATGTTTATGTTTTTTCAGAGCATAGTAGCAACAAACCAAAAATGGTTGATCAACTTCTAATCATATTGAACCAATCCAATTTATAGATATCACATTTTTGGGCATATTTGTAACACCCCCTTCCTAGATATTTATATATATACCTATATCTTTACCTAGGAGTGAGTGTTACCTATTCTGTATTCTGTTAACACTGTTATATACACATTTCTATATCATAACCAGCTGGCAAAATGCTTAACCTTTACAATAGTTGTGCAAAGATTCTCTGATAAGATATCATCATAAGTAACATTTAAAAAGGCCATGTTTAGAGTTTACAGGTATGCCTGGTGATCCTCACAAATGCCACTCAAAATAAGTACAATTTCTACATGGGGGTAGGGTTTACAAGTTCCCAATTACAAAATTCTAATTTGGCTCAGACGAATCTTGATGGTAGGCTAGGCACTCCGAACACGCTCGCTACCTAGAAAGAAAACATCAGAGAAACAAGAATCTATGAGCTACAGTGCTCAGTGAGTGACTATCTAAAGTATAAACTCAATAAAAATATAACTACAATCATTTGTATAAACTGCTTAGTCATGCTTCATAAACTGGTAAATAACTATAACTTGTAAATAACTATCATCACGTATAAAGAATATCTCTTCATTGAACCTTTTTTGAGGCGGAGCGAACTCAACGCACCCAACGTCAATAAGCCTTAGCTGTGTAGAGTAATCTCAACACATCAGCGTCAGATGCCTTTTATTCTGCTTATAGATCTGTCTGATCTCGAGCTGCCCGTGTACCTTCTCATGTCCTTCGGTACTAGGGTCCCAGGGAAATACTCAATCACCGTCTCTATATCATTTGGTGAGAGCTTCATAGAAATACTAGGGCTGCCCATATGCTTTCACATGTCCTTCAGCATTGGGTCCCAATAGAATCTTTCTAGTGCACTAACATGCACATCACATTTATCATAAATTAACAATAATCATAATATCTCAGAATTCATAAAATACTAGGGCTGCTCATATGCCTTCACGTGTCCTTCAGCATTGGGTCCCTGATAACTTGTAGAAATACAAGTTATTATAGTCTTTTTCTTAAATAAATAGAGATTAAATAGAGAAGCATGCGGCAAGTTATGTTAATTTTTATTAAGAAATCTTCCTTTGCGTTACACTCTTGTATTTTTAGGAAGATAATGATTTTACCGCTTTTTGAGCCTAAAACGCATGTTTTAACGCAGGAATGCAAACGATGCATTGATGACTTCTTAACGCAGGCGACGTGTTAGCAATCTGTTCTTCGTGGACGCATGATCTGAACGGAAAGCAAACAACCTGACGATGCGTTAACAACTACTCAACGCAAAACTATGCGTTAGCAACCTACGACGCATTGACATCGGCCAAACTATCCATGGACGCATAAACGACCATCAACGCAAGGCGCCGAGAATCAAATCAGAATCTTGAGATATTGTCAGATGATTGACGAACATGATTTGTGGCTAAAGTGGTGGATCTTAATTGACCCGAGAATTACGCAATCAGGCGAGATGGACGCATGATATCAATCTCGCTGCCAATCAAGCAGATTTGCCATTGATTGCGAACACATCATCTATAAAAGGGCAGGTCTGCGAAATGAGAAAGGGTTGTTGATTCTCGGAAGAACTCCATAAGTGACAGCAGAGTTCTCTTAGACTTCAACCGGAGACGAATAGCTCGAGAGAGAAGAGTCTTCCCTCCGCCGGACCACTTCACAGCAGAACCTCACGCTTTCATCCAGGCGACTCAAGACATTGACGTCTTTCCTGCTTTCTTTCTTAGTTTTTCTATCTTGATTTTAAATTTGTGTCAAGACATTGAGTTTATCTAAAGTTGTATTCCGTTTCATCAATATATATATCTTCCATGTCTACTCAATTCTCTAAATTTTCCGCTTTTTACTTTGAAACCATGAGTAACTAATCTCTAAAGGGTCTAGGGTTGCGTTAGCATCTAACTAAGAACCATAGTGTAACTATTTTATCTTGTCAATTGCGATCTTAATCCGATGCTTATGTCCATCTAGCTAATCGATATAAGTAGTAATAATCAAACTGCTCGAGAGGGTAAGTGATTATGGAACTCAATTGACAAGGGCCAAGAAGTGTTACCTGTCTATAGGGATAACCTTGGTTCTTAACACTCTCCTATGCGTTATAGACATATAACGCATAGCGGCTGACAACCGGGAGATGAGTCGCAAGTATGAATAGAATACTACCATGCCTTTCCAATGTTAGATGTTAACCAACCCGAACCCTGTTTTTATCCATTCATTCACATCATTAGCTAAATTTGCTGTGTCGCATGCCTTTCCATCTTCCACAATTTGGTATAGTGTACATATTATCGCTTTCCTTAGATTAGAAACTGATAACTTGTAGAAATACAAGTTATGATAGCCTTTTTCTTAGATAAATAGAGATTAAATAGAGAAGCATGTGATAAGTTATGTTAATTTTTATTAAGAAATCTTCCTTTACGTTATACTAATGTATTTTTTTGAAGATAAATGATTTTACCACTTTTTGAGCCTAAAACGCATGTTTTGACACAGGAATGCAAACGATGCGTTGATGACTTCTTAACACAAGACGATGCTTTAGCAATCTGTTCTTCGTGGACGCATGATCTGAACGGAACGCAAACAACCTGACGATGCGTTAACAACTATTCAACGCATGACTATGCATTAGCAACTTACGACGCGTTGACATCGGCCTAACTATTCATGGACGCATAGACGACCATTAATGCAAAGCGCTGAGAATCAAATAAGAATCTTGAGAGATTGACGGATGATTGATGAACATGATTTGTGGCTAAAGTGGTGGATCTTAATTGACCCGAGAATCACGCAATCAGGCGAGATGGATGCATAGTATCAATCTCGCCGCCAATCAAGCAGATTTGCAATTAATTGCGGACGCATCATCTATAAAAGGGCAGCTCTGCGAGATGAGAAAGGGTTGTTGATTCTCGGAAGAACTCCATAAGTGACAGCAGAGTTCACTCAGACTTCAACCGGAGACAAATAGCTCAAGAGAGAAGAGTCTTCCCTCCGCCGGACCACTTCACAGCAGAACCTCACGCTTCCATCCGGGCGACTCAAGACATTGACGCCTTTCCTGCTTTCTTTTTTATTATTTCTATCTTAATTTTAGATTTGTGTCAAGACATTGAGCTTATCGAAAATTGTATCCCATTTCATCAATATAATTATCTTTCATGTCTACTCATTTCTCTAAACTTTACACTTTTTACTTTCAAACCATGAGTAACTAATCACTCAAGGGTCTAAGGTTGCGTTAGCATCTAACTAGGAACCATAGTGTAACTATTTCATCTTGTCAATTGCAATCTTAATCCGATACTTATGTCCATTTGACATATCGACATAAGTAGTAATAATCAAACTGCTCGAGAGGGTAAGTGATTGTGGAACTCTATTGACAAGGGCCAAGTAGTGTTACCTGTCTATGGGGATAGCCTTGGTTCTTAACACTCTCCTATGCGTTATAGACATATAACGCATAGCGACTGACAACCGGGAGAAGAGTCGCAAGTATGAATAGAATACTACTATGTGCTTTCGATTTTAGATGTTAATCAACCCGAACCCTTTCTTTATCCATTCATTCACATCGTTAGTTGAATTTGCTGTGTCGCATGCTTTCCATCTTTCACAATTTTAGCCTAGTGTACAAACAATCGTTTTCTTTAGATTAAAAACAAACATTCCCAACTATTTCGTGGTTACCACTACAACGCATGAAATCCACATAAATACTTAATCATCATAATCCCTGTGTTCGACCTCAGACTCACCGAGAAAACCTATTCCTTTGCTTATACTTGGGTAAAGGATAGGAAAACTTGACAAGATCACCAACGGATAGTAATAGAACGCATAGCATGTTCAAAGCATGATATGTTGAACACATAATCACATCATTTAGCACCTTGCGTTAGTACAATTTACACATACAAATACATCACAACAAGTTTTTGGCGCCGTTGCCAGGGATTATTTCATTGATTTAAATTATTTTCTTTGGATTATTGTGTTGCAGGATTCCTCAGTCGACGGAGTATAGCAAGTTTCTCTTCTGTCAGAAGCTTCTAACAATATATGAGTGAAGGGGACAACCCAACATTTGATATTGACCCAGAGATTGAGAGGACCTTCAGAATAAGGATAAGACAGAATAAACAAAAAAGGAGCAATCAAACTACAGAAGAAAATATGGATGCTCAAAATAATCAACCTCAAGCTCCTCAAGCTGGGGTTAGGCAGAACGCAAATGTGCAAGAGCATGCAAACAACAATACAAACCCAATTCTCTTGGCGCATGATAGAAATCGCCCAATGAGGAAGTATGCGTCACCAAATCTATACAATTTCGCATTGGAAATTTTACAACCAACCTTTGAAGGTAATGGAAGGTTTGAAATGAAACCAGTAATGTTGCAGATATTGCAAGCCGCAGGGCAATTTGGGGGTGCAACGGGTGAAGACCCACATGCACACGTGAAAAGTTTCTTGGAAATATGTAGCGCATTCCCCATGGCCGGAGTACCGCAAGACAGCATCAGACTGATGCTATTCCCATTTTCTCTCAGAGATGAGGCAAGACAATGGGCATATTCATTTGAACCTGGTGAGATTACAACTTGGGGCCAAATGGTTGAAAAATTTATGCAAAAATACTTTACTCCGACGGTGAGTGCAAAGAGGCGACGAGACATTGTCACCTTCGAGTAAAAGGACTCGAAGACCCTTAGTGAAGCATGGGCCCGATTTAAAAGGCTTGTAAGGAATTGTCCCCACAATGGCATCCCTGATTGTCTGCAGATGGAGATTTTCTATGGAGGATTAAATAAAACATCACAATCAGTGGCTGACGCCTCTGTAGCAAGAGGATTAATGGACAAGACCTATACGCAAGCCAAGGAGATTCTCGACAGAATTTCGAGGAACACCAATGAATAGGTGGATCATGGGTATGGATCCCGGTACATGGATAAGAGGGGAACGCAAGCTGGAATCTTTGAAACTGATGCGACCAATAATCTTTCAGCTCAGATCGCCAATATGACATCCTTGCTGCAAACAATCGCGTTGAACAACCAAGGTGGAGCAGCTGCGTCAATGGATGCAATGAACACAGTGAATGCAACAGCATCTGTAAGCTGTGTGCAATGCGGTGAGGGCCACTTGTATGATATGTGTCCCTACAACCCACAATCTGTCTGCTATGTTCAGAACAACCCGTACTCTAAGACTTATAATCCGGGTTGGAGGAACCACCTTAACTTTGGATGGGGAGGAACCCAATCACAGACGGGGGAACTGGGCAACAGCCGCAAAGAAGCAACAACCCTGTTTACAACCAAGGTGTTCAAGGGCATCAAGCACAAAGAAACCAGTCAGCAAACGCATCATCATCATCCCTTGAAGCCCTAATGCAATAAACTATCAGCCAAAACGAAGAAACACATAAGTCGTTGGAAGCGATGCTCCAAAGCCAAATGGGTGAAATAAAAAGCCACGCCATTGCAATCCGTAATTTAGAAATTCAAGTGGCACAAATGGCAAGCGAGCGTACTACCAGACCCCAAGGAGCATTACCCAGTAATACCGAAGCCCCACGAGGTAACGGTAAAGAACAATGTCAAGCCGTGACATTGAGGAATGGGAAGGTTCTTCTCACTGAAACGCAAGAGCAGAGGACGCAAGGAAATCTGCAGCCTCACATCACGTCACAACTAACTCCAATAACACCTACTATTGAATTGCAACAATCATCAACCACCACAGCCTCTCAAGAACAAGAGAGTGGAAAGGGGAGAGAAAAAGCAACGCAGGCAAACCCTGCGTCGGTATCTCAAAATGTCACTCCCCTATGCGCCCACCCTTTCCTCAACGCCTAAAGAAGAAAAATGATGAGGGCCAATTTAGTAAATTCCTGGACGTTCTCAAACAACTTCACATCAACATTCCGTTGGTGGAAGCTTTGGAGCAAATGCCAAGTTATGTCAAATTTCTGAAAGACATACTATCCAAGAAGAGAAGACTTGGAGAGTTTGAGACAGTCGCATTAACGCGAGAATGCAGCGCATTATTCAAAAGTAATATACCCGCCAAAATGAAAGATCCAGGGAGTTTTACATTGCCATGCTCCATAGGAGGAATGGACGTAGGTCAGGCATTATGCGATTTAGGGGCCAGCAGAAATTTAATGCCACTGTCTATTTTCAAGAAGTTGGGTATAGGGGAAGCACGGCCTACCACAGTCACACTTCAGCTCGCTGATCGTTCCATTAAGCATCCCGAAGGAAAAATTGAGGATGTACTTGTGAAGGTAGACAAATTCATCTTCCCAGCTGACTTCATAATTCTGGATTATGAAGCTGACAGAGAGGTGCCCATCATCCTGGGAAGACCTTTCTTAGCTACTGGACGCGCCCTAATTGACATCCAAGAAGGGGAGTTAACAATTCGTGTGGATGACCAGCAGGTAAAGTTTAATGTTTTTAATGTGTTGAAATATCCTGATGATTTTCATTCTTGCCAGATGATCGAAGATATAATTGAAGAAAAGGCAAGCATCATAGACGCATGGGCAGAAGACGAAACAATGCTGGATGAAATTGATGAGGGAAGAGAATCGGGAATAGGTGTAATCTCTAATGCAAGCTTTGAACGCTTAGACTTAAGCAACCGATCCACGGAGAAAACAAAGCCGTCCCTAGAAGAGCCGCTAACCCTTGAGCTAAAAACACTGCCGACGCATTTAAAATATGCATATTTGGGGGAAGAGAGCACGCTGCCGGTCATCATATCCTCTGCGTTGACTACAAATTGTGAAAAGGCTTTACTGGAGATATTGAAAAATCATATCAAAGCCATTGGATGGACCCTAGCGGACATTAGAGAAATAAACCCTTCATACTGCATACACAAAATTCGGTTGGAAGAAGGTAAGGATGGCTCAGTTGAAAGGCAACGCAGGCTTAACCCTGCGATGAAGGAGGTTGTAAAGAAGGAAATCATCAAATGGCTCGACGCAGGGGTCAGTTATTCAATCTCCGATAGCAGCTGGGTAAGCCCAGTTCAGTGTGTACCTAAGAAAGGGGGAATGACAATGATCATGAATAGTAAGAATGAGTTGATACCAACAAGAACAGTCACCGGCTGGCGCATCTGTATGGACTACCGCAAGCTGAATGCGGCAACAAAGAAGGATCACTTTCCACTGCCATTCATCGACCAGATGCTAGATAGGCTGGCAGGAAATGAATTTTTCTGTTTCCTTGACGGATATTCCGACTATAACCAGATCATGATAGCTCCGGAAGATCAAGAGAAGACAACGTTCACTTGTCCATATGGCACCTTTGCATTCAGACGCATGCCATTCGGGCTATGTAACGCACCAGGAACGTTCCAAAGATGCATGATGGCAATATTTTCCGACTATCTGGAACATTCAGTAGAGGTGTTTATGGACGACTTCTCAGTATATGGGAAATCATACGATGAATGCTTGACCAACCTGGAACGAGTGTTAAAGCGATGCGAAGACACGAACCTAGTTCTCAACTGGGAAAAATGCCATTTCATGGTCACTGAAGGTATTGTGTTGGGACATAAGATCTCAAAGGTTGGATTAGAAGTGGATCATGCAAAAATAGATGCGATAGCGAAACTCCCAGGCCACACAAATGTAAAGACTTTGCGAAGTTTCCTAGGCCATGCAGGTTTCTATAGAAGATTCATAAAAGGATTCTCGCAAGTAGCAAAACCACTGAGCGAGCTGCTGGAAGCCAACAGGGAATTCAATTTCAACGGTAAATGCCTAAATGCGTTCGAGTCTCTAAGGCAAGCTCTAATTTCAGCACCAATTTTAGTTGCACTAGACTGGTCTCTCCCATTTGAATTAATGTGCGACGCAAGCAACCATGCAGTGGGAGCAGTATTGGGGCAAAGAAAAGAGAAAATAATGCACCCCATCTATTATGCTAGTAAAACATTGAATGCATCTCAGGAGAACTACACTACTACTGCGAAGGAAATGTTAGCCATAGTCTTTGCAGTTGACAAATTCAGAGCATATTTGATAGGGTCAAAGGTGACCATCTATAGCGATCATTCTGCGATCAAATATTTGATGGCGAAAAAGGACGCAAAGCCTAGACTCATCCGATGGGTACTGCTATTACAAGAATTTGATTTGGAGATTAAAGACAGAAAGGGAACCAAGAATCAGGTTGCGGACCACCTATCTCGGTTGGAAAATAAAGAGGTCTAGGAAAGTTGGAGTGATATAGAGGAACGATTCCCAGACGAGCACGTTATGAACGTAGAGCGTCAGGAACCGTGGTATGCAGACATAGTAAATTACCTGGTCTGCAACCAATGGCCTGAAGAATTCAATGCTCAACAAAAGAAAAAGCTCCAACATGAAAGTAAGTTCTACTGTTGGGATGAGCCATATCTATACAGACTTGGCCCTGACCATATCCTGCGTCGATGCGTTCCAGAATATGAAACGCATAGCATTTTGAGAAGCTGTCATGAAGCACCTTACGGAGGACACTTTGGAGGGCAGAGAACAGCTGCAAAGGTGTTGCAAAGTGGGTATTTCTGGCCCACATTATTCAAAGACGCAAGGGCATATGCGGTGGCTTGCGATCGTTGTCAGAGAACAGGCAACATTTCCAACCGAAATGAGATGCCTCTGAACTCAATGCTGGAAGTTGAGTTGTTTGACGTATGGGGAATCAATTTCATGGGACCATTTCCTCCTTCTTGCGATAATCAATATATCTTAGTAGCGGTCGACTACGTATCAAAATGGGTAGAAGCAGCAGCTTGTGCAAAGAATGACGCAAACACAGTGTCCAAGTTCTTAAAGAAACAAATCTTCTCTTGATTTGGGACACCAAGGGCGATAATTAGTGATGAAGTTACACACTTTATAAATCGCATAATCACTAATTTACTGGCAAAATTTAATGTCTCGCACAGGGTAGCAACTGCTTATCACCCACAGACAAACGGCCTAGCTGAAATAACAGACCGGGAGATCAAGTCCATACTCGAAAAAGTCGTGAGCACATCAAAGAAAGATTGGACGGAGAGATTATGTCACACCTCAACCCAGATTTACTCTATACCTAGGAAGGAGCATGATCCTATTCCCAACATAAGACTCTATAATATAAACACCATAAAAGAATAGCAAATCATACAACAATCCCATTATCTCATCAGAAGAACGTGTAAACTTTTAACTAACATGTCTGTATATACACATAGTAAGTACAACACGTCCCCCTTTTCAATACACTCTCATGAAAGATGCTTAATACATGACATATGAACAATCTAAATATTTACAACTATCCCAGAGGTTCGCTTCCAGATAGACCCAGACGAGATTCTTCAGTAGGCTAGGCGTCCCGGACACGCTCGCTACCTGAAACAACAAACAACAACAAACTGGATGAGCAAAAGGCTCAGTGAGTGACTAAATCTACTAAAACTAATCATGACAACTTAAATCCAGTTTGTAAGATAGTAACCATTGCATAACACATCCCAATGAATTATCAAGATTCACTTTCCACTATGCATGTATAACTATCAATTCTCCTGTTTCACAAGTATTCATCTATTTAGTGCTTTCACTTTCCGTCCCTCAGCACTTACTCATTTACAATTACAATACCATGTGCCTTCACATGAAATCCCTCGGCACAGGTAACAAACTCTATCTATGCTCAAGTGCCTTCACACAGAATCCCTCGGCACGAGCTAGTTGTGATGGGTTACTACATGCCTTCACTTACAGTCCCTGAGCATTGTAGTCCATTCTCTACTGTTATTCAAGTGCCTTCTCAAATCCCTCGACACTTACTTTCACGCTTACTCACATGTAGCTTTCACCATAAGGTCCCTCAGCCACTTATGTGCTTAGACATTTGTAATAATATTCTCTTAAGTCACTAACACATCACACACATAAGGTATACTACCATTAATCACGTTTCCTCATCAATATACGTACTAAGTTTAACACAAGATATAACAAACAGTCACTCACAATCGGTCCCGGCTCTAAGTGGGTTATAAGCCTCCCCGAGTTCTTCTTGGCCTGAAAATACATAATCCTCAAGTTTAGTTTCCATAATCTCCCTTTTTTCTTTAGCATACAATAGCATCGTTATTCTATAGAAAATGGTAAGTTACTAGCGTTACTCAAAAGCTACTTAAACTGTACTAGCGACACTGCGTTGATTAAAACCAGCGAGACTACCTTGAGGAGCGATACCCAGCGATACTCTAGCGAGAATTGTGAGACGCAAGCCTATCTTGGCATTGCAGCGTTACTTTCCCTGCTGCTCAGTCTCTCGCTCACTCAGCGATACTTTCGCTGTGACAGAACCGTTTCCTTCTTCCTTTCTTCTTCCTTCTTCAACCTCAAAATTTCATGAAGCACATCTTCCCCGTTTAGGACATATCCTCCGACAACTCCGAGTTACCTCTAATCATTCGACAGTTCAACTACCGTCTCTTCTTCCTGAGTTTGACACACAATTAAACAATTTCAGCTCAAGCGTCCTTCATGAAACCTGCTAGAAATCGAGTTATCTTACTAACCTCAAAGTTTCAGCCCTAACCTTCGTCTCTTCAATTTGTTCTTCCTCCAAAACCGAGCATCACTCTGAAAAGACCACAGCAGCCGAAACCTCTGTCAAACCCAAGTTTCTCCCACAAATTCAATGAGATTTCTGCTTCAGATCAGCATGAACATCTTCTTCTACCTCCCTTCGATGTTTCGCCTTAATATGGACCCAACTCGATCTCTGAAATGCAAGCAGAACAATTGAATTCTTAGTCCACTTATATATATACCACCGACTTGTACTCCATTTTAATTCTATACTATAATCCGTTCGACGCATACCTCCTAGGCTCAGCTTCATCAACGCACACGGCCTCTGATGATATTTCATTTCAAACTCTCCCGCCAAATAGTTAACGTACGCATTACCTTCTCTCAGCCAACACTCCTTGTCCAACGCATGCTCGCCTTCGACGCATGGTAGCATTCACCGCATAACAGCCTCACCGCAGATCAGCTCCCAAACTCCCCGTGGCCTTTACTTCTAATCGGCATATTGCCTTCAATGCGTTTGACGCATAATGATCCTCGATACCAAGTGATCCTCCACGCCTTATGTCCTCAACGCGTCTCAACTTCAGCGCATGATAAGCTTCCCCCACCTTTGCGTTTACACCAAAATTATTTCCTCCACGACAGATTGCCATCAAGGCATATCTTACACTCAGCCATTCTCCCACTCCAAACGCAAGCCAGCCAACTACTTTTACACATTCACCCATCTCTCGGCCCCTTCTTACTTTGCGTTCTCATAAAAATAGATGCGGGGCTTACAGATTAGATGAAGCTCTATGGGCATACAGAACGGCATTCAAAACACCTATACGCATGTCACCCTATGCGCTGGTGTTTGGGAAAGCATGCCATCTCCTGCTTGAGCTGGAACACAAGGCCATCTAGGCCATGAAGAAGCTCAATCTAGACCAAAACGCAAGCGGCGAAGCCAGAAAGCTTCAATTAAACGAACTCCTGGAGTGGAGACATTCAGCTTACGAAAACGCAAAGCTGTATAAAGAAAGGACCAAGAAATGGAACGACAAGAATATTAGTAAGAAAACTTTATACGTCGGCCAGAAGGTCCTGTTATTTAAATCAAGGTTGCGTTTATTTCCAGGTAAGCTGAAGTCTCGCTGGTCTGGTCCATTCATAATCAAGAAAGTGTTCCTGCATGGTGCTGTCAAGCTAACAAACGAAGACGGAACTACTTCCTTCAAGGTCAATGGACAAAGGGTAAAACCCTACCACATTGGAGAGTTCGAAATTGACAAAACCTCCATTGACCTACGCGAGTGTAATGACTGAGCTTGCATTGAAAGGTCCCTGCGTTGCCGAATGCCTTTTCTTTTCAGGGACACTTTCTTTTACCCTTGCTTTATTTTCATACTAACTTGTTCTAGTATTTATTTTTATTTTATTGTATTTTGCTTTCGATCTTCTGTTTGTATTTTGTTTTTAGCATTTATTTCTTTAATTTCAGTTTAGTAGTATAAATGAGATAAGCATGAAACTAGGCGTCGAGCTTTAATGTAAATTATTTGATTTCAACGCATCATGGAACTATGCATTCAGTGATAAATGATTTCTGTGTTTATCGAGTTAAGATTAGGGGTGAGGTTAGAGTCGTATATTCTGTTGTCAAAACGCATAATATTTAACTTCCAACGCATACTTGAACCTGAGAACCAGGCGTTCATCAGCTATGCGTTTATCATTAGTTCACTACGTTTTAGATAGAGCAATAGGTGAAACGTATATGTCTTTTGAGTCTACACGTTTTTCCCAAAAACACTCAAGTGCTAAAACACTCAAGTGCTCTATTTGCATTAAGTAGCCGCCCATCACACTCGATGAGTGTGCGGCTCAATAAAATCTGCCTAGATCAGGGGGATTTCGGATTCTGCATATCCGCATTTATTACCGACGGCTCAATCAGCCCTTTATAGACGCGATCCGATTTCCCATTTTCCATTTTCGAAACCTTTCACCTCTATAACCTTCGACGATTTGTGTTCTACGCAGAACCTTCTATGTCTAGCCATTCATGTCACACGCCATCCCAGATACACTCTATACCTAGGATTGAGCATGATCCTACTTTCTCTACCTAGAACTCTATAGGATGGATACCATATAAATAGCAAACAAAGCAACATTTCCATTGTCATACTAGAAGAAAATGCAACCTCTCAACAAACATATCTGTATATATACATATAAGATGCAACACGTCCCCCTTTCTATCCTCAGAAATGTGTATATTACAAAATATATGTACAGTCTAAATATTTACAACTATCTCAGAGGTTTGCTTCCAGATAGGCCCATATGAGATTCTTCTGTAGGCTAGGCGTCCCCGACACGCTCGCTACCTGAAACAACAAACAACAACAACAAACTGAATGAGCAGAAAGCTCAGTGAGTGACTAAATCTACTAAACTATTCATAACAAATATAAGCCAGTTTGTGAGTTATTAACCATCACATATCACATCCCAATGAATTACCAAGATTCACTTCCCTCATTGCACATATAACTATCAAATTCTCATGTCTCACAGACTTGCAACTATTTAGTGCTTTCACTTCCCGTCTCTCAGCACTTACTCAATTGTAATTACAGTACCATGTGCCTTCACATGAAATCCCTCAGCACAGGTAACTAATTCTATCTTTGCTCAAGTGCCTTCACTCATGATCCCTCGGCACGAGCTAGTGTGTGATGGATTACTACATGCCTTCACTCATAGTCCCTGAGCATTGTAGTCCATTTCCTACTGTTATTCAAATGTCTTCTCAAATCCCTCAGCACTTAATTTCACGCTTACTCGCATATAGCTTTCACCATAAGGTCCCTCAACCACTATTATATTTAGACATTGGTATTAATATTCTTTTAAATCACTAACACATCACATTCATAAGACATACTACAATCAATCACATTTCCTCATCAATAAACGTACTAAATTTAACACAAGATATAACAAATAGTCACTCACAATTGGTCTCGGTTCTAAGTGGGTTATAAGCCTCCCCGAGCTCTTCTTGACCTAAAAACACATAATCCTCAAGTTTAGTTTCCATAATCTCCCTTTTCTTTAACACACAATAGTAACGTTACTCTTTAGAAAATTATAAGCTGCCAGCGTTACTCATTTGATACCAAAACTGTACTAACGATACTGCGTTGATTGAAACCAGCGAGACTACCTTGAGGAGCAATACCCAGCGATACTCTAGCGAGAATCGTGAGACGCAAAGCCTATCTTGCGTTGCAGCGATACTTGCTTCGCTGCCCTGTCTTTCGCTCACTCAGCGATACTTCCGCTGCAGCAGAATCGTTTCCTTCTTCCTTTCTTCTTCCTTCTTCAACCTGCTAAACATCTCGTTTCAGTCAATTTCAGTACTTTCTTCCTTCTACAAACTTGTTAAAGTACAGATCCTTCATCTTACCTCCAAATTTCATGAAGAACATCCTCTCCGTTTAGGATATATCCTTCAACAACTCCAAGTTACCCCTGATCATCCGGCAGTTCAACTCCATTCTCTTCTTCCTAAGTTTGACACACAATTAAACAATTACAGCTCAAGCATCCTTCACGAAACCTGCTAGAAATCGAGTTAACTTACTAACCTCAAAGTTTCAGCCCTAACCTCCGTCTCTTCAATTTGTTCTTCCTCCAAAACCGAGCATCACTCTGAAGAGATAACAGCAGCCAAAACCTCTGCCAATCTCAAGTTTCTTCCATGATTTCAATGAAATTTCCACTTCAAATCAGCATGAACATCTTCTTCTACCTCCTTCCGATGTTTCGCCTTAGTATGGACCCAGCTCGAGCTCTGAAATGAAATCAGAACACTTGAATTCTCAATCCACTTATATATATATCACCGACTTATACTCCATTTCCACACTATACTATAATCCGTTCAACGCATACCTTCTATGCTCAGCTTCAGCAATGCACAAAGCCTCTAATGATATTTCTTTTCAAACTCTTCTGCCAAATGGTTAGCAAACGCATTACTTTCTCTCGGCCAATACTCTTTGTTCAACGCATACCCACCTTCGACGCATGGTAGCGTTCACCGCACAATAGCCTCATCGCAAATCAGCTCCCAACTCCTCGTGGCCTTTACTTCCAACGGCACACTGCCTTCAATGCGTTTACCGCATAATTATCCTCGGTACAAAGTGATCCTCCACGCCTTATGTCCTCAACATGTCACGACTTTAGCGCATGATAATCTTCCCTCACCTTTGCGTTTACACCAAAACTATTTCCATCACAACAGGTTGCCATCAACGCATAGCTAACACTTAGTCGTTTTCCCACTCCAAATGCAAGCCAGCCAACTACTTTGACACATTCACCCATCTCTCGGCCCCTTCTTACCCTGCGTTCTCACAAAATTAGGTGCGGGGCTTACAATTCAAATCCACAAAATCAAGAACACTCCGCCGGCGACGTTTCCCCAATTTCTTCGTACGCTACCCAGTACTCAACTCCACCTTCGTCATCATCTACACCAGCCCCCGAGGGATTTCTCAACCCTCGATCTCCATTTTTCTCTCCACCAATATTTCATCACACCAGACCTGTGAGGCCTTTCGCTTCTCCGGTCCGAAGACCTCCAAATCCTAGCCCACCATTTATCCTAACCTTTTCGGCAGCTCAAATCAGGGCTACTGCCCAAAGACCGCCCATAAACCCATTTTTCCGACCATTCGTCAGACCCTCAACCCATCCACCAATAGTTGATGTTGACTCCGACGACTGTGTGGAAGTCCTAAATATCAAACCCTTGAGCCGAATTGACCCCGTATCAACTCTGAAACCTAAGAGTCGAGTTAAATCGTGCATCTCTAGGCCAAAAATGAAGAACATGAGGGAGTTTTCCGCCGCAAACTTCAATGCCGGAAGCCAACGATTAAGTACGAAAAACTTCAAGGCAGAGCAACCGGGTCCTGGAACGGTTCACGATGAAGCCAGCACACTGTACGGAAGCAGTGAAGTGTGCCGAAGAAAAGAACGAGAAGTATTCGGCAATATTTTGGAGCGAATAGCTCAGGAAGAAAGGGAAGCAAAGGGTAGGGAGGATGACGAGGAGGTCAACCAGCCCTTGCCCCTATCGCGTCCACCTAGCACAAGAGGGACTGAAGAGATGGGGAGAGGAGAAGAAGAAGAAGTGGCTGTCACAGTAGGGGAAGTGAACTCCGCACGATCCCTAGACGCATGGATAGCCGAAATCCTGAGCGGATTGCGTAACCCAATGGACGCAACCGTCTCAGATGCAAGACGGGAATCACCCTCGCCGATAAATGAGGTCCAGAGTCAGTTGAAAGAAACTCAGGAGGGTGAAAAGAATGGGGGAGACAAGGAAGGAGAAGCCGCCTACAGCAAGGAGGTCGTAGCCGAGCCACATGAAACGCAAGGGTCTGTCCCTGTGTCTATCAGTCCTGAGGAGATGACCCTGGACTCCAATGAAGGACCGATCAGAAAGGTTGTGATGGCCGTAGAGGCCAAGAGAGGAAGAGAAGAGGAAGAGGAAGTGGTACCCTTGTTGAGGAAGAAACGAAGGGTATCACAAGAAACTGTCGAGGATGAAGAGCCTAAAAGCACAGAACAAGGAGAAGGTCCTAAGTCCCCAATTGCGGCAACATCCTTTGATAGGCTGGAAGAGAAGATGAAGAAGAAGAGGGCCAAGTTGAGAAAAGAGCTCAGGGCCCTCAGAAAAGGAGCTGAGAAGATTGCAAAGGACGCATTGTCTAGCAAAAAGGCGCGCAAGGAAGTGCGGCCTCAAGAAGAAAGGGAAACGCAAAGCCTTCCTGATCCTCAAATAGACGAAGTCGCAATGGCATTTGAAGAGGAAATGAGGGAAGAAGAAAGAATAGAAAAAGCAGCTGAGGAGCTCGAGAGAGAGCTGCAAATAGAAGAGGATGAGGAGCTGGCTGCAAGAATAAATGCCCAAGAAGAGAAGGAGGGCAAGAAGAAAAAGAAGAAGAGAAGTAAGCACCACTCGCCTACAAGGAAGGAACGCATCGGGGAGGATGCGAGAGGGGAGCAAGGTGTTAGCACCTTGAAGAAGAAGAAGAAAAAAGAAAAAGTGGTGTCAGTCACCAAACTCCCAAGCAAGCACAAAAAGAAACGCAATGGGAAGGAGAAGGTGACTGAAGAACCAGCTGAAGTGGCCAAGAGCAAACAAAGAACAGTGAATGAAATCCTTGCTAAGGCCAAAGGAAAAGCTAAGGTGGCTGATGCGTCACCAAATAAGAAGGAAGGAAAAGGGAGACGCAAGTCGTTCCCTGATTTGATGATAGAGGTGGGATTTTTCCCTGAAGAAGCCCCATTGCCGCCATACATTACCGAAATTATCGACCACCACGGCTGGAGAAACTTCTGTTCCAGCACCTCTTGGGTTCAACCTGACTTAGTCCGAAGTTTTTATAATAGACACATAGATGAAGAGGAAGACGTGGTGGTAGTTGAAGAAACTGAAGTCCCGTTCAACGCAAGAGAAATAAACGCAATATATCAGTTGAGAGACAACTCGGATGCGGAAGGAAACAAAATTATAGAATCAACTCCACCGGAGTTAATGGAAGACGCAATTCGAGTATTGGCGAAGCCTGGGGCTAAGTGGGACGTTTCACCCACAGGTATCAAAACACTATCTGCTAGCAGCCTAAAACCAGAGGCGAACCTTTGGGTGTACCTAGTGAAGAAGCAGCTGATCCCTACAACGCATGACAAAACTGTGTCAAGGGATCGGGTGATGGCAGCTTATTGCATTATGCGTCGCATCCCCCTTGATGTTGGATGCATAATCGCAGCGCAGATAAGAGCGGTATTTAGCAAGCCAAGAGGCCAACTCTTTTTCCCCACTCTTATCATGAATCTGTACACCAATGCTTCCATCGGAGGGCCAACGGAAGTGTTAGACGCAGACAAGATGATTGAAGTCAGTGGCGTAATTGCCCATAAGACCCTGCGTTGGTTGATGAGGGGATCACAACACCTGCCAGAGCCTGCCAAGGCCACCAAAAGACCTCATCAACTCATTCCGCCTCTGAAGCTGCAAACGCAGAAGAAGGGGAAGCCATCCAAGTTGAAACACAAGGCTGTGGCAAGTCCTCATGCCACCATTATACCTTCCCTAACCTCAAGCTCTTCACCCCCACTTCCAACAAATAGAAGAGAACCAACCCCACCTCCACCTCCTCCTGAGACGCATCGCCCAAAACCACCTCCACCTCCTCCTAAAACGCATCACCCAAAACCTTCCACAAAGCCCCCTCCCCAATCTCCTCAATAAGAGTTGATGACTCACACTATGGGGATTTTGGCGCGACTTCTACGCGTCCATCATCCCCTGCGTTTGACGAAACTCCATCAACTCCTCGCCCTCAGCCAAACCCGCCTTAACCACCAACGCAACCACAACAACAAGAAGCCCAACTTGATCTCGAGTGGGAGACAGTGCAAACATATCTGCAACAATCGATCTTGCGTTCAGTGATGCATTCCTTGAATATGTTAGCACGTCGGCAGACGGAGCAGTTTCAATTTACACTGAATTACGTTAATCAACTGCTCCCGATTCGACCGGAAATCCCACCCCCTAACATTCCGGAACATCTACAACAGCCGCTTTTCTTCCCAGTACCGCAGCGCCCTACGCCTAAGCAGCAACGCAGACCTGATGAAGACAAGTCTGATGGTTAAAATTTAGGGGTGTAGTCAAGAGTTGTAGTTTTTCTTGCATGTATCTTCATATTCAATTGTATGCGTTGGTGATAATGAAATTAATAGAATGAACATTTCTTGGTCAAAAAACGTCATCATGCTTGCTGTAAATTCATTTTAAATACATTCCATTATTCCTAACTTTTATCTTTGCGTTGAAAAGTTAGTCACTGTGATGATCATCATGCTTACACCTTTTGTACACTCTTTAAGTTAGATTACTTTCAATGCATCTGCATACTATTCCTTAGAAACGCAAACCTACTTTGAATGTATGCAAGCAACCAATTCAAACCTCTTTTACAAAATTTTGCAACTTAATCTTTGTTTACAATTTAAGCAATGAGGACCTTGTTACTCTCAAGTTTGGGAGTGGAAGAGGTTTGAACTGTCAAAGATAAAAATATGAGGAACTTATTTCAAACATAAAAAAAAAAAAAAAAAAAAAAAAAAAAAAATTCCTTTTAAAAGCAAAACTCTGCTGGCAAGACTAATATATTTATCTTGTTAAGAGTTTAGCTGAAAACGACACCTGCTCGTAGTTGGCTGCCTCCATGCACCCCATAGTTGGTGTGTCAAAACGAAGGTGGGTAATTGTAATCAACGACACATAGATAAAATAACAAACTCCAATGTCTAGTGAGAAAACCGAGCTTAGATAAGAGTTTAGTCGAGAAGGGCACTTGCTCGTAGTTGGCTGCCTCCATGCACCCCATCGTTGGTATGTCAGAACGAAGGTGGGTAACCCTACTCGACGCATGGCTACATAAATAATAAAACCAATGAAAGAAAAAGGAACTTTATATCTTCATCTTTTCAGACTTAGTGTTCAAAGAAGAAACAAAAATTTTGTGAATAATGAGTTCAAGAATTTTGAAAAAAAAGCTTGCTGCATACAAATTAGACCCGTCCTAAAGAAAAGAATATAGAGGTAGCGAAATAATATAACTAACGGGTAGCTGATTGAGTATAGCATTCTGAGAGACTAGTCAATGCATTGAGAAAATGTTTAGGATGATTGAAGTTTCTTAGATAGAAGTTATGCTTGAGGACAAGCATTTATCTAAGTTTGGGGGTGTGATAACTTGTAGAAATACAAGTTATGATAGCCTTTTTCTTAGATAAATAGAGATTAAATAGAGAAGCATGCGGTAAGTTAAGTTAATTTTTATTAAGAAATCTTCCTTTCCGTTATACTAATGTATTTTTATGAAGATAAATGATTTTACCACTTTTTGAGCCTAAAACGCATGTTTTGACATAGGAATGCAAACGATGCATTGATGACTTCTTAACGTAGGACGACGCGTTAGCAATCTGTTCTTCGTGGACGCATGATCTGAACGGAACGCAAACAACCTGACGATGCGTTAACAACTATTCAACGCATGACTATGCCTTAGCAACTTACGACGCGTTGACATCGGCCAAACTATTCATGGACGCATAGACGACCATTAATGCAAGGCGCTGAGAATCAAATCAGAATCTTGAGAGATTGACCCGAGAATCACGCAATCAGGCGAGATGGACGCATAGTATCAATCTCGCCCCAATCAAGCAGATTTGCCATTAATTGCGGACGCATCATCTATAAAAGGGCAGCTCTACGAGATGAGAAAGGGTTGTTGATTCTCAGAAGAACCCCATAAGTGACAACAGAGTTCTCTCAGACTTCAGTCCGAGACAAATAGCTCGAGAGAGAAGAGTTTTCCCTCCGCCGGACCACTTCACAGCAGAACCTCACGCTTCCATCCGGGCGACTCAAGACATTGACTCCTTTCCTGCTTTCTTTCTTATTATTTCTATCTTAATTTCAGATTTGTGTCAAGACATTGAGCTTATCGAAAATTGTATCCCATTTCATCAATATAATTATCTTCCATGTCTACTCATTTCTCTAAACTTTCCGCTTTTTACTTTCAAACCATGAGTAACTAATTACTCAAGGGTCTAGGGTTGCGTTAGCATCTAACTAGGAACCATAGTGTAACTATTTCATCTTGTCAATTGCAATCTTAATCCGATGCTTATGTCCATCTGACAAATCGACATAAGTAGTAATAATCAAACTGCTCGAGAGGGTAAGTGATTGTGGAACTCAATTGACAAGGGCCAAGTAGTGTTGCCTGTCTATGGGGATAACCTTGGTTCTTAACACTAGACATATAACGCATAGCGGCTGACAACCGGGAGAAGAGTCGCAAGTATGAATAGAATACTACTATGTGCTTCCGATGTTAGATGTTAATCAACCCGAACCCTTTATCCATTCATTCACATCGTTAGTTGAATTTGTTGTGTCGCATGCTTTCCATCTTTCACAATTTTAGCCTAGTGTACAAACAATCACTTTCTTTAGATTAAAAACAAACATTCCCAACTATTTCGTGGTTACCACTGCAACGCATGAAATCCACATAAATACTAAATCATCATAATCTCTGTGTTCGACCTCGGATTCACCGAGAAAACCTATTCCTTTGCTTATACTTGGGTAAAGGATAGGAAAACTTGACAAGATCACCAACGCATAGTAATAGGACGCATAGCATGTTCAAAGCATGATATGTTGAACGCATAATCACATCATTTAGCACCTTGCGTTAGTACAATTTACACATACAAATACATCACAACAGAAACAAACTCAATCTCAACTATTTCTTGGTTACCACTGCAATGCATGAAATCCATCTAAATACTAAATTAACATAATCCCTGTGTTCGATCTCGAACTCACCGAGAAAACCTACTCCTTTGCTTATACTTGGGTAAACGATAGGAAAACTTGACAAGATCACCAACGCATAGTAGTAAGACGCATAGCATGTTCAACGCATGATATGTGAAACGCATCATCATAGCTTACTCACACCTTGCGTTTGTAAATTCCAATTCCGCAATTATTACACAACAGTCCCATTCGAACCTTCCTAGTGCAAAGACATGCACAATACATTTATCATAAATTAACTATAATCATGATATCTCAGAATTCTCAGAACTTTCATCTAGCAACTAGCTTGGTAAAACTTAGAACATTATCTGATACATTATCAAGTTCTATCTCACATATAAGATATGTGCTAGATTCATACATAGAAGTACACTTCAACTCATGCTTCAAAGATATTATTAAGCATATAGAAAATAATATTCAAGTTAGCTTATCTCAAACCATAAAGTCACTCACGACTTATTCCGAGCTCTGAGCGGGTTATACGCTTTCCCTAGCTCCTCTTGACCTGTAAATACACCTTTTTCGTGTTAGACATTTCTAATATTCCTCTTTATATTCACTATGTTTGCTTAAATAACTCAAACATGGGTTTTCATCACTAGTCCCTCTCTTGTTTACAACTTATCATAATGGGTGAGATTCACATGTATCAGCGAGATTATTAGATTAAACTACTCATAACCATGCGGCACCAGCGATACCCAGCTTCGCGAGACTAGCAATATTACCTTAACAAGCGATACTCAACGAGATTCAACGAGAGTTGTGAGACGCAAGGCCCTTTGCGTTACCAGCGGCACTTGTCTCGCTGATCAACCTCCAACTCTTTAGCGATACTTCTGTCCTAGCGACCCCTCGATGGTCAGTGCTTTCTTCTTTCTTTTCTAGCCCGTTCTTAAAACTGCTAAACATCGAAATCCAACCAAAATCAGAACTTTCTCTCTTCTACAAACTTGTAAAGAAGTGAGCTTTCTAACTAACCTCGAGATTTCAAACCCTAACTTTTCTTCGTTTGAGAACTATTCTCGAATAACTCTAGCTGCCTCGAATCAACTAGCAGCTCATGTAGTAGCTCAACTCCGAATACTTCTTCCTAAAATTTAACATACTCTTGCTCAAATTTGGCTTAAACATCCTTTATAAAGGTTGCTAAGAATTAACTCACTCACCTTTAAAATTTTTGCCCTAGCTTCAACTTCCCCAGCTCACTCTTCTTCAAACACCGAATGATGTCTAGACTATCATCAACAGTCAAGCTTTTGGTTCCAGCTTCAATTTCACCATGGAAGTGATTTGGCTCCTACTTAACTTCGACATAAACAGCTTCTTCCACCTCTCCTCGTTGTTCTTTTGCGAAAAGGGGTAAATCTGGGTTCGAAATATGTCTAAGGTGTTTATTTAGTTGGCGTACTTACTTATATATATACCACCGACTCACCAGTACGGCCATCACCCTCTTACTTAGGTTGGCTGAAGCAACCTTCCGTGCAAAGCTTCAGCAACGCATAGCTTCAACTTGCTGTTTTACAATTGTTCAACGCCCAGTCGCCGGATAGCCGATTAACCGCATGATCCTCTCAGCCACTCTTCTAATGTACCAACACATACCAACCTTCAACGCATAGTAGTCTCCAACGCATTGTGGCCTTCAACGCATAGTGGCTTCCAATGCATAGTGGCTTCCAACGCCTCCTGGCCTTCAACACCTAGTGGCCTTCAACACCTCGTGGCCTTCAACGCCTCGTGGCTTCCAATCACATGTGTTCATGCCGAGCTACCTTCTTCAACGCATAGTACCAGTAGTCTCATCAAGCCTTCGACATATTCTCAACGCGTAGCCCCACTAACGCATGGCCAACACTTAGCCACTTTTGCTCCCATACTACTCAGCTAACTTTCTCTAATCACCGCCCATTTCATAGTTTCTTCTTAACTTGCCAACTCCCAAATGTCAGGTAAGGCTTACATCGTTTCTCTACCGCATACTACCTGGCATTAAAGTCTCAAACGCATACTACTATGCGTTTGTTCCTTACCGCATAATACCATGCATTTGCCTTAATTACATACCATCATTCCTTCTTTTATGCATTTGCACTCTTTGCATTTACCTTTATGTCATTCTGTGTCCAAGACCTTCCTTCTATCCTTGAGGTTTCCTTGATTATTCCTTTCTGCACTCTTGTATGTATTCCAAGGTCATGTTTCCAAATCTCTTACTTATGTGAGCTATTTCCTCAACGACAAATCCTATCGTATATCCATCTCTAGCCTCCTTCCTTTAGGCTTACTTCTCAATCTTCCCTAATAGGAGTTGTGCGTTTACCATAGATTGTCATTGCCTCTTTCCAAGATTCTACCTTATGCGTTTTACCTTTATCATGCGTTTCCTTCGTCTCTACCATGCGTCCAACATGGTCTTCCACTAAGTATGCGTCCAACTTTACTTATCTCTCGGCTATTCTTTTTAACCCTGCCCATCACTTGATGAGGTTTCCTTTCTTTCCATAGGTCTTCCTTCTAAGCTTAAGATCATGGTTGCATTCTCCTGATCTGTTTATCCTACACAGTAGAATTCTCAACTTCAAGAATTACTTTGATTCCAAGATCCAGAATTCACTCAACGCAACCTTTCTATCAAATCCTTCTAATTCAAACTTCATCTACGGCCTATGTAAACTAACACTTGAGCACAACCGCTCTTGTCCTACTTCTTCCCTTTATAGGCTCTTCCACGAAATGGTCTTAGAAAAAGGGTGTGACAATATTGAAGTATGGTAAATGTTACAATTTCGCCTTTCAACTTTGAATTGTAAACTTCAAACCCCTTAACTTTCATAATGGTAAATATTAGCCCCTGAAATACATTTCCTATAGTTATGTACATTCAATATGTTAACACTTCAATATCTTTGTGTGTTTGTTTTGTTTAGAGGCATAAGAATATTTTATGCTTGAACAAGTACACAAGCTCGACTTGTTACTTGGGTCCCCATTAAGGTAAGCATTTCAATTTCGATGTAATGATATTATACTTTTGATTAAAAGATCTGGTTTCTTTTAACATGGGTTGAAATATATGTGTACATACATAGTTTGCTAAACAACCGGGTAGTACTGAGTGTGGATACTATACTATGAAATTCATACACGACATAGTAACTCATAGGAACACAACAATTACAGACTTGGTATGCATTTGCTTAAACCATCTTCTTTAAATATAATTCTTACACTTAATATAATTTTTTTTAATCAATATAATATGATTTGTTTACTTGCAATTGACAAGAAAAACACCTTACAGTCAATTGGAATTAGAGACAGTAAGAGTTGGCTATTGTGACTTTATACGACATTACATTTTAGTATCATGACTTCACAATTTATTGTTAGGTTAAAGGACAAAGTTTCAATTTTGTTAGGTTTAAGGATAAGCAATATGATGTAAAGTTTGGTACGATTATGTCTTATATGTTTCAGTTTCAAGATACTAACGTTGTAACACCCCTACCCAAGATATTAAATATATTTCAATATCAATACCTAGGAGTGAGTGTTACCTAGTCTGTACTCTATTAAAGCCTGTTGTAAATGCATTAGTAAAACTAGAAATCCATAACTAGACAGTGAAACGCTCGACCTTACAACATTATAACAAAATTTACTTAATAAGATCACATCATAAGTAGGTTTTAAAGACTATGTTTAGAGTTTACCAACATATCTGGTGAATTTACATATGTTACCCAGGCTAAGTGTGACTTCTATTAAAAGTTAGGGTTTACAGATTTCCAAATTACAAAATTCTATTCTGGCACAGACGGATCTTGATGGTAGGCTAGGCACCCCGAACACGCTTGCTACCTGGAAAAGAAACATCAAAGAAACGAAATCTATGAGCTACATTGCTCAGTGAGTGACTACTGAAATATACAATCAATAACATGATGACTACAATTTAGATATGAACCGCCTAAACATGCCTTGTATCACAATTCATAACCTTATAGATGACTGTAACCTGTAAAACATTATCAGTACATATATGCTTTTCATTTCATTAAACTTTTGTTGAGGCGAAGCAGACTCAACGCACCCAACGTCAATAAACCTTAGCTATGTGGAGATATCTCAACACATCAGCGTCAAACCTTTCTATTCTGCTCATGAATCTATCTAATCTCGAGCTGCCCATGTACCTTCCCATGTCCTTCGGTACCAGGGTCCCATGGAATTAGTCACTCACCGTCTTTAAATCCTTAGGTGAGAGCTTCACATAAGTTAAGTACTAGGGCTGCCCATATGCCTTCTCATGTCCCTCAGCATTGGGTCCCAAAGAATTACTCACTCACCGTCATTAAATCCTTAGGTGAGTGTTTCACATAAGTTACATAGTAGGGCTGCCCATATGCCTTCAACTAACTTTCAGCATTGGGTCCCTGAAAATCTTTCTAGAACACTAACTTGCACATCACATTCATCATAATATAACAACAAACATCATACCTCAGCATTCATAATTAGTAAGGCTACCCATATGCCTTCACCCATCCTTCGACATCGGGTCTCCTTCAAACACTTCTAGTGCACAGACATGCACATTACATTTATCATCATTTAACTAGATTCATAATATCCAGAATTCTCAGAACATTTATCTAGCAACTAGCTTAATAAAACTTAGGATATTAACTAATACTTTGTCAAACTTATCTCACATATAAAATACGTTCTAGCATCATACACATACGTACACTTCAATTCATGCTTCAAAGATAGTATTAAGCACATAGAAATGAAATAATATTCAAGTTAAGCACATCTCAAACCATAAAGTCACTCATGACTGATTCCAGACTCCGAGCGGGTTATAAGCTTTCCCTAGCTCCTCTTGCCTTGTAAACATACCTTTTTCATGTTAGGTATTTCTAATATTCCTTTTATGTATTCTTTACGTTTGCTTAGATATCTTAAACATGGGTCTTCATCACTACTTTTCCTTTCTTGTTAATATCAATATGAGCAAGACTAAGAGGTTAATTATTCATAACTATGCGGCACCAGCGATACTCAACGTCGCAGGACTAGCGATATTACCTTCAAAGAGCGATACTAAGCGAGAGTCAGCGAGAGTTGTGAGACGCAATGGTCTCTGCGTTACCGGCGATACTCGTCTCGCTAATCACTCTCCAGCTCTTAGCGATACTCCTATCTTAGCGACTCCCGACGATTACTGCTTTTCTTCTTCCTCCTCTACTCTGTTCTCAATCTGCTAAACATTAAATCCAGTCAAAATCAGATCCATCCTTCTTCTACAAACTCATAAAGAAGTGAACTTTCTAACTTACCTCAAGGTCTCAAATCTCAACTCTTCTTCATTTGAGAACTATTCTCAAATAACTCCGGGTTGCTACAAACATTTGCAGCTTAACTCCGATCACTTCTACCTTAGATTCAGCTTCCACGGCTCGTTTTTCTTCAAACTCTGATCAGCACGAGGTCTAAGTGGTATTAATCAAACTCTCCGACCCAGCTCAAGCTTCCTCCATGAAAGTGATGAGGGTTCTCCTCTGAACCGGCATAAACACTTCTCTCTACCTCCCTTTCTTTGGTTAGCTCAGAATAAGATCACCTCGAGCTCTAGAATGTGTTTTTCAAATGTTTAAATACTCAGTCCCCTTTATATACATATATCACCGACTTACACTTTATCTCTTCTCTCTGTACTTAGTTATTCAATGAATACCTTCGGCGCAGGGCTTAGCAACGTATAGTCTCGACTGGGTGTGATACAAATGCCCAACGCCCCATCGACAAATAGCCGACTAACGCACGTCTCTCTCTCGGTCACTCTTCTAATATACCAACGCATACCCATCATCAACGCATAACAACCTTTACAAACGCATAAGACACCCTCACTTCATGGCATGATAACTCAACGCCTCAGAGCATCCAACGTATTCTCAACACGTAGCCATACTAACGCATGATCAACTCTTAGCCACTTTTGCTCCGACGCTACTCAGCCAACTTTTCTAACCACTGCCCGTTCATAGTTCCTTCTCAACTTACCAACTCTCAATGTCCGATAGTCTTGCCGTTTTTTTTTTCCTACCGCATAATACCACACGTTGCTTCAATTGCATACAGTTAAGTGATTCTGCCATGCGTCCAACATGGCTTTTTTTTCACAAAGCCTGCGTCCAACCCTACTCACTTCTCAACTATTCTTATCTTACTTCTTTCCTTAACAAACTCTTCCACGAAGTAATCTTAGAAAGAGGGTGTGACAAACGTTTTGTAAAATAGGTATTTTACTAGTTGATTAATGAAAATTACTTGATTCATTATGTTGTACTATAATGTTTCAATGCGATGGTCAGATGCTATCAATTTAGATATTGTGATTGAAAATTTGAAGTTATGTCGTTGTTGAAGTTGTGTAGTTGCATAATTGATGGTGTTAGTAGAAATGATTTGGTGTAATTATTTGATTCTAATGGAGTAATGTGTGATTGAAAATTGGAGTTGTGTAGTTTGTGGTTTGCAAGAGATGTGTAAAGTTGTTTAGCAAGTTGGTTGTTTGGAGTGAATGCAAGTTGCAGGTATAAAGCATGTTTGGGGTCAATTACAAGTTGTTTATGGGGGGTCACAATGACCCGGATCTTTTTATTTTCCTCAAATTGTTATAGTTCATGGTCAAAAAACGTCAAGAAAGGTTGATAATTGACGGCCAAAAAACGTCAATAAAAACATATAGTAATATATTTTTCTTAATGGCCAAAAAACGTCAATCAAAAGGGTCAACTTGATGGTTTTGCCAAACACTTGATGGACAAAAAATATCAATATTAATCTACTTTGACGTTCAAAAAGTATCAACAAAAGTATCTAGATGGTTTTCTCCAATACTTGATGGGCAAAAACCATCAACCTAACCTATCTTGATGTCCAAAACCATCAAGATAGGGTTTGTGTTGACGTTTTTTGCCATCAAGAAAACTATCTTTCTTGATGGTCAGACTTTCTTGATATGGGCTTTCTTGGTGTTTTTTGGTCATCAAATTAAAGTAGGTCTTTCTTGATTTTTTTGGCCATCAACAAAAGCCAAAATTGTAGTAGCATTGCCACTATTATTACACCCTTGTAGTAGTACAATTTGATATTATAAAATTATTTTGATTAGTTCTTTTTGGAAATGACACCGAAATAAACTCTTTTACCCCTATTTATTTTATGTTATTAATAGAAAAAAGACAGGAAAGTAATAATAATAATTGAGAAAAAAAAATGAAAACAAGAATTTTTTTCTTATTTTTTTTTTACAATATGTGGGGTGGAGGAAAATCAAAAACCTCTATCTTTGATGTTGATAGTACAAATACACTAAAACATTTAGAACTAAAAAAATCAATATATTGAATAATGTGGGAACTATTTACCACTAATCTAAATTAGTTGTAATATAAGAGGTCCTATATATATATTTATTAAGGGCTCATTTTATAACCCATTATTTGATTTTAAATTCTTTATTTCTTAAAATTAAGTATGTTTCCTCCTAGTTTCTTATAATCATTTCATCTTTATTGAGTACAACAGTTGAATTCTTAATTAAATTCTAAAAATAAAAATATATTTTTAATAGGGATGTTTTCAAAAAAAAAAAAAAAGAACTGTTGAAAATAATTAAAAATATAGCAACATTTTACTTTCTATGATGATAGACCTCAATAGACCCAAATAGACGTATATCGCTTTACGAAATAGACACGGATAAATGTCTATTTGAGTCTATCATGATCTACCACGGATAGAAAGTGAATTTTTGCAATATTTGTAAATAGTTTGATATGTTTTATATTTATAGTAACTTTCCTTTTTATAGGGAGTTTCTTTCAAGTATAACAAAATGAGTCAAACTATTTATAAATATAGACAAATTTTATTATCTATCGGCGATAGACATTGCAATTTTTCTCTATTTATAAATAGTTTGATATTTTTCTATTTATAATAATTTTCCTTTTTAATAACTATTATTTTTCGTTTTCAAAACTTTGCTTAATTTTTGTAGATATTAGTATAAAGTAGATAATAAAATAAATCTTTTTGTAAATATTAATATAAAGTAGATTTCTTAATTTTCCAAAATTAAAACAAAAAAGTGGAATGGTTGAGGCAAAAATATTACATTTTATAACCGTAAATTTGTCAGTATAATTAATAACAAAAGCCAAGTATTGTCTGCACAGTCTAACCATGGACTCCAACAGTTGGATAGAAATTCTCAATTTTTGTCACATATTTGACAAAATTATTTGTAATGAGGATTAAAAAATTGATAAATCTCTTTTATAGATCTAACCGTGAAAACTTTCGAACTACACTGGGACTCCCATAACTTATAACTTCAGCTGGGGGAGCAGTACTATTAAACATTCTACGTATCACAATTGTTAGCCTTTTGGAAGTCTTTTCTGAAGAATTATTATACTGGAGAAAAGAAATAATAGAAACCAATGTTGATGATAATAAGGCCAAAGAATCCAAAAAGAAAAATATAAATATTTGAAAACAACAGTAGCACTAGTGAAGTAGGGCCTCATTATGGCTTGTGATTAGCTGTATCGAAAGGGTAAGCTGTGATAATAGCGATTTCCCGTTTTAATTACTTCTCATTAATCGTACTGACCCATATGTTTCTCTTTCTTCTTTTTGCGTATCTATAAAAAGGCTCTAGTTTTGGTTGAATGCCAATATCACATTCAAATCCCTTATCTCTTATATCAGTATTTAGAACTTATATAGCCATGGCTTTGAAAAGTTTTAATGCCATTGGTTTTGTTTGTGTGTGTGTTGTTGCAATTTCCATCGTTGTTTCAGGTCGCCCGGCGACTTTTCTTGAGGACTTTAGGGTGACGTGGGCGGATAGCCATATCAGGCAAATCGATGGTGGGAGGGGAATTCAACTTGTTCTCGATCAAAGTTCCGGTAAAATGGTTATATTGATGTTTATAATTATGCTCCTTCAAAATTATGTTTTATTTAGAGCTTGGCCATTTAGATTGATTTAAGAAAAAAAATTGTTTAAAATTGTACACGCTAAAATTCATTTTAAGTGGTTGTCAAACATTCTGACTTTTTTCAAAATGACTTATTTTTTAAAATAAACACCTGAAAATGTCTCCCAAACATATCATTTGTTTGGCAAGAAATCTGAAAACATAATTTTGAAAACAAAAATTCCAATAAAATAGAGTTGTATTTCATGTGCTAATATATATGTTTGTTAGTATATTAAAAAATTAAATTCTAATTTAAACAACTTTTCAAGTTATGCTTGATAATATCTTTATAAACCATAATTGTTCCTCATGGAATATAAACTAGTTATAAATTTGTTTTCTTAAAATTTTTGTATAAGAATTATTTTGTAATATTACGTAAATATATGAGATGTTTTCAAAAGTAGAAAAACTGTTAAAAATAATTACAAATATAGTAAAATATTACTTTCTATACGTGATAGATTACGATAGATCAGGATATACATCTATCACTTTATCAGATAGACACGGATAGATGTCTATTTAGA
This sequence comes from Citrullus mucosospermus, assembly GCA_030954485.1. NCBI lineage: Eukaryota > Viridiplantae > Streptophyta > Magnoliopsida > Cucurbitales > Cucurbitaceae > Citrullus > Citrullus mucosospermus. The sequence goes on from CM062064.1 coordinate 15,831,589, forward strand.
TTTATCATAGATAAGAAAATAAAATTTTGCTATATTTGTAAATAGTTTGATGTTTTTTTCTATCTATAATAATTTTCCTAAATATATAGTATATTATGTAATACATTTTTCAATTTACAAAAAAATAATTGAATTTATAGCATTAAATGCTATACACTGAAAATATAAAATATCGTTTTCAGAATTTACACTATTTGGATCACAAAATCAAAAAATAGTATTCGAAAACATAATCCAAACTGTCTACCAAACACATATTCGTTGAATCCAATGAATTTGAAAAATTAAAACAAAATTTAAATTGTCTATCAAACATTAACCTAGTTTCTTTTCTTTGTTTTTACTTTAAAACATTCTTTCATATAGGTTAAATGAATATTTGAAATTTTGTATCCCATAAATACTTGTTCACTCGCACATCTCGTTTCGCTAATGGAACCGCATAATTCTTAAAATAACTTGGTCGATGATCCACTGTATACATACCAAGTTAATCAAATGACATATTTATTAAGCCCAACAAATGAATTTTTTTTGAATTTTTTTATTTTTATTTTTATTTTTTTATTTTTTGAAATGATAAATTAAAAGCTTAACCCTCTATTATAACTTTTTAGAACATATCAAAACTAAATAATCATGAAAGTAAAGGTTCCAGACATGTTTACTTTAAGTTTATGAATATTATTTTTATTTGTGAGGTTATAGTTTTGCTTTTCATGTAACTAACTTCTACCGTGTTTTCCAAATCCAATTCAAATTTTAGAAGAAAAAGGATAGTATTTAGAAATTTGTTTTTTCTAAACTTTTCTACTAATTTAAATCTTTCCTTGTGAAGAAAGTCATACACAAAAATTGTGAAAAAAATAAACAACCATAAATTTAAAAAACTAAAAAAAAAAAAAAAAAAAAAAACAAAACAAAAAACAAAAGAATGAAATTTTATCCGACTGCGACGCAATGTCAAAAGTCAACTGATATTTTTGTATTTCGCAAATGAAAAGATATATTTTATTTAAAGAATATTAATTATACAATTAATATATCATGACTTAATTTTGTTACGGTCGATATTGTTTATTTAATTATAGTAATTTTTTTTTAGTTTTGTTTTGATATAGAGTTATTTTCATCGAAACAGTTCACATTTGATTTTGACGGTATATGGTAAATTCATTAATTTTTGTAAAATGTTATACCTAATATAAATGGAAAATTATCTTAAATGGCAAAACTGTTGAAAATATTTACAACTAATAGCAAAATACATCGTCTATCTGCGATAGACCGTGATAGATCGCAATAGACAGTAAAATTTTACTATAATTGTAAATATTTTAGTTCATTTTGCTATATTTGAAAAAAGCCCAATATAAATTGTATTTGTTAATTTGTTTTATTTTCAAATTTTTTATATGGTTTTAATAGTATATAAGTTATATTTAATTTGGTATGCCAAATGTATAACAAACTGTATATTAATTGATTGATATACCTAGTTTAGAGGAAAAAAAAAAACATATCATTGATATTATCCACATACCAAATATGAGGTACTGTATCATTTAGAAGGATACTTAAGGGCATAACATTAATATTTCAATTGTATATATTAATACTAATTCAAAATAAATATAATATATTAGAATAAGCCCAAAATGCATATCATTAGTGCATCAATAGTTTATAAATACCCATTCAAATCTTATTTAAACTGTATATAGATACATCAATAGTATATCAATAGTCATTAATAATTCATTTCATGTACATTTTTAATGTATCAATAGTATATTACTCATGATCTAAATTCATTTTAAATATTCTATTGGTGTATCATAGTATATATACTCATTCAAAATTTAATTTCAAGTAAATAGATTATTAGTGCATCTGTGTTGATAGCTAGACACTTTGTTCAAAATTCATTTAAAATATACATTAATTTATCAATATTAATCAACGCTCATAAAAAATTAATTTTAAGTATATCATTAGTATATCAGGAGCACATCAACATTTATTCGAAATAAAATTTTGAAGTATAATATTGTAATTTTGATATATCAATTGTATAACTTATATACTTTATATTGTTGGTATATTAGTCAACTAATATACCAAATATAAATTATATCAGATGACTGATATACGATATAAAGTATGTTAGATGCACTACTGATATACATGTTGATGGTGATGCACTAATGAGATTAAATTTGGAATAATAAGAAACAGAAAGCTACTTCAATTTTTTTTTTTTTTTTTTTTTTTGCTATATTTACAAATTTTGAAAATTCATTATCAAATTTATAATTTTAATAATGTTTTTTTTTTCTTTTTCTTCTTTCAAATATCCCTATTTTTAATATATACATAGACAAAAAAGAAACTGTATTGATTTTTTAAGTGAATTTAGAATATAAATGTTTGTTGATTTTTACTATTTAGGATGTGGGTTTGCTTCAAAACGACAGTACTTGTTTGGAAAAGTGAGCATGAAAATAAAATTGGTCCCTGGCGACTCAGCGGGAACAGTGACTGCGTTTTACGTAAGTTAGCATTAAAATAAATAGTTAATATACGATAATATGAAAAAAAGAATGAAATCCAACAATTAATAATTGTGCAGATGAACTCAGACACAGACACAATACGCGATGAGTTAGACTTTGAGTTCTTGGGAAATAGGAGTGGGCAGCCATATACAGTTCAAACAAACATCTACGCTCATGGAAAGGGCAACAGAGAGCAAAGAGTGAACCTTTGGTTTGACCCTGCAGCTGATTTCCATACTTATTCAATCACATGGACCCACTCGTTAATCATGTAAGTTAATTATGATATATAATATAATATATTTGATAATATGATGCGATGGGTTTAATTATATTTAATTTGTACGTGCATGTAGATTTGGTGTGGACGATATCCCTATAAGAGTATTCAAGAACCACGAAGCTAAAGGGATCCCATACCCAAAGCTACAACCAATGGGAGTATACTCAACGCTATGGGAAGCCGATGACTGGGCCACGAGAGGTGGTTTGGAGAAGATTGATTGGAAGAAAGCCCCATTCTATGCTTACTACAAGGATTTTGACATTGAGGGTTGTCCTGTCCCAGGCCCTACGAACTGCCCTTCAAACCCCAACAATTGGTGGGAAGCCCCATCCTACCAGTCCCTCTCTCCTTTGCAAACTAGAAATTACAGATGGGTTCGTATGAACCACATGATTTATGACTATTGCACCGACAAATCTCGTTATCCCGTCAGCCCGCCTGAGTGCGTCGCTGGCATATAAAGATTAGAAGAATGATACTCGCGCTTCAATGGGATCTTTCTACGAATCACCTTGGTTACATTATATTAATTTATCAAATAATTAATATACTTATACAACAGGCAGGTATTATTCAGATTTGAAGCTGAATTTCGATCCAAAACCCATATGTTTAATTTAATTGCGCTTGTTACCTATAAATATGTTTGTGTATAAGCATTTTTTCTTATTCTGTACTTGTATTTTCTGCTTCCATCAATAATAATAATAATAATAATAATAATAATAATAATAATAAATGTCTATATCTGTGCCTTTCCTCATATTTTGGAATGCGGTGATTGATATGTGTAATCCGCAATTACACCCGTCAAGTTGTAGTAAAATGGTTAAAGGACCAAGTATTGTTCCACCGGATATCAAATACGCTTAGCTGTTCGAAAGCCTTCTCGATTTTGTCTAAGGATTGGTTTTGTGATGACAATTTTAAATATCTAACTAAAGAAAGCAAATAAAAATAGATGGATGAAATGCAAGAGATAAAGATGTTCTAGGATATTGAATCCTTTAGTTACTTCATTAAGTCATGTCAAGATTTCTTATAGATTATTATGTTAATGATACACTTAAGTCTAGAAACTAAATTTTGGATTATTATCTTTCAATAACATTTTCTTATGCAAACCTAATTGATTACTAATTTCTTAAAACCAAATTAAAAAGCATGACATTAACTTTAGTCATGATCAACTTTCACTAACAACCTAACTATTCGCATGATACATTAGCTAATGATTCAATATTATAGATCCGGTTAAATATACAATCTTTCTATTTGAATACTCAGCCCAACATTTGATGTGCCACAACTACCTGGTACCGCAAGTGTACAGGTCAAGTTATAATATAGTTAAAACGAATTGAAAGGTCGAGAATCGTCCTTGGGAAATTAGTTTGATTATATTCTTTTAGCTATTCAAAGATTTTTCCAATTTTATTTAGGAAACCAACTTATAACGATACTTAAGATAAACTAAATTAAAAAAGCAAATAAAAGTTATCAAGATATGGTGTCACATGTAAGCCCCACATTTAGCTTTGGAAGTTAGCAAGCTATAAAGATTGGTTTTGGAAGATGACAAGTTAAAGAAGGCAAGTAAAGAGTGGCCGAGAGCCTTAAGGCATGAGTTATCATGCGTTGAAGGTATCCTATGCGTTTGTGAATGCTGCTATGAATTGGTGAGGGTGTGCCATGCCTTTGTAAAGGCTACTATGCTTTAGTGAGAGTGTGCCATGCCTTTTTGAAGGCTGCTATGTGTTGGTGAGGGTGTGCCATGCGTTTGTGAAGGCTGCTATGCATTGGTGAGCAGAAGTATGCGTTAGCCAATTAATTTTTAAAGGAAAGAAAGTAGAGGTTAAGTCGGTGGCCTATTTAAGTGAGTAAGTTGAGTGTTTGATCATTTTAAACACATTCAAAAGGCTCAATGATAAGCACTTGAAAAGTGCTTTCTATCCTCTCAAATTAAGGGATTTTATATTAGATATCACTTGTTTGCTTGTGGTTTTCAGGTAAAATGAGGAAAATTAGAAGAAAAGACCAAAAGATCCAAACCGAGCAAGAATACGGTGAAAAAAAGATGAAGAACAAAAAGTTGCAAAAATTGAGGCAGCGCCATCTCGACGCCGCGACGCTAAAACCCGAGAGCATATAACTCTACGTGCAACCCTTGTGCCGCAGCAGTATAGACTAGCGCCGCAACACCAGTTTTCCATAAATGAAAATATTGTATTTTTGGTAAGTTTTTGGGCGGCCAACTCTATAAATTTGAGGGTTTCCAGCAGCCCTAATCAAGGAATCTACCATCAATCTACAGACCAAACGAGGCACAAGAAGGAGAGAATTGAGTGAGAGTTCATAAAAGAGTTCAAAGAATGACTTAGTTGCAAGGAAGAGGAAAAGAGTTCGAGATAGTCGTGGTGCCCTTCGAATTCCGACGTGAGAGCCAAGGGGATCGTGATGGTGCTACCTCAATCAAGAGCTTCTTTTTAGTAGAGTTTCCCTTTCTTTACACTCTTTCTTTGTTTATATTGTTTGAACATGTTGCTTCAAGCTATGTGTCACACCCTACTTTTTAAAACCAATGCGTTGAAGAGCCTATAAAGAAAAGAAGTAAGAGACCATGTTGGACGCATGGTCAGGACTAAGGTAACGCATGATAAAGGTGGACGCATAGGAAGTAACTTGAGAGCTTGAAGGGCTTGAAGTGAAACGCATATGAGGTAATTATGAAGAAGATGTAAGCATTGGTGAAGGTAAGACGCATAAGCAATAAAGTTATGTCATGGAGTGTTGGAAAGAGATCTAAGTCTCGGAAAGGAAGGATAAATGCATAAGAAGGAACCGGGGGAAGAATACTATAGCAAACTGAGTAACGCTTGGATACAATCGAGGGATGTTCTCGAGTGTTGGATAAAGTAGAAGGTTGAGAAGAAAGCTTAAAGACTGGAGCAGGAGGTGGACGCATACTAATTTATCATAAGAGAAATATTTTAGTACAAGGAAAAGTGTTGTAAGACAGATCACAAGTCCCCGGCAATGGCGCCAAAAACTTGTTGTTGGTTATTATTTTTGGAATTGGAAATTTACAAACGCAAGATGTGAGTAAGCTATGATTATGCGTTTTACATATCATGCGTTGAACATGCTATGCATCTTACTACGATGCGTTGGTGATCTTGTCAAGTTTTCCTATCCTATACCCAAGTATAAGCAAAGGAGTAGGTTTTCTCGGTGAGTCCGAGGTCGAACACAAGGATTATGTTCATTTAGTATTTATGTGGATTTCATGCGTTGTAGTGGTAACCAAGAAATAGTTGAGATTGTTTGTTTTTAATCTAAGGAAAGCGATTGTATGTACACTAGACTAAAATGTGAGAGATGGAAAGCATGCGACACAGCAAATTCAGCTAATGATGTGAATGAATGGATAAAGAAAGGGTTCGGGTTGGTTAACATCTAACATCGGAAACGCATGGTAGTATTCTATTCATACTTGCGACTCTTCTCCCGGTTGTCAGCCGCTATGCGTTATATGTCTATAACGCATAGGAGAGTGTTAAGAACCAAGGTTATTCCTATAGACAGGTAACACTTCTTGGCCCTTGTCAATTGAGTTCCACAATCACTTACCCTCTCGAGCAGTTTGATTATTACTACTTATATTGATTTGTCAGATGGACATAAGCATCGGATTAAGATCGCAGTTGACAAGATGAAATAGTTACACTATGGTTCTTAGTTAGATGCTAACGCAACTCTAGACCCTTGCGTGATTAGTTACTCATGGTTTCAAAGTAAAAATCGAAAAGTATAGAGAAATGAGTAGACATGGAAGATATATATATTGATGAAACAGAATACAACTTTAGATAAGCTCAATGTCTTGACACAAATCTAAAATCAAGAAAGAAAAAACTAAGAAAGAAAGCAGGAAAGGCGTCAATGTCTTGAGTCGCCCGGATGGAAGCGTGAGGTTTTGCTGTGAAGTGGTCCGGCAGAGGGAAGACTCTTCTCTCTCGAGCTATTCGTCTCCGGTTGAAGTCTGAGAGAACTCTACTGTCACTTATGGAGTTCTTCCGAGAATCAACAACCTTTCTCATCTCGTAGAGCTGCCCTTTTATAGATGATGCGTTTGCAATTAATGGCAAATCTGCTTGATTGGCGGCGAGATTGATACCATGCGTCCATCTCGCCTGATTGCATGATTCTCGGGTCAATTAAGATCCACCACTTTAGCCACAAATCATGTTCGTCAATCATCCATCAATCTCTCAAGATTCTGATTTGATTCTCAGCGCCTTGCATTGATGGTCGTCTATGCGTCCATGAATAGTTTGGCCGATGTCAACGCGTCGTAGGTTGCTAACGCATAGTCATGCATTGAGTTGTTGTTAACGCATCGTCAGGTTGTTTGCGTTCCGTTCAGATCATGTGTTCATGAAGAACAGATTACTAACGCGTCGTCCTGTGTTAAGAAGTCATCAACGCATCATTTGCATTCCTGCGTTAAAAACATGCGTTTTAGGCTCAAAAGGTGGTAGAATCATTATCTTCATAAAAATACTAGAGTATAACACAAAGGAAGATTTCTTAATAAAAATTAACATAACTTGTCGCATACTTCTCTATTTAATCTCTATTTATCTAAGAAAAAGGTTATCATAACTTGTATTTCTACAAGTTATCACACCCCTAAACTTAGATAAATGCTTGTCCTCAAGCATAACTTCTATCTAAGAAACTTTAATCATCCTAAACATTTTCTCAACGCATTGACTAGTCTCTCAGAATGCTATACTCAATCAGCTACCCGTTAGTTATATTATTTCTCTACCTCTATATTCTTTTCTTTAGGACGGGTCTAATTTGTATGCGGCAAGCTTTCTTTTAAAAATTCTTAAACTCATTATTCACAAAATTTTTGTTTCTTCTTTTGAACACTGAGTCTGAAAAGATAAAGATATAAAGTTCCTTTTTCTTTCATTGATTTTATTATTTATGTAGCCATGCGTCGAGCAGGGTTACCCACCTTCGTTCTGACATACCAATGATGGGGTGCATGGAGGCAGCCAACTACGAGCAAGTGCCCTTTTCGACTAAACTCTTATCTAAGCTCGGTTTCCTCACTAGACATTGGAGTTTGTTATTTTATCTATGCGTCGCTGATTACGATTACCCACCTTCGTTTTGACACACCAACTATGGGGTGCATGAAGGCGGCCAACTACGAGCAGGTGTCGTTTTCAGCTAAACTCTTAACAAGATAAATATATTAGTCTTGCCAGCGGAGTTTTGCGTTTAAAAGGATTTTTTTTTTTTTTTTTTTTTTTTTTTTTTTTTTTATGTTTGAAATAAGTTCCTCATATTTTTATCTTTGACAGTTCAAACCTCTTCCACCCCCAAACTTGAGAGTAGCAAGGTCCTCATTGCTTAAATTGTAAACAAAGTTTAAGTTGCAAAATTTTGTAAAAGAGGTTTGAATTGGCTGCTTGCAAACATGCAAAATATGTCACACCCCATCTCAGATACACCCTATACCTAGGAGTGAGCGTGAAACTGCACTATTTATATAACATATTGAAATTAGATGCCAGATAAATCTCAAATAGAAACACCATTGCTATTAAAATATTTGAGAACATACGATCTCTCAACAAGTATTCATTGCATATATACATGTGTGATACAGAACAATTCTCCCAACACTCCTAAGGAACATGTACATTACAGAACATGGGCACAAACTAAATATTTACAACTATCGCAGAGGTTTGCTTCAAGATAGGCCCAGACGAGATACTTCTGTAGGCTAGGCGTCCCGGACACGCTCGCTACCTGAAACGACAAACAAACAAACAAATTGAGTGAGCATAAAGCCCAGTGAGTGACTAATTTCATTTAACTATCACTAACAAACATGAACTAGCATAACCATTAGTAACCATTATATATCGCATTTCAGATAGTTTCTAAACTTCTTTAAGCTTTTGGTCTCACCCTTATCAATACCCTTATTACCCCATGGTAAATAACGAACTAATGTTGTGACAAAGCACAACTTAACTCTTCCGTATTTCAGTACAAATTCTCATTCCTAAACACATATAAATGTCTAATCATCATGTTTCACGGATTTGCAACTATCAAGTGCCTTCACATTCTGTCCCTCAGCACCGTATTCGATTATGACTACATTACCATGTGCCTTCACACGAAGTCTCTCAGCACTGGTAACCAATTCATCCTCCGCTCAAGTGGCTTCACTCATGGTCCCTCAGCACGAGCTAGTATGTGATGGACTACTACATGCTTTCACTCAAAGTCCCTCAGCATTGAAATTCATTCCACTTAACTATTCAAGTGCTTTCACACGAGGTCCCTCAGCACTAAATTTCATGTTTACTTTCACTTAGGCTTTCACCATAAGGTCCCTCAGCCATATTTATATTTAGACAATAGAGTTAGTTTCCTTTTAACTGGCTGGCATAACATATTTACTATGAATACTACAGAGTACCATAATTTCTTACCAAATAAGTATACTAAAAGTAACCACAAGATATAATAAAAGGTCACTCACAACTTGTCTCGTCTCTAAGTGGATTATAAGCCTCCCCGAGCTCTTCTTGGCCTGAAAATACATATTTCTCATGTTCCGTTTCCATAATCTTCCTTTTCCCTTAACACACATTAATAGCATTACACTTCAGACAACTAAAGGCTACCAGCAAAATTCATCACATACTACTGCACCAGCGATACTAAATTGAACGTAACTAGTGAGACTACCTGAGGAGCGACACCCAGCGAGACTTCAGCGAGAATTGTGAGACGCAAAGTGTCACACCCCCTCCCGGATTACCTACCTATCCTGAAAGGGAATGTGAAGGCAATAGACATCACCCCTCTTGTGACGCATATTGTCTCTTCTTATCTGCCTTCCTGCGCATACATTTACTCATATACATACATAGAACTCAGTCATACTACACATGCTTATAACTTGATCTAATTCCCTGTATAGAGTACATTTTTATTACATAGCATAATTCCACTTTCATAACCATTATACAATGTACAAACTCCACCAACAATTCCCACTCTAAACTACTTGATCTACATGCCATTTACATAAAAACATAGACAACGTACAACTCTCAGACTTGACTGTATTTTGAGAACTCGAGACTTAGGTAGGGTGAGCTGAAGTAGGCTAAGCACCGGGAACGTCCTTGCTACCTGGGGGAGAAAAGGAAAACATTCGAAAACATAAGCTAATAGCTTAGTGAGTGACAAATCTTTGTAAAACGAACATTCATTGAAAACAGGCATGTTATGTATAACGAATAAGTAAGAGTTTAACATTTTGTTCAAATTAAACATGCTTTCTATAAAATCCATTAATCTTATAAATCAAATCTTAAATCATAAAGGAGCGTTTTCCAAGGAGTTTATCAATATCAGTTTAGTTTTTCAACTCTTCCCTTAGTTGAGGCGAAGCAATGCTTCTACGCACTCAATGTCGAAAATCACCTTAGTTGGGGTGGAGCAAAGCTCAACATTCCTAACGTCGAAATCGTACCTTCTCATGTCCTTCAGTATTGGGTCCCGGGGAAACTCACGTGCCTCTCGTGTCCTTGAGCACTGAGCCTCCTCTAAAATGTTTTAGAATTTCATTAACATAATAGTTCCTATGAAAATCCTTTCATAGAAATCACACAAAACTTTATTCAATAACATTTCATAAAAGAGAATACTTTTCATCAACTTTAGAAAACGTATAACATGCCTCGTAAGTAATGCAACCAAACATTATGTATTTAAACAGTTCATCACAAAAATCATATTCCATAAGAACATTTTTAATAAAATAGAATTGAAGAGTAAAATAGTCACTCACAACTCTTTCTAGGCTTTATTAAGTTATACACTTTCCCTATTTCTTCTTGGCCTGCAAGAGACATGTACCTTGCGTTATTCAACATTGAATCTTCTTCCTTTTCTAAACTAACTTTATAAATGAGAATCATAGCGACGCCAACCAACAAAAGTTGTTACTAGCGATACTTGATGGAGTGACACTAGCGTTATCTTACCTTAGTAGCGATACCTAGCGATATCTAGCGAGTTTTGTGAGATGGACAACTCCTTTGCGTCTCAGCGGCACTCGTCTCGCTACTAGTACTTAGACAACGCATCGATACTTGGTTTTAGCAGCATCCTGCACTGTGATTCTTTCTTTCCTCTTGTTCTTACTTCAATCTATTAAAAGTCATGATTTCCGACGGATTTAGGACTTCTTTGATGTGCACTTTTTGTGTGTTAACCGCAAGTGTACGGGTCAAGTTATAATATAAAACGGTTAAGTCCGAGTATCGTTTCCACTAGGGATCCAATTGGGAAGGTTTAAGTTATTTAGCTATTCTAGAATTGAATCAATTTTATTTGAGGATTGGAATTCAACTTTTGTTTTTGGGAAAAAGAAAAATCAAGCAAGAAAATATCAAAGGGAGAATTGCAAGAGTCAAAGAGAGTTTTAGGGTTTCAAATCCTTGTTTGTTTCATCATGCAAAATTATGGATTTCATGGATTTAATTCTTATGCCTAAGTCTAGAAACTTAATTCCAAGTTATCTTCTCTCAAAGACAACTCTTTCTCATGCAACTTGATTGATAGTTAATCTTTTAAAACCAATACAAAATTACATGGCATTAAAACTAGTCTTGAGCAACTTTCATTGTAAACCTAACTACTCTCGTGATAAATTAACAACAATTCATTGTTATAGATCAAATTAAACATATAATCTCTCGATTCATACATCTAATCTAACATGTGAAGGTGGCCAATCTTCAAGAATTAAACACAATAACAATGAAAAGCATATTTATTTGAACAAAACCATGAGTCTACAAATTTATCATGAATTCACAAACAATTCATCAAAAACCCTAAAACCAAAGAGTTTAGCCACTCATAGCGTAAAGCAACATATTGATAAAAAAGAATCAAAGAAAGAGTGTAGAGAATAGGGAAACTCTACTGAAAAGAGGTTCTTGATTGAGGCAGCACCGTCACGAACTCCTTGGCTCTCGCGTCGGACTTCGAAGGGCACCAAAACTATCTCGAACTCTTTTCCTCTTCCTTGCGGCTAACTCACTCTTGAAACTCTAGCTTAATTCTCACCTTTTCGGATCGTTCTCTTGTTTTGCAACTTTCTTGATCTTCTTGATATTTTCTTCCCCTCTTTGGCTGCTGAAAACCCCTAAATTTATAGAGTTTGGCCGCCCAAAATTTAACCTAAAATACAAAACTTGCGTTTAAATTAACGCTGGCGCCGCGGCGCTAGGGTTGCGGCCAAAAATAAGTTGCTCTCGGGTTTTAGCGCCGCGGCAGCGCCGTCCCAGTGCCGCGATGCTGTCTTGCGTTCATCAAGGATGCGTTGAGGCAGCGCCTTCCTAGCGCCACGTTGCTACTCTGCGTCCATGCTGATGCGTTTCTGCTTCAGCGCCGCGGCGCATCATGCGTTTCAACAAGGATGCGTTTTTCAGCTCTTTTTCACCATATTCTTGCTCGGTTTTGATCTTTTAGTCGTTTCTTCTAATTTTCCTCGTTTTAACCTGAAAATCACTAGCAAACAAGTGAAATCTAATATAAAACTCCCTTAATTTGAGAGAATAATAAGCACTTTCCAAGTGCTTATCAACACCCCAAACTTAGAGATTTGCTAGTCCCGAGCAAAGAATAAAATCAAATAATAGGGAGTTTAAGATGAAGAAGTGTGCAATTGACTCATGTCTCAGAGAATAGCATTCAGAGCTTAAGTAGAAACATGCAATCATATCTATATTGTTATAATTATTCAAGGCCAAATCTTGCTATCTCCCAAGTGTGTGTGTGCAAGCCTCCTTCAATTTAAAATACTAGAACTCAAATTAGGACTTAAGAGAGTTTCTTTAGTTTTCCCCCTACTCTAGCTCATGCACCAATCTTCAAGCTTTCATGCATTCAAGTGAGTAATATGTCCATTAAGGTGCCTGTCAATCACATATATATATATATATATATATTTTCATGGGCCCAAACTTGCATTCTTTTACCAAGAGGGACTAGCACACATTCACTGTAGGGACTCGTACCTAGTCAATTCCCAGGCGTCCTTACTGATCACAGCAAAGGCAGCTCTTTTTACCCCTATCCATGCATACTCATTACAAGTTTAACATTTAAAAAGATAGACAAATAAAGCTCATATATTTTGTGTACACTCTTTCTTTTCTCAAGGCATGTATACTCTTTTCTTTTTCCTTAGTCTAAGATTACAAGCTATCATGCATTTCCACTCTCTCACCGGTGGGGCCTTTCGAAGTGACAACCAAATACACCCAACTTAATCCTTTTTTCAGTTAAAGATTCTAAATAGAAGTGGCTATGTGCTCAAGAATATGAGAGATTTTAAGAGGGACTTAAATGAATTTAACTCAAGATAGTGCTATTCTATTTCCACAATAAGTCATCTATCATGCAAATTCAAATCTCATCATGGGCAATCAACATCAAGGCACACAACCATAAACAACATTCCCATTAACTTTGAAAGCTCCAAATTTTTCAAAAAAAAATAAAAAATTGTTTCAAAAAATTGACATGCATATGATCATTAAAACCTTCACTAACATGCATAGCAGGATAAGAAACCACACAAAAGTATTGACATGCATATGATCATTAAAACCTTCACTAACATGCATAGCAGGATAAGAAAACACACAAAAGTACGAAAGACATCTAAAGACACCTCCCACCCCAAACTTAGAATCATGCATTGTCCCCAATACATAAGAACATCTAACAAGGAAAGAGCAAGCCTGGGAGCAAGCGGGAAGCCACCAAACAGGCTTGGTGTAAGGAGTACTATGTGAGCTATGTTCCTGAGAAATAAAGCATATGAGTGACTCCAAGATTTTAAAAAAGAAATTTAATAAATAAACAAGAGTAAAGAAAGCAATAAAATTGGGTTGCCTCCCAATAAGCGCTTGGTTTAACGTCTTCTAGCTAGACGGGACTACTGGATCATGCAATAAAAGTCAGGTTCTCAAGTCCACGTTCTTCATCACCGATGTAGTGCTTTAATCGTTGACCATTCACTTTGAAGGTTGTTCCATTGTTACCTTGTAGTTCCACGGCTCCGTGTGGGGATACCTTGACAATGACAAAGGGTCCCGACCATCGTGTCCTAAGCTTACCTGGAAACAAGCATAAACGTGAGTTAAAGAGTAATACTCTTTGTCCTGGAAGGAAGGTTCGTGATGTGATCTTCTTGTCATGCCATCTTGCAGTGCGTTCTTTGTAAAGTTTGGCATTCTCATAAGCTTGAGCACGGAACTCCTTCATCTCATTGAGTTCTAAGAGGCGTTTCTCACCAGCTTTCTCAAAATCCATGTTCAGCTTCTTGATGGCCCAATAAGCTCTATGCTCGAGCTCTACCGGTAAGTGACAAGCCTTTCCAAACACCAACCTATACGGGGAAGTACCAATTGGGGTTTTGAAAGCTGTGCGGTAGGCCCACAGTGCATCATCGAGCTTAAGGGCCCAATCCTTCCTCTTGGTCTTGACTGTCTTTTCCAAAACTTGTTTGATTTCCCTGTTAGATAACTCAGCAAGGCCATTAGTTTGAGGATGATAAGCTGTAGCAATTTTATGATTAACATTGTATTTCTGCATCATAGATTTAAACAGTTTATTGCAAAAGTGAGAGCCCTCATCACTAATAATAGCTCTAGGTGTACCAAAACGTGTGAAAATGTTTTTATGCAAGAATTTTAAAACAGTGCGAGCATCATTGGTCCTAGTAGCTATGGCTTCTACCCACTTAGATACATAATCTTCTGCAACTAGAATGTATAGGTAACCATTAAAAGAAATAAGAAAAGGTCCCATAAAGTCAATACCCCAAACATCAAATAACTCCACTTCCAAGATAGGTTTCATTGGAAGCTCATGTTGTCTAGAAATATTGCCAGTACGTTGGCACCTATCACATGACTTAACAAAGGTATAACAGTCTTTAAAAAGGGATGGCCAATAAAATCCTGACTGAAGTACCTTAGCTGCAGTTCTGGTGGGTCCAAAATGACCTCCATAGGGTGAGGAATGACATGAATTTAGAATACTTACCACTTCCTCTTGAGGTACACACTTTCTTATCATATTGTCAGCACAAACCTTGTAGAGAAGTGGGTCCTCCCAATGGTAAGACTTAACATTGTGCAGGAATCTTTTCTTTTGTTGATAGTTCATGTTAGGTGGCAAATGTCCTCCTGCAAGATAATGAACTATGTCAGCAAACCAGGGCAAACTATCTTTTACCTGATACAGTTGTTCATCAGGGAATTTCTCAACAATTGGGCGTCATGATTTAGCTTCCTCAGTCTCAATTCTAGATAAGTGGTCTGCAACCACATTTCCACATCCTTTTCTGTCTTTGATTTCTAGGTCAAATTCCTGTAACAATAATATCCATCTCATTAGCCTAGGTTTAGAATCTTTCTTAACAAACAAGTACTTTAAAGCAGCATGGTCAGTATGCACTACTATTTTAGAGCCAAGCAAGTATGATCTAAATTTATCAATGGCAAACACAATAGCTAGTAGTTTTTTTTAGTAGTAGTGTATTTCTGTTGAGTATTATCAAGAGTCCTACTAGCATAATAAATTGCCCTAAACATGTTATCTCTACGTTGGCCTAAAACAGCTCCTAAAGCATAATCACTAGCATCACACATGATCTCAAAAGACTAACTCCAATCTGGTACAACAATAATAGGTGCAACAGTTAGTCTTTCCTTTAGAGTTTTAAAAGCTAGTAGACATGCATCATCAAAAATAAATTTAGCTTCCTTTTCTAACAAATTACTCAAGGGTTTAGCAATTTTAAAAAAATCTTTAATAAATCTCCTGTAAAACCCTGCATGCCCTAGGAAGCTTCTGACTCCTTTCACATTGGTGGGGGGTGGTAGTTGTTCAATAGCAACTATTTTAGCCCTATCCACCTCCAATCCCTTTTGAGAGACTTTGTGCCCCAGAACGATGCCTTCCGTCACCATGAAGTGACACTTCTTCCAGTTTAGAACAAGGTTAGCATCTTGGCACCTCTGCAAAACACGAGTTAGATTAACAAGACAAGAATCAAATGAAGACCCAAATATAGAAAAATCATCCATAAAAACCTCCATTATGTCTTCAATGAGCCCCTGAAAAATAGACATCATACAACGTTGGAAAGTAGCAGGGGCATTACATAAACCAAATGGCATTCTTTTAAAAGTAAATGTCCCATAGGGACATGTAAATGTCGTTTTTTCTTGATCTTAAGAAGCAATGAAAATTTGGTTATAACCTGAATATCCATCTAGAAAGCAATAATGAGAATAGTCTGCAAGTCTATCAAGCATTTGATCTATAAAAGGAAGGGGAAAATGATCTTTTCTAGTAGCTTTGTTCAACTTCCTATAATCAATGCATACACGCCATCCTGTCACAGTTCTAGTGGCTATCATTTCATCTTTTTCATTTTTAACCACAGTCATGCCACCTTTCTTGGGTACCACTTGAACAGGACTTACCCATGGACTGTCAGATATGGCATATATGATTCCTGCATTCAAAAGCTTGAGCACTTCTTTCTTAACTACCTCCTTCATGGTGGGATTAAGTCTCCTTTGGTGCTCTATTGATGGTTTAAAGGTATCTTCCATTAAGATTCTGTGCATACAGACCGACGGACTAATACCTTTAAGGTCCTCAATAGACCAACCAATAGCAGATTTATGGTCCCTTAATACTTTCAATAATTTTTCTTCTTCCACAGATTCAAGATCAGAAGATATTATAACAGGTAAAGAAGATAAATCATCTAAGAATGCATATTTTAAATGAAGAGGTAACACTTTTAATTCAAGCTTAGGCTTCTCAATATCATTCAAAACATGCAAGGGAGCTAAGGGTATAGGTTCATCTATTTTAGAACATATTGGCAACCTATCTAACCACCTAGCATAAAATGCTATTTCATCAAAGATTGTATCTGCATTTTCAACATCTATTATGCTTTGTTCTAGATGATCATTAGCTAACATAACCTCTACATGCTTAAAAATAGTATGATCAATTATGTCTATAGCATGGCAAGGACTACTCTCATCATGATAACTCAAGGACTTGTAAATATCAAATACAACATTTTCATCATTTACCCTTAAAGTCAACTTCCCTTGTTGGACATCTATGATAGCCTTTCCAGTTGCTAGGAATGGCCTCTCAAGTATGATAGGAATCTCAGAGTCCTCCATGTCCAATACTACAAAATCTGCAGGGAAGATAAATTTGTCAATTTTAACTAATACATCTTCAACAATACCTTTAGGATAAGCTAATGATCTGTCAGCAAGTTGCAGAGTGATGGTGGTAGGTTGCACCTCTCCAATGTTGAGTTTCCTATAAACAGATAAAGGCATTAAATTAATAGAAGCACCAAGATCACAAAGAGCTCTAGTAACATTTAAAGAACCAATAGTGCAAGGTATAGTAAAACTCCCTGGATCTTTTAACTTTTGTGGTAGCTTCTTTTGTAACACTGCACTGCATTCCTCTGTCATGTTAATCATCTCATATTGCCCAAACTTTTTCTTTTTAGATAAGACATCTTTCATGAATTTAGCATAGTTGGGCATTTGCTCTAAAGCCTCAGTAAATGGAATGTTAATGTGACGCTTTTTAAATAACTCAAAAAATTTAGCAAATTGCGAGTCTATTTCTTTCTTTTTAAAACGTTGAGGATATGGCATAGTATTAGGTACAAAAGGTAGAGGGTTAGATGACTTACTTGAAGATGTTGACTCTTTTACCTTTACCTCCTTTTCTAGGATCTTTGGTTCATCTTCTAGATTTGGCTCTTGGATGGTGTCATCTACCTCTTGCTCTTCATCCTCATCAATGATCAAAGGAGTGGACAGCTTTTTCCCACTCCTCAAAGTCATGGCCTTGCACTCCTCTTTTGGATTTACCTCGGGGCAACTAATCTAACATGTGAAGGTGGCCAATCTTCAAGAATTAAACACAATAACAATGAAAAGCATATTTATTTGAACAAAACCATGAGTCTACAAATTTATCATGAATTCACAAACAATTCATCAAAAACCCTAAAACCAAAGAGTTTAGCCACTCATAGCGTAAAGCAACATATTGATAAAAAAGAATCAAAGAAAGAGTGTAGAGAATAGGGAAACTCTACTGAAAAGAGGTTCTTGATTGAGGCAGCACCGTCACGAACTCCTTGGCTCTCGCGTCGGACTTCGAAGGGCACCAAAACTATCTCGAACTCTTTTCCTCTTCCTTGCGGCTAACTCACTCTTGATACTCTAGCTTAATTCTCACCTTTTCGGATCGTTCTCTTGTTCTGCAACTTTCTTGATCTTCTTGATATTTTCTTCCCCTCTTTGGCTGCTGAAAACCCCTAAATTTATAGAGTTTGGCCGCCCAAAATTTAACTTAAAATACAAAACTTGCGTTTAAATTAACGCTGGCACCGCGGCGCTAGGGTTGCAGCCAAAAATAAGTTGCTCTCGGGTTTTAGCGCCGCGACGCTGTCTTGCGTTCATCAAGGATGCGTCGAGGCAGCGCCTTCCCAGCGCCGCGTTGCTACTCTGCGTCCATGCTGATGCGTTTCTGCTTCAGCGCCGTGGCAGAGCTGCCTTAGCGCCGCGGCGCATCATTCGTTTCAACAAGGATGCGTTTTTCAGCTCTTTTTCACCATATTCTTGCTCGGTTTTGATCTTTTAGTCGTTTCTTCTAATTTTCCTCGTTTTAACCTGAAAATCACTAGCAAACAAGTGAAATCTAATATAAAACTCCCTTAATTTGAGAGAATGATCAAGTGCTTATCATTCTTCTCTTCTACAAACTTATAGAGAATTGAGTTTTATAGCTTACCTCAAAATTTCAAGGCTTAACTCTTCTTCGTTCCCTCGTTATTCCAAAATCACTTCATGCTGCTCCAGATTGCTTAACAATCTTGTAAGTGCTGCTTTTCCCTAAACATTCACATAATAAACTTCAATTTTAGCTTTATCATCCTTCACAAGATTTGTTAGGAATTATGTTAACTTACTGACCTCCAGATTTCAGCTCTAAACTCGACTTCCTCGATACGTTCTACTCCAAATATCAACCACTGTTCAGTATGTGCGACTGCAATCCATCTTCTGTTCCAGCTCCGTTTTCAACACCAAGACGAGTGGAATTTCGCCCAAAAACTACAAGAACACCTTCCTAAATCTTCTCCTAAAGTTTATCTAGAATATGGAACCGACTTAAGCTCTCGAAAATGTCTTAAAAATGATTAAACATTTAATTAATCCAACTATGTATACTACTGACTTAGCCTTCACAAACACCAAGATTTACGTTGCCGACTTACCCCTCCCCCACAGGCTGGCGCAGGGTTCTCACCTCAACGCGAGGTACTCATGTTAAACTTCTCCTCCAATGCCTTCAGCAACTAACCACACCCAACGCATGGTGTCGTCCTCAACGCCTCTTAGTTTTGACGCATACATCCCAGTCATACACCTCTATTTACGTCGCGTCAAGACCATTCTGTCTTCGACGCGGAGCGACTTCAACGCATGTCTGTCCTCAACGCAGAGTGACTTTAACGCATGGTTCAAGCACGTTTTGATGTTGTCACTTTTGTGTGTTTACCGCAAGTGTACGGGTCAAGTTATAATATAAAACGGTTAAGTCCGAGTATCGTTTCCACTAGAGATCCAATTGGGAAGGTTTAAGTTACTTAGCTATTCTAGAATTGAATCAATTTTATTTGAGGATTGGAATTCAAATTTTGTTTTTGGGAAAAAAAAAAGATCAAGCCAAGAAAGTATCAAAGGGAGAATTGCAAGAGTCAAAGAGAGTTCTAGGGTTTCAAATCCTTGTTTGTTTCATCATGCAAAATTATAGATTTCATGAATTTAATTTTTATGCCTAAGTCTGGAAACTTAATTCCAAGTTATCTTCTCTCAAAGACAATTCTTTCTCATGCAACTTGATTGATAGTTAATCTCTTAAAACCAATACAAAATTACATGGCATTAAAACTAGTCTTTAGCAACTTTCATTGTAAACCTAACTACTCTCGTGATAAATTAACAACGATTCATTGTTATAGATCAAATAAAACATATAATCTCTCGATTCATACATCTAATCTAACATGTGAAGGTGGCCAATCTTCAAGAATTAAACACAATAACAATGAAAAGCATATTTATTTGAACAAAACCATGAGTCTACAAATTTATCATGAGTTCACAAACAATTCATCAAAAACCCTAAAACCAAAGAGTTTAGCCACTCATAGCGTAAAGCAACATATTGATCAAAAAGAATCAAAGAAAGAGTGTAAAGAATAGGGAAACTCTACTGAAAAGAGGTTCTTGATTGAGGCAGCACCGTCACGAACTCCTTGGCTCTCGCGTTGGACTTCGAAGGGCACCAAAACTATCTCGAACTCTTTTCCTCTTCCTTGCGGCTAACTCACTCTTGGAACTCTAGCTTAATTCTCACCTTTTCGGATCGTTCTCTTGTTCTGCAACTTTCTTGATCTTCTTGATATTTCTCCCCCTCTTTTGGCTGCTGAAAACCCCTAAATTTATAGAGTTTGGCCGCCCAAAATTTAACCTAAAATACAAAACTTGCGTTTAAATTAACGCTGGCGCCGCGACGCTGACGCATAGCGCCGCGGCGCTAGGGTTGCGACCAAAATTAAGTTGCTCTCGGGTTTTAGCGCCGCGGCAACGCCGTCCCAGCGCCGCGACGCTGTCTTGCGTTCACCAAGTATGCGTCGAAGCAACGCCTTCCCAGCGCCGCGTTGCTGGTCTGCGTCCATGCTGATGCATTTCAGCCTCAGCGCAGCGGCAGCGCTGCCTTAGCGCCGCGTCGCATCATGCATTTCAAGCAAGGATGCGTTTTTCAGCACTTTTTCTCCATATTCTTGCTCGGTTTTGAGCTTTCAGTCGTTTCTTCTAATTTTCCTCGTTTTCACCTGAAAATCACTAGCAAACAAGTGAAATCTAATATAAAACTCCCTTAATTTGAGAGAATAATAAGCACTTTTCAAGTGCTTATCACGTTTCTTCCCCCGCCAGAATTACTTATCCTTCGACGCATGGGCTTGTCCAATACTTAGCCAAGATTTTACTTTCCAAAAATTCTTACTCTTGCTCTCGGCCACTTCTTCCTTTGAAACGCATAGTCACAAATGCATGGCCGCACCCCAACGCTTGGCAACGCAAATCAGTGCTTACACAAAGCCCCTCTTGCGTAACAGCGATACTTGTTTCGCTGCCCTGTCTCTCGCTCTCTCCGCGATACTACCGCTGCAGCAGAACAGTTTCCTTCTTCTTTTCCTCTTCCTTCTTCAACCTGCTAAACATCACATTTCAGCCATTTTCAGAACTTTCTTCCTTCTACAAACTTATTAAGGTGTAAGTCCTTCATCATACCTCAAAATTTCATGAAGAATATCCTCTCCGTTTAGGGCATATCCTTCAACAACTCCAAGTTGCTCCTAATCATCTGGCAAATTTAGCTCCAATCTCTTCTATCTGGAGTTTGACACACATTTATACAATTTTCGCTCAAGCACCCTTCGTGAAACTTGCTAAAAATCGAGTTAACTTACTAACCTCAGAAGTTCTGGCCCTAACCACCGTTTCTTCAGTTTGTTCTTCCTCCAAAACCAAACGTTACTCTGAGAGAGTAACACCAGCTGAGTCCTCTGCCCAGCTCAAGTTTCCTCCACGGTTACGATGAAATTTCCACTCCAAATTGACATGAACGTCTTCTTCTACCTCCCTGTGATGTTTAGCTTCGAAATGGACCCAACTCAAGCTCTGAAATGTAATCAAAACAATTGAATTCTCGATCCACTTATATATATATCACCGACTTAATCTCTATTTCAACACTATACTACAATTTATTCAACGCATACCTTCTATTTTTAGCTTCAGCAACACACAGCCTCTGATGGTGTTACTTTTCAAAACTCTCCCGCCAGATAGTTAACAAACGCATTACTCTCTCGGCCAACCTTCTTTGTCCAATGCATACCCACTTTCGACGCATGGTAGCGTTCACCGCATAGTGGCCTCATCGCAAATTGGCTCTCAACGCCATGGGGCCTTCAACTTCCAACGCCCTGCAGCCTTCAACATGTTTGTCGCAAGATAACCTTCGATGCAGGGTGGCTCTCCACGCCTTGTGACCTCAACGCGTCGTGGCCTCAACGCCTAACAGTCTTCCCTCACCTTTGCGTCCACGCTAAAACTGCTTCCATCAAGGCGCGTTACCACCAACGCATAGCTGGTACTTAGTCATTTCTCTGCCCCCAATCACATTCCAGCCAACTACTCCTACCAAAGCGTCCATCTCTTGGTCTCTTCTTATCTTGCTTTCTCACAAGATTAAGTACGGGGCTTACAAAGTAGGTTTGCGTTTCTAAGGAATAGTATGCAGACGCATTGAAAGTAATCTAACTTAAAGAGTGTACAAAAAGTGTAAGCATGATTATCCTCATAGTGACTAATTTTTTCAACGCAAAGATAAAAGTGGGAATAATTTATATGTTTACTTAGAATGAATCTACAGCAGGGAACCACGCAAAGAGGTAACTAGAAATTCCATGCGGCGAAGAAATGATGAACGCATACAGAATACTGAGAGACGCATGGTTTAGTTCAAAGTATGCGTTGGACGTTTTGGGTATTATGCGTTAGAAAAATTATATCCCTAACCATACTTCTAAACTTAACTTGATAAACACAGAAATCGTTTATCGATGAACGCATAGTTCAATGATGCGTTGGACACATGCATGAATTACAGAGTATGCGGTGAAATCAAATAGTTTACATACTCGACGCCTAATTTCATGCTTCTTTAATTTATACTACTTCTAATACTGAATTCAAAGAATTACAAATAAATACTGAAAACAAGGTAAGAAAGACAAGGGTAAAAGAAAGCGTCCCTGAAAAGAAAAGACATTTGGCAACGCAGGGACCTTTCAACGCAAGCTCAGTCATTACACTCGCGTAGGTCAATGAGGTTTTGTCGACTTCGAGCTCTCCAATGTGGTAGGGTTTTACCCTTTGTCCATTGACCTTGAAGGAAGTGGTTCCGTCTTCATTTGTTAGCTTGACAGCACCATGCGGGGACACTTCTTTGATTATAAATGGTCCAGATCAGCGAGATTTCAGCTTACCTGGAAATAAACGCAACTTTGAGTTAAATAATAGGACCTTCTGGCCGACGTATAGAGTTTTCTTACTAATATTTTGTCGTGCCATTTCTTGGTTCTTTCCTTATACAGCTTTGCGTTTTCGTAAGCTGAATGTCTTCATTCCAGGAGTTCGTTTAATTGAAGCTTTCTTGCTTCGCCACTTGCGTCCTGGTCTAGATTGAGCTTCTTCATAGCCCAGATGGCCTTGTGTTCCAGCTCAAGCGGGAGATGGCATGCTTTCCCAAACACCAACGCATAGGGTGACATGCCTATAGGTGTTTTGAATGCCGTTTTGTATGCCCATAGAGCTTCATCTAATCTCTCCGTCCAATCTTTCCTTGATGTGCTCACGACTTTTTCAAGTATGGACTTGATC
The DNA here is from genome assembly GCA_030954485.1 of Citrullus mucosospermus. Taxonomy (NCBI): domain Eukaryota; kingdom Viridiplantae; phylum Streptophyta; class Magnoliopsida; order Cucurbitales; family Cucurbitaceae; genus Citrullus; species Citrullus mucosospermus. Next base: position 15,855,153 of record CM062064.1, read on the forward strand.
TCTCGGTTTGTTATTTCGGCTTGGCCTTTGTCTGTGGGTGATAGGCAGTTGCTACCCTGTGCGATAGATTAAATTTTGTCAGTAAATTAGTGATTATGCGATTTATAAAATGTGTACCTTCATCACTAATTATCGCCCTTGGTGTCCCAAATCGAGAGAAGATTTGTTTCTTTAAGAACTTGGACACTATGTTTGCATCGTTCTTCGCACAGGCTGCTGTATCTACCCATTTTGATACGTAGTCGACCACTACTAGGATATATTGATTACCACAAGAAGGAGGAAATGGTCCCATGAAATCGATTCCCCATACGTCAAACAACTCAACTTCCAGCATTAAGTTCAGAGGCATCTCATTTCGGTTGGAAATGTTGCCTGTTTTCTGACAACGATCGCAAGCTACCGCATATGCCCTTGCGTCTTTGAATAATGTGGGCCAGAAATACGCACTTTGCAACACCTTTGCAGCTGTTCTCTTCCGCCCAAAGTGTCCTCTGGAAGGTGCTTCATGACAGCTTCTCAAAATTCTATGCGTTTCACATTCTGGAATGCATCGACGCAGTATGTAGTCTGGGCCAAGTCTGTATAGATATGGCTCATCCCAACAGTAGAACTTACTTTCATATTGGAGCTTTTTCTTTTGTTAAGCATTGAATTCTTCAGGCCATTGGTTGTAGACCAAGTAATTTACTATGTCTGCATACCACGGTTCCTGACTCTCTGCATTCATGATGTGCTCATCTGGCAATCGTTCCTCTATATCACTCCAACTTTCTTGGACCTCTTTATTTTCCAACCGAGATAGGTAGTCCGCAACCTGATTCGCGGTTCCCTTTCTGTCTTTAATCTCCAAGTCAAATTCTTGTAATAGCAGGATCCATCGGATGAGTCTAGGCTTTGCGTCCTTTTTCGCCATCAAATATTTGATCGCAGAATGATCGCTATAGATGGTCACCTTTGACCATATCAAATATGCTCTGAATTTGTCAACCGCAAAGACTATGGCTAACATTTCCTTCTCAGTAGTAGTGTAGTTCTCCTGAGACGCATTCAATGTTTTACTCGCATAATAGATGGGGTGCATTATTTTCTCTTTTCTTTGCCCCAATACTGCTCCCACTGCATGGTTGCTTGCGTCGCACATTAGTTCAAATGGGAGATACCAGTCTGGTGCAACTAAAATTGGTGCTAAAATTAGAGCTTGCCTTAGAGACTCAAACGCATATAGACACTTACAGTTAAAATTGAATTCCCTATTGGCTTCTAGTAGCTCGCTCAGTGGTTTTGCGACTTGCGAAAATCCTTTGATGAATCTTCTGTAAAAGCCCGCATGGCCTAGGAAACTTCGCAAGGTCTTTACATTTGTGGGGGCTGGGAGTTTCGCTATCGCATCTATTTTTGCTTGATCAATGTTGTGGTGTTTATTGTATGTGGAAATGAAATTGTACAAACGCAAGGTGTAGCTTAAAATATGATGATGTGTTATACATATCATGCGTTGAACATGCTATGCGTCTTACTACAATGCGCTGGTTATCTTGTCAAGTTTTCCTATCCTTTACCCAAGTATAAGCAAAGGAATAGGTTTTCTCGGTGAGTCCGAGGTCGAACACAGGGATTATATTGATTCAGTATTTAGTTGGATTTCATGCGCTGCAGTGGTAACCAAGAAATAAGTTGAGGAGTGTGTGTTTCTAATCCAAGGAAAGCGATAACATGTACACTATATTAAAATGTGGAAGATAGAAAGCTTGCGACACAACAAATTCAGCTAAAGATGTGAGTGAATGGATAAAAAAAGGGTTCAGGTTGATTAACATCTAACATCAAAAACGCATAGTAGTATTCTATTCATACTTGCGACTCTTCTCCCGGTTGTCAGCCGCTATGCGTTATATGTGTATAACGCATAGGAGAGTGTTAAGAACCAAGGTTATCCCCATAGACAGGTAACACTTTTTGGCCCTTGTCAATTGAGTTCTACAATCACTTACCCTCTCGAGCAGTTTGATTATTACTACTTATATCGATTTGTCAGATGAACATTAGCGTCGGATTAAGATCGCAATTGACAAGATGAAATAGTTACACTATGGTTCTTAGTTAGATGCTAACGCAACCCTAGACCTTTGAGTGATTAGTTACTCATGGTTTGGAAATAAAAAGCAGAAAGTACAGAGAATTGAGTAGACATAGAAGATAATTATATTGATGAAACGGAATACAACTTTAGATAAGCTCAATGTCTTGACACAAATCTAAAATCAAGAAGAAAAACTAAGAAGAAAGAAAGGAAGGCGTCAATGTCTTGAGTCGCCTGGATGGAAGCGTGAGGTTCTGCTGTGAAGTGGTCCGGCGGAGGGAAGACTCTTCTCTCTCGAGCTATTCGTCTCCGGTCGAAGTCTGAAAGAACTCTATGCGTCCATCTCGCCTGATTGCATGATTCTCGGGTCAATTAAGATCCACCACTTTAGCCACAAATCATGTTCGTCAATCATCCGTCAATCTCTCAAGATTCTGATTTGATTCTCAGCGCCTTGCATTAATGGTCGTCTATACGTCCATGAATAGTTTGGTAGATGTCAACACGTCGTAGGTTGCTAACGCGTAGTTATGCGTTTAGTTGTTGTTAACGCATCGTCAGGTTGTTTGCATTCCGTTCAGATCATGCGTCCACAAAGAATAGATTGCTAATGCGTCGTCCTGCGTTAAGAAGTCATCAACGCATCGTTTTGCATTCCTGCGTCAAAACATGCGTTTTAGGCTCAAAAAGTGGTAAAATCATTATCGTCATAAAAATACTAGAGTATAACGCAAAGGAAGATTTATTAGTCAAAATCAATCTAAACTGCCGCATGCTTCTCTATTTAATCTCTATTATCTAAGAAAAAGGCTATCATAACTTGTATTTCTACAAGCTATCAATCAACTTCCAATCCAACCTTAGAAATCTTATGTCCCAACACAATACCTTCAGTGACCATGAAGTGGCATTTTTCCCAGTTGAGGACTAGGTTTGTGTCTTCGCATCGCTTTAACACTCGTTTCAGGTTGGTCAAGCATTCATCGTATGATTTCCCAAATACTGAGAAGTCGTCCATAAACACCTCTACTGAATGTTCCAGGTAGTCGGAAAATATTGCCATCATGCACCTTTGGAACGTTGCTAGTGCGTTACATAGCCCGAAAGGCATGCGTTTGAACACAAAGGTGCCATATGGACATGTGAACATTGTCTTCTCTTGATCTTCCGGAGCTATCATGATCTAGTTATAGCCGGAATATCCGTCAAGGAAGAAGAAGAATTTGTTTCCTGCCAGCCTGTCTAGCATCTGGTCAATGAATGGCAATGGGAAGTAATCCTTCTTTGTTGCCGCATTCAGCTTACGGTAGTCCATACAGATGCGCCAACAAGTGACCGTTCTTGTTGGTATCAACTCATTCTTACTATTCATAATCACTGTCATTCCCCCTTTCTTAGGTACACACTGAACTGGGCTTACCCAGCTGCTACCAAAGATTGGATAAATGACCCTTGCATCGAGCCATTTGATGATTTCTTTCTTATTTTACAACCTTCTTCATCGCTGGATTATGTCTGCGTTGCCTTTCTACTAAGCCATCTTTACCTTCTTCCAACCGAATTTTGTGCATGCAGTATGAAGGGCTTATTCCTCTAATGTCTACTAGGGTCCATCCAATGGCTTTGATATGATTTTTCAATATCTCCAGCAAAGTCTTTCCACAATCTGTAGTCAACGCAAATGATATGATGACCGGTAGCATGCTCTCTTCTCCCAAATATGCATACTTTAGATGCATCGGCAGTGTTTTTAGCTAAAAGGTTGGCGGCTCTTCTAGGGAGATGGCTTTGTTTTCTCCGTAGATCGGTTGCTTAAGTCTATGCGTTCAAAGCTTGCGTTGGAGATTACACCTATTTCCGCTTCTCTTCCCTCATCCATTTTATCCAGCATTGTTTCGTCTTCTGACCATGCGTCTATAATGCTTTTCTTTTCTTCAATTATATCTTCGATCATCTGATAAGAGTGAAAATCATCAGGATATTTCAACGCATTAAAGACATTAAATTTTACCTGATCACCCACGCGGGGCATTGAGATTTCTTCTTGGACGTCAATCAGGATGCATCCAGAAGTGGTATCTTCATATACAGACGCAGGTTCTGCCTGTTTATGAAGATACCACTTCTAAAAGCGTACAACTTAACGCCCCGCGTGGGTGATCAGGTAAAATTTAATGTGTCTGTATATGCGTCTGTATATGAAAATACCACTTCTGGACGCGTCCTGATTGACGTCCAAGAAGAAATCTCAACGCCCCACGTGGGTGATTGATAACTTGTAGAAATACAAGTAATGATAGCCTTTTTCTTAGATAAATAGAGATTAAATAGAGAAGGATGCAGCAGTTTATGTTGATTTTTACTAATAAATCTTCCTTTGCGTTATACTCTAGTATTTTTATGAAGATAATGATTTTACCACTTTTTGAGCCTAAAACGCATGTTTTGACGCAGGAATGCAAACGATGCGTTGATGACTTCTTAACGCAGGACAACGCGTTAGCAATCTGTTCTTCATGAACGCATGATCTGAACGGAACGCAAACAACTTGACGATGCGTTAACAACAACTCAACGCATGACTATGCGTTAGCAACCTACGACGCATTGACATCGGCCAAACTATGCATGGACGCATAGACGACCATCAATACAAGGCGCCGAGAATCAAATCAGAATCTTGAGAGATTGACGGATGTTTGACGAACATGATTTGTGGCTAAAGTGGCGGATCTTAATTGACCCAAGAATCACGCAATCAGGCGAGATGGACGCATGATATCAATCTCGCCGCCAATCAAGCAGATTTGCCATTAATTGCGAACGCATCATCTATAAAAGGGCAGCTCTGCGAGATGAGAAAGGGTTGTTGATTCTCGGAAGAACTCCATAAGTGATAGCAGAGTTCTCTCAGACTTCAACCGGAGACGAATAGCTCGAGAGAGAAGAGTCTTCCCTCCGCCGGACCACTTCACAGCAGAACCTCATGCTTCCATCCGGGCGACTCAAGACATTGACGCCTTCGTTGCTTTCTTTCTTGATTTTAGATCTGTGTCAAGACATTGAGCTTATCTAAAGTTGTATTCCGTTTCATCAATATATATATCTTCCATGTCTACTCATTTCTATATACTTTCCGCTTTTTACTTTCAAACTATGAGTAACTAATCACTCAAGGGTCTAGGGTTGCGTTAGCATCTAACTAAGAACCATAGTGTAACTATTTCATCTTGTCAATTGTGATCTTAATCCGATGCTTATGTCCATCTGAAAAATCGATATAAGTAGTAATAATCAAACTACTCGAGAGGGTAAGTGATTGTGGAACACAATTGACAAGGGCCAAGAAGTGTTTCCTGTCTATGGGGATAACCTTGGTTCTTAACACTTTCCTATGCGTTATAGAGTCGCAAGTATGAATAGAATACTACCATGCGTTTCCGATGTTAGATGTTAACCAACCCGAACCCTTTCTTTATCCATTCATTCACATCATTAGCTGAATTTGCTGTGTCGCATGCTTTCCATCTTCCACATTTTAGTATAGTATACATACAATCGCTTTCCTTAAAGTAGAAACAAAACACAGTCTCTCAACTATTTCTTGGTTACCACTGCAACACATGAAATCCACGTAAATAATAAATCAACATAATCCCTGTGTTCGACCTCGGACTCACCGAGAAAACCTACTCCTTTGCTTATACTTGGGTAGAGGATAGGAAAACTTGACAAGATCTCCAACGCATAGTGTAAGACGCATAGCATGTTCAACGCATGATATGTAAAACGCATCATCATATCTTACTCTGCACCTTGCGTTTGTAAATTTTCCAATTCCACATATAATATTATACAACAGTGATTAGGTAAAGTTTAATGTCTTTTATGCGTTGAAATATCCTGGTGATTTTCACTCTTGTCAGATGATCGAAGATATAATTGAAGAAAAGGAAAGCATTATAGACGCATGGTCAGAAGACGAAACAATGCTGGATAAAATGGATGAGGGAAGAGAAGTGGAAATAGGTGTAATCTCCAACGCAAGCTTTGAACGCATAGACTTAAGCAACCGATCTACGGAGAAAACAAAGCCATCACCCTAGAAGAGCCGCCAACCCTTGAGCTAAAAACACTGCCGACGCATCTAAAGTATGCATATTTAGGAGAAGAGAGCACGCTACCGGTCATCATATCATCTGCGTTGACTACAAATTGTGAAAAGACTTTGCTGGAGATATTGAAAAATCATATCAAAGCCATTGGATGGACCCTAGTAGACATTAGAGGAATAAGCCCTTCATACTGCATGCACAAAATTCGGTTGGAAGAAGGTAAAGATGGCTCAGTAGAAAGGCAACACAGGCTTAACCCAGCGATGAAGAAGGTTGTCAAATAAGAAAGAAATCATTAAATGGCTCGACGCAGGGGTCATTTATCCAATCTCCGATAGCAGCGAGGTAAGTCCAGTTCAGTGTGTACCTAAGAAAGGGGGAATGACAGTGATCATGAACAGTAAAAATGAGTTGATACCAACAAGAACGGTCACTGGTTGGCGCATTCGTATGGACTACCGCAAGCTAAATGCGGCAACAAAGAAGGATCACTTCCCATTGCTATTCATTGACCAGATGCTAGACAGGCTATCACACCCTCTCCCAGATTACCCTCACTACTTGGGGAGTGAGTGCGAATCAGCACACACCTATATTCTAAAATAACTATCTAATAATCAACTTTCGTTCATTCAATCCTATCTATATGCCATATGATCACATAAAATATTAAAACTCATCAAGGAAAGTATTCTCTATAAACACTCAAAACAGAACCCACTACAATCCCAAAGAACATGTTTGACAAAATGAAACATGTACAAATTCTGTGTATTTACAACTATCCCAGAGGACTGGTCCAAAATAAACCCAGACAAGGATCTCCTGTAGGCTAGGCACCTCGCACACGCTCGCTACCTGAAAAAAGCAAACAAACAGAAGAAATGCATGAGCCTAGTGCCCAGTGAGTGATGAAAAACTTCCAACTATCAAAATACTACTAGAGTTGGCATATGACATCATAAACAACCACATATATACATATCACCAGAAATTTCTAAGTTAACTTATGCTATAAAACACCATTAACACAAATATGCCTTTCCAGCTGTGGCGGAGCAACGTTCAATGCACACAACTTCATGTACCAATTATCATCACATTCACATCAGATTACTTCCCACTTCTTCCCTCGGCATTGTAATCCCTCAAGTGCCTTCACCTATTGTCCCTCAGCATTTGAGTTTTATCATATTGAAGTTCCCATGTGCCTTCACACTTAATTCCCTCAGCACTGGGTTCCCTATCAGTCCACTGCTCAAGTGCCTTCACCTGTGATCCCTCAACACTGAGCTATCACATACATTGGATTTCCGCATGCCTTCACATATTGTTCATGAGCATTGGAATCCACATAAACCAACTATTCAAGGAGGTAGAGTTATAGCCTATGCCTCTAGACAGTTGAAGCCACATGAAGTTAATTACCCTATCCATGATTTGGAATTGGCAGCAGTGGTGTTGGCGCTAAAGATATGGCGGCATTATCTATATGGAGAGAAATGCCATATCTATACGGATCACAAAAGCTTAAAATATATCTTTGATCAGAAGGAACTCAACATGAGACAAAGGAGGTGGTTAGAGTTGATCAAAGATTATGATTGTACCATAAATTATCATCCAGGGAAAGCAAATGTGGTAGCCGATGCCTTAAGTAGGAAGTCTCAGAGTGGAGTAAGTTCATTGAATACAATCAGGGTCACTTTACTTAGGGAGTTTATGAATGGTGTAGCTAGCTTGAAGGTAACTGGAACTGGAACATTATTAGCACATTTCTAGTTGAGACCTAAGCTGGTAGATGAAGAGGTGAAATCTCAGCAGAGAATAGACTTTGAGCTCAGATCTGATAGTGTACTATTGAAACAGGGTAGGATATACATGCCAAAAGATGAGAAAGTTAAACAGGTGATACTGGAAGAGGCTCATAGTTCTGCGTATGCTATGCATCCTGGCAGTACCAAGATGTAGAGAACGCTAAGGAAATTTTATTGGTGGCCAGGTATGAAAAGAGAAATAGCAGAATTTGTAGCAAAATGTTTAATTTGCCAGCAGGTTAAGCCTGAATAGCAAAAGCCAGCAGGGTTATCGAATCCACTCCCTATTCCTGAGTGGAAATGGGAGCACATTACCATGGATTTCCTGTTTGGATTACTGATAACTTGTAGAAATACAAGTTATTATAACCTTTTTCAGATAAATAGAGTTTAAATAGAGAAGCATGCGGTAGTTTATGTTAAATTTCATTAATAAATCTTCCTTTGCGTTATACTCTTGTATTTTTATGAAGATAATGATTTTACCACTTTTTGAGTCCTAAAACGCATGTTTTGACGCAGGAATGCAGATGATGCGTTGATGACTTCTTAACGCAGGACAACATGTTAGCAATCTGTTCTTCATGGACGCATGATCTGAACGGAACGCAAACAACTTGACGACGCGTTAACAACAACTCAACGCATAACTACGCGTTAGCAACATATGACGCGTTGACATCGGCCAAACTATGCATGGATGCGTAGACAACTGTTACGGCAAGGCGCTGAGAATCAGATCGGAATCTTGAGAGATTGACGGATGATTGATAGACATGATTTGCGGCTTAAGTGGTGGATCTTAATTGGCCCGAGAATTACGCAATCAAGCGAGATGGACGCAGTGTCAATCTCGCCACCAATCAAGCAGATTTGCCATTAACTGCGATTTCATCATCTATAAAAGGGCAGCTCTGCGAGATGAGAAAGGTTGTTGATTCTTGGAAGAACTCCATAAGTGACAGCAGAGTTCTCTTAGACTTCAGCCGGAGACAAATAGCTCGAGAGAGAAGAGTCTTCCATCCACTGCACCACTTCACAGCAAATCATCATGTAAGCACTGGTTTGCGTTGCCAAGAAGTGAGGCACGGCCATGCGTTTGTGGCTATGCGTCTCAAAGGGAGAAGTGGCCGAGAGCAAGGGTAAAGTAAAACTTCGACTGAGTATTGACTAAGTCTATGCGTTTGTGGTTAACTTATGGAATTTAGTGAGCGGAAGTAGTTACTGTATTGATAGATAAGTAGTCTTGAAGGGGAGAGAAATGCACTTGAACCATGCGTCCAAGTCACTTTGCGTTGAGGACAGGATGGTGTTGAAGTTGTTGCGTCGAAGACAGATATTCGTTGAGGCACCTGTGCTGAAGACAGAATGGTCTACGCACATCGAAAGTAGAATTTCAAGATGGAAAGGAATGCGTTCAAAATAGGGGGCGTGTGAGGACAACCACTATGCGTTGGAAGAGGAGAACCCTGTGCTAGTCTGTAGAGGAAATACGTAAGTAGCAGCCTAAGTCCTGGTGTTAGTAAGGTTAGGTCGGCAGTATAAATAGCTGGATTAATTAAATGTTTAATCATTTTAAGGACAATTCGAGAGCTTAAGTCGGTTCTACTCTTCAGATAAATTCCAGAAGAAGATTGAGGAGGGTGTTCTTGAGGGTTCCGGATGAAGTTTGATTCACATTGAAGCTGGAAACGAAGTTGGAACGGGGGAATGACCAAAGCTACTTAGTTTGGTTGAGCAATGACTGATATTCGGGACAGAACGTGAGGAATAAGCTGAGATCAGAGCTGAAAATTTAAGGTTAGTAAGTTAATGCAATTCCTAACAACTTTTGTTAAGGATGGTGTTGTTGAAATCGAAGTTTTACTATGTGAATCCTTAGGAAATCAGTGATTACAAAACTGTCTCGCAATCCGGAACAGCAGGAGGTAATTTCGGAATATCGCGAGAATGGGAAAGAGCTAAACCCTGAAATTTTAAGGTAAGCTTTAGAACGTGATTTCCTATAAGTATGCAGAAGGGAAGAAACTCTGAATCTGTATGGAAATGTTATTTTTCATAGGTTGAAGTAAGGATGAGAAGAAAGGAAGGAGTATAGTGCAGAGTGTCGTTGGAAAAATCAAGTATTGGCACACTGTCTAAGAATTTGCAGCGAGACGGGTAACGCTGAGATGCAAAGGAGCTTTCCGTCTCACAAGTATCGCTAGATAACGCTGAGTATCGTTGCTCAGGTAGGTAACGCTGGTGCTGTTTTATCAAATATCGCTAGCAATTGTGCTGTTCTATTGGGTATCGCTAGTAACAGTCATTCTTGGCGGGTGTCGCTGAGTTTCTCATTATAAGTCAGTAGAGGAAAAGAAAGGAAGTTAGTGTTGTCTAACGCAGGGTGTGTTTCTTGTGCAGGCCGAGAAGAGATAGGAACAGTGTATAAACCACTTAAAGCTTAGAAAGAGTTGGGAGTGACACTTTTCTTGATTTAAAATGAAATTTATTGAAAATGTTTCGTTTGGTTTTCTTATGAATTATGGCTTTGAGATGAATGCTTTCTTAAAACTTGATATTTGATGATGTTTATAAGGCATGTTTTATGCATTTCTATAAGATGTGCAATGGCATGTTTAAAATATTGTTTATCGTGATAAATTGATTTTCATGAAAGATTTTCATATGAACTACTATGTGAAAGAAATTCTGAAATGTTTTAAGAAGAGGCTCAGTGCTCAAGGACATGAGAAGGCACGTGAGTTTCTCCGGGACCCAGTACTCAAGGACATGAGAAGGTACATGGGCAACCCGACCTATTCCTATGTGCACATAGAGGTTAAGCTGGCTAGTGCATCGAGCTTGCTCTGCTTAAAGCCAGGGATGGTTTTCGACGTTGGGTGCGTAGAAGCATTGCTCCGCCTCAACTAAGGAAAAAGCTTAAAAAAAAAAAAAAAACTGGTTGATATTGACGAATTCCTTGGAAAACGTTTGATATAATTTTAGTATTGATTTATGAGAATGATGAATTTCGTGAAAAGCATGTTACATCCGAATAAATGTTAAACTTTGATTTACTCATTATACGAAACATGCCTGTTTTAAATGAATGCCGTTTTATAAAGAATTGTCACTCACTAGGCTATTAGCTTATGTTTCCAAATGTTTTATTTTTTCCCTCCCCAGGTAGCAAGGATGTTCCTGGTGCTTCGCCTAATACAGCTCATCCTGCCTAAGCCTCGATCATCAAGATTTAGTGAAGTTTGGGAGTTGTACGTTGAATATACTTATGTGAATGGCATGTAGAACATATACTTTTGAATGGGTACTGTCAATGGTGTTGTGAATGTTGTATTTTGGATATGAGGATGAATTCATGATATGCATTAAAGGTGTACCCTTACAGGAAATCGTGTCAAGTTATAGCATGCGATGTATAACTGTGTTTTATGTTTTGTATATAAGTATATGTAAGTGCAGGAAAAGTTAGGGCAATATGCATCACAAGAGTGGTGATGTTTATTGTCTTCCCACTCCCCCTTAGGTTAGATGGGTAATCTGGGAGAGGATGTGACACATCACGCTTCCATCCGGGCGACTCAAGACATTGACGCCTTCCCTGCTTTCTTTCTCATTTTCTATCTTAATTTTAGATTTGTATCAAGGAATTGAACTTATCAAAAAATTGTATCTCATCTTCATCAATATAATTGTCTTCCATGTCTACTCACTTTTCTCAACTGTCCGCTTTATACTTTCAAACCATGAGTAACTAATCACTCAAGGGTCTAGGGTTGCGTTAGCATCTAACTAGGAACCACAGTGTAACTATTTTATCTTGTCAATTGCGAGCTTAATCCGATGCTTATGTCCATCTGACAAATCGATATAAGTAGTAATAATTAGACTGCTCGAGAGGGTAAGTGATTGTGGAACTCAATTGACAAGGACCAAGTAGTGTTACCTGTCTACGGGGATAACCTTGGTTCTTAACACTCTCCTATGCGTTATAGACATATAATGCATAGCGGCTGACAACCGGGAGAAGAGTCGCAAGTATAAATAGAATACAACTGTGCATTTCTGACGTTAGATGTTAATCAACCCGAACCCTTTTCTTTATCCATTCACACACATCTTTAGCTGAACTTGCTGTGTCGCATGCTTTCCATATTCCACAAGTGTTAGTTTAGTGTACAAACAATCGCTTTTTTTAGATTAGAAACACAACTTTCAAACAATTATTGGTTACCGCTGTAACGCAAGAAATCCAATTAAAAATTAAATCAATATAATCCCTGTGTTCGACCTCGAACTCACCGAGAACACCTATTACTTTGCTTATTCTTGGGTAAAAGAGTAGAAAAACTTGACAAGACCACCAACGCCTAGTGATAGAACACATAGCATGATCATTGATTTAATTATTTTCTTTGGATTATTGTGTTGCAGGATTCCTCAGTCGACGGAGTATAGCAAGCTTCTCTTCTGTCAGAGGCTTCTAACAATATATGAGTGAAGGGGATAACCCAACATTTGATATTGACCTAGAGATTGAGAGGACCTTCAGAAGAAGGATAAGGCAGAATAAGCAAAGAAGGAGCAATCAAACTACTGAAGAGAACATGGATGCTCAAAATAATCAACCACAAGCTCCTCAAGCTGAGGTTAGGCAGAACGCAAATGCGCAAGAGCACGCAAACTACGATACAAACCCAATTCTCTTGGCGCATGATAGAAATCGCCCGATGAGGGAGTATGCGTCGCCAAATTTATACAATTTTGCACCGGGAATTTTACAACCAACCTTCGAGGGTAATGGAAGGTTCGAAATGAAACCAGTAATGTTGCAGATGCTGCAAGCCGCAAGGTAGTTTGGGGGTGCAACGGGTGAAGATCCACATGCACACCTGAAAAGTTTCTTGGAAATTTGTAGTGCATTCCCTATGGCTGGAGTAACGCAAGATAGCATCAGACTGACGCTATTCCCATTTTCTCTCAGAGATGAGGCAAGACAATGGGCGTATTCATTTGAACCTAGTGAGATTACAACTTGGGGCAAAATGGTTGAAAAGTTCATGCAAAAATACTTTCCTCCGAAGGTAAGTGCAAAGAGGAGACGAGACATTGTCACCTTTGAGCAAAAGAACTTGGAGACACTTAGTGAAGCATGGGCCCGATTTAAAAGGCTTGTAAGGAATTGTTCCCATAATGGTATCCCTGATTGTGTACAGATGGAGATTTTCTATGGAGGACTGAACAAAACATCACAATCAATGGCTGACGCCTCTGCAGCAGGAGGTTTAATGAACAAGACTTACACGCAAGCCAAGGAGATCCTCGACAGAATTTCAAGGAACACTGATGAATGGGTGGATGATGGATATGGATCAAGGTATATGGACAAAAGACGAACGCAAGCTGGAATGATTGAAACGGATGAGACTAATAACCTTTCAGCTCAGATCGCCAACATGACATCCTTGCTGCAAACAATTGCGTTGAACAACCAAGGTGGAACAGTTGCATCAATGGACGCAATGAACACGGTGAATGCGACAGCATCTGTAAGTTGTGTGCAATGCGGTGAGGGCCACTTGTACGATATGTGTCCTTACAACCCACAGTCTGTCTGCTATGTTCAGAACAACCCGTATTCCAAGACTTATAATCTGGGTTGGAGGAACCATCCTAACTTTGGATGGGGAGAAAACCAATCACAGACGCAGGGAACTGGACAACAGCGGCAGAGAAGCAACAACCATGTGTACAACCAAGGTGTTCAAGGGCATCAAGCACAAAGAAACTAGTCAGCAAATTCATCATCATCATCCCTTGAAGCACTTATATGTCAAACGATCACCCAAAATGAAGAAATGCGTAAGTCGCTGGAAGCGATGCTCCAAAACCAAATGGGAGAAATAAAAAGCCATGCCATTGCAATTCGAAATTTAGAACTTCAAGTGGGACAAATGGCAAGTGAGCGCAATACCAGACCCCAAGGAGCATTGCCTAGTAATACTGAAGCCCCACGTGGTAACGGTAAGGAACATTGTCAAGCTGTGACATTGAGGAGTGGGAAGGTTCTTCCCACTGAAACGCAAGATCAGAGGATGCAAGGAAATCTGCAGCCTCACATCACTCCACAACTACCTCCCGTAACACCTATTACTGAACCGCAATCTTCATCCACCACCACAACCTCTCAAGAACAAGAAAATGGAAAGGAGAAAGAAAAAGCAACGCAGGCAAACCCTGCGTCGGTATCTCAGAATATCACTCCCTCTATGCTTCCGCCCTTTCCTCAACGCCTTAAGAAGAAGAATGATGAGGGCCAATTAAGAAAATTCCTGGACGTTCTCAAACAACTTCACATCAACATTCCGTTGGTGGAAGCCCTGGAACAAATGTCGAGCTATGTCAAATTTCTGAAAGACATATTATCTAAGAAAAGAAGGCTTGGAAGTTTGAGACAGTTGCATTAACGCAGGAATGCAGTGCATTGTTCAAAAGTAATATACCCGCCAAAATGAAAGATCCAGGGAGTTTCACATTGCCCTGTTCTATAGGAGGAATGGACGTAGGTCAGGCACTATGCGACTTAGGGGCCAGCATAAATTTAATGCCACTGTCTATATTCAAGAAGTTGGGTATAGGGGAAGCACGGCCAACCACAGTCACGCTTCAACTCGCTGACCGTTCCATTAAGCATCCCGAAGGAAAAATTGAGGATGTTCTTGTAAAGGTAGACAAATTTATCTTCCCGGCCGACTTCATAATTCTGGACTATGAAGCTGACAGAGAGGTGCCCATCATCCTGAGAAGACCTTTCTTAGCCACTGGACGCACCCTGATTGACGTCCAAGAAGGGGAGTTAACCATTCGAGTGGACGACCAGCAGGTAAAGTTTAATGTTTTTAATGCGTTGAAATATCCTGATGATTTTCATTCTTGCCAGATGATCGAAGAGATAATTAAACAAAACGCAAGCATCATCGACGCATGTGCGGAAAACGAAACACTGCTGGATGAACTGGATGAGAGAAGAAAGGCGAAAATAGGTTTAATCTCCAACGCAAGCTTTGAACGCTTAGACTTAGGCAACCGAACCACGGAGAAAACAAAGCCGTCCTTAGAAGAGCCACCAACCCTTGAGCTTAAAACACTACCAACGCATCTAAAGTATGCATATTTGGGGGTAGAGAGCACGCTATGTAACACCCCTACCCAAGATATTAAATATATTTCAATATCAATACCTAGGAGTGAGTGTTACCTAGTCTATACTCTATTAAAGCCTGTTGTAAATGCATTAGTAAAACCAGAAATCCACAACTAGACAGTCAAACGCTCGGCCTTACAACATTATAACAAAATTACTTAATAAGATCACATCATAAGTAGGTTTTAAAGACTATGTTTAGAGTTTACAAACATATCTGGTGAATTTACACATGCTACCCAGGCTATGTGTGACTTCTATTAAAAGTTAGGGTTTACAGATTTCCAAATTACAAAATTCTATTCTGGCACAGACGGATCTTGATGGTAGGCTAGGCACCCCGAACACGCTTGCTACCTAGAAAAGAAACATCAAAGAAACGAAATCTATGAGCTACATTGCTCAGTGAGTGACTACTGAAATATACAATCAATAACATGATAACAACAATTTAGATATGAACCGCCTAATCATGCCTTGTATCACAATTCATAACCTTATAGATGACTGTAACCTGTAAAACATTATCAGTACATATATGCTTTTCATTTTATTAAACTTTTGTTGAGGCGGAGCGAACTCAACGCACCCAACGTCAATAAGCCTTAGCTGTGTGGAGAAATCTCAACACATCAGCGTCAACCCTTTCTATTATGCTCATGAATCTATCTAATCTCGGGCTGCCCGTGTACCTTCCCATGTCCTTCGGTACCAGGGTCCCATGGAATTAGTCACTCACCGTCTTTAAATCCTTAGGTGAGAGCTTCACATAAGTTAAGTACTAGGGCTGCCCATATGCCTTCTCATGTCCCTCAGCATTGGGTCCCAAAGAATTACTCACTCACCGTCATTAAATCCTTAGGTGAGTGTTTCACATAAGTTACATACTAGGGCTGCCCATATGCCTTCAACTAACTTTCAGCATTGGGTCCCTGAGAATCTTTCTAGAACACTAACTTGCACATCACATTCATCAAAATATAACAACAAACATCATACCTCAGCATTCATAATTACTAAGGCTACCCATATGCCTTCACCCATCCTTCGACACCGGGTCTCATTCAAACACTTCTAGTGCACAGACATGCACATTACATTTATCATCATTTAACTAGATTCATAATATCCAGAATTCTCAGAACATTTATCTAGCAACTAGCTTAATAAAACTTAGGATATTAACTGATACTTTGTCAAACTTATCTCACATATTAAATACGTGCTAGCATCATACACATACGTACACTTCAATTCATGCTTCAAAGGTAGTATTAAGCACATAGAAATGAAATAACATTCAAGTTAAGCACATCTCAAACCATAAAGTCACTCACGACTAATTCCAGACTCCGAGCGGGTTATATGTCACACCCCAACCCAGATTTACTCTATACCTAGGAAGGAGCATGATCCTATTTCCCAACATAAGACTCTATAAGATAAACACCATAAAAGAATAGCAAGACAATCAACTTTTCATAATCTCATCACAGAAAAACGTGCAAACTTCAATAAACATGTTTGTATATTCACATAATAAGTACAACACGTCCCCCTCTTTACCCTCATGAAATATGTTCATTACAAGATATACGAACAAACTAAGTATTTACAACTATCCCAGAGGTTCGCTTCCAGACAGGCCCAGACGAGATTCTTTAGTAGGCTAGGCGTCCCGGACACGCTCGCTACCTGAAACAACAAACAACAACAAACTGAATGAGCAAAAGGCTCAGTGAGTGACTAAATCTACTAAAACTAACCATGACAACTTAAATCCAGTTTGTAAGATAGTAACCACCGCATAACACATCCCAATGAATTATCAAGATTCACTTTTCACTATGCATGTATAACTATCAATTCTCATGTTTCACAAATTTTCATCTATTTAGTGCTTTCACTTTCCGTCCCTCAGCACTTACTCATTTACAATTACAGTACCATAGGCCTTCACATGAAATCCCTCGACACAGGTAACAACCTCAATCTATGCTCAAGTGCCTTCACACATGGTTCCTCGGCACGAGCTAGTTGTCATAGGTTACTACATGCCTTCACTTCCAGTCCCTGAGCATTGTAGTCCATTCTCTACTGTTATTCAAGTGCCTTCTCAAATCCCTCAGCACTTAATTTCACGCTTACTCACATGTAGCTTTCACCATAAGGTCCCTCAACCACTTATGTGCTTAGACATTTGTAATAATATTCCTCTTAAATCACTAACACATCACATACATAAGGCATACTACCATGAATCACTTTTCCTCATCAATATGCGTACTAAGTTTAACACAAGATATAAAAAGCAGTCACTCACAATCGGTCCCGGCTCTAAGTGGGTTATAAGCCTCCTCGAGCTCTTCTTGGCCTGAAAATACACAATCCTTAAGTTTAGTTTTCATAAACTCCCCTTTTCTTTAACATACAGTAGCATCGTTACTCTATGGGAATTAATAAGCTACCAGCGTTACTCAAAAGATATTCAAACTATACTAGCGACACTGCGTTGATTAAAACCAGCGAAACTACCTTGAGGAGCGATACCCAGCGATATTCTAGCGAGAATTGTGAGACGCAAGCCTATCTTTGCGTTGCAGCATTACTTCCTCTGCTGCTCAATCTCTCGCTCACTCAGCGGTACTCCCACTGTGACAGAACCGTTTCCTTCTTCCTTCTTCTTCCTTCTTCAACCTGTTAAACATTTCGTTTCAACAAATTCCAGTACTTTCTTCCTTCTATAAACTTGTTAAAATACAGGTCCTACATCTCACCTCCAAATTTCATGAAGAACCTCCTCACCGTTTAGGACATAACCTTCGACAACTCCAAGTTGCCTCTAATCATCCAACAATTCAACTTCCGTCTCTTCTTCCTGAGTTTGACACTCAATTAGACAATTTCAGCTCAAACATCCTTCATGAATTCTGCTAGAATTCGAGTTAACTTACTAACCTCAAAGTTTCAGCCCTAACCTTCGTCTCTTCAATTTGTTCTTCCTCCAAAACCGAGCATCACTCTGAAGAGATCACAGCAGTCGAAACCTCTGTCAAACCCGAGTTTCTTCCACGAATTCAATGAAATTTCTGCTTCAGACCAGCATAAACATCTTCTTCTACCTCTCTTCGAAGTTTCGCCTTAATATGGACCCAACTCGAGCTCTGAAATGCAAGCAGAACAATTGAATTCTTAGTCCACTTATATATATATTACCGACTTGTTCCCCATTCCAACTCTATATTATAATCCGTTCGACGCATACCTCCTATGCTCAGCTTCAGCAACGCACACGGCCTCTGATGATAATTCATTTCGAACTCTCCCGCCAAATAATTAACATACGCATTACCTTCTCTCAACCAACACTCCTTGTCCAATGCACACTCGCCTTCGACGCATGGTAGCGTTCACCGCATAACAGCTCCCAAACCCTTCGTGGCCTTTACTTCCACCGACACACTGCCTTCAATGCGTTTAACGCATAATGATCCTCGGTACCAAGTGATCCTCCACGCCTTATTATCCTCAACGCGTCACGACTTCAACGCATGATAAGCTTCCCTCACCTTTCCGTTTACACCAAAATTATTTCCTCCACAACAGGTTGCCATCAACGCATAGCTTACACTTAGCCATTTTCCCACTCCAAACGCAAGCCAGCCAACTACTTTTACACATTCACCCATCTCTCGGCCCCTTCTTACTTTGCGTTCTCATAAAAATAGATGCGGGGCTTACATTATAAGCTTTCCCTAGCTTCTCTTGCCCTTCAAAGAGCGATACTAAGCGAGAGTCAGCGAGAGTTGTGAGACGCAATGGTCTCTGCGTTACCGGCGATACTCGTCTCGCTGATCACTCTCCAGCTCTTAGCGATACTCCTATCTTAGCGACTCCCGACGATTACTGCTCTTCTTCTTCCTCCTCTACTCTGTTCTCAATCTCAAGGTCTCAAATCTCAACTCTTCTTCATTTGAGAACTATTCTCAAATAACTCCGGGTTGCTACAAACATTTGCAGCTTAACTCCGATCACTTCTACCTTAGATTTAGCTTCCACGGCTCGTTTTTCTTCACACTCTGATCAGCACGAGGTCTAAGTGGCATTAATCAAACTCTCCGACCCAGCTCAAGCTTCCTCCATGAAAGTGATGAGGGTTCTCCTCTGAACCGGCATAAACACTTCTCTCTACCTCCCTTTCTTTGGTTAGCTCAGAATAAGATCACCTCGAGCTCTAGAATGTGTTTTTCAAATGTTTAAATACTCAGTCCCCTTTATATACATATATCACCGACTTACACTTTATCTCTTCTCTCTATACTTAGTTATTCAATGAATACCTTCGGCGCAGGGCTTAGCAACGCATAGTCATGACTGGGTGTGATACAAATGCCGAACGCCCCATCGACAAATAGTCGACTAACGCACGTCTCTCTCTCGGTCACTCTTCTAATATACCAACGCATACCCATCATCAACGCATAACAGCCTTTACAAATGCATAAGACACCCTCACTTCATGGCATGATAACTCAACGCCTCAGAGCATCCAACGTATTCTCAATGCGTAGCCATACTAACGCATGATCAACTCTTAGCCACTTTTGCTCTGACGCTACTCAGCCAACTTTTCTAACCACTGCCCGTTCATAGTTCCTTCTCAACTTACAACCTCTCAATGTCCGATAGTCTTGCCGTTTTTTCCTACCGCATAATACCACACGTTGCTTCAATTGCATACAGTTAAGTGATTCTGCCATGCGTCCAACATGGTTTTTCACAAAGCCTGCTTCCAACCCTACTCAC
Organism: Citrullus mucosospermus; assembly: GCA_030954485.1. NCBI lineage: Eukaryota > Viridiplantae > Streptophyta > Magnoliopsida > Cucurbitales > Cucurbitaceae > Citrullus > Citrullus mucosospermus. Next base: position 15,875,178 of record CM062064.1, read on the forward strand.
TTCTCAACTATTCTTATCCTACTTCTTTCCTTAACAAACTCTTCTACGAAGTAATCTTAGAAAGAGGGTGTGACACGCTACCGGTCATCATATCCTCTGCGTTGACTACTGAAAAATCATATCAAAGCCATTGGATGGACCTTAGCGGATATTAGAGGAATAAGCCCTTCATACTGCATGCACAAAATTCAGTTGGAAGAGGGTAAGGATGGCTCAATTGAAAGGCAACGCAGGCTTAACCCTGCGATGAAGGAGGTTGTAAAGAAAGAGATCATCAAATGGCTTGATGCAGGGGTCATTTATCCAATCTCCGACAGCAGCTGGGTAAGCCCAGTTCAGTGTGTACCGAAGAAAGGGGGAATGACAGTGATCATTAACAGTAAGAATGAATTAATACCAACAAGAACGGTCACTGGCTGGCGCATCTGTGTGGACTACCGCAAGCTGAATGCGGCAACAAAGAAGGACCACTTTCCACTGCCATTCATCGACCAGATGCTAGATAGACTGACAGGAAATGAATTTTTCTACTTCCTAGATGGATACTCCGGCTATAACCAGATCATGATAGCTCTGGAAGATCAAAAGAAGACGACGTTCACATGTCCATATGGCACCTTTGCGTTCAAACGCATGCCATTCGGGCTATGTAACGCACCAGGGACGTTCCAAAGGTGCATGATGGCAATATTTTCTGACTATTCGGAACAGTCAGTAGAGGTGTTTATGGACGACTTCTCAGTATTTGGAAAATCATATGATGAATGCTTGACCAACCTAGAATGAGTGCTAAAGCGATGCGAAGACACAAACCTAGTCCTCAACTGGGAAAAATGCCATTTTATGGTTACTGAGGGTATTGTGTTGAGGCATAAGATCTCAAAGGTTGGATTGGAAGTGAATCAAGCAAAGATCGATGCGATAGCAAAACTCCCAGCCCCCACAAATGTAAAGACGTTGCGAAGTTTCCTAGGCCATGCGGGCTTCTAGAGAAGATTGATTAAAGGATTCTCGCAAGTAGCAAAACCACTGAGCGAGCTGCTGGAAGCCAACAGGGAATTTAATTTCTACGGTAAATGCCTAAATGCATTCGAGTTTCTAAGGCAAGCTCTGATTTCAGCACCGATTTTAGTTGCACCTGACTGGTCTCACCCATTTGAACTAATGTGCGACGCAAGCAACCATGCGGTGGGAGCAGTATTGGGGTAGAGAAAAGAGAAAATAATGCACCCCATCTATTATGCTAGTAAAACGTTGAATTCATCTCAGGAGAACTACACCACTACTGAGAAGGAAATGTTAGCCATAGTCTTTGCGGTTGACAAATTTAGAGCATACTTGATAGGGTCAAAGGTGACCATCTATAGTGATCATTCTGCGATCAAATATTTGATGGCGAAAAAGGACGCAAAGCCTAGACTCATCCGATGGGTATTGTTGTTGCAAGAATTTGATTTGGAGATTAAAGATAGAAAGGGAACCGAGAATCAGGTTGCGGACCACCTATCTCGGTTGGAAAATAAAGAGGTCCCGGAAAGTTGGAGTGATATAGAGGAACGATTCCCAAATGAGCACGTCATGAACGCAGAGAGTCAGGAATTGTGGTACGCAGACATAGTAAACTACCTGGTCTGCAACCAATGGCCTGAAGAATTCAACGCTCAATAAAAGAAAAAGCTCCAACATGAAAGTAAGTTCTACTGCTGGGATGAGCCATACCTATATAGACTTGGCCCTGACCATATACTACGTCGATGCGTTCCAGAATATGAAACGCATAGCATTTTGAAAAGCTGTCATGAAGCACCTTACGGAGGACACTTTGGAGGGCAGAGAACAGCTGCAAAGGTGCTGCAAAGTGGGTATTTCTGGCCCACATTATTTAAAGACGCAAGGGCATATGCGGTAGCTTGCGATCGTTGTCAGAGAATAGGCAACATTTCCAACCGAAATGAGATGCCTCTGAATTCAATGCTGGAAGTTGAGTTGTTCGACGTATGGGGAATCGACTTCATGGGACCATTTCCTACTTCTTGCGGCAATCAATATATCGTAGTAGCGGTCGACTACGTATCCAAGTGGGTAGAAGCAGCAGCCTGTGCAAAGAATGACGCGAACACAGTGTCCAAGTTTTTAAAGAAACAAATCTTCTCTCGATTTGGGACACCAAGGGCGATAATTAGTGATGAAGGTACACATTTTATAAATCGCATCATCACTAATTTACTGACTAAATTTTATGTCTCGCACAGGGTAGCAACTGCCTATCACCCACAGACAAACGGCCAAGTTGAAATAACAAACCGGGAGATCAAGTCCATACTTGAAAAGGCCGTGAGCACATCGAGGAAGGACTGGACGGAGAGATTAGATGAAGCTCTATGGGCATATAGAACGGCATTCAAAACACCTATAGGCATGTCACCCTACGCGTTGGTGTTTGGGAAAGCATGCCATCTCTCGCTTGAGCTGGAACACAAGGCCATCTAGGCCATGAAGAAGCTCAATTTAGACCAGGACGCAAGCGGCGAAGCCAAAAAGCTTCAACTAAACGAACTCCTGGAGTGGAGGCATTCAGCTTACGAGAATGCAAAACTGTACAAAGAAAGGACCAAGAAATGGCACGACAAAAACATTAGGAAGAAAACTCTATACGTCGGCCAGAAGGTCCTGTTATTTAATTCAAGGTTGCGTTTGTTTCCAGGTAAACTGAAGTCTCGCTGGTCGGGTCCATTCATAATCAAGGAAGTGTTCTCGCATGGTGCAGTCATGCTGACAAACGAAGCCGGAACCACATCCTTCAAGGTCAATGGACAAAGGGTAAAGCCCTACCACATTGGAGAGTTCGAAATTAACAAAACCTCCATTGACCTACGCGAGTGTATTGACTGAGCTTACGTTGAAATGTCCCTGCGTTGCCGAATGCCTACATTTCCAGGGACGCTTTCTTTTACCCTTGCTTTATTTTTATTTGAATTTGTTATAGTTTGTTATTTTATTGTATTGTATTTTATTTTCTTGCTTCTGTTTGTATTTTGTTTTTAGCATGTATTGATTTCTTTAATTTCAGTTAATAAATGTAAATGAGATAAGCATGAAAGTAGGAGTTGAGTTTCTGAACAATTTGATTTCACCGCATAATCTATTATTCATGCATGCGTCCAACACATAAGTAAACTATGCGTTCATCGATAAACGATTTCTGTGTTTATCGAATTAAAGTTAGAGGAAAGGTTAGAGCAGTACATATTTTGTCAAACGCATAATGCTTAACTTCCAACGCATAATCTAACCTGAGAACCAGGCGTTCATCAATATGCGTTTATCATTAGTTCACTGCATTTAGATAGAGCACTAGGTGAAACGTAGATGTCTTCTCAATCTACGCGTCTTTCCCAGAAAAACACTCAAGTGCCAAAACACTCAAGTGCTCTGTGTGCGTTAATTAGCCGCCCATCACACTTGATGGGTGTGCGGCTCAATAAAATTTGCCTTGATCAGTGGGATTCCGGAGATCGCGTATCCGCATTAATTACCGATGGCTAAATTAGCCCTTTATAAACGCGATCCGATTTCTCATTTTCCATTTTTGAAACCTTTCATCTCTCTTAAACCTCCAGCGATTTTTGTTCTAGCAAAAACTCATATGTCTAACCAGTCAAACCAACAAAACCAAGAACACCTCGCCGGCAACATTTCCCCAAGACCTTCTTCATCTTCTACACCAGTCCCCGAGGTATTTCTTAACCCTCGATTTCCATTCTTCTCTCCACCTACATTTCATCCTTCCAGACCTGTGAGGCCTTTTGCTTCTCCGGTCAGACCAAGATCTCCAAACCCTAACCCACCGTTTATCCCTAACTTCTCTGCATCCAGAATCAGGGCGACTGCCCAAAGACCACGCATATATCCATTCTTCCGCCCATTCGCCAGAGCCCCAACCCGTCCACCAGTAGTCGATTACTCCGACGACTGTCTGGAAATTTTAAACATCCACCCCTTGAGCCAAATCAACCCAATACCTACCCCAAAACCCAAAAGCCGGGTCAAATCTTGCATCTCACGGCCTAGAATGAAAAACATGAAGGAATTTTCCGCCGCAAACTTCAATGTCGGAAGCCAACGGTTAAGCACGAAAAATTTCGAGGCAGAGCAACCGGTTCCTGGAACGGTTCGCGATGAAGCCATCACACTGCACGGAAGTAGTGAGGTACGCTGAAGAGAAGAAAGAGATGTATTCGGCGACATTTTGGAGCGGATAGCTCAAGAGGAAAGGGAGGCGAAGGGTAGGGAGGATGAAGGGGAGGTCAACCAGCCCTTGCCTCTAACACGTCCACCCAGCACGAGAGGGACGGAAGAAACGGGAAGAGGAGAAGAAGAAGAGGTGGCTGTCATAGTGGGGGAAGTAAACTCCGCAAAATCCCCAGACGAGTGGATAGCCGAAATTCTGAGCGGACTGCGTGACCTTATGGATGCAACCGTTTCAGACGCCAGAAGGGAATCACCCTCGCAGGTAAAAGAGGTCCAGAGTCAGTTGAAGGAGACTCGGGAGGGTGAACAGAGTGGAGGAGATAAGGAAGGAGAGGCAGCCTATAGCAAGGAGGATGTAGGCGAGCCATGTGAAATGCAAGGGTCTATCCTTGCGTCTATCGGTCCTGAGGAGATGACACTGGACTCCAATGAAGGACCAATAAGAAAAATTGTGATGGCCGCAGAGGCCAAGAGAAGAAGAGAAGAGGAAGAGGAAGTGGTACCCCTGTTGAGGAAGAAACGAAGGGTATCACAAGAATCTGCCGAGGATGAAGAGCCCAATAGCACAGAACAAGGAGACAGACCTGAGTCCCCAATTGCGGCCACATCCTTTGATAGGCTGGCAGAGAAAGAGAAGAAGAAGAGGGCCAAGTTGAGAAAAGAGCTCAGGGCCTGATAATCACTCAAAAAGTGCTTTATATTCCCTCAAATTAAGGGAGTTTTATATTAGATTTCACTTGTTTACTAGTGATTTTCAGGTTAAAACGAGGAAAATTAGAAGAAATGACAAAAAGATCAAAACCGAGCAAGAATACGGGGAAAAAGAGCTGAAAAACTCAAAAAGACAAAATTTGGGATGCGCCGCGGCGCTGAGACAGCGCTGCCGCGGCGCTGAATCATAAACGCAACAATTTGGACGCATAATAGCGACGCGGCGCTAAGACAGCACTGCCGCGGCGCCGAAGTATAAACGCATCAGCATGGACGCAGAGTAGCATCGCGGCGCCGAGATGGCGCTGCCTCAACGCATCCTTGGTGAACGCATGACAGCGTCGCGGCGCTGGGACGGCGCTGCCGCGGCGCTAAAACCCGAGAGCAACTTATTTTTGGTCGCAACCCTAGTGCCGCGGCGCCAGCGTTAATTAAACGAAAAGTTTTGTATTTTAGGTTAAATTTTAGGCGGCCAAACTCTATAAATTGAGGGGTTTCAGCAGCCAAAAGGGGGGAGAAAAATCAAGAAAAGCAAGAAAGTTGCAGAACTAAAGAAAGAGTGAGTTAGCCGCAAGGAAGAGGAAAAGAGTTCGAGATAGTCTTGGTGCCTTTCGAAGTCCGACGCGAGAGCCAAGGAGTTCGTGACAGTGCTGCCTCAATCAAGAACCTCTTTTCAGTAGAGTTTCCCTATTCTTTACACTCTTCCTTTGATTATTTTTGCTCAAACATGTTGCTTCAAGCTATGAGTGGCTAAACTCTTTAGTTTTACGGTTTTGATGAATTGTTTGTGAATTCATGTTAAATTTTGTAGACTCATGGTTTTGTTCAAATAAATATGCTTTTCATGGTTATTGTGTTTAATTCTTGAAGATTGGCCACCTTCACATGTTAGGTTAGATGTATGATCGAGAGATTAGATGTTTAATTTGATCTATAACAATGAATCGTTGTTAATCTATCACGAGAGTAGTTAGGTTGACAATGAAAGTTGCTAAAGACTAGTTTTAATGCCATGTAATTTTGTATTGGTTTTAAGAGATTAACTATCAATCAAGTTGCATGAGAAAGAGTTGTCTTTGAAAGAAGATAACTTGTAATTAAGTTTCTAGACTTAGGCATAAGATTTACAATAAAATCCATGAAATCTATAATTTTGCATGAAGAAATAAACAAGGATTCGAATCCCTAGAACTCTCTTTGACGCTTGCAAATTCTCCCTTTAATATTTTCTTTGCTTGATTTTTCTTTTTCCCAAAATTGAAATATTGAATTTCAATCCTCAAATAAAATTGATTCAATTCTAGAATAGCTAAGTAACTTGACCTTCCCAATTGGATCTCTAGTGGAAACGATACTCGGACTTAACAGTTTTATATTATAACTTGACCCGTACACTTGTGGTAAACACTAAAAGTGCGCATCAAGTTTTTGGCGCCGTTGTCGGGGATTCAAAGAACAGTTTTTGTTATTTAATATTCATTAGAATTGATAGATCTTAAGAAGTAGGGGAGACGCAAGGCCTTCCTGATTCTCAAATAGAAGAAGCCGCATTGGCATTTGAAGAGGAAATGAGGGAAGAAGAAAGAATAGAACAAGCAGCCGAGGAGCTTGAAAGAAAGCTACAAATTGAAGAAGATGAAGAGCTGGTTGCTAGAATAAGAGCCCAAAAGGAAGGGGAGGGCAAGAAGAAAAAGAAAAAGAAAAGTAGGAAGGAACGCATCGGGGAGGATGCGAGGGAAGAACAAGGTGTTAGCACCTTGGAGAAGAAGAAGAGGAAAGAAAAGGAGGTGTCAGTCACCAAACTCCCAAGCACGCATAATGAGAAACGCAAAGGGAAGGAGAAGGTGACTGAAGCACCAACTAAAATGGCCGAGAGCAAGAAAAGAACTGTGAATGAGATTCCAGCTAAGGCAAAGGAAAAGAGAAGGTGGCTGATGCGTCGCCACAATAGAAGGAAGGAAAAGGGAGACGCAAGGCGTTCCCTGACTTGATGATTGAGGTGGGATTTTTCCCTGAAGAAGCCCCAGTACCGCCATACATCATCGAAATAATTGACCACCACGGCTGGAGAAACTTCTGTTCCAGCACCCCTTGGATCCAACCTGACGTAGTCCGAGATTTTTATAATGGACGCATAGACAAAGAGGAAGACGTGGTGGTGGTGGATGAAACTGAAGTCCCATTCAACGCAAGGGAAATCAACGCTATATATGAGTTGAGGGACAACCCAAATGCGGAAGGAAATGAGATTATAGAATCAACTCCAATGGAGTTAATGGTGGACGCAATCCAGGTAATGGCGAAGCCAGGGGCTAAGTGGGATGTTTCACCCACAGGTATAAAAACGCTATCAGCTAGCAGCCTAAGACCAGAGGCAAACCTGTGGGTGTATTTGGTGAAGAAGCGTCAAGGGATCGGGTAATGGCAGCATATTGCATTATGCGTCGCATCACCCTTGATGTTGGACGCATAATTGCGGCGCAGATAAGAGGGGTGTTCAGCAAGCCAAGGGGCCAACTCTTTTTCCCCACTCTTATCATGAACTTATACGCCAATGCTTCCATCGGAGGGCCAACGGAAGTGTTAGACGCAGAGAAGATGATTGAAGTTAGTGGCGTCATCGCCCACAAGACTCTGCGTCGGTTGATGAGAGGATCACAACATCTGCCAGAGCCTGCCAAGGCCACCAAAAGACCTCATCAACCCATTCCGCCTCCAAAGCCGCAACCGTAGAAGAAGGGAAAGCCGTCCAAGTTGAAGGGCGTGGAAAGTCCTGATGCCATCATTAGACCTTCCCCAACCTCAAGCCCTTCACCACCACTTCCAACAACCAGAAGGGAACCAACTCTACCTCCACCTCCTCCTGAGACGCATCGCCCTAAGCCACCTCCGCCTCCTCATAAAACGCATCGCCCCAAACATCCAAAACCTCGACCTTCCACAAAACCCTCCGCCCCAATAAGATTTGATGACTCACACTTTGGAGATCTTGGCGCGACTTTTATGTGTCCATCATCCCCTGCGTTTGACTAAACTCCATCCACTCCCCCACCTCAGCCAAACCCGCATACCCCACCTCAGCCAAACCCGCCCACCCCACCAACGCAACCACAACTGCAAGAAGGCCAACTTGACCTTGAGTGGGAGACAGTGCAAACATATCTGCAGCAATCAATCTTGCGTCCAGTGATGCACTCATTGAATATGTTAGCACGCCGGCAGACGGAGCAATTCCAATTCACATTGAATTACGTTCATCAACTGCTCTCGATCCGACCGAAAATCCCGCCCCCTGATATTCCAGAACGCCTCCAACAGCCCCTTGTCTTCCCAGTGTCGCAGCGCCCTGCACCTGAGTAGCAACGCAGACCTGATGAAGACAGGATTGATGGTTAAAAAAATTTTTAAGGGTGTAGTTAAGAGTTGTAATTTTTTTCTTGCAATTTTGTATCTTCATATTCAATTGTATGCGTTGGTGAAAATAAAATTAACAGAATTACCATTTCTTCATCACATGGATCTTTAACTTCCTCTTTGCATTGTCTCTTGTTGTAAATTTATTCTAAGTACATTTAATTAGTCTCAACTTTTATCTTTGCGTTGAAAAGTTGGTCCCTGTGATGATAATCATGCTTACACTTTTTGTACACTCTTTAAGTTAGATTACTTTCAATGCGTCTGCATACTATTCCTTAGAAATGCAAACCTACTTTGAATGTATGCAAGCAGCCAATTCAAACCTCTTTTACAAAAGTTTGTAACTTAATCCTTGTTTACGATTTAAGCAATGAGGACCTTGCTACTCTCAAGTTTGGGGCTGGAAGAGGTTTGAACTGTCAAAGATAAAAATATGAGGAACTTATTTCAATCATGTAAAAAAAAATAATAAAAAAATAAAAATAAAAATAAAAATAAAAATTTTATTCTTTGAAACGCAAAACTCCGCGGGCAAGACTAATATATTTATCTTGTTAAGAGTTTAGCTGAAAACGATACCTGCTCGTAGTTGGCCACCTCCATGCACCCCATAGTTGGTGTGTCAGAACGAAGGTGGGTAATCGTAATCAGCGACGCATAGATAAATAACAAACTCCAATGTCTAGTGAGGAAACCGAGCTTAGATAAGAGTTTAGTCGAGAAGGGCACTTGCTCGTAGTTGGCTGCCTCCATGCACCCCATCGTTGGTATGTCAGAACAAAGGTGGGTAACCCTACTCGACGCATGCTTAATAACCATATAATAAAACCAATGAAAGAAAAAGGAACTTTATATCTTCATCTTTTCAGACTCAGTGTTAAAAGAAGAAATAAAAATTTTGTGAATAATGAGTTAAAGAGTTTTGAAAAGAAAGCTTGCCGCATACAAATTAGACCTGTCCTAAAGAAAAGAGTATAGAGGTAGGGAAATAATATAACTAACGGGTAGCTGATTGAGTATAGCATTTTGAGAGACTAGTCAATGCGTTGAGAAAATGTTTAGATAATTGACGTTTCTTAGATACAAGTTATGCTTGAGGACAAGCATTTATCTAAGTTTGGGGGTGTGATAACTTGTAGAAATACAAGTTATCATAACCTTTTTCATAGATAAATAGAGTTTAAATAGAGAAGCATGCGGTAGTTTATGTTAAATTCCATTAATAAATCTTACTTTGCGTTATACTCTTGTATTTTTATGAAGATAATGATTTTACCACTTTTTGAGTCCTAAAACGCATGTTTGACACAGGAATGCAGATGATGCATTGATGATTTCTTAACGCAGGATAACATGTTAGCAATCTGTTCTTCATGAACGCATGATCTGAACGGAACGCAAACAACCTGACGATGCGTTAACAACAACTCAACGAATAACTACGTGTTAGCAACCTACGACGCTTTGACATCGGCCAAACTATGCATGGACGCGTAGACAACCGTTACGGCAAGGCGTTGAGAATCAGATCGGAATCTTGAGAGATTGACGGATGATTGACAGACATGATTTGTGGCTTAAGTGGTGGATCTTAATTGGCCCGAGAATCACGCAATCAGGCGAGATGGACGCAGTGTCAATCTCGCCACCAATCAAGCAGATTTGCCATAACTACGATTTCATCATCTATCAAAGGGCAGCTCTGCGAGATGAGAAAGGTTGTTGATTCTCGGAAGAACTCCATAAGTGACAGCAGAGTTCTCTCAGACTTCAGCCAGAGACAAATAGCTCGAGAGAGAAGAGTCTTCCATCCGCTGCACCACTTTACAGCAAATCATCACGCTTCCATCTGGGCGACTCAAGACATTGACGCCTTCCCTGCTTTCTTTCTCATTTTCTATCTTAATTTTAGATTTGTATCAAGGAATGAACTTATCAAAAATTTGTATCTCATCTTCATCAATATAATTGTCTTCCATGTCTACTCACTTTTCTCAACTGTCCACTTTATACTTTCAAACCATGAGTAACTAATCACTCAAGGGTCTAGGGTTGCGTTTGTTGGGTTGTATGTCCTAAAACTCGTAGTTTTTGTTAATAGCTGATTTTTAGTACATATAAAGTTATTCAAGTGAATTAATTATTTATCAACTCTAAATCCAATTAAACTACGAACCCTTGGCTACTATCATGAGTACTTAGACTTTATGTGGAGACATAAACAGGATCAAGTTCGAGTAAGTAGCCTCAATAGTCTATAGTACATGGATTAGGTTGGGTACCTCTTCCTGGAGACACTATTGAATATAACCCGGTTCATGATTGTTACAAATATTGTAAAATGTCATAAATGAAGTGATTCTGATTTGATCATGTAGAGACATGTGAGCAGGGGTATTCTACATAATGAGATTGTGTAAGACTGACCTTGAAATAATTATTGTTACGTATTAACACCGTTTACGATTAACACTGATTAATTTCACTTATCGATGACCTAGATAACTTGAACTAAATCTTGAGCTATCTATGAACTCCTATTTATTCAGAATTATCCCTTGATCTACATAGGTAAGAGTAAGCTCAATAGTGCTGCTCAACATTCTTCCTATTTCAGGGATAAGACTGGGTAGATAGTTGGGAACATAGAATTTGCAAAACGGAATTCACTCCTACCCAACATAGGGATAGAAGAGAGGTTGTTCTCTTAAGTGTTGTTCCCAGGACTTGAACAAGGGGCCCCATCCTCTCACTGGCCCGAGAGGGAATGGATTTAGTGATTAGATCCTAAATTAATTGTTCATTAGAGGGACAATGGTACTTAAGGAGAAAAGATGTAACTTAGAGGTAAATCGGTATTTGACCTAGCTGAAGTTATGAACAACCTGTGAAGGATTGACTTATCGATGACAGTTATATCAAATGGACACAAATATATCTAAAGTGAGGAGAGTGCAACTACGGGCTTTAGTGGAGTGTCCCGTTAGTTAACAAATGTTGGTTAACTAGGTTAAAGAGTTTGGCCGGTTAATCTCGGATCGTTGGAGCTCATGATCTGTAGGTCCATTAGGTCCCTCTACTAGCTCATAAATGGACTAAAATCTTAGATAATGTGGTGAATAAGTTTGAATCGTTCAAATCTTGGCTTAAGGAATGAAAGTTAGATATATACGATATATCGACGTTTAATTAAGAATTAAACGTACAAATAGAGTTAATTATAATATTTAAATTTAATTTAAATATTAATCATATAAATAGGGATTCATATCGGTTTTTTTTAGAAAAATCGGGACAAGTGGGAAAAATAATATTATTTTATTATTTAATATTAAAATAATAATATTTAATTAATTAAATATTAAATTATTTTTTATTTAATTATTTAATTATCTTTTTGAAATTAAAAATCAATTTTAATTCAATTTTGGAAATTCATTGAAAATTGATTTTAAAATTGATTTTTGGAGATTGGATTTTCCCACTAACTAAGCTAGGAGCTAGGTTGTCTTCTTCACAATTAACCAACAAATTAACTATTTTGTGTAGTCAAATTTTGATGCAATTGGATTGCATGTTATTCTTTAATAAATAGAGATGATTTTGACATAAAAAAGGGTTAAGAATTTTGTGAAATTAAGGGTTAATTTTGCAAAATTCTATCCATTGTTCATCTTCTTCCCAACCTTCATTCTTTATCAAATTCACCACAAATTTGGATCCCACCATCCATTCTAAGCCTAGAGAATAGTAGAGAAGACTCTTGTGGTGGTCTACAACCAAGTGGTGCTGAAATTCATCAAGAATTGAAGGAGAATTTGGAGCTTCAAGGGTAAGTGTTCTTGAAACTTTGGCTTTTCTTCTTAATTGCATGTTTAATCATCTAAATTGAGCATCTTAGAGTGAAAATTGATCAAATTAACTTCTGCTGCATGCTCATTTGTCCATCAGCGTTAGCATCTAACTAGGAACCACAGTGTAACTATTTTATCTTGTCAATTGCGAGCTTAATCCGATGCTTATGTCCATCTGACAAATCGATATAAGTAGTAGTAATTAGACTGCTCGAGAGGGTAAGTGATTGTGGAACTCAATTGACAAGGACCGAGTAGTGTTACCTGTCTACGGGGATAACCTTGGTTCTTAACACTCTCCTTTGCGTTATAGACATATAACGCATAACGGCTGACAACCGGGAGAAGAGTCGCAAGTATAAATAGAATACAACTATGCGTTTCCGACGTTAGATGTTAATCAACGCGAACCCTTTTCTTTATCCATTCACACACATCTTTAGCTGAACTTTCTGTGTCGCATGCTTTCCATATTCCACAAGTGTTAGTTTAGTGTACAAACAATCGCTTTCTTTAGATTAGAAACACAACTTTCAAACAATTATTGGTTACCGCTGTAACGCATGAAATCCAATTAAAAACTAAATCAATATAATCCCTGTGTTCGACCTCGGACTCACCAAGAACACCTATTACTTTGGTTATACTTGGGTAAAAGAGTAGGAAAACTTGACAAGACCACCAACGCCTAGTGATAGAACGCATAGCATGATCAAGGCATGACATGTTGAACGCATAACCACATCCTTTAGCACTTTCCGTTAGGCTAATTCACACATACAATTACATCACAACAAGTACCGAGGACATCACCCGCTGTCAATGGAGTCTTGGTGATTGTTGACAAGTTAACTAAAATACCACGGTTTTTGCTAGTTAAAACAACTTATACCCTTGACAGATTAGCACAACTTTATGCGGACAGAATCGTGAGTCAGTTCGGTGTGCCTGTAACAGTGACATCAGATAGAGACCCTAGATTTACTTCTAAGTTCTGGGGAAGTTTGCAAAAGGCGTTAGAAACTAAACTGCAATTCAGTACCGCTTTTCATCCTCAGACCGACGGGCAGTCGGAGAGAACTATCCAGACCTTGGAAGATATATTAAGGACTTGCACTTTACAATTCAAGGGTAGCTGAGATGTCCATTTACCTTTGATGGAATTTGCTTATAACAACAGCTACCAAGCGAGTATTAGAATGGCCCCGTATGAAGCACTTTATGGTAGACCATGCAGAACCCCAGTTTGTTGGAGAGAAGTTGGTGAAAGGAAGCTAATTGGACCGGAAATTGTGCAGACCACGACAGAAAAGGTAGAACTAATTAAAGCTAGTCTTAAAGCTGCCAGAGATCGTCAGAAGAGTTATGCTGACAACAGAAGGAAAGATCTTGAATTTGAGATTGGAGACAAGGTGTTTTTGAAGCTATCACCGTGGAAGGGAATTCTGAGATTTGGTAAGAAAGGAAGTTGAGTCCCAGATACATCGGACCCTATGAGATTTTAGAAAGAGTTGGGTCGGTGGCTTATAGGTTAGCTTTACCTGTTGAAATGTCTAGAATACATAATGTATTCCATGTATTAGTGTTAAGAAAATATGTCTTTGATGTTGCTCATGTATTACCAGTTCAACTAGTAGAACTCAGCGAGGATTTGAGTTACGAAGAAAAGCCTGTTCAGATATTAGATGAGAAAGAACAAGTTTTAAGAAACAAAGTGATACCATTGGTTAAAGTTCTATGGAGAAATCACGAGATAGAGGAAGCAACATGGGAGCCGAAGGAGCAAATGATGAAACAGTATCCATATTTGTTTGTTTAGGAGTGGACTGCTTGCTGATTTCAGGGACGAAATCCCTGTAAGGAGGTGGTAATTGTAAGCCCCGTACTTGACCTTGTGAGAAGGAAAGTTAAGAAAAGATTAAGAGATGGGCGTTTGGTAGGAAATGTTGGCTGAGTTGTGTGGGGGCAAAAATGGCTAAGTATTGGCCATGCGTTGCTGGCACTATGCGTCGATGGAAGTAGTTCTAGTGTGGACACAGAGGTGAAGGAGGGCTATTAGGCATTGAAGGCCACGAGGCGTTGAAGACCACGAGGCGTCGAGAGCCACTCTGCGTTGAAGGTCACTATGCGGTGAACGCTACCATGCGTTGAAAGTGGGTATGCATTGGTTCATAGAAGAATGGTCGAGAGAACAATGCGTTCGTTAGCTATCCGGCTATGCGTTGCTGAATTGTAACATACAAAACCGAGGCTATGCGTTGGGGAATTGTAACATACAAAACCGAGGCTATGCGTTGCTGAAGCCAAGTACAGAAGGTATGCGTTGATTAGATTAATATATAGAGACGAAGTGGAGTTTATGTCGGTGGTATATATATATAAGTGGACCGAGTATTCAATTATTTCGATCACATTTTAGAGCTCGAGTTGATTCCATTTTGAAGCTAAACAACGGAGGGAGATAGAAGAAGGTGTTTATGTTGGTTTGGGGTGGAATTCTCGTCGTTTTCGTGGAGGAAACTTGAGCTGGAATGGAGAATCCAACTGGTGTTATTTAATTTGAGTATCGATCAGTGTTGGGGGAAGAACGATCTGGGGAAGCAGTGGCTAGGGTCGAAATTCTGAGGTTAGTAAGTTAACTTGATTTCTAGCAATTTTCATGAAGGATACTTGAGCCGAATTTGAGTAAATGAGTGTTAAACTCCAGGTAGAAGAGATCGAAGCTGAACTGTTGAACAATTAGGAGCAATTCGGGGTTGTTAGGGGATATATCTCAAACGAAGAGGGTTACCCTCACGAGACTCTAAGGTAAGATAAAAGACTTGTTTCTTTATAAGTTCGTAGAGGAAAGAAAGTTCTAATTTTGGCCGAAATACGATGTTTAACAGGTTAAAGAAAGAGTCAGAAGGGAAAGAAGAGAACAGTGGCTGTTAGGCGTCGCCCAGACTATAGTATCGCTGAAGAGCTGAAGACTTTGCAGCGAAGCGAGTATCGCTAGTAACGCAAAGGGTTTTGCGTCTCACAGATCTCGCTGAGTCTCGCTGGGTATCGCTCTTCAGGTAATCTCGTTAGTCTCGTGTCTTTCGGTATCGCTAATGTAGTGTCTGGCTGAGTGTTTTTTCGCTGGTAGTCTCGCTAGGGACGTAGAGTCACACTAAGTATGAAATTTTGGGAAAAAGGAGTCTGGTTAAAGCAGCAAGAGTAGAATTTGATTATGCTTATTTATTGATCATGGGAAGGAAGTTCAAGGAGAACTTAACATGGGAAATGTGTATTTACAGGCCAAGAAAAGCTCGGGAAGGTGTATAATCCACTCAGAGCTAAGACAAGTTGTGAGTGATTTTTTGTTAATTCCTTAAACTTACTTAACTTGTTTTAATAATAATAAGTGTGTGAAATCTGTCATATGGAGTAGTTAAGGATAGAATTTGTGTTGTGCTAAAAGGATTAAAGATTGTATATGATATTCAGTGCTCAGGGACCATGTGGGAAGGCACTTGAATAGTTGGTTGATGTGGATTCCAATGCTCAGGGACAATATGTGAAGGCATGCGGAAATCCAATGTATGTGATAGCTCAGTGCTGAGGGATCACAGGTGAAGGCACTTGAGCAGTGGACTGATAGGGAACTCAATGCTGAGGGAATTAAGTGTGAAGGCACATGGGAACTCCGATATGATAAAACTCAAATGCTGAGGGACAATAGGTGAAGGCACTTGAGGGATTACAATGTCGAGGGAAGAAGTGGGAAGTAATCTGATGTGAATGTGATGATAATTGGTACATGAAGTTGGGTGCGTTGAGCGTCGCTCCGCCACAGCTGGAAAGGCATATTTGTGTTAATGGTGTTTTATAGCATGAGTTAACTTAGAAATTTATGGTGATATGTATATATGTGGTGGTTTATGATGTTATATGCCAACTCTAGTAGTATTTTGATAGTTGGAAGTTTTCATCACTTACTGGGCATTAGGCTCATGCGTTTCTTCTGTTTGTTTGTTTGTTTCAGGTAGCGAGCGTGTCCAGGACGCCTAGCTTACAGGAGTCCTCGTCTGGGTTTATTTTGGACCAGTCATCTGGGATAGTTGTAAATAAACAGAATTTGTACATGTTTCATTTTGTCAAACATGTTCTTTGGGATTGTAGTGGGTTCTGTTTTGAGTGTTTATAGAGAATACTTTCCTTGATGAGTTTTAATATTTTATGTGATCATATGGCATATAGATAGGATTGAATGAACGAAAGTTGATTGTTAGATAGTTTTTTTAGAATACAGGTGTATGCTGGTTCGCACTCACTCCCCGAGTAGTGAGGGTAATCTGGGAGGGGGTGTGACAGCCTTTCTAGCATCTAGTCAATGGACAAAGGGTAAAACCCTACCACATTGGAGAGCTCAAAATCGACAAAACCTCCATTGATCTACGCGAGTGTAATGACTGAGCTTGCGTTGAAAGGTCCCTACGGTTCTGAACGCCTACTTTTTTAGGGATGCTTTCTTTTACCCTTGTCTTTCTTACCTTGTTTTCAGTATTTGTTTGTAATTCTTTGAATTCAGTATTAGGAGTAGTATAAATTAAAGAAGCAAGAAATTAGGCGCGAGTATGTAAACTATTTGATTTCACTGCATACTCTGTAATTCATGCATGCGTCCAACGCATCATTGAACTATGCGTTCTTCGATAAACGATTTCTGTGTTTATCGAGTTAAGTTTAGAAGTATGGTTAGGGGTATAATTTTTCAAACGCATAATACCCAAAACGTCCAACTCATACTTGGAACTAAATCCATGCGTTCATCAGTATATTCGGTATGCGATAATTGTATGCGTTCATCAATTCTTCGCCGCATGGAATTTCTAATTACTTCTTTGCATGTCCCTTGTTTTAAATTCATTCTAA
Source organism: Citrullus mucosospermus (assembly GCA_030954485.1). Lineage (NCBI taxonomy): Eukaryota > Viridiplantae > Streptophyta > Magnoliopsida > Cucurbitales > Cucurbitaceae > Citrullus > Citrullus mucosospermus. The sequence continues at coordinate 15,892,310 of CM062064.1, forward strand.
GTACATATAATTATTCTCAACTTTTATCTTTGCGTTGAAAAATTAGTCACTACGAGGATAATCATGCTTACACTTTTTGTACACTCTTTAAGTTAGATTACTTTCAATGTGTCTGCATACTATTCCTTAGAAACGCAAACCTACTTTGCATGTATGCAAGTGGCCAATTCAAACCTCTTTTACAAAATTTTGCAACTTAATATTTGTTTACAATTTAAGCAATGAGGACCTTACTATTTTCAAGTTTGGGGGTGGAAGAGGTTTGAACTGTTAAAGATAAAAATATGAGGAACTTATTTCAAACATGTCAATTAATAACATAAAAAAAAAAAAATTCCTTTTAAACGCAAAACTACGCTGGCAAGACTAATATATTTATCTTGTTAAGAGTTTAGCTAAAAACGACACCTGCTCGTAGTTGGCTTCCTCCATGCACCCCATAGTTACGAAGGTGGGTAATCGTAATCAGCGACACATAAATAAAATAACAAACTCCAATGTCTAGTGAGAAAACCGAGCTTAGATAAGAGTTTAGTCGAGAAGGGCACTTGCTCGTAGTTGGCTGCCTCCATGCACCCCATCGTTGGTATGTCAGAACGAAGGTGGGTAACCCTACTCGACGCATGGCTACATAAATAATAAAACCAATTAAAGAAAAAGGAACTTTATATCTTCTTCTTTTCAGACTTAGTGTTAAAAGAAGAAACAAAAATTTTGTGAATAATGAGTTCAAGAATTTTGAAAAAAAAGCTTGCCGCATACAAATTAGACACGTCCTAAAGAAAAGAATATAGAGGTAGAGAAATAATATAACTAACGGGTAGCTGATTGAGTATAGCATTCTGAGAGACTAGTCAATGCATTGAGAAAATGTTTAGGATGATTGAAGTTTCTTAAATAGAAGTTATGCTGGAGAACAAGCATTTATCTAAGTTTGGGGGTGTGATAACTTGTAGAAATACAAGTTATGATAGCCTTTTTCTTAGATAAATATAGATTAAATAGAGAAGCATGCGGCAGTTTATGTTGATTTTTATTAATAAATCTTCCTTTGCGTTATACTCTTGTATTTTTATGAAGATAAATGACTTTACCACTTTTTGAGCCTAAAATGCAAGTTTTGACGCAAATGCAAACGACGCGTTGATGACTTCTTAACGCAAGACTACGCGTTAGCAATCTGTTCTTCATGGACGCATGATCTGAACGGAACGCGAACAACCTGATGATGCGTTAACAACTATTCAATGCATGACTATGCGTTAGCAACGTACGATGCATTGACATCGACCAAACTATCCATGGACGCATAGACGACCATCAAGGCAAGGCGTCAAGAATCACATCAGAATCTTGAGAGATGGACAGATGATTGACGAACATGATTTGTGGCTAAAGTGGTGGATCTTAATTGACCCGAGAATTACGCAATCAGGCGAGATGGACGCATGATAACAATCTCGCCGCCAATCAAGTAGATTTGCCATTGATTGCGAACGTAGCATCTATAAAAGGGCAGCTTTGCAAGATGAGAAAGTGTTGTTGATTCTCTGAAGAATTCCATAAGTGACAACAGAGTTCTCTCCAGACTTCAACCGGAGACGAATAGCTCGAGAGAGAAGAGTCTTCCCTCTGCCTGACCACTTCACAGCAGAACCTCACGCTTCCATCCGGGCAACTCAAGACATTAACGTCTTTCCTGCTTTCCTTCTTACTGTTTCTATCTTGGTTTTAGATTTGTGTCAAGACATTGAGCTTATCTAAAGTTGTATTCCGTTTCATCAATATATAAATCTTCCATGTCTACTCATTTCTCTATACTTTCCGCTTTTTACTTTGAAACCATAAGTAACTAATCACTTAAGGGTCTAGGGTTGCGTAGCATCTAAATAAGAACCATAGTGTAACTATTTCATCTTGTCAATTATGTTCTTAATCTGATGCTTATGTCCATCTAGCTAATCAATATAAGTAGTAATAATCAAACTGCTCGAGAGGGTAAGTGATTGTGGAACTCAATTGACAAGGGCCAAGAAGTGTTATCTGTCTATAGGAATAGCCTTGGTTCTTAACACTCTCCTATGCGTTATAGACATATAACGCATAACAGCTGACAACTGGGAGAAGAGTCCCAAGTATGAATAGACTTCACCATGCGTTTTCGATGTTAGATGTTAACCAACCCGAACCCTGTTTTTTATCCATTAATTAAATTCATCTAGCTGAATTTGCTGTGTCGCATGCTTTCCATGTAATACCCTATCTCCAAAAACCTAGGTATTCATAATGACTAGTAAGGATAAAAGGATAAAAGATGTGGATTAACGGGACTTTTAAAATGAAAAAGTTAAGTTTGTGGAATTATTGAATAATGCCTAAGAAATTCTATGCGTTGAGATGAATGATATTAGGAAAATGATGGATGTCTCGCCAAGGGTGAGAATGAAGGACTAAAGGTATAGTTGGGAATTGGTTGAAGTTAGATGTATTTTGGAAATCAGGTTGACGCATAGATGGTTAAGCTCTAACGCATGGTATTTAATATTGAGGAGTTACCAAGCTATGAGATTAGGTTTTAAATGATGGCAAGTTGAATGGGGTGAAGTACCATGCGTCGATGATGTAAAGTGGAGTAGAACCATCACGTGGGAAAAGTACCTTGCGTTGGAAAGGTTGACAATGTGTCGGGAAGTAAGTTAAGGAAAGTAATGCGCTATGCGTTGTGAAGAGAAATAGTGGACGGAAGTGAAGGAACCAGAACTATAAGTGTTGGCCACGGTTATAAGTGTGGTTACCCTTTGATAGGGCTGTCAGGCGTTGAAGGATGTATTATGCGTTGAAGAATACTTTGAATAGGAGAGTAGTTGTATGCGATAGACTGCAGCTATGTGCTTAAAGCTAACTGCGTATTGATAAACTATGCGATGGGCAGCGACTAGGCGTTGGGCGTTTGCAATGTGCTATGAAGGTTCATTGGGCTGATCAAGAAGCCCCCGAATATGGTATAGCATGTGCGGAAGAGGCAGTTAAGTGTTGAAGGTTATTATATTGGGAAAATTTCTATGCGTTGATGAATTGCTATGCATTGGCAAAGCGACGCGTTGAGAAAACTGAAATTCTTAATAGTTAATAATTGAGAAACAACCTTACTTAGAAACGGTCTTATGCGCTAACAAAAAGGAAACTAAGTTCAGGCGTTGGATATGCTCTAGGGTTGAAAGCAAACCTAATAAAAGGAAACAATAGAAGGAAATATATTAGAATAATTGTCAAAGGAAAGGGCTAAGTATGGGAGAAATTTGGAAGCAAAGCGTTGGGTATACCTAATGGACGCGTAGAAGGGTAACCTCGAAATCTAAAAGGTTAAATAAGAGGATTATAACTTGGTTTACGTTATACATCCTGGAAGTACAGCGATGTATAGGAAGTTAAAGGAAATATTTACTAATGGCCAAGAGTGAAAAGTGAAATAGCAGAGTACGGATAAAGTGTTGGTAGGAAGTCTTACTATGCGTTGATAAAGTTTATGCGTTGAGAAGGTTATCGGCTATGCGTTGAGAAGGTTATCAGCTGTGTGTTGAGGAGTTCACGTGTTAAGGACGGCTATTAGCTATGCGACGAGGGGCTTATGAGTTGAAGGTGGCCACCATTGGTTATTAAGGTTGTGAAGTAAACATAAAAACTGGAGTATGTGGTGAACGCATGCTAATCTATCTTAAGAGAAATGGTTTAAGTACAAGGAAAAGGATTAAAAGAATAACCTTGGGAATAATCAAGGAATGTCTAAGGATAGGAAGGAGTTGGACGCATGGTATGATGCAATGAGGTACAAACGCATAGTATCGGGCGTTTGTCATTAACGCCTAGTGGCATTGTGTAAGCACTGGTTTATAATAGTGCGGCTATGCGTTGAAGGTGATCACGAATGGGTATTGTGACCTGAAGTAGTCACCGCGTTGGCAGGGAAAGAAACGTACTTGGTTTACCATGCGTCGGTAAGGTTGTTATGCGTTGAGGTCCCTTTGCGTTGAAGACAAATCTATGCGTTGAAGACAGTAGTGTAGTTGGCTGAGAGTTAAAAAAGTGAGTAGTGAAGCTCAAACCTTAAAGGGAACTCAAAGAATGCATGAGGGCGTTGTGCTGCATGAATGGTTGTTTATTGGAAAATGTTGGATGCATAAGATAAGTTTTTAAAGGCCAGGTGGCTTTATATAGACTTGACACCTTAAAAGTAGGAGGTGTTAAAAAGATATGTTAAGTATTTCATGCAAGGTGACACTTGGACTAATGCATGGTTAGTCAGACATGCAGCGAGACATGTGGCAATCAAGTGGCAAAAAAAGAGGAGAAGTAGGATGGCAAGCCCTCTATAAATAGGACCCTGAGAGAAGAGTAACGACTGATGATACTGAAGTAAAAATCCTTGAGAAAAAGAGGAGAACGAAGGCAGAAAGAAGGGACCCCTTGCATCTGTAAAAAGAGGTCTGCAGCCAAGAAAGAAGACATTCTTGACAACTTTGTCATTTAGTGTTAAAGAAGTTGTCTTGCGTCGAAGAGGGGTCGGCCTTGTGTTTAAGACGAATTCAACGTTCAAGGTGAACGCCGCATTCGAAGATGGACGATGCGTTCAAGTTAACCTTGCATCCAAGAGAGGTCGACGCATCCGAAAGAAAGAAGAGTTGGACAGCACCTTGCGGTAGTCATCAACCACGCGTTGAAGGGCAAATGTTATGATATTGTTGTGGAAATTATGTGCGGAATTGGAAATTTACAAACGCAAAGTGCAGATTAAGATATGATTATGCGTTTCACATATCATGCGCTGAACATGCTATGCGTCTTACTACTGTACGTTGGTGATCTTGTCAAGTTTTCCTATCCTTTACCCAAGTATAAGCAAAGGAGTAGGTTTTCTCGGTGAGTCCGAGGTCGAACACAGGGATTATGTTGATTCAATATTTAGATGGATTTCATGCGTTGCAGTGGTAACCAAGAAATAGTTGAGAGAAGTGTTTTGTTTCTACTCTAAGGGAAGCGATAATATGTATACTGATAACTTGTAGAAATAAAAGTTATTATAGCCTTTTTCATAGATAAATAGAGTTTAAATAGAGAAGCATGTGATAGTTGATGATAAATTCTATTAATAAATCTTCCTTTGCGTTATACTCTTGTATTTTTATGAAGATAATGATTTTACCACTAGTTGAGCCTAAAACGTATGTTTTAACGCAGGAATGCAGACGATGCGTTGATGATTTCTTAATGCAGGACAACATGTTAGCAATCTGTTCTTCATGGACGCATGGTCTGAACAGAACGCAAACAACCTGACGACGCGTTAACAACAACTCAACGCATAACTACGCGTTAGCAACCTACGACGCGTTGACATCGACCAAACTATGCATGGACGCATAGACAACCGTTTACGGCAAGGCGCTGAGAATCAGATCGGAATCTTGAGAGATTGACAGATGATTGACAGGCATGATTTGCAGCTTAAGTGGTGGATCTTAATTGGCCCGAGAATCACGCAATCAGCCGAGATGGACGCAGTGTCAATCTCGCCACCAATCAAGCAGATTTGCCATTAACTGCGATTTCATCATCTATAAAAGGGCAGCTCTGTGAGAGTAGAAAGGTTGTTGATTCTCGGAAGGACTCCATAAGTGACAGCAGAGTTCTCTCAGACTTCAACCGGAGACAAATAGCTCGAGAGAGAAGAGTCTTCCTTTCCGCCGCACCACTTCACAGCAAATCATCACGCTTCCATCCGGGTGACTCAAGACATTGACGCCTTCCTTTCTTTCTTGCTTAGTTTTTCTTCTTGATTTTAGATTTGTATCAAGGAATTGAACTTATCCAAAGTTGTATCCATTTCATCAATATATAAATCTTCCATGTCTACTTACTTTTCTCAACTGTCCGCTTTATACTTTCAAACCGTGAGTAACTAATCACTCAAGGGTCTAGGGTTGCGATAGCATCTAACTAGGAACCATAGTGTAACTATTTTATCTTGTCCATTGCGAGCTTAATCCGATGCTTATGTCCATCTGACAAATTGATATAAGTAGTAATAATCAAACTGCTCGAGAGGGTAAGTGATTGTGGAACTCAATTGACAAGGATCAAGAAGTGTTACCTGTCTATGGGGATAACCTTGGTTCTTAACACTCTCCTATGCGTTATAGACATATAACGCATAGCGGCTGACAACCGGGAGAAGAGTCGCAAGCATGAATAGAATACTGCTATGTGTTTCCGACGTTAGATGTTAATCAACCTGAACCCTTTCTTTATCCATTCACACACATCTTTAGCTAAACTTGCTGTGTCGCATGCTTTCCATCTTCCACAATTTTAATCTAGTGTACATATTATCGCTTTCCTTAGATTAGAAACAAACTCATTCCCAACTTATTTCTTGGTTACCACTGCAACGCATGAAATCCAACTAAATACTAAATCAATATAATCCCTGTGTTCGACCTCGGACTCACCGAGAAAACCTATTCCTTTGCTTATACTTGGGTAGAGGATAGGAAAACTTGACTAGATCACCAACGTATAGTGTAGGACGCATGGCATGTTCAACGCATGACATGTTGAACGCATAATCACATACTTTAACACTTTGCGTTAGGCTGATTCACACATACAATATTCACACAACATACACTATACTAAAATGTGGAAGATGGAAAGGCATGCGACACAGCAAATTCAGCTAATGATGTGAATGAATTGATAAAGAAAGGGTTCGGGTTGGTTAACATCTAACATTGGAAACGCATGGTAGTATTCTATTCATACTTGCGACTCTTCTCCCGGTTGTCAGCCGCTATGCGTTATATATCTGTAACGCATAGGAGATTGTTAAGAACCAAGGTTATTCCTATAGACAGGTAACACTTCTTGGCCCTTGTCAATTGAGTTCCACAATCACTTACCCTCTCGATCGGTTTGATTATTACTACTTATATCGATTTGTCAGATGAACATAAGCATCGGATTAAGATCGCAATTGACAAGATGAAATAGTTACACTATTGTTCTTAGTTAGATGCTAACACAACCCTAGACCCTTAAGTGATTAGTTACTCATGGTTTGAAAGTAAAAAGCGGAAAGTATAGAGAAATGAGTAGACATGGAAGATATATATATTGATGAAACGGAATACAACTTTAGATAAGATCAATGTCTTGACACAAATCTAAAATCAAGAAAGAAAAACTAAGGAAGAAAGCAAGGAAGGCGTCAATGTCTTGAGTCGCCCGGATGGAAGCGTGAGGTTCTGCTGTTGATAAGCACTTGAAAAGTGCTTTATATTCTCTCAAATTAAGGGAGTTTTTAGATTTCACTTTTTTGCTAGTGATTTTCAGGTTAAAACGAGGGAAATTAGAAGAAACGACAAAAAGATCAAAACCGAGCAAGAATATGGTGAAAAAGAGCTGAAAAACTCAGAAAGACAAATTTCGGGATGCGCCGCGACGTTGAAGCATAAACGCATCAGCATGGACGCAGAGTGGCATCGTGGCGCCGAGATGGTGCTGCCTCTACGCATCCTTGGTGAACGCATGACAGCGTCGCGGCGCTAAAACCCGAGAGCAACTTATTTTTTATCGCATAGCGTCGCGGCGCCAGCGTTAATTAGACGAAAGTTTTGTACTTTAGGTTAAATTTTTGGCGGTTAAACTTTATAAATTTGGGGGTTTTCAGCAGTCCAAAGGGGAGGATAAATATCAAGAAAAGCAAGAAAGTTGCAGACTGAAAGAAAGATCCAAAAAGGTGAGAATTAAGCGCGAGTTCAAAGAGTGAGTTAGCCGCAAGGAAGAGGAAAAGAGTTCGAGATAGTCTTGGTGCCTTTCGAAGTCCGACGTGAGAGCCAAGGAGTTCGTGACGGTGCTGCCTCAATCAAGAACCTCTTTTCAGTAGAGTTTCCCTATTCTTTACACTCTTCCTTTGATTATTTTTGCTCAAACATGTTGTTTCAAGCTATGAGTGGCTAAACTCTTTAGTTTTACGGTTTTGATGAATTGTTTGTGAATTCATGTTAATTTTGAGACTCATGGTTTTGTTTAAATAAATTATGCTTTTCATTGTTATTGTGATTAATTCTTGAGGATTGGCCATCTTCACATGCTAGGTTAGATGTATGATTGAGAGATTATATGTTTAATTTGACCTATAACAATGAATCGTTGTTAATCTATCACGAGAGTAGTTAGGTTGCCAATGAAAGTTGCTAAAGACTAGTTTTATTGCCATGTAATTGTGTATTGGTTTTAAGAGATTAACAATTAATCAAGTTGCATGAGAAAGAGTTGTCTTTGAGAGAAGATAACTTGGAATTAAGTTTCTAGACTTAGGCATAAGAATTACAATAAAATCCATGAAATCTATAATTTTGCATGATGAAATAAACAAGGATTCAAATCCCTAGAACTCTATTTGACTCTTGCAATTCTCCCTTTGATATTTTCTTTGCTTGATTTTTCTTTTCCCCAAAATTGAAATATTGAATTTCAATCCTCAAATAAAATTGATTCAATTCTAGAATAGCTAAGTAACTTGACATTCCCAATTGGATCTCTAGTGGAAACGATACTCGGACTTAACCGTTTTATATTATAACTTGACCCGTACACTTGCGGTAAACACTAAAAGTGCGCATCAGCTGTAAGGTGGTCCGACAGAGGGAAGACTCTTCTCTCTCGAGCTATTCGTCTCCGGTTGAAGTCCGAGAGAACTCTGTTGTCACTTATGAAGTTCTTCTGAGAATCAACAACCCTTTCTTATCTCGCAGAGTTGTCCTTTTATAGATGATGCGTTCGCAATTAATGGCAAATCTGCTTGATTGGCGGCGAGATTGATATCATGCGTCCATCTCGCCTGATTGTGTGGTTCTCGGGTCAATTAAGATCCACCACTTTAGCCACAAATCATGTTTGTCAATCATCCGACAATCTCTCAAGATTCTGATTTGATTTTCGGCGCCTTGCATTGATGGTCGTCTATGCGTCCATGGATAGTTTGGCTGATGTCAATGCGTCATAGGTTGCTAATGCATAGTTATGCGTTGAGTAGTTGTTAACGCATCGTCAGGTTGTTTGCGTTCCTTTCAAATCATGCGTCCACGAAAAACAGATTGCTAACGCGTCATCCTGCGTTAAGAGGTCATCAACGCATCTTCTGCATTCCTGCGTCAAAACATGCGTTTTAGGCTCAAAAAGTGGTAAAATCATTATCTTCATAAAAATACATTAGTATAACGCAAAGGAAGATTTCTTAATAAAAATTAACATAAACTGCCGCATGCTTCTCTATTTAATCTCTATTTACCTAAGAAAAAGGCTATAATAACTTGTATTTCTACAAGTTATCAGCAGGGTTGCGTTCAACCCAGCTGACAAAAGGAAATGGAGCCTTTCGTTCCAGAGTTAGAACGCTGCGTCCAACTGAGCTACCAGAGAGTGAAAACAGTTACCTTGCGGGCTAGGAGCTCAAGCCTTGCGTTCAAGGAGCTCGGGAAAGTAGGATTTTGAGGGAAAAGAGGAAATTTCTTAAGTGAAAGGTGAGTGACTCCTTTCTTCTTCAATTCGATTTTTATTGAAAATATTATTATGAGATATGGCTTTGCGATGAACTGTTTTAAAATGCATAATGTTTGGTTGTATTACTCACAAGGCATGTTACATGTTTTCTAAAGTTGATAGAAAGCATTTTTATGAAATGTTATTGAATAAATATCTGTATGATTTTCTATGAAATGATTTTCATATGACCTTTTATGTGAACAGATTTCTAAAATGTTTTAGAGGAGGCTCAGTGCTCAAGGACAAGAGAAGGCACGTGAGTTTCCCCGGGACCTAGTACTGAAGGACATGAGAAGGTACTTGGGCAACCCGCCATATTCCTATGTGTACATAGAGGTTGATTTGGCTGTTGCGTCGAGTTTTGCTCCGCATCAAGCAAGGGATGATTTCGACGTTCGGTGTGTTGAGTCTTGCTCCACCCCCAATTAAGGTTGTTTTCGACATTGAGAGCGTTGAGCCTTGCTCCGCCTCAACTAAGGGAAAAGATTGAAAAACCAAACGGTTTTCTGTTAAATCATTCTTGAAAACGATTCTATTAATTTGGAACAGATTTACGAGATTGAAAAAGTTTTGTGGAAAATCTGTTTCTGTTGAATTATCGTGTTAAATCCTTGTTTTAATGCGTATTACTGTAACATGTCTGTTTTCGAATAAAAGATAGTTTTACAAAACCAGTCACTCACAGGGCTTTAGCTCACGTTTTCCCATGTTTTTCTAATTTTCCAGGTAGCAAGCGAGTTCGGATGCTTTGCCTACGCAAGAACCTCGTCTGGGCCGTCTTTGGTGAAAATGGTTAGACAGTGAACCTTACAGAGGAGTCAAGGTTGCTGTCTTCGCATCTCCTTCGGGTTGTGGAGGATAATCCGGGAGAGGGTGTGACATTCCATCTCCCACATTTTAGTCTAGTGTACATACAATCGCTTTCCTTAGATTAAAAACAAACACAATTTCACTATTTCTTGGTTACCACTACAACGCATGAAATCCACATAAATACTGAATCAACATAATCCCTGTGTTCGACCTCGGACTCACTGAGAAAACCTACTCCTTTGCTTATACTTGGGTAAAGGATAGGAAAAATTGACAAGATCACCAACGCATAGTAGTAAGACGTAGCATGTTCAACGCATGATATGTAAAACGCATCATCATAGCTTACTTGTACCTTGCGTTTGTAAATTTCAATTCCACAAATATAATACAACAAGTTTTTGGTGCCATTTTCGGGGACTTAAGATCTGTCTATTGTTCATTTTACAACAGCCGCGCTGAGTGGTATGTACATGAAGTGGCTTTTTTGTGATTTGAGGGGAAGGAGAAGGGGAAGTTGGTGGTGAAGAGGGCTTCTTAGTGATTGGGTTGATGGGAGGAGCATAAATGGTCAAGGCTTGTGTGTAGACATCGAGTTGAACAGTTTCTTTGGCTTCACTAGGTTGTGAACTCGACGCTTGTATCTCAAAATTCTTCTTGACCAGTTTCCTCTTCTTGGGTTGAAGAGGTTGGGGGGATGATGGTTCTTGTGACTTGGTTGGCCTCTTCTTTGAGTTGGTTGCCTCAAGCAGATGCGGTGAGTCCTTTAATATCCGTCTCAGACTTTGCGCTGAAAGGACTCCATTCACTGCTCTGACTGGCGCATCCTCCATGAATTGTGCATTGGCGCACAGTCTTGTCACAAGAAAGGGGAAGAATAGCTGACCCCTTGGCTTGAAAAACAACCCTCGAATTTGTGTGGCAATCATGCGTCCCACTGATAAGCACTTGAAAAGTGCTTTCTATTCTCTCAAATTAAGGGAGTTTATATTAGATTTCACTTGTTTGCTAGTGATTTTCAGGTTAAAACGAGGAAAATTAGAAGAAAGGACTAAAAGATCAAAACCGAGCAAGAATACGGCGAAAAAAAGCTGAAAAACTCAAAAGGACAAATTTTGGGATAGCGCCGCGGCGCTAAAACATAAACGCATCATTATGGATGCATAGTAGCATCGCGGCGCCGAGATGGCGCTGCCTCGACGCATCCTTGTTGAACGCATGACAACGTCGTGGCGCTGAAACATAAACGCATCATTATGGACGCATAGTAGCATCGCAGCGCCGAGATGGCACTACCTCGATGCATCCTTGTTGAACGCATCACAGCGTCGCAGCACTAAAACCGGAGAGCAAACTTTTCTGATGCAACCCTAGCGCCGCGGCACCAGCTTTCCTTAAATGAAAAATTGTTATTTTTGGTAAATTTTTGGGCGGCCAAACTCTATAAATTTGGGGGTTTTGCAACAGCCCAAATAAAAAATAAAAGAAAATCAAAGCAAAGTAAGGAAGTTACAAACCTAAAGAGGCACAAAAAGGAGAGAATTAAGTGAAAGTTCAAAGAGTGAGTTAGTTGCAAGGAAGAGGAAAAGAGTTCGAGATAGTCTTGGTGCCCTTCGGATTCCGACGTGAGAGCCAAGGAGATCGTGACGGTGCTACCTCAATCAAGAGCCTCTTTTCAGTAGAGTTTCCCTTTCTTTACACTATTTCTTTGTTTATTTTGCTTAAACATGTTGATTCAAGCTATGAGTGGCTAAACTCTTTAGTTTTAGGGTTTTGATGATTTGTTTATGAATTTATGTTGATTTTGTAGACTTTCATGGTTTTGTTGGAATGATTATGCTTTTCATTGTTATTGTGTTTAATTCTTGTGGATTGACCATCCTCACATGTTAGGTTAGATGTATGATTGAGAGATTGTATGTTTAACTTGATCTATAACAATGAGTTGTTGTTAATCTATCACGCGAGTAGTTAGGTTGACAATAAAAGTTGCTAAAGACTATTTTTAATGCCATGTAATTTTGTATTGGTTTTAAGAGATTAATAATCAATCGAGTTGCATGAGAAATGGCTGATTTTGAGAGAAAATAACTTGGAATTAAGTTTCTAGACTTTGGCATATGAATTACAATAAAATCCATGAAATCTATAATATTGCATGATGAAATAAACAATGATTTATTACCCTAGAACTCTTTTTGACTCTTGTATTTCTCACTTTAATACTTTCCTTATTTGATTTGTATTTTCCATAACTCATAATATTCAATTTCAATCCTCAAATAAAATTGGTTCAACTCTAGAATCGCTAAGTAACTTAAACCTTCACAATTGGATCTTCAGTGGAACGATAGTCGGACTTAACCGTCTTATATTATAACTTGACCCGTACACTTGCGGTTAACACTCAAAGTGCGCATCACCCACGACTAGCTGAATTCCCCGCATGATGCAATAAATGACCATGGCACGGTCCCTTGAAATTGAGGCGTCATGCGTTGTGGGGATCAGCGACCGCTTGATGAAATAAAGGCACAGGTTGGCCTCGGCGATCAAGCAATTAGGCGCCAATGTCTGAATGCCCTTTGGGGAAGTGTTCCACTATGACCCTGATAACTTGTAGAAATACAAGTTATTATAGTCACTATTTGATTTAATTAGAGTAACTTTGGAGCTAAATGCATGATTTTGGTAGTTAAATGATGAAAAATGTATCACCATGCGTTGGCACTATTTACAAAAGAAAAATACCTGAAAAACGATGAGCTTTTATGTTCCTAACGCAAGATTAAGAAGAAAAGAAATGCAAACAATTGAAGTACGAAGAGACGAAGCTGCTGCGAGGACAAGTGGAAACCCATGTGTCGAGCCTATGCGTTGAGCTCATGTGTTGAGACCATGCGTCTAGCCTAGTGGGTTGAGACCATTCGTCGAGCCTATGCGTTGACAATCTGAAAAGTAGAAATAGACGCATGCTCAAACAGCTGTCATGTCATTATGAAAAAGGACAACACCCAATCAGATCATGGCAGAACAAATAGGCTGACAATTTGAAAAGTCTATGCAGCGTGGCTGAAATTTAATGCAAAGGGGTCAGGTCATCATGATATCAACTTTTTGACGCCTATAAATAGTCCACAAGCTTCTCCAAGAAGAGGAGGAAGAGAGACCAGTTCAAGAGGCGAAAGCTTTACACTATTTCTCCCTCACCATAACTAGCCTCCATTTCGAGCTCTTCTGAGAGAAGGATTCTGAGCATCTTCAGAGTCATCTCCCAGTGAGTGAGAATCTTCACCTTATGGAATCTATGTATCAGATAGCAACCATCTCAAGCCTCCATGAAGCAAGACGTTGCCAGTGGCAGCTTAACGCCCTTCATCTCTATTTTATTTCCATTTCTCTCCTTCTTGCTTATATTTTGTTAATGACATTCGAGAGAATGATTTATTGTCTTAATATGAGTTTGATTGACTATCATCTTCCATCGATTTTCATATTAAATACTTTACACCATGCTGTCTAAATGCCAAATGAGTTAAATGTTAAAAGTTAGTTTTTCTTGAGCAATTCTGAGTATGTTACATCTTAATTAATGCATATTTTTAGCTTGCATAACTTTGTCTGACAAACAAATGTAGTAAGTATGACTGTCGAGCTTGAGAGAGTGGATAGTTAATCTTTAGCATTAATTAAGACTAGATGAGTGCAGAGATGTAGTTCATCTTTTACCAATGCAAACTTACCATGCGTCTTAAAGATAAGATAAATGTGGCGTCGAAACATCGAGAGATGGATTCACACACGCAGTTTATAGGTATGTAATTGTACTTAGAAAGTTTAGGTAACAACTAGTTCTTGTGTTCAACTCTACTTCTATCGCATGTTTCCATTCATTCTCAACGCATGCTATCTGACGCTAAATTCCATATGACTACCCAACGCCGCGTCCACTTTATTATTAGTAGTAGGAAATACTTTTCATTCTTTATGTATAGTTTTACACATAATCAACAAACGCATATATATTTACATGCACAGTCACCGCATAGTCATGCATTTATTCTCAACGCCTAGTTATTACAAATCCCTACGTTCGACCGTAGACTCACCAGGAAACCTATAAATGCTTATACTTGGGTCTTTATAGGAAAACTTGCTTAGTCATGATCACATCTAGAGTAATTCTCGACGCATCCTTGTACGAAAATGATAAATTTATTTTTGCGCAACGAGCTAAGAAACTCAATTTAATTGGAATAGAAATTTAAACGAACAAATTTATGAACAGACCCCGTTTTGGCAATGATTGTGAGGGTGTCATTCATTTCGGCGTCTGTAGGCGTCGACATTATTCTATTACCCTCTGCCACCGCGATGTTGGGAAGATCAAACAACGCGTTGATCTCCTGAGGCTCGAAGGAAATCACCTCATCTTCAACTTTGACTAAGTGTGCCTTGCGGTGAATGGTTCCTTTGTAAAATTCCTCCACGACGGTGGGTTGGATGACTTGGCCACTTTCACAAAATTACCTTCAACCTATTGCATCGACTCCTTGTATGATGAAGGCGGGCAGCTCAATTGGCTCTGGGAAAAATCCCACTTCAGTGTAGAACCCACTGAATTGTTTCTTTCGGCTCTTCGCCACCTCCTTTGTTGGTTCCTCAACCAATTTCTCTTTTCCTTTCTCATTCCTATTGATGGGACTAGCAGGCGTTCTCCTTGCTCTGCCTACGTTCAAGTCCCTTATACTCCAGGTGCCATGGCCACCTCAGTCTTCTTCTTTTTCTCCGGTAACTTCTCCTTGGTGATTGCTACCTCTTTTTCTTTCTTCTTCTCCTCCCTTATTCTTTCCACGTTTTGCTTGATGCGTTCAGCTTTGGGTGGCCTCTCCGCATCACTCACTTTCAACTCTACTTCTAATTTCGTTGCAATCTTTGCTATGCGATGGAGAAACTCGGCTTTTCTGGCGGCCTTTTTGATAGCTTGTTTGCCAGCAGCGATTTCCTCTTTTCTTTTCTTCTTTGTGGCGAAAAACGACTCCGTCCTTTCTTTCATCTTTTTGATGTCGTCTTTCAGCTTCTTGGACTTCTCTGCCGCTCTTGCTGCTAACCGCTCAACAGATGATGCGGCGATCGATGATGCGATAGCCTCGGATGTCCCCGCGTCCTTTACTTTTTCATTTTTCCTTCTTAGCGGAGGTACATCTTCCTCGGCTTCTTCTTCTGATGTGCCACTTTTGTGTGTTAACCGCAAGTGTACGGGTCAAGTTATAATATAAAACGGTTAAGTCCGAGTATCGTTTCCATTAGAGATCCAATTGGGAAGGTTTAAGTTATTTAGCTATTCTAGAGTTGAATCAATTTTATTTGAGGATTGGAATTCAAATTTTTGTTTTTGGGAAAAAGAAAAATCAAGCCAAGAAAGTATCAAAGGGAGAATTGCAAGAGTCAAAGAGAGTTCTAGGGTTTCAAATCCTTGTTTGTTTCATCATGCAAAATTATGGATTTCCTGGATTTAATTCTTATGCCTAAGTCTAGAAACTTAATTCCAAGTTATCTTCTCTCAAAGACAACTCTTTCTCATGCAATTTGATTGATAGTTAATCTCTTAAAACCAATACAAAATTACATGGCATTAAAACTAGTCTTTAGCAACTTTCATTGTAAACCTAACTACTCTCGTGATAGATTAACAACGATTCATTGTTATAGATCAAATTAAACATATAATCTCTCGATTCATACATCTAATCTAACATGTGAAGGTGGCCAGTCTTCAAGAATTAAACACAATAAGAACGAAAAGCATATTTATTTGAACAAAACCATGAGTTTACAAAATTATCATGAGTTTACAAACAATTCATCAAAAACCCTAAAACCAAAGAGTTTAGCCACTCATAGTGTAAAGCAACATATTGATTAAAAAGAATCAAAGAAAGAGTGTA
Source organism: Citrullus mucosospermus (assembly GCA_030954485.1). NCBI lineage: Eukaryota > Viridiplantae > Streptophyta > Magnoliopsida > Cucurbitales > Cucurbitaceae > Citrullus > Citrullus mucosospermus. The sequence goes on from CM062064.1 coordinate 15,908,674, forward strand.
AAGAATAGGAAAACTCTACTGAAAAGAGGTTCTTGATTGAGGCAGCACCATCACGAACTCCTTAGCTCTTGCGTCGGACTTCGAAGGGCACCAAAACTATCTCGAACTCTTTTCCTCTTCCTTGTGGCTAACTCACTCTTGGAACTCTAGCTTAATTCTCACCTTTTCGGATCGTTCTCTTGTTCTGCAACTTTCTTGATCTTTTTGATATTTCTCCCCCCTCTTTTAGCTACTGAAAACCCCTCAATTTATAGAGTTTGGCCGCCCAAAATTTAACCTAAAATACAAAACTTGCATTTAAATTAACGCTGGCGCCGCGGCCTTAGCGTTGCAACCAAAATTAAGTTGCTCTCGGGTTTTAGCGCCGCGGCAGCGCCGTCCCAGCACTGCGACACTGTCTTGCGTTCACCAAGTATGCGTCGAAGCAGCGCCTTCCCAGCGCCGCGTTGCTGCTCTGCGTCCATGCTGATGCGTTTCAGCCTCAGCGCCGCGGCAGCGCTGCCTTAGCGCCGCGGCGCATCATGCGTTTCAAGCAAGGATGCGTTTTTCAGCACTTTTTCTCCATATTCTTGCTCGGTTTTGATCTTTCAGTCGTTTCTTCTTATTTTCCTCGTTTTAACCTGAAAATCACTAGCAAACAAGTGAAATCTAATATAAAACTCCCTTAATTTGAGAGAATAATAAGCACTTTTCAAGTGCTTATCAACACCCAAAACTTAGAGATTTGCTAGTCCCGAGCAAAGAATAAAATCAAATAATAGGGAGTTTTAGATGAGGAAGTGTGCAATTGACTCATGTCTCAGAGAATAGCATTCAGACCTTAAGTAGAAACATGCAAGCATATCTATATTGTTATAATTATTCAAGGCCAAATCTTGCTATCTCCCATGTGTGTGTGTGTGCAAGCCTCCTTCAATTTAAAATACTAGAACTCAAATTAGGACTTAAGAGAGTTTGTTTAGTTTTCCCCCTACTCTAGCTCATGCACCAATCTTCAAGCTTTCATGCATTCAAGTGAGTAATATGTCCACAAAGATGCCTGTCAATCATATATATATATATATATATATTTTCATGGGCCCAAACTTGCATTCTTTTACCTAGAGGCACTAGCTTTCACACATTCACTGTAGGGACTCGTACCTAGTCAATTCCCAGGCGTCCTTACTGATCACAGCAAAGGCAGCTCTTTTTACTCATATCCATGCATACTCATTACAAGTTTAACATTTAAAAAAAAAATAGACAGATAAAGCTCATATATTTTGTGTACACTCTTTCTTTTCTCAAGGCATGTATACTCTTTTCTTTTTCCTTAGTCTAGGATTACAAGCTATCATGCATTTCCACTCCCTAACCGGTGGGGCCTTTCAAAGTGACAACCAAATACACCCAACTTAATCCTTTTTTCAGTTAAAGATTCTAAATAGAAGTGGCTACGTGCTCAAGAATATGAGAGATTTTAAGAGGGACTTAAATGAATTTAACTCAAGATAGTGCTATTCTATTTCCACAATAAGTCATCTATCATGCAAATTCGAATCTCATCATAGGAAATCAACATCAAGGCACACAACCATAAACAACATTCCCATTACTTTGAAAGCTCCAAAATTTTCAAAAAAAATTTTTGTGTGTTATCCAAAATTTGACATGCATATGATCATTAAAACCTTCGCTAACATGCATAGCAGGATAAGAAAACACACAAAAGTATTGACATGCATATGTTCATTAAAACCTTCACTAACATGCATAGCATGATAAGAAAACACACAAAAGTACGAAAGACACCCCCCACCCCAAACTTAGAATCATGCATTGTCCCCAATGCATAAGAACATCTAACATGGAAAGAGCAAGCCTGGGAGCAAGCGGGAAGCCACCAAACAGGCTTGGTGTAAGGAGTACTTGTGTGATGAGCTATGTTCCTGAGAAATAAAGCATATGAGTGACTTCAAGATTTTAAAAAAAATTTAATAAATAAACAAAAGTAAAGAAAGCAATAAAATTGGGTTGCCTCCCAATAAGCGCTTGGTTTAACGTCTTCTAGCTTGACGGGACTACTGGATCATGCAATGAAAGTCAAGTTCTCAAGTCCACGTTCTTCATCACCGATGTAGTGCTTTAATCGTTGTTCATCACGGAACATCTCAACAATTGGGGGCCATGATTTAGCTTCCTCATTCTCAATTCTAGATAGGTGGTCTGCAACCACATTTTCACATCCTTTCCTGTCTTTGATTTCTAGGTCAAATTCCTGTAACAATAATATCCACCTCATTAGCCTAGGTTTAGAATCTTTCTTAACAAACAAGTACTTTAAAGCAGCATGGTCAGTATGCACTACTATTTTAGAGCCAAGCAAGTATGATCTAAATTTATCAATGGCAAACACAACAGCTAGTAGTTCTTTTTCAGTAGTAGTGTATTTCTGTTGAGTATTATCAAGAGTCCTACTAGCATAGTAAATTGCCCTAAACATGTTATCTCTACGTTGGCCTAAAACAGCTCCTAAAGCATAATCACGAGCATCACACATGATCTCAAAAGACTGATTCCAATCTGGTACAACAATAATAGGTGCAGCAATTAGTCTTTCCTTCAGAGTATTAAAAGCTAGTAGACATGCATCATCAAAAATAAATTTAGCTTCCTTTTCTAACAAATTACTCAAGGGTTTAGCAATTTTAGAAAAATCTTTAATAAATCTCCTGTAAAACCCTGCATGCCCTAGGAAGCTTCTGACTCCTTTCACATTGGTGGGGGGTGGCAGTTGTTCAATGACAGATATTTTAGCTCTATCCACCTCCAATCCTTTTTGAGAGACTTTGTGCCCCAGGACGATGCCTTCTGTCACCATGAAGTGACACTTCTCCCAGTTTAGAACAAGGTTAGCATCTTGGCACCTCTGCAAAACACGAGTTAGATTAACAAGACAAGAATCAAATGAAGACCCAAATACAGAAAAATCATCCATAAAAACCTCCATTATGTCTTCAATGAGCCCCTGAAAAATAGACATCATACAACGTTGAAAAGTAGTAGGGGCATTACATAAACCAAATGGCATTCTTTTAAAAGCAAATGTCCCATAGGGACATGTAAATGTCGTTTTTTCTTGATCCTCAGGAGCAATGACAGTTTGGTTATAACCTGAATATCCATCTAGAAAGCAATAATGAGAATAACCTGCAAGTCTATCAAGCATTTGATCTATAAAAGGAAGGGGAAAATGATCTTTTCTAGTAGCTTTGTTCAACTTCCTATAATCAATGCATACACGGCATCCTGTCACAGTTCTAGTGGCTATCATTTCATCTTTTTCATTTTTAACCACAGTCATGCCACCTTTCTTGGGTACCACTTGAACAAGACTTACCCATGGATTGTCAGATATGGCATATATGATTCCTGCATTCAAAAGCTTGAGCACTTCTTTCTTAACTACCTCTTTCATGGTGGGATTAAGTCTCCTTTGGTGCTCTATTGATGGTTTAAAGGTATCTTCCATCAAGATTCTATGCGTACAGACCGACAGACTAATACCTTTAAGGTCCTCAATAGACCAACCAATGGCAGATTTATGATCCCTCAATACTTTCAATAATTTTTCTTCTTCCACAGAATCAAGATCAGAGGATATTATAACAGGTAAAGAAGATAAATCATCTAAGAATGCATATTTTAAATGAAGAGGTAATACTTTTAATTCAAGCTTAGACTTCTCAATATCATTCACAACATGCAAGGGAGCTAAAGGTATAGGTTCATCTATTTTAGAACATATTGGCAACCTATCTAACCACCTAGCATAAAAAGCTATTTCATCAAAGATTGTATCTGCGTTTTCAACATCTATCATGCTTTGTTCTAGATGATCATTAGCTAACATAACCTCTAAATGCTAATAAATAGTATGATCAATTATGTCTATAGCATGGCATGGACTACTCTCATCATGATGACTCAAGGACTTGTAAATATCAAATACTACATTTTCATCATTTACCCTTAGAGTCAACTTCCCTTGTTGGACATCTATGATAGCCTTTCCAGTTGCTAGGAATGGCCTCCCAAGTATGATAGGAATCTCAGAGTCCTCCTCCATGTCCAATACTACAAAATCTGCAGGGAAGATAAATTTGTCAACTTTAACTAATACATCTTCAACAATACCTTTAGGATAAGCTAATGATCTGTCAGCAAGTTGCAGGGTGATGGTGGTAGGTTGCACCTCTCCAATGTTGAGTTTCTTGAAGATGTTGACTCTTTTACCTTTACCTCCTTTTCTAGGATCTTTGGTTCATCTTCTAGAATTGGCTCTTGGATATTGCCATCTACCTCTTGCTCTTCATCCTCATCAATGATCAAAGGAGTGGACAGCTTTTTCCCACTCCTCAAAGTCATGGCCTTGCACTCCTCTTTTGGATTTATCTCGGGGCAACAAGGAAATTTTCCCTTTTGCATTGTTTGAAGGGAAGTGGCGATTTAGCTTATTTGTACCTCGATGTTTTGAATGGCCTTACCATGACTTTGTACGGTGCTTTCCAATGCAGTTGTCCTTCCTCTTGATTCTTTTATGAACTCTACCATTAAATCTTCTAAGTTGGACTTCTTTTCAGTGTGGGATGGACCTACATTGGATAAATCAGAAGAACCTTGCAAAACATTTCTTTTGTTAGCATAAGAAAAATTCTCATGGTTCTCAAACTGGGATGGTAGTGAGTTGGAAGTTGTTGATGGTTGTAATTCCTATAATGTCCTCTATCAACATAATTAGCCGTCTAATTATCTCCATGAACGCCCATTTCCAATGCCAAAGCGGCAAGAGAAGCTATAGATGGTGGATTTTGAGCTTGGCCTCCTGTAGTTAATTTAGAAAGAGCATTAGTAAGTGAAGCCATTTGAGCTTTAAGAGAATTTACCTCATCAACTTCATATAATCCGGCGGCTCTTGGGATGTTTGAAGAAGACCGTTCACATGGTCAATGGTAGGATGTATTGGCCAAATCTTCTAATATGGTATAGGCTTCTTGAGCATTCTTTGAAAAAATTGACCCTCCGGCAGTTGCATCTAAGATGGATTTGGTTGAGCTTGCCAATCCATTGTAGAAAAGTTGAATTTGCAACCAATCCGGATATCAATGTTGAGGGCACCTTCTCAAGAGATCCTTATACCTCTCCCAAGCCTCATATAATTGTTCATCCTCGAGTTGGCAGAATGTTCCAATCTCTGTCCTTAGTCTTTGAGATTTAGCCGGTGGAAAATATTTGTTCAAGAAAGCTTGAGCTAAGATCTCCCATGTTGTAATGCTATCCGGAGGGATGGTTTCCAACCAATCCTTAGCACGGTCCTGCAAAGAAAAAGGAAACAATCTTAGTTTAATTGCATCGTTAGAAACACCATTCATTTTTACCGTTCCGCATATCTCCAAGAAGGATTGCAAGTGCTTGTGAGGATCTTCATTAGTTCTTCCTCTAAAGGCTAGCTCTCTAGCCATTTGGATCAATCCCGGTTTCAATTTGAAATTGTTGACATTGATTGGCATATTCATAATTTCGGGTTGACTTGCCGGTAACGTAGGTTGAAAGTAGTCTCTAATTGCCTTAGGTATCTCCTCCGCCATCTCCGTAGTTTGATTAAGTTGAGCTCTTAAATTTCTTCTACACGTCCTTTCAATCTCGGGATCAAGAGGGAGGAGGTTAGTATTATCTCGAGGCATAGACTAACAAAATAAATAAAAATAAAAAAAACAATTATATAAAATAAACTAAATAAAAAAAATCAAATAAAACAAAAACAAATAAACAATCAAATAATATACACCTCAAATTAAGATCTATCAATTCTTATGAATATTAAATAACAAAAACCGTTCTTTGGATCCCCGGCAACGGCGCCAAAAACTTGATGTGCCACTTTTGTGTGTTAACCGCAAGTGTACGGGTCAAGTTATAATATAAAACGGTTAAGTCCGAGTATCGTTTCCATTAGAGATCCAATTGGGAAGGTTTAAGTTATTTAGCTATTCTAGAGTTGAATCAATTTTATTTGAGGATTGGAATTCAAATTTTTGTTTTTGTGAAAAAGAAAAATCAAGCCAAGAAAGTATCAAAGGGAGAATTGCAAGAGTCAAAGAGAGTTCTAGGGTTTCAAATCCTTGTTTGTTTCATCATGCAAAATTATGGATTTCATAGATTTAATTCTTATGCCTAAGTCTAGAAACTTAATTCCAAGTTATCTTCTCTCAAAGACAACTCTTTCTCATGCAACTTGATTGATAGTTAATCTCTTAAAACCAATACAAAATTACATGGCATTAAAACTAGTCTTTAGCAACTTTAATTGTCAACCTAACTACTCTCGTGATAGATTAACAACGATTCATTGTTATAGATCAAATTAAACATCTAATCTCTCGATCATACATCTAACCTAACATGTGAAGGTGGCCAATCTTCAAGAATTAAACACAATAACAATGAAAAGCATATTTATTTGAACAAAACCATGAGTTTACAAAATTATCATGAGTTTACAAACAATTCATCAAAAACCCTAAAACCAAAGAGTTTAGCCACTCATAGCGTAAAGCAACATATTGATCAAAAAGAATCAAAGAAGAGTGTAAAGAATAGGGAAACTCTACTGAAAAGAGGTTCTTGATTGAGGCAGCACTGCCACGAACTCCTTGGCTCTCGCGTTGGACTTCGAAGGGCACCAAAACTATCTCGAACTCTTTTCGTCTTCCTTGCGGCTAACTCACTCTTGGAACTCTAGCTTAATTCTCACCTTTTCGAATTGTTCTCTTGTTCTGCAGCTTTCTTGATCTTCTTGATATTTCTCCCCCCTCTTTTGGCTGCTGAAAACCCCTCAATTTATAGAGTTTGGCCGCCCAAAATTTAACCTAAAATACAAAACTTGCGTTTAAATTAATGCTGGCTCCGCGGCGCTAGCGTTGCGACCAAAATTAAGTTGCTCTCGGGTTTTAGCGCCGCGGCAGCGCCGTCCCAGCGCCGCGACGCTGTCTTGCGTTCACCAAGTATGCGTCGAAGCAGCGCCTTCCCAGCGCCGCGTTGCTGCTCTGAGTCCATGCTGATGCGTTTCAGCCTTAGCGCCGCGGCAGCGCTGCCTTAGCGCCGCGGTGCATCATGCGTTTCAAGCAAGGATGCGTTTTTCAGCACTTTTTCTCCATATTCTTGCTCGGTTTTGATCTTTCAGTCATTTCTTCTAATTTTCCTCGTTTTAACCGGAAAATCACTAGCAAACAAGTGAAATCTAATATAAAACTCCCTTAATTTGAGAGAAAAATAAGCACTTTTCAAGTGCTTATCATCTTCCCTGGCCCTTATTGGCCTGATTTTCTTTTCCTTGGCAGATTTCTTCTTTTCCACCGCCGCTATTACCTTTCCAATAGGTCTTTCATCGGAGTCCGACTCCTCAAGACCACTCATTGTAGGGACTGACCCACGTGATTCATTTTTCATCCTCTGGTCGACCAACCCGTCCAACCAGTCATCGTCTTCTTCATCGATGGTGTCTAGAATATCTCTGAAGATGGTGGATTCGTCATTCCTTTCCACCTCTTGAGCTTCAGACAGGTCTCTGGAGCGTGGCAAAGATGAGAATGATGTCGCTTCCAACTTAGGACTTTTGGGGCGAACAATGGCAAGAGGTTCAGGTTGGTGGAGGTAGTGGACAGATTCCGACTACCCTGCCTCGAGGATGAGGTCATAGGTTTAGGGCTTTTAGAGGAGGTGGGTTTCTGGGAAGCCATGGGAATGGTATCGGTGAAAAGAGAGAAAAGTGGGTGAGAATCGGAAGTGTTTTCAAATAAGCCGAAAATCGCGCCTGTAATCTGAAAACTCGGAGAAATATGGAAGCGTAACTTGGAAAAGGGTTGAAGAGGGGTTTATAAAGGGTTTAGGCTGAGCGTGTGGGTTATCAGCTAGATGCGTGACATCATAGCCGCATTAAATGGTCTGACATCCGTCGATGTTAGCCAGCTTAAGCGTTGTCAGCCTTTTCGAATTCTTGATCTGAGCGATGTGACAAAATCGCTTCAGATTCCCCTCTAGGTGTCGAGCTAATCGTCTCGTATCGTTTTAGATGCCGACGCCTTGCAATTGAGAGTTCAGTTTTCACTCGTTGCAAGATAGTAGATAGCACCCAAACAAAATTTTTCAACGTAAATAAAAAGAATGAAATAAAATAAAGTCCAAATAAATTAAAACTAAAAATAAAATCAAATTAAATAGAATGACGAAAAGAAAGGGTGAAATGAAATAATGCGGAAAGAAAGGTACAAAAGTTAGGATGCGTCCCTAGATTATATGTGCTTGTTGGCAACGCAAGACGTGTCCATCTTTTCCTCGTTCTATCTTTTCCAGGTCATCAGTTACTCTCGTTCAACGCAGTCTCGAAAATATGGCTTTACACGTTGACCATTAACTTTGGATGCATTGGTGTCGTCTTCATTCATCAGCTCTACGGCACCATGAGGAAAAATTCCCTGGATCTCAAAAAGCACTAGAACATCTTGTTCATAGTTTACCTGTGGCGCTGACCAGGGCACTCGACGTTCCAAATCTCGTAAAAAAAATTCTCCGAAAATTTGAGATTGCTGCCGCAGCGTTCAATTTGTGAAAATTCTGGGCTAACGCATCGTTCATTACTTCGTCACCTGATGTTAGCCCAATTGTTGTTGGCTCTTAAAGGCTGGTTGGCTTGATTTTTCAATTACTTCTCTTTGCGAAGTTGTCGCCACTTTTGATGAGTTGTTTCTTTTCCAAAAGGTTCTCTCGATCTCAGGGTCAGAAATGAACGAAGGTTGTTCTTCCTTGCTCATAAACTGTCAGATACATCTTCGGCAAAACGCTCAGTACGACCCTAGATAGAGATTTTTGCATAAATCAACAAATAATATCAAAACCTAAATTATTAATTCAAATCCCCGGCAACGGCGCGAAAAACTTGTTCATTAAATTTCTATTCGAATTAAATTGAGTTTCTTAGCTTGTTGCACAAAAATAGATTTATCATTTCCGTACAAGGATGCGTCGAGAATTACTCTAAGTGTGATCATGATTAAGCAAGTTTTCCAATAAAAAGCCCAAGTATAAGCATTTATAGGTTTCCTGGAGAGTCAAGGGTCGAACGCAGGGATTTGTAATAACTAGGCGTTGAGATTAGATGCTTGACTATGCGGGGAACTATACATGTAATATGTGCATGTGTTGGTTGTATGTGTCTAAAACTATACATAAAGAATGAATCAAATTTCCTACAACTAACAATGAGGTGGACGCGGCGATGGTTAGTCAAATGTCATTTAGTATCAAATAGCATGCGCTGAGAATGAATGGAACCATGCGATAAAAGTAGAGTTAACGCAAGAGCTAGTTGTTACCTAAACTTTCTAAGTATAATTACATACCTACAAACTGCGTTTGTAAATCCATCTCTCGATGTTTAAACGCCACATTAATCTAATCTCTAAGACGCATGGTAAGTTTGCGTTGGCAAAAGATGAACTACATCTCTGCAACTCATCTAGTCTTGATAAATGCTAAAGATTAACCATCCACTCTCTCAAGCTAGACAGTCATGCTTACTACTTTTGTTTGTCAGACAAAGTTATGCAAGCTAAAGATATGCATTAATCAAGATGTAACATACTTAATATTGCTCAAGAAAAACTAACTTCTAACATCTAACTCATTTAGCATTCAAACAACATGGTGTAAGGTGTTTAATATGGAAATAGATGGAAGATAAGCATCAATCAAACTCATATTAAGAAAATAAATCATTCTCTCGAATGTCATTAACAAAACATAAGTAACAAGGAGAGAAATGGAGATAAAACAGAAATGAAAGACGTCAAGCCGCCACTGGCAACATTTTGCTTCATGGAGACTTGAGATGGTTGCTATCTGATACATAGATTCCATAGGGTGATGATTCTCACTCACTGGGTGACGACTCTGAAGGTGCTCAGAATCCTTCTCTCATAAGAGCTCGAAATGGAGGCTAGTTATGGTGAGGGAGAAATAGTGTAGAGCTTTCGCCTCTTGAACTAGTCTCTCTTCCTCCTTTTCTTGGAGAAGCTTTGGTTTATTTATAGGCGTCAAAAAGTTGATACTCATGATGACCTGACACCTGTGCATTAAATTTCCTGCCACGCTGCATAGACTTTTCAGATTGTCAGTCTATTTGTTCTGTCATGATCTGATAGCGTGTTGTCCTTTTTCATAATGACATGACAGCTATTTGCCCATGCGTCTGTGTCTACTTTTTCTCGACGCATTGTGACATCCAACTTTTAAGAACCAATGCGTTGAAAAGTCTGAAGGAAAGGAATAAAAGACTGAGGTAATGCATAGTAAAGGTGGATGCATAGGAAGTACCCGAGAACTTGAAGGGAAAGAAGTAAGATGCATAGACTTCTATCATAGGATATTTTAAAGTGTTGGAAAGTAGAACGTTGTGAAGTAAACATAAAAAAAACTAGAGCATGTGGAGGACGCATGCAAATCTATCTTAAGAGAAATAGTTTAACTGCAAGGAAAAGGTTAAAAGAATAACCTTGGGAATAATCAAGGAATGTCCAAGGATAGGAAGATGGTCGTGCACGCAGGATGAAGGTAAACACAATAGGACAACGCATAGAGGAAGAGCTTGAGAAGGAGTTGTTGTTATGGACATAAGGAAGGAGTTGGATGCATGGTATGATGCGATGAGGTATAAACGCATGGTATTGCGTGTTTGTCATTGATGCCTAGTGGCATGGTGTAAGCACTGGTTTATAATAGTGCGGCTATGCGTTGAAGGTGATCACAAATGGTTGTTGTGAGCTGAAGTAGTCACCGCGTTGGCAGGGGGAAGAAATGTACTTGGCTTACCATGCGTTGGTAAGGTTGTCATGCGTTGAGGTCCCTATGCGTTGAAGACAAAGCTATCTCTATGCGTCAAAGACAGTAGTGTAGTTAGAGAAGTGAGTATGAGGGCGTTGTGTTGAATGAATGGTTGTCTATTGGAAAATATTGGACGCATAAGATAAGTTTATAAAAGCCAGGTGGTTTCATATAGATTTGACACCTTATCAGTAGGAGGTGTTGAAGGCATGTTAGGTGTTTCATGCAAGGTGACACTTGGACTAATGCATGGTTAGTCAGACATGCAGCGTGACATGTGGCAATCAAGTGGCAAAAAGAGAGGGGAAGTAGGATGGCAAGCCTTTTATGAATAGGACCCTAAGGGAAAAGTAACGATTGATGATTCTGAAGTAAGAAATCTTGAGAGAAAGGGAAGAAAGAAGGTATTCTTGACAACTTAGCTATCCGATGTTAAAAGAAGTTGTCTTGCATCGGAGGACAGCCTTGCGTTTAAGACGAACTCAATGTACAAGGTGAACGCCGCGATTGAAGACAGGCGATGCGTTCAAGTTAGACCTTGCGTCAAAGAGGGGTCGACGCATCAGAAAGAAGTAAGAGGAGTTAGGCTGCACCTTGCGTTAGTCATCAACCTTGCGTTGAAGGGCAGGGTTTGCGGTAGTTACCAATCTTGCGTTGAAGGGTAGGTGTCACACTCTACTTTTTTAAGAAACTTATGCGTTGAAGAGTTTATGAAGAAAAGAGGTAAAAGACCATGTTGGATGCATGGTCAGGGCTAGGTAACGCATGGTAAGGGTGGATGCATGGAAGTAAACCGAAAAGGGAAAGAAGTGAAACACATAAGAGAAATACGCATTGGCGATGGTAAGATGCTTAAGCAAGAAAGGAATAAAGTTATGTTGTGAAGTGATTAAAAGAGATTTAAGTCTCGGAAAGATAGAATGCAATAGCAAATTGAGTAACGCGTAGACTTATAGCAAGGAATGTTCACAAGTGTTGGAGAAGGTTGTGAAGTGAACATAAAAACTGGAGCATGTAGTGGACGCATGCTAATCTATCTTTAAGAGAAATAGTTTAAGTGCAAGGAAAAGGTTAAAAGAATAACCTTGGGAATAATCAAGGAATGTCCAAGGATAGGAAGACGGTCATTGGACACAGGATGAAGGTGAACGCATCAGGACCAACGCATAGAGGAAGAGTTTGAGAAGGACTTGTTGTCATTAATGTCTATTGGTATTAAGTAAGCACTGGTTTATAATAGTGCGGCTATGCGTTAAAAGTGATCTCGAATAGTTGTTGTTTGTTGAAGTAGTGGCCGCGTTGGCGGGGGAAGATACGTACTTGGCTTATCATGCGTTTGGTAAGGTTGTCATGCGTTGAGATCCCTATGCGTTAAAGACAGAGTTATCTCTATGCGTCAAAGAGTAGTATAGCTGGCTGAGAGTTAGAAAAATGAGTAGTGAAGCTCAAACTTTAAAGGAAACTTAACGAACGCATGAGGGCGTTGTGTTGAATGAATGGTTATCTGTTGGAAAATGTTGGACGCATAAGATAAGATAAGTTTATAAGGCCAGGTGGCTATGTATAGATTTGACACCTTATCAGTAGGAGGTGTTAAAGGCATGTTAAGTATTTCATGCAAGGTGACACTTGGACTAATGCATGGTTAATTAAGCATGCAGCATGACATTTGGAAAACAAGTGGCAAAAGGAGAAAAGAAGTTGGATGGCAAGCTCCCTATAAATAGAACTTTGAGGGAAAAGGAGGGACTGATGACTCTAAAAGAAGAGTTATGGAGAGAAAAAGAGAAGAGGAAGGCAGCAAGGACGTCCGTAGTAGAAGTATGCGGCCAAGAAAGAAGGTATTTGACAACTTAACTATTTTATGTAAAGAAGTTGTGTAAGCCCCGTACTTAATCTTGTGATAAAGCAAGGTAAGAAGAGAACTAGAGATGGACACATGGGTAGGAGTAGTTGACTGGAATGTGATTGGGGGCGGAAAAATGACTAAGTACCAGCTATGTGTTGGTGGCAATGCGCCTTGATGGAAGCAGTTCTGGCATGGACGCAAAGGTGAGGGAACACCGTTAGGCGTTGAGGCCACGACGCGTTGAGGTTACAAGGTGTGGAGAGCCACCCTGCACCGAAGGTGATCTTGCGACAAACGCATTGAAGGCTGTAGGGCGTTGAAAGTTGAAGGCCACGAGGTGTTGGGAGCCAACTTGCTATGAGGCCACTATGCGGTGAACGTTACCATGCGTCGAAAGTGGGTATGCGTTGGACAAAGAGGGTTGGCCGAGTGAGAGTAATGCATTTGTTAACCATCTGGCGGGAGAGTTTTGAGAAGTAAACCATCAGAGGCTGTGTGTTACTGAAGCTAAACATAGAAGGTATGCGTTGAATAGATTGTAGTATAGTGTTGAAATGGAGATCACGTCGGTGGTATATATATAAGTGGATTGAGAATTCAATCGTTTTGATTACATTTCAGAACTCGAGTTGGGTCCATTTCGAAGCTAAACATCGGAGGGAGGTAGAAGAAGACGTTCATGTCGATTTGGAGTGGAAATTCCATCGTAACCGCAGAAGAAACTTGAGTTGGGCAGACGACTCAGCTGGTGTTACTCTTTCAGGGTAACGTTTGGTTTTGGAGGAAGAACGAACTGGAGAACCATGATTAGGGCCAGAACTTCTAAGGTTAGTAAGTTAACTCGATTTTTAGCAAGTTTCACGAAGGGTGCTTGAGCTGAAATTGTATAAATGTGTGACAAACTCCAGATAGAAGAGATTGGAGCTGAATTTGCCGGATGATTAGGAGCAACTTGGAGTTGTTGAAGGATATGTCTTAAACGGAGAGGATATTCCTCATGAAATTTTGAGGTATGATGAAGGACTTACACCTTAATAAGTTTGTGGAAGGAAGAAAGTTTTGAAAATGGCCGAAATGTGATGTTTAACAGGTTGAAGAAGGAAGAGGAAAGGAAGAAGGAAACTGTTCTGCTGCAGCGATAGTATCGCTGAGAGAGCGAGAGACAGGGCAGTCAAATAAGTATTGCTGTAACGCAAGAGGGGCTTTGCGTCTCACAATTCTCGCTGAAGTCTCGCTGGTTAACGCTCCTCAGGTAGCCTCGCTAGTTACGTTCAACCTAGTATCGCTGGTGCAGTAAAACGTAATGAATGTCGCTGGTAGTTTTTAGTTGTCTTAGGAGTAACGCTATTTATAAGTATGAAGGGAAAAGGAAGATTATGGAATACTGAATGTGAGAAGTATGTATTTTCAGGTCAGGAAGAGCTCGGGGAAGCTTATTGATAACTTGTAGAAATACAAGTTATTATAGCCTTTTTCATAGATAAATAGAGTTTAAATAAGAGAAGCATGCAGTAGTTGATGATAAATTCCATTAATAAATCTTCCTTTGCGTTATACTCTTGAATTTTGATGAAGATATTGATTTTACCACTTGTTAAACCTAAAACGCAAGTTTTCACACAGGAATGCAAGCGATGCGTTGATGACCCCTTAACGCAGGAACCAGACGATGCGTTAACGACAGCCCAACGCATAACTACACGTTAGCAACCTATGTTGCGTTGACATCAACCAAAATATGCATGGACGCATAGATAACCGTTACGGCAAGGCGGTGCGAATCAGATCGGAATCTTGAGAGATTGACGAATGATTGGCAGACATGATTTGCTGCTTAAGTGGTGGATCTTAATTGGCCCGAGAATCACGCAATCAGGCGAGATGGACGCAGTGTCAATCTCGCCAACAATCAAGCAGATCTGCCATTAACTGCGATTTCATCATCTATAAAAGGGCAGCTCTGCGAGAGGAGAAAGGTTGTTGATTCTCGGAAGGACTCCATAAGTGACAGCAGAGTTCTCTCAGACTTCAACCAGAGACAAATAGCTCGAGAGAGAAGAGTCTTCCTTTCCGCCGCATCACTTCACAGCAAATCATCACGCTTCCATCTGGGCGACTCAAGACATTGACGCCTTACCCTGCTTTCTTTCTTACTGTTCTTACTTGAATTTTAGATTTGTATCAAGGAATTGACTTATCGAAATTTTGTATCTCATTTTCATCAATACAATTATCTTCCATGTCTATTCACTTTTCTCATCTGTCCACTTTATACTTTCAAGCCATGAGTAACTAATCACTCAAGGGTCTAGGGTTGCGTTAGCATCTAACTAGGGACCGCAATGTAACTATTCTAACTTGTCAATTGCGAGCTTAATCCGATGCTTATATCCATCTGACAAATCGATATAAGTAGTAATAATCAGACTGCTCGAGAGGGTAAGTGATTGTGGAACTCAATTGACAAGGGCCAAGTAGTGTTACCTGTCTACGGGGACAACCTTGGTTCTTAACACTTTCCTATGTGTTATAGACATATAACGCATAGCGGCTGACAATCGGGAGAAGAGTCGCAAGTATGAATAGAGTACTATTGTGCGTTTTCGATGTTAGATGTTAATCAACTCGAACCCTTTTTTTTATCCATTCATACACATCTTAGCTGAACTTGCTGTGTCGCAGTGCTTCCCATATTCCACAACTGTTAGTCTAGTGTACAAACATCTGCTTTCTCTAGATTAGAAATACAAATTCAAACAATTGTTGGTTACCTCTGTAACGCATGCGATCCAATTCAAACCAAATCAATATAATCCCTGTGTTCGACCTCGAACTCAACGAGAAAACCTATTACTTTACTTATACTTGGGTAGAGGAATAGGAAAACTTGACAAGACCAACGCATAATCATATACTTTAGCACTTTGCGTTAGGTTAGTTCACACAACAATATCACCACAATACTTATAATCCACTTAGAACCGAGACAAGTTGTGAGTGACCTTTTATTAGATCTTGTAGTCACTGTTAGTATAATTACTTGGTAAGAATTATAGTACTCTGTAGTATCTATGGTAAGTATGTTATGCCAGCAAGTTAAAAGGAAACAAATTTTATTGTCCAAATGTAAATATGGCTGAGGGACTGATAACTTGTAGAAATATAAGTTATTATAGCCTTTTTCATAGATAAATAGAGATTAAATAGAGAAGCATGCGGCAAGTTATGTTTATTTTGACTAATAAATCTTCCTTTGCGTTATACTAATGTATTTTTAGGAAGATAAATGATTTTACCACTTTTTGAGCCTAAAACGCATGTTTTGACGCAGGAATGTAGACGATGCGTTGATGACTTCTTAACGCAGGACGACGCGTTAGTAATATGTTCTTCGTGGAAGCATGATCTGAACGGAATGCAAACAACTTGACGATGCGTTAACAACAACTCAATGCATAACTACGCGTTAGCAACCTACGACGCGTTGACATCGGCCAGACTATTCATGGACGCATAGACGACCATTAATGCAAGGCGCTGAGAATCAAATCAGAATCTTGAGAGATTGACGGATGATTGACGAACATGAATTGGGGCTAAAGTGGTGGATCTTAATTGACCCGAGAATCACGCAATCAGGCGAGATGGACGCATAGTATCAATCTCACCGCCAATCAAGCAGATTTGCCATTAATTGTGAACGCATCATCTATAAAAGGGCAGCTCTATGAGATGAGAAAGTTGTTGATTCTCGGAAGAACTCCATAAGTGACAGCAGAGTTCTCTCAGACTTCAACCAGAGACAAATAGCTCGAGAGAGAAGAGTCTTCCTTTCCGCCGCACCACTTCACAGCAAATCATCACGCTTCCATCCGGGCGACTCAAGACATTGACGCCTTCCTTTCTTTCTTGCTTAGTTTTTCTTCTTGATTTTAGATTTGTATCAAGGAATTGAACTTATCTAAAGTTGTATCCGTTTCATCAATATATTCATCTTCCATGTCTACTTACTTTTCTCAACTGTCTGCTTTATACTTTCAAACCATGAGTAACTAATCACTCAAGGGTCTAGGGTTGCGTTAGCATCTAACTAGGAACCATAGTGTAACTATTTTATCTTGTCCATTGCGAGCTTAATCCGATGCTTATGTCCATCTGACAAATCGATATAAGTAGTAATAATCAAACTGCTCGAGAGGGTAAGTGATTGTGGAACTCAATTGACAAGGATCAAGAAGTGTTACCTGTCTGTGGGGATAACCTTGGTTCTTAACACTCTCCTATGCGTTATAGACATATAACGCATAGCGGCTGACAACCGGGAGAAGAGTCGCAAGCATTAGTAGAATACTACTATTGTCACACCCCAACCCAGATTTATTCTATACCTAGGAAGGAGCATGATCCTATTTCCCAACATAAGACTTTATAAGATAAACACCATAAAAGAATAGCAAAACAAACAACAATCCCATAATCTCATCAGATGTACGTGCAAACTTTCAACCAACATGTTTGTATATACACATATAAAGTACAACACGTCCCCCTCTCTATTCTCATGAAATATGTTCATTACAAGATATACGAACAGCTAAGTATTTACAACTATCCCAGAGGTTCACTTCCAGATAGGCCCAGACGAGATTCTTTAGTAGGCTTGGCGTCCCGGACACACTCGCTACCTGAAACAACAAACAACAACAACAAATTGGATCAGCAAAAGGCTCAGTGAGTGACTAAATCTACTAAAACTAATCATGAGAACTTAAATCCAGTTTGTAAGATAGTAACCATCGTATAACACATCTCAATGAATTATCAAGATTCGCTTTCCACTATGCATGTATAACTATCAATTCTCATGTTTCACAAGTTTTCATCTATTTAATGCTTTCACTTTCCATCCCTCAGCACTTACTCATTTATAATTACAGTACCATGTGCCTTCACTTGAAATCCCTCGGCACAGGTAACAAACTCTATCTATGCTCAAGTGCCTTCACACATGATCTCTCGGCACGAGCTAGTGGTGATGGGTTACTACATGCCTTCACTTACAGTCCCTGAGCATTGTAGTCCATTCTTTACTGTTATTCAAGTGCCTTCTCAAATCCCTCAGCATTTAATTTCGCACTTACTCACATGTAGCTTTCACCATAGGGTCCCTCAGCCACTTATGTGCTTAGACATTTGTAATAATATTCTCTTAAATCACTAACACATCACATACATAAGGCATACTACCATGAATCACGTTTTCTCATCAATATGCGTACTAAGTTTAACACAAGGTATAACAAACTGTCACTCACAATCGATCCCGGCTCTAAGTGGGTTATAAGCCTCCCCGAGCTCTTCTTGGCCTGAAAATACATAATCCTCAAATTTAGTTTCCATAATCTCCCTTTTCCTTTAGCATACAATAGCATCGTTATTCTATAGAAAATGGTAAGTTACTAGCGTTACTCAAAAGATACTTAAACTGTACTAGCGACACTGCGTTGATTAAAACCAGCGAAACTACCTCGAGGAGCGATACCCAGCGATACTCTAGCGAGAATTGTGAGACGCAAAGCCTATCTTTGCGTTGCAGCGTTACTTTCTTCGCTGCTCCGTCTCTCGCTCACTCAGCGATACTTCCGCTGTGACAGAACCGTTTCCTTCTTCCTTTCTTCTTCCTTCTTCAACCTGCTAAACATTTCATTTCAATCAATTTCAGTACTTTCTTCCTTCTACAAACTTGTTAAAATACAGGTCCTTCATCTTACCTCAAAATTTCATGAAGAACCTCCTCTCCGTTTAGGACATATCCTTCGACAACTCCAAGTTACCTCTAATCATTCGATAGTTCAAGTTCCTTCTTTTCTTCCTGAGTTTGACACACAATTAAACAATTTCAGCTCAACCATCCTTCATGAAACCTGCTAGAAATCGAGTTAACTTACTAACCTCAAAGTTTCAGCCCTAACCTTCGTCTCTTCAATTTGTTCTTCCTCCAAAACCGAGCATGACTCTGAAAAGACCACAGAAGCCGAAACCTCTGTCAAACCCAAGTTTCTCCCACGAATTCAATGAGATTTCTGCTTCAGATCAGCACGAACATCTTCTTCTACCTCCCTTCGATGTTTCGCCTTAAAATGGACCCTACTCGAGCTCTGAAATGCAAGCAGAATAATTGAATTCTCAGACCACTTATATATATACCACCGACTTGTACTCCATTTCAATTCTATGCTATAGTCCGTTCAACGCATACCTCCTATGCTCAGCTTCAGCAACACACACGACCTCTGGTGATATTTCATTTCAAACTCTCCCGCCAAATAGTTAACATACGCACCACCTTCTCTCAACCAACACTCCTTGTCCAACGCATACCCGCCTTCGACGCATGGTAGCGTTCACCGCATAACAGCCTCACTGCAGATCAGCTCCCAAACTCCCCGTGGCCTTTACTTCTAATCGGCACATTGCCTTCAATGCGTTTGACGCATAATGATCCTCCACGCCTTATGTCCTTAACGCGTCTTAACTTCAGCGCATGATAAACTTCCCCCACCTTTGCGTTTACACCAAAATTATTTCCTCCACAACAGGTTGCCATCAACGCATAGCTTACACTTAGCCATTTTTCCCACTCCAAACGCAAGCCAGCCAACTACTTTACACATTCACCCATCTCTCGGCCCCCTTCTTACTTTGCGTTCTCATAAAGATAGATGCGGGGCTTACACCCACGGCCTCTGATGATATTTCATTTCAAACTCTCCCGCCAAATAGTTAACATACGCACCACCTTCTCTCAACCAACACTCCTTGTCCAACGCATACCCGCCTTCGACGCATGGTAGCGTTCACCGCATAACAGCCTCACTGCAGATCAGCTCCCAAACTCCCCGTGGCCTTTACTTCTAATCGGCACATTGCCTTCAATGCGTTTGACGCATAATGATCCTCCACGCCTTATGTCCTTAACGCGTCTTAACTTCAGCGCATGATAAACTTCCCCCACCTTTGCGTTTACACCAAAATTATTTCCTCCACAACAGGTTGCCATCAACGCATAGCTTACACTTAGCCATTTTCCCACTCCAAATGCAAGCCAGCCAACTACCTTTACACATTCACCCATCTCTCGGCCCCTTCTTACTTTGTGTTCTCATAAAAATAGATGCGGGGCTTACAACTATGCGTTTCCGACGTTAGATGTTAACCAACCCGAACCCTTTCTTTATCCATTCACACACATCTTTAGCTGAACTTGCTGTGTCGCATGCTTTCCATCTTCCACAATTTTAATCTAGTGTACATATTATCGCTTTCCTTAGATTAGAAACAAACTCATTCTCTCAACTATTTCTTGGTTACCACTGCAATGCATGAAATCCAACTAAATACTAAATCAATATAATCCCTGTGTTCGACCTCGGACTCACTGAGAAAACCTATTCCTTTGCTTATACATGGGTAGAGGATAGGAAAACTTGACTAGATAACCATCATATAGTGTAGGACGCATGGCATGTTCAACGCATGACATGTTGAACGCATAATCACATACTTTAACACTTTGCGTTAGGCTAATTCACAATACATTATTCCCACAATGTCACACCCCATCCTAGATACACTCTATACCTAGGATTGAGCATGATACCGTTTCCCCTACATAAAACTTAATAGAATGGATACCATATAAATCTCAATTCAAAGCAACATTTCTATTGACATATTAGAAAACATGCAACCTCTCAACAAGCATTTCTGCATATATCCATATAAGGTACAACACATCCCCCCTTTCTCTTCTAAGAAATATGCATATTACAAGATATATGTACAGTCTAAATATTTACAACTATCCTAGAGGTTCGCTTCCAGATAGGCCCAGACGAGATTCTTCTGTAGGCTAGGCGTCCCGGACACGCTCGCTACCTGAAACAACAAACAACAACAAACTGAATGAGCAGAAAGCTCAATGAGTGACTAAATCCACTAAACTATTCCTAACAAATATGAGCCAGTTTGTCTATCAGTAACTATTACGTATCAATCCCAAAGAAATACTAAGATTCTCTTTCTTAATTACACATATAACTATCAAGTTCTCATGTCTCATAAACTTGCAACTATTTAGTGCCTTCACATTTCGTCCCTCAGCACTTGTTCAATTGTATTTACATTACCATGTGCCTTCACATGAAATCCCTCAGCACTGGTAACCAATTGTATCCTTGCTCAAGTGCCTTCACTCATGATCCCTCAGCACGAGCTAGTGTGTGATGGATTACTACATGCCTTCACTCATAGTCCCTGAGCATTGTAATCCATTTCTTTATAACTACTCAAGTGCCTTCATAAAGTCCCTCAGCACTAAACTTCATGCTTACCTACATATAAGCTTTCACCATAAGGGCCTTCAGCCACTATTATATCTAAACATTAGCATTAGTACTCTTTTACCTTACTAACACATCACATTCATAATGATTACTACAAGGATCACATTTCCTGATCAAATAAGCATACTAAATTTATCACAAGATATAACAAATAGTCTCTCACGATTGGTCTCGGCTCTAAGTGGATTATAAGCCACCCCGAGCTCTTCCTGGCCTGAAAACACATATTCCTCATGTTTAGTTTCCGTAATCTCCCTTTTTCTTTAACACACAATAATAGCGTTACTCTTTAGAAAATTAAAAGTGGCCAGCGTTACTCATCACACACTACTGTACTAGCGACACTGCGTTGAATGAAACCAGCGAGACTACCTGAGGAGCGACACCTAGCGATACCCTAGCGAGAATCGTGAGACGCAGAGTCTATCTTGCGTTGCAGCGATACTTGCTTCGCTGCCCTGTCTCTCGCTCTCTCAGCGATACTACCGCTGCAGCAGAACCGTTTTCTTCTTCCTTTCTTCTTCCTTCTTCAACCTGCTAAACATTTCGTTTTGGTCAATTTCAGTACTTTCTTCCTTCTACAAACTTGTTAAGGTACAGGTCCGTCATCTTACCTCCAAATTTCATGAAGAACATCCTCTCCGTTTAGGATATATCCTTCAACAACCCCGAGTTACCCCTAATCGTTTGGCAATTCAACTCTAATCTCTTCTTCCTGAGTTTGACACACATTTATACAATTTCAGCTCAAGCATCCTTCATGAAACTTGCTAAAAATCGAGTTAACTTACTAACCTCAAAGTTTCAGCCCTAACCACCATTTCTTCAATTTTTTCTCCCTCCAAAATTGAGCATCACTCTGAGGGAGTAACACCAGCTGAATCCTCTGCCAAACTCAAGTTTCTTCCACGGTTACGATGAGATTTCCACTTAAAATTAGCATGAACATCTTCTTCTACCTCCTTCCGATGTTTCGCCTTAGTATGGACCCAACTCGAGCTCTGGAATGCAATCAGAACAATTGAATTCTCAATCCACTTATATATATACCACCGACTTATTCTCCAATTCAACACTATACTATAATCTGTTCAACGCATACTTTCTATGTTCAGCTTCAGCAACGCACACAGCCTCTGATGATGTTTCTTTTCAAAACTCTCCCGCCAAATAGTTAGCAAACGCATTACTCTCTCTCGGCCAACCTTCTTTGACCAACGCATACCCACCTTCGACGCATGGTAGCGTTCACTGCATAATAGCCTCATCGCAAATCAGCTCCCAACTCCTCGTGGCCATTACTTCCAACGACACACTGCCTTCAATGCGTTTGCCGCATGATAATCTTCGGTACAAGGTGATTCTCCACGCCTTATGTCCTCAACGCATCATGGTTTCAACGCATAATAGTCTTCCCTCACCTTTGCGTTTACACCAAAACTGTTTCCATCAAAACATGTTGCCATCAACGCATAGCTAATACTTAGTCATTTTTCCGCCCCAATCACAATCCAGCCAACTACTCTTACCCAATCATCCATCTCTCGACTCCCTTCTTACCTTGCGTTCTCACAAAATTAGGTACGGGGCTTACACACAACAAATTTTTGGCGTCGTTGCCGGTGATTATTTCATTGATTTAATATTTCTTTTTGGATTATTGTGTTGCAAAATTCCATAGTCGAAGGAGAGTAAGTTTTTACTCTGCCGAAAGCTTCTAATAGTATCAGAGTGACGGGAGCAATCCATAGCTCGATATTGACCCAGAGATTGAGAGGACCTTCACCCGAAGGACAATGTAGAATTGAAGAGGGGTCAATTGCTTGGACCTAATTCAAACGGCTAGTGAGGAAAATTGCCTACGACAGCAGGAGAAGTATTGAAGATGACTTACTCATATGCCAGAAATCTTTTCGACAGAACTCCATGGGACACCAATGAGTGGGTGGACGACGGATATGAATTTCGTCCCACCAATAGAAGGCAAACGCAAGCTGGAATGCTTGAATCTAATGTTGCCAACAATCTTGCAGCGCAGCTCGCCAATATGACATCCATGCTGCAAACACTAGTCTTGAGAAATCAAAGTAGACCAGTTGCTGCGATGAACGCAGTGCACGCGATGAACTCGACAGCATCTGTAGACTGCCCGCAGTGTGGTGGGGGGCACTTGTATGACATGTGTCCCTACAACCTCCAGTCTATCTGCAGTATTCAAATCAACCCCTACGACAATTTGGGTTGGAGGAACCACCTTAACTTCGGATGGGGTGGGAATCAACAACAAACGCAGAGGACTGAGCAGCAGCCGCAGAGAGGCAACCCTCCTGGTTTCAACCAATGGAATCAAGACTAGTATCATCAGTTTTCAAGGGATCAGCAGGAGGACGAATCATCCTCATTGTCTCTCATGGAATCTCTTTTACGAGAAGAAAACAGTAAAATTGAAGCAGCGCGCCAGTTGTACGAAGCTATCCTCCAGAACCAAGCCACTACACTTCCCAATTTAGAAATTCAAATGAATCAAATTGCAGTGGAGCTCGAAAATGAAAAGCAAGAAGCATTGCTAAGTACAACTGAAGTTCCACGATGGAACTTAGAAGAACAATGTCAAGGTGAGACATTGTTAAGTGGGAAAATCAATCTCACAGTGCATACTGAGTGGTCGCAAGGAAACTTGCAATCCTTAAATGCTCCCACAAGTCAACTGCTAGAGAGTGCCATACACAATGTCCAGCATCCATCATCATCCACCGCATCAGAAGAGGAAAATAGAGAGCGGAGAGAAAAAGTAACGCAGGCAGAACCTGCGTCTGTATATGAAGATACTACTTCTGGACGCGTCCTGGTTGACGTCCAAGAAGAAATCTCAACGCCCCGCGTGGGTGATCAGGTAAAATTTAATGTGATTAACACATTGAACGATATTGATCATTTTCAATTTTGTCAAATGAACGCAGATATCAATGAAGAGACAAAAACTGTGAACGCGGCGTTGTGAAATGAAATCCTCAAGGACGGTGAGGACGGTGAATATGATGCAAATAAATTACTCTCCGATGGTATAATTGAGAAATCAGACCAGAGCAACAGATCCGCGACGAAGATCGAGCCGCTATTAAAAAAGCCTTCAACGCATGAGCTACAAACCAGACCAACGCATTCCAAGCACGCGTACTTGAGGGAGGTCGTAACGTACTTCATTGTCGCCTCTGCGTTGAACCCTGATCGCGATAAAGGCTCCAATGATCTACGCGAGCATAATAACTAAGCTTGCGTCGAAAGGTCCCTACGAATTCTGAACGCCTTCTTCTCCAGGGACGCTTTCTTTTACCCTTGCCTTATTTTTTTTATTGGAATTTGTCTTAGTATTTATTTTTATTTTTCTTTTGCTTTCTTTCTTCTGTTGGTATGTTTTTTTTATTTTAGTTTTCATGTTTTAAATTCAGTCTTAGTGTAAATTAGTTGAGCATGAAACTAGACGTCGAACTTTAATGTAAACTATTTGATTTCAACGCATCATTGAACTATGCGCTCAGCGATAAACGATTTCTGTGTTTATCAAATTGAAATGAGGAGCTGTAATTGTCCAAACGCATAATACTTAAAACGTCCAGCGCATACTTTGAACTAAAAACCATGCATTCAACTGTATATTCGGTATGCGATAATTGTATGCGTTCACTATTTCTTCGCCGCATGAAATTTATAATTACCTCTTTGCGTGGTCCCTTGTAAATTCATTCTAAGTTCATGTATAATTATTCCCAACTTTTATCTTTGCGTTGAAAAATTAGTCACTATGAGGATCATCATGCTTACACTTTTTGTACACTCTTAAGTTAGATTACTTTCAATGCGTCTGTATACTATTCCTTAGAAACGCACACCTACTTTGAATGTATGCAAGAGGTTTGAACTGTCAAAGATAAAATATGAGGAACTTATTTCAATCATATTATAAAAAAAAAAAAATTATTCTTTTAATGCAAAACTCCGCTGACAAGACAAAAATATGTACCTTGTTAAAGAGTTTAGCTGAAAATGACACCTGCCCGTAGTTGGCCGCCTTCATGTGGGTAGTCGTAATCAGCGATGCATAGATAAATAACAAACTCCAATGTCTAATGATGAAGGACTTACACCTTAATAAGTTTGTGGAAGGAAGAAAGTTCTGAAAATGGCCGAAATGTGATGTTTAACAGGTTGAAGAAGGAAGAGGAAAGGAAGAAGGAAACTGTTCTGCTGCAGCGATAGTATCGCTGAGAGAGCGAGAGACAGGGCAGTCAAATAAGTATCGCTGTAACACAAGAGGGGCTTTGCGTCTCACAATTCTCGCTGAAGTCTCGCTGGGGTACTTGGACTTTATGTGGAGACATAAACAGGATCAAGTTCGAGTAAGTAGCCTCAATAGTCTATAGTACATGGATTAGGTTGGGTACCTCTTCCTGGAGACACTATTGAATACGACCCGCTTCATGATTGTTACAAATGTTGTAAAGTGTCATAAATGAAGTGATTCTGATTTGATCATGTAGAGACATGTGAGCGGGGGTATTCTACATAATGAGATTGTGTAAGACTGACCTTGAAATAATTACTGTTACGTATTAACACCGTTTACGATTAACACTGATTCATTTCACTTATCGATGACCTAGATAACTTGATCTGAATCTTGAGCTATCTATGAACTCCTATTTATTCAGAATTATCCCTTGATCTACATAGGTAAGAGTAAGCTCAATAGCGCTGCTCAACATTCCTCCTATTTCAGGGATAAGACTGGGTAGATAGTTGGGAACATAGAATTTGCAAAACGGAATTCACTCCTACCCAACTTAGGGATAGAAGAGAGGTTGTTCTCTTAAGTGTTGTTCATAGGACTTGAACAAGGGGCCCCATCCTCTCACTGGCTCGAGAGGGAATGGATTTAGTGATTAGATCCTAAATTAATTGTTCATTAGAGGGACAATGGTACTTAAGGAGAAAAGATGTAACTTAGAGGTAAATCGGTATTTGACCTAGCTGAAGTTATGAACAACCTGTGAAGGATTGACTTATCGATGACGGTTATATCAAATGGACACAAATATATCTACAGTGAGGAGAGTGCAACTACGGGCTTTAGTGGAGTGGCCCGTTAGTTAACGAATGTTGGTTAACTAGGTTAAAGAGTTTGGCCGGTTAATCTCGGATCGTTGGAGCTCATGATCTGTAGGTCCATTAGGTCCCTCTACTAGCTCATAAATGGACTAAAATCTTAGATAATGTGGTGATTAAGTTTGAATCGTTCAAATCTTGGCTTAAGGAATTAAAGTTAGATATATACGATATATCGACGATTAATTACGAATTAAACGTACAAATAGAGTTAATTATAATATTTAAATATAATTTAAATATTAATCATATGAATAGGGATTCATATCGGTTTTTTTTTTGAGAAAAATCGAGACAAGTGGGAAAAATAATATTATTTTATTATTTAATATTAAAATAATATTAAAATAATAATATTTAATTAATTAAATATTAAATTATTTTTTATTTAATTATTTAATTATCTTTTTGAAATTAAAAATCAATTTTAATTCAATTTTGGAAATTCATTGAAAATTGATTTTAAAATTGATTTTTGAAGATTGGATTTTCCTACTAACTAAGCTAGGAGCTTGGTTGTCTTCTTCACAATTAACCAACAAATTAACCATTTTGTGTTGTCAAATTTTGATACCATTGGATTGCATGTTATTCTTTAATAAATAGAGATGATTTTGGCATAAAAATGGTTAAGAATTTTGTGAAATTAAGGGTTAATTTTGCAAAATTCTATCCATTGTTCATCTTCTTCCCAACCTTCATTCTTTCTCAAATTCACCACAAATTTGGATCCCACCATCCAATCTAAGCCTAGAGAATAGTAGAGAAGACTCTTGTGGTGATCTACAACCAAGTGGTGCTGAAATTCATAAAGAATTGAAGGAGAATTTGGAGCTTCAAGGGTAACTGTTCTTGAAACTTTGGTTTTTCTTCTTAATTGCATGTTTAATCCTCTAAATTGAGCATCTTAGAGTGAAAATTGATCAAATTAACTTCTGCTGCATGCTCATTAATCCATCAGGCTACTTTTCCTCTAGCAACGCATAACCACAATCTCATTGCCTCTCCCAACACTTGGTATTACAAGTTAGTGCTTACACATGCGACACAACAAAGTCAGCTAATGATTTGAATGAATGGATAAAAACAGGGTTTGGGTTGGTTAACATCTAACATCGGAAATGCATGGTGGTATTCTATTCATACTTGCGACTCTTCTCCCGGTTATCAGCCGCTATGCGTTATATGTCTGTAACGCATAGGAGAGTGTGAAGAACCAAGGTTATTCCTATAGACAGGTAACACTTATTGGCCTTTGTCAATTGAGTTCCACAATCACTTACCCTCTCGAGCAGTTTGATTATTACTACTTATGTCGATTAGCTAGATGGACATAAGCATCGGATTAAGTTTGCAATTGACAAGATGAAATAGTTACACTATGGTTCTTAGTTAGATGCTAACGCAACCCTAGACCCTTGAGAGATTAGTTACTCATGAATTGAAAGTAAAAAGCGGAAAGTACAAAGAAATGATTAGACATGGAAGATATATATATTGATGAAACGGAATACAACTTTAGATAAGCTCAATGTCTTGACACAGATCTAAAATCAAGATAGAATAAGTAAGACGGAAAGGGAAAGGTGTCAATGTCTTGAGTCGCCTGGATGGAAGCGTGAGGTTTTGCTGTGAAGTGGTCAAGCGGAGGGAAGACTCTTCTCTCTCGAGCTATTCGTCTCCGGTTGAAGTCTGGAGAGAACTCTGCTGTCACTTATGAAATTCTTCCGAGAATCAACAACCCTTTCTCATCTTGTAGAGCTGCCCTTTTATAGATGATGCGTTCGCAATCAATGGCAAATCTGCTTGATTGGCGGCGAGATTGATATCATGCGTCCATCTCACCTGATTGCGTAATTCTCGGGTCAATTAAGATCCACCACTTTAGCCACAGATCATGTTCGTCAATCATCCAAAAATCTCTCAAGATTCTGATTTGATTCTTGGCGCCTTGCGTTAATGGTCGTCTATGCGTCCATGGATAGTTTGGCCGATGTCAATGCGTCGTAGGTTTCTAACGCATAGTCTTGCGTTGAGTAGTTGTTAACGCATCGTCATGTTGTTCACATTCCGTTTAGATCATGCGTCCATGAAGAACAGATTGTTAACGCGTCGTTCTGCGTTAAGAAGTCATCAACGCAACGTTTGCATTCCTGCGTTAAAACATGCGTTTTAGGCTAAAAAAGTGGTAAAATCATTTATCTTCATAAAAATACAAGAGTATAACGCAAAGGAAGATTTATTAGTAAAAATCAACATAAACTGCCGCATGCTTCTCTATTTAATCTCTATTTATCTAAGAAAAAGGCTATCATAACTTGTATTTCTACAAGTTATCACATTGCCTACACAAGGACCTCGTCTAGGCCGTCTTTGGTGATAGTGGTTGGACAGTGAACCTTACAGATGAATCAAGGTTGCTGTCTTCACATCTCCTCTCGGGTGTTGGAGGATAATCTGGGAGGGGTTGTGACAGGGAAGACTCTTCTCTCTCGAGCTATTCGTTTCCGGTTGTCGTCTGGAGAGAACTCCGCTGTCACTTAGCAATTCTTCCAAGAATCAATAACCCTTTCTCATCCTGCAGGTTTGCCCTTTTGTAGATGCTGCATTCGCATTCAATGACAAATCTACTTGATTGGCGACGAAATTGATATCATGCGTCTATCTCGCCTAATTGCATAATTCTCGGGTCAATTTAGATCCACCACTTTAGCCACAGATTATGTATGTCAATCATCCGACAATCTCTCAAGATTCTGATCTGATTTTTCTTGAGAATTTGGTGGATGTCAACGCGTCATGGGTTGCTAACGCATAGTCCTGCGTTGAGAAGTTGTTAACGCATCTACAAGTTGTTCGCTTTCTGTTCAGATCATGCGTCCATGAAGAACAGATTGCTAACGCATAGTACTGCTTTAAGAAGTCGTCAACGCATCGTTTGCATTCCTGCGTTAAAACATGCGTTATAGGCTCAAAAAAGTAATAAAATAATTATCTTCATAAAAATACAAGAGTAGAACGCATAGGAAGATTTATTAATGAAATTCAGCATAAACTACCACATGATTCTCTATTTAATCTCTATTTCTCTAAGAAAAAGGCTATCATAACTTGTATTTCTACAAGTTATCACTTGTCAATTGCAAACTTAATCCGATGCTTATGTCCATCTAGCTAATCGACATAAGTAGTAATAATCAGACTGCTCGAGAGTGTAAGTGATTGTGGAACTCAATTGACAAGGCCAAGAAGTGTTACCTATCTATAGGAATAACCTTGGTACTTAACACCCTCCTATGCGTTATAGACATATAACGCATAGCAGCTGAGAACCGGGAGAAGAGTCGCAAGTATGAATAGACTATCACCATGCGTTTCTGATGTTAGATGTTAACCAACCCGGACCCTATTTTTACCCATTCATTTAATCCACTTAGCTGACTTTGCTGTGTCGCATAACTTACCATCTTCCACATTTTAGTTTAGTGTACATGTTATCACTTTCTTTAGTTAGACGCATCCTTCTCAACTATTTTTTGTTACCACTATAACTCAATTAATCCAACTAATTATAGAATCAGCATAGTCCCTGTGTTCGACCTCGGACTCACCGAGAAAATGATAACTGGTAGAAATACAAGTTATTATAGCCTTTCTCTTAGAAAAATAGAGATTAAATAGAGAATCATGCGTTAGTTTATGTTGAATTCTATTAATAAATCTTTCTATGCGTTCTACTCTTGTATTTTGATGAAGATAATTATTTTATAACTTTTTGAGCCTAAAAAGCATGTTTTAACGTAGGAACGCAAACAATGCGTTGACTACTTCTTAACGCAGAACTATGCGTCGACAATCTGTTTTCCATGGACGCATGATCTGAACGGAACGCGAGCAACCTGTAGATGTGTTAACAACTTCTCAACGCAGGACTATGCGTTAGCAACGTATGACGCGTTGACATCCGTCCAAATTCTCCATGGACGCATAACGACCATAAACGCAAGGCAGCGGAAAATCAGATCAGAATCTTGAGAGATTGTCGGAAGATTGACATGCATGATATGTGGCTAAAGTGGTGGATCTAAATTGAACCGATAATTACGCAATTAGGCGAGATAGACGCACGACATCAATTTCCTCCAATCACACAGATTTGCCATTGATTACGAACGCAACGTGTATAAAAGGGCAGTCCTACAAGATGAGAAAGTGTTGTTGATTCTCGGAAGAATTCCTAAGTGACAGCATTGTTCTCTCCAGACGACAACCGGAGACGAATAGCTCGAGAGAGAAGAGTCTTCCCTCCGCTTGACCACTTCACAGCAGAACCTCACGCTTTCATTCTAGCGACTCAAGACATTGACGCCTTTTCCTACTTTCTATCTTGTTTTTCTAGCTTGATTTTAGATTTGTGTCAAGACATTGAGCTATCTAAAGTTGTATTCCGTTCATCAATCTACAATTCTTCCATGTCTACTCATTTCTCTACACTTTCCACTTTTTACTTTGAATCCATGAGTAACTAGTGTTTCAAGGGTCAAGGGTTGCGTTAGCATCTAAATAAGAACCATAGTGTAACTATTGCATCTTGTCAATTACAATCTTAATCCGATGCTTATGTCTATCTAGCTAATCGATATAAGTAGTAATAATCAAACTGCTCAAGAGGGTAAGTGATTGTGGAACTCAATTGACAAGGCCAAGAAGTGTTACCTGTCTATAGGAATAACCTTGGTACTTAACATTCTCCAATGCGTTAAATAACGCATAGCGGCTGACAACTAGGAGAAGAGTCGCAAGTATGAATAGACTATCACCATGCGTCTCTGGTGTTAGATGTCAACCAACCCAAACCCTTTTTTTACCCATTCACACAACTTATTAGCTGACTTTGCTGTGTCGCACACCTTACCATCTTCTATATTTTAGTTTAGTGTACATGTTATCGCTTTGTTTAGATTAGACGCAAACCTCATCTTAAATATTTTTGGTGACCACTACAACTCTAAATAATCCAACTAAATATAGAATCAGCATAGTCCCTGTGTTCGACCATGGACACACCGAGAAAACCTACTCCTTTGCTTATACTTGGGTAAAGGATAAGAAAACTTGACAGATCACAAACGCATAGCATTAAGCATAGTAAGACGCATAGTATGTGAAACGCATAATAGAAGCTTAACTTGTGCAGTGCGTTAATATAATTTGATTTCACAATCTGCTTCACAACAAGTTTTTGGCACCGTTGCTGGGGATTATTCAATTGATTTAATTTTTTTTTGGATTATTTGTGTTGTAGGAATTCTTCAGTCGACGGAGTATAGTAAGTTTCTCTTTTGTCAGAAGCTTCTAATAGTATATGAGTGAAGGGAGCAACCTAACACTTGATATTGACCAAGAGATTGAGAGAACCTTCAGGAGAAGGATAAGACAGAATAAACAAAGAAGGAATGACCAAGCTACAGAAGAAAATATGGATGCGCAACACAATCAGCCTTAAGTTCCTCAAGGTGGGGTTAGGCAAAATGCAGATGCACAAGAGCATGCAGACCAAGAAGTAAACCCAATTCTCTTGGCGCATGATAGAAATCGCCTAATGAGGGAGTATGCGTCGCCAAACCTGTATAATTTCACACCAAGAATTTCTCCGTCCCGGCATCAGGACCTCCCCTTTCTTCAGCCAACCTTTAAGGGTTGGCACACCACTTCCCGTATTATCCTTTAAATATACCCGAAAGGGGATGTGAAGACAGCAACCTTGACTCCTCTGTAAGGTTCACTGTCTAACCACTTTAAATATACCCGTAGGCAAAGCATTGTTGTGTTATTAATTTTGGAATTGAAAATGTACAAACGCAAGGTGCAGATTAAGCTACGACGATGCATTTTACATATCATGTGTTGAACATGCTATGCGTCTTACTATGCTTAAATGTTATGCGTTGGTGATCTTATCAAGTTTTCCTCTCCTTTACCCAAGTATAAGCAAAGGAGTATGTCACACCCTACTTTTAAGAAACCAATGCGTTGAAGAGTCTATAAAGAAAAGAAGTAAAAGACCATGTTGGACGCATGGTCAGGACTAGGTAATGCATGGTAAGGGTGGACGCATGGAAGTAAACCGAAAAGGGAAAGATGTGAAATGCATAAGCAAGAATAAAGTTATGTTGTGAAGTGTTGAAAGAGATTTAAGTCTCAGAAAGATAGAGTACAATAGCAAATTGAGTAACGTATAGACTTATAACAAGGAATGTTCACAAGTGTTGGAGAAGGTTTTGAAGTAAACATAAAATTGGAGCATGTGGTGGACGCATGCTAATCTATCTTAAGAGAAATAGTTTAATTGCAAAGATAAGGTTAAAAGAGTAACCTTGGGAATAATCAAGGAATGTCCAAGGATAGGAAGATGGTCATGGACGCAGGATGAAGGTAAACGCAATAGGACAACGCATAGAGGAAGAACTGGAGAAGGATTTATTCGTTATGAATGTGAGAGTTGGACGCATGGTATGATGCGATGAGGTATAAACGCATGGTATTGCATGTTTGTCATTGACGCCTAGTGGCATATGTAAGCACTGGTTTATAATAGTGCGGTTATGCGTTAATGGTGAAATCACAAATGGTGGTGTGAGTTGAAGTAGTCGCCGCGTTGGCGGGGGAAAGGAAGGAACTTGGCTTACCATGTGCTGGCAAGGTTGTCATGTGATGAGGTCCCTATGCGTTGAAGATAGAATTATCTCTATGCGTCAAAGACAGTAGTATAGTTGGCTGAGAGTTAGAAAAGTGGGTAGTGAAGCTCAAACCTTAAAGGAAATTTCACTAACGCACGAGGGCGTTGTATTTAATAAAAGTTGTTCATTGGAAATGTTGGACGCATAAGATCAGCTTATAAAGGCCAGGTGGCTTCGTATAGATTTGACACCTTATTAGTAGGAGGTGTTGAAGGCATGTCAAGTGTTTCATGCAAGGTGACACTTGGATTAATGCATGGTTAATTAAGCATGCAGCGTGACATGTGGCAAACAAGTGGCAAAATGAGAGAAGAAGTTGGATGGCAAGCTCCCTATAAATAGAACTTTGAGGGAAAAGGAGCGACTGATGACTCTCAAAGAAGAATTCTGGAGAGAAAAAGAGAATAAGGCAGCAAGGACGTCCGTAGAAGGAGTATGCGGCCAAGAAAGAAGGTATTTGACAACTTAACTAATTTTATGTAAAGAAGTTGTCTTGCGTTAAAAGGGGTCGACCTTGCGTTGAAGACAAACATAATGTCCAAGGTGAACGCGGCGTCCAGAGTTAGGTGATGCGTTCAAGTTGGACCTTGTGTCCAAATTAGGGTGACGCATCCGAAAAAGAAGTAAGAAGAGTTGGGATGCACTTTGCGGAAGTATCAACCTTGCGTTGAAGGGCAGGGATGCATTCAACCGAGCTGGCAGAGGGAAATGGAGCTTTGCGTTTCTGAGATTAGAACGCTGCGTCCAAGAAGCTCGGAAAGAGGAAATAAAGGAAAAGAAGAAGAAGTATTCTTTGGCAAGTACAGGTGAGTAACACCTGCGTTTTACAAATAAAAATGAGTTCTTTATGAATATAATTTCATGGGTTTCTAATGAAACAATGCATGCGTTTTCATATATGAAGCACATGAACATGTTGTTTATAAAACTAAGAGCATGCATTTATATATATATATATAAGAATATGAGCCAGTTGAGAAGCATGCGTTTTACTTGAAAACTTGAGAATGCTGGGTAACGCATGGTAACTTTGAGAATGTTGAGTAACGCATAGTAAATTTGAGGATGCTGGATAACACATGGTGTTATATGATTTCCAGAAAGATTTGAAAATAGACTTGTATGAAAAGCATGTTGGTTGATATTAAAGCTGGAAAATGAATTTAGCATGCTGATGATGTTTCCATGGAAGATTTGGAAACGATTAATTTATGTGCTATTAATATAATGTTTCCAAAATATGTATGGTGTATCATAAAGCTTTGAAAAGGGACCCCAATGCTCAAGGACTTATAGAAGGCATTGTGGGCAGCCCGAGTTATTAAAGGTACCCAATGCTCAAGGACTAGATGAAGGCAAATGGGTAACCGGAAAATAGAAATGGGACCTAATGCTCAAGGATAAAATGAAGGCATATGGGCAGCCCGAGTAATAATATCTATGTGCACATAGAAGAACATATATATACGCGCTGATGTGTTAAGATTACTCCATACAGCTAAGGATAATCAACGTTGAGTAGCGTTGAGCACTGCTCTGCCTCAACTAAGGAAAAAGTATTTGAAATGAATGAGATTTATATTATTTAGTCTAAACAGATATGTATACATGATATAACCAATAATTGATCATGTTATAAACTGATTTTCAGTGTGATATTTTATAGGAGTTCAATCAGTTTTACACTTAAAGTATAATGTTTTTCAGAAACTGTTACTCACTGAGCTGTTAGCTCATGCTTTCATATGTTTTCCATTTTCAGATAGCATGACAGTTCCCGTTGCCGATCGATGTCGAGGTTTGTTAAGAGGATGTGGATAGAGAGGTTGACAGTGGGTTACGTGACAGGATAGTCGGTAACTGTTGTCTTCACATCTCTTCTCGGGTTATGGATGATAATCCGGGAGGGGGTGTGACAAAGTAGGTTTTCTCGGTGAGTCCGAGGTCGAACACAGGGATTATGTTGATTCAATATTTACATGGATTTCATGCGTTACAGTGGTAACCAAGAAATAGTGCGTTGAGTTTGTTTGTTTCTAATCTAAGGAAAGCGATAATATGTCCACTAGACTAAATGTGGAAGATGGAAAGCATGCGACACAGCAAATTCAACTAATGATGTGAATGAATGGATAAAGACAGGGTTTGGGTTGGTTAACATCTAACATCAGAAACGCATGGTGAAGTCTATTCATACTTGCGACTCTTCTCCCGGTTGTCAGCCGCTATGCGTTATATGTCTATAACGCATAGGAGAGTGTTAAGAACCAAGGTTATTCCTATAGACAGGTAACACTTCTTGGCCCTTGTCAATTGAGTTCCACAATCATTTACCCTCTCGAGCAGTTTGATTATTACTACTTATATCGATTAGCTAGATGGACATAAGCATCGGATTAAGTTTGCGATTGACAAGATGAAATAGTTACACTATAGTTCTTAGTTAGATACTAACGCAACCCTAGACCCTTGAGAGATTAGTTACTCATGGATTGACAGTAAAAATCGGAAAGTATAGAGAAATGAGTAGACATGAAAGATATATATATTGATGAAACAGAATACAACTTTAGATAAGCTTAATGTCTTGACACAAATCTAAAATCAAGATAGAAACAATAAGAAGGAAAGCAGGAAAGGCGTCAATGTCTTGAGTCTCCCAGATGGAAGCGTGAGGTTCTGCTGTGAAATGGTTCGGCAGAGGGAAGACTCTTCTCTCTCGAGCTATTCGTCTTCGGTTGAAGTCTGAAAGAACTCTGCTGTCACTTATGGAATTCTTCCGAGAATCAACAACCCTTTCTCATCTCGCAGTGCTACCCTTTTAGATGATGCTTTCGCAATCAATGGCAAATCTGCTTGATTGGCGGCGAGATTGATATCATGGGTCCATCTTGCCTGATTGCGTAATTCTCGGGTCAATAAGATCCACCACTTTAGCCACAAATCATGTTCGTCAATCATCCGTCATGTCACACCCTCTTTCTAAGACCATTTCGTGGAAGAGCCTATAAAGGAAAGAAGTAGGACAAGAGCGGTTGTGCTCAAGTTAGTTTACATAGGCCGTAGATGAAATTTGAATTAGAAGGATTTGATAGAAAGGTTGTGTTGAGTGAATTCTGAATCTTGGAATCAAAGTAATTCTTGAAGTTGAGAATTCTACTGTGTAGGATAAACAGATCAGGAGAACGCAACCATGATTTTAAGCTTAGAAGTAAGACCTATGGAAAGAAAGGAAACCTCATCAAGTGATGGGCAGGGTTAAAAAGAATAGCTGAGAGGTAAGTGAAGTTGGATGTATACTTAGTGGAAAACCATGTTGGATGCATGGTAGAGACAAAGGAAATGCATGATAAAGGTAAAACACATGATGGTATGTGTAAGCACTGACTTAAGTGTTGGGAAGAGACAAGCGAGATTGTGGCTATGCATTGTTAGAGGAAAAGTAGCGGAGAATGAGAGCAAAATTTTGACTAAGTGTTGGCCAAGACTATGCGTTGGTGAATGAAGAGGAAAGATTGAACTCTTTGAGTGGCCATGCATTGTTGATGAAATCACGAAGGGTTGCGAGCTGAAGTAGCTACCCGCGTTGGAGGATAAGTGATCATTGGCGGGGGAGGAAATGTGCTTGAACCACCATGCGTTGATAAGGCCATGCGCTGAAGTCACTCTACGTCGGAGACAGCCATGCGCTGAAGTCACTGTGCATCGAAGACAGCCATGCGCTAAAGTCACTTTGCGTCGAAGACAGAGCAGTCTCTATGCGTCGAAGACAGCGGTCTCTATGCGCTGAAGATAAGGTGGTCTCGATGTGACGAAGTTAGTGGTGATTGACTGAGTTGCACGTGTCGAAAGTAGGAGGCGTCGAGGACACCATGCGTTGAGAATGGCTGATTGTTGAAGGTGTTGAGTATGAGGTGTTAAGGGTGCCTTGCGTTGATGTGAGAGGAGAACCCCTGCGCGTCAGCCCGCCATTGGGAACTTAAGTCAGTGATATAAATAAAGGAAAGTGAATTAAATATTTATTCATTTTAGACACTTCGAGAACTTAAGTCAGTTTCACTTTCCTACGAACAACGAGGGGAGATAGAAGAGGGTGTCCTAGTGGATTTTGAACGGAAGTATTTTCATCTTAGAGTTGAAATCTAAGCTGAAAGGGAAGATTCTTGGTGGACGCACAAGCTGGACAGTGTCTGATGTTCGGAGTAGAACAAATCGAGGAGAACAAGTCTAGGGCTGAAACTTTAAGGTCAGTAAGTTAATATAATTCTTAACAAATCTCGTGAAGGATGGTAAAGCTAGAACTGAATTTAAATGTGCGAAATGTTAGGTGAAAGCAATGGTTACGGAGTTGTTATGTAATCGGGTGCAACGCTGAGTGATTTTGAAATAACTGGAGAACGAAGAAGAGTTAAGCCTTGAAATTTTGAGGTAAGCTGTGAAACTCAATTCTCTACAAGTTTGTAGAAGAGAAGATGTTCTAAATCTGTCTAAATCTATGACTTTTAACAGATAGGAACAAAAATAAAAGGAAAGGAAGAAATCACAGTTGCCGGGTGCCGCTAAGAACCGAGTATCATTGCATTGTTTAAGTACTGATAGCGAGACGAGTGTCGCTGAGACGCAAAGGAGTCTTCCATCTCACAAAACTCGCTAGATATCGCTGGGTGTCGTTACTAAGGTAAGGTCACGCTAGTGTCGCTCAACCTAGTATCGCTAGTAACAAGTTCTGTTGGGTAGTACCTCTAGGAATCTTGCTTATGGTGTTTGTTTCAGGAAAAGGGGGAGACTCAATGATAAGTAACAATTAGAATTTATGCATATTTAATGATCAAGTAAAGGATAATGTAATGCAAGGTAAAATGTCTATTTTAGGCCAGGAAGAGATAGGGAAGGCGTATAACCCACTCAAGGCCTAGGAAGAGTTATGAGTGACTCCTTTCTTCTTCAATTTGATTTTTATTAAAAATATTCTTATGAGATATGGCTTTGCAATGAACTGTTTTAAAATGCATAATGTTTGATTGTATTGCTCACAAGGCATGTTATATGTTTTCTAAAGTTGATAGAAAGCATTTTTATGAAATGTTATTGAATAAAGATCTGTATGATTTCTATGAAAGGATTTTCATATGAACTGTTATGTTAACGAATTTCTAAAATGTTTTAGAGGAGGCTTAGTGCTCAAGGACATGAGAAGGCACGTGAGTTTTCCCGGGACCCAGTATTGAAGGACATGAGAAGGTACTTGGGCAACCCGTCATATTCCTATGTGCACATAGAGGTTAATTTGGCTAGTGCGTTGAGTTTGCTCCACATCGAGCCAGGGATGATTTCGACGTTAGGTGTGTTGAGCCTTGCTCCACCCCCAACTAAGGTTGTTATCGACGTTGAGAGCGTTGAGCATCGCTCCCCTTTAACTAAGGGAAAAGATTGTGAAACCAAACGGCTAAAATTTAATGCAAAGATGTCAGGTCATCATGATATCAACTTTTTGATGCCTATAAATAGTCCACAAGCTTCTCCAAGAAAAGGAAGAAGAGAGACCAGTTCAAGAGGCGAAAGCTCTGCACTATTTCTCCCTCACCATAACCAGCCTCCATTTTGAGCTCTTCTGAGAGAGGGATTCTGAGCATCTTCAGAGTCATGAGAAACCTTTCACCTTATGGAATCTTTGTATCAGATAGCAACCATCTCAAGCCTCCATGAAGCAAGACGTTGCCTGTGGCGGCTTGACGCTCTTCATCTCTATTTTATTTTCATTTCTCTCCTTCTTGCTTATATTTTGTTAATGACATTCGAGAGAATGATTTATTGTCTTAATATAAGTTTGATTGACTATCATCTTCCGTCTATTTCCGTATTAAATACTTTACACCATGCTGTCTAAATGCTAAACGAGTTAAATGTTACAAGTTAGTTTTTCTTGAGCAATTCTGAGTATGTTACATCTTGATTAATGCATATCTTTAGCTTGCATAACTTTGTCTGACAAACAAACGTAGTAAGCATGACTATCGAGCTTGAGAGAGTGGATAGTTAATCTTTAGCATTAATTAAGACTAGATGAGTGCAGAGATGTAGTTCATCTTTTCCCAATGCAAACTTACCATGCGTCTTAGAGATAAGATAAATGTGGCGTCGAAACATCGAGAGATGGATTCACACACGCAGTTTGTAGGTATGTAATTGTACTTAGAAAGTTTAGGTAACAACTAGCTCCTGCGTTCAACTCTACCTCTATCGCATGGTTCTATTCATTCTCAACGCATGCTATCTGACGCATTGTTTTACATATGACTACCCAACGCCGCGTCCACCTCATCATTAGTAGTAGGAAATTATTTTCATTCTTTATGTATAGTTTTACACACATAATCAACAAACGCATATATATTTACATGTACAGTCACCGCATAGTCATGGATTTAGTCTCAACGCCTAGTTATTACAAATCCCTGCGTTCAACCCTAGACTCATCAGGAAACCTATAAATGCTTATACTTGGGTCTTTATAGAAAAACTTGCTTAGTCATGATCACATCTAGAGTAATTCCCAACGCATGCTTGTACGGAAATGACAAATCTATTTTTGTGCAAAGAGCTAAGAAACTCAATTCAATTTACATAGAAATTTAATGAACAAATTTAGCGAACAAGTTTTTGGCGCCGTTGCCGGGGATTTGAATTAATAATTTAGGTTTTGATATTATTTCTTGATCTATGCAGAAAATCTCAATCTTGGGCCGTACAGAGCGTTTAGTCGAAGACGTTCCTGACAGTTTATGAACAAAGGACAGCCTGCGTTCATTTCTGAGCCTGAGATCGAGAGAACCTTTCGGAAAAGAAGTAAGATATTCCAAAGGCGGCGACAACTTTACAGAGAGAAAAAAATGGAAAATCAAGCAAACAATGCCAATCAGCCTTTGACAGCTAACAATGGGGCTAACGACAGACGAGAAGAAGCAGTGAACCATGCGTTAGCCCAAGCGCAGCTGCAAATTGATCAACAAACTCATCCTATCTTATTGGCACATGATCTGAATCAGCCGATCAGGGATTACGCGTCGCTTATCTTATATAATTTTTCACCTGGAATTATGCGACCAGAGTCTCAAGGTTCGAGATTTGAAATGAAGCCAGTTATGCTTCAAATGCTACAAACAGTAGGACAGTTTGAGGGATCACCTGGTGAAGACCCTCATGCTCATCTGAAAACCTTCATTGAAATTTGCAATACCTTCGTCATCCCGAACATAAGCGCAGATGACATCTGATTGACACTGTTCCCATTCTCCCTCAGAGATGAGGCGAGACAGTGGGCATATTCTTTGGAACCAGGTGAGATCACCACCTGGAACCAAATGATAAAGAAGTTCATGAAAAAGTTCTTCCCACCAACGGAGAATGCTCGAAGAAGAAGAGACATCGCCAATTTTCAGCAAAAAGACAGGGAAACCCTGAGCGATGCTTGGGCAAGATTTAAGAGATTAGTGAGAAACTACCCGCATAATGGCTTCCCTGACTGTGTTCAAATGGAGATATTCTATGATTGTTTGACCGAGGCATCTCAGACCGCTGCAAATGCTGCCGCAGCGGGAGGACTACTGGATAAAACTTATACTGAGGCCAAGGAAATTCTTGATAGAATATCAAGAAACCATGAAGATTGGGAGGACCATGGATATAGCCGATCTGGCCGCAGGCAAAACAATGCGACGGGAGCACCAGAGCATAATAGTGTTGCTGCGTTACAAGCTCAAGTCATCGCCATGACTAACCTGTTACAGACTATGGCCATAAATCAGTCAAATACAAGAGGCAGCGGCCAAGTGAACGCAGTGAATCAATTGAACGCCGTAGGATGCGTTGGATGTGGGGAGCCGCATGCGTATGAGGTATGTCTACAGAACCCTCAATCTGTATGTTTTATACGCAATAACCCCTATTCCAACACCCTGGCTGGAGGAATCATCCGAATTTCTCATGAGGTGGTAACTGCCAGCCTGAGCAGCAAGGTGCGCGTACGCATGAAAGGGGTGGATCATCTGGATTCCCCCATGGACATCAGAGGCAAAATTCACACCAATCAGCGCCTAGTCCATCATCATCAATGGAAGCTCTTCTGAAGGAATATATGCAGAAGAATGACGCCTTGTAACAAACCAAGGCATCATCCATCCGAAATTTAGAGCTTCAGATTGGACAGATTGCTGGAGAGTTTAAGACGCGGCAGTCTCTTCTGAGCAACACAGAAGCCCCACGCGGTACGGGCAGTTCAGGAAAAGAACAATGTCAAGCTGTGACATTGCAAAGTGGAAGAATTATGAATGAACTTCCCCGCCCAGAGAACTCTCAACCAACAATTCATCTTTCTAATCTCACAACTGATTCTGACCTAGCAACGTAACAAAAACAAGCTGACATGCAAAGAAGTTTATCAGGGAAAGACGCATCAACAAGCATGTCAGCCGAGCTGTAAACGCCTCCTTACCCACAACGGTTCAAAAGGAAGAAAAATAATGAGAGGCAGTTCAAACGCTTTCTGGATGTACTCAAACAGTTGCACATCAACATCCCACTGGTGGAGGCGTTGGAACAAATGCCCACCTATGATAAATTCCTCAAGGACATACTGTCTAAAAAGAGAGGAATGGGTGAATATGAGACCATTGCTTTAACGCAGGAGTGCAGTGACATGGTCTGTGAACGCGTCCCCACAAAAATGAAAGATCTAGGGAGCTTCACCATTCCTTGTTCTATTGGAGGAATTCACATAGGAAAAGCGTTGTGTGATCTAGGGGCTAGCATTAATCTCATGCCCCTGTCAGTATTCAACAGGTTGGGGATCGCATCGCAGCCAACAACAGTTACCCTACAATTGGCGGATCAATCCGTTGTGCATTCTGAAGGAAGGATTGAAGATGTGTTGGTAAAGGTAGACAAGTTTATTCTCCCTGCAGACTTCATCGTCCTGGATTATGAAGCAGACGAAGACGTCCCAATCATACTTGGACGCCCGTTTCTGTCAACAGGTCGCACAATTATTGACGTCCACAAGGGGGAGATCATCATGAGAGTTAATGACCAAGAGGTGATATTCAACGTTTTCAAGGCGTTAGAATATCTAGGAGAACAGAAGACCTGCCAGAACCTCACGCAGAGGATGAGTTACACGAGTTGTTGCTTGAAGAAAATGATGAAACCATTGCAAATCTGGACGCGCAGCAGCCTGAACAATGTTGTGCTTTGGTCCATTCTACTTTTGAAACCTTGATTCCGAATCAGATCAACCAACGAACGAAACCATCTCTGGAAGAAGCGCCAGAAATCGAGTTAAAAATGTTGCTAGCTCACCTAAAGTATGCCTACTTAGGCGAAGGTAACTCTCTTCCAGTCATTATTTCTGCTGCTTTATCCTCTAATCAAGAATCAACTTTGTTAGTTGTTTTGAAAAGCACATTCGAGCTGTCGGATGGACGTTGGTTGATATCAAGGGGATCAGCCCCACATACTGCATGCATAAAATTCATTTGGAAGAAGAAAAAGACGAATCCATCGAGGCCCAAAGGCGGCTAAACCCAGCGATGAAGGAAGTTGTCAAGAAAGAAGTATTTAAATGGTTGGACGGAGGCGTTATCTTTCCCATCTCTGATAGTAAATGGGTAAGTCCTGTGCAATGCGTCCCCAAGAAAGGAGGTATGACTGTAGTCCCGAACAAGAATAACGAATTGATCCCCACCCGCACTGTCACGGGGTGGAGAATTTGCATGGACTACAGGAAGCTTAACGCGGCGACGAAGAAGGATCATTTCCCACTACCCTTTATTGATCAGATGTTAGATAAACTTGTGGGAAATGAATTCTTTTGCTTCTTGGATGGCTACTTCGGATACAACCAGATCATGATTGCTCCAGAAGACCAGAAGAAGACAACATTCACATGTTCTTATGGTACATTTGCATTTTGACGCATGCCGTTTGGACTATGTAACGCCTCAGGCACCTTTCAATGGTGTATGATGGCAATCTTCTCTGAATTTTTAGAAGAATCTGTGGAGATATTCATGGACGATTTTTCAGTCTTTGGAAATTCGTTTGAAGCATGTTTAGCCAATATGGAGAAAGTATTGAAAAGATGCGAGGACACCAACTTAGTGCTAAATTGGGAAAAATGTCACTTTATGGTGAATGAAGGAATTGTCCTCGGTCACAAGATATCCAAGAAGGGACTTGAAGTTCAAGAAGGGCCTTGAAGTCGATCAGGCCAAAATTGAAGCCGTAGAAAAGCTCCCACCGCCTACAAATATCAAGACACTTCGCAGCTTCTTGGGACATGCAGGCTTTTATAGAAGGTTCGTCAAGGACTTTTCAAAAATTGCACGCCCTTTAGGCTCATTGCTGCAGCAAAATCGACCCTACATTTTTTATGAAGAATGCCTCAAGGCGTTCGAGACTCTGAAAGCAGCACTGGTGTCAGCACCAATTTTAATTGCCCCAGACTGGTCGCAGCCATTCGAGCTAATGTGTGATGCAAGCGACTATGCAATGGGCGCTGCGTTGGTTCAACGCAGAGACAAAATGTTGCACCCTATAGCTTACGCCAGCAAAACGTTCAACGCAGCTCAAGCAAATTATACCACTACAAAGAAAGAGTTGCTGGCGGTAGTATTCGCTGTGGAAAAATTCAGAGCATATCTTCTAGGGTCGAAAGTCATCATCCATACTGACCACTCAGCTATCCGATATTTGATGACTAAAAAAGATGCCAAGCCGAGGCTCATCCGATGGGTTCTCCTTCTTCAAGAGTTCGACGCAGAGATAGTTGATCGCAAAGGTACAGAGAACAACGTGGCAGATCATCTTTCAAGACTTGAAAATATGGAACACGATCGTAAACAGCTGGACGTCAACGCAAGCTTTCCAGATGAAGTTGTACTAAAAGTCATAGAGTCCACGTCGTGGTATGCAGACATTGTCAACTTTTTGGTGTGCAAGCAATTTCCCGAAGATTTCAATGCACAGCAAAAGAAGAAGTTGATGTATGATGTGAAGTTTTATTATTGGGACGAGCCCCAGCTCTACAAAAGGGGGCCGGATCACATCTTCAGACTCTACATCCCAGAGACTTCGTATCAACGCATCCTATCTCAATGTCATGACTCCCCCTATGGAGGACATTTTGGAGGACAGCGAAC
The DNA here is from genome assembly GCA_030954485.1 of Citrullus mucosospermus. Lineage (NCBI taxonomy): Eukaryota > Viridiplantae > Streptophyta > Magnoliopsida > Cucurbitales > Cucurbitaceae > Citrullus > Citrullus mucosospermus. The sequence goes on from CM062064.1 coordinate 15,952,946, forward strand.
TGCAGCCAAGGTATTGCAAAGCGGATACTTCTGGCCAACTCTTTTTAGAGACGCCAAGGACTATGCGATCAGATGCGACAGATGTCAACGCATCGGAAATATCTCAAGTCGGAACGAAATGCCACTCACCTCTATCTTAGAAATTGAGCTCTTTGACGTTTGGGGTATTGATTTCATGGGCCAATTTCCGCCATCAAACGGCCACAACTATATATTGGTAGCTGTGGACTATGTATCAAAATGGGTTGAAGCAATCTCATGTGCCAGGAATGACGCGGCAACAGTCTCAAATTTTCTTCAGAAGAATATATTCACGAGATTTGGAACGCCGAGAGCCCTTATTAGCAATGAAGGTACGCATTTCATTAATAAAATCATTTCCAATTTGCTAATAAAATACAATGTACATCATAGTGTGGCTACTGCATACCACCCGCAGACAAATGGGCAGGCAGAAATTTCCAATAGAGAATTGAAAACTATTTTGGAACAGGTAGTTAACACCTCTCGAAAGGACTGGGCATCCAAATTAAACGAGGCGTTATGGGCATACCGCACAGCATTCAAAACGCCTATCGGAATGTCACCATATGTGTTGGTCTTTGGAAAGGCATGCCATCTGTCGTTGGAGCTAGAACATAAAGCATTGTGGGCTGCCAAGAGATTGAACATGGACTTGAAAGCAGCTGGAGAAGCACGTCAACTTCAATTGAATGAACTGGAGGAATGGAGATCGCAAGCCTTTGAGAACGCAAAGATATACAAGGAGCGAACAAAGCGTTGGCACGATCAACGCATCAGTAAGAAATCTTTGTATGTAGGTCAAAAGGTTCTCCTTTTTAACTCAAGATTGCGTTTATTTCCAGGAAAATTAAAAACAAGATGGTATGGACCCTTCGTGATCAAGGAAAATTTTCCTCATGGTGCCGTAGAGTTGATGAATGCAGACGGCACCAACGCATTCAAAGTTAATGGTCAACACGTGAAACCATATTTTGGAGACTGCCTTGAACGCGACAAAGTAACGGTTGACCTAGCAAAGATCGAATGAGGAAAAGATGGACGCCCTGCATTGACAACAAGCATTTATATCCCAAGGACGCATCCTAACTTTTTTTCTTTTTTCTCACCGCATCGTTTTATTTCTTATTGCATTGTTTTAATTCTTACCGCATTGTTTCATTTCTCCCTTTCTTTTTGTCATTTGATTTGATTTGATTTGATTTTTTTGATCTTTCATTTATTTTGATTTATTTTATTTGATTTGATTTGATTTTATCTTATTTTTTTATTATTATAAAAAAAAAAATTTTGGGTGCTATCTATTATCTTGCGTTGAGTGAAAACTGAACTGCAAGGCGTCGACATCTAAAACGATGCGCTACAATTATCTCGACGCCTAGAGGGGGATCTGAAGCGATTCTGTCAGATCGCTCAAATCAAGAATTCGAAAAGGCTGTCAGCGCTTAAGTCGGCTGATATCGACCGATGTCAGACCATTTAATGCGGCTATGATGTCACGCATCGAGCCGATAACCCACACGCTTAGCCAAAAACCCTTTATAAACCCCTCTTTACCCCTTTTCCAGGTTACGCTTCCATATCTCTCCAAATTCTCAGATTTCTGGCACATTTTCCGGTCTGTTTGAATAATCTTTCGATTCTCACCCATTTTTCTCTCTTTTCACCAATACCATAGCCATGGCTTCCTAGAAACCCACTTCATCCAAAAGCCCTAAACCTATGGCCTCATCCTAGAGGCAGGGTAGTCGAAATCTGTCCACTACCTCTACCACACCTGAACCTCTCGCCATTGTTCGCCCCAACAGTCCTGAGTTGGAAGCGACATCATCCCCATCTTCGCCATGCTCCAGGGACCTGTCTGAAGCTCAAAAGGTGGAAAGGAATGACGAATCCACCATCTTCGGAGATATTCTAGACACCATCTATGAAGAAGACGATGACTAGTTGGACGGGTTGGTCGACCAGAGGACGAAAAACGTATCGTGTGGGTCAGTCCCTGTGATGAGTGGTCTTGAGGAGTTCGACTCTGATGACAGACCTATTGGCAAGGTAATAGCGGTTGTTGTTGTGCATATTTTGTATCTGTAAATCAACCTAACGCAAGGTGCTAAATGATGTATTTATGCATTCATGTCATGCTTTGAACATGCTATGCGTTCTATTACTATGCGTTGGTGGTCTTGTCAAGTTTTCCTATCCTTTTACCCAAGTATAAGCAAAGGAATAGGTGTTCTCGGTGAGTCCGAGGTCGAACACAGGGATTATATCGATTAAGTTTTTAGTTGGATTTCATGCGTTACAGTGGTAACCAATAAATATTTGAAAGAGTTGTTTTTAATCTAAAGAAAGCGATTGTTTGTACACTAGACTAAAAATTGTGAAAGATGGAAAGCATGCGACACAGCAAGTTCAGCTAAAGATGTGTGTGAATGGATAAAGAAAGGGTTCGGGTTGATTAACATCTAACGTCGGAAACGCACAGTAGTATTCTATTCATACTTGCGACTCTTCTCCCGGTAGTCAACCGCTATGCGTTATATGTCTATAACGCATAGGAGATTGTTAAGAACCAAGGTTATCCACATAGACAGGTAACACTACTTGGTCCTTGTCAATTGAGTTCCACAATCACTTACCCTCTCGAGCAGTCTGATTATTACTACTTATATCGATTTGTCATATGGACATAAGCATCGGATTAAGCTCGCAATTGACAAGATAAAATAGTTACACTGTGATTCCTAGTTAGATGCTAACGCAACCCTTGACCCTTGAGTGATTAGTTACTCATGGTTTGAAAGTAGAAAGCGAAAAGTTTAGAAAAGCGAGTAGACATGGAAGATAATTGTATTGATGAAATGAGATACAATTTTCGATAAGTTCAATTCCTTGATACAAATCTAAAATTAAGAAAGAACAGTAAGAAAGAAAGCAGGGAAGGCGTCAATGTCTTGAGTCGCCCGGATGGAACCGTGATGATCTGCTGTGAAGTGGAGCGGCGGAGGGAAGACTCTTCTCTCGAGCTATTTGTCTCTGGCTGAAGTCTGAGAGAACTCTTCTGTCACTTATGGAGTTCTTCTGAGAATCAACAACCTTTCTCATCTCGCAGAGCTGCCCTTTTATAGATGATGAAATCGCAGTTAATGACAAATCTGCTTGATTGGTGGCGAGATTGATACTGCGTCCATCTCGCCTAATTGCGTGATTCTCGGGTCAATTAAGATCCACCACTTTAGCCGCAAATCATGTTCGTCAATCATCCGTCAATCTCTCAAGATTCCAATCTGATTTTCAGCACCTTGCCATAACGATTGTCTACGCGTCCATGCATAGTTTGGCCGATGTCAACGCGTCGTAGGTTGCTAACGCGTAGTTATGCGTTGAGTTGTTCTTAACGCGTTGTCATGTTGTTTGCGTTCCGTTTAGATCATGCGTCTATGAAGAACAGATTGGTAACGTGTCGTCCTGCGTTAAGAAGTCATCAACGCATCGTCTACATTCCTGCGTTAAAACATGTGTTTTAGGCTCAACAAGTGGTAAAATCATTATCTTCATAAAAATACAAGAGTATAACGCAAAGGAAGATTTATTAATAGAATTTAGCATAAACTACCGCATGCTTCTCTATTTAAACTCTATTTATCTATGAAAAAGGCTATAATAACTTGTATTTCTACAAGTTATCAGCGGTGGAAAAGAAGAAATTCACCAAGGAAAAGAAAATCAGGCCAGTAAGGGCCAGGGAAGAAGAAGCCGAGGAAGATGTCCTTCCGTTAAGAAGGAAAAATAAAAAAGCAAAGGACGCGGGGACATCTGAGGCTATCGCATCATCGGTCGCCGCATCACCTGTTGAGCAGCTAGCAGCGAGAGTGGCAGAGAAGTCTAAGAAGCTAATAGACGACATTGATAACTTGTAGAAATACAAGTTATTATAGCCTTTTTCATAGATAAATAGAGATTAAATAGAGAAGCATGCGGTAGTTTATGTTAAATTCCATTAATAAATCTTCCTTTGCGTTATACTCTTGTATCTTTATGAAGATAATGATTTTACCACTTTTTGAGCCTAAAACGCATGTTTTGACGCAGGAATGCAGACGATGCGTTGATGACTTCTTAACGCAGGACGACGCGTTAGCAATCTGTTCTTCAAGGACGCATGATCTGAATGGAACGCAAACAACCTGACGACGCGTTAACAACAACTCAACGCATAACTACGCGTTAGCAACCTACGACGCGTTGACATAGGCCAAACTATGCATGGACGCGTAGACAACCGTTAAGGCAAGGCGCTGAGAATCAGATCGGAATCTTGAAAGATTGACGGATGATTGACAAACATGATTTGCGGCTAAAGTGGTGGATCTTAATTGGCCCAAGAATCATGCAATCAGGCGAGATGGACGCAGTGTAATCTCGCCACCAATCAAGCAAATCTGTCATTAACTGCGATTTCATCATCTATAAAAGGGCAGCTCTGCGAGATGAGAAAGGTTGTTGATTCTCAGAAGAACTCCATAAGTGACAGCAGAGTTCTCTCAGACTTCAGCCGGAGACAAATAGCTCGAGAGAGAAGAGTCTTCCCTCCGCCGCACCACTTCACAGCAGATTATCACGCTTCCATCCGGGTGACTCAAGACATTGACGCTTTCCCTGCTTTCTTTCTCATTTTCTATCTTAATTTTAGATTTGTATCAAGGAATTGAACTTATCGAAAATTGTATCTCATTTCATCAATAGAATTATCTTCCATGTCTACTGACTTCTATAAACTTTCCGCTTTTTACTTTCAAACCATGAGTAACTAATCACTCAAGGGTCTAGGTTGTGTTAGCATCTAACTAGGAACCACAGTGTAACTATTTTATCTTGTCAATTGCGAGCTTAATCTGATGCTTATGTCCATCTGACAAATCGATATAAGTAGTAATAATCAAACTGCTCGAGAGGGTAAGTGATTGTGGAACTCAATTGACAAGGACCAAGTAGTGTTACCTGTCTATGGGGATAACCTTGGTTCTTAACACTCTCCTATGCGTTATAGTCATATAACGCATAGCGGTTGACAACCGGGAGAAGAGTCGCAAGTATGAATAGAGTACTACTGTGCGTCTCCGACGTTAGATGTTAATCAACCCGAACCCTTTCTTTATCCATTCACACACATCTTTAGGTGAACTTGCTGTCGCTTGCTTTCCATCTTTCACAACTTTTAGTCTAGTGTACAATCGCTTTCAGTAGATTAAAAACAATTCTCAAACATTTATTGGTTACCACTATAACGCATGAAATCCAACTAAAATCTAAATCAATATAATCCCTGTGTTCGACCTCGGACTCACCGAGAACACCTATTATTTTGCTTATACTTGGGTAAAAGAATAGGAAAACTTGACAAGACCACCAACGCATAGTAGTAGAACGCATAGCATGTTCAAAGCATGACATGTTGAACGCATACACACATTATTTAGCACCTTGCGTTAGGTTGATTTACACATACAAAATAATCACAACAGACATCAAAAAGATGAAGGAAAAGACGGAGTCGTTTCTTGCCACTAAGAAGAAAAGAAAAGAGGAAATTACGGGTGGCGAACAAGCTCTTGATAAGGTCGTGAGAAAAGCCGAGTTTCTCCGTCACATAGTAGAGATTGCGTCGGAGTTAGAAGTAGAGTTGGAAGTAAGTGATGCGGAGAGGCCGCCAAAAGCTGAACGCATCAAGAAAAATATCAAAATGATAAGGGAGGAGAAGAAGAAAGAGAAAGAGGTAGTGTTCACCAAGGAGAAGCTACCAGAGAAAAAGAAGAAGAATGAGGTGGCTAAGGCACTTGGAGTTGTTATCAGGGACTTGGACGCAAGCAGAGCAAGGAGAACGCCTGCTAGTCCCATCAAGACGAACAAGAAAGGAAAAGAAAAATTGGTTGAGGAACCAACAAAGGAGGCGGCGAAGAGCCGAAAGAAACAGTACAGTGGGCTCTACACTAAAGTGGGATTTTTCCCAGAGCCAATTGAGCTGCCCACCTTCATCATACAAGAAGTCGACGCATTGGGTTGGAGGCAATTTTGTGAAAGTGGCCAAGTCATCCAACCCACCGCCATGGAGGCGTTTTACGAAGGAACAATTCATCGCAAGGCACATTTGGTCAAAGTTAAATATGAGGTGATTTCCTTCGAGCCTCAAGAGATCAACACGTTGATCTTCCCAACATCGCGGCGGCGGAAGGTAACAGAATAATGTCGACGCCTATAGACGCCAAAATGAATGACGCCCTCACAATCATCGCCAAACCGGGGTCAGAGTGGAACACTTCCCCAAAGGGCATTCAGTCATTGGCGCCTAACTGCTTGATCGCCGAGGCTAACTTGTGGCTTTATTTCATCAAGCGGTCGCTGCTCCCCACATCGCATGACGCCTCAATTTCAAGAGACCGCGCCATGGTCATCTACTGCATCATGCGGGGAATTCAGCTAGACGTGGGACGCATCATTGCCCCACAGATTCGGGGGTTGTTCTTCAAACCAAGGGGTCAGTTATTCTTCCACTTTCTTGTGACTAGACTGTGTGCCAATGCACAATTCATGGAGGATGCGCCAGTCAGAGCAGTGAACGGAGTCCTTTCAGCGCAAAGTTTGAGACAAATATTAAAAGACTCACCACATCTGCTTGACGCGGCCAACTCAAAGAAGAGGGCGCCCAAGTCACAAGAACCATCATCCCTCCAACTTCCTCAACCAAAGAAAAGGAAACTGGTCAAGAAGAATTTTGAGATTCAGGCGTCGAGTTCACAACCTGGTGAAGCCGAAAAGCTCTTCCGCTCGACGCCTACACCCAAGCCTTGACCATTTATACTCCTCCCATCGCCCCAATCACTGAGGAGCCCTCTTCACCACCAACTTCCCCTTCTCTTTCCCCTAAAATCCAAAATGAGCCACTCCATCTCCCTACCACCCAACGCGGCCTTCCAATGCCTCTTCAGCTCCCTATCGCAGACTTAAATGAAGAGACAAAGGAAGTGTCGCCGCCTTCTTCGCCCCACCTGGAGTTAACCCTCTCCCCACCTCAAGTATCCAACTTTCGAGAGGCAACTCCACCACCACCACCACCACCCGTTGAGCCGACCCTGACTCTGGATCCTGAGGAGTCAGGGCCCTTTCACTTCTCACCGCCTCGCCATGAACCTCAATTTTTCAATCTTCCAACTCCACCAACTACCGAACCTTCTGCCCGCCCAACTCAACCGCAAGCAGAAGCAACTACCAGCACTTACAAGAAGAACCGTATCACTTGCGGCACGCCTCTGCTCCGCTGCCGTTTGTGGATTTAAATTTGGATGATTTGCTGAGGTACTTGGATGAAGGGATTCTTCATCCCATCATGGGAGATTTGGATGAAATTCGACACAACGAGATGGAAAGTCTCCGGCGGCAACAAGAGTTAGATCAATAACTTTCACAATTGGGTCAGCAAGTGACTCAAATGGCACAGCAACAATCGGAGCTTCGGAGTTTTGTTCAACGCCAAGCTTGGCGTCAGGACGAACAGTTCAGCACTTTGATGAATTACGCCAAGCTTCCCCAAAGTGTTTGTCCAACGCATCCCAGTGCCAGTTATCCCTCCTTCCTTTCAGCAACCCCTACAGTTCAATGATCCGAATCCTCCCCCTAGAGACAACAATGACAACGCCCAGGGAGAACTTAAATTTGGGGGTGTTCTTTTGGTTTATTTTTCCCTTCTTTTCTTTAATGTATTCCTTTAAATTTTTTTTTTTTTTTTTGTAATTAGTACCATAGTACTTTTGCATCAATGCCATATCTTCATGAATCTTTTTGTTCTCTTTAGTTTGTACTTACAATTATTTCTTGCTTTATTATTCTCTCCGCCTTGTTTTTGTTTATGCGTCCAACCTTCATGATAAAATTTATGCACTTCGCCTATAGACTTATTGAAATAAGAGGATTGACCTGCAAGCCTTAGGATATTACACTTGGTAAATTACTTCTAAGAGTTGGTATGCGTTGCAAGCTTTGCCTCAAACCTCTTTTACAAAATTTTTCTAAGGCAATCTCATAACTCGATTTCAGCAATGAGGACCTTACTGCCTTCAAATTTGGGGTTAGGAAAGGTTTGAGCCATGCGTTCAGAATTCAAAAAAAAAAAAAAAATAAAAATAAAAATAATAATAATAAAATAATAATAAAAAAAATTTTTTTTGGACAAACAACTCCGCTGACAACGCATAAAATTAGCCTATTAAGAGTTGAGTTGAGAATGACTCTTTAACACACCATAGTCAAAGCTGAGAGTCCAAGATCAGCGCATAGTAAATAAACGGTACCACTATCGACGCAACCAAAAAGGAACGATATAAGTGCCGAGTTGTGAAAGGGTATTTGCTCGATGTTGGCTGCCTCCATGCACCCCATCGTTGGTATGTCAAAACGAAGGTAGATAGCCCGGATCAACGCAAGTCCACTAATCAAAAAAAAAAAAAAAGTTTTTTGAAACTTTATGAATAAATGAACTCCAAGGCACATTTCTAAAATGAGGACATCAGATTGGGTGGAAATGAGTAAGGGTATTTTTGAGGAATAAGCTTGCCGCATCTAAAAATTAGAAGTACTTTCAAAGTGTCAATTGAAAAAGGGTTTCGTATGGTTATCTGATTGTTGATATAGTCAAGGATTAGAAGGCATGTTGAGAGGGTGCGCTTTTACTTAGACTTGGGCTGTAGAATTTAATAAATCTTCAAATAAATGTTCGAGGACAAACATTAACTCAAATTTGGGGGTGTGATAACTTGTAGAAATACAAGTTATTATAGTCACTATTTAATTTAATTAGAGTAACTTTGGAGTTAAACGCATGATTTTGGTAGTTGAATGATAAAAAATGTATCACCAGGCGTTGGCACTACTTACAAAGGAGAATACCTGAAAAACGATGAGCTTTTATGTTCCTAACGCAGGGTTAAAAAGAAAAGAAGCGCAAACAATAGATGTACGAAGAGACGAAGCTGCTGCGAGGACAAGTTGAAACCCATGCGTCGAGCCTATGCGCTGAGCCCATGCGTTGAGACCATGTGTCGAGCCTATGCGTTGACAATCTGAAAAATAGAAACAGACGCATGCTCAAACAGCTGTCATGTCATTATGAAAAAGAACAACACCCAATCAGATCATGGAAGAACAAATAAACTGACAATCTGAAAAGTCTATGCAGCGTGGCTGAAATTTAATGCAAAGGTGTCAGGTCATCATGATATCAAATTTTTGACGCCTATAAATAGTCCACAAGCTTCTCCAAGAAAAGGAGGAAGAGAGACCAGTTCAAGAGGCGAAAGCTCTGCACTATTTCTCCCTCACCATAACCAGCCTCCATTTCGAGCTTTTCTGAGAGAGGGATTCTGAGCATCTTCAGAGTCATCTCCCATGAGTGAGAAACCTTTCACCTTATGGAATCTTTGTATCAGATAGCAACCATCTCAAGCCTCCATGAAGCAAGACGTTGCCTGTGGCGGCTTGACGCTCTTCATCTCTATTTAATTTTCATATCTCTCCTTCTTGCTTATATTTTGTTAATGACATTCGAGAGAATGATTTATTGTCTTAATATAAGTTTGATTGACTATCATCTTCCGTCTATTTCCGTATTAAATACTTTACACCATGCTATCTAAATGCTAAACGAGTTAAATGTTAAAAGTTAGTTTTTCTTGAGCAATTCTGAGTATGTTACATCTTGATTAATGCATATCTTTAGCTTGCATAACTTTGTCTGACAAACAAACGTAGTAAGCATGACTATCGAGCTTGAGAGAGTGGATAGTTAATCTTTAGCATTAATTAAGACTAGATGAGTGCAGAGATGTAGTTCATCTTTTGCCAATGCAAACTTACCATGCGTCTTAGAGATAAGATAAATGTGGCGTCGAAACATCGAGAGATGGATTGACACACGCAGTTTGTAGGTATGTAATTGTACTTAGAAAGTTTAGGTAACAACTAGCTCTTGCGTTCAACTCTACCTCTATCGCATGGTTCCATTCACTCTCAACGCATGCTATCTGACGCATTGTTTTACATATGACTACCCAACGCCGCGTCCACCTCATCATTAATAGTAGGAAATTATTTTCATTCTTTTTGTATAATTTTACACACATAATCAACAAACGCATATATATATTTACATGTACAGTCACCGCATAGTCATGCATTTAGTCTCAACGCCTAGTTATTACAAATCCCTGCGCTCGACCCTGGACTCATCAGGAAACCTATAAATGCTTATACTTTGGTCTTTATTGGAAAACTTGCTTAGTCATGATCACATCTAGAGTAATTCTCAACGCATGCTTGTACGGAAATGACAAATCTTTTTTTGTGCAACGAGCTAAGAAACTCAATTCAATTTAATTAGAAATTTAATGAACAAATTTAGGGAACAGTAAGTACACCGACTAAATAAACACTTTTAGACATATTTTGAACCCAGATTTACCCCTTTTCAAAAAAGAACCACGAGGAGAGGTGGAAGAAACTGTTTATGTCGAAGTTAAGTAGGAACCAAATCACTTCCATGGTGAAATTGAAGCTGGAACAAGAAGCTTGACTATCGACGATAATCTAGACATCATTCGGTGTTTGAAGAAGAGTGAGCTGGGGAAGTCGAAGCTAGGGCGAAAATTTTTAAAGGTCAGTGAGTTAACTCTTAGCAACTTCTGTAAAGGATGTTTAAATCAACTTTGATCAAGAGTATGTTAAATTTTAGGAAGAAGCATTCGAAGTTGAGCTACTACATGAGCTGCTTGTTGATTCGAGGCAGCTGGAGTTATTCGAGAATAGTTCTCAAACGAAGAAAAGTTAGGGTTTGAAATCTCGAGGTAAGTTAGAAAGCTCACTTCTTTTACAAGTTTGTAAAAGAGAGAAAGTTCTGATTTTGGCTGGATTTCTATGTTTAGCAGTTTTGAGAACGGGTTAGGAAAGAAAGAAGAAAGCACTGACCATCGAGGGGTCACTAGGACAGAAGTATCGCTAACGAGTTGGAGGGTAATCAGCGAGACAAGTGCCGCTGGTAACGCAAAGGGGCCTTGCGTCTCACAACTCTCGCTGACTCTCGCTGAGTATCGCTTGTTAAGGTAATATCGCTAGTCTCGCGAAGCTGGGTATCGCTGATGCCGCATGGTTATAAGTAGTTTAATCTAATAATCTCGCTGATACCTGTGAATGTCGCTCATTATGTCACACCCTAGTTTTTAAAGAAGCGATGCGTTGAAGAATTTATGAAGAAAAGAGGTAAAAGACCATGTTGGACGCATGGTCAGGGCTAGGTAACGCATGGTAAGGGTGGACGCATGGAAGTAAATCGAGAATGGAAAGAAGTGAAGCGGATAAGCAAGAAAAGAATAAAGTCAAATTGTGAAGTGTGAAGAAAGTTGTGAAGTAAACATAAAAATTGGTGCATGTGGTGGACGCATGCTAATCTATCCTTAAGGGAATTAGTTTAAGTGCAAGGAAAATGTTAAAAGAATAATTTGGGGAGTAATCAAGGAATGTTCAAGGATAGGAAGATGGTCATTGAACGCGGATGAAGATAAACGCGATAGGACCAACGCATAGAGAAAGAGCTTGAGAAGGAGTTGTTATGAACATAAGGAAGGAGTTGGACGCATGGTATGATGCGATGAGGTACAAACACAGTATTGGGCATTTGTCATTAACACCTAGTAGCATTGTGTAAGCACCGGTTTATTATGGTGCGGTTATGCGTTGAGGGTGATCACGAATGGTTGTGAACTGAAATAGTCGCCGCATTGGCAGAGGAAGAAACGTACTTGGCCTACAATGCGTTGGTAAGGATGTCATGCGTTGAGATATCTATACGTTAAACATAGAGTTACCTCTATGCGTCAAAGAGTAGTATAGTTGGCTGAGAGTTAGGAAATGAGTAGTAAAGCTCAAATTTTAAAGGAAACATAATGAACGCATGAGGGCATTGTGTTGAATAAATGGTTATTTGTTGGAAATGTTGGATGCATAAGATAAGTGTATAAGGCCAGGTGGCTATGTATAGATTTGACACCTTATCAGTAGGAGGTGTTAAAGGGATGTTAAGTGTTTCATGCAAGGTGACACTTGGATTAATGCATTGTTAATTAAGCATGCAACGAGACATGTGACAAACAAGTGGTAAAAGGAGAGGAAAATTTGAATGGTAAGCTCCCTATAAATAGAACTTTGAAGGAAAAAGGAGCGACTGATGACTCTCAGAGAAGAAATCTGGAGAAAAAGAGAAGTGGGCAGCAATAACGTTTATGGTAGAAGTATGCGGCCAAGAAAGAAGGTATTTGACAACTTAGTTATCTTATGTAAAGAAGTTGTCTAGTGTTAAAAAGGGTCGGCTACGCGTTAAGAACAAACATAATGTCCAAGGTGAACGCGGCGTCCAAAGTTAGATGATGCGCTCATGATGGACCTTGCGTCCAAGAGAGGGCGACGCATCCGAAGGGGAAGTAAGAAGAGTCGGGGTGCACTTTGCGGAAATAACCAGCTTTGCGTTACCAACCTTGTGCTGAAGGGCAGGGTTGCATTCAATTAAGCTGACAGAGGAAAATGGAGTCTTGCGTTCCATAGTTAGAACGCTGTGTCCAGAAAGCTCGGGAAGAGGAACTAGAGAAAAGGAAAAGAAGTATTCTGTGGCAAGTACAGGTGTGTAACACCTGCGTTTTACAAAATATAAATGAGATTTTTATAAATATGATTTTATGGGTTTCTAATGGAATAATGTATGCGCTTTCATATATATATATAACGTATACGACTACATGATTTATAGAGACATGAGCATGCGTCTTAGAGACAAGAGCATGCGTTTTACTTGAGAACTTTGAGAATGTTGGGTACTTGCTATGAGTTATAAAACGCATGATGAATGAATGATATTTGTTTTCATAACTTCTCTGAAAAGCATGGTATTATATGATTTCAAGAAAGATTTGAAAGTAAACTTAATGAAAAGCATGCGGTTTTATATTAAAATGTGAATTTGAACTTAGCATGCTGATGTGATGAGATGAGATTTCGAAACGGTAAACTCATGAGTTACTGATATAACGTTTACAAATATGTTTTGTGTTATATTAAACTTGAAAAGGCACTCGAGGCTTAGGGACATGGAGAAGGCCAAAGGGTAGCCGTTCTATTAAAATGGGACCCCAATGCTCAGGGACTCATAGAAGGCATTGTGGGCGGCCCGGAATATAAAGGTACCCAATGCTCAGGGATCGTAGAAGGCATACGGGTAACCTGGATATAGAAGTGGAACCCCAATGCTCAGGGACTCATAGAAGGCATTGACGGCAGTCCGAGTTCTAGTACCTATGTGCACATAGAGGTATATACGATGCTGATGTGTTGAGATTACTCCACACAGCTAGGGAAAATCGACGTTGAGTAGCGTTGAGCATTGCTCCGCCTCAACTAAGGAAAAAGTATTTTATAAGAATGAGAATTTTGAGTATTTATTCTGAAACGGTCAAGCATGTTTTCGTAAATGATGTTTGAGTATATTATTCTCTATTTTGAAGTGATATGTTTTGTGCGAGTTTGACTAGTTTTTCAGTTCAAATATATATTGTTATCAGAAATCCGTTACTCACTGAGCCGTTAGCTCATTCTTTTAAATGTTTTCCATTTTCAGGTAGCATGACAGTTCCCGTTGAAGTCGAGGTTTGTCAAGAGCATGTGAATTGGTGAGGTTGACAGTGGGTTACGTGACAGGGTAGTCGGTAACTGCTGTCTTCACATCTCTTTTCGGGTTATGGAGGATAATCCGGGAGGGGGTGTGACACATTATTGTAAGTTGTAAACAAGAGAGGGACTAGTGATGAAAACCCATGTTTGAGATATTTAAGCAAACGTAAAGAATATAAAGAGGAATATTAGAAATGTCTAACACGAAAAAGGTGTGTTTACAGGTCAAGAGGAGCTAGAGAAAGCGTATAACCCGCTCGGAGCCCGGAATAAGTCGTGAGTGACTTTATGGTTTGAGATAAGGTAACTTGAATATTATTTTCTATATGCTTAATAATATCTTTGAAGCATGAGTTGAAGTGTACTTCTATGTATGAAACTAGCACATATCTTATATGTGAGATAGAGCTTGATAATGTATTAGATAATGTTCTAAGTTTTACCAAGCTAGTTGCTAGATGAATAATCTGAGAATTCTGAGATATCATGATTATAGTTAAATTATGATAAATGTATTGTGCAAGTTAGTGTTCTAGAAAGATTCTATTGGGACCCAATGCTGAAGGACATGTGAAGGCATATGGGTAGCCCTAGTATTTCTACGAAGCTCTCACCAAAGGATATAAAGACGGTGATTGAGTATTTCCCTGGGACCCTAGTACCGAATGACATGAGAAGGTACACGGGCAGCCCGAGATCATACAGACTTATAAGCAGAATAAAAGGCATCTGACGCTGAAGTGTTGAGATTACTCCACACAGCTAAGGCTTATTGACGTTTGGTGCGTTGAGTTCGCTCCGCCTCAACAAAGGTTCAATGAAAAGATATCCGTTTACGTAATGATAGTTATTTACAAGTTATAGTTATTTACAAGTTTATGAAGCATGATATGAAGCATGATCAAGCAATTCATACAAATGATTGTAGTTATGTTATTGAGTTTATTCTTTAGTTAGTCACTCACTGAGCATTGTAGCTCATAGATTCTTGTTTCTCTGATGTTTTCTTTTTAGGTAGCGAGCGTGTTCGGGGTGTCTAGCCTACCATCAAGATTTGTCTGAGGCAAATTAGAATTTTGTAATTAGGAACTTGTAAACCCCATCCCCATGTAGAAATTGTACTTATTTTGAGTGGCATTTGTGAGGATCACCAGGCATACCTGTAAACTTTAAGCAGAGTCTTTTAAATCTTACTTATGATGCTATCTTATCAAGAAATTTTTGCATAACTATTGTAAAGGCTAAGCATTTTGCCAGCTGGTTATGATATAGAAATGCATATATAACGGTGTTTAACAGAATACAGACTAGGTAACACTCACTCCTAGGTAAAGATATAGATATATATAAATATCTAGGATGGGGGTGTTACACGTCAATCTATCAAGATTCTGATTTGATTCTCGGCGCCTTGCGTTGATGGTTGTCTATGCGTCCATGAATAGTTTGGCCGATGTCAACGTGTCGTAGGTTGCTAACGCATAGTCTTGCATTGAGTAGTTGTTAACGCATCGTCAGGTTGTTCGCGTTCCGTTCAGATCATGCATCCATGAAGAACAGATTGCTAATGCGTAGTCCTGCGTTAAGAAGTCATCAACGCATCGTTTGCATTCCTGCGTTAAAACATGTGTTTTAGGCTGAAAAAGTGGTAAAATCATTATCTTCATAAAAGTATAAGAGTATAACGCAAAGGAAGATTTCTTATTAAAAATCAACATAAACTGCTGCATGCTTCTCTATTTAATCTCTATTTATCTAAGAAAAAAGGCTATCATAACTTGTATTTTTACAAGTTATCAAGCATCCCGAACTCGCTCGCTACCTGGAAAAAAAATATATATAGGAAAGCGTGAGCTAAAGCCCCGTGAGTGACAAGTTTTGTAAAACGAGTTTTTGTTTGAAAACAGGCATGTTACATTTGTACATATAAAACAAGGATTTAACATAGTAATTCAACAGAAACATATTTTCTGTTAACTCTATCAAATCTCATAAATCCGTTCCAATTCATATAGAATCATTTTCCAGGATGGTTAGACAGAAAACCCATTTGGTTTCTCAATCTTTTCCCGTAGTTGAGGCGGAGCAAAACTCAACGCTCTCAACGTCGAAAACAACCTTAGTTGGGGTGGAGCAAGACTCAACACACCCAACATTGAAATCAACCCTGGCTCCATGCGGAGCAAAACTCAACGCACCGACAATATCAACCACTATGTGCACATAGGAACATGGCGGGCTGCCCAAGTACCTTCTCTATGTCCTTTAGTACTGGGTCTCGGGGAAACTCACGTGCCTTCTCATGTCCTTCAGCACTGAGCCTTCTCTAAAACATTTAGATAGTTCATATGAAAATCTTTTCATAGAAAACAAGACAAATCTTTAATCAATAACATTTCATAATCATGCTTTCCGACACCTTTCAGAAACATATAACATGCCTTGTGAACAATAAAATCAAACATTATGCTTTTCAAAACAATTCATCACAGTGTCATATTTAATCAGAAAAACAAACTAAATAGTTCAATAAAAATCGTTTTTGAAGAAGGAAAGGTGTCACTCACAACTTATCCTTAGGCCCTGAGCAGATTATATGCCTTCCCGAGCCCTTCTTGGCCTGTAAATACACATTCCTCACGTTACGCTTTCCTTAAACTTCCTTTACATGATCGTTAAGTATGCATAATTAGACTCTAATCATGAATCATCACCGAACCTCCCCTTTTCCAAAGTAACATAATAAGCAAGATTTGTGTTACTAGCGAGATAACCAACGACATTTCACATTCTCAGTGAGATTACTAGTGAAACTATCCAACAGGACACGATACTAGCGACACCAGGATAAGCGAGACTAGTGTGATTTACCTGAGGAGCGATACTTATCGATACCCAGCGAGTTTTGTGAGACGGAAAGCCCCCTTGCGTCCCAGGGACACTCGTCTCGCTACCTTTACTTTATGTACTCAGCGATACTCGATAGCATATATCTCCTCCTTTCCTTTTTATTCTTCTCCTATCTGTTAAAAGTCTTATTTCCAGATAGGTTTAGAACTTCTTCCCTTCTACAGACTTGTAGAAAATTGAATTTCTCAGATTACCTCAAACTTTCAAGGCTTAACTCTCCTTCGTTCCCCAGCTATTCCAAAATTACTCTGCATTGCTCCAGATTGCACAGAAATTCTGTAACTGTTGCTTTTACCTAAAATTTCACATATTTAACTTCAATTCCATCTTTACCATCCTTCACAAGAATTGTTATGAATTTTGTTAACTTACTGACCTTAAAATTTCAGCCCTAGACTCGATCTTCTCGATTTAATCTACTCTAAACATCAGACACCGTCCAGTCTATGCATCCACGAACAATGTTCTGTTCCAGCTTAGATTTCAACACCAAAGCGAGTAGACTTCCATCCAAAATCCACAAGGACACCCTCTTTTACCTCCCCTTGTAGTTCGTCTAAAAAGTGGAACCGACTTAAGTTTTCAAAGTGTCTAAAATGATTAAATATTTAATTCATTTACCTATATATATACTGCCGACTTAACCCTCAAAAGCAGGCTAGCGCACTGGGTTCCCATTCTTACTTCAACACAAGGCACCCATAATGCAACCTACTCTAACGCCTTCAGCATTCAACCACACTCAACGCATGGCACCCTCAACGCCTCCTACCTTCAACGCATACCAAGACTAACTACACCATTGTCTTCGACGCATAGGGACCATAACGCATGGCAACCTTACCAACGCATGGTAAGCCAAGTACGTTTCTTCCCCGCCAATGATCAACTTCTCCTCCAACGTGGCGACTGCTTCAACTCACAACAACCATTCATGATTTCACCTTCAACGCATAGCCACAGTATTATAAGCCAGTGCTTACATAATGCCACTAGGCGTTCATTGAATTTTCCTTTAAGGTTTTAGCTTCATCACTTTCTTTCCTTACTCTCCGCCAAACTGCCTTTGAACCCATTTCTCCTCCACGTACTACTAGGCGTCAATGACTCAAACGCGCAATACTATGCGTTTGTACCTTACCGCATAATACCATGCGTCTGCCTTAACCACATAATATCATGCGTCCAACTCTCCTTCCTTAAGTCCACTCTTAACTACAAATCATTCTCTTGTACAATCACACTTCTAACAATGCGGTTCACCCTTGACAACCAAATCCAACTCAAGTTTTTCCTCTATAAGTTTGTCCTCTTACCTTTACCTTCACTTCATCCTGCGTCCATGACCATCTTCTTGTCCTTGAATATTCCTTGATTATCCCTCTATGCGTCCTTGAGTTAATTCCAAAGGTTATTCATTTAACCTTTTCCTTACACTTAAACTATTTCTCTTAAGATAGACTAGTATGCGTCCACCACCTGTTCCAGTCTTTAAGTTTACTTCTCAACCTTCTACTTTCCAACACTTGAGAATATCCTATGATAGAAGTCTATGCGTTACTCAGTTTGCTACAGTATTCTTCCTTTCCGAGACTTACATCTCTTCCAACATTTCACAACATAACTTTATTCCTTTCTTGTTTATGCGTCTTACCATCGCCAATGCTTACATCTTCTTCATAATTACCTCCTATGCGTTTCACTTCTATGCCTTCAAGTTCTCGGGTTACTTCCTATGCATCCACCTTTACCATGCGTTACCTTAGTCCTGACCATGCGTCCAACATGGTCTTTTATTTCTTTTCTTCAGACTCTTCAACGCATCGGTTTTTCTTTTAAGTAGGATGTGACAAGGGTAATGGAAGGTTTGAAATGAAACTATTCATGTTGCAGAGGTTGCAAGCCACAGGGCAATTTGGGGGTGGAATGGGTGAAGACCCACATGCACACGTGAAAAGCTTCTTGGTGATATGTAGGGCATTCCCCATGGCTGGAGTACCGCAAGACAGCATCAGGATGATGCTATTCCCATTCTCTCTTGGAGATGATGCAAGACAATGAGCATATTCATTTGAACCTGGCGAGATTACAACTTGGGCACAAATGGTTGAAAAATTTATGCAGAAATATTTTCCTTCGACAGTGAGTGCAAAGAGGCGACGAGATATTGTCATGTTCGAGTAAAAGGACTCGGAGACCCTTAGTGAGGCTTGGACCCGATTTAAGAGGCTGGTAAGGAATTGTCCATACAATGGCATCCCTGATTGGGTGCAGATGGAGATTTTCTATGGAGGATTAAATAAAACATCACAATCAATGGCTGACGCCTCTGCGGCAGGAGGATTAATGGACAAGACCTATACACAAGCCAAGGAGATTCTCGATAGAATTTCGAGGAATACTAATCAATAGGTGAATGATGGGTATGGATCCCAATCCATTAACAGGAGACGAACACAAGCTGGTATGCTTGAAACTGATGCTACCACTAATCTTTCAGCTTAGATCGCCACTATGACATCTTTGCTGAAAACAATAGCATTGAACAACCAAGGTGGAGTAATTGCTGCAATGGACGCAATGGATGCGGTGAATCCAACAGCATCTGTAAGCTGTGTGCAATGCGGCGAGGGACACTGTTGTAAGACAGATCTCAAGTCCCCAGCAACGGCGCCAAAAACTTGTTGTGTATGAATTGTGGAAATAAAAAGTTACAAACGCAAGGTGCAGGTTAAGCTATGATGATGTGTTTCACATACCATGCATTTGAACATGCTATGCGTCTTACTTATGCTTAAATGTCATGCGTTGGTGATACTAAGTTGAACGTAACTAGCGAGACTACCTAAGGAGCGACACCCAGCGATATTCTAGCGAGAATTGTGAGACACAAAGCCCCTCTTGTGTTACAGCGATACTTGCTTCGCTGCCCTGTCTCTCGCTCTCTCAGCGATACTACCGCTGCAGCAGAACCGTTTCCTTCTTCCTTTCCTCTTCCTTCTTCAACCTGCTAAACATCACATTCGGCCAATTTCAGAACTTACTTCCTTCTACAAACTTGTTAAGGTGTAAGTCCTTCATCTTACCTCAAGATTTCATGAAGAATATCCTCTCCGTTTAGGGTATATCCTTCAACAACTCCAAGTTACCCCTAATCATCCGGCAAATTCAGCTTTAATCTCTTCTATCTGAAGTTTGACACACATTTATACAATTTCAGCTCAAGCACCCTTCATGAAACTTGCTAAAAATCGAGTTAACTTACTAACCTCAGAAGTTCTGGCCCTAACCACCATTTCTTCAGTTTGTTCTTCCTCCAAAACCGAACGTTACTCTGAGAGAGTAACACCAGCTGAGTCCTCTGCCCAACTCAAGTTTCCTCCACAGTTACAATGAGATTTCCACTCCAAATCAACATGAACATCTTCTTCTACCTCCCTCCGATGTTTAGCTTCGAAGTAAACCCAACTCGAGCTCTGAAATGTAATAAAAACAATTGAATTCTCGATCCACTTATATATATACTACCGACTTAATCTCCATTTCAACACTACACTACACTACAATCTGTTCAACGCATACCTTCTATATTCAGCTTCGGCAACACACAGCCTTTGATGGTGTTACTTTTCAACATTCTCCCACCAGATGGTTAACAAATGCCTTACTCTCTCTCGGCCAACCTTCTTTGTCCAACGCGTACTCACTTTCGACGCATGGTAGTGTTCACCGCATAATGACCTCATCGCAAATCAGCTCTCAACTCCTCGTGGCTATTAACTTCCAACGCCCCGCTGCCTTCAATGCGTTTGTCGCAAGATAATCTTCGGTACAAGATGGTTCTCCACGCCTTATGTCCTTAACACGTCGTGGCTTCAACGCATAACAGTCTTCCCTCACCTTTGCGTTTACGCCAAAACTGTTTCCATCAAAGCATGTTGCCATCAACGCATAGCTGATACTTAGTCATTTTTCCGCCCCAATCACAGTCCAGCCAACTACTCTTACCCAATCGTCCATCTCGGCCCCTTCTTACCTTGCATTCTCACAAAATTAAGTACGGGGCTTACAGCATAGGCTCGACGCATGGGTTTCCCCTTGTTCTCGCAGCAGCTGTAACACCCCCACCCAAGACATTATATATACTTCTATATCTATACCTAGGAGTGAGTGTTATCTAATTTGTATTCTATTATACCCTGTTGTAAATGCATTAATATATCATAGCTAGACAGTGAAATGCTCGGTCTTACAGCATTATAACAAAATTTCTAATTATTTAAAATCGCATCATAAGTAAGTTTTTTTTTTAAATACTATGTTTAGAGTTTACAAATATGTCTGGTGAACTTACATATGCCACTCAAATTAAATGCAACTTCTACTAAGGGATAGGGTTAAAAATTTCCAAATTAAAAAATTCTATTCTGGCACAGACGGATCTTGATGGTAGGCTAGGCACCCCGAACACGCTTGCTACCTGGAGAAGAAACATCAAAGAAACAAAATCTATGAGCTACAATGCTCAGTGAGTGACTACTAAAATATAAATTCAATAATATTAACTACAATCCTTGACATGAACTGCTAAATCATGCCTTGTATCACGTTTCATAACCTTATAGATGATTGTAACTTGTAAAACACAATCAGTACATAAATAATTTTCTTTTCATTAAACCTTTGTTGAGGCGGAGCGAACTCAACGCACCCAACGTCAATAAGCCTTAGCTGTGTAAAGTAATCTCAACAAATCAGCGTCAAAACCTTTCTATTCTGCTCATAATCTATCTGATCTCGGGTTGCCCGTGTACCTTCCCATGTCCTTCAGTACCAGGGTCCCAGGAAATTACTCACTCATCGTCATTAAATCCTTAGGTGAGAGTTTCATATAATTATAACTAGGGCTGCCCATATGCCTTCATCTAACCTTCAGCATTGGGTCCCATTCGACTCTTTCTTTAGTACAGAAGCATATATAATACATTTAACATAAATTAACTGTAATCATGATATCTTAGAGTTCTTGAACATTCATCTGATAACTATCTTGATTAAACTTAGAACGTTATCTGTTATGTCTCAAGTTTAATCTCATATCTAACAAGATATGTGTTGGTTCATATGCAAAAGTACATTTCAACTCCTACTTTAAAGATAGCATTAAACATATAGGAAATGATACTGAATTTAAGCTTATCTCAAGTCATAAAGTCACTCACGACTTATTTCGGGCTCCGAGCGGGTTATACGCTTCCCTTAGCTCCTCTTGACCCGTAAAAATACCTTTTTCATGTTAGACATTTCTAACATCCCTCCTTATATTCTTTATGTTTACTTAGATATCTTAGATATGGGTTTCTATCACAAATTTTCTTTCGTTACAACTTCCTATTATGAGCGAGATTTTAGACTATCTGCGTTTAACCATGCGGCACCAGCGATACTCAGCCTTATTAGATTAGCGATATTACCTTAATAAGCGATACTAAGCGAGAGTCAGCGAGAGTTGTGAGACGCAAGGCCCCTTGCGTTACCAGCGACACTTGTCTCGCTGATCACCCTCCAATCCTTTAACGATACTCCTTTCCTAGCGACCCCCGATGGTTATTGTTCTTCTTCCTCCTTCTCTAACCTGTTCTCAAACTGCTAAACATCGAATTCCAGCCAAAGAATCAGATCTATCTTTTCTCCACAAACTTATAAAGAAGTGAGCTTCCTAACTTACCACGAGATTTCCAACTCTACCTCTTCTTTGCTAAGGAAACCATCTTTGAATATCTTCAATTGCTTCGTATCAGTTAGCAGCTTTCACAATAGCAAAATTCCGACTGTTGCTTCCTTTAAAACTTCGCAGCAGTTTCAACTTCCCAGCTTGCTCTTCTTCAGAACATCATATGATGTCTAAACTTTCGTCAACCGTTAAGTCTCTAGTTTCAGTTCCAATTCCACCATGGAAATGGTCTGGTTCCAACTTAACTCCGGCTTAAACAGTTTCTTCGACCTCTCCTCGTCGTTCTTCTGTGAGAAAGGGGTAAATCTGGGTTTGAACTATGTCTAAAAGTGTTGATTGAGTCGGCGTACTTACATATATATATACCTACCACCGACTCACAAATACGGCCATCACCTTCTTACTTAGGTTGGCCGACTCAACCTTCCGTGCAAAACATCAGCAACGCATAGCTTACTCTTGTTTTACAATTGTTCAGTGCCCAGTCATCACATAGTTACTTAACGCATGATTCTCTCGACCCTTCTTCTAAGGTACCAATACATACCAACCTTCAACGCATAGCGACTTCCAACACTTCGTGGCCCTCAACGCCGCATGACCTTCAGCAAATTCTCAACGCATAGCTCCACTAACGAATGGCCAACACTTAGCCACTTCTGCTCCATACTATTTAGGCCATTGCTTTTAACTACTGCCCATTTCATATTTCCTTCTCAACTTGCCAACTTCCAATGTCCGATAGACTTGCCATTTTTCCCTACCGCATAATACCATACGCTGCCTTAATTGCATGCAGTCAAGTGATTCTGCCATGCGTCCAACATGGTTTTTCACTAAGCATGCGTCCAACTCCACTTACTTCTCAACTATTCTTATCCTACTTCTTTCCTTAATAAACTCTTCCACGAAATAATCTTAGAAAGAGGGTGTGACAGCAGCTTCGTCTCTTTGTACTTGGTTGTTTGCGCTTCTTTCCTTCTTAACCCTGCGTTAGGAACAGAAAATTTACCAAGTGTAATATCCTAAGGCTTGTGAGTCAATCCTCTTATTTCGATAAGTCTACAAGTGAAGTGCATAAATTTCATCATGGAGGTTGGACGTAGAAACAAAAACAAGGCGGAGAGAATAATAAAGCAAGAAATAATTGAAAGTACAAACTCAAGAGAACAAAAAGATTCATTAAGATATGGCATTGATGCAAATGTACTATACGTTGTACTAATTACAAAAAAAAAAAAAAAAATTCAAACGAATACACGTAAGAAAAGAAGGGAAAAATCCAAAAGAACACCCCCAATTTAAGTTCTCCCTGGGGTGTTGTCATTGTTGTCCGCAAGGGAAGGAGTTGGATTGTTGAACTGAAGGGGTTGCTGAAGGGAAGGAGGAATAACGAGCGCTGGGATGCGTTGGACAAACACTTCATAAATATAATTCATCAAAGTGCTGAATTGTTCATCTTGACGCCGAGCTTGGCGTTGAACAAAACTCCGAAGCTTTGATTGTTGCTGCGCCATCTGAGTCACTTGTTGACCCAATTGTGAAACTTGTTGAGCCAACTCTTCTTGCCGCTGGAGAATTTCCATCTCCTTGCGCCGAATTTCATCCTGGTCTCCCATGACGGGGTGAAGGATCCCATCATCCAAGTATGACGCACACTTTTAGTGTTAACCGCAAGTGTATGGGTCAAGTTATAATATAAAACGGTTAAGTCCGAATATCGTTCCACTGGAGATCCATTTGGGAAGGTTTAAGATACTTAGCTATTCTAGAATTGAATCAATTTTATTTGAGGATTGAAATTGGATATTATAAGTTATGGAAAAATACAAATCAAGTAAGGAAAGTATCAAAGGGAGAAACACAAGAGTCAAAGAGAGTTCTAGGGTAATGAATCCTTGTTTATTTCATCATGCAATATTATAGATTTCATGGATTTTATTGCAATTCATATGCCTAAGTCTAGAAACTTAATTCCAAGTTATTTTCTCTCAAAAACAACCATTTCTCATGCAACTTGATTGATGATTAATCTCTTAAAACCAACACAAAATTACATGGCATTAAAAATAGTCTTTAGCAACTTTTATTGTCAACCTAACTACTCTCGTGATAGATTAACAATAATTCATTGTTATAGATCAAGTTAAATATACAATCTCCCAATCATACATCTAACCTGACATGTGAAGATGGTCAATCCACAAGAATTAAACACAATAACAATGAAAAGCATAATCATTCCAACAAAACCAAGAGGCTACAAAATTAACATGAATTCATAAACAATTCATCAAAACCCTAAAACCAAAGAGTTTAGCCACTCATAGCTTGAAGCAACATGTTAAGCAAAATAAACAAAGAAAGAGTGTAAAGAAAAGGAAACTCTATTGAAAAGAGGCTCTTGATTGAGGTAGCACCGTCACGATCTCCTTGGCTCTCACGTCAAACTTCGAAGGGCACCAAGACTATCTCAAACTCTTTTTCTCTTCCTTGCAACTAACTCACTCTTTGAACTCTCACTTAATTCTCTCCTTTTTGTATCTCTTTAGGTCTGCAACTTCCTTGCTTTGCTTTTAGTTTTCTCTTGATGATTTGAGCTGCTGGAAACCTCCAAATTTATAGAGGTTGGCTGCCCAAAAATTTTTCAAAAATACAAAATTTTCATTTAAGGAAAGCGCCACGGCGCTAGGGCTGCATCCGAAAAAGTTTGCTCTCGGGTTTTAGCGCCGGAACGCTAAAATACGTTTCAGAAATATTGCTCTTGGGTTTTAGCGCCGCGGCAGCGCCGTCCAAGCACCGCGACGCTGTCATGCGTTAAACAAGGATGCGTTTAGGCAGCGCCATCCTGGCACCGCGATGCTACTCTGCGTCTAGAACTATGCGTTGATGTTTTAGCGTCGCGGTAGCGCTGTCTCGGCGCCGCGGCGCTATACCCAAAATTCGCCCTTTTTGGTTTTTCAACTCTTTTTCGCCGTATTCTTGTTCAGTTTTGATCTTTTAGTCGTTTCTTCTAATTTTCCTTGTTTTAACCTGAAAATCACTAGCAAACAAGTGAAATCTAATATAAACTCCCTTAATTTGAGAGAATAGAAAGCACTTTTCAAGTGCTTATCAAAGTACCGCAACAAATCATCCAAATTTAAATCAACAAACAGCAGCGGAGCAGAGGCGTGCCGCAAGTGATATGGTTCTTCTTGGTGATGCGTGCTGGTAGTTGCTTCTGCATGCAGTTGAGATGTTGGGCGGGCAGAAGATTCGGTAGTTGGTGGAGTTGGAAGATTAGAAAATTGAGGTTCATGGTGAGGCGGTGAGAATTGAAAGGGCGCTGACTCCTCAGGATCCAGAGTCAGGGTCGGCTCAACAGTTGGTGGTGGTGGTGTGGTGGAGTTGCCTCTTGAAAGGTAGATGATTGAGGCGGGGAGAGGGTTAACTCCATATGGGGCAAAGAAGGCGGTGACACTTCCTTCGTCTCTTCGTTTAAGTCTGCGATAGGAAGCTGAAGAGGCGTTGGAAGGTCGCATTGGGTGGTGGGTAGATGAAGTGGCTCTTTTTGGATTTTAGGGGAAAGAGAAGGGGAAGTTAGTGGTGAAGAGGGCTCCTTAGTGATTGGATCGATGGGAGGAGTATAAATGGTTAAGGCTTGTGTGTAGGTGTCGAGTTGAACAGTTTCTTCGGTTTCACTAGGTTGTGAACTTGACGCCTGTATCTCAAAATTCTTTTTGACCAGTTTCCTCTTCTTGGGTTAAGGAGGTTGGGCGAATGATGGTTCTTGTGACTTGGGCGGCCTCTTCTTTGAGTTGGCCGCGTCAAGCAGATGCGGTGAGTCCTTTAATATCGGTCTCAGACTTTGCGCTGAAATGACTCCATTCACTGCTCTGACTGGCTGATGCGCACTTTGAGTATTAACCGCAAGTGTACGGGTCAAGTTATAATATAAGACAGTTAAGTCCGAATATCGTTCCACTTGAGATCCAATTGGGAAGGTTTAAGTTACTTAGCTATTCTAGAATTGAATCAATTTTATTTGAGAATCGAAATTAAATATTATAAGTTATGGAAAATACAAATCAAATAAGGAAAGTATGAAAGTGAGAAACACAAGAGTCAAAGAGAGTTCTAGGGTAATGAATCCTTGTTTATTTCATCATGCAATATTATAGATTTCATGGATTTTATTGTAATTCATATGCCTAAGTCTAGAAACTTAATTCCAAGTTATTTTCTCTCAAAAACAACCCTTTCTCATGCAACTCGATTGATTATTAATCTCTAAAAACCAATACAAAATTACATGGCATTAAAAATAGTCTTTAGCAACTTTTATTGTCAATCTAACTACTCTCGTGATAGATTAACAACAATTCATTGTATAGATCAAGTTAAACATACAATCTCTCAATTATACATCTAACCTAACATGTGAGGATGGCCAATCCACAAGAATTAAACACAATAACAATGAAAAGCATAATCATTCCAACAAAACCATGAAAGTCTACAAGATAAACATAAATTCATAAACAAATCATCAAAACCCTAAAACTAAAGAGTTTAGCCACTCATAGCTTGAAGCAACATGTTTAAGCAAAATAAACAAAGAAAGAGTGTAAAGAAAAGGAAACTCTATTGAAAAGAGGCTCTTGATTGAGGTAGCACCGTCACGATCTCCTTGGCTCTCACGTCGGAATTCAAAGGGTACCATGACTATCTCAAACTCTTTTCCTCTTCCTTGCAACTAACTCACTCTTTGAACTCTCACTTAATTCTCTCCTTTTTGTGCCTCTTTAGGTCTTTAACTTCCTTGCTTTGCTTTGATTTTCTTTGATGTTTTGGGCTGCTGGAAACCCCCAAATTTATAGAGTTTGGCTGCCCAAAAATTTACCAAAAATAACATTTTTTTCATTTAAGGAAAGCTGACGCCGGGCGCTGGGGCTGCATCCAAAATTGTTGCTCTCGGGTTTTAGCGCCGCGGCAGTGCCGTCCAAGTTCCGCGACGCTGTGATACGTTTCAGAAATATTGTTCTCGGGCGTTAGCGCCGCGGCAGCGCCGTCCAAGTGTCGTGACGCTGTCATGCGTTCAACTAGGTTGCGTCGAGGCAGCGCCATCTCGGCGCCGCGGTGCTACTATGCATCCAGAACGATGCGTTTATGTTTTAGCACCGTAGTAGCACCGTCTCGACGCCGCGGTGCTACTATGCGTCCAGAACGATGTGTTTATCTTTCAGCGCTGTCTCGGCGTCACAGCGCTATCTCAAAATTCGCCTTTTTTAGTTTTTCAACTCTTTTTCGCCGTATTCTTGCTCGGTTTTGATCTTTTAGTCGTTTCTTCTAATTTTCCTTGGTTTAACCTGAAAATCACTAGCAAACAAGTGAAATCTAATATAAACTCCCTTAATTTGAGAGAATAGAAAGCACTTTTCAAGTGCTTATCAACACTCCAAACTTAGAGATTTGCTAGTCCCGAGCAAAGAATAAAATCAAATAATAGGGAGTTTAGATGAAGAAGTGTGCAATTGACTCATGTCTCAGAGAATAGCATTTAGAGCTTAAGTAGAAACATGCAAGCATGTCTATATTGTTATAATCATTCAAGGCCAAATCTTGCTATCTCCCATGTGTGTGTGCAAGCCTCCTTCAATTTAAAATACTAGAACTCAAATTAGGACTTAAGTGAGTAATATGTCCACTAAGGTGCCTTTCAATCATATATATATATTTTTTTTTCATGGGCCCAAACTTGTATTCTTTTACCTAGAGGCACTAGCTTTCACACAATCACTATAGGGACTCGTACCTAGTCAATTCCCAGGCGTCCTTACTGATCACAGCAAAGGCAGCTCTTTTTACCCCTATCCATGCATACTCATTACAAGTTTAACATTTAAAAAGATAGACAAATAAAGCTAATATATTTTGTGTACACTTTTTCTTTTGTCAAGGCATGTATACTCTTTTCTTTTTCCTTAGTCCAAGATTACAAGCTATCATGCATTTCTACTCTCTAACTGGTGGGGCCTTTCGGAGTGACAACCAAATACACCCAACTTAATCTTTTTTTTCAGTTAAAGATTTTATTTTAAAGTGGCTACGTGCTCAAGAATATGAGAGATCTTAAGAGGGACTTAAATGAATTTAAATCAAGATAGTGCTATTCTATTTTCACGATAAGTCATCTATCATGTAAATTCGAATCTCATCATGTGCAATCAACATCAAGGCACACAACCATAAACAACATTCCCCTTAACTTTTAAAGCTCCAAAATTTTCTTCAAAAATTGACATGCATATGATCATTAAAACTTTCACTAACATGCATGGCAGGATAAGAAAACACACAGAAGTACGAAAGACACCTCCCACCCCAAACATAGAATCATGCATTGTCCCCAATGCATAAGTGTAATACCCTGTCCCCGAAAACCTAAGTATTTGAATAACCAGTAAGGATAAAAGGATAAAAGAGTGTGGATTAGCGGAACGTTTAAACGAGAAGTTAAGATTGTGTAACTACTGAATTATGGCCAATAAATTCTGTACGTTAAGATGAATGGTACCAAGAAAGGAGTAGACATATTCTGGAAGCTAGGTTCTAATGATGGCAAGTTGAATGGGGTAAAGCGCCTTGCGTTGGAAAGGTTGACAACGCGTCGGGAAATGAAGCTAAGAAAAGTAATGCGTTGAGTGTTGTATAGAATGATAGTGAATGGAGGTGAAGGAATAAGAATTGAGTATGGAGTACAGCTATTCGTTGGTAAGCCTAGTATGATAAGCTAGTGTAAAGGGAATAAAGTAGACTGTTACCATAGCTTTGATGGATAAGTTGTTATTTTGATTGGTACGTCAGGTATTGGAGAGTGTTATTATGTGTTTGGAGGCAAAGATGGAGCCTGACCAAGGGTTGTATTCGACCTACGTTACGATGAGAAGAATACCTTGAATTGGGAGTAGTTGAATGCGATAGGCTAAAGGATTAATAATGAATTGATAAGCCACAAAGTGGACAATAACTATGCGTTGAGAAAGTTAAATGGTGAGAAATATTGGCTATGCGTTGAGGAATTCTGTGTTAAGGACAGCTGTTAGCTATGCGAAGAAGGGTTCATGAGTCGATGATGGTTACCATTGGTTATCAAGTCATACGCTGAAGAGCTTAATTTCATGATAATGGAAAATGTTATCACTATCTCAGGTAAACGCATAGGAAGAAGCTAAAGAAGGAAATGGTTAAGGAATAACCTTGGTATAAGATTCAAGGACGCATAGAGGGTGAAATCAAGGGACTTAAAGGAAGGTCATGAACGTGGAATGAAGCAAAGGTGAATGCAGGAGGGTAAATGCAGGAAGAAGGGAATGTGAGTTGGATGTGGTAGTCAAAGGTAAACCACATGGTCAGAAGAGTGCAATTGTACAAAGAAGGAAATGTAGTTGTGAACGAATGTAAGAAAGGGAGTTAAACGCATATAAATGCGATAAAAATTTATGTATGATGTTAAGCTAAAGCGCATAGTAGTATGCATTTAGAATTTGTACACTTAAATAAAGGAGAAATGGAATAAAGGTAGTAAAGCCGAGGGTAGTAAAAGGAAGCAAGGAGTTGGTTGTGTAGTTGTGTATTGGAACATAATGAACCCATAAGGTTAGTCTATAGGCCAGGTGGTTACACATGATTGTGACACCTCATTAAGTAGGAGGTGTTAGAAAGCATGATAAACATTTCATGCAAAGTGACACTTGGACTAATGCATGATTAATTCAGCATGCAAC
Organism: Citrullus mucosospermus; assembly: GCA_030954485.1. NCBI lineage: Eukaryota > Viridiplantae > Streptophyta > Magnoliopsida > Cucurbitales > Cucurbitaceae > Citrullus > Citrullus mucosospermus. The sequence goes on from CM062064.1 coordinate 15,983,141, forward strand.
ATGACATGTGGCAAACAAGTGGCAGCAGAAGAGGAGAGGTAGAATGACAAGTTCTCTATAAATAGAACCTTGAGGGAAAAGTAATGACTGATGATTCGGTGATAATAATCCTTGAGAGGGGAAAGAAAGAGAGCTGAAAGAAGAAAACCTTGCGTTTGAAGGAGGAAGTCTGCGTCCAAAGAAGAAGACAACTTTGACACTTAAGTCATTTGGTGTTAAGAAGTTGGCTTGCGTCGAGAAGGGTGAACCTTGCGTTTAATCCGAATTCAACATAAAGGGTGAATGCCACGATGCGTTCAAGTTAGACCTTGCGTCCAAGGAAGGTCGACGCATCCGAAAGAGTAAGAAGAGTTAGTCTACACCTTGCGTTGAAGGGCAGGGTTGCGTCCAACCGGTTACCGGGGATAGTCTGCGGGTTGGGAGCTCAAACGTTGCGTTCAAGGAGCTCGGGAAGACAGGAATTGGAAGGAAAAGAGGAAATCTCTTAAGTAATTATGAGTGACTCTCTTCTTCGTTCAAACTGAACTTTGTTGAAACGTTCTTATGTGATATGGTTTATGATAACTGATTTCATGAAACGCATGATGTGTATCATATTCTTTAAAAGGCATGTTTATCTGATTGTTTTATTATATTGAAAGGCATGTTGCAAGATATCGTTTATCAAGAGGCATCCCGTTTTCTATAAAAGGTTTCATATGAATGATCTACTCAAAACTGATCGATAAAATGTTTAAGAGGAGGCTTCGTGCTTATCTCCTGGAGAAGGCTCGTGAGTTTCCCCGGGACCCAGTACTCAAGGACATGAGAAGGTACATGGGTGATCCCGAGATTGAAAAGACGTGTAGAAGAAATTTAAGGGCTCAACTTAATCAAACTACGGAAATGGCGAAGGAGATACCTAAGGCAATTAGAGACTACTTTCAACCTACGTTACCGGCAAGTCAACCCGAAATAATGAATGTGCCTATCAATGTCAACAATTTTGAGTTGAAACCGGGGTTGATCCAAATGGCTAGAGAGCTAGCCTTTAGAGGAAGAACTAATGAAGATCCTCACAAGCACTTGCGATCTTTCTTGGAGATATGCGGAACGGTAAAGATGAATGGTGTTTCTAACGATGCAATTAAACTAAGATTGTTTCCTTTTTCTTTGCAGGACCGTGCTAAGGATTGGTTGGAAACCATACCTCCGGATAGCATTATAACATGGGAAATCTTAGCTCAAGCTTTCTTGAACAAATATTTTCCACCGGCTAAATCTCAAAGACTAAGGACGGAGATTGGAACATTCCGCCAACTCGAGGATGAACAACTATATGAGGCTTGAGAGAGGTATAAGGATCTCTTGAGAAGGTGCCCTCAACATGGGTATCCGGATTGGTTGCAAATTCAACTTTTCTACAATGGATTGGCAAGCTCAACCAAATCCATCTTAAATGCAACCGCCGGAGGGTCAATTTTTTCAAAGAATGCTCAAGAAGCCTATACCATATTAGAAGACTTGGCCAATACATCCTACAATTGGCCATGTGAACGGTCTTTTTCAAACATCCCAAGAGCCACCGGATTATATGAAGTTGATGAGGTAAATTCTCTTAAAGCTCAAATGGCTTCACTTACTAATGCTCTTTCTAAATTAACTGCAGGAGGCCAAGCTCAAAATCCACCATCTATAGCTTCTCTTGCCACTTTGGCATCAGAAATGGGCGTTCATGGAGATAATGAGACGGCTAATTATGTTGATAGAGGACATTATAGGAATTACCAACATCAACAACTTCCAACTCACTACCATCCTAGTTTGAGGAACCATGAAAATTTTTCTTATGCTAACAAAAGGAATGTTTTGCAAGGTTCTTCTGATTTATCCAATGAAGGTCCATCCCACACTGAAAAGAAGTTCAACTTAGAAGATTTGATGATAGAGTTCATAAAAGAATCAAGAGGAAGGACAACTGCATTGGAAAGCACAGTACAAAGTCATGGTAAGGCCATTCAAAACATCGAGGTACAAATAAGCCAAATCGCCACTTCCCTTCAAACAATGCAAAAGGGAAAATTTCCTAGTTGCCCCGAGATAAATCCAAAAGAGGAATGCAAGACCATGACTTTGAGAAGTGGGAAAAAGCTGTCCACTCCTTTGATCATTGATGAGGATGACGAGCAAGAGGTAGATGACACCATCCAAGAGCCAAATCTAGAAGATGAACCAAAGATCCTAGAAAAGGAGGTAAAGGTAAAAGAGTCAACATCTTCAAGTAAGTCATCTAACCCTCTACCTTTTGTACCTAATACTATGCCATATCCTCAACGTTTTAAAAATAAAGAAATAGACTCGCAATTTGCTAAATTTCTTGAGTTATTTAAAAAGCTGCACATTAACATTCCATTTGCTGAGGCTTTAGAGCAAATGCCCAACTATGCGAAATTCATGAAAGATGTCTTCTCTAAAAAGAAAAAGTTTGGGCAATATGAGATGATTAGCATGACTGAGGAATGCAGTGCAGTGTTACAAAAGAAGCTACCACAAAAGTTAAAAGATCCAAGGAGTTTTACTATACCTTGCACTATTGGTTCTTTAAATGTTACTAGAGCTCTTTGTGATCTGGGTGCTTCTATTAATTTAATGCCTTTATCTGTTTATAGGAAACTCAACATTGGAGAGGTGCAACCTACCACCATCACCCTGCAACTTGCTGATAGATCATTAGCTTATCCCAAAGGTAATGTTGAAGATGTATTAGTTAAAGTTGACAAATTTATCTTCCCTGCAGATTTTGTAGTATTGGACATGGAGGAGGACTCTGAGATTCCTATCATACTTGGGAGGCCATTCCTAGCAACTGGAAAGGCTATCATAGATGTCCAACAAGGGAAGTTGACTTTAAGAGTAAATGATGAAAATGTTGTATTTGATATTTACAAGTCCTTGAGTCATTATGATGAGAGTAGACCTTGCCATGCTATAGACATAATTGATCATACTATTTTTAAGCATGTAGTGGTTATGTTAGCTAATGATCATCTAGAACAAAGCATAATAGATGTTGAAAATGCAGATACAATCTCTGATGAAATAGCATTTTATGCTAGGTGGTTAGATAGGTTGCCAATATGTTCTAAAATAGATAAACATATACCTTTAGCTCCCTTGCATGTTGTGAATGATATTGAGAAGCCTAAGCTTGAATTAAAAGTATTACCTCTTCATTTACAATATGCATTCTTAGATGATTTATCTTCTTTACCTATTATAATATCTTTTGATCTTGATTCTGTGGAAGAAGAAAAATTATTGAGAGTATTGAGGGATCATAAATCTGTCATTGGTTGGTCTATTGAGAACCTTAAAGGTATTAGTCCGTCGGTCTGTATGCATAGAATCTTGATGGAAGATACCTTTAAACCATCAATAGAGCACCAAAGGAGACTTAATCCCACCATGAAGGAGGTCGTTAAGAAAGAAGTGCTCAAGCTTTTGAATGCAGGAATCATATATGCTATATCTGACAGTCCAAGGGTAAGTCCTGTTCAGGTGGTACCCAAGAAAGGTGGCATGACTGTGGTTAAAAATGAAAAAGATGAAATGATAACCACTAGAACTGTGACAGGATGGCGTGTATGCATTGATTATAGGAAGTTGAACAAAGCCACTAGAAAAGCTCATTTTCCCCTTCCTTTTATAGATCAAATGCTTGATAGACTTGCAGGTTATTCTCATTATTGCTTTCTAGATGGATATTCTGGTTATAACCAAATTGTCATTGCTCCTGAGGATCAAGAAAAAACGACATTTACATGTCCCTATGGGACATTTGCTTTTAAGAGAATGCCATTTGGTTTATGTAATGCTCCTGCTACTTTTCAACGTTGTATGATGTCTATTTTTCAGGGGCTCATCGAAAACATAATGGAGGTTTTTATGAATGATTTTTTTGTATTTGGGTCTTCATTTGATTCTTGTCTTGTTAATCTAACCCGTGTTTTGCAGAGGTATCAAGATGCTAACCTTGTTCTAAACAGGGAGAAGTGTCATTTTATGGTAACAGAAGGCATCGTCCTGGGACACAAAGTCTCTCAAAAAGGATTGGAGGTGGATAGGGCTAAAATAGTTGCTATTGAACAACTACCACCTCCCATCAATGTGAAAGGAGTCAGAAGCTTCCTAGGGCATGCGGGGTTTTACAGGAGATTTATTAAAGATTTTTCTAAAATTGCTAAACCCTTGAGTAATTTGTTAGAAAAGGAAGCTAAATTTATTTTTGATGATGCATGTCTACAAGCTTTTAATACTCTGAAGGAAAGACTAATTGTTGCACCCATTATTGTTGTACCAGATTGGAGTCAGTCTTTTGAGATCATGTGTGATGCTAGTGATTATGCTTTAGGAGCTGTTTTAGGCCAACGTAGAGATAACATGTTTAGGGCAATTTATTATGCTAGTAGGACTCTTGATAATACTCAACAGAAATACACTACTACTGAAAAAGAACTACTAGCTGTTGTGTTTGCCATTGATAAATTTAGATCATACTTGCTTGGCTCTAAAATAGTAGTGCATACTGACCATGCTGCTTTAAAGTACTTGTTTGTTAAGAAAGATTCTAAACCTAGGCTAATGAGGTGGATATTATTGTTACAGGAATTTGACCTAGAAATCAAAGACAGGAAAGGATGTGAAAATGTGGTTGCAAACCACTTATCTAGAATTGAGAATGAGGAAGCTAAATCATGGCCCCCAATTATTGAGAAGTTCCCTGATGAACAACTGTATTAGGTACAAGATAGTTTGCCCTGGTTTGCTGACATAGTTAATTATCTTGCAGGAGGACATTTGCCACCTGACATGAACTATCAACAAAAGAAAAGATTTCTGCACAATGTTAAGTCTTACCATAGGGAGGACCCACTTCTCTACAAGGTTTGTGCTGACAATATGATAAGAAAGTGTGTACCTGAAGAGGAAGTGGTAAGTATTCTAAATTCATGTCATTCCTCCCCCTATGGAGGTCATTTTGGACCCACCAGAACTGCAGCTAAGGTACTTCATTCAGGATTTTATTGGCCATTCTTTTTTAAAGACTGTTATACCTTTGTTAAGTCATGTGATAGGTGCCAACGTACTGGCAATATTTCTAGACAACATGAGCTTCCATTGAAACCTATCTTGGAAGTGGAGTTATTTGATGTTTGGGGTATTGACTTTATGGGACCTTTTCCAATTTCTTATAATGGCTACTTATATATTCTAGTTGCAGTAGATTATGTATCTAAGTGGGTAGAAGCCATAGCTACTAGGACCAATGATGCTCGCACTGTTGTAAAATTCTTGCATAAAAACATTTTCACATGTTTTGGTACACCTAGAGCTATTATTAGTGATGAGGGCTCTCACTTTTGCAATAAACTGTTTAAATCCATGATGCAAAAATATAATGTTAATCATAAAATTGCTACAGCTTATCATCCTCAAACTAATGGCCTTGCTGAGTTATCTAACAGGGAAATCAAATAAGTTTTGGAAAAGACAGTCAAGACCAATAGGAAGGATTGGGCCCTTAAGCTCGATGATGCACTGTGGGCCTACCGCACAGCTTTCAAAACCCCAATTGGTACTTCCCCGTATAGGTTGGTGTTTGGAAAGGCTTGTCACTTACCGGTAGAGCTCGAGCATAGAGCTTATTGGGCCATCAAGAAGCTGAACATGGATTTCGAGAAAGCCGGTGAGAAACGCCTTTTGGAACTCAATGAGATGGAGGAGTTCCGTGCTCAAGCTTATGAGAATGCCAAACTTTACAAAGAGCGCACTTCGAGATGGCATGACAAGAAGATCACATCACAAACCTTCCTTCATGGACAAAGAGTATTACTTTTTAACTCACGTTTACGCTTATTTCCAGGAAAGCTTAGGACACGATGGTCGGGACCCTTATCATTGTCAAGGTATCCCCACACGGAGCCGTGGAACTACAAGGTAACAATGGAACAACCTTCAAAGTGAATGGTCAACGATTAAAGCACTACATCGGTGATGAAGAATGCGGACTTGAGAACTTGACTTTCATTACATAATCCAGTAGTCCCGTCTAGCTAGAAAATGTTAAACCAAGCGCTTATTGGGAGGCAACCCAATTTTATTGCTTTCTTTACTTTTGTTTATTTATTAATGTTTTTTTAAAATCTTGGAGTCACTCATATGCTTTATTTCTCAAGAACATAGCTCATCACACAAAGTACTCCTTACACCAAGCCTGTTTGGTGACTTCCCGCTTGCTCCCAGGCTTGCTCTTTCCTTGTTAGATGTTCTTATGCATTGGGGACAATGGATGATTCTAAGTTTGGGGTGGGAGGTGTCTTTCGTACTTTTGTGTGTTTTCTTATCCTGCTATGCATGTTAGTGAAGGTTTTAATGATCATATGCATGTAAATTTTTTTTGAAAAAATTTTTGAAAATTTTGGCGCTTTCAAAGTTAATGGGAATGTTGTTCATGGTTGTGTGCCTTGATGTTGATTGCCCATGATGAGATTTGAATTTGCATGATAGATGACTTATTGTGGAAATAGAATAGCACTATCTTGAGTTAAATTCATTTAAGTCTCTCTTAAAATCTCTCATATTCTTGAGCACGTAGCCACTTCTATTTAGAATCTTTAACTGAAAAAAAAGGATTAAGTTGGGTGTATTAGGTTGTCACTTCGAAAGGCCCCACCGGTTAGGGAATGGAAATGCATGATAGCTTGTAATCTTAGACTAAGGAAAAAGAAAAGAGTATACATGCCTTGAGAAAAGAAAGAGTGTACACAAAATATACGAGCTTTATTTGTCTATCTTTTTAAATGTTAAACTTGTAATGAGTATGCATGGATAGGGGTAAAAAGAGTTGCCTTTGCTGTGATCAGTAAGGACGCCTGGGAATTGACTAGGTACGAGTCCCTACAGTGGATTTGTGAAAGCTAGTGCCTCTAGGTAAAAGAATGCAAGTTTAGGGCCCATGAAAAAAAAAATATATGACTGAAAGGCACCTTAGTGGACATATTACTCACTTGAATGCATGAAAGCTTGAAGATTGGTGCATGAGCTAGAGTAGGGGGAAAACTAAAGAAACTCTCTTAAGTCCTAATTTGAGTTCTAGTATTTTAAATTGAAGGAGGTTTGCACACACACACTTGGTAGATAGCAAGATTTGGCCTTGAATAATTATAACAATATAGATATGCTTGCATGTTTCTACTTAAGCTCTGAATGCTATTCTCTGAGACATGAGTCAATTGCACACTTCTTCATCTAAAACTCCCTATTATTTGATTTTATTCTTTGCTCGGGACTAGCAAATCTCTAACTTTGGGGTGTTGATAAGCACTTGAAAAGTGCTTATTATTCTCTGAAATTAAGGGAGTTTTATATTAGATTTCACTTTTTTGCTAGTGATTTTCAGGTTAAAACGAGGAAAATTAAAAGAAACGACTGAAAGATCAAAACCGAGCAAGAATATGGAGAAAAAGTGTTGAAAAACGCATCCTTGCTTGAAACGCATGATGCGCCGCGGCACTGAGGCAAAAACGCATCAGCATGGACGCAGAGCAGCAACGCGGAGCTGGGAAGGCGCTGCTTTGACGCGTACTTGGTGAACGCAAGACAGCATCGCGGCGCTGGGACGGCGCTACCGCGGCGCTAAAACCCGAGAGCAACTTAATTTTGGTCGCAACGCTAGCGCCGTGGCGCCAGCGTTAATTTAAACGCAAGTTTTGTATTTTAGGTTAAATTTTGGGCGGCCAAACTCTATAAATTTAGGGGTTTTCAGCAGCCAAAAGGAGGGAAGAAAATCAAGAAGATCAAGAAAGTTGCAGAACAAGAGAACGATCCGAAAAGGTGAGAATTGAGCTAGAGTTTCAAGAGTGAGTTAGCCGCAAGGAAGAGGAAAAGAGTTCGAGATAGTTTTGGTGCCCTTCGAAGTCCGACGCGAGAGCCAAGGAGTTCGTGATGGTGCTGCCTCAATCAAGAACCTCTTGAGGGAGGAGGTTAGTATTATCTCGAGGCATACTAACAAAATAAATAAAATACAAAAAAAAACGATTATATAAAATAAACTAAATAAATAAACAATCAAATAATATACACCTCAAATTAAGACCTATCAATTCTAATGAATATTAAATAACAAAAACCGTTCTTTGGATCCCCGGAAACGGCGCCAAAAACTTGATGTGCCACTTTTGTGTGTTAACCGCAAATGTACGGGTCAAGTTATAATATAAAACGGTTAAGTCCGAGTATCGTTTCCACTAGAGATCCAATTGGGAAGGTTTAAGTTATTTAGCTATTCTAGAGTTGAATCAATTTTATTTGAGGATTGGAATTCAAATTTTGTTTTTGGGAGAAAGAAAGATCAAGCCAAGAAAGTATCAAAGGGAGAATTGCAAGAGTCAAAGAGAGTTCTAGGGTTTCAAATCCTTGTTTGTTTCATCATGCAAAATTGTGGATTTCATGGATTTAATTCTTATGCCTAAGTCTAGAAACTTAATTCCAAGTTATCTTCTCTCAAAGACAACTCTTTCTCATGCAACTTCATTGATAGTTAATCTCTTAAAACCAATACAAAATTACATGGCATTAAAACTAGTGATTAGCAACTTTCATTGTAAACCTAACTACTCTCGTGATAGATTAACAACGATTCATTGTTATAGATCAAATTAAACATATAATCTCTCGATTCATACATCTAATCTAACATGTGAAGGTGGTCAATCTTCCAGAATTAAACACAATAACAATGAAAAGTATATTTATTTGAACAAAACCATGAGTCTACAAATTTATTATGAATTCACAAACAATTCATCAAAAACCCTAAAACCAAAGAGTTTAGCCACTCATAGCGTAAAGAAACATATTGATCAAAAAGAATCAAAGAAAGAGTGTAGAGAATAGGGAAACTCTACTGAAAAGAGGTTCTTGATTGAGGCAGCACCGTCACGAACTCCTTGGCTCTCGCGTCGGACTTTGAAGGGCACTAAAACTATCTCGAACTCTTTTCCTCTTCCTTGCGGCTAACTCACTCTTGAAACTCTAGCTCAATTCTCACCTTTTCGGATCGTTCTCTTGTTCTGCAACTTTCTTGATCTTCTTGATTTTCTTCCCTCCTTTTGGCTGCTGAAAACCCCTAAATTTATAGAGTTTGGCAGCCCAAAATTTAACCTAAAATACAAAACTTGCGTTTAAATTAACGCTGGCGCCGCGGCGCTGACGCATAGCGCCACGGCGCTAGCGTTGCGACCAAAATTAAGTTGCTCTCGGGTTTTAGCGCCGCGGCAGCGCCGCGACGCTGTCTTGCGTTCACCAAGTACGCGTCGAAGCAGCGCCTTCCCAGCGCCGCGTTGCTGCTCTGCGTCCATGCTGATGCGTTTCTGCCTCAGGGGCCGCGGCAGAGCTGCCTTAGCGCCGCGGCGCATCATGCGTTTCAAGCAAGGATGCGTTTTTCAGCACTTTTTCTCCATATTCTTGCTCGGTTTTGATCTTTCAGTCGTTTCTTCTAATTTTCCTCGTTTTAACCTGAAAATCACTAGCAAACAAGTGAAATCTAATATAAAACTCCCTTAATTTCAGAGAATAATAAGCACTTTTCAAGTGCTTATCAATGGGCAACCTGTCATATTCCTATGTGCACATAGAGGTTAATCTAGCTAATGCATCGAGCTTGCTCTGGTTGAAGCCAGGGATGATTTTGACGTTGGGTGTGTTGAGCCTTGCTCCACCCCAACTAAGGATGTTTTCGACGTTGAGAGCGTTGAGCCTTGCTCCGCCTCAAATAAGGGAAAAGATTGAAAAACCAAACGGTTTTCTGTTAAATCATACTGGAGAATGATTCTATTGCTTCGTAATAGATTTACGAGATTGATAAAGTTTTTAGGAAAATCTGTTTCTATTGAACTATCGAGTTAAATCCTTGTTTTAATGCGTAACATGCCTGTTTTCGAATAAAAGGTAGTTTTACAAAACCAGTCACTCACGGGGCTTTAGCTCACGTTTTTCTATGTTTTCTAATTTTCCAGGTAGCAAGCGAGTTCGGGATGCTTTGCCTATGCTAGAACCTCGTCTGGGCCGTCTTGGTAAAGAAATGGTTGGTCAGTGAACCTTACGGAGGAGTCAAGGTTGCTGACTTCACATCTTCTTTCGGGTTATGGAGGATAATCCGGGAGGGGTGTGACAATAAGAGCATCTAACAAAGAAAGAACAAGCCTGGGAGCAAGCGAGAATCCATCAAACAAGCTTGGTGTAAGGAGTACTTTGTGTGATAGACCTAGTTCCTGAGAAATAAAGCATATGAGTGACTCCAAGATTAATTGAAAATAAAATAAAAAGAAAAGTAAAGAAAGCAATAAAATTGGGTTGCCTCCCAATAAACGCTTGGTTTAACGTCTTTTAGCTAGACCGAACTAATGGATCATGCAATGAAAGCCAGGTTCTCAAATCCGCATTCTTCATCACCGATGTAGTGCTTCAATTGTTGACCTTTCACTTTGAAGGTTGTTCCATCATTGCTTTGTAATTCCACGGCTCCGTGTGAGGATACCTTGACAATGATAAAGGGTCCTGACCATCGTGTCCTAAGCTTTCCTGGAAACAAGCGTAAACGTGAGTTGAAAAGTAATACTCTTTGTCCGGGAAGGAAGGTCCGTGGGGTGATCTTCTTGTCATGCCATCTCGCAGTGCGCTCTTTGTAGGGTTTGGCATTCTCATATGCTTGAGCACGGAACTCATCCATCTCATTGAGTTCTAAGAGGCGTTTCTCACCGGCTTTCTCGAAATCCATGTTCAGCTTCTTGATGGCCCAATAAGCTCTATGCTCGAGCTCTACCGGTAAGTGACAAGCCTTTCCAAACACCAACCTGTACGGTTAAGTACCAATTGGAGTTTTGAAAGCTGTGCGGTAGGCCCACAGTGCATCATCGAGCTTAAGGGCCCAATCCTTCCTATTGGTCTTGACTGTCTTTTCCAAAACTTGCTTGATTTTTCTATTAGATAACTCGGCAAGGCCATTAGTTTGAGGATGATAAGCTGTAGCAATTTTATGATTAACATTATATTTTTGCATCATGGATTCAAACAATTTATTGCAAAAGTGAGAGCCCTTATCACTAATAATAGCTCTAGGTGTACCAAAACGTGTGAAAATGTTTTTATGGATGAATTTTAAAACAATGCGAGCATCATTGGTCCTAGTGGCTATGGCTTCTACCCACTTAGATACATAATCTACTGCAACTAGAATGTATAGGTAGCCATCAGAAGAAATAGGAAAAGGCCCCATAAAGTCAATACCCCAAACGTCAAAGAGCTCCACTTCCAATATAGGTTTCATTTGAAGCTCATGTTATCTAGAAATATTGCCAGAACGTTGGCACCTATCACCTGATTTAACAAAGGTATAACAGTCTTTAAAAAGGGATGGCCAATAAAATCCTGACTGAAGTACCTTGGCTGCAGTTCTAGTGGGTCCAAAATGACCTCCATAGGGGGAGGCATGACATGAATTTAGAATACTTACCACTTCCTCTTGAGGCACACACTTCCTTATCATATTGTCAGCACAAACCTTGTAGAGAAGTGGGTCCTCCAAATGGTAAGACTTAACATTGTGCAGGAATCTTTTCTTTTGTTGAGAGTTCATGTTAGGTGGCAAATGTCCTCCTGCAAGATAGTTAACTATGTCAGCAAACCAAGGCAAACTATCTTTTACCTGATACAGTTGTTCATCAGGGAACATCTCAACAATTGGGGACCATGATTTAGCATCCTCATTCTCAATTTTAGACCAGTGGTCTTCAACCACATTTTCACATCCTTTCCTGTCTTTGATTTCCAAGTCAAATTCCTGTAATAATAATATCCACCTCATTAGCCTAGGTTTTGAATCTTTCTTAACAAACAAATACTTTAAAGCAGCTTGGTTTATATGCACCACTATTTTAGAGCCAAGCAAATATGATCTAAATTTATCAAGGGCAAACACAACAGCTAGTAGTTCTTTTTCAGTAGTAGTGTATTTCTGTTGAGTATTATCAAGAGTCCTACTAACACAGTAAATTGCCCTAAACATGTTATCTCTACGTTGGCCTAAAACAACTCCTAAAGCATAGTCACTAGCATCACACATGATCTCGAAAGATTGACTCCATTCTGGTACAACAATTATAGGTGCAGAAATTAGTCTTCCCTTCAAAGTATTAAAAGCTAGTAGACATGCATCATCAAAGATAAACTTAGCTTCCTTTTCTAGCAAATTACTCAAGGGTTTAGCAATTTTAGAAAAATCTTTAATAAATCTCCTGTAAAACACTACATGCCCTAGGAAGCTTCTGACTCCTTTCACATTGTTGGGGGGTGGCAATTGTTCAATGGCAGCTATTTTAGCCCTATCCACCTCCAATCCCTTTTGAGAGACTTTGTGCCCCAGGAAGATGCCTTCCTTCACCATGAAGTGACACTTCTCCCAGTTTAGAACAAGGTTAGCATCTTGACACCTCTGTAAAACACGAGCTAGATTAGCAAGACAAGAATCAAATGAAGACCCAAATACAGAAAAATCATCCATAAAAACCTCCATTATATCTTCAATGAGCCCCTGAAAAATAGACATCATACAACGTTGGAAAGTGGCAGGGGCATTACATAAACCAAATGGTATTCTCTTAAAGGAAAATGTCCTATAAGGACATGTAAATGTTGTCTTTTCTTGATCCTCAGGAGCAATGACAATTTGATTATAACCTGAATATTCATCTAAGAAGCAATAATGAGAATAACCTGCAAGTCTATCAAGCATTTGATCTACAAAAGGAAGGGAAAAATGATCTTTCCTAGTGGCCTTATTCAACTTCCTATAATCAATGCATACACGCCATCCTATCACAGTTTTAGTAGCTATCATTTCATCTTTTTCATTCTTAACCACAGTCATGCCACCTTTCTTGGGTACCACTTGAACAGGACTTACCCATGAATTGTCAGATATGACATATATGATTCCTGCATTCAAAAGCTTGAGCACTTCTTTCTTAACTACCTCTTTCATGGTGGGATTAAGTCTCCTTTGGTGCTCTATCGATGGTTTAAAGGTATCTTCCATCAAGATTCTGTGCATACAGACCGATGGACTAATACCTTTAAGGTCCTCAATAGACCAACCAATGGCAGACTTATGATCCCTTAATACTTTCAACAATTTTTCTTCTACCACAGAATTAAGATCAGAAGATATTATAACCGGTAAAGAAGATAAATCATCTAAAAATGCATATTTTAAATGAGGAGGTAACACCTTTAATTCAAGCTTAGGCTTCTCAATATCATTCACAACATGCAAGGGAGCCAAAGGTATAGGTCTATCCATTTTAGAACATATTGGCAACCTATCTAACCACCTAGCATGAAATGCTATTTCATAAAAAATTGTATCTTCATTCTCAACATCCATTATGCTTTGTTCTAGATGATCACTAGCCAACATAACCTCTACATGCTTAAAAATAGTATGAGCAATTATGTCTATAGCATGGCAAGGACTACTCTCATCATGATGACTCAAGGACTTGTAAATATCAAATACAACATTCTCATCATTTACCCTTAGAGTCAACTTCCCTTGTTGGACAACTATGATAGCCTTTCCAGTTGCTAGGAATGGCCTCCCAAGTATGATAGGAATCTCAGAGTCTTCCTCCATATCCAATACTACAAAATCTGCAGGGAAGATAAATTTGTCAACTTTAGCTAATACATCTTCAACAATACCTTTAGGATAAGCTAATGATCTGTTAGCAAGTTGCAGGGTGATGGTGGTAGGTTGCACCTCTCCAATGTTAAGCTTCCTATAGACAGATAAAGGCATCAAATTAATAGAAGCACCAAGATCACAAAGAGCTCTAGTAACATTTAAAAAACCAATAGTGCAAGGTATAGTAAAACTCCCTGGATCTTTCAACTTTTGTGGTAGCTTCTTTTGCAGCACAGCATTGCATTCCTCAGTCATGCTAATCATCTCATAATTCCCAAACTTTTTCTTTTTAGAAAAGACATCTTTCATGAATTTAGCATAGTTGGGGATTTGCTCTAAAGCCTCAGCAAATTGGATTTTAATGTGAAGCTTTTTGAATAACTCAAGAAATTTAGCAAATTGGGAGTCTATTTCTTTCTTTTTAAAACGTTGAGGATATGACATAGTATTAGGTAAAAAAGGTAGAGGGTTAGATGACTTACTTGAAGATGTTTACTCTTTTACCTTTACCTCCTTTTCTAAGATCTTTGATTCATCTTCTAAAATTGTCTCTTGGATTGTGTCATCTACCTCTTACTCTTCATCTTCATCAATGATCAAGGGAGTGGATAGCTTTTTCCCACTCCTCAAAGTCATGGCCTTGCACTCCTCTTTTGGATTTATCTCGGGACAACTAGGAAATTTACCCTTCTGCATTGTTTGGAATGAAGTGGCGATTTGGCTTATTTGTACCTCGATGTTGTGAATGGCCTTACCATGACTTTGTACGGTGCTTTCCAATGCAGTTGTCCTTCCTCTTGATTCTTTTATGAACTCTATCATCAAGTCTTCTAAGTTGGACTTCTTTTCGATGTGTGATGGACCTACATTGGATAAACCGGGAGGACCTTGCAAAACATTCCTCTTGTTAGCGTAAGAAAAGTTTTCATGGTTTCTCAAGCTAGGATGGTAGTGAGTTGGAAGTTGTTGATGTTGGTGACCTCTATAATGTCCTCTATCAACATTGTTGGCCGTCTCATTATCTCCTTGTTCCAACTCCTTTTGTGTGGCCATCTCCGATGCCAAAGCGGCAAGAGAGGCTATAGATAGTGGATTTGTTTGAGCTTGGCCTCCTGCAGTTAATTTAGAAAAAGCATTAGTAAGGGAAGCCATTTGAGCTTTGAGAGAGTTTACCTCATCCACCTCATACAATCCGGCGGCTTTTGGGATGATTGGAGAAGCTCGTTCACATGGCCAATTGTAAGATGTAGTGGCCAAGTCTTCTAGTATGGTGTAGGCTTCTTGAGCATTCTTGGAGAAGATTGATCCTCCGTCGGTTGCATCTAAGATGGATTTGGTTGAACTTGACAATCCATTGTAGAAGAGTTGAATTTTCAACCAATCTGGGTAACCATGTTGAGGCATCTTCTCAAGAGATCCTTATACCTCTCCCAAGCCTCATATAATTGTTCATCCTCAAGTTGGCGGTATGTTCCAATCTCTGTCCTTAGTCTTTGGGATTTGGCCGGTGGAAAATATTTATTCAAGAAGGCTTGAGCTAAGATCTTCCATGTTGTAAAACTATCGGGAGGTATGGTTTCCAACCAATCCTTTGCACGGTTCTGTAAAGAGAAAGGAAAAAGTCTTAGTTTAATAGCATCATTAGAAATGCCATTCATCTTTACCGTTCTGCATATCTCCAAGACGGATCGTAAGTGCTTGTGAGGATCTTCATTGGTTCTTCCTCTAAAGGCTAGCTCTCTAGCCATTTGGATCAATACCGGTTTCAACTCAAAATTGTTGACATTGATAGGCACATTCATTATTCTAGGTTGACATGCCGATAACATGGGTTGGAAGTAGTCTCGAATTGCCTTGGGTATCTCCTCCGCCATCTCCGTAGTTTGATTGAGTAGAGCCCTTAGATTTCGTCTATAAGTCCTATTAATCTCGGGATCAAGAGGGAGGAGGTTAGTATTATCACGAGGCATAAACGGACAAAATAATAAAATAAAAAATAATATAAAATGAAATAAATTAAAATAAAAAAAAGGAAAGAAAACTAAAATAAAACAATAAAATAATAAAAAAGGAAAATAAAAAAACAACAAATAAAATAAAATAAAAAAGGAAATAATATAAAATAAAATAAAATATAATAAAGATACAATAAAATCAAAATATAAAATATAAAAAAAACGATCAAATAATATACACCTCAAATTAAAATCTATCAATTCTAATGAATATTAAATAACAAAAACCGTTCTTTCGATCCCCGGCAACGGCGCCAAAACTTGATGCGCACTTTGAGTGTTAACCGCAAGTGTACGGGTCAAGTTATAATATAAGACGGTTAAGTCTGAATATCGTTCCACTGGAGATCCAATTGGGAAGGTTTAAGTTACTTAGCTATTCTAGAGTTGAATCAATTTTATTTGAGAATCGAAATTAAATATTATAAGTTATGGAAAATACAAATCAAATAAGGAAAGTATTAAAGTGAGAAACACAAGAGTCAAAGAGAGTTCTAGGATAATGAATCCTTGTTTATTTCATCATGCAATATTATAGATTTCATGGATTTTATTGTAATTCATATGCCTAAGTCTAGAAACTTAAAAATTCCAAGTTATTTTCTCTCAAAAACAACCCTTTCTCATGCAACTCGATTGATTATTAATCTCTTAAAACCAATACAAAATTACATGGCATTAAAAATAGTCTTTAGCAACTTTTATTGTCAACCTAACTACTCTCATGATAGATTAACTACAATTCATTATTATAGATCAAGTTAAACATACAATCTCTCAATCATACATCTAACCTAACATGTGAGGATGGCCAATCCACAAGAATTAAACACAATAACAATGAAAATCATAATCATTCCAACAAAACCATGAAAGTCTACAAGATCAACATAAATTCATAAACAAATAATCAAAACCCTAAAACTAAAGAGTTTAACCACTCATAGCTTGAAGCAACATGTTTAAGCAAAATAAACAAAGAAAGAGTGTAAAGAAAAGGAAACTCTACTGAAAAGAGGCTCTTGATTGAGGTAGCACCGTCACAATCTCCTTGGCTCTCACATCGGAATTCGAAGGGCACCACGACTATCTCGAACTCTTTTCCTCTTCCTTGCAACTAACTCGCTCTTTGAACTCTCACTTAATTCTCTCCTTTTTGTGCCTCTTTAAGTCTGTAACTTCCTTGCTTTGCTTTGATTTTCTTTGATGATTTGGGCTGCTGGAAACCCCCAAATTTATAAAGTTTACCAAAAATAACATTTTTTTCATTTAAGGAAAGCTGGCGCCGCGGCGCTAGGGTTGCATCCAAAATTGTTTCTCTCGGGTTTTAGCACCGCGGCAGCGCCGTCCAAGCGTCGCGACGCTGTGATGCGTTTCAAAAATATTGTTCTCGGGTGTTAGCGCCGCGGCAGCGCCATCCAAGCGCCGTGACGCTGTCATGCGTTCAACAAGGTTGCGTCGAGGCAGCGCCATCTCAGCGCCGTGGTGCTACTATGCATCCAGAACGATGTGTTTATGTTTTAGCGCCGCAGTAGCACCGTCTCGGCGCCGCGGTGCTACTATGCGTCCAGAACGATGTTTTTATGTTTTAGCTCTGTCTCGGCACCGCGGCGCTATCCCAAAATTCGCCTTTTTTAGTTTTTCACCTCTTTTTCGCCGTATTCTTGCTCAGTTTTGATCTTTTATTCGTTTCTTCTAATTTTCCTCGGTTTACCTGAAAATCACTAGCAAACAAGTGAAATCTAATATAAACTCCCTTAATTTGAGAGAATAGAAAGCACTTTTCAAGTGCTTATCAGCTCTCACATCGGAACTCGAATGGCACCATGACTATCTCGAACTCTTTTTCTCTTCCTTGCAACTAACTCACTCTTTGAACTCTTCTATGAACTCTCACTTCAACTTCTTGTAGCTCTTTAGGTCTGTAATTTCGTGCTCTAAATGGTTATTAGGGCTGCTAGAAACCCCCAAATTCATAGAGTATTCCGCCCAAAAAATCTTTCAAAAAATATATTTTTTCATTTATGGTAACCTGGTGCCGCGGCGCTATTGAAGTTATGTAGACGGCGTCGCGGCGCTATTGGAGAGCGTCGCGGCGCTGCGACTATTTCCCGCAGACCAGCTCTCGGGTTTTAGCGTCGTGACTCTACCCCAAATTTTGCCATATTGAGTTTTTCTTCTTGTTTTCGCCGTATTCTTGCTCGGTTTTGATCTTTTGGTCGTTTCTTCTAATTTTCCTCATTTTAACCTTAAAACCACTAGCAAACAAGTGAAATCTAATATAAACCCCGTTAATTTTAGAGGATAGAAAGCACTTTTCAAGCGCTTATCACCCCTCCCAGGTACCCCTTAACCTAGGAGAAAGTGTGAGGATAGCAGACATCGACCCTCGTACAGCATCTACTATCAACCTATTCAATCTTAAACCGTGTCCAAGCACCTAATAAGCAGTTATAAACCATGATAGAACATCAATCTTTTACCAGGGTTAAGCTATCATACAAATTCTGACTTACTTTCAAAAATAAAAGTTACGTAAATTAACTAACTCTCGCTCCTTAACCCTCTATATCTACAACACATGTTTAAGATCAAATATTTACAATATTCAAAGTTCACGGACACTAGTGGTAGGCCGAGACGAGTTGCTGTGTAGGTTAAGCACCCTGGTGTCGCTCGCTACTTGGAAAACAGAAAAATAAGGAAAACACGAGTTAGGTTGCCCAGTGAGTGACAAGTCCGAGAAAATATTTTTTAGTTCAAAAATAAATCAAAACTGTGTTCAAATTATGATAATAAATAAACAGTAATAATTCGTTTACATGTCTAGGCAAATCATACTTGCATAGCCTTGTCAAACCATATATGTTTCTTTTCAAAATAACTATGAAAATATATCACATTTCATAAACATTTTCCTTAGTTGAGGCGAAGCGGAGCTCAACATTGCTCAACGTCGAAAACATCCTTAGTTGGAGTGGAGTAATCTCGAAACACCCAACGTCGAATATTCTTAGCTGTGTGGAGTAATCTCAACACAACAGCATCAACCATACCTTTATGTGCACATAGATATCATATCTTGGGTTGCCTATATACCTTCTTGAGTCCTTCAGTACTGGGTCCCATATACAAGATTTAGGCCACCCACATGCCTTCTCCATGTCTTTCAGCATTAGGGGCTATTTCTATACTCAGGTTACCCATATGCCTTCTCCGAGTCCTTCAGCATTGGGAACCATTTCTATTTCCTGGCTACCCATATGCCTTCTCCGATTCCTTCAGCATTGGGAGCCTTTTTGAAAACATAATTCAAAAGCAACATGCTTTGAAAATAACATAATAAAAATTCACGAGTTTATGACGTCTCAAATCTTCACAATTCATTATCAAACATCATGTTTCCATAAAATCATAGGTTAATAAATAGCGTGTCTTGCATAAAACTTGTTTAACAATAGCATGCTTCAAATAATTTCCAATGTAAAACACATAATACGCACTTACATGGAAACACATGCTTTCTTTCAAGTAAATAATCATCGTAGCACATTAAAACTCGTAAAAACATAAACATATAAACATGTTTCCAACCATAATCATATATCATGAAAACTTTGTATAAAGTAAGCTCATTTTAAATAAAATTCACTCACTAGGCAACCTAGCTCATGGTTTCCTTGTTTTTCTGGTTTTCAGGTAGCGAGCGACACCGGGATGCTTAGCCTACACTGCAACTCGTTTGGGCCTACCACCAGTGTCTGTGAACTTTAAACATTGTAAATATTCGACCTTAAGCATGTGTTGCACATATAGAGGGTTAAGGTGTGGGCGTTAGTACACTTGTGTTACTATTAAGTTTGATTGTAAGTCTAAACTTGTATGATAGCTTAACTCTGGTTGGAGATAATTGTCTTCTCATGATTGATAACTACTTAATAGGTGTTTGAATACGGTTTAAGGTTCTACAGGTTGATAGTAGATGCCGTAAAACGATTGGTGTCTGTTGTCCTCATATTTTCTCTTAAGTTAAAAAGGTAGCTGGGAGAGGGTGTGACAATGAGAGTGAAGGGCATGTGGTGGCTGATTTAATCACTTCTTCAGGAACGTGGGATTTGCATATATTCACTAATTATCACATGATTCTCTATTTAAGCTCTATTTTTCTAAGCGAGAGACAATAATAACTTGTATTTCTACAAGTTATCAATAGATATATTTATTTATACTTGATATAACCATGATTAGTAAGTCGATCCTTCACAAGTTGGTCGTAATTACAACTGGGTCAAAAATTATTATTTTACCCCTGTGATTACCTTTTGTTCCTTAAGTCCCACTGATCCTCTAATGAACAATTGATTTGTGGTCCAACCAACAAACCGAGTCTCTCTCAGGCCAATGAGAGGGTGGGGCCTCTTGTTCAAAGACACGGAGTCAGCACTTAAGGGAACAACTTCTTTGCTATCCTTAAATAAGATAGGAGCAAATTCCATCTTGCAAAACTATGTCCCCAACTATTTGCCTGATCTTATCCCTAAAATGGGGGGCATATTGAGTCGGCGAAACTGGCCACTCTCACCCATGCAGATTAAAGGATAATCTCAAACAATAGAAGTTCATAGTTAGCTCAAGATTAAGGTCGAGTTACCTAGGTGATCAAGGTGAAATAATCAGTTTTAATAGTAAACGATGTTAAAAAGTAAAAGTGATTATTTCTTGGTCCAATCTTATGCAAACTCATTACATAGGACACCCTCACTCACATGTCTCCACATGAATGATTTAGGATCACATCGTTTATATCAAATATAAAGTGTGTCACACCCCACCCTGAACTACCCTCCCGTAGCTCGAGACAGAGTGTGAGGTTAGCAGTTACCGACTACCCTGTCATGTAACCCACTGTCAACCTCACCTTAGTTCCTTTTAAATCCTTCTAGGATGGTAGTACCATTAACACGCTCTTGACAAACCTCGACTTCGATCGGCAACGGAAACTGTCATTCTACCTGAAAATGGAAAACATATAAAAGAATGAGCTAACGGCTCAGTGAGTAACAATTTTTATAAATAACTTATTTTAACTGTGAAACTGGTCAATCTAAATAATATCGCTTCTAAACATGTTAATTTCTACTCAAACACCATTATTAGGTTTTGCATGCTTATTTCTGGAAAATACTCAAAGATCTTATTCATTTCTAAACATTTTCCTTAGTTGAGTTGGAGCATTGTTTCTACACTTCTCAACGTCAAATTCATTCCTTATCTTTTCCTTAGTTGAGGCGCTAACGCTACTTAACGTCGATTATCCTTAGCTGTGTGGAGTAATCTCAACACATCAGCGTCGTATATATATATTCTTCTATGTGCACATAGGTATTATTACTCGGGCTGCCCATATGCCTTCCTTTTATCCTTGAGCATTGGGTCCCATTTCTATTTTCCAGTTACTCATTTCTCTTCCTCTAGTCCTTGAGCATTGGATACCTTTTATAATTCGGGCTGCCCACAATGCCTTCTACAAGTCCTTGAGCATTGGGGTCCCTTTTCAAAGTTTATAAAACATCATACATGTTTTGGAAACATTTTATTAATAACTCATAAATTAACCGTTTCCAAATCTCACATCATCAGCATGCTAAATTCACTTTCCAGCTTTAATATAAAACAACATGCTTTTCATACAAGTTTATTTTCAAATCTTTCTTGAAATCATATAACACCATGCTTTTCAGAAAAACCATGAATACAAGTATCAATCAGTCACCATGTGTTTCATAAACTCATAGCAAGTACCCAGCATTCTCAAAGTTTTCAAGTAAAACGCATGCTCTCAGCTAGCTCATATTCTTTTATGTATATGTAAACGCGTGCTCTTATCTCTATAAACAACATATTCATATGCTTTATATATGAAAACGCATGCATTATTTCATTATAAACCCTTAAAATCATATTCATAAAGAACTCATTTATAATTTGTAAAACGCAGGTGTTACTCACATGTACTTACCAAAGAGTACTTCTTCCTTTCCTCTATTTCCTCTTCCCGAGCTTCTTGGACGCAGCATTCTAGTCTCAGAAACGCAAAGTTTCATTTTCCTCTGTCAACTCGGTTGAATGCAACCCTGCCCTTCAATGCAAGGTTGATAACTACCGCAAACCCTGCCCTTCGACGCAAGGTTGATTACTTCCGCGAAGTGCATCCGAACTCTTCTTACATCTCTTTCAGATGCGTCGCCCTCTCTTAGACGCAAGGTCCAACTTGAACGCATCACTTATCTTTGGACGCTGCGTTCACCTTGGACATTATGTTTGTCCTTAACGCAAGGCCGACCCCCCTTTTCGACACAAGACAATTTCTTTCACATAAAATAGCTAAGTTTTCAAAATACCTTCTTTCATGGCCACAGACTCCTACTACGGACGCAAGGATTCTTCCTTTTTGCCTTCTTTCTTCCCTTTTTCTCTCCAGAATTCTTCTTTTAGAGTCATCAGTCGCTCCTTTTCCCACAAAGTTCTATTTATAGGGAGCTTGCCATCCAAGTTCTACTCTCCTTTTGCCACTTATTTGCCCCATGTCACGCTGCATGCTTAATTAACCATGCATTAGTCCAAGTGTCACCTTGCATGAAACACTTAGCATGCCTTCAACACCTCCTACTGATAAGGTGTCAAATCTATACGAAGCCACCTGGCCTTTATAAATTTATCTTATGCGTCCAACATTTCCAATGAACAACTTTTCATCCAACACAACGCCCTCATGCGTTCGTTGAGTTTCCTTTAAGGTATGAGCTTCACTACTCACTTTTCTAACTCTTAGCCAACTATACTACTGTCTTTGATGCATAGAGATAACTCTGTCTTCAACGCATAGGGATCTCAACGCATGACAACCTTACCAATGCATGGTAAGCCAAGTACGTTTCTTCCCCCGCCAACGCGGTGACTACTTCAGCTCACAACAACCATTCATGATCACCTTCAACGCATAGCCGTACTATTATAAACTAGTGCTTACACAATGCCACTAGGCGTTAATGACAACAAATCCTTCTCAAGCTCTTCCTCTATGCGTTGGTCTTGTTGCGTTCACCTTCATCCTGCGTCCATGACCATCTTCCTATCCTTGGACATTCTTTGATTATTCCCAAGGTTATTCTTTTAACCTTTTCCTTGCACTTAAACTATTTCTCTTAAAGATAGATTAGCATGCGTCCACCACATGCACCAGTTTTTATGTTTACTTCACACCCTTCTCCAACACTTGTGAACATTCCTTGCTATAAGTCTATGCGTTACTCAATTTGCTATAGTATTCTATCTTTCCTAGACTTAAATCTCTTTCAACACTTCACAACATAACTTTATTCCTTTCTTGCTTATGCGTTTCACTTCTTTCCCTTCTCGGTTTACTTCCATGCGTCCACCCTTACCATGCGTTACCTAGTCCTGATCATGCGTCCAACATGGTCTTTTACCTCTTTTCTTCATAGACTCTTCAACGCATCGGTTTCTTAAAAAGTAGGGTGTGACAATTCCACTCACCTTAGAAAAATTTCGTCCTCGAAATTTAGGCAGTATAATAGGATTAAAATGGAAAATACTTCTTTCCCTTATACGTTGTTTATACAATTCTTACTTAAATAGTATCTTTAACTATAATAACTAAATTATTTCTTTCCGTTTTTTTCTTCTTCTTAATACTTGAGCCTCCCTTATTTTGTGGACAATCTTTATATTAATGCCCCGATTGCTCACACATATATTCAAACATCTTCATCAGCTTGGCTGCAAAAGTCTATAAATGTATTGCATCACTTCCGGTGATGTTCTTTCACCAAGAGGCAAGTATCTTTCTTTACTAACATTTTCCCCGAATGTCCTTTTTCCTCAAACTGGACATCTGTTTGCCAAGTGTTTCCATTTCCCCTTTGTTTTCCTTGTCTGACATGATGAACTATACAAAAAGTAAATAAATTAGCTTGCGGTAATCCCAATTAAAACCAGTCCAATTCCTCAAATAATTTTATGACAAACATTTTTCCAAAACTATTGTAATTTCCGTCTAGTTGTAGTTGTACTACTATGCGCCTATCCTTTACATTTTATGTAAGCACTGACTTGTAATATCAAGTGTTGGGAAGAGGCAAGTGAGATTGTGGCTATGCGTTGGTAGAGGAAAAGTAGCCGAGAGGGAGAGCAAATTTTGGTTAAGTGTTGGCCAAGACTATGCGTTGGTGAATGAAGAGGAAGTTGAACTATTTGAGAAACCATGCGTTGTTGATTGAATCATGAAGGGTTGTGAGCTGAAGTGCTACCCGCGTCGAAGGACAAGTGATCCTTGGCGAGGGAACAAATGTGCTTGAACCACCATGCATTGGTAAGTGTTGTGCTGTATTTGTATGTGTAAATTGTCCAACTGCAAGGTGCTAAATGATGTGATTATGCGTTCAACATATCATGCTTTGAACATGCTATGCGTCTTCCTATTATGCGTTGGAGGTCTTGTCAAGTTTTCCTATCCTTTACCCAAGTATAAGCAAAGGAATAGGTTTTCTCGGTGAGTTCGAGGTCGAACACAGGGATTATATTGATTTAGTATTTATGTGGATTCATGCGCTGCAATGGTAACCAAGAAATAAGTTAAAGAGTGTGTGTTTCTAATCTAAAGAAAGCGATTGTTTGTACACTAGACTAAAAATTGTGAAAGATGGAAAGCATGCGACACAGCAAGTTCAGTTAAAGATGTGTGTGAATGGACAAAGAAAGGGTTCGGGTTGATAAACATCTAACATCGAAAACGCACAGTAGTATTCTATTCATACTTGCGACTCTGATCCCGATTGTCAGCCGATATGCGTTATATGTCTATGACGCATAGGAGAGTGTTAAGAACCAAGGTTATCCCCATAGACGGGTAACACTACTTGCCCTTGTCAATTGAGTTCCACAATCACTTACCCTCTCGAGCAGTTTGATTATTACTACTTATATCGATTTGTCAGATGGACATAAGCATCAGATTAAGCTCGCAATTGACAAGATAAAATAGTAACACTATGGTTCCTAGTTAGATGCAAACGCAACCCTGGACCCTTGAGTGATTAGTTACTCATGGTTTAAAAGTAAAAAGCGGAAGGTTTAGAAAAATGAGTAGACATGGAAGATAATTATATAGATGAAATGAGATACAATTTTCGATAAGTTCAATGCCTTGATACAAATCTAAAATTAAGATAGGACAATAAGAAAGAAAGCAGGGAAGGCGACAATGTCTTAAGTCGCCCGGATGGAAGCGTGATATTCTGCTGTGAAGTGGTCCAGCGGAGGGAAGACTCTTCTCTCTCGAGCTATTTGTCTCCGGCTGAAGTCTGAGAGAACTTTGCTGTCACTTATGGAGTTGTTCCGAAAATCAACAACCCTTCTCATCTCGAAGAGCTGCCCTTTTATAGATGATGCGTTCGCAATTAATGGCAAATCTGCTTGATTGGCGGTGAGATTGATACTATGCGTCCATCTCGCCTGATTGCGTGATTCTCGGGTTGATAAGCACTCAAAAAGTACTTTATATTCTCTCAAATTAAGGGAGTTTTATATTAGATTTCACTTGTTTGCTAGTGATTTTCAGGTTAAAATGAGGAAAATTAGAAGAAACGACTAAAAGATCAAAACCGAGCAAGAATACGGCGAAAAAGAGCTGAAAAACGCATCCTTGTTGAAACGCATGATGCGTCGCGGCGCTAAGGCGGCGCTGCCGCGGCGCTGAAGCATAAACACATCAGCATGGACGTAGAGTAGCATCCCGGCGCCGAGATGGCGCTGCCTTGACGCATCTTGGTGAACGCATGACAGCGTCGTGACGCTGGGACGGCGCTGTCGCGGCCCTAAAACCCGAGAGCAACTTATTTTTGGTCGCAACCCTAGCGCCGCGACACCAGCGTTAATTAAACGAAAGTTTTGTATTTTAGGTTAAATTTTTTACGGCCAAACTCTATAAATTTAGGGGTTTTCAGCAGCCAAAGGGGGGGGGAGAAAAATCAAGAAAAGCAAGAAAGTTGCAGACTGAAAGAAAGATCCAAAAAGGTGAGAATTAAGCGCGAGTTCAAAGAGTGAGTTAGCCGCAAGGAAGAGGAAAAGAGTTCGAGATAGTCTTGGTGCCTTTCGAAGTTCGACGTGAGAGCCAAGGAGTTTGTAACGGTGTTGCCTCAATCAAGAACCTCTTTTCAGTAGAGTTTCCCTATTCTTTACACTCTTCCTTTGATTATTTTTGCTCAACATGTTGCTTCAAGCTATGAGTTGCTAAACTCTTTAGTTTTAGGGTTTTGATGAATTGTTTGTGAATTCATGTTAATTTTGTAGACTCATGGTTTTGTGTAAATAAATTATGCTTTTCATTGTTATTGTGTTTAATTCTTGAGGATTGGCCATCTTCACATGTTAGGTAAGATGTATGATTGAGAGATTATATGTTTAATTTGATCTATAACAATGAATCGTTTTTAAGCTATCACGAGAGTAGTTAGGTTGACAATGAAAGTTGCTAAAGACTAGTTTTAATGCCATGTAATTTTGTATTGGTTTTAAGAGATTAACAATCAATCGAGTTGCATGAGAAAGAGTTGTCTTTGAGAGAAAACAACTTGGAATTAAGTTTCTAGACTTAGGCATATGAATTACAATAAAATCCATGAAATCTATAATATTGCATGATGAAATAAACAAGGATTCATTACCCTAGAACTCTCTTTGACTCTTGTGTTTCTCCCTTTGATACTTTCCTTGTTTGATTTTTCTTTTTCCCAAATTTGAAATATTGAATTTCAATCCTCAAATAAAATTGACTCAATTCTAGAATAGCTAAGTAATTTTAACCTTCCCAATTGGATCTCCAGTGGAACGATACTCGGACTTAACCGTTTTATATTATAACTTGACCCGTACACTTGCGGTTAACACTCAAGTGCGCATCACGGGTCAATTAAGATCCACCACTTTAGCCACAAATCATGTTTGTCAATCATCCGTCAATCATCCGTCAATCTCTCAAGATTCTGATTTGATTCTCAGTGCCCTGCATTAATGGTCGTCTATGCGTCCATGAATAGTTTGGCCGATGTTAACGCGGCGTACGTTGCTAACGCGTACTTATGCGTTGAGTTGTTGTTAACGCATCGTCTGGTTCCTGCGTTAAGGAGTCATCAACGCATCGCTTGCATTCCTGTGTCAAAATATGTGTTTTAGGCTCAAAAAGTGGTAAAATCATTTATCTTCATAAAAATGCATTAGTATAACGTAAAGGAAGATTTCTTAATAAAAATTAACATAACTTACCGCATGCTTCTCTATTTAATCTTTATTAGAAAAAGGCTATCATAACTTGTATTTCTACAAGTTATCAGTAAGGCCATGCGCTGAAGTCACTCTGCGTTGAAGACAGCCATGCGCTGAAGTCACTCTTCGCCGAAGACAGAGTGGTCTTGACGCGACGAAGATAGTGGTGTGAATGACTGAGTTGCATGCGTCAAAAATAGGAGGCGTTTGGGGCACCATGCGTTGGGTGTGGATAGTTGCTGAAGGCGTTGAAGGAGAATTTTGACATGAGTGCCTTGCGTCGAAGAGAGAACCTCGCGCCAGCCTGCGGGTGAGGGGTAAGTTGGCAACATAAATCTTGATGCTTGTGAGGGGTAAGTCGGTAGTATATATAGGTGAATTCATTAAATGTTTAATCATTTTTAGACACTTTCAAGAGCTTAAGTCGGTTCCATTTTTCAGACAAACCACAAGAGGAGGTAGAGGAAGGTGTTCTTGTAGATTTTGGGCGAAATTCTACTCGTCTTGGTGCTGAAAACAGAGCTGGAACTGAAGATTAATTTTAGTCGCACAGACTGAACAATGGTTGATGTTTAGAGTAGAACGAATCGAGGAAGCTGAGTTTAGGGCTGAAATTTTGAGGTCAGTAAGGTAACATAACTT
The DNA here is from genome assembly GCA_030954485.1 of Citrullus mucosospermus. Classification (NCBI taxonomy): domain Eukaryota; kingdom Viridiplantae; phylum Streptophyta; class Magnoliopsida; order Cucurbitales; family Cucurbitaceae; genus Citrullus; species Citrullus mucosospermus. Next base: position 16,010,921 of record CM062064.1, read on the forward strand.
TTAACAATTCTTGTGAAGGATAGTTGAGCTGAAATTGAAGATAAATATGTGAAATTTTAGGTAAAAGCAACAGTTACAGAATTTCTGTGCAATCTGGAGCAACGTAGAGTAATTTTGGCATAGCTGGAGAATGAATGAGAGTTAAGCCTTGAAACTTTGAGGTAAGCTGTGGAACTCAATTCTTTACAAGTTTGTAGAAGGGAAAAAATCTTAGTTTGGACTGGAAATGTGTTTTTAGCAGGGATGAATCAGAAACACCAAAGCTACAGCAGTCGGCTTTGTTAGGGAGAAGATAAGGCTCAAAACGTTGGTGTAGCAGAAGAAGTGAGTTGCACGCAAAATTTTCTTGAAACTAAGGTATAACATAAGGGTAAGGAACAGCTTGTAGTAATAGCTTTAGTGTTTAAGGTGTGAGAATAAACCAATGAAAGCCTAACCGTATGATGAACTATAAACATTGTGCTTATGATGCGTCGTTGTTTATGTTAAAGTAAATGGTAAAGAAGTATAACAAGGAAAAGTATTTATTTCAGGCCAAGAAGAGATAGGAAAGACGTATAATCCACTCAAAGCCTAAGGATAAGTTGTGAGTGACACGTTTCTTACTTTAAAACAAATTTTGTTGTATATGATAGTTCGATTTTCTCATGGAATATGATTTTGTGATCAAATGATTTATAAAGCATACTTGATGTCCTTAAAGTTATTGAAAAGTATGTTTATGAAATTTTATTGATATAATAATTGCCCTGTGTTCTTATGAATGATTTGCATACGATTGCTTGTATAAAGTGTTTTTCTTTAAAGGAAAATGTTTAAGAGGAGGCTCAGTGCTAATGGACTTGAGAAGGCACGTGAGTTTCCCCGGGACCTAGTACTGAGGGACATGATAAGGTACTTGGGCAACCCGCCATATTCCTATGTGCACATAGAGGTTATATGCTGGTGTATTGAGTCTTGCTTTGCATCGAGCCTTATTTGTTTTCGGCGTTGGGGTCTTGAGTTTTGCTCCACTTCAACTAAGGAGAAGTATTGCAACTAAACTGATTTCTTATGATTTGTTGAAAATCATGTATGATTTGATATGGGCAACTAAGTATGTTTTAACTAATGTATATGAAGTGGTTTCATGTTTTAAAAACGACGTTGAACTTAGTTTTATTCCTGATGATTTTCGAACTAAATAGTTTGTTAAATTCGTCACTCACTAGGCTGTTAGCTTATGTTTTCAATGTTTTTCTTTCCCTCCCAGGTAGCAAGGACGTTCCCGGTGCTTAGCCTACTCCAGCTCGCCCTTCTTAAGCTTCGAGTTTCCAGAAACAGTTTATTTCCTTGTTGTTGTACGTGTAAATAACTTAACACTGGTGGCATGTAGATTTAGTTGCTTATAAGTGGGTTATGAGAGAGTATGTCATAGAAGTGTACCCTGTACAGGAAGGATCATTATATGATGATTATGCATTAGTATGGCTAGATTCTATGAATGTATATGTATGAAATGTGTATACAGGAAGTTATGTAAGATGGGACAATATGCGTCACAAGAGGGGTGATGTTTATTGTCTTCACATCCCCTTTCAGGTTAAGTAGGTAATCAGGGAGGGGGTGTGACATTTTACTTGAACGTGTAGTCCGCCAACTCGTTCTTGGTTACAAACCTGAGTGCATAGTTCAGCTGCTAACTTGAATGCGTCGCATCATGCATTTACTACAACACACTTCAGTCGCTTAATTAAGTTCAACGTAACTTCCTCAATCACTACCAACGCATAGCTTCTTATTCAAAAACCTCACAAAGTTTTAAACTTTTACTCACGCTTACCTTCGAAAACGCATACCTTCCCAGTCGCCTCATTCTCTTTTATACTTAGGTTCGTTTAATTCCTTGTTTCATCAACGCATATAAGCCTTCACAAACGTATAGAACTTTTGTCTACACATTACTTTCAACTTAAACAATACTATGCTTTTTCTATAACTTATGAATTCACCACACTTCCGCTGCGCTACTCTGATAGTTAATGCTTCTGCTTTCCCTTCTTTTCCTGATTATTTCATGGTTATAGTTTTCCTTTCAATACTCAATTTACTTAACCATTCCTTCTTTTCCTGTATTCTTATACATCTCCTTAGCATGCTTATGCGTTTTGATTTCCTTAACACCAAGTGCATATCCAATTCTACTTTCTCAAATCCTTTGGTGAAATTTCCTTTTCTTCAGATCACATTTCCAAATCTAGTAGTCTAGTTCTTTTACTTATAATTATTTCAGAATTACAGAATTCAAGTGTAAGTCTTTTAATCTTCAACACATACCTTTTACCGATTTCAACCAACGCATGTCTGTTGGTTCAACAATCTCATCAACGCATAGCCTCAATATTTACACTTGCTCAACTCCTGAAACACATGCTTCAACTAGCCAACTCTGCATCTTTACGCTTAAACTTAGCTACGCAATTTCTTTACTATTTTCAAGTATTACTGATGCTCATTCTTATGGACTTCTTATTTCACTCCACCAACGCATGGACACTCAAACTCAAAAACTTCCGGCCAACACTTCTAATTACCAGTCTACTTGTTTGCCATTCTCCATGCATCTGTATCATTCTATCTAGTATACATGCTTCTTTGATAGGCAAGAAATGCTCCATCTTGTCAACTTCCACCATTCACTGAATATTTCATCAACTTTGGCTGACATCTTTGGTAATCCAAAGAAGAAAACCATTATAACATATCCATTTCTACTTCGAAATAGAAAATGAGTTTGTCGTTCAAGCTTTACCTATGGACCAATCCAACACTTTATCCCGTACTTTGCTATTTCACTTTTCACCCTTGGTCATTAGTAACTATTTCCTTAACTTCCTATACATTGCTGTACTACCAGGGTGTATAACTTAAATCCTGTTTTGATCCTCTTATTAAACCTTATGAATTTCGTGGTCATCCTTCTATGCGTCCACGATGCTTAACACTTGGCTTTGCTTTTACACCTTTCTCATACTTAACCGTTTCCTTAACAATTATTCTAATATCCATACATCTCTTGTTTCCTTCTTTTAGCATTGTTTTCACCTTTATTGTACATCAAACGCTTAACCTTAGTCTCTTCTGGTTAACTCATAAGCCCCTTTCTAATAAGTTATTTCTCAATCCTTAACTATTATAAACTTCAATTCTCAACACGTCGCCTTGCCAACGCATAAAAATCCTTCAAAGCATAACATGTTTTCCAATTACAGCAGCTTTCAATGCTTAACGACCTCTTTTGCACATGCTATACTGTACTTAAGGACTTCCTGATCAGCACAATGATCCTTTTACAGCAAACCTTCATCGCATAGCTACTGTTCATCGCATAGCTTATCAATACATCGCTAACCTTCAGCGCATAATTACAATCTATCACATACAACTACTCTCCAATACAAGGTATTCTTATCAACGTATGGTAAGTTGAATACAACCTTTGGTCAGGTTCCATCTCCACTATGTGCTCACTTCCAACGCATAGTGACACCTTTCAACTCCTGACATAACAACTCTTCCATCTTGCTATGGTAACAGTCTACTTCCTTCTTTTTACAATAGCTTCCCATATTAGCTTTACCAATGCATAGTCGTGGTCAATGCTCATAGCTCTTGTTTCTTCACTTCCATGCACTATTTCTCTACAATGCATAACGCATTACTTTCCTTAAATCATCATTTTCCTTTTCTAACACTTCTATACTAAATCAATTTTCTTTCAACTAGAATATCATGCGTTCATACCTCACCATCCGTGAGGATGTTCCTTCCAAGAATGTCTAATTCTTAATGAAATATCCTTTCCAATACTATGCGTCCATCTAGCTTTCTTTATCGCATACTTTTGTTTCTAAGCATGGCTGCAATACTTAAATTATCTTATATTCTTAAATTGTCAAATTGTCATCTAAGATTCCAAATCATCTATCATGATTTCCTTCAAATTAACTTATGGCTTATGTTTAATCCATAACTTTCACTAACATAAACATTTTCTCCCTTTCCTTTCATCTCAACGCATAGAGCTCCTCAATCTGACCAAAATTTACACAGGCTTATATTCCTTCTATTCTCTATTCTCTTTCCGGGATTTTTCTTATACCCTCTTAACATCATTTAATTAACCACTAAATTACTCAATAGACTTTTAATTTAAATTCAAACCTTCTAAATTTTCTTTTAAACTTTTCTAAGTCTTGTAATAGCTTACAAAGTTTTGGCATAAACCTGCCTTAACTTGCCCGATTACTCATATCAATTTCCCCACAATCTTATTATATTGCAACTTTCAGCTTACACTTACCACACTAAGTCTTCCTCTCAGAAACTACAGGTAGCATTCCAAGTTCCGCTTACACGTTGCCGTCAAGGTTTGTCACCTAAACGTCCTAGTACTTAAACTTTACTCTTGATTTTCCTTTCAAGCAATCACTAAACTTCACCTGACTTCCCCAGGTTTTCGTAAACCATGCTCTGATACCAACTTGTCACACCCCACCCCGAACTACCCTCCCGTAGCCCGAGACGGAGTGTGAGGACAATAGTTACCGACTACCCTGTCATGTAACCCACTGTCAACCTCACCTTAGTTCCTTTTAAATCCTTCTAGGACGGTAGTACCATTAACACGCTCTTGACTTGTTGTGTGAATTATTGTTTGTGTAAATTGTACTAACGCAAGGTGCTAAATGATGTGATTATGCGTTTAACATATCATGCTTTGAACATGCTATGCGTCTTATTACTATGCATTGGTGATCTTGTCAAGTTTTCCTATCCTTTACCCAAGTATAAGCAAAGGAGTACGTTTTCTCGGTGAGTCCGAGGTCGAACACAGGGATTATATTGATTTAGTATTTACGTGGATTTCATGCGCTGCAGTGGTAACCAAGAAATAGTTGGGAATGTTTGTTTTTAATGTAAGGAAAGCGATAGTATGTACACTGGACTAAAATTGTGGAAGATGGAAAGGCATGCGACACGGCAAATTCAGCTAAAGATATGAATAAATGGATAAAGAAAGGGTTCGGGTTGATTAACGTCTAACATCGGGAATGCATAGTAGTATTCTATTCATACTTGTGACTCTTCTCCCGGTTGTCAGTCGCTATGCATTATATGTCAATAACGCATAGGAGAGTGTTAAAAACCAAGGTTATCCCCATAGACAGGTAACACTTCTTGGTCCTTGTCAATTGAGTTCCACAATCACTTACCCTCTCGAGCAATTTGATTATTACTACTGATAAGCACTTGAAAAGTGCTTATTATTCTCTCAAATTAAGGGAGTTTTATATAGATTTCACTTTTTTGCTAATGATTTTCAGGTTAAAACGAGGAAAATTAGAAGAAACGACTGAAAGATCAAAATCGAGCAAGAATATGGAGAAAAAGTGCTGAAAAATGCATCCTTGCTTGAAACGCATGATGCGCCGCGGCGCTGAGGCAGAAACGCATCAGCATGGACGCAGAGCAGCAACGCGGCGCTGGGAAGGCGCTGCTTCGACGCGTACCTGGTGAACGCAAGACAGCGTCGCGGCGCTGGGACGGCGCTGCCGCGGCGCTAAAACCCGAGGCAACTTAATTTTGGTTGCAACACTAGCGCCGCGGCGCCAGCGTTAATTTAAACGCAAGTTTTGTATTTTAGATTAAATTTGGGCGGCCAAACTCTATAAATTTAGGGGTTTTCAGCAGCCAAAAAGAGGGGGAAGAAATATCAAGAAGATCAAGAAAGTTGAAGAACAAGAGAACGATCCGAAAAGGTGAGAATTAAGCTAGAGTTCCAAGAGTGAGTTAGCCGCAAGGAAGAGGAAAAGAGTTCGAGATAGTTTTGGTGCCCTTCGAAGTCCGACGCGAGAGCCAAGGAGTTCGTGACGGTGCTGCCTCAATCAAGAACCTCTTTTCAGTAGAGTTTCCCTATTCTCTACACTCTTTCTTTGATTCTTTTTGATCAATATGTTGCTTTACGCTATGAGTGGCTAAACTCTTTGCTTTTAGGGTTTTTGATGAATTGTTTGTAAACTCGTGATAATTTTGTAAACTCATGGTTTTGTTCAAATAAATATGCTTTTCATTGTTATTGTGTTTAATTCTTGAAGATTGGCCACCTTCACATGTTAGATTAGATGTATGAATCGAGAGATTATATGTTTAATTTGATCTATAACAATGAATCGTTGTTAATCTATCACGAGAGTAGTTAGGTTTACAATGAAAGTTGCTAAAGACTAGTTTTAATGCCATGTAATTTTGTATTGGTTTTAAGAGATTAACTATCAATCAAGTTGCATGAGAAAGAGTTGTCTTTGAGAGAAGATAACTTGGAATTAAGTTTCTAGACTTAGGCATAAGAATTAAATCCATGAAATTCATAATTTTGCATGATGAAACAAACAAGGATTTGAAACCCTAGAACTCTCTTTGACTCTTGCAATTCTCCCTTTGATATTTTCTTGCTTGATTTTTCTTTTTCCCAAAAACAAAAGTTGAATTCCAATCCTCAAATAAAATTGATTCAATTCTAGAATAGCTAAATAACTTAAACCTTCCCAATTAGATCTCTAGTGGATACGATACTCGGACTTAACCGTTTTATATTATAACTTGACCCGTACACTTGCGGTTAACACACAAAAGTGCCACATCAACTACTTATATCGATTTGTCAGATAGAAATAAGCATCGGATTAAAATCGCAATTGACAAGATGAAATAGTTACACTATGGTTCTTAGTTAGATGCTAACACAATCCTAGACCCTTGAGTGATTAGTTACTCATGGTTTGAAAATAAAAAGCGGAAAGTATAGAGAATTGAGTAGACATGGAAGATAATTATGTTGATGAAACGGAATACAACTTTAGATAAGCTCAATGTCTTGACACAAATCTAAAATCAAGAAGAAAAACTAAGAAAGAAAGAAAGGAAAGCGTCAATGTCTTGAGTCGCTCGGATGGAAGCGTGAGGTTCTGCTGTAAAGTGGTCCGGCGGAGGGAATGTCACACCCCATCCCAGATACACTCTATACCTAGGATTGAGCATGATACTGTTTCCCCTACATATAAGTTTATAGAAAGGATACCATATATATCTCTATTCAAAGCAACAGTTCTATTGACATATTAGAAAAACATGCAGCCTCTCAACAAATATTTCTACATATATTCATATAAGGTACAACACATCCCCCTTTCACTTCTAAGAAACATGCACATTACAAGATATATGTACAGACTAAATATTTACAACTATCCCAGAGGTTCGCTTCGAGATAAGCCCAAATGAGATTCTTCTGTAGGCTAGGCGTCCCGGACACGCTCGCTACCTGAAACAACAAACAACAACAAACTGAATGAGCAGAAAGCTCAGTGAGTGACTAAATCTATTCAACTATCCCTAACAAATATGAGCCAGTTTGTCTATCAGTAACCATTACGTATCACATCCCAGTGAATTACTAAGACTCTCTTTCCAAATTACACATATAATTATCAAGTCCTCATGTCTCACAGACTTGCAACTATTTAGTGCCTTCACATTCTGTCCCTTAGCACTTGTTCGATTATATTTACATTACCATGTGCCTTCACATGAAATCCCTCAGCACTGGTAACCAATTCTATCTTCGCTCAAGTGCCTTCACTCATGGTCCCTCAGCACGAGCTAGTGTGTGATGGATTACTACATGCTTTCACTCATAGTCCCTGAGCATTGTAATCCATTCCTTATAGTTATTCAAGTGCCTTCACAAAGTCCCTCAGCACTTAACTTCACGCTTACCTAACACATCACATTATATTTAGACATTAGCATTAGTACCATTTTAACTTACTAACACATCACATTCATAATGAATACTACAAAGGATCACATTTCCTCATCAAATAAGCATACTAAATTTATCACAAGGTATAACAAATAGTCACTCACGATGGGTCTCGGCTCTAAGTGGATTAGAAGCCTCCCCGAGCTCTTCCTGTCCTGAAAACACATATTCCTCATGTTTAGTTTTCATAATCTCTTTTTTCCTTTGTCACTCAATAATAGCGTTATTCTTTAGACAATTAGAAACTACCAGCGTTATTCATCACACACTACTGTACTAGCGACACTGAGTTGGATGTAACCAGCGAGACTACCTGAGGAGTGACACCCAGCGATACTCTAGCGAGAATCGTGAGACACAAAGCCTCTCTTGCGTTACAGCGATACTTGCTTCGTTGCCTTGTCTCTCGCGCTCTCAGCGATACTACCGCTGCAGCAACCTCTAAATTTCATGAAGAACATCCTCTCCGTTAAGGATATATCCTTCAACAACTCTGAGTTACCTCTAATCGTCCGATAATTCAGCTCTAATCTCTTCTTCCTGAGTTTGACACACATTTATACAATTTCAGCTCAAGCATCCTTCATGAAACTTGCTAAAAATCGAGTTAACTTACTAACTTCAAAAGTTTCAACCCTAACCACCGTTTCTTCAATTTGTTCTTCCTCCAAAATCTAGCGTCACTCTGAGGGAGTAACACCAGCTGAGTCCTCTGCCCAACTCAAGTTTCTTCCACGGTTACGATGAGATTTCCACTCCAAATCAGCATGAACATCTTCTTCTACCTCCTTCCGATGTTTCGCTTAAGTATGGACCCAGCTCGAGCTCTGAAATGCAATCGGAACAATTGAATTCTCAATCCACTTATATATATATATACCACCGACTTATTCTCCATTTCAACACTATACTATAATTTGTTCAACGCATACCTTCTATGTTCAGCTTCAGCAATGCACACAGCCTCTGATGATGTTTCTTTTGAAAACTCTCCCGCCAAATGGTTAGCAAACACATTACTCTCTCTCGACCAACCTTCTTTGTCCAACGCATACCCACCTTCAACGCATGGTAGCGTTCACCGCATAATAGCCTCATCGCAAATCAGCTCCCAACTCCTCGTGGTCATTAACTTCCAACGGCCCGCTGCCTTCAATGCGTTTGCCGCGAGATAAGCTTCGGTACAAGGTGATTCTCCACGCCTTATGTCCTCAACGCGTCATGGCTTCAACGCATAACAGTCTTCCCTCACCTTTGCGTTTACTCCAAAACTGTTTCCATTAAAACATGTTGCCATCAACGCATAGCTGATACTTCGTCATTTTTCCGCCCCAATCACAGTCCAGCCAACTACTCTTACCCAATCATCCATCTCTCGGCCCACTTCTTACCTTGCGTTCTCACAAAATTAGGTACGGGGCTTACAGGGAAGACTCTTCTCTCTCGAGCTATTCGTCTCTGGCTGAAGTCTGAGAGAACTCTGCTGTCACTTATGGTGTCACACCCCCTCCCAGATTACCCGCCTAACCTGAAAAGGAATGTGAAGACAATAAACATCACCCCTCTTGTGACGCATATTGTCCCATCTTACATTCCTTCCTGTGCATACACTTACTCATATACATGCATAGAACTCAGTCATATGACACATGCTTATAACATAACATTATTTAAACTTTCATATCCTTCATACATTGTACAAAACTCCGCTACAATCCTCACTCGAAAATTACTAAGTCTACATGCCATTTAGAAAAAGTTATATAAAACGTACAACTCTCAGACTTGATTGAATTTCAAGAACTCGAGACTTAGGCAGGGTGAGCTGAAGTAGGCTAAGCACTGGGAACGTTTTTGCTACCTGGGGGAGGAAAAGAAAACATTGAAAAACATAAGCTAACAGCCCAGTGAGTGACCAATCTTTGTAAAACGGACATTTATTGAAAAAAGGCATGTTACATATAAACAGATAACAAGGATTTAACATATAATTCAACTATAGCATACTTTTCCACAAACCCATCAATCACATAAATCCGATTTCAAATCATACATGATTGTTTGACAAAAGAAGTGATACAGTAAACAGTTTGGTTTTTCAAACTTTCCCCTTAGTTGAGGCGGGGCAACGCTCAACGCACTCAACGTCGAAATCATCCCTGGCTCAATGCGGAGAAAACTTGACGCACCAGCCAAATCAACATCTACGTGCACATAGGAATATAACGGGTTGCCCAAGTACCTTCTCATGTCCTTCAGTACTGGGTCCCGGGGAAACTCACGGGCCTTCTCATGTCCTTGAGCACTGAGCCTCCTCTAAAACATTTTAGCAATCTGTTCGCATAAAAGTTCATATGAAAAACATTTTCATAGAAAATCATACAGATCTTCATTCAATAACATTTATAAAAGTAATACTTTCTATCAACTTTAGAAAACATATAACATGCCTTGTAAGTAATGCAATCAAACATTATGCATTTAAAATAGTTCATCACAAAATCATATTCCATAAGAATATTTTTAATAAAAATCAATTTGAAGAGTAAAACAGTCACTCACAACTCTTCCTAGGCCTTGCACGGGTTATACGCTTTCCCTATTTCTTCCTAGCCTGCAAGAAACATTTACCTTACGTTACTTAACATTAAATCTCCCCCTTTTCCAAACTAACAACATAAGCGAGAATCCTAGCGATACTATCCAACAGAAGTTGTTACTAGCGATATTTGGTTGGGCGATACTAGCGTTACCTTACCTTAGCAGCGACAGCTAGTGATATCTAGCGAATTTTGTGAGACGGAAGACTCCTTTGCGTCTCAGCGGCACTCGTCTCGCTTCCAGTACTTAGACAGCGCCCAATACTCGGTTCTTAGCGGTACTCTGTATTGTAATTTCTTCCTTTCCTCTTGTTCTTACTTCAATCTATTAAAAGTCATAATTTCAGACAGATTTAGAACTTCTTCCCTTCTACAAACTTATAGAGAATTGAGTTTTATAACTTACCTCTAAGTTTCAAGGCTTAACTCTTCTTCATTCTCTCGGTATTTCAAAATCACCTCATGCTGCTGCGGATTGCTTAACAATCTTGTAAGTGCTGTTTTTCCTAAAGATTCACATAATTAATCTTCAATTTCAGCTTTACCATCCTTCACAAAATTTGTTAGGAATTATGTTAACTTACCATCCTTTTGTGTGTTTACCGCAAGTGTACGGGTCAAGTTATAATATAAAACTGTTAAGTTCGAGTATCGTTTCCACTAGAGATCCAATTGGGAAGGTTTAAGTTACTTAGCTATTCTAGAATTGAATCAATTTTATTTGAGGATTGGAATTCAAATTTTGTTTTTGGGAAAAAGAAAGATCAAGCCAAGAAAGTATCAAAGGGAGAATTGCAAGAGTCAAAGAGAGTTCTAGGGTTTCAAATCCTTGTTTTTTTCATCATGCAAAATTATAGATTTCATGGATTTAATTCTTATGCCTAAGTCTAGAAACTTAATTCCAAGTTGTTTTCTCTCAAAGACAACTCTTTCTCATGCAACTCGATTGATTGTTAATCTCTTAAAACCAATACAAAATTACATGGCATTAAAACTAGTCTTTAGCAACTTTCATTGTAAACCTAACTACTCTCGTGATAGATTAACAACGATTCATTGTTATAGATCAAATTAAACATATAATCTCTCGATTCATACATCTAATCTAACATGTGAAGGTGGCCAATCTTCAAGAATTAAACACAATAACAATGAAAAGCATATTTATTTGAACAAAACTATGAGTTTACAAAATTATCACGAGTTTACAAACAATTCATCAAAAACCCTAAAAGCAAAGAGTTTAGCCACTCATAGCGTAAAGCAACATATTGATAAAAAAGAATCAAAGAAAGAGTGTAGAGAATAGGGAAACTCTACTGAAAAGAGGTTCTTGATTGAGGCAGCACCGTCACGAACTCCTTGGCTCTCGCGTCGGACTTCGAAGGGCACCAAAACTATCTCGAACTCTTTTCCTCTTCCTTGCGGCTAACTCACTCTTGGAACTCTAGCTTAATTCTCACCTTTTCGGATCATTCTCTTCTTCTGCAACTTTCTTGATCTTCTTGATATTTCTTCTCCCCCTTTTTGGCTGCTGAAAACCCCTAAATTTATAGAGTTTGGCCGCCCAAAATTTAACCTAAAATACAAAACTTGCGTTTAAATTAACGCTGGCGCTGCGGCGCTGACGCAAGGTCTCGAAAGGTCTTAAAAATGATTAAACATTTAATTAATCCAACTATATATACTACCGACTTAGCCTTCACAAACACCAAGATTTATGTTACCGACTTACCCCTCACCCGCAGGCTAGCGCAGGATTCTCACCTCACCGCGAGGCGCTCCTGTTAACTTCTCCTCCAACGCCTTCAGCAACTGACCACACCCAACGCATGGTGTCGTCCTCAACGCCTCCTATTTTTGATACATACATCCTCGTCATACACCACTATTTTTGTCGCATCAAGACCACTCTGTCTTCGACGCGGAGTGGCTTCAACGCATCGACTTCAGCGCATAACTGTCCTCAACGCAGAGTGACTTAAACGCATGGTTCAAGCACATTTCTTCCCCCGCCAAAATTACTTATCCTTCGACGCGGACAGCTGCTTCAGCTCACTACCCTCCGTGAGTCAATCAACAACGCATGGACTTGGCCAACACTTAGCCAAAATTTTACTTTCCAAAAATTCTTTCTCTCACTCATGACTACTTCTCCCCTTGCAACGCATAGCCACAAACGCAATGCAGCACCCCAACGCTTGTTACGCAAGTTAGTGCTTACATATGGAGTTGTTCCGAGAATCAAAAACCCTTTCTCATCTAGCAGACCTGCCATTTTATAGATGATGCGATCGCAATTAATGGCAAATCTGCTTGATTGGCGGCGAGATTGATATCATGCGTCCATCTCGCCTAATTGGGTGATTCTCGGGTCAATTAAGATCCACCACTTTAGCCACAAATAACGTTCGTCATTCATCCGTCAATCTCTCAAGATTCTGATTTGATTCTCAGCGCCTTGCATTGATGGTCGTCTATGCGTCCATGAATAGTTTGGCCGATGTCAACGCGTCGTAGGTTGCTAACGCATAGTCATGCGTGAGTTGTTAACGCATCGTCAGGTTGTTTGCATTTCGTTCAGATCATGCGTCCACGAGGAACAGATTGCTAACGCGTCGTCCTGCGTTAAAAAGTCATCAACGCATCATTTGCATTCCTACGTCAAAACATGCGTTTTAGGCTCAAAAAGTGGTAAAATCATTTATCTTCCTAAAAATACATTAGTATAATGCAAAGGAAGATTTCTTAATAAAAATTAACATAACTTGTCGCATGCTTCTCTATTTAATCTCTATTTATCTAAGAAAAAGGCTATCATAACTTGTATTTCTACAAGTTATCGCACCCCCAAACTTAGATAAATGCTTGTCCTCAAGCATAACTTCTATCTAAGAAACTTCAATCATCCTAAACATTTTCTCAACGCATTGACTAGTGATAACTTGTAGAAATACAAGTTATTATAACCTTTTTCATAGATAAATAGAGTTTAAATAGAGAAGCATGCGGTAGTTTATGTTAAATTCCATTAATAAATCTTCCTTTGCGTTATACTCTTGTATTTTTATGAAGATAATGATTTTACCACTAGTTGAGCCTAAAACGTATGTTTTAACGCAGGAATGCAGACGATGCGTTGATGACTTCTTAACGCAGGACAACATGTTAGCAATCTGTTCTTCATGGACGCATGATCTGAACGGAACGCAAACAACCTGACGACGCGTTAACAACAACTCAACGCATAACTACGCGTTAGCAAGCTACGACGCGTTGACATCGGCCAAACTATGCATGGACGCGTAGACAACCGTTACGGCAAGGCACTGAGAATCAGATCGGAATCTTGAGAGATTGACAGATGATTGACAGACATGATTTGCGGCTTAAGTGGTGGATCTTAATTGGCCCGAGAATCACGCAATCAGGCGAGATGGATGCAGTGTCAATCTCGCCACCAATCAAGCAGATTTGCCATTAACTGAGATTTTATCATCTATAAAAGGGCAGCTCAACGAGATGAGAAAGGTTGTTGATTCTCGGAAGAACTCCATAAGTGATACCAAAGTTCTCTCAGACTTCAGCTAGAGACAAATAGCTCGAGAGAGAAGAGTCTTCCATCCGCCGCACCACTTCACAGCAAATCATCATGCTTCCATCCGGGCGACTCAAGACATTGACGCCTTCCCTGCTTTCTTTCTCATTTTCTATCTTAATTTTAGATTTGTATCAAGGAATTGAACTTATCAAAAATTGTATTCCATCTTCATCAATAGAATTATCTTCCATGTCTACTCACTTTTCTCAACTGTCCGCTTTATACTTTCAAACCATGAGTAACTAATTACTCAAGGGTCTAGGGTTGTGTTAGCATCTAATTAGGAACCACGGTGTAACTATTTTAACTTGTTAATTGCGAGCTTAATCTGATGCTTATGTCCATCTGACAAATCGATATAAGTAGTAATAATCAGACTGCTCGAGAGGGTAAGTGATTGTGGAACTCAATTGACAAGGGCCAAGTAGTGTTACCTATCTACGGGGATAACCTTGGTTCTTAACACTCTTCTATGCGTTATAGACATATAACGCATAGCGGCTGACAACCGGGAGAAGAGTCGCAAGCATGAATAGAATATTACTGTGCGTTTCCGACGTTAGATGTTAATCAACCCGAACCCTTTTCTTTATCATCCATTCACTCACATCTTTAGCTGAACTTGCTGTGTCGCATGCTTTCCATATTCCACAATTGTTAGTCTAGTGTACAAACAATAGCTTTCTTTAGATTAGAAACACAACTTTCAAATATATATTGGTTACCACTGTAACGCATGAAATCCAATTAAAAACTAAATCAATATAATCCCTGCATTTGACCTCAGACTCACCGAGAACACCTATTACTTTGCTTATACTTGTGTAAAAGAATAGGAAAACTTGACAAGACCACCAACGCCTAGTGATAGAACGCATAGCATGATCAAAACATGGCATGTTGAATGCATAAACACATCCTTTAACACTTTGCCTTAGGCTTATTCACACAATACAATTACACAACAACAACTAGTCTCTCAGAATGCTATACTCAATCAGCTACCCGTTAGTTATATTATTTCTCTACCTCTATATTCTTTTCTTTAGGACGGGTCTAATTTGTATGCGGCAAGCTTTCTTTTCAAAATTCTTAAACTCATTATTCACAAAATGTTTGTTTCTTCTTTTAACACTGAGTCTAAAAAGATGAAGATATAAAGTTCCTTTTTCTTTTATTGGTTTTATTATTTATGTAGCCATGCGTCGAGTAGGGTTACCCACCTTCGTTTTGACATACCAACAATGGGGTGCATGGAGGCAGCCAACTACAAGCAAGTGCCCTTCTCGACTAAACTCTTATCTAAGGTCGATTTCCTCATTAGACATTGGAGTTTGTTATTTATCTATGCGTCGCTGATTACGATTACCCGCCTTCGTTTTGACACACCAACTATGGGGTGCATGAAAGCGGCCAACTACGAGCAGGTGTCGTTTTCAACTAAACTCTTAACAAGATAAATATATTATTCTTGCTAGCAGAGTTTTGCTTTTAAAAGGAATTTTTTTTTTTTTTTTTAAGTATGTTTGAAATAAGTTCCTCATATTTTTATCTTTGACACTGTTTTGTCATGCGTGTAGGGATCAGTCGCTTCTTCACCAAGTATACCCACAGGTTCGCCTCTGGTCTTAGGCTGCTAGCGGATAGCGTTTTGATACCTGTGGGTGAAACGTCCCACTTAGCCCCGGGCTTCGCTAATACTCAGATTGCGTCTTCCATTAACTCCGGTGGAGTTGATTCTATGATTTTATTTCCTTCCGCATCCGAGTTGTCCCTCAATTGATATATTGCGTTTATTTCCCTTGCATTGAACAGGACTTCAGTTTCTTCCCCACCACCACGTCTTCCTCTTCATCTATGCGTCCGTTATAAAAACTGCAGACTAAGTCAGGTTGGACCCATGAGGTGCTGGAACAGAAGCTTCTCCAGCCGTGTGGTCGATAATTTCAGTAATGTATGGCGGCAATGGGGCTTCTTCAGGGAAAAATCCCACCTCTATCAATAAATCAGGGAACGGCCTGCATCTCCCTTTTCCTTCCTTTTTATTTGGTGACGCATTAGCTACCTTAGCTTTTCCTTTGGCCTTAACAGGGATTTCATCCACTGTTCTTTGTTTGCTCTTGGCCACTTCAACTGGTTTCTCAGTCACCTTCTCCTTCCCTTTGCGTTTCTCTTTGTGAGAGCTGGGGAGTTTGGTGACTGACACCTCTTTTTCTTTCTTCTTCTTTCTCAAGGTGCTAACACCTTGCTCCTCTCTTGCATCCTTCCCGATGCGTTCCTTCCTTGTAGGTGAGTGGTGCCTACTTCTCTTCTTCTTTTTCTTCTTGCCCTTCTTCTCTTCTTGGGAATTTATTCTTGCAGCCAGCTCCTCATCCTCTTCTATTTGCAGCTCTCTTACGAGCTCCTCAGCTGCTTTTTCTATATTTTTTCTTCCCTCATTTCCTCTTCAAATGCCATTGCGGCTTCGTCTATTTGAGGATCAGGAAGGCCTTGCGTTTCCCAATCTTCTTGAGGCCGCACTTCCCTGCGCGCCTCCTTGCTGGACAATGCGTCCTTAGCAATTTTCTCCGCTCCTTTTCTGAGGGCCCTGAGCTTTTTTCTCAACTTGGCCCTTTTCTTCTTCATCTTTGCTACCAGCCTATCGAAGGATGTTGCCGCAATTGGGGACTCAGGACCGTCTCCTTGCTTTGCACTTTTAGGCTCTTCGTCCTCGGCAGTTTCTTGTGATACCCTTCTTTTCTTCCTTAACAAGGGTACCACTTCCTCTTCCTCTTCTCTTCCTCTCTTGGCCTCTGCGGTCAATACGACCTTTCTGATAGGTCCTTCATTGGAGTCCAGGGTCATCTCCTCAGGACTGATAGACGCAGGGACTGACCCTTGCGTTGCAGATGGCTCATCTACGATCTCCTTGCTGTAGGCGACTTCTCCTTCCTCATTTCTTTCCTTCTTTTCACCCTCCCGAGTCTCTTTCAACTGACTCAGGACCTCTTTTATCGACGAGGGTGATTCCCGTCTTGCGTCTGAAACGGTTGCGTCCATTGGGTCACCCAACCCGCTCAGGATCTCGGCTATCCATGCGTCTGGGGAACGTGCGGAGTTCACTTCCCCCTCTTTGACAGACACCTCTTCTTCTACTTCTCTTCCCATCTCTTCCGTTCCAGTTGTGCTGGGCGGACGAGGTGAGGGTAAAGGCTGGTTGACCTCCCCGTCATCCTCCCGATCCTTTGCTTGCCTCTCCTCTTGAGCAATTCTTTCCAGAATGTCGCCGAATACCTCTCTCTCTTCTCTTCGACGTACTTCATTGCTTCTGTACAATGTGCTGTCTTCGTCGCGAACTGTTCCAGGACTCGGTTGCTCAGCCTCGGAGTTTTTCGTACTTAGCCGTTGGTTTCCAACATTGAAGTTCGCGGCGGAAAACTCCTTCACATTCTTCATTCTGGGCTTAGAGATGCACGATTTGACTCGACTTTTAGGTTTCAGAGTACTTACTGGGTCGATTCGACCCAAGGGGCGGATATTTAGAACTTCCACACAGTCGTCTGAGCCAAGATCGACTACCGGTGGACGGATTTGGGGTCTGAAGAATGGTCGGAAAAACGGGTTTATAGGCGGTCTTTGCGCAGTAGCCCTGATTCGCGACGTCGAGAAAGTTAGGATAAATGGTGGACTGGGATTTGGAGGTCTTGGGCGGACCGGCGAAGCCGAAGGCCTCACAGGTCTGGTGTGATGAAATATTCGTGGAGAGAAAAATGGAGATCAAGGGTTGAGAAATACCTCGGGTGGTGTAGATGATGACAAAGGTGGAGTTGAGTACTGGGTAGCGTACGAAGAAATTGGAGAAACGTCGCCGGCGGAGTGTTTTTGATTTTGGGGGTCTGGTTGGCTCGACATAGACATAAATGCGGAACACAAATCGCCGGAGTTTTGGAGGTGAAGGGTTTCGAAAATGGAAAATGGGAAATCGAATCGCGTGATAAAGGCTAATTGGGCCGTCAGTAATAAATGCAGATATGCAGAATCCGAAATCCCACTGATCTAGGCAGATTTTATTGAGCCGCACACCCATCAAGTGTGATGGGCGGCTGATAACTTGTAGAAATACAAGTTATTATAGCCTTTTTCATAGATAAATAGAGTTTAAATAAGAGAAGCATGCGGTAGTTGATGACAAATTCCATTAATAAATCTTCCTTTGCGTTATACTCTTGAATTTTGATGAAGATACTGATTTTACCACTTGTTAAGCCTAAAACGCATGTTTTCACGCAAGAATGCAAGCGATGCGTTGATGACCCCTTAACGCAGGAACCAAACGATGCGTTAACGACAGCCCAACGCATAACTAAGCGTTAGCAACCTATGTTGCGTTGGCATCAACCAAACTATGCATGGACGTATAGACAAGCGTTACGGCAAGGCGCTGTGAATCAGATTGGAATCTTGAGAGATTGACGGATGATTGGCAGACATGATTTGCAACTTAAGTGGTGGATCTTAATTGGCCCGCGAATCACGCAATCAGGCGAGATGAACGCAGTGTCAATTTCGCCACCAACCAAGTAGATCTGCCATTAACTGCGATTTCATCATCTATAAAAGGGCAGCTCTGCAAGAGGAGAAAGGTTGTTGATTCTCGGAAGGACTCCATAAGTGACAGTAGAGTTCTCTCAGGCTTCAACCGGAGACAAATAGCTCGAGAGAGAAGAGTCTTCCTTTCCGCCGCATCACTTCACAGCAAATCATCACGCTTCCATCCGGGCGACTCAAGACATTGACGCCTTACCCTGCTTTCTTTCTTACTGTTCTTACTTGAATTTTAGATTTGTATCAAGAAATTGACTTATCGAAATTTGTATCTCATTTTCATCAATACAATTATCTTCCATGTCTATTCACTTTTCTCATCTGTCCATTTTATACTTTCAAGCCATGAGTAACTAATCAGTCGAGGGTCTAGGGTTGCGTTAGCATCTAACTAGGGACCACAGTGTAACTATTCTAACTTGTCAATTGCTAGCTTAATCCGATGCTTATATCCATCTGACAAATCGATATAAGTAGTAATAATCAGACTGCTCGAGAGGGTAAGTGATTGTGGAACTCAATTGACAAGGGCCAAGTAGTGTTACCTGTCTACGGGGACAACCTTGGTTCTTAACACTTTCCTATGCGTTATAGACATATAACGCATATCGGCTAACCATCGGGAGAAGAGTCGCAAGTATGAATAGAGTACTACTGTGCGTTTCTGATGTTAGATGTTAATCAACCCGAACCCTTTTCTTTATCCATTCATACACATCTTAGCTGAACTTGTTGTGTCACATTGCTTCCCATATTCCACAACTGTTAGTCTAGTGTACAAACATTTGCTTTCTCTAGATTAGAAACACAAATTCAAACAATTGTTGGTTACCTCTGTAACACATGCAATACAATTAAAACCAAATCAATATAATCCCTGTGTTCGACCTCGGACTCACCGAGAAAACCTATTACTTTACTTATACTTGGGTAGAGGAATAGGAAAACTTGACAAGACCAACGCATAATAATAGAATGCATTGCATGATCAAATCTTGACATGTTGAACACATAATCATATACTTTAGCACTTTGTGTTAGGTTAGTTCACACAACAATATCATCACAACAAGTTTTTAGCGCCGTTGCCGGGGATTATTCATTGATTTAATTATTTTCTTTGGATTATTGTATTGCAGAATTCCTCAATCGACGAAGTATAGCAAGCTTCTCTTCTGTCAGAGGCTTCTAACAGTATATGAGTGAAGGGGATAACCCGACATTTGATATTGACCCTTGAGAGGACCTTCAGAAGAAGGATAAGACAGAATAAGCAAAGAAGGAGCAATCAGTCTACTGAAGAGACCATGGATGCTCAAAACAATCAACCTCAAGCTCCTCAAGCTGGGGTCAGGCGGAACGCAAATGCGCAAAAGCACGCAAATTATGATACAAACCCGATTCTCTTGGCGCATGATAGAAATCGCCCGATGAGGGAGTATGGTCGCCAAATTTATATAATTTTGCACCGGGAATTTTACAACCAACCTTCGAGGGTAATGGAAGGTTCGAAATGAAGCCAGTGATGTTGCAAATGCTGCAAGCCGTAGGGCAGTTTGGGGGTGCAACGGGTGAAGATCCACATGCACACCTGAAGGGTTTCTTGGAAATTAGTAGTGCATTTCCGATAGCTGGAGTACCGCAAGATAGCATCAGACTGACGCTATTCCCATTTTCTCTCAGAGATGAGGCAAGACAGTGGGCATACTCATTTGAACCTTGTGAGATTACAACGTGGGGTAAAATGGTTGAAAAGTTCATGCAGAAATACTTTCCTCCGACGGTAAGTGCAAAGAGGCGACGAGACATTGTCACCTTCGAGCAAAAGGACTCGGAGACGCTTAGTGAAGCATGGGCCCGATTTAAAAGGCTGGTAAGAAATTGTCCCCATAACGGTATCCCTGATTGTGTACAGATGGAGGTTTTCAATGGAGGACTGAACAAAACATCACAATCAGTGGCTGACGCCTCTGCAGCAGGAGGTTGGATGGACAAAACTTACACGCAGGCCAAAGAGATCCTCGACAGAATTTTGAGGAATACTGATGAATGGGTGGATGATGGATATGGATCCAGGTATATGGATAAAAAACAATCGCAAGCTGGAA
This sequence comes from Citrullus mucosospermus, assembly GCA_030954485.1. Classification (NCBI taxonomy): domain Eukaryota; kingdom Viridiplantae; phylum Streptophyta; class Magnoliopsida; order Cucurbitales; family Cucurbitaceae; genus Citrullus; species Citrullus mucosospermus. The sequence continues at coordinate 16,031,678 of CM062064.1, forward strand.
TGATTGAAACGGATGCGACTAGTAACCTTTCAGCTCAGATCGCCAACATGACATCCTTGCTGCAAACCATTGCGTTGAACAACCAAGGAGGAACGGTTGCATCAATGGATGCAATGAACACGGTAAATGCAACAGCGTCTGTAAGTTGTGTGCAATGCGGTGAGGGTCACTTGTATGATATGTGTCTCTACAACCCATAGTCTGTCTGCTATGTTCAGAACAACCCGTATTCTAAGACTTATAATCCGGGTTGGAGGAACCATCCTAACTTTGAATGGGGAGGAAACCCATCACAGACACAGTGGGCGGGACAACAGCCGCAGAGAAACAATAATCCTGTGTTTAACCAAGGTGTTGAAGGGCATCAATTACCACGAAATCAGTCAGCAAATTCATCATCATCATCCCTTGAAGCACTTATGCGTCAAACGATTACTCAAAATGAAGAAACGCGTAAGTCGCTGGAAGCGATGCTCCAAAATCAGATGGGAGAAATAAAAAACCATGCATTGCAATTAGAAATCTAGAACTTCAAGTGGGACAAATGGCAAGTGAGCGCAATACCAGACCCCAAGGAGCATTGCCTAGTAATATCGAAGCCCCACGAGGTAACGGTAAGGAACAATGTCAAGCTGTGACATTGAGGAGTGGGAAGGTTCTTCCCACTGAACCGCAAGAGTAAAGGATGGAAAGAATTCTGCAGCCTCAAATCACTCCATTACAAACTCCCACAACATCTATCCATGAACCGCAATCTTCATCCACAACCAAAACCGCTAAAGAACAAGAAAATGAAAAAGGGAGAGAAAAAGCAACGCAGGCAAACCCTGCGTCGGTATCTCAGAATACCAATCCCCTTATGCATCCGCCCTTTCCTCAATGCCTAAAGAAGAAGAATGACGAGGGTCAATTCAGAAAATTCCTGGACGTTCTCAAACAACTTCACATCAACATTCCGTTGGTGGAAGCCCTGGAACAAATGCCGAGTTATGTCAAATTTCTGAAAGACATATTATCTAAGAAAAGGAGGCTCGGAGAGTTTGAGACAGTCGCATTGATGCAGGAATGCAGTGCATTGTTTAAAAGCAATATACCCGCTAAAATGAAAGATCCAGGGAGTTTCACATTGCCCTGTTCTATAGAAGGAATGTACGTAGGTCAGGCACTATGCGACTTAGGGGCCAGCATCAATTTAATGCCACTGTCTATATTCAAAAAGTTGGGTATAGGGGAAGCACGGCCAACTACAGTCATACTTCAGCTCGCTGACCGTTCCATTAAGCATCCAGAGGGGAAAATCGAGGATGTTCTTGTGAAGGTGGACAAATTTATCTTCCCAGCTGACTTCATAATTTTGGATTATGAAGCTGACAGAGAGGTGCCCATCATCTTGGGAAGACCTTTCTTAGCTACTGGACGCGCCCTGATTGATGTCCAGGAAGGGGAGTTAACTATTCGAGTGGATGACCAGCAGGTAAAATTTAATGTGTTTAATGCGTTGAAATATCCTGATGATTTTCATTCTTGCCAGATGATCGAAGAGATAACTGAAGAAAAGGCAAGCATCATCAACGCATGTGCGGAAAACGAAACACTGCTGGATGAACTGGATGAAGGAAAAGAGGCGGAAATAAATATAATCTCAAACGCAAGCTTTGAACGCTTGGACTTAGGCAACAGAACAACGGAGAAAACAAAGCCGTCCTTAGAAGAACCACCAACCCTTGAGCTTAAGACACTGCCAACGCATTTAAAGTATGCATATTTGGGGGAAGAGAGCACGCTACCGGTCATCATATCCTCTGCGTTGACGACAGAATGTGAGAAGGCTTTGCTGGATATCCTAAAAAACCATATAAAAGCCATAGGATGGACCTTAGCGGATATCAGAGGAATAAGTCCTTCGTACTGCATGCACAAAATTCGGTTGGAAGAGGGTAAGGATGGTTCAGTTGAGAGGCAGCGCAAGCTCAACACCGCAATGAAGGAGGTTGTGAAGAAAGAGATCATTAAATGGCTCGACGCAGGGGTCATTTATCCAATCTCCGACAGCAGCTGGGTGAGCCGAGTTCAGTGTGTACCAAAGAAAGGGGGGATGACAGTGATCATGAATAGCAAGAATGAACTAATACCAACAAGAACGGTCACTGGCTGGCGTATCTGTATGGACTACCGCAAGCTGAATGCGGCAACAAAGAAGGACCACTTTCCACTGCCATTCATCGACCAGATGCTAGATAGGCTGGCAGGTAATGAATTTTTCTGCTTCCTGGACGGATATTTCGGCTATAACCAGATCATGATAGCTCTGGAAGATCAAGAGAAGACGACGTTCACATGTCCATATAGCACCTTCGCGTTCAGACGCATGCCATTCGGGCTATGTAACGCACCAGGGACGTTCCAAAGGTGCATGATGGCAATATTCTCGGACTATTTGGAACAGTCAGTAGAGGTGTTTATGGACGACTTCTCAGTATTTGGGAAATCATATGATGAATGCTTGACCAATCTAGAACGAGTGCTAAAACGATGCGAAGACACAAATCTAGTCCTCAACTGGGAAAAATGTCATTTTATGGTTACTGAGGGTATTGTGTTTGGGCATAAAATCTCAAAGGTTGGATTGGAAGTGGATCAGGCAAAAATAGATGCAATAGCAAAACTCCCAGCCCCCACAAATGTTAAGACTTTGCGAAGTTTCCTAGGCCATGCGGTCTTCTATAGAAGATTCATTAAGGGATTCTCGCAAGTAGCAAAACCACTAAGCGAGTTGTTGGAAGTCAACAGGGAATTCAATTTCGACGGTAAATGCTTAAACGCATTTGAGTCTCTAAGGCAAGCTCTGATTTCAACACCTATTTTAGTTGCACCGAACTGGCCTCTCCCGTTTGAATTAATGTGAAACGCAAGTAACCATGCAGTGGGAGTAGTACTTGGGCAGAGAAAAGAGAAAATTATGCACCCGATTTATTATGCTAGTAAAACACTGAATTCATCTCAGGAGAACTACACTACTACTGAGAAAGAAATGTTAGCCATAGTCTTTGCGGTTGACAAATTTAGAGAATACTTGATAGGGTCAAAGGTGACCATCTATAGTGATCATTCTGCGATCAAGTATTTGATGGTGAAAAAGGACGCAAAGCCTAGACTTATCCGTTGGGTCCTACTGTTGCAAGAATTCGATTTGGAGATTAAAGATAGAAAGGGAATCGAGAATCAGGTTGCGGACCACCTATCTCGGTTGGAAAATAAAGAGGTCTAAGAGAGTTGGAGTGATATAGAGGAACGATTCCCGAGCATGTAATGAACGCAGAGAGTCAGGAACCGTGGTACGCAGACATAGTCAACTATCTGGTTTGCAACCAATGGCCTGAAGAATTGAACGCTCAACAAAAGAAAAAGCTCCGACATGAATGTAAGTTCTACTGCTGGGATGAGCCATATCTATACAGACTTGGCCCTGACCACATACTGCGTCGATGCGTTCCAGAATATGAAACGCATAGCATTCTGAGAAGCTGTCATGAAGCACCTTACGGAGGACACTTTGGAGGATAGAGAACAGCTGCAAAGGTGCTGCAAATTGGGTATTTCTGGCCCACATTATTCAAAGACGCAAGGGCATATGCGGTAGCTTGCGATCGTTGTCAGAGAACAAGCAACATTTCCAACCGGAATGAGATGCCTCTGAATTCAATGTTAGAAGTTGAGTTGTTCGACGTATGGGGAATCGACTTCATGGGACCATTCCCTCCTTCTTGCGGCAATCAATACATTTTAGTAGCGGTCGACTACGTATCAAAGTGGGTAGAAGCAGCAACCTGTGCAAGGAATGACGCAAACGCAGTGTCCAAGTTCTTAAAGAAACAAATCTTCTCTCGATTTGGGACACCAAGGGCGATAATTAGTGATGAAGGTACGCATTTTATAAATCGCATAATCACTAATTACTGACTAAGTTTAATGTCTCGCACAGGGTAGCAACTGCCTATCACCCACAGACAAACGGCCAAGCTGAAATAACAAACAGGGAAATCAAGTCCATACTGGAAAAGGTCGTGAGCACATCAAGGAAAGATTGGACAGAGAGATTAGATGAAGCTCTATGGGCCTACAGAACGGCATTCAAAACACCGATAGGCATGTCACCCTATACGTTGGTGTTTGGTAAAGCATGCCATCTCCCACTTGAGCTGGAACACAAGGCCATCTGGGCCATGAAGAAGCTCAATTTAGACCAGGAGGCAAGCGGAGAAGCCAGAAAGCTTCAACTAAATGAACTTCTGGAGTGGAGGCACTCAGCTTATGAAAACGCAAAGCTGTACAAAGAAAGGACCAAGAAATGGCAAGACAAGAACATTAGTAAGAAAATTCTATACGTTGGCCAGAAGGTCCTGCTATTTAATTCAAGGTTGCGTTTGTTCCCAGGTAAGCTGAAGTCTCGATGGTCGGGTCCATTCATAATCAAGGAAGTGTTCCCGCATGGTGCGGTCATGCTGACAAATGAAAATGGAACCACATCCTTCAAGGTCAATGGACAAAGGGTAAAGCCCTACCACATTGGAGAGTTCAAAATTAACAAGACTTCCATTGACCTACGCGAGTGTAATGACTGAGCTTGCGTCGAAAGGTCCCTGCGTTGCCGAATGCCTACTTTTCCAAGGATGCTTTCTTTTACCCTTGCTTTATTTTATTTGAATTTGTTAATAATATTTAATTTTATGTTATTTTGCTTTCTTGTTCCTGTTTGTATTTTGTTTTTAGCATGTATTGATTTTTTTTTTTTTTTTTTTAAGTTCAGTTTATAATTTTAAAGGAGATAAGCATGAAAGCAGGAGTAAGTTTTGGAACAATCTGATTTCATCGCATAATCTATTATTCATGCATGCGTCCAACTTTTTTTTTTTTAAAAAAAATTATGCGTTCATCGATAAATGATTTCTGTGTTTATCGAATTAAGGTTAGAGGAAAGGTTAGAGCCGTACATATTTTGTCAAACGCTTCATACTTAACTTACAACGCATAATCTAACCTGAGAACCAGACGTTCATCAGTATGCGTTTATCATTAGTTTACTGCGTTTAAATAAGAGCACTAGGTGAAACGCAGATGTCTTCTAAGACTACACGTCTTTCCTAGAAAAAAAACTCAAGTGCCAAAAACACTCAAGTGCTCTGTGTGCGTCAATTAGCCGCCCATTACACGTGATGGGTGTGCGGCTCAAGGAAATTTGCCTTGATCAGTGGGATTTCGATATCGCGTATCCGCATTAATTACCGACGGCTAAATTAAGCCTTTATAAACGCGATTCAATTTTCCATTTTCCATTTTCGAAATCTTTCATCTCTCTTAAACCTCCGGCAATCTGTATTCTCGCTGCAATCTTATGTCTAACCAGCTCAACCCAGAAAATCAAGAAAACCTCGCCGGAACCAGTTCCCCAAGACCTTCTTGATCATCTACACCCAACCTTCGATTTCCATTCTTCTCTCCACCTACATTTTATCCTTCCCGACCTGTGAGGCCTTTGCTTCTCCGGTCAGACCAAGAAATCCAAACCCCAACCCACCGTTTATCCCTAACTTCTCCGCGTCTAGAATTCGGGCGACTGCCCAGAGACCACCCATCTACCCATTTTTCCGGCCATTCGCCAGAACCTCTACCCGTCCACCAGTAGTCGACGACTCCGACGACTGTGTGGATGTTCTAAACATCCGTCCTTTGAGCCAAATCAACCCAATCCCTACCCCAAAAACCAAAAGCAGAGTCAAGTTCTGCATTTCTCGACCCAGGATGAAGAACATGAAGGAATTCTCTGCCGCAAACTACAATGTCGGAAGCCAACGGTTAAGCGCGGAGAACTCCGAGGCTGAGTAACCTGTTCCTGGAACGGTGCGCGATGAAGCCAGTACACTGCACGGTAGCAGTGAGGTGCGCCGAAGGGAAGAGAGGGATGTTTTCGATGACATCTTGGAAAGGCTAGCTCAAGAAGAGCAAGAGGCAAAGGGTCAAGAAGACGGGGAGGTCAACCAACCCTTGCCCCTATCCCGTCCACCAAGCACTAGAGGGACGGAGGAGATGGGAAGAGGAGAAGAAGAAGAGGTGGCTGTCACCGTCGGGGAAGTGAACTAAGCGAAATCCCCAGACGAATGGATAGCTCAAATTCTGAGCGGGCTGCGTGATCCGATGGACGCAACCGTCTCAGATACATGAAGGGAATCACCCTCGCCGGTAAAGGAGGTTCAGAGTCAGCTGAAGGAGACTCGGGAGGGTGAATACAGTGGGGGAGATAAGGAAGGAGAGGCTGCCTACAACAAGGAGGACGTAGGCGAGCAAAGAGAAACGCAAGGGTCTGTCCCTGCGTCGATGAGTCCTGAGGAGATGACATTGGACTCCAATGAAGGACCAATAAGAAAAGTTGTGATGGCCGCAGAGGCCAAGAGGAAAAGAGTTGAAGAAGAGGAGGAGGTACCCCTACTGAGGAAGAAACGAAGGGTATCACCGGAGATTGCCGAGGATGAAGAGCCGAAAAGCACAGACCAAGGAGACAGACCTGAGTCTCCAGTTGCGGCCACATCCTTCGATAGGCTGGCAGAGAAAGAGAGGAAGAAGAGGGCCAAGTTGAGAAAGGAGCTCAGGGCCCTAAGAAAAGGAGTGGACAAATTGCGAAAGACGCATTGTCTCGCAAGAATGCGCGCAGGGATGTGCGGCCTCAAGAAGTTGGGGAGACGCAAGACCTTCCTGATCCTCAACTAGAAGCAGCCGCATTGGCATTTGAAGAGGAAATGATGAAAGAAGAAAGACTAGAAAAAGCAGCTGAAGAGCTTAAAAGAGAGCTACAAATTGAAGAAGATGCAGAGCTGACTGCTAGAATGTCGCCCAAGAGGAAAGGGAGGGCAAGTAGAAAAAGAAAAAGAAAAGTAGGAAGGAACGCGTCGGGGAGGATGCGAGGGAAGAACAAGGTGTGAGCACCTTGGAGAAGAAGAAGAGGAAAGAAAAGGAGGTGTCAGTCACCAACCTCCCAAGCACGCATACTGAGAAACGCAAAGGGAAGAAAAAGGTGACTGAAGCACCAGTCAAAGTGACCGAGAGCAAAAAGAAAACTGTAAATGAGATTCCAACTAAGGCCAAAGGAAAAAAGAAAGTGGCTGATGCGTCGCCACAACAGAAGGAAGGAAAAGGGAGACGCAGGGCGTTCCCTGACCTGATGATTGAGGTGGGATTTTTCCCTGAAGAAGCCCCAGTACCGCCATACATCACCGAAATAGTTGACCACCACGGCTGGAGAAACTTCTGTACCAGCACTCCTTGGGTCCAACCTGACGTAGTCCGAGATTTCTATAACGGACGCATAGACGAGGAGGAAGACGTGGTGGTGGTGGATGAAATTCAAATCCCATTCAATGCAAGGACAATCAACGGTATATATGAGTTGAGGGACAACCCGGATGCGGAAGGAAATAAGATTATAGAATCAACTCCAACGGAGTTAATGGAGGACGCACTCCGGGTAATGGCGAAGCCAGGGGCAAAGTGGGATGTTTCACCCACAGGTATAAAGACGCTTTCAGCAAACAGCCTAACTCCAGAGGCAAACCTGTGGGCGTATTTGGTGAAGAAGCGGCTGATCCCTACAACGCATGACAAGACAGTGTCAAGGGATCGAGTGATGGCAGCATACTGCATTATGCGTCGCATCAACCTTGATGTCGGACGCATAATTGCCGCACAGATAAGAGGGGTGTTTAGCAAGCCAAGGGGCCAACTCTTTTTCCCTGCTCTTATCATGAACTTATACGGCAATGCTCCCATCGGAGGGCCAACGGAAGTGTTAGACGCAGAGAAGATGATTGAAGTTAATGGTGTAATTGCCAACAAGACTCTGCGTCGGTAGATGAGAGGATCGCAATATCTGCCAGAGCCTACCAAGCCCACCAAAAGACCTCATCAACTAGTTCCGCCTCCAAAGCTGCAACCGCAGAAGAAGGGGAAGTCGTCCAAGTTGAAGGGCGTGGCAAGTCCTGATGCCACCATTCGACCTTCCCCAACCTCAAGTCCTTCACCCCCACTTCCAAAAACCAGAAGGGAACCAACTCCACCTCCACCTCCTCCTGAGACGCATCGCCCTAAGCCACCTCCTCTCCTAAGAAAACGCATCGCCCCAAACATCCAAAACCTCGACCTTCCACAAAACCCTCTGCCCCAATAAGAGTTGATGACTCACACTTAGAGGATTTTGGCGCGACTTTTATGCGTCTATCATCCCCTACGTTTGACGAAACTCCACCCACTCCCCCGCCTCAACCAAACCCACCTACTCCACCTCAGCCAAACCCGCCTACCCCACCAACGCAACCTCAACAGCAAGAAGGCCCACTTGATCTTGAATGGGAGACAGTGCAAACATACTTGCAGCAAGCGATATTGCGTCCTGTGATGCATTCATTAAATATGTTAGCACGCCGGCAGACGGAGCAGTTCCAATTCACCCTGAATTATGTTCACCAACTGTTCTCCATCCGACCGGAAATCCCGCCCCCTGATATTCCAGAACACCTCCAACAGCCTCTTGTCTTCCCAGTGCCGCAACGTCCTGCGTCTGAGCAGCAACGCAGACCTGATGAAGACGAGCCTGATGGTTGAAAAGTTTAGGGGTGTAATCAAGAGTTGTAATTTTCTTGCAATTTTGTATCTTCACAGTCAATTGTATGCGTTGGTGAAAATCACATTAATAGAATGAACATTTCTTCATCACATGGATCTTTAATTTTCTCTTTGCGTTGTCCCTTGTTATAAATTTATTCTAAGTACATTTAATTAGTGTAAACTTCTATCTTTGCATTGAAAAGTTGGTCCCTGTGATGATAATTATGCTTACATTTTTTGTACATTCTTTAAGTTAGATTACTTTCAATGCATTTGCATACAATTCCTTAGAAACGCAAACCTACTTTGAATGTATGCAAGCAGCCAATTCAAACCTCTTTTACAACATTTTGCAACTTAGTCTTTGTTTACAAGTTAAGCAATGAGGACCTTGCTACTCTCAAGTTTGGGGGTGGAAGAGGTTTGAACTGTCAAAGATAAAAATATGAGGAACTTAGTTCAATCATTTAAAAAAAAAAAATTATTCTTTAAAACGTAAAACTCCGCTGGCAAGACTAATATATTTATCTTGTTAAGAGTTTAGCTGAAAACGACACCTGCTCGTAGTTGGCCACCTCCATGCACCCCATAGTTGGTGTGTCAAAACGAAGGTGGGTAATCGTATTCAGCGACGCATAGATAGATAACAAACTCCAATGTCTAGTGAGGAAACCGAGCTTAGATAAGAGTTTAGTCGAGAAGGGCACTTGCTCGTAGTTGGCTGCCTTCATGCACCCCATCGTTGGTATGTTAGAACGAAGGTGGGTAACCCTACTCGACGCATACTTAATAACTATACAATAAAACCAATGAAAGAAAAAGGGACTTTATATCTTCATCTTTTCAGACTCGGTGTTAAAAGAAGAAACAAAAATTTTGTGAATAATGAGTTAAAGAGTTTTGAAAAGAAAGCTTGCCGCATACAAATTAGACCCGTCCTAAAGAAAAGAATAAAGAGGTAGAGAAATAATATAACTAACGGGTAGCTGATTGAGTATAGCATTCTGAGAGACTAGTCAATGCGTTGAGAAAATGCTTAGGTTAATTGAAGTTTCTTAGATAGAAGTTATGCTTGAGGACAAGCATTTATCTAAGTTTGGGGGTGTGATAACTTGTAGAAATACAAGTTATTATAGCCTTTTTCATAGATAAATAGAGTTTAAATAAGAGAAGCATGCGGTAGTTGATGACAAATTCCATTAATAAATCTTCCTTTGCGTTATACTCTTGAATTTTGATGAAGATACTGATTTTACCACTTGTTAAGCCTAAAACGCATGTTTTCACGTAGGAATGCAAGCAATGCGTTGATGACCCCTTAACGCAGGAACCAGACGATGCGTTTGATGTGCCACTTTTGTGTGTTTACCGCAAGTGTACGGGTCAAGTTATAATATAAAACGGTTAAGTCCGAGTATCGTTTCCACTAGAGATCCAATTGGGAAGGTTTAAGTTACTTAGCTATTCTAGAATTGAATCAATTTTATTTGAGGATTGGAATTCAAATTTTGTTTTTGGGAAAAAGAAAAATCAAGCCAAGAAAATATCAAAGGGAGAATTGCAAGAGTCAAAGAGAGTTCTAGGGTTTCGAATCCTTGTTTGTTTCATCATGCAAAATTATAGATTTCATGGATTTAATTCTTATGCCTAAGTCTAGAAACTTAATTCCGAGTTATCTTCTCTCAAAGACAACTTTTTCTCATGCAACTTGATTGATAGTTAATCTATTAAAACCAATACAAAATTACATGGTATTAAAACTACTGTGCGTTTCCGATGTTAGATGTTAATCAACCCGAACCCTTTTCTTTATCCATTCATACACATCTTAGCTAAACTTGCTGTGTCGCATTGCTTCCCATATTCCACAACTGTTAGTCTAGTGTACAAACATCTGCTTTCTCTAGATTAGAAACACAAATTCAAACAATTGTTGGTTACCTCTGTAACGCATGCAATCCAATTAAAACAAAATCAATATAATCCCTGTGTTCGACCTCGGACTCACCGCGAAAACCTATTACTTTACTTATACTTGGGTAAAGGAATAGGAAAACTTGACAAAACCAACGCATAATAATAGAACGCATTGCATGATCAAATCTTGACATGTTGAACGCATAATCATATACTTTAGTACTTTGCGTTAGGTTAGTTCACACAACAATAACAGCACAACAGCGGCTAATTAATGCAAATAGAGCACTTGAGTGTTTTTGGGAAAAACGTGTAGACTCAAAAGACATATACATTTCACCTATTGCTCTATCTAAAACGCAGTAAACGAATGATCAATGCATAGCTGACGAACGCATGGTTCTCAGGTTCAAGTATGCGTTGGAAGTTAAGTATTATGCGTTTGAAAAAAGAATTTATGGCTCTAACCTCACCCCTAATCTTAACTCGATAAACACAGAAATCGTTTATCGTTGAACGCATAGTTCCATGATGCGTTGAAATCAAATAGTTTACATTAAAGCTTGACACCTAGTTTCATGCTTATCTAACTGAAATTAAAGAAATAAATACTAAAAAAAACAAAGTACCAACAGAAGAAAGAAAGCAAAATAAAAATAAAAGAAAATAAAATAAAAATAAATACTAAAACAAATGCGAATAAAAATAAAGCAAGGGTAAAAGAAAGCGTCCCTGGAAAAGTAGGCGTTCAGAACCGTAGGGACCTTTCGACGCAAGCTCAGTTATTACACTTGCGTGAATAATTGGAGCCTTTATCGCGATCAGGGTTCAACGTAGAGGCGACAATGAAGTACATTATGACCTCTCTCAAGCGTGCATAGTTGGGATGCGTTGGTCTGGTTTGTAGCTCATGCGTTGAAGGCTCTTTTAATAGCGGCTCGATCTTTGCCGCGGATCTGTTGCTCCAGTCTAATTCCTCAATTATACCATCGGAGAGTAATTTGATTTCATCATCTTTTTCATCTTCACCATCCTGGAGGATTTCATTTCTCAACGCCGCGTTCACCTGACAAGATTGGAAATGATCAGGATCATTCAACGCGTTAACTAGATTAAATTTTACCTGATCACCCGTGCGGGGCATTGAGATTTCTTCTTGGACGTCAATCAGGACGCGTCCAGAAGTGGTATCTTCATATACAGACGCAGGTTCTGCCTGCCTTGCTTTTTCTCTCCGCTCTATATACTCCTCTTCTTGCGATTCGGTAGAAGATGATGGATGATGGAAATTATGTACGGTACTTGATAACTTGTAGAAATACAAGTTATGATAGCCTTTTTTCTTAGATAAATAGAGATTAAATAGAGAGGCATGCAGTAAGTTATGTTAATTTTTATTAAGAAATCTTCCTTTATGTTATACTAATATATTTTTATGAAGATAAATGATTTTACCACTTTTTGAGGCCAAAACGCATGTTTTGACACAGGAATGCAAACGATGCGTTGATGACTTCTTAACGCAGCAACCAGACGATGCGTTAACAACAACTCAACGCTACGCCGCGTTGACATCGGCCAAACTACTCAAGGACGCATAGACGACCATTAATGCAAGGCGCTGAAAATCAAATCAGAATCTTAACAGATTGATGGATGATTGACGAACATGATTTGTGGCTAAAGTGGTGGATCTTAATTGACCCGAGAATCACGCAATCAGGCGAGATGGATGCATAGTATCAATCTCGCCGCCAATCAAGCAGATTTGCCATTAATTGCGGACGCATCATCTATAAAAGGGCAGCTCTTCGAGATGAGAAAGGGTTGTTGATTCTTGGAAGAACTTCATAAGTGACAGCAGAGTTCTCTCAGACTTCAGTCGGAGACGAATAGCTTGAGAGAGAAGAGTCTTCCCTCCGCCGGACCACTTCACAACAGAACCTCACGCTTCCATCCGGGCGACTCAAGACATTGACGCGTTTCCTGCTTTCTTTCTTATTGTTTCTATCTTAATTTTAGATTTGTGTCAAGACATCGAACTCATCGAAAATTGTATCCCATTTCATCAATATAATTATCTTCCATGTCTACTCATTTCTCTAAACTTTCCGTTTTTTACTTTCAAACCATGAGTAACTAATCACTCAAGAGTCTAGGGTTGCGTTAGCATCTAACTAGGAACCATAGTGTAACTATTTTATCTTGTCAATTGCAATCTTAATTCGATGCTTATGTCCATCTGACAAATTGATATAAGTAGTAATAATTAAACTGCTCGAGAGGGTAAGTGATTGTGGAACTCAATTGACAAGGGCCAAGAAGTGTTACCTGTCTATGGGGATAACCTTGGTTCTTAACACTCTCCTATGCGTTATAGACATATAACGCATAGCAGCTGACAACCGGGAGAAGAGTCGCAAGTATGAATAGAATACTACTATGCGCTTCCGACTTTAGATGTTAATGAACCCGAACCCTTTCTTTATCCATTCATTCACATCTTTAGTTGAATTTGTTGTGTCGCATGCTTTCCATCTTTCACAATTTTAGTCTAGTGTACAAACAATCGCTTTCCGTAGATTAAAAACAACTCTCTCAACTATTTCTTGGTTACCACTGCAACGCATGAAATCCAACTAAATATTGAATCAATATAATCCCGGTGTTCGACCTCGGACTCACTGAGAAAACCTATTCCTTTGCTTATACTTGGGTAAAGGATAAGAAAACTTGACAAGATCACCAACGCATAGTAATAGGACGCATAGCATGTTTAAAGCATGATATGTTGAACACATAATCACATCATTTTGCACCTTGCGTTAGGACAATTTACACATACAATTACACCACAACAAGTTTTTGTACTTTCCATCGGTTGACTTGTTGGAGCGTTTAGGGGTTGCAAGTTTACTTGCAAACTTGCATCCCCTCATTATGCGCTATGGGATTAATTTTCCCACTTAACAATGTCTCACCGTGACATTGTTCTTCTAAGTTCCTTGTTGGAACTTCGGTCGTACTTAGCAATGCTCTTTGCCTTTCATTTTCGAGCGCCTCTGCAATTTGATTCATTTGAACGTCTAAATTGCGAATCACAGCGGCTTGGTTCTGGAGCATTGCATCAGTTTTAGATATATATTCTCGTACGAGAGTTTCCATGGAGTAGATTTGGAGCATCTCATCGTACGACTGGCACGTTGCGTCAATGTTACTGTTATCTTCTCGTAAAAGAGATTCCATGGAAGACGATGAGGATGATTCGTCCGCTTGCAGATCCCTCGAATACTGATGAAACTGGCCTTGATTCCATTGGTTGAAACCAGGAGGGTTGCCTCTCTGCGGCTGCTGCTCAGCCCTCTACATTTGTTGCTGATTTCCACCCCATCCGAAGTCGACGTGGTTCCTGCAACCCGAATTGTACGTCTCACCGTAGGGGTTGTTTTGAACACTGCAGATAGACTCGAGGTTGTAGGGACACATGTCATACAAGTGCCCCGCACCACACTGCGGGCAGTCTACAGATGCTGTCTGATTCAACGTGTGCACTGAGTTCATCTCAGCAACTGATTTACCTTGAGTTTGCAAGACTAGTGTCTCCAGCAGAGATGTCGCTTTGGCGATCTGAGCTGTGAGATTGTTGGCAACATCAGCTTCAAGCATTCCAGCTTGCGTTTGCCTTCTATTGGTGGAGCGAAATTCCTATTCGTCATCCACCCACTCATTGGTGTTCCATGAAATTCTGTCGAAAATATTTCCGGCATATGAGTAAGTCATCTTCAATACTTCTCCTACTTACACAGGCAATTTTCCTCACTAGCTGTGTGAATTAGGTCCAAGCAATTGGCCCTTATTCAATTCTACCTTGTCCTTCGGGTGAAGGTCCTCTCAATCTCTGGGTCAATATTGAGTTATGGATTGCTCCCGTCACTCAGATACTATTAGAAGCTTATGGCAGAGGAGAAACTTACTATACTCCTTCAACTGAGGGATCCTACAACACAATAATCCAAATAAAATAATTAAATCAATGAAATAATCCCCGGCAACGGCGCCAAAAACTTGTTGTGTGAATTATTGTATGTGTAAATTGTACTAACGCAAGGTGCTAAATGATGTGATTATGTGTTTAACATATCATGCTTTGAACATGCTATGCGTCTTATTACTATGCGTTGGTGATCTTGTCAAGTTTTCCTATCCTTTACCTAAGTATAAGCAAAGGAGTAGGTTTTCTCGGTGAGTCCGAGGTCAAACACAGCGATTATATTGATTTAGTATTTATGTCGATTTCATGCGCTGCAGTGGTAACCAAGAAATAGTTGGGAATGTTTGTTTTTAATCTAAGGAAAGCGAGAGTATGTACACTAGACTAAAATTGTAAAAGATGGAAAGGCATGCGACACAGCAAATTCAGCTAAAGATGTGAATGAATGGATAAAGAAAGGGTTCGGGTGGATTAACATCTAACATCGGAAATGCATAGTAGTATTCTATTCATACTTGCGACTCTTCTCCCGGTTGTCAGCCGCTATGTGTTATATGTTTATAATGCATAGGAGAGTGTTAAGAACCAAGGTTATCCCCATAGACAAGTAAAACTTCTTGGCTCTTGTCAATTGAGTTCCACAATCACTTACCCTCTCGAGCAGTTTGATTATTACTACTTATATCGATTTGTCAGATGGACATAAGCATCGGATTAAGATCGCAATTGACAAGATGAAATAGTTACACTATGGTTCTTAGTTAGATGCTAACGTAACCCTAGACCCTTGAGTGATTAGTTACACATGGTTTGAAAATAAAAAGCGGAAAGTATAGAGAATTGAGTAGACATGGAAGATAATTATGTTGATGAAACGGAATACAACTTTAGATAAGCTCAATGTCTTGACACAAATCTAAAATCAAGAAGAAAAACTAAGAAAGAAAGAAAGGAAGGCGTCAATGTCTTGAGTCGCCCGGATGGAAGCGTGAGGTTCTGCTGTGAAGTGGTCCGTCGGAGGGAAGACTCTTCTCTCTCGAGCTATTCGTCTTCGACTGAAGTCTGAGAGAACTCTACTGTCACTTATGGAGTTCTTCCGAGAATCAACAACCCTTTCTCATCTCGCAGACCTGCCCTTTTATAGATGATGCGTTCGCAATTAATGGCAAATCTGCTTGATTGGCGGCGAGATTGATACATGCGTCCATCTCGCCTAATTGCATGATTCTCGGGTCAATTAAGATCCACCACTTTAGCCACAAATCACGTTCGTCAATCATCCGTTAATCTCTCAAGATTCTGATTTGATTCTCAGCGCCTTGCATTGATGGTCGTCTATGCGTATATGAACAGTTTGGCCGATGTCAACGCGTCGTAGGTTGCTAACACATAGTCATGCGTTGAGTTGTTAACGCATCGTAAGGTTGTTTCCGTTCCGTTCAGATCATGCGTTCACGAAGAATAGATTGCTAACACGTCGTCCTGCGTTAAGAAGTAATCAATGAATCGTTTGCATTCCTGCGTCAAAACATGCGTTTTAGGCTCAAAAAGTGGTAAAATCATTTATCTTCCTAAAAATACATTAGTATAACGCAAAGGAAGATTTCTTAATAAAAATTAACATAACTTGTCACATGCTTCTCTATTTAATCTCTATTTATCTAAGAAAAAGGCTATCATAACTTGTATTTCTACAAGTTAT
Source organism: Citrullus mucosospermus (assembly GCA_030954485.1). Taxonomy (NCBI): domain Eukaryota; kingdom Viridiplantae; phylum Streptophyta; class Magnoliopsida; order Cucurbitales; family Cucurbitaceae; genus Citrullus; species Citrullus mucosospermus. The sequence goes on from CM062064.1 coordinate 16,047,940, forward strand.
CAACAAATCTCGACTTCGATCGGCAACAGGAACTGTCATGCTACCTGCAAATGGAAAACATATAAAAGAATGAGCAACGGCTCAGTGAGTAACAGTATTTATAAATAACTTATTTTAACTGTGAAACTGGTCAATCTAAATAATATCGCTTCTAAACATGTTAATTTCTACTCAAACACCATTATTAGGTTTTGCATGCTTATTTTTTGAAAATACTCAAAGATCTTATTCATTTCTAAACATTTTCCTTAGTTGAGGCAGAGTATTGTTTCTACGCTTCTCAACGTCAAATTCATTCCTTATCTTTTCCTTAGTTGAGGCGCTAACGCTACTCAACGTCAATTATCCTTAGCTGTGTGGAGTAATCTCAACACATCAGCGTCGTATATATATATATATTCTTCTATGTGCACATAGGTATTATTACTCGGGCTGCCCATATGCCTTCCTTTTATCCTTGAGCATTGGGTCCTATTTCTATTTTCCAGTTACTCATTTGTCTTCCTCTAGTCCTTGAGCATTGGGTACCTTTTATAATTCGGGCTGCCCACAATGCCTTCTACGAGTCCTTGAGCATTGGGGCCCCTTTTCAGAGTTTATAAAACATCATACATATTTTGGAAACATTTTATTAATAACTCATAAATTAACCGTTTCCAAATCTCACATCATCAGCATGCTAAATTCAATTTCCAGCTTTAATATAAAACAGCATGCTTTTCATACAAGTTTATTTTCAAATCTTTCTTGAAATCATATAACATCATGCTTTTCAGAAAAACCATGAATACAAGTATCAATCAGTCACTATGCGTTTCATAAACTCATAGCAAATACCCAGCATTCTCAAAGTTTTCAAGTAACACGCATGCTCTCAGCTGGCTCATATTCTTTTAAGTATATGTAAACGCATGCTCTTATCTCTATAAACAACATATTCATATGCTTTATATATGAAAACGATGCATTATTTCATTAGAAACCCATAAAATCATATTCATAAAGAACTCATTTATATTTTGTAAAATGCAGGTGTTACTCACCTATACTTGCCAAAGAGTACTTCTTCTTCATTTTCTCTATTTCCTCTTCCCAAGCTTATTGGACGCAGCGTTCTAGTCTCAGAAACGCAAAGTTTCATTTTCCTTTGTCAGCTCGGTTGAACGGAACCCTGCCCTTCAACGCAAGGTTGATAACTACCGCAAACCCTGCCCTTCGACGCAAGGTTGATTACTTTCGCAAAGTGCATCCCAACTCTTCTTACTTCTCTTTCGGATGCGTCGCCTTCTCTTAGACGCAAGGTCCAACTTGAACGCATCACCTATCTTTGGACGTTGCGTTCACCTTGGACATTATGTTTGTCCTCAAACGCCGACCCCCCTTTTCAACACAAGACAATTTCTTTCACATAATATATCTAAGTTGTCAAAATACCTTCTTTCTTGGTCGCAGACTCCTACTACGGACGCAAGGATTCTTCCTTTCTGCCAGTTCTTCCCTTTTTCTCTCAAGAATTCTTCTTTTAGAGTCATCAGTCGCTCCTTTTCCCTCAAAGTTCTATTTATAGGGAGCTTGCCATCCAACTTTTCCTCTCCTTTTGCCACTTGTTTGCCCCATGTCACGCTGCATGCTTAATTAACCATGCATTAGTCCAAGTGTCACCTTGCATGAAACACTTAGCATGCCTTCAACACCTCTTACTGATAAGATGTCAAATCTATACGAAGCCACCTGGCCTTTATAAACTTATCTTATGCGTCCAACATTTCCAATGAACAACTTTTCATCCAACACAACGTCTTCATGCGTTCGTTGAGTTTCCTGTAAGGTTTGAGCTTCACTACTCACTTTTCTAACTCTCAGCCAACTATACTACTGTCTTTGACGCATAGAGATAACTCTGTCTTCAACGCATAGGGATCTCAACGCATGACAACCTTACCAACGCATGGTAAGCCAAGTACATTTCTTCCCCCGCCAACGCGGTGACTACTTCAGCTCACAACAACCATTCGTGATCACCTTCAACGCATAGCCGTACTATTATAAACCAGTGCTTAAACAATGCCACTAGGCGTCAATGACAACAAATCCTTCTCAAGCTCTTCCTCTATGCGTTGGTCCTGTTGCGTTCACCTTCATCCTGCGTCCATGACCATCTTCCTATCCTTAGACATTCCTTGATTATTCCCATGGTTATTCTTTTAACCTTTTCCTTGTACTTAAACTATTTCTCTTAAAGATAGATTAGCATGCGTCCACCACATGCTCCAGTTTTTATGTTTACTTCATAACCTTCTCCAACACTTGTGAACATTCCTTGCTATAAGTCCATGCGTTACTCAATTTGCTATAGTATTCTATCTTTCCGAGACTTAAATCTCTTTCAACATTTCACAACATAACTTTATTCCTTTCTTGCTTATGCATTTCACTTCTTTCCCTTGTCGGTTTACTTCCACGCGTCCACCCTTACCATGCGTTACCTAGTCCTGACCATGCGTCCAACATGGCCTTTTACCTCTTTTCTTCATAGACTCTTCAACGCATCGGTTTTTTAAAAAGTAAAGTGTGACAAAGTGGGTCGCATCCATAGTGTCCCGAAGATATGGTACCCAGCCTTTATTCATATACTATAGACCGTTTTGGCTACTACCTAAACTTGATCCACTTTTATGTCACCGCATAAAGTCTTAATTTGAGAGAATAGTAAGCATTTTTTGAGTGCTTTTTAATAAGGAACTATGTTCCTCAAGAAGAAGTGTTAAGTATTCTAAACTCATGCCATACCTCCCCCTATGGAGCTCACTTTGAACCCACTAGAACTGCATCTAAGGTACTTCAGTCAGGTTTTCATCGGCCCTATCTTTTTAAGACTGTTATACCTTTGTCAAATCATGTGATAGGTGCCAACGTACTTGTTGTGGAAATATTGTTGTGTGAACTAACCTAACGCAAAGTGCTAAAGTATATGATTATGCGTTCAACATGTCAAGATGTGATCATGCAATGCGTTCTATTATCATGCGTTGGTCTTGCCAAGTTTTCCTATTCCTCTATCCAAGTATAAGTAAAGTAATAGGTTATCTCGGAGAGTCCAAGATCGAACACAAGGATTATATTGATTTGGTTTTAATTGGATTGCATGCGTTACAGAGGTAACCAACAATTGGTTGAATTTGTGTTTCTAATCTAGAGAAAGCAGATGTTTGTACACTAGACTAACAGTTGTGGAATATGGGAAGCAATGCGACACAGCAAGTTTAGCTAAGATGTGTATGAATGGATAAAGAAAAGGGTTCGGGTTGATTAACATCTAACATCGGAAACGCACAGTAATACTCTATTCATACTTGCGACTCTTCTCTCGGTTGTCAGCCGCTATGCATTATATGTCTATAACGCATAGGAAAGTGTTAAGAACCAAGGTTGTCACCGTAGACAGGTAACACTACTTGGCCTTTGTCAATTGAGTTCCACAATCACTTACCCTCTCGAGCAGTCTGATTATTACTACTTATATCGATTTGTCAGATGGATATAAGCATCGGATTAAGCTCGCAATTGACAAGTTAAAATAGTTACACTGTGGTCCCTGGTTAGATGCTAACGCAACCCTAGACCCTCGAGTGATTAGTTACTCATGGCTTGAAAGTATAAAGTGGACAGATGAGAAAAGTGAATAGACATGGAAGATAATTGTATTGATGAAAATGAGATACAAATTTTGATAAGTCAATTTCTTGATACAAATCTAAAATTCAAGTAAGAACAGTAAGAAAGAAAGCAAGGTAAGGCGTCAATGTCTTGAGTCGCCCGGATGGAAGCGTGATGATTTGCTGTGAAGTGGTGCGGCGGATGGAAGACTCTTCTCTCTCGAGCTATTTGTCTCCGGTTGAAGTCTGAGAGAACTCTACTGTCACTTATGGAGTCCTTCCGAGAATCAACAACCTTTCTCCGCCCTTTTATAGATGATGAAATCGCAGTTAATGGCAAATCTGCTTGATTGGTGGCGAGATTGACACTGCGTCCATCTCGCCTGATTGCGTGATTCTCGGGCCAATTAAGATCCACCACTTAAGCCGCAAATCATGTCTGCCAATCATTCGTCAATCTCTCAAGATTCCGATCTGATTCGCAGCGCCTTGCCGTAACGGTTGTCTATGCGTCCATGCATAGTTTTGTTGATGTCAACGCAACATAGGTTGCTAATGCGTAGTTATGCGTTGGGCTGTCGTTAACGCATTGTCTGGTTCCTGCGTTAAGGGGTCATCGACGCATCGCTTGCATTCCTGCATGAAAACATGCGTTTTAGGCTTAACAAGTGGTAAAATGAATATCTTCATCAAAATTCAAGAGTATAACGCAAAGGAAGATTTATTAATGGAATTTATCATCAACTACCGCATGCTTCTCTTATTTAAACTCTATTTATCTATGAAAAAGGCTATAATAACTTGTATTTCTACAAGTTATCACACCCCCAAACTTAGATAAATGCTTGTTCTCAAGCATAACTTCTATCTAAGAAACTCCAATTAACCTAAGCATTTTCTCAACACATTGACTAGTCTCTCAGAATGCTGTATTCAATCAGCTACCCGTTAGTTATATTATTTCTCTACCTCTTTATTCTTTTCTTTAGAACGGGTCTAATTTGTATGCGGCAAGCTTTCTTTTCAAAACTCTTTAACTCATTATTCACAAAAATTTTGTTTCTTCTTTTAACACCGAGTCTGAAAAGATGAAGATATAAAGTCCCTTTTTCTTTCATTGGTTTTATTGTATAGTTATTAAGTATGCGTCGAGTAGGTTACCCACCTTCGTTCTGACATACCAACGATGGGTGCATGAAGGCAGCACACTACGAGCAAGTGCCCTTCTCGACTAAACTCTTATCTAAGCTCGGTTTCCTCACTAGACATTGGAGTTTGTTATTTATCTATGCGTCGCTGAATACGATTACCCACTTTCGTTTTGACACACCAACTATGGGGTGCATGGAGGTGGCCAACTACGAGCAGGTGTCATTTTCAGCTAAACTCTTAACAAGATAAATATATTGGTCTTGCCAGCGGAGTTTTGCGTTTTAAAGAATAATTTTATTATTTATTTATTTATTTTTTTTAAATGATTGAACTAAGTTCCTCATATTTTTATCTTTGACAGTTCAAACCTCTTCCACCCCCAAACTTGAGAGTAGTAAGGTCCTCATTGCTTAAATTGTAAACAAAGACTAAGTTACAAAATGTTGTAAAATAGGTTTGAATTGGCTGCTTGCATACATTCAAAGTAGGTTTGCGTTTCTAAGGAATAATATGCAGACGCATTGAAAGTAATCTAACTTAAAGAGTGTACAAAAAGTGTAAGCATGATTATCATCAAAGGGACCAACTTTTCAACGCAAAGATAGAAGTTTACACTAATTAAATGTACTTAGAATAAATTTATAACAAGGGACAACGCAAAGAGAAAATTAAAGATCCATGCGATGAAGAAATGTTCATTCTATTAATGTGATTTTCACCAATGCATACAATTGAATGTGAAGATACAAAATTGCAGGAAAATTACAACTCTTGATTACACCCCTAAACTTTTCAACCATCAGGCTCGTCTTCATCAGGTCTACGTTGCTGCTAAGACGCAGGACGTTGCGGCACTAGGAAGACAAGAGGCTGTTGTAGGCGTTCTGGAATATCAGGGGGCGAGATTTCCGGACGGATGGAGAACAGTTGGTGAACATAATTCAGGGTGAATTAGAACTGCTCCGTCTGCCGGTGTGCTAACATATTTAATGAATGCATCACAGGACGCAATATCGCTTGCTGCAAGTATGTTTGCACTGTCTCCCATTCAAGATCAAGTGGGCCTTCTTGCTGTTGAGGTTGCGTTGGTGGGGTAGGCGGGTTTGGCCGAGGTGGAGTAGGTGGGTTTGGTTGAGGCGGGGGAGTGGGTGGAGTTTCGTCAAACGCAGGGGATGATGGACGCATAAAAGTCGCGCCAAAATCCTCTAAGTGTGAGTCATCAACTCTTATTGGGGCAGGGGGTTTTGTGGAAGGTCGGGGTTTTGGATGTTTGGGGCGATGCATTTTCTTAGGAGGAGGAGGTCGTTTAGGGCGATGCGTCTCTAGAGGAGGTGGAGGTGGAGTTGGTTCCCTTCTGGTTGTTGGAAGTGGGGGTGAAGGACTTGAGGTTGGGGAAGGTCGAATGGTGGCATCAGGACTTGCCACGCCCTTCAACTTGGACGGCTTCCCCTTCTTCTGCGGTTGCGGCTTTGGAGGCAGAACTGGTTGATGAGGTCTTTTGGTGGCCTTGGTAGGCTCTGGCAGATATTGCGATCCTCTCATCAACCGACGCAGAGTCTTGTTGGCAATTACGCCATTAACTTCAATCATCTTCTCTGCGTCTAACACTTCCGTTGGCCCTCCGATGGAATCATTGCCGTATAAGTTCATGATAAGAGCGGGGAAAAAGAGTTGGCACCTTGGCTTGCTGAACACCCCTCTTATCTGTGTGGCAATTATGCGTCCAACATCAAGGTTGATGCGACGCATAATGCAGTATGCTGCCATCACTCGATCCCTTGACACTGTCTTGTCATGTGTTGTAGGGATCAGCCGCTTCTTCACCAAATACACCCACAGGTTTGCCTCTGGAGTTAGGCTGCTTGCTGAAAGCGTCTTTATACCTGTGGGTGAAACATCCCACTTTGCCCCTGGCTTTGCCATTACCCGGAGTGCGTCCTCCATTAACTCCGTTGGAGTTGATTCTATCATCTTATTTCCTTTCGCATCCGGGTTGTCCCTTAACTCATATATACCGTTGATTTCCCTTGCGTTGAATGGGACTTCAATTTCATCCACGACCACCACGTCTTCCTCCTCGTATATGCGTCCGTTGTAGAAATCTCGGACTACATCAGGTTGGACCCAAGGAGTGCTGGTACAGAAGTTTCTCCAGCCGTGGTGCTCAACTATTTCGGTGATGTATGGCGGCACTGAGGCTTCTTCAGGGAAAAATCCCACCTCAATCATCAGGTCGGGAAACGCCCTGCGTCTCCCTTTTCCTTCCTTCTGTTGTGGCGACGCATCAGCCACTTTCTTTTTTCTTTTGGCCTTAGCTGGAATCTCATTTACAGTTCTCTTTTTGCTCTCGGCCATTTTGACTGGTGCTTCAGTCACCTTTTCCTTCCCTTTGTGTTTCTCAGTATTCGTGCTTGGGGGGTTGGTGACTGACACCTCCTTCTCTTTCCTCTTCTTCTTCTCCAAGGTGCTCACACCTTGCTCTTCCCTCGCATCCTCCCTGATGCGTTCCTTCCTACTTTTCTTTTTCTTTTTCTTCTTGCCCTCCCCTTCCTCTTGGGCGACTATTCTAGCAGCCAGCTCTGCATCTTCTTCAATTTGTAGCTCTCTTTCAAGCTCTTCGGCTGCTTTTTCTAGTCTCTCTTCTTCCATCATTTCCTCTTCAAATGCCAAAGCGACTGCTTCTAGTTGAGGATCAGGAAGGTCTTGCGTCTCCCCAACTTCTTAAGGCCGCACTTCCCTGTGCGCCTCCCTGCGAGACAATGCGTCTTTCGCAATTTTTTCCACTCCTTTTCTTAGGGCCCTGAGCTCCTTTCTCAACTTGGCCCTCTTCTTCCTCTCTTTTTCTGGTAGCCTATCGAAGGATGTGGCCACAACTGGAGACTCAGGTCTGTCTCCTTGGTCTGTGCTTTTCTGCTCTTCATCCTCGGCAATCTCCGGTGATAACCTTCCTTTCTTCCTCAGTAGGGGTACCTCCTCCTCTTCTTCAACTCTTTTCCTCTTGGCCTGTGCGGCCATCACAACTTTTCTTATTGGTCCTTCATTGGAGTCCAATGTTATCTCCTTAGGACTCATCGACGCAGGGACAGACCCTTGCATTTCTCTTTGCTCGCCTACGTCCTCCTTGCTGTAGGCAGCCTCTCCTTCCTTATCTCCCCCACTGTATTCACCCTCCCGAGTCTCCTTCAGCTGACTCTGGACCTCCTTTACCGGCGAGGGTGATTCCCTTCGAGCATCTGAGACGGTTGCGTCCATCGGATCACGCAGCCCGCTCAGAATTTGAGCTATCCACTCGTCTGGGGATTTCGCTGAGTTCACTTCCCCGACGGTGACAGCTATCTCTTCTTCTTCTCCTCTTCCCATCTCCTCCGTCCCTCTGGTGCTTGGTGGACGGGATAGAGGCAAGGGTTGGTTGACCTCCCCGTCTTCTTGACCCTTTGCCTCCCGCTCTTCTTGAGCTATCCTTTCCAGGATGTCGCAGAAAACATCCCTCTCTTCCCTTCGGCGCACCTCACTGCTACCGTGCAGTGTACTGGCTTCATCGCGCACCGTTCCAGGAACAGGTTGCTCAGCCTCGGTGTTCTTTGCGCTTACCCTCTGGCTTCCGACATTGTAGTTTGCAGCAGTGAATTCCTTCATGTTCTTCATCCTGGGTCAGGAAATGCAGGACTTGACTCTGCTTTTGGGTTTTGGGGTAGGGATGGGGTTTATTTGGCTCAAAGGATGGATGTTTAGAACTTCCACAAAGTCGTCGTAGTCGTCGACTACTGGTGGACGGGTAGGGGTTCTGGCGAATGGCCAGAAAAATGGGTAGATGGGTGGTCTCTGGGCAGTCGCCCGGATTCTAGACGCGGAGAAGTTAGGGATAAACGGTGGGTTGGGGTTTGGATATCTTGGTCTGACCGGAGAAGCAAAAGGCCTCACAGGTCGGGAAGGATAAAATGTAGGTGGAGAGAAGAATGGAAATCGAGGGTTGGGTGTAGATGATGAAGAAGGTCTTGGGGAACTGGTTCCGGCGAGGTTTTCTTGATTTTCTGGGTTGAGCTGGTTAGACATAAGATAGCAGCGAGAATACAGATCGCCGGAAGTTTAAGAGAGATGAAAGGTTTCTAAAATGGAAAATGGAAAATCGAATCGCGTTTATAAAGGCTTAATTTAGCCGTCGGTAATTAATGCGGATCCGCGATATCGAAATCCCACTGATCAAGGAAAATTTCCTTGAGTCGCACACCCATCACGTGTAATGGGCGGCTAATTGATGCACACAGAGCACTTGAGTGTTTTTGGCACTTGAGTGTTTTTCTAGGAAAGACGCGTAGTCTGAGAAGACATCTGCGTTTCACCTAGTGCTCTTGTCTAAACGCAGTAAACTAATGATAAACGCATACTGATGAACGCCTGGTTCTCAAGTTAGATTATGCATTGTAAGTTAAGTATGATGCGTTTGACAAAATATGTACGGCTCTAACCTTTCCTCTAACCTTTCCTCTAACCTTAATTCGATAAACACAGAAATCGTTTATTGATAAACACATAATTAAAAAAAATAAGTTGGACGCATGCATGAATAATAGATTATGCGGTGAAATCAAATTGTTCATAAATTCGGCTCCTACTTTCATGCTTATCTCCTTTTCATTTATAAACTGAAAAAAAAAAATCAATACATGCTAAAAACAAAATTCAAACAGAAACAAGAAACAAAATAACATAAAATTAAATACTATATAACAAATTCAAATAAAATAAAGCAAGGGTAAAAGAAAGCGTCCCTGGAAATGTAGACATTTGACAACGCAGGGACCTTTCGACGCAAGCTCCATCATTACACTCGCATAGGTCAATGGAAGTCTTGTTAATTTCGAACTCTCCAATGTGGTAGGGCTTTACCCTTTGTCCATTGACCTTGAAGGATGTGGTTCCATTTTCATTTGCCAGCATGACCGCACCATGCGGGAACACTTCCTTGATTATGAATGGACCCGACCATCGAGACTTCAGCTTACCTGGGAACCAACGCAACCTTGAATTAAATAACAGGACCTTCTGGCCAACGTATAGAATTTTCTTACTAATGTTCTTGTCGTGCCATTTCTTGGTCCTTTCTTCGTACAACTTTGCGTTTTCATAAGCTGAGTGCCTCCACTCCAGGAGTTCATTTAGTTGAAGCTTTCTGGCTTCTCTGCTTGCCTCCTGGTCTAAATTGAGCTTCTTCATGGCCCAGATGGCCTTGTGTTCCAGCTCAAGTGGGAGATGGCATGCTTTACCAAACACCAACGCATAGGGTGACATGCCTATCGGTGTTTTGAATGCCGTTCTGTAGGCCCATACAGCTTCATCTAATCTCTTTGTCCAATCTTTCCTTGATGTGCTCACGACCTTTTCCAGTATAGACTTGATCTCCCTGTTTGTTATTTCAGCTTGGCCGTTTGTCTGTGGGTGATAGGCAATTGCTACCCTGTGCGAGACATTAAACTTAGTTAGTAAATTAGTGATTATGCGATTTATAAAATGCGTACCTTCATCACTAATTATCGCCCTTAGTGTCCCAAATCGAGAGAAGATTTGTTTCTTTAAGAACTTGGACACTGCGTTTGCGTCATTCCTTGCACAGGCTGCTACTTCTACCCACTTTGATACTTAGTCGACCGCTACTAAAATGTATTGATTGCCGCAAGAAGAAGGGAATGGTCCCATGAAATCGATTCCCCATACGTCGAACAACTCAACTTCTAACATTGAATTCAGAGGCATCTCATTCCGGTTGGAAATGTTGCCTGTTCTCTGACAACGATCTCAAGCTACCGCATATGCCCTTGCGTCTTTGAATAATGTGGGCCAGAAATACCCACTTTGCAGCACCTTTGCAGCTGTTCTCTGCCCTCCAAAGTGTCCTCCGTAAGGTGCTTCATGACAGCTTCTCAGAATGCTATGCGTTTCATATTCTGGAACGCATCGATGTAGGTGGTCAGGGCCCAGTCTGTATAGATATGGCTCATCCCAGCAGTAGAACTTACTTTCATGTCGGAGCTTTTTCTTTTGTTGAGCGTTAAATTCTTCAGGCCATTGGTTGCAAACCAGATAGTTGACAATGTCTGCGTACCACGGTTCCTGACTCTCTGCGTTCATTACATGCTCGTCTAGGAATCATTCCTCTATATTACTCCAACTCTCCTGGACCTCTTTATTTTCCAACCGAGATAGGTGGTCCGCAACCTGATTCTCGGTTCCCTTTCTATCTTTAATCTCCAAATCGAATTCTTACAACAGTAAGACCCAACGGATAAGTCTAGGCTTTGCGTCCTTTTTCGCCATCAAATACTTGATCACAGAATGATCACCATAGATGGTCACCTTTGACCCTATCAAGTATGCTCTAAATTTGTCAACCGCAAAGACTATGGCTAACATTTCCTTCTCAGTAGTAGTGTAGTTCTCCTGAGATGAATTCAGTGTTTTACTAGCATAATAGATCGGGTGCATGATTTTCTCTTTTCTCTGCCCCAGTACTGCTCCCACCGCATGGTTACTTGCGTCGCACATTAATTCAAAAGGGAGAGACCAGTCCGGTGCAACTAAAATAGGTGCTGAAATCAGAGCTTGCCTTAGAGATTCAAATGCGTTTAAGCATTTACCGTCGAAATTGAATTCCCTGTTGACTTCCAGCAACTCGCTCAGTGGTTTTGCTACTTGCGAGAATCCCTTAATGAATCTTCTATAAAAGCCCGCATGGCCCAGGAAACTTTGCAAAGTCTTAACATTTGTGGGGGCTGGGAGTTTTACTATCGCATCTATCTTTGCCTGATCCGTTTCCAATCCAACCTTTGAGATTTTATGCCCCAACACAATACCCTCAGTCACCATAAAGTGGCATTTTTCCCAGTTGAGGACTAGATTTGTGTCTTCGCCTCGCTTTAGCACTTGTTCTAGGTTGGTCAAGCATTCATCGTAAGATTTCCCAAATACTGAGAAGTCGTCCATAAACACCTCTACTGACTGTTCCAAATAATCAGAGAATATTGCCATCATGCACCTTTTGAACGTCCCTGGTGCGTTACATAGCCCGAATGGCATGCGTCTGAACGCGAAGGTGCCATATGGACATGTGAACGTCGTCTTCTCTTGATCTTCCAGAGCTATCATGATCTGGTTATAGCCGGAATATCCGTCCAGGAAGCAGAAAAATTCATTACCTGCCAGCCTATCTAGCATCTGGTAGATGAATGGCAGTGGAAAGTTGTAAGCCCCACATCTATTTTTTTTATTGGAACGCAAAGAAGAAGGGGCCGAGAGATGGGTGAATGTGCAAAAGTAGTTGGTTGGCTTGCATCTGGAGTGGGAAAATAACTAAGTGTAAGCTATGCGTTGATGGCAACCTGTTGTGGAGGAGGTAATTTTGGTGTAAACGTAAAGGTGAGGGAAGCTTATCATGCGTTGAAGTCGTGACACGTTGAGGATATAAAGGCGTGGAGGATCACTTGGTACCGAGGATCATTACGAGTTAAACACATTGAAGGCAGTGTGCCGGTGGAAGTAAAGGCCACGAGGGGTTTGGGAGCTGATCGGCGATGAGCCCATTATGCGGTAAACGCTACCATGCGTCGAAGGCGAGTATGCGTTGGATAAGGAATGTTGGCCGATAGAAGGTAACGCGTATGTTAATTATTTGGCGGGAGAGTTTGAAATGAATTATCATCAGAGGCCGTGTGCGTTGCTGAAGCTGAGCATAGGAGGTATGCGTCGAACGGATTATACTATAGAGTTGGAATGGAGAACAAGTCGGTGATATATATATAAGTGGACTGAGAATTCAATTGTTCTGCTTGCATTTCAGAGCTCGAGTTGGGTCCATATTAAGGCGAAACATCGAAGGGAGGTAGAATAAGATGTTCATGCTGATTTGAAGCAGAAATCTCATTGAATTCATGGAAGAAACTCGGGTTTGACAGAGGTTTCGACTGCTGTGATCTCTTCAGAGTGATGCTCGATTTTGGAGGAAGAACAAATTGAAGAGACGAAGGTTAGGGCTGAAACTTTGAGGTTAGTAAGTTAACTCGATTTTTAGCAGAATTCATGAAGGATGTTTGAGCTGAAATTGTCTAATTATGTGTCAAAATCAGGAAGAAGTGACGGGAGTTGAACTGTCGAGTGATTAGAGGCAACTTGGAGTTGTCGAAGGTTATGTCCTAAACGGAGAGGAGGTTCTTCATGAAATTTGGAGGTGAGATGTAGGACCTGTATTTTAACAAGTTTATAGGAGGAAGAAAGTGCTGGAATTTATTGAAACGAAATGTTTAACAGGTTGAAGAAGGAAGAAGAAGGAAGAAGGAAACGGTTCTGTTACAGCGGGAGTATCGCTGAGTGAGCGAGAGTTTGAGCAGCAGAGGAAGTAATGTTGCAACGCAAAGATAGGCTTGCGTCTCACAATTCTCGCTAGAGTATCGCTGGGTATCGCTCCTCAAGGTAGTTTCGCTGGTTTTTATCAACGCAGTGTCGCTAGTACAGCTTGAATATCTTTTTGAGTAACGCTGGTAGCTTACTAACTTCTATAGAGTAACGATGCTACTGTATGTTAAAGGAAAGGGGAGATTATGGAAACTAAACTTGAGGATTGTGTATTTTCAGGCCAAGAAGAGCTCGGGGAGGCTTATAATCCACTTAGAGCCGAGACCAATTGTGAGTGACTGTTTGTTATATATTGTGTTAAACTTAGTTACACATAGTGATGAGGAAACGTGATGCATTGTAGTTTGCTTTATGTATGTGGTGTGTTAGTGATTTAAAAGAATGCTATTACAAATGTCTAAGCACATAAGTGGCTGAGGGACCTTATGGTGAAAGCTACTTGTGAGTAAGCGTGATATTAAGTGCCGAGGGATTTGAGAAGGCACTTGAATAACAGTAGAGAATGGACTACTATGCTCAGGGACTGTAAGTGAAGGCATGTAGTATCCTATCACAACTAGCTCGTGCCGAGGGATTCTCTGAGAAGGCACTTGAGCGTAGATAGAGTTTGTTACCTGTGCTGAGGGATCTTATGTGAAGGCACATGGTATTGTAGTTATACATGAATAAGTGCTGAGGGACGGAAAGTGAAGGCACTAAATAGATAGGAAACTTGTGAAACATGGGAATTGATAGATATACATGCGTAGTGGAAAGTGAATCATGATAATTTGATGGGATGGGTTATGCGGTGGTTACTATCTTACAAACTGGATTAAAGTTAATATGATTAGTTTTAGTAGATTTAGTCACTCACTGAGCCTTTTGCTCATCCAGTTTGTTGTTGTTTGTTATTTCAGGTAGCGAGCGTGTCTGGGACGCCTAGCCTACTGAAGAATCTCGTCTGGGCCTATGTGGAAGCGAACCTCTGGGATAGTTGTAAATATTTAGAATGCTCATATGTCATGTAATAAACATCTTTACTGAGAGTGTAGTGAAAGAGGGACGTGTTGTACCTACTATGAGTATATTCTGACATATTAGTTAAAAGTTTACACGTTCTTCTGATCTGATAAAGAGAATGTTGTATGATTTGTTATTCTTTTATGATGTATGTATTATAGAGTCGTATGTTGGGAAATAGGATCATGCTCCTTCCTAGGTATAGAGTAAATCCGGGTTGGGGTGTGACAGAAACTCCCTGGATCTTTCATTTTAGCGGGTATATTGCTTTTAAACAATGCACTGCATTCCCGCGTCAATGCGACTGTCTCAAACTCTCCGAGCCTCCTTTTCTTAGATAATATGTCTTTCAGAAATTTGACATAACTCGGCATTTGTTCCAGGGCTTCCACCAACGGAATGTTGATGTGAAGTTGTTTGAGAACGTCCAGAAATTTTCTGAATTGACCCTCATCATTCTTCTTCTTTAGGCGTTGAGGAAAGGGCGGACGCATAAGGGGATTGGTATTCTGAGATACCGACGCAGGGTTTGCCTGCGTTGCTTTTTCTCTCCCCTTTCCATTTTCTTGTTCTTTAGAGGTTGTGGTTGTGGATGAAGATTGCGGTTCATGGATAGATGTTGCGGGAGTTTGTAATGGAGTGATTTGAGACTGCAGATTTTCTTGCATCCTCTGCTCTTGCGGTTCAGTGGGAAGAACCTTCCCACTCCTCAATGTCACAGCTTGACATTGTTCCTTACCGTTACCTCGTGGGGCTTCAGTATTACTAGGCAATGCTCCTTGGGGTCTAGTATTGCGCTCACTTGCCATTGTCCCCACTTGAAGTTCCAGATTTCTAATTGCAATGGCATGGCTTTTTATTTCTCCCATCTGATTTTGGAGCATCGCTTCAAGCGACTTACGCGTTTCTTCATTTTGAGTAATCGTTTAACGCATAAGTGCTTCCAGGGATGATGATGATGAATTTGCTAACTGATTTCTTAGCGTTTGATGCCCTTGAACACCTTGGTTGTACACGGGATTATTATTTCTCTGCGGTTGTTGTCCAGCACCCTGCGTCTGTGATTGGTTTCCTCCCCATCCAAAGTTAGGATGGTTTCTCCAACCCGGATTATAAGTCTTAGAATATGGGTTGTTCTGAACATAGCAAACAGACTGTGGGTTGTAGGGACACATATCATACAAGTGGCCCTCACCGCATTGCATACAGCTTACAGATGCTGTTGCATTGACCGTGTTCATTGCATCCATTGATGCAACTGTTCCTCCTTGGTTGTTCAACGCAATGGTTTGCAGCAAGGATGTCATGTTGGCGATCTGAGCTGAAAGGTTACTAGTCGCATCCGTTTCAATCATTCCAGCTTGCGGATCGTCTTTTATCCATATACCTCGATCCATATCCATCATCCACCCATTCATCAGTATTCCTCGAAATTCTGTCGAGGATCTCTTTGGCCTGCGTGTAAGTTTTGTCCATCAAACCTCCTGCTGCAGAGACGTCAGCCACTGATTGTGATGTTTTGTTCAATCCTCCATAGAAAATCTCCATCTGTACACAATCAGGGATACCGTTATGGGGACAATTTCTTACCAGCCTTTTAAACCGGGCCCATGCTTCACTAAGCGTCTCCGAGTCTTTTTCCTCGAAGGTGACAATGTCTCGTCGCCTTTTTGCACTTACCGTCGGAGGAAAGTATTTCTGCATGAACTTTTCGACCATCTTACCCCACGTAATCTCACCAGGTTCAAATGAGTATGCCCACTGTCTTGCCTCATCTCTGAGATAAAATGGGAATAGCGTCAGTCTGATGCTATCTTGCGGTACTCTAGCCATTGGAAATGCACTACAGATTTCCAAGAAACTCTTCAGGTGTGCATGTGGATCTTCACCCGTTGCACCCCCAAACTGTCCTGCGGCTTGCAGCATTTGCAACATCACTGGCTTCATTTCGAACCTTCCATTACCCTCGAAGGTTGGTTGTAGAATTCCCGGTACGAAATTATATAAATTAGGCGACGCATACTTCCTCATCGGGTGATTTCTATCATGCGCCAAGAGAATAGGATTTGTATCATAGTTTGCGTGCTCTTGCGCATTTGCGTTCTGCCTGACCTCAGCTTGAGGAGCTTGAGATTGATTGTTTTGAGCATCCATGGTCTCTTCAGTAGACTGATTGCTCCTTCTTTGCTTATTCTGTCTTATCCTTCTTTTGAAGGTCCTCTCAATCTCAGGGTCAATACAAATGTCGGGTTATCCCCTTCACTCATATACTGTTAGAAGCCTCTGACAGAAGAGAAGCTTGCTATACTCCGTCGATTGAGGAATTCTGCAACACAATAATCCAAAGAAAATAATTAAATCAATGAATAGTCCCTGGCAACGGTGCCAAAAACTTGTTGTGGAAATATTGTTGTGTGAACTAACCTAACGCAAAGTGCTAAAGTATATGATTATGCGTTCAACATGTCAAGATGTGATCATGCAATGCGTTCTATTATCATGCGTTGGTTTTGTCAAGTTTTCCTATTCCTCTACCCAAGTATAAGTAAAGTAATAGGTTATCTCGGTGAGTCCGAGGTCGAACACAGGGATTATATTGATTTGGTTTTAATTGGATTGCATGTGTTACAGAGGTAACCAACAATTGGTTGAATTTGTGTTTCTAATCTAGAGAAAGCAGATGTTTGTACACTAGACTAACAGTTGTGGAATATGGGAAGCAATGCGACACAGCAAGCTCAACTAAGATGTGTATGAATGGATAAAGAAAAGGGTTCGGGTTGATTAACATCTAACATCGGAAACGCACAGTAGTACTCTATTCATACTTGCGACTCTTCTCTCGGTTGTCAGCCGCATAACGCATAGGAAAGTGTTAAGAACCAAGGTTGTCCCCGTAGACAGGTAACACTACTTGGCCCTTGTCAATTGAGTTCCACAATCACTTACCCTCTCGAGCAGTCTGCTAATTACTACTTATATCGATTTGTCAGATGGATATAAGCATCGGATTAGGCTTGCAATTGACAAGTTAGAATAGTTACACTACGGTCCCTAGTGAGATTCTAACGCAACCCTAGACCCTCGAGTGATTAGTTACTCATGGCTTGAAAGTATAAAGTGGACAGATGAGAAAAGTGAATAGACATGGAAGATAATTGTATTGATGAAAATGAGATACAAATTTCGATAAGTCAATTTCTTGATACAAATCTAAAATTCAAGTAAGAACAGTAAGAAAGAAAGCAGGGTAAGGCGTCAATGTCTTGAGTCGCCCGGATGGAAGCGTGATGATTTGCTATGAAGTGGTGCGGCGGATGGAAGACTCTTCTCTCTCGAGCTATTTGTCTCCGGTTGAAGTCTGAGAGAACTCTGCTGTCACTTATGGAGTCCTTCCGAGAATCAACAACCTTTCTCCTCTCGCAGAGCTGCCCTTTATAGATGATGAAATCGCAGTTAATGGCAAATCTGCTTGATTGGTGGCGAGATTGACACTGCGTCCATCTCGCCTGATTGTGTGATTCTCAGGCCAATTAAGATCCACCACTTAAGCCGCAAATCATGTCTGCCAATCATCCGTCAATCTCTCAAGATTCCGATCTGATTCGCAGCGCCTTGCCGTAACGGTTGTCTATGCGTCCATGCATAGTTTTGTTGATGTCAACGCAACATAGGTTGCTAATGCGTAGTTATGCGTTGGGCTGTCGTTAATGCATCGTCTGGTTCCTATGTTAAGAGGTCATCTACGCATCGCTTGCATTCCTACGTGAAAACATGCGTTTTAGGCTTAACAAGTGGTAAATTCAATATCTTCATCAAAATTCAAGAGTATAACGCAAAGGAAGATTTATTAATGGAATTTATCATCAACTACCGCATGCTTCTCTTAATTAAACTCTATTTATCTATGAAAAATGCTATAATAATTTGTATTTCTACAAGTTATCAGTACTGGAAATATTTCTAGACAACATGAGCTTCCCATGAAACCTATCTTGGAGGTGGAGCTCTTCGATGTCTGGGGTATTGACTTTCTGGGGCCTTTTTCTATGTCTTCTAATGGCTACCTATATATTTTCGTTGCAGTTGATTATGTATCTAAGTGGGTAGAAGCCATAGCTACTAGGACCAATGATGCTCACACTGTTTTAAAATTCTTGCATAAGAACATATTTACACGTTTTGGTACATCTATAGCTATTATTAGTGATGAGGGTTCTCACTTTTGCAATAAATTGTTTGAATCCATGATGCAAAAATATAATGTTAATTATAAAGTAGGTTCTCACTATTGCTACAGTTTATCATCCTTAAACTAATAGTCTTGCTAAGTTATCTAATAGGAAAATCAAGTAGGTTTTAGAAAAGACCGTCAAGATCAACAGGAAAGATTGGGCCTTAAAGCTTGATGATGCATTATGGGCCTACCGTACAGCTTTCAAAACCCCATAGATACTTCACCGTACAGGTTGATGTTTGGAAAAAGCTTGGCACTCACCGGTAGAGCTTGAGCATAGAGCTTATTGGGCCATCAAGAAGCTGAACATGGACTTTGCAAAAGCTAGTGAGAAGCGCCTCTTGGAACTCAATGAGATGGAGGAGTTCCGTGCTCAAGCTTATGAGAATGCTAAACTTTACAAGAAGTGCATTGCTAGATGGCATGACAAGAAGATCACCCCAAAGGACCTTACTTCCTAGACAAAGAGTTTTACTTTTCAATTCACGTTTACATTTGTTTCCAGGTAAGCTTAGAACACATTGGTCGAGCCCCTTTATGATTGTGAAGGTGTCCCCACATGGAGCCGTGGAGTTGCAAAGCAATGATGGAACAACCTTCAAAGTAAATGGTCAACGTTTGAAGCGCTACATCGATGATGAAGAACGCCGAATTGAGAACCTTGCTTTCATTGAATGATCAATTGATTCGGTCTAGCTAAGAGACCTTAAAGCAAACGCTTGTTGGGGGGCAACCCAATTTTATTGCTTTCTTTATTTTTTTTTCTTTATTTTATTTTCAAAATTCATAGAATGACTCATATGCTTTCTTAACATTCACGATCTTGGTTCATCACAAAAAATACTCCTTACACCAAGCTTGTTTGGTGGCTTCCCACTGATAACTTGTAGAAATACAAGTTATTATAGCCTTTCACTTATAAAAATAGAGATTAAATAGAGAATCATGCGTTAGTTTCTGTGGAATTTAATTAATGAATCTTCCTATGCGTTCTACTCTTGTATTTTGATGAAGATAATTATTTTATAACTTTTTGAGCCTAAAACGCATGTTTTAACACAGGAACGTAAACAACCTGAAGATGCGTTGACAACTTCTTAACGCAGGACTATGTGTTGGCTATCTGTTCTCCATGGACGCATGATCTGAACGAAACGCGAGCAACCTATAAATGCGTTAACAACTTCTCAACATAGGACTATGCGTTAGCAACCTATGACGCATTGACATCCGCCCAAATTCTCCATGGACGCATAACAACCAAAAACGCAAAGCAGCAGAAAATCAGATCAGAATCTTGAAAAACTGTCGGAAGATTGACATGCATGATCTGTGGCTAAAGTGGTGAATCTAAATTGAAGCGATAATTATGCAATTAGGTGAGATAGACACACGACATCAATTTCCTCCAATCACGCAGATTTGCCACTGATTACGAACGCAACGTCTATAAAAGGGCAGACCTGCAAGATCAAAAAGGGTTGTTGATTCTCGGAAGAATTCTTAAGTGACAGCAGAGTTCTCTCCAGACGACAACCAGAGACGAATAGCTCGAGAGAGAAGAGTCTTCCCTCCGCCTGACCACTTCACAGCATAACCTCACGCTTCCATTTCGGCGACTCAAGACATTGACGTCTTTCCTGCTTTCTATCTCTTTTTCTAGCTTGATTTTAGATTTGTGTCAAGACATTGAGCTGTCTAAAATTGTATTCGTTCATTAATCTACAATTCTTCCATGTCTATCCATTTCTCTACACTTTCCGCTTATTACTTTGAATCCATGAGTAACTAATTTTTCAAGGGTCAAGGGTTGTGTTAGCATCTAAATAAGAACCATAGTGTAACTATAGCATCTTGTCAATTGTAATCTTAATCTGATGCTTATGTCCATCTAGCTAATCGATATAAGTAGTAATAATCAGACTTCTCGAGAGGGTAAGTGATTGTGGAACTCAATTGACAAGGCCAAGAAGTCTTACCTGTCTATAGGAATAACCTTGGTTCTTAACACTCTCCTATGCGTTATAGACATATAATGCATAGCGGCTGACAACCGGGAGAAGAGTCGCAAGTATGAATAGACCATCACCATGCGTTTCCAACTTTAGGAGTTAACCAACCCGAACCCTGTTTTTTACCCATTCACACAACTCATTAGTTGACTTTGCTGTGTCGCATACCTTACCATCTTCCACATTTTAGTGTAGTGTACATGTTATCGCTTTCTTTAGATAGGCGCAAACCCCATCTTAAATATTTTTGGTTACTACTGCAACTCTAAATAATCCAACTAATTACAAAATCAGCATAGTCCCTGTGTTCGACCTTAGACTCACCGAGAAAACCTACTTTCTTGCTTATACTTGGGTAAAGGATAGGAAAACTTGACAGATCATAAACGCATAACATTAAGCATGTTCAATGCATAGCATGTTAAACGCATAGGAAGCTTAATAACAAATAAATAGACAGAGAGATGCAGAAGCGAGTCTTGCGTCTCACCAACAAGTTTTTGCGTCGTTGCCGGGGACTTGAGATTTGTCGCAACACCCGCTTACTCCTAGACTTTTTCTTTCTTTGTTCGATGCTCTTATGCATTGAGGACAATGCATGATTCTAAGTTTGGGGTGGGAGGTGTCACTCGTTCTTTTGTGTGTTTTCTTATCCTGCTATGCATGTTTGAGAGGTTTCAATGATCCTATGCATGTTAATGAACTTTCAAAAAAAAAAAATTGAAAATTTTAGAGCTTTTAAAGATAATGGGAATATTTTTATGGTTGTGTGCTTTGATGTTGATTGCCCATGATGAGATTTAAATTTGCATGATAGATGACTTATTGTGGAAATAGGATAGCATTATCTTGATGTAAATTCATAAGTCCCTCTTAAAATCCCCCATATTCTTAAGCACATAGCCACTTTAATTTAGAATCTTTAACTGAAAAAAGGATTAAAGTCGGGTGTATTTGGTTGTCACTTCGAAAAGCCCCACCGGTTAGAAAGTTGAAATGCATGATGGTTTGTAATCTTAGACTAAGGAAAAAGAAAAGAGTATACATGCCTTTTGAAAAAGAAAAAAAAGTGTACACAAAATATTGAGCTTTACATACCTATCTTTTTAAATATTAAACTTGTAATGAGTATGTATGACTGGGGATAAAAAGAGTTGTATTTGCTGTGATCAGTAAGTACGCCTGGGAATTGACTAGGTACGAGTCCCTATAGTTAATGTGTGAAAGCTAATGCCCCTAAGAATGCAAGTTTAGGGCCCATGAAAAATGTGATTGAATGGCACCTTAGTGGACATATTACTCGCCTGAAATGTGTGGATACTTGAAAAATGGTGCATGAGCTAGAGTAGAGGGAAAACTAAGGTAGCTCTCTTAAGTCCCAATTTGAGTTTTAGCATTTTGAATTGAATGAGACTTGCACACACAAACATGGGAGATAGGAAGATTTGGCCTTGAATGATTATACCAATATAGATATGCTTGCATATTTCTACTTAAGCTCTTAAATGCTATTCTCTGAGACATGAGTCATTAGCACACTTCTTCATTTAAACTCCATTTATTTGATTCTAATCTTTGCTCGGGACTAGTAAATCTCTAAGTTTAGGGTGGTGAAAAGTGCTTGAAAAGTGCCTTTTATTCTCTTAAATTAAGGGAGTTTATTAGATTTCACTTGTTTGCTAGTGATTTTTAGGTCAAAATAAAGAAAACTAGAATCGAAAGCCAAAAGAACCAAACCGAGCCAAAATCAAATGAAAAAAGAAGAAATAATCACCAAATTGCCAAAAACAGGGCAGCGATGCATCACTAGTTTGGCGCTTCCACGGTGCTTTTTCCTGAGAGATCAGACAAGCACAGCGTAGCAGCACTGATGCAGTGTTGCAGCTCGGCGCCGAGGGTAGTTTTAATGACGCACAGCGCGACGACGCCATCTCACAGCGCGACTGCGCTACCATTTGATGTCGATTAGTGCAGCAGCGACATTGACCAGCGCCGTGGTGCCTGCTTTCCTTATTTGAAGAATCAACAATTTTGGAAATAATTTTAGGTAGTCAACTCTATAAATTGGAGGGTTTTCAACAACCCTAATCACAAGAGAAAGAAGAGAAATCAGAGAAAACACAATAGAGAGTTCCCAAAGAGTGAGTTGGCTGCAAGGAAGAGAAAAGAGAGTTTGAGAGAGAGTTTAGTGTTGTTCGAGTATCCGACATGAAGACTAAGGACATCTTGGTGGTTCCTTCTCAATCAAGAGCTTCTTTTCAGTAGAGTTTCCCTTCTTTACACTCTTTCTATGCTTAAATTGTTTATGAACATGTTGCCTAAAGCTATGAGTGGCTAAACTCTTTAGTTTTAGGGTATTGATGAATTGTTTATGAAGTTATATTGCTACTGTAGACTCTTCATTGTTTTGTTGTAATGAATATGTTTTTCATTGTTATTGTGCTTAATTCTTGTTGATTGGTCATCCTTGAATGTTAGATTAGATGTATGGTTGAGATAATTGTATGTCTAATTGGATCTATAACAATGAATTGTTGTTAATCTATCATGCGAATAGTTAGGTTAACAATCAGAGTTGCTAAAGACTACTCCTAATGCCATGTAACTTGTAATGGTTTCAAGATACTAGTAATCAATTAGGTTGCATGAGAAAAGGTTGTTTTTTATAGAAAATAACTTGGTTTTATGTTTGTAGACTTAAGCATGTGAATTGCAATGAAATCCATGAACCCTAGAATATTGCATAATGAATTAAACAAGGATTCAATACCCTAGAATTCTCTTTGACTCTTGTGTTTCTCATTTACTTGCTTTCCTTTTTAGTTTTTCCAAAATCACAACTTGAATTCGAATCCTCAAATAAAATTGATTCAATTATAGAATAACTAAGTAACTTAAACCTTCATAATTGGATCTTCAGTGGAATGATATTCGGACTTAACCGTCGTATATTATAACTTAACTCGTACACTTGCGGTAACACGGAAAGTGCACATCAGACAACTTTATTGAGAATAAGTTTCATAATTTACAAACTATGAGTTTTAGGACAGAAGACCCAACAAAGAGAAATATATGCATTTTTATATGATTTAAATGCATTATGAATAAATATGTGATGTTTCTTTGTTAATTAATTAATTAATAGGTAATTAATTAATTGATTATTATTTATTTAATAACATATATATTATATTAAAATTGATTTGATATAATTATATTTATTAAATAATTATTAGGGATTAGGGTTAGTTCTCATCCCTATATATTAGAGATATAGGAAACTTCTGAGAAAACAAAAACCCATAACCTCCCTTCTGTCTAAAAATTCTCTTTAAGGCTTCTCTCAAAATTCTTGAATTCCCGAAATAGGAGAGAATCTCACCATCCTATAGATCCTCCTTGAGTCATAGCAAGGTTGTTTAACGGTGGTGTTCGTGTTCTTGGAGGTTTTGTTTTTAGAAAACTCCAAGAAATTTAAAAAAATTCTCCTCACACTAAAAGGTATTTTCTAAATTCTATTTTATAGTATGCTTAGCCTCGTTAGCTAAAAATCAATTAGGATTTTCTCCTCCCAATTCAAAGACAAAAGCGATCATATGTTTCCACATTGGGATTCAATCCCTTCAATATATTCCAAGGAAGGTCGCTATTTTTGTCTAGAAGCCATGTTAGGATTGTCTTCCTACTATGGTCTCATTATGGAAATGAAAGATGGATGTTGTGTTGTGGTACCCTTTATGCAGGAGAAAGGAAAAAATTGTGGAGTCATGCTCTATTTTGGTGCTCTAAGGCAAGAGGTATTTGGAATTATTTATCGCTTGATGATTCGCGTCGTTCTTCAAAGATTATGTCTTGCTTTGATATTTGGGTGAATTTTACCTCTCACCTCAATGATAGTGGGTTGGCTAAGGCTTGTATTGTTGCTTGGGCAATTTGGGAGATAGGAATAAATGGGATCATACTAAACATGTTCCTTCTATGGAGAATCGTCGTGAATGGATTTTGGTTATGAAGTAGTGTTGATATTGTGTCGATGGAGAAGAATCAATTTAAATCAATTGATGGGCCGATTTTGGAACCCAATTGTGGGCCAGAGAATACTTTACATGTTAATGCTGCTTACTTTCTCAATTCAGCTTTATCCGATTTTGGGGGGTAGATTTGGTACTAAGTATGGCGCCATTTTAGTTGTTATTAGTGGGTATAAGGAGATGATATGTAGTGTTTTGGGAGCTAAAGCCAGTGGTGTGTATGAGGGTCTCAAGATGACTAAAATAGTAGACCTTTTTAGTTCTATCGTATTCTTTATCTATTATTCAAATGCTTAGGGGACCTCCAATATTTATGTTGAGATTACTAATCATATTGAGGATATCAAGGTATTTTATCTTCTTTTCAGACAATGGTTTTTCGTCATGTGGCAAGAGCGCTGAATCAGGTGGCACATTTGTTGGCTTATGATGGTTCTTTGGGAGTGAGCCTTTTACAATTTAATTTTTTTTCCATTGATTTGTATTCGTTTGATGTTTTTTTTTTGAAGGGCAGGTTGGCCATTTAGTTGGTTTTTGTTGGTGTGTTTGTATCAAAAAAAAAAAAAGAAAGAAAAAAAATCCAATAATTTTTACAATTAAGAGAAGGTTCACCAACACTAAAATAATAAACTTAATTACACCTAAGGAATAATTAAGTGACTTATTTGGGCCCTAAGTGGAACAAATAATGAAAGAAACAAAGAATAAGTATTTACAAGTATTATTTTCATTTGGAAAAAAATAATACAATTGCTAGTATTAATATTAGCATTAGTGACGAAAACCAAGACGACGTGTGCAACTTGACAGGCCGACAAAAGTAGCTGATACGAGACAAGTGTCCTCTACTTTGAGCTAAAAATAATTTAAAATATTAAAAAAATAACCTAACAAAATAAATTAAAATATTTATAAATATAAAATAATTCACTGTGTATCAACGATATACTACGATAAACTTCTATCGCTAAGTAATAAACTGCAATAAATTTCTATGAATACAAGTCTATAGCAGTTTATTTCAAATAGATAGTGTAATTCTTTTATATTTGTAAATAATTTGATATTTTTTTTATTTGTAATAATTTTTTCAAAAAACCCAAATAAAAGTTAAACTGCTTCCAATAATCAAACTTCAACAATTTAGCCCAATCATATAGTTTCCATTTTTTTTTTTTATGTATTTGAATTATTTGCCAATTTTTTAAAAATATATTTTTTATAA
Organism: Citrullus mucosospermus; assembly: GCA_030954485.1. Taxonomy (NCBI): domain Eukaryota; kingdom Viridiplantae; phylum Streptophyta; class Magnoliopsida; order Cucurbitales; family Cucurbitaceae; genus Citrullus; species Citrullus mucosospermus. The sequence goes on from CM062064.1 coordinate 16,073,661, forward strand.
TTAGTATTTTTAGTTTTCAAATTTTGATTGTAATTTTAAATACATTCTTAAAATATAGACAACTAAACTAGAAATAAACTAAGATTTATAAACTTAATCATCCCAAATAAAAAAATTTAAATAATTATCGTTTTAGATAATTATTAAACTGTTGGAAAGAACAGTATAATAAAGAAAGAAAAGGAGAGAAACATAATGATTTGAGATCTCTTTTCTGTAATTGAAACTTGTCTGATTAATCAGCAAAGGTAAGCTAATGGATGACTCTTCTCCAATTTAATGATTATAAAAGATTGGCAAAATCACAAGGCTTTCACACTCTTTTTCCATCTTTTACCCATCAAAGAAATAACAAGTCAGATTTCAACTTGGAAAAAAAAAAGGGTATTGGATAGTTGTGTTTAATCCAAATGATGATGGCGGAAAAAAGAATTATAAAAAATCGGAGAGGATGGTGAAAGAATTGAAAAGGGACCAATATGGGAGTTTCCGGGAAAGTGCCAACTTTTCCTGGAAAGTTTCTCTCATCATTTTTACTGGTCCACACACCCATGAATGATGCATAGACTAAGCTAATCTGATTTTTCTTTTCTTTTTTTCTTTTTTTTTTCCCTTAAAAGAAAGTATTTAGTTTTAAATTTTTATAAAATAAAGGAGAAGTCTCTCAAATGGTTAATCATGCACTGTCCAAAATAATGATGATAGCGTGCCTATTACGTATGGCAATACAACTTTAGTAGGCTACGAACGAGCCAACAATAAAGTAACTCGCTATCCTTTTGCAACTTTCTTTGAAGATTGTACGTTAAATTATAAAAAATACCTTTTACTTTGTCATTTAATTAAAAATATTCTTATCCTTTCAAAATTTGTAGTAAAAAAATTATTTTAAAGAATAAAATTACTAAAAATATTTATAAATAATAGTAAAATTACAATATATCTGTAATAGATCATGATAGACTAATATTTATGTCTATCATAACACAAATAAACATAAATAGTAGTCTATCACGGTTTATCGCAGATAGACAGTAAAATTTTGTTATATTTGTAAATATTTTGATTAATTTTACTTTATTTGAAAACAACTCATTATATTATTATCTTTTAACATTTATACATCTTTAAAAAAATATCCTTAGAATAGAAATTATGTTGAATCTAAATGGAAATTAAGATATGAAATGGTGTTGTATGTATCCTAGAATAAAATTTTGAATCACCACATCTTTTTAAGTCTTCACTACATAGTTCTAAATCTTGATTTTTTGTAGAAATTCAAAAGAATTTATATTTAAAGGATAGCTTTGAAACGTTTATGAAAATTGAGCAACATTGCAACTTTTCAGAGTATAAGGATACTTTAGAAACAAAGAGGAACGTTCAAGAGTATTTGTTATAATTTAGACAAAATTATACTTATACCACTACCTACACCTATAAATTTCTATATTTGTTATCCACTTTCAACTAATGCTTAAAAAAAAAAAATCTTAAACGTTGTACTCAATTTCAACTCTTGAACTTTCAAAAGTTTCAATAATACCCTTAATCTTTAAAAAAAAAAAAAAATACTTTTGCCATTAGTTTTGGATGAAAATTATTAGTATTTTATCTCAAAAACATCTTTAAACTTTTCAAGCTTTCAATAATGCCCTTAAACTTTACAAAAAGTTAGAAACTAACCTTATCGTTAGTGTATGGAAGTAAACTATTAGTACTTTATTTAAAAATATCTCGTTTACATTACCATGCCCTTGACCTAAAAAAGTTTTTTAAAAAAAATGTGTTTACATCGTTGTTATTATTATATATATGGATTTATGACCTTACACTAATCATGTCCCCCTCTTCTTTGCTTCAATTTATGACCTAACTCTTCCTCTTTTTTTATTAATTTTTCCTTTCACTTCTTTAATACTCTCGTAGTTCATTTCTTTCCGTCTGACTCTCTAAAACTTCTTTCATTTCTCTTATTTTTCTCTTTATCCTTAAATATTCAAACTTTAAATTAACAAGAGCATCTCTAAACATAAATATAAGAAATTTCTTGCATGTTTGTGAGTGATTCTAAAATTGTTAAAATTACTTGTCATTTTCAAAATCTCTCCAAAAATATTTTAAATCATTCAATATCAATTTTAATAGTATGAAAATTGGGTTAAAAAAATATAAAATTAAACAATAAATTGATTTGAAGTAATTAATGGTCTGTTTTACATTGATGTTGCACATGACAAAAGTGATTTTAAGTTCTAAGTTTCCTTAGTGGTTCCTTTATTCCCATTTATTTTTGTTATAGCCTATATAACTTGATTGAAGGCAGAAGTTTTAGAGATTGGGGGAATTAATGACAGAAGGTGAGCAAGATGGTATTGAAGAAAGGAGAGGTAAAAAATAGCACAAATAGGAGAGTATTAGGTGATTGATTGAAGCAAAGGGTAAAGAGGAAATGGAAGAAGATGATGATGAGGTGTGTAGATAAGCGGTTTTCATCTATATAATAACAATAAGAACATTTTTAACTTTTCTAAAAGGTCAAGGATATTAATATTACTTTTGAAAGTGTAAGATTATTTTTCAAATGAAGTACTAATAGTAATGGGTATTCTTTAACTTCTCAAAAAGTTTAAAGGTATTAATTAATTTTTTTGGAAGTTTATAGGTATTTTTGAAATAAATACTAACAGTAGTTTCCATCTTACTCATGGTAATATTTTTTAACTTTTATTTTTTTAAAACAAGTATAATTGATTTTGAAGTTTATGAGTGTTTTTTTAACATAGTACGAAGTTTATGAACCTTTTCACATCTAACAAAACTAAAAAAGAAAAGAGTAGTGTTCAAAAGGTAACTTTTATCTTTAGAATTTAATTACTGATTAAGTTTTCTTTAACTAAAGGAAAAACCATAACCGAATAAATATGAGAAAATAGCCATAAATTTCAAAAACTGAAAACGAATTCTTATCAAATAAGAACTCTGAATTACCTTCTAAATCAACTTGCCACAAGATCTTTAAGTTATACAAAGTTAGCATTGTAGGCAAAAGTGTTAAACAAAATTAACAATATTATTTACCAAATAGAAAATTAAAAGTTAGAGACATTAATTTTCTTTTAAAGTATATAGCTACTAACTAGGCATAATCGTACAATTTTAGAAAATGATTAGAAATTTATTAAATTATTAGTGGCATACAGAATCATGAAAGTTAAAAAGTTAAAATATAATTCAAACAATATTTTTAAAATGTAGAAAAATATTTCAGAGAAGGTTGAAAAAATTATAATTTTGAGTTTAGTTTTTATTTAACTCGTTAGATTTTAAAATATTATATATTTTTCCTTAAATTTTCGTTTATATCTACTTTCAGTCAATGACATTATCAACTCTAACATTACACTTATTAGAATTGTTGATTTAATTTATATTGTTTATACAATCATAAAAATAGTTGTCATTAAAATATTTCAATATTTCAATACGTTAGATGTTACAAGAAAAATAATAGAAAAGTTCTCTCTCCTTGTCAAAAAGAGTATATAACTCAATTGACATACAGAATAATCAACCTTGAAGTTAAAAGTTCGAACTCCCTCCTCGTGTTGTGGAAAAGAAAAAGAATTGTCTTTCCACCATTCTTCCCTACGACGGTCCTCACCAATTGTCAATCACAATCAATGATAATAGAAATTAAAAAATCGAAAGTGTACTGCTATAAAATTTAACATTAGTTTAAAGTTATAACACTCTAAAACATATGATCTAAATAACAACTAAATTCAATAATAAAAAAAATGCTTTATTCTATATAAAATCTTGTTCCAAGATTTATAGGGTGAGCTTTGGAGGTGGGACAAAATTTAAGGAGGGCCGTTGAGTTCAATATAAGAGTCCGTTCCATTATTGTTGAAGTGGGGAATATATATCAAATCTTTGGGTGTTTGGGAATTTCAATGGGTGCACTACATATTTCATCCCTCATATCAAAGGTCTGACTTGTGAAAGGTTAAAGAAAAAAAAAAAGTAACAATAATAATTATTATTATTAAGAAAAAAAACCAAGAACCAAAAAAAGTCCAACGATTTAGACTTTGGAAAAGGTGGGCCACAGGTGAGGCATCACGTGGGTTGTGACCTACCTGTCCGCTTAAAGGTTTGGCATCTCACGTGGTTGTGACCTTCTCAACCTATCCTAATTTGAATATTATTTCCATCCATCCCTTTCCTTTTCCTTTTCTTTTTTCTTTTTAAAAAATATCTCCATACTATTAATCTTATACTTGTCAAATAAGCAAACCTATAATTGTATTCAATATAGTTAGTTTTTACATTTTTAGATCGAATCAAATTAGTTTATTTTTAAGAAAATTATCATAGATATAAAAAAGTATTAAACTATTTATAAATATAGTAAAATTTCAATTTTTATTTGTGATAGACCAGAATAGACCTAGATAGACATTTATCCGCGTCGGTAAAGTGATAGATATCTATCTAGTCTATCGAGTTATATCACAAATAGAAAGTAAAATTTTATTATATTTATAATTATTTTTAACAATTTTTCTATTTTTTAAAATATTCTAATATTAAATTATAAATAAACGAGAATATTCAAACATGACTCATAAATAAAGGCTCATATATTTAACCATTTATTCTATAATCAGATTAATTATTTACATTATTAACCTAAAAGTATTAAAAAGTTTTTCCAAACGCATTCTATAAAGAAGGAAAAAAAAAGTGAAAATGACGACATATATTTGAGGAAAGTAAAGTAGATTCCATAATATAAAATTAGAATGAGAGAGAAAGAAAAGGAAATAAAATGATGAAAAGATAATTGTATTATATTTGTATTGATAAATGAAGGCAAAACGCACTACTAAAATTACAAAAGTCAGATCAATGTCATCCTTTGCGTAACACGTAGGCAGCCAATGAGATAGATATGTAGATAGCCCTTACACCAACACAACACCACCCAATAACTTTCCAATCCAACAGACCACCCACATTAGGTCACATCAAAATTTACAACTAAATAAAGTTTCTATCATAACTATTTCTTCGTACCAAATTCTATCATTATTTTCATTAGTTTAACCATGAAACAATTTTTTGCACTAAAAAAATCCTACAATTATCTTAATTAAAAACCTTTGCAACATCTCATCTACTCAAAAACAAAACAAATATATATATATATATATATTTTGGTGCATCTCAAGCTACATTTATATGTATGCATCCAATAACATTTTCTATTCATAATTTGCTATATGACAAATTATTCTTATGTTTTTCATCAAATATTTTATTATTAATTTTATATAGTGAGATGCACAAAAATAAGTGAAATACACATGTCGAATGATAAAGATCAGTAATTTTTTACATGCTAATTAAGGTAGGTACTAACATTAAATTTGTCTAACTTCTAATTTAGCTCTACAACCTTTGTGCAGAAGAGAAACAGAAATAATATTATTGGGGTTGTAAAATTTCTGTAGGTGACTGTATTGAGCGTTGATTAAGTAATTTTGTCTAACATGCGGCGGAAGGACTGGAGAAGGGGTTGTAAAAGTGAGGCGTAGGAGCCATTGAAAATTTGGGTTTGGAAGCGCCGCCGCCGCTGCCGAGCCTTTCGCAGGAGGGGCATATAGTTAATGTCGCCGCCGGCATCTGCATGTATAGTGGTTGAGCCAGCTTTAACGACTTCAATTCTTGAAGCTCCTTTTGTAGCCTTCTATTTTCATCTGTCAACGTCTCACAACACTTCTTCAATAACTCACAGTCTACTTCTGTTTGTTTCAGTTTTGTTCTGTTAAAAATACATCCAAAACCAATAAGGACCTTGCAAGCTAAGCTTTAGGATTAATAATACAAAATATGTACATGCCTAATTATTATTAAACGAGTGAAAAGCAATATGAAAAAAATTCTTGAATATATAATAGTTCTCTCACCGAGCTCTCCTATTTTGAAACCATACTTCAACTTGTCGTGGCCGTAGATTTAGCTGTCTCGCCAAGGCTTGTTTTTGCTTCTGATAAAAATACCCATTAGAATTTATATAGTCAAGGTTAAAATTGGTTAAAATCACTTTTGTCAAGTTGAAAATAAGAAACTTACAGGATTGAGGGTGCTATTTTGCTTGAAACTTTGTTCCAAGAGAGCGGCTTGTTGTTTAGAGAGCCTAAGTTTCTTTCTAGCATTAGAACCATCTTCATCTTCATCACTAACTCTAGAAGAAAGTCTGTCCAATTGAACTTCTTCGCTGCTAAGATCTCTCTCCCTTTTAACCCTACCGCCGCCGGAGAAGGAAGAACAAACAGCGCTGCTGCTATGAGTGGAAGCTTCTTGTCGATGCAAATGATGAACACCCACATCAGAGTTGTTGTTATTAATCATCATCATCTTGTTGTTGACATCAATAACTTTCTGGTGAGTTTCGCTGCCGCCTCCAGTGCCGGAAAATCCCAAAGTCAAAGCACAAGGCTCAAAATCAAGGGAACTAGAGGAGCAAGGTGTAGGCTTCTTCTTCAACCTTTGATCATTAGAGAGCCCTAAGCCCAACACCAAGCCTGTTTGACAAAAATCATCCAAACCCATCTGGGGTTGAGAGGGAATTAATTATGTGGATGGGAAATGGAAAAAGAAGAAACTTGTGAACAACAACAAACCAAACCAAAATGAAGGGTTTTTAATAAGAGATATGGGTATGATTATTAATCCACGAGAAAAGAAATTGAGAAGACAAAAGAATCTTAGCGTTTGGAAAATAATAATAAATTATTTTAAATTAAAAGTCCCTTCTATCTCTATACATAGGTTGACCTTGAAACCCCACTTACCTATTATCTTCAAATTATTCAAAAAAAAAAAAAAAAAAAATCCGAAAATCCCCGCAATAACTTTCCTTTTCGTGGTAGAATCCCTTAGTTCACATGGTTGTGGGGAACACATCAAAAAAAGGATCATTCTTTCTTTCTCTCTCTTTCTTGTTTGCTACATTTAACTAATACTACCACTTTTGAATGTTGCTTCATAAATGTTTCCTCGTCTTGTTATTCAGTTTCTTTTTAAAATGGGTTCAATTATTTGCCCTAAACTTTTCCTCTTCTTTCACTTATGTCCCAATATTAGCATCCATTCATTATTATTTTTTTAGTTTTCTTTCCACCCAATCATACCCCTTTTCTTTTCCTTCTTCTTTCATTTACAATAATAATTGTGGTATATAATTACGAAGCCACCTTGTACTTTATTACTTTTCTCAATCATCCAAAGATTGCTTTAAACTCTCTTCCCCCTCCAAACAAAATAAAGAAAGGGGGAAAAAAATAAATATCAGAAGATAGCAAGGCAATTATTGATGTGCATGAAAATAATAAACTTAGCTTTTTCTTCCCATAAATGACCACATGAATTGTCTCCCACTCCATGCCTCTTCTAAAACCATTTCCCTTTGCTTCCCAATATTGCACTCGTTTCCTTAAGTATTAATTGATAAAGAAGTGGAGGGCCATAAATTCATTGCTGCATCATACGAATTGATAACATCGTGTAGATCATTTTTAGGCCTAAAGTAAACAAGTATTATAATCACTGTGAAAATACAGAGAAGTCGAATTGTTTATAACGTAACGATGTTTCTTTGAATTAGGGTGGGACTACATTTACCAATTCATAATTATCAAAATTAATGTAATTGGAATAAAATTTCATTGATAGATCAATCGTAATGGGCCTCAATTACAAACATAATTGGATTACTTTAGATTATGTTTGCTTAAAATTATGAATCTATCACATTTATTGCTACCGTTACCGTTTAGGGTCAAACAATAATGGTAATAATAAAGATGACAGTAAATGTGACAGTTTCATAATTCCCATACTATAATAGTAACTGTAAATGTTTTTTATGGTAATGACAACGACATTGGCTAGTGGGTCTCATGTATTTTTCAAAGGCAATCAGATTGATCACCTTTCGCATGTCAATTAGTTTGCATTTTTTATTATAGATTTGGAAGTGAACTCTACATGTTAGTACAAGTACAAAACATAAGTAAACAACATCATTTTTTATTATAGATTTGAAAGTGATCTCTACATACTAATACAAGCACAAAATATAAATAAACAACAACAAACATAATTAAATAGGTCCACTTTTCAGAATGTCATTGATTTATTACTTTTTTTACCTAAGATAAATATGGCCTAGATTCATTGAAAAAAAAAAAGAAGAAAAGAAAAAAAAAACTAGAGAGAGAGAAAACAAAAGATGGGGAAGTAGGTACGTAGAGATGAGATGATAGAGGGCACACGAGAGATTTAATTCAAAACAAAAATAATTGGTGATAGAATGGGGAACTTTGCTTCACTTGAAATTTTGACTTTGGGGGGCCAACTCATTGGAAGTACTAGAGTTTATAATGCATGCAAATTTAATAGTCAACTTTGAGTAATGCTTTGTCGGCTACAAATAATGATGATATAAGAAGTTAGGTCACCCATAAAAACATGGCGGCCCTAAAATATTAAAAACCTAACATGATCACATTCCGTTGCTATCAATACCATAAATAAATTTATATAAAGTAAACATTATTTTTTATATCCTGCTTTGTATTGCTGCCAAGTTTTTATGGCTTTCATCAGAAGTTGTGTGCTAGTTTAATTTGTATTGTGAATGATTGGTATAAATATAATATAAGTTTTGTCTTGTTTTAGTTATGGAACTGTCAGATAACCCCATTTATTTTTTGGTTTATTATTTTCTTTATTCTTTTAAAAAAAAATTTAAGTTTATAGATATTATTTCAACCTATAATTTTTTTTATCTACTTTTTATCAATATTTTAAAAGAAAAAACAAAAAATTTTAGCTTTCGTTTGGTAATCATTTGATTTTTAGTTTTTGTTTTTAAAAGTTGAGCATACCGACACTACTTCTATTTTAAATTTTCTTCATTTGTTATCTACTTTTTACCAATGATTTAAAAAACGAATGCAAATTTTAAAGACTAAAAAAAATAGCTTTTAAGAACTTGCTCTTATTTTTGGAATTTGGCTAAAAACTCAACCATTGTAATTAAGGAAAATGCATATTATTGTAAGAAATGGAGAAGAAATAGGCTTAATTTTCAAATAAAAAAAAAAAAAAAACAAAATATTTACCAAAGGGGGCCTTAGAAATCTAGACCTCGTTTTGTAATAATTTGGTTTTCTGTTTATGAAAGTTTTGCTTATTTTCTCTAAATTTCATATGGTAGTTTTCATCTTCCTTAAGTATAAAAGTAGAGTTCTTAGCCAAATTCCGAAAACATGTTTTTAAAAATTACATTTTTTTTTTTTTGTTTTCAAGACTTTAGTTTGATTTTTGAAAACATTAATAGGAAGTATACACTTTACAAATCTGGGCTTGAAAACTGACATTATAGGGGTACGACGTTAGTTGACAACTAACATTGAAGATCGTGTTATTAAAGGCCTTCAATGTTGGTTGTCTTTAATGTCGATTTTCTACCGATGTTCAATGTCAGGTTTTCACGTGCTTTTTTTGGCTTCTGCACGTACATATCAATATATATATATTTTTAAAGAAACAATGATATATAATTGCTTTCATATATACAACTCAACTTTAAACAAACACAAAAATTAACTAATTCACAACAAAGAAAGTGACAAACTGTTTAACTAATCTATCAACAAGTTATATTGACCAATATATACATAAAGCTCTAAAGTCTAATGATATAGAGAGTTGGTTGTCTACTTTGGAGGCTCATATAGATACATCCAGCAAAAACAAAAACAAAACTAAAATAATTGTGCAACTGAATATCGTCATACTAGCATAATCCTACCAATTGGAAGTTTTTCCTACAAAAAAATATGTTTTCTTAGTGTCACACCCCCTCCCAGATTACCCTCCAAAACTTGAGAGGAGATGTGAGGACAGCAAACATCATCCCTTTTGTGAGGTGATAACTTGTAGAAATACAAGTTATGATAGCCTTTTTCTTAGATAAATAGAGATTAAATAGAGAAGCATGTGGCAGTTTATGTTGATTTTTACTAATAAATCTTTCTTTGCGTTATACTCTAATATTTTTATGAAGATAATGATTTTTACCACTTTTTGAGCCTAAAACGCAAGTTTTAACACAGGAATGCAAACGATGCGTTGATGACTTTTTAACGCAGGACGACGCTTTAGCAATCTGTTCTTCATGGACGCATGATCTGAACGGAATGCGAACAACCTGACGATGAGTTAATAACTACTCAACGCAAGACTATGCGTTAGCAACTTACGATGTGTTGACATCGGCCAAACTATCCATGGACGCATAGACGACCATTAACGCAAGGCGCTGAGAATCAAATCAGAATCTTGAGAGATTGTCGGATGATTGACGAACATGATTTGTGGCTAAAGTGGTGGATCTTAATTGACCCGAGAATTATGCAATCAGACGAGATGGACGCATGATATCAATCTCGCCGCCAATCAAGCAGATTTGCCATTGATTGCGAATACATCATCCATAAAAGGGCAGCTCTGCGAGATGAAAAAGGGTTGTTGATTCTCGGAAGAATTCCATAAGTGACAGCAGAGTTCTCTCAGACTTCAACTGAAGACAAATAGCTCGAGAGAGAAGAGTCTTCCCTCTGCCGGACCACTTCACAGCAGAACCTCACGCTTCCATCCGGGTGACTCAAGACATTGACGCCTTTCCTGCTTTCTTTCCTAGTTTTTTCTTTCTTGATTTTAGATTTGTGTCAAGACATTGAGCTTATCTAAAGTTGTATTCCGTTTCATCAATATATATATATCTTCCATGTCTACTCATTTCTCTATACTTTCCGTTTTTTACTTTCAATCCATGAGTAACTAATCTCTCAAGGGTCTAGGGTTGCGTTAGCATCTAACTAAGAACCATAGTGTAACTATTTCATCTTGTCAATTGCGATCTTAATCCGATGCTTATGTCCATCTGACAAATCGATATAAGTAGTAATAATCAAACTGTTCGAGAGGGTAAGTGATTGTGGAACTCAATTGACAAGGGCCAAGAAGTGTTACCTGTCTATGGGGATAATCTTGGTTCTTAACACTCTCCTATGCGTTATAGACATATAACGCATAGCGGCTGACAACCGGGAGAAGAGTTGCAAGTATGAATAGACTTCACCATGCGTTTATGCATTTCCGAAAAAGAAAGGGTTCGGGTTGATTAACATGTAACATCGGAAACGCATAGTAGTATTGGCTCTCGACGCCTTGTGGCCTTCAACTTTCAATGCCTTGTGGCCTTCAATGCGTTCATCGCATAATAACCTTCGATGCAGAGTGGCTCTCAACGCCTCATGGCCTCAACGCCTAATAGCCATCCCTCACCTCTGCGTCCACGCCAAAACTACCTCCATTGATAAGCACTTGAAAAGTGCTTTATATTCTCTCAAATTAAGGGAGTTTTATGTTAAATTTCACTTGTTTGCTAGTGATTTTCAGGTTAAAATGAGGAAAATTAGAAGAAACAACTAAAAGATCAAAACCGAGCAAGAATACGGTGAAAAAGAGCTGAAAAACTCAAAAGAACAAATTTTGGGGTAGCGATGCCGCGCTGAGACAGCGCTGCCGCGGCGCTGAAGCATAAACGCATCCTTGTTGAACGCATCGCGGCGCTGAGACGGCGCTGCCACGGCGCTGAGACGGCGCTGCCACGGCGCTGAAGTATAAACGCATCAGCATGGACGCAGAGTAGCATCGCGGCGCCGAGATGGCGCTGCCTCGACGCATCCTTGGTGAACGCATGATAGCGTCGCGGCGCTAAGACGGCACTGCCGCGACGCTAAAACCCGAGAGCAACTTATTTTTGGTCGCAACCCTAGCGCCGCAGCGCCAGCGTTACTTAAACGAAAATTTTGTATTTTAGGTTAAATTTTTGGCGGCCAAACTCTATAAATTTGGGGGTTTTCAGCAGTCAAAGAGGGGGAGAAATATCAAGAAATGCAAGAAAGTTGCAGACTGAAAGAAAGATCCAAAAAGGTGAGAATTAAGCGCGAGTTCAAAGAGTGAGTTAGCCGCAAGGAAGAGGAAAAGAGTTCGAGATAGTCTTGGTGCCTTTCGAAGTCCGACGTGAGAGCCAAGGAGTTCGTGACGGTGCTGCCTCAATCAAGAACCTCTTTTCAGTAGAGTTTCCCTATTCTTTACACTCTTCCTTTGATTATTTTTGCTCAAACATGTTGCTTCAAGCTATGAGTGGCTAAACTCTTTAGTTTTAGGGTTTTGATGAATTGTTTGTGAATTCATGTTAATTTTATAGACTCATGGTTTTGTTTAAATAAATTATGCTTTTTATTGTTATTGTGTTTAATTCTTGAGGATTGGCCATCTTCACATGCTAGGTTAGATGTATGATTGAGAAATTATATGTTTAATTTGAAGTATAACAATGAATCGTTGTTAATCTATCACGAGAGTAGTTAGGTTGCCAATGAAAGTTGCTAAAGACTAGTTTTAATGCCATGTAATAGTGTATTGGTTTTAAGAGATTAACAATCAATCAAGTTGCATGAGAAAGAGTTGTCTTTGAGAGAAGATAACTTGGAATTAAGTTTCTAGACTTAGGCATAAGAATTACAATAAAATCCATGAAATCTATAATTTTGCATGATGAAATAAACAAGGATTCGAAGCCCTAGAACTCTCTTTGACTTTTGCAATTCTCCCTTTGATATTTTCTTTGCTTGATTTTTATTTTTCCCTAACTCATAAAATTGAATTTCGATCCTCAAATAAAATTGATTCAATTCTAGAATAGCTAAGTAACCTGAACCTTCCCAATTGGATCTCCAGTGGAACGATACTCGGACTTAACCGTTTTATATTATAACTTGACCCGTACACTTGCGGTTAACGCTAAAAGTGCGCATCATCCATCAAGGCATAGTGCCACCAACGCATGGCCGATACTTAGCCATTAATTTCTGCCCCCACACACATTTCAGCCAACTATTCCTACCAAACGCCCATCTCTTGATCTCTTCTTATCTTGCCTTCTCACAAAGTCAAGTACGAGGCTTACACATGCGGCAAGTTATGTTGATTTTTATTAAGAAATCTTCCTTTGCGTTATACTCTTGTATTTTTATGAAGATAATTATTTTACCACTTTTTGAGCCTAAAACGCATGTTTTAACGCAGGAATGCAAACGATGCGTTGATGACTTCTTAACGCAGGACGACGCGTTAGCAATCTATTCTTCGTGTACACATGATCTGAACGGAACGTGAACAACCTGACGATGCGTTAATAACTACTCAACGCAAGACTATGCGTTAGCAACCTACGACGCGTTGACATCGGCCAAACTATTCATGGACGCATAGACGACCATCAACGCAGGGCGCCGAGAATCAAATCAGAATCTTAAGAGATTGTCGGATGATTGACGAACATGATTTGTGGCTAAAGTGGTGGATCTTAATTAACCCGAGAATTATGCAATCAGGCGAGATGGACGCATGATATCAATCTCGCCGCCAATCAAGCAGATTTGCCATTGATTGCGAACGCATCATCTATAAAAGAGCAGCTTTGCGAGATGAGAAAGGGTTGTTGATTCTCGAAAGAATTCCATAAGTGACAGCAGAGTTCTCTCCAGACCTCAACCAGAGACGAATAGCTCGAGAGAGAAGCATCTTCCCTCTGCTGGACCACTTCACAGCAGAACCTCACGCTTCCATCCGGGCGACTCAAGACATTGACGCCTTTCTTGCCTTCCATCTTACTGTTTCTATCTTGATTTTAGATTTGTGTCAAGACATTGAGCTTATCTAAAGTTGTATTCCGTTTCATCAATATATATATCTTCCATGTTTACTCATTTCTCTATACTTTCACCTTTTTACTTTCAATCCATGAGTAACTAATCTCTCAAGGGTCTAGGGTTGCGTTAGCATCTAACTAAGAACCATAGTGTAACTATTTCATCTTGTCAATTGCGATCTTAATCCGATGCTTATGTCCATCTGACAAATCGATATAAGTAGTAATAATCAAACTGTTCGAGAGGGTAAGTGATTGTGGAACTCAATTGACAAGGGCCAAGAAGTGTTACCTGTCTATGGGGATAATCTTGGTTCTTAACACTCTCCTATGCGTTATAGACATATAACGCATAGCGGCTGACAACCGGGAGAAGAGTTGCAAGTATGAATAGAATTCACCATGCGTTTATGCGTTTCCAAAAAAGAAAGGGTTCGGGTTGATTAACATGTAACATCGGAAACGCATAGTAGTATTCTATTCATACTTGCGACTCTTCTCTCGGTTGTCAACTGCTATGCGTTATATATCTATAACGCATAGGAGAGTGTTAAGAACCAAGGTTATCCCCATAGACAGGTAACACTTCTTGGCCCTTGTCAATTGAGTTCCACAATCACTTACCCTCTCGAGCAGTTTGATTATTACTACTTATATCGATTTGTCAGATGGACATAAGCATTGGATTAAGATCGCAATTGTAAGCCCCATACTTAAACTTTTGAGGAAGCAAGATGAGAAGAGACTAAGAGACGGACGCTTTGGTAGGAGTAGTTGGCTGGAGTGTGATTGGGGGCGGAAAAATGGCTAAGTATTAGCTATGCGTTGGTGGCAAAGCGCGTTGATGGAAGTAGTTTTGGCGTGGACACAAAGGTGAGGGAAGATTGTTAGGCGTTGAGGCCACGACGCGTTGAGGTCATAAGGCGTGGAGAGCCACCTTGCACTGAAGATTATCTTGCGGCAAACGCATTGAAGGCTGCAGGGCGTTGGAAGTTAAAGGCCATGAGGAGTTGAGAACTAATTTGTGATGAGGCCATTATGCGGTGAACGCTACCATGCGTCGAAAGTGGGTATGCATTGGACAAAGAAGGTTGGCCAAGAGAGTAATGCGTTTGTTAACCATCTGGCGGGAAAGTTTTGAAAAGTAACACCATCAGAGGCCGTGTGTTGCTGAAGCTAAACATAGAAGGTATGCGTTGAATAGATTGTAGTATAGTGCTGAAATGGAGAGTAAGTCGGTGGTATATATATAAGTGGATCGAGAATTCAATTGTTTTGATTACATTTCAGAGCTTGAGTTGGGTTCACTTCGAAGCTAAACATCGGAGGGAGGTAGAAGAAGATGTTCATGTCGATTTGGAGTGGAAATCTCATCGTAACCGTGGAGGAAACTTGAGCTGGGCAGAGGACTCAGTTGGTGTTACTCTCTCAGAGTAACGTTCGGTTTTGGAGGAAGAACAAACTGAAGAAACGGTGGTTAGGGCCAGAACTTCTAAGGTTAGTAAGTTAACTCGATTTTTAGCAAGTTTCATGAAGGGTGCTTGAGCTGAAATTGTATAAATGTGTGTCAAACTTCATATAGAAGAGATTAAAGCTGAATTTGCCGAATGATTAGGGGTAACTTGAAGTTGTTGAAGGATATACCCTAAACGGAGAGGATATTCTTCATGAAATCTTGAGGTAAGATGAAGGACTTACACCTTAACAAGTTTGTAGAAGGAAGTAAGTTCTGAAATTGGCCGAAATGTGATGTTTAGCAGGTTGAAGAAGGAAGAGGAAAGGAAGAAGGAAACGGTTCTGCTACAGCGGTAGTATCGCTAAGAGAGTGAGAGACAGGGCAGCGAAGCAAGTATCGCTGTAATGCAAGAGGGGCTTTGCGTCTCACAATTCTCGCTAGAATATCGCTGGGTGTCGCTCCTCAGGTAGTCTCGCTAGTTACGTTCAACTTAGTATCGCTGGTGCAGTAGTATGTAATGAATTTCGCTGGTACCCTTTAGTTGCCTGAAGAGTAATGTTATTAATGTGTGTTAAGGGAAAAGGAAGATTTTGGAAAATTGAACGTGAGAAATATATATTTTTAGGCTAGGAAGAGCTCGGGGAGGCTTATAATCCACTTAGAGCCGAGACAAGTTGTGAGTGACCTTTTACTATATCTTGTGGTTACTTTTAGTATACTTATTTGGTAAGAATTATGGTACTCTGTAGTATTCATAGTAAGTATGTTATGCCAACAAGTTAAAAGGAAACTAACTTTATTGTCTAAATGTAAATATGACTGAGGGACCTTATGGTGAAAGCCTAAGTGAATGTAAACATGAAATTCAGTGCTGAGGGACCTCGTGTGAAAGCACTTGAATAGTTAAGTGGAATGGATTTCAATGCTGAGGGACTTGAGTGAAAGCATGTAGAAATCCATCATATACTAGCTTGTGCTAAGGGACCATGAGTGAAGGCACATGAGCGGAGATTGAATTGGTTACCAGTGCTGAGGGACTTCGTGTGAAGGCACATGGTAATGTAGACATAATCGAATTCGGTGCTGAGAGACAGAATGTGAAGGCACTTGATAATTACAAATCCGTGAAATATGATGATTGACATGTATATGTGATTAGAAATGAGAGTTGTTCTGAAATACAAAAGAGTTAAGTTGTGCTTCGTCACAACGTTAATTAGTTATTTACCATGGGGTAATAAGAATATTGTTATGGGCGAGATCAAAAGCATAAGCGGCTTAGAAACTATTTGAGATGCGATATGTAATGGTTACTAATGGTTATGTTAGTTCATGTTTGTTAGTGTTAGTTGAATGGAATTAGTCACTCACTGGGCTTTATGCTCACTCAAATTGTTTGTTGTTTGTCGTTTCAGGTAGCGAGCGTGTCCGGGACGCCTAGCCTACAGAAGTATCTAGTCTGGGCCTATCTTGAAGCAAACCTTTGGGATAGTTGTGAACATTTAGTTTGTACCCATGTTTTGTAATGTACATGTTCCCTATAAGTGTTGGGAGATTTGTTCTGTGTCACATATATATATATATACAAGAATACTTGTCGAGAGATTGTATGTTCTCAAATATTTTAATAGCAATGGTGTTTCTATTTGAGGTTTATCTGGCATCTAGTTTCAATATGTTATATAGAGAATGCTGTTTCACACTCACTCCTAGGTATAGGGTGTATCTGGGATGAGGTGTGACAGCAATTGACAAGATGAAATAGTTACACTATGGTTCTTAGTTAGATGCTAACATGATGCGCACTTTTAGTGTTTACCGTAAGTGTATGGGTCAAGTTATAATATAAAACGGTTAAGTCCGAGTATCGTTTTCACTAGAGATCCAATTGGGAAGGTCAAGTTACTTAGCTATTCTAGAATTGAATATATTTTATTTCAGGATTGAAATTCAATATTTCAATTTTGGGAAGAAGAAAAATCAAGCAAAGTTAATATCGAAGGGAGAATTTGCAAGAGTCAAAGAGAGTTCTAGGGATTCGAATCCTTGTTTATTTCATCATGCAAAATTATAGATTTCATGGATTTTATTGTAATTCTTATGCCTAAGTCTAGAAACTTAATTCTAAGTTATCTTCTCTCAAAAACAACTCTTTCTCATGC
This sequence comes from Citrullus mucosospermus, assembly GCA_030954485.1. NCBI lineage: Eukaryota > Viridiplantae > Streptophyta > Magnoliopsida > Cucurbitales > Cucurbitaceae > Citrullus > Citrullus mucosospermus. The sequence continues at coordinate 16,091,146 of CM062064.1, forward strand.
AACTTGATTGATTGTTAATCTCTTAAAACCAATACACAATTACATGGCATTAAAACTAGTCTTAGCAACTTTCATTGTCAACCTAACTACTCTCGTGATATATTAACAACGATTCATTGTTATAGATCAAATTAAACATATAATCTCTCGATCATACATCTAACCTAACATGTGAAGGTGGCCAATCTTCAAGAATTAAACACAATAACAATGAAAAGCATAATTTAATTACATAAAACCAAGACTCTACAAAATTAACTTGAATTCACAAACAATTCATCAAAAACCCTAAAACTAAAGAGTTTAGCCACTCATAGCTTGAAGCAACATGTTTGAGCAAAAATAATTAAAGGAAGAGTGTAAAGAATAGAGAAACTCTACTGAAAAGAGGTTCTTGATTGAGGCAGCACCGTCACGAACTCCTTGGCTCTCACGTCGGACTTCGAAGGGCACCAAAACTATCTCAAACTCTTTTCTCTTCCTTGCGGCTAACTCACTCTTTTCTCTCGCTTAATTCTCACATTTTTGGATCCTTTCTTTAGGTCTACAACTTTCTTGCTTTTCTTGATATTTCCCCCCTTTGGACTGCTGAAAACCACTAAATTTATAGAGTTTGGCCGCCTAAAATTTAACCTAAAATACAAAACTTTTCGTTTAATCAACGCTGGCACCGCGGCGTTGTCGCATAGTGCCGTGGCGCTAGGGTTGCGACCAAAAATAAGTTGCTCTCGGGTTTTAGTGCTGTCTCAGCGCCGCGACGCTGTCATGCGTTCACCAAGGATGCGTCGAAGCAGCGCCATCTCCGCGCCGCGATGCTACTCTGCGTCCATGCTGATGCGTTTATACTTCAGCGCCGCGTCGCTATTATGCGTCCAGACTGTTGCGTTTATGCCTTAGCGCCGAAATTTGTCTTTTTGAGTTTTTCAGCTCTTTTTCACCGTATTCTTGCTCGGTTTTGATCTTTTTGTCGTTTCTTCTAATTTTCCTCGTTTTAACCTGAAAATCACTAGCAAACAAGTGAAATCTAATATAAAACTCCCTTAATTTGAGAGAATATAAAGCACTTTTCGAGTGCTTATCAATACCCAAACTTAGAGATTTGCTAGTCCCGAGCAAAGAATAAAATCAAATAATAGGGAGTTTTAGATGAAGAAGTGTGCCATTGACTCATTTCTCAGAGAATAGCATTCAAAGCTTAAGTAGAAACATGCAAGCATATCTATGTTGTTATAATTATTCAAGGCCAAATCTTGCTATCTCCCATGTGTGTGTGTGCAAGCCTCCTTCAATTTAAAATACTAGAACTCAAATTAGAACTTAAGAGAGTTTCTTTAGTTTTCCCCCTACTCTAGCTCATGCACCAATCTTCAAGCTTTCATGCATTCAAGTGAGTAATATGTCCACTAAGGTGCCTTTCAATCATATATTTTATTTATTTTATTTTTTTTTATGGGCCCAAACTTGCATTCTTTTACCTAGAGGCACTAGCTTTCACACATCCACTATAGGGACTCGTACCTAGTGAATTCCCAGGCGTCCTTACTGATCACAGCAAAGGCAGCTCTTTTTACCCCTATCCATGCATACTCATTACAAGTTTAACAATTAAAAAGATAGACAAATAAAGCTCATATATTTTGTGTACACTTCTTTTCTTTTCTCAAGGCATGTATACTCTCTTCTTTTTCCTTAGTCTAAGATTATAAGCTATCATGCATTTCCACTCTCTCACCGTTGGGGCCTTTTGAAGTGACAACCAAATACACCCAACTTAATCCTTTTTTCAGTTAAAGATTCTAAATAAAAGTGGCTACGTGCTCAAGAATACGAGAAATTTTAAGAGGGACTTAAATGAATTTAACTCAAGATAATGCTATTCTATTTCCACAATAAGTCATCTATCATGCAAATTCGAATCTCATCATGGGCAATCAACATCAAGCCACACAACCATAAACAACATTCCCATTAACTTTGAAAGCTCCAAAATTTTCAAAAATTTTTTTTCAAAAATTGTTTCAAAAAATTGACATGCATATGATCATCAAAACCTTCACTAACATGCATAGTAGGATAAGAAAACACACAAAAGTACGAAAGACACCTCCCACCCCAAACTTAGAATCATGCATTGTCCCCAATGCATAAGAACATCTAACAAGGAAAGAGCAAGCCTGGGAGCAAGCGGGAAGCCACCAAACAGGCTTGGTGTAAGGAGTACTTTGTGTGATAAACCACGTTCCTGAGAGATAAAGCATATGAGTGACTCCAAGATTTATAAAATAAAATAAAAAAATAAAAAAAAATAAAGAAAGCAATAAAATTGGGTTGCCTCCCAAAAAGCGCTTGGTTTAACGTCTTCTAGCTAGACGGGACTACTGGATCACGCAATGAAAGTCAGGTTCTCAAGTCCGCGTTCTTCATCACCGATGTAGTGCTTTAATCGTTGACCATTCACTTTGAAGGTTGTTCCATCGTTACCTTGTAGTTCCACGGCTCCGTGTGGGGATACCTTGACAATGATAAAGGGTCCCGACCATCGTGTCCTAAGCTTTCCTGGAAACAAGCGTAAACGTGAGTTAAAAAGTAATACTCTTTGTCCTGGAAGGAAGGTTCGTGAGGTGATCTTCTTGTCATGCCATCTCGCAGTGCGCTCTTTGTAAAGTTTGGCATTCTCATAAGCTTGAGCACGGAACTCCTCCATCTCATTCAGTTCTAAGCGGCGTTTCTCACCGGCTTTCTCGAAATCCATGTTCAGCTTCTTGATGGCCCAATAAGCTCTATGCTCGAGCTCTACCGGTAAGTGACAAGCCTTTCCAAACACCAACCTATACGGTGAAGTACCAAGTGGAGTTTTGAAAGCTGTGCGGTAGGCCCACAGTGCATCATCGAGCTTAAGGGCCCAATCCTTTCTATTGATCTTGACTGTCTTTTCCAAAACTATCATGATTTCCCTGTTAGATGATAAGCACATGAAAAGTGCTTATTATTCTGAGTTTTATATTAGATTTCACTTGTTTGCTAGTGATTTTCAGGTTAAAACGAGGAAAATTAGAAGAAACGACTGAAAGATCAAAACCGAGCAAGAATATGGAGAAAAAGTGCTGAAAAACGCATCCTTGCTTGAAACGCATGATGCGCCGCGGCGCTAAGGCAGCGCTGCCGCTATGCTGAGGCTGAAACGCATCAGCATGGACGCAGACCAGCAACGCGGCGCTGGGAAGGCGCTGCTTCGACGCATACTTGGTGAACACAAGACAGCGTCGCGGCGCTGGGACAGCGTTGCCGCGGCGCTAAAACCCGAGAGCAACTTAATTTTGGTTGCAACCCTAGCGCCGCGGCGCCAACGTTAATTTAAACACAAGTTTTGTATTTTTGGTTAAATTTTGGGCGGCCAAACTCTATAAATTTAGGGGTTTTCAGCAGCCAAAAAAGAGGGAGAAATATCAAGAAGATCAAGAAAGTTGCAGAACAAGAGAACGATCCGAAAAGGTGAGAATTAAGCTAGAGTTGCAAGAGTGAGTTAGCAGCAAGGAAGAGGAAAAGACTTCGAGATAGTTTTGGTGCCCTTCGAAGTCCGACGCGAGAGCCAAGGAGTTCGTGACGGTGCTGCCTCAATCAAGAACCTCTTTTCAGTAGAGTTTCCCTATTCTTTACACTCTTTCTTTGATTCTTTTTGATCAATATGTTGCTTTACGCTATGAGTGGCTAAACTCTTTGGTTTTAGGGTTTTTGATGAATTGTTTGTGAACTCATGATAATTTTGTAAACCCATGGTTTTGTTCAAATAAATATGCTTTTCATTGTTATTGTGTTTAATTCTTGAAGATTGGCCACCTTCACATGTTAGATTAGATGTATGAATCGAGAGATTATATGTTTAATTTGATCTATAACAATGAATCGTTGTTAATCTATCACGAGAGTAGTTAGGTTTACAATGAAAGTTGCTAAAGACTAGTTTTAATGCCATGTAATTTTGTATTGGTTTTAAGAGATTAACTATCAATCAAGTTGCATGAGAAAGAGTTGTCTTTGAGAGAAGATAACTTGGAATTAAGTTTCCAGACTTAGGCATAAAAATTAAATTCATGAAATCTATAATTTTGCATGATGAAACAAACAAGGATTTGAAACCCTAGAACTCTCTTTGACTCTTGCAATTCTCCCTTTGATACTTTCTTGGCTTGATCTTTTTCTTTTTCCCAAAAAAAAAATTTTAATTCCAATCCTCAAATAAAATTGATTCAATTCTAGAATAGCTAAGTAACTTAAACCTTCCCAATTGGATCTCTAGTGGAAACGATACTCGGACTTAACCATTTTATATTATAACTTGACCCGTACACTTGCAGTAAACACACAAAGTGGCACATCAAGTTTTTGGCGCCGTTGCCAGGGATCCAAAGAACGGTTTTTGTTATTTAATATTCATTTGAATTGATAGATCTTAATTTGAGGTGTATATTATTTGATTGTTTATTTATTTAGTTTATTGTATATAATTGTTTTGTATTTTATTTATTTTGTTAGTCTATGCCTCGCGATAATACTAACCTCCTCCCTCTTGATCCCGAGATTGAAAGGACGTGTAGAAGAAACTTAAGGGCTCAACTTAATCAAACTACGGAGATGGCGGAGGAGATACCTAAGGCAATTAGAGACTACTTTCAACCTACGTTACCGGCAAGTCAACCCGGAATAATGAATGTGCCTATCAATGTCAACAATTTTGAGTTGAAACTGGGGTTGATCCAAATGGCTAGAGAGCTAGCCTTTAGAGGAAGAACTAATGAAGATCCTCACAAGCACTTGCGATCCTTCTTGGAGATATGCGGAACGGTAAAAATGAATGGTGTTTCTAACGATGCAATTAAACTAAGATTGTTTCCTTTTTCTTTTCAGGACCGTGCTAAGGATTGGTTGGAAACCATCCCTCCGGATAGTATTACAACATGGGAGATCTTAGCTCAAGCTTTCTTGAACAAATATTTTCCACCGGCTAAATCTCAAAGACTAAGGACAGAGATTGGAACATTCTGCCAACTCGAGGATGAACAACTATATGAGGCTTGGGAGAGGTATAAGGATCTTTTAAGAAGGTGCCCTCAACATGGGTATCCGGATTGGTTGCAAATTCAACTCTTCTACAATGGATTGGCAAGTTCAACCAAATCCATCTTAGATGCAACCGCTGGAGGGTCAATTTTTTCAAAGAATGCTCAAGAAGCCTATACCATATTAGAAGATTTGGCCAATACATCCTACAATTGGCCATGTGAACGGTCTTCTTCAAACATCCCAAGAGCCGCCGGATTATATGAAATTGATGAGGTAAATTCTCTTAAAGCTCAAATGGCTTCCCTTACTAATGCTCTTTCTAAATTAACTACAGGAGGCCAAGCTTAAAATCCACCATCTATAGCTTCTCTTGCCGCTTTGGCATCGGAAATGGGCGTTCATGGAGATAATGAGACGGCTAATTATGTTGATAGAGGACATTATAGGAATTACCAACATCAACAACTTCCAACTCACTACCATCCTAGTTTGAGGAACCATGAAAATTTTTCTTATGCTAACAAAAGGAATGTTTTGCAAGGTTCTTCTGAATTATCCAATGTAGGTCCATCCCACATTGAAAAGAAGTCCAACTTAGAAGATTTGATGGTAGAATTCATAAGAGAATCAAGAGGAAGGACAACCGCATTGGAAAGCACCGTACAAAGTCATGGTAAGGCCATTCAAAACATCGAGGTACGAATAAGCCAAATCGCCACTTCCCTTCAAACAATGCAAAAGGGAAAATTTCCTAGTTGTCCCGAGATAAATCCAAAAGAGGAGTACAAGGCCATGAGTTTGAGGAGTGGGAAAAAGCTGTTCACTCCTTTGATCATTGATGAGGATGAAGAGCAAGAGGTAGATGACACAATTCAAGAGCCAATTCTAGAAGATGAACCAAAGATCCTAGAAAAGGAGGTAAAGGTAAAAGAGTCAACATCTTCAAGTAAGTCATCTAACCCTCTACCTTTTGTACCTAATACTATGCCATATCCTCAACGTTTTAAAAAGAAAGAAATAGACATACAATTTGCTAAATTTCTTGAGTTATTTAAAAAGCTGCACATTAACATTCCATTTGCTGAGGCTTTAGAGCTAATGCCCAACTATGCTAAATTCATGAATGATGTCTTATCTAAAAAGAAAAAGTTTGGGCAATATGAGATGATTAGCATGACTAAGGAATGCAGTGCAGTGTTACAAAAGAAGCTACCACAAAAGTTAAAAGATCCAGGGAGTTTTACTATACCTTGCACTATTGGTTCTTTAAATGTTACTAGAGCTCTTTGTGATCTGGGTGCTTCTATTAATTTAATGCCTTTATCTGTTTATAGGAAACTCAACATTGGAGAGGTGCAACCTACCACCATCTTCCTGCAACTTGCTGACAGATCATTAGCTTATCCTAAAGGTATTGTTGAAGATGTATTAGTTAAAGTTAACAAATTTATCTTCCCTGCAGATTTTGTAGTATTGGACATGGAGGAGGACTCTGAGATGCCTATCATACTTGGAAGGCCATTCCTAGCAACTGGAAAGGCTATCATAGATGTCCAACAAGGGAAGTTGACTCTAAGGGTAAATGATGAAAATGTAGTATTTGATATTTACAAGTCCTTGAGTCATCATGATGAGAGTAGTCCTTGCCATGCTATAAACATAATTGATCATACTATTTTTAAGCATGTAGAGGTTATGTTAGCTAATGATCATCTAGAACAAAGCATGATAGATGTTGAAAATGCAGATACAATCTCTGATGAAATAGCATTTTATGCTAGGTGGTTAGATAGGTTGCCAATATGTTCTAAAGTAGATAAACCTATACCTTTAGCTCCCTTGCATGTTGTGAATGATATTGAGAAGCCTAAGCTTGAATTAAAAGTATTACCTCTTCATTTAAAATATGCATTCTTAGATGATTTATCTTCTTTACCTGTTATAATATCTTTTGATCTTGATTCTGTGGAAGAAGAAAAATTATTGAAAGTATTGAGGGATCATAAATCTGCTATTGGTTGGTGTATTGAGAACCTTAAAGGTATTAGTCCGTCGGTCTGTATGCACAGAATCTTGGTGGAAGATACCTTTAAACCATCAATAGAGCACCAAAGGAGACTTAATCCCACCATGAAGGAGGTAGTTAAGAAAGAAGTGCTCAAGCTTTTGAATGCAGGAATCATATATGCCATATCTGACATCCATGGGTAAGTCCTGTTCAAGTGGTACCCAAGAAAGGTGGCATGACTGTGGTTAAAAATGAAAAAGATGAAATGATAGCCACTAGAACTGTGACAGAATGGCGTGTATGCATTGATTATAGGAAGTTGAACAAAGCTACTAGAAAAGATCATTTTCCCCTTCCTTTTATAGATCAAATGCTTGATAGCTTGCAGGTTATTCTCATTATTGCTTTCTAGATGGATATTCAGGTTATAACCAAATTGTCATTGCTCCTGAGGATCAAGAAAAAAACGACATTCACATGTCCCTATGGGACATTTGCTTTTAAAAGAATGCCTTTTGGTTTATGTAATGCTTCTGCTACTTTTCAACGTTGTATGATGTCTATTTTTCAGCGGCTCATCGAAGACATAATGGAGGTTTTTATGGATGATTTTTCTGTATTTGGGTCTTCATTTGATTCTTGTCTTGTTAATCTAACTCGTGTTTTGCAGAGGTGCCAAGATGCTAACCTTGTTCTAAATTGGGAGAAGTGTCACTTCATGGTGACGGAAGGCATCGTCCTGAGGCACAAAGTCTCTAAAAAAGGATTGGAGGTGGATAGGGCTAAAATATCTGTCATTGAATAACTACCACCCCCCACCAATGTGAAAGGAGTCAGAAGCTTCCTAGGGCATGCAGGGTTTTACAGGAGATTTATTAAAGATTTTTCTAAAATTGCTAAACCCTTGAGTAATTTGTTAGAAAAGGAAGCTAAATTTATTTTTGATGATGCATGTCTACTAGCTTTTAATACTCTGAAGGAAAGACTAATTACTGCACCCATTATTGTTGTACCAGATTGGAGTCAGTCTTTTGAGATCATGTGTGATGCTAGTGATTATGCTTTAGGAGCTGTTTTAGGCCAACGTAGAGATAACATGTTTTGGGCAATTTATTATGCTAGTAGGACTCTTGATAATACTCAACAGAAATACACTACTACTGAAAAAGAACTACTAGTTGTTGTGTTTGCCATTGATAAATTTAGATCATACTTGGTTGGCTCTAAAATAGTAGTGCATACTGACCATGCTGCTTTAAAGTACTTGTTTGTTCAGAAAGATTCTAAACCTAGGCTAATGAGGTGGATATTATTGTTACAGGAATTTGACCTAGAAATCACAGACAGGAAAGGATGTGAAAATGTGGTTGCAGACCACTTATCTAGAATTGAGAATGAGTAAGCTAAATCATGGCCCCCAATTGTTGAGAAGTTCCCTGATGAACAACTGTATCAGGTAAAAGATAGTTTGCCCTGGTTTGCTGACATAGTTAATTATCTTGCAGGAGGACATTTGCCACCTGACATGAGCTATCAACAAAAGAAAAGATTCCAGCACAAAGTTAAGTCTTACCATTGGGAGGACCCACTTCTTTACAAGGTTTGTGCTGACAATATGATAAGAAAGTGTGTGCCTCACGAGGAAGTGGTAAGTATTTTAAATTCATGCCATGCTTCACCCTATGGAGGTCATTTTGGACCCACCAGAACTGCAGCTAAGGTACTTCAGTCAGGATTCTATTGGCCATCCCTTTTTAAAGACTGTTATACCTTTGTTAAGTCATTTTGGACGCTGTCATGCGTTCACCAAGGATGCGTCAAAGCAGCGCCATCTCGGCGCCGCGATGCTACTCTGCGTCCATGCTGATGCGTTTATACTTCAGCGTCGCGGCAGCGCTGCCTTAGCGCCGCGTCGCTATAATGCGTCCAGACTGTTGCGTTTATGCTTCAGCGCCACGGCAGCGCTGTCTCAGCGCTGCGGCGCATCCCGAAATTTGTCTTTTTGAGTTTTTCAACTATTTGTCACCGTATTCTTGCTCGATTTTGATCTTTTTGTCGTTTCTTCTAATTTTCCTCGTTTTAACCTGAAAATCATTAGCAAACAAGTGAAATCTAATATAAAACTCCCTTAATTTGAGAGAATATAAAGCACTTTTCGAGTGCTTATCATAACGCAACCCTAGATCCTTGAGTGATTAGTTACTCATGGTTTGAAAATACAAAGCGGAAAGTATAGAGAATTGAGTAGACATGGAAGATAATTATATTGATGAAACGGAATACAACTTTAGATAAGCTCAATGTCTTGACACAAATCTAAAATCAAGATAGAAACAGTAAGATGGAAGGCAAGAAAGGCGTCAATGTCTTGAGTCGCCCGGATGGAAGCGTGAGGTTCTGCTGTGAAGTGGTCCGGCGAAGGGAAGACTCTTCTCTCTCGAGCTATTCATCTCTGGTCGAAGTCTGAAAGAACTCTGCTGTCACTTATGGAGTTCTTCGAAGAATCAACAACCCTTTCTCATCTCGCAGAGCTTCCCTTTTATAGAGGATGCGTCCGCAATTAATGGCAAATCTGCTTCATTGGCGGCGAGATTGATACCATGCGTCCATCTCGCCTGATTGCGTGATTCTCGGATCAATTAAGATCCACCACTTTAGCCACAAATCATGTTCGTCAATCATCCGTCAATCTCTCAAGATTCTGATTTGATTCTCAGTGCCTTGCATTAATGGTCGTCTATGCGTCCATGAATAGTTTGGTCGATGTCAACGCGTCGAAGGTTGGTAACGCATAGTTATGCGTTGAGTTGTTGTTAACGCATCGTCAGGTTGTTCGCGTTCCGTTCAGATCATGCGTCTACGAAGAACAGATTGCTAATGCGTCATCCTGCGTTAAGAAGTCATCAACGCATCTTCTGCATTCCTGCGTCAAAACATGCGTTTTAGGCTCACAAAGTGGTAAAATCATTTATCTTCCTAAAAATACAAGAGTATTACGCAAAGGAAGATTTATTAATCAAAATCAATATAAACTGCCGCATGCTTCTGTATTTAATCTCTATTTATCTAAGAAAAAGGCTATCATAACTTGTATTTCTACAAGTTATCAGTTACCACTGCAACGCATGTAATTCACTTAAATGCTAAATCAACATAATCCCTGTAACACCCCTGATAACTTGTAGAAATACAAGTTATGATAGCCTTTTTCCTAGATAAATAGAGATTAGATAGAGAAGCATGCGACAAGTTATGTTAAATTTTATTAAGAAATGTTCCTTTGCGTTATACTCTTGTATTTTAGGAAGATAAATGACTTTACCACCTTTTGAGCCTAAAACGCATGTTTTGACGCAGAATGCAGACGATGCGTTAATGACTTCTTAACGCATGACGACGCGTTAGCAATCTGTTCTTCGTGGACGCATGATTTGAACGGAATGCAAACAACCTGACGATGCGTTAACAACAACTCAACGCATAAGTACGCGTTAGCAACCTACGACGCGTTGACATTGGCGAAACTATTTATGGACGCATAGACAACCATTAATGCAAGGCACTGAGAATCAAATCAGAATCTTGAGAGATTGACGGATGATTGACGAACATGATTTGTGGCTAAAGTGGTGGATTTTAATTGACCCGAGAATCATGCAATCAGGCGAGATGGACGGATGGTATCAATCTCGCCACCAATCAAGCAGATTTCCCATTAATTGCGAACGCATCCTCTATAAAAGGGCAGCTCTGCGAGATGAGAAAGGGTTGTTGATTCTCCGAAGAACTCCATAAGTGACAGCAGAGTTCTCTCAGACTTCAGGTGGAGACAAATAGCTCGAGCGAGAAGAGTCTTCCCTCCGTCGGACCACTTCACAGCATAACCTCACGCTTCCATCCGGGCGACTCAAGACATTGACGCCTTTCCTGCTTTCTTTCTTATTGATTCTATCTTAATTTTAGATTTGTGTCAAGACATTGAGGTTATCGAAAATTGTATCCCATTTCATCAATATAATTATCTTCCATGTCTACTCATTTCTCTAAACTTTCCGCTTTTTATTTTCAAACCATGAGTAACTAATCACTCAAGGGTCTAGGGTTGCGTTAGCATCTAACTAAGAACCATAGTGTAACTATTTTATCTTGTCAATTGCGATCTTAATCCGATGCTTATGTCCATCTGAAAAATCGATATAAGTAGTAATAATCAAACTGCTCGAGAGGGTAAGTGATTCTGGAACTCAATTGACAAGGGCTAATAAGTGTTACTTGTCTATGGGGATAACCTTGGTTCTTAACACTCTCCTATGCGTTATAGACATATAATGCATAGCGGCTGACAACCGGGAGAAGAGTCGCAAGTATGAATAGAATACTATTATGCGTTTCCGATGTTAGATGTTAATCAACCCGAACCCTTTCTTTATCCATTCATTCACATCTTTAGTTGAATTTGCTGTGTCGCATGCTTTCCATCTTTCACAATTTTAGCCTAGTGTACAAACAATAGCTTTCTTTAGATTAAAAACAAACATTCCCAACTATTTCGTGGTTACCACTGCAACGCATGAAATCCACGTAAATACTAAATGAATATAATCCTTGTGTTCGACCTCGGACTCACCGAGAAAACCTATTCCTTTGCTTATACTTGGGTAAATGATAGGAAAACTTGACAAGATCACCAACGCATAGTAATAGGACGCATAGCATGTTCAAAGCATGATATGTTGAACGCATAATCACATCATTTAGCACCTTGCGTTAGTACAATTTACACATACAATTACAACACAACAAGTTTTTGGCGCCGTTGCCAGGGATTATTTCATTGATTTAAATTATTTTCTTTGGATTTTTGTGTTGCAGGATTCCTCAGCCGACGAAGTATAGCAAGTTTCTCTTCTGTCAGAGGCTTCTAACAGTATATGAGTGAAGGGGACAACCCAACATTTGATATTGACCTAGAGATTGAGAGGACCTTCAGAAGAAGGATAAGACAGAATAAACAAAGAAGGAGTAATCAAACTACTGAAGAGAATATGGATGCTCAAAATAATCAACCTCAAGCTCCTCAAGTTGGGGTTAGCCAGAACTCAGATGCGCAAGAGCATGCAAACAACGATACAAACCCAATTCTCTTGGCGCATGATAGAAATCGCCCAATGAGGGAGTATGCGTCCCCAAATCTATACAATTTCGCACCGGGAATTTTACAATCAACCTTTGAAGGTAACGGAAGTTTGAAATGAAACCAGTAATGTTGCAGATGTTGCAAGCCGCAGGGCAATTTAGGGGTGCAACTGGTGAAGACCCACATGCACACGTGAAAAGTTTCTTGGAAATATGTAGCGCATTCCCCATGATTGGAGTACCGCAAGACAGCATCAGACTGATGCTATTCCCATTTTCTCTCAGAGATGAGGCAAGACAATGGGCATATTCATTTGAACCTGGTGAGATTACAACTTGGGGCCAAATGGTTGAAAAATTTATACAAAAATACTTTCCTCCGACGGTGAGTGCAAAGAGGCGACGAGACATTGTCACCTTCGAGCAAAAGGACTCGGAGACCCTTATTGAAGCATGGGCCCGATTTAAAAGGCTTGTAAGGAATTGTCCCCACAATGGCATCCCTGATTGTGTGCAGATGGAGATTTTCTACGGAGGATTGAATAAAACATCACAGTCAGTGGCTGACGCCTCTGCAGCAGGAGGATTAATGGACAAAACCTATACGCAAGCCAAGGAGATTCTCGACAGAATTTCGAGGAATACTGATGAATGGGTGGATAATGGGTATGGATCCCGATACATGGATAAGAGACGAACGCAAGCTGGAATGATTGAAACTGATGCGACCAATAATCTTTTAGCTCAGATCGCCAATATGACATCCTTGCTGAAAACAATCGCGTTGAACAACCAAGGTGAAGCAGCTGCGTCAATGGACGCAATGAATACGGTGAATGCAACAGCATCTGTAAGCTGTGTGCAATGCGGTGAGGGCCACTTGTATGATATGTGTCCCTACAACCCACAATCAGTCTGCTATGTTCAGAACAACCCGTACTCTAAGACTTATAATCCGGGTTGGAGGAACCACCCTAACTTTGGATGGGGAGGAACCCAACCACAGACGCAGGGAACTGGGCAACAGCCGCAGAGAAGCAACAACCCTGTTTACAACCAAGGTGTTCAAGGGCATCAAGCATAAAGAAACCAGTCAGCAAACGCATCATCATCATCCCTTGAAGCCCTAATGCGACAAACTATCAGCCAAAATGAAGAAACGCGTAAGTCGTTGGAAGCGATGCTCCAAAACCAAATGGGTGAAATAAAAAGCCACGCCATTGCAATCCGTAATTTAGAAATTCAAGTGGGACAAATGGCAAGCAAGCGCACTATTAGACCCCAAGGAGCATTGCCCAGTAATACCGAAGCCCCACGAGGTAACAGTAAAGAACAATGTCAAGCTGTGACATTGAGGAGTGGGAAGGTTCTTCCCACTGAAACGGAAGACTAGAGGACGCAAAGAAATCTGCAGCCTCACATCACTTCACAACTAACTCCAATAACACCTGCTATTGAACCACAAACATCATCAACCACCACAGACTTTCAAGAACAAGAGAATGGAAAGGAGAGAGAAAAAGCAACGCAGGCAAACCCTGCGTCGGTATCTCAAAATATCACTCTCCCTATGTGTCCACCCTTTCCTCAACGCCTAAAGAAGAAAAATGATGAGGGCCAATTTAGAAAATTCTTGGACATTCTCAAACAACTTCACATCAACATTCTGTTGGTGGAAGCCCTGGAGCAAATGCCAAGTTGTGTCAAATTTCTGAAAGACATACTATCCAAGAAGAGAAGGCTTGGAGAGTTTGAGACAGTAGCATTAACGCGGGAATGCAGTGCGTTGTTCAAAAGCAATATACCCCCAAAATGAAAGATCCAGGGAGTTTTACATTACCCTGTTCTATAGGGGGAATGGATGTAGGTCAGGCATTATGCGATTTAGGGGCCAGCATAAACTTAATGCCACTGTCTATATTCAAAAAGTTGGGTATAGGGGAAGCACGGCCAACCACAGTCACACTTCAGCTTGCTGAACGCTCCATTAAGCATCCCGAAGGAAAAATTGAGGATGTTCTTGTGAAGGTAGACAAATTCATCTTCCCAGCCGACTTCATAATTCTGGATTATGAATGAAGCTGACAGAGAGGTGCCCATCATCCTGGGAAGACCTTTCTTAGCTACTGGACGCGCCCTGATTGACGTCTGGGAAGGGGAGTGAACAATTCGTGTGGACGACCAGCAGGTAAAGTTTAATGTTTTTAATGCGTTGAAATATCCTGATGATTTTCATTCTTGCCAGGTGATGGAAGATATAATTGAAGAAAAGGCAAGAATCATAGACACATGTGTAGAAGACGAAACAATGCTGGATGAAATGGATGAGGGAAGAGAAGGGGAAATAGGCGTAATCTCTAATGCAAGCTTTGAACGCTTAGACTTAAGCAACCGATCCACGGAGAAAACAAAGCCATCCCTAGAAGAGCCGCTAACCCTTGAGCTAAAGAACTGCCGATGCATCTAAAGTATGCCAAGAGAGCACGCTATCGGTCATCATATCCTCTGCGTTGACTACAGATTGTGAAAAGGCTTTGTTGGAGATATTGAAAAATCATATCAAAGCCATTGGATGGACCCTAGCGGACATTAGAGGAATAAGCCGTTCATACTGCATGCACAAAATTCGGTTGGAAGAAAGTAAGGATGGCTCAGTTGAAAGGCAACGCAGGCTTAACCCTGTGATGAAAGAGGTTGTAAAGAAAGAAATCATCAAATGGCTCGACGCAGGGGTCATTTATCCAATCTCCGATAGCGGGTAAGCCCAGTTCAGTGTGTACCTAAGAAAGGGGGAATGACAGTGATCATGAACAGTAAGAATGAGTTGATACCAACGAGAACGGTCACTGGCTGGCGCATTTTTATGGACTACCGCAAGCTGAATGCGGCAACAAAGAAGGATCACTTTCCACTGCCATTCATCGACCAGATGCTAGATAGGCTGGCAGGAAATGAATTTTTCTGTTTCCTTGATGGATATTCCAGCTATAACCAGATCATGATAGCTTCGGAACATCAAGAGAAGACAACGTTCACTTGTCGATATGGCACTTTTGCATTCAGATGCATGCCATTCGGGCTATGTAACACACCAGGGACGTTCCAAAGATGCATGATGGCAATATTTTCCGACTATTTGGAACAATCAGTAGAGATGGATGGACGCGTAGACAACCGTTAAGACAAGGCGCTGAGAATCAGATTAAAATCTTGAGAGATTGACGGATGATTGACGAACATGATTTGCAGCTTAAGTGGTGGATATTAATTGGCCCGAGAATCACGCAATCAGGCGAGATGGACGCAGTGTCAATCTCGCCACCAATCAAGCAGATTTGCCATTAACTGCGATTTCATCATCTATAAAAGGGCAGCTGTCACACCCCATCTCAGATACACTCTATACCCAGGATTGAGCGTGATACTGTTCTCCTTAAATACATATTGAAAATAGATACTAGATGAATCTCAAATTCAAAACAACATTGCTATTGAAATATTAGGAAAAGACATACAATCACTCAACAAGTATTCTCTACATATATATATAAGATACAAACATCTCCCCTTCACTTCTAAGAAACATGCACGTTACAAACATATGCACAGACTAAATATTTACAACTATCCCAGAGGTTTGCTTCCAGATAGACCCAGATGAGGTTCTTCTGTAGGCTAGGCGTCCCAGACACGCTCGCTACCTGAAACAACAAACAAACAACAAACTGAGTGAGCAAAAAGCCCAGTGAGTGACTAAATTTATTCAACTATCACTAACAAATATGAGCTAGCTTATCCATTAGTAACCATTACGTATCGCATTTCAGAGAGTTACTAAGGTTCTCATGTCAAATTACACAAATAAATGTCACATTATCATGTTACACAGATTTGCAACTATTTAGTGCCTTCACTTTCTGTCCCTCAGCACTTATTCGATTATGTTTACATTACCATGTGCCTTCACATGAAGTCCCTCAGCACTGGTAACTAATTCAATCTTCGCTCAAGTGCCTTCACTCATGGTCCCTCAGCACGAGCTAGTATGTGATGGATTACTACATGCTTTCTCTCATAGTCCCTCAGCATTGTAATTGATTCCACTTAACTATTCAAGTGCTTTCACACGAAGTCCCTCAGCACTTAACTTCATGATCACTTACACATAGGCTTTCACCTTAAGGTCCCTCAGCCCTTACTATATCTAGACAATAGAATTATTCTTCCTTTTTAACCACTGGCATATCATTTTCACTATGAATGCTGCAAAGTACCATATTTCCTCATCAAATAAATATACTAAGGTGACCACAAGATATAATAAAAGGTCACTCACAACTTTTCTCGGCTCTAAGTGGATTATAAGCCTCCCCAAGCTCTTCCTGGCCTGAAAATACATATTCCTCATGTTCAGTTTCCATAATCTTCCTTTTCCCCTTAACACACATTAATAACATTATACTTAAACAACTAAAGACTACCAGCGAATTCATCACATGTTACTGTACCAGCGACACTAAGTTGAACGCAACTAGCGAGACTACCTGAGGAGCGACACCCAGCGATATCCTAGCGAGAATTGTGAGACGCAATGCCCCTCTTGCGTTACAGCGATACTTGCTTCACTGCCCTGTCTCTCGCTCTCTCAGCGATACTACCGCTGCAGCAGAAACGTTTCCTTCTTCCTTTCCTCTTCCTTCTTCAACTTGCTAAACATTACATTTTGATCAATTTCAGAACTTACTTCCTTCTACAAACTTGTTAAGGTATAAGTCCTTCATCTTACCTTCAGGTTTCATGAAGAACATCCTCTCTGGTTAAGATATATTCTTCAACAACTCTGGGTTATCCCTAATCGTCCGACAAATTCAGCTTTAATCTCTTCTTTCTGAGTTTGACCTACATTTATACAATTTCAGCTCAAGCATCCTTCATAAAACTTGCTAAAAATCGAGTTAACTTACTAACCTCAAAAGTTCTGGCCCTAAGCACTGTTTCTTCAGTTTTTTCTTCCTCCAAAACCGAACGTCGCTTAGAGAGAGTAACACCAGCTGAATTCTCTTCCCAGCTCAAGTTTCCTCCACGGTTTCGATGAAATTGCCACTCCAATCGACATGAACGTCTTCTTCTACCTCCCTCCGATGTTTTACTTCGAAATGGACCCACTTGAGCTCTGAAATGTAATCCAAACAATTGAATTCTCGATCCACTTATATATATACCACCGACTTACTCTCTATTTCAACACTATACCACAACCTGTTCAACGCATACCTTCTATGTTTAGCTTCAGCAACACACAGCCTTTGATGGTGCTACTTCAAACCTCTCCCGCCAGATGCTTAACTGATAAGCACTTGAAAAGTGCGTATTATTCTCTCAAATTAAGGGAGTTTTATATTATATTTCACTTGTTTGCTAGTGATTTTCAGGTTAAAACGAGGAAAATTAGAAGAAACGACTAAAAGATCAAAACCGAGCAAGAATATGGTGAAAAAGAGCTGAAAAACACATCCTTGTTGAAACGCATGATGCGTCGCGGCGCTAAGGCAGCGCTGCCGTGACGCTAAAGCAGAAACGCATCAGCATGGACACAGAGTAGCAACGCGGCGCTGCCTCGACGCATCCTCGACGAACGCAAAACAGCGTCACGGCGCTGCCGCGGCGCTAAAACCCGAGAGCAACTTAATTTTGGCCGCAACCCTAGCGCCGCGGTGCCAGCGTTAATTAAAACGAAAAGTTTGTATTTTAGGTCAAATTTTGGGCAGCCAAACTCTATAAATTTAGGGGTTTTCAGCAACCAAAAGGTGGGGGGGGGGGGGAGATATATCAAGAAGATCAAGAAAGTTGCAAAACAAAAGAAAGATCCAAAAAGGTGAGAATTAAGCTAGAGTTCCAAGAGTGAGTTAGCCGCAAGGAAGAGGAAAAGAGTTCGAGATAGTTTTGGTGCCCTTCGAAGTCTGACGCGAGAGCCAAGGAGTTCGTGACGGTGCTGCCTAAATCAAGAACCTCTTTTCAGTAGAGTTTCCCTATTCTTTACACTCTTTCTTTGATTAGTTTTGCTCAATATGTTGCTTCACGCTATGAGTGGCTAAACTTTTTAGTTTTAGGGTTTTTGATGAATTGTTTGTGAATTCATGATAACTTTGTAGACTCATGGTTTTGTTCAAATAAATATGCTTTTCATTGTTATTGTGTTTAATTCTTGAAGATTGGCCACCTTCACATGTTAGGTTAGATGTATGATCGAGAGATTATATGTTTAATTTGATCTATAACAATGAATCGTTGTTAATCTATCACGAGAGTAGTTAGGTTGACAATGAAAGTTGCTAAAGACTAGTTTTAATGCCATGTAATTTTGTATTGGTTTTAAGAGATTAACTATCAATCGAGTTGCATGAGAAAGAGTTGTCTTTGAGAGAAGATAACTTGGAATTAAGTTTCTAGACTCAGGCATAAGAATTAAATCCATGAAATCTATAATTTTGCATGATGAAACAAACAAGGATTCGAAACCCTAAAACTCTCTTTGACTCTTGCAATTCTCCCTTTGATACTTTCTTGGCTTGATTTTTCTTTTTCCGAAAATTGAAATATTGAATTTCAATCCTCAAATAAAATTGATTCAACTATAGAATAGCTAAATAACTTAAACCTTCCCAATTGGATCTCTAGTGGAAACGATATTCGTACTTAACCGTTTTATATTATAACTTGACCCGTACACTTGCGGTTAACACACAAAAGTGGCACATCATTAACAAACGCATTACTCTCTCTCGGCCATCCTTCTTTGTCCAACGCATATCCACTTCCAACGCATGGTAGCATTCACCGCATAATGGCCTCATCGCAAATTAGCTCTCAGCTCCTCGTGGCCATTAACTTCCAACGCCCCGCTGCCTTCAATGCGTTTGTCGCAAGATAATCTCCGGTACAAGGTGGCTCTCCATGCCTTATGACCTCAACGCATCGTAGCCTCAACGCCTAACAGTCTTCCCTCACCTTTGCGTCCACGCCAAAACTGTTTCCTTCAGGGTGCATTGCCACCAACGCATAGCTGGTACTTAGTCATTTTTCCGCCCCAATACATTCCAGCCCACTACTCCTACCCATGCGTCCATCTCTTGACCCTTCTTACCTTGCTTTCTTACAAGATTAAGTACGGGGCTTACAACAGCTCTGCGAGATGAGAAGGGTTGTTGATTCTCGGAAGAACTCCATAAGTGACAGCAGAGTTCTCTCAGACTTCAGCCGGAGACAAATAGCTCGAGAGAGAAGAGTCTTCCCTCCGCCGCACCACTTCACAGCAGATCATCACGCTTCCATCCCAGCGACTCAAGACATTGACGCCTTCCCTGCTTTCTTTCTAATTTTCTATCTTAATTTTAGATTTGTATCAAGGAATTGAACTTGTCAAAAATTGTATCTCATCTTCATCAATATAATTGTCTTCCATGTCTACTCACTTTTCTCAACTGTCCGCTTTATACTTTCAAACCATGAGTAACTAATCACTCAAGGGTCTAGGGTTGCGTTAGCATCTAACTAGGACCATAGTGTAACTATTTTATCTTGTCAATTGCGAGCTTAATCCGATGCTTATGTCCATCTGACAAATCGATATAAGTAGTAATAATCAGACTGCTCGAGAGGGTAAGTGATTGTGGAACTCAATTGACAAGGGCCAAGTAGTGTTACCTGTCTACGGGGATAACCTTGGTTCTTAACACTCTCCTATGCGTTATAGACATATAACGTATAGCGGCTGACAACTGGGAGGAGAGTCGCAAACATGAATAGGATACTACTGTGCGTTTCCGACGTTAAATGTTAATCAACCCGAACCCTTTTCTTTATCCATTCACACACATCTTTAGCTGAACTTGCTGCGTCGCATGCTTTCCATATTCCACAATTGTTAGTCTAGTGTACAAACAATAGCTTTCTTTTGATTAGAAACACAACTTTCAAATATATATTGGTTACCACTGTAACGCATGAAATCCAATTAAAAATTAAATCAATATAATCCTTGTGTTTGACCTCGGACTCACCGAGAACACCTATTACTTTGCTTATACTTGGGTAAAAGAATAGGAAAACTTGACAAGATCACCAACGCCTAGTGATAGAACGCATAGCAAGATCAAAGCATGACATGTTGAACGCATAAACACATCCTTTAACACTTTGCGTTAGGCTAATTCACACAATACAATATAACATCAACAAGTTTTTGGCGCCGTTGCCGGGGATTATTTCATTGATTTAATTCTTTTATTTGGATTAATGTGTTGCAGGATTCCTCAGTCGAAGGAGTATAGTAAGTTTCTCCTCTACCAGAAGCTTCTAACAGTATCTAAGTGACGGGAGCAATCCATAGCTCGATATTGACCTAGAGATTGAGAGGACCTTCACCCGAAGGACAAGGTAGAATTGAAGAAAGGCCAATTGGTTGGACCTAATTCAAACGACTAGTAAAGAAAATTGCCTGCGTCAGCAGGAGAAGTATTGAAGATGACTTACTCATATGCCGGAAATCTTTTCGACAGAACTCCATGGGACACCAATGAGTGGGTGGACGACGGATATGAATTTTGTCCCACCAATAGAAGGCAAACGCAAGCTGGAATGCTTGAAGCTGATGTTGCCAACAATCTTGCAGCGTAGCTCACCAATGTGACATCCATGCTGTAAACACTAGTCTTGAGAAATCAAGGTAGACCATTTGCGGCAATGAACACAGTGCACGAGATGAACTCAACAACATCTGTAGACTGCCCGCAGTGTGGTGGGGGGCACTTGTATGACATGTGTCCCTACAACCTCTAGTCTATCTGCAGTGTTCAAAACAACCCCTACGGTGAGACACACAATTTGGGTTGGAGGAAGCACTTTAACTTCGGATGGGGTGGGAATCAACAACAAACGCAGAGGACTGAGCAGCAGCCGCAGAGAGGCAACCCTCCTGGTTTCAACCAATGGAATCAAGGCCAGTTTCATCAATATTCGAGGGATCCGCAGGCGGACGAATCATCCTCATTGTCTCCCATGGAATCTCTTTTACGAGAAGAAAACAGTAAAATTGAAGCAACGCACCAGTTGTACGAAGCGATGCTCCAGAACCAAGCCACTGCAATTCGCAATTTAGAAATTTAAATGAATCAAATTGCAGTGGAGCTCGAAAATAAAAAGCAAGAAGCATTGCTAAGTACAACCGAAGTTCCACGAGGGAACTTAGAAGAACAATGTCAAGGTGAGACATTGTTAAGTGGGAAAATCAATCTCACAGCGCATAATGAGGGGACGCAAGGAAACTTGCAATCCTTAAATGTTCCAACTAGTCAACCAATGGAGAATACCATGCATATTGTTCAGCATCCATCATCATCCACCGAATCAGAGGATGAGGAAAATATAGAGCGGAGAGAAAAAGCAACGCAAGTAGAACCTGCGTCTGTATATGAAGCTACCATTTCTGGACGCGTCCTGATTGATGTCCAAGAAGAAATCTCAACGCCCCGTGTGGGTGATCAGGTAAAATTTAATGTGATTAACGCATTGAACGATACTGATCATTTTCAATTTTTTTCAAATGAACGCAGATATCAATGAAAAGACAAAAACTGTGAACGCGACGTTGAGAAATGAAATCCTGAAGGACGGTGAAGATGGTGAAGATGATGAAATTAATTTATTCTCCGATCGACAATTAGAGAAATAAGAATGGAGCAACAGATTCGCGGCAAAGATCGAGTCGCTATTAAAAGAGCCTTCAACGCATGAGCTTCAAACCAGACCAACGCGTCTCAACTATGCACGCTTGAGGGAGGTGATAATGTACTTCATTGTCGCCTCTGCGTTAAACCCTGATCGCGATAAAGGCTCGCAAGTGTAATAACTGACCTTGCATCGAAAGGTCCCTGCTTTGCCAAATGTCTACTTTTCCAGGGACGCTTTCTTTTACCCTTGCGTTATTTTCATTTGAATTTGTTATAGTATTTAATTTTATTTTAATGTATTTTGCTTTCTTGCTGCTGTTTGTATTTTGTTTTTAGCATGTATTGATTTCTTTAAGTTCAGTTCAATAATGTAAATGAGATAAGCATGAAAGTAGGCGTCGAGTTTTTAAACAATCTGATTTCATCGCATACCTTATTATTCATGCATGCTTCCAACGCATAGGTAAACTATGCGTTCATCGATAAATAATTTCTGTGTTTATCAAATTAAGGTTAGAGGTAAGGTTAGAGCCGCACATATTTTGTCAAACGCATAATGCTTAACTTCCAACGCATAATCTAACCTAAGAACCAGGCGTTCATCAGTATACGTTTATCATTAGCTCACTGCGTTTAGATGGAGCACTAGGTGAAATGCAGATGTCTTCTCAATCTACGCGTCTTTCCCAGAAAAACACTCAAGTGCCAGAACACTCAAGTGCTCTGTGTGTGTTAATTAGCCGCCCATCACATTTGATGGGTGTGCGGCTCAATAAAATTTGCCTTGATTAGTGGGATTTCGGATATCGCGTATTCGCATTAATTACCGACGGCTAAATTAGCCCTTTATAAACGCGATCCGATTTCCCATTTTCCATTTTCGAAACCTTTCATCTCTTTTAAACCTCCGGCGATTTGTGTCTAGCAGAACTCATATGTCTAACCAGTCAAACCCACAAAATCAAGAACACCTCGCCGGCAACATTTCCCCAAGACCTTCTTCATCATCTACACCAGTCCCTGAGGTATTTCTTAACCCTTGATTTCCATTTTTCTCTCGACCAACATTTCATCCTTCCAGACCTGTGAGGCCTTTCGCCTCTCCAGTATCCTAACCCACCGTTTATCCCAAACTTCTCTACTTCAAGAATCCGGGCCACTGCCCAAAGACCACCCATATACCCATTCTTCCGGCCATTCGCAAGAACCCCAACCCGTCCACCAGTAGTCGACAACTCCGACGACTGTGTGGAAGTTTTAAACATCTGCCCCTTGAGCCGAATCAACCCAATACCTACCCCAAAACCCAAAAGCCAGGTCAAATCATGCATCTCACGGCCCAGAATGAAAAACATGAGGGAGTTTTCCGCCGCGAACTTCAATGTCGGAAGCCAACGGTTAAGCACGGAAAACTCCAAGGCGAAGCAACCGGTTCCTGGAACGGTTCGCGATGAAGCCAGCACACTGCACGGAAGCAGTGAGGTATGCCGAAGAGAAGAAAGAGATGTATTCGGCGACATTTTGGAGCGGATAGCTCAAGAGGAAAGGGAGGCGAAGGGTAGGGAGGATGACGAGGAGGTCAACCAGCCCTTGCCTCTAACACGTCACCCAGCACGAGAGGAACGGAAGAAACGGGAAGAGGAGAAGAAGAAGAGGTGGCTGGCACAGTGGGGGAAGTAAACTCCGCAAAATCCCCAGACGGGTGGATAGCCGAAATTCTGAGTGGACAGCATGACCCTAGCAAACAAGTGAAATCTAATATAAAACTCCCTTAATTTGAGAGAATAATAAGCACTTTTCAAGTGCTTATCAGTTTCTAGGGAATAATATGCAGACGCATTGAAAGTAATCTAACTTAAAGACTGTCCAAAAGGTGTAAGCATGATGATCATCACAGTGACTAACTTTTCAATGCAAAGATAAAAGTTAGGAATAATGGAATGTACTTAAAATGAATTTACAGCAAGGGACAACGCAAAGAGGAAGTTAGAAATTCCATGCGGTGAAGAATTGTTCGTTCTATTAATTTCATTATCACCAACGCATACAATTGAATATGAAGATACTTGCAAGAAAAGCTACAACTCTTGACTACACCCCTAAATTTTAACCATCAGACTTGTCTTCATCAGGTCTGCGTTGCTGGCCAGGCGCAGGGCGCTGCGGTACTGGGAAGACAAGCGGCTGTTGTAGGTGTTCCGGAATGTTAGGAGGCGGGATTTTCGGTCGAATCGAGAGCAGTTGATGAACGTAATTCAGTGTAAATTGAAACTGCTTCATCTGCCGGCGTGCTAACATATTCAAGGAATGCATTACTGGACGCAAAATCAATTGTTGCAGATATGTTTGCACTGTCTCCCACTCGAGATCAAGTTGGGCTTCTTGCTGTTGTGGTTGCGTTGGTGGTTGAGGCGGGTTTGGCTGAGGGCGAGGAGTTGATGGAGTTTCGTCAAACGCAAGGGATGATGGACGCGTAGAAGTCGCGCCAAAATCCCCATAGTGTGAGTCATCAACTCTTATTGAGGAGATTGGGGATGGGGGCTTTGTGGAAGGTTTTGGGGGATGCGTTTTGGAAGGAGGTGGAGGTGGTTTTGGGCAATGCGTCTCAAGAGGAGGTGGAGGTGGGGTTGGTTCTCTTCTATTTGTTGGAAGTGGGGGTGAAGAGCTTGAGGTTGGGGAAGGTCTAATGGTGGCATTAGAACTTGCCACGGCTTTGGGTTTCTGTTTGGATGCCTTCCCCTTCTATTGCATTGGCGGCTTCGGAGGCGGAATGGGTTGATGAGGTCTTTTGGTGGCCCTAGCAGGCTCTGGCAGCTGTTGTGATCCCCTCATCAACCGACGCAGGGTCTTATGGGCGATTACGCCACTGACTTCAATCATCTTGTCTGCGTCTAACACTTCCGGTGGAGTTGATTCTATAATTTTGTTTCCTTCCGCATCCGAGTTGTCCCTCAACTGATATATTGCGTTTATTTCTCTTGCGTTGAACGGGACTTTAGTTTCTTCAACTACCACCACGTCTTCCTCTCCATCTATGTGTCCATTATAAAAACTTCGGAATAAGTCAGGTTGAACCCAAGGGGTGCTGGAACAGAAGTTTCTTTAGCCGTGGTGGTCGATGATTTCCGTGATGTATGGCGGCAATGAGGCTTCTTCAGGGAAAAATCCCACCTCTATCATCAAATCAGGGAACGACTTGCGTCTCCCTTTTCCTTCCTTCTTATTTGGTGACGCATCAGCCACCTTAGCTTTTCCTTTGGCCTTAGCAGGGATTTCAGCCACTGTTCTTTGTTTGCTCTTGGCCACTTCAGCTGGTTCTTCAGTCACTTTCTCCTTCCCTTTGCGTTTCTCTTTGTACGTGCTTGGGAGTTTGGTGACTGACACCTCTTTTTCTTTCTTTTTCTTCTTCTTCAAGGTGCTAACACCTTGCTCCTCTCTTGCATCCTTCCTAATGCGTTCCTTCCTTGTAGGCGAGTGGTGCCTACTTCTCTTCTTCTTTTTCTTCTTACCCTCCCTCTCTTCTTGGGCATTTATTCTTGCAGCCAGCTCCTCATCCTCTTCTATTTGCAGCTCTCTCTCGAGCTCCTCAGCTTCTTTTTCTATTCTTTCTTCTTCCCTCATTTCCTCTTCAAATGCCATTGCGGCTTCGTCTATTTGAGGATCAGGAAGTGTCACACCCCCTCCTGGATTATCCTCCATAACCCAGAAAGAGATGTGAAGATAGCAGTTACTGACTATCCTGTCACGTAACCCACTGTCAACCTCACCGTCCAATATACTCTTGACAAACCTCGACTTCGATCGGCAATGGGAACTGTCATGCTACCTGAAAATGGAAAACATTTAAAAGAATGAGCTAACGGCTCAGTGAGTAACAGTTTTTAGAAATAATATAATTTAACTTTAAACCGATCACACTCGCATAACGTATCACTTTCAAACACAATAGTTTATATTTTCATACATCATTGTGAAAACATGCTTGACCATCTCAGAAGAATAAGTACTCAAAATCTCATGCTTATAAAATACCTTTTCCTTAGTTGAGGCGGAGCAATGTTCAACGCGACTCAACGTCGATTTCCCTAGCTGTGTGGAGTAATCTCAACACATCAGCGTCATGTAAATATACCCCTATGTGCACATAGGTTACCCATATGCCTTCTACGAGTCCCTGAGCATTGGGTACCTTTATATTCCGGGCCGCCCACAATGCCTTCTACGAGTCCCTGGGCATTGGGGTCCCATTTAATAGAACGGCTACCCTTTGGCCTTCTCCATGTCCTTGAGCCTCGGGTGCCCTTTCAAGCTTAATACAATACAAAACGTATTTGTAAACGTTATACCAGTAACTCATGAGTTTACCGTTTCGAAATTTTATCTAATCAGCATGCTAAGTTCGATTCTATCTTCTAATTTAACAACGTATGCTTTACATTTAAGTATACTTCCAAGTCTTTCTCAAAATCATATAATACCATGCTTTTCAAAGAAGTCATGAAATCAAATATCAATCATCCACCATGAGTTTATGAATCATAGCAAGTACCCAATATTTTCAAAGTTCTCTACTAAAACGCATACTCATGTCTTTACAAATCACATAATCATATACTTTATATATATATATAAAACGCATGCATTATTTCTTTAAAAACCATAAAATCATATTCATAGAGAACTCATTTATGTTTTGTAAAACGCAGGTGTTACTCACTTGTATTTGCCAAAGAATTCTTCTTCTATCCTTTCCTCTATTTCCTCTTCCTGAGCTTTCTGGATGCATTGTTTTATCTCTGGAAAGCAAGGCTCCATTTCGTCTGTCAGCTCGGTTGAACGCAACCCTGCCCTTTCAACGCAAGGCTGATTATTTCTCTTAAATGCATCCTGACTCTTCTTATTTCCCTTTCGGATGCGTTGCCCTCTCTTGCACGCAAGGTCCATCATGGACGCATCATCTAACTTGAATGCCGAGTTCACCTTGGACATCATGTTTGTCCTCAACGCATGGCCTACCTCTTTTAACACAAAACAACTTCTTTTCCTGAATTAACTAAGTTGTCAAATACCTTCTTTCTTGGCCGCATACTTCTACTATGGACGTCCTTGCTGCCTTCTTCTTCTCTTTTCTCTCCAGATTTCTCCTTTGAGAGTCATCAGTCCCTCATTTTTCTCTCAAAGTTCTATTTATAGGGAGCTTGCCATCCACCTTTTCCTCTCCTTTTGCCACTTGTTTGCCACATGTCACGCTGCATGCTTAGTTAACCATGCATTAGCCCAGGTGTCACCTTGCATGAACTGTCACACCCCAACCCAGATTTACTTCATACCTAGGAAGGAGCATGATCCTATACTCAACATAAGACTCTATAATATAAATACCATAAAAGAATAGCAAATCATATAACAATCCCATTATCACATCAGAAGAACGTGTAAACTTTTAACTAACATGTCTGAATATACTCATAGTAGGTACAACACGTCCCTTTTTCACTATATCCTCAGTAAAGATGTTTATTACATGACATAAGAGCATTCTAAATATTTACAACTATCCCAGAGGTTGGGTTCCAGATAGGCCCAGACGAGATTCTTCAGTAGCCTAGGCATCCCGGACACGCTCGCTACCTGAAACAACAAACAACAACAAACTGAATGAGCAAAAGGCTCAGTGAGTGACTAAATCTACTAAAACTAATCATGACAACTTAAATCCAGTTTGTAAGACAGTAACCAATGCATAACACATCCCAATGAACTAACAGGATTCACTTTTCACTATGCATGTATAACTATCAATTCTCATGTTTCACAGGTTTTCATCTATTTAGTGCTTTCACTTTCCGTCCCTCAGCACTTACTCATTTACAATTACAATACCATGTGCCTACGCATGAAATCCCTCGGCACAGGTAACAAACTCTATCTATGCTCAAGTGCCTTCACACAGAATCCCTCGGCACGAGCTAGTTGTGATGGGTTACTACATGCCTTCACTTACAGTCCCTGAGCATCGTAGTCCATTCTCTACTGTTATTCAAGTGCCTTCTCAAATCCCTCGGCACTAAATTTCACGCTTACTCACATATAGCTTTCACCATAAGGTCCCTCAGCCACTTATGTACTTAGACATTTGTAATAATATTCTCTTAAATCACTAACACATCACATACATAAGGCAAACTACCATGCATCACGTTTCCTCATCTATGTGTACTAGGTTTAACACAAGATATAACAAACAGTCACTCACAATCGGTCTCGACTCTAAGTGGGTTATAAGCCTCCCCGAGCTCTTCTTGGCCTGAAAATACACAATCCTCAAGTTTAGTTTCTATAATCTCCCTTTTCCTTTAACATACAGTAGCATCGTTACTCTATAGAAATTAGTAAGCTACCAGCGTTACTCAAAAAGATACTCAAACTGTACTAGCGACACTGCGTTGATTAGAACCAGCGAAACTACCTTGAGGAGCGATACCCAGCGATACTCTAGCGAGAATTGTGAGACGCAAGCCTATCTTTGCGTTGCAGCGTTACTTTCTCTGCTGCTCAGTCTCTCGCTCACTCAGCGATACTTTTGCTGTGACAGAACCGTTTCCTTCTTCCTTTCTTCTTCCTTCTTCAACCTGCTAAACATTTCATTTCAATCAATTTCATTCTTCCTTTTACAAACTTGTTAGAATACAGGTCCTTCATCTTACCTCAAAATATCATGAAGAACCTCCTCTCTGTTTAGGACATAACCTTCGACAACCCCAAGTTACCTCTAATCACCCGACAGTTCAACTCCCGTCTCTTCTTCCTGAGTTTGACACACAATTAGACAATTTCAGCTCAAACATTCTTCATGAATTCTGCTAGAAATCGAGTTAACTTACTAACCTCAAAGTTTCAGCCTTAACCTTCGTCTCTTCAATTTGTTCTTCCTCCAAAACCGAGCATCACTCTGAAGAGATTACAACAGCCGAAACCTCTGTCAAACCCGAGTTTCTTCCATAAATTCAATGAGATTTCTGCCACAGATCAGCATAAACATCTTCTTCTACCTCCCTTCGATGTTTCGCCTTAATATGGACCCAACTCGAGCTCTGAAATGCAAGCAGAACAATTGAATTCTCAGTCCACTTATATATATATCACCGACTGGTTCTCCATTCCAACTCTATATTATAGTCTATTCGATGCATACCTCTTATGCTCAGCTTCAGCAACGCATACGCCCTCTGATGATAATTCATTCCAAACTCTCCCACCAAACATACGCGTTACCTTCTATCAGCCAACACTCCTTGTCCAACGCATACTCGCCTTCGACGCATGGTAGCGTTCACCGCATAATGGACTCACCGCAGATCAGCTCCCAAACCCCTCGTGGCCTTTACTTCCACCGGCACACTACCTTCAATGCGTTTAACGCATAATGATCCTCGGTACCAAGTAATCCTCCACGCCTTTATATCCTCAACGCGTTACAACTTCAACGCATAATAAGCTTCCCTCACCTTTGCGTTTACACCAAAATTACCACCTCCACAACAGGTTGCCATCAACGCACAGCTTACACTTAGCTATTTTCCCTCTCCAAATGCAAGCCAGCCAACTACTTTTGCACATTCACCCATCTCTCGGCCCCTTCTTCTTTGCGTTCCAAATAAAATAGATGTGGGGCTTACATGAACACTTAACATACCTTTAACACTTCCTATTGATAAGGTGTCAAATCTACCCAAAGCCACCTGGCCTTTATAAGTTTATCTTATACGTCCAACATTTTCCAATAGATTTCCTTTCGTTTAACACAACGCCCTCATGCGTTTGTTAATTCCCCTTTAAAGTTTGAGCTTCTCTACTCACTCTTCTAGCTCTCTGCCAACTATACTATTCTTTGACGCATAAAGATAACTTCTGCCTTCAACGCATAGGGACCTCAACGCATGACAACCTTACCAACGCATGGTATTGGTAAGCCAAGTACGTTCCTTTCCCTGCCAACGCGGCGACTTCTTCAGCTTACACCACCATTCGTGATTTCACCCTTAACGCATAACCATACTATTATAAACCAGTGTTTACATATGCCATTAGGCGTTAATAACAAACGTGCAGTACTATGCATTTATACCTCATCGCATCATACCATGCGTCCAACTCTCATATTCATAACGAATAATTCCTTCTCCAGTTCTTCCTCTATGCGTTGTCCTATTGCGTTTACCCTCATCCTGGGTCTATTACCATCTTTCTATTCTTGGACATTCCTTGATTATTCCCAAGGTTACTCTTTTAACCTTATCCTTACACTTTATACTATTTCTCTTAAAATAGATTAGCATGTGTCCACCACATGCTCCAGTTTTATGTTTACTTTACCACCTTTTCCAACACTTGTGAACATTCCTTGTTATAAGTCTATGCGTTACTCAATTTGCTGTAGTATTCTATTTTTTCGAGACTTAAATTTCTTTCAACACTTCACAACATAACTTCATCCCTTCCTTGTTTAAGCATCTTACCATCGTCAATGCATATTTCTCTCATACGTTCCACTTCTTTTCCTTCTCGGTTTACTTCCATGCGTCCACCCTTTCCATGCGTTACTTAGCCCTGACCATGCGTCCAACATGGTTTTTTTCCTCTTTTATTCACAAATTCTTCAACGCATTGTTTATTGAAAAGTAGGGTGTGATAGGAAGGCCTTGCGTTTCCCTATCTTCTTTAGGCCGCACTTCCCTGCGCGCCTCCTTGCTGGACAATGCATCCTTAGCAATTTTCTCAGCTCCTTTTCTGAGGGCCCTGAGCTCTTTTCTCAACTTGGCCCTTTTTTTCTTCATCTTCTCTGCCAGCCTATCAAAGGATGTTGCCGCAATTGGGGACTCAGGACCGTCTCCTTGCTCTACACTTTTAGGCTCTTCATCCTCAGTAGTTTCTTGTGATACCCTTCGTTTCTTCCTCAACAAGGGTACTACTTCCTCTTCCTCTTCTCTTCCTCTCTTGGCCTCTGCGGCCATCACAACCTTTCTAATCAGTCCTTCATTGGAGTCCAGGGTCATCTCCTCAGGACTGATGGACGCAGGGACTGACCCTTGCGTTGCAGATGGCTCGCCTACGATCTCTTTGTTGTAGGCGACTTCTCCTTCCTCATTTCCCTCATTCTTTTCACCCTCCCAAGTCTCTTTCAACTAACTCTGGACCTTTTTTATCGGCGAGGGTGATTCCCTTCTTGCGTCTGAGACGGTTGCGTCCATTGGGTCACGTAATCCGCTCAGGATTTTGGCTATCCATGCGTCTGGGGATCGTGCTGAGTTCACTTTCCCTACTTTGACAGCCACTTCTTCTTCTTCTCCTCTCCTCATCTCTTCGATCCCTCCTGTGCTAGGTGGACGCGATAGAGGCAAGGGCTGGTTGACCTCCCCGTCATCCTCCCTACCCTTTGCTTCCCTTTCTTCCTGAGCTATTCGCTCCAAAATATCGCCGAATACTTCTCGTTCTTCTCTTCGGCGCACTTCACTGCTTCCGTATAGTGTGCTGGCTTCATCGCGAACCGTTCTAGGACCCGGTTGCTCTGCCTCGGAGTTTTCCGTACTTAATCGTTGGCTTCCAGCATTGAAGTTTGCGACGGAAAACTCCCTCATGTTCTTCATTTTTGGCCTAGAGATGCACGATTTAACTCGGCTCTTGGGTTTCGGAGTTGGTATGGGGTCGATTCGGCTCAAGGGTTTGATATTTAGGACTCCACACAGTCGTTGGAGTCAACGTCGACTACTGGTGGACGGGTTGAGGGTCTGACGAATGGTCGAAAAAATGGGTTTATGGGCGGTCTTTGGGAAGTAGCCCTGATTCGAGATGCCGAAAAGGTTGGGATAAATGGTGGGCTGGGATTTGGAGCTCTTGGTCGGACCTGAGAAGCGAAGGCCTCACAGGTCTGGTGTGATGAAATATTGGTGGAGAGAAAAATTGAGATCGAGGGTTGAGAAATACCTCGGGGACTGGTGTAGATGATGACGAAGGTGGAGTTGAGTGCTAGGTGTTGTGAGAAGATCTTGGGGAAACGTCGCTGGCGAGGTGTTCTTGATTTTGTGGATTTGAATGGCTCGACATAGAAGGTTCTGCGTAGAACACAAATCGCCGGAGGTTATAGAGGTGAAAGGTTTCGAAAATGGAAAATGGGAAATCGGATCGCGTTTATAAAGGGCTGATTGAGCCGTCGGTAATAAATGCGAATATGTAGAATCTGAAATCCCCCTGATCTAAGCAGATTTTATTGAGCCGCACACCCATCAAGTGTGATGGGCGGCTACTTAATGGAAATAGAGCACTTGAGTGTTTTAGCACTTGAGTGTTTTTTTGGGAAAAACGCGTAGACTCAAAAGACATGTACGTTTCACCTATTGCTCTATCTAAAACGCAGTGAACTAATGATAAACGCATAGCTGATGAACGCCTGGTTCTCAAGTTCAAGTATGTGTTGGAAGTTAAATATTATGCGTTTTGACAACAGAATATACGGCGCTAACCTCACCCCTAACCTTAACTCGATAAACACAGAAATCGTTTATCGCTGAACGCATGGTTCCATGATGCGTTGAAATCAAATAGTTTACATTAAAGCTCGACGCCTAGTTTCATGCTTATCTAACTAAAATTAAAGAAATAAATACTAAAAAAAAAAAAACAAAGTACAAACAGAAGAAAGAAAGCAAAATAAAAATAAAAGAAAATAAAAATAAATACTAAAACAAATGCGAATAAAAATAAAGCAAGGGTAACAAAAAGCGTCCCTGAAAAAGAAAAGACATTTGGCAACGCAGGGACCTTTCAACGCAAGTTCAGTCATTACACTCGCGTAGGTCAATGGAGGTTTTGTCAATTTTGAACTCTCCAATGTGGTAGGGTTTTACCCTTTGTCCATTGACCTTGAAGGAAGTAGTTCCATCTTCGTTTGTTAGCTTGACAGCACCATGCGGGAACACTTCCTTGATTATGAATGGACTAGACCAGCGAGACTTCAGCTTACCTGGAAATAAATGCAACCTTGAGTTAAATAACAGGACCTTCTGGCCGACGTATAGAGTTTTCTTACTAATATTCTTGTCGTGCCATTTCTTGGTCCTTTCTTTATAAAGCTTTGCGTTTTCGTAAGCTGAATGTCTCCACTCCAGGAGTTTGTTTAATTGAAGCTTTCTGGCTTCGCCGCTTGCGTCTTGGTCTGGATTGAGCTTCTTCATGGCCCAGATGGCCTTGTGTTCCAGCTCAAGCAGGAGATGGCATGCTTTCCCAAACACTAGCGCATAGGGTGACATGCCTATAGGTGTTTTGAATGTCGTTCTGTATGCCCATAGAGCTTCATCTAATCTCTCCGTCCAATCTTTCCTTAATGTGCTCACGACTTTTTCGAGTATGGACTTCATCTCCCGGTTTGTTATTTGAGCTTGCCCGTTTGTCTGTGGGTGATAAGCAGTTGCTACCCTGTGCGAGACATTAAATTTTGTCAATAAATTAGTGATTATGCGATTTATAAAGTGTGTACCTTCATCACCAATTATCCCCCTTGGTGTCCCAAATCGAGAGAAGATTTATTTCTTTAAGAACTTGGACACTGTCTTTGCGTCATTCTTTGCACAGGCTACTGCTTCTACCCATTTTGATACGTAGTCGACCGCTACTAGGATATATTGATTACCGCAAGAAGGAGGAAATGGTCCCATGAAATTGATTCCCCATATGTCAAACAACTCAACTTCCAGCGTTGAATTCAGAGGCATCTCATTTCGGTTGGAAATGTTGCCTGTTCTCTGACAACGATCGCAAGCCACCGCATATGCCCTTGAATCTTTCAATAATGTGGACCAGAAATACCCACTTTGCAACACCTTTGGAGCTGTTCTCTGCCCTTCAAAGTGTTCTCCGTAAGGTGCTTCATGACAGCTTCTCAAAATGCTATGCGTTTCATATTCTGGAACGCATCGACGCAGGATATGGTCAGGGCCAAGTCTGTATAGATATGACTCATCCCTGCAGTAGAACTTACTTTCATGTTGGAGCTTTTTCTTTTATTGAGCATTGAATTCTTTAGGCCATTGGTTGCAGACTAGGTAATTTACTATGTCTGCATACCACGGTTCTTGATTCTCTGCGTTCATAACGTGCTCGTCTGGGAATCGTTCCTCTATATCACTCAAACTTTCCTGGACCACTTTATTTTCCAACCAAGATAGGTGGTCCGTAACCTGATTCTCGGTTCCCTTTCTGTCTTTAATCTCCAAATCAAATTCTTGTAATAGCAGTACCCATCGGATGAGTCTAGGCTTTGCGTCCTTTTTCGCCATCAAATATTTGATCGCAGAATGATCGCTATAGATGGTCACCTTTGACCCTATCAAATATGCTCTGAATTTGTCAACCGCAAAGGCTATGGCTAACATTTCCTTCTCAGTAGTAGTGTAGTTCTCTTGAGACGCATTCAATGTTTTACTAGCATAATAGATGGGGTGCATTATTTTCTCTTTTCTTTGCCCCAATACTGCTCCCACTGCATGGTGGCTTGCGTCGCACATTAGTTCAAATGGGAGAGACCAGTCAGGTGCAACTAAAATTGGTGCTGAAATTAGAGCTTGCCTTAGAGACTCGAACACATTTAGGCATTTACCATTGAAATTGAATTCCTTGTTGGCTTCCAGCAGCTCGCTCAATGGTTTTGCTATTTGCGAGAATCCTTTGATGAATCTTCTATAGAAGCCTGCATGGCCTAGGAAACTTCGCAAAGTCTTTACATTTGTGGGGGCTGGGAGTTTTGCTATCGCATCTATTTTTGCTTGATCCACTTCCAATCCAACCTTTGAGATCTTATGTCCCAACACAATACCTTTTGTGACCACGAAATGGCATTTTTCCTAGTTGAGGACTAGGTTTGTGTCTTCGCATCGCTTTAACACTCGTTCCAAGTTGGTCAAGCATTCATCATATGATTTCCCA
The DNA here is from genome assembly GCA_030954485.1 of Citrullus mucosospermus. Lineage (NCBI taxonomy): Eukaryota > Viridiplantae > Streptophyta > Magnoliopsida > Cucurbitales > Cucurbitaceae > Citrullus > Citrullus mucosospermus. Next base: position 16,126,057 of record CM062064.1, read on the forward strand.
AATACTGAGAAGTCGTCCATAAACACCTCTACTGACTGTTCCAAATAGTCGGAAAATATTGCCATCATGCACCTTTGGAACGTCCCTGGTGCGTTACATAGCCTGAATGGCATGCGTCTGAACGCAAAGGTGCCATATGGACAAGTGAATGTTATCTGCTCTTGATCTTCCGGAGCTATCATGATCTGGTTATTGCCGGAATATCCGTCAAGGAAACAGAAAAATTCATTTCCTGCCAGCCTATCTAGCATCTGGTCGATGAATGGCAGTGGAAAGTGATCCTTCTTTGTTGCTGCATTCAGCTTGCGGTAGTCCATACAGATGCGCCAGCCAGTGACAGTTCTTGTTGGTATCAACTCATTCTTACTGTTCATGATCACTGTCATTCCCTCTTTCTTAGGCACACACTGAACTGAGCTTACCCAGCTGCTATCGGAGATTGGATAAATGACCCCTGCGTCGAGCCATTTGATGATTTCTTTCTTTACAACCTCCTTCATCGCAGGGTTAAGCCTGCGTTGCCTTTCAACTGAGCCATCCTTACCTTCTTCCAAACGAATTTTGTGCATGCAGTATGAAGGGCTTATTCCTCTAATGTCCGCTAGGGTCCATTCAATGGCTTTGATATGATTTTTCAATATCTCCAGCAAAGCCTTTTCACAATCTGTAGTCAACGCAGAAGATATGATGACCGGTAGCGTGCTCTCTTCCCCCAAATATGCATACTTTAAATGCGTCGGTAGTGTTTTTAGCTCAAGGGTTGGCGGCTCCTCTAGGGACAGCTTTGTTTTCTCCGTGGATCGGTTGCTTAAGTCTAAGCGTTCAAAGCTTGCATTAGAGATTACACCGAGGATTCCCTCATCCATTTCATCCAGTATTGTTTCGTCTTCTGCACATGCGTCTATGATGCTTGCCTTTTCTTCAATTATATCTTTGATCATCTGGCAAGAATGAAAATCATCAGGATATTTCAACGCATTAAAAACATTAAACTTTACCTGCTGGTTGTCCACACGAATTGTTAACTCCCCTTCCTGGACGTCAATCAGGGCGTGTTCAGTAGCTAAGAAATGTCTTCCTAGGATGATGGGCACCTCTCTGTCAGCTTCATAATCCAGAATTATGAAGTCGGCTAGGAAGATGAATTTGTCTACCTTCACAAGAACATCCTCAATTTTTCCTTCGGGATGCTTAATGGAGCGGTCAACGAGCTGAAGTGTGACTGTGGTGGGCCGTGCTTCCCCTATACCCAACTTCTTGAATATAGACAGTGGCATTAAGTTTATGCTGGCCCCTAAATCACATAATGTCTGACCTACGTCCATTCCCCCTATAGAACAGGGTAATGTAAAACTCCCTGGATCTTTCATTTTGGCGGGTATATTGCTTTTGAACAACGCACTGCATTCCCGCGTTAATGCTACTGTCTCAAACTCTCCAAGTCTTCTCTTCTTGGATAGTATGTCTTTCAGGAATTTGACATAACTTGGCATTTTCTCCAGAGCTTCCACCAACGAAATGTTGATATGAAGTTGTTTGAGAACATCCAAGAATTTTCTAAATTGGCCCTCATCATTTTTCTTCTTTAGGCGCTGAGGAAAGGGCGGACGCATAGGGGGAGTGATATTTTGAGATACCGACGCAGGGTTTGCCTGCGTTGCTTTTTCTCTCCCCTTCTCTTGTTCTCGAGAGGCTGTGGTGGTTGATGATGGTTGCGGTTCAATAGTAGGTGTTATTGGAGTTAGTTGTGAAGTGATGTGAGGCTGCAGATTTCCTTGCGTCCTCTAGTCTTGCGTTTCAGTGGGAAGAACCTTCCCACTCCTCAATGTCACAGCTTGACATTGTTCTTTACCGTTACCTCGTGGGGCTTCGGTATTACTAGGCAATGCTCCTTGGGGTCAGGTAGTGCGCTCGCTTGCCATTTGTCCCACTTGAATTTCTAAATTACGGATTGTAATGGCGTGGCTTTTTATTTCACCGATTTGGCTTTGGAGCATCGCTTCCAACGAATTACGTGTTTCTTCGTTTTGGCTGATAGTTTGTCGCATTAGGGCTTCAAGGGATGATGATGATGCGTTTGCTGATGATTTTTTTGTGCTTGATGCCCTTGAACACCTTGGTTGTAAACAGGGTTGTTGCTTCTCTGCGGCTTTTGCCCAATTCTCTGCGTCTGTGATTGGGTTCCTCCCCATCCGAAGTTAGGGTGGTTCCTCCAACCCGGATTATAAGTCTTAGAGTACGGGTTGTTCTGAACATAGCAGACAGATTATGGGTTGTAGGGACACGTATCGTATAAGTGGCCCTCACCGCATTGCACACAGCTTACAGATGCTGTTGCATTCACCGTGTTCATTGCATCCATTGACGCAGCTGTTCCACCTTGGTTGTTCAACGCGATTGTTTGCAGCAAGGATGTCATATTGGCGATCTGAGCTGAAAGATTATTGGTCGCATCAGTTTCAATCATTCCAGCTTGCGTTCGTCTCTTATCCATGTACCGGGATCCATAACCATCATGCACCCATTCATCGGTGTTCCTCGAAATTCTGTCGAGAATCTCCTTGGCTTGCGTATAGGTCTTGTCCATTAATCCTCCTACTGCAGAGTCGTCAGCCACTGATTGTGATGTTTTATTTAATCCTCCACAGAAAATCTTCATCTGCATACAATCAGTGATGCCATTGTGGGGACAATTCCTTACAAGCCTTTTAAATCGGGCCCATGCTTCACTAAGGGTCTCCGAGTCCTTTTGCTCGAAGGTGACAATGTCTCGTCGCCTCTTTTCACTCGCCGTCAGAGGAAAGTATTTTTGCATAAATTTTTCAACCATTTGGCCCCAAGTTGTAATCTCACTAGGTTCAAATGAATATGCCCATTGTCTTGCCTCATCTCTGAGAGAAAATGGGAATAGCATCAGTCTGATGCTGTCTTGCGGTACTCCAGCCATCGGGAATGTGCTACATATTTTCAAGAAACTTTTCACGTGTGCATGTGGGTCTTCACCCATTGCACCCCCAAATTGCCCTGCGGCTTGCAACATCTGCAACATTACTGGTTTCATTTCAAACCTTCCATTACCTTCAAAGGTTGGTTGTAAAATTCCTGGTGCGAAATTGTATAGATTTGGCGACGCATACTCCCTCATTGGGTGATTTCTATCATGCGCCAAGAGAATTGGGTTTGTATCGTTGGTTGCGTGCTCTTGCGCATTTGCGTTCTGCCTAACCCCAGCTTGAGGAGCTTGAGGTTGATTATTTTAAGCATCCATATTTTCTTCTATAGTTTGATTGCCCCTTTTTAGTTTATTCTGTCTTATCCTTCTTTTGAAGGTCCTCTCAATCTCTAAGTCAATATCAAATGTTGGGTTGTCCCCTTCACTCATATACTATTAGAAGCTTCTGACAGAAGAGAAGCTTGCTATACTCCGTCGACTGAGGAATCCTGCAACACAATAATTCAAATAAAATAATTAAATCAATGAAATAATCCCTGGCAACGGCGCCAAAAACTTGTTGTGGTGTATTTGTTCTATGTGTAAATTGTCCTAACGCAAGGTGCTAAATGATGTGATTATGCGTTTAACATATCATGCTTTGAACATGCTATGCGTCTTACTACTATGCGTTGGTAATCTTGTCAAGTTTTCCTATCCTTTACGCAAGTATAAGCAAAGGAGTAGGTTTTCTCGGTGAATCCGAGGTCGAACACAGGGATTATATTGATTCAGTATTTAGTTGGATTTCATGCGTTGCAGTGGTAACCAAGAAATAGTTGAGAGAGTTGTTTTTAATCTACGGAAAGCGATTGTTTGTACACTAGACTAAAATTGTGACAGATGGAAAGCATGCGACACAGCAAATTCAACTAAAGATGTGAATGAATGGATAAAGAAAGTGTTCGGATTGATTAACATCTAACGTCGGAAGCGCATAGTAGTATTCTATTCATACTTGCAACTCTTCTCTCGGTTGTCAGCCGCTATACATTATATATCTATAACGCATAAGAGAGTGTTAAGAACCAAGGTTATCCCAATAGACAGGTAACACTTCTTGGCCCTTGTCAATTGAGTTCCACAATCACTTACCCTCTCGAGCAGTTTGATTATTACTACTTATATTGATTTGTCAAATGGACATAAGCATCGGATTAAGATTGCAATTGACAAGATGAAATAGTTACACTATGATTCCTAGTTAGATGCTAACACAACCCTAGACCCTTTAGTGATTAGTTACTCATTGTTTGAAAGTAAAAAGCGGAAAGTTTAGAGAAATGAGTAGACATGGAAGATAATTATATTGATGAAATGGGATACAATTTTCGATAAGTTCAATGTCTTGACACAAATCTAAAATTAAGATAGAAACAATAAAAAAGAAAGCAGGGAAGGCATCAATGTCTTGAGTCGCCCGGAGGGAAGCATGAGGTTCTGCTGTGAAGTGGTCCGGCAGAGGGAAGACTCTTCTCTCTCGAGCTATTCGTCTCCGGCTGAAGTCTGAGAGAACTCTACTGTCATTTATGGAGTTCTTCCGAGAATCAACAACCCTTTCTCATCTCGTAGAGCTGCCCTTTTACAGATGATGCGTCCGCAATTAATGGCAAATCTGCTTGATTGGCTGCGAGATTGATACTATGCGTCCATCTCACCTGATTGCGTGATTCTCGGGTCAATTAAGATCCACCACTTTAGCCACAAATTATGTTCATCAATCATCCGTCAATCTCTCAAGATTCTGATTTGATTTTCAGCTCCTTGCATTAATTGTCGTCTATGCATCCATGAATAGTTTGGCCGATGTCAACGCGTCGTAGGTTGCTAACGCGTAGTTATGCGTTGAGTTGTTAACGCATCGTCAGTTTCCTGCGTTAAGAAGTCATCAATGCATCCTTTGCATTCCTGTGTCAAAACATGCGTTTTAGGCTCAAAAAGTGGTAAAATCATTTATCTTCATAAAAGTACATTAGTATAACGGAAAGGAAGATTTCTTAATAAAAATTAACATAACTTACCGCATGCTTCTCTATTTAATCTTTATTTATTTAAGAAAAAGGCTATCATAACTTTTATTTCTACAAGTTATCACTCCGCTGGCAACGTTTCCCCAATTTCTTTGTACGCTATCGAGTATTCGACGCCATCTCCTTCATCATCACCTGAGGTATTTCAATCTCCATTTTTCTTTCCGCCATTTTTCCGACCCACTCGACCTATGAGGCCTTTTGCTTCTCTGGTCCAACCAAGACCTCCAAATCGCAGCCCACCATTTATCCCAACCTTTTCGGCATCTTGAATCAGGGCTACTGCCCAAAGACCGCCCATAAACCCATTTTCCGACCATTCGTCAAACCCTCAACCCGTCCACCAGTAGTCGACGTTGACTCCGACGACTGTGTGGAAGTCCTAAATATCCAACCCTTGAGCCGAATCGACCCCGTACCAACTCTGAAACCCAAGAGCCGAGTTAAATCCTGCATCTCTAGGCCAAAAATGAAGAACATGAAGGAGTTTTCCACCGCAAACTTCAATGCCGGAAGCCAACGATTATGTACGGAAAACTCCGAGGCAGAGCAACCGGGTCCTGGAACGGTTCGCGATGAAGCCAGCACACTGTACAGAAGCAATGAAGTGCGCCGAAGATAAGAACGAGAAGTATTCGGCGAAATTTTGGATCGAATAGGTTAGGAAGAAAGGGAAGCAAAGGGTAGGGAGGATGACGGGGAGGTCAACCAGCCCTTGCCTCTATCGCGTCCACCTAGCACAGGAGGGACCAAAGAGATGAGGAGAGGAGAAGAAGATGAAGTGGCTGTCAAAGTAGGGGAAGTGAACTCCGCATGATCCCCAAACGCATGGATAGCCGAAATCCTGAACGGATTACGTGACCCAATGGACGCAACCGTCTTAGACGCAAGAAGGGAACCACCCTCGCCGATAAAAGAGGTCAAGAGTCAGTTGAAAGAGACTCAGGAAGGTGAAAGGAATGGGGGAGATAAGGAAGGAGAAGCCGCCTACAGCAAGGAGGTCGTAGGCGAGCCACGTGAAACGCAAGGGTCAGTCTCTGCATCATCAGTCCTGAGGAGATGACCCTGAACTCCAATGAAGGACCTATTAGAAAGGTCGTGTTGACCGCAGAGGCCAACAGAGGAAGAGAAGAGGAAGAGGAAGTGGTACCCTTGTTAAGGAAGAAAAGAAGGGTATCACAAGAAACTGCCGAGGATGAAGAGCCTAAAAGCACAGAGCAAGGAGACGTTCCTGAGTCCCCAATTGCGGCAACATCCTTTGATAGGCTAGCAGAGAAGATGAAGAAGAAGAGGGCCAAGTTGAGGAAAGAGCTCAGGGCCCTCAGAAAAGGAGCAGAGAAAATTGCTAAGGACGCATTGTCCAGCAAGGAGACGCGCAGGGAAGTGCGACCTCAAGAAGATTGGGAAACGCAAGACCTTTCTGATCCTCAAATAGACAAAGCCGCAATGGCATTTGAAGAGGAAATGAGGGAAGAAGAAAGAATAGAAAAAACAGCTGAGGAGCTTGAGAGAGAGCTGCAAATAGAAGAGGATGAGGAGCTGGCTACTAGAATAAAAGCCCAAGAAGAGGGGGAGGGCAAGAAGAAAAAGAAGAAGAGAAGTAGGCACCACTCGCCTACAAGGAAGGAACGCATCGGGGAGGATGCAAGAGAGGAGCAAGGTGTTAGCACCTTGAGAAAGAAGAAGAAAGAAAAAGAGGTGTCAGTCACCGAACTCCCCAGCACTCACAAAGAGAAACGCAAAGGGAAGGAGAAGGTGATTGAGAAACCAGCTGAAGTGGCCAAGAGCAAACAAAGAACAGTGGATGAAATCCCTGCTAAGGCCAAAGGAAAAGCTAAGGTTGCTGATGCGTCACCAAATAAGAAGGAAGGAAAAGGGAGACGCAGGGCGTTCCCTGATTTGATGATAGAGGTGGGATTTTTCACGGAAGAAGCCCCATTGCCACCATACATCACGGAAATCATCAACCACCACGGTTGAAGAAACTTCTGTTCCAGAACCTCTTGGGTCCAACCTGACTTAGTCCGAAGTTTTTATAATGGACGCATAGATGAAAAGGAAAACGTGGTGGTAGTTGAAGAAACTGAAGTCCCGTTCAACGCAAGAGAAATAAATGCAATATATCAGTTGAGGGACAACTCGGATGCAGAAGGAAACAAAATTATAGAATCAACTCCACCAGAGTTTATGGATGACGGCATCCGAGTATTGGCGAAGCCTGGGGCTAAGTGGGACGTTTCACCCACAGGTATCAAAACACTATCTGCTAGCAGTCTAAAACCAGAGGCGAACTTGTGGGTGTACCTAGTGTAGAAGTGGCTGATCCCTACAACACATGACAAAACAGTGTCAAGGGATCGGGTGATGGCAGCTTACTGCATTATGCGTCGCATCCCACTTGATGTTGGACGCATAATTGCGGCGCAGATAAGAGGGGTATTTAACAAGCCAAGAGGCCAACTCTTTTTCCCCACTCTTATCATGAATCTGTACGCCAACGAAAGTGTTAGACGCAAAGAAGATGATTGAAGTCAGTGGCGTAATCGCCCATAAGACCCTGCGTTGGTTGATGAGGGGATCACAACATCTGCCAGAGCCTGCTAAGGCCACCAAAAGACCTCATCAACCCATTCCGCCTCTGAAGTCGCCAACGTAGAAGAAGGGGAATGCATCCAAACTGAAACCCAAAGCTGTGACAAGTCTTGATGCCACCATTAGACCTTCCCCAACCTCAAGCTCTTCACCCCCACTTCCAACAAATAGAAGAGAACCAACCGCACCTCCACCTCCTCCTGAGACGCATCGCCCAAAACCACCTCCACCTCCTTCCAAAACGCATCGCCTAAAACCTTCCACAAAGCCCCCTCCCCAATCTCCTCAATAAGAGTTGATGACTCACACTATGGGGATTTTGGCGCGACTTCTACGCGTCCATCATCCCCTGCGTTTGACGAAACTCCATCAACTCCTCCCCCTCAGCCAAACCTGCCTCAACCACCAACGCAACCACAACAGCAAGAAGCCCGACTTGATCTCGAGTGGGAGACAGTGGAAACATATCTGCAACAATTGATCTTGCGTCCAGTGATGCATTCTTTGAATATGTTAGCATGCCGGCAGATGGAGCAGTTTCAATTTACACTGAATTATGTTCATCAACTGCTCTCGATTCGACCGAAAATCCTGCCTCCTAACATTCAGGAACGCCTACAACAGCCGCTTGTCTTCCCAGTACCACAGCGCCCTGCGCCTGAGCAGCAACGCAGACCTGATGAAGACAAGTCTGATGGTTAAAATTTAGGGGTGTAGTCAAGAGTTGTAGCTTTTCTTGCATGTATCTTCATATTCATTGTATGCGTTGTGGAACATTCAATTAATAGAATGAAAAATTTCTTCACCGCATGGAATTTCTAATTTTCTCTTTGCGTTGTTCCTTGCTGAAAATTCATTTTAAGTACATTCCATTATTCCTAACTTTTATCTTTGCATTGAAAAGTTGGTCACTGTGATGATAATCATGCTTACACTTTTTGTACACTCTTTAAATTAGATTACTTTTAACGCGTCTACATACTATTCCTTAGAAACGCAAACCTACTTTGCATGTATGCAAGCAGCCAATTCAAACCTCTTTACAAACTTTTGCAACTTAATCTTTGTTTACAATTTAAGCAATGAGGTCCTTGCTACTCTCAAGTTTGGGGGTGGAAGAGGTTTGAACTGTCAAAGATAAAAATATGAGGAACTTATTTCAATCATACTTAAAAAAAAAAAAAAAAAATTTCCTTTTAAACGCAAAACTCCGCTGGTAAGACTAATATATTTATCTTGTTAAGAGTTTAGCTGAAAACGACACCTGCTTGTAGTTGGCTGCCTCCATGCACCCCATAGTTAGTGTGTCAAAACGAAGGTGGGTAATCGTAATCAGCGACGCATAGATAAATAACAAACTCCAATGTCTAGTGAGGAAACCGAGCTTAGATAAGAGTTTAGTCGAGAAGGGCACTTGTTCGTAGTTGGCTACTTCCATGCACCCCATCGTTGGTATGTCAGAACGAAGGTGGGTAACCCTAATCGACGCATGGTCACATAAATAATAAAACCAATGAAAGAAAAATGAACTTTATATCTTCATCTTTTCAGACTCAGTGTTAAAAGAAGAAACAAAAATTTTGTGAATAATGAGTTAAAGAATTTTGAAGAGAAAGCTTGCCGCATACAAATTAGACCCGTCCTAAAGAAAAGAATATAGAGGTAGAGAAATAATATAACTAAAGGGTAGCTGATTGAGTATAGCATTCTGAGAGACTAGTCAATGCGTTGAGAAGATGTTTAGGATAATTGAAGTTTCTTAGATAGAAGTTATGCTTGAGAACAAGCATTTATCTAAGTTTGAGGGTGTGATAACTTGTAGAAATACAAGTTATGATAGCCTTTTTCCTAGATAAATAGAGATTAAATGGAGAAGCATGCAACAAGTTATGTTAACTTTTATTAAGAAATCTTCCTTTGCGTTATACTCTTATATTTTAGGAAGATAAATGACTTTACCACCTTTTGAGCCTAAAACGCATGTTTTGACGTAGGAATGCAGACGATGCGTTGATGACTTCTTAAAGCATGACGACGCGTTCGCAATCTGATCTTCGTGGACGCATGATCTGAATGGAATGCAAACAACCTGACGATGCGTTAACAACAACTCAACGCATAACTACGCATTAGCAACCTACGACGCGTTGACATCAGCCAAACTATTCATGGACGCATAGACGACCATTAATGCAAGGCGCTGAGAATCAAATCAGAATCTTGAGAGATTGACGGATGATTGACGAACATGATTTGTGGCTAAAGTGGTGGATCTTAATTGACCTAGGAATCACGCAATCAGGCGAGATGGACGCATGGTATCAATCTCGCCGCCAATCAAGCAGATTTGCCATTAATTGCGGACGCATCCTCTATAAAAGGGCAGCTCTGCGAGATGAGAAAGGGTTGTTGATTCTCGGAAGAACTCCATAAGTGACAGTAGAGTTCTCTCAGACTTCAGCCAGAGACAAATAGGTCGAGAGAGAAGAGTCTTCCCTCCGCCGGACCACTTCACATCACAACCTCACGCTTCCATCCGGGCGACTCAAGACATTGACGCCTTTCCTGCTTTCTTTCTTATTGTTTCTATCTTAATTTTAGATTTGTGTCAAGACATTGAGCTTATCGAAAATTGTATCCCATTTCATCAATATAATTATCTTCCATGTCTACTCATTTCTCTAAACTTTCTGCTTTGTATTTTCAAACCATGAGTAACTAATCACTCAAAGGGTCTAGGGTTGCATTAGCATCTAACTAAGAACCATAGTGTAACTATTTCATCTTGTCAATTGCGATCTTAATCCGATGCTTATGTCCATCTGACAAATCGATATAAGTAGTAATAATCAAACTGCTCGAGAGGGTAAGTGATTGTGGAAATCAATTGACAAGGGCCAAGAAGTTACCTGTCTACGGGGATAACCTTGGTTCTTAACACTCTCCTATGCGTTATAGACATATAATGCATAGCGGCTGACAACCAGGAGAAGAGTCGCAAGTATGAATAGAATACTACTATGCGTTTTCGATGTTAGATGTTAATCAACCCTAACCCTTTCTTTATCCATTCACTCACATCTTTAGCTGAATTTGCTGTGTCGCATGCCTTTCCATCTTCCACATTTTAATATAGTGTACATACAATCGCTTTCCTTAGATTAGAAACAAACTCATTCTCAACTATTTCTTGGTTGCCCCTGCAACGCATGAAATCCACATAAATACTAAATCATCATAATCTCTGTGTTCGACCTCGGACTCACCGAGAAAACCTATTCCTTTGCTTATACTTGGGTAAAGGATAGGAAAACTTGACAAGATCACCAACGCATAGTAATAGGACCCATAGCATGTTCAAAGCATGATATGTTGAACGCATAATCACATCATTTAGCACCTTGCGTTAGTACAATTTACACATACAATTACCACACAACAACCCCCATCCTAGGTATTTATATATACATCTATAACTTTACCTAGGAGTGAGTGTTACCTAGTTTGTATTCTGTTAAACCCTGTTATATATGCATTTCTATATCATAACTAGCTGATGAAATGCTTAGCCTTTACAACAGTTATGCAAAAATTTCTTAATAAGATAGCATCATAAGTAAGATTAAAAAGGCTATGTTTAAAGTTTACAAATATGCCTTGTGATCCTCACAAAAGCCACTTAAAATAAGTCCAATTTCTACCAAGGGATGGGGTTTACAAGTTCCCAATTACAGAATTCTAATTTGGCTCAGACGAATCTTGATGGTAGGCTAGGCACCCCGAACACGCTTGCTACCTAGAAAGAAAACATCAGAAAAACAAGAATCTATGAGCTACAATGCTCAGTGAGTGACTAACTAAAGTATAAACTCATTAAAAATATAACTACAATCTTTTATATAAACTGCTTGATCATGCTTTATATCATGCTTTATAAACTTGTAAATGACTATAACTTGTAAAACACTATCATTACGTAAATAGTTATCTTTTCATTGAACCTTTGTTGAGGCGGAGCGAACTCAACACACCCAACGTCAATAAGCCTTAGTTGTGTGGAGTAATCTCAACACATCAGCGTCAGATGCCTTTTATTCTGCTTATAAATCTGTCTGATCTCGAGCTGCCTGTGTACCTTCTCATGTCCTTCGGTACTAGGGTCCCAGGGAAATACTCAATCACCGTTTTTAAATCCTTTGGTGAGAGTTTCATATAAATTAAATACTAGGGCTGCCCATATGCCTTCACATGTCCTTCAGCATTGGGTCCCCGATAGAATCTTTCTAGAGCATAATTTAACAATAATCATAATATCTCAGACTTCATAAAATACTAGGGCTGCCCACATGCCTTCACCTGTCTTTCAGCATTGGGTCCCATTCGGATCTTTCTAGTGCACAGACATGCATAATACATTTATCATAGATTAACTATAATCATGATATCTTAAAATTCTCTGAACATTCATCTAGCATTTAGCTTGGTAAAATTTAGAACATTATCTGGTACATTATTAAGCTCTATCTCACATATAAGATATGTGCTAGTTTCATACATAAAGGTACACGTCAACTCATGCTTTAAAGATATTATTAAGCATATAGAAAATAGTACTCAAGTTAAGCTTATCTCAAACCATAAAGTCACTCACGACTTATTCCGGGCTCCGGGCGGGTTATACGCTTTCCCTAGCTCCTCTTGACCTGTAAACACACCTTTTTCGTGTTAGACATTTCTAACATTCCTCTTTATTTTCTCTACGTTTGCTTAAATATCTTAAACATGGGTTTTCGTCACTAGTTCTTCTTTTGCTTACAACTTACAATAATGAGCGAGATTTTTAGATTAAACTACTCATAACCATGCGGCATCAGTGATACCCAGCTTCGCGACACTAGCGATATTACCTTAACAAGGCCCTTTTGCATTACCAGCGACACTTGTCTCGCTGATCACCCTCCCACTCTTTAGCGATACTTCTGTCCTAGCGACCCCCGATGGTCAGTGCTTTCTTCTTTCTTTTCTAATCTGTTATCAAAACTGCTAAACATCGAAATCCAGCCAAAATCAGATTTTTTTCTCTTCTACAACCTTGTAAAGAAGTGAGCTTTCTAACTTACCTCGAGATTTCAAACCCTAACTTTTCTTCGTTGGAGAACTATCCTCTAATAACTCCAGCTGCCTCGAATTAACTAGCAGCTCTTGCAGTAGCTCAACTCTGAATGTTTCTTCCTAAAATTTAACATATTCTTGCTCAAATTTGGCTTAAACATTCTTTACAGGAGTTGCTAAGAATTAACTCACTCACCTTTAAAACTTTCGCTTTAGCTTTGACTTCCCAGCTCACTCTTCTTCAAACACCAAATGATGTCTAAATTATTGTCAACCGTCAAGCTTCTGGTTCCAGCTTCAATTTCACCATGGAAATGATCTGGTTCCTACTTAACTTCGACATAAACAGTTTCTTCGACCTCTCCTTGTTGTTCTTCTGTGAAAGGGGTAAATCTTATATATACCAGTTTCTATGTCTAAAAGCGTTCATTTAGTCAGCGTACTTACTTATATATATACCACCGACTCACCAGTATAGCCATCACTTCCTTACTTAGGTTGGTCGACACAACCTTCCGTGCAAAGCTTCAGCAACGCATAGCTTAAACTTGCTGTTTTACAATTGTTCAACGCCCAGTCGCCGGATAGCCAATTAACGCATGATCCTCTCGGCCACTCTCCTAATGTACCAACACATACCAACCTTCAACGCATAATGGCTTCCAACGCCTTGTGGCCTTCAACGCCTAGTGGCCTTTAACGCCTCGTGGCCTTCAACATATTCTCAATGCATAGGAGAGTGTTAAAGAACCAAGGTTATCCCCATAGACAGGTAACACTACTTGGCCCTTGTCAATTGAGTTCCACAATCACTTACCCTCTCAAGCAGTTTGATTATTACTACTTATATCGATTTGTCAGATGGACATAAGCATCGAATTAAGCTCGCAATTGACAAGATAAAATAGTTACACTGTGGTTCCTAGTTAGATGTTAACGTAACCCTAGACCCTTGAGTGATTAGTTACTCATGGTTTGAAAGTAAAAAGTGGAAAGTTTAGAGAAGTGAGTAGACATGGAAGATAATTATATTGATGAAATGAGATACTGTCACACCCTATCCCAGATACACTCTATACCTAGGATTGAGCATGAACCTGATTCACCTACATAGAACATTATCAAATGGATGCCATATATTTAGCGAACAAAACAACATTTCCATTGACAAACTAAAAGAACGTACAACCTCTCAACAACATATCCGTATTTATATATACAAGGTGCAACACGTCCTCCTTTCTACCCTCAGAAATATGCATAATACAAGACATATGTACAGTCTAAATATTTACAACTATCCCAAAGGTTCGCTTCCAGATAGGCCCAGACGAGATTCTTCTATAGGCTAGGCGTCCCGGACACGCTCGCTACCTGAAACAACAAACAACAACTAACTGAATGAGCAGAAAGCTCAGTGAGCGACTAAATCTACTAAACTATTTATAACAAATATAAGCCAGTTTGTGAGTTAATAACCATCACATATCACATCCCAATGAATTACCAAGACTCACTTTCCACATTGCACATATAACTATCAAATTCTCATGTCTCAAAGACTTGCAACTATTTAGTGCTTTCACTTCCCGTCCCTCAGCACTTACTCAATTGTAATTACAATACCATGTGCCTTCACATGAAATCCCTCAGCACAGGTAACAAATTCTATATTTGCTCAAGTGCCTTCACTCATGATCCCTCGACACGAGCTAGTGTGTGATGGATTACTACATGCCTTCACTCATAGTCCCTGAGTATTGTAGTCCATTCCTTACTGTTAATCAACTGTCTTCTCAAATCCCTCAGCACTTGATTTCACGCTTACTCACATATAGCTTTCACCATAAGGTCCCTCAGCCACTATTATAATTAGACGTTAGTATTAATACTCTTTTAAATCACTAACACATCACATTCATAAGGCATACTACAATGAATCACGTTTCCTCATCAGTATGCGTACTAAATTTAACACAAGATATAACAAATAGTCACTCACTATTGGTCCCGGCTCTATGTGGGTTCTAAGCCTCCCCGAGCTCTTCTTGACCTGAAAACACATAATCCTCAAGTTTAGTTTCCATAATCTCCCTTTTTCTTTAACACACAATAGTAACGTTACTCTTTAGAAAATTATAAGCTGCCAGCGATACTCATTGATACCAAAGCTGTACTAGCGATACTGCGTTGATTGAAACCAGCGAGACTACCTTGAGGAGCCATCCCCAGCGATACTCTAGCGAGAATCGTGAGATGCAAAGCCTATCTTGCGTTGCAGCGATACTTGCTTCGCTGCCCTGTCTCTCGCTCTCTCAGCGATACTTCCGCTGCAGCAGAACCGTTTCCTTCTTCCTTTCTTCTTCCTTCTTCAACCTGCTAAACATTTCGTTTCAGTTAATTTCAGTACTTTCTTCCTTTTACAAACTTGTTAAAGTACAGGTCCTTCATCATACCTCCAAATTTCATGAAGAACATCCTCTCCGTTTAAGATATATCCTTCAACAACTCCGAGTTACCCCTAATCGTCCGGCAATTCAACTCCAATCTTCTCTTCCTGAGTTTGACACACAATTAAACAATTTCAGCTCAATCATCCTTCATGAAACTTGCTAGAAATCGAGTTAACTTACTAACCTCAAAGTTTCAGCCCTAACCTCCGTCTCTTGAATTTGTTCTTTCTCCAAAACCGAGCATCACTCTGAAGAGATAACAGCAGCTGAAACCTCTGTCAAACCCAAGTTTCTATTTGTCTCCGGCTGAAGTCTTAGAGAACTTTGCTGTCACTTATGGAGTTCTTCCGAGAATCAACAACCTTTCTCATCTCGCAAAAGCTACCCTTTTATAGATGATACAATCGCAGTTAATGGCAAATATGCTTGATTGGTGGCGAGATTGATACTGCGTCCATCTCGCCTAATTGCGTGATTCTCGGGCCAATTAAGATCCACCACTTTAGCCACAAATCATGTTCGTCAATCATCTGTCAATCTCTCAAGATTCCGATCTGATTCTCAGCGCCTTGCCTTAACGATCGTCTCCGCGTCCATGCATAGTTTGGCCGATGTCAACGCGTCGTAGGTTGCTAATGCGTAGTTATGCGTTGAGTTGTTGTTAACGCGTCGTCTGGTTTTTGCGTTCCGTTTAGATAATGCGTCCACGAAGAACAGATTGCTAACGAGTCGTCCTACGTTAAGAAGTCATCAACGCATCGTCTGCATTCCTGCGTCAAAACGTGCATTTTAGGCTCAAAAAGTAGTAAAATCATTATCTTCATAAAAATACAAGAGTATAACGCAAAGGAAGATTTATTAATAGAATTTAGCATAAACTACTGCATGCTTCTCTATTTAAACTCTATTTATCTATGAAAAAGGATATAATAACTTGTATTTCTACAAGTTATCAGCAACCCAAGTAATAATATCTATATGCACATAGAAGAATATATATATATATGACGCTGATGTGTTGAGATTACTCCACACAGCTAAGGATAATCGACGTTGAGTAGCGTTAGCACCTCAACTAAGGAAAAGATAAGGAATGAATTTGACATTGAGATGCGTAGAAGCAATGCTCCGCCTCAACTAAGGAAAATGTTTAGAAATGAATAAGATCTTTGAGTATTTTCCAAAAATAAGCATGCAAAACCTAATAATGGTGTTTGAGTAGAAATTAACATGTTTAGAAGCGATATTATTTAGATTGACCAGTTTCACAGTTAAAATAAGTTATTTATAAAATCTGTTACTCATTGAGCCGTTAGCTCATTCTTTTATATGTTTTCCATTTTTATGTAGCATGACAGTTCCTGTTGCCGATCGAAGTGGAGGTTTGTCAAGAGCGTGTTAATGGTATTACCGTCCTAGAAGGATAAGAAAGGAACTAAGGTGAGGTTGACAGTGGGTTACGTGACAGGGTAGTCGGTAACTGCTGTCCTCACACTTCGTCTCGGGCTACGATAGGGTAGTTCGGGGTGGGGTGTGACACCATGGCTATAACAACCCCTCCTAGATTATCTCGCTCAACCCAAGAGGAGATGTGAGGACAGTAACATCACCCCTTTTTGTGACATAAACTGTCCATCTGTGCCTGATAACCCTAACAGATCATAACATACATATTTTACTTTACTCATAGAAACCACAAAACTTATATATATATATATATATATATATATATATAATTAAGCTTGCTACTCGTCCAGAATATACTTGTACAAACCACATTACAAATCCCAACATATACACAACTAGGTCTACATGCCACCTACATAAAGTTATATACACGTACAACTATTCAAACGTGACTAATTTCTGAAACTCGAGCTTAGGAAGGCGAGCTGGAGTAGGCTAAGCACCAGGAACGTCCTCGCTACCTGGGGGGGGGAAGAAAAGAAAACATGGAAAGCGTGAGCTAAAGCCCCGTGAGTGACAAGATTGTAAAACAAGCTTTTGTTTGAAAACAGTCATATTACATTTGTACATATAAGACAAGGATTCAACATAATAACTCAACCAAAACATATTTTGCAAAAATTTATCAATCTCGTAAATCCGTTCCAAATCATATAGAATCGTTTTCCAGAATAATTAACCAGAAAGCTGTTTGGTTTTTCAATCTTTTCCCTTAGTTGAGGCAGAGCAAGGCTCAACGCTCTCAACATCGAAATCAACCTTAGTTGGGGTGGAGCAAGACTCAACACACCCAACGTTTTAATTATCCCTGGCTCCATGCGGAGCAAAACTCGACGCACCAGTCAATCAACCTCTATGTGCACATAGGAACATGGTGGGTTGCCCAAGTACCTCCTCATGTCCTTCAGTACTGGGTCCCGGGGAAACTCACATGCCTTCTCATGTCCTTCAGCACTGAGCCTCCTCTAAAACATTTAGATAATTCATTTGAAAATCCTTTCATAAGTAACAGGGTAACTCATAATTCAATAACATTTCATAAACATACTTTCCAATATCTTTAAAGAAACATAAAATATGCTTCATAAACCGATTTATCACAAAATCGTATTCAAGTAGAAAACCGAATTATCATATGCGACAAAATCGTTTTAAAGTAAGAAAAGTGTCACTTACTCTTTTTAAGCCTTGAGTGGATTATACGCCTTCCCTGTCTCCTCCTGGCCTAAAATAGACATTTTTCCTTGCGTTACACTTTCCTTTACTTGACCATTAAGTATGCATAAGTGAATTCTAATCATTACTCAACATCGAGTCTCCCCTTTTGTAAGCCCCGTACTTGACTTTGTGAGAAGGCAAGATAAGAAGAGATCAAGAGATGGGTGCTTGGTAGGATAGTTGGCTAAAATTTGTGTGGGGGCAAAAAAATGGCTAAGTATCAGCCATGCATTGGTAGCATTGTGCCTTGATGAAGGTAGTTTTGGCGTGGACGTAGAGGTGAGGGAAGGCTATTAGGCATTGAGGCCATGAGGCGTTGAGGCCATGAGGCGTTGAGGTCATGAGGCGTTGAGAGCCACTCTGCGTCGAAGGTTATTATGCGATGAACGCATAGAAGGCTATAAGGCGTTGAAAGTTGAAGGCCACGAGGCGTTGAGAGCCAATCTGCGATGAAGGTCACTATGCGGTGAACGCTACCATGCGTTGAAAGTGGGTATGCGTTGGTACATAGAAGGTTGGCCGAGAGAACAATGCGTTCGTCAGCTATCAGGCGAGGGAGTTGGGAAATTGTAACATACAAAACCGAGGCTGTGCGTTGCTGAAGCCAAGTACAGAAGGTATGCGTTGCTTAGATTGTTATATAGAGACGAAGTGGAATTTAAGTTGGTGGTATATATATAAGTGGACCGAGAATTCAATTGTTTTGATCACATTTCAGAGCTCGAGTTGATTCCATATCGAAGCTAAACAATGGAGGGAGGTAGAAGAAGGTGTTCATGTTGATTTGGATCAGAGTAACGTTCAGTTTTGGGGGAAGAACGAACTGAGAAAACGGTGGCTAGGGTCGAAATTCTGAGGTTAGTAAGGATAACTCAATTCTAAACAATTTTCGTGAAGGGTACTTGAGCCGAATTTGAGTAAATGTGTGTTAAACTCCAGGTAGAAGAGATCGAAGCTGAATTGCCGGATGATTAGGAGCGATTCGGGGTTGTTGTAGGATATATCTTAAACGAAGAGGACATTCTCTATGAGACTTTGAGGTAAGATGAAGGACTTATGTTTTTATAAGTTTGTAGAAGAAAGTAAGTTCTGAAATTTGCCAGAATGCGATGTTTAGCAGGTTAAAGAAAGAAGAAGAAAGGAAGAAGAAAAATTGTTCTGCTACGGCGGTAGTATCGCTGAGAGAGCAAGAGACTGGGCAGCGAAGCAAGTGTCGCTTGTAACGCAAGGGGGACTTTGCGTCTCACAATTCTCGCTGAAGTCTCGCTGAGTGTCGCTCCTCAGGTAATCTCGCTAGTTTTGTTGAACCCGGTATCGCTAGTGCAGTATTATGTAGTGTAGTTCTGCTGGTAATCTCACCACAGAATGTGGAGTAACGTTATTTGTGAGTGTCTTGAGGAAAAGAGAGTTTGGAGATGAAACGAGCATAGGGTTTAATTATGTATATTCAATGAGTATAAAGAAAAGGAAGTCTAAGGAAAACTTAAAGTGGAAAATGTGTATTTTCAGGCCAAGAAGAGCTCGGGAAGGCATATAATCCACTTAGAGTTGAGACAAGTTGTGAGTGACTTCCTACTATATCTTGTGGTTACTTTTAACATAAATATTTGGCAATGGATGAGTAGGAAGTTATCGTACGGTGTAGTATTTGAAGTAATTATGTTGTGTTGGTAAGTTTAAAGGAAATTAGATATACTATCTAAATGTAATCATGGCTGAGGGACCTTGTGGTGAAGGCCTAAGTGAATATGTAACATGATACTCAGTGCTGAGGGACCACGCGTGAAGGCACTTGAGTAGTTGGGTGGAATGGATTTCAGTGCTGAGGGACCCTGAGTGAAAGCATGTGGAAATCCATCATATGTAAGCTCGTGCTGAGGGACCAAGAGTGAAGGCACTTGAGCGGAGATTTGATTGGTTACCAGTGCTGAGGGACCTCGTGTGAAGGCACATGGTAATATTGACATAGTTAAACTCAGTGCTGAGGGACAGAATGTGAAGCCACTTGAGAGTTTGCATGTAAGCCTCACACTTAAACTTGTGAGGAAGGAAGATAAGAAGAGACTAAGAGATGGACGCTTTGGTAGGAGTAGTTGGCTGGAGTGTGATTGGGGGCAGAAAAATGGCTAAATATTAGCTATGAGTTGGTGGCAAAGCACCTAGATGGAAACAGTTTTGGCGTGGACTCAAAGGTGAGGGAAGATTGTTAGGCGTTGAGGCCACGACGCGTTGAGGTCATAAGGCGTGGAGAGCCACCTTGCACCGAAGATTATCTTGCGATAAACGCATTGAAGGCTACAGGGCGTTGGAAGTTAAAGGCCACGAGGAGTTGAGAGCTAATTTGCGATGAGGCCATTATGCAGTGAACGCTACCATGCGTCGAAAGTGGGTATGCGTTGGACAAAGAAGGTTGGCCGAGGGAGTAATGCGTTTGTTAACCATCTGGCAGGAGTGTTATGAAAAGTAACACCATCAGAGGCCGTGTGTTGCTGAAGCTAAACATAGAAGGTATGCGTTGAACGGATTGTAGTATAGTGTTGAAATGGAGATTAAGTCGGTGGTATATATATAAGTGGCTCGAGAATTCAATTGTTTTGATTATATTTCAGAGCTCGAGTTGGGTCCATTTTGAAGCTAAACATCGGAAGGAGGTAGAAGAAGATGTTCATGTCGATTTGGAGTGGAAATCTCATCGTAACCGTGGAGGAAACTTGAGCTGGGCAGAGAACTCAGCTAGTGTTACTCTCTCAGAGTAACGTTTGGCTTTGGAGGAAGAAAAAACTGAAGAAGCGGTGGTTAGGGCCAGAACTTCTGAGGTTAGTAAGTTAACTCGATTTTTAGCAAGTTTCATGAAGGATGCTTGAGCTGAAATTGTATAAATGTGTGTCAAACTCAGATAGAAGAGATTAAAGCTGAATTTGCCGGATGATTAGGGGTAACTTGGAGTTGTTGAAGGATATACCCTAAACGGAGAGGATGTTCTTCATGAAACCTTGAGGTAAGATGAAGGACTTACACCTTAACAAGTTTGTAGAAGGAAGTAAGTTCTGAAATTGACCGAAATGTGATGTTTAGCAGGTTGAAGAAGGAAGAGGAAAGGAAGAAGGAAACGGTTCTGCTGCAGCGGTAGTATCGCTGAGAGAGCGAGAGACAGGGCAGCGAAGCAAGTATCGCTGTAACGCAAGAGAGGCTTTGCGTCTCACAATTCTCGCTAGAATATCGCTGGGTGTCGCTCTTCAGGTAGTCTCGTTAGTTACGTTCAACTTAGTATCACTGGTGCAGTAGTATGTAATGAATTTCGCTGGTAGCCTTTAGTTGTCTGAAGAGTAACGCTATTAATGTGTATTAAGGGAAAAGGAAGATTTTGGAAAACTGAACGTGAGAAATATGTATTTTCAGGCCAGGAAGAGCTCGGGGAGGCTTATAATCCACTTAAAGTCGAGACAAGTTGTGAGTGACCTTTTACTATATCTTGTGGTTACTTTTAGTATTCTTATTTGGTAAGAATTATGGTACTCTGTAGTATTCATAGTAAGTATGTTATGCCAGCAAGTTAAAAAGGAAACTAACTTTATTGTCTAAATGTAAATACGGCTGAGGGACCTTATGGTGAAAGCCTAAGTGAATGTAAACATGAAATTCAATGCTGAGGGACCTCGTGTGAAAGCACTTGAATAGTTAAGTGGAATGGATTTCAATGCTGAGGGACTTGAGTGAAAGCATGTAGAAATCCATCATATACTAGCTCGTGCTAAGGGACCATGAGTGAAGGCACATGAGCGGGATTGAATTGGTTACCAATGCTGAGGGACTTCGTGTGAAGGCACATGGTAATGTAGACATAATCGAATTCAGTGTTGAAAGACAGAATGCGAAGGCACTTGATAATTACAAATCCGTGAAATATGATGATTTGACATATATATGTGATTAGAAATGAGAGTTTGTTTTGAAATACGAAAGAGTTAAGTGGTGCTTCGTCACAACGTTAGTTAGTTATTTACCATGGGGTAATAAGAATATTGTTATGGGTGAGATCAAAAGCATAAGAGGTTTAGAAACTATTTGAGATGCGATATGTAATGGTTACTAATGGTTATGTTAGTTCATGTTTCTTAGTGATAGTTGAATGGAATTAGTCACTCACTGGGCATTATGCTCACTCAAATTGTTTGTTGTTTGTTGTTTCAAGTAGTGATAACTTGTAGAAATACAAGTTATTATAGCCTTTTTCATAGATAAATAGAGATTAAATAGAGAAGCATGCAGCAAGTTTTGTTTATTTTGACTAATAAATCTTCCTTTGCGTTATACTAATGTATTTTTAGGAAGATAAATGATTTTACCACTTTTTTGAGCCTAAAACGCATGTTTTGACGCAGGAAAGCAGACGATGCGTTGATGACTTCTTAACGCAGAACGACGCGTTAGCAATCTGTTCTTCGTGGACGCATGATCTGGAACGCAAACAACCTGACGATGCGTTAACAACAACTCAACGCATAACTACGCGTTAGCAACCTACGACGCGTTGACATCGACCAGACTATTCATGGACGCATAGACGACCATTAATGCAAGGCGCTGAGAATCAAATCAGAATCTTGAGAGATTGACGGATGATTGACGCACATGAATTCTGGCTAAAGTGGTGGATCTTAATTGACCCGAGAATCAAGCAATCAGGCGAGATGGACGCATAGTATCAATCTCGCCGCCAATCAAGCAGATCTGACATTAATTGCGGACGCATCATCTATAAAAGGGCAGCTCTGTGAGATGAGAAAGGTTGTTGATTCTCGGAAGAACTCCATAAGTGACAGCAGAGTTCTCTCAGACTTCAGCCGGAGACAAATAGCTCGAGAAAGAAGAGTCTTCCTATCCGCCGCACCACTTCACAGCAAATCATCATGCTTCCATCCGGGCGACTCAAGACATTGACACCTTTCCTTGCTTTCTTTCTTACTGTTCTTGCTTGAATTTTAGATTTGTATCAATGAATTGAACTTATCAAAATTTGTATCTCATTTTCATCAATATAATTATCTTCCATGTCTATTCACTTTTCTCAACTGTCCGCTTTATACTCTCAAACCACGAGTAACTAATCACTCAAAGGTCTAGGGTTGCATTAGCATCTAACTAGGGACCGCAGTGTAACTATTTTATCTTGTCAATTGCGAACTTAATCCGATGCTTATATCCATCTGACAAATCGATAAGTAGTAATAATCAGACTGCTCGAGAGGGTAAGTGATTGTGGAACTCAATTGACAAGGGCCAAGTAGTTTTACCTGTCTACGGGGACAACCTTGGTTCTTAACACTCTCCTATGCGTTATAGACATATAACGCATATCGGCTGACAACCGGGAGAAGAGTCGCAAGTATGAGGAAAATATAGAGCGGAGAGAAAAAGCAACGCAGGCAGAACCTGCGTCTGTATATAAAGATACTACTTCTGGACGTGTCCTGATTGACGTCCAAGAAGAAATCTCAACGCCATACGTGGGTGATCAGGTAAAATTTAATGTGATTAACGCATTGAACGATATTGATCATTTTCAATTTTGTCAAATGAACGCAGATATCAATGAAAAGACAAAAACTGTGAACGCGGTGTTGAGAAATGAAATCCTCAAGGACGGTGAAGATGGTGAAGATGATGAAATTAATTTATTCTCCGATTGACAATTAGAGAAATCAAAATGGAGCAACAGATTCGCGGCAAAGATCGAGCCGCTATTAAAAGAGCTTTCAACGCATGAGCTACAAACCAGACCTCAACTGTGCACGCTTGAGGGAGATCATAATGTACTTCATTGTCGCCTCTGCGTTGAACCCTGACCGCGATAAAGGCTCGCAAGTGTAATAACTGACCTTGCATCAAAAGGTCCCTGCGTTGCCGAATGCCTACATTTCCAGGGACGCTTTCTTTTACCCTTGCTTTATTTTATTTGAATTTGTTATAGTATTTAATTTTATTTTATTGCATTTTGTTTTCTTGCTTCTATTTGTATTTTGTTGTTAGCATGTATTTATTTCCTTAATTTCAGTTTATAATTGTAAAAGAGATAAGCATGAAAGCAGGAGTTGAGTTTTTGAACAATTTGATTTCATCGCATAATCTATTATTCATGCATGCGTCCAACGCATAAGTAAACTATGCGTTCATTGATAAACGATTTCTGTGTTTATCGAATTAAGGTTAGAGGAAAGGTTAGAGCCGTACATATTTTGTCAAACGCATCATACTTAACTTACAATGCATAATCTAACCTGAGAATTAGGCGTTCATCAGTTTGCGTTTATCATTAGTTTACTGCGTTTAGATAGAGCACTAGGTGAAACGTAGATGTCTTCTTAGCCTACGCGTCTTTCCTAGAAAAACACTCAAGTGCTCTGTGTGCGTTAATTAGCCGCCCATTAAACGTGATGGGTGTGCGGCTCAATAAAATTTGCCTTGATCAGTGGGATTTCGGATATCGCGTATTTGCATTAATTACTAACGGCTAAATTAGTCCTTTATAAATGCGATCCGATTTCCACTTTCCATTTTCGAAACCTTTCATCTCTCTTAAAACTCCGGCGATCTGTATCCTAGCAAAATTCATATGTCTGACCAGTCCAACCCACAAGAACACCTCGCCGCCAACATTCCCCCAAGACCTTCTTCATCTTCAACATCAGTACCCAAGGTATTTCTTAACCCTCGATTTCCATCCTTCTCTCCACCTACATTTCATCATTCCAGACCCGTGAGGCCTTTTGCTTCTCCGGTCAGACCAAGAGCTCCAAACCCTAACCCACCATTCATCCCTAACTTCTCCGCGTCTAGAATCAGGGCGACTGCCTAGAGACCACCCATCTACCCATTTTTTCGGAGCCTCAACCCGTCCACCAGTAGTCGACAACTCCGACGACTGTGTGGAAATTTTAAACATCCGCCCTTTGAGCCGAATCGACCCAATCCCTACCCCAAAACCCAAAAGTCGGGTCAAATCTTGCATCTCATGGCCCAGAATGAAAAACATGAAGGAGTTTTCTGCCGCAAACTTCAATGTAGGAAGCCAACGGCTAAGCGCGGAGAACTCCGAGGCTGAGAAATCGGTTCCTGGAACGATACGCGATGAAGCCAGTACACTGCACGGTAGCAGTGAGTTGCGCCGAAGGGAAGAAAGAGATGTATTCGGCGACATCTTGGAAAGGATAGCTCAAGAAGAAAGGGAGGCGAAGGGTCGGGAGGATGACGGGAGGTCAACCAGCCCTTGCCTCTATCACATCCACCAAGCACGAGAGGGACGGAGGAAATGGGAAGAGGAGAAGAAGAAGAGGTGGCTGTCACCGTGGGGGAAGTAAACTCTGCAAAATCCCCAGACGAATGGATAGCTCAAATTCTGAGCGGACTGCGTGACCCGATGGACGCAACCATCTCAGATGCCAGAAGGGAATCACCCTCACCGGTAAAGGAGGTCCAGAGTCAGTTGAAGGAGACTCGGGAGGGTGAACAGAATGGGGGAGATAAGGAAGGAGAGGCAGCCTATAGCAACGAGGACGTAGGCGAGCCACGTAAAACGCAAGGGTCTGTCCCTGCGTCGATCAGTCCTGAGGAGATGACATTGGACTCCAATGAAAGACCAATAAGAAAAGTTGTGATGGCCGTAGATGCCAAGAGAAGAAGAGAGGAGGAAGAAGAAGTGGTACCCCTATTGAGGAAGAAACGAAGGGTATCACCAGACACTGCTGAGGATGAAGAGCCGAAAAGCACAGAACAAGGAGACAGACCTGAGTCTCCAATTGCGGCCGCATCCTTTGATCGGCTGGCAGAGAAGGAGAGGAAGAAGAGGGCCAAGTTGAGAAAGGAGCTGAGGGCCCTAAGAAAAGGAGTTGAACAAATTGAGAAAGACGCATTGTCTTGCAAGAAGGCGCGCAGGGAAGTGTGGCCTCAAGAAGTTGGGGAGACGCAAGACCTTCCTGATCCTCAAATAGAAGCAGCCGCATTGGCATTTGAAGAGGAAATGATGGAAGAAGAAAGACTAGAAAAAGCAGCCGAAGAGCTTGAAAGAGAGCTACAAATTGAAGAAGATGCAGAGCTGGCTGCTAGAATAAACGCCCAAGAAGAAGGGGAGGGCAAGAAGAAAAAGAAAAAGAAAAGTAGGAAGGAACGCATCGAGGAGGATGCGAGGGAAGAACAAGGTGTGCGCACCTTGGAGAAGAAGAAGAGAAAAGAAAAGGAGGTGGCAGTCACCAAACTCCAAAGCACGCATACTGAGAAACGCAAAGGGAAGGAAAAGGTGACTAAAGCACCAGCTAAAGTGGCCGAGAGCAAAAAGAGAACCGTAAATGAGATTCCAGCTAAGGCTAAAAGAAAAGAGAAAGTGGCTGATGCGTCGCCACAACAGAAGGAAGGAAAAGGGAGACGCAGGGCGTTCCCTGACCTGATGATTGAGGTGGGATTTTTCCCTGAAGAAGCCCCAGTGCCGCCATACATCACCGAAATAATTGACCACCACGGCTGGAGAAACTTCTGTACCAGCACTCCTTGGATCCAACCTGAAGTAATCCGAGATTTTTATAACGGATGCATAGACGAAGAGGAGGACATGGTGGTGGTGGATGAAACTGAAGTCCCATTCAACGCAAGGGAAATCAACGCTATATATGAGTTGAGGGACAACCCGGATGCAGAAGGAAATAAGATCATAGAATCAACTCCAACGGAGTTAATGGAGGACGCAATCCGGGTAATGGCGAAGCCAGGGGCGAAGTGGGATGTGACACCCACAGGTATAAAAACGCTATCAGCAAGTAGCCTAACACCGGAGGCAAACCTGTGGGTGTATTTGGTGAAGAAGCAGTTGATCCCTACAACGCATGATAATACAGTATCAAGGGATCGAGTGATGGCAGCATACTGTATTATGCGTCGCATCACCCTTAATGTTGGATGCGTAATTGCAGTGCAGATAAGAGGGGTGTTCAGCAAGCCAAGGGGTCAACTCTTTTTCCCCACTCTTATCATGAACTTATAAGGCAATGCTTCCATCGGAGGGCCAACGGAAGTGTTAGACGCAGAGAAGATGATTGAAGTTAATGGCGTAATCGCCAACAAGACTCTGCGTCGGTTGATGAGAGGATCGCAATATCTGCCAGAGCCTACCAAGGCCACCAAAAGACCTCATCAACCAGTTCCGCCTCCAAAGCCGCAATCGCAGAAGAAGGGGAAGCCGTCCAAGTTGAAGGTCGTGGCAAGTCCTGATGCCACCATTCGACCTTCCCCAACCTCAAGCCCTTCACCCCCACTTCCAAAAACCAGAAGGGAACCAACTCCACTCCACCTCCACCTGAGACGCATCGCCCTAAGCCACCTCCACCTCCTCAGAAAACGCATCGCCCCAAACATCCAAAATCCCGACCTTCCACAAAACCCTCTGCTCCAATAAGAGTTGATGACTCACACTCTGAGGATTTTGGCGCGACTTTTATGCATTTATCATCCCCTGCGTTTGACGAAACTCCACCCACTCCCCCGCCTCAGCCAAACCAGCCTACCCCACCAACACAACCTCAACCGCAAGAAGGCCCACTTGACCTTGAGTGGGAGACAGTGCAAACATATCTGCAGCAAGCGATCTTGCATCCTGTGATGCACTCATTAAATATGTTAGCACGCCGGCAGACGAAGCAGTTCTAATTCACTTTAAATTACGTTCACCAACTGCTCTCAATCCGACCGGAAATCCCACCCCCTGATATTCCAAAACGCCTCCAACAGCCTCTTGTCTTCCCAGTGCCGCAGCGCCCTGCATTTGAGCAGCAACGTAGACCTGATGAAGACGAGACTGATGGTTAAAAAAAATTTAGGGGTGTAGTCAAGAGTTGTAATTTTCTTGCAATTTTGTATCTTCACATTCAATTGTATGCGTTGGTGAAAATCAAATTAATAGAATGAATATTTCTTCATCGCATGGATCTTTAATTTCCTCTTTGCGTTGTCTCTTGTTATAAATTTATCCTAAGTACATTTAATTAGTCTCAACTTTTATCTTTGCGTTGAAAAGTTGGTCACTGTGATGATAATCATGTTTACACTTTTTGTAAACTCTTTCAGTTAGATTACTTTCAATGTGTCTGCATACTATTCCTTAGAAACGCAAACCTACTTTGAATGTATGCAAGCAGCCAATTCAAACCTCTTTTACAACATTTTGCAACTTAGTCTTTGTTTACAATTTAAGCAATGAGGACCTTGCTACTCTCAAGTTTGGGGGTGGAAGAGGTTTGAACTGTCAAAGATAAAAATATGAGGAACTTAGTTCAATCATGAAAAAAAAATAAATAAATAAAATAAAATAAAATAAAATAAAAAATTTATTTTTTGAAACGCAAAACTCCGCTGGCAAGACTAATATATTTATTTTGTTAAGAGTTTAGCTGAAAACGACACCTGCTCGTAGTTGGCCACCTCCATGCACCCCATAGTTGGTGTGTCAAAATGAAGGTGGGTAATCGTAATCAGCGACGCATAGATAAATAACAAACTCCAATGTCTAATGAGGAATCGAGCTTAGATAAGAGTTTAGTCGAGAAGGGCACTTGCTCGTAGTTGGCTGCCTTCATGCACCTCATCGCTGATATGTCAGAACGAAGATGGGTAACCCTACTCGACACATGCTTAAAAACCATACAATAAAACCAATGAAAGAAAAAGAAACTTTATATCTTCATCTTTTCAGACTCAGTGTTAAAAGAAGAAACAAAAATTTTGTGAATAATGAGTTAAAGAGTTTTGAAAAGAAAGCTTGCCGCATACAAATTAAACCCGTCCTAGAGAAAAGAATATAGAGGTAGAGAAATAATATAACTAACGGGTAGCTGATTGAGTATAGCATTCTGAGAGACTAGTCAATGCGTCGAGAAAATGTTTAGGATAATTGAAGTTTCTTAGATAGAAGTTATGCTTGAGGACAAGCATTTATCTAAGTTTGGGGGTGTGATAACTTGTAGAAATACAAGTTATTATAGCCTTTTTAATAGATAAATAGAGATTAAATAGAGAAGCATGCGGCAAGTTATGTTTATTTTGACTAATAAATCTTCCTTTGCGTTATACTAATGTATTTTTAGGAAGATAAATGATTTTACCACTTTTTTGAGCCTAAAACGCATGTTTTGACGCAGGAATGCAGACGATGCGTTGATGACTTCTTAACGCAGAACGACGCGTTAGCAATCATTTTTTCGTGGACGCATGATCTGAACGGAACGCAAACAACCTGACGATGCATTAACAACAACTCAACGCATAACTACGCGTTAGCAACCTACGACGCGTTGACATCGGCCAGACTATTCATGGACGCATAGACGAGCATTAATGCAAGGTGCTGAGAATCAAATCAGAATCTTGAGAGATTGACGGATGATTGACGAACATGAATTGTGGCTAAAGTGGGGGATCTTAATTGACCCGAAAATCACGCAATCAGGCGAGATGGCCGCATAGTATCAATCTTGCCGCCAATCAAGCAGATCTGCCATTAATTGCGGACGCATCATCTATAAAAGGGCAGCTCTGTGAGATGAGAAAGGTTGTTAATTCTCGGAAGAACTCCATAATTGACAGCAGAGTTCTCTCAGACTTCAGCCAGAGACAAATAGCTTGAGAGAGAAGAGTCTTCCTATCCGCCGCACCACTTCACAGCAAATCATCACGCTTCCATCCGGGCGACTCAAGACATTGACCCCTTTCCTTGCTTTCTTTCTTACTGTTCTTGCTTGAATTTTAGATTTGTATCAAGGAATTGAACTTATCAAAATTTGTATCTCATTTTCATCAATATAATTATCTTCCATGTCTATTCACTTTTCTCAACTGTCCGCTTTATACTTTCAAACCATGAGTAACTAATCACTCAAGGGTCTAGGGTTGCGTTAGCATCTAACTAGGGACCGGAGTGTAACTATTTTATCTTGTCAATTGCGAGCTTAATCCGATGCTTATATCCATCTGACAAATCGATATAAGTAGTAATAATCAAACTACTCGAGAGGGTAAGTGATTGTGGAACTCAATTGACAAGGGCCAAGTAGTGTTACCTGTCTACGGGGAAAACCTTGGTTCTTAACACTCTCCTATGCGTTATAGACATATAACGCATAGCGGTTGACAACCGGGAGAGGAGTCGCAAGTATGAATAGAATACTACTGTGCATCTCCGACGTTAGATGTTAATCAACCTGAACCCTTTTCTTTATCCATTCACACACATCTTAGCTGAACTTGTTGTGTCGCATGCTTTCCATAATCCACAATTGTTAGTCTAGTGTACAAACAATCGCTTTCTTTAGATTAGAAATACAATTTCAAACAATTATTGGTTACCACTGTAACGCATGAAATCCAATTAAAAACCAAATCAATATAATCTCTATGTTCGACCTCGGACTCACCCAGAACACCTATTACTTTACTTATACGTGGTAAAAGAATAGGAGAACTTGACAAGACCGCCAACGCATAGTAGTAGAATGCATAGCATGTTCAAAACATGACATGTTGAACGCATAAGCACATTATTTAACACCTTTCGTTAGGCTAATTCACAATACAATATTCGCACAACAGGTAGCGAGTGTGTCCGGGACGCCCTAGCCTACAGAAGTATCTCGTCTGGGCCTATCTTGAAGCAAACCTCTGGGATAGTTGTAATTATTTAGTTTATACCCATGTTTTGTAATGTACATGTTCCTTAGAAGTGTTGGGAGATTTGTTCTGTGTCACATATATATGTATATATACAAAGAATAGTTGTCGAGAGATTGTTTGTTCTCAAATATTTTAATAGCAATGGTGTTTCTATTTGAGGTTTATCTGGCATCTAGTTTTAACATGTATTACAGAGAGTGCAGTTTCACACTCTCTCCTTGGTATAGGGTATATCTGGGATGGGGTGTGACATTGCAAATTCGAGAAAACATAACGTTAAGGCATATTTATGTGCTTAGAGATGAGAATTTGTACTGGAAAGTGAATGAGTTGAGTTGTGCTTCGTCACAGTAAGGGTCGGATAATTACATGGAATTGTATGGATTTTGGTATGGTTTGTGATCTATAGCATAGGAGGCTTAGAGATTTCTGATGTACGATTTGTGGTGGTTACTATGGTTTATATTAGCTCATGAATGTTGGTAATATTTGAATGAATTTAGTCACTCATTGGGCTTTAGGCTCACTCAGTTTGTTTGTTTGATTGTTGTTTTAGGTAGCGAGCGTGTCTAGGACGCCTAGCCTACAGAAGTTTCTCGTCTGGGCCTACTTCGGAGCAGACCTCTGGGATAGTTGTAAATACTTAGTTTATGTCCATGTTTTGTAATGTACATGTTCCATGGGAGGGTTAGGAGGATCGTTTTGTATTATTTATATATATAAAACACTCGATAATAGGTTGTTATATTATCACATGGCTTAATAGTAAAGGTGCTTTTATTTGAGATTAAGCTAGCATTTAGTTGAATATTGGAAATTTTTATATGATGTATGCTTTAGAGATGGACTAGAGAGAGTGTGGTTTCACACTTACTCCTAGGGATAAGGAATATCTGGGAGGGGGTGTGACACATGGTCAATTGTAAGATGTAGTGGCCAAGTCTTCTAGTATGGTGTAGGCTTCTTGAGCATTCTTGGAGAAGATTGATCCTCCGGCGGTTGCATCTAAGATGGATTTGGTTGAGCTTGACAATTCATTGTAGAAGAGTTGAATTTGCAACCAATCCAAGTAACCATGTTGAGGGCATCTTCTCAAGAGATCCTTATACCTCTCCCAAGCCTCATATAATTGTTCATCCTTAAGTTGGCAGAATGTTCCAATCTCCGTCCTTAGTCTTTGGGATTTGGCCGGTGGAAAATATTTATTCAAGAAGGCTTGAGCTAAGATCTCCCATGTTGTAATGCTATCCGGAGGTATGGTTTCCAACCAATTCTTTGCACAGTCCTGTAAAGAGAAAGGAAAAAGTCTTAGTTTAATAGCATCATTCGAAACGCCATTCATCTTTATCGTTCCGCATATCTCCATGAAGTCCGTAAGTGCTTGTGAGGATCTTCATTGGTTCTTCCTCTAAAGGCTAGCTCTGGATCAATCCCGGTTTCAACTCAAAATTGTTGACATTGATAGGCACATTCATTATTCTGGGTTGACTTGACGGTAACATGGGTTGGAAGTAGTCTCGAATTGCCTTAGGTATTTCCTCCGCCATCTCCGTAGTTTGATTGAGTAGTGCCCTTAGATTTCGTCTATAAGTCCTATCAATCTCGGGATCAAGAGGGAGGAGGTTAGTATTATCACGAGGCATAAACCGACAAAAAAATAAAATAAAATAAAAGAATAAAATTATAAAAAAGAAAAATAAAATAAAATAAAATAAAAAAGGAAATAATATAAGATAAAATAAAAATAAAAAAAATATAAAAAAAATGATGAAATAATATACACCTCAAATTAAGATCTATCAATTCTAATGAATATTAAATAACAAAAACCGTTCTTTGGATTCCCCGGCAACGGTGCCAAAAACTTGATGCGCATTTTAAGTGTTAACCGCAAGTGTAAGGGTCAAGTTACAATATAAGACAGTTAAGTCCGCATATCATTCCACTGGAGATCCAATTGGGAAGGTTTAAGTTACTTAGCTATTCTAGAGTTGAATCAATTTTATTTGAGGATTGAAATTGAAATTTATAAGTTATGGAAAATATAAATCAAATAAGGAAAGTATTAAAGGGAGAAACACAAGAGTCAAAGAGAGTTCTAGGGTAATGAATCCTTGTTTATTTCATCATGCAATATTATAGATTTCATGGATTTTATTGTAATTCATATGCCTAAGTCTAGAAACTTAATTCCAAGTTATTTTCTCTAAAAAAAACCCTTTCTCATGCATCTCGATTGATTATTAATCTCTTAAAACCAATACAAAATTACATGGCATTAAAAATAGTCTTTAGCAACTTTTATTGTCAACCTAACTACTCTCGTGATAGACTAACAACAATTCATTGTTATAGATCAAGTTAAACATACAATCTCTCAATCATACATCTCACCTAACATGTGAAGATGGCCAATCTAAAAGAGTTAAACACAATAACAATGAAAAGCATAATCATTCCAACAAAACCATGAAAGTCTACAAGATCAACATAAATTCATAAACAAATCATCAAAACCCTAAAACTAAAGAGTTTAGCCACTCATAGCTTGAAGCAACATGTTTAAGCAAAATAAACAAAGAAAGAGTGTAAAGAAAGGGAAACTCTACTAAAAAGAGGCTCTTGATTGAGGTAGCACCGTCACGTTCTCCTTGCCTCTCATGTCGGAATTCGAAGGGCACCGCGACTATCTCGAACTCTTTTCCTCTTCCTTGCAACTAACTCACTCTTTGAACTCTCACTTAATTCTCTCCTTTTTGAGCGTCTTTAGGTATGCAACTTTCTTGCTTTGCTTTTGATTTTTCTGGATGATTTGGGTTGTTGGAAACCCTTAAATTTATAGAGTTTGGTCGCCCAAAATTTTTCCAAAAATACAAATTTTTCATTTAAGGAAAGCTGGCGCCGCGGCGCTAGGGCTGCATCCAAAAAAGTTTGCTCTCGGGTTTTAGCGCCGCGGTAGCGCCGTCCAAGCACCGCGACGTTGTGATGCGTTTTAGAAATATGTCTCTCGGGTTTTAGTGCCACGACACTGTCATGAGTTCAACAAGGATGCGTCGAGGCAGCGCCATCTCGGCGCCGCGATGCTACTGTGCATGTAGAACTATGCGTCGAGGCAGCGCCATCTCAACGCCACGATAGCGCCGTCTTGGCGCTATCCCCAAAATTCGCTCTTTTTAGTTTTTCAACTCTTTTTCGCTGTATTCTTGCTCGATTTTGATCTTTTAGTCGTTTCTTCTAATTTTCCTCGTTTTAACCTGAAAATCACTATCAAACAAGTGAAATCTAATATAAACTCCCTTAATTTGAGAGAATAGAAAGCACTTTTCAAGTGCTTATCAAAAGCCCGCATGGCCTAGAAAACTTCACAAAGTCTTTACGTTTGTGGGGGCTGGGAGTTCCACTGTCGCATCTATTTTTGCTTGATCAACTTCCAATCCAACCTTAGAAATCTTATGTCCTAACACAATACCTTAAGTGACCATGAAATGGCATTTTTCCCAGTTGAGGACTAGGTTTGTGTCTTCGCATCGCTTTAACACTCGTTCCAGATTGGTCAAGCATTCATCATATGATTTCCCAAATACTGAGAAGTTGTCCATAAACACCTCTACTGAATGTTCCAGATAGTCGGAAAATATTGCCATCATGCATTTTTGGAACGTTCCTGGTGCGTTACATAGCCTAAAAGGCATGCGTCTGAACGCAAAGGTGCCATATGGACATGTGAACGTTGTCTTCTCTTGATCTTCGGGAGCTATAATGATCTGGTTATAGCCGGAATATCCGTCAAGGAAGCAGAAGAATTCGTTTCCTGCCAGCCTGTCTAGCATCTGGTCGATGAATGGCAATGGGAAGTGATCCTTCTTTGTTGCCGCATTCAGCTTGCGGTAGTCCATACAGATGCGCCAACCAGTGACCGTTCTTGTTGGTATCAACTCATTCTTACTGTTCATGATCACTGTCATTCCCCCTTTCTTAGGTACACATTAAACTGGGCTTACCCAGCTGCTATCAGAGATTGGATAAATGACCCCTGCGTCGAGCCATTTGATGATTTCTTTCTTTACAACCTCCTTCATCGCTGGGTTAAGCCTGCGTTGCCTTTCTACTAAGCCCTCCTTACCTTCTTCCAACCGAATTTTGTGCATACAGTATGAAGGGCTTATTCCTCTAATGTCCGCTAGGGTCGATCCAATGGCTTTGATATGATGTTTCAATATCTTCAACAAAGCCTTTTCACAATCTGTAGTCAACGCAGAGGATATGATGACCGGTAACGTGCTCTCTTCCCCAAAATATGCATACTTTAGATGTGTCGGCAGTGTTTTTAGCTCAAGGGTTGGCTGCTTTTCTAAGGATGGCTTTGTTTTCTCTGTGGGTCGGTTGGTTAAGTCTATGCGTTCAAAGCTTGCGTTGGAGATGTAAGCCCCGTACTTAATCTTGTGAGAAGGCATGGTAAGAAGGGACTAAGAGATGGACGCTTGGGTAGGAGTAGTTGGCTAGAATGTGATTGGGGCGGAAAAATGACTAAGTACCAGCTATGCGTTGGTGGCAACACGCCTTGATGGAAACAGTTTTGGCGTGGACGCAAAGGTGAGGGAAGACCGTTAGGCATTGAGGCCACGACGCGTTGAGGTCACAAGGTGTGGAGAGCCACCCTGCACTGAAGGTGATCTTGCAACAAACGCATTGAAGGCTGTAGGGCGTTGGAAGTTGAAGGCCACGAGGTGTTGGGAGCCAACTTGCTATGAGCCCATTATGCGGTGAACGCTACCATGCGTCGAAAGTGGGTATGCGTTGGACAAAGAAGGTTGGCCGAGAGAGAGTAATGCATTTGTTAACTATCTGGCGGGAGAGTTTTGAAAGTAACACCATCAGAGGCCGTGTGTTGTTGAAGCTAAACATAGAATATATGCGTTGAATAGATTGTAGTATAGTGTTGAAATGGAGATTAAGTCGGTGGTATATATATAAGTGGATTGAGAATTCAATCGTTTTGATTATATTTTAGAGCTCTAGTTGGGTCCATTTTGAAGCTAAACATCAGAGGGAGGTAGAAGAAGACGTTCATGTCGATTTGGAGTGGAAATTTCATCGTAACCGCGGAAGAAACTTGAGCTGGGCAGAGGACTCAGCTGGTGTTACTCTTTCAGGGTAACGTTTGGTTTTGGAGGAAGAACGAACTGAAGAACCGTGATTAGGCCCAGAACTTCTGAGGTTAGTAAGTTAACTCGATTTTTAGCAAGTTTCACGAAGGGTGCTTGATGCGCACTCTTAGTGTTTACCGCAAGTGTACGGGTCAAGTTATAATATAAAACGGTTAAGTCCAAGTATCGTTTCCACTAGAGATCCAATTGGGAAGGTCAAGTTACTTAGCTATTCTAGAATTGAATCAATTTTATTTGAGGATTGAAATTCAATATTTCAATTTTGGGAAAAAGAAAAATCAAGCAAAGAAAATATCAAAGGGAGAATTGCAAGAGTCAAAGAGAGTTCTAGGGCTTCGAATCCTTGTTTATTTCATCATGCAAAATTATAGATTTCATGGATTTTATTGTAATTCTTATGCCTAAGTCTAGAAACTTAATTCCAAGTTATCTTCTCTCAAAGACAACTTTTTCTCATGCAACTTGATTGATTGTTAATCTCTTAAAACCAATACACAATTACATGGCATTAAAACTAGTCTTTAGCAACTTTCATTGGCAACCTAACTACTCTCGTGATAGATTAACAACGATTCATTGTTATGGGTCAAATTAAACATATAATCTCTCAATCATACATCTAACCTAGCATGTGAAGCTGGCCAATCCTCAAGAATTAAACACAATAACAATGAAAAGCATAATTTATTTAAACAAAACCATGAGTCTACAAAATTAACATGAATTCACAAACAATTCATCAAAACCCTAAAACTAAAGAGTTTAGTCACTCATAGCTTGAAGCAACATGTTTGAGCAAAAATAATCAAAGGAAGAGTGTAAAGAATAGGGAAACTCTACTGAAAAGAGGTTCTTGATTGAATGCAGCACCGTCACGAACTCCTTGGCTCTCACTTCGGACTTCGAAGGGCACCAAGACTATCTCGAACTCTTTTCCTCTTCCTTGCTGCTAACTCACTCTTTGAACTCTAGCTTAATTCTCACCTTTTTGGATTTTTCTTTAGTTCTGCAACTTTCTTGCTTTTCTTGATATTCCCCCCCCTTGGACTGCTGAAAACCCCTCAATTTATAGAGTTTGGCCGCCAAAAATTTAACCTAAAATACAAAACTTTCGTTTAATTAACGCTGGCGCCGCGACGCTAGGGTTGCGACCAAAAATAAGTTGCTCTCGGGTTTTAACACTGCGGCAGCGCCGTCCCAGCGCCGCGACGCTGTCATGCATTCACCAAGGATGCGTCGAGGCAGCGCCATCTCGGCGCCGCGATGCTACTTTGCGTCCATGCTGATGCGTTTATGCTTCAGTGCCGCGGCAGCGCCGCCTTAGCGCCGCGACGCATCATGCGTTTCAACAAGGATGCGTTTTTCAGCTTTTTTTCGCCGTATTCTTGCTCGGTTTTGATCTTTTAGTCGTTTCTTCTAATTTTCCTCGTTTTAACCTGAAAATCACTAGCGAACAAGTGAAATCTAATATAAAACTCCCTTAATTTGAGAAAGTATAAAGCACTTTTCAAGTGCTTATCAACACCCCAAACATAGAGATTTGCTAGTCCCGAGCAAAGAATAAAATCAAATAATAGGGAGTTTTAGATGAAGAAGTGTGCCATTGACTCATTTCTCAGAGAATAGCATTAAGAGCTTAAGTAGAAACATGCAAGCATATCTATGTTGTTATAATTATTCAAGGCCAAATCTTGCTATCTCCCATGTGTGTGTGTGCAAGCCTCCTTCAATTTAAAATACTAGAACTCAAATTAGGACTTAAGAGAGTTTCTTTAGTTTTCCCCTACTCTAGCTCATGCACCAATCTTCAAGCTTTCATGCATTCAAGTGAGTAATATGTCCACTAAGGTGCCTTTCAATCATATATTTTTTTCATGGGCCCAAACTTGCATTCTTTTACCTAGAGGCACTAGCTTTCACACATCCACTGTAGGGACTCGTACCTAGTCAATTCCCAGGCGTCCTTACTGATCACAGCAAAGGCAGCTCTTTTTACCCCTATCCATGCATACTCATTACAAGTTTAACATTTAAAAAGATAGACAAATAAAGCTCATATATTTTGTGTACACTTTTTTCTTTTCTCAAGGCATGTATACTCTTTTCTTTTTCCTTAGTCTAAGATTACAAGCTATCATGCATTTCCACTCTCTCACCAGTGGGGCCTTTCGAAGTGACAACCAAATACACCCAACTTAATCCTTTTTTCAGTTAAAGATTCTAAATAAAAGTGGCTACGTGCTCAAGAATATGAGAGATTTTAAGAGGGACTTCAATGAATTTAACTCAGGATAGTGCTATTCTATTTCCACAATAAGTCATCTATCATGCAAATTCGAATCTCATCATGGGCAATCAACATCAAGGCACACAACCATAAAAAACATTCCCATTAAATTTGAAAGCTCCAAAATTTTCAAAAAAAATTTTTTTTTTTTCAAAAATTGTTTCAAAAAATTTGACATGCATATGATCATTAAAACCTTCACTAACATGCATATCATGATAAGAAAACACACAAAAGTACGAAAGACACCTCCCACCCCAAACTTAGAATCATGCATTGTCCCCAATGCATAAGAACATCTAACAAGGAAAGAGCAAGCCTGGGAGCAAGCGGGAAGCCACCAAACAGGCTTGGTGTAAGGAGTACTTTGTGTGATAAACCACGTTCCTGAGAGATAAAGCATATGAATGACTCCAAGATTTATTGAAAATAAAATAAAAAAAGTAAAGAAAGCAATAAAATTGGGTTGTCTCCCAATAAGCGCTTCGTTTAACGTCTTCTAGCTAGACGGGGCTCGAATCACGCAATGAAAGTCAGGTTCTCAAGTACGCGTTCTTCATCACCGATGTTGTCACACCCCATCCTAGATATACTCTATACCTAGAATTGAGAATGATACCGTTTCCCCCTACATAAAACTCTATAGGATGGATACCATACAAATAGCAAAACAAAACAACATTTCCATTGACATACTAGAAGAACGTGCAACCTCTCAACAAACATATCTGTATAAATACATATAAGATGCAACACGTCCCCTTTCTATCCTCAGAAATGTGTATATTACAAAATATATGTACAGTCTAAATATTTACAACTATCCTAGAGGTTCGCTTCCAGATAGGCCCAGACGAGATTCTTCTGTAAGCGAGGCGTCCCGGACACGCTCGCTACCTGAGACAATAAACAACAACAACAAACTGAATGAGCAGAAAGCTCAGTGAGTGACTAAATCTACTAAAAAATTCATAACAACTATAATTCAGTTTGTGAGTTAGTAACCATCACATAACACATTCCACAGAATTACCAAGATTCACTTTCCACATTCTACAAGTAACTATCAAATTCTCATGTCTCACAGACTTGCTACTATTCAGTGCTTTCACTTCCCGTCTCTCAGCACTTACTCAATTGTAATTACAGTACCATGTGCCTTCACATGAAATCCCTTAGCACAGGTAACTAATTCTATCTTTGCTCAAGTGCCTTCACTCATGATCCCTCGGCACGAACTAGTGTGTGATGGATTATTACATGCCTTCATTCATAGTCCCTGAGC
Organism: Citrullus mucosospermus; assembly: GCA_030954485.1. Lineage (NCBI taxonomy): Eukaryota > Viridiplantae > Streptophyta > Magnoliopsida > Cucurbitales > Cucurbitaceae > Citrullus > Citrullus mucosospermus. Next base: position 16,165,369 of record CM062064.1, read on the forward strand.
ATTGTAGTCCATTTCCCACTGTTATTCAAGTGCCTTCTCAAATTCCTCAGCACTTAATTTCAAGCTTACTCACATATAGCTTTCACCATAAGGTCCCTCAGCCACTATTATATTTAGACATTAGTATTAATATTCTTTTAAATCACTAACACATCACATTCATAAGACATACTACAATCAATCACATTTCCCCATCAATAAACGTACTAATTTTAACACAAGATATATCAAATAGTCACTAACAATTGGTCTCGGTTCTAAGTGGGTTATAAGCCTCCCCGAGCTCTTCTTGGCCTGAAAACACATAATCCTCAAGTTTAGTTTCCATAATTTCCCTTTTTCTTTAACACACAATAGTAACGTTACTCTTTAGAAAATTATAAGCTGCCAGCGTTACTCATTTGATACCAAAACTGTACTAGCGATACTGCGTTGATTGAAACCAGCGAGACTACCTTGATGAGCGATACCCAGCGATACTCTAGCGAGAATCGTGAGACGCAAAGCCTATCTTGCGTTGCAGCGATACTTGCTTCGCTGCCTTGTCTTTCGCTCACTCAGCGATACTTCTGCTGCAACAGAATCGTTTCCTTCTTCCTTTCTTCTTCCTTCTTCAACCTGCTAAACATCTCGTTTCAGTCAATTTCAGTACTTTCTTCCTTCTACAAACTTGTTAAAGTACAGATCCTTCATCTTACCTCCAAATTTCATGAAGAACATCCTCTCTGTTTAGGATATATTCTTCAACAACTCCAAGTTACCCCTAATCATTCAGCAGTTCAACTCCAGTCTCTTCTTCCTAAGTTTGACACACAATTAAACAATTTCAGCTCAAGCATCCTTCATGAAACCTTCTAGAAATTGAGTTAACTTACTAACCTCAAAGTTTCAGCCCTAACCTCCGTCTCTTCAATTTTTTCTTCCTCCAAAACCGAGCATCACTCTGAAGAGATAACAGCAGCCGAAACCTCTGCCAATCTCAAGTTTCTTCCACGATTTCAATGAAATTTCCACTTCAAATCAGCATGAACATCTTCTTCTACCTCCTTCCGATGTTTCGTCTTAGTATGGACCCAGCTCGAGCTCTGAAATGCAATCAGAACACTTGAATTCTCAATCCACTTATATATATATCACCGACTTATCCTCCATTTCCACACTATACTATAATCCGTTCAACGCATACCTTCTATGCTCAGCTTCAGCAACGCACACGGCCTCTGATGATATTTCTTTTCAAACTCTCCCGCCAAATAGTTAGCAAACGCATTACTTTCTCTTGGCCAATACTCTTTGTCCAACGCATACCCACCTTCGACGCATGGTAGCGTTCACTGCATAGTAGCCTCATCGCAAATCAGCTCCCAACTCCTCGTGGCCTTTACTTCCAACGGCACATTGCCTTCAATGTGTTTGCCGCATAATAATCCTCGGTACAAATTGATCCTCCATGCCTTATGTCCTCAACGCGTCACGACTTTAGCGCATGATAATCTTCCCTCGCCTTTGCGTTTACACCAAAACTATTTCCATCACAACAGGTTGCCATCAACGCATAGCTGACACTTAGTCGTTTTCCCACTCCAAATGCAAGCCAGCCAACTACTCTCACACATTCACCCATCTCTCGGCCCCTTCTTACCCTGCGTTCTCACAACATTAGGTGCGGGGCTTACAAATTAGTGCTTCAATCGTTGACCATTCACTTTGAAGGTTGTTCCATCGTTACCTTGTAGTTCCACGGCTCTGTGTGGGGATACCTTGACAATGATAAAGGGTCCCGACCATCGTGTCCTAAGCTTTCCTGGAAACAAGGGTAAACGTGAGTTAAAAAGTAATACTCTTTGTCCTGGAAGGAAGGTTCGTGAGGTGATCTTCTTGTCATGCCATCTCGCAGTGCGCTCTTTGTAAAGTTTGGCATTCTCATAAGCTTGAGCACAGAACTCCTCCATCTCATTGAGTTCTAAGAGGTGTTTCTCACCGGCTTTCTCGAAATCCATGTTCAGCTTCTTGATGGCCCAATAAGCTTTATGCTCGAGCTCTACCAGTAAGTGACAAGCCTTTCCAAACACCAACCTATACGGTGAAGTACCAAGTGGAGATTTGAAAGTTGTGCGGTAGGCCCACAGTGCATCATCGAGCTTAAGGGCCCAATCCTTCCTATTGGTCTTGACTGTTTTTTTCCAAAACTTGCTTGATTTCCCTGTTAGATAACTCGGCAAGGCCATTAGTTTGAGGATGATAAGCTGTAGCAATTTTATGATTAACATTATATTTTTGCATCATGGATTCAAACAGTTTATTGCAAAAGTGAGAACCCTCATCACTAATAATAGCTCTAGGTGTACCAAAACGTGTGAAAATGTTTTTATGCAAGAATTTTAAAACAGTGCGAGCATCATTGGTCCTAGTGGCTATGGCTTCTACCCACTTAGATACATAATTTACTGCAACTAGAATGTATAGGTAGCCATTAGAAGAAATAGGAAAAGGCCCCATAAAGTCAATACCCCAAACATCAAATAACTCCACTTCCAAGATAGGTTTCATTGGAAGCTCGTGTTGTCTAAAAATATTGCCAGTACGTTGGCACCTATCACGTGATTTAACAAAGGTATAACAGTCTTTAAAAAGGGATGGCCAATAAAATCCTGACTGAAGTACCTTGGCTGCAGTTCTAGTGGGTCCAAAATGACCTCTATAGGGTGAGGTATGACATGAATTTAGAATACTTACCACTTCCTCTAGAGGCACACACTTTCTTATCATATTGTTAGCACAAACATTGTAGAGAAGTGGGTCCTCCCAATGGTAAGACTTAACTTTGTGCAGGAATCTTCTCTTTTGTTGATAGTTCATGTCAGGTGGCAAATGTCCTCCTGCAAGATAATTAACTATGTCAGCAAACCAGGGCAAACTATCTTTTACCTGATACAGTTGTTCATCAGGGAACATCTCAACACTTGGGGGCCATGATTTAGCATTCTCATTCTCCATTCTAGATAAGTGGTCTGCAACCACATTTTCACATCCTTTCCTGTCTTTGATTTCTAAGTCAAATTCCTGTAACAATAATATCCATCTCATTAGCCTAGGTTTGGAATCTTTCTTAATAAACAAATACTTTAAAGCAGCATGGTCAGTATGCACCACTATTTTAGAGCCAAGCAAATATGATCTAAATTTATCAAGGGCAAACACAATAGCTAGTAGTTATTTTTTAGTAGTAGTGTATTTCTGTTGAGTATTATCAAGAGTCCTACTAGCATAGTAAATTGCCTTAAACATGTTATCTCTACGTTGGCCTAAAACAGCTCCTAAAGTATAATCACTAGCATCACACATGATCTCAAAAGACTGACTCCAATCTGGTACAACAATAATAGGTGCGGCAATTAGTCTTTCCTTCAGAGTATTAAAAGCTAGTAGGCATGCATCATCAAAAATAAACTTAGCTTCCTTTTCTAACAAATTACTCAAGGGTTTAGCAATTTTAGAAAAATCTTTAATAAATCTCCTGTAAAACCCTGCATGCCCTAGGAAGCTTCTAACTTCTTTCACATTGGTGGGGGGTGGTAGTTGTTCAATGGCAGCTATTTTAGCCCTATCCACCTCCAATCCTTTTTTAGAGACTTTGTGCCCCAGGACGATGCCTTCCGTCACCATGAAGTGACACTTCTCCCAGTTTAAAACAAGGTTAGCATCTTGACACCTCTGCAAAACACGAGTTAGATTAACTAGACAAGAATCAAATGAAGACCCAAATACAGAAAAATCATCCATAAAAACCTCCATTATATCTTCGATGAGCCCCTGAAAAATAGACATCATACAACGTTGAAAGTGGCAGGAGCATTACATAAACCAAATGGCATTCTCTTAAAAGCAAATGTCCCATAGGGGCATCTAAATGTTGTTTTTTCTTGATCCTCAGGAGCAATGACAATTTGGTTATAATCTGAATATCCATCTAGGAAGAAATAATGAGAATAACCTGCAAGTCTATCAAGCATTTGATCTATAAAAGGAAGGGGAAAATGATCTTTCCTAGTGGCTTTGTTCAACTTCCTATAATCAATGCATACACGCCATCCTGTTACAGTTTAGTGGCTATCATTTCATCTTTTTTATTTTTAACCACAGTCATGCTACCTTTCTTGGGTACCACTTGAACAGGACTTACGCATGGACTGTCAGATATGGCATATATGATTCCTGCATTCAAAAGCTTGAGCACTTCTTTCTTAACTACCTCCTTCATGGTGGGATTAAGTCTCCTTTGGTGCTCTATTGATGGTTTAAAGGTATCTTCCATCAAGATTTTTGTATCCAGACCGACAGACTAATACCTTTAAGGTCCTCAATAGACCAACCAATGGCAGATTTATGATCCCTCAATACTTTCAATAATTTTTCTTCTTCCACAGAATCAAGATCAGAAGATATTATAACAGGTAAAGAAGATAAATCATTTAAGAATGCATATTTTAAATGAAGAGGTAACACTTTTAATTCAAGCTTAGGCTTCTCAATATCATTCACAACATGCAAGGGAGCTAAGGGTATAGGTTTATCTATTTTAGAACATATTGGCAACCTATCTAAACACCTTGCATAAAAAGCTATTTCATCAAAGATAGTATCTGCATTTTCAACATCTATCATGCTTTGTTCTAGATGATCATTAGCTAACATGACCTCTACATGCTTAAAAATAGTATCATCAATTTTGTCTCTAGCATGGCAAGGGCTACTCTCATCACGATGACTCAAGGACTTGTAAATATCAAATACAACATTCTCATCATTTACCCTTAGAGTCAACTTCCCTTGTTGGACATCTATGATAGCCTTTCTAGTTGCTCGGAATGGCCTCCCAAGTATGATAGGAATCTCAGAGTCCTCCTCCATGTCCAATACTACAAAATCTGCAGGGAAGATAAATTTGTCAACTTTAACTAATACATCTTCAACAATACCTTTAGGATAAGCTAATGATCTATCAGCAAGTTGCAGAGTGATGGTGGTAGGTTGCACTTCTCCATTGTTGAGTTTCTTATAAACAGATAAAGGCATCAAATTAATAGAAGCACCAAGATCACAAAGAGCTCCAGTAACATTTAAAGAACCAATAGTACAAGGTATAGTAAAACTCCCTGGATCTTTTGTAGCACTGCACTGCATTCCTCAGTCATGCTAATCATCTCATATTGCCCAAACTTTTTCTTTTTAGACAAGACATCTTTCATGAATTTAGCATAGTTGGGCATTCGCTCTAAAGCCTCAGCAAATGGAATGTTAATATGAAGCTTTTTAAATAACTCAAGAAATTTAGCAAATTGGGAGTCTATTTCTTTCTTTTTAAAACGTTGAAGATATGGCATAGTATTAGGTAAAAAAGGTAGAGGGTTAGATGACTTACTTGAAGATGTCGACTCATTTACCTTTACCTCATTTTCTAGGATCTTTGGTTCATCTTCTAAAATTGGCTCTTGGATAGTGTCATTTACCTCTTGCTCTTCATCCTCATCAATGATCAAAGGAGTGGATAGCTTTTTCCCACTCCTCAAGGTCATGGCCTTGCACTCCTCTTTTGGATTTATCTCGGGACAACTAGAAAATTTTCCCTTTTGCATTGTTTGGAGGGAAGTGGCGATTTGGCTTATTTGTACCTCGATGTTTTGAATGGCCTTACCATGACTTTGTACAGTGCTTTCCAATGCGGTTGTCCTTCCTCTTGATTCTTTTATGAACTCTATCATCAAGTCTTCTAAGTTGAACTTCTTTTCGGTGTGTGATGGACCTACATTGGATAAATCAGGAGGACCTTGCAAAACATTCCTTTTGTTAGGGTAGGAAAAATTTTCATGGTTCCTCAAGTTAGGATTGCAGTGAGTTGGAAGTTGTTGGTGACTTCTATAATTTCCTCTATCAACATAGTTGGCCGTCTCATTATCTCCTTGTATGGCCATTTTCGATGCCAACGCGGCAAGAGAGGCTATAGATGGTAGATTTGTTTGAGCTTGGCCTTCTGCAGTTTATTTAGAAAGAGCATTAGTAAGGGAAGCCATTTGAGCTTTGAGAGAATTTACCTCATCCACCTCATAAAATCCAGCGGCTTTTGGGATGATTGGAGAAGACCGTTCACATGGCCAATTGTGCGATGTAGTGGCCAAGTCTTCTAGTATGGTATAGGCTTCTTGAGCATTCTTTGAAAAAATTGACCCTCCGGCGGTTGCATCTAAGATGGATTTGGTTGAGCTTGCCAATCCATTGTAAAAGAGTTGAATTTGCAACCAATCCGGGTACCCATGTTGAGGGCATCTTCTCAAGAGATCCTTATACCTTTCCCAAGCCTCGTATAATTGTTCATCCTCAAGTTGGCGGAATGTTCCAATCTCCGTCCTTAGTCTTTGAGATTTAGCCGATGGAAAATATTTGTTCAAGAAAGCTTGAGCTAAGATCTCCCATGTTGTAATGCTATCCGGAGGTATGGTTTCTAACCAATCGTTAGCACGGTCTTGTAAAGAGAAAGGAAAAAGTCTTAGTTTAATAGCATCATTAGAAACACCATTCATCTTTACCGTCCTGCATATCTCCAAGAAGGATCGTAAGTGCTTGTGAGGATCTTCATTAGTTCTTCCTCTAAAGGCTAGCTCTCTAGCCATTTGGATCAATCCCGGTTTCAACTCAAAATTGTTGACATTGATAGGCACATTCATTATTCCGGGTTGACTTGTCGGTAGCGTGGGTTGAAAGTAGTCTCTAATTGCCTTGGGTATCTCCTCCGCCATCTCCATGGTTTGATTAAGTTAAGCCCTTAGATTTCTTCTACACGTCCTTTCAATCTCGAGATCAAAAGGGAGGACGTTAGTATTATCGCGAGGCATAGACTAACAAAATAAATAAAATAAAAAAAATTATATAAAATAAACTAAATAAATAAACAATCAAATAATATACACCTCAAATTAAGATCTATCAATTTTAATGAATATTAATTAACAAAAACCGTTCTTTGGATCCCCGGCAACGGCGCCAAAAACTTGATGCGCACTTTTAGTGTTTACCGCAAGTGTACGGGTCAAGTTATAATATAAAACGGTTAAGTCCGAGTATCGTTTCCACTAGAGATCCAATTGGGAAGGTCAAGTTACTTAGCTATTCTAGAATTGAATCAATTTTATTTGAGGATTGAAATTCAATATTTCAATTTTTGGAAAAAGAAAAATCAAGCAAAGAAAATATCAAATGGAGAATTGCAAGAGTCAAAGAGAGTTCTAGGGCTTCGAATCCTTGTTTATTTCATCATGCAAAATTATAGATTTCATGGATTTTATTGTAATTCTTATGCCTAAGTCTAGAAACTTAATTCCAAGTTATCTTCTCTCAAAGACAACTCTTTCTCATGCAACTTGATTGATTGTTAATCTCTTAAAACCAATACACAATTACATGGCATTAAAACTAGTCTTTAGCAACTTTCATTGGCAACCTAACTACTCTCGTGATAGATTAACAACGATTCATTGTTATGAGTCAAATTAAACATATAATCTCTCAATCATACATCTAACCTAGCATGTGAAGCTGGCCAATCCTCAAGAATTAAACACAATAACAATGAAAAGCATAATTTATTTAAACAAAACCATGAGTCTACAAATTTAACATGAATTCACAAACAATTCATCAAAACCCTAAAACTAAAGAGTTTAGCCACTCATAGCTTGAAGCAACATGTTTGAGCAAAAATAATCAAAGGAAGAGTGTAAAGAATAGGGAAACTCTACTGAAAAGAGGTTCTTGATTGAAGTAGCACCGTCACGAACTCCTTGGCTCTCACGTCGGACTTCGAAAGGCACCAAAACTATCTCGAACTCTTTTCCTCTTCCTTGCGGCTAACTCACTCTTTGAACTCGCGCTTAATTCTCACCTTTTTGGATCTTTCTTTTTAGTCAGCAACTTTCTTGCTTTTCTTGATATTTCTCCTCCCCTTTGGACTGCTGAAAACCCCCAAATTTATAGAGTTTGGCAGCCAAAAATTTAACCTAAAATACAAAACTTTCGTTTAATTAACGCTGGCGCCGCGACGCTAGGATGGGGTGTGACAAGAGATTACACCGATCTCTGCCTCTCTTTCCTCATCCAGTTCATCCACCGTTGCTTCGTCTTCTGACCATGCGTCTATAATGCTTGCCTTTTCTTCAGTTATATCTTCGATCATCTGGCAAGAATGAAAATCATCAGGATATTTCAACGCATTAAAAACATTAAACTTTACCTACTGGTCGTCAACACGAATTGTTACCTCCCCTTCCTGGACGTTAATCAGGGCGTGTCTCGTAGCTAAGAAAGGTCTTCCCAGGTTGATGGGTACCTCTCTGTTAGCTTCATAATCCAGAATTATGAAGTCAGTTGGGAAGATGAATTTGTCTACCTTCACCAGAACATCCTCAATTTTTCCTTCGGGATGCTTAATGGAACGGTCAGCGAGCTGAAGTGTGACTGTGGTGGGCCGTGCTTCCCCTATACCCAACTTCTTGAATATAAACAGTGGCATTAAGTTTATGCTGGCCCCTAAGTCGCATAATGCCTGACCTACGTCCATTCCTCCTATGGAGCATGGCAATGTAAAACTCCCTGGATCTTTCATTTTGGCTGGTATATTACTTTTGAACAATGCGCTGCATTCCCGCGTTAATGCGACTGTCTCAAATTCTCCAAGCCTTCTTTTCTTGGATAGTATGTCTTTCAAAAATTTGACAGCTTGGCATTTGTTCCAGGGCTTCCACCAACGGAATGTTGATTTGAAGTTGTTTGAGAACGTCCAGGAATTTTCTAAATTGGCCCTCATCATTTTTCTTCTTTAGGCGCTGAGGGAAGGGTGGACACATAGGGAGAGTGGTGTTTTGAGATACCGACGCAGGTTCTGCTTGCGTTGCTTTTTCTCTCCTCCTTCCATTCTCTTGTTCTTGAGAGGCTGTAGTGGTTCATGATGGTTGCGGATCATTAATTGGTGTGCTTGGGATTGGTTGTGAAGTGATGTGAGGTTGCAAATTTCCTTGCGCCCTAATGTCTTGCGTTTCAGTGGGAAGTACCTTCCCAATCCTCAATGTCACAACTTGACATTGTTCTTTACCGTTACCTCGTGGGGCTTCGGTATTACTGGGCAATGCTCCTTGAGGTCTGATTTTGAGCTCACTTGCAAATTGTCCAATTTGGACTTCTAGATTGCGAGTCGCAGCGGCTTGATTCTGGAACATTGCATCGTGGTTCTGGAGCATTGCATTGGTTTTACTCATATAGGCTCGTAAGAGAGATTCCAGGGACGATAATGAGGATGATACGTCCACTTGCTGGTTTCTTTGTGATTGATGCTCTTGAACACCTTGGTTGTAACCAGGATTGTTGCTTCTCTGCGGTTGTTGCCCAGTTCCCTGCGTCTGTGGTTGATTTCCTCCCCATCCAAAGTTAGAGTGGTTTCTCCAACCTGGATTATAGGTCTTAGAGTACGGATTGTTCTGACCATAGCAGACGGATTGTGGATTGTAGGGACATATATCGTACAGGTGGTCCTCACCGCATTGCACACAACTTACCGATGTTGTTGTGTTCAACACATTCGTTGCGTCCCTCACCACAGCTGCTCCACCTTGGTTATTCAATACTGGTGTTTGCAGCGCGGATGTCATATTGGCGATCTGCGCTGCCAGATTGGTGGCCACATCAGTTTCAATCATTCCAGCTTGTGATCGTCCCTTGTCCATGTATCGGGATCCAAACCCATCATCCACCCATTCCTCAATTTTCCTTGAAATTCTGTCGAGAATCTCCTTGGCCTGCGTATAAGTTTTGTCCATCAATCCCCCTGCCGCAGAGACGTCAGCTACTGATTGTGATGTTTTATTTAGTCCTCCATAGAAAATATCCATCTGTACACAATCAGGGATACGATTGTGGGGGCAATTCCTTACAAGCCTTTTAAATCGGGCCCATGCCTCACTAAGGGTCTCCAAGTCCTTTTGCTCGAAGGTGACAATGTCTCGTCTCCTCTTTGCGCTCATTGTCGGAGGGAGATACTTTTGCATAAATTTTTCGACTATTTGCTCCCAAGTTGTAATCTCGCCAGGTTCAAATGAATATGCCCATTGTCTGGCCTCGTCTTTGAGAGAAAATGGAAATAGCGTCAGTCTAGTGCTATCTTGCGACACTCCAAGCGTGGGGAATGCGCTACATACTTCCATAAAGCTTTTCAAGTGTGCATGTGGATCTTCACCCTTTGCACCCCCAAATTGCCCTGCTGCTTACAACATCTGTAGCATCACTGGCTTCATTTCAAACCTTCCAGCACCCTCAAAGGTTGGTTGTAAAATCCCCGAAGCGAAATTATATAGATTGGGCGACGCATACTCCCTCATTGGGCGATTCCTATCATGCGCCAAGAGAATTGGGTTTATATCATTGTTTGCATGCTCTTGCGCATCTGCGTTCTGCCTAACCTCAGCTTGAGGAGCTTGAGGTTGATTATATTGAGCATCCATATTTTCTTTAGTAGTTTGATTGCTCCTTCTTTGCCTTATCTGTCTTATCCTTCTTCTGAAGGTCCTCTCAATCTCTGGGTCAATATCAAATGTTGGGTTGTCCCCTTCACTCATAAACTGTTAGAAACTTTTGACAGAAGAGAAGCTTGCTATACTCCGTCGATTGAGGAATCCTGCAACACAATAATCCAAATAAAATAAATTAAATCAATGCAATAATCCTCGGCAAAGGCGCCAAAAACTTGTTGTGGAAATTATATGTGGAATTGAAAATTTACAAACGCAAGGTATGATTAAGATATGGTGATGCATTTTACGTATCATGCGTTGAACATGCTATGCGTCTTACACTATGCGTTGGTGATTTTGTCAAGTTTTCCTATCCTTTACCCAAGTATAAGCAAAGGAGTAGGTTTTCTCGGTGAGTCCGAGGTTGAACACAGGGATTATATTGATTTAGTATTTATGTAATTTTAAAGGTTGCAGTGGTAACCAAGAAATAGTTGAGAATGTTTGTTTTTAATCTAAGGAAAGCGATTGTTTGTACACGAGACTAAAATGTGAGAGATGGAAAGCATGCGACACAGCAAATTCAGCAAATGATGTGAATGAATGGATAAAGAAAGGGTTTGGGTTGGTTAACATCTAACATCGGAAACGCATAGTAGTATTTTATTCATACTTGCGACTCTTCTCCAAGTTATTAGCCGCTATGCGTTATATGTCTATAACGCATAGGAGAGTGTTAAGAACCAATGTTATCCCCAAAGACAAGTAACAGTTCTTGGCCCTTGTCAATTGAGTTCCACAATCACTTACCCTCTCGAGCAGTTTGATTATTACTACTTATATCAATTTGTTAGATGGACATAAGTATCGGATTAAGATCGCAATTGACAAGATGAAATAGTTACACTATGGTTCTTAGTTAGATGCTAACACAACCCTAGACCCTTGAGTGATTAGTTACTCATGGTTTGAAAGTAAAAAGCGGAAAGTATAGAGAAATGAGTAGACATGGAAGATATATATATTGATGAAACAGAATACAACTTTAGATAAGCTCAATGTCTTGACACAAATCTAAAATCAAGAAAGAAAAACTAAGAAAGAAAGCAGGGAAAGCGTTAATGTCTTGAGTCGCCCGGATGGAAGCGTGAGGTTCTACTGTGAAGTGGTCCGGTGGAGGGAAGACTCTTCTCTCTCGAGCTATTCGTCTCCGGTCGAAGTCTGAAAGAATTCTGCTGTCACTTATGGAGTTCTTTCGAGAATCAACAACACTTTCTCATCTCGCAGAGCTGCCCTTTTATAGATGATGCGTTCGCAATTAATGACAAATTTTCTTGATTGGCAGCAAGATTGATATCATGCATCCATCTCGCCTGATTGCGTGATTCTCGGGTCAATTAAGATCCACCACTTTAGCCACAAATCATGTTGGTCAATCATCCATCAATCTCTCAAGATTCTGATTTGATTCTCAGCGCCTTGCATTGATGGTCGTCTATGCGTCCATGAATAGTTTGGCTGATGTCAACGCGTCGTAGGTTGCTAACGCATAGTCATGCGTTGAGTTGTTGTTAACGCATCGTCAGGTTGTTTGCGTTCTGTTCAGATCATGCGTACATAAAGAACAGATTGCTAACGCGTCGTCCTGGGTTAAGAAGTCATCAACGCATCGTCTCCGTTCCTGCGTCAAAACATGCATTTTAGGCTCAAAAGGTGGTAAAATCATTATCTTCCTAAAAATACTAGAGTATAACACAACGGAAGATTTCTCACTAAAAATTAACATCACTTGTCGCATGCTTCTCTATTTGATATCTATTTATCTAGCAAAAAGGCTATCATAACTTGTATTTCTACAAGTTATCAATATTGAATCAACATAATCCCTGTGTTCGACCTCGGACTCACCGAGAAAACCTACTCATTTGCTTATACTTGGGTAAATGAGAGGAAAACTTGACAAGATCACCAACGCATAGTAGTAAGATGCATAGCATGTTCAACGCATGATATGTAAAACGCATCATCATAGCTTACTTGTACCTTGCGTTTGTAAATTTCCATTTCCACAATCATATCACAACACCTTTCCGTCAAGCACATAAGCTTAGGTTTACTGCTTTCTAGTTAGTTAAACGCATCACTTCTCATTATCTTCTTTAAACGCATGACTAAAATAATCCAATTAATTATAAGAATCTCAATAGTCCCTGTGTTCGACCTCAACTCACCGAAAAAACCTCATTCTTTGCTTATACTTGGGTGAAGAATAGGAAAACTTGACAGATTAATAACGCATAGTACTGAGCATGTTGAACGCATAGTAAGCTTAATAAAGATAAAAGCAACAAGTGTTTGGACTTTAGCATTTCATCAACAAAAAATTCTAAGGAATCTAACAAAGGAAATTAAACCATTTAAGGCTGAGAGGAGCTAGGAAAAGCGTATAATCCTTTAAGGGCCAGGGACAAGTAGTGAATGACAAATTTATTTAAAATGAGTTTACTTTAAACAAAGTTTTCATGATATATGATTATGTTTGGAAACATGTTTATATTTATGCTTTTCACAGGTTTAAACGTGCTATGAGGATTATTTGCTTGAAAGATAGTATGTGTTTCCATGTACGTGCGTATTATGTGTTTTACATTAGAAATCATTTGAAGCATGCTAGTTGTTAAACGAGTTTTACGAAAGGCATGCTATTTATTAACCTATGATTTTATGGAAAGCATTGATGATTGTTAATGAGTTTGTGAAGATTTGAAATGTTATAAATTTGTGAAAATTTTTATTATGCTATTTTCAAAGCATGTTGTTTTTTTAATAATGTTTTTGAAAAGGCTCCCAATGTTGAAGGACACGGAGAAGGCATGTGTCACACCCTACTTTTTAAAAACCAATGCGTTGAAGAGCCTATAAATGAAAGAAGTAGAACAAGAGAGGTTTATGCTCATGTGTTAGTTTATATAAGTCGTAGATGAAGTTTGAATTAGAAGGATTTGATTGAAAGGTTTCGTTGACTGATTTCTGGATCATGGAATCAAAGTAATTCTTGAAGCTAAGAATTCTACTATGTAAAAGAATAAACAAACAAGGAGAACACAACCATGACTTTGAACTTGGAAGTAAGATGTAAGGAAAGAAAGGAAATCTCATCAAGTGATGGGAAGAGTTAAAAAGTATAGTTGGGAGATAAATTAAGTTGGATGCATACCTAGTAAAAGACCATGTTGGACGCGGTCAAGACAAAGGGAACGCATGATAAAGGTGAAACGCATAGGAAGAAATCAAGGAAGGAGATGTAAGCTTGGTTTAAATAGGACATATGAGTAAGGATTAAAGTTGAGTATGATGCGTTGAAAGGAAATCTAAAAGAAGGATAAAATGCATAAGGTAGAATCGTGGAAAAAGGCTATGATAATTTAAGGTAAATGCATAACTTCCATTAAGGAAGATATTGAATTAGATAAGTTAGAAGATTGAGAAGTAAGCCTAAAGAAAGAAGGTTGGAGATGGATATACGATAGGATTTATCGTTGAGAAAGTAGCTGTTGTTCATGAGATTGTGAATTGAAATTGTACTAACGCAATATGCAAGTTAAGCTACGATGATAGATTTCACATACTATGCGTTGAACATACTATGCGTCTTACTTATGCTTAATGCTATGCATTGGTGATCTATCAAGTTTTCCTATCCTTCACCCAAGTATAAGAAAAGGAGTAGGTTTTCTCGGTGAGTCTGAGGTCGAACACAGGGATTATGTTGATTCTATATTTAAGTGGATTATATGCGTTGCAATGGTAACCAAGAAATAGTTGAGAGAAGTGTTTGTTTGCGTCTAATCTAAAGAAAGCGACAATATGTACACTAGACTAAATTGTGGAAGATGGAAAGGCATGCAACACAGCAAAATCAGCTAATTAAATTGTGTGAATGGGTAAAAGCAGGGTTAGGGTTGGTTAACATCTAACATCAGAAATGCATGGTGATAGTCTTTACATACTTGTGACTCTTCTCCCGGTTGTCAGCCGCTATGCATTATAGGAGAGTGTTAAAGTACCAAGGTTATTCCTATAGACAGGTAAGACTTCTTGGCCTTGTCAATTGAGTTCCACAATCAATTACCCTCTCGAGCAGTTTGATTATTACTACTTATATCAATTAGCTAGATGGACATAAGCATCGGATTAAGTTTGCAATTGTCAAAATGCAATAGTTACACTATTGTTCTTGATAACCTGTAGAAATACAAGTTATGATAGTCTTTTTCTTAGATAAATAGAGATTAAATAGAGAAGCATGCGGTAAGTTATGTTAATTTTTATTAAGAAATCTTTCTTTACGTTATACTAATGTATTTTTATGAAGATAAATAATTTTACCACTTTTTGAGCCTAAAACGCATGTTTTGACACAGGTGTGCAAACGATGCGTTGATGACTTCTTAACGCAGGAATCAGACGATGCGTTAACAACTCAACGCATAACTACGCGTGTCACACCCCATCCCAGATACACCCTATACCAAGGAATGAGTGTGAAACTGCACTCTCTATATAACATATTAAAACTACATGCCAGTTAAATTTCAAATAGAAACGCCATTGCTATTAAAATATTTGAAAACATACAATCTTTCGTCAAGTATTCTTTACATATATATGTGATACAAACAATTCTCCTAGCACTCATAAGGAACATGTACACTACAAAATATGGATACAAACTGAATATTTACAACTATCCCAGAGGTCTGCTTCAAGATAGGCCCAGACGAGATACTTCTGTAGGCTAGGCGTCCCGGACACGCTCGCTACCTGAAACGACAAACAAACAAACAAATTGAATGAGCCTAAAGCCCAGTGAGTGACTAAATTCATCCAACTGTCACTAACAAACATGAGCTAGCATAGCTATTAATAACCACTACAAACCGCATTTCTAATCACATATAAATGTCTAATCATCATGTTTCACGGATTTGCAAACTATCGAGTGTCTTCACCTTCTGTCCCTCAGCACCGAATTCAATTATGTCAACATTACCATGTGCCTTCACATGAAGTCCCTCAGCACTGGTAATCAGTCAAATCTCCGCTCAAGTGCCTTTACTCAAGGTCCCTCAGCACGAGCTAATATGTGATGGATTTCTACATGCTTTCACTCAAAGTCCCTCAGCACTGGATTTCATGTTCATATTCGCATAGGCTTTCACCATAAGGTCCCTCAGCCATATTTACATTTAGACAATAAAATCAGTTTCCTTTAAACTTTCTGGCATAGCATACTCACTACGAATACTACAGAGTACCATAATTTCTTTCTCATCCACAACCAAATAATTATACTAAAAATAACCACAAGATATAGTAAAAAGTCACTCACAACTTGTCTCGGCTCTAAGTGGATTATAAGCCTCCCTGAGCTCTTCCTGGCCTGAAAATACACATTTCTCACGTTCAGTTTTCCTTGGTCTTCCTTTTTCCTTTACAATCATTAATAACATTACTCCACAGACAAACTAAAGACTACTAGCGAAACTTCATTACATATCACTGCACCAGCGATACTAGGTTGAACGTAACTAGCGAGACTACCTGAGGCGAGACACCCAGTGAGACTTCAGCGAGAATTGTGAGACGCAAAGCTCCTCTTGCGTTACAGCGACACTTGTTTCGCGGCCCTGTCTCTCGCTCTCTCAGTGATACTACCGCTGCAGCAGAACAGTTTCCTTCTTCCTTTCTTCTTCCTTCTTCAACCTGCTAAACATCACATTCTGGCCAATTTCAGAACTTACTTCCTTCTACAAACCTATTAAGGTATAAGTCCTTCATCTTACCTCAAAATTTCATAGAGAATATCCTCTTCGTTTAGGACATATCCTTCAACAACTCCAAATTGTTCCTAATCATCTGGCAATTCAGCTCTAATCTCTTCTATCTGGAGTTTGACACACATTTACACAAGTTTAGCTCAAGCACCCTTCATGAAACTTGCTAAAAATCGAGTTAACCTTACTAACCTCAGAATTTCGGGCCTAACCACCGTTTCCTTAGTTCGTTCTTCCCCCAAAACCGAATGTTACTCTGATTGAGTAACACCAGCTGAGTCCTCTGCTCCAACTCAAGTTTCCTCCACGGTAACGACGAGATTTCCACTCCAAATTGACATGAACATCTTCTTCTACCTCCCTCCGTTGTTTAGCTTCGAAATGGAATGAACTCAAGCTTTGAAATGTAATCAAAACAATTGAATTCTCGGTCCACTTATATATATACCACCAACTTAATCTCCATTTCGTCTCTATGCAATAATCTATTCAACGTATACCTCCTATGTTTGGCTTCAGCAACGCACAGCCTCTGTTTGTGTGTTACTTTTTCAAGACTCCCTTGCCAGACGGTTAACAAACGCATTATTCTCTCGGCCAACCTTCCTTGCCCAACACATACCCACTTTCGACGCATGGTAGCGTTCACCGCATAGTGGTCTCATCGCAAATTGGCTCTCAACGCCTCGTGGCCTTCAACTTCCAACGCCTTGCAGCCTTCAATGCGTTTATCGCAAGATGACCTTCGATGCAGGGTAGCTCTCCACGCCTCGTGACCTCAACGCATCGTGGCCTCAACGCCTAACAGTCTTCCCTCACCTCTACGTCCATGCCAAAACTGCTCCCATCAAGGCGTGTTGCCACCAACGCATAGCTAATACTTAGCCATTTGTTTGCCCCCAATCACATTCCAGCCAACTATTCCTACCAAAACGCCCATCTTCTGGTCTCTTCTTATCTTGCTTTCTCACAAGATCAAGTACGGGGCATACAATTACCACCTTCTTACAAAGATTTCGTCCCCGAAATCAGTAGGCAGTATACTCCTAAACAAATAAATTTGGATATTGTTTCATCATTTGATGATAACTTGTAGAAATACAAGTTATTGTAGTCACTATTTGATTTAATTAGAGTAACTTTGATGCTAAACGCATGATTTTGGTAGTTAAATGATGAAAAATGTATCACCATGCGTTGGCACTACTTACAAAGGAAAATACCTGAAAAAACGATGAGCTTTTCTGTTCCTGACGCAGGGTTAAGAAGAAAAGAAGCGCGAAGTACAAAGAAACGAAGCTGCTGCGAGAACAAGTGGAAACCTGCGTCGAGCCTAGGCGTTGAGACCATGCGTTGAGAAAAAGTAGATACAGACGCATGGCGAAAAGCTGTCATAGCAATATGCAAAAGGATAACACGCTATAAGAATATGGCAGAACAAATGGGCCGACGACGTGAAAAGTCTGTGCAGAAGGGCATGCAATTTAATGTAAAGGTGTCAGGTCATCATGAGTTTCAACTTTGCGACGCCTATAAATAGCCCAAAGCTTTCCCATTGAAAGAGGAAGAGAGACCAGTTCAAGAGGCGAAAGCTCTGCACTTTTTCTCCCTCACCATAACCAGCCTCCATTTCAAGCTCTTCTGAGAGAAGGATTCTGAGCATCTTCAGAGTCGTCTCCCAATGAGTGAGAATCTTCACCTTATGGAATATATGTATCAGATAGCAACCATCTTATGCCTCCATGAAGCAAGACGTTGCCAGTGGCGGCTTGACGCACTTGATCTCTATTTTATTTCCATTACTCTCCTTCTTGCTTATATTTTGTTAATGACATTCGAGAGAATGATTTATTTCTTTAATACAAGTTCAATTGACTATCATCTTCCATCCATTTCTGTATTAAATACTTTACACCATGCTGTCTAAATGCTAAATGAGTTGAATGTTAAAAGTTAGTTTTCTTGAGCAATTCTGAGTAGGTTACATCTTGATTAATGCATATTTTTAGCTTGCATAACTTTGTTTGACAAACAAATGTAGTAAGCATGACTGTCGAGCTTGAGAGAGTGGATAGTTAATCTTTAGCATTAATTAAGACTAGATGAGTGCAGAGATGTAGTTCATCTTTTGCCAACACAAACTCACCATGCATCTTAGAGATAAGATAAATGTGGCATCGAAACATCAAGAGATGGATTTACACACGCAGTTTGTAGGTATGGAATTGTACTTAGAAAGTTTAGGTAACAACTAGCTCCTACGTTCAACTCTACCTCTATCGCATGGTCCCATTCATTCTCAACGCATGCTATCTGACGCATTGTTTCATATGACTACCCAACGCCGCGTCCACCCATTAATAGTAGTAGGAAATTCTTTTCATTCTTTTTGTATAGTTTAGATACACAATCAACAAATGCATATATGTTGTGATGATATTGTTGTGTGAACTAACCTAATGCAAAGTGCTAAAGTATATGATTATGCGTTCAACATGTCAAGATTTGATCATGCAATGCGTTCTATTATTATGTGTTGGTCTTGTTAAGTTTTCCTATTCCTCTACCCAAGTATAAGTAAAGTAATAGGTTTTCTCGGTGAGTCCAAGGTCGAACACAGGGATTATATTGATTTGGTTTTAATTGGATTGCATGCGTTACAGAGGTAACCAACAATTGTTTGAATTTGTGTTTCTAATCTAGAGAAAGCAGATGTTTGTACACTAGACTAACAGTTGTGGAATATGGGAAGCAATGCGACACAGCAAGTTCAGCTAAGATGTGTATGAATGGACAAAGAAAAGGGTTCGGGTTGATTAACATCTAACATCGGAAACGCACAGTAGTACTCTATTCATACTTACCCTCAACTCATATATACCGTTGATTTCCCTTGCGTTGAATGGGACTTCAATTTCATCCACCACCACCACGTCCTCCTCCTCGTCTATGCGTCCGTTATAGAAATCTCGGACTACATCAGGTTGGACCCAAGGAGTGCTGGTACAGAAGTTTCTCCAGCCATGGTGGTCAACTATTTCGGTGATGTATGGCGGCACTGGGGCTTCTTCAGGGAAAAATCCCACCTCAATCATCAGGTCAGGGAACGCCCTGCGTCTCCCTTTTCCTTCCTTCGGTTGTGGCGACGCATCAGCCACTTTCTTTTTTCCTTTGGCCTTAGCTGGAATCTCATTTACGGTTCTCTTTTTGCTCTCGGCCACTTTGACTGGTGCTTCAGTCACCTTTTCCTTCCATTTACGTTTCTCAGTATGCGTGCTTGGGGGGTTGGTGACTGACACCACCTTTTCTTTCCTCTTCTTCTTCTCCAAGGTGCTCACACCTTGTTCTTCCTCGCATCCTCCCCGATGCGTTCCTTTCTACTTTTCTTTTTCTTTTTCTTCTTGCCCTCCCCTTCCTCTTGGGCGACTATTCTAGCAGCCAGCTCTGCATCTTCTTCAATTTGTAGCTCTCTTTCAAGCTCTTCGGCTGCTTTTTCTAGTCTTTCTTCTTCCATCATTTCCTCTTCAAATGCCAATGCGGCTGCTTCTAGTTGAGGATCAGGAAGGTCTTGCGTCTCCCCAACTTCTTGAGGCCGCACTCCCCTGCGCGCCTCCCTGCGAGACAATGCGTCTTTTGCAATTTGTTCCACTCCTTTTCTTAGGGCCCTGAGCTCCTTTCTCAACTTGGCCCTCTTCTTCCTCTCTTTCTCTGCCAGCCTATCGAAGGATGTGGCCGCAACTGGAGACTCAGGACTGTCTCCTTGGTCTGTGCTTTTCGGCTCTTCATCCTCGGCAATCTCCGGTGATACCCTTCGTTTCTTCCTCAGTAGGGGTACCTCCTCCTCTTCTTCAACTCTTTTCCTCTTGGCCTCTGCGGCCATCACAACTTTTCTTATTGGTCCTTCATTGGAGTCCAATGTCATCTCCTCAGGACTCATCGACGAAGGGACAGACCCTTGCGTTTCTCTTTCCTCGCCTACATCCTCCTTGCTGTAGGCAGCCTCTCCTTCCTTATCTCCCCCACTGTATTCACCCTCCCGAGTCTCCTTTAGCTGACTCTGGACCTCCTTTACCGGCGAGGATGATTCCCTTCGTGCATCTGAGACGGTTGCGTCCATCTGAGACAGTTGCGTCCATCGGATTTTGCTGAGTTCACTTCCCCGACGGTGACAGCCACCTCTTCTTCTTCTCCTCTTCCCATCTCCTCCGTCCCTCTAGTGCTTGGTGGACGGGATAGAGGCAAGGGTTGGTTGACCTCCCCGTCTTCTTGACCCTTTACCTTCCGCTCTTCTTGAGCTATCCTTTCCAAGATGTCGCCGAAAACATCCCTCTCTTCCCTTCGGCGCACCTCACTGCTACCGTGCAGTGTACTGGCTTCATCGCGCACCGTTCCAGGAATAGGTTGCTCAGCCTCGGAGTTCTCTGCGCTTAACCGTTGGCTTCCGACATTGTAGTTTGCGGCAGAGAATTCCTTCATGTTCTTCATCCTGGGTCGGGAAATGCAGGACTTAACTCTGCTTTTGGGTTTTAGGGTAGGAATTGGGTTGATTTGGCTCAAAGGACGGATGTTTAGAACTTCCACACAGTCGTCGGAGTCGTCGACTACTAGTGGACGGGTAGGGGTTCGGGCGAATGGCTGTTGGGTAGATGGGTGGTCTCTGGGCAGTCGCCCAGATTCTAGACGTGGAAAAGTTAGGGATAAACGGTGGGTTGGGGTTTGGATTTCTTGGTCTGACCGGAGAAGCAAAAGGCCTCACAGGTCGCGAAGGATAAAATGTAGGTGGAGAGAAGAATGGAAATCGAGGGTTGGGTATAGATGATGAAGAAGGTCTTGGGGAACTGGTTCCGGCGAGGTTTTCTTGATTTTCTGGGTTTTGCTGGTTAGACATAAGATAGCAGTGAGAATACAGATCGCCGGAGGTTTAAGAGAGATGAAAGGTTTCTAAAATGGAAAATGGAAAATCGAATCGCGTTTATAAAGGCTTAATTTAGCCGTCGGTAATTAATGCGGATACGTGATATCGAAATCCCACTGATCAAGGTAAATTTCCTTGAGCCGCACACCCATCACGTGTAATGGGCGGCTAATTGACGCACACAGAGCACTTGAGTGTTTTTGGCACTTGAGTGTTTTTCTAGGAAAGACGCGTAGTCTGAGAAGACATCTGCGTTTCACCTAGTGCTCTTGTCTAAACGCAGTAAACTAATGATAAACGCATACTGATGAACGCCTGGTTCTCAGGTTAGATTATGCGTTGTAAGTTAAGTGTGATGCGTTTGACAAAATATGTACGGCTCTAACCTTTCCTCTAACCTTAATTCGATAAACACAGAAATCGTTTATCGATGAACGCATAATTTAAAAAAAAATAAGTTGGACGCATGCATGAATAATAGATTATGCGGTGAAATCAAATTGTTCAATCTTACTTTCATGCTTATCTCCTTTTCATTTATAAACTGAACTTAAAAAAAAATCAATACATGCTAAAAACAAAATTCAAACAGAAACAAGAAAGCAAAAAAACATAAAATTAAATACTATAACAAATTCAAATAAAATAAAGCAAGGGTAAAAGAAAGCGTCCCTGAAAATGTAGACATTTGACAATGCAGGGACCTTTCGACGCAAGCTCAGTCATTACACTCGCGTAGGTCAATGGAAGTCTTGTTAATTTCGAACTCTCCAATGTGGTCGGGCTTTACCCTTTGTCCATTGACCTTGAAGGATGTGGTTCCATTTTCATTTGTCAGCATGACCGCACCATGCGGGAACACTTCCTTGATTATGAATGGACCCGACCATCAAGACTTCAGCTTACCTGGGAACGCAACCTTGAATTAAATAACAGGACCTTCTGGCCAACGTATAGAATTTTCTTACTAATGTTCTTGTCGTGCCATTTCTTGGTCCTTTCTTTGTACAGCTTTGCGTTTTCATAAGCTGAGTGCCTCCACTCCAGGAGTTCATTTAGTTGAAGCTTTCTGGCTTCTCCGCTTGCCTCCTGGTCTAAATTGAGCTTCTTCATGGCCCATATGGCCTTGTGTTCCAGCTCAAGTGGGAGATGGCATGCTTTACCAAACACTAACGCATAGGGTGACATGCCTATCGGTGTTTTGAATGCCGTTTTGTAGGCCCATAGAGCTTCATCTAATCTCTCTGTCCAGTCTTTTCTTGATGTGCTCACGACCTTTTCAAGTATAGACTTGATCTCCCGGTTTGTTATTTCAGCTTGGCCGTTTGTCTGTGGGTGATAGGCAGTTGCTACCCTGTGCGAGACATTAAACTTAGTCAGTAAATTAGTGATGATGCGATTTATAAAATGCGTACCTTCATCACTAATTATCGCCCTTGGTGTCCCAAATCGAGAGAAAATTTGTTTCTTTAAGAACTTGGACACTGTGTTTGCGTCATTCCTTGCACAGGCTGCTGCTTTTACCCACTTAGATACGTAGTCGACCGCTGCTAAAATGTATTGATTGCTGCAAGAAGGAGGGAATGGTCCCATGAAGTCGATTCCTCATACGTTGAACAACTCAACTTCTAACATTGAATTAAGAGGCATTTCATTCCGGTTGGAAATGTTGCTTGTTCTCTGACAACGATCGCAAGCTACCGCATATGCCCTTGCGTCTTTGAATAATGTGGACCAGAAATACCCACTTTGCAGCACCTTTGCAACTGTTCTCTGCCCTCCAAAGTTTGCTCCGTAAGGTGCTTCATGACAGCTTCTCAGAATACTATGCGTTTCATATTCTGGAACGCATCGACGCAGTATGTGGTCAGGGCCAAGTCTGTATAGATATGGCTCATCCCAGCAGTAGAACTTACTTTCATGTCGGAGCTTTTTCTTTTGTTTAGCGTTAAATTCTTCAGGCCATTGGTTGCAAACTAGATAGTTGACTATGTCTGCGTACCACGGTTCCTGACTCTCTGCATTCATTACATGCTCATCTGGGAATCGTTCCTCTATATCACTCCAACTCTCCTAGACCTCTTTATTTTCCAACCGAGATAGGTGGTCCGCAACCTGATTCTCGGTTCCCTTTTTATCTTTAATCTCCAAATAGAATTCTTGCAACAGTAAGACCCAACGGATAAGTCTAGGCTTTGCGTCCTTTTTCGCCATCAAATACTTGATCGCATAATGATCACTATAGATGGTCACCTTTGACCCTATCAAGTATGCTCTAAATTTGTCAACCACAAAGACTATGGCTAACATTTCTTTCTCAGTAGTAGTGTAGTTCTCCTGAGATGAATTCAGTGTTTTACTAGCATAATAGATGGTGTGCATAATTTTCTCTTTTCTCTGCCCCAGTACTGCTCCCACCACATGGTTACTTGCGTCTCACATTAATTCAAACGAGAGAGACCAGTCCGGTGCAACTAAAATAGGTGCTGAAATTAGAGCTTGCCTTAGAGACTCAAATGTGTTTAAGCATTTACCGTCCAAATTGAATTCCCTGTTGACTTCCAGCAACTCGCTCAGTGGTTTTGCTACTTGCGAGAATCCCTTAATGAATCTTCTATAGAAGCCCACATGGCCTAGGAAACTTCGCAAAGTCTTAACATTTGTGGGGGCTGGGAGTTTTGCTATCGCATCTATTTTTGCCTGATCCACTTCCAATCGTACCTTTGAGATTTTATGCCCCAACACAATACCCTTAGTAACCATAAAATGGCATTTTTCCCAGTTGAGGACTAGATTTGTGTCTTTGCATCGTTTTAGCACTCGTTCTAGATTGGTCAAGCATTCATCATATGATTTCTCAAATACTGAGAAGTCGTCCATAAACACCTCTACTGACTGTTCCAAATAGTCCGAGAATATTGCCATCATGCACCTTTGGAACATTCCTGGTGCGTTACATAGCCCGAATAGCATGCGTCTGAACGCAAAGGTGCCATATGGACATGTGAACGTCGTCTTCTCTTGATCTTCCAGAGCTATCATGATCTGGTTATAGCCGGAATATCCGTCCAGGAAGCAGAAAAATTCATTACTTAACAGCCTATCTAGCATCTGGTCGATGAATGGCAATGGAAAGTGATCTTTCTTTGTTGCCGCATTCAGCATGCGGTAGTCCATACAGATGCGCCAGCCAGTAACCGTTCTTGTTGGTATTAGTTCATTCTTGCTATTCATGATCACTGTCATCCCCCCTTTCTTTGGTACACACTGAACTGGGCTCACCCAGCTGCTGTCGGAGATTGGATAAATGACCCCTGCGTCGAGCCATTTGATGATCTCTTTCTTCACAACCTCCTTCATTGCGGGGTTGAGCCTGCGCTGCCTCTCAACTGAACCATCCTTACTGTCATACCCCATCCCAAATTCACTCTATAACTAGGAAGGAGCATGATCCTATTTCCCTTACATAAAACTCTATACTATAATCCGTTCAACGCATACCTCCCATGCTCAGCTTCAGCAACGCACACGACCTCTGATGATACTTCTTTTCAAACTTTCCCGCCAAATAGTTAGCATACGCATTATTTTCTCTCGGCCAACACTCCTCGTCCTACGCATACCCGCCTTCGACGCATGGTAGTGTTCACCGCATAATAGTCTCACCGCATAACAGCTTCCAACTCCTCGTGGCCTTTACTTCCAACGACACACTGCCTTCAATGCGTTTGCCGCATAATAACCCTCGGTATCAAGTGGTCCTCCACACCTTATGTCCTCAACGCGTCACGACTTCAGTGCATGCTAAACCTCCCTCACCTTTGCGTTTACGCCAAAATTGGTTCCTCCACAACACGTTGCCATCAACGCATAGCTGACACTTAGTCGTTTTCCCACTCCAAAATGCAAGCCAGCCAACTACTTTTACACATTCATCCATCTCTCGGCCGCTTCTCGCCTTGCGTTCTCACAAAATTAGATGCGGGGCTTACAATTACCACCTCCTTACAAAGATTTCGTCCTCGAAATCAGTAGGCAGCACACTCTTACTCAAATAAACTTGGATATTGCTTCAGCATTTCCTCCTTCGGCTCCCACGTTGCTTCTTCTATCTCGTGATTTCTCCGTAACACTTTAACTAATGGTATTACTTTGTTTCTTAAAACCTGTTCTTTCTCATCTAATATCTGTACGGGCTTTTCCTCATAGCTCAAATCTTCATTAAGCTCTACTAGTTGCGTTGATAACACATGAGTAGCATCGGGTATATATTTTCTCAACACTGATACATGGAATACATTATGTATCCTAGACATTTCAACGGGTAAGGCTAGTCTATATGCCACTGGTCCAACCCTTTCCAATATCTCATAGGGCCCAATATATCTAGGACTCAACTTCCCTTTCTTGGCAAATCTCATAATTCCTTTCCACGGTGATAACTTAAAAAATACTTTGTCTCCAATCTCGAATTCAAGATCCTTCCTTCTGTTGTCCGCATAGCTCTTCTAACGATCTCTAGCTGCCTTAAGATTGGCCTTAATCAGTTCTACCTTTTCTGTTGTAACCTGCACAATCTCTGGTCCAACTAACTTTCTTTCACCCACCTCTCCCCAACAAACTGGGGTTCTGCATGGTCTACCATATAGTACTTCATAGGGAGCCATCCCTATACTCGCTTGATAACTGTTGTTATATGCAAATTCCATCAAAGGTAAATGCACATCCCAGTTACCTTGAAACTGTAACACACAGGTTCTCAGCATATCTTCCAAAATTTGAATGGTCCGCTCAGATTGCCCGTCGGTCTGAGGGTGAAACACAGTACTGAACTGTAGCTTGGTTCCCAATGCGTTTTGCAAACTTCCCCAAAATTTGGAAGTAAACCTAGGATCTCTGTCTGATTCACCATTACAGGTACACCAAACTGACTCACGATCCTGTTCACATACAGTTGTGCTAGTTTGTCTAAAGTGTAGGTTGTTTTAACTGGTACAAATCGTGCCGTTTTTGTTAACCTGTCCACGATCACCCAGATTCCATTAACACCTGCTGACGTTCTTGGTAATCCAAACAGAAAGTCCATAGTAACATGCTCCCATTTCCACTCAGGAATAGGGAGTGGATTCAATAATCCTGCTGGCCTTTGTCGTTCAGGCTTAACCTGCTGACAAATTAAACATTTTGCTACAAATTCCGCTATTTCTCTTTTCATACCTGGCCACAAATAGAATTTCCTCAGCGTCCTGTACATCTTTGTACTGCCTGGGTGCATAGCATACGTCGAACTATGAGCCTCTTCCAGTATCATATGTTTAATCTCTTCATCTTTTGGTACATATATCCTGCCCTGTTTCAATAATACACCATCAGGTCTGAGCTCAAAGTCCGTTCTCTGCTGAGTCTTCACCTCTTCTACTAACTTACTAATTATAGGATCAACCATTTGCCTCTTTACAACTTCAACAATTAATTTAGGTTTCAACTGGAAATGTGCTAACAATGCTCCTGTTCCAGTTACTTCAAAACTAGCCACACCAAAGCTCAACTCCTTGAGTAAGAACACCCTTATTGCATTCAGTAGACTTACTTCACTCTGAGACTTCCTACTCAAAGCGTCAGCCACCACATTCGCCTTTTCTGGATGATAGTTTATGGTACAATCATAATCTTTAATCAAATCTAACCACCTCCTTTGCCTCATGTTAAGTTCTTTCTGATCAAAGATATATTTTAGGCTTTTGTGGTCTGTATAGATATGGCATTTCTCTCCATACAGATAATGACGCCATATCTTCAATGTTAACACCACCGCAGCCAATTCCAGATCATGAACAGGATAGTTAACTTCATGCGGCTTCAACTGTCTAGAGGCATATGCTATAACCCTGCTTCCCTGCATTAGCACACAACCCAACCCCTGTCGGGAAGCATCACAATACACCTCAAACTCCTTCCCTGACTCTGGTAGTGCCAGAATAGGTGCAGATATCAACCTATTCTTTAACTCCTGAAAACTTCGTTCACATTTGTCACTCCATTCAAATTTGTTACTTTTCTTGGTTAGGTGAGTCAATGGTAAAGCTATCTTAGAAAATCCCTTTACAAATCGTCGATAGTATCCTGCAAGTCCCAGAAAACTACGTACCTCAGATACTGTCTTGGGCTGTTCCCATCTAGTACTTGCCTCCGTTTTCTGAGGATCCACACACACTCCTGCCTCAGATATAATATGTCCTAAGAACATCACCTGTTTCAACCAAAATTCGCATTTGCTGAATTTTGCATACAGTTTCTTTTCTCTTAACATCTGCAAAACAGTTCTAAGATGTCTCTCATGTTCCTCCCTGCTTTTAGAATACAACAAGATATCATCAATGAATACAATCACAAACTGATCTAGATAAGGATGAAAAATCCCATTCATCAGGTCCATGAATACTGCTGGAGCATTTGTCAAACCAAATGGCATTACAAGGAATTCATAATGTCCGTACCTTGTTCTAAAAGCCGTTTTTGGCACATCTGTGTCCCTGACCTTCAACTGATGATATCCTGATCTCAAATCTATCTTGAA
This sequence comes from Citrullus mucosospermus, assembly GCA_030954485.1. Taxonomy (NCBI): domain Eukaryota; kingdom Viridiplantae; phylum Streptophyta; class Magnoliopsida; order Cucurbitales; family Cucurbitaceae; genus Citrullus; species Citrullus mucosospermus. Next base: position 16,193,251 of record CM062064.1, read on the forward strand.
AAATACCGATGCTCCTTTAAGCTAATCAAATCAATCATCAATACGAGGTAAAGGGTACTTATTGCGTATAGTTATCTTATTTAATTGACGGTAATCTATACACAATCTCATAGTTCCATCCTTTTTCTTCACAAATAGCACCGGTGCACCCCACGGAGACACACTGGGTCTAACGTACCCCTTATCTACTAACTCTTGCAACTGCACCTTCAGCTCTTTCAGTTCTGACGGCGCCATACGGTATGGTGCCTATGAAATGGGAGTTGTTCCAGGAACTAAATCAATAGTAAATTCCATCTCTCTATCAGGTGGTAAACCTGATAATTCCTCAGGAAAAACATCAAGGAACTCTTGTACTACCGGTACATCTTCTGGTTTTAGCTTCTCTGCTTTTACTTCCATCACATGAGCTAAGTATGCTTCACAGCCTTTACTCAATAACTTCCTAGCTTTCACTGCAGAGATTACACAAGTAGGAAGAATCCGTCTCCTCCCCTTAAATACTACTTCAATTTCATCAGGCTTCGATAACCACACCTCCTTCTTAAAACAATCAACTTTTGCATGATATTTTGATAAAAAGTCCATGCCAAGAATTACATCAAACTCCAATAATTCTAGAGGTAATAAATCAGCCAACCACTCCACACCATCAATCACAATTTCACACTCGAAATAAGCCTGTTCTATAACAATGGTTTCCCCAGTAGGGGTACATACTAGTAAAGCTTCAGACAAGGATTCTAATTCTTTATTCATATATGCAACAAATTTACAAGATACGAATGAGTGAGTAGCTCTTGAATCTATTAACACATGTGCAGTATTAGAACAAACAGTAAGCATACCCGTAACTACATCCGGTGTCGCCTCGGCCTCCTGCCATGTTACAGTAAACACCTGCCCCTGTTGTCTGGGTCTACCTGTGCTACCCCTCTGTCGATCTTCACTAGTCCCTTCTCCAGCACCCATTTCCTGTCTAGACTGATTTGCTGACTGCACCACTGTTCTTTGCTCTGCTTCCCTTCCCTTCTTGGGTTGAGGACAATCTCTACTAAAATGCCCTGTTTGTCCACAGTTATAAAAGACATCAGATCCCATATAACATTGTCCCCAATGGGAGTTGCCACAGGAAGTACAATATGGTTTCCGTGCTGAACTGGCCACAGATTCACTAGGTTGATTGTACTGTGACCGACCCGATGGTACAGATGCTTGACGAAACCTCCCTCGTCCTCCTTGTGGATTTCCCCTCCGTGATCCTCCTGAAAAGTACGAACCACTGGTACGGGCTTTAAACTTACCCCTACCAGAAACTCCCGGTGTAAAACGTCGTCCTTCACCCTGCTGGGTCTGTACTCGTGAAGAACTTGTAGAAATACAAGTTATTATAGCCTTTTTCATAGATAAATAGAGTTTAAATAAGAGAAGCATGCGGTAGTTAATGATAAATTCCATTAATAAATCTTCCTTTCCGTTATACTCTTGAATTTTGATGAAGATATTTATTTTACCACTTGTTAAGCCTAAAACGCATGTTTTCACACAGGAATGCAAGCAATGCGTTGATGACTTCTTAACGCAGGACGATATGTTAGCAATTTGTTCTTCATGGACGCATGATCTGAACGGAACGCAAACTACCTGACGACGCATTAACAACACTTCAACGCATGACTACGCGTTAGCAACTTACGCTGCGTTGACATCAATCAAATTATGCATGGACGCATAGACAACCGTTACGGCAAGGCGCTGAGGATCAGATCGGAATCTTGAGAGATTGACGGATGATTGACAGGCATGATTTGCGGCTCAAGTGGTGGATCTTAATTGGCCCGAGAATCACGCAATCAAGCGAGATGGACGCAATGTCAATCTCGCCACCAATCAAGCAGATCTGCCATTAACTGCGATTTCATTACTCATTTGAACCTGGTGAGATTACAACGTGGGGCAAAATGGTTGAAAAGTTCATGCAGAAATACTTTCCTCCGACGGTAAGTGCAAAGAGGTGACGAGACATTGTCACCTTCGTGCAAAAGGATTCGGAGACGCATAGTGAGGCATGGGCCCGGTTTAAAAGGCTGGTAAGAAATAGTCCCCATAACGGTATCCCTGATTATGTATAGATGGAGATTTTCTATGGAGGACTGAACAAAACATCACAATCAGTGGCGGACGCCTCTGCAGCAGGAGGTTTGATGGACAAAACTTACACGCAAGCCAAAGAGATCCTCGACAGAATTTCGAGGAATACTGATGAATGGGTGGATGATGGATATGGATCCAGGTATATGGATAAAAGACGATCGCAAGTTGGAATGATTGAAACGGATGCGACTAGTAACCTTTCAGCTCAGATCGCCAACATGACATCCTTGCTGCAAACCATTGCGTTGAACAACCAAGGTGGAACCGTTGCATCAATGGACGCAATGAACAGGGTAAATGCAACAGCGTCTGTAAGCTGTATGAGTGCAATGCGGTGAGGGCCACTTGTATGATATGTGTCCCTACAACCCACAGTCTGTTTGTTATGTTCAGAACAACCCGTACTCCAAGACTTATAATCCGGGTTGGAGGAACCATCCTAAATTTGGATGGGGAGAAAACCAATCACAGACGCAGGGTGCTGGACAACAACCGCAAAGAAATAATAATCCTGTGTATAACCAAGGTGTTCAAGGGCATCAAGCGCAAAGAAATCAGTCAGCAAATTCATCATCATCATCCTTGGAAGCACTTATGCGTCAAACGATTACTCAAAATGAAGAAACGCGTAAGTCGCTTGAAGCGATGCTGCAAAATCAGATGGGAGAAATAAAAAGCCATGCCATTGCAATCAGAAATCTGGAACTACAAGTGGGGCAAATGGCAAGTGAGCGAAATACCAGACCCCAAGGAGCATTACCTAGTAATACCGAAGCCCCACGAGGTAACGGTAAGGAACAATGTCAAGCTGTGACATTGAGGAGTGGGAAAGTTCTTCCCACTAAACCGCAAGAACAGAGGATGCAAGGAAATCTGCAGTCTCAAATCACTCCACTACCAACTCCCGCAACATCTATCCATGAACCGCAATCTTCATCCACAACCACGACCGTTAGAGAACATGAAAATGGAAAGGGGAGAGAAAAAGCAACGCAGGCAAACCCTGCGTCGGTATCTCAGAATACCAATCCCCTTATGCGTCCGCCCTTTCCTCAACACCTAAAGAAGAAGAATGATGAGGGTCAATTCAGAAAATTCCTGGACGTTCTCAAACAACTTCACATCAATATTTCGTTGGTGGAAGCTCTGGAACAAATGCTGAGCTATGTCAAATTTCTGAAAGACATATTATCTAAGAAAAGGAGGCTCGGAGAGTTTGAGACAGTCGCATTGACGCGGAATGCAACGCATTGTTTAAAAGCAATATCCCCGCTAAAATGAAAGATCTAGGGAGTTTCACATTGCCCTGTTCTATAGGAGGAATGGACGTCGGTCAGGCACTATGCGACTTAGGGGCCAGCGTCAATTTAATGCCACTATCTATATTCAAGAAGTTGGGTATAGGGGAAGCACGGCCAACCACAGTCACACTTCAGCTTGCTGACCGTTCCATTAAACATCCAGAGGGGAAAATCGAGGATGTTCTTGTAAAGGTGGACAAATTTATCTTCCCGGCTGACTTCATAATTTTAGGTTATGAAGCTGACAGAGAGGTGCTCATCATCTTGGGAAGACCTTTCTTAGCTACTGGACGCGCCCTGATTGACGTCTAGGAAGGGGAGTTAACTATTCGAGTGGATGACCAGCAGGTAAAATTTAATGTTTTTAATGCGTTGATCCTGATGATTTTCATTCTTGCCAGATGATCGAAGAGATAACTGAAGAAAAGGAAAGCATCATCGACGCATGTGCGGAAAATGAAATGCTGCTGGATGAACTGGATGAAGAAAGAGAGGCGGAAATAAATATAATCTCCAATGCAAACTTTGAACGCTTGGACTTAGGCAACAGAACAACGAAAAAAAACAAAGCCATCCTTAGAAGAGCCACCAACCCTTGAGCTTAAGACACTACCAACACATCTGAAGTATGCATATCTGGGGGAAGAAAGCACGCTACCGGTCATCATATCCTCTGCGTTGACGACAGAATGTGAAAAGGCTTTGCTGGATATCCTGAAAAACCATATCAAAGCCATAGGATGGACCTTAGCGGATATCAGAGGAATAAGCCCTTCATACTGCATGCACAAAATTCTGTTGGAAGAGGGTAAGGATGGTTCAGTTGAGAGGCAACGCAGGCTCAACCCCGCAATGAAGGAGGTTGTGAAGAAAGAGATCATCAAATGGCTCGACGCAGGGGTCATTTATCCAATCGCCGACAGCAGCTGGGTGAGCCAAGTTCAGTGTGTACCAAAGAAAGGGGGAATGACAGTGATCATGAACAGTGTGTACCAAAGAAATCTTTTAAAAAATTGCTTTAATTTTTTTTAAAAAAAGATCTTATTGGTTTTAGGGAACATGAAACAATCAACTATCCATTTATTTTGATTGCAACTATATATATAAAAAGATAACCTTAATATTTTGGAGTAGTATGGTCTCGGGAATATTTTTCAGAAATAGTATAAGGATGTAAATATAGGTCTTGTTATTTAAACTAGATTTATAATAAATGACAACATAAATTTCCTTAAATAAATAAATCTGATAGGAAAAGAAAACCTAACCCAAGGAAGAACATAAATGGATGGTAATTTGGTAAGAAAAATCTTTCAACTTTTTTCTTGGAAGTTTAAATAAAAAAAAATATATATATATATATATATATATATATATATATATATATATTCATCAATATAGGCCTATTCATGTAATATACTTATAGAGAGAACAGTCCCACTTGCACATTCCATGTGAATAACTTAAAAACAGAGTTATCATATCAATAAACTAGAAAATTTCAAAATTATATCAATAAACTAGGAAGGAGATGAGCAAATTCTCTCAATAGTCAAGAATCAAAGAGAATCAAAGGAGATCAATATGGCTGAAACCAACCACAACAATACATGAAATATAAAGGCTTGTTTAGTGTAAAATTTATAAAGGGACATGCTTTGCATTTACACATTAACTTCAATGAAATTTTCTAGTTTATTGATATGATAACTCTGTTTTTAAGTTATTCACATGGAATGTGCAAGTGGGACTGTTCTCTCTATAAGTATATTACATGAATAGGCCTATATTGATGAATATATATATATATATATATATATATATATATATATATATATATATATATTTTTTTATTTAAACTTCCAAGAAAAAAGTTGAAAGATTTTTCTTACCAAATTACCATCCATTTATGTTCTTCCTTGGGTTAGGTTTTCTTTTCCTATCAGATTTATTTATTTAAGGAAATTTATGTTGTCATTTATTATAAATCTAGTTTAAATAACAAGACCTATATTTACATCCTTATACTATTTCTGAAAAATATTCCCGAGACCATACTACTCCAAAATATTAAGGTTATCTTTTTATATATATAGTTGCAATCAAAATAAATGGATAGTTGATTGTTTCATGTTCCCTAAAACCAATAAGAACTTTTTTTAAAAAAAATTAAAGCAATTTTTTAAAAGAATGAATTCCCTGTTGACTTCTAGCAACTCGCTCAGTGTGTACCAAAGAATGAATTGATACCAACAAGAACGGTCACTGGCTGGCGCATCTGTATGGACTACCGCAAGCTGAATGCGGCAACAAAGAAGGATCACTTTCCACTGCCATTCATCGACCAGATGCTAGATAGGCTCGCAGGTAATGAATTTTTCTACTTCCTGGACGGATATTCTGGTTATAACCAGATCATGATAGCTCCGGAAGATCAAGAGAAGACGACGTTCACATGTCCGTATGGGACCTTTGCGTTCAGACGCATGCCATTCGGGCTATGTAATGCACCAGGGACGTTCCAAAGATGTATGATGGCAATATTCTCTGACTATTTGGAACAATCCGTAGAGGTGTTTATGGACGACTTCTCAGTATTTGGGAAATCTTATGATGAATGCTTGATCAACCTAGAATGAGTGCTCAAACGATGCGAAGACACAAATCTAGTCCATAACTGGGAAAAATGCCATTTTATGGTGACTGAGGGTATTTTGTTGGGGCATAAAATCTCAAAGGTTGGATTGGAAGTGGATCAGGCAAAGATAGATGCGATAGCAAAACTCCCAGCCCCCACAAATGTTAAGATTTTGCGAAGTTTCCTAGGCCATGCGGGCTTCTATAGAAGATTCATTAAGGGATTCTCGCAAGTAGCAAAACCACTGAGCGAGTTGCTAGAAGTCAACAGGGAATTCAATTTCGACGGTAAATGCTTAAACGCATTTGAGTCTCTAAGGCAAGCTTTGATTTCAGCACCTATTTTAGTTGCACCGGACTGGTCTCTCCCGTTTGAACTAATGTGCGACGCAAGTAACCATGCGGTGGGAGCAGTATTGGGGCAGAGAAAAGAGAAAATTATGCACCCCATCTATTATGCTAGTAAAACACTGAATTCATCTCAGGAGAATTACACTACTACTGAGAAGGAAATGTTAGCCATAGTCTTTGCGGTTGACAAATTTAGAGCATACTTGATAGGGTCAAAGGTGACCATCTATAGTGATCATTCTGTGATCAAGTATTTGATGGCGAAAAAGGACGCAAAGCCTAGACTTATCCGTTGGGTCCTGCTGTTGCAAGAATTCGATTTGGAGATTAAAGACAGAAAGGGAACTGAGAATCAGGTTGCGGACCACCTATCTCGGTTGGAAAATAAAGAGGTTCAGGAGAGTTGGAGTGATATAGAGGAACGATTCCCAGACGAGCATGTAATGAACGCAGAGAGTCAGGAACCGTGGTACGCAGACATAGTCAACTATCTGGTTTGTAACCAATGGCCTGAAGAATTTAACGCTCAACAAAGGAAAAAGCTCCAACATGAAAGTAAGTTCTACTGCTGGGATGAGTCATATCTATACAGACTTGGCCCTGACCACATACTGCGTCGATGCGTTCCAGAATATGAAACGCATAGCATCCTGAGAAGCTGTCATGAAGCACCTTACCGAGGACATTTTGGAGGGTAGAGAACAGCTGCAAAGGTGTTGCAAAGTGGGTATTTCTGGCCCACATTATTTAAAGACACAAGGGCATATGCGGTAGCTTGCGATCGTTGTCAGAGAACAGGCAACATTTCCAACCGGAATGAGATGCCTCTGAATTCAATGCTAGAAGTTGAGTTGTTCGACGTATGGGGAATCGACTTCATGGGACCATTCCCTCCTTCTTGCGGCAATCAATATATCTTAGTAGCGGTCGACTACGTATCCAAGTGGGTAGAAGCAGCAGCCTGTGCAAAGAATGACGCAAACGCAATGTCCAAGTTCTTAAAGAAACAAATCTTCTCTCGATTTGGGACACCAAGGGCAATAATTAGTGATGAAGGTACGCATTTTATAAATCACATAATCACTAATTTACTGACTAAGTTTAATGTCTCGCACAGGGTAGCAACTGCCTATCACCCGCAGACAAACGGCCAAGCTGAAATAACAAACAGGGAGATCAAATCCATACTTGAAAAGGTCGTGAGCACATCAAGGAAAGATTGGACAGAGAGATTAGATGAAGCTTTATGGGCCTATAGAACGGCATTCAAAACACCGATAGGCATGTCACCCTATGCGTTGGTGTTTGGTAAAGCATGCCATCTCCCACTTGAGCTGGAGCACAAGGCCATCTGGGCCATGAAGAAGCTCAATTTAGACCAGGAGGCAAGCGGAGAAGCCAGAAAGCTTCAATTAAACGAACTCCTGGAATGGAGACAGTCAGCTTATGAAAACGCAAAGCTGTACAAAGAAAGGACCAAAAAATGGCATGACAAGAATATTAGTAAGAAAACTCTATACGTCGGTAAGAAGGTCCTGTTATTTAACTCAAGGTTGCGTCTGTTTCCAGGTAAGCTAAAGTCTCGATGGTCGGGTCCATTCATAATCAAGGAAGTGTTCCCGCATGGTGCGGTCATGCTGACAAATGAAAATGGAACCACCTGCTTCAAGGCCAATGGACAAAGGGTTAAGCCCTACTACAGTGGAGAGTTCGAAATTAACAAGACCTCCATTGACCTACGCGAGTGTAATGACTGAGCTTGCGTCGAAAGATCCCTGCGTTGCCGAATGCCTACATTACCAGGGACGCTTTCTTTTACCCTTGCTTTATTTTATTTAAATTTGAGTATTTAATTTCATGTTATTATATTGTGCTTTATTACTTTCATTTGTATTATTGTTTTTAGCATATATTGATTTTTTTTTTATTTAGTTTATAGATGTAAATGAGATAAGCATGAAAGTAGGAGCCAAATTTGTGAATGATCTTTTATTCATGCATGCGTCCAACGCATAAAGTAAACTATGCGTCAATCGATAAACGATTTCTATGTTTATCGAACTATGGTTAGAGGAAAGGTAGAGCCGTACATATTTTGGAAAATGCATCACATTTAACTTACAACGCATAAACTGACCTGAAAACCAAGCATTCATCAGATGCGTTTATCATTAGTTTTCTGTGTTTTAGAAGAGCACTAGAAGAAACGCAGATGTCTTCTCAGACTACGCGTCTTCCCTAGAAAAACACTCAAGTGCCAAAAACACCCAAGTACTCTGCATGCGTCACAAAGCCGCCCATTACACGTGATGGGTGTGTGGCTCAAAGAAAGTCGCCTTGATCAGTGGGATTTTGATATCGCGTACCCACATTAATTACCGACGGCTAAATTAAGCCATTATAAGCGTGATCCGATTTCCCATTTTCCATTTTTGAAACCTTTCTTCTCCCTTAAACCTCCGGCGATTTGTATTCTCGCTGAATTCTTATGTCTAACCAGACCAAACCAGAAAATCAAGAAAACTTCGCCGGAACCAGTTCCCCAAGACCCTCTTCATCTCGATTTCCATTCTTTTCTCCACCTCCATTTTACCCTTCCAGACCTGTGAGGCCTTTTGTTTCACCAGTCAGACCAAGAAATCCAAACCCACCGTTTATCCCTAACTTCTCCGCGTCTAGAATCAGGGCAACTGCCCAGCGACCACCCATTTTTCCGGCCATTCGCCAGAACCCCTACCCGTCCACCAGTAGTCGACGACTCCGACGACTGTGTGGAAGTCCTCAATATCCGACCCTTGAGCCGAATCGACCCAATCCCTACCTCAAAACCCAAAAGCCGGGTCAAGTCCTGCATTTCCCGGCCAAGGATGAAGAATATGAAGGAATTCTCTGCCGCAAACTACAATGTCGAAAGCCAGAGGGTAAGCGCAAAGAACTCCGAGGCTGAGCAACCTGTTCCTGGAACGGTGTGCGATGAGGCCAGTGCACTGCACGGTAGCAGTGAGGTGCGTCGAAGGGAAGAGAGGGATGTTTTCGGCGACATCTTAAAAAAAATAGCTCAAAAGGAGCGGGAGGCAAAAGGTCAAGAGGAAGGGGAGGTAAACCAACCCTTGCCCCTATCCCGTCCACCAAGCACTAGAGGGACGGAGGAGATGGGAAGAATAGAAGAAGAAGAGGTGGCTGTCACTGTCGCGGAAGTGAACTCAGCAAAATCCCCAGACGAGTGGATAGCTCAGATTCTGAGCGGGCTGCAAGACCCAAGGGACGCATCCGTCTCAGACGCATGAAGGGAATCACCCTCGCCGGTAAAGGAGGTCCAGAGTCAGTTGAAGGAGACTCGGGAGGGTGAATACAGTGGGAGAGATAAGGAGGGAGAGGCTGCCTGCAGCAAGGAGGAAGTAGGCGAGCAAAGAGAAACGCAAGGGTCTGTCCCTGCGTCGATGAGTCCTGAGGAGATGACATTGGACTCCAATGAAGGACCGATAGGAAATGTTGTGATGGCCGCAGAAGCCAAGAGAAAAAGAGTTGAAGAAGAGGAGGAGTTACCCCTACTGAGGAAGAAACGAAGGGTATCACCGGAGATGGCCGAGGATGAAGAGCTGAAAAACACAGACCAAGGAGACAGACCTGAGTCTCCAGTTGCGGCCACATCCTTTGATCGGCTGGCAGAGAAAGAGAGGAAGAAGAGGGCCAAGTTGAGAAAGGAGCTCAGGGCCCTGAGAAAAGGAGTGGAGAAAATAGCCAAAGACGCATTGGCTAGAACAAAGGCGCGCAAGGAGTGCGGCCACAAGAAGGCAGAGAGACGCAAGACCTTCCTGATCCTCGAATAGAAGCTGCCGCATTGGCATTTGTAGAGGAAATGAAAGAAGAAGAAAGAATAGAAAAAGCAGCCGAAGAGCTTGAAAGAGAGCTGCAAATTGAAGAAGATCCAGAGCTGGCTGCTCGATTAAACGCCCAGGAGGAAGGGGAGGGCAAGAAGAAAAAGAAGAAGAAGAGTAGGAAGGAACGCATCGGGGAGGATGCGGGGGAAGAACAAGGTGTAAGCACCTTGGAGAAGAAGAAGAGAAAAGAAAAGGAGGTGGCGGTCACCAAACTCCCAAGCACACATAATGAGAAACGCAAGGAAAGGAGAAGGTGACTGAAGAACCAATAAAAATGGCCGAGAGCAAGAAGAACCGTAAATGCGATTCCAGCTAAGGCCAAAGGAAAAGAGAAAGTGGCCGATGCGTCGCCACAACAAAATGAAGGAAAAGGGAGACGGAGAGCGTTCCCTGACCTGATGATCGAGGTGGGATTTTTCCCTGAAGACGCCCCAGTGCCGCCATACATCACCGAAATAATTGACCACCACGGCTGGAGAAACTTCTGTACCAGCACTCCTTGGGTCCAACCTGAAGTAGTCCGAGATTTCTATAACGGACGCATAGATGAGGAGGAAGACGTGGTGGTGGTGGATGAAATTGAAGTCCCATTCAACGCAATATATGAGTTGAGGGACAATCCGGAGGCAGAAGGAAATAAGATCATAGAATCAACTTCAACGGAGGTATTGGAGGACGCACTCCGGGTAATGGCGAAGCCAGGGGCAAAGTGGGATGTTTCACCCACAGGTATAAAGATGCTTTCAGCAAGCAGCCTAACTCCAGAGGCAAACCTGTGGGTGTATTTGGTGAAGAAGCGGCTGATCCCGACAACGCATGACAAGACAGTGTCAAGGGATCAAGTGATGGCAGCATACTGCATTATGCGTCGCATCACGCTTGATGTTGGACGCATAATTGCGGCGCAGATAAAAGGGGTGTTCAGCAAGCCTAGGGGCCAACTCTTTTTCCCCTCTCTTATCTTGAATTTATACGCCAATGCTTCCATCAGAGGGTCAACGGAAGTGTTAGACGCAGACAAGATGATTGTAGTTAATGGCGTAATCGCCAACAAGACTCTGCGTCGGTTGATGAGAGGATCGCAATATCTGCCAGAGCCTACCAAGGCCACCAAAAGACCTCATCAACCCATTCCACCTCCAAAGCTGCAACCGCAGAAGAAGGGGAAGCCGTCCAAGTTGAAGGGCGTGGCAAGTCCTGATGCCACCATCCAACCTTCCCCAACCTCAAGCCCTTCACCCCCACTTCCAAAAACCAGAAGGGAACCAACTCCACCTCTACCTCCTCCTGAGACGCATCGCCCTAAACCACCTCCACCTCCTCAGAAAACGCATCGCCCCAAACATCCAAAACCCCGACCTTCCACAAAACCCTCTGCCCCAATAAGAGTTGATGACACACACTTAGAGGATTTTGGCGCGACTTTTATGCGTCCATCATCCCCTACATTTGACGAAACTCCACCCACTCCCCTACCTCAACCAAACCCGCCTACCCCACCAACGCAACCTCAACAGCAAGAAGGTACACTTGACCTTGAATGGGAGACAGTGCAAACATACTTGCAGCAAACGATATTGCGTCCTGTGATGCATTCATTGAATATGTTAGCACGCCGACAGACGGAGCAGTTCCAATTCACACTGAATTATGTTCACCAACTGTTCTCCATCCGTCTGGAAATCCCGCCCCCTAATATTCCAGAACGCCTCCAACAGCCTCTTGTCTTCCCAGTGCCGCAACGTCCTGTGTCTGAGCAGTAATGCAGACCTGATGAAGACGAGCCTGATGGTTGAAAAGTTTAGGGGTGTAGTCAAGACTTGTATTTTTCTTGCAAATTTTGTATCTTCACATTCAATTGTATGTGTTGGTGAAATTCACATTAATAGAATGAATATTTTCTTCATCGCATGGATCTTTAATTTCCTCTTTGCGTTGTCCCTTGTTATAAATTTATTCTAAGTACATTTAATTAGTCTTAACTTTTATCTTTGCGTTGAAAAGTTGGTCCCTGTGATGATAATCATGTTTACACTTTTTGTAAACTCTTTAAGTTAGATTACTTTCAATGCGTCTGCATACTATTCCTTAGAAACGCAAACCTACTTTGAATGTATGCAAGCAGCCAATTCAAACCTCTTTTACAAAATTTTGCAACTTAGTCTTTGTTTACAATTTAAGCAATGAGGACCTTGCTACTCTCAAGTTTGGGGGTGGAAGAGTTTTGAACTGTCAAAGATAAAAATATGAGGAACTTAGTTCAATCATAAAAAAAAAAAAAAAAAAAAAAAAAAAAAAAAAATTGATTCTTTGAAACGCAAAACTCCGCTGGCAAGACTAATATATTTATCTTGTTAAGAGTTTAGCTGAAAACGACACCTGCTCGTAGTTGGCCACCTCCATGCACCCCATAGTTGGTGTGTCAAAACGAAGGTGGGTAATTGTATTCAGCGACGCATAGTTAAATAACAAACTCCAATGTCTAGTGAGGAAACCGAACTTAGATAAGAGTTTAGTCGAGAAGGGCACTTGCTCGTAGTTGGCTGCCTTCATGCACCCCATCGTTGGTATCTCAGAACGAAGGTGGGTAACCCTACTCGACGCATACTTAATAAACATATAATAAAACCAATGAAAGAAAAAGAAACTTTATACATTCATCTTTCAGACTCAATGTTCAAAAGAAGAAACAAAAATTTTGTGAATAATGAGTTTAAGAATTTTGAAAAGAAAGCTTGCCACAGACAAATTAGACCCGTCCTAAAGAAAAGAATATAGAGGTAGAGAAATAATATAACTAACGGGTAGCTGATTGAGTATAGCATTCTGAGAGACTAGTCAATGCGTTGATAAAATGTTTAGAATGATTGAAGTTTCTTAGATAGAAGTTATGCTTGAGGACAAGCATTTATCTAAGTTTGGGGGTGTGATAACTTGTAGAAATACAAGTTATTATAGCCTTTTTCATAGATAAATAGAGTTTAAATAAGAGAAGCATGCGGTAGTTAATGATAAATTCTATTAATAAATCTTCCTTTGCGTTATACTCTTGAATTTTGATGAAGATATTTATTTTACCATTTGTTAAGCGTAAAACGCATGTTTTCACGCAGGAATGCAAGCAATGCGTTGATGACTTCTTAACGCAGGACAATACGTTAGCAATTTGTTCTTCATGGACGCATGATCTGAACGGAACGCAAACTACCTGAAGACGCGTTAACAACACTTCAATGCATGACTACGCGTTAGCAACTTACGCTGCGTTGACATCAATCAAACTATGCATGGACGCATAGACAACCGTTACGGCAAGGCACTGAGGATCAGATCGGAATCTTGAGAGATTGATGGATGATTGACAAGCATGATTTGCGGCTCAAGTGGTGGATCTTAATTGGCCCGAGAATCACGCAATCAGGCGAGATGGACGCAATGTCAATCTCGCCACCAATCAAGCAAATCTGCCATTAACTGCGATTTCATCATCTATAAAAGGGCAGCTCTGCGAGAGAAGAAAGGTTGTTGATTCTCGGAAGGACTCCATAAGTGACAGCAGAGTTCTCTCAAACTTCAACCGGAGACAAATAGCTCGAGAGAGAAGAGTCAAGACATTGACGCCTTGCCTTGCTTTCTTTCTTACTTTTCTTACTTGAATTTTAGATTTGTATCAAGAAATTGACTTATCAAAATTTGTATCTCATTTTCATCAATACAATTATCTTCCATATCTATTCACTCTTCTCATCTGTTCACTTTATATTTTCAAGCCATGAGTAACTAATCACTCGGGGGTCTAGGGTTGCGTTAGCATCTGACTAGGGACCGCAGTGTAACTATTATAACTTGTCACTTGTGAGCTTAATCCGATGCTTATATCCATCTGACAAATTGATATAAGTAGTAATAATCAGACTGCTCGAGAGGGTAAGTGATTGTGGAACTGATAAGCACTTGAAAAGTGCTTATTATTCTCTCAAAGTAAGGGAGTTTTATATTAGATTTCACTTGTTTGCAAGTGATTTTCAGGTTAAAACGAGAAAAATTTGAAGAAACAACTGAAAGATCAAAATCGAGCAAGAATATGGAGAAAAAGTGCTAAAAAACGCATCCTTGCTTGAAACGCATGGTGCGCCGCGGCGCTAAGGCAGCGCTGCCACGACGCTGAGGAAGAAACGCATCAGCATGGATGCAGAGCAGCAACGCGGCGCTGGGACGGCGCTGCCGCGGTGCTAAAACCCGAGAGCAACTTAATTTTTGTCGCAACGCTAGCGCCGCGGCGCCAGCGTTAATTTAAACGCAAGTTTTGTATTTTAGGTTAAATTTTGGGCGGCCAAACTCCATAAATTTAGGGGTTTTCAGCAGCCAAGGGGGAAGAAATATCAAGAAGATCAAGAAAGTTGCAGAACAAGAGAACGATCCGAAAAGGTGAGAATTAAGCTAGAGTTCCAAGAGTGAGTTAGCCGCAAGGAAGAGGAAAAGAGTTCGAGATAGTTTTGGTGCCCTTCGAAGTCCGACGCGAGAGCCAAGGAGTTCGTGACGGTGCTGCCTCAATCAAGAACCTCTTTTCAGTAGAGTTTCCCTATTCTTTACACTCTTTCTTTGATTCTTTTTGATCAATATGTTGCTTTACGCTATGAGTGGCTAAACTCTTTAGTTTTAGGGTTTTTTATGAATTGTTTGTGAATTCATGATAATTTTGTAGACTCATGGTTTTGTTCAAATAAATATGCTTTTCATTGTTATTGTGTTTAATTCTTGAAGATTGGCCACCTTCACATGTTAGGCTAGATGTATGATCAAGAGATTATATGTTTAATTTGATCTATAACAATGAATCGTTGTTAATCTATCACGAGAGTAGTTAGGTTGACAATGAAAGTTGCTAAAGACTAGTTTTAATGCCATGTAATTTTGTATTGGTTTTAAGAGATTAACTATCAATCAAGTTGCATGAGAAAGAGTTGTCTTTGAGAGAAGATAACTTGGAATTAAGTTTCTAGACTTAGGCATAAGAATTAAATCCATGAAATCTATAATTTTGCATGATGAAACAAACAAGGATTTGAAACCCTAGAACTCTCTTTGACTCTTGCAATTCTCCCTTTGATACTTTCTTGGCTTGATTTTTCTTTTTCCCAAAAACAAAATTTGAATTCCAATCCTCCAATAAAATTGATTCAATTCTAGAATAGCTAAGTAACTTAAACCTTCCCAATTGGATCTCTAGTGGAAATGATACTCGGACTTAACTGTTTTATATTATAACTTGACCCGTACACTTGCGGTTAACACACAAAAGTGCCACATCAGGAACTCAATTGACAAGGGCCAAGTAGTGTTACCTGATTACGGGGACAACCTTGGTTCTTAACACTCTCCAATGCGTTATAGACATATAACGCATAGCGGCTGACAACCGGGAGAAGAGTCGCTAGTATGAATAGGGTACTACTGTGCGTTTCCGATGTTAGATGTTAACCAACCTGAACCCTTTTCTTTATCCATTCATACACATCTTAGCTGAACTTGCTGTGTCGCATGCTTTCCATATTCCACAACTGTTAGTCTAGTGTACAAACATCTACTTTCCCTTAGATTAGAAACACAACTTTGTCAAAATTGTTGGTTACCTCTGTAACGCATACAATCCAATTAAAACTAAATCAATATAATCCCTGTGTTCGACCTCGGACTCACCAAGTACACCTATTACTTTACTTATACTTGGGTAGAGGAATAGGAAAACTTGACAAAACCAACGCATAATAATAGAACGCATTGCATGATCAACACATGCCATGTTAAACGCATAACCATATACTTTAGTACCTTGCGTTAGGTTAATTCACACAATAATATTTCCACAACACCAGCCTTCGATCCACCTCCTTCAACTCCTGCTATACTCTTTTCTACTCTCATGGCCGCCTCCACTAATTTTGCAAAGTCTGTCCACTCTGTACTAGCTATTACTGGATTTCGGATTTCACTACGCAAGCCGTCTTCGAAACGCTTGCATTTATCAGCTTCTTCTGCTATCAATGCCAAAGCATACTTTGCAAGCTCCGTGAATTTCTTTTCATATTCAGCTACAGTCATACCTCTTTGTACTAGATTTAAAAATTCCTTCCTTTTCTAATCACAAAAGGATTTAGGGTAATACTTATCCTGAAATGACTTCTTAAAATCTGCCCATGTTAATGAGCCCACATCTGCACTTCTGTGCCCTATCAATCGCCACCAGTCTTCAGCTCCTTTTTGGAGCATGAATGTGACCAAGTCAAGTTTCCTGTCCTCTGGACAATGCATCACTCTGAAACATTTTTCTACCTGATTCAACCATGCTTCAGCTTCCGCAGGATCTGTGGTGCCTTCAAACACTTGAGCACCCAATGCCTTGAATCGCTCAATGCCAAACTTTTTCTCAAGGTCACCCTGAACTGTTTCCATACTAGTTACTAATCTCTGTGCGATTCTGCTAAAAAGTTGTTCCTCCATATTCATACTCGCCTAAGGATTACTAGATTCTCCTTCAGAAGCTTGTCTCTCCTCCCCGGTAGCGTGCGATGTCGCAGCGCCTTCCTGCCTACCTCGTCTGGTACCTCTGGGCATGTTCCTATAACATAGTATGTAATCAATTCACTTTTACATGGTTCTAGCTACTATGCATGACCTCACAGCCCAAAATCTTATGCTCTGATACCAAATTGTCACACCCCATCCCAAATTCACTCTATAATTAGGAAGGAGCATGATCCTATTTCTCTTACATAAAACTCTATACTATAATCCGTTCAACGCATACCTCCCATGCTCAGCTTCAGCAACGCACACGACCTCTGATGATACTTCTTTTCAAACTCTCCCGCAAAGGAAGATAAATATTAATGGAATTTATCATCAACTACCTCATGCTTCTCTTATTTAAACTCTATTTATCTATGAAAAAGGCTATAATAACTTGTATTTCTACAAGTTATCAATATATATTTACATGTACAGTCACCGGATAGTCATACATTTAGTCTCAACGCCTAGTTATTACAAATCCCTGCGTTCGACTCTAGACTCACTAGGAAAACCTATAAATGCTTATACTTGGGTCTTTATAGGAAAACTTGCTTAGTCATGATCACATCTAGAGTAATTCTCAACGCATACTTGTACGAAAATGACAAATCTGTTTTTGTGCAACGAGCTAAGAAACTCAATTCAATTTAATTAGAAATTAAACGAACAAATTCAAACGAACAGCTGACAACCGAGAGAAGAGTCGCAAGTATGAATAGAATACTACTATGCACTTCCGACGTTAGATGTTAATCAACCCGAACCCTTTCTTTATCCATTCATTCTCATCTTTAGTTGAATTTGCTGTGTCGCATGCTTTCCATCTTTCACAATTTTAGTCTAGTGTACAGACAATCGGTTTCCGTAGATTAAAAACAACTCTCTCAACTATTTCTTGGTTACCTCTGCAACGCATGAACTCCAACTAAATACTGAATCAATATAATCCCTGTGTTCGACCTCGGACTCACCGAGAAAACCTACTCCTTTGCTTATACTTGGGTAAAGGATAGGAAAACTTGACAAGATCACCAACGCATAGTAATAGGACGCATAACATGTTCAAAGCATGATATGTTGGACGCATAATCACATCATTTAACACCTTGCGTTAGGACAATATACACATACAATTACCACACAACAGTTCTTATTTAGATGCTAATGCAACCCTAGACACTTGATAGATTAGTTACTCATGGATTCAAAGTAAAAAGCAGAAAGTATAGAGAAATGAGTTGACATGGAAGAATGATAGATTGATGAACGGAATACAACTTTAGATAGCTTAATGTCTTGACACAAATCTAAAATCAAGATAGAAAAATAAGCTAGAAAGCAGGAAAATGCGTCAATGTCTTGAGTCGTCGGAATGAAGCGTGAGGTTCTGCTGTGAAGTGGTCAGGCGGAGGGAAGTCTCTTCTCTCTCGAGCTATTCGTCTCCGGTTGTCGTCTGGAGAGAACTTTGCTGTCACTTAGGAATTCTTTCGAGAATCAACAACTCTTTTTCATCTTGCAGGACTGCCCTTTTATAGATGTTGCATTCGCAATCAATGGCAAATCTGCTTGATTGGCGGCGAAATTTATATCATGTGTCTATCTCCCCTAATCGCAAAATTCTCGGCTCAAAAAATCCACAACTTTAGCCACAGATTATGTATGTCAATCTTCCGACAATCTCTCAAGATTCTGATCTGATTTTTCGCTGCCTTGCGTTTATAGTCGTTATGCGTCCATGGAGAATTTTGGCTGATGTCAACGCATCATATGTTGCTAACGCATAGTCTTGCGTTGAGAAGTCGTTAACTGATAAGCACTTGAAAAGTGCTTATTATTCTCTCAAATTAAGGGAGTTTTATATATTTCACTTGTTTGCTAGTGATTTTCAGGTTAAAATGAGGAAAATTAGAAGAAACGACTGAAAGATCAAAACCGAGCAAGAATATGGAGAAAAAGTGTTGAAAAACGCATCCTTGCTTGAAACGCATGATGCGCCACGGCGCTAAGGCAACGCTGCCGCGACGCTGAGGCTGAAACGCATTAGAATGGATGCAGAGCAGCAACGCAGCACTGGGAAGGAGCTGCTTCGATGCATACTTGGTGAACGCAAGACAGCGTCGTGGCGCTAAAACCCGAGAGCAACTTAATTTTGGTCGCAACGCTAGCGCCGCGGCGCCAGCGTTAATTAAAACGAAAAGTTTGTATTTTAGGTCAAATTTTGGGCGGCCAAACTCTATAAAATTAGGGGTTTTCAGCAGCCAAAAGGAGGGGAGAAAATATCAAGAAGATCAAGAAAGTTGCAGAACAAGAGAACGATCCGAAAAGGTGAGAATTAAGCTAGAGTTTCAAGAGTGAGTTAGCCGCAAGGAAGAGGAAAAGAGTTCGAGATAGTTTTGGTGCCCTTCGAAGTCCGATGCGAGAGCCAAGGAGTTCGTGACGGTGCTGCCTCAATCAAGAACCTCTTTTCAGTAGAGTTTCCCTATTCTCTACACTCTTTCTTTGATTCTATTTGATCAATATGTTGCTTTACGCTATGAGTGGCTAAACTCTTTGGTTTTAGGGTTTTTGATGAATTGTTTGTGAATTCATGATAAATTTGTAGACTCATGGTTTTGTTCAAATAAATATGCTTTTCATTGTTATTGTGTTTAATTCTTGAAGATTGGCCACCTTCACATGTTAGATTAGATGTATGAATCGAGAGATTATATGTTTAATTTGATCTATAACAATGAATCGTTGTTAATCTATCACGAGAGTAGTTAGGTTTACAATGAAAGTTGCTAAAGACTAGTTTTAATGCCATATAATTTTGTATTGGTTTTAAGAGATTAACTATCAATCAAGTTGCATGAGAAAGAGTTGTCTTTGAGAGAAGATAACTTGGAATTAAGTTTCTAGACTTAGGCATAAGAATTAAATCCATGAAATCCATAATTTTGCATGATGAAACAAACAAGGATTTGAAACCCTTATATCGATTAGCTAGATGGACATAAGCATCGGATTAAGTTTGCAATTGACAAGATGAAATAGTTACACTATGGTTCATAGTTAGATGCTAACGCAACCCTAGACCCTTGAGTGATTAGTTACTCATGGTTTGAAAGTAAAAAGCGGAAAGTATAGAGAAATGAGTAGACATGGAAGATACATATATTGATGAAACAGAATACAACTCTAGATAAGCTCAATGTCTTGACATAAAGCAAAAATCAAGATTGAAAAAGTAAGAAGGAAACCAGGAAAGGCGTCAATGTCTTGAATCGCCCGGATGGAAGTGTTAGGTTCTGCTGTGAAGTGGTCCGACGGAGGGAAGACTCTTCTCTCTCGAGCTATTCGTCTCCGGTTGAAGTCTGAAAGAACTCTACTGTCACTTATGGAGTTCTTCCGAGAATCAACAACCCTTTCTCATCTCGCAGAGGTGCCCTTTTATAGATGATGCGTTCGCAATCAATGGCAAATCTGCTTGATTGGCAGTGAGATTGATACCATGCGTCCATCTCGCCTGATTGCGTGATTCTCGGGTCAATTAAGATCCACCACTTTAGCCACAAATCATGTTCGTTAATAATCCGACAATCTCTCAAGATTCTGATTTGATTCTCGGCGCCTTCCGTTGATGGTCGTCTATGCGTCCATGGATAGTTTGGCCAATGTCAACGCGTCGTAGGTTGCTAAAGCATAGTTATGCGTTGAGTAGTTGTTAACGCATTGTCAGGTTGTTTGCGTTCCGTTTAGATCATGCGTCCATGAAGAACAGATTGCTAACGCGTCGTCCTGTGTTAAGAAGTTATCAATGCATCGTTTTGCATTCCTACGTCAAAACATGTGTTTTAGGCTCAAAAAGTGGTAAAATCATTTATCTTCATAAAAATACATTAGTATAATGCAAAGGAAGATTTCTTAATAAAAATTAACATAACTTGCCATATGCTTCTCTATTTAATCTCTATTTATCTAAGAAAAAGGCTATCATAACTTGTATTTCTACAAGTTATCAATCAGGTCTGCGTTTCTACTCAGGCACAAGGCGTTGCGGCATTGGGAAGACAAGCGTGTGTTGTAGGCGTTCAGGAATGTTTGGGTGTGGGACTTCTGGTCGAATCGAAAACAAGTTATGAATATAATTTAGTGTAGAAAGAAATTGTTCCGTCTGCCGGCGTGCTAACATATTCAATGAATGCATCACTGGACACAAGATTGATTGTTTTAGGTATGTTTGCACTGTCTCCTAGTCGAGGTCGAGTTGGGCTTCTTGCGGTTGAGGTTGCGTTTGTGGTTGAGGACGGTTTGGCTTGGGGCGAGAAGTTGATGGAGTTTCGTCAAATGCAGGGGATGATGGACGCATAGTAGTCGCGCCAAAATCCCCGTGGTGTGAGTCATCAACTCTTATTGAGGAGGTTGGAGAGATGGGTTTTGCGGAAGGTTGAGGTTTAGAAGGTTTTGGGCGATGCGTTTTAGGAGGAGGTGGAGGTGGCTTAGGGCGATGCGTCTCAGGAGGAGGTGGAGGTGGAGTTGGTTCTCTTCTAGTTGTTGGAAGTGGGGGTGAAGAGCTTGAGGTTGGGGAAGGTCTAATGGTGGCATCAGAACTTGCCACAATCTTGCGTTTAAGTTTGGATGACTTCCCCTTCTTCTGCGTTTGTGGCTTTGGAGGCGACACTTTAGGTGGCGGGATGGATTGATGAGGTCTTTTGGTGGCCTTAGTAGGCTCTGGCAAATGTTGTGATCCCCTCATTAACCGACCGAGTCTTATGGGCGATTACGCCACTAACTTCAATCATCTTCTCTGCGTCTAACACTTTTGTCTGCCCTCTGATAAGCACTTGAAAAGTGCTTTCTATTCTCTCAAATTAAGGGAGTTTATATTAGATTTCACTTGTTTGCTAGTGATTTTCAGGTTAAAACGAGGAAAATTAGAAGAAACAACTAAAAGATCAAAACCGAACAAGAATACAGCGAAAAAGAGTTGAAAAACCAAAAAGGGCGAATTTTAGGGATAGCGCCGCGGTGCCAAGACGGCGCTACCGCGGCGCTGAAACATCAACGCATAGTTCTGGACGCCGAGTAGCATTGCGGCGCCGGGATGGCGCTGCCTCGACGCATCCTTGTTTAACGCATGACAGCTTCGCGGCGCTTGGACGGCGCTGCCGCGACGCTAAAACCCGAGAGCAAACTTTTTCGGATGCAGCCCTAGCGCCGCGACGCCAGCTTTCCTTAAATGAAAAATTTGTATTTTTGGAAAATTTTTGGGCGGCCAACCTCTATAAATTTGGGGGTTTCCAGCAGCCCAAATCATCAAGGAATCATCAAGAAAAATCAAGGCAAAGCAAGGAAGTTGCAGACCTAAAGAGATACAAAAAGGAGAGAATTAAGTGACAGTTCAAAGAGTGAGTTAATTGCAAGGAAGAGGAAAAGAGTTCGAGATAGTCTTGGTGCCCTTCGAAGTCCGACGTGAGAGCCAAGGAGATCGTGACGATGCTACCTCAATCAAGAGCCTCTTCTCAGTAGAGTTTCCCTTTCTTTACACTCTTTTTTTGTTTATTTTTCTCAAACATGTTGCTTCAAGCTATGAGTGGCTAAACTCTTTAGTTTTAGGGTTTTGATGAATTGTTTATGAATTCATGTTAATTTTGTAGACTCATGGTTTTGTTGGAATGATTATGCTTTTCATTGTTATTGTGTTTAATTCTTGTGGATTGGCCATCTTCACATGTTAGGTTAGAGGTATGATTGAGAGATTGTATGTTTAACTTGATCTATAACAATGAATTATTGTTAATCTATCACGAGAGTAGTTAGGTTGACAATAAAAGTTGCTAAAGAATATTTTTAATGCCATGTATTTTTGTGTTGGTTTTAAGAGATTAATAATCAATCAAGTTGCATGAGAAAGGGTTGTTTTTGAGAGAAAATAACTTGGAATTAAGTTTCTAGACTTAGGCTTGAATTGCAATAAAATCCATGAAATCTATAATATTGCATGATGAAATAAACAATGATTCATTACCCTAGAACTCTCTTTGACTCTTCTGTTTCTCCCTTTGATACTTTCCTTATTTGATTTGTATTTTTCAATAACTTATAATATTCAATTTCAATCCTCAAATAAAATTGATTCAATTCTAGAATAGCTAAGTAACTTAAACCTTCCCAATTGGATCTCCAATGGAATGATATTCGGACTTAACCGTTTTATATTATAACTTGACCCGTACGCTTGCGGTTAACACTAAAAGTGCGTATCACCCTCCGATGGTAGCATTGGCGTATCGGTTCATGATAAGTGTGGGGAAAAAGATTTGGCCTCTTAGCTTGTTAAGCACCCCTCTTATCTACGCCTCAATTATGCGTTCGACATCAAGGGGGATGCGACGCATAATGCAATAAGCTGCCATCACTCGGTCCTTTAACACTGTTTTGTCATGCGTCGTAGGGATTAACCGCTTCTTCACCAAGTATACCCACAGGCTGGTGTTGTGTATGATTTGTGAAATTGGAAATTTACAAACGCAAGGTGCAGATTAAGCTACGATGATGCTGTTTACATATCATGCGTTGAACATGCTATGCGTCTTACTATGCTTAAATGCTATGCGTTGGTGATCTGTCAAGTTTTCCTCTCCTTTACCCAAGTATAAGCAAAGGAGTAGGTTTTCTCGGTGAGTCTGAGGTCGAACACATGGATTATGTTGATTTAATATTTAAGTGAATTACATGCGTTGAAGTGCTAACCAAGAAATAGTTTGGGAGAGTGTTTGTTTCTAATCTAAAGAAAGTGATAATATGTACACTAGACTAAATGTGGAAGATGGAAAGGCATGGGACACAGCAAAGTCAGCTGATGAATGAATGGATAAAGACAGGGTTCGGGTTGGTTAACATCTAACATCGGAAACGCATGGTGAAAGTCTATTCATACTTGCGACTCTTCTCCCGGTTGTCAGCCGCTATGCATTATATGTTTATAACGCATAGCAGAGTGTTAAGAACCAAGGTTATTCCTATAGACAGGTAACACTTCTTGGCCCTTGTCAATTGAGTTCCACAATCACTTACCCTCTCGAGCAGTTTGATTATTACTACTTATATCAATTAGCTAGATGGACATAAGCATCAAATTAAGTTTGCAATTGACAAGATGAAATAGTTACACTATGGTTCTTAGTTAGATGCTAACGCAACCCTAGACCCTTGAGAGATTAGTTACTCATGGTTTCAAAGTAAAAAGCGGAAAGTATAGAGAAATGAGTAGACATGGAAGATATATATATTGATGAACGGAATACAACTTTAGATAAGCTCAATGTCTTGACACAAATCTAAAATCAGGATAGAAAAAGTAAGAAAGAAAGCAGGAAAAGCGTCAATGTCTTGAGTCGCCTGGATGGTAGCGTGACATTCTGCTGTGAAGTGGTCTGGCGGAGGGAAGACTCTTCTCTCTCGAGCTATTCGTCTCCGGTTGAAGTCTGAGAGAACTCTGCTATCACTTATGGAATTCCTCTGAGAATCAACAATGCTTTCTCATCTTGCAGAGCTACCCTTTTATAGATGATGCGTTCGCAATCAATGGCAAATCTGTTTGATTGGTGGCGAGATTGATATCATGCGTCCATCTCACCAGATTGCGTAATTCTCGGGTCAATTAAGATCCACCACTTTAGCCACAGATCATGTTCGTCAATCATTCGACAATCTCTCAAGATTCTGATTTGATTCTCGGCGCCTTGCGTTGATGGTCGTCTATGCGTCCATGGATAGTTTGGCCAATGTCAACGCGTCGTAGGTTGCTAACGCATAGTCTTGCGTTGAGTAGTTGTTAACGCATCGTCAGGTTGTTCGCGTTCCATTCAAATCATGCGTCCATGAAGAACAGATTGCCAACGCGTCGTCCTGCGTTAAGAAGTCATCAATGCATCGTTTGCATTCCTGCGTAAAAACATGCGTTTTAAGCTAAAAAACTGGTAAAATCATTTATCTTCATAAAAATACAAGAGTATAACACAAAGGAAGATTTATTAGTAAAAATCAATATAAACTGCCGCATGCTTCTTTATTTAATCTCTATTTATCTAAGAAACAGGCTAAAATAACTTGTATTTCTACAAATTATCAGTTGGCCTCTGGTCGTAGGTTGTTAGCATACAAAGTTTTAATTCCTGTGGGTGAAATGTCCCACTTTTCCCCGGGCTTCGTGTTGTGGGTTTATTGTATGTGGAAATGAAATTGTACAAATGCAAGGTGTGATTAAATGATGCATTTCACATATCATACGTTGAACATGCTATGCGTCTTACACTATGCCTTGGTGATCTTGTCAAGTTTTCCTATCCTTTATCCAAGTAAGGAGTAGGTTTTCTCGGTGAGTCCGAGGTCGAACACAGGGATTATATTGATTTAGTATTTATGTGGATTTCATGCGCAGCAGTGGTAACCAAGAAATAGTTGAGATGTTTGTTTTTAATCTAAGGAAAGCGATTGTTTGTACACTAGACTAAAATGTGAGAGATGGAAGGAAGGCGACACAACAAATTCAACTAAAGATGTGAATGAATGGATAAAGAAAGGGTTCGGGTTGATTAACATCTAACATCGGAAACGCATAGTAGTATTCTATTCATACTTGCGACTCTTCTCCCGGTTGTCAGCCGCTATGCGTTATATGTCTATAACGCATAGGAGAGTGTTAAGAACCAAGGTTATCCCCATAGATAGGTAACACTTCTTGGCCCTTGTCAATTGAGTTCCACAATCACTTACCCTCTCGAGCAGTTTGATTATTACTACTTATATCGATTTGTCAGATGGACATAAGCATCGGATTAAGATCGCAATTGACAAGATGAAATAGTTACACTATGGTTCTTAGTTAGATGCTAACGCAACCCTAGACCCTTGAGTGATTAGTTACTCATGGTTTGAAAATAAAAAGCGGAAAGTATAGAGAATTGAGTAGACATCGAAGATAATTATATGGATGAAACGGAATAAACCTTTAGATAAGCTCAATGTCTTGACACAAATCTAATATCAAGAAGAAAAACTAAGAGAGAAAGAAAGGAAGGCGTCAATGTCTTGAGTCGCCCGGATGGAAGCGTGAGGTTCTGCTGTGAAGTGGTCCGGCGGAGGGAAGACTCTTCTCTCTCGAGCTATTCGTCTCTGGTCGAAGTCTGAAAGAACTCTGCTGTCACTTGTGGAGTTCTTCCGAGAATCAACAACCCTTTCTCATCTCGCAAAGCTGCCCTTTTATAGACGATGCATTCGCAATTAATGGCAAATCTGCTTGATTGGCGGCGTGATTGATACCACGCATCCATCTCGCCTGATTGCGTAATTCTCAGGTCAATTAAGATCCACGACTTTAGCCACAAATCATGTTCATCAATCATCCGTCAATCTTTCAAGATTCTGATTTGATTCTCAGCGCCTTGCATTAATGGTCGTCTATGCGTCCATGAATAGTTTGGCCGATGTCAACGCGTCGTAGGTTGCTAACGCGTAGTTATGTGTTGAATTGTTGTTAACGCATCGTCAGGTTGTTTGCGTTCCGTTCAAATCATGCGTCCACGAAGAAAAGATTGCTAATGCGTCGTCCTGCGTTAAGACGTCATCAACGCATCTTCTGCATTCCTGCATCAAAACATGCGTTTTAGGCTCAAAAAGTGGTAAAATCATTTATCTTCCTAAAAATACAAGAGTATTACGCAAATAAAGATTTCTTAATAAAAATTAACCTAACTTGCCGCATACTTCTCTATTTAATCTCTATTTATCTAAGAAAAAGGCTATCATAACTTGTATTTCTACAAGTTATCACACCCCCAAACTTAGATAAATGTTTGTCCTCATGCATAACTTCTATCTAAGAAACTTCAATTATCCTAAACATTTTCTCAACCCATTGACTAGTCTCTCAGAATGCTATACTCAATCAGCTACCCGTTAGTTATATTATTTCTCTACCTCTATATTCTTTTCTTTAGGACAGATCTAATTTGTATGCGGCAAGCTTTCTTTTCAAAATTCTTAAACTCATTATTCACAAAATTTTTATTTCTTCTTTTAACACTGAGTCTAAAAGATGAAGATATAAAGTTCCTTTTTCTTTCATTGGTTTTATTATTTGGTTATTAAGCATGCGTCGAGTAGGGTTACCTACCTTCGTTTTGACATACCAACGATGGGGTGCATGGAGGCAGCCAACTACGAGCAAGTGCCCTTCTCGACAAAACTCTTATCTAAGCTCGGTTTCCTCACTAGACATTGGAGTTTGTTATTTATCTATGCGTTGCTGATTACGATTACCCACCTTCGTTTTGACACACCAACTATGGGGTGCATGGAGGCGGCCAACTACGAGCAGGTGTCGTTTTCAGCTAAACTCTTAACAAGATAAATATATTAGTCTTGCCAGCGGAGTTTTGCGTTTAAAAGGAAATTTTTTTTTAAAATTTTTTTTATTATTATTTTTTTTAACATGGTTGAATTAAGTTCCTCATATTTTTATCTTTGACAGTTCAAACCTCTTCCACCCCCAAACTTGAGAGTAGCAAGGTCCTCATTGCTTAAATTGTAAACAAAGATTAAGTTGCAAAATTTTGTAAAAGAGGTTAGAATTGGCTACTTGCATACATTCAAAGTAGGTTTGTGTTTCTAAGGAATAGTATGCAGACGCGTTGAAAGTAATCTAACTTAAAGAGTGTACAAAAGGTGTAAGCATGATGATCCTCATAGTGACTAATTTTTCAACGCCAAAGATAAAAGTTGGGAATAATTAAGTGTACTTAGAATGAATTTACCGCAAGGAACCATGTAAAGAGGTAATTAGAAATTCCATGCGACGAAGAAATATTGAACGCATACAATTATTTCATACAGAATACTGATGAACGCATGGTTTTTAGTTCAAAGTATGCACTGGACGTTTTAAGTATTATGCGTTTGGAAAATTACATCTCCTAATTTCAACTTGATAAACACAGAAATCGTTTATCGCTGAACGCATAGTTCCATGATGCATTGAAATCAAATAGTTTACATTAAAGCTCGACGCCTAATTTCATGCTTCTTTAATTTATACTACTCCTAATACTGAATTCAAAAAAAGTTACAAATTAATACTGAAAACAAGGTAAGAAAGACAAGGGTAAAAGAAAGCGTCCCTGAAAAGAAAAGGCATTCGGCAACGCAGGGACCTTTCAACGCAAGCTCAGTCATTACACTCGTGTAGGTCAATGGAGGTTTTGTCAATTTCGAGCTCTCCAATGTGGTAGGGTTTTACCCTCTGTCCATTGACCTTGAAGGAAGTGGTTCCGTCTTCATTTGTTAGCATGACAGCACCATGCGGGGATACTTCCTTGATTATAAATGGTCCAAACCAGCGAGATTTCAGCTTACCTGGAAATAAACGCAACTTTGAGTTAAATAATAGGACCTTCTGACCGACGTATATAGTTTTCTTACTAATATTTTTGTCGTGCCATTTTTTGGTCCTTTCCATATACAGCTTTGCGTTTTCGTACGCCGAATGTCTCTATTCCAGGAGTTCGTTTAATTGAAGCTTTCTTGCTTCGCCACTTGCGTCCTGGTCTAGATTGAGCTTCTTCATAGCCCAGATGGCTTTGTGTTCCAGCTCAAGCGGGAGATGGCATGCTTTCCCAAACACTAGCGCATAGGGTGACATGCCTATAGGTGTTTTGAATGCCGTTCTGTATGCCCATAGAGCTTCATCTAATCTCTCCGTCCAATCTTTCCTTGATGTGCTTACGACTTTTTCAAGTATGGACTTGATCTCCCGGTTTGTTATTTCAGCTTGGCCGTTTGTTTGTGGGTGATAAGCAGTTGCTACCCTGTGCGAGACATTAAATTTTGTCAGTAAATTAGTGATTATGTGATTTATAAAATGTGTACCTTCATCACTAATTATCGCCCTTTGTGTCCCAAATCGAGAGAAGATTTGTTTCTTTAAGAACTTGGACACTGTGTTTGCGTCGTTCTTCGCACAGGCTGCTGCTTCTACCCATTTTGATACGTAGTCGACCGCTACTAGGATATATTGATTACCGCAAGAAGGAGGAAATGGTCCCATATAATCGATTCCCCATACGTCAAACAACTCAACTTCCAGCATTGAATTCAGAGGCATCTCATTTCGTTTGGAAATGTTGCCTGTTCTCTGACAACGATCACAAGCCACCGCATATGCCCTTGCGTCTTTGAATAATGTGGGCCAGAAATATCCACTTTGCAACACCTTTGCAGCTGTTCTCTGCCCTCCAAAGTGTCCTCCGTAAGGTGCTTCATGACAGCTTCTCAAAATGCTATGCGTTTCATATTCTGGAACGCATCGACGCAGGATATGGTCGGTGTCACACCCCCTCCCGGATTATCCTCCATAACCCAGAAAGAGATGTGAAGACAACAGTTACTGACGATCCTGTCACGTAACCCACTGTCATCCTCACCGTCCAATATACTCTTGACAAACCTCGACTTCGATCGGCAACGGGAACTGTCATGCTACTTGAAAATGGAAAACATTTAAAAGTATGAGCTAACGGCTCAGTGAGTAACAGTTTTTGGAAATAATATAATTTTACTTGAAACCAATCACACTTGCATAACATATCACTTTCAAACACAATAGTTTATATTTTCATACATCACTGTGAAAACATGCTTGACCGTCTCAGCAGAATAAGTACTCAAAATCCCATGTCTATAGAATACTTTTTCCTTAGTTGAGGCGGAGCAATGCTCAACGCGACTCAACGTCAATTTCCCTAGCTGTGTGGAGTAATCTCAACACACCAGCGTCATGTAAATGTACCCCTATGTGCACATAGGTTACCCATATGCCTTCTACGAGTTCCTGAGCATTGGGTACCTTTATATTCCGGGCCGCCCACAATGCCTTCTACGAGTCCCTGAGCATTGGGGTCCCATTTAATAGAACAGCTATCCTTTGGCCTTCTCCATGTCCCTAAGCCTCGGGTGCCCTTTCAAGTTCAATTTAATACAAAATGTATTTGTAAACATTATACTAGTAACTTATGAGTTTACCGTTTCGAGATCTTATCTCATCAGCATACTAAGTTTGATTCTACCTTCAAGATTAACAACGCATGCTTACATTTAAGTGTAATTCCAAATCTTTCTTAGAATCATATAATACCATGCTTTTCAAAGAAGTCATGAAATAAAATATCACTCATTCACTACGCGTTTATGACTCATAACAAGTACCCAATATTCTCAAAGTTCTCTTCTAAAACGCATACTCAAGTCTTTACAAATCACATAATCATATACTTTGTATATATATAAAACGCATGCATTATTTCTTTAGTAACCATAAAATCATATTCATAGAGAACTCATTTATGTTTTGTAAAATGCAGGTGTTACTCACCTCTACTTGCCAAAGAATACTTCTTCTTCCTTTCCTCTATTTCCTCTTTCCGAGCTTCCTGGATGCATCGTTTTATCTCTGGAATACAAGGCTCCTTTTTCCCCTGTCAGCTCGATTGAATGCAACCCTGCCCTTTCAACGCAAGGTTGGTAATGCAAGGCTGATTATTTCTCTCAAATGCATCCCGACTCTTCTTACTTCCCTTTCGAATGCGTTGCCCTCTCTTGCACGCAAGGTCCATCTTGGACGCATCATCTAACTTGGATGTCGCATTCATCTTGGACATCATGTTTGTCCTCAACGCATGGCCGACCTCTTTTAACACAAAACCACTCCTTTCCCTAAATTTACTAAGTTGTCACATACCTTCTTTCTTGGCCGCATATTTCTACTATGGACGCCCTTGCTGCCTTCTTCTTCTCCTTTTTTTTTCAGATATCTCCTTTGAGAGTCATCAGTCCCTCCTTTTCTCTCAAAGTTCTATTTATAGGGAGCTTGCCATCCACCTTTTCTTCTCCTTTTGCCACATGTCACGCTGCATGCTTAGTTAATCATGCATTAGCCCAAGTGTCACCTTCGCATGAACCCTTAACATACCTTGAACACCTCCTACTGATAAGGTGTCAAATCTACACAAAGTCACCTGGCCTTTATAAGCTTATCTTATACGTCCAACATTTTCCAATAGATTTCCATTCGTTCAACACAATGCCCTCATGCGTTTGTTAATTCCCTTTTAAAGTTTGAGCTTCACTACTCACTCTTCTAGCTCTCTGCCAACTATACTATTCTTTAACGCATAAAGATAACTTCTATCTTCAACGTATAGGGATTTCAACGCATGACAACCTTACTAATGCATGGTATTGATAAGCCAAGTACGTTCTTTTCCCCGCCAACGCGGCGACTTCTTCAGCTTATACCACCATTCGCGATTTCACCCTTAACGCATAATTGTACTATTATAAACTAGTGTTTACATATGCCATTAGGCGTTAATAACAAACGTGCAGTACTTTGCATTTATACCTCATCGCATCATACCATGCGTCCAATTCTCATTCATAACGAATAACTCCTTCTCCAGTTCTTCCTCTATGCGTTATCCTATCTCGTTTACCTTCATCCTGGGTCCATTTTCATCTTCCTATTCCTGGACATTTCTTGTTATAAATCTATGCGTTACTCAATTTGCTGTAGTATTCTATCTTTCCGAGACTTAAATCTCTTTCAACACTTCACAACATAACTTCATTCCTTCCTTGTTTAAGCATCTTACCATCGTCAATGCATATTTCTCTTATACGTTCCACTTCTTTCCCTTCTCGGTTTACTTCCATGTGTCCACCCTTTCCATACGTTACTTAGCCCTGATCATGCGTCCAACATGGTCTTTTACCCCTTTTTATTCATAAATTCTTCAACGCATTGTTTATTTGAAGGGTAGGGTGTGACAGTCGGGGCCAAGTCTGTATAGATATGGCTCATCCCAGCAGTAGAACTTACTTTCATGTTGTAGCTTTTTCTTTTGTTGAGCATTGAATTCTTCAGGCCATTGGTTGCAGACCAAGTAATTTACTATGTATGCATACCACGGTTCCTGACTCTCTGCGTTCATGACGTGCTCGTCTGGGAATCGTTCCTCTATATCACTCCAACTTTCCTGGACCTCTTTATTTTCCAACCGAGACAGGTGGTCCACAACCTGATTCTCGGTTCCCTTTCTATCTTTAATCTCCAAATCAAATTCTTGTAATAGCAGGACCCAGCGGATGAGTCTAGGCTTTGCGTCCTTTTTCGCCATCAAATATTTGATCGCAGAATGATCGCTATAGATTGTCACCTTTGACCCTATCAAATATGCTTTGAATTTGTCAACCGCAAAGACTATGGCTAACATTTCCTTCTCAGTAGTAGTGTAGTTCTCCCGAGACCCATTCAGTGTTTTACTCGCATAATAGATGGGGTGCATTATTTTCTCTTTTCTTTGCCCCAATACTGCTCCCACTGCATGGTTGCTTGTGTCGCACATTAATTCAAATGGGAGAGACCAGTCAGGTGAAACTAAAATTGGTGCTGAAATTCGAGCTTGCCGTAAAGACTCGAACGCATATAGACATTTACCGTTAAAATTGAATTCCCTATTGGCTTCCAGCAGCTCGCTCAGTGGTTTTGCTATTTGCGAGAATCCTTTGATGAATCTTCTATAGAACCCGCATGGCCTAGAAAACTTCGCAAAGTCTTTACATTTGTGGCGGTTGGGAGTTTTGCTATTGCATCTATATTTGCTTGATCCACTTCCAATCCACCCTTTGAGATCTTATGTCCCAACACAATACCTTTAGTGACCATGAAATGGCATTTTTCCCAGTTGAGAACTAGGTTTGTGTCTTCCCATCGCTTTAACACTCGTTCCAGGTTGGTCAAGCATTCATCGTATGATTTCCCAAATACTAAGAAGTCGTCCATAAACACCTCTACTGAATGTTCCAGATCGTCGGAAAATATTGCCATCATGCATCTTTGGAACGTTCCTGGTGCGTTACATAGCCCGAAAGGCATGCGTTTGAACGCAAAGGTGTCATATGGACATGTGAACGTTGTCTTCTCTTGATCTTCGGGAGCTATCATGATCTGGTTATAGCCGGAATATTCGTCAAGGAAGCAAAAGAATTCGTTTCTTGCCAGCCTGTCTAGCATCTGATCGATGAATGGCAATGGGAAGTGATCCTTCTTTGTTGCCGCATTCAGCTTGCAGTAGTCCATACAGATGCGCCAACCAGTGACCGTTCTTGTTGGTATCAACTCATTCTTACTATTCATGATCACTGTCATTCCCCTTTTCTTAGGTACACACTGAACTGGGCTTACCCAACTGCTATCGGAGATTGGATAAATGACCCCTGCGTCGAGCCATTTGATGATTTCTTTCTTTACAATCTCTTTCATTGCTGAATTAAGCTTGCGTTGCCTTTCTACTAAGCCATCCTTACCTTCTTCCAACCGAATTTTGTGCATACAGTATGAAGGGCTTATTCCCTTAATGTCCGCTAGGGTCCATCCAATGGCTTTGATATGATTTTTCAATATCTCCAGCAAAGCCTTTTCACAATCTGTAGTCAACGCAGAGGATATGATGACCGGTAGCGTGCTCTCTTCCCCCAAATATGCATACTTTAAATGCGTCGGCTCTTCTAGGGACGGCTTTGTTTTCTCCGTGGACCGGTTGCTCAAGTCTATGCATTCAAAGCTTGCATTGGAGATTACACCGATCTCTGCCTCTCTTTCCTCATCCATTTCATCCAGCATTGTTTCATCTTCTGACCATGCGTCTATAATGCTTGCCTTTTCTTCAGTTATATCTTCGATCATCTGGCAAGAATGAAAATCATCAGGATATTTCAATGCATTAAAGACATTAAACTTTACCTGCTGGTCGTCCACACGAATTGTTAATTCCCCTTCCTGAACGTCAATTAGGGCGCGTCCAGTAGCTAAGAAACGTCTTCCCAGGATGATGGGTACCTCTCTATCAGCTTCATAACCCAGAATTATGAAGTCAGCTGGGAAGATGAATTTGTCTACCTTCACCAGAACATCCTCAATTTTTCCTTCGAGATGCTTAATGGAACGGTCAGCGAGCTGAAGTGTGACTATGGTGTGCCGTGCTTCCCCTATACCCAACTTCTTAAATATAGACAAAGGCATTAAGTTTACGCTGGCCCCTAAGTCGCATAATGCCTGACCTACGTCCATTCCCCCTATGGAGCATGGCAATGTAAAACTCCCTGGATCTTTCATTTTGGCGGGTATATTATTTTTGAATAATGCGCTGCATTCCCGCGTTAATGCGACTGTCTCAAATTTTCCAAGCCTTATTTTCTTGGATAGTATGTCTTTCACGAATTTGACATAGCTCGGCATTTGTTCCAGGGCTTCCACAAACGGAATGTTGATGTGAAGTTGTTTGAGAACATCCAGGAATTTTCTAAATTGGCCCTCATCATTTTTCTTCTTTAGGCGCTGAGGAAAGGGCAGATGCATAGGAAGAGTGTTGTTTTGAGGTATCGACGCAGGTTCTGCCTGCGTTGCTTTTTCTCTCCTCCTTGCATTCTTTTGTTCTTGAGATTCTGTAGTGGTTGATGATGGTTGCGGATCATTAATTGGTATGTTTGGACTTGGTTGTGAAGTGATGTGAGGCTGCAGATTTCCTTGCATCCTCATGTCTTGCGTTTCAGTGGGAAGAACCTTCCCAGTCCTCAATGTCACAACTTGACATTGTTCTTTACCGTTACCTTGTGGGGCTTCGGTATTACTAGGCAATGCTCCTTGAGGTCTGATTTTGAGCTCACTTGCAATCTGTCCCATTTGGACTTCTAGATTGCGAGTCGCAGCGGCTTGGTTCTGAAGCATTGCATCGGTTTTACTCATATAGGCTCGTAAGAGAGATTCCAGGGACGACGATGAGGATGATGTGTCGGCTTGCTGGTGTCTTTGTGATTGATGCTCTTGAACACCTTGGTTGTAAACAGGATTGTTGCTTCTCTGCGATTGATGCCCAGTTCCTTGCGTCTGTGGTTGATTGCCTCCCCATCCAAAGTTAGAGTGGTTCCTCCACCCCGGATTATAGGTCTTAGAGTATGGGTTGTTTTGAACATAGCAGACAGATTGTGGATTGTAGGGACACATATCGTACAGGTGGCCCTCACTGCATTGCACACAGCTTACCGATGCTATTGCGTTCACCACATTCATTGCGTCCCTTACCGCAGTAATAATCAAACTGCTCGAGAGGGTAAGTGATTGTGGAACTCAATTGACAAGGGCCAAGTAGTGTTACCTGTCTATGGGGATAACCTTGGTTCTTAACACTCTCCTATGCGTTATAGACATATAACGCATAGCAGCTGACAACCGGGAGAAGAGTCGTAAGCATGAATAGAATACTACTATGCGCTTCCGACATTAGATGTTAATCAATCCGAACCCTTTCTTTATCCATTCATTCACATCTTTAGTTGAATTTGCTGTGTCGCATGCTTTCCATCTTTCACACTTTTAGTCTAGTGTATAAACAATTGCTTTCTTTAGATTAAAAACAACTCTCAACTATATCTTGGTTACTACTGCAACGCATGAAATCCAACTAAATACTGAATCAATATAATCCCTGTGTTCGACCTCGGACTCACCGAGAAAACCTACTCCTTTGCTTATACTTGGGTAAAGGATAGGAAAACTTGACAAGATCACCAACACATAGTAATAGGACGCATAGCATGTTTAAAGCATGATATATTGGACGCATAATCACATCATTCAGCACCTTGCGTTAGGAAAATTTACATATACAATTACATCGCAACAAATTGAAGAGGAAATGAGGGAAGAAGAAAGAATAGAAAAAGCAACGCAGGCAGAACTTGCATCTGTATATGAAGATACTACTTCTGGACGCATCCTGATTGACGTGCAAGAAGAAATCTCAACACCCCGCGCGGGTGATCAGGTAAAATTTAATGTTGTTAACGCGTTAAACGATCCTGATTATTTCCAATTTTTTCCAATGAACGCAGATATCAATGAAAAGGCAAGACCCGTGAATGTGGCGTTGAGAAGTTAAATCCTCAAGGACGGTGAAGATGGTGAAAATGATGAAATCCAATTACTCTCTGATGGTATAATTGAGAAATCAAACCAGAGCAACAGATTCCCGGCAAAGATCGAGCCACTATTAAAAAAGCCTGCATGAGCTACAAACCCGACCAAGGCATCCCGACTGTGCACGCTTGAGGGAGGTCATAATGTACTTCATTGTCGCCTTTGCATTGAACCCTGATCGCGATAAAGGCTCGCAAGTGTCATAACTGAGCTTGCGTCGAAAGGTCCCTGTGTTGCGGAACGCCTACTTTTTCAGGGATGCTTTCTTTTACCCTTGCTTTATTTTCATTTGAACTTGTTCTAGTATTTATTTTTTTATTTTATTGTATTTTGCTTTCTATCTTCTATTTGTATTTTATTTTTAGCATTTATTTATTTCTTTAATTTCAGCTTAGTAGTATAAATGGGATAAGCATGAAATTAGGCGTTGAGTTTTTAATCTCACCGCATACTCTATTATTCATGCATGCGTCCAACGCATAAGTAAACTATGCGTTCATTGATAAACGATTTCTGTGTTTGTCGAGTTAAGGTTAGGGGTAAGGTTAGAGCCGTACATATTTTGTCAAACGCATAATACTTAACTTACAACGCACAATCTAACCTGAGAACCAGGCGTTCATCAGCTATGCGTTTATCATTAGTTCATTGCGTTTTAGAGAGAGCAATAGGTGAAACGCAGATGTCTTCTGAGTTTACGCGTTGTTCCCAGAAAAACACTCAAGTGCTAAAACACTCAAGTGCTCTATGTGCATTAAGTAGCCGCCCATCACACTTGATGGGTGTGCGGCTCAATAAAATTTGCCTTGATCAGTGGGATTCCAGATATCGCGTATCCGCATTTATTACCGACGGCTAAATCGACCAGTTATAAACACGATCCGATTTCCCATTTTCCATTTTCGAAACCTTTCACCTCTATAACCTCCGGCGATTTGTGTTCCACTCAAAACATTCTATGTCTAGCCATTCAAATCCACAAAACCAAGAACACCTTGCCAGCGACGTTTCCCCAAGATCTTCTCACAACACCCAGCATTCAACTCCACATTCAAATTCATCTACACCAGCCCCCGAGGTATTTCTTAACCCTCGATTTCCATTTTTCTCTCCACCAACATTTCATCCTACCAGACCTGTGAGGCCTTTCGCTTCTCCGGTCCAACCAAGACCTCCAAATCCCAACCCACCTTTTATCCCAACCTTTTCGGCGTCGAGAATCAGGACTACTGCCCAAAGACCGCCTATAAACCCATTTTTATAAACCCATTTTTCCGACCATTCGCTAGACCCTCAACCCGTCCACCAGTAGTTGACTCCGACAACTGTGTGGAAGTTCTAAATATTCGCCCCTTGAGCCGAATCGACCCAGTACCTACTCCGAAACCCAAAAGCCAGGTCAAATTTTGCATCTCTAGGCCCAGAATGAAGAACATGAGGGAGTTTTCCGCCGCAAACTTCAATGTTGGAAGCCGACGGTTAAGCACGGAAAACTCCGAGGCAGAGCAACCAGATCCTGGAACGGTTCGCAATGAAGCCAGCACACTGCATGGAAGCAGTGAAGTACGCCGAAGAGAAGAACGAGACATATTCGGTGATATTTTGGAGCGAATAGCTCAGGAGGAAAGGGAGGCAAAGGGTAGGGAGGATCATGGGGAGGTCGACCAGCCCTTGCCCCTATTGCGTCCACCCAGCACGAGAGGGACGAAAGAGATGGGAAGAAAAGAAGTTGAAGAAGTGGCTGTCATAGTAGGGGAAGTGAATTCTGCACGTTCCCCAGACGAGTGGATAGCCGAAATCCTGAGCGAACTGCGGGACCCAACGGACGCAACCGTCTCAGACGCTAGAAGGGAATCGCCCTTGCCGATAAAAGAGGTCCAGAGTCAGTTGAAAGAGACTCGGAAGGGTGAAAAGAGTGGGGGAGATAAGGAAGGAGAAGCCGCCTACAGCAAAGAGGTCATAGGCGAGCCCCATGAAACGCAAGGGTTTGTCCCTGCGTCTATCAGTCCTAAGGAGATGACCCTGGACTCCAATGAAGGACCGATCAGAAAAGTTGTGATGGCCGCAAAGGCCAAGAGAAGAAGAGAAGAGGAAGAGGAAGTGGTACCCCTGTTGAGGAAGAAACGAAGGGTATCACAAGAATCTGCCGAGGATGAAGAGCCTAAAACCACAGAGCAAGGAGACGGTCCTGAGTCCCCAATTGCAGCAACATCCTTTGATAGGCTGGCAGAGAAGATGAAGAAGAAGAGGGCCAAGTTGAGGAAAGAGCTCAAGGCCCTAAGAAAAGGAGCTGAGAAAATTGCCAGGGACGCATTGTCCAGCAAGAAGGCGCGCAAGGAAGTGCAGCCTCAAGAAGAAGGGGAGACGCAAGGCCTTCCTGATCCTCAAATAGAAGAAGCCGCATTGGCATTTGAAGAGGAAATGAGGGAAGAAGAAAGAATAGAAAAAGCAGTCGAGGAGCTTGAGAAAGAGCTAAAAATTGAAGAGGATGAGGAGTTGGCTGCTAGAATAAAAGCCCAAGAAGAGGCGGAAGAGAAGAAGAAAAAGAATAAGAGAAGTAGGCATCACTCGCCTTCAAGGAAGGAACGCATGGGGAAGGATGCGAGAGAGGAACAAGGTGTTAACACCTTGAAGAAGAAGAAGAAGAAAGAAAGAAAAAGAGGTGTCAGTCACCAAACTCCCAAGCACGCATATGGAGAAACGCAAAGGGAAGGAGAAGGTGACTGAGGCACCAGTTGAAGTGGCCGAGAGCAAGAAGAGAACTGTGGATGAAATTCCCGCTAAGGCCAAAGGAAAAGCTAAGGTGGTTGATGCGTCGCCACAAAAGAAGGAAGGAAAAGGGAGACGCAGGGCGTTCCCTGATTTGATGATTGAGGTGGGATTTTTCATTGAAGAAGCCCCATTGCCGCCATACATCACCGAAATTATTGACCACCATGGCTGGAGAAACTTCTGTTCCAGCACCTCTTGGGTCCAACCTGACGTAGTCCGCAGTTTTTATAACGGACGAATAGATGAAGAGGAAGACGTGGTGGTGGTGGATGAAACTGAAGTCCTATTCAACGCAAGGGAAATAAATGCAATATATCAGTTGAGAGACAACTCGGATGCGGAAGGAAACAAGATTATAGAATCAACTCCACCAGAGTTAATGGAGGACGCAATCCTAGTATTGGCGAAGCCCGAGGCTAAGTGGGACGTTGCACCCACAGGTATCAAAACGTTATCCGCTAGCAGCCTAAGACCAGAGGCGAACCTGTGGGTATACTTGGTGAAGAAACGGCTGATCCCTACAACGCATGACAAAATAGTATCAAGGGATCGGGTGATGGCAGCTTATTGCATTATGCGTCGCATCACCCTTGATGTTGGACGCATAATCGCTGCGCAGATAAGAGGGGTGTTCAACAAGACAAGAGGCCAACTCTTTTTCCCCACTCTTATCATGAATCTGTACGCCAATGCTTCCATCGGAGGGCCAAGGGAAGTGTTAGACGCAGAGAAGATGATTGAAGTCAGTGGCGTAATCGCCCACAAGACTTTGTGTTGGTTGATGAGAGGATCACAACATCTGCCAGAGCCTGCTAAGGCCACCAAAAGACCTCATCAACCCATTCCGCCTCCGAAGCCACAACCGCAGAAGAAGGGGAAGCCATCTAAGCTGAAACGCAAGGCTGTGGCAAGTCCTGATGCCACCATTAGACCTTCCCCAACCTCAAGCCCTTCACCCCCACTTCCAAGAACCAGAAGAGAACCAACTCCACCTCCACCTCCTCCTAAGACGCATCGCCTTAAGCCACCTCCACCTCCTCCTAAAACGCATCGCCCAAAACCTTCTAAACCTCAACCTTCCGCAAAACCCTCCTCCCCAATCTCCTCAATAAGAGTTGATGACTCACACTATGGGGATTTTGGCGCGACTTTTATGCATCCATCAACCCCTGCATTTGATGAAACTCCATCAACCTCTCGCCCTCAGCCAAACCCGCCTCAACCACCAACACAACCACCGCAGCAAGAAGCCTAACTTGATCTTAAATGGGAGACAGTGCAAACATATCTACAACAATCAATCTTGCGTCCAGTGATGCATTCATTGAATATGTTAGCACGCCGGCAGACGGAGCAGTTTCAATTCACGCTCAATTACGTTCATCAACTGCTCTCGATCTGACCGGAAATCCCACCCCCTAACATTCCGGAACACCTCCAACAACCACTTGTCTTCCCAGTACTGCAGCGCCCTACGCCTGAGCAGCAACGCAGACCTGATGAAGACAAGTCTGATGGTTAAAATTTAGGGGTGTAGTAAAAAGTTGTAGCTTTTTTTGCGAGTATCTTCATATTCAATTGTATGCTTTGAGACCATTCAATTAATAAAATGAAAAATTTCTTCACCGCATGGAATTTCTAACTTCCTCTTTGCGTTGTCCCTTGATGTAAATTCATTTTAAGTACATTCCATTATTCCTAATTTTTATCTTTGCGTTGAAAAGTTGGTCACTGTGATGATAATCATGCTTACACTTTTTGTACACTCTTTAAGTTAGATTACTTTCAATGCGTCTGCATACTATTCCTTAGAAACGCAAACCTACTTTGAATGTATGCAAGCAGCCAATTCAAACCTCTTTTACAAAATTGTGCAACTTAATCTTTGTTTACAATTTAAGCAATGAGGACCTTGCTACTCTCAAGTTTGGGGGTGGTAGAGGTTTGAACTGTCAAAGATAAAAATATGAGAAACTTATTTCAATCATGTCTATAAAAAAAAAAAAAAAAATTCCTTTTAAACGCAAAACTCCGCTGGCAAGACTAATATATTTATCTTGTTCAGAGTTTAGCTGAAAACGACACTTGCTCGTAGTTGGCCGCCTCCATGCACCCCATAGTTGGTGTGTCAAAACGAAGGTGGGTAATCGTAATCAGCGTCGGATAGATAAATAACAAACTCCAATGTCTAGTGAGGAAACCAAACTTAGATAAGAGTTTAGTCGAGAAGGGCACTTGCTCGTAGTTGGCTGCCTCCATTGTCACACCCCATCCCAGATACACCCTATACCTAAGAGTGAGTGTGAAACAACACTCTCTATATAACATATTGAAACTAGATGCCAGATAAACCTCAAATAGAAACACCATTGCTATTAAAATATTTGAGAACAAACAATCTCTCGACAAGTATTCTTTGTATATATATATATATATGTGACACAGAACAAATCTCCCAACACTCATAAGGAACATGTACATTACAAAACATGGGTACAAACTAAATATTTACAACTATCCCAGAGGTTTGCTTCAAGATAGGCCCAGACGAGATACTTCTGTAGGCTAGGCGTCCCGGACACGCTTGCTACCTGAAACGACAAACAACAAACAATTTGAGTAAGCATAAAGCCCAGTTAGTGACTAATTCTATTCAACTATCACTAACAAACATGAACTAACATAACCATTAGTAACCATTACATATCGCATCTCAGATAGTTTCTAAACCTCTTATGCTTTCGATCTCACCTATAACAATATCCTTATTACCCCATGGTAAATAACTAACTAACGTTGTGATGAAGCACAACTTAACTCTTTCGTATTTCAGAACAAACTCTCATTTCTAATCACATATACATGTCAAATCTTCATATTTCACGGATTTGCAATTATCAAGTGCCTTCACATTCTGTCTCTTAGCACCGAATTCGATTATGTCTACATTACCATGTGCCTTCACACGAAGTCCCTCAGCACTAGTAACCAATTCAATCTCCGCTCAAGTGCCTTCACTCATGGTCCCTCAGCACGAGCTAGTATATGATGGATTTCTACATGCTTTCACTCAAGTCCCTCAGCATTGAAATCCATTCCACTTAATTATTCAAGTGCTTTCACACGAGGTCCCTCAGCACTGAATTTCATGTTTACATTCACTTAGGCTTTCACCATAAGGTCCCTCAGCCGTATTTACATTTAGACAATAAAGTTAGTTTCCTTTTAACTTGCTGGCATAACATACTTACTATGAATACTAAAGAGTACCATAATTCTTACCAAATAAGAATACTAAAAGTAACCACAAAATATAGTAAAAGGTCACTCACAACTTGTCTCGGCTCTAAGTGGATTATAAGCCTCCCCGAGCTCTTCCTGGCCTGAAAATACATATTTCTCACGTTAAGTTTTCCAAAATCTTCCTTTTCCCTTAACACACATTAATAGCATTACTCTTCAGACAACTAAAGGCTACCAGCGAAATTCATTACATACTACTGCACCAGCGATACTAACTTGAACGTAACTAGCGAGACTACTTGAGGAGCGACACCAAGCGATATTCTAGCAAGAATTGTGAGACGCAAAGCCCCTCTTGCGTTACAGCGATACTTGCTTCGCTGCCCCGTCTCTCGCTCTCTCAGCGATACTACCGCTGCAGCAGAACCGTTTCCTTCTTCCTTTCCTCTTCCTTCTTCAACCTGCTAAATATCACATTTCGGTCAATTTCAGAACTTACTTCCTTCTACAAACTTGTTAAGGTGTAAGTCCTTCATCTTACCTCAAGATTTCATCAAGAACATCCTCTCCGTTTAGGGTATATTCTTCAACAACTCCATAAGTTACTCCTAATCATCTGGCAAATTCAGCTTTAATCTCTTCTATCTGAGTTTGACACACATTTATACAATTTCAGCTCAAGCACCCTTCATAAAACTTGCTAAAAATCGAGTTAACTTACTAACCTCAGAAGTTCTGGCCCTAACCACCATTTCTTCAGTTTGTTCTTCCTCCAAAACCAAACGTTACTCTGAGAGAGTAACACCAGTTGAGTCCTCTGCCCAACTCAAGTTTCCTCCACTGTTTCGATGAGATTTCCACTTCAAATCGACATGAACATCTTCTTTTACCTCCCTCCGATGTTTAGCTTCGAAATGAACCCAACTTGAGCTTGAAATTTAATCAAAACAATTGAATTGTCGATCCACTTATATATATACCACCGACTTACTCTCCATTTTAACACTATACTACAATCTATTCAACGCATACCTTCTATGTTTGGCTTCTGCAACACTCGGCCTCTGATGGTGTTACTTTTCAAAACTCTCCCGCCAGATGGTTTACAAACGCATTACTCTCTCAGCCAACCTTCTTTGTCCAACGCATACCCGCTTTCGACGCATGGTAGCATTCACCGCATAATGGCCTCATCGCAACTTAGTTCTCAACTCCTCATGGCCTTGACTTCCAACGCCCTGCAGCCTTCAATGCGTTTGCCGCAAGATAATCTTCGGTGCAAGGTGACTCTCCATGCTTTATGACCTCAACGCGTCGTGGCCTCGACGCCTAACAATCTTCCCTCACCTTTGCGTCCACGCCAAAACTACTTCCATCAAGGCGCTTTGCCACCAACGCATAGCTAATACTTAGCCATTTTTCTGCCCCCAATCACACTCCAGCCAACTACTCCTACCAAAGCGTCCGTCTCTTAGTCTCTTCTCATCTTGCTTCCTCACAAGTTTAAGTATGGGGCTTACATCCATGTACCCCATCGTTGGTATGTCAAAACGAAGGTGGGTAACCCTACTCGACGCATACTTAATAACCAAATAATAAAACCAATGAAAGAAAAAAAGGAACTTTATATATTCATCTTGTCAGACTTAGTGTTAAAAGAAGAAACAAAAATTTTGTGAATAATGAGTTTAAGAATTTTGAAAAGAAAGCTTGCTGCATACAAATTAGACCCGTTCTAAAGAAAAGAATATAGAGGTAGACAAATAATATAACTAACGGGTAGCTGATTGAGTATAGCATTCTTAGAGACTAGTCAATGCGTTGAGAAAATGTTTAGGATAATTGAAGTTTCCCAGATAGAAGTTATGCTTCAGGACAAGCATTTATCTAAGTTTGGGGGTGTGATGACTTGTAGAAATAAAAGTTATAATAGCCTTTTTCTTAGATCAATAGAGATTAAATAGAGAAGCATGTGGTAAGTTATGTTAACTTTTATTAAGAAATCTTCCTTTACGTTATACTAATGTATTTTAATGAAGATAAATGATTTTACCACTTTTTGAGCCTAAAACGCATATTTTGACACAGGAATGCAAGCGATGCGTTGATGACTTCTTAACGCAGGAACCAGACGATGCGTTAACAACTCAACGCATAACTACGCGTTAGCAACCTACGCCGTGTTGACATCGGCCAAACTATTCATGGATGCATAGGCGACCATTAATGCAAGGCGCTGAGAATCAAATCAGAATCTTGAGAGATTGACGGATGATTCACGAACATGATTTGTGGCTAAAGTGGTGGATCTTAATTGACACGAGAATCACGCAATCAGGCGAGATGGACGCATAGTATCAATCTCGCCACCAATCAAGTAGATTTGCCATTAATTGCGAACGCATCATCTATAAAAGGCCAGCTCTGCGAGATGAGAAAAGGTTGTTAATTCTCGGAAGAACTCCATAAGTGACAGCAGAGTTCTCTCAGACTTCAGCCGGAGACAAATAGCTCGAGAGAGAAGAGTCTTCCCTCCGCCGGACCACTTCACAGAAGAACATCACGCTTCCATCCGGGCGACTCAAGACATTGACGCCTTCCTTGCTTTCTTTCTTATTATTCTATCTTAATTTTAGATTTGTATCAAGACATTGAACTTAGCGAAAAATTGTATCCCATTTCATCAATATA
Source organism: Citrullus mucosospermus (assembly GCA_030954485.1). Taxonomy (NCBI): domain Eukaryota; kingdom Viridiplantae; phylum Streptophyta; class Magnoliopsida; order Cucurbitales; family Cucurbitaceae; genus Citrullus; species Citrullus mucosospermus. The sequence goes on from CM062064.1 coordinate 16,237,926, forward strand.
ATTATCTTCCATGTCTACTCATTTCTCTAAACTTTCCGCTTTTCACTTTCAAAGAATGAGTAACTAATCACTCAAGGGTCTAGGGTTGCGTTAGCATCTAACTAGGAACCATAGTGTAACTATTTTATCTTGTCAATTGCAATCTTAATCCGATGCTTATGTCCATCTGACAAATCGATATAAGTAGTAATAATCAAACTGCTCGAGAGGGTAAGTGATTGTGGAACTTAATTCACAAGGGCCAAGTAGTGTTACCTGTCTATGGGGATAACCTTGGTTCTTAACACTCTCCTATGCGTTATAGACATATAACGCATAGCGGCTGACAACCGGGAGAAGAGTCGCAAGCATGAATAGAATACTACTATGCGCTTCCGACGTTAGATTTTAATCAACCCGAACCCTTTCTTTATCCATTCATTCACATCTTTAGTTGAATTTGTTGTGTCGCATGCTTTCCATCTTTCACACTTTTAGTCTAGCGTATAAACAATTGCTTTCTTTAGATTAAAAACAACTCTCAACTATTTCTTGGTTACTACTGCAACGCATGAAATCTAACTAAATACTGAATCAATATAATCCCTGTGTTCGACCTCGAACGCACCGAGAAAACCTACTCCTTTGCTTATACTTGGGTAAAGGATAGGAAAACTAGACAAGATCACCAACGCATAGTAATAGGACGCATAGCATGTTCAAAGCATGATATGTTGAACACATAATCAAATCATTCAGCACCTTGCGTTAGGACAATTTACATATACAATTACATCGCCCCAAATTGCCCTGCGGCTTGCAATATCTGCAACATTACTGGTTTCATTTCAAACCTTCCATTACCTTCAAAGGTTGGTTGTAAAATTCCCGATGCGAAATTGTATAGATTTGGCGACGCATACTCCCTCATTGGGCGATTTCTATCATGCGCCAAGAGAATTGGGTTTGTATCGTTGTTCGCATGCTCTTGTGCATCTGCGTTCTGCCTAACCCTAGCTTGAGGAGCTTGAGGTTGATTATTTTGAGCATCCATGTTTTCTTCAATAGTTTGATTGCTCCTTCTTTGCTTAATCTGTCTTATCCTTCTTCTGAAGGTCCTCTCAATCTCTGGGTCAATATCAAATGTTGGGTTGTCCCCTTCACTCATATACTGTTAGAAGCTTCTGACAGAAGAGAAGTTTGCTATACTCCGTCTACTGAGGAATCCTACAACACAATAATCCAAAGAATATAATTTAAATCAATGAAATAATCCCGGGCAACGGCGCCAAAAACTTGTTGTGGGTTTATTGTATGTGGAAATGAAATTGTACAAACGCAAGGTGTGATTAATATATGATGATGCGTTTCACATATCATGCGTTGAACATGCTATGCGTCTTACACTATGCGTTGGTGATCTTGTCACGTTTTCCTATCCTTTACCCAAGTATAAGCAAAGAAGTAGGTTTTCTCAGTGAGTCCGAGGTCGAACACAGGGATTATATTGATTTAGTATTTATGTGGATTTCATGCGTTGCTGTGGTAACCAAGAAATAGTTGAGATGTTTGTTTTTAATCTAAGGAAAGCGATTGTTTGTACACTAGACTAAAATGTGAGAGATGAAAGGCATGCGACACAGCAAATTCAACTAAAGATGTGAACGAATGGATAAAGAAAGGGTTCGGGTTGATTAACATCTAACATCGGAAATGCATAGTAGTATTCTATTCATACTTGCGACTCTTCTCCCAGTTGTCAGCCGCTATGCGTTATATGTCTATAACGCATAGGAGAGTGTTAAGAACCAAGGTTATCCCCATAGACAGGTAACACTTATTGGCCCTTGTCAATTGAGTTCCACAATCACTTACCCTCTCGAGCAGTTTGATTATTACTACTTATATCGATTTTTCAGATGGACATAACCATCGGATTAAGATCGCAATTGACAAGATGAAATAGTTACACTATGGTTCTTAGTTAGATGCTAACGCAACCCTAGACCCTTGAGTGATTAGTTACTTATGGTTTGAAAATAAAAAGCGGAAAGTATAGAGAATTGAGTAGGCATGGAAGATAATTATGTTGATGAAACGGAATACAACTTTAGATAAGCTCAATGTCTTGACACAAATCTAAAATCAAGAAGAAAAACTAAGAAAGAAAGAAAGGAAGGCGTCAATGTCTTGAGTTGACTGGATGGAAGCATGAGGTTCTGCTATGAAGTGGTCCGGCGGAGGGAAGACTCTTCTCTCTCGAGCTATTCGTTTCCAATCGAAGTCTGAAAGAACTCTGCTGTCACTTATGGAGTTCTTCCGAGAATCAACAACCCTTTCTCATCTTGCATAGTTGCCCTTTTATAGATGATGCATTCGCAATTAATGGCAAATCTGCTTGATTGGCGACGAGATTGATACCATGCGTCCATCTCACCTGATTGCGTGATTCTCGGGTGAATTAAGATCCACCACTTTAGCCACAAATCATGTTTGTGAATAATCAGTCAATCTCTCAAGATTCTGATTTGATTCTCAGCGCCTTGCATTAATGGTCGTCTATGTGTCCATGAATACTTTGGCCGATGTCAACACGTCGTAGGTTGCTAACGCGTAGTTATGTGTTGAATTGTTGTTAACGCATCGTCATGTTGTTGATAAGCACTTGAAAAGTGCTTATTATTCTCTCAAATTAAGGGAGTTTTATATTAGATTTCACTTGTTTGCTAGTGATTTTTAGGTTAAAACGAGGAAAATTAGAAGAAATGACTAAAAGATCAAAACCGAGCAAGAATATGGTAAAAGAGAGCTGAAAAACGCATCCTTGTTGAAACGCATGATGCGCCGCGGCGCAAAGGCAGCGCTGCCGCGACGCTGAAGCAGAAACACATCAGCATGGACGCAGAGTAGCAACGCGGCGCTGGGAAGGCGCTGCCTCGACGCATCCTTGATGAACGCAAGACAACGTCACGACGCTAAAACCCGAGAGCAACTTCTTTTTGGCCGCAACCCTAGTGCCGCGGCGCTATGCGTCAGCGCCGCGGCGCCAGCGTTAATTAAAACGAAAAGTTTGTATTTTAGGTCAAATTTTGGGCGGCCAAACCCTATAAATTTAGGGGTTTTCAGCAGCAAAAGAGGGGGAGATATATCAAGAAGATCAAGAAAATTGCAGAACAAAAGAAAGATCCAAAAAGGTGAGAATTAAGCTAGAGTTCCAAGAGTGAGTTAGCCGCAAGGAAGAGGAAAAGAGTTCGAGATAGTTTTGGTGCCCTTCGAAGTCCGACGCGAGAGCCAAGGAGTTTGTGACGGTGCTGCCTCAATCAAGAACCTCTTTTTAGTAGAGTTTCCCTATTCTTTACACTCTTTCTTTGATTAGTTTTGCTCAATATGTGGCTTCACGCTATGAGTGGCTAAACTCTTTAGTTTTAGGGTTTTTCATGAATTGTTTGTGAAGTCATGATAACTTTGTAGACTCATGGTTTTGTTCAAATAAATATGCTTTTCATTGTTATTGTGTTTAATTCTTGAAAATTGGCCACCTCACATGTTAGGTTAGATGTATGATCGAGAGATTATATGTTTAATTTGATATATAACAATTAATCGTTGTTAATCTATCACGAGAGTAGTTAGGTTGACAATGAAAGTTGCTAAAGACTAGTTTTAATGCCATGTAATTTTGTATTGGTTTTAAGAGATTAACTATCAATCAAGTTGCATGAGAAAGAGTTGTCTTTGAGAGAAGATAACTTGGAATTAAGTTTCTAGACTTAGGCATAAGAATTAAATCCATGAAATCTATAATTTTGCATGATGAAACAAACAAGGATTCGAAACCCTAGAACTCTCTTTGACTCTTGCAATTCTCCCTTTGATACTTTCTTGGCTTGATTTTTCTTTTTCCCAAAATTGAAATATTGAATTTCAATCCTCAAATAAAATTGATTCAACTCTAGAATAGCTAAATAACTTAAACCTTCCCAATTGGATCTGTAGTGGAAACGATACTCGGACTTAACCGTTTTATATTATAACTTAACCCGTACACTTGCGGTTAACACACAAAAGTGGCACATCAGTTGTTTGCGTTCCGTTCAGATCATGCGTTCACGAAGAATAGATTGCTAACGCGTCATCCTGCGTTAAGACGTCATCAACGCATCTTCTGCATTCCTGCGTCAAAGTATGTGTTTTAGGCTCAAAAAGTGGTAAAATTATTTATCTTCCTAAAAATACAAAAGTATTACGCAAAGGATGATTTCTTAATAAAAATTAACATAACTTGCCGCATACTTCTCTATTTAATCTCTATTTATCTAAGAAAAAGGCTATCATAACTTATATTTCTACAAGTTATCACTTCGCCAATACTCGGACTGCGTCTTCCATTAACTCATATATTGTGTTTATTTCCTTTGCGTTGAATGGGACTTCATTCTCTTCAACCACCACCAAATCCTCCTCTTCATCAATGCGTCCGTTATAAAAACTGTGGACTAAGTCAGGTTGGATCCAAGAGGTGCTGGAACAGAAGTTTCTCCAACCGTGGTGGTCGATGATTTTAGTGATATATGGCGGCAATGGGGCTTCTTCTTCAGAGAAAAATCCCACCTCCATCAATAAATCAGGGAACACCCTGCATCTCCCTTTTCCTTCCTTCTTCTTTGGTGACTGATAACTTGTAGAAATACAAGTTATTGTAGTCACTATTTGATTTAATTAGAGTAATTTTGGAGCTAAATGCATGATTTTGGTAGTTAAATGATGAAAAATGTATCACCATGCGTTGGCACTACTTACAAAGGAAAATACCTGAAAAATGATGAGCTTTTATGTTCCTAACGCAGAGTTAAGAAGAAAAGAAGCGCAAACAATAGAAGTACGAAGAGACGAAGCTGCTGCGAGGACAAGTGGAAACCCATGCGTCGAGCCTATGTGTTGAGCCCATGTGTTGAGACCATGCGTCGAGCCTATGCGTTGACAATCTGAAAAGTAGAAACAGGCGCATGCTCAAACAGCTGTCATTATGAAAAAGAACAACACCCAATCAGATCATGGCAGAACAAATAGGCTGACAATCTAAACAGTCTATGCAGCGTGGCTGAAGTTTAATGCACAAGGTGTCAGGTCATCATGATATCAACTTTTTGACGCCTATAAATAGTCCACAAGCTTCTCCAAGAAGAGAGGAAGAGAGACCAGTTCAAGAGGCGAAAGCTCTACACTTTTTCTCCCTCACCATAACCAGCCTCCATTTCGAGCTCTTCTGAGAGAAGTGTTGGGTTGTATGTCCTAAAACTCGTAGTTTTTGTAAATAGGTGATTTTTAATACATATGAAGTTATTCAAGTGAATTAATTATTTATCAACTCTAAATCCAATTAAACTACGAACCCTTGGCTACTATCATGAGTACTTGGACTTTATGTGGAGACATAAACAGGATCAAGTTCGAGTAAGTAGCCTCAATAGTATATATAGTACATGGATTAGGTTGGGTACCTCTTCCTGGAGACACTATTGAATACGACCCGCTTCATGATTGTGACAAATATTGTAAAGTGTCATAAATGAAGTGATTCTGATTTGATCATGTAGAGACTGATTAATTTCACTTATCGATGACCTAGATAACTTGATCTGAATCTTGAGCTATCTATGAACTCCTATTTATTCAGAATTATCTCTTGATCTACATAGGTAAGAGTAAGCTCAATAGCGCTGCTCAACATTCCTCCTATTTTAGGGATAAGACTGGGTAGATAGTTGGGAACATAGAATTTGCAAAACGGAATTCACTCCTACCCAACTTAGGGATAGAAGAGAGGTTGTTCTCTTAAGTGTTGTTCCCAGGACTTGAATAAGGGGCCCCATCCTCTCACTAGCCCGAGAGGGAATGAATTTAGTGATTAGATCCTAAATTAATTGTTCATTAGAGGGACAATGGTACTTAAGGAGAAAAGATGTAACTTAGAGGTAAATCGGTATTTGACCTAGCTGAAGTTATGAACAACCTGTGAAGGATTGACTTATCGATGACGGTTATATCAAATGGACACAAATATATCTATAGTGAGGAGAGTGCAACTACGGGCTTTAGTGGAGTGTCCCGTTAGTTAACGAATGTTGGTTAACTAGGTTAAAGAGTTTAGCCGGTTAATCTCGGATCGTTGGAGCTCATGATCTGTAGGTCCATTAGGTCCCTCTACTAGCTCATAAATGGACTAAAATCTTAGATAATGTGGTGAATAAGTTTGAATCGTTCAAATCTTGGCTTAAGGAATGAAAGTTAGATATATACGATATATCGGCGTTTAATTACGAATTAAACGTACAAATAGTGTTAATTATAATATTTAAATATAATTTAAATATTAATCATATGAATAGGGATTCATATCGGTTTTTTTTTTTTTAGAAAAATCGGGACAAGTGGGAAAAATAATTTGATTCCTACATAATGAGATTGTGTAAGACTGACCCTGAAATAATTACTGTTACGTATTAACACCGTTTACGATCAGAGATAATTAATTTCACTCAGTTTGCTTTGGTGGGGTTTAATTCATGAGATGAATGTTTATGGGAGTTAAATTGGTTTTTCTTGTTTTGGCATTTTTTTACCCTCCAATTTGTCGTCAATTATTATAATTAATCTGGGTGTTTTGCTCGTTAATGAGTCTGGAAGAGTCTGTAATTTTTTCGGGATTTATCGAGTTGTAATTTGGCCGAATTTTGAAGAAAACCGAGAAGTGTTCATGAAGAAGGAAAAGAGAGAAGCAGCAGTTTTTTTTTCTCTCTCTTCTGGTTCTTCCTCCCGTGCAAAATTGAAGATGATGAAGTTGACCGGTCAACCTTTGACTGGTTCAGTCAAAGTTTGACCAGTTCAGTCAAAGTTTGACCGGTTCAACCCTTTGTCAGCCGGTTCAACCTTTTTTCAGCCGGTTCAGCCCGTTTTCGAGGTGTTTCAAGCCGATTCAAGCTGGTTCGAAGTGTTCGGGACTTGTTCAAGCAGTTTTTTAAATTATTATTGTAATAATTTAGTTTTTTGCTTGTAAAAAATGCCAAAACTAGTCCAATTTAGTGTGTTTTAATTATTTATGCATTATGAATGTGTGTTTAATTAATTTAAATTTATTTATGCATATAGTATGCCATATAGATTTAAATCCCCACCATAGGATAAGCATGTTTCATGCATTTTATTTATGTTATAAATGTTATAATATATAGTATGCATGATTATTTTAATTTCATGAGTATTAATATAAATTAGTTATATTAATTGATGAAATGTATATATGTTATGATTTTTTGAATTGTTTATTTTATAATTGTTATAAAATAAATTAGAATTTTAAAATCTATAACAAAGATAATTGCATGCTCACCTAGGGTAAAACCGGTGCAACTCAAATCAACCTCTTTTAATAGTTAAAATTAGGTCGATATCTTGTAAAATTGTGTTTACAAAACTCACCCAACAAAATCCTGTCTAAGGCTGGAGGTATTTAAGTTGACGGTTTACGGAACACCTCCTACCTGGGGATAGAGTTGGCGTCTGAGTTGAGTTAACCCGATTTTATGAGCATGCGAGAGCGGTGTAAGGTGAGTTAAATTGGCTTAAATCACTTAAACATCATAGGTTAAAACAAACCAGTATAAATGTTATACTTGAATTGTTCACCTAGACTTAGGTTGTATATTTTTAGCCGGAATATAACCAAGTAAATACCCAATTAAAATTACAATACTTCAGTGGGAGATTAATAATGTATACGATACGTTATCATTAGCTCTCACGTCCCTAAGAGTTCACAATATGAGATCCCATGCTCGGCTTCGAGTTGCTATTTGGGTAACCTCCCTTCGGAAAGTGTTTGCATGGGTCAATAGCAAGGTGAATAGGGGTAGTAGTTCATAGTAAGTGGGTGAAGGGTGTGTGTCAACATGTCCTATGGTCTCTTCCATTAGGTCACACCGTGAGATTCCTATGTTGCACCTGCTTGGCGTTTATAGGCGCATATCCCTTCGGAGGGTTTGTAACATGGGATTCGGAACTCCATGAACTCCAGATATGGATAAAATTACATAGGTCCGTTTTCAAGCAATTGTTTCTCCTTCGAGGGCTTGTTTGATTCTGATCTTTGTGATTCGAAAATGGAGGGTATACACTTACAAAACTTACTAAGTGTTAATAAAGTTCTTGACCAAAGAAACGGTAACTAAATACTATAAGAATAAGAGTTATTTTGGTATTAGTATTTAGTCAAGAGTATCTTGATTCGGTGAAGGAGTGGTCGATTACCCTTCGGTAGGGGCCATTCTGACTCACTGAAGTATCGTTGCAAAATAAATAATGAAATATGGGTACATTATTACTTGGTAAATAAATTGGATTAAAATTTAGAGTACATTCACTAATTTGTTCATTTTTTCCAGCAATGAATACATCTATAGTTCAACTATTAGCTTCGGAAAAACTTAACGACGATAACTATGGAACTTGGAAATCTAATTTAAATACTATACTAGTTATCGACGATTTGAGGTTTGTTTTAACGGAGGAATGTTCTCCAGTCCCTGCTCAGAATGCAAACCGAACTGTTCGGGACGTTCATGACAAATGGACCAAAGCTAATGAAAAAGCCAAAGTCTATATTTTGGCAAGTATATCAGATATACTATCCAAAAAGCATGAAAAAATGGTCACTGCTAAGGAGATCATGGACTCACTGCAAGCTCTGTTTGGACAACCGTCCTCCTCAGCTATGCATGATGCTATCGAATATGTTCACAATTGCCGGATGAAAGAAGGAACGAATGTTAGGGAACATGTTCTGGACATGATGGTCCACTTCAACATCGCGGAAGTAAACGGGGTTGTCATGAACGAGAAGAGCCAAGTAGGATTCATCATGGAGTCTCTTCCGAAGAGTTTTTTCCAGTTCAGAACTAACGCCATGATGAACAAAATAGATTATAATCTTACCACCCTTCTTAATGAGTTACAGATTTACCAGTCCTTATTGAAAAATAAGGGTTTTGGGGCAGAGGCAAATGTTGCTACTACCTCAAAAAGGAGATTCCAAAAGGGCTCTACCTCTGGAAATAAATCTGTCCTAAAGAATAAAGGTATTCAGAAGAAGAAAGAAAAAGGGAAAGGGACAACACCTCCTACTACTACTGCAAAAGGCAAAAAGTCCGTTGTAAAGAAAGGAAAATGTTTCTACTGCAGCGGTGATGGGCACTGGAAAAGGAACTGCCCAAAGTACCTTGCCGATAAGAAGGCTGGAAAAGAGAATCAAGGTAAATACGATTTAATGGTTCTAGAAACATGTATAGTGGAGAATAATGATTCTACTTGGTTACTGGATTCAGGGGTCACTAATCATGTTTGTTCTTCTTTTCAGGAAACTAGTTCCTGGAAACAACTAGAATATGGTGAGATAACTCTCCGGGTTGGATCAGGAGAGCTCATCTCAGCTTTGGCAGTGAGAGATGTAAAGTTATTTTTTGGAAATAGATATATATACTTAGAAAGTGTTCTGTATGTACCCTCTTGCAAGAGAAATTTAATATCTATTTCTTGTTTGATTGAACATATGTACAAAGTTTCTTTTGAAATTAATGAAGCGTTCATTACTAAAAGAGGTGTACAAATTTGTTCTGCAAACTTAAATAATAATTTATATAAGTTAAAACCAACCAGAGTTAAGGCTATTTACAATACTGAAATATTTAAAACAGCCGAAACTCAAACAAAACGACGACGTGTTTCTCAAAGTACTTATCTTTGGCACTTAAGACTTGGCCACATTAATCTCAATAGAATTGAGAGATTGGTTAAGAGCGGACTTCTAAACAAGTTAGAAGATAACTCTCTACCACCATGCGAGTCTTGTCTCGAAGGAAAAATAACAAAGAGATCTTTTTCTGGAAAAGGTCTTCGAGCCAAAGAACCCTTAGAACTCGTGCATTCGGACCTTTGTGGACCAATGAATGTAAGGGCTCGAGGAGGGTATGAATATTTCATAAACTTTATTGATGATTATTCAAGATACGGTTATATTTACCTAATGCATCATAAATCTGAAACCCTTAAAAAGTTCAAGGAATTTAAGACCGAGGTTGAGAACCAATTAGGTAAAACTATTAAAACACTTCGATCTGATCGAGGTGGAGAATATATGGACTTAAAATTCCAGGACTATATGATAGAACATGGAATTAAGTCTCAACTCTCTGCACCTAGTACGCCACAACAGAACGGAGTATCTGAAAGGAGAAACAGAACCTTGTTGGACATGGTTTATTCGATGATGAGTTACGCATCGTTGCCTAACTCGTTTTGGGGATTCGCAGTGGAGACCGCGGTTTATATTTTGAATAATGTTACTTCTAAGAGTGTCTCAAAAACACCCTATGAGTTATGGATCGGGCATAAAGCTAGTTTACGTCACTTCCGGATCTGGGGTTGCCCAACACATGTGTTGGTGCAAAATCCTAAAAAAATTGGAACGTCATTCAAAATTATGCCTATTTATAGGATACCCTAAAGAAATGAGAGGTGGTCTATTTTATGATCCTCAAGATGAAAAGATAATTGTATCGACAAATGCCACATTCCTAGAGGAAGACCACATACGTGATCATAAACCACGTAGTAAACTAGTATTGGAAGAGATTTCAAAAGATGCTACAGATAGATCACAAAAAATTGTTGATCAAACTGGCCAATCAACAAGAGTTGTTGATAGACCAAGCACATCTAGTCTGTCACGTCCATCTCAAGAGTTGAGAGAGCCTCGACGTAGTGGGAGGGTTGTTAGACAGCCCAACCGCTATTTAGGTTTAGCTGAAACCGAAGTCACCATACCTGATGATGGCTTAGAGGATCCATTGACCTATAAACAGACAATGAATGATGTTGATCGAGATCAGTGGATCAAAGCCATGAACCTCGAAATGGAGTCTATGTACTTCAATTCAGTCTGGGAACTAATAGATCAACCCGATAAGGTAAGACCTATCGGTTGTAAATGGATTTACAAACGTAAACGAGACCATATGGGGAAGGTACAGACCTATAAAGCCCGGTTAGTAGCAAAGGGTTATACCCAGGTAGAGGGGGTAGATTATGAAGAAACCTTTTCACCTGTTGCTATGATAAAATCAATAAGGATACTCTTATCCATTGCCACTTTTTATTATGAAATTTGGCAAATGGATGTCAAGACTGCCTTCCTAAATGGCAATCTTGAAGAGAACATCTACATGGTCCAACCAGAAGGGTTCATAGAACAAGGTCAGGAGCAAAAAGTTTGCAAGCTGAATAGATCCATTTATGGATTAAAACAAGCATCCAGATCTTGGAATATGAGATTTGATACTATAGTCAAATCTTATGGCTTTGAACAAAACGTTGATGAACCTTGTGTATATAAAAGGATCATCAATTCCACTGTCGCATCTGAGCACAACATTGCTGATCCATTTACAAAGGCCCTCTGGCTACTATTTTTTAGGGCCACCTGAAGAGTTTAAGATTACGAGTAGAATAAATAGGGCAAGTGGGAGAAATTGTGGGTATGGGATGCCCTAGTTTATTATATTTAGATTTCTCTTACTGTACTCAACTTTGTTGTAACCCACTAGGAGTTTTAGTCCAAGTGGGAGTTTGTTGGGTTGTATGTCCTAAAACTCGTAGTTTTTGTAAATAGGTGATTTTTAGTACATATGAAGTGATTCAAGTGAATTAATTATTTATCAACTCTAAATCCAATTAAACTACGAACTCTTGGCTACTATCATGAGTACTTGGACTTTATGTGGAGACATAAACAGGATCAAGTTCGAGTAAGTAGCCTCAATAGTCTATAGTACATGGATTAGGTTGGGTACCTCTTCCTCGAGACACTATTGAATACGACCCGCTTCATGATTGTGACAAATATTGTAAAGTGTCATAAATGAAGTGATTCTGATTTGATCATGTAGAGACATGTGAGCGGGGGTATTCTACATAATGAGATTGTGTAAGACTGACCCTGAAATAATTACTGTTACGTACTAACACCGTTTACGATTAACACTGATTAATTTCACTTATCGATGACCTAGATAACTTGATCTGAATCTTGAGCTATCTATGAACTCCTATTTATTCAGAATTATCCCTTGATCTACATAGGTAAGAGTAAGCTCAATAGCGCTGCTCAACATTCCTCCTATTTTAGGGATAAGACTAGGTAGATAGTTGGGAACATAGAATTTGCAAAACGAAATTCACTCCTACCCAACTTAGGGATAGAAGAGAGGTTGTTCTCTTAAGTGTTGTTCCCAGGACTTGAATAAGGGGCCCCATCCTCTCACTGGCCCGAGAGGGAATGGATTTAGTGATTAGATCCTAAATTAATTGTTCATTAGAGGGACAATGGTACTTAAGGAGAAAAGATGTAACTTAGAGGTAAATCGGTATTTGACCTAGCTGAAGTTATGAACAACCTGTGAAGGATTGACTTATCGATGACGGTTATATCAAATGGACACAAATATATCTATAGTGAGGAGAGTGCAACTACGGGCTTTAGTGGAGTGTCCCGTTAGTTAACGAATGTTGGTTAACTAGGTTAAAGAGTTTAGCCGGTTAATCTCGGATCGTTGGAGCTCATGATCTGTAGGTCCATTAGGTCCCTCTACTAGCTCATAAATGGACTAAAATCTTAGATAATGTGGTGAATAAGTTTGAATCATTCAAATCTTGGCTTAAGGAATGAAAGTTAGATATATACGATATATCGGCGTTTAATTACGAATTAAACGTACAAATAGAGTTAATTATAATATTTAAATATAATTTAAATATTAATCATATGAATAGGGATTCATATCGGTTTTTTTTGTTTAGAAAAATCGGGACAAGTGGGAAAAATAATATTATTTTATTATTTAATATTAAAATAATAATATTTAATTAAATAAATATTAAATTATTTTTTATTTAATTATTTAATTGTCTTTTTTAAATTAAAAATCAATTTTAATTCAATTTTGGAAATTCATTGAAAATTGATTTTAAAATTGATTTTTGAAGATTGGATTTTCCCACTAACTAAGCTAGGAGCTTGGTTGTCTTCTTCACAATTAACCAACAAATTAACCATTTTGTGTTGTCAAATTTTGATGCAATTGGATTGCATGTTATTCTTTAATAAATAGAGATGATTTTGACATAAAAATGGTTAAGAATTTTGTGAAATTAAGGGTTAATTTTGCAAAATTCTATCCATTGTTCATCTTCTTCCCAACCTTCATTCTTTCTCAAATTCACCACAAATTTGGATCCTACCATCCAATCTAAGCCTAGAGAATAGTAGAGAAGACTCTTGTGGTGGTTTACAACCAAGTGGTGCTAAAATTCATCAAGAATTGAAGGAGAATTTGGAGCTTCAAGAGTAAGTGTTCTTGAAACTTTGGTTTTTCTTCTTTATTGCATGTTTAATCCTCTAAATTGAGCATCTTAGAGTGAAAGTTGATCAAATTAACTTCTGCTGCATGCTCATTAATCCATCAAGAAGAATTCTGAGCACCTTCAGAGTCGTCTCCCAGTGAGTGAGAATCTTCACCTTATGGAATATATGTATCAGATAGCAACCATCTCAAGTCTCCATGAAGCAAGACGTTGCCAGTGGCGACTTGACGCCCTTCATCTCTATTTTATTTCCATTTCTCTCCTTCTTACTTATATTTTGTTAATGACATTCGAGAGAATGATTTATTTCTTTAATATAAGTTCGATTGACTATCATCTTCCATCCATTTCTGTATTAAATACTTTACACCATGCTTTTTAAATGCTAAATGAGTTGAATGTTAAAAGCTAGTTTCTCTTGAGCAATTCTGAGTATGTTACATCTTGATTAATGCAAATCTTTAGCTTGTGTTGTGTAAATATTGTATGTGTGAATCAGCCTAACGCAAAGTGTTAAAGTATGTGGCTATGCGTTCAACATGTCATGTTTTGATCATGCAATGCGTTCTATTATTATGCGTTGGTGGTCTTGTCAAGTTTTCCTATTCTTTTACCCAAGTATAAGTAAAGTAATAGGTGTTCTCGGTGAGTCCGAGGTCGAACACAGGGATTATCTTGATTTGGTTTTTAATTAGATTTCATGCGTTACAGTGGTAACCAATAATTGTTTGAAAGTGTTTTTAAATCTAAAGAAAGCGATTGTTTGTACACTAAACTAACAATTGTGGAATATGGAAAGCATGCGACACAGCAAGTTCAGCTAAGATGTGTGTGAATGGATAAAGAAAAGGGTTCAGGTTGATTAACATCTAACGTCGGAGATGCACAGTATTATTCTATTCATACTTGCGACTCTTCTCCTAGTTGTCAGCCGCTATGCGTTATATGTCTATAACGCATAGGAGAGTGTTAAGAACCAAGGTTGTCCCCGTAGACAGATAACACTACTTGGCCCTTGTCAATTGAGTTCCACAATCACTTACTCTCTCGAGCAGTCTGATTATTACTACTTATATTGATTTGTCAGATGGATATAAGCATCGGATTAAGCTCGCAATTGACAAGATAAAATAGTTACACTGCGGTCCCTAGTTAGATGCTAACGCAACCCTAGACCCTTGAGTGATTAGTTACTCATGGTTTGAAAGTATAAAGCGGACAGTTGAGAAAAGTGAATAGACATGGAAGATAATTATATTTATGAAAATGGGATACAAATTTTGATAAGTTCAATTCCTTGATACAAATCTAAAATTCAAGCAAGAACAGTAAGAAAGAAAGCAGGGAAGGCATCAATGTCTTGAGTCGCCCGGATGGAAGCGTGATGATTTGCTGTGAAGTGGTGCGGCGGATAGGAAGACTCTTCTGTCTCGAGCTATTTGTCTCCGGCTGAAGTCTGAGAAAACTCTGCTGTCACTTATGGAGTTCTTCCGAAAATCAACAACCTTTCTCATCTCATAGAGCTGCTCTTTTATAGTTGATGCGTCAGCAATTAATGGCAGATCTGCTTGATTGGCGGCGAGATTGATACTATGTGTCCATCTCGCCTGATTGCGTGATTCTCGGGTCAATTAAGATCCACCACTTTAGCCACAATTCATGTTCGTTAATCATCCGTCAATCTCTCAAGATTCTGATTTGATTCTCAGCGCCTTGCATTAATGGTCGTCTATGCGTCCATGAATAGTCTGGCCGATGTCAACGCGTCGTAGGTTGCTAACGCGTAGTTATGCGTTGAGTTGTTGTTAACGCATCGTCAGGTTGTTTGCGTTCCGTTCAGATCATGCGTCCATGAAGAACAGATTGCTAACCCGTCGTCTTGTGTTAAAAATTCATCAACGCATCGTCTGCATTTCTGCGTCAAAACATGCGTTTTAGGCTCAAAAAGTGGTAAAATCATTTATCTTCCTAAAAATACATTAGTATAACACAAAGGAAGATTTATTAGTCAAAATAAACATAACTTGCTGCATGCTTCTCTATTTAATCTCTATTTATCTATGAAAAAGGCTATAATAATTTGTATTTCTACAAGTTATCAGCTTGCATAACTTTGCCTGACAAACAACGTAGTAAGCATGACTGTCGAGCTTGAGAGAGTGAATAGTTAATCTTTAGCGTTAATTAAGACTAGATGAGTGCAGAGATGTAGTTCATCTTTTGCCAAAACAAATTTCCCATGCATCTTAGAGATAAGATAAATGTGGCGTCGAAACATCGAGAGATGGATTCACACACGCAGATTGTAGGTATGTAATTGTACTTAGAAAGTTTAGGTAACAACTAGCTCCTGCGTTCAACTCTACCTCTATCGCATGGCTTCATTCATTCTCAACGTATGCTATCTGAAGCATTTTTTCATATGACTACCCAACCTCATTAATAGTAGTAGGAAATTCTTTTCATTTTTTTTATATAGTTTAGATACACATATTTCAACAAACGCATAGATATTTACATGTACAGTCACCGCATAGTCATACATTTAGTCTCAACGCCTAGTTATTACAAATCCCTGCGTTCGACCCTAGACTCACCAGGAAAACCTATAAATGCTTATACTTGGGTCTTTATAGGAAAACTTGCTTAGTCATGATCACATCTAAAGTAATTCTCAACGCATGCTTGTACGGAAATGAAAAATCTATTTTTGTGCAACGAGCTAAGAAACTCAATTCAATTTAATTAGAAATTAAACGAACAAATTCAACAAACAGTGACGCATCAGCCACCTTAGATTTTCCTTTGGCCTTAGTAGGGATTTTATCCACTGTTCTCTGTTTTCTCTTGGCCACTTCAACTGGTGCCTCAGTCACCTTCTCCTTCCCTTTGCGTTTCTCTTTGTGAATGCTTGGGAGTTTGGTGACTGACTCCTCTTTTTCTTTCTTCTTCTTCTTTTTCAAGGTGCTAACACCTTGCTCCTCTCTCGCATCCTCCCCGATGTGTTCCTTCCTTGTAGGCGAGTGGTGTAAGAACCTAATTGGTAAGCACGTTCAACAGCTTTAAGCGAATCAATATTAATAATCTTATTTTGTAGGAAAAAAAAAAGAAAAGAAAAGAAGGAAGAGGAAACCAAAAGGGAAAGAAGACAAAGAGGGAATTAAAAAAAAAAAAAAAGAAAGAGAAGAAAAGAAAAAAAAAAAAAAAAAAAAGAAGATAAGGATGGAGAAGTCGGTTATAGTTTTTGTTGAAAGGAAAATTTTGCCGACTCATTTCTCTTCATTTCCAAACTCATTTTTATGCTATCTTTCAGCTACACGTCGTGGAGAGGTTGAAGAAGAGTTCTAGGGCAATTTCGTGCAAGGTTTTGGACGATTTCATGGTAAAACTAAAGCTGAAACAGAAGCTTCATCTGCTGTTGCACAGCTCGAACCAGGTCTGGTGTTTGGTAAATATCAAGCTGAAGAGATTAAATTTTGGGTTGAAATTTTAAGGTCAGTAAGTTAACTCAATTTTGAATAACTTTTATGAAGGATACTTGAGTTGAAATGGATTGGAAACATGTAAACCTTTAGCTGGAAGTTACTGATACAAAATTTCTGTGCAATCTGGAGTAGCACGGAGAAAACATACAATATCTGACGAACCAGGATGAGTTAAGCCACGAAATTTTGAGGAAAGCTAGAAAACATGTTTCTCTACAAGTTTGTAGAATTAAAGAAGTACTACATCTTGCTGGAAATATGACTTTGAATTGACAGAAGTTAGAACAAACAGGAAAGGAGGAAACTCTGCTGTCGGGTGTCGTTTGGAAGCAGGTAACGCTGAGGAATTTGGAGCGTGAGTAGCGACACTAGTCTCGCTGGTCGTGCAAAGAAGGTTTTTCTCTCACAAATCTCGCTGGCTCTCGCTCAGTATTGCTCCTCAGGTAGTCTCGCTGGTCTCGCTTATGCTAGTGTCGCTAGTGCCGTGACCTGTTGTGTAATTTCGTTAGTAAACTCGCTAGTAAGGTGAAATCTCGTTGGTATCTCGCTAATGACATAGAATCTCGCTTATTATGTGTACTTTAGGATAGAAAGGGAGTCTCGGTGGTGAATCATGATTAGAGTTTAAGTATGCACATTTAATGATCATGTAAAGGAAGTTAAGGAAAACGTAACGTGAGGAATGTGTATTTACAGGCCAAGAAGAGCTCGGAATGGCATATAATCCGCTCAAGGCCTAAGGACAAGTTGTGAGTGACACTTTTCTTTCTTTGAAAACGAAATTTATTGAAAATGTTTAGTTTGGTTTTTCTTATGAGATATGGCTTTGAGATGAACTGTTTTCTTGAAAAGCATGATGTTTGATGATATTGTTCACAAGGCATGTTTTATCCGTTTCTATAAGATGTTGAATGACATGTTTTGAAATGTTGTTTATCGCGATATATTCTGATTTTCATGCCTTGTGAACAATATCATCAAACATCATGCTTTTCAAGAAAGATTTTCATGTGAACTATTTACGTATAATATTGGTTCCTAAAATGTTTTAGAGGAGGCTCAATGCTGAAGGACATGAGAAGGCATGTGAGTTTCCCTGGGACCCAGTACTGAAGGACTCGTAGAAGGTACTTGGGCAACCCGCCATATTCCTATGTGCACATAGAGGTTGTGACGTTGGGTGTGTTGAGTCTTGTTCCACCCTAACTAAGGATTGTTATCGACGTTGAGTGCGTTGAGTTTTACTCCGCCTCAACTAAGGATGTTTTCGACGTCGGGTGCGTTGAGTCTTGCTCCGCCCTGACTAAGGGAAAGTTATGAGAATGAACTGTTTTTCGTATACGATCATTTTGGCATGAACATATGTGATTTGTTTAGACTGTTGAAATTATGATTTTACAGAAATGATTATTTGAATCACGTTTACGTTTATGGCGTTATTATGATTTTAACATGCTTGTTTTCGAATAAATGATAGCTTTACAAAATTAGTCACTCACGGGGCTTTTAGCTCACGTTTTCCATGTTTTCTTTTCCTCCCAGGTAGCAAGGACGTTCCTGGTGCATTTCTTACTCCAAGTCGCCCTGCTTAAGCTTCGAGTTTCCAAAAATAGTTTATTTTCTTGTTGTTGTACATGTAAATAACTTAACACTGGTGGCATGTAAATTTAGTTGTTTATAAGTGGGTTATGAGAGAGTATGTTATAAAGGGTACTGGGTACAGGAAGGATTATTATATTATGATCATGCGTTAATATGGCTGAATACTATGAATGTATATGTATGGTATGTTTATACAGGAGGTTATGTAAGATGGGACAATATGCGTCACAAGAGGGGTGATGTTTATTGTCTTCACATCTCCTTTCTGGTTTGGTAGGAAAATCTGGGAGGGGGTGTGACAAGTGGTACCTACTTCTCTTCTTCTTTTTCTTCTTGCCCTCCTTCTCTTCTTGGGCATTCATTCTTATAGCCAACTCCTCATCTTCTTCTATTTGCAGCTCTCTCTCAAGCTCCTCAGCTGCTTTTTCTATTCTTTCTTCTTCCCTCATTTCCTCTTCAAATGCCATTGCGGCTTTGTCTATTTGAGAATTAGGAAGGTGTCACACCCCATCCCAGATGCACTCTATACATAGGATTGAGCGTGATACTGTACTCCCTATATACATATTGGAATTAGACGCCAGATAAATCTCAAATTCAAAACACCATTGCTATTAAAACATTAGAAAAACATACAATCTCTCAACAAGTATTCTCTGCACATATATATAAGATACAAAACAACTCCCCATAACTTCTAGGAAACATGTATGTTACAAAACATGAGCACAGACTAAATATTTACAACTATCCCAGAGGTTTGCTTCCAGATAGGCCCAGACGAGATACTTCTGTAGGCTAGGCGTCTCGGACACGCTCGCTACCTGAAACGACAAACAAATAAACAAACTGAGTGAGCAAAAAACCCAGTGAGTGACTAAATTCATTTAACTATCACTAACAAACATGAGCTAGCTTATCCATTTGTAACCATTACATATCGCATTTCAGAGAGTTACTAAAGTTCTCATTTCTAATTACACATATAAATGTCAAATCATCATGTTTCACAGAGTTGCAACTATCAAGTGCCTTCACATTCTGTCCCTCAGCACCGTATTCGATTATGTCTACATTACCATGTGCCTTCACACGAAGTCCCTCAGCACTGGTAGCCAATTCATTCTTCGCTCAAGTGCCTTCACTCATGGTCCCTCAGCAAGAATTATTATGTGATGGACTACTACATGCTTTCTATAATGGACGCATAGACGAAGAGGAAGATGTGGTGGTGGTGGATGAAACTGAAGTCCCATTCAACGCAAGGGAAATCAATGCAATATATGAGTTGAGGGACAACCCGGATGCGGAAGGAAACAAGATTATAGAATCAACTCCAACGGAGTTAATGGAGGACGCAATTCGGGTATTGGCGAAGCCAGGGGCTAAGTGGGATGTTTCACCCACAGGTATAAAAACGCTATCCGCTAGCAGCCTAAGACCAGAGGCAAACCTGTGGGTGTACTTGGTGAAGAAGCGGCTTATCCCTACAACGCATGACAAGACAGTGTCAAGGGATCGGGTGATGGCAGCATATTGCATTATGCGTCGCATCACCCTTGATGTTGGACGCATAATTGCGGCGCAGATAAGAGGGGTGTTCAACAAGGGGCCAACTCTTTTTCCCCACCCTTATCATGAACTTATACGCCAATGCTTCCATCGGAGGGCCAACGAAAGTGTTAGACGCAGAGAAGATGATCGAAGTTAGTGGCGTAGTCGCCCACAAAACTCTGCGTCGGTTGATGAGAGGATCACAATATCTGCCAGAGCCTGCCAAGGCCATCAAAAGACCTCATCAACCCATTCCGCCTCCAAAGCCGCAACCGTAGAAGAAGGGGAAGCCGTCCAAGTTGAAGGCCGTGGCAAGTCCTGATGCCACCATTAGACCTTCCCCAACCTCAAGCCCTTCACCACCACTTCCAACAACCAGAAGGGAACCAACTCCACCTCCACCTCCTCCTGATACGCAGCGCCCTAAGCCACCTCCACCTCCTCCTAAAACGCATCGCCCCAAACATCCAAAACCTCGACCTTCCACAAAACCCTCCTCCTCAATAAGAGTTGATGACTCACACTTTGGGGATTTTGGCGCGACTTTTATGCGTCCATCATCCCCTGCGTTTGACGAAACTCCATCCACTCCGCCGCCTAAACCAAACCCGCCTACCCCACCAACGCAACCACAACCGCAAGAAGGCCAACTTGACCTCGAGTTGGAGAAAGTGCAAACATATCTGCAGCAATCAATCTTGCGTCCAGGGATGCACTCATTGAATATGTTAGCACGCCGGCAGACGGAGCAATTCCAATTCACATTGAATTAGTTCATCAACTGCTCTCGATCCGACCGGAAATCCCGCCCCCTAACATTCCAGAACGCCTCCAACAGCCCCTTGTCTTCCCAGTACCGCAGCGACCTGCACCTGAGCAGCAACGCAGACCTGATGAAGACAGGACTGATGGTTAAAAAAATTTTTAGGGGTGTAGTCAAGAGTTGTAATTTTTTTCTTGCAATTTTGTATCTTCATGCGTTGGTGAAAATAAAATTAATAGAATGAACTTTTCTTCTTCGCATGGATCTCAAACTTCATCTTTGCGTTGTCCCTTGTTGTAAATTTATTCTAAGTACATTTAATTAGTCTTAACTTTTATCTTTACGTTGAAAAGTTGGTCACTGTGATGATAATCATGCTTACACTTTTTGTACACTCTTTAAGTTAGATTACTTTCAATGCATCTGCATACTATTCCTTAGAAACGCAAACCTACTTTGAATGTATGCAAGCAGCCAATTCAAACCTCTTTTACAAAATTTTGCAACTTAATCCTTGTTTACGATTTAAGCAATGAGGACCTTGCTACTTTCAAGTTTGGGGGTGGAAGAGGTTTGAACTGTTAAAGATAAAAATATGAGGAACTTATTTCAACATGTTTAAAAAAAAAAAAAAGAAAAAAAGAAGAAAAATAATAATAATAATAATAAAAATAAAAATTTTTATTCTTTGAAACACAAAACTCTGCTGGCAAGACTAATATATTTATCTTGTTAAGAGTTTAGCTGAAAACGACACCTGCTCGTAGTTGGCCACCTCCATGCACCCCATAGTTGGTGTGTCAAAACGAAGGTGGTTAATCGTAATCAGCGACGCATAGATAAATAACAAACTCCAATGTCTAGTGAGGAAACCGAGCTTAGATAAGAGTTTAGTCAAGAAGGGCACTTGCTCTTAGTTGGCTGCCTCCATGCACCCGATCGTTGGTATGTCAGAACGAAGGTGGGTCACCCTACTCGACGCATGCTTAATAACCATATAATAAAACCAATGAAAGAAAAAGGAACTTTGTATCTTCATCTTTTCAGACTCAGTGTTAAAAGAAGAAACAAAAATTTTGTGAATAATGAGTTAAAGAGTTTTGGAAAGAAAGCTTGTCGCATACAAATTAGACCTGTCCTAAAGAAAAGAATATATAGGTAGAGAAATAATATAACTAACGGGTAGCTGCTGATTGAGTATAGCATTCTGAGAGACTAGTCAATGCATTGAGAAAATGTTTAGGAAAATTGAAGTTTCTTAGATGGAAGTTATGCTTGAGGACAAGCATTTATCTAAGTTTGGGGGTATGATAACTGTAGAAATACAAGTTATTATAGCCTTCTTCATAGATAAATAGAGATTAAATAGAGAAGCATGCGGTAGTTTATGCTAAATTCTATTAATAAATCTTCCTTTGCGTTATACTCTTGTATTTTTATGAAGATAGGGATTTTACCACTTGTTGAGCCTAAAACGCATGTTTTAACGCAGGAATGCAGACGATGCGTTGATGACTTCTTAACGCAGGACAACACGTTAGCAATCTGTTCTTCATGGACGCATGACCTGAACGGAACGCAAACAACCTGATGACGCGTTAACAACAACTCAACGCATAAGTATGCATTAGCAACCTACGACGCGTTGACATCGGCCAAACTATGCATGGACATGTAGACAACCGTTTTGGCAAGGCGCTGAGAATCAGATCGGAATCTTGAGAGATTGACGGATGATTGACGAACATGATTTGCGGCTAAAGTGGTGGATCTTAATTGGCCCGAGAATCACGCAATCAGGCAAGATGGACGCAGTATCAATCTCGCCACTAATCAAGCAGATTTGTCATTAACTGCGATTTCATCAACTATAAAAGGGCAGCTCTGCGAGATGAGAAGGTTGTTGATTCTCAGAAGAACTCCATAAGTGACAGCAGAGTTCTCTCAGACTTCAGCCGGAGACAAATAGCTCGAGAGAGAAGAGTCTTCCCTCCACCGCACCACTTCACAGCAGATCATCACGCTTCCATCCAGTCGACTCAAGACATTGACTCCTTCCCCGCTTTCTTTCTTATTTTCTATCTTAATTTTAGATTTGTATCAAGGAATTGAACTGATCGAAAATTGTATCTCATTTTATCAATAGAATTATCTTCCATGTCTACTCACTTCTATAAACTTTCCCCTTTTTACTTTCAAACCATGAGTAACTAATCACTCAAGGGTCTAGGGTTGCGTTAGCATCTAACTAGGAACCTGATAAGCACTTCAAAAGTGCTTATTATTCTCTCAAAGTAAGGGAGTTTTATATTAGATTTCACTTGTTTGCTAGTGATTTTCAGGTTAAAACGAAGAAAATTAGAAGAAACGACTGAAAGATCAAAACCGAGCAAGAATATGGAGAAAAAGTGCTGAAAAACGCATCCTTGCTTGAAACGCATGGTGCGCTGCGGCGTTAAGGTAGCGCTGCCGCGGCGCTGAGGCAGAAACGCATCAGCATGGACGCAGAGCAGCAACGCGGCGCTGGGAAGGCGCTGCTTTGACGCGTACTTGGTGAACGCAAGACAGCGTTGCAGTGCTGGGACGGCGCTGCCGCGGCACTAAAACCCAAGAGCAACTTAATTTTGGTCGCAACGCTAGCGCCGCAGCGCCAGCGTTAATTTAAATGCAAGTTTTCTATTTTAGGTTAAATTTTGGGCGGCCAAACTCTATAAATTTAGGGGTTTTCAGCAGCCAAAAAGGGGGAAAAAATCAAGAAGATCAAGAAAGTTGCAGAACAAGAGAACGATCCGAAAATGTGAGAATTAAGCTAGAGTTTCAAGAGTGAGTTAGCTACAAGGAAAAGAAAAAGAGTTCGAGATAGTTTTGGTGCCCTTCGAAGTCCGACGCGAGAACCAAGGAGTTCGTGACGGTGCTGCCTCAATCAAGAACCTCTTTTCAGTAGAGTTTCCCTATTCTCTACACTCTTTCTTTGGTTCTTTTTGATCAATATGTTGCTTTACGCTATGAGTGGCTAAACTCTTTGGTTTTAGGGTTTTTGATGAATTGTTTGTGAATTCATGATAAATTTGTAGACTCATGGTTTTGTTCAAATAAATATGCTTTTCATTGTTATTGTGTTTAATTCTTGAAGATTGACCACCTTCACATGTTAGATTAGATGTATGAATCGAGAGATTATATGTTTAATTTGATCTATAACAATGAATCGTTGTTAATCTATCACGAGAGTAGTTAGGTTGACAATGAAAGTTGCTAAAGACTAGTTTTAATGCCATGTAATTTTGTATTGGTTTTAAGAGATTAACTATCAATCAAGTTGCATGAGAAAGAGTTGTCTTTGAGAGAAGATAACTTGGAATTAAGTTTCTAGACTAGGCATAAGAATTAAATCCATGAAATCCATAATTTTGCATGATGAAACAAACAAGGATTTGAAACCCTAGAACTCTCTTTAACTCTTGCAATTCTCCCTTTGATATTTTCTTGCTTGATTTTTCTTGTTCCCAAAAACAAAAGTTGAATTCCAATCCTCAAATAAAATTGATTCAATTCTAGAATAGCTAAATAACTTAAATCTTCTCAATTGGATCTCTAGTGGAAACGATACTCGGACTTAACCGTTTTATATTATAACTTGACCCGTACACTTGCGGTTAACACACAAAAGTGCCACATCAGAACCACAGTGCAACTATTTTATCTTGTCAATTGCGAGCTTAATCCGATGCTTATGTCCATCTGACAAATCGATATAAGTAGTAATAATCAGACTGCTCGAGAGGGTAAGTGATTGTGAAACCCAATTGACAAGGACCAAGTAGTGTTACCTGTCTATGGGGATAACCTTGGTTCTTAACACTCTCCTATGCGTTATAGACATATAACGCATAGCGGCTGACAACCGGGAGAAGAGTCGCAAGTATGAATAGAATACTACTGTGCGTTTCCGACATTAGATGTTAATCAACCCGAACCCTTTCTTTGTCCATTCACACATATCGTTAGCTGAACTTGCTGTGTCGCATGCTTTCCATATTCCACAATTTTTAGTCTAGTGTACAAACAATCGCTTTTTTTAGATTAAAAACAACTTTCAAACAATTATTGGTTACCCCTGAAACGCATGAAATCCAACTGAAAACTAAATCAATATAATCCCGGTGTTCGACCTCGGACTCACCGAGAACACCTATTACTTTGCTTATACTTGGGTAAAAGAATAGGAAAACTTGACAAGACCACCAACGCATAGTAATAGAACGCATAGCATGTTCAAAGCATGACATGTTGAACGCATAAATGCATCATTTAGCACTTTGCGTTAGGCTAATTTACATATACAAAATACACGCAACAATGAGAGATTGGTTAGAACTACCATATATGGAAATATACTATGCGTTGGAAAAGTTAGCATGCAATGGAGAAATGGAAATTTAAGGAAAGTAATGCGTTATGTATTGTGGAGAAATAGTGCGTGGAAGTGAAGGAACAAGAGCTATGAGCATTGACCACGGCTATGCGTTGGTAAACCTAGTATGGGAAGCTATTGTAAAGAGAAGGAAGTAAACTGTTACCATAGCAAGATGGAAGAGTTGTTATGTCAGGCGTTGAAAGGTTGATGCGCACTTTTAGTGTTAACCGCAAGTGTACGGGTCAAGTTATAATATAAAACGGTTAAGTCCGAATATCGTTCCACTGGAGATCCAATTGGGAAGGTTTAAGTTACATAACTATTCTAGAATTGAATCAATTTTATTTAAGAATTGAAATTAAATATTATGAGTTATGGAAAAATACAAATCAAGTAAGGAAAGTATCAAAGGGAGAAACACAAGAGTCAAAGAGAGTTCTAGGATAATGAATCCTTGTTTATTTCATGATGCAATATTATAGATTTCATGGATTTTATTGCAATTCATATGCCTAAGTCTAAAAACTTAATTCCAAGTTATTTTCTCTAAAAAACAACCCTTTCTCATGCAACTTGATTGATTATTAATCTCTTAAAACCAATACAAATCTGAGCGCATAGTTCAGCTGTTAACTTAAACATGTCGTATCCTGCTTTTACTTCAATACATTTCACTCGCATAGTTTAGTTCAACGCAACTTCCTTCATCATTACCAGCGCATAGCTTCCTATTCAAAACCTCTCAAGGTTCTAAATTTTTTACTCACGCTTTCTATTGAAAACACATACTTTCCCAATTGACTCATTCTCTTTTATACTTAAATCCGCTTAATTCCTTGTTATGTCAACGCATAAAATCCTTCACAATCATATAGCACTTTTATCTACACCTTACTTTCAACTTAAAACTTTATTATGCATTTTCTGTAGATTATGACTTCACCACACTTCCGTTGCGCTACTCTGATAATCAATTCTTCTGTTTTCCTTTCTTTTCTGAATATTTTAGGGTTACTTTAATATTTAATTTCCTTAACCATTTCTTTCCTTCATGTATTCTTATACATCTCTTTAGCGTGCCTTATGCGCTCAACACCAAGTACTTTTCAAATTTTCTTCCTCTAATTCATTGTTAAATCTCTTTTTCTTCAAATTACTCTTTCAAATTTAGTAGAGTTTAGTTCCTTTACTTTAAATCATTACAGGATTATAAAATTCAAATGTAAATCTTTTAATCTTCAACGCATACTTTTACCGACTTCAACCAACGCATGCTGTTGATCCAGCAATCTCATCAACGCATATCTTCAACATTTACACTTTCTCAACTACTGTAACACATGCTTCAATCAGCCAACTCTTCATCCCTACGTTTAAACTTAGCTACGTAATTTCTTTACTATTTTCAAGTATTGCCCATGCTCATTCTTATATAGACTTCTTATTTCATTCCACCAACGCATGGACACTTAAATTCCGAGAACTTCCAGCCAACATTTCTAATTACCCGTCTACTTGCTTGCCATTCTCCAAGCTAAGAGTAAATCTTCCAACTTACTAATTCAAATTTCCTCATGACAATTTCTTCTTAAAATTTCTGTGGGTTGTTAGTCTCTCCAACGATTGTAAATACTGTTTTTATCATTAGTTCCTTGGCTTAACTTCCCAAATAGCTTCCTCTTCATCATGATTTTCACAAATCTTAGGCCAATGAGTTTAACATCTTAATTCTTACTCTTTTTTTTTTTATCAGATGATCTAAATCAATTTCTTCTCATAAATTGACTCATCTCTTAGCTCCATTAATTACACTGAAAGCATATGAGTGGGTTCATGGACATACTCCTTTTAACATGAGACACGGTGTTCCATAGACACAATACTGAATTGCGACTTTATTTAATAGCTTGTTGTAAATCTTCCAGAACTTAGAACTTATCCCCATGCGTCCGTATCGCTCTGTCCAGTACATATGTTTCTTTGATAGTCAAGAAATACTTTATTTTGTCAACTTCTATCGTTCACTGAATATTTAATCAACACTGGCCGACATCTTCGCTAATCCAAAGAAAAAAACCATTATAACATATCCATTTCCACTTCGAAATAGAAAATGAGTTTGGTATCTTTACCTACGGACCCATCCAACACTTAATTCCGTACTTGTCTATTTCACGTTTCACCCTTTCGTTGTATCACCAAGGTGCATAACTTATCCAGTTTTGACCCTCTTATTAAACCTTTTGAATTTCGTGGTCATCATTCTATGCGTTCACCATGCTTAACACTTGGTTTTTCTTTTACACCTTTTTCATACTTAACCGTATTTTTAGCAATTGTTCTAATAACCATCCATTTCTTATTTTCTCCTTTTAGCATTGTTTTCACCTTTATAGTACATCAAACGCTTAACATTAGTCTCTTCTGGTTAGCTCATAGGACGCTTCCTAATAAGTTATTTTTCAATCCTTGAACCATTATTTACTTCAGTTCTCAACGCATCGTCTTGCCAACGCACAGAACCCCTTTAACGCATAACAAATTCCCAATTACAGCAACTTTCAACGCGACTTCCTTTGCACATGCTACATTAAAGAACTTCCTGATCAACACGATGATCCTTTATAGCAAACCTTCATTGCATAGCTGCTGCGCATCGCATGGCTTATCATTACGTCACTAACCCTCAGTGAATAATTACTGTATCGCATACAACTACTTTTCGATTCAAAATATCCTTAACAACATATGGTAAGTTTAATACAATCTTTAATTAGGTTCGTACTTCATTATGCGTCACTTCCAACGCATAGTAACACCTTTCAACGCCTGATATGACATTCACTATTCCTCCGTCTTGCTATGGTAACAGTCTACTTCTTTCTCTGTACAATAGCTTCCCATACTAGATTTACCAACGCATAGCCATGGTCAATGCTCATAGCTCTTATTCCTTCCTTTCCACGTACTATTTCGCCATAATAACAACACTACTTTTATTACATTGCCATTTTCTAACGCATAGTAACTTCCTAATGCATGATTCTCCCTTCACATGATAACTCTAACCCATCTCTTATAATTAACGCATTCTATATCACACTATTTACCTTGTCACCATTTAAATCTATTTCCATCGCTTGGCAATTTCTCAAACTACGCGTGAATCATGCGATTAACGCTTCCCTTAAATCATCATTTTTCCTTTTTCTAGCATTCCAATACTAAATCAATTTTCTTCAACCAGAATATCATGCGTTCATATCTCACCATCCATGAGGATGTTCCTTCCAGGTATGTCTAACTCGTGATTAATTTCCGACTATCCTTTCAAATTTTCATTCCACAATGAAATATCCTTTCTAATACTATGCGTCCATCCGGCTTTCTTTATCAAATACTTTTGCTTCTAAGCATTGCTGCGATACTTAAATTCTCTTATATTCTTAAATCATCTGTCATGATTTCTTTCAATTTAACTTGTGACTTATGTTTAATCCATATCTTTCTCTAACATAAACGTTTTCTCCCTTTCCTTTCATCTCAACGCATAGTATTTTTCAATCTGACCAACATTTACACAGGCTTTACTCCTTCTATTCTTTATTTTCTTCCCGGGATTTTTCTTATACCCTCTCACCACCATTTAATTAACCACTGAATCATTAGATAAACTTTTAGATTAAATTTCATGCCTTATGAATTTTCTTTTAAACTTTTCCAAGCTTTATGATACCTTACAAAGTTTCGGCATTTACTCGCCTTAGCTTGCCCAATTGCCCATATCAATTTCCCCGCAATTTACTATATTGCGACTTTCAAGCTTACACTTACTTCACTGTGTCTTCCTCTCAAAAGTACAGGTAGCATACAAGTTCCGCTTACACGTTGCCGTCGAGGTTTGTCGCCTAAACATTCTAGTACTTAAACTTTATTCTTGATTTTCCTTTCAAGCAATTACTAAACATCACCTGACCTCCCAAGGTTCGTAAACCATGCTCTGATACCAACTTGTCACACCCCCTCCCGGATTATCCTCCATAACCCAGAAAGAGATGTGAAGACAGCAGTTACTGACTACCCTATCACATAACCCACTGTCAACCTCATCGACCAATATACTCTTAACAAACCTCAACTTCGATCGGCAACGGGAACTGTCATGTTACCTGAAAATGGAAAACATTTAAAAGAATGAGCTAACGGCTCAGTAAGTAACAGTTTTTAGAAATAATATAATTTAACTTTAAACCGATCACACTCGCATAACGTATCACTTCCAAACACAATAGTTTATATTTTCATACATCACTGCGAAAACATGCTTGACCGTCTCAGAAAAATAAGTACTAAAAATCTCATGCTTATACAATACATTTTCCTTAGTTGAGGCGGAGCAATGCTCAACGCGACTCAACGTCGATTTCCCTAGCTGTGTGGAGTAATCTCAACACATCAGCGTCATGTAAATGTACCCCTATGTGCACATAGGTTACCCATATGCCTTCTACGAGTCCCTGAGCATTGGGTACCTTTATATTCCGGGCCGCCCACAATGCCTTCTACGAGTCCCTGGGCATTGGGGTCCCATTTAATAGAACGGCTACCCCTTGGCCTTCTCCATGTCCCTGAGCCTCGGGTGCCCTTTCAAGTTTAATACAATACAAAACGTATTTGTAAACGTTATACCAGTAACTCATGAGTTTACTGTTTCGAAATCTTATCTCATCAGCATGCTAAGTTCGATTCTATCTTCTAATTTAACAACACATGCTTTACATTTAAGTATACTTCCAAATCTTTCTTAAAATCATATAATACCATGCTTTTCAAAGAAGTCATGAAATCAAATATCAATCATCCACCATGCATTTATGACTCATAGCAAGTACCCAATATTCTCAAAGTTCTCTACTAAAACGCATACTCATGTCTTTACAAATCACATAATCATATACTTTATATATATATAAAACGCATGCATTATTTCTTTAGAAACCATCATATTCATAGAGAACTCATTTGTGTTTTGTAAAACGCAGGTGTTACTCACCTGTACTTGCCAAAGAATACTTCTTCTATCCTTTCCTCTATTTCCTCTTCCTGAGCTTTCTGGATGCATTGTTTTATCTCTGGAACGCAAGGCTCCATTTTCCTCTGTCAACTCGGTTGAACACAACCCTGCCCTTTCAACGCAAAGTTGGTAACGCAAGGTTGATTATCTTTCTCAAATGCATCCCGACTCTTCTTACTTCCCTTTCGGATGCGTTGCCCTCTCTTGCACGCAAGGTCCATCATGGACGCATCATCTAACTTGGATGTCGCGTTCACCTTGGACATCATGTTTGTCCTCAACGCATGGCCGACCTCTTTTAACACAAGACAACTTTTCCTAAATTAACTAAGTTGCCAAATACCTTCTTTCTTGGCCGCATACTTCTACTATGGACGTCCTTGCTGCCTTCTTCTTCTCTTTTCTCTCCAGATTTCTCCTTTGAGAGTCATCAGTTCCTCCTTTTCTCTCAAAGTTCTATTTATAGGGAGCTTGCCATCCACCTTTTCCTCTCCTTTTGCCACTTGTTTGCCACATGTCACGCTACATGCTTAGTTAACCATGCATTAGCCTAGGTGTCACCTTGCATGAACACTTAACATACCTTTAACACCTCCTACTGATAAGGTGTCAAATCTACACAAAGCCACCTGGCCTTTATAAGCTTATCTTATACGTCCAACATTTTCCAATAGATTTCCTTTCGTTCAACACAACGCCCTCATGCGTTTGTTAATTCTCCTTTAAAGTTTGAGCTTCTCTACTCACTCTTCTAGCTCTCTGCCAACTATACTATTCTTTGACGCATAAAGATAACTTCTGTCTTCAACGCATAAGGACCTCAACGCATGACAACCTTACCAACACATGGTATTGGTAAGCCAAGTACGTTCCTTCCCCCGCCAACGCGGTGACTTCTTCAGCTTACACCACCATTCGTGATTTCACCCTTCACGCATAACCGTACTATTATAAACCAGTGTTTACATATGCCATTAGGCGTTAATAACAAACGTGCAGTACTATGCATTTATACCTCATCGCATCATACCATGCGTCCAACTCTCATATTCATAACGAATAATTCCTTCTCCAGTTCTTCCTCTATGCGTTGTCCTATTGCATTTACCCTCATCCTGGGTCCATTACCATCTTTCTATTCTTGGACATTCCTTGATTATTCCCAAGGTTACTCTTTCAACCTTATCCTTACACTTTATACTATTTCTCTTAAGATAGATTAGCATGCGTCCACCACATGCTCCAGTTTTATGTTTACTTTACCACATTTTCCAACACTTGTGAACATTCCTTGTTATAAGTCTATGCGTTACTCAATTTGCTGTAGTATTCTATCTTTCCGAGACTTAAATCTCTTTCAACACTTCACAACATAACTTCATTCCTTCCTTGTTTAAGCATCTTACCATCGTCAATGCATATTTCTCTTATACGTTCCACTTCTTTCCCTTCTCGGTTTACTTCCATGCGTCCACCCTTTCCATGCGTTACTTAGCCCTGACCATGCGTCCAGCATGGTCTTTTTCCCCTTTTATTCACAAATTCTTCAACGCATTGTTTATTGAAAAGAAGGGTGTGACAATTGATCCTCCGGCGGTTGCATCTAAGATGGATTTAGTTGAGCTTGACAATCCATTGTAGAAGAGTTGAATTTGCAACCAATCCGGGTAACCATGATGAGGGCATCTTCTCAAGAGATCCTTATACCTTTCCCAAGCCTCATATGTTCATCCTCAAGTTGGCGGAATGTTCCAATCTCCGTCCTTAGTCTTTGGGATTTGGCCGGTGGAAAATATTTATTCAAGAAGGCTTGAGCTAAGACCTCCCATGTTGTAATGCTATCCGGAGGTATGGTTTCCAACCAATCCTTTGCACGCTCCTATAAAGAGAAAGGAAAAAGTCTTAGTTTAATAGCATCATTAGAAACACCATTCATCTTTACTGTTCCGCATATCTCCAAGAAGGATCGTAAGTGCTTGTGAGGATCTTCATTGGTTCTTCCTCTAAAGGCTAGCACTCTAACCATTTGGATCAATCCCGGTTTCAACTCAAAATTGTTGACATTGATAGGCACATTCATTATTCCGGGTTGACTTGCCGGTAACGTGGGTTGGAAGTAGTCTCGAATTGCCTTGGGTATCTCCTCCGCCATCTCCGTAGTTTGATTGAGTGAAGCCCTTAGATTTCGTCTATAAGTCCTATCAAATAATATACACCTCAAGTTAAGATCTATCCATTCTAATGAATATTAAATAACAAAAACCGTTCTTTGGATCCCCGGCAACGGCGCCAAAAACGTGATGCGCACTTTTTGGGTTAACCGCAAGTGTACGGGTCAAGTTATAATATAAAACGGTTAAGTCCGAATATCGTTCCACTGGAGATCCAATTGGGAAGGTTTAAGTTACTTAGCTATTCTAGAATTGAGTCAATTTTATTTGAGGATTGAAATTCAATATTTCAAATTTGGGAAAAAGAAAAATCTAACAAGGAATGTATCAAAGGGAGAAACACAAGAGTCAAAGAGAGTTCTAGGGTAATGAATCCTTGTTTATTTCATCATGCAATATTATAGATTTCATGGATTTTATTGTAATTCATATGCCTAAGTTTAGAAACTTAATTCCAAATTGTTTTCTATTAAAGACAACTCTTTCTTATGCAACTCGATTGATTGTTAATCTCTTAAAACCAATACAAAATTACATGGCATTAAAACTAGTCTTTAGCAACTTTCATTGTCAACCTAACTACTCTCGTGATAGCTTAACAACGATTCATTGTTATAGATCAAATTAAACATATAATCTCTCAATCATACATCTAACCTAACATGTGAAGATGGCCAATCCTCAAGAATTAAACACAATAACAATGAAAAGCATAATTTATTTAAACAAAACCATGAGTCTACAAAATTAACATGAATTCACAAACAATTCATCAAAACCCTAAAACTAAAGAGTTTAGCCACTCATAGCTTGAAGCAACATGTTTGGGCAAAAATAATCAAAGGAAGAGCGTAAAGAATAGGGAAACTCTACTGAAAAGAGGTTCTTGATTAAGGCAGCACCGTCACGAACTCCTTGGCTCTCACATCGGACTTCGAATGGCACCAAGACTATCTCGAACTCTTTTTCTCTTCCTTGCGGCTAACTCACTCTTTGAACTCGCGCTTAATTCTCACCTTTTTGGATCTTTCTTTCAGTCTGCAACTTTCTTGCTTTTCTTGATTTTTCTCCCCCTTTGGACTGCTGAAAACCCCCAAATTTATAGAGTTTGGCTGCCAAAAATTTAACCCCCAAAAATTTAATTAACGCTGGCGCCGCGGCGCTAGGGTTGCGACCAAAAATAAGTTGCTCTCGGGTTTTAGCGCCGCGGCAGCGCCGTCTTAGCCCTGCGACGCTGTCATGCATTCACCAAGGATGCGTCGAGGCAGCGCCATCTCGGCGCCGCGATGCTACTCTGCGTCCATGCTGATGCGTTTATACTTCAGCGCCACGGCAGCGCCGTCTCAGCGCCGCGATGCGTTCAACAAGGATGCGTTTATGCTTCAGCGCCGCGGCAGCGCCGTCTCAGCGTCGCATTGCTACCCCAAAATTTGTTCTTTTGAGTTTTTCAGCTCTTTTTTGCCGTATTCTTGCTCGATTTTGATCTTTTAGTTATTTCTTCTAATTTTTCTCGTTTTAACCTGAAAATCACTAGCAAACAAGTGAAATCTAATATAAAACTCCCTTAATTTGAGAGAATATAAAGCACTTTTTCAAGTGCTTATCAGATGTGCTATAAAGGTGAAAACAACGCTAAAAAGAAGGAAATAAGAGATGGATAAATATTAGAGTAATGGTTAAGGAAAGGATTAAGTATGGGAGAAGAAAAGGGAAAAATTGGAAACAAAACCTTGTATATACCTCATGGACGCATAGAAGGATGACCACGAAATTCATAAGGTTTAATAAGAGACTCAAAACTGGGTTTAAGTTATACACCCTGGTAGTATAGCGATGTACAGGAAGTCAAGGAAATATTTACTAATGGCTGATAAGCACTTGAAAAGTGCTTTCTATTCTCTCAAATTAAGGGAGTTTATATTAGATTTCACTTGTTTGCTAGTGATTTTCAGGTTAAAACGAGGAAAATTAGAAGAAACGACTAAAAGATCAAAACCGAACAAGAATACGACGAAAAAGAGTTGAAAAACCGAAAAGGGCGAATTTTGGGGATAGCGCCGCGGCGCCGAAACATCAACGCATAGTTCTGGACGCAGAGTAGCATCGCGGCGCTGGGATGGCGCTGCCTCGACGCATCCTTGTTTAACGTATGATAGCATTGTGGCGCTTGGACGGCGTTGCCGCGGCGCTAAAACCCGAGAGCAAACTTTTTTGGATGCAGCACTAGCGCTGCGGCGCTATGGGACAGCGTCGCGGCGCTAGCTTTCCTTAAATGAAAATTTTGTATTTTTGGAAAATTTTTTGGGCGGCCAAACTCTATAAATTTGGGGGTTTCCAGTAGCCCAAATCATCCAGAAAAATCAGAGCAAAGCAAGGAAGTTGTAGACCTAAAGAGGCACAAAAAGGAGAGAATTAAGTGAGAGTTCAAAGAGTGAGTTAGTTGCAAGGAAGAGGAAAAGAGTTCGAGATAGTCGTGGTGCCCTTCGAATTCCGACGTGAGAACCAAGGAGATCGTGACGGTGCTACCTCAATCAAGAGCCTCTTTTCAGTAGAGTTTCCCTTTCTTTACACTCTTTCTTTGTTTATTTTACTTAAACATGTTGCTTCAAGCTATGAGTGGCAAAACTCTTTAGTTTTAGGGTTTTGATGAATTGTTTATGAATTCATGTTAATTTTGTAGACTCATGGTTTTGTTGGAATGATTATGCTTTTCATTGTTATTGTGTTTAATTCTTGTGGATTGGTCATCTTCACATGTTAGGTTAGATGTATGATTGAGAGATTGTATGTTTAACTTGATCTATAACAATGAATTATTGTTAATCTATCACGAGAGTAGTTAGGTTGACAATAAAAGTTGCTAAAGACTATTTTTAATGCCATGTAATTTTGTGTTGGTTTTAAGAGATTAATAATCAATCAAGTTGCATGATAAATGGTTGTTTTTGAGAGAAAATAACTTGGAATTAAGTTTCTAGACTTAGGCATATGAATTGCAATAAAATCCATGAAATCTATAATACTGCATGATGAAATAAACAAGGATTCATTACCCTAGAACTCTCTTTGACTCTTGTGTTTCTCCCTTTGATACTTTCCTTATTTGATTTGTATTTTTCCATAACTTATAATATTCAATTTCAATCCTCAAATAAAATTGATTCAATTCTAGAATAGCTAAGTAACTTAAACCTTCCCAATTGGATCTCCAGTGGAACGATATTCGGACTTAACCGTTTTATATTATAACTTGACCCGTACACTTGCGGTTAACACTAAAAGTTCGCATCAATGGCCCAGAGTGAAAAGTGAAATAGCAGAGTACGGGATTAAGTGTTGGATGGGTCCGTAGGTAAATATACCAAACTCACTTTCTATTTTGAAGTGGAAATGGATATGTTATAATGAATTTCTTTTTCGGATTGCCAAGAATGTCAGCAAATGTTGATGAAAATTTGGGTGATTGGTAAAATTGACAAGATAGAGCGTTTCTTGCCTAGTAAAGAAATATATATACTGGATAGAGTGATACGAATGCATGGGGATAAGTTCTAAGTTCTAAAAGATTTACAACAAGCTTATAAATAAAGTCGCAGTTCGGTATTGTGTCTATGGAAAACAATGTTTCATGTATAAGGAATATGCCTCTGATTCTATTCATATATTTAAGGTGTAACCAAAGGAACTAAGAGAAGAGTTGAGTTGTGAGAAAGAATTGATTCCAAATGTTTAATTGATAAGGAAGAATAAGTATTAAGAAGTAAGATAAACTCGATGGCCTAAGATTTGTGAAAATCATGATGAAGAGGAAGCTATTCGGGAAACCAAGCTCAAGGATCAAATGATTAAATAGTGTCCACAATGATTCTCGAGAGACTAATAACCTATAGCAATTCCAAGACGAAATTGTTATAAGGAAATAGTAAGTTGGAAGTTTTACTCTTAGCTTGGAGAATGGCAAGCAAGTAGACGGATAATTAGAAGTGTTGGCCGGAAGTTTTTGGAATTTAAGTGTCCATGCGTTGGTTGAATGAAATAAGAAGTCCATAAGAATGAGCATGGGTAATACCTAAAAATAGTAAAGGAATTGCGTAGCTAAGTTTAAGCGTAAAGATGAAATGTTGGCTGGTTGAAACATGTGTTCCAGGAGTTGAACAAGTGTAAATATTGAGGTTATGCGTTGATGAGATTGATGGATCAGCAAACATGCATTGGTTGAAATCGGTAAAAAGGTATGCGTTGAAGATTAAAAGACTTACACTTGAATTCTGTAAATCTGAGATAATTAAAAGTAAAAGAACTAGACTACTACATTTGGAAATGTGATCGGAAGAAAAAGGAAATTTACCAAAGGACTGGAGAATGAGAAAAGATATGCGATTGATGTAAGGAGAATCAAAGCGCAAAGACATGCTGTCACACCCCATCCCAGATACACTCTATACCTAGGATTGAGCATGATACTGTACTCCCTATATACATATTAAACATTAGACACCAGATAAATCTCAGATTCAAAACACCATTTCTATTAAGACAATAGGAAAACATACAATCTCTCAACAGGTACTTCCTGTATATATATATATTAGATACAAAACAACTTCCCATCATCTCTAAGAAACGTGTACGTTACAAACATGAGCATAGACTAAATATTTACAACTATCCCAGAGGTTTGCTTCCAGATAGGCCCAGACGAGATTCTTCTATAGGCTAGGCGTCCCGGAAATGCTCGCTACCTGAAACGACAAACAACAAGCAAACTGAGTGAGAAAAAAGCCCAGGGAGTGACTAAATTCATTTAACTATCACTAACAAACATGAGCTAGCTTATCCATTTGTAGACTTTACATATCACATTTCAGAGAGTTACTAAAGTTCTCATTTCTAATTACACATATAAATGTCAAAAACCATCTTGTTTCACAAATTTGCCACTATCAAGTGCCTTCACATGCCATCACTCGATCCCTCAGCACTGGTAACCAATTCATTCTTCGCTCAAGTGCCTTCACACATGGTCCCTCAGCACGAATTAATATGTGATGGACTACTACATGCTTTCACTCAAAGTCCCTCAGCATGGACATCCATTCTTCTTAACTATTCAAGTGCTTTCACACGAGGTCCCTCAGCACTTAACTTCATGCTTTCTTTCACATAGACTTTCACCATAAGGTCCCTCAGCCGCTACTAAATTTAAACAATAGAACTAGTTTTCTTTTAATTTGTTGGCATATCATATTTACTATGAATACTACAAAGTACCTGATTTTCACTTTTAGTGTTTACCGCAAGTGTACGGGTCAAGTTATAATATAAAACGGTTAAGTCCGAGTATCGTTTCCACTAGAGATCCAATTGGGAAGGTAAAGTTACTTAGCTACTCTAGAATTGAATCAATTTTATTTGAGGATTGAAATTCAATATTTCAATTTTGGGAAAAAGAAAAGTCAAGCAAATAAAATATCAAAGGGAGAATTGCAAGAGTCAAAGAGAGTTCTAGGGCTTCGAATCCTTGTTTATTTCATCATGCAAAATTATAGATTTCATGGATTTTATTGTAATTCTTATGCCTAAGTCTAGAAACTTAATTCCAAGTTATCTTCTCTCAAAGACAACTCTTTCTCATGCAACTTGATTGATTGTTAATCTCTTAAAACCAATACACAATTACATGGCATTAAAACTAGTCTTTAGCAACTTTCATTGGCAACCTAACTACTCTCGTGATAGATTAACAACGATTCATTGTTATAGGTCAAATTAAACATATAATCTCTCAATCATACATCTAACCTAGCATGTGAAGATGGCCAATCCTCAAGAATTAAACACAATAACAATGAAAAGCATAATTTATTTAAACAAAACCATGAGTCTACAAAATTAACATGAATTCACAAACAATTCATCAAAACCCTAAAACTAAAGAGTTTAGCCACTCATAGCTTGAAGCAACATGTTTGAGCAAAAATAATCAAAGGAAGAGTGTAAAGAATAGGGAAACTCTACTGAAAAGAGGTTGTTGATTGAGGAAGCACCGTTACAAACTCCTTGGCTCTCACGTCGGACTTCGAAAGGCACCAAGACTATCTCGAACTCTTTTCCTCTTCCTTGCGGCTAACTCACTCTTTGAACTTGCGTTTAATTCTTACCTTTTTGGATCTTTCTTTCAGTCTGCAACTTTCTTGCTTTTCTTGATATTTCTCCCCCTCGTTGGACTGCTGAAAACCCCCCAATTAATAGAGTTTGGTCGCCAAAAATTTAACCTAAAATACAAAACTTTTCGTTTAATTAACGCTGGAGCCGCGGCGCTAGGGTTGCGACCAAAAATAAGTTGCTCTCGGGTTTTAGTGCCGCGGCAGCGCCGTCCCAGCACCGCGACGCTGTCTTGCATTCATCAAGGATGCGTCGAGGCAACGACATCTTGGCGCCGCGATGCTACTCTGCGTCCATGCTGATGCGTTTATACTTCAGCGCCGCGGCGCATCATGCGTTTCAACAAGGATGCGTTTTTCAGCTCTTTTTTGCCGTATTCTTGCTCGGTTTCGATCTTTTAGTCGTTTCTTCTAATTTTCCTCGTTTTAACCTGAAAATCACTAGCAAACAAGTGAAATCTAATATAAAACTCCCTTAATTTGAGAGAATATAAAGCACTTTTCAAGTGCTTATCAACACCCCAAACTTAGAGATTTGCTAGTCCCGAGCAAAGAATAAAATCAAATAATAGGGAGTTTTAGATGAAGAAGTGTACAATTGACTCATGTCTCAGAGAATAGCATTCAGAGCTTTAAGTAGAAACATGCAAGCATATCTATATTGTTATAATCATTCAAGGCCAAATCTTGCTATCTCCCATGTGTGTGTGTGCAAGCCTCCTTCAATTTAAAATACTAGAGCTCAAATTAGGACTTAAGAGAGTTTCTTTAGTTTTCCCCCTACTCTAGCTCATGCACCAATCTTCAAGCTTTCATGCATTCAAGTGAGTAATATGTCCACTAAGGTGCCTTTCAATCATATATATTTTTTTTCATGGGCCCAAACTTGTATTCTTTTGCCTAGAGGCACTAGCTTTCACACATCCACTGTAGGGACTCGTACCTAGTCAATTCCCAGGCGTCCTTACAAGTAGTGTTTACAAGTGGGTTATGAGAGAGTATGTTATAAAAGTGTATTATGTACAGGAAAGATTGTTATTTCATGATCATGTGTTAGTATAGCTGGACTCTATGAATGTATATGTATGAAATGTTTATACAGGAAGTTATGTAAGATGGGACAATATGCGTCACAAGAGAGGTGATGTTTATTGTCTTCACATCCCCTTTCAGATTAAGTAGGTAATCCGGGAGGGGGTGTGACAAGTTGGTATCAGAGCGAAAGAGTCTTGGGAATAGGATCATGCATTGTAGTGTAGGAACATATATATTGTTAGTAAATGATAATGTCCTGTTGTCATATACAAAACATGCCACCTCGAGGCAGGCAAGCTAGGCAAGCAGCTGATAACTTGTAGAAATACAAGTTATTATAACCTTTTTCATAGATAAATAGAGCTTAAATAGAGAAGCATGCGGTAGTTTATGCTAAATTCTATTAATAAATCTTCCTTTGCGTTATACTCTTGTATTTTTATGAAGATAATGATTTTACCACTTTTTGAGCCTAAAACACATGTTTTGACGCAGGAATGCAGACGATGCGTTGATGACTTCTTAACGCAGGACGACACATTAGCAATCTGTTCTTCATGGACGCATATATACATGTGTGATACAGAACAATTCTTCCAACACTCCTAAGGAACATGTACATTACAAAACATGGGCACAAACTAAATATTTACAACTATCCCAGAGGTTTGCTTCAAGATAAGCCCAGACGAGATACTTCTGTAGGCAAGGCGTCCCAGACACGCTAGCTACCTGAAACGATAAACAAACAAACAAATTGAGTGAGCATAAAAGCCCAGTGAGTGACTAAGTTCATTCAACTATCACTAACAGACATGAACTAGCATAACCATTAGTAACCATTATATATCGTATTTGCTGATAGTTTCTAAAACTCTTTAAGCTTTTTGGTCTCCCCCTTTTCAATATCCTTATTACCCCATGGTAAATAAATAACTAATGTTGTGACAAAGCACAACTTAACTCTTTCGTATTTCAGTACAAATTCTCATTTCTAAACACATATAAATGTCTAATCATCATGTTTCACGGATTTGCAACTATCAAGTGCCTTCACATTCTGTCCC
Source organism: Citrullus mucosospermus (assembly GCA_030954485.1). Taxonomy (NCBI): domain Eukaryota; kingdom Viridiplantae; phylum Streptophyta; class Magnoliopsida; order Cucurbitales; family Cucurbitaceae; genus Citrullus; species Citrullus mucosospermus. Next base: position 16,278,710 of record CM062064.1, read on the forward strand.
TCAGCACCGTATTCGATTATGTCTACATTACCATGTGCCTTCACACAAAGTACCTCAGCACTGGTAACCAATTCATTCTCCGCTCAAGTGCCTTCACTCATGGTCCCTCAGCACGAGCTAGTATGTGATGGTTTACTACATGCTTTCACTCAAAGTCCCTCAGCATTGAAATCCATTCCACTTAACAATTCAAGTGCTTTCACACGAGGTCCCTCAACATTAAATTTCATGTTTACATTCGCTTAGGCTTTCACCATAAGGTCCCTCAGCCATATTTACATTTAGACAATAAAGTTAGTTTCCTTTTAACTTGCTAGCATAACATACTTACTATGAATACTACAGAGTACCATAATGTCTTACCAAATAAGTATACTAAAAGTAACCACAAGATAAGATAAAAAGTCACTCACTATTTGTCTCGGCTCTAAGTGGATTATAAGCCTCTCCGAGCTCTTCCTGGCCTGAAAATACATATTTCTCACGTTCAGTTTCCATAATCTTCCTTTTCCCTTAACACACATTAATAGCATTACACTTCAGACAACTAAAGGCTACCAGCGAAATTCATCACATACTACTGCACCAGCGATACTAAGTTGAACGTAACTAGCGAGACTACCTGAGGAGCGACACCCAGCGAGACTTCAGCGAGAATTGTGAGACGCAAAGCCCCTCTTGTGTTACAGCGATACTTGTTTTGCTGCCCTATCTCTCGCTTTCTCAGCGATACTACCGCTGCAGCAGAACAGTTTCCTTCTTCCTTTCCTCTTCCTTCTTCAACCTGCTAAACATCACATTTCGGCCATTTTCAGAACTTTCTTCCTTCTACAAACTTATTAAGGTGTAAGTCCTTCATCTTACCTCAAAATTTCATGAAGAATATCCTCTCCGTTTAGAGCATATCCTTCAACAACTCCAGGTTGCTCCTAATCATCCGGCAAATTCAGCACCACTCTCTTCTATCTAGAGTTTGACACACATTTATACAAGTTCAGCTCAAACACCCTTCATGAAACTTGCTAAAAATTGAGTTAACTTACTAACCTCAGAAGTTTCGGCCCAAACCACCGTTTCATCAGTTCGTTCTTCCTCCGAAACTGAACGTTACTCTAAGAGAGCAACCCCAGCTGAGTCCTCTGCCCAGCTCAAGTTTCCTCCACGGTTACGATGAGATTTCCACTCCAAATCGACATGAACGTCTTCTTTTTCCTCCCTCCGATGTTTAGCTTCGAAATGGACCCAACTCCAGCTCTGAAATGTAATCAAAACAATTGAATTCTCGATCCACTTATATATATACCACCGACTTAATCTCAATTTCAACACTATACTACAATCCATTCAACGCATACCTTCTATGTTTAGCTTCAACAACACACAGCCTCTGATGGTGTTACTTTTCAAAACTCTCCCGCCAGATGGTTAACAAACGCATTACTCTCTCGGCCAACCTTCTTTGTCCAATGCATACCCACTTACGACGCATGGTAGCGTTCACCACATAGTGGCCTCATCGCAAATTGGCTCTCAACGCCTCGTGGCCTTCAACTTCTAACGCCCTGCAGCCTTCAATGCGTTTGTCGTAAGATAACCTTCGATGCAGGGTGGCTCTCCACGCCTTGTGAGCTCAACGCATCGTGGCCTCAACGCCTAACAGTCTTCCCTCACCTTGCGTCCACGACAAAGCTACTTCCATCAAGGCGTGTTGCCACCAACGCATAGCTGATACTTAGCCATTGTCTGCCCCCAATCACATTCCAGCCAACTACTCCTACCCAAGCACCCATCTCTTGGTCTCTTGTTATCTTGCTTTCTCACAAGATTAAGTACGGGGCTGATGTTGATGTTGCCAACAATCTTGCAGCGCAGCTCGCCAATATGACATCCATGCTGCAAACACTAGTCTTGAGAAATCAAGGTAGACCAGCTGCTGCGATGAATGCAGTGCACGCGATGAACTCGACAGCATCTGTAGACTGCCAGCAGTGTGGTGGGGGGCACTTGTATGACATGTGTCCCTACAACCTCTAGTCTATCTGCAGTGTTCAAAACAACCCCTACGGTGAGACGTACAATTCGGGTTGGAGGAACCACCTTAACTTCGGATGGGGTGGGAATCAACAACAAACGCAAAGGGCTGAGCCGCAGTCGCAGAGAGGCAACCCTCCTATTTTTGACCAATGGAACCAAAACCAGTATCATCAGTATTCGAGAGACCCGCAAGCAGATGCATCACCCTCATTTTATTCCATGGAATCTCTTTTACGAGAATGTTTATGTACACGTGATGCGATGTTCCAAAGCCAAATCGCCGCAAATCCCAATTTAGAAGTTTATATGATTCAAATGATAGAGGCGATTGAAAATGAGAAGCAAAAAGCATTGCTAAGTACAACTGAAGTTCCAAGAGGGAACTTAGAAGAACAATGTCAAGGGGAGAATGTCCATCATTCATCATCATCCACCGAATCAGAGGAAGAGGAGTATATAAAGCAAAGAGAAAAAGCAACGCAGGCAGAACCTGCGTCTGTATATGAAGATACTACTTCTGGACGCGTCTTGATTGACGTCCAAGAAGAAATCTCAACACCCCGCGCGGGTGATCAGGTAAAATTTAATGTAGTTAACGCGTTAAACGATCCTGATGATTTTCAATTTTGTCCAATGAACGCAGATATCAATGAAAAGGCAAGACCCGTGAACGCGGTGATGTGCCACTTTTGTGTATTAACCATAAGTGTACGGGTCAAGTTATAATATAAAACGGTTAAGTCCGAGTATCGTTTCCACTAGAGATCCAATTGGGAAGGTTTAAGTTATTTAGCTATTCTAGAGTTGAATCAATTTTATTTGAGGATTGGAATTCAAATTTTGTTTTTGGGAAAAAGAAAGATCAAGCCAAGAAAGTATCAAAGGGAGAATTGCAAGAGTCAAAGAGAGTTCTAGGGTTTCAAATCCTTGTTTGTTTCATCATGCAAAATTATGGATTTCATGGATTTAATTCTTATGCCTAAGTCTAGAAACTTAATTCCAAGTTATCTTCTCTCAAAGACAACTCTTTCTCATGCAACTTGATTGATAGTTAATCTCTTAAAACCAATACAAAATTACATGGCATTAAAACTAGTCTTTAGCAACTTTCATTGTAAACCTAACTACTCTCGTGATAGATTAACAACGATTCATTGTTATAGATCAAATTAAACATATAATCTCTCGATTCATACATCTAATCTAACATGTGAAGGTGGCCAATCTTCCAAAATTAAACACAATAACAATGAAAAGCATATTTATTTGAACAAAACCATGAGTCTACAAATTTATCATGAATTCACAAACAATTCATCAAAAACCCTAAAACCAAAGAGTTTAGCCACTCAAAGCGTAAAGCAACATATTGATAAAAAAGAATCAAAGAAAGAGTGTAGAGAATAGGGAAACTCTACTGAAAAGAGGTTCTTGATTGAGGCAGCACCGTCACGAACTCCTTGGCTCTCGCGTCAGACTTCGAAGGGCACCAAAACTATCTCGAACTCTTTTCCTCTTCCTTGCGGCTAACTCACTCTTGAAACTCTAGCTCAATTCTCATCTTTTTGGATCGTTCTCTTGTTCTACAACTTTCTTGATCTTTTTGATTTTCTTCCCCTTTTGGCTGCTGAAAACCCCTAAATTTATAGAGTTTGGCCGCCCAAAATTTAACCTAAAATACAAAACTTGCGTTTAAATTAACGCTGGCGCTGCGGCGCTGACGCATAGCGCCGCGGCGCTAGCGTTGCGACCAAAATTAAGTTGCTCTCGGGTTTTAGCGCCGCGGCAGCGCCGCGACGCTGTCTTGCGTTCACCAAGTACGCGTCGAAGCAGCGCCTTCCCAGTGCCGCGTTGCTGCTCTGCGTCCATGCTGATGCGTTTCTGCCTCAGCGCCGCGGCAGCACTGCCTTAGCGTCGCGGCGCATCATGCGTCTCAAGCAAGGATTCGTTTTTCAGCACTTTTTCTCCAGATTCTTGCTCGGTTTTGATCTTTCAGTCGTTTCTTCTAATTTTCCTCGTTTTAACCTTAAAATCACTAGCAAACAAGTGAAATCTAATATAAAACTCCCTTAATTTTAGAGAATAATAAGCACTTTTCAAGTGCTTATCAACACCCCAAACTTAGAGATTTGCTAGTCCCGAGCAAAGAATAAAATCAAATAATAGGGAGTTTTAGATGAATGAGTGTGCAATTGACTCATGTCTCAGAGAATAGCATTCAGAGCTTAAGTAGAAACATGCAAGCATATCTATATTGTTATAATTATTCAAGGCCAAATCTTGCTATCTCCCAAGTGTGTGTGTGCAAACCTCCTTCAATTTAAAATACTAGAACTCAAATTAGGACTTAAGAGAGTTTCTTTAGTTTTCCCCCTACTCTAGCTCATGCACCAATCTTTAAGCTTTCATGCATTCAAGTGAGTAATATGTCCACTAAGGTGCCTTTCAGTCATATATATTTTTTTCATGGGCCCTAAACTTGCATTCTTTTACCTAGAGGCATTAGCTTTCACACATCCACTGTAGGGACTCGTACCTAGTCAATTCCCAAGCGTCCTTACTGATCACAGCAAAGGCAGCTCTTTTTACCCCTATCCATGCATACTCATTACAAGTTTAACATTTAAAAAGATAGACAAATAAAGCTCGTATATTTTGTGTACACTCTTTCTTTTCTCAAGGCATGTATACTCGTTTCTTTTTCCTTAGTCTAAGATTACAAGCTATCATGCATTTCCACTCCCTAACCGGTGGGGCCTTTCGAAGTGACAACCAAATACACCCAACTTAATCCTTTTTTCAGTTAAAGATTCTAAATAGAAGTGGCTACGTGCTCAATAATATCAGAGATTTTAAGAGGGACTTAAATGAATTTAACTCAAGATAGTGCTATTCTATTTCCACAATAAGTCATCTATCATGCAAATTCAAATTTCATCATGGGCAATCAACATCAAGGCACACAACCATAAACAACATTCCCATTAACTTTGAAAACTCCAAAATTTTCAAAAAAAAAAAATTTTCAAAAATTGTTTAAAAAAATTTGACATGCATATGATCATTAAAACCTTCGCTAACATGCATAGCAAGATAAGAAAACACACAAAAGTACGAAAGACACCTCCTACCCCAAACTTAGAACCATGCATTGTCCCCAATGCATAAGAACATCTAACAAGGAAAGAGCAAGCCTGGGAGCAAGCGGGAAGCCACCAAACAGGCTTAGTGTAAGGAGTACTTTGTGTGATGAGCTATGTTCCTGAGAAATAAAGCATATGAGTGACTCCAAGATTTAAAAAAGATTTAATAAATAAACAAAAGTAAAGAAAGCAATAAAATTGGGTTGCCTCCCAATAAGCGCTTGGTTTAACGTCTTCTAGCTAGACGGGACTACTGGATTATGTAATGAAAGTCAGGTTCTCAAGTCCGCGTTCTTCATCACCGATGTAGTGCTTTAATCGTTGACCATTCACTTTAAAGGTTGTTCCATTGTTACCTTGTAGTTCCACGGCTCCGTGTGGGGATACCTTGACAATAACAAAGGGTCCCGACCATCGTGTCCTAAGCTTACCTGGAAACAAGCGTAAACGTGAGTTAAAAAGTAATACTCTTTGTCCTGGAAGGAAGGTTCGTGATGTGACCTTCTTGTCATGCCATCTCGCAGTGCGCTCTTTGTAAAGTTTGGCATTCTCATAAGCTTGAGCACGAAACTCCTCCATCTCATTGAGTTCTAAAAGGCGTTTCTCACCGGCTTTCTCAAAATCCTTGTTCAGCTTCTTGATGGCCCAATAAGCTCTATGCTCGAGCTCTACCGGTAAGTGACAAGCCTTTCCAAACACCAACCTGTACGGGGAAGTACCAATTGGGGTTTTGAAAGCTGTGCGGTAGGCCCACAGTGCATCATCGAGCTTAAGGGCCCAATCCTTCCTATTGGTCTTGACTGTCTTTTCCAAAACTTGTTTGATTTCCCTGTTAGATAACTCAGCAAGGCCATTAGTTTGAGGATGATAAGCTGTAGCAATTTTATGATTAACATTATATTTTTGCATCATGGATTTAAACAGTTTATTGCAAAAGTGAGAGCCCTCATCACTAATAATAGCTCTAGGTGTACCAAAACGTGTGAAAATGTTTTTATGCAAGAATTTTACAACAGTGCAAGCATCATTGGTCCTAGTAGCTATGGCTTCTACCCACTTAGATACATAATCTACTGCAACTAGAATATATAGGTAGCCATTATAAGAAATAGGAAAAGGTCCCATAAAGTCAATACCCCAAACATCAAATAACTCCACTTCCAAGATAGGTTTCATTGGAAGCTCATGTTGTCTAGAAATATTTCCAGTACGTTGACACCTATCACATAACTTAGCAAAGGTATAACAGTATTTAAAAAGGGATGGCCAATAAAATCCTGACTGAAGTACCTTAGCTGCAGTTCTGGTAGGTCCAAAATGACCTCCATAGGGTGAAGCATGACATGAATTTAAAATACTTACCACTTCCTCTTGAGGTACACACTTTCTTATCATATTGTCAGCACAAACCTTGTAGAGAAGTGGGTCCTCCTGATGGTAAGACTTAACATTGTGCAGGAATCTTTTCTTTTGTTGATAGTTCATGTCAGGTGGCAAATGTCCTCCTGCAAGATAATTAACTATGTCAGCAAACCAGGGCAAACTATCTTTTACCTGATACAGTTGTTCATCAGGGAACTTCTCAACAATTGGGGGCCATGATTTAGCTTCCTCATTCTCAATTCTAGATAAGTGGTCTGCAACCACATTTTCACATCCTTTCTTGTCTTTGATTTCTAGGTCAAATTCCTGTAACAATAATATCCACCTCATTAGCCTAGGTTTAGAATCTTTCTTAACAAACAAGTACTTTAAAGCAGCATGGTCAGTATGCACTACTATTTTAGAGCCAAGCAAGTATGATCTAAATTTATCAATGGCAAACACAACAGCTAGTAGTTCTTTTTCAGTAGTAGTGTATTTCTGTTGAGTATTATCAAGAGTCCTACTAGCATAATAAATTGCCCTAAACATGTTATCTCTACGTTGGCCTAAAACAACTCCTAAAGCATAATCACTAGCATCACACATGATCTCAAAAGACTGACTCCAATCTGGTACAACAATAATGGGTGCAGCAATTAGTCTTTCCTTCAGAGTATTAAAAGCTAGTAGACATGCATCATCAAAAAAAAATTTAGCTATCTTTTCTAACAAATTACTCAAGGGTTTAGCAATTTTAGAAAAATCTTTAATAAATCTCCTGTAAAACCCTGCATGCCCTAGGAAGCTTCTGACTCCTTTCACATTGGTGGGAGGTGGTAGTTGTTCAATAGCAACTATTTTAGCCCTATCCACCTCCAATCCTTTTTGAGAGACTTTGTGTCCTAGGACGATGCCTTCCGTCACCATGAAGTGACACTTCTCCCAGTTTAGAACAAGGTTAGCATCTTGACACCTCTGCAAAACACGAGTTAGATTAACAAGACAAGAATCAAATGAAGACCAAAATACAGAAAAATCATCCATAAAAACCTCCATTATGTCTTCGATGAGCCCCTGAAAAATAGACATCATACAACGTTGAAAAGTAGCAGGAGCATTACATAAACCAAAAGGCATTCTTTTAAAAGCAGATGTCCCATAGGGACATGTGAATGTCGTTTTTTCTTGATCCTCAGGAGCAATGACAATTTGGTTATAACCTGAATATCCATTTAGAAAGCAATAATGAGAATAACCTGCAAGTCTATCAAGCATTTGATCTATAAAAGGAAGGGGAAAATGATCTTTTCTAGTAGCTTTGTTCAACTTCCTATAATCAATGCATACACGCCATCCTATCACAGTTCTAGTAGCTATCATTTCATCTTTTTCATTTTTAACCACAGTCATGCCACCTTTCTTGGGTACCACTTGAACAGGACTTACCCATGGACTGTCAGATATAGCATATATGATTCCTGCATTCAAAAGCTTGAGCACTTCTTTCTTAACTACCTCCTTCATGGTGGGATTAAGTCTCCTTTGGTGCTCTATTGATGGTTTAAAGGTATCTTCCATCAAGATTCTGTGCATACAGACCGACGGACTAATACCTTTAAGGTCCTCAATAGACCAACCAATGGCAGATTTATAATCCCTCAATACTCTCAATAATTTTTCTTCTTCCACAGAATCAAGATCAGAAGATATTATAACAGGTAAAGAAGATAAATCATCTAAGAATGCATATTTTAAATGAAGAGGTAATACTTTTAATTCAAGCTTAGGCTTCTCAATATCATTCACAACATGCAAGGGAGCTAAAGGTATAGGTTTATCTATTTTAGAACATATTGGCAACCTATCTAACCACCTAGCATAAAATGCTATTTCATCAGAGATTGTATCTGCATTTTCAACATCTATTATGCTTTGTTCTAGATGATCATTAGCTAACATAACCTCTACATGCTTAAAAATAGTATGATCAATTATGTCTATAGCATGGTAAGGACTACTCTCATCATGATGACTCAAGGACTTGTAAATATCAAATACTACATTTTCATCATTTACCCTTAGAGTCAACTTCCCTTGTTGGACATCTATGATAGCCTTTGCAGTTGCTAGGAATGGCCTCCCAAGTATGATAGGAATCTCAGAGTCCTCCTCCATGTCCAATACTACAAAATCTGCAGGGAAGATAAATTTGTCAACTTTAACTAATACATCTTCAACAATACCTTTGGGATAAGCTAATGATCTATCAGCAAGTTGCAGGGTGATGGTGGTAGGTTGCACCTCTCCAATGTTGAGTTTCCTATAAACAGATAAAGGCATTAAATTAATAGAAGCACCCAGATCACAAAGAGCTCTAGTAACATTTAAAGAACCAATAGTGCAAGGTATAGTAAAACTCCCTGGATCTTTTAACTTTTGTGGTAGCTTCTTTTGTAAAACTGCACTGCATTCCTCAGTCATGCTAATCATCTCATATTGCCCAAACTTTTTCTTTTTAGATGAGACATCTTTCATGAATTTCGCATAGTTGGGCATTTGCTCTAAAGCCTCAGCAAATGGAATGTTAATGTGCAGCTTTTTAAATAACTCAAGAAATTTAGCAAATTGCGAGTTTATTTCTTTCTTTTTAAAACGTTGAGGATATGGCATAGTATTAGGTACAAAAGGTAGAGGGTTAGATGACTTACTTGAAGATGTTGACTCTTTTACCTTTACCTCCTTTTCTAGGATCTTTGGTTCATCTTCTAGAATTGGCTCTTGGATATTGCCATCTACCTCTTGCTCTTCATCCTCATCAATGATCAAAGGAGTGGAAAACTTTTTCCCACTCCTCAAAGTCATGGCCTTGCACTCCTCTTTTGGATTTATCTCGGGGCAACTAGGAAATTTTCCCTTTTGCATTGTTTGATGGGAAGTGACAATTTTGCTTATTTGTACCTCGATGTTTTGAATGGCCTTACTATGACTTTGTACGGTGCTTTCCAATGCGGTTGTCCTTCCTCTTAATTCTTTTATGAATTCTACCATCAAATCTTCTAAGTTGGACTTCTTTTCAGTGTGGGATGGACCTACATTGGATAATTCAGAAGAACCTTGCAAAACATTCCTTTTGTTAGCATAAGAAAAATTTTTATGGTTCCTCAAACTAGGATGGTAGTGAGTTGGAAGTTGTTGATGTTGGTAATTCCTATAATGTCCTCTATCAACATAATTAGCCGTCTCATTATCTCCATGAACGCCCATTTCCGATGCCAAAGCGGCAAGAGAAGCTATAGATGGTGGATTTTGAGCTTGGCCTCCTGCAGTTAATTTAGAAAGAGCATTAGTAAGTGAAGCCATTTGAGCTTTAAGAGAATTTACCTCATCAACTTCATATAATCCGGTGGCTCTTGGGATGTTTGAAGAAGACCGTTCACATGGCCAATTGTAGGATGTATTGGCCAAGTCTTCTAATATGGTATAGGCTTCTTGAGCATTCTTTGAAAAAATTGACCCTCCAGCAGTTGCATCTAAGATGGATTTGGTTGAGCTTGCCAATCCATTGTAGAAAAGTTGAATTTGCAACCAATCCGGATACCCATGTTGAGGGCATCTTCTCAAGAGATCCTTATACCTTTCCCACGCCTCATATAATTGTTCATCCTCGAGTTGGCGGAATGTTCCAATCTCTGTCCTTAGTCTTTGAGATTTAGCCGGTGGAAAGTATTTGTTCAAGAAAGCTTGAGCTAAGATCTCCCATGTTGTAATGCTATCCGGAGGTGTGGTTTCCAACCAATTTTTAGCACGGTCCTGCAAAGAAAAAGGAAACAATTTTAGTTTAATTGCACCGTTAGAAACACCATTCATTTTTACCGTTCCGCATATCTCCAAGAAGGATCGCAAGTGCTTGTGAGGATCTTCATTAGTTCTTCCTCTAAAGGCTAGCTCTCTAGCCATTTGGATCAACCCCGGTTTCAACTCAAAATTGTTGACATTGATAGGCACATTCATTATTCCGGGTTGACTTGCCGGTAACGTAGGTTGAAAGTAGTCTCTAATTGCCTTAGGTATCTCCTCCGCCATCTCCGTAGTTTGATTAAGTTAAGCCCTTAAATTTCTTCTACACGTTCTTTCAATCTCGGGATCAAGAGAGAGGAGGTTAGTATTATTGCGAGGCATAGACTAACAAAATAAAATACAAAACAATTATATACAATAAACTAAATAAATAAACAATCAAATAATATACACCTCAAATTAAGATCTATCAATTCTAATGAATATTAAATAACAAAAACCGTTCTTTGGATCCCCGGCAATGGCGCCAAAAACTTGATGTGCCACTGTTGTGTGTTAACCATAAGTGTACGGGTCAAGTTATAATATAAAACGGTTAAGTCCGAGTATCGTTTCCACTAGAGATCCAATTGGGAAGGTTTAAGTTATTTAGCTATTCTAGAGTTGAATCAATTTTATTTGAGGATTGGAATTCAAATTTTGTTTTTGGGAAAAAGAAAGATCAAGCCAAGAAAGTATCAAAGGGAGAATTGCAAGAGTCAAAGAGAGTTCTAGGGTTTCAAATCCTTGTTTGTTTCATCATGCAAAATTATGGATTTCATGGATTTAATTCTTATGCCTAAGTCTAGAAACTTAATTCCAAGTTATCTTCTCTCAAAGACAACTCTTTCTCATGCAACTTGATTGATAGTTAATCTCTTAAAACCAATACAAAATTACATGGCATTAAAACTAGTCTTTAGCAACTTTCATTGTAAACCTAACTACTCTCGTGATAGATTAACAACGATTCATTGTTATAGATCAAATTAAACATATAATCTCTCGATTCATACATCTAATCTAACATGTGAAGGTGGCCAATCTTCCAAAATTAAACACAATAACAATGAAAAGCATATTTATTTGAACAAAACCATGAGTCTACAAATTTATCATGAATTCACAAACAATTCATCAAAAACCCTAAAACCAAAGAGTTTAGCCACTCATAGCGTAAAGCAACATATTGATAAAAAAGAATCAAAGAAAGAGTGTAGAGAATAGGGAAACTCTACTGAAAAGAGGTTCTTGATTGAGGCAGCACCGTCACGAACTCCTTGGCTCTCGCGTCGGACTTCGAAGGGCACCAAAACTATCTCGAACTCTTTTCCTCTTCCTTGCGGCTAACTCACTCTTGAAACTCTAGCTCAATTCTCACCTTTTCGGATCGTTCTCTTGTTCTGCAACTTTCTTGATCTTCTTGATTTTCTTCCCCTTTTGGCTGCTAAAAACCCCTAAATTTATAGAGTTCGGCCGCCCAAAATTTAACCCAAAATACAAAACTTGCGTTTAAATTAACGCTGGCGCCGCGGCGCTAGCGTTGCGACCAAAATTAAGTTGCTCTCGGGTTTTAGCGCCGCGGCAGCGCCGTCCCAGCGCCGTGACGCTGTCTTGCGTTCACCAAGTACGCGTCGAAGCAGCGCCTTCCCAGCGCCACGTTGCTGCTCTGCGTCCATGCTGATGCGTTTCTGCCTCAGCGCCGCGGCAGCGCTGCCTTAGCGCCGCGGCGCATCATGCGTTTCAAGCAAGGATGCGTTTTTTAGCACTTTTTCTCCATATTCTTGCTCGGTTTTGATCTTTCAGTCGTTTCTTCTAATTTTCCTCGTTTTAACCTTAAAATCACTAGCAAACAAGTGAAATCTAATATAAAACTCCCTTAATTTGAGAGAATAATAAGCACTTTTCAAGTGCTTATCACGCGGTGTTGAGAAATGAAATCCTCAAGGACGGTGAAGATGGTGAATATGATGAAATCAAATTACTCTCCGATGGTATAATTGAGAAATCAGACCGGAGCAACAGATCCGCGGCAAAGATCGAGCAGCTATTACAAGAGCCTTCAACGCATGAGCTACAAACCAGACCAACACATCTCAACTGTGCACGCTTAAGGGAGGTCATAATGTACTTCATTGTTGCCTCTGCGTTGAACCCTGATCGCGATAAAGGCTCGCAAATGCAATAACTGAGCTTGCGTCGAAAGGTCCCTACGTTGCCGATTGCCTACTTTTTCAGGGACGCTTTCCTTTACCCTTGCTTTATTTTTATTCGAACTTATCCTAGTATTTATTTTTAGTTTATTTTTATTTTATTTTATTTTGCTTTCTTTCTTCTATTTGTACTTTGTTTTTAGTATTCATTTCCTTTTCTTTAATTTCAGTTAGATAAGCATGAAACTAGGCGTCGAGCTTTAATGTAAACTATTTGATTTCAACACATCATTGAACTATGCGCTCAGCGATAAACGATTTCTGTGTTTATCAAGTTGAAATTAAGAGATGTAATTTTCCAAATGCATAATACTTAAAACGTCCAGCGCATACTTTGAACTAAAAACCATGCGTTCAACTGTATATTTGGTATGCGATAATTGTATGCGTTCACTATTGCTTCGCCGCATGGAATTTATAATTACCTCTTTGCATGGTCCCTTGCTGTAAATTCATTCTAAGTTCATGTATAATTATTCCCAACTTTTATCTTTGCGTTGAAAAATTAGTCACTATGAGGATAATCATGCTTACACTTTTTGTACACTCTTTAAGTTAGATTACTTTCAAAGTGTCTGCATACTATTCCTTAGAAACGCAAACCTACTTTGAATGTATGCAAGCAGCCAATTCAAACCTCTTTTACAAAATTTTGCAACGTAATCTTTGTTTACGATTTAAGCAATGAGGACCTTGCTACTCTCAAGTTTGGGGGTGGAAGAGGTTTGAACTGTCCAAGATAAACCAGAAAGGAACCAACTCCACCTCCACCTCCACCTCCACCTCCTTCTGAGACGCATCGCCCCAAACATCAAAAACCTCGACCTTCCACAAAACCCTCCTCCTCAATAAGAGTTGATGACTCACACTTTGGGGATTTTGGCGCGACTTTTATGCGTCCATCATCCCCTGCGTTTGACGAAACTCCATCCATTCCCCCGCCTCAACCAAACCCGCCTACCCCACCAACGGAACCACAACCGCAAGAAGGCCAACTTGACCTCAAGTGGGAGACAGTGCAAACATATCTACAGCAATCAATCTTGCGTCCAGTGATGCACTCATTGAATATGTTAGCACGCCGGCAGACGGAGTAATTCCAATTCACATTGAATTACGTTCATCAACTGCTCTCGATCTGACCGGAAATCCCGCCCCCTAACATTCCAGAACGCCTCCAACAATCCCTTGTCTTCCTAGTACCGCAGCGACCTGCACCTGAGCAGCAACGCAGACCTGATGAAGACAGGACTGATGGTTAAAAAAATTTTTAGGGGTGTAGTCAAGAGTTGTAATTTTTTTCTTGCAATTTTGTATCTGCATATTCAATTGTATGCGTTGGTGAAAATAAAATTAATAGAATGAACATTTCTTCATTGCATAGATCTTGAACTTCATCTTTGCGTTGTCCCTTGTTGTAAATTTATTCTAAGTACATTTAATTAGTTTTAACTTTTATCTTTGCGTTGAAAAGTTGGTCACTGTGATGATAATCATGCTTACACTTTTTGTACACTTTTTAAGTTAGATTTCTTTCAATGCGTCTGCATACTATTCCTTAGAAACGCAAACCTACTTTGAATGTATGCAAGCAGCCAATTCAAACCTCTTTTACAAAATTTTGCAACTTAATCCTTGTTTATGATTTAAGCAATGAGGACCTTGCTACTCTCAAGTTTGGGGGTGGAAGAGGTTTGAACTGTTAAAGATAAAAATATGAGGAACTTATTTCAACATGTTAAAAAAAAATAAAAAAAAAGAAGAAAAAAATAATAATAATAATAATAAAAATAAAAATTTTAATTCTTTGAAACGCAAAACTCCGCTGGCAAGACTAATATATTTATCTTGTTAAGAGTTTAGCTGAAAACGACACCTGCTCGTAGTTGGCCACCTCCATGCACCCCATAGTTGGTGTGTCAAAACGAAGGTGGGTAACCGTAATCAGCGACGCATAGATAAATAACAAACTCCAATGTCTAGTGAGGAAACCGAGCTTAGATAAGAGTTTAGTCGAGAAGGGCACTTGCTCGTACTTGCTATGTCGCATGCTTTCCATCTTTCACAATTTTTAGTCTAGTGTACAAACAATCGCTTTCTTTAGATTAAAAACATCTCTTTCAAATATTTATTGGTTACCATTGTAACGCATGAAATCCAACTAAAAACTTTATCGATATAATCCCTGTGTTCGACCCCGGACTCACCGAGAACACCTATTCCTTTGCTTATACTTGGGTAAAAGGATAGGAAAACTTGACAAGACCACCAACGGATAGTAATAGAACGCATAGCATGTTCAAAGCATTACATGTTGAACGCATAAATATATCATTTAGCACCTTGCGTTAGGTTGATTTACACATACAAAATACGAACAACAAGAGCTCAGCGAAGATTTGAGTTATGAAGAGAAGCCTATTCAGATAATAGATGAAAAAGAACAAGTTTTAAGAAACAAAGTGATACCATTAGTTAAAGTACTATGGAAGAATCACGAGGTGGAGGAAGCAACGTGGGAGCCGAAGGAGCAAATGATGAAACAATATCCAAATTTATTTATTTAGGAGTATACTGCCTACTGATTTCGGGGACGAAATCTTTGTAAGGAGGTGGTAATTGTAAGCCCTGTACTTGATCTTGTGAGAAAGCAAGATAAGAAGAGACCAGGAGATGGGCGTTTGGGTAGAAATAGTTGGCTGGAATGTGATTGGGGGCAGAAAATGGCTAAGTATCAGCTATGCGTTGGTGGCAACATGCCTTGATGGAAGCAGTTTTGGTGTGGACGCAGAGATGAGGGAAAACTGTTAGGCGTGGAGGCCATGATGCGTTGGGGTTATGAGACGTGGAGAGCCACCCTGCATCGAAGGTTATCTTGCGATAAACGCATTGAAGTCTGCAAGGCATTGAAAGTTGAAGGCCACGAGGTGTTGAGAATCAATTTGCGATGAGACCACTATGCGGTGAACCGCTACCATGCGTCGAAAGTGGGTATGCGTTGGGCAAAGAAGGTTGGCCGAGAGCACAATGCGTTTGTTAACTGTTTGGCGAGGGAGTCTTGAAAAAGTAACACAAAAACAGAGGCTGTGCGTTGCTGAAGCCAAACATAGAAGGTATGCGTTGAATAGATTGTTGCATAGAGACGAAATGGAGATTAAGTCGGTGGTATATATATAAGTGGACCGAGAATTCAATTGTTTTAATTACATTTGAGAGCTTGAGTTGATTCCATTTCGAAGCTAAACAACGGAGGGAGGTAGAAGAAGATGTTCATGTCGATTTGGAGTGGAAATCTCGTCATTACCGTGGAGGAAACTTGAGCTGGAGCAGAAAACTCAGCTGGTGTTACTCAATCAGAGTAACGTTCGGTTTTGGGGGAAGAACGAACTGAGGAAACGGTGGTTAGGGTCGAAATTCTAAGGTTAGTAAGGTTAGCTCGATTTTTAGCAAGTTCATGAAGGGTGCTTGAGCTGAACTTGTATAAATGTGTGTCAAACTTCAGATAGAAGAAATTGGAGCTGAGTTTCCGGATGATTATGAGCAATTTGGAGTTGTTGAAAGATATGTCCTAAACCGAGAGGATATTCTCTATGAAATTTTGAGGTAAGATGAAAGACTTATACCTTTATATGTTTGTAGAAGGAAGTAAGTTCTGAAATTGGCTAGAATATGATGTTTAGCAGGTTGAAGAAGGAAGAAGAAAGGAAGAAGGAAACTGTTTTGCTGCAACGGTAGTATCGCTGAGAGAGCGAGAGACAGGGCAGCGAAACAAGTGTCGCTATAACGCAAAAGGGGCTTTGCGTCTCACAATTCTCGCTGAAGTCTCGCTGGGTATCGCTCCTCAGGTAGTCTCGCTATTTATGTTCAACCTAGTATCGCTGGTGCAGTGATATGTAATGAAGTTTCGCTAGTAGTCTTTAGTTTGTCTATGGAGTAGTGTTATTAATGAGTGTAAAGGAAAAAGGAAGACTAAGGAAAACTGAACGTAAGAAATGTGTATTTTCAGGCCAGAAAGAGCTCAGGGAGGCATCTAATCCACTTAGAGCCGAGACAAGATGTGAGTGACTTTCTACTATATCTTGTGGTTATTTCTAGTATAATTACTTGGCTATGAATGAGTAAGACATTATGGTACTCTGTAGTGTTTGAAGTGATTATGCCATTGTTGTGAAAATATTGTATTGTAAATTAGCCTAACGCAAAGTGTTAAAGTATGTGGTTATGTGTTCAACATGTCAAGTTTTGATCATGCAATGCGTTCTATTATTATGCATTGGTCTTGTCAAGTTTTCCTATTCTTTTACCCAAGTATAAGTAAAGTAATAGGTATTCTCGGTGAGTCCGAGGTCGAACACAGGGATTATATTGATTTGGTTTTAATTGGATTGCATGCGTTACAGAGGTAACCAACAATTGTTTGAAATCGTGTTTTTAATCTAAAGAAAGCAGATGTTTGTACACTAGACTAACAGTTGTGGAATATGGAAAGCATGCGATCACAGCAAGTTCAGCTAAGATGTGTGTGAATGGATAAAGAAAAGGGTTTGGGTTGATTAACATCTAACGTCGGAAATGCACAGTAGTATTCTATTCATACTTGCGACTCTTCTCCCGGTTGTCAGCCGCTATGCGTTATATGTCTATAACGCATAAGAGAGTGTTAAGAATCAAGGTTGTCCCCGTAGACAGGTAACACTACTTGGCCCTTGTCAATTGAGTTCCACAATCACTTACCCTCTCGAGCAGTCTGATTATTACTACTTATATCGATTTGTCAGATGGATATAAGCATCGGATTAAGCTCACAATTGACAAGATAAAATAGTTACACTGCGGTCCCTAGTTAGATGCTAACGCAACCCTAGACCCTTGAGTGATTAGTTACTCATGGCTTGAAAGTATAAAGTGGACAGATGAGCAAAGTGAATAGACATGGAAGATAATTGTATTGATGAAAATGAGATACAAATTTTGATAAGTTCAATTCCTTGATACAAATCTAAAATTCAAGCAAGAATAGTAAGAAAGAAAGCAGGGTAGGCGTCAATGTCTTGAGTCACCCGGATGGAAGCGTAATGATTTGCTGTGAAGTGGTGCGGCGAATGGAAGACTCTTCTCTCTCGAGCTATTTGTCTCCGGTTGAAGCCTGAGAGAACTCTGCTGTCACTTATGGAGTCCTTCCGAGAATCAATAACCTTTCTCCTCTCGCAGAGCTGCCCTTTTATAGATGATGAAATCGCAGTTAATGGCAGATCTGCTTGATTGGTGGCGAGATTGACACTGCGTCCATCTCGCCTGATTGCGTGATTCTCGGGCCAATTAAGATCCACCACTTAAGCCACAAATCATGTCTGCCAATCATCCGTCAATCTCTCAAGATTCCGATCTGATTCGCAGCGCCTTGCCGTAACGGTTGTCTATGCGTCCATGCATAGTTTGGTTGATGTCAACGCAACATAGGTTGCTAACGCGTAGTTATGCGTTGGGCTGTCGTTAACGCATCGTCTGGTTCCTACGTTAAGGGGTCATCAACGCATCGCTTGCATTCCTGCGTGAAAACATGCGTTTTAGGCTTAACAAGTGGTACAATATCTTCATCAAAATTCAAGAGTATAACGCAAAGGAAGATTTATTAATGGAATTTATCATCAACTACTGCATGCTTCTCTTATTTAAACTCTATTTATCTATGAAAAAGGCTATAATAACTTGTATTTCTACAAGTTATCAGCAATGTCAGTAAGTTTAAAGGAAACTGAATGTATTGTCTATTTGAAAATATGGCTGAGGAACCTTATGGTGAAAGCCTAAGTGAACATGAACATGAAATTCAGTGCTGAGGGACCACGCGTGAAAGCACTTGAATAGAAAAAGGGAATGGATTTCAATGCTGAGGGACTTTGAGTGAAAGCATGTAGAAATTCATCACACATTAGCTCGTGCTGAAGGACCTTGAGTGAAGGCACTTGAGCGGGGACTTGACTGATTACCAGTGCTGAGGGACTTCATGTGAAGGCACATGGTAATATTGACATAATTGAACTCGGTGCTGAGGGACAGAATGTGAAGGCACTCGATAGTTCGCATATCTGTGAAACCTAATGATTAGACATTTATATGTGATTAGAAATGAGAATTTGTATTGAAATGTGAATGAGTTAAGTTATGCTTTGCCACAACAAGAGTTAGATATTTGCTATGGAATAGTAAGGATGTTGATGTGAGTGTGACCTATAGTATAAGAAGTCTAGGAACTTCTTGATAAGCAATTTGTAGTGGTTACTAAGGGCTATACTAGTTCATGATTGTTAGTAATAGTTGAATGAATTTAGTCACTCACTGGGCTTTAGGCTCAAGCGTTTCTTTTGTTTGATTGTTGTTTCAGGTAGCGAGCGTGTCCGGGACGCCTAGCCTACAGAAGTATCTCGTCTGGGCCTATTTTAAAGCAGACCTCTGGGATAGTTGTAAATATCCAGTTTATATCCATATTTTGTAGTGTACTTGTTCCTTATGAGTGCTGGGAGAGTTGTTCTGTATCACATATATATGTAAAGAATACTTGACGAAAGATTGTATGTTTCCAAATGTTTTAATAGTAATGGTGTTTCTATTTGAGATTTAACTGGCGCTTAGTTTTTTTTTTTAATATGTTGTATAGAGAGCGCAGTTTCACACTCACTCCTAGGTACTTGGTGTATCTGGGATGGGGTGTGACAGCTAACGCGTCGTCCTGCGTTAAGAAGTCATCAACGCATCGTCTGTGTTCCTGCGTCAAAACATGCGTTTTAGGCTCAAAAAGTGGTAAAATCATTTATCTTCCTAAAAATACAAGAGTATAACGCAAAGGAAGATTTCTCACTAAAAATTATCATTACTTGTCGCATGCTTCTCTATTTAATCTCTATTTATCTAAGAAAAAGGCTATAATAACTTGTATTTCTACAAGTTATCACACCCCCAAACTTAGATAAATGCTTGTCCTCGAGCATAACTTCTATCTAAGAAACTTCAATTATCCTAAACATTTTCTCAACGCATTGACTAGTCTCTCAGAATGCTATATTCAATCAGCTACCCGTTAGTTATATTATTTCTCTACCTCTATATTCTTTTCTTTAGGACGGGTCTAGTTTGTATGCGGCAAGCTTTCTTTTCAAAATCTTAAACTTATTATTCACAAAATTTTTGTTTCTTCTTTTAACACTGAGTCTGAAAAGATGAAGATATAAAGTTCCTTTTTCTTTCATTGGTTTTATTATTTTTGTAGCCATGCGTCGAGTAAGGTTACCCACCTTCGTTCTAACATACCAACGATGGGGTGCATGGAGGCAGCCAACTACGAGCAAGTGCCCTTCTCGACTAAACTCTTATCTAAGCTTGATTTCCTCACTAGACATTGGAGTTTGTTATTTTATCTATGTGTCGCTGATAACGATTACCCACCTTCATTTTGACACACCAACTATGGGGTGCATGGAGGCGGCCAACTACGAGCAGGTGTCGTTTTCAGCTAAATTTTTAACAAGATAAATATATTAGTCTTGCCAACGGAATTTTGCGTTTAAAAGAAATTTTTTTTTCTTTTTTTTTTTTAACATGATTGAAATAAGTTCCTCATATTTTTATCTTTGACAGTTCAAACCTCTTCCACCCTCAAATTTGAGAGTAACAAGGTCCTCACTGCTTAAATTGTAAACAAAGATTAAGTTGCAAAATTTTTGTAAAAGTGGTTTGAATTGGCCGCTTGCATACATGCAAAGTAGGTTTGCGTTCCAAGGAATAGTATGCAGACGCGTTGAAAGTAATCTAACTTAAAGAGTGTACAAAAAGTGTAAGCATGATTATCCTCATAGTGACTAATTTTTTAAAGCAAAGATAAAAGTTGGGAATAATTATACATGAACTTAGAAAGAATTTATTGCAAGGAACACGCAAAGAGGTAATTAAAAATTCCATGTGTTGAAGAAATTTTTCATTCTATTAATTGAATGTTCCACAATGCATACAATGAATATGAATATACATGCAAGAAAAGCTACAACTCTTGACTACACCCCTAAATTTTAACCATCAGACTTGTCTTCATCAGGTCTGCGTTGCTGCTCAGGCGCAGGGCGCTGCGGTACTGGGAAGACAAGCGGCTGTTGTAGGCGTTCTGGAATGTTAGGAGGCGGGATTTCCGGTCGAATCGAGAGCAGTTGATGAACGTAATTCAGTGTAAATTGAAACTGCTCTGTCTGCCGGCGTGCTAACATATTCAAGGAATGCATCACTGGATGCAAGATCGATTGTTGTAGATATGTTTGCACTGTCTCCCAATCGAGATCAAGTTGGGCTTCTTACTGTTGTGGTTGCGTTGGTGGTTGAGGCATATTTGGCTGAGAGCGAGGAGTTGATGGAGTTTCGTCAAACGCAGAGGATGGTGGACGCATAGAAGTCGCGCCAAAATCCCCATAGTGTGAGTCATCAACTCTTATTAAGGAGATTGGGGAGGGGGGCTTTGTAGGAGGTTTTGGGCGATGCGTTTTGGGAGGAGGTGGAGGTGGTTTTGGGCGATGCGTCTCAGGAAGAGGAGGAGGTGGGGTTGGTTCTCTTCTATTTGTTGGAAATGGGGGTGAAGAGCTTGAGGTTAGGGAAGGTCTAATGGTGGCATCAGGACTTGCCACAACCTTGCGTTTCAGCTTGGATGGCTTCCCCTTCTTCTGCATTTGCGGCTTCGGAGGCGACACTAGGTGGCGGAATGGGTTGATGAGGTCTTTTGGTGGCCTTAGCAGGCTCTGGCAAATGTTGTGATCCTCTCATCAACCGATGCAGAGTCTTATGGGCGATTATGCCACTGACTTCAATCATATTCTCTGCGTCTAACACTTTCGTATGCCCTCCGATGGAAGCATTGGCGTACAGGTTCATGATAAGAGTGGGGAAAAAGAGTTGGCCTCTTGGCTTATTAAATACCCCTCTTATCTGCGCCGCAATTATGCATCCGACATCAAGGGGGATGCGACGCATAATGCAGTAAGCTGCCATCACCCGATCCCTTGACACTGTTTTGTCATGCGTTGTAGGGATCAGCCGCTTCTTCACCAAGTATACCCACAGGTTCGCCTCTGGTCTTAGGCTACTAGCGGATAGTGTTTTGATACCTGTGGGTGAAACGTCCCACTTAGCCCTGGGCTTCGCCAATACTCGAATTGTGTCTTCCATTAACTTCGGTGGAGTTGATTCTATGATTTTATTTCCTTCCGCATTCGAGTTGTCCCTCAACTGATATATTGCGTTTATTTCGCTTACGTTGAACAGGACTTCAGTTTCTTCAACCACCACCACGTCTTCCTCTTCATCTATGCGTCTGTTTTAAAAAATGCGGACTAAGTCAGGTTGGACCCAAGAGGTGCTGGAACAGAAGTTTCTCCAGCCGTGGTGGTCGATAATTTTAGTAATGTATGGCGGCAATGGGGCTTCTTCAGGGAAAAATCCCACCTCTATCAACAAATCAGGGAACGACCTGCGTCTCCCTTTTCCTTCCTTCTTATTTGGTGACGCATCAGCCACCTTAGCTTTTCTTTTGGCCTTAGCAGGGATTTCATCCACTGTTCTTTGTTTGCTCTTGGCCACTTCAGCTGGTTTCTCAGTCACCTTCTCCTTCCCTTTGCCTTTCTCTTTGTGAGTGCTAGGGAGTTTGGTGACTGACACCTCTTTTTCTTTCTTCTTCTTTCTCAAGGTACTAACACCTTGCTCCTCTCTTGCATCCTCCCCGATGCGTTCCTTCCTTGTAGGCGAGTGGTGCCTACTTCTCTTCTTCTTTTTCTTCTTGGGCATTTATTCTTGCAGCCAACTCTTCATCCTCTTCTATTTGCAGCTCTCTCTCGAGCTCTTCAGCTGCTTTTTCTATTCTTTCTTCTTCCCTCATTTCCTCTTCAAATGCCATTGCGGCTTCGTCTATTTGAGGATCAGGAAGGCCTTACGTTTCCCCATCTTCTTGAGGCTGCACTTCCCTGCGCGCCTCCTTGCTGGACAGTGCGTCCTTAGCAATTTTCTCCGCTCCTTTTCTGAGGGCCCTGAGCTCTTTTCTGAACTTGGCCCTTTTCTTCTTCATCTTTGCTGCCAGCCTATCAAAGGATGTTGCCGCAATTGGGGACTCAGGACCGTCTCCTTGCTCTGTACTTTTAGGCTCTTCATCCTCGGCAGTTTCTTGTGATACCCTTCTTTTCTTCCTTAACAAGGGTACCACTTCCTCTTCCTCTTCTCTTCCTCTTTTGGCCTCTGCGGTCAATACGACCTGTCTGATAGGTCCTTCATTGGAGTCCAGGGTTATCTCCTCAGGACTGATAGACGCAGGGACTGACCCTTGCGTTGCAGATGGCTCGCCTATTATCTCCTTGCTGTAGGTGACTTCTTCTTCCTCATTTCCCTCATTCTTTTCACCCTCCCGAGTCTCTTTCAACTGACTCTAGACCTCTTTTATCCGCGAGGGTGATTCAATGGATGATGATGGATGCTGGATATTATGCACGGTGCTCTCCATCGGTTGACTTGTTGGAACGTTTAGGGGTTGCAAGTTTCCTTACGTCCCCTCATTATGCACTGTGGGATTGATTTTCCCACTTAACAATGTCTCACTGTGACATTGTTCTTTCGAGTTCCCTCTTGGGACTTCGGTCGTGCTTAGCAATGCTCCTTGCGTTTCATTTTTGCGCTCCTCTGTAATTTGATTCATTTGAACTTCTAAATTGCGAATTGCAGTGGCTTGGTTTTGGAGCATCGCATGGTACAACTTGCACGTTGCTGCAGTTTTACTGTTATATTCTCGTAACAGAGATTCCAAGGAAGACAATGAGGATGATTCGTCTGCTTGCGGATCACTTGAAAACTGATGATACTGGTCTTGATTCCATTGGTTGAAACCAGGAGGATTGCCTCTCTGCGGCTGCTACTTAGCCCTCTGCATTTGTTGCTGATTCCCACCCCATCCAAAGTCGAGGTGGTTCCTCCAACCCGAATTGTACGTCTCACCGTAGGGGTTATTTTGAACACTGGAGATGGACTCGAGGTTGTAGGGACACATGTCATACAAGTGCCCCGCACCACACTAAATCTACTAAAACTAATCATATTAACTTTAATCCAGTTTGTAAGATAGTAACCATCGCATAACCCATCCCAACAAATTATCAAGATTCACTTCCCACTACTCATGTATATCTATCAATTCTCAAGTTTCACAAGTTTCCTATCTATTTAGTGCCTTCACTTTCCGTCCCTCAGCACTTATTCATGTATAACTATAATACCATGTGCCTTCACATGAGATTCCTCAGCACAGGTAACAAACTCTATCTACGCTCAAGTGCCTTCTCACAGAATCCCTCGGCACGAGCTAGTTATGATAGGTTACTACATGCCTTCACTTACAGTCCCTGAGCATTGTAGTCCATTCTCTACTGTTATTCAAGTGCCTTCTCAAATCCCTCGGCACTTAATATCACGCTTACTCACAAGTAGCTTTCACCATAAGGTCCCTCGGCCACTTATGTGCTTAGACATTTGTAATAGTATTCTTTTAAATTACTAACACATTACATACATAAAGCAACTACCATGCATCACGTTTCCTCATCACTACGCGTACTAAGTTTAACACAAGATATATCAAACAGTCACTCACAATCGGTCCTGACTCTAAATGGGTTATAAGCCTCCCCGAGCTCTTCTTGGCCTGAAAATACACAATCCTCAAGTTTAGTTTCCATAATCTCCCTTTTTCTTTAACATACAGTAGCATCGTTACTCTATAGGAATTAGTAAGCTACTAGCATTACTCAAAAGATATTCAAACTGTACTAGCGACACTGATCACAGCAAAGGCAGCTCTTTTTACCCTTAACCATGCATACTCATTACAAGTTTAACATTTAAAAAGATAGACAAATAAAGCTCATATATTTTGTGTACACTTTTTTCTTTTCTCAAGGCATGTATACTCTTTTCTTTTTCCTTAGTCTAAGATTACAAGCTATCATGCATTTTCACTCTCTAACCGGTGGGGCCTTTCGAAGTGACAACCAATTACACCCAACTTAATCCTTTTTTCAGTGAAAGATTCTAAATAAAAGTGGCTACGTGCTCCAGAATATGAGAGATTTTAAGAGGGACTTAAATGAATTTAACTCAAGATAGTGCTATTCTATTTCCACAATAAGTCATCTATCATGCAAATTCGAATCTCATCATGGGCAATTAACATCAAGGCACACAACCATAAACAACATTCCCATTAACTTTGAAAGCTCCAAAATTTTCAAAAATTTTTTTAAAAAATTGTTTCAAAAAAATTGACATGCATATGATCATTAAAACCTTCACTAACATGCATAGTAGGATAAGAAAACACACAAAAGTACGAAAGACACCCCCCACCCCAAACTTAGAATCATGCATTGTCCCCAATGCATAAGAGCATCTAACAAGGAAAGAGCAAGCCTGGGAGCAAGCGGGAAGCCACCAAACAGGCTTGGTGTAAGGAGTACTTGTGTGATAAACCACGTTCCTGAGAGATAAAGCATATGAGTGACTCCAAGATTTATTGAAAAATAAATAAATAAAGCAATAAAATTGGGTTGACTCCCAATAAGCGCTTGGTTTAACATCTTCTAGCTAGACGAGGCTCTCGAATCACGGTGGATACCAAGGTGGTTTCTTCTTTTCATGCTTTGGATCACCTACAACTTTTAGTATTCGCCCACATTGACACTCACAAACATATTCATTAGCATTTAGTGAGTTAGTCAATAAATCATTATCAAGTTGAACATCATCGTTTCTAATGTGGTCAAGACTTATTAAAGAATCATTATGCTTAGATTTTAACGGACTCACCACTTCATTTTTATTATGCTTCTCCATAATTTGTTCATAATTCATTATAGGTTTGGGAGGCATGTATGAAGAACTTGGAGAAATATCACAACTAGAGACATGCTTCATAGAACTTTCTACTTTAACATCAAGCATTTCATTAGTTTTACCATTCAAAGGGGGCTCATTATGCATAGAGTTTTTATTTGAAGAGAGAGGCGATGTTACCTTTGTGCTTGGCTCATGATGCTCAAACCTTTCTACATCCGGATGCTTAAGGGTTTTATAGATATCGAATGTTACCTCCTCATCGTTAAGGCGGAATGTAAGCTTTCCTTCTTGCACATCGATGAGGGCCCTTCCGGTGGCCAAGAATGGTCTCCCAAGGATTATGGGGACTTCGGCATCTTCCTCCATGTCTTGTAAGCCCCGCATCTATTTTTATGGGAACGCAAAGAAGAAGGGGCCGAGAGATGGGTGAATGTGCAAAAGTAGTTGGCTGGCTTGCATTTGGAGTGGGAAAATAGCTAAGTGTAAGCTATGCGTTGATGGCAACCTGTTGTGGAGGAGGTAATTTTGGTGTAAACGCAAAGGTGAGGGAAGCTTATCATGCGTTGAAGTCGTGACGCGTTGAGGATATAAAGGCGTGGAGGATCACTTGGTACCGAGGATCATTATGCGTTAAACGCATTGAAGGCAGTGTGCCGGTGGAAGTAAAGGCCACGAGGGGTTTGGGAGCTGATCTGCGGTGAGCCCATTATGCGGGGAACGCTACCATGCATCGAAGGCGAGTATGCGTTAGACAAGGAGTGTTGGCTGATAGAAGGTAACGTGTATGTTAACTATTTGGCGAGAGAGTTTGAAATGAATTATCATCAGAGGCTGTGTGCGTTGCTGAAGCTGAGCATAGGAGGTATGCGTCGAACGGATTATAATATAGAGTTGGAATGGAGAACAAGTCGGTGATATATATATAAGTGGACTTAGAATTCAATTGTTCTGCTTGCATTTCAGAGCTCGAGTTGGGTCCATATTAAGGCGAAACATCGAAGGGAGGTAGAAGAAGATGTTCATGCTGATCTGAAGCAGAAATCTCATTGAATTCGTGGAAGAAACTTGGGTTTGACAGAGGTTTCGGCTGCTGTGATCTCTTCAGAGTGATGCTCGGTTTTTGAAGAAGAACAAATTAAAGAGACGAAGGTTAGGGCTGAAACTTTGAGGTTAGTAAGCTAACTCGATTTCTAGCAGAATTCATGAAGGATGTTTGAGCTGAAATTGTGTAATTGTGTGTCAAACTCAGGAAGAAGAGACGGGAGTTGAACTGTCGGATGATTAGAGGCAACTTGGAGTTGTCGAAGGTTATGTCCTAAACGGAGAGGAGGTTCTTCATGAAACTTGGAGGTGAGATGTAGGACCTGTATTTTAACAAGTTTATAGAAGGAAGAAAGTGCTGGAATTTATTGAAACGAAATGTTTAACAGGTTGAAGAAGGAAGAAGAAAGGAAGAAGGAAACGGTTCTGTCACAGCGGAAGTATCGCTGAGTGAGCGAGAGACTGAGCAGCAGAGAAAGTAACACTGCAACGCAAAGATAGGCTTGCATCTCACAACTCTCGCTAGAGTATCGCTGGGTATCGCTCCTCAAGGTAGTTTCGCTGGTTTTAATCAACGCAGTGTCGCTAGTATAGTTTGAATATCTTATGAGTAATGCTGGTAGCTTACTAATTCCTATAGAGTAACGATACTACTGTATGTTAAAGAAAAAGGGAGATTATGGAAACTAAACTTGAGGATTGTGTATTTTCAGGCCAAGAAGAGCTCGGGGAGGCTTATAACCCATTTAGAGCTGGGACCGATTGTGAGTGACTGTTTGATATATCTTGTGTTAAACTTAGTACGCGTAGTGATGAGGAAACGTGATGCATGGTAGTTGCTTTATGTATGTAATGTGTTAGTAATTTAAAAGAATACTATTACAAATGTCTAAGCACATAAGTGGCCGAGGGACCTTATGGTGAAAGCTACTTGTGAGTAAGCATGATATTAAGTGCCGAGGGATTTGAGAAGGCACTTGAATAACAGTAGAGAATGGACTACAATGCTCAGGGACTGTAAGTTAAGGCATGTAGTAACCTATCACAACTAGCTTGTGTCGAGGGATTCTGTGAGAAGGCACTTGAGCGTAGATAGAGTTTGTTACCTGTGCTGAGGAATCTCATGTGAAGGCACATGGTATTGTAGTTATACATGAATAAGTGCTGAGGGACGGAAAGTGAAGGCACTAAATAGATAGGAAACTTGTGAAACATGAGAATTGATAGATATACATGAGTAGTGGGAAGTGAATCTTGATAATTCGTTGGGATGGGTTATGCGATGGTTACTATCTTACAAACTTGATTAAAGTTAATATGATTAGTTTTAGTAGATTTAGTCACTCACTGAGCCTTTTGCTCATCCAGTTTGTTGTTGTTTGCTGTTTCAGGTAGCGAGCGTGTCCAGGACGCCTAGCCTACTGAAGAATCTCGTCTGGACCTATCTGGAAGCGAACCTCTGGGATAGTTGTAAATATTTAGATTGTTCATATGTCATGTACTAAACATCTTTACTGAGAGTGTAGTGAAAGAGGGACGTGTTGTACCTACTATGAGTATATTCAAACATGTTAGTTAAAAGTTTACACGTTGTTTTGATCTGATTAAGAGATTGTTGTATGATTTGCTATTCTTTTATGAAGTATGTAATATAGAGTCTTATGTTGGGGAATAGGATCATGCTCCTTCCTAGGTATAGAGTAAATCTTGGTTGGGGTGTGACATGTCTAATATCACAAAGTCCGCCAGGAGGATAAACTTGTCTACCTTGACCAAGACGTCCTTCACAATGCCGTAGGGATGAACAAATGATCGATTGGCCAAAATCAAAGATATGGTAGTTGGTTGCACCTGTAAGCACTGATTTGCGTTGTCAAGCGTTGAGGTGCAGCCATGCGTTTGTGGCTATGCGTCTCAAAGGGAGAAGCGGTCGTGAGCGAGAGCAAGAATTTTTGGAAAGTAAAATTTTGGCTAAGTGTTGGCGATGTCCATGCGTTGTGGTTGATTCACGGAGGTTAGTGAGCTGAAGTAGCTACCCGCGTTGAAGGATAAGTAACTCTGGGGGGGGGGGGGAAGAAATGTGCTTGAACCATGCGTTTAAGTCGCTCTGCGTTGAGGACAGTTATGCGCTGAAGTCGATGCGTCGAAACAGACATGTGCTGGAGTCACCCCGCGTTGAAGACAGAATGGTCTTGACGCGACGAAAGTAGTATTGAGTGACGGAAGGGTATGCGTCAAAAATAGGAGGCGTGGAGGATGACACTATGCGTTGGGTGTGGTCAGTTGCTGGAGGCGTTGGAGGAGAATTTAACATGAATACCTTACGCTGAGATAAGAACCTTGCGCTAGTCTGCGGGTGAAGGGTAAGTCAGCAACATAAATCCTAGCGTTTGTAAAGGCTAAGTCGGTAGTATATATAGCTGGATTAATTAAATGTTTAATCATTTTTAAGACATTTCGAGAGCTTAAGTCGGTTCCATATTTCAGACAAATTTCAAAAGCAGATTGAGGAAGCTGTTCTTGAGGGTTTCGGACGAAATTCGACTCATATTGATGCTGAAAACGAAGCTGGAACAGAGGAATAACTGAAGTCACATAGTTTGAGCAGTGACTGATAATCGGAGTAGAACGTGAAGAGGAAGCTGAGTTTAGAGCTGAAAATTTGAGGTTAGTAAGTTGACATAATTCCTAATAACTTTTGTAAAGGATGGTGATGCCGAAATTGAAGATTTACTATGTGAATCCTTAGGAAAAACAGAGTTTACAAGATTATCTCGCAATCCGGAATAGCAGGAGGTGATTCCAGAATACCGTGAGAACGAGGAGGAGTTATGTCACACCCTACTTTTTAAGAAAACGAAGCGTTGAAGAGTCTATGAAGAAATGAGGTAAAAGACCATGTTGGACGCATGGTCAGGACTAGATAACGCATGGTAGGGGTGGACGCATGGAAGTAAATCGAGAAGGGAAAGATGTGAAACGCATAGAGGAAGAAATGGAGAAGGATTTATTCGTTATGAGAGTTGGATGCATGGTATGATGCGATGAGGTATAAACGCATAGTATTTCACATTTGTCATTGAAGCCTAATGGCATATGTAAGCGCTGGTTTGTAATAGTGTGGTTATGCGCTAAAGGTGAAATCACAAATGGTGTTGTGAGCTGAAGCAGTCGCCGCGTTGGCGGGGGAAAGGATCGTACTTGGCTTACCATGCGTTGGCAAGGTTGTTATGCATTAAGGTCCCTATGCGTTGAAGACAAAATTATATCTATGCGTCAAAGACAGCAGTAGTATAGTTGGCTGAAAGTTAGAAAAGTGAGCAGTGAAGCTCAAAGCTTAAGGGAAATTCAACTAACACATGAGGGCGTTGTATTAAATAAAAGTTGTTCATTGGGAATGTTGGACGCATAAGATCAGCTTATAAAGGCCAGGTGGCTTTGTATAGATTTGACACTTTATTAGTAGGAGGTGTTGAAGGCATGTCAAGTGTTTCATGCAAGGTGACACTTGGTTTAATGCATGGTTAATTAAGCATGCAGCGTGGCATGTGGCAAACAAGTGGCAAAAGGAGAGAAGAAGTTGGATGGCAAGCTCTCTATAAATAGAACTTAGAGGGAAAAGAAACGACTGATGACTCGGAAAAGGAGAATTATGGAGAGAAAAAGAGAAGAAGGCAAGAAAGACGTCTGTGGTAGGAGGATGCGACCAAGAAAGAAGGTGAACGCGGCGTCCAAAGCTAGAAGATGCGTCCATGATGGACCTTGCGTCCAAGAGAAGACAACGCATCCGAAGGAGAAGTAAGAAGAGTCGGGATGCGTTCAACCGAGCTGACAGAGGAAGTGGAGCTTTGCGTTTCTGAGATTTGAACGCTGCGTCCAAAAACACAGGAAGAGGAAATAGAGGAAAGGAAGAAGAAGTATTCTTTGGCAAGTAGAGGTGAGTAACACCTGCGTTTTATAAAAATATAAATGAGTTCTTAATGAGTATGATTACATGGTTTCAAATGAAATAGAGCATGCGTTGTTATATAAAGAACACATGAATATGTTGTTTATATAAGATAAGAGCACGCGTTTAGTAACATATGTATGCGTTTTACTTGTAACTTGAGAAACGGTTAAGTTATGTGCTGTTAATACAATGTTTCCAAAATATGTATAGTGTTTTATAAAGCTTGGAAAAGGGACCCCAATGCTCAAGGACTCGTAGAAGGCATTGAGGGCAGCCCGAGTTACGAAGGGTACCCATTGCTCAAAGACTAGATGAAGGCAAATGGGTAACCGAAAAATAGAATGGGACTCAATGCTCAAGGATAGAAGGAAGGCATATGGGCAGCCTGAGCAATAGCATGCTTATGCACATAGAAGAATGAATATATATATATACGACGTTTATGCGTTGAGATGCTCCACACAGATAAGGGTAATCGACGTTGAGGAGCGTGGAGCACTGCTCCGCCTCAACTAAGGAAAAAGGAATTGAAATAAATGAGATTTATAGTATTTATTCCAAGTAGATATGTTTACATGATATAACCAAGAAGTGACCATGTTATAAACTGATTTTCAGTGAAATCTTTTATACGAGATAAATCAGTTTTATAGCTAAAGTATAATGTTTTGTAGAAACTGTTACTCATTGAGCTGATAGCTCATGCTTTCATATGTTTTCCATTTTCAGGTAGCATGACAGTTCCCGTTGCTGATCGAAGTCGAGGTTTGTCAAGACTAAGCGGATGGTGAGGTTGGGCAGTGAACCTTACAGAAGAGTCAAGGTTGCTGTCTTCACATCTCCTTTCGGGTTATGGAGGATAATCCGGGAGGGGGTGTGACCCAGATTACCCATCTAACCTAAGGGGGAGTGGGAAGACAATAAACATCACCCCTCTTGTGACGCATATTGCCCTAACTTTTCCTGCACTTACATTTACTTATATACAGAACATAAAACACAGTTATACATCGCATGCTTAACCTGATACGATTTCCTGTAAGGGTACACCTTTAATGCATATCATGAATTCATCCTCATATCCAAAATACAACATTCACAACACCATTGACAGTACCCATTCAAAAGTATATGTTCTACATGCCATTCACATAAGTATATTCAACGTACAACTCCCAAACTTCACTAAATCTTGATGATCGAGGCTTAGGCAGGATGAGCTATATTAGGCGAAGCACCAGGAACGTCCTTGCTACCTGGGGAGGGAAAAAGAAAACATTTGGAAACATAAGCTAATAGCCTAGTGAGTGACAATTCTTTATAATACGACATTCATTTAAAACAGGCATGTTTCGTATAATGAGTAAATCAGAGTTTAACATTTATTCAAATGTAACATTCTTTTCACGAAATTCATCATTCTCATAAATCAATACTAAAATCACATCAAATTGTTTTCAAGAAATTTATCAACATCAAGTAGTTTTCAAACTTTTCCCTTAGTTGAGGCAGAGGAATGTTTCTACGCACCCAACGTCGAAATCATCCCTTGCTTCAGGCAGAGCAAGCTCGATGCACTAGCCAGCTTAACCTCTATGTGCACATAGGAATAGGTCGGGTTGCCCATGTACCTTCTCATGTCCTTGAGTAGTGCGTCCCGGGGAAACTCACGTGCCTTCTCATGTCCTTGAGCACTGAGCCTCCTCTTAAAACATTTCAGAATTTCTTTCACATAGTAGTTCATATAAAAATCTTTCATGAAAATCAATTTATCACGATAAACAATATTTCAAAACATGCCATTGCACATCTTATAGAAATGCATAAAACATGCCTTATAAACATCATCAAACATCAAGTTTTTAAGAAAGCATTCATCTCAAAGCCATAATTCATAAGAAAACTAAGCCAAACCTTTTCAATAAATTTCATTTTAAATCAAGAAAAGTGTCACTCACAACTCTTTCTAGGCTTTATGTGGTTTATACACTGTTCCTATCTCTTCTCGGCCTGCACAAGAAACACACCCTGCGTTAGACAACACTAACTTCCTTTCCTTTCCTCTACTGACTTATAATGAGAATCTCAGCGACACCCTCCAAGAATGACTGTTACTAGCGATACCCAATAGAACAGCACAGTTGCTAGCGATACCCAATAGAACAGCACAGTTGCTAGCGATACCCAATAGAACAGCACCAGCGTTACCTACCTGAGCAACGATACTCAGCGTTATCTAGCGATACTTGTGAGACGGAAAGCTCCTTTGCGTCTCAGTGTTACCCGTCTCGCTGCAAATTCTTAGACAGTGTGCCGATACTTGATTTTTCCAACGGCACTCTGCACTGTACTCCTTCCTTTCTTCTCGTTCTTACTTCAACCTTAAAATTTCAGGGTTTAGCTCTTTCTCATTCTCGCGATATTCCGAAATTACCTCCTGCTATTCCGGATTGCGAGACAGTCTTGTAATCACTGATTTCCTAAGGATTCACATAGTAAAACTTCGATTTCAGCAACACCATCCTTTACAAAAGTTGTTAGGAATTGCATTAACTTACTAACCTTAAATTTTCAGCTCTAATCTCAGCTTATTCCTCACGTTCTGTCCCGAATATCAGTCACTGCTCAACCAAACTAAGTAGCTTCGGTCATTCCCCCATTCCAACTTCGTTTCCAGCTTCGATGTGAATCAAACTTCGTCCGGAACCCTCAAGAACACCCTCCTCAATCTTCTTCTGGAGTTTATCTTAAGAGTAGAACTGACTTAAGCTCTCGAATTGTCCTTAAAATGATTAAACATTTAATTTATCCAGCTATTTATACTGCCGACCTAACCTTATCAACACCAGGACTTAGGCTGCTACTTACGTATTTCCTTTGCAGACTAGCGCAGGGTTCTCCTCTTCCAACGCATAGTGGTTGTCCTCACACGCCTTCTATTTTGAACGCATTCCTTTCCATCTTGAAATTCTACTTTCGATGTGTGTAGACCATTCTGTCTTCAGCACAGGTGCCTCAACGAATATCTATCTTCGACGCATCAACTTCAACACCATCCTGTCCTCAACGCAAAGTGACTTGGATGCATGGTTCAAGTGCGTTTCTCTCCCCTTCAAGACTAATTATCTATCAATACAGTAACTACTTCCGCTCACTAACTTCCATAAGTTAACCACAAACGCATAAACTTAGTCAATACGTAGTCGAAGTTTTACTTTGCCCTTGCTCTCGGCCACTTCTCCCTTTGAGACGCATAGCCACAAACGCATGGTCGTGCCTCAATTCTTGGCAACGCAAAACAGTGCTTACAGGGTGTGACAAGTTAAGCCTTGAAACTTTGAGGTAAGCTATAGAACTTAATTTCCTATAAGTTTGTAGAAGAAAGGAAGTCCTGAATCCGTATGGAAATGTGACTTGCAATAGATTGAATTAAGAACGAGAAGAAAGGAAGGAATAACGGTGCAGACTGCCGCTGAGAAGCGAGTATCGGCACACTGTCTAGGTATTGATAGCGAGACAGGTGTCGCTAAGACGCAAAGGAGCCTCCGTCTCACAAATCTCGCTAGATAACGCTAAGTATCGCTGTTAAGGTAAGGTAACGCTAGTGTTGCTCCATCGAGTATCGCTAGTAACAGTCCTTATCGGCTGGTATCGCTGGGATTCTCACTTATAAGTCAGTAGAGAAAAGGAAGAAAATTTATGTTAATTAACCCAAGGTACATGTCTTTTGCAGGCCAAGAAGAAATAGGAAAAGTGTATAACCCACGTAAAGCCTAGAAAGAGTTGTGAGTGACTATTTTATTCTTCAATCCTATTTTATTGAAAATGTTCTTATGAAGCATGATTTTCAATGAACTGTTTAATATGAAATGTCACACCCCATCCCAAATTCACACTATACCTAGGATTGAGCGTGATACTGTTCTCCATAAAACACATAATGAAAATAGATACCAAATGAATCTCAAAATTAAAACAATGCTTCTATTGAAATACTAGGGAAAGACACAATCTCCCAACAAGCATTTTCTGCATATATATATATAATACAACACATCTCCCCTTCACTCATAAGAAACATGCACATTACAAGACATATGCACAGACTAAGTATTTACAACTATCCCAGAGGTTTGCTTCCAGATAGGCCCAGACGAGATTCTCCTGTAGGCTAGGCGTCTCGGACACGCTCGCTACCTCAAACGACAACAACAACAACAAACTGAATGAGCAAAAAGCCCAGTGAGTGACTAAATCTATTCACTATCACTAACAAATATGAGCTAGCTTATCCATTAGTAACCATTACATATCACATATCAGAGAGTTACTAAGGTTCTCCTTTCAATTTACACGTATAAATGTCAAATTCTCATGTCACACAGTTCGGCAACTATCTAGTGCCTTCACATTCTGTCCCTCAGCACTTAATCGATTATGTTTACATTACCATGTGCCTTCAAATGTAGTCCCTCAGCACTGGTAACCAATTCTATCTTCACTCAAGTGCCTTCACTCATGGTCCCTCAGCACAAGCTAATATGTGATGGGTTACTACATGCTTTCACTCATAGTCCCTCAGCATTGTAATCCAATCCTTATAACTATTCAAGTGCTTTCGCAAAGTCCCTCAGCACTTAACTTCATGCTCACCTACATATAGGCTTTCACCATAAGGTCCCTCAGCCACTACTATATTTAGACATTAGCATTAGTACCCTTTTAACTTGCTAACACATCACATTCATAATGAATACTACAAAGGATCACATTTCCTCATCAAATAAGCATACTAAATTTATCACAAGATATAACAAATGGTCACTCACAGTTGGTCTCGGCTCTAAGTGGATTATAAGCCTCCCCGAGCTCTTCCTGGCCTGAAAACACATATTCCTCATGTTTAGTTTTCATAATCTCCCTTTTCTTTTAACACACAATAATAGCGTTATTCTTTAGACAATTAAAAGCTGCCAGCGATATTCATCACATACTACTGTACTAGCGACACTGAGTTGGATGTAACCAGCGAGTCTACTTGAGGAGCGACACCCAACGATACTCTAGCGAGAATCGTGAGACGCGAAGCCTCTCTTGCGTTACAGCGATACTTGCTTCGCTGCCCTGTCTCTCGCTCTCTCAACGATACTACCGCTGCAGCAGAACCGTTTTCTTCTTCCTTTCCTTTTTCTTCTTCAACCTGCTAAACATTACGTTTTGGTCAATTTCAGAACTTTCTTCCTTCTACAAACTTGTTAAGGTGTAAGTCCTTCATCTTACCTCCAGATTTCATGAAGAACATCCTCTTCGAGTTACCCCTAATCGTCCGGTAATTCAGCTCTAATCTCTTTTTCCTGTGTTTGACACACATTTATACAATTTCAGCTCAAGCATCCTTCATAAAACTTGCTAAATATCGAGTTAACTTACTAACCTCAAAAGTTTCAGCCCTAACCACCATTTCTTCAATTTGTTCTTCCTCCAAAACCGAGTGTCACTCTGAGGGAGTAGCATCAGCTGAGTCCTCTGCCCAACTCAAGTTTCTTCCACGATTACAATGAGATTTCCACTTCAAATCAGCATGAACATCTTCTTCTACCTCCTTCCGATGTTTAGCTTTAGAATGGACTCAACTCGAGCTCTGAAATGCAATCAAAACAATTGAATTCTCGACCCACTTATATATATACCACCGACTTATTCTCCATTCCAACACTATACTATAATCTGTTCAACGCATACTTTCTATGTTCAGCTTCAGCAACATACACAGCCTCTGATGATGTTTCTTTTCAAAACTCTCCCGCCAAATGGTTAGCAAACGCATTACTCTCTCTTGGCCAACCTTTTTTGTCCAACGCATATCCACTTTCGACGCATGGTAGCGTTCACCGCATAATGGCCTCATCGCAAATAGTTCTCAACTCCTCATGGCCATTAACTTCCAACGCCATGCTGCCTACAATGCGTTTGCCGCAAGATAAACTTCGGTACAAGGTGGTTCTCCACGCCTTATGTCCTCAACGCGTCATGGCTTCAACGCCTAACAGTCTCCCTTACCTTTGCGTTTACGCCAAAACTGTTTCCATCAAAGCATGTTGCCACCAGCACATAGCTGATACGCGTCGTGGCTTCAACGCCTAATAGTCTCCCTTACCTTCCTGCCTACCTCGTCTGGTACCTCTGGGCATGTTCCTATAACATAGTATGTAATCAATTTACTTTTACATGGTCCTAGCTACCATGCATGACCTCACAGCCCAAAATCTTATGCTCTGATACCAAATTGTCACACCCCAACCCAGATTTACTCTATACCTAGGAAGAATCATGATCCTATTTCCAACATAAGTCTCTATAATATAAACACCATAAAAGATTAACAACTCATACAACAATCCCATTATCTCGTCACAGAAGAACGTGTAAACTTTTAATTAACATGTCGGTATACACATAATATGTACAACACGCTCCCCTTTCACTACACACTCATGGAAGATGTTTAGTACATGACATATGAACAATCTAAATATTTACAACTATCCCAGAGGTTCGGTTCCAGATAGGTCCAGACGAGATTCTTCAGTAGGCTAGGCGTCCCGGACACGCTCGCTACCTGAAACAACAAACAACAACAAATTGGATGAGCAAAAGGCTCAGTGAGTGACTAAATCTACTAAAACTAATCATGACAACTTAAAACCAGTTTGTAAGATAGTAACCAACGCATAACACATCCCAATAAACTGTCAAGATTCACTTTTACACTATGCATATATAACTATCAAACTCTCATGTCTCACAAGCTTTCATCTATTTAGTGCTTTCACTTTCCGTCCCTCAGCACTTATTCATTTATAATTTCTGTACCATGTGCCTTCACATGAAATCCCTCGGTACAGGTAACAACCTTTATCCATGCTCAAATGCCTTCACTCATGATCCCTCAGCACGAGCTAGTGTGTGATGGATTACTACATGCCTTCACTTACAGTCCCTGAGCATTGTAGTCCATTTTCTACTGTTATTCAAGTGTCTTCTCAGATCCCTTAGCACTTAATTTCAAACTTACTCACATGTAGCTTTCACCATAAGGTCTCTCAGCCACTTATGTGTTTAGACATTTGTAATAATATTCTCTTAAATCACTAACACATCTTATACATAAGGCATACTACCATGAATCACGTTTTCTCATCAATATGCGTACTAAGTTTAACACAAGGTATAACAAACAGTCACTCACAATCGGTCCCGGCTCTAAGTGGGTTATAAGCCTCCCTGAGCTCTTATTGGCCTGAAAATACACAATCCTCAAGTTTAGTTTCCATAATCTCCCTTTTTCCTTTAACATTCAGTAGCATCGTTACTCTATAGAAATTAGTAAGCTCCCAGCGTTACTCAAAAGATATTCAAACTGTACTAGCGACACTGCGTTGATTAAAACGAGCGAAACTACCTTGAGGAGCGCTACCCAGCGATACTCTAGCGAGAGTTGTGAGACGCAAGCCTATCTTTGCGTTGCAACGTTACTTTCTCTGCTGCTCAGTCTCTCGCTTACTCAGCGATACTTTCGCTGTGACAGAACCGTTTCCTTCTTCCTTTCTTCTTCCTTCTTCAACCTGTTAAACATTTCGTTTCAATCAATTTCAGTACTTTCTTCCTTCTACAAACTTGTTAGAATACAGGTCCTTCATCTTACCTCAAAATTTCATGAAGCACATCTTCCCCGTTTGGGACATATCCTCCGACAACTCTGAGTTACCTCTATTCATTCGACAGTTCAACTCCCGTCTCTTCTTCCTGAGTTTGACACACAATTAAACAATTTCGGCTCAAGCATCCTTCATGAAACCTGCTAGAAATCGAGTTAACTTACTAACCTCAAAGTTTCAGCCCTAACCTTCGTCTCTTCAATTTGTTCTTCCTCCAAAACCGAGCATCACTCTGAAAAGACCACAGCAGTCGAAACCTCTGTCAAACCCAAGTTTCTCCCACGAATTCAATGAGATTTCTGCTTCAGATCAGCATGAACATCTTCTTCTACCTCCCTTCGATGTTTCGCCTTAAAATGGACCCTACTCGAGCTCTGAAATGCAAGCAGAACAATTGAATTCTCAGACCACTTATATATATACCACCGACTTGTACTCCATTTCAATTCTATGCTATAGTCCGTTCAACACATACCTCCTATGCTTAGCTTTAGCAACGCACACAGCCTCTGGTGATATCTCATTTCAAACTCTCTCGCCAAATAGTTAACATACACATTACCTTCTCTCAGCCAACACTCCTTGTCTAACGCATACCAGCCTTCGACGCATGGTAGCGTTTGCTGCACAACAGCCTCACCGCAGACCAGCTCCCAAACTCCTCGTGGCCCTTACTTCTAATCGGCACATTGCCTTCATTGCGTTTGACGCATAATGATCCTCCACGCCTTATGTCCTCAACGCGTCTCAACTTCAACGCATGATCAGCTTCCCTCACCTTTGCGTTTACACCAAAATTATTTCCTCCACAAAAGGTTGCCATCAACGCATAGCTTACACTTAGCCATTTTTCCCACTCCAAACGCAAGCCAGCCAACTACTTTACACATTCACCCATCTCTCGGCCCCCTTCTTACTTTCTGTTCTCATAAAGATAGATGCGAGGCTTACAATTTTTCCGCCCCGATCATAGTCCAGCCAACTACTCCTACCCAAACGTCCATCTCTTGGCCCCTTCTTACCCTGCGTTCTCACAAGACTAAGTACGGGGCTTACATGAAAAATGTTGATTGCACTTTTTAAAAGGCATGTTACATATTTCTAAAGTTGATAGAAAGAATTTATGTGAAATGTTATTGAATAAAGTTTTGTATGACTTCTATGAAAGGATTTTCATATGAACTATTATGTGAACGAAATTCTAAAAACGTTTTAGAGGAGGCTCAGTGCTCAAGGACACGAGAAGGCACGTGAGTTTCCCCGGGACCCAGTACTCAAGGACATGAGAAGGTACATGGGCAACCCGTCATATTCCTATGTGCACATAGAGGTTGATTTGGCTAGTGCGTCGAGTTTGCTCCGCATTGAGCCAGAAATGTTTTTGACGTTGGGAGTGTTGAGCTTTGCTCCACCCCAACTAAGGTGATTTTTTACGTTGAGCACGTAGAAGCATTGCTCCGCCTCAACTAAGGGAAAAGTTTGAAAAACTAAATTGATATTGATAAATTCCTTGGAAAACACTCTTGTATGATTTAAGAATTGATTTATTGAGATTAAAGGATTTTATGGAAAGCATGTTTAATTTGAACAAACGTTAAACTCTTACTTATTCGTTTTACGAAACATGCCTGTTTTCAATGAATGCTTATTTTACAAAGATTTGTCTCTCACTAGGCTGTTAACTTATGTTTTCCAATGTTTTCCTTTTCTCTCCCAAGGTAGCAAAGACGTTCCCGGTGCTTAGCCTACTTCAGCTCACCCTGCCTAAGTCTCGAGTTCTCAAGATACAGTCAAGTCTGAGAGTTGTACGTTGCATATGTTTTATGTAAATGGCATGTAGATCATGTAGTTTTAAGTGGCGATTGTTGGTGGAGTTGTGTACATTGTATTATGGATATGGAAGTGAAATTATGCTATGTAATAAAAGCGTACCCTATACAGGGAATTGTATCAAATTATAACATGTGTTGTATGACTGAGTTCTATGTATGTATATGAGTAAATGTATGCACAGGAAGGAAAAGATAAGAAGGGACAATATGCGTCACAAGAGGGGTAATGTTTATTGTCTTCACATTCCCTTTCAGAATAGGTAGGTAATCTGGGAGGGAGTGTGACAGCACCTCTCCTCCATTGAGCTTCCCAAACATGGATAAAGGCATTAAATTAATGGAAGCTCCAAGATCAAAAAGTGCTTTAGTAACTTTATTGTTGCCTAAATGACAAGAGATAGAGAAACTCCCTGGATCCTTTAGTTTTGGAGGCAATTTCCTTTGTAGTGCCGTACTACATTCTTCGGTTAGTGCAACCACTTCATAATCTCCATACCTTTTCTTCTTAGACAATACATCCTTCATGAATTTAGCATACTTAGGCATTTGTTCTAATGCCTCTGCAAAGGGAAGGTTAATTTCTAACTTTTTGAATATGTCTAATAATTTTGAAAATTGAGCATCGATCTTTTTCTTTTGAAATCTTTGAGGAAAAGGTAAAGTATTAGGGATAAAATAAGTAGAGTTAGAAGTACTCCCTATATTGGACTTTGACTTCTCCTTTTCCTTAGATGCACTCTCTTTTTGTTGAACATCATCTTCTTCTTGTGGGAGCTCATCATCTTCATCATTAATCAAGGGAATGGATAGCTTTTTCCCACTCCTCAAAGTCATGGCTTTGCACTCCTCTTTTGGATTTATCTCGGGACAACTAGGAAATTTTCCCTTTTGCATTGTTTGGAGGGAAGTGGCAATTTGGCTTATTTGTACCTCGATATTGTGAATGGCCTTACCATGACTTTGTACGGTGCTTTCCAATGCGGTTGTCCTTCCTCTTGATTCTTTTATGAACTCTATCATCAAGTCTTCTAAGTTGGACTTCTTTTCTGTGTGTGATGGACCTACATTGGATAAATCGGGAGGACCTTGCAAAACATTCCTCTTGTTAGCATAAGAAAAGTTTTCATGGTTCCTCAAGCTAGGATGGTAGTGAGTTGGAAGTTGTTGGTGTTGGTGACTTCTATATTGTCCTCTATCAACATAGTTGGCTGTCTCGTTATCTCCTTGTACCAACTCCTTTTATATGGCCATCTCCAATGCCAAAGCGGCAAGAGAGGCTATAGATGGTGGATTTGTTTCAGCTTGGCCTCCTGTAGTTAATTTAGAAAGAGCATTAGTAAGGGAAGCCATTTGAGCTTTGAGAGAATTTACCTCATCCACCTCATACAATCCGGCGGCATTTGGGATGTTTGGAGAAGCCCGTTCACATGGCCAATTGTAAGATGTAGTGGCCAAGTCTTCTAATATGGTGTAGGCTTCTTGAGCATTCTTTGAAAAAATTGACCCTCCGGCGG
The DNA here is from genome assembly GCA_030954485.1 of Citrullus mucosospermus. Classification (NCBI taxonomy): domain Eukaryota; kingdom Viridiplantae; phylum Streptophyta; class Magnoliopsida; order Cucurbitales; family Cucurbitaceae; genus Citrullus; species Citrullus mucosospermus. The sequence continues at coordinate 16,320,265 of CM062064.1, forward strand.
TCGCATCTAAGATGGATTTGGTTGAGCTTGCCAATCCATTGTAGGAGAGTTGAATTTGCAACCAATCCGGGTACCCATGTTGAGGACATCTTCTCAAGAGATCCTTATACCTTTCCCAAGCCTCATATAATTGTTCATCCTCAAGTTGGCGGAATGTTCCAATCTCCGTCCTTAGTCTTTAAGATTTAGCTGGTGGAAAATATTTGTTCAAGAAAGCTTGAGCTAAGATCTCCCATGTTGTGATGCTATCCAGAGGTATGGTTTCCAACCAATCCTTAGCACGGTCCTGCAAAGAGAAAGGAAAAAGTCTTAGTTTAATTGCATCGTTAGAAACACCATTCATCTTTACCGTCCTACATATCTCCAAGAAGGATCGTAAGTGCTTGTGAGGATCTTCATTGGTCCTTGCTCTAAAGGCTAGCTCTCTAGCCATTTGGATCAATCCCGGTTTCAACTCAAAATTGTTGACATTGATAGGCACATTCATTATTCCGGGTTAACTTGCCGGTAACGTGGGTTGGAAATAGTCTCTAATTGCCTTGGGTATCTCTTCCGCCATCTCCGTGTTTTGATTTAGTAGAGCCCTTAGATTTCGTCTACACGTCCTTTCAATCTCGAGATAAGGAGGGAGGAGGTTAGTATTATCGCGAGGCATATACCAACCAAATAATAAAGAAATAAAAAGAAATAAAAAATAAATAAAAAATCAAATAATATACACCTCAAATTAAGATCTATCAATTCTAATGAATATTAAATAAAAAACCATTCTTTGGATTCCCCGGCAACGGCGCCAAAAACTTGATGCTCACTTTTAGTGTTAATCGCAAGTGTATGGGTCAAGTTATAATATAAAACGGTTAAGTCCGAGTATCGTTCCACTGGAGATCCAATTGGCAAGGTTAAAATTACTTAGCTATTCTAAAATTGAATCAATTTTATTTGAGGATTGAAATTCAATATTTTAAATTAGGGAAAAAGAAAAATCAAACAAGGAAAGTATCAAAGGGAGAAACACAAGAGTCAAAGAGAGTTCTAGGGCAATGAATCCTTGTTTATTTCATCATGCAATATTATAGATTTCATGGATTTTATTGTAATTCATATGCCTAAGTCTAGAAATTAATTCCAAGTTATTTTCTCTAAAAAACAACCCTTCCTCATGCAACTCGATTGATTATTAATCTCTTAAAACCAATACAAAATTACATGGCATTAAAAATAGTCTTTAGCAACTTTTATTGTCAACCTAACTACTCTCGTGATAGATTAACAATAATTCATTGTTATAGATCAAGTTAAACATACAATCTCTCAATCATACATCTAACCTAACATGTGAAGATGGCCAATCCACAAGAATTAAACACAATAACAATGAAAAGCATAATTATTTAAATAAAACCATGAGTCTACAAAATTAACATGAATTCATAAACAATTCATCAAATACCCTAAAACTAAAGAGTTTAGCCACTCATAGCTTGAAGCAACATGTTTGAGCAAAAATAATCAAAGGAAGAGTGTAAAGAAAAGGGAAACTCTACTGAAAAGAGGTTCTTGATTGAGGCAGCATCGTCACGAACTCCTTGGCTCTCACGTCGGACTTCGAACGGCACCAAGACTATCTCGAACTCTTTTCCTCTTCCTTGCAACTAACTCACTCTTTGAACTCTCGCTTAATTCTCTCCTTTTTGTATCTCTTTTTAGGTCTTTAACTTTCTTGCTTTTTCTTGATTTTTTTCCCCCTCTTTGGCTGCTGGAAACCCCCAAATTTATAGAGTTTGGCCGCCCAAAAATTTAACCTAAAATACAAATTTTTCATTTAAGTAACGCTGGCGCCGCGGCGCTAGGGTTGCAACCAAAAATAAGTTGCTCTCGGGTTTTAGCGTCGCGGCAGCACCGTCCAAGCGCCGCGACACTGTCATTCGTTCACCAAGGATGCGTCGAGGCAACGCCATCTCGGCGCTGCGATGCTACTATGCATCCAGAGTGATGCGTTTATGCTTCAGCGCCGCGGCAGCGCCGTCTTAGCGCCGCGGCGCTGTCATGCGTTCAACAAGGATGCGTCTTTCAACTCTTTTTCGCCGTATTCTTGCTCGGTTTTGATCTTTTAGTCGTTTCTTCTAATTTTCCTCGTTTTAACCTGAAAGTCACTAGCAAACAAGTGAAATCTAATATAAAGCTCCCTTAATTTGAGAGAATATAAAGCACTTTTCAAGTGCTTATCAGTGGGGTAGGCGGGTTTGGCTGAGGCGGGGGAGTGGATGGAGTTTCGTCAAACGCAGGGGATGATGGACGCATAAAAGTCGCGCCAAGATCCCCAAAGTGTGAGTCATCAACTTTTATTGAGGAGGAGGGTTTTGTGGAAGGTCGAGGTTTTGGATGTTTGGGACGATGCGTTTTAGGAGGAGGAGGAGGTGGAGGTGGAGGTGGCTTAGGGCGCTGCGACTCAGGAGGAGGTGGAGGTGGAGGTGGAGTTGGTTCCCTTCTTGTTGTTGGAAGTGGTGGTGAAGGGCTTGAGGTTGGGGAAGGTCTAATGGTGGCATCAGGACTTGCTATGCCCTTCAACTTGGACGACTTCCCCTTCTTCTGCAGTTGCGACTTTGGAGGCGAAATGGGTTGATGAGGTCTTTTGGTGGCCTTGGCAGGCTCTGGCAGATATTGTGATCCTCTCATCAACCGACGCAGAGTTTTGTGGGTGATTACGCCACTAACTTCAATCATCTTCTCTGCGTCTAACACTTCCATTGGCCCTCCGATGGAAGCATTGGCGTATAAGTTCATGATAAGAGTGGGGAAAAAGAGTTGGCCCCTTGGCTTGTTGAACACCCCTCTTATTTGCACCGCAATTATGCATCCAACATCAAGGGTGATGCGACGCATAATGCATTATGCTGCCATCACCCGATCCCTTGACACTGTCTTGTCATGCGTTGTAGGGATCAGCCGCTTCTTCACCAAGTACACCCACAGGTTTGCCTCTGGTGTTAGGCTGCTAGCGGATAGCATTTTTATACCTGTGGGTGAAACATCCCACTTAGCCCCTGGCTTCGCCAATACCCGGATTGCGTTCTCCATTAACTCCGTTGGAGTTGATTCTATAATCTTGTTGCCTTCTGCATCCGGGTTGTCCCTCAACTGATATATGGTGTTGATTTCCCTTGCATTGAATGGGACTTCAGTTTCATCCACCACCACCACGTCTTCCTCTTCGTCTATGCATCCATTATAGAAATTTCGGACTACGTCAGGTTGGATCCAAGAGGTACTGGAACAGAAGTTTCTCCAGCCGTGGTGGTCAATAATTTCGGTGATGTATGGCGGCACTGGGGCTTCTTCAGGGAAAAATCCCACCTCAATCATCAAGTCAGGAAACGCTCTGCGTCTCCCTTTTCCTTCCTTCTTTTGTGGCGACGCATCAGCCACCTTTGCTTTTCCTTTGGCCTTAGCTGGAATCTCATTCACAGTTCTCTTCTTGCTTCGGCCACTTTAACTGGTGCTTCAGTCACCTTTTCCTTCCCTTTGCGTTTCTCATTATGCGTGCTTGGGATTTTGGTGACTGACACCTCCTTTTCTTTCTTCTTCTTCTTCTCCAAGATACTCACACCTTGTTCTTCCCTCGCATCCTCCCGGATGCCTTCCTTCCTACTTTTCTTCTTCTTTTTCTTCTTACCCTCCCCTTCTTCTTGGGCTTTTATTCTAGCAGCCAGTTCTTCGTCTTCTTCAATTTGTAGATCTCTTTCAAGCTCCTCGGCTGCTTTTTCTATTCTTTCTTCTTCCCTCATTTCCTCTTCAAATGCCAATGTGGCTTCTTCTATTTGAGGATCAGGAAGGCCTTGCGTCTCCCCTACTTCTTGAGGCCGCACTTCCTTGCGCGCCTTCTTGCGGGACAATGCGTCCTTGGCAATTTTCTCAACTCCTTGTCTTAGGGCCCTGAGCTCTTTTCTCAACTTGGCCCTCTTCTTCTTCATCTTCTCTGCCAGCCTATCAAAGGATGTGGCCGCAATTGGGGACTCAGGTCTATCTCCTTTCTCTGTGCTTTTGGGCTCTTCATCCTCGGCAGTTTCTGGTGATACCCTTCGTTTCTTCCTCAACAGGGGTACCACTTCCACTTCCTCTTCTCTTTTTCTCTTGGCCTCTGTGGCCATCACAACTTTTCTTCTCGGTCCATCATTGGAGTCCAGTGTAATCTCCTCAGGACTGATAGATGCAGGGACAGACCCTTGCGTTTCACGTGGCTCGCCTACGTCCTCCTTGCTGTAGGCTGCCTCTCCTTCCTTATCTCTCCCACTCTGTTCACCCTCCCGAGTCTCCTTCAACTGACTCTGGACCTCTTTTATCGGCGAGGGTGATTCCCTTCTTGCGTCTGAGACGGTTGCGTCCATAGGGTCACGCAGTCCGCTCAGAATTTCGGTTATCCACTCGTCTGGGGATTTTGCGGAGTTTACTTCCCCCACTGTGACAGCCACTTCTTCTTCTTCTCTTCTTCCCATTTCTTCCGTACCTCTCGTGCTGGGTGGACGTGATAGGGGCAAGGATTGGTTGACCTCCCCATCATCCTCCCTACCCTTTGCCTCCCTTTCCTCTTGAGCTATTCGCTCCAAAATGTTGCCGAATACGTCTCTTTCTTCCCTTCGGCGTACTTCACTTCTTCCGTTCAGTGTGCTGGCTTCATCGCGAACCGTTCCAAGAACCGGTTGCTCTGCCTCAGAGTTTTCCGTGCTTAACCGTTGGCTTCCAACATTGAAGTTCGTGGCGGAAAACTTCCTTCTGGGCCATGAGATGCAAGATTTGACCCGGCTTTTGGGTTTTGGGGTAGGTTGATAAGCACTTGAAAAGTGCTTATTATTCTCTAAAATTAAGGGAGTTTTGTATTAGATTTCACTTGTTTGCTAGTGATTTTCAGGTTAAAATGAGGAAAATTAGAAGAAACGACTAAAAGATCAAAACCGAGCAAGAATATGGTGAAAAAGAGCTGAAAAACGCATCCTTGTTGAAACGCATGATGCGCTGCGGCGCTAAGGTAGCGCTGCTGCGGCGCTGAAGCAAAAATGCATCAGCATGGATGCAGAGTAGCAACGAGGCGCTGGGAAGACGCTGCCTCGACGCATCCTTGAAGAACGCAAGACAGCGTCGCGGCGCTGGGACGGCGCTGCCGCGGCATTAAAACCCGAGAGCAACTTATTTTTGGTCCAACCCTAGCGTCGCGGCGCCAATGTTAATTAAACGAAAAGTTTTGTATTTTAGGTTAAATTTTAGGCGGCCAAACTCTATAAATTTAGGGGTTTTCAACAACCAAAGGAAGGGGGAGAATTATCAAGAAGATCAAGAAAGTTGCAGAACAAAAGAAAGATCCAAAAAGGTGAGAATTAAGCTAGAGTTCCAAGAGTGAGTTAGCCGCAAGGAAGAGGAAAAGAGTTCGAGATAGTTTTGGTGCCCTTCGAAGTCCGACGCGAGAGCCAAGGAGTTCGTGACGGTGCTGCCTCAATCAAGAACCTCTTTTCAGTAGAGTTTCCCTATTCTTTACACTCTTTCTTTGATTCTTTTTGCAATATGTTGCTTTACACTATGAGTGGCTAAACTCTTTAGCTTTAGGGTTTTTGATGAATTGTTTGTGAATTCATGATAACTTTGTAGACTCATGGTTTTGTTCAATTAAATATGCTTTTCATTGTTATTGTGTTTAATTCTTGAAGATTGGCCACCTTCACATGTTAGGTTAGATGTATGATCGAGAGATTATATGTTTAATTTGATCTATAACAATGAATCATTGTTAATCTATCACGATAGTAGTTAGGTTGACAATGAAAGTTGCTAAAGACTAGTTTTAATGCCATGTAATTTTGTATTGGTTTTAAGAGATTAACTATCAATCAAGTTGCATGAGAAAGAGTTGTCTTTGAGAGAAGATAACTTGGAATTATGTTTCTAGACTTAGGTATAAGAATTAAATCCATGAAATCTATAATTTTGCATGATGAAACAAACAAGGATTCGAAACCCTAGAACTCTCTTTGACTCTTGCAATTCTCCCTTTGATACTTTCTTGGCTTGATTTTTCTTGTTCCCAAAATTGAAATATTGAATTTCAATCCTCAAATAAAATTGATTCAATTCTAGAATAGCTAAATAACTTAACCTTCCCAATTGGATCTCTAGTGGAAACGATACTCGGACTTAACCGTTTTATATTATAACTTGACCCGTACACTTGCAGTTAACACACAAAAGTGGCACATCATAGGTATTGAGTTGATTTGGCTCAAGGGGCGGATATTTAAAACTTCCCGCAGTCGTCGGAGTCATCGACTACTGGTGGACGGGTTGGGGTTCTGGCAAATGGCCGGAAGAATGGGTATATGGGTGGTCTTTGGGCAGAAGCCCGGATTCTTGAAGCAGAGAAGTTTGGGATAAACGATGGGTTAGGATTTGGAGATCTTGGTCTTACCGGAGAAGCAAAAGGCCTCACAGGTCTGGAAGGATGAAATGTAGATGGAGAGAAGAATGGAGATCGAGGGTTAAGGAATACCTCAGGGACTGGTGTAGATGATGATAAAGGTCTTGGGGAAACGTTGCCGGCGAGGTGTTCTTGATTTTGTGGGTTTGACTGGTTAGACATATGAAGTTCTGCTAGAACACAAATCGCTCGAAGTTAAAGAGGTGAAAGGTTTCGAAAATGGAAAATGGGAAATCGGATCGCGTTTATAAAGGGCTAATTTAGCCGTAGGTAATAAATGCGGATTCGCGATATCCGAAATCCCACTGATTAAGGCAAATTTTATTGAGCCGCACACCCATCAAGTGTGATGGGCGGCTAATTAACGCACACAGAGCACTTGAGTGTTTTGGCACTTAAGTGTTTTTCTAGGAAAGACGCGTAGACTGAGAAGACATTTACGTTTCACCTAGTGCTCTATCTAAACGCAGTGAACTAATGATAAACGCATAACTGATGAACGTCTGGTTCTCAGGTTAGATTATGCGTTGTAAGCTAAGTATTATGCGTTTGACAAAATATGTACGGCTCTAACCTTACCTCTAACCTTAACTCGATAAACACAGAAATTGTTTATCGATGAACGCATAGTTTACTTATGCGTTGGACGCATGCATGAATAATAGATTATGCGGTGAAATCAAATTGTTTAAAAACACTAAACGCCTACTTTCATACTTATCTCATTTACATTATTAAACTGAAATTAAAGAAATAAATAAATGCTAAAAACAAAATACAAACAGAAGATAGAAGGCAAAATACAATAAAATAAAAAAAATAACTACTAGAACAAGTTCAAATGACAATAAAGCAAGGGTAAAAGAAAGCGTCCCTGGAAAAGTAGTCATTCGGCAACGTAGGGACCTTTCGACGCAAGGTCAGTTATTACACTTGCGAGCCTTTATCGCGATCAGGGTTCAACGCAGAGGCAACAATGAAGTACATTATGACCTCCCTTAAGCGCGCATAGTTGGGATGCGTTGGTCTGGTTTGTAGCTCATGCGTTGAAGACTCTTTTAATAGCGTCTCGATCTTTGCCGCGGATCTGTTGCTCCAGTCTGATTTCTTAATTGTACCATCGGAGAGTAATTGGATTTCATCATTTTCACCATCTTCACCGTCCTTGAGGATTTCACTTCTCAATGCCGCGTTCATGGGTCTTGCCTTTTCATTGATATCTGCGTTCATTGGACAAAATTGAAACTAATCAGGATCGTTTAACGCGTTAACTACATTAAATTTTACCTGATCACCCGCGCGGGGTGTTAAGATTTCTTCTTGGACGTCAGTCAGGATGCGTCCAGAAGTGGTAGCTTCATATATAGACGCAAGTTCTGCCTGCGTTGCTTTTTCTCTTCACTCTATATACTCTTCTTCCTCTGATTCGGAGGATGATGACGAATGATGGACATTATGCACGGTACTCTCCATCGGTTGACTTGTTGGAACGTTTGGGGGTTGCAAGTTTCCTTGTGTCCCCTCATAATGCACTGTGGGGTTGATTTTCCCACTTAACAATGTCTCACCTTGACATTGTTCTCCTAAGTTCCCTCTTGGAACTTTGGTCGTTCTTAGCAATGCTCCTTGCCTTTCATTTTCGAGCGCCTTTATCATTTGAATCATATAAACTTCTAAATTGGGATATGCAGCAATTTGGCTTTGGAACACCTCATCACGTGTAGATAAACATTCTCGTAAAAGAGATTCCACGGAATAAAATGAGGGTGATGCATCCGCTTGCGGGTCTCTCGAATACTGATGATACTGGTTTTGATTCCATTGGTCAAAACCAGGAGGGTTGCATCTCAGGGGCTGCTGCTCAGCCCTTCTAGTGGTCGCATCAGTTTCAAGCCTTCCAGCTTGCATTTGCCTTCTATTGGTGGAGCGAAATTCATATTCGTTGTCCACCCACTCATTAGTGTTCCATAAATTTCTGTCGAAAATATTTTCGGCGTAGGAGTAAGTCATATCCGATAATCCTCTTGCTGACGCAGACAATTTTCCTCTCTAGCCGTATGAATTAGGTCCAAGCAATTGGACCTTCTTCAATTCTACCTTGTCCTTCGGGTGAAGGTCCTCTCAATCTCTGGGTCATTATCGAGTTATGGATTGCTCCCGTCACTCAGATACTGTTAGAAGCTTCTGGCAGAGGAGAAACTTACTATACTTCTTCGACTGAGGAATCCTACAACACAATAATCCAAATAAAATAATTAAATCAATGACATAATCCTCGGCAACGGCGCCAAAAACATGTTGCGATTATTTTGTATGTGTAAATCAACCTAACACAAGGTGCTAAATAATGTGTGTATGCGTTCAACATGTCATGCTTTAAACATGCTATGCGTTCTACTACTATGCGTTGGTGGTCTTGTCAAGTTTTCCTATCCTTTTACCCAAGTATAAGCAAAGGAATAGGTGTCCTCGGTGAGTCCGAGGTCGAACACAGGGATTATATTGATTCAGATTTTAGTTGGATTTCATGCGTTACAGTGGTAACCAATAAATATTTGAAAATTGTTTTTAATCTACTGAAAGCGAATGTTTGTACACTAGAATAAAAGTTGTGAAAGATGGAAAGCATGCAACACAGCAAGTTCAGCTAAGATGTGTATGAATGGATAAAGAAAGGGTTCAGGTTGATTATCATATAACGTCGGAAACGCATAGTAGTACTCTATTCATACTTGCGACTCTTCTCCCGGTTGTCAGCCGCTATGCATTATATGTCTATAATGCATAGGAGAGTTTTAAGAACCAAGGTTATCCCCATAGACAGGTAACACTACTTGGCCCTTGTCAATTGAGTTCCACAATCACTTACCCTCTCGAGCAGTCTGATTATTACTACTTATATCGATTTCTCAGATGGACATAAGCATCAGATTAAGCTCGCAATTGACAAGATAAAATAGTTACACTATGGTTCCTGGTTAGATGCTAACGCAACCCTAAACACTTAAGTGATTAGTTACTCATGGTTTGAAAGTAAAAAGCGGAAAGTTTATAGAAGTGAGTAGACATGAAAGATAATTCTATTGATGAAATGAGATACAATTTTTGATAAGTTCAATTCCTTGATACAAATCTAAAATTAAGATAGAAAATGAGAAAGAAAGTAGGGAAGGCATCAATGTCTTGAGTCGCCCGGATGGGAGCGTGATGATCTGCTGTGAAGTGGTGCGGCGGAGGGAAGACTCTTCTCTCTCGAGCTATTTGTTTCCGGCTGAAGTATGAGAGAACTCTGCTGTCACTTATGGAGTTCTTCCGAGAATCAACAACCTTTCTCATCTCGCAGAGCTGCCCTTTTATAGATGATGAAATCGCAGTTAATGGCAAATCTGCTTGATTGGTGGCGAGATTGACACTGCGTCCATCTCGCCTGATGTGATTCTCGGGCCAATTAAGATCCACCAGTTTAGCCACAAATCATGTTTGTCAATCATCCATCAATCTCTCGAGATTCCGATCTGATTCTCAACGCCTTGCCTTAACAGTTGTCTACGCATCCATGCATAGTTTGGCCGATGTCAACGCGTCGTAGGTTGCTAACGCGTAGTTATGCATTGAGTTGTTGTTAACGCGTCGTCACGTTGTTTGCGTTCCATTCAGATCATGTGTCCATGAAGAACAGATTGCTAACGTGTCGTCCTGCGTTAAGAAGTCATCAACGCATCGTCTACATTCCTGCGTCAAAACATGCGTTTTAGGCTCCAAAAGTGGTAAAATCATTATCTTCATAAAAATACAAGAGTATAACGCAAAGGAAGATTTATCAATAGAATTTAGCATAAACTACCGCATGCTTCTCTATTTAATCTCTATTTATCCATGAAAAAGGCTATAATAACTTGTATTTCTACAAGTTATCATTCGTCAATCATCCGTAAATCTCTCAAGATTCTGATTTGATTCTCAGCGTCTTGCATTAATGGTCGTCTATGCGTCCATGAATAGTTTGGCCGATGTCAATGCGTCGTAGGTTGCTAACGCGCAGTTATGCGTTGAGTTGTTAATGCATCGTCAGGTTGTTTGCGTTCCGTTCAGATCATGCGTCCACGAAGAACAGATTGCTAACGCGTCGTCCTGCGTTAAGAAGTCATCAACGCATCGTCTGCATTCCTGCGTCAAAACATGCGTTTTAGGATCAAAAAGTGGTAAAATCATTTATCTTCCTAAAAATACAAGAGTATAACGCAAAGAAAGATTTCTTACTAAAAATTATCATTACTTATCGCATGCTTCTCTATTTAATCTCTATTTATCTAAGAAAAAGACTATCATAACTTGTATTTCTACAAGTTATCACCGCCTCAACTAAGGGAAGAGTTTGAAAAACCAAACTGTTTACTGTTTAATTCTTTTGGAAAACAATCATATACGATTTGAAATCGGATTTATGAGATTGATAGATTTGTGGAAAGTATGCTTTAGCTGAATAATATGTTAAATCCTCGTTTATCTGTACATATGTAACATGCTTGTTTTCAATAAATGTTCGTTTTACAAAGATTAGTCACTCACTGGGCTGTTAGCTTATGTTTTCAATGTTTTCTTTCCCTCCTAGGTAACAAGAACGTTCTCGGTGCTTAGCCTACTTCCGCTCGCCCTGCTTAAGCTTCGAGTTTCCAGAAACAGTTTATTTTCTCGTTGTTGTACGTGTAAATAACTTTACACTGGTGGCATGTAGATTTAGTGTTTACAAGTGGGTTATGAGAGAGTATGTTATAAAAGTGTATTATGTACAGAAAAGATTGTTATGTCATGATCATGTGTTAGTATGGCTGGACTCTATGAATGTATATGTATGAAATGTTTATACAGGAAGTTATGTAAGATGGGACAATATGCGTCACAAGAGGGGTGATGTTTATTGTCTTTACATCTCCTTTCAGATTAAGTAGGTAATCCGGGAGGGGGTGTGACATATTCTCGTAAAAGAGATTCCATGGAAGACAATGAGGATGATGCGTCCGCTTGCGAATCCCTCGAATACTAATGATACTGGCATTGGTTGAAACCAGGAGGTTTGCCTCGTTGCGGCTGTTGCTCAGCCCTCTGCGTTTGTTGCTGATTCCCACCCCATCCGAAGTTAAGGTGGTTCCTCCAACCCGAATTGTACGTTTCACTGTAGGGGTTGTTTTGAACACTGCAGATAGAATGGAGGTGGTAGGAACATATGTCATACAAGTGCCCCGCACCACACTGCGAGCAACTTACAGACGCTGTCGGAGTCATTGCGTTCATCGCAGCAACTGATCTACCTTGATTATTCAAGACTATCGTCTCCAGCAGAGATGTCATTTCGGCAATCTGAGCTGAGAGATTGGTGGTAGCATCAGCTTCAAGAATTCCAGCTTGCATTTGCCTTCTATTGGTGGAGTGAAATTCATATCCGTCGTCCACCCACACATTAGTATTCCATGAAGTTCTGTCAAGAATATCTTCAGCATATGACTAAGTCATCTCCCATAATCCCCCTGCTTACGCAGGCAATTTCCTCACTAGCCGTGTGAATCAGGTCCAAGCTACAATTGGTCCCTCTTCAATTCTACCTTGTCTTGCGGATGAAGGTCCTCTCAATCTTTGGGTCAATATTGAGTTATGGATTGCTCCCGTCACTCAAATACTGTTAGAAGCTTCTGGCAGAGGAGAAACTTACTATACTCCGTCGATTGAGGAATCCTACAACACAATAATCCAAATAAAATAATGAAATCAATTCAATAATTCCCTGGCAAAGGTGCCAAAAACTTGTTGTCCATAGATTGTGTAATGGAATTTACAAACGCAAGGTGCAGGTTAAGCTACTATGATGAATTTCACACACCATGCGTTGTGCTATGCGTCTTACTTATGCTTAAATGTTATGCGTTGGTGATCTATCAAGTTTTCTTCTCCTTTACCCAAGTATAAGCAAAGGAGTAGGTTTTCTCGATGAGTCTGAGGTCGAACACATGGATTATGTTGATTTTATATTTAAATAGATTATATGCGTTGCAGTGGTAACCAAGAAATAATTGGGAGGTTTGTTTGTTTCTAATCTAAAGAAAGCGATAATATGTACACTAAGCTAAGTTGTGGAAGATGAAAAGGCATGCGACACAGCAAAATCAGCTAATGATTTGAATGAATGGATAAAAACAGGGTTCGGGTTGGTTAACATCTAACATCAGAAACGCATGGTGATATTCTATTCATACTTGCGACTCTTCTCCGGATTGTCAGGCGCTATGCGTTATATGTCTATAACGATTAGGAGAGTGTTAAGACCCAAGGTTATTCCTATAGACAGGTAACACTTCTTGGCCCTTGTCAATTGAGTTCCACAATCACTTACCCTCTCGAGCAGTTTGATTATTACTACTTATATCGATTAGCTAGATGAACAAGCATCGTATTAAGTTTGCAATTGACAAGATGCAATATTTACACTATGGTTCTTAGTTAGATGCTAACGCAACCCTAGACCCTTGAAAGATTAATTACTCATGGATTGAAAGTAAAAAGCGGAAAGTACAGAGAAATGAGTAGACATGGAAGAAATATATATTGATGAACGGAATTCAACTTTAGATAAGCTCAATGTCTTGACACAAATCTAAAATCAAGATAGCAAAATAAGATGGAAAGCAGGAAAATGCGTCAATGTCTTGAGTCGCCTGGATGGAAGTGTGAGGGTTTGCCTGTGAAGTGGTCAGACGGTGGGAAGACTCTTCTATCTCGAGCTATTCGTCTCCGGTTGAGGTCTGGAGAGAACTCTACTGTCACTTAGGAATTCTTCCGAGAATCAACAATCCTTTCTCATCTTGCAGAGCTGCCCTTTTATAGATGCTGCGTTCGCAATCAATGGCAAATCTGCTTCATTGGTGGCAAGATTGATATCATGCGTCCATCTCGCCTCATTGCGTAATTCTCAGGTCAATTTAGATCCACCACTTTAGCCACAAATCATGTGTGTCAATCTTCCGACAATCTCTCAAGATTCTAATCTGATTCTCCATGCCTTGCGTCTTATGCGTTCATGGAGAGTTGGGCTAATGTCAACGCGTCGTAGGTTGCTAACGCATAGTCTTGCATTGAGTAGTTCTTAATGCATCTTCAGGTTGTTCGCGTTCTGTTCAGATCATGCATCCATGAAGAACAGATTGCTAGCACACAATCCTGCGTTAAGAGGTCGTCAACGCATTGTTTGCATTCCCGCGTTAAAACATGCGTTTTAGGCTCAAAAAGTGGTAAAATCATTATCTTCATAAAAATACAAGAGTATAATGCAAAGGAAGATTTATTAATAGAATTTAGCATAAACTACCGCATGCTTCTCTATTTAATCTCTATTTCTCTAAGAAAAAGGCTATCATAACTTGTATTTCTACAAGTTATCAGCGTTCAACATGCTTAATACTATGCGTTACTAATCTGTCAAGTTTTCCTATCCTTCACTCAAGTATAAGCAAAGAATGAGGTTTTCTCGATGAGTCTGAGGTCGAACACAGGGACTATGTAGATTCTATAATTAGTTGGATTATTTCAGTCATGTGTTTACAGAAGGTGATGAGAAGTGATGCGTGTAACTAACTAGAAAGCAGTAAACCTAAGCTAAATTGGTTTGATGGAGAGGTATGCGACACAGCAAAGTCATGTAATTGAGTTATATGAATGGTAAACGCAGGGCTAGGGTTGGTTATAATCTAATGTCGGAAACGCATAGTTGGGTCTATTTCATACCATCAACTCTTCTCTCGGTTGTCAGCCGCTATGCGTTATATGTCTATAACGCATTGGAGAGTGTTAAGAGCCAAGGTTATTCCTCTATCTAGGTAACACGTCTTAGCCTTGCCAATTGAGTTCCACAATCACTTACTCTCTTGAGCAGTCTAATTATTACTACTTATATCGATTAGCTAAATGGACATAAGCATTAGATTAAAAGTACAATTGACAAGATGAAATAGTCTTCTATGGTTCTTATTTAGATGATAACGCAACCCGTGACCCTAAAGAGAGTTAGTTACACATGGATGATAAACAGCAAATGGAAAGTGATAAGAAATGAATAGCCATGAAAGATGTATAGATTGATGAACGGAATAACTATTTTAGAAAATACAATATCTTGCTAATAGACTAAAACATAAGTAAGAAAAGAGATAGAGCATGGAATGGCTTCTCAATGTCTTGAGCTCGCCAGGATGGTAGCGTGAGTTCTGCTGTGAAGTGGTCAGGCGGAGGGAAGACTCTTCTCTTTTGAGCTATTCGTCTCCGGTTGTCGTCTGGAGAGAACTCTACTATCACTTAGGAAATCTTTCGAGAGGTTCAAAAACATTTTCGTCTTCAGGTCTGCCGTTTTATAGATGTTGCATTGCAATCGCTGGCAAATCTGCATGATTGGAGGCTGAATTTCTGCCTAGCGTCCATCTCGCCTAATCGCATGCATTTTAGATTGAAAATGTCACACCCCATCCCAAACTACCCTCCCATAGCCCGAGATGGAGTGTGAGGACAGCAGTTACCGACTACCCTGTCACATAACCCACTGTCAACCTCACCATCCACATGCTCTTGACAAACCTCGACTTCGATCGGCTACAGGAACTGTCATGCTACCTGAAAATGGAAAACATATGAAAGCATGAGCTAACAACTCAGTGAGTAACGGTTTTTTGAAAAACAATAAATTTTAACTATAAAATTGGTCAATCTCGCATAAAACATAACACTTCAAGTCATATTAGATTATACTCAAATACCATTGTGAAAACATGCTTATCCGTTTTAGAATAAATACTCTAAAATCTCATTCTTATAAAATACTTTTTCCTTAGTTGAGGCGGAGCAATGCTCAACGCTCCTCAACGTCGATTTTCCTTAGCTGTGTGGAGTAATCTCAACACATCAGCGTCGTATATACCTCTATGTGCACATAGGTACTAGAATTCGGGCCGCCTTCAATGCCTTCTACAAGTCCCTGAGCATTGGGGTCCCATTTCGATATAACAGCTACCCTTTGGCCTTCTCAAAGTCCTTGAGCCTCAAGTGCCTTTTCAAGTTTAATATAACACAATACATACTTTGGAAACATTATATCAATAACTCATGAATTTACCGTTTCCAAATCTCATCTCATCAGCATACTAAATTCAATTTCCAATTTTAATATAAAACCGCATGCTTTTCATAAAGTTTATTTTCAAATCTTTCTTGAAATCATATAATACCATGCTTTTCAGAAAAGTCATGAAAACAAGTATCAATCATTGACCATGCGTTTTATAACTCATAGCAAGTACCCAACATTCTCAAAGTTTTCAAGTAAAACGCATGCTCATGTCTTTATAAATCACATGTTCGTATGCTTTATATATGAAAACGCATGCATTATTTCATTCGAAACCCATAAAATCATATTCATAAAGAACTCATTTATATTTTGTAAAACGTAGGTGTTACTCACCTATACTTGCCAAAGAATACTTCTTCTTCCTTTCCTCTATTTCCTCTTCCCGAGCTTCTTGGACGCAGCGTTCTAATCTCAGAAACGCAAAGCTCCATTTCTCTCTGTCAGCACGGTTGAACGCAACCCTGCCCTTCAACGCAAGGTTGATAACCATCGCAACCCTGCCCTTCCACGCAAGGTTGATTACTTCAGCAAAGTGCATCCCACCTCTTCTTACTTCTCTTTTGGATGCGTCACCCTCACTTGGACGCAAGGTCCAACTTGAATGCATCACCCAAATTTGGACGCCGCGTTCACCTTGGACATAATGTTTGTCCTCAATGCAAGGCCGACCTCTTTTAACGCAAGACAACTTCTTTACATAAAATAGCTAAGTTGTCAAATACCTTCTTTCTTGGCCGTATACTCCTACTACGGACGTTCTTGCTGCCTTCTTCTTCTCTTTTTCTCTCCAGAATTCTTCTTTGAGAGTCATCAATCGCTCCTTTTCCCTCAAAGTTCTATTTATAGGGAGCTTGCCATCCAACTTTTCCTCTCTTTTTGCCACTTGTTTGCCACATGTCACGCTGCATGCTTAATTAACCATGCATTAGTCCAAGTGTCACCTTGCATGAAACACTTAACATGCCTTCAACACCTCCTACTGATAAGGTGTCAAATCTACCCAAAGCCACCTTGCCTTTATAAACTTATCTTATGCGTCCAACATTTTCCAATAGACAACCATTCATTCAACACAACGCCTCAAGTGTTCGTTGAGTTTCCTTTTAGGTTTGAGCTTCACTACTCACTTTTCTAACTCTCAGCCCACTATACTGTCTTTGATGCATAGAGATAACTCTGTCTTCAACGCATAGGGACCTCAACGCATGACAACCTTACCAGCGCATGGTAAGCCAAGTACGTATCTTCCCCCGCCAACGCGACGACTACTTCAACTTACAACAACCATTCGAGATCACCTTCAACGCATAGCCGCACTATTATAAACCAGTGCTTACTCAATGCCACTAGGCGTCAATGATAACAAATCCTTCTCAAGCTCTTCCTCTATGCGTTGGTCCTGTTGCGTTCACCTTCATCCTGCGTCCAATGACCATCTTCCTATCCTTGGACATTCCTTGATTATTCCTAAGGTTATTCTTTTAACCTTTCCTTGCACTTAAACTATTTCTCTTAAAGATAGATTAGCATGCGTCCACCACATGCACCAGTTTTTATGTTTACTTCCCAACCTTCTCCAACACTTGTGAACATTCCTTGCTATAAGTCTATGTGTTACTCAATTTGCTATTGCATTCTATCTTTCCGAGACTTAAATCTCTTTCAACACTTCACAACATAACTTTATTCCTTTCTTGCTTATGCGTTTCACTACTTTCCCTTCTCGGTTTACTTCCATGCATCCACCCTTACCATGCGTTACCTAGTCCTGACCATGCATCCAACATGGTCTTTTACCTCTTTTCTTCATAGACTCTTCAACGCATCGTTTTCTTAAAAAGTAGGGTGTGACAATTCCACTCACCTTAGAAAAATTTCGTCCTCGAAATTTAGGCAGTATAATAAGATATGAAAACAGAGAATACATATCACACCCTACTTTTTAAGAAAACGATGCGTTGAAGAGTCTATGAAGAAATGAGGTAAAAGACCATGTTGGACGCATGGTCAGGACCAGGTAACGCTTCGTAAGGGTGGACGCATGGAAGTAAACTGAGAAGGGAAAGATGTGAAATGCATAAGCAAGAAAGGAATAAGTTATGTTGTGAAGTGTTGAATGATATTAAAGTCTCGGAAAGATGGAATACTATAACAAATTGAGTAACGCATAGACTTATAACAAGGAATGTTCACAAGTGTTGGAGAAGGTTGTGAAGTAAACATAAAACTGGAGCATGTGGTGGACACATGCTAATCTATCTTAAGAGAAATAGTGTAAGTGTAATGATAAGGTTAAAAGAGTAACCTTGGGAATAATCAAGGAATGTCCAAGAATAGGAAGATGGTTGTGGATGCAGGATGAAGGTAAATGCAATAGAACAACGCATAGAGGAAAAACTGGAGAAAGATTTATTCATTAAGAATATGAGAGTTGGACGCATGGTATGATGCAATGAGGTATAAACGCATAGTATTGCACGTTTGTCATTGATGCCTAGTGGCATATGTAAGCACTAGTTTATAATAGTGCGATTATGCGTTAAAGGTGAAATAAAAAATGGTGGTGTGAGCTGAAGCAGTCGCCGCGTTGGCGGGGAAAGAAACGTACTTGGCTTACCATGCGTTAGCAAGGTTGTCATGCGTTGAGGTCCCTATGCATTGAAGGTAGAATTATCTCTATGCATCAAAGATAGTAGTATAGTTGGCTGAGAGTTAGAAAAGTGAGTAGTGAAGCTCAAACCTTAAAGAAAATTCAACTAACGCATGAGGGCGTTGTATTGAATAAAAAGTTGTTCATTGGAAATGTTGGACGCATAAGATCAGCTTATAAAAGCCAGGTGGCTTCGTATAGATTTGACACCTTATCAGTAGGAGGTGTTAAAAGCATTTCATGCAAGGTGACACTTGGACTAATGCATGGTTAATTAAGCATGCAACATGACATGTGGCAAACAAGTGGCAAAAGGAGAGAAGAAGTTGAATGGCAAGCTTCCTATAAATAGAACTTTGAGGGAAAAGGAGCGACAGATGACTCTCAAAGAAGAATTTTGGAGAGAAAAGAGAAGAGTAAGGCAGCAAGGACGTCCGTAGAAGGAGTATGCGGTCAAGAAAGATGGTATTTACCAACTTAGCTAATTTTATGTAAAGAAGTTGTCTTGCGTTAAAAGGGGTCGACCTTGCGTTGAAGACAAACATAATGTCCAAGGTGAACGCGGCGTCCAGAGTTAGGTGATGCTTTCAAGTTGGACCTTGCGTCCAAGTGAGGGTGATGCATCCGAAAAGAAGTAAGAAGAGTTAGGATGCATTTCGCAGAAGTATCAACCTTGCGTTGAAGGGCAGGGTTGCTTTCAACCGAGCTAGCAGAGGGAAATAGAGCTTTGCATTTCTGAGATTAGGACGCTGCGTCCAAGAAGCTCGGGAAGAGGAAATAGAGGAAAGGAAGAAGAAGTATTTTTTGGCAAGTACAGGTGAGTAACATCTGCGTTTTACAAAATATAAATGAGTTCTTTATGAATATAATTTTATGGGTTTCTAATGAAACAATGCATGCGTTTTCATATATGAAGCATATGAACATGTTGTTTATAAAACTAAGAGCATGCGTTTATATATATATATATATATAAAAGATATGCGCCAGCTGAGAAGCATGCGTTTTACTTGAAAACTTGAGAATGCTGAGTAACGCATAGTAAATTTGAGAATGTTGGGTAACGAATGGTGATTGATTGAAACTTGTATTCATGGTTTTTCTGAAAAGGGACCCCAATGCTCAAGGACTCGTAGAAGGCATTGTGGGCAGCCCGAGTTATAAAAGATACCCAAATGCCCAAGGACTAGATGAAGGCAAATGGGTAACTGGAAAATAGAAATGGGACCCAATGCTCAAGGATAAAAGGAAGGCATATCGGCAGCCCGAATAATAATATCTATGTGCACATAGAAGAATATATATATATACGACGCTAATGTGTTGAGATTACTCCACACAGCTAAGGATAATCGACGTTGAGGAGCGCTGAGCACTGCTCCGCCTCAACTAAGGAAAAAGTATTTGAAATGAATGAGATTTATATTATTTATTCCAAACGGATATGTACACATGATATAACCAAGAATTGATCATGTTATAAACTGATTTTTAGTGTGATATCTTATACGAGTTTAATTAGTTTTACACTTAAAGTATAACGTTTTTCAGAAACTGTTACTCACTGAGCTGTTAGCTCATGCTTTCATATGTTTTCCATTTTCAGGTAGCATGACAGTTCCCGTTGCCGATCGAAGTCGAGGTTTGTCAAGAGCATGTGGATGGAGAGGTTGACAGTGGGTTACGTGACAGGGTAGTCGGTAACTACTGTCTTCACATCTCTTCTCGGGTTATGGATGATAATCCGGAGGGGGTGTGACAATACTTCTTATTCATATACGTTGTGTCACACCCCCTCCCGGATTATCCTCCATAACCCGAGAGGAGATGTGAAGACAGCAACCTTGACTCCTCTGTAAGGTTCACTATCCAACCATTTTCACCAAAGACGGCCCAAATGAGGTTCTTGTGTAGGCAAAGCATCCCGAACTCGCTTGCTACCTGAAAAAATTAGAAAAGATGGAAAACGTGAGCTAGAGCCCCGTGAGTGACAAGTTTTGTAAAACGAGCTTTGTTATAAAACAGGCATGTTACATTTGTACACATAAAACAAGGATTCAACATAATAGTTCAACCAGACATATTTTGCACAAATGTATCAATCTCATAAATCCGATTTTCAAATCGTATATAATCGTTTTCCAGAAGGATTTAAACAGTAAACCGTTTGGTTTCTCAATCTTTTCCCTTAGTTGAGGCGAAGCAAGGCTCAACTCTCTCAACGTTGAAAACAACCTTAGTTGGGGGTGGAGCAAGGCTCAACACACCCAACGTTGAAATCATCCCTGGCTCGATGCGGAGCAAACTCGACGCACCAGCCAAATTAACCTCTATATGCACATAGAAATATGGCGGGTTGCCTAAGTACATTCTCCATGTCCATCAGTACTGGGTCCCGGGGAAACTCACGTGCCTTCTCATGTCCTTGAGCACTGAGCCTCCTCTAAAACATTTTATCGATCAGTTTACATAAATAGTTCATATGAAACTTTTCTACGAAAAATCAGATATAACACGATAAACAACATTTCACAACATGCCATTCAACATCTTATAGAAAACGGATAAAACATGCCTTGTGAACAATGTCATCAAACATCATGCTTTTCAAGAAAACAGTTCATCTCAAAGCCATATCTCATAAGAAAAACCAAACTAAACATTTTTAATAAATTTCGTTTCAAAGAGAGAAAAGTGTCACTAAAAACTTGTCCTTAGGCCGTGAGCGGATTATATGCCTTTCCGAGCTCTTCTTGGCCTTTAAATACACATTTCTCATGTTACGCTTCCCTTAAACTTCCTTTACATGATCATTAAATGTGCATACTTAAACTCTAATCATGATTCACCACCGAGACTCCCTTTCTTTTTTCTAAAATAAACATAATAAGCTAGATTCTATGTCACTAGCGAGATTACCAACGAGATTTCACCTTACTAGTGAGATTACTAGCGAAATTACGCAACAGATACATGGCACTAGCGACACAAGAATAAGCGAGACTAGTGAGATTACCCGAGGAGCGACACCGAGCGAGAGTCAGCGAGATTTGTGAGACAAAAACCTCCTTTGCATTACCAGCGAGAATTGGCTCAACAAGTTTCACAATTGAGTCAGCAAGTGACTCAGATAGCGCAGCAACAATCAGAGCCTCAAAGTTTTGTTCAACACCAAGCTCGGCGTCAGGACGAACTGTTGTGTGATTATTGTATGTGTAAATTGAAATTGTACAAACGCAAGGTGTAATTAAAATATGATTATGCGTTTTACATATCATGCGGTGAACATGCTATGCGTCTTACTACGATGCATTGGTGATCTTGTTGATAACTTGTAGAAATACAAGTTATTATAGCCTTTTTCATAGATAAATAGAGTTTAAATAGAGAAGCATGCGGTAGTTGATGATAAATTCTATTAATAAATCTTCCTTTGCGTTATACTCTGGTATATTGATGAAGATAATGATTTTACCACTTGTTGAGCCTAAAACGCATGTTTTAACGCAGGAATGCAGACGATGCGTTGATGACTTCTTAACACAGGACAACATGTTAGCAATCTGTTCTTCATGGACGCATGATCTGGACGGAACGCAAACAACCTGACGATGCGTTAACAACAACTAAACGCATAACTACTCGTTAGCAACCTACGACGCGTTGACATCGGCCAAACTATGCATGGACGCGTAGACAACCGTTACGGCAAGGCGCTGAGAATCAGATCGGAATCTTGAGAGATTAACGGATGATTGATAGACATGATTTGCGGCTTAAGTGGTGGATCTTAATTGGCCCGAGAATCACGCAATCAGGCGAGATGGACGCAGTGTCAATCTCGCCACCAATCCAGCAGATTTGCCATTAACTGCGATTTCATCATCTATAAAAGGGCAACTCTGCGAGATGAGAAGGGTTGTTGATTCTCGGAAGGACTCCATAAGTGACAGCAGAGTTCTCTCAAACTTCAGCCAGAGACAAATAGCTCGAGAGAGAAGAGTCTTCCTTTCCGCCGCACCACTTCACAGCAAATCATCACGCTTCCATCCGAGCAACTCAAGACATTGACGCCCTCCCTACTTTCTTTCTTACTGTTCTTTCTTAAATTTAGATTTGTATCAAGGAATTGAACTTATCAAAATTTGTATCTCATTTTCATCAATATAATTGTCTTCCATGTCTACTCACTTTTCTCAACTGTCTGCTTTATACTTTCAAACCATGAGTAACTAATCACTCAAGGGTCTAGGGTTGCGTTCGCATCTAACTAGGGACCGCAGTGTAACTATTTTATCTTGTCAATTTTGAGCTTAATCCGATTCTTATATCCATCTGACAAATCGATATAAGTAGTAATAATGAGACTGCTCGAGAGGGTAAGTGATTGTGGAACTCAATTGACAAGGGCCAAGTAGTGTTACCTGTCTACGGGGACAACCTAGGTTCTTAACACTCTCCTATGCATTATAGACATATAACGCATATCGGCTGACAACCGGGAGAAGAGTCGCAAGTATGAATAGAATACTACTATGCGTCTCCGACGTTAGATGTTAATCAACCTGAACCCTTTTCTTTATCCATTCACACACAACTTAGCTGAACTTGCTATGTCGCATGCTTTCTATATTCCACAATTGTTAGTCTAGTGTACAAACAATCGCTTTCTTTAGATTAAAAACACAACTTCAAACAATTATTGGTTACCACTGTAACGCATGAAATCCAATTAAAAACCAAATCGATATAATCCCTGTGTTTGACCTCAGACTCACTGAGAACACCTATTACTTTACTTATACTTGGGTAAAAGAATAGGAAAACTTGACAAGACCAACGCATAATAATAGAACGCATTGCATGATCAAAGCATGACATGTTGAACGCATAACCACATTCTTTAGCACTTTGCGTTAGGCTAATTCACACATACAATATTCGCACAACAAGTTTTTCGCGCCGTTGCCGGGGATTATTTCATTGATTTAATATTTCTTTTTGGATTATTGTGTTACAGAATTCCTCAGTCGACGGAGTATAGCAAGCTTCTCTTCTGTCAGAGGCTTCTAACAGTATATGAGTGAAGGGGATAACCCAACATTTGATATTGACCCAGAGATTGAGAGAACCTTCAGAAGAAGGATAAGACAGAATAAGCAAAGAAGGAGCAATCAAACTACTAAAGAGAACATGGATGCTCAAAATAATCAACCTCAAGCTCCTCAAGCTGAGGTTAGGCAGAACGCAAATGCGCAAGAGCACGCAAACTATGATACAAACCCAATTCTCTTGGCGCATGATAGAAATCGCCCGATGAGGGAGTATGTGTCGCCAAATTTATACAATTTTGCACCGGGAATTTTACAACCAACCTTCGAGGGTAATGGAAGGTTCGAAATGAAACCAGTAATGTTGCAGATGCTGCAAGCCGCGGGGCAGTTTGGGGGTGCAACGGGTGAAGATCCACATGCACACCTGAAGAGTTTCTTGGAAATTTGTAGCGCATTCCCTATGGCTGGAGTATCGCAGGATAGCATCAGACTGACACTATTCCCATTTTCTCTCAGAGATGAGGCAAGACAATGGGCGTATTCATTTGAACCTGGTGAGATTACAACTTGGGGCAAAATGGTTGAAAAGTTCATGCAGAAATACTTTCCTCTGACGGTAAGTGCAAAGAGGCGACGAGACATTGTCACCTTCTAGCAAAAGGACTCGGAGACGCTTAGTGAAGCATGAGCCCGGTTTAAAAGGCTTGTAAGAAATTTTCCCCACAATGGTATCCCTGATTGTGTACAGATGGAAATTTTCTATGGAGGACTGAACAAAACATCACAATCAGTGGCTGACGCCTCTGCAGCAGGAGGTTTAATGGACAAGACTTACACACAAGCCAAGGAGATCCTCGACAGAATTTCGAGGAATACTGATGAATGGGTGGATGATGGATATGGATCCAGGTATATGGATAAAAGACGATCGCAAGCTGGAATGATTGAAACGGATGCGACTAGTAACCTTTCAGCTCAGATCACCAACATGACATCCTTGTTGCAAACTATTGCGTTGAACAACCAAGGTGGAACAGTTGCATCAATGGACACAATGAACACGGTGAATGCAACAGCGTCTGTAAGCTGTGTGCAATGCGGTGAGGGCCACTTGTATGATATGTGTCCCTACAACCCACAGTCTGTCTGTTATGTTCAGAACAACCCGTATTCTAAGACTTATAATTCGGGTTGGAGGAACCATCCTAACTTTGGATGGGGAGGAAACCAATCGCAGACGCAGGGAACTGGGCAACAGCCGCAGAGAAATAACCCCGTGTACAACCAAGGTGTTCAAGGGCATCAAGTACCACGAAACCAGTCAGCAAATTTATCATCATCATCCCTTGAAGCACTTATGCGTCAAACGATCACTCAAAATGAAGAAACGCGTAAGTCGCTGGAAGCGATCCTCCAAAACCAAATGGGAGAAATAAAAAGCCATGCCATTGCAATTCGAAATTTAGAACTTCAAGTGGGACAAATGGCAAGTGAGCGCAATACTAGACCCCAAGGAGCATTGCCTAGTAATACCGAAGCCCCACGAGGTAACGGTAAGGAACAATGTCAAGCCGTGACATTGAGGAGTGGGAAGGTTCTTCCCACTGAAACGCAAGAGCAGAGAATGCAAGGAAATCTGCAGCCTCAAATCACTCCACAACAATCACCTCCCGTAACATCTATTAGTGAACCGCAATCTTCATCCACAACCACTACCTCTAAAGAACAAGAAAATGGAAAGTGGAGAGAAAAAGCAACACAGGCAAACCCTGCATCGGTATCTCAGAATATCAATCCCCATATGCGTCCGCCCTTTCCTCAACGCCTAAAGAAGAAGAATGATGAGGGCCAATTCAGAAAATTCCTAGACGTTCTGAAACAACTTCACATCAACATTCCGTTGGTGGAAGCCTTGGAACAAATGCCGAGCTATGTCAAATTTCTGAAAGACATATTATCTAAGAAAAGAAGGCTCGGAGAGTTTGAGACAGTCGCATTAACGCGGGAATGCAGCGCATTGTTTAAAAGCAATATACCCGCTAAAATGAAAGATCCAGGGAGTTTCACATTGCCCTGTTCCATAGGAGGAATGGACGTAGGTCAGGCACTATGCGACTCAGGGGCCAGCATAATTTTAATGCCACTGTATATATTTAAGAAGTTGGGTATAGGGGAAGCACGACCAACCACAGTCACACTTCAGCTCCCTGACCGTTCCATTAAGCATCCAGAGGGGAAAATTGAGGATGTTTTTGTAAAGGTAGACAAATTCATCTTCCCGGCCGACTTCATAATTCTGGATTATGAAGCTGACAGAGAGGTGCCCATCATCCTGGGAAGACCTTTCTTAGCCACTAGACGCGCTCTGATTGACGTCCAGGAAGGGGAGCTAACCATTCGAGTGGATGACCAGCAGGTAAAATTTAATGTTTTTAATGCGTTGAAATATCCTGATGATTTTCATTCTTGCCAGATGATTGAAGAGATAATTGAAGAAAAGGCAAGCATGATTGACGCATGTGCGGAAAACGAAACACTGCAGGATAAACTGGATGAAGGAAGAGAAGCGGAAATAAGTATAATCTCCAACACAAGCTTTGAATGCTTAGGCTTGGGCAACCGAACCACGGAGAAAACAAAGCCGTCCTTAGAAGAGCCACCAACCCTTGAGCTTAAGACACTGCCAACGCATCTAAAGTATGCATATTTGGGGGAAGAGAGCACGCTACCGGTCATCATATCCTCTGCATTGACAAAAGAATGTGAAAAGGCTTTGCTGGATATACTGAAAAATCATATCAAAGCCATAGGATGGACCTTAGCGGATATTAGAGGAATAAGCTCTTCGTACTGCATGCACAAAATTCGGTTGGAAGAGGGTAAGGATGGCTTAGTTGAAAGGCAACGCAGGCTTAACCCCGCAATGAAGGAGGTTGTAAAGAAAGAGATCATCAAATGGCTCGACGTAGGGGTCATTTATCCAATCTCTGACAGCAGCTGGGTAAGCCCAGTTCAGTGTGTACCGAAGAAAGGGGGAATGACAGTGATCATGAATAGTAAGAATGAATTGATACCAACACGAACGGTTACTGGCTGGCGCATCTGTATGGACTACCGCAAGCTGAATGCGGCAACAAAGAAGGACCACTTTCCACTGCCATTCATCGACCAGATGCTAGATAGGCTAGCAGGAAATGAATTTTTCTGTTTCCTGGACGGATATTCCGGCTATAACCAGATCATGATAGCTCCGGAAGATCAAGAGAAGACGACGTTCACGTGTCCATATGGCACCTTTGCGTTCAGACGCATGCCATTCGGGCTATGTAACGCACCAGGGACGTTCCAAAGGTGCATGATGGCAATATTTTCTGACTATTTAGAACAGTCAGTAGAGGTGTTTATGGACGACTTCTCAGTGTTTGGGAAATCATATGATGAATGCTTGACTAACCTAGAACGAGTGTTAAAACGATGCGAAGACACAAATCTAGTCCTCAACTGGGAAAAATGCCATTTTATGGTTACTGAGGGTATTGTGTTGGGGCATAAGATCTCAAAGGTTGGATTGGAAGTGGATCAGGCAAAGATAGATGCGAAAGCAAAACTCCCAGCCCCCACAAATGTTAAGACTTTGCAAAGTTTCCTAGGCGATGCGGGCTTCTATAGAAGATTCATTAAGGGATTCTCGCAAGTAGCAAAACCACTGAGCGAGCTGCTGGAAGCCAACAGGGAATTCAATTTTGATGGTAAATGCACCGATTTTAGTTGCACCTGACTAGTCTCTTCCATTTGAATTAATGTGCGATGCAAGTAACCATGCGGTGGGAGCAGTATTGGGGCAAAGAAAAGAGAAAATAATGCACCCTATCTATTACTAGTAAAATGTTGAATTCGTCTCAGGAGAACTACACTACTACTAAGAAGGTGATGCGCACTTTTAGTGTTAACCGCAAGTGTACGGGTCAAGTTATAATATAAAACGGTTAAGTCCGAGTATCGTTCCACTGGAGATCCAATTGGGAAGGTTTAAATTACTTAGCTATTCTAGAATTGAATCAATTTTATTTGAGGATCGAAATTCAATTTTATGAGTTAGGGAAAAATAAAAATCAAGCAAAGAAAGTATCAAAGGGAGAAACACAAGAGTCAAAGAGAGTTTTAAGGTGATGAATCCTTGTTTATTTCATCAAGCAAAATTATAGATTTCATGGATTTTATTGTAATTCATATGCCTAAGTTTAGAAACTTAATTCCAAGTTGTTTTCTCTCAAAGACAACTCTTTCTCATGCAACTCGATTGATTGTTAATCTCTTAAAACCAATACAAAATTACATGGCATTAAAACTCGTCTTTAGCAACTTTCATTGTCAACCTAACTACTCTCGTGATAGCTTAACAACGATTCATTGTTATAGATCAAATTAAACATATAATCTCTCAATCATACATCTAACCTAACATGTGAAGATGGCCAATTCTCAAGAATTGAACACAATAACAATGAAAAGCATAATTATTTAAACAAAATCATGAGTCTACAAAATTAACATGAATTCATAAACAATTCATCAAAACCCTAAAACTAAAGAGTTTAGCCACTCATAGCTTGAAGCAACATGTTTAAGCAAAAATAATCAAAGGAAGACTGTACAGAAAAGGGAAATTATACTGAAAAGAGGTTCTTAATTGAGGCAGCACCGTCACGAACTCCTTGGCGCTCACGTCGGACTTCGAGGGGCACCAAGACTATCTCGAACTCTTCTCCTCTTCCTTGCAACTAACTCACTCTTTGAACTCTCGCTTAATTCTCTCTTTTTTGTATCTCTTTTTAGGTCTGCAACTTTCTTGCTTTTCTTGATATTTCTCCCCCTCCTCTTTGGCTGCTGGAAACCCCCAAATTTATAGAGTTTGGCCGCCAAAAATTTAACCTAAAATACAAAATTTTCGTTTAAGTAACGCTGGCGCCGCGGCGCTAGGGTTGCAACCAAAAATAAGTTGCTCTCGGGTTTTAGCGCTGCGGCAGCGCCGTCTTATCGCCGCGACGCTATCATGCGTTCACCAAGGATGCGTCGAGGTAGCGCCATCTCGGCGCCGCGATGCTACTTTGCGTCCATGCTGATGCGTTTATACTTCAGCGCCACGACAGCGCCGTCTCAGCGCCGCGGCAGCGCCGCATCGCTGCCCCAAAATTTGTTCTTTTGAGTTTTTCAGCTCTTTTTCGCCGTATTCTTGCTCGGTTTTGATCTTTTAGTTGTTTCTTCTAATTTTCCTCGTTTTAACCTGAAAATCACTAGCAAACAAGTGAAATCTAATATAAAACTCCCTTAATTTGAGAGAATATAAAGCACTTTTCAAGTGCTTATCAGTGGCGCCGAGATGGTGCTGCCTGGACGCATCCTTGGTGAACGCATGACAGCGTCGCGGCACTATGACGGCGCTGCCGCGACGCTAAAACCCGAGAGCAACTTATTTTTGGTCGCAACCCTAGCGTCGCGGAGCTATGCGACAGCGCCACGGCGCCAGCGTTAATTAAACGAAAGTTTTGTATTTTAGGTTAAATTTTTGGCGGCCAAACTCTATAAATTTGGGGGTTTTCAGCAGTCCAAAGGGGAGGAGAAATATCAAGAAAAGGAAGAAAGTTGCAGACTGAAAGAAAGATCCAAAAAGGTGAGAATTAAGTGCGAGTTCAAAGAGTGAGTTAGCCGCAAGGAAGAGGAAAAGAGTTCGAGATAGTCTTGGTGCCTTTCAAAGTCTGACGTGAGAGCCAAGGAGTTCGTGACGGTGCTGCCTGAATCAAGAACCTCTTTTCAGTAGAGTTTCCCTATTCTTTACACTCTTCCTTTGATTATTTTTGCTCAAACATGTTGCTTCAAGCTATGAGTGGCTAAACTCTTTAGTTTTAGGGTTTTGATGAATTGTTTGTGAATTCATGTTAATTTTGTAGACTCATGGTTTTGTTTAAATAAATTATGCTTTTCATTGTTATTGTGTTTAATTCTTGAGGATTGGCCATCTTCACATACTAGGTTCGATGTATGATTGAGAGATTATATGTTTAATTTGACCTATAACAATGAATCGTTGTTGATTATCACGAGAGTAGTTAGGTTGCCAATGAAAGTTGTTAAAGACTAGTTTTAATGCCATGTAATTGTGTATTGGTTTTAAGAGATTAACAATCAATCAAGTTGCATGAGAAAGAGTTGTCTTTGAGAGAAGATAACTTGGAATTAAGTTTCTAGACTTAGGCATAAGAATTACAATAAAATCCATGAAATCTATAATTTTGCATGATGAAATAAACAAGGATTCGAAGCCCTAGAACTCTCTTTGACTCTTGCAATTCTCCCTTTGATATTTTCTTTGCTTGATTTTTCTTTTTCCCAAAATTGAAATATTGAATTTCAATCCTCAAATAAAATTGATTCAATTCTAGAATAGCTAAGTAACTTGACCTTCCCAATTGGATCTATAGTGGAAACGATACTCAGACTTAACCGTTTTATATTATAACTTGACCCGTACACTTGCGGTAAACACTAAAAGTGCGCATCAGCCGCGATGCTACTCTGCGTCCATGCTGATGCGTTTATACTTCAGCGCCGCGGCAGCGCTGCCTTAGCGCCGCGTCGCTATTATGCGTCAAAACTGTTGCGTTTATGCTTCAGAGCCACGGCAGCGCCGTCTCAGCGCTGCGATGCTGTCATGCGTTCAACAAGGATGCGTTTATGCTTCAGCGCCGCATCGCTACCCCAAAATTTGTTCTTTTGAGTTTTTCAGCTCTTTTTCGCCGTATTCTTGCTCGGTTTTGATCTTTTAGTTGTTTCTTCTAATTTTCCTCGTTTTAACTTGAAAATCACTAGCAAACAAGTGAAATCTAACATAAAACTCCCTTAATTTGAGAGAATATAAAGCACTTTTCAAGTGCTTATCAACACCCCAAACTTAGAGATTTTCTAGTCCCGAGCAAAGAATAAAATCAAATAATAGGGAGTTTTAGATGAAGAAGTGTGCAATTGACTCATGTCTCAGAGAATAGCATTCAGAGCTTAAGTAGAAACATGCAAGCATATCTATATTGTTATAATTATTCAAGGCCAAATCTTGCTATCTCCCAAGTGTGTGTGTGCAAGCCTCCTTCAATTTAAAATACTAGAACTCAAATTAGGACTTAAGAGAGTTTCTTTAGTTTTCCCCTACTCTAGCTCATGCACCAATCTTCAAGCTTTCATGCATTCAAGTGAGTAATATGTCCACTAAGGTACCTTTCAATCATATATTTTTTTCATGGGCCCAAACTTGCATTCTTTTACCTAGAGGCACTAGCTTTCACACATCCACTGTAGGGACTCGTACCTAGTCAATTCCCAGGCGTCCTTACTGATCACAGCAAAGGCAGCTCTTTTTACCCCTATCCATGCATACTCATTACAAGTTTAACATTTAAAAAGATAGACAAATAAAGCTCATATATTTTGTGTACACTTTTTTTTCTTTTCTCAAGGCATGTATACTCGTTTCTTTTTCCTTAGTCTAAGATTACAAGCTATCATGCATTTCCACTCTCTAACCGGTGGGGCCTTTCGAAGTGACAACCAAATACACCCAACTTAATCCTTTTTTCAGTTAAAGATTCTAAATAAAAGTGGCTACGTGCTCAAGAATATGAGAGATTTAAGAGGGACTTAAATGAATTTAACTCAAGATAGTGCTATTCTATTTCCACGATAAGTCATCTATCATGCAAATTCGAATCTCATCATGGGCAATCAACATCAAGGCACACAACCATAACAACATTCCCATTAACTTTGAAAGCTCCAAAATTTTCAAAATTTTTTTTTTTCAAAAATTGTTTCAAAAAATTGACATGCATATGATCATTAAAACCTTCACTAACATGCATAGCAGGATAAGAAAACACATAAAAGTACGAAAGGCACCTCCCACCCCAAACTTAGAATCATGCATTGTCCCCAATACATAAGAGCATCTAACAAGGAAAGAGTAAGCCTGGGAGCAAGCGGGAAGCCACCAAACAGGCTTGGTGTAAGGAGTACTTTGTTTGATAAACCACGTTCCTGAGAGATAAAGCATATGAGTGACTCCAAGATTTATTGAAAAATAAAATAAAAAGAAAAGTAAAGAAAGCAATAAAATTGGGTTGCCTCCCAATAAGCGCTTGGTTTGACGTATTCTAGCTAGACGGGGCTCACGAATCATGGTGGATCCCAAGGTGGTTTCTTCTTTTCATGCTTTGGGTCACCTACAACTTTTAGTATTCGTCCACATTGACACTCACACACATATTCATTAGCATTTAGTGAGTTAGTCAATAAATCATTATCAAGTTGAACATCATCGTTTCTAATGTGGTCAAGACTTATTAAAGAATCATCATGCTTAGATTTTACCGGACTCACCACTTCATTTTTATCATGCTTCTCCATAATTTGTTCATAATTCATTATAGGTTTGGGAGGCATGTTTGAAGAACTTGGAGAAATACCACAACTAAAAACATGCTTCATAGAATTTTCTACTTTAACATCAAACATGTCATTGGTCTTACCATTCAAAGGGGGCTCATCATGCATAGAGTTTTTATTTGAAGAGAGAGGCGATGTTACCTTTGTGCTTGGCTCATGATGCTCATACCTTTCTACATCCGGATGTTTAAGGGTTTTATAAATGTCGAATGTTACCTCCTCATCGTTAAGGCGGAATGTGAGCTTTCCTTCTTGCACATCGATGAGGGCCCTTCTGGTGGCCAAGAATGGTCTCCCAAGGATTATGGGGACTTCGACATCTTCCTCCATGTCTAATATCACAAAGTCCGCCGGGAAGATAAACTTGTCTACGTTGACCAAGACGTCCTCCACGATGCTGTAGGGATGAACAAATGATCGATCGGCCAAAAGCAAAGATATGGTAGTTGGTTGCACCTCTCCTCCATTGAGCTTCCTAAACATGGATAAAGGCATTAAATCAATGGAAGCTCCAAGATCACAAAGTGCTTTAGTAACTTTATTGTTGCCTAAATGACAAGGGATAGAGAAACTCCCTGGATTCTTTAGTTTTGGAGGCAATTTCCTTTGTAGTGTCGTACTACATTCTTCGGTTAGTGTAACCACTTCATAATCTCCATACCTTTTCTTCTTAGACAATACATCATTCATGAATTTAGCATACTTAGGCACTTGTTCTAATGCCTCTGCAAAAGGAATGTTAATTTCTAACTTTTTGAATATGTCTAAGAATTTTGAAAATTGAGCATCAATCTTTTTCTTTTGAAATCTTTGAGGAAAAGGTAAAGTATTAGGGATAAAAGAAGTAGAGTTAGAAGTACTCCCTATGTTAGACTTTGATTTCTCCTTTTCCTTACATGCACTCTCCTTTTGTTGAACATCCTCTATGATTGCTTCATCTTCTTCTTGTGGGTGCTCATCATCTTCATCATTGATCAAGGGAGTGGATAGCTTTTTCCCACTCCTCAAAGTCACGGCCTTGCACTCCTCCCTTGGGTTTATCTCGGGACAACTAGGGAACTTACCCTTTTGCATTGTTTGGAGGGAAGTTGCCATTTGACTAAGTTGAACCTCGAAGTTTTGAAGTGCCTTACCTTGGCTTTGAACGGTGCTTGCAATTGCTTGGACCGAATTCTCCAATGTGGTTGTCCTTGATCTTGACTCTTTGACAAAGTCAAGCATTATGTCCTCTAATGATGATGTCTTTTTATTCCCTGCTCCATTGAATCCTTGATGTGCTTGCAACACATTCTTGTTGTTAGCATATGAAAAATTCTCATGATTCCTCAAGTTGGGATGATAGTGAGTTGGAAGTTGTTGTTGACCTCGGTATTGTCCTCTATCTACATAATTGGCTACCTCCAACTCACTTGGCTCTTGTTGGCTTGCCATGGCCGCAAGGGAAGCTATGGACGATGAACTTGCTTGCACTTGGCTTCCTTGAGAAAATTTAGATAAAGCATTAGTAAGAGAAGCCAATTGAGCTTTTAAAGAACTTACCTCATCCATCTCATATCGTCCGGTGGCTTTTGGGATGATTGGAGAAGACTGTTCACATGGCCAATTGTACGATGTAGTGGCCAAGTCTTCTAGTATGGTATAGGCTTCTTGAGCATTCTTTGAAAAAATTGACCCTCTGGCAGTTGCATCTAAGATGGATTTGGTTGAGCTTGCTAATCCATTGTAGAAGAGTTGAATTTGCAACCAATCCGGGTACCCATGTTGAGGGCATCTTCTCAAGAGATCCTTATACCTTTCCCAAGCCTCGTATAATTGTTCATCCTCAAGTTGGCGGAATGTTCCAATCTCCGTCCTTAGTCTTTGAGATTTAACCGGTGGAAAATATTTGTTCAAGAAAGCTTGAGCTAAGATCTCCCATGTTGTAATGCTATCCGGAGGTATGGTTTCCAACCAATCCTTAGCACGGTCTTGTAAAGAGAAAGGAAAAAGTCTTAGTTTGATTGCATCGTTAGAAACACCATTCATCTTTACCGTCCCGCATATTTCTAATAAAGATCGTAAGTGCTTGTGAGGATCTTCATTAGTTCTTCCTCTAAAGGCTAGCTCTCTAGCCATGTGGATCAACCCCGGTTTCAACTCAAAGTTGTTGACATTGATGGGTACATTCATAATGCCGGGTATATTTTCCGGTAATGTCGGTTGAAAGTAGTCCCGAATTGCCTTTGGTATCTCCTCCGCCATCTCCTTGATGTGATTCTGTTGAACCCTTAGGTTTCTTCTACATGTCCTTTCAATCTCGGGATCAAGAGGGAGAATATTAGTATTATCTCGAGGCATAAACCGAAAAAATAAAAAAATAAAATAAAATAAAAGAAAAATAATATGAAATAAAATAAGGAATAAAATAAAAATAAAAATAAATAAACTACCGGTTGATGAGCACTTTTAGTGTTAAGTGCAAGTGTACGGGTCAAGTTATAATATAAAACGGTTAAGTCTGAGTATCGTTCCACTGGAGATCCAATTGGGAAGGTTTAAATTACTTAGCTATTATAGAATTAAATCAATTTTATTTGAGGATTGAAATTCAATTTTATGAGTTAGGGAAAAATAAAAATCAAGCAAAGAAAGTATCAAAGGGAGAAACACAAGAGTCAAAGAGAGTTTTAAGGTGATGAATCCTTGTTTATTTCATCAAGCAAAATTATAGATTTCATGGATTTTATTGTAATTCATATGCCTAAGTCTAGATACTTAATTCCAAGTTGTTTTCTCTCAAAGACAACTCTTTCTCATGCAACTCGATTGAGTGTTAATCTCTTAAAACCAATACAAAATTACATGGCATTAAAACTAGTCTTTAGCAACTTTCATTGTCAACCTAACTACTCTCGTGATAGCTTAACAACGATTCATTGTTATAGATCAAATTAAACATATAATCTCTCAATCATACATCTAACCTAACATGTGAAGATGGCCAATCCTCAATAATTGAACACAATAACAATGAAAAGCATAATTATTTAAACAAAATCATGAGTCTACAAAATTAACATGAATTCATTAACAATTCATCAAAACCCTAAAACTAAAGAGTTTAGCCACTCATAGCTTGAAGCAACATGTTTAAGCCAAAATAATCAAAGGAAAAGTGTAGACAAAAAGAAAATTCTACTGAAAAAAGGTTCTTGATTGAGGCAGCACCGTCACAAACTCCTTGGCGCTCACGTCGGATTTCGAGAGGCACCAAGACTATCTCGAACTCTTTTCCTCTTCCTTGCAACTAACTCACTCTTTGAACTCTCGCTTAATTCTCTCTTTTTTGTATCTCTTTTTAGGTCTGCAACTTTCTTGCTTTTCTTGATATTTCTCCCCCTCCTCTTTGGCTGCTGGAAACCCCCAAATTTATAGAGTTTGGCTGCCAAAAATTTAACCTAAAATACAAAATTTTCGTTTAAGTAACGCTGGCGCCGCGGCGCTAGGGTTGTGACCAAAAATAAGTTGCTCTCGGGTTTTAGCGCCGCGGCAGCACTGTCTTAGCGCCGCGACGCTGTCATGCGTTCACCAAGGATGCGTCGAGGCAGCGCCATCTCGGCGCCGCGATGCTACTTTGCTTCAATGCTGATGCGTTTATACTTCAGCGCTGCGGTAGCGCTACCTTAGCGCCGCGACGCTATTATGCGTCCAGACTGTTGCGTTTATGCTTCAGCGCCATGGCAGCGCCATCTCAGCGCCGCATCGCTACCCCAAAATTTGTTCTTTTGATTTTTTTAGCTCTTTTTCGCCGTATTCTTGCTCGATTTTGATCTTTTAGTTGTTTCTTCTAATTTTCCTCGTTTTAACCTGAAAATCACTAGCAAACAAGTGAAATCTAACATAAAACTCCCTTAATTTGAGAGAATATAAAGCACTTTTCAAGTGCTTATCAGAAGGAAATGTTAGCCATAGTCTTTGCGGTTGACAAATTTAGAGCATACTTGATAGGGTCAAAGGTGACCATCTATAGTGATCATTCTGCTATCAAGTATTTGATGGCGAAAAAGGACGCAAAGCCTAGACTTATCCATTGGGTCCTGCTGTTGCAAGAATTTGATTTGGAGATTAAAGATAGAAAGGGAACCGAGAATCAGGTTGCAGACCACCTATCTCGGTTGGAAAATAAAGAGGTCCAGGAAAGTTGGAGTGATATAGAGGAACGATTCCCAAACGAGCATGTCATGAACGCAGAGAGTCAGGAACCATGGTACGCGGACATAGTAAATTACCTGGTTTGCAACCAATGGCCTGAAGAATTCAACGCTCAACAAAAGAAAAAGCTCCAACATGAAAGTAAGTTCTACTGCTGGGATGAGCCATATCTATACAGACTTGGCCCTAACCATATACTGCGTCGATGCGTTCCAGAATATGAAACGCATAGCATTTTGAGAAGCTGTCATGAAGCACCTTACGGAGGACACTTTGGAGGGCAGAGAATAGCTGCAAAGGTGCTGCAAAGTGGGTATTTCTGGCCCACATTATTTAAAGACGCAAGGGCATATGCGGTAGCTTGCGATCGTTGTCAGAGAACAGGCAACATTTCCAACCGAAATGAGATGCCTTTGAATTCAATGCTGGAAGTTGAGTTGTTCGACGTATGGGGAATCGACTTCATGGGACCATTTCCTCCTTCTTGCGGCAATCAATATATCTTAGTAGCGGTCGACTACGTATCCAAGTAGGTAGAAGCAGCAGTCTGTGCAAGGAATGATGCAAACACAGTGTCCAAGTTCTTAAAGAAACAAATCTTCTCTCAATTTGGGACACCAAGGGCGATAATTAGTGATGAAGGTACGCATTTTATAAATCACATAATCACTAATTTACTGACTAAGTTTAATGTCTCGCATAGGGTAGCAACTGCCTATCACCCACATACAAACGGCCAAGCTGAAATAACAAACAGGGAGATCAAGTCCATACTGGAAAAGGTCGTGAGCACATCAAGGAAGGACTGGACGGAGAGATTAGATGAAGCTCTATGGGCCTACAGAACGACATTCAAAACACCGATAGGCATGTCACCCTATGCGTTGGTGTTTGGGAAAGCATGCCATCTCCCGCTTGAGCTGGAGCACAAGGCCATCTGGGCCATGAAGAAGCTCAATTTAGATCAGAAGGCAAGCGGAGAAGCCAGAAAGCTTCAACTAAACGAATTCCTGCAGTGGAGGCATTCAGCTTACGCAAACGCAAAGCTGTATAAAGAAAGGACCAAGAAATGGCACAACAAAAACATTAGTAAGAAAACTCTATACGTCGGCCAGAAGGTCCTGTTATTTAATTCAAGGTTGCGTTTGTTTCCAGGTAAGCTGAAGTCTCGCTGGTCGGGTCCATTCATAATCAAGGAAGTGTTCCAGCATGGTGCGATCATGCTGACAAACGAAGCCGGAACAACATCCTTCAAGGTCAATGGACAAAGGGTAAAGCCCTACCACATTGGAGAGTTCGAAATTAACAAAACCTCCATTGACCTATGCGAGTGTATTGACTGAGCTTGCGTCGAAAGGTCCCTGCGTTGCCGAATGCCTACATTTCCAGGGACGCTTTCTTTTACCCTTGCTTTATTTTTATTTGAATTTGTTATAGTATTTAATTTAATTTTATTGTATTTTGTTTTCTTGCTTCTGTTTGTATTTTGTTTTTAGCATGTATTTATTTCTTTAATTTCAGTTTATAATTGTAAATGAGATAAGCATGAAAGTAGGAGTTGAGTTTTTGAACAATTTGATTTCATCACATAATCTATTATTCATGCATGCCTCCAACGCATAAGTGAACTATGCGTTCATCGATAAACGATTTCTGTGTTTATCGAATTAAGGTTAGAGAAAAGGTTAGAGCCGTACATATTTTGGCAAACGCATCATACTTAACTTACAACGCATAATCTAACCTGAGAACTAGGCGTTCATCAGTATGCATTTATCATTAGTTTACTGCGTTTAGATAGAGCACTAGGTGAAACGTAGATGTCTTCTCAGCCTACGCGTATTTCCTAGAAAAACACTCAAGTGCCAAAAACACTCAAGTGCTCTGTGTGCGTTAATTAGCCACCGATTACACGTGCTGGGTGTGCGGCTCAATAAAATTTGCCTTGATCAGTGGGATTTCGGATATCGCGTATCCGCATTAATTACCGACGGCTAAATTAGTCCATTATAAACGCGATACGATTCCCATTTTCCATTTTTGAAACCTTTCATCTCTCTTAAACCTCCGGCGATCTGTGTTCTAGCAGAAATCATATGTCTAACCAGTCCAACCACAAGAACACCTCGCCGGCAACATTTCCCCAAGACCTTCTTCATCTTCTACACCAGTCCCCGAGGTATTTCTTAACCCTCGATTTCCATTCTTCTCTCCACCTACATTTCATCCTTCCAGACCTGTGAGGCCTTTTGCTTCTCCGGTCAGACCAAGATCTCCAAACCCTAACCCAACGTTTATCCCTCACTTCTCTGCATCCAGAATCCGGGCCACTGCCCAAAGACCACCCATATACCTATTCTTCCGGTCATTCACCAGAACCCCAACTCGTCCACCAGTAGTCGACGACTCTGACGACTGTGTGGAAATCTTAAACATCCGCCCCTTGAGCCAAATCAACCCAATACCTACCCCAAAACCCAAAAGTCGGGTCAAATCTTGCATCTCATGGCCCAGAATGAAAAACATGAAGGAGTTTTCTGCCGCGAACTTCAATGTAGGAAGCCAACGGTTAAGCGCGGAGAACTCCGAGGCAGAGCAACCGGTTCCTGGAATGGTTCGCGATGAAGCCAGCACACTGCACGGAAGCAGTGAGGTACGCGAAGGGAAGAAAGAGATGTATTCGGCAACATTTTGGAACAGATAGCTCAAGAGGAAAGGGAGGCGAAGGGTCGGGAGGATGACGGGGAGGTCAACCAGCCCTTGCCTCTATCACGTCCACCAAGCACGAGAGGGACAAAGGAAATGGGAAGAGGAGAAGAAGAAGAGGTGGCTGTCACCGTAGGGGAAGTAAACTCCGCAAAATCCCCAGACGAGTGGATAGCTGAAATTCTGAGCGGACTGCGTGACCCGATGGACGCAACCGTCTCAGATGCCAGAAGGGAATCACCCTCGCCGGTAAAAGAGGTCCAGAGTCAGTTGAAGGAGACTCGGGAGGGTGAACAGAGTGGGGGAGATAAGGAAGGAGAGGCAGCCTACAGCAAGGAGGACGTAGGCGAGCCACGTGAAACGCAAGGGTCCGCCCCTGCGTCTATTAGTCCTGAGGAGATGACATTGGACTCCAATGAAGGACCAATAAGAAAAGTTGTGATGGACGCAGATGCCAAGAGAAGAAGAGAGGAGGAAGAGGAAGTGATACCCCTATTGAGGAAGAAACGAAGGGTATCACCGGAGACTGCCGAGGATGACGAGCCCAAAAGCACAGAACAAGGAGACAGACCTGAGTCTCCAATTGCGGCCACATCCTTTGATCGGCTGGCAGAGAAAGAGAGGAAGAAGAGGGCCAAGTTGAGAAAAGAGCTCAGGGCCCTAAGAAAAGAAGTTGAACAAATTGCCAAAGACGCATTGTCTCGCAAGAAGGCGCGCAGGGAAGTGTGGCCTCAAGAAGTCGGGGAGACGCAAGGCCTTCCTGATCCTCAAATAGAAGAAGCCGCATTGGCATTTGAAGAGGAAATGAGGGAAGAAGAAAGAATAGAACAAGCAGCCGCAGAGCTTGAAAGAGAGCTACAAATTGAAGAAGATGAAGAGCTGGCTGCTAGAATAAGAGCCCAAGAGGAAGGGGAGGGCAAGAAGAAAAAGAAAAAGAAAAGTAGGAAGGAAGGCATCGTGGAGGATGCGAGGGAAGAACAAGGTGTTAGCACCTTGGAGAAGAAGAAGAGGAAAGAAAAGGAGGTGGCGGTCACCAAACTCCCAAGCACGCATACTGAGAAACGCAAAGGGAAGGAAAAGGTGACTGAAGCACCAACTAAATTGGCCGAGAGCAAAAAGAGAACCGTAAATGAGATTCCAGCTAAGGCCAAAGGAAAAGAGAAAGTGGCTGATGCGTCGCCACAACAGAAGGAAGGAAAAGGGAGACGCAGGGCGTTCCCTGACTTAATGATTGAGGTGGGATTTTTCCCTGAAGAAGCCCTAGTGCCGCCATACATCACCGAAATAATTGACCACCACGGCTGGAGAAACTTCTGTTCTAGCCCCCCTTGGATTCAACCTGAAGTAGTCCAAGATTTTTATAACAGACGCATAGACGAAGAGGAAGACGTGGTGGTGGTGGATGAAATTGAAGTCCCATTCAACGCAAGGGAAATCAACGCTATATATGAGTTGAGGGACAACCCGGATGCGGAAGGAAATAAGATCATAGAATCAACTCCAACGGAGTTAATGGAGGACGCAATCTGAGTAATGGCGAAGCCAGGGGCTAAGTGGGATGTTTCACCCACAGGTATAAAAACGCTCTCAGCAAGCAGCCTAACACCAGAGGCAAACCTGTGGGTGTATTTGGTGAAGAAGCGGCTGATCCCTACAACGCATGATAAGACAGTATCAAGGGATCGGGTGATGGAAGCATATTGCATTATGCGTCGCATCACCCTTGATGTTGGACGCATAATTGCGGCACAAATAAGAGGGGTGTTCAACAAGCCAAGGGGCCAACTCTTTTTCCCCACTCTTATCATGAACTTATACGGCAATGCTTCCATTGAAGGGCCAACAGAAGTGTTAGACGCAGAGAAGATGATTGAAGTTAATGACATAATCGCCCACAAGACTCTACGTCTGTTGATGAGAGGATCACAATATCTGCCAGAGCCTGCCAAGGCCACCAAAAGACCTCATCAACCCGTTCCGCCTCCAAAGCCGCAACCGCAGAAGAAGGGGAAATCATCCAAGTTGAAGGTGGTGGCAAGTCCTGATGCCACCATTAGACCTTCCCTGTCACACCCCAACCCAGATTTACTCTATACCTAGGAAGGAGCATGATCCTATTTCCAACATAAGACTCTATAATGTAAACACTATAAAAGATTAACAAATCATACAACAATCCCATTATCTCATCACAGAAGAACGGGTAAACTTTTAATTACCATGTCAGTATACACATAATAAGTACACCACGCTCCCCCTTTCACTACAATCTCATGAAAGATGTTTAGTACATGACATATGAACAATCTAAATATTTACAACTATCCCAGAGGTTCGGTTCCAGATAGGTCCAGACGAGATTCTTCAGTAGGCTAGGCGTCCCGGACACGCTCGCTACCTGAAACAACAAACAACAACAAACTGGATGAGCAAAAGGCTCAGTGAGTGACTAAATCTACTAAAACTAATCATGACAACTTAAATCCAGTTTGTAAGATAGTAACCAACGCATAGCACATCCCAATGGATTATCAAGATTCACTTTTACACTATGCATATATAACTATCAAACTCTCATGTCTCACAAGCTTTCATCTATTTAGTGCTTTCACTTCCTGTCCCTCAGCACTTATTTGTTTATAATTACTGTACCATGTGCCTTCACATGAAATCCCTCGGCACAGGTAACAAACTCTATCCATGCTCAAGTGCCTTCACTCATGATCCCTCGGCACGAGCTAGTGTGAGATGGATTACTACATGCCTTCACTTACAGTCCCTGAGCATTGTAGTCCATTTTCTACTGTTATTCAAGTGCCTTCTTAAATCCCTCAGCACTTAATTTCAAACTTACTCACATGTAGCTTTCACCATAAGGTCCCTCAGCCACTTATGTGTTTAGACATTTGTAATATTATTCTCTTAAATCACTAACACATCACATACATAAGGCATACTACCATGAATCACGTTTCCTCATCAATATGCGTACTAAGTTTAATACAAGGTATAGCAAACAGTCACTCACAATCGGTCCCAGCTCTAAGTAGGTTATAAGCCTCCCCGAGCTCTTCTTGTCTTAAAAATACACAATCCTCAAGTTTAGTTTTCCATAATCTCCCTTTTTCTTTTAACATTCAGTAGCATCGTTACTCCATAGAAATTAGTAAGCTACCAGTGTTACTCAAAAGATATTCAAACTGTTCTAGCAACACTGCATTGATTAAAACCAGCGAAACTACCTTGAGGAGCGTTACCCAGCGATACTCTAGCGAGAGTTGTGAGACGCAAGCCTATCTTTGCGTTGCAGCGTTACTTCCTCTGCTGCTCAGTCTCTCACTTACTCAGTGATACTTTCGCTGTGACAGAACCGTTTCCTTCTTCCTTTCTTCTTCCTTCTTCAACCTGCTAAACATTTCGTTTCAATCAATTTTAGTACTTTCTTCCTTCTACAAACTTGTTAGAATACAGGTCCTTCATCTTACCTCAAAATTTCATGAAGCACATCTTCCCCGTTTGGGACATATCCTCCGACAACTCCGAGTTACCTCTACTCATTCAACAGTTCAACTCCCGTCTCTTCTTCCTGAGTTTGACACACAATTAAACAATTTCAGCTCAAGCATCCTTCATGAAACCTGCTAGAAATCGAGTTAACTTACTAACCTCAAAGTTTCAGCCCTAACCTTCGTCTCTTCAATTTGTTCTTCCTCCAAAACCGAGCATCACTCTGAAAAGACCATACCAGCCGAAACCTCTGTCAAACCCTTCTCCCACGAATTCAATGAGATTTCTGCTTCAGATCAGCATAAACATCTTCTTCTACCTCCCTTCGATGTTTTGCCTTAAAATGGACCTTACTCGAGCTCTGAAATGCAAGCAGAACAATTTAATTCTCAGACCACTTATATATATACCACCGACTTGTACTCCATTTCAATTCTATGCTATAGTCCGTTCAACGCATACCTCCCATGCTTAGCTTCAGCAATGCACACAGCCTCTGGTGATATCTCATTTCAAACTCTCCCGCCAAATAGTTAACATACGCATTACCTTCTCTCAGCCAACACTCCTTGTCTAACGCATACCAGCCTTCGACGCATGGTAGCGTTCGCCGCACAACAGCCTCACCGCAGACCAGCTCCAAAACTCCTCATGGCCCTTACTTCTAATCGACACATTGCCTTCATTGCGTTTGACGCATAATGATCCTCCACGCCTTATGTCCTCAATGCGTCTCAACTTAAACGCATGATCAGCTTCCCCCACCTTTGTGTTTACACCAAAATTATTTCCTCCACAACAGGTTGTCATCAACGCATAGCTTACACTTAGCCATTTTTCCCACTTCTAACGCAAGCCAGCTAACTACTTTACACATTCACTCATCTCTCGGCCCCCTTCTTACTTTGCGTTCTCATAAAGATAGATATGGGGCTTGCATTCCCCAACCTCAAGCCCTTCACCACCACTTCCAACAACCAGAAGAGAACCAACTCCACCTCCACCTCCTCCTGAGACACATCGCCCTAAGTCACCTCCACCTCCTCATAAAACGCATCGCCCTAAACATCCAAAACCTCGACCTTCCACAAAACCCTCTGCCCTAATAAGAGTTGATGACTCACACTTTGAGGATTTTGGCGCGACTTTTATGCGTCCATCATCCCTTGCGTTTGACGAAACTCCACCCACTCCCCCGCCTCAGTCAAAATCGCCTACCCCACCTCAGCCAAACCCGCCTACCCCACCAACGCAACCTCAACCGCAAGAAGGCCAACTTGACCTTGAGTGGGAGACAGTGCAAACATATTTGCAACAAGCGATCTTGCGTCCTGTGATGCACTCATTAAATATGTTAGCACACCGACAGACGGACCAGTTCCAATTTACTTTAAATTATGTTCACCAACTGCTCTCAATCCGACCGAAAATCCAGCCCCCTGATATTCCAAAACACCTCCAACAGCCTCTTGTCTTCCCAGTGTCGCAGCGCCCTGCATCTGAGCAGCAACGCAGACCTGATGAAAACGAGACTGATGGCTAAAAATTTAGGGGTGTAATCAAGAGTTGTAATTTTCTTGCAAATTTTGTATCTTCACAGTCAATTGTATGCGTTGGTGAAAATCACATTAATAGAATGAACATTTCTTCATCGCATGGATCTTTAATTTCCTCTTTGCGTTGTCCCTTGTTATAAATTTATCCTAAGTACATTTAATTAGTCTCAACTTTTATCTTTGCGTTGAAAAGTTGGTCCCTGTGATGATAATCATGCTTACACTTTTTGTAAACTCTTTAAGTTAGATTACTTTCAATGCGTCCGCATACTATTCCTTAGAAACACAAACCTACTTTGAATGTATGCAAGCAGCCAATTCAAACCTCTTTTACAAAATTTTACAACTTAATCTTTTTTTACAATTTAAGCAATGAGGACCTTGCTACTCTCAAGTTTGGGGGTGGAAGAGGTTTGAACTGTCAGAAGATAAAAATATGAGGAACTTAGTTCAATCATTAAAAAAAAAAAAAAAAAAAAAAGACACCTGCTCGTAGTTGGCCACCTCCATGCACCCTATAGTTGGTGTGTCAAAATGAAGGTGGGTAATCATATTCCGCGACGCATAGATAAATAACAAACTCCAATGTCTAGTGAGGAAACCGAGCTTAGATAAGAGTTTAGTCGAGAAGGGCACTTGCTCGTAGTTGGCTGCCTTCATGCACCCCATCGTTGCTATGTCAGAACGAAGGTGGGTAACCCTACTCGACGCATACTTAATAACCATATAATAAAACCAATGAAAGAAAAAGGAACTTTAGATCTTCATCTTTTCAGACTCAGTGTTAAAAGAAGAAACAAAAATTTTGTGAATAATGAGTTAAAGAGTTTTGAAAAGAAAGCTTGCCGCATACAAATTAGACCCGTCCTAAAGAAAAGAATATAGAGGTAGAGAAATAATGTAACTAACGGGTAGCTGATTGAGTATAGCATTCTGAGAGACTAGTCAATGCGTTGAGAAAATGTTTAGATAATTGAAGTCTCTTAGATAGAAGTTATGCTTGAGGACAAGCATTTATCTAAGTTTGGGGGTGTGATAACTTGGAGAAATACAAGTTATTATAGCCTTTTTCATAGATAAATAGAGTTTAAATAGA
Source organism: Citrullus mucosospermus (assembly GCA_030954485.1). Taxonomy (NCBI): domain Eukaryota; kingdom Viridiplantae; phylum Streptophyta; class Magnoliopsida; order Cucurbitales; family Cucurbitaceae; genus Citrullus; species Citrullus mucosospermus. The sequence goes on from CM062064.1 coordinate 16,365,147, forward strand.
GAAGCATGCGGTAGTTGATGATAAATTCTATTAATAAATCTTCCTTTGCCTTAACAACAACTCAACGCATAACTACACGTTAGCAACCTACGACGCGTTGACATCGGCCAAACTATGCATGGACGTGTAGACAACCGTTACGGCAAGGCGCTGAGAATCAGATCGGAATCTTGAGAGATTGACGAATGATTGATAGACATGATTTGCGGCTTAAGTGGTGGATCTTAATTGGCCCGAGAATCACGCAATCAGGCGAGATGGACACAGTGTCAATCTCGCCACCAATCCAACAGATTGCCATTAACTGCGATTTCATCATCTATAAAAGGACAGCTCTGCAAGATGAGAAGGGTTGTTGATTCTCGGAAGGACTCCATAAGTGACAGCAGAGTTCTCTCAGACTTCAGCCGGAGACAAATAGCTCGAGAGAGAAGAGTCTTCCTTTCTGCCGCACCACTTCACAGCAAATCATCACGCTTCCATCCGGGCGACTCAAGACATTGACGCCTTCCCTGGTTTCTTTCTTACTGTTCTTTCTTAAATTTAGATTTGTATCAAGGAATTGAACTTATCAAAATTTGTATCTCATTTTCATCAATATAATTGTCTTCCATGTCTACTCACTTTTCTCAACTGTCCGCTTTATACTTTCAAACCATGAGTAACTAATCACTCAAGGGTTTAGGGTTGCGTTAGCATCTAACTAGGGACCGCAGTGTAACTATTTTATCTTGTCAATTGCGAGCTTAATCCGATGCTTATATCCATCTGACAAATCGATATAAGTAGAAATAATCAGACTGCTTGAGATGGTAAGTGATTGTGGAACTCAATTGACAAGGGCCAAGTAGTGTTACCTGTCTACGGGGACAACCTAGGTTCTTAACACTCTCCTATGAGTTATAGACATATAACGCATAGCGGCTAACAACCGGTAGAAGAGTCGCAAGTATGAATAGAATACTACTGTGCGTCTCCGACGTTAGATGTTAATCAACCTGAACCCTTTTCTTTATCCATTCACACACATCTTAGCTGAACTTGCTGTGTCGCATGCTTTTCATATTCCACAATTGTTAGTCTAGTGTACAAACAATTGCTTTCTTTAGATTAAAAACACAACTTCAAACAATTCTTGGTTACCACTGTAACGCATGAAATCCAATTAAAAACCAAATTAATATAATCCCTGTGTTCGACCTCGGACCCACTGAGAACACCTATTACTTTACTTATACTTGGGTAAAAGAATAGGAAAACTTGACAAGACCAACGCATAATAATAGAACGCATTGCATGATCAAAGCATGACATGTTGAACGCATAACCACATTCTTTAGCACTTTGCGTTAGGCTAATTCACACATACAATATTCGCACAACACTTGTCAAGTTCTCCTATCCTTTACCCAAGTATAAGCAAAGGAGTAGGTTTTCTCGGTGAGTCCGAGGTCGAACACAGGGATTATATTGATTCAGTATTTAGTTGGATTTCATGCGTTGCAGTGGTAACCAAGAAATAGTTGAGAGAGTTGTTTTGTTTCTAATCTAAGAAAAGTGATAGTATGTACACTAGACTAAAATTGTGAAAGATGGAAAGCATGCGACACAGCAAATTCAGCAAAAGATGTGAGTGAATGGATAAATAAAGGGTTCGAGTTGATTAACATCTAACATCGGAAACGTGTTGTCAGTCGCTATGCGTTATATGTCTATAACGCATAGAAGAGTGTTAAGAACCAAGGTTATCCCCATAGACAGGTAACACTTCTTGGCCCTTGTCAATTGAGTTCCACAATCATTTACCCTCTCGAGCAATTTGATTATTACTACTTATATCGATTTGTTAGATGGACATAAGCATCGGAGTAAGATCGCAATTGACAAGATGAAATAGTTACACTATGGTTCTTAGTTAGATGCTAACGCAAACCTAGACCCTTGAGTGATTAGTTACTAATAGTTTTAAAATAAAAAGCGGAAAGTATAGAGAATTGAGTAGACATGGAAGATAATTGTGTTGATGAAACGGAATACAACTTTAGATAAGTTCAATGTCTTGACACAAATCTAAAATCAAGAAGAAAAACTAAGAAAGAAAGAAAGGAAGGCGTCAACGTCTTGAGTCGCCCGGATGGAAGCGTGAGGTTCTGCTGTGAAGTGGTCCGGCGGAGGGAAGACTCTTCTCTCTCGAGCTATTCGTCTCCGGTCGAAGTCTGAAAGAACTCTGCTGTCACTTATGGAGTTCTTCCGAGAATCAACAACCCTTTCTCATCTCGCAGAGCTGCCCTTTTATAGATGATGCATTCGCAATTAATGGCAAAGTTGCTTGATTGGCGGCGAGATTGATATCATGCGTCCATCTCGCCTGATTGCGTGATTCTCGGGTCAATTAAGATCCACCACTTTAGCCACAAATCATGTTCGTCAATCATCCTTTAATCTCTCAAGATTCTGATTTGATTCTTAGCGCCTTGCATTAATGGTCGTCTATGCGTCCATGAATAGTTTGGCCGATGTCAACGCGACGTAGGTTGCTAACACGTAGTTATGCGTTGAGTTGTTGTTAACGCATCGTCTGGTTCCTGCGTTAAGAAGTCATCAACGCATCGTTTGCATTCCTGTGTTAAAACATGCGTTTTAGGCTCAAAAAGTGGTAAAATCATTTATCTTCATAAAAATACATTAGTATAACGTAAAGGAAGATTTCTTAATAAAAATTAACATAACTTACCGCATGCTTCTCTATTTAATCACTATTTATCTAAGAAAAAGGCTATCATAACTTGTATTTCTACAAGTTATCACCAACACAAACTTACCATGCGTCTTAGAAATAAGATAAATGTGGCGTCGAAACATCGAGAGATGGATTCACACACGTAGTTTGTAGGTATGTAATTGTACTTAGAAGTTTAGGTAACAACTAGCTCTTGCGTTCAACTCTACTTCTATCGCATGATTCCATTTATTCTCAATGCATGCTATCTGACGCATTGTTGTACATATGACTACCCAACGCCGTGTCCACCTCATTATTAGTAGTAGGAAATTCTTTTCATTCTTTATGTATAGTTTTACACACAATCAAAAAATGCACATATTTACATGTACAGTCATCGCATAGTCATGCAATTATTCTCAATGCCTAGTTATTACAAATCCCTGCGTTCGACCCTGGACTCACCAGGAAACCTATAAATGCTTATACTTGGGTTTTTATAGAAAAATTTGCTTAATCATGCGAGTAATTCTCGACGCATCCTTGTATGGAAATGATAAATCTATTTTTGTGCAACGAGCTAAGAAACTCAATTTAAATAGAATAGAAATTCAAACGAACAAGTTTTTGTTGCACCCTTCATAAAAGTTGTTCAAGATTGAGTTAACTTACTAACCTCAAAATTTCAGCCTTAGACTCGATCTCTTTGATTCACTCTACTCCAAACATCAGGCGTCGTCCAGTCCGTGCGTCCACGAACATCATTCTGTTTTAGTTTAGATTTTAACACTAACACGAGTAAATTCCCCTCCAAAATCCACCGGGACACCCACTTCTACTTCCCTTTGTAGTTCGTCTGAAAAGTGAAACCGACTCAAGTTCTCGAAGTGTCTAAAATGATTAAATATTTAATTCATTTTTCCTTTATATATATATCACTAACTTAAGCTCTCGAAGTGTCCAGAATGATTGAATATTAATTTATTTACTTTTATATATATCACCGTGATAAGCACTTCAAAAGTGCTTATTATTCTCTCAAATTAAGGGAGTTTTATATTAGATTTTACTTGTTTGCTAGTGATTTTCAGGTTAAAACGAGGAAAATTAGAAGAAACGACTGAAAGATCAAAACCGAGCAAGAATATGGAGAAAAAGTGCTGAAAAACGCATCCTTGCTTGAAACGCATGATGCGCCGCGACGCTAAGGCAGCGCTGAGGCTGAAACGCATCAGCATGGACGCAGACCAGCAACGCGGCGCTGGGAAGGCGCTGCTTCGACGCATACTCGGTGAACGCAAGACAGCGTCGAGGCGCTGGGACGGCGTTGCCGCGGCGCTAAAACCCGAGAGCAACTTAATTTTGGTCGCAACCCTAGCGCCGTAGCGCCAGCGTTAATTTAAACGCAAGTTTTGTATTCTAGGTTAAATTTTGGGCGGCCAAACTCTATAAATTTAGGGGTTTTCAGCAGCCAAAAGGGAGGGAGAAATATCAAGAAGATCAAGAAATTTGCAGAACAAGAGAACGATCCGAAAAGGTGAGAATTAAGCTAGAGTTCCAAGAGTGAGTTAGCCGCAAGGAAGAGGAAAAGAGTTCAAGATAGTTTTCGTGCCCTTCGAAGTCCGACGCGAGAGCCAAGGAGTTCGTGACGGTGCTGCCTCAATCAAGAACCTCTTTTCAGTAGAGTTTCCCTATTCTTTACACTCTTTCTTTGATTCTTTTTTATCAATATGTTGCTTTACGCTATGAGTGGCTAAACTCTTTAGTTTTAGAATTTTTGATGAATTGTTTGTGAACTCATGATAATTTTGTACACTCATGGTTTTGTTCAAATAAATATGCTTTTCATTGTTATTGTGTTTAATTCTTGAAGATTGGCCACCTTCACATGTTAGATTAGATGTATGAATCGAGAGATTATATGTTTAATTTGATCTATAACCATGAATCGTTGTTAATCTATCACGAGAGTAGTTAGGTTTACAATGAAAGTTGCTAAAGACTAGTTTTAATGCCATGTAATTTTGTATTGGTTTTAAGAGATTAACTATCAATCAAGTTGCATGAGAAAGAGTTTTCTTTGAGAGAAGATAACTTGGAATTAAGTTTCTAGACTTAGGCATAAGAATTAAATTCATGAAATCTATAATTTTGCATGATGAAACAAACAAGGATTTGAAACCCTAGAACTCTCTTTGACTCTTGCAATTCTCCCTTTGATACTTTCTTGGCTTGATCTTTTTTTTTCCCCAAAAACAAAATTTGAATTCCAATCCTCAAATAAAATTGATTCAATTCTAGAATAGCTAAGTAACTTAAACCTTCTCAATTGGATCTCTGTGGAAACGATACTCGGACTTAACCGTTTTATATTATAACTTGACCCGTACACTTGCGGTAAACACACAAAGTGGCACATCAAGTTTTTGGCGCCGTTGCCGGGGATCGAAAGAACGGTTTTTGTTATTTAATATTCATTAGAATTGATAGATCTTAATTTGAGGTGTATATTATTTGATTGTTTATTTGTTTTTATTTTTTTATTTTTTTATTTGATTGTTTATTTATTTAGTTTATTGTATATAATTGTTTTGTATTTTATTTATTTTGTTAGTCTATGCCTCGCGATAATACTAACCTCCTCCCTCTTGATCCCGAGATTGAAAGGATGTGTAGAAGAAACTTAAGGGCTCAACTTAATCAAACTACGGAGATGGCGGAGGAGATATCTAAGGCAATTAGAGACTACTTTCAACCTACGTTACCGGCAAGTCAACCCGGAATAATGAATGTGCCTATCAATGTCAACAATTTTGAGTTGAAACCGGGGTTGATCCAAATGGCTAGAGAGCTAGCCTTTAGAGGAAGAACTAATGAAGATCCTCACAAGCACTTGCGATCCTTCTTGGAGATATGCGGAACGGTAAAAATGAATGGTGTTTCTAACGATGCAATTAAACTAAGATTGTTTCCTTTTTCTTTGCAGGACCGTGCTAAGGATTGGTTGGAAACCATCCCTCCGGATAGTATTACAACATGGGAGATCTTAGCTCAAGCTTTCTTGAACAAATATTTTCCACCGGCTAAATCTCAAAGACTAAGGACGGAGATTGGAACATTCCGCCAACTCGAGGATGAACAACTATATGAGGCTTGGGAGAGGTATAAGGATCTCTTGAGAAGGTGCCCTCAACATGGGTATCCGGATTGGTTGCAAATTCAACTCTTCTACAATGGATTGACAAGTTCAACCAAATCCATCTTAGATGCAACCGCTGGAGGGTCAATTTTTTCAAAGAATGCTCAAGAAGCCTATACCATATTAGAAGATTTGGCCAATACATCCTACAATTGGCCATGTGAACGGTCTTCTTCAAACATCCCAAGAGCCGCCAGATTATATGAAATTGATGAGGTAAATTCTCTTAAAGCTCAAATGGCTTCCCTTACTAATGCTCTTTCTAAATTAACTGCAGGAGGCCAAGCTCAAACAAATCCACCATCTATAGCCTCTCTTGCTGCTTTGGCATCGGAAATGGGCATTCATGGAGATAATGAGACGGCTAACTATGTTGATAGAGGACACTATAGGAGTCACCAACATCAACAACTTCCAACTCACTACCATCCTAGTTTGAGGAATCATGAAAATTTTTCTTATGCTAACAAAAGGAATGTTTTGCAAGGTTCTTCTGAATTATCCAATGTAGGTCCATCCCACACTGAAAAGAAGTCCAACTTAGAAGATTTGATGGTAGAATTCATAAAAGAATCAAGAGGAAGGACGACCGCATTGGAAAGCACCGTACAAAGTCATGGTAAGGCCATTCAAAACATCGAGGTACAAATAAGCCAAATCGCCACTTCCCTTCAAACAATGCAAAAGGGAAAATTTCCTAGTTGTCCCGAGATAAATCCAAAAGAGGAGTGCAAGGCCATGACTTTGAGGAGTGGGAAAAAGCTGTCCACTCCTTTGATCATTGATGAGGATGAAGAGCAAGAGGTAGATGGCAATATCCAAGAGCCAATTCTAGAAGATGAACCAAAGATCCTAGAAAAGGAGGTAAAGGTAAAAGAGTCAACATCTTCAAGTAAGTCATCTAACCCTCTACTTTTTGTACCTAATACTATGCCATATCCTCAACGTTTTAAATAGAAAGAAATAGACTCACAATTTGCTAAATTTCTTGAGTTATTTAAAAAGCTGCACATTAACATTCCATTTGCTGAGGCTTTAGAGCAAATGCCCAACTATGCGAAATTCATGAAAGATGTCTTATCTAAAAAGAAAAAGTTTGGGCAATATGAGATGATTAGCATGACTGAGGAATGCAGTGCAGTGTTACAAAATAAGCTACCATAAAAGTTAAAAGATCCAGGGAGTTTTACTATACCTTGCACTATTGGTTCTTTAAATGTTACTAGAGCTCTTTGTGATCTGGGTGCTTCTATTAATTTAATGCCTTTATCTGTTTATAGGAAACTCAACATTGGAGAGGTGCAACCTACCACCATCACCCTGCAACTTGTTGACAGATCATTAGCTTATCCCAAAGGTATTGTTGAAGATGTATTAGTTAAAGTTGACAAATTTATCTTCCCTGCAGATTTTGTAGTATTGGACATGGAGGAGGACTCTGAGATTCCTATCATACTTGGGAGGCCATTCCTAGCAACTGGAAAGGCTATCATAGATGTCCAACAAGGGAAGTTGACTCTAAGGGTAAATGATGAAAATGTAGTATTTGATATTTACAAGTCCTTGAGTCATCATGATGAGAGTAGTCCTTGCCATGCTATAGACATAATTGATCATACTATTTTTAAGCATGTAGAGGTTATGTTAGCTAATGATCATCTAGAACAAAGCATGATAGATGTTGAAAATGCAGATACAATCTCTGATGAAATAGCATTTTATGCTAGGTGGTTAGATAGGTTGCCAATATGTTCTAAAGTAGATAAACCTATACCTTTAGCTCCCTTGCATGTTGTGAATGATATTGAGAAGCCTAAGCTTGAATTAAAAGTATTACCTCTTCATTTAAAATATGCATTCTTAGATGATTTATCTTCTTTACCTGTTATAATATCTTCTGATCTTGATTCTGTGGAAGAAGAAAAATTATTGAAAGTATTGAGGGATCATAAATCTGCTATTGGTTGGTCTATTGAGGACCTTAAAGGTATTAGTTCGTCAGTCTGTATGCACAGAATTTTGATGGGAGATACCTTTAAACAATCAATTGAGCACCAAAGGAGACTTAATCCCACCATGAAGGAGGTAGTTAAGAAAGAAGTGCTCAAGCTTTTGAATGCAGGAATCATATATGTCATATTTGACAGTCCATGGGTAAGTCCTGTTCAAGTGGTACCCAAGAAAGGTGGCATGACTGTGGTTAAAAATGAAAAAGATGAAATGATAGCCACTAAAACTGTGACAGGATGGCGTGTATGCATTGATTATAGGAAGTTGAACAAAGCTACTAGAAAAGATCATTTTCCCCTTCCTTTTATAGATCAAATGCTTGATAGACTTGCAGCTAATTCTCATTATTGCTTTCTAGATGGATATTCAGGTTATAACCAAATTGTCATTGCTCCTGAGGATCAAGAAAAAACGACATTCACATGTCCCTATGGGACATTTGCTTTTAAAAGAATGCCTTTTGGTTTATGTAATGCCCCTGCTACTTTCCAACGTTGTATGATTTCTATTTTTCAGGGGCTCATTGAAGACATAATGGAGGTTTTTATGGATGATTTTTCTGTATTTGGGTCTTCATTTGATTCTTGTCTTGTTAATCTAACTCGTGTTTTGCAGAGGTGCCAAGATGCTAACCTTGTTCTAAACTGGGAGAAGTGTCACTTCATGGTGACGGAAGGCATCGTCCTGGGGCACAAAGTCTCTAAAAAAGGATTGGAGGTGGATAGGGCTAAAATATCTGTCATTGAACAACTACCACCCCCCACCAATGTGAAAGGAGTCAAGAAGCTTCCTAGGGCATGCAGGGTTTACAGGAGATTTATTAAAGATTTTTCTAAAATTGCTAAACCCTTGAGTAATTTGTTAGAAAAGGAAGCTAAATTTATTTTTTATGATGCATGTCTACTAGCTTTTAATACTCTGAAGGAAAGACTAATTACTGCACCCATTATTGTTGTACCAGATTGGAGTCAGTCTTTTGAGATCATATGTGATGCTAGTGATTATACTTTAGGAGCTGTTTTAGGCCAACATAGAGATAACAAGTTTAGGGCAATTTATTATGCTAGTAGGACTCTTGATAATACTCAACAGAAATACACTACTACTGAAAAAGAACTACTAGCTGTTGTGTTTGCCATTGATAAATTTAGATCATACTTGCTTGGCTCTAAAATAGTAGTGCATACTGACCATGCTGCTTTAAAGTACTTGTTTGTTAAGAAAGATTCTAAACCTAGGCTAATGAGGTGGATATTATTGTTACAGGAATTTGACCTAGAAATCAAAGACAGGAAAGGATGTGAAAATGTGGTTGCAGACCACTTATCTAGAATTGAGAATGAGGAAGCTAAAGCATGGCCCCCAATTGTTGAGATGTTCCCTGATGAACAACTGTATCAGGTAAAAGATAGTGTGCCCTGGTTTGCTGACATAGTTAATTATCTTGTAGGAGGACATTTGCCACCTGACATGAACTATCAACAAAAGAAAAGATTCCTGCACAAAGTTAAATCTTACCATTGGGAGGACCCACTTCTCTACAAGGTTTCTGCTGACAATATGATAAGAAAGTGTGTGCCTCGAGAGGAAGTGGTAAGTATTTTAAATTCATGTCATGCTCCCCCCTATGGAGGTCATTTTGGACCCACCAAAACTGCAGCTAAGGTACTTCAGTCAAGATTTTATTGGCCATCCCTTTTTAAAGACTGTTATACCTTTGTTAAGTCATGTGATAGGTGCCAACGTACTGGCAATATTTCTAGACAACATGAGCTTCCAATGAAACCTATCTTGGAAGTGGAGTTATTTGATGTTTGGGGTATTGACTTTATGAGACCTTTTCCTATTTCTTTTAATGGTTACCTATACATTCTAGTTGCAGTAGATTATGTATCTAAGTGGGTAGAAGCCATAGCTACTAGGACCAATGATGCTCGCACTGTTGTAAAATTCTTGCATAAAAACATTTTCACACGTTTTGGTACACCTAGAGCTATTATTAGTGATGAGGGCTCTCATTTTTGCAATAAACTGTTTAAATACATGATGCAAAAATATAATGTTAATCATAAAATTGCTACAGCTTATCATCCTCAAACTAATGGCCTTGCTGAGTTATCTAACAGGGAAATCAAACAAGTTTTGGAAAAGACAGTCAAGACCAATAGGAAGGATTGGGCCCTTAAGCTCGATGATGCACTGTGGGCCTACCGCACAGCTTTCAAAACCCCAATTGGTACTTCCCCGTATAGGTTGGTGTTTGGAAAGGCTTGTCACTTACCGGTAGAGCTCGAGCATAGAGCTTATTGGGCCATCAAGAAGCTGAACATGGATTTTGAGAAAGCCGGTGAGAAACGCCTTTTAGAACTCAATGAGATGGAGGAGTTCCGTGCTCAAGCTTATAAGAATGCCAAACTTTACAAAGAGCGCACTGCGAGATGGCATGACAAGAAGATCACATCACGAACCTTCCTTCTAGGACAAAGAGTATTACTTTTTAACTCACATTTACGCTTGTTTCTAGGTAAGCTTAGGACACGATGGTCGGGACCCTTTGTTATTGTCAAGGTATCCCCACACGGAGCCGTGGAACTACAAGGTAACAATGGAACAACCTTTAAAGTGAATGGTCAACGATTAAAGCACTACATCGGTGATGAAGAACGCGGACTTGAGAACCTGACTTTCATTGCATGATCTAGTAGTCCCGTCTAGCTAGAAGACGTTAAACCAAGTGCTTATTGGGAGGCAACCCAATTTTATTGCTTTCTTTACTTTTGTTTATTTATTAAATTTTTTAAAATCTTGGAGTCACTCATATGCTTTATTTCTCAGGAACATAGCTCATCACACAAAGTACTCCTTACACCAAGCCTGTTTGGTGGCTTCCCGCTTGCTTCCAGGCTTGCTCTTTCCTTGTTAGATGTTCTTATGCATTGGGGACAATGCATGATTCTAAGTTTGGGGTGGGGGGTGTCTTTCGTACTTTTGTGTGTTTTCTTATCCTGCTATGCATGTTAGCGAAGGTTTTAATGATCATACGCATGTCAAATTTTTTGAAACAATTTTTGAAATTTTTTTTTTTTGAAAATTTTGGAGTTTTCAAAGTTAATGGGAATGTTGTTTATGGTTGTGTGCCTTGATGTTGATTGCCCATGATGAGATTTGAATTTGCATGATAGATGACTTATTGTGGAAATAGAATAGCACTATCTTGAGTTAAATTCATTTAAGTCCCTCTTAAAATCTCTCATATTCTTGAGCACGTAGCCACTTCTATTTAGAATCTTTAACTGAAAAAAGGATTAAGTTGGGTGTATTTGGTTGTCACTTCGAAAGGCCCCACCGGTTAGGGAGTGGAAATGCATGATAGCTTGTAATGTTAGACTAAGGAAAAAGAAAAGAGTATACATGCCTTGAGAAAAGAAAGAGTGTACACAAAATATATGAGCTTTAATTGTCTATTTTTTAAAAAATGTTAAACTTGTAATGAGTATGCATGGATAGGGGTAAAAAGAGCTGCCTTTGCTGTGATCAGTAAGGACGCCTGGGAATTGACTAGGTACGAGTCCCTACAGTGGATGTGTGAAAGCTAGTGCCTCTAGGTAAAAGAATGCAAGTTTGGGCCCATGAAAAAAATATATGATTGAAAGGCACCTTAGTGGACATATTACTCACTTGAATGCATGAAAGCTTGAAGATTGGTGCATGAGCTAGAGTAGGGGGAAAACTAAAGAAACTCTCTTAAGTCCTAATTTGAGTTCTAGTATTTTAAATTGAAGGAGGCTTGCACACACACACTTGGGAGATAGCAAGATTTGGCCTTGAATAATTATAACAATATAGATATGCTTGCATGTTTCTACTTAAGCTCTGAATGCTATTCTCTGAGACATGAGTCAATTGCACACTTCTTCATCTAAAACTCCCTATTATTTGATTTTATTCTTTGCTGGGACTAGCAAATCTCTAAGTTTGGGGTGTTGATAAGCACTTGAAAAGTGTTTATTATTCTCTCAAATTAAGGGAGTTTTATATTAGATTTCACTTGTTTGCTAGTGATTTTCAGGTTAAAACGAGGAAAATTAGAAGAAACGACTGAAAGATCAAAATCGAGCAAGAATATGGAGAAAAAGTGCTGAAAAACGCATCCTTGCTTGAAACGCATGATGCGCCGTGGCGCTAAGGCAGCGCTGCCGCTGCGCGGAGGCTGAAACGCATCAGCATGGACGCAGACTAGCAACGCGGCGCTGGGAAGGCGCTGCTTCGACGCATACTTGGTGAACGCAAGACAGCGTCGCGGCGCTGGGACGGTGTTGCCGCGGCGCTAAAACCCGTCAGCAACTTAATTTTGGTCGCAACCCTAGCGCCGCGGCGCCAGCGTTAATTTAAACGCAAGTTTTGTATTTTAGGTTAAATTTTGGGCGGCTAAACTCTATAAATTTAGGGGTTTTCAGCAGCCAAAAGGGAGGGAGAAATATCAAGAAGATCAAGAAAGTTGCAGAACAAGAGAACGATCCGAAAAGGTGAGAATTAAGCTAGAGTTCCAAGAGTGAGTTAGCCGCAAGGAAGAGGAAAAGAGTTCGAGATAGTTTTGGTGCCCTTCGAAGTCCGACGCGAGAGCCAAGGAGTTCGTGACGGTGCTGCCTCAATCAAGAACCTCTTTTCAGTAGAGTTTCCCTATTCTTTACACTCTTTCTTTGGTTCTTTTTTATCAATATGTTGCTTTACGCTATGAGTGGCTAAACTCTTTGGTTTTAGGGTTTTTGATGAATTGTTTGTGAACTCATGATAATTTTGTAAACTCATGGTTTTGTTCAAATAAATATGCTTTTCATTGTTATTGTGTTTAATTCTTGAAGATTGGCCACCTTCACATGTTAGATTAGATGTATGAATCGAGAGATTATATGTTTAATTTGATTTATAACAATGAATCGTTGTTAATCTATCACGAGAGTAGTTAGGTTTACAATGAAAGTTGCTAAAGACTAGTTTTAATGCCATGTAATTTTGTATTGGTTTTAAGAGATTAACTATCAATCAAGTTGCATGAGAAAGAGTTGTCTTTGAGAGAAGATAACTTGGAATTAAGTTTCTAGACTTAGGCATAAGAATGAAATTCATGAAATCTATAATTTTGCATGATGAAACAAACAAGGATTTGAAACCCTAGAACTCTCTTTGACTCTTGCAATTCTCCCTTTGATACTTTCTTGGCTTGATCTTTTTTTTTTCCCCAAAAACAAAATTTGAATTCCAATCCTCAAATAAAATTGATTCAATTCTAGAATAGCTAAGTAACTTAAACCTTTCCAATTGGATCTCTAGTGGAAACGATACTCGGACTTAACCGTTTTATATTATAACTTGACCCGTACACTTGCGGTAAACACACAAAGTGGCACATCACACCGACTTAACCCTCCAAGGCAGGCTGGCGCACTGGGTTCCTCTTTCTTACTTCAACGCAAGGCGCCCATAACGCCACCTACCCTAACGCCTTCATCAATCAACCACACTCAACGCATGGTGCCCTTAACGCCTCTTATCTTCAGTGCGTGCAACACAGTCATTCACACCACTATCTTCGTCGCGCCAAGACCACTCTGTCTTCGACGCAGAGTGACTTCAGCGCATGGCTGTCTTCGATGCAGAGTGACTTCAGAGTTTGGCTGTCTTCGATGCAGAGTGACTTCAGTGCGTGGTTCAAGCACATTTCTTCCCCCGCCAATGATCACTTATCCTTCGACACGGGCAGCTACTTCAGCTCACAACCCTTTGTGATTCAATCAACAACGCATGATTTCTCAAATAGTTCAACTTTCCTCTTCATTCACCAATGCATAATCTTGGCCAACACTTAGCCAAAATTTTGCTCTCCAAAAATTTTTGCTCTCATTCTCGGCTACTTCCTATGCGTCCACCTTTACTATGTGTTACCTCAGTCTTAACCATGCGTCCAACATGGTCTTTTATTCCTTTCCTTTAGACTTTTCAACGCATCGGTTTTTTTTTAAAAGTTGGGCGTCACAATCCCATCCACCTTAAAAAAAATTCGTCCTCGAAATTTAAACAGCACAGGGTTATGAGAATGAGATACTTTATTAAAATTCTTGTACGATCTTTATTATTCAAAGTATACAAAATACAAGGTTACAAACATAAAATACATTTCTTTTATTTTTCTTCTTTTCTTTCATCTTATTTGCTTGGGCCTTCTTGAGTTTGTGGACAAGCTTTGTATTAATGCCCCGGTTACTCACACATATAACAAACATCTTCCTCAGCTTGGCTGCAAAAGTCTATAAATGTATTGCATCGCTTCTGGTGATGTTCTTTCACCCATACGCAAGCATCTTTCTTTACTAACATTTCCCTCCGAATGGCCCTTTCCGCAAACTGGGCATCTGTTTGTCATGCGTTTTCGTTTCCCTTTGCTCACCTTTTCTGTCATGATGTCTGCACAAAAATAAATTAGCTTGTGGTGATCTCAATTAAAATCAGTCCAACTCCACAAACAATTTTGTCTGCCTTGAATATTTCTTAATTAATTTAGAAGCACTATGCTTCCCCAATAGAATCCACTACATGAACAAGACAAAATAATTTTATAAGAAACAATTTCCGAAAACTATTATAATTTCCAACCAGTTATAGTTTTAATACTATGCGTTTATCTTTTAAATCCTTTGAACGCATAATCCGCCAATGCATTCTTGATTACAACCCTGAACGCATACTTGGGTTGCTAATTTGGACGCGTTGCACCATGCGTCTTTACATTAATCGCTTACTCCAGTTTAATGCATCCTTTCCTTCAAAAGCACATACCTTTCTAGCCCTCGCATCCTCTTTATACCTTTGCTCAAATTACTTCTTTTATTCTTAGCTCCGATTAATTCCTTGTTTACCAACGCATATTAGCCTTCACAAAGTATAGAACTTTGATCTATACCTTACTTCCAACAACAATACTATGCGTTTTCTGTAACTTATGAATTTACCACACTTCCGCTGCGCTACTCTAATAGTCAATGCTCTTGCTTTCCCTTCTTTTCTAATTACTTACGGGAATATAGTTTTCCTTTCAATACTCAATTTACTTAACCATTCTTTTCTTTCACGTATTCTTATACATCACTTTAGCATGCCTAGGCGTTTTGATTTTCTCAACACCAAGTGCATATCAAATTTTCTCTTTTTCTATCCTTGGGTGAATTTCTTTTCCTTCAGATCACACTTCCAAATCTAGTAGTCTAGTTCTTCTACTTATAATTATTTCAGAATTACTGAATTCAAGTATAAGTCTGTTAATCTTCAACGTATACCTTTTTACCGATTTCAACCAACGCATGTTGCTAATCCAGCAATCTCATCAATGCATAGTCTCAACATTTACACTTGCTCAACTCCTGGAACACATGCTTCAACTAGCGAACTCTTCATCCTTACGTTTAAACTTAGCTACGCAATTTCTTTACTATCTCCAGGTATTACCCATGCTCATTCTTATGGACTTTTATCTCACTTTACCAACGCATGGACACTCAAACTCAAAAACTTTCGGCCACCACTTCTAATTACCCGTCTACTTGCTTGCCAAATAGCTTCTTCTTCACCATAATTTCCACAAAATACTTACTCCTTTTCATCAAATGAACATTTGAATCAAATCCTTCTCATAACTTAACTCATCCCTTAGCTCCATTGGTTGCACCTTATGCATACGAGTAGGATCATGGACATATTCCTTTTTACATAAAACATATATTGGTCCTTAGACACAATACTAAACGGCAATTTCACTCCTAAAGCTTGTAACTTTTCCAGAACCTAAAATTTATTCACATGCATCCGTATCATTCTATCAAGCATATGTGTTTCTTTGCTAGGCAAGAAACACTCTATCTTGTCAACTTCTACCAATCACTACATATTCATCAACATTAGCTGACATCTTTGGTAATCCAAAGAAGAAAATCATTATAACATATCCATTTCCACTTCAAAATAGAAAGTGAGTTTAGTATCTTTACGTACGGACCAATCCAACACTTTATTCCGTACTCTACTATTTCACTTTTCACTCTTGGCCATTAGTAAATATTTCCTTTAACTTCCTATACATCGCTGTACTTCCAGGGTGTATAACGTAAACCAAGTTATAATCCTCTTATTCAACCTTTTAGATTTCGAGGTTACCCTTCTACGCGTCCACTAGGTATACCCAAAGCTTTGCTTCCAAATTTCTCCCATACTTAGCCGTTTCCTTTAACAATTATTCTAATATCCATCATTCTATTCTTTCCTTCTATTAGGTTTGCTTTCAACTCTACAGCATATCCAACGCCTGAACTCAGTTTCCTTTTTGTTAGCTCATAAGACCATTTCTACGTAAGGTTGTTTCTCAATTATTAGCTATTAAGAATTTCAGTTTTCTCAACGCGTCGCTTTGTCAACGCATAGAAATTCTTCAACGCATAGAAATTTTCCCAATATAATAACCTTCAACGCTTAACGATCTCTCCCGCAAATGCTATGCCATACTCGGGGACTTCTTGATCAGCCCAATGAACCTTCATAGCACATAGCAAACTCCCAACGCCTAACCGCTGCCCATCGCATAGCTTATCAATACGCAGCTAGCCTTAAGCGCATAGCTGCAGTCTATCGCATACAACTACTCTCCTATTCAAAGCATTCTTCAAACACATAGTACATCCTTCAACACCTGACAGCCCTATCAAAGTGTAACCACACTTATAACCGTGGCCAACACTTATAGTTCTTGTTCCTTCACTTCCGTCCACTATTTCTCTTCACAACACATAGCACATTACTTTCCATAACTTCACTTCCCGACGCATTGTCAACCTTTCCAACGCAAGTTACTATTGTGGAAATTATATGTGGAATTAAAAATTTACAAACGCAAGGTGTGATTAAGATATGATGATGCGTTTCACATATCATGCGTTGAACATGCTATGTGTCTTACTACTATGCGTTGGTGATATTGTCAAGTTTTACTCTCCTTTACCCAAGTATAAGCAAAGGAGTAGGTTTTCTCGGTGAGTTCGAGGTTGAACACAGGGATTATGATGATTTAGTATTTAGTTGGATTTCATGCGTTGCAGTGGTAACCCAGAAATAAATGAGATAAGTGTTTTGTTTCTAATCTAAGGAAAGTGATAGTATGTACACTATATTAAAATGTGGAAGATGGAAAGTATGCGACACAGCAAAGTCAACTAATGATGTGACTGAATGGATAAAGAAAGGGTTCGGGTTGGTTAACATCTAACATCGGAAACGCATGGTAGTATTCTATTCATACTTGCGACTCTTCTCCCGGTTGTCAGCCGCTATGCGTTATATGTCTATAACGCATAGGAGAGTGTTAAGAACCAAGGTTATCCCCATTGACAGGTAACACTTCTTGGCCCTTGTCAATTGAGTTCCACAATCACTTACCCTCTCGAGCAGTTTGATTATTACTACTTATATCGATTTGTCAGATGGACATAATGTAATACCATGTCCCCTGAAAACCTAAGTATTTATATAATTGGTAAGGATAAAAGGATAAAGAGTGTGGATTAGCGGAACGTTTAAACGAAAAGTTGAGATTGTGTAATTATTAAATTATGGCCAATAAATTCTGTGCGTTGAAATGAATGGTATTAAGAAAAGAGTAGACATAATTCTGGAAATCAGGCTGACGCATAGATGGATAAGTTATAACGCATGTAACAGTTAATATTGAGTTACCAAGTTACGAGACTAAATGTTAATGATGGCAAGTTAAATGAGGTGAAGTACCATGCGTCGATGATGTAAAATGGAGTAGAACCATCGCGTGGGAAAAGTACTTTGCGCTGAAGATTAGCGATGGATTGAAAAACTATGCGATGAGCAACGACTAGGCATTGGGAGTTTGCTATGTGCTATGAAGGTTCATTGGGCTAATCAAGAAGTCCCTGAATATTGTATAGCATGTGCGGAAGAGGCCGTTAAGCGTCAAAGGTTATTACATTGGGAAATTTCTATGCGTTGAAGAATTGCTATGCGATGGCAAAGCAACGCGTTGAGGAAACTGAAATTCTTAATAGTTAATAATTGGGAACAACCTTACTTAGAAATGGTCTTATGAGCTAACAAAAAAGGAAACTGAGTTCAGGCGTTGGATATGTTGTAGGGTGGAAAGCAAATCTAATAGGAGGAAACAATAGAAGGATGGATATTAGAATAATTGTTAAAGGAAACGGCTAAATATGGGACAAGTTTGGAAGTAAAGCGTTGGGTATACCTAGTGGACGCGTAGTAGGGTAATCTCAAAATCTAAAAGGTTGAATAAAAGGATTATAACTCGGTTTACGTTATACATCCTGGAGGTACAGCGATGTAGAGGAAGTTAAAAGGAAATATTTACTAATGACCAAGAGTGAAAAGTGAAATAGCAGAATGTGAAATAGTGTTGGTAAGAAGTCTTGCTATGAGTTGGGAAGGTTATCAGCTATGCGCTGAGGGGTTCACGTGTTAAAGACAGCTATTAGCTATGCATCGAGGGGCGTATGAGTTGAAGGTGGCTACCATTGGTTATTAAAGTTATACGCTGAAGAGTTTAACTTCATGATAAATGGTAATGCAACTTCGATCTCAGGTAAACGCATAGGAAGGAATTTAGGAAGGAAATGGTTAAAGGAATAACCTTGGGATATAACCCAAGAACGCATGGAGGGATAATCAAGGAACCTTCCAGGAAGACGGACATGGACGCAGGATGTAGTAAAGGTGAATGCAAAAGTATAGGACAAACGCATAGGGGAAGAACTAGAGATGGATATGGTAGTCAAGGGTAAACCACATGGTTAGAAGGGTGTAATTGTACAAAAGAGGGATTTGTAACAATGAACGAATATAAGAAAAGAAAGTTGAACGCATATAGTATGCGATTAAGATTGATGTATGATATTATAAGGTAAGCCTATACGCCAGGTGGTTACACATTATTGGGACACCTCATTAAGTAGGAGGTGTTAGAAAGCATGATAAACATTTCATGCAAAGTGACACTCGGACTAATGCATGATTAATTAAGCATGCAACATGACATGTGGCAAACAAATGGCAATAAAAGAGGAGAGGTAGAATGACAAGTACTCTATAAATAGAACTTTGAGGGAAAAGTAATGACTGATGATTTGGTGATAATAATTCTTGAGAGAAAGAAAGAAAGAGAACTGAAAGAAGAAAACCTTGTGTCTGTAAGAGGAAGCCTGCGGCCAAAGAGGAAGACAACCTTGACACCTAAGTCATCTGGTGTTAAGAAGTTGGCTTGCGTTGAGAAGGGTGAGCCTTGGGTTTTACATGAATTCAACATTTAAGGTGAACACCACGATGCGTTTAAGTTAGACCTTGCGTCTAAGGAAGGACGACGCATCCGGAAGAATAAGAAGAGTTAGTCTGCACCTTGCGTTTAAGGGTAGGGTTGCGTCCAACCGGTTACCAGAGATAGTTTGCGGGTTAGAAGCCCAAACCCTTGCGTTCAAGGAGCTCGGGAAGACTAAATTTTGAAGGAAAAGAGGAAATATCTTAAGAAATTGTGAGTGGCTCTTCTTCTTTCAAAACTGAACTTTGTTGAAAATATTTTTATGTGATATGGTTTTGTGATAACTGATTTCATGAAACACATGATGTTTGATCTTAATGTTTAAAAGGCATGTTTTATCGAATTTCTTACTATATTGAAGGGCATGTTGCAAGATGTAGTTTTATCAAGAACATCCTGTTTCTTATCAAGGGTTTCATATGAATGATCTACTCAACTAATCGATAAAATGTTTAAGAGAAGGCTCAGTGCTCATCTCCTTGAGAAGGCTCGTGAGTTTCCCCGGGACCCAGTACTCAAGGACATGAGAAGGTACATGGACAACCCGTCATATTCCTATGTGCACATAGAGGTTAAACTGACTAGTGCATCGAGCTTGCTCTGCTTGAAGCCAGGGATGATTTCGACGTTGGGTGTGTTGAGCCTTGCTCCACCCCAACTAAGGATGTTTTCGACGTTGAGAGCGTTGAGCTTCGCTCCGCCTCAACTAAGGGAAAAGATTGAAAAACCAAATGGTTTTCTATTTAAATATTCTGGAAAACGATTCTATGGATTAAGAACGGATTTACGTGATTGACAAAGATTTGTGGAAAATCTGTTTCTGTGAAATAACGTGTTAAATCCTTATTTTAATGCGTATTACTGTAACATGCCTGTTTTCGAATAAAAGATAGTTTTACAAAACTTGTCACCCACGGGGCTTTAGCCCACGTTTTCCCATGTTTTCTAATTTTCTAGGAAGCAAGCGAGTTCGGGATGCTTTGCCTACGTCGAACCTCGTCTGGGCCATCTTTGGTAAAGAAATGGTTGGCCAGTGAACCTTACAGAGGAGTCAAGGTTGCTGACTTCACATCTTCTTTCGGGTTATGGAGGATAATCCGGAAGGGGGTGTGACACATAAGCATCGGATTAAGATCTCAATTGACAAGATGAAATAGTTACACTATGGTTCTTAGTTAGATGCTAACGCAACCCTACACCCTTGAGTGATTAGTTACTCATGGTTTGAAAGTAAAAAGCGGAAAGTATAGAGAAATGAGTAGACATGGAAAATATATATATTGATAAAACGGAATACAACTTTAGATAAGCTCAATGTCTTGACACAAATCTAAAATCAAGAAAGAAATACTAAGAAAGAAAGCAAGGAAGGCGTCAATGTCTTGAGTCGCCCGGATGGAAGCGTGAGGTTCTGCTGTGAAGTGGTCCGGCGGAGGGAAGGCTCTTCTCTCTCGAGCTATTCATCTCCAGTTGAAGTCTGAGAAAACTCTCCTGTCACTTATGGAGTTCTTCTGAGAATCAACAACCCTTTCTCATCTCGCAGAGCTGCCCTTTAATAGATGATGCATTCGCAATTAATGGCAAATCTGCTTGATTGGCGGCGAGATTGATACCATGCGTCCATCTCGCCTGATTGCGTGATTCTCGGATCAATTAAGATCCACCACTTTCGCCACAAATCATGTTCGTCAATCATCCGTCAATCTCTCAAGATTCTGATTTGATTCTTAGCGCCTTGCATTGATGGTCGTCTGTGCATCCATGAATAGTTTGGGCGATGTCAACGCGTCGTAAGTTGCTAACGCATAGTCATGCGTTGAGTTGTTGTTAACACATCGTCAGGTTGTTTGAGTTCGGTTCAGATCATGCGTTCATGAAGAATAGATTGCTAATGCGTCGTCCTACGTTAAGATGTTATCAACACATCGTCTGCAGTCCTGCGTCAAAACATGCGTTTTAGGCTCAAAAGGTGGTAAAATCATTATCTTCCTAAAAATACTAGAGTATAACGCAAAGGAAGATATCTCAATAAAAATTAACATCACTTGTCGCATGCTTCTCTATTTAATCTCTATTTATCTAAGAAAAAGGCTATCATAACTTGTATTTCTACAAGTTATCAAACCCCCAAACTTAGATAAATGCTTGTCCTTAAGCATAACTTTTATCTAAGAAACTTCAATCATCCTAAACATTTTCTCAACACATTGACTAGTCTCTCAGAATGCTATACTCAATCAGCTACCCGTTAGTTATATTATTTCTCTACCTCTATATTCTTTTCTTTAGGACGGGTCTAATTTGTATGCGGCAAGCTTTCTTTTCAAAATTCTTTAACTCATTATTCACAAAATTTTTGTTTCTTCTTTTAACACTGAGTCTGAAAAGATAAAGATATAAAATTCATTTTTCTTCCATTGGTTTTATTATTTATGTGACCATGCGTTGAGTAGGGTTACCCACCTTCGTTTTGACATACCAGAGATGGGGTGCATGGAGGCAGCCAATTACGAGCAAGTGCCCTTCTCGACTAAACTCTTATCTAAGCTCGGTTTCCTCACTAGACATTGGAGTTTGTTATTTTATCTATGTGTCGCTGATTACGATTACCCACCTTTTTTTTGACACACCAACTATGGGGTGCATGGAGGCGGCCAACTACGAGCAGGTGTCGTTTTCAGCTAAACTCTTAACAAGATAAATATCTTAGTCTTGCCAGCGGAGTTTTGCGTTTAAAAGGAATTTTTTTTTTTTTTTTTTAGATATGTTTGAAATAAGTTCCTCATATTTTTATCTTTGACAGTTCAAACCTCTTCCACCCCCAAACTTGAGAGCAGCATGGTCCTCATTGCTTAAATTGTAAACAAAGATTAAGTTGCAAAATTTGTAAAAGAGGTTTGAATTGGCTGCTTGCATACATTCAAAGTAGGTTTGCATTTCTAAGGAATAGTATGCAGACGCGTTGAAAGTAATGTAACTTAAAGAGTGTACAAAAAGTGTAAGCATGATTATCCTCATAGTGACTAACTTTTCAATGCGAAGATAAAAGTTGGGAATAATAATATATGTACTTAGAATGAATTTAAAACAAGGGACCATGCAAAGAGGTAATTAGAAATTCCATGCGGCGAAGCAATAGTGAACGCATACAATTATCGCATACCGAATGTACAGTTGAACGCATGGTTTTTAGTTCAAAGTATGCGTTGGACGTTTTAAGTATTAAGCGTTTGGAAAATTATAGCTCCTTATTTCAATTGATAAACACAGAAATCGTTTATCGATGAACGCATAGTTCCATGATGCGTTGGACGCATGCATGAATTACAGAGTATGCGGTGAAATTAAATAGTTTACATACTCGACGCCTAATTTCATGCTTCTTTAATTTATACTACTCCTAATACGGAATTAAAAAAAATTACAAACAAATACTGAAAACAAGGTAAGAAAGACAAGGGTAAAAGAAAGCGTCCCTGAAAAGAAAAGGCATTCGGCAACGCAGGGATCTTTCAACGCAAGCTCAGTCATTACACTCGCGTAGGTCAATGGAGGTTTTGTCGATTTCGAGCTCTCCAATGTGGTAGGGTTTTACCCTTTGTCCATTGACCTTGAAGGAAGTGGTTCCGTCTTCATTTGTTAGCTTGACAGCACCATGCGAGGACACTTCCTTGATTATAAATGGTCCAGACCAGCGAGATTTCAGCTTACCTAGAAATAAACGCAACATTGAGTTAAATAATAGGACCTTCTGGCCGACGTATAGAGTTTTCTTACTAATATTTTTGTCGTGCCATTTCTTGGTCCTTTCCTTATACAGCTTTGCGTTTTCGTAAGCTGAATGTCTCCATTCCAAGAGTTTGTTTAATTGAAGCTTTCTTGCTTCGCCACTTGCGTCCTGGTCTAGATTGAGCTTCTTCATAGCCCAGATGGCCTTGTGTTCCAGCTCAAGCGGGAGATGGCATGCTCTCCCAAACACTAGCGCATAGGGTGACATGCCTATAGGTGTTTTGAATGTCGTTTTGTATGCCCATAGAGCTTCATCTAATCTCTCTGTCCAATCTTTCCTTGATGTGCTAACGACTTTTTCAAGTATAGACTTGATCTCTCGGTTTGTTATTTCGGCTTGGCCGTTTGCTGTGAGTTATAGGCAATTGCTACCCTGCGCGAGACATTAAATTTTGTCAGTAAATTAGTGATTATGCGATTTATAAAATGTGTACCTTCATCACTAATTATCGCCCTTGGTGTCCCAAATCGAGAGAAGATTTGTTTCTTTAACAACTTGGACACTGTGTTTGCGTCGTTCTTCGCACAGGCTGCTGCTTCAACCCATTTTGATACGTAGTCAACCGCTACTAGGATATATTGATTACCGCAAGAGGGAGGAAATGGTCCCATGAAATCCATTCCACATTGTTGTGGTATTTTGTATTGTGTAAATTTGTCCTAACGCAAGGTGCTAAATGATGTGTTTATGCGTTCAACATGTCATGCTTTGAACATGCTATGCGTTCTATTACTATGCGTTGGTGGTCTTGTCAAGTTTTCCTATCCTTTACCCAAGTATAAGCAAGGAATAGGTTTTCTCGGTGAGTCCGAGGTCGAACACAAGGATTATATTGATTTAGTATTTATGTGGATTTCATGCGCTGTAGTGGTAACCAAGAAATAAGTTGAGGAGTGTGTGTTTCTAATCTAAGGAAAGTGATAACATGTACACTATATTAAAATTGTGGAAGATGGAAAGGCATGCGACATAGCAAATTCAGCTAAAGATGTGAGTGAATGGATAAAGAAAGGGTTCGGATTGATTAACATCTAACATCGGAAACGCACAGTAGTATTCTATTCATACTTGCGACTCTTCTCCCGGTTGTCAACCGCTATGCGTTATATAACGCATAGGAGAGTGTTAAGAACTAAGGTTATCGCCATAGACAGGTAACACTACTTGGCCCTTGTCAATTGAGTTCCACAATCACTTACCTTCTCGAGCAGTTTGATTATTACTACTTATATCGATTTGTTAGATTGACATAAGCATCGAATTAAGATCGCAATTGACAAGATGAAATAGTTACACTATGGTTCTTAGTTAGATGCTAACGCAACCCTAGACCCTTGAGTGATTAGTTACTCATGGTTTGAAAATAAAAAGCGTAAAGTAGAGAGAATTGAGTAGACATGGAAGATGATTATATTGATGAAACGGAATACAACTTTAGATAAGCTCAATGTCTTGACACAAATCTAAAATCAAGAAGAAAAACTAAGCAAGAAAGAAAGGAAGGCGTCAATGTCTTGAGTCGCCCGGATGGAAGCGTGAGGTTCTGCTGTGAAGTGGTCCGGCAGAGGGAAGACTCTTCTCTCTCGAGCTATTCGTCTCCGGTTGAAGTCTGAGAGAACTCTGTTGTCACTTATGGAGTTCTTCCGAGAATCAACAACCCTTCTCATCTCGCAGAGCTGCCCTTTTATAGATGATGCGTTCGCAATTAATGGCAAATCTGCTTGATTGGCGGCGAGATTGATACTATGCGTCCATCTCGCCTGATTGCATGATTCTAGAGTCAATTAAGATCCACCACTTTGGCCACAAATCATGTTCGTCAATCATCCGTCAATCTCTCAAGATTCTGATTTGATTCTCAGCGCCTTGCATTAATGGTCGTCTATGCGTCCATGAATAGTTTGGCCGATGTCAACGCGTCGTAAGTTGCTAACGCGTAGTTATGCGTTGAGTTGTTGTTAACGCATCGTTTGGTTCCTGCGTTAAGAAGTCATTAACGCATCGCTTGCATTCCTGTGTCAAAATATGCGTTTTAGGCTCAAAAAGTGGTAAAATCATTTATCTTCATAAAAATACATTAGTATAACGTAAAGGAAGATTTCTTAATAAAAAGTAACATAACTTACCGCATGCTTCTCTATTTAATCTCTATTTATCTAAGAAAATGGCTATCATAACTTGTATTTCTACAAGTTATCACACCCCCAAACTTAGATAAATGCTTGTCCTCAAGCATAACTTCTATCTAAGAAACTTCAATTATCCTAAACATTTTCTCAACGCATTGTTTAGTCTCTCAAAATGCTATACTCAATCAGCTACCCATTAGTTATATTATTTCTCTACCTCTATATTCTTTTTTCTTTAGGACGGGTCTAATTTGTATGCGGCAATCTTTCTTTTCAAAATTCTTAAACTCATTATTCACAAAATTTTTGTTTCTTCTTTTAACACTGAGTCTGAAAAGATGAATATATAAAGTTTCTTTTTCTTTCATTGGTTTTATTATTTGGTTATTAAGTATGCGTCGAGTAGGGTTACCCACCTTCGTTTTGACATACCAACGATGGGGTGCATGAAGGCAGCCAACTACGAGCAAGTGTGCTTCTCGACTAAACTCTTATCTAAGTTTGGTTTCCTCACTAGACATTGGAGTTCGATCATCTGGCAAGAATGAAAATCATCAGGATATTTCAACGCATTAAAAACATTAAACTTTACCTGCTGGTCGTCCACACGAATTGTTAACTCCCCTTCCTGGACGTCAATCAAGGCACGTCCAATAGCTAAGAAAGGTCTTCCCAGAATGATGGGTACCTTTCTGTCAACTTCATAATCCAGAATTATGAAGTCAGCTGGGAAGATGAACTTGTCTACCTTCATTAGAACATCCTCAATTTTTCCTTCGGGATGCTTAATGGAACGGTCAGCGAGCTGAAGTGTGACTGTGGTGGGCCGTGCTTCCCCTATACCCAACTTCTTGAATATAGAAAGTGGCATTAAGTTTATGCTGGCCCCTAAGTCGCATAATGCCTGACCTACGTCCATTCCCCCTATGGAGCATGGTAATGTAAAACTCCCTGGATCTTTCATTTTGGCGGGTATATTACTTTTGAACAATGCGCTGCATTCCCACGTTAATGCGACTGTCTCAAATTCTCCAAGCCTTCTTTTCTTGGATAGTATGTCTTTCAGAAATTTGACATAGCTTGGCATTTGTTCCAGGGCTTCAACCAACGAAATGTTGATGTGAAGTTGTTTGAGAACGTCCAGGAATTTTCTAAATTGGCTCTCAGCATTTTTCTTCTTTAGGCGCTGAGGGAATGGTGGACGCATAGGGAGAGTGGTGTTTTGAGATACCGACGCAGGTTTTGCCTGTGTTGCTTTTTCTCTCCTCCTTCCATTCTTCTGTTCTTGAGATGTTGTAGTGGTTGATGATGGTTGCGGATCATTAATTGGTGTGCTTGGAATTGGTTGTGAAGTGATGTGAGGCTGCAGATTTCCTTGCGTCCTCATGTCTTGCGTTTCAGTGGGAAGAACCTTCCTACTCCTCAATGTCACAGCTTGACATTGTTCTTTACCGTTACCTCATGGGGCTTCGGTATTACTAGGCAATGCTCCTTGAGGTCTGCTTGTGCGCTCACTTGCTACCTGTCCCAATTGGGCTTCTATATTGCGAATCGCAGCAGCTTGATTCTGGACCATTGCATCATTTTTACTTGTGTAGGCTCCTAAGAGAGATTCCAGGGACGACAATGAGGATGATGCATCCGCTTGCTGGTTTCTTTGTGACTGATGCTGTTGCGTTCACCACATTCATTGCGTCCCTTACCGCAGCTGCTCCACCTTGGTTGTTCAATACTAGTGTTTGTAGTGCAGATGCTATATTGGCGATCTGCGCTGCCATATTAGTGGTCGCATCAGTTTCAATCATTCCAGTTTTTGTTCGCCTTTTGTCCATGTCTCAGGATCCATACCTATCATCCACCCATTCCTCAGTGTTCCTTGAAATTCTGTCGAGAATCTCCTTGACCTGCGTATAGGTTTTGTCCATTAATCCCCCTGCCGCAGAGGCGTGAGCTACTGATTGTAATGTTTTATTTAGTCCTCCGTAGAAAATCTCCATCTGTACACAATCAGGGATACCATTGTGGGGGCAATTCCTTACAAGCCTTTTAAATCGGGTCCATGCCTCACTAAGGGTCTCTAAGTCCTTTTGCTCGAAGGTGACAATGTCTCGTCGCCTCTTTGCGCTCATCGTCGGAGGGAAATATTTTTGCATAAATTTTTCAACCATTTGCTCCCAAGTTGTAATTTCGCCAGGTTCAAATGAATATGCCCATTGTCTTACCTCATCTTTGAGAGAAAATGGAAATAGCGTCAGTCTGGTGCTATCTTGCGACACTCCAGACGTGGGGAATGCGCTACATATTTCCATAAAGCTTTTCAAGTGTGCATGTGGATCTTCACCCTTTGCACCCCCAAATTGCTCTACGGCTTGCAACATCTGCAGCATTACTGGCTTCATTTCAAACCTTCTAGCACCCTCAAAGGTTGGTTGTAAAATCCCCGGTGCGAAATTATATAGATTGGGCGACGCATACTCCCTCATTGGGCGATTTCTATCATGCGCCAAGAGAATTGGGTCTATATCATTGTTTGCATGCTCTTGCGCATCTGCGTTCTGCCTAACCCCAACTTGAGGAGCTTGAGGTTGATTATATTGAGCATCCATATTTTCTTCAATAGTTTGATTGCTCCTTCTTTGCTTAATCTGTCTTATCCTTCTTCTAAAGGTCCTCTCAATCTCTGGGTCAATATCAAATGTTGGGTTGTCCCCTTCCATCATATATTGTTAGAAACTTCTGACAGAAGAGAAGCTTGCTATACTCTGTCGACTGACGAATCCTGCAACACAATAATCCAAATAAATAAATTAAATCAATGAAATAATCCCTGGCAACGGCGCCAAAAACTTGTTGTGTAAATTATATGTGGAATTGAAAATTTACAAACGCAAGGTGTGATTAAGATATGATGATGCATTTCACATATCATGCGTTGAACATGCTATGCGTCTTACTACTATGCGTTGGTGATCTTGTCAAGTTTTCCTCTCCTTTACCCAAGTATAAGCAAAGGAGTCGGTTTTCTCGGTAGATCCGAGGTCGAACATAGGGATTATGATGATTTAGTATTTAGTTGGATTTCATGCGTTGCAGTGGTAACCAAGAAATAGTTGAGAGAAGTGTTTTGTTTCTAATCTAAGGAAAGCGACAGTATGTACACTATATTAAAATGTGGAAGATGGGAAACATGCGACAAAGCAAAGTCAGCTAATGATGTGACTTAATGGATAAAGAAAGGGTTCGGGTTGGTTAACATCTAACATCGGAAACGCATGGTAGTATTCTATTCGTACTTGCGACTCTTCTCCCGGTTGTCAGCCGCTATGCGTTATATGTCTATAACACATAGGAGAGTGTTAAGAACCAAGGTTATCCCCATAGATAGGTAACACTTCTTGGCCCTTGTCAATTGAGTTCCACAATCACTTACCCTCTCGAGCAGTTTGATTATTACTACTTATATCGATTTTTCAGATGGATATAAGCATCGGATTAAGATCGCAATTGACAAGATGAAATAGTTACACCATGGTTCTTAGTTAGATGCTAATGCAACCCTAGACCGTTGAGTGATTAGTTACTCATGGTTTGAAAGTAAAAAGCGGAAAGTATAGAGAAATGAGTAGACATGGAAGATATATATATTGATGCAACGGAATACAATTTTAGATAAGCTCAATGTCTTGACACAAATCTAAAATCAAGAAAGAAATACTAAGAAATAAAGCAAGGAAGGCGACAATGTCTTGAGTTGCCCGGATGGAAGCGTGAGGTTCTGCTGTGAAGTGGTCCGGCGGAGGGAAGGCTCTTCTCTCTCGAGCTATTCGTCTCCGGTTGAAGTCTGAGAAAACTCTGCTGTCACTTATAAAGTTCTTCCGAGAATCAACAACCCTTTCTCATCTCGCAGAGCTGCCCTTTTATAGATGATGCGTTCGCAATTAATGGCAAATCTGCTTGATTAGCGGCGAGATTGATACCATGCGTCCATCTCGCCTAATTGCGTGATTCTCGGATCAATTAAGATCCACCACTTTAGCCACAAATCATGTTCGTCAATCATCCGTCAATCTCTCAAGATTCTGATTTGATTCTCAGCGCCTTGCATTGATGGTCGTCTGTGCGTCCATGAATAGTTTGGGCGATGTCAACGCGTCGTAAGTTGCTAACGCATAGTCATGCGTTGAGTTGTTGTTAATGCATCGTTAGGTTGTTTGCGTTCCGTTCAGATCATGCGTTCATGAAGAACAGATTGCTAACGCGTCGTCCTGCGTTAAGAAGTTATCAATGCATCGTCTGCATTCCTGCGTCAAAACATGCGTTTTAGGCTCAAAAGGTGGTAAAATCATTATCTTCCTAAAAATTCTAGAGTATAACGCAAAGAAAGATTCCTCGCTAAAAATTAACATCACTTGTCGCATGCTTCTCTATTTAATCTCTATTTATCTAAGAAAAAGGCTATCATAACTTGTATTTCTACAATTTATCAGGTACTTTTCCCACGTGATGGTTCTACTCCACTTTACATCATCGACGCATGGTTCTTCACCCCATTAAACTTGCCATCATTTAAAACCTAATCTCATTGCTTGGTAACTCATCAATATTAAATACCATGCGTTAGAGCTTAACCATCTATGCGTCAACCTGATTTCCATAAATATATCTAACTTCAACCAGAATATCATGCGTTCATACCATACCATCCGTGGTGATGTTTCTTTCAAGAATATCGAATTCTTAATGAAATATTTGTTCCAATACTATGCGTCCATCTAGCTATCTTTATCACATACTTTTGCTTCTAAACATAGCTGTAATACTTGAATTCTCTTATATTCTTAGATCATCAAATTGTCATCTAACATTCCAAAACGCCTATCATGATTTCTTTCAAGTTAACTTATGGCCTATCCTTAATCCATGACTTTCACTAACATAAACATTCTTTTCTCCCTTCCTTCATCTCGATGCATAGAACTCCTCAGACTTTAATTTCTCTTAATTCCCATTCTCTTTCCAGGATTTTTCTTATACAATCTTAACATTATTAATTAATCACTGAATTATTCACAATCAATACATTTAGTTGTATGAGCTCATACTTACTCGTGGATCCTCTAAATTTTCCTTTACACTCCTCAGGTAGCTTGCGAAGTTCCGGTGTCTACTTGCCTACCTTGTCTGTCCGTTAATCATAATTCACGATATTACAACCTTTCTTTTAGTTTCACAGCTTAAACTTCCCTATTCCCAAAATCTTTTGCTCTGATACCAACTTGTCACATCTCCTCTTGGGTTATGGAGGATAATCCGGGAGGGGGTGTGACACGTTGTTTATACATTTCTCACTTAAACAGTACCTTTAACTATATTAACTAAAATACTTCTTTCCATTCTTTCCTCTTCTTAATACTTGAGCCTCCCTGGTTCTGTGGACAATTTGCATTAATGTCTCGGTTGCTCACACGTAACAAACATTTTTTTCCTTTCATCATGTCCTCTTCCACATTTCTTACAGGGAAACGCTCTTTTCATCTCCTCAGATAATATGTCCCCCTCGGACACTTTTAACCTTACTTGAATGTATTATGTTTTCCTAGTAGAAGCCACAAGGAAAAATAATTTATAAGAACACTTTTCTGAATACTGTTGTAATTTTTATCTAGTTATAGTTTCGATACTATGCGTCTATCCTTTACATTTTACTTGGACGCGTAGTCCGCGAACGCCTTCTTGATTACAAACCTGAGCGCATAGTTTAGCTACTAACTTGAACGCGTCGCATCTTGCGTCAGTCGCATAATTCAGTTCAACGCAACTTCCTCAATCACTACCAGCGCATAGCTTCTTATTCCAAACCTCACAAGTTTAAACTTTTACTCCCGCTTTCCTTCAAAGCACATACCTTTGTTCAAATTACTTCTTTTATTCTTAGCTCCGATAGACTCCTTGTTCATCAACGCATATTAGCCTTCACAAAGTATAGAACTTTTATCTACACTTTACTTCCAACAATAATACTATGCGTTTTCTGTAACTTATGAATTCAACATTTTATTACTTACTCCTTTTCATCAAATGAACATTTGAATCAATTCCTTCTCATAATCTTAACTCATCTCTTAGCTCCATTGGTTGCACCTTAAGCATACGAGTAGGATCAGAGACATATTCCTTAAACATGAAACATTGTTTTCCATAGACGCAATACTGAACTGCGACTTTGTTTATAAGCTTGTTTTAAATGATACAGATGCATGGAGATAGTACAGTGATGTATAGAAAGTTAAGGAAACAAAGTCGCAGTTCTTATCTTGTCAAGTTAAGGAAACACTTGTTTCCTTAACTTGACAAGATACAGCAGTTCTGTATCTTATCTCCATGCATCTGTATCATTCTATCTAGTATACATGCTTTCTTTGATAGGCAAGAAATGCTGTATCTTGTCAACTTCCACCATTCACTGAATATTCCATCAACATTGGCTGACATCTTTGGTAATCCAAAGAAGAAAACCATTATAACATATCCATTTCTACTTCAAATTAGAAAATGAGTTTAGTATCTTTGCCGTTCAGGCTCTACCTACGAACCAATCCAACACTTTATCCTGTACTCTGCTATTTCACTTTTCACCCTTGGTCATTAGTAATTATTTCCTTAACTTTCTATACATCACTGTACTACCAGGGTGTATGACTTAAATCCAATTTTGATCCTCTTATTAAACCTTATGAATTTCGTGGTCATCCTTCTATCTGTCCATGATGCTTAACACTTGGCTTTGCTTTTACACCTTTCTCATACTTAACCGTTTCCTTAACAATTATTCTTATATCCATCCATGTCTTGTTTCCTTCTTTTAGCATTGTTTTCACCTTTATAGTACATCAAACGCTTAACCTTAGTCTCTTCTGGTTAACTCATAAGACGCTTTCTAATAAGTTATTTCTCAATCCTTAACTATTATGAACTTCAGTTCTCAACGCATAAAAACCCTTCAACGCATAGTTACTGCCCATCGCATAGCCACTGCCCATCGCATGGCTTATCAATACATCGCTAAACTTTAGCGCATAACTACAGCCTATCACATACAACTACTCTCCAATTCAAAGTATTCTTATCAACATATGGTAAGTTGAATACAACCTTTGGTCAGGTTCCATCTTCATTATGCGTTCACTTCCAAAGCATAGTGACACCTTTCAACGCCCGACATAACAACTCTTCCATCTTGCTATGGTAACAGTCTACTTCCTTCTCTTTACAATAGCTTCCCATACTAGGTTTACCAACGCATAGCCGTGGTCAATGCTCATAGCTCTTGTTCCTTCACTTCCACGCACTATTTCTCCACAAGACATAACGCATTATTTTCCTTAAATTTCCATTTCTCCGTTGCATGCTAACTTTTCCAACGCATAGTACGTTTCCGTATATGGTAGTTCTAACCAATCTCTCATCATCAATGCATACATCACCTTAATTAGCTTGCCATCATTAAACCTAATCTCAGTTTGGTAACTTCTCAACCAAGTGTGAGCCATGCGATCATCTCTTTCCTTAAATCATCATTTCCTTTTCTAACACTTCTATACTAAATCAATTTTCTTTCAACTAGAATATTATGCGTTCATACCTCACCATCTATGAGGATGTTCCTTCCAAGAATGTCTAATTCTTAATGAATTATTCTTTCCAATACTATGCGTCCATCCAACTTTCTTTATCACATACTTTTGCTTCTAAGCATTTCTGCGATACTTAAATTCTCTTATATTCTTAAATCATCAAATTGTCATCTAAGATTCCAAATCATCTATCATGATTTCTTTCAAATTAACTTATGGCTTATGTTTAATCCATAACTTTCACTAACATAAAAATTTTCTCCCTTTCCTTTCATCCCAACGCATAGAGCTCCTCAATCTGACCAAAATTTACACAGGCTTATACTCCTTCTATTCTCTATTCATTTTTCGGGATTTTTCTTATACCCTCTAAACATCATTTAATTAACCTCCGAATTACTCAATAGACTTTTAATTTAAATTCAAACCTTCTAAATTTACTTTTAAACTTTTCTAAGTCTTATAATAGTTTACAAAGTTTTGGCATAACTTGCCTTAGCTTGCCCGATTGCTTATAACAATGTTTCCCCCACAATCTTACTATATTGCGACTTTTAGGCTTACATTTACCACACTGAGTCTTCCTCTCAGAAACTGCAGGTAGCGTTCCAAGTTCTGCTTACACATTGCCGTCGAGGTTTGTCGCCTAAACGTCCTAGTACTTAAACTTTACTCTTGATTTTTCTTTCAAGCAATCACTAAACTTCACCTGACTTCCCCAGGTTTTCGTAAACCATGCTCTGATACCAACTTGTTGTTGTGGAAATATTGTATTGTAAATTAGCCTAACACAAAGTGTTAAAGTATGTGATTATGCGTTCAACATGTCATGCGTTGAACATGCCATGCGTCCTACACTATACGTTGGTGATCTAGTCAAGTTTTCCTATCCTCTACCCAAGTATAAGCAAAGGAATAGGTTTTCTCGGTGAGTTCGAGGTCGAACACAGGGATTATATTGATTTAGTATTTGGTTGGATTTCATGCGTTGCAGTGGTAACCAAGAAATAGTTGAGAGAATGAGTTTGTTTCTAATCTAAGGAAAGCGATAATATGTACACTAGATTAAAATTGTGGAAGATGGAAAGCATGCGACACAGCAAGTTCAGCTAAGATGTGTGTGAATGGATAAAGAAAAGGGTTCAGGTTGATTAACATCTAACGTCGGAGACGCACAATAGTATTCTATTCATACTTGCGACTCTTCTCCCGATTGTCAGCCGCTATGCGTTATATGTCTATAACGCATAGGAGAGTGTTAAGAACCAAGGTTGTCCCCGTAGACAGGTAACAGTACTTGGCCTGTAAGCCCCGCATCTATTTTTATGAGAACGCAAAGTAAGAAGGGGCCGAGAGATGGGTGAATGTGTAAAAGTAGTTGGCTGGCTTGCGTTTGGAGTGGGAGAATGGTTAAGTATAAGATATGCGTTGATGGCAATCTGTTGTGGAGGAAATAATTTTGGTGTAAACACAAAGGTGGGGGAAGCTTATCATGCGCTGAAGTTGAGACGCGTTGAGGACATAAGGCGTGGAGGATCACTTGGTATCGAGGATCATTATGTGTCAAACGCATTGAAGGCAATGTGTCGATTAGAAGTAAAGGCCACGGGGAGTTTGGGAGCTGATCTGCGGTGAGGCTGTTATGCGGTGAACTCTACCATGCGTCGAAGGCGAGCATGCATTGGACAAGGAGTGTTGGCTGAGAGAAGGTAATGCGTACATTAACTATTTGGCGGGAGAGTTTGAAATGAAATATCATCAGAGGCTGTGTGCGTTGATGAAGCTGAGCCTAGGAGGTATGCGTCGAACGGATTATAGTATAAAATTGAAATGGAGTACAAGTCGGTGGTATATATATAAGTGGACTGAGAATTCAATTGTTCTGCTTGCATTTCAAAGCTCGAGTTGGGTCCATATTAAGGCAAAACATCGAAAGGAGGTAGAAGAAGATGTTCATGCTGATCTGAAGCAGAAATCTCATTGAATTTGTGGGAGAAACTTGGGTTTGACAGAGGTTTCGGCTGCTGTGGTCTTTTCAGAGTGATGCTCGGTTTTGGAGGAAGAACAAATTGAAGAGACGAAGGTTAGGCTGAAACTTTGAGGTTAGTAAGATAACTCGATTTCTAGCAGGTTTCATGAAGGACGCTTGAGCTGAAATTGTTTAATTGTGTGTCAAACTCAGGAAGAAGAGACGGGAGTTGAACTGTCGAATGATTAGAGGTAACTCGGAGTTGTCGGAGGATATGTCCTAAACGGGGAAGATGTGCTTCATGAAATTTTGAGGTTGAAGAAGGAAGAAGAAAGGAAGAAGGAAACTGTTCTGTCACAGCGAAAGTATCGCTGAGTGAGCGAGAGACTGAGCAGCAGAGAAAGTAATGCTGCACGCAAAGATAGGCTTGCGTCTCACAATTCTCGCTAGAGTATCGCTGGGTATCGCTTCTCAAGGTAGTCTCGCTGGTTTTAATCAACGCAGTGTCGCTAGTACAGTTCAAGTAGCTTTTGAGTAATGCTGGTAACTTACCATTTTCTATAGAATAACGATGCTATTGTATGCTAAAGGAAAAAGGGAGATTATGGAAACTAAACTTGAGGATTATGTATTTTCAGGCCAAGAAGAGCTCGGGGAGGCTTATAACCCACTTAGAGCTAGGACAGATTGTGAGTGACTGTTTGTTATATCTTGTGTTAAACTTAGTACGTATATTGATGAGGAAACGTGATTAATGGTAGTATACCTTATGTGTGTGATGTTTTAGTGATTTAAGAGAATATTATTACAAATGTCTAAGCACATAAGTGGCTGAGGGACCTTATGGTGAAAGCTACATGTGAGTAAGCGTGAAAGTAAGTGTCGAGGGATTTGAGAAGGCACTTGAATAACAGTAGAGAATGGACTACAATGCTCAGGGACTGTAAATGAAGGCATGTAGTAACCCATCACAACTAGCTCGTGCCGAGGGATTCTGTGTGAAGGCACTTGAGCATAGATAGAGTTTGTTACCTGTCCCGAGGGATTTCATGTGAAGGCACATGGTATTGTAATTGTAAATGAGTAAGTGCTGAGGGACGGAAAGTGAAAGCACTAAATAGATGAATACTTGTGAAACAGGAGAATTGATAGTTATACATGTATAGTGGAAAGTGAATCTTGATAATTCATTGGGATGTGTTATGTAATGGTTACTATCTTACAAACTGGATTTAAGTTGTCATGATTAATTTTAGTAGATTTAGTCACTCACTGAGCCTTTTGCTCATCCAGTTTGTTGTTGTTTGTTGTTTCAGGTAGCGAGCGTGTCCGGGACGCCTAGCCTACTGAAGAATCTCGTCTGGGCCTATCTGGAAGCGAACCTGTGGGATAGTTGTAAATATTTAGATTGTTCATATGTCATGTATTAAACATCTTTCATGAGAGTGTAGTGAAAAGGGGGACGTGTTGTACTTACTATGTGTATATACAGACATGTTAGTTAAAAGTTTACACGTTCTTCTAAGGAGATAGTGGGATTGTTGTATGATTTGCTATTCTTTTATGGTGTTTATATTATAGAGTCTTATGTTGGGAATAGGATCATGCTCCTTCCTAGGTATAGAGTAAATCTGGGTTGGGTTGTGACATGGCCCTTGTCAATTAAGTTCCACAATCACTTACCCTCTCGAGCAGTCTGATTATTACTACTTATATCGATTTGTCAGATGGATATAAGCATCGGATTAAGCTCGCAATTGACAAGATAAAATAGTTACACTGCAGTCCCTAGTTAGATGCTAACGCAACCCTAGACCCTTGAGTGATTAGTTACTCATGGTTTGAAAGTATAAAGCGGGCAGTTGAGAAAAGTGAATAGACATGGAAGATAATTATATTGATGAAAATGAGATACAAATTTTGATAATTTCAATTCCTTGATACAAATCTAAAATTCAAGCAAGAACAGTAAGAAAGAAAGCAGGGAAGGCGTCAATGTCTTGAGTCGCCCAGATGGAAGCTTGATGATTTGCTGTGAAGTGGTGCGGCAGAAAGGAAGACTCTTCTCTCTCGAGCTAAATTGTCTCCGGCTGAAGTCTGAGAGAACTCTGCTGTCACTTATGGAGTTCTTCCAAGAGTCAACAACCTTTCTCATCTCACAGAGCTGCCCTTTTATAGATGATGCGTCCGCAATTAATGGCAAATCTGCTTGATTGGCGGCGAGATTGATACTATGCGTCCATCTCGCCTGATTGCGTGATTCTCGGGTCAATTAAGATTCACCACTTTAGCCACAATTCATGTTCGTCAATCATCCGTCAATCTCTCAAGATTCTAATTTGATTCTCAGCGCCTTGCATTAATGGTCGTCTATGCATCCATGAATAGTCTGGCTGATGTCAACGCATCGTAGGTTGCTAATGCGTAGGTTTGCGTTGAGTTGTTAACGCATCGTCAAGTTGTTTGCGTTCCGTTCAGATCATGCGTCCATGAAGAACAGATTGCTAACGCGTCGTTCTGTGTTAAGAAGTCATCAACGCATCGTCTGCATTCCTGCATCAAAACATACGTTTTAGGCTCAAAAAGTGGTAAAATCATTTATCTTCCTAAAAATACATTAGTATAACGCAAAGGAAGATTTATTAGTCAAAATAAACATAACTTGCCGCATGCTTCTCTATTTAATCTCTATTTATCTATGAAAAATGCTATAATAACTTGTATTTCTACAAGTTATCACTTGTCACACCCCATCCCGAACTACCCTCCCATAGCCCGAGACGGAGTGTGAGGACAGCAGTTACCGACTACCCTGTCATGTAACCCACTGTCAACCTCACCATCCACATGCTCTTGACAAACCTCGACTTTAAATCGGCAATGGGAACTGTCATGCTACCTGAAAATGGAAAACATATGAAAGCATGAGCTAACAGCTCAGTGAGTAACAGTTTTTTGAAAAACAATATATTTTAACTATAAAACTGGTCAATCTTGCATAAAACATAACACTTCAAGTCATATTAGATTATACTCAAATACCATTGTGAAAACATGCTTGTCCGTTTCAGAATAAATACTCTAAAATCTCATTCTTATAAAATACTTTTTCCTTAGTTGAGGCGGAGCAATGCTCAACGCTTCTCAACGTCGATTTTCCTTAGCTGTGTGGAGTAATCTCAACACATCAGCGTCGTATATACCTCTATGTGCACATAGGTACTAGAATTCGGGCCACCCTCAATGCCTTCTACGAGTCCCTGAGCATTGCAGTCCCATTTCTATATCCAGGTTACCCATATGCCTTCTACGAGTCCCTGAGCATTGGTACCTTTATAATTCGGGCCGCCCACAATGCCTTCTACGAGTCCATGAGCATTGGGGTCCCATTTCGATATAACGGCTACCCTTTGGCCTTCTCAAAGTCCTTGAGCCTCAGGTGCCTTTTCAAGTTCAATATAACACAATACATACTTTGGAAACATTATATCAATAACTCATGAATTTACCGTTTCCAAATCTCATCTCATCAGCATGCTAAATTTAATTTCCAGTTTTAATATAAAACTGCATGCTTTTCATAAAGTTTATTTTCAAATCTTTCTTGAAATCATATAATACCATGCTTTTCAGAAAAGTCATGAAAGCAAGTATCAATCATTCACCATGCGTTTTATAACTCATAGCAAGTACCCAGCATTCTCAAAGTTTTCAAGTAAAACGCATGCTCATGTCTTTAAAATGCATGCTCGTGTCTCTATAAATCACATATTCGTATGCTTTATATATGAAAACGCATGCATTATTTCATTCAAAACCCATAAAATCATATTCATAAAGAACTCATTAATATTTTGTAAAACACAGGTGTTACTCACCTGTACTTGCAAAAGAATACTTCTTCTTCCTTTCCTCTATTTCCTCTTTTCGAGCTCCTTGGACGCAGCGTTCTAATCTTAGAAACGCAAAGCTCTATTTCCCTCTGCCAGCTCGGTTGAACGCAACCCTGCCCTTCAATGCAACGTTGATAACTACCACAAACCCTGCTCTTCGACGCAAGGTTGATTACTTCCGCAAAGTGCATCCCAACTCTTCTTACTTCTCTTTAGGATGCGTCACCCTCACTTGGATGCAAGGTCCAACTTGAACGCATCACCCAACTTTGGACGCCACGTTCTCCTTGGACATTATGTTTGTCCTCAACGCAAGGCCGACCCCTTTTAACGAAAGACAACTTCTTTACATAAAATAGCTAAGTTGTCAAATACCTTCTTTCTTGGCCGCATACTCCTACTACGGACGTCCTTGCTGCCTTCTTCTCCTCTTTCTCTCTCCAGAATTCTTCTTTGAGAGTCATCAGTCGCTCCTTTTCCCTCAAAGTTCTATTTATAGGGAGCTTGCCATCCAACTTTTCCTCTCCTTTTGCCACTTGTTTGCCACATGTCACGCTACATGCTTAATTAACGATGCATTAGTCCAAGTGTCACCTTGCATAAAACACTTAACATGCCTTCAACACCTCCTACTGATAAGGT
This sequence comes from Citrullus mucosospermus, assembly GCA_030954485.1. NCBI lineage: Eukaryota > Viridiplantae > Streptophyta > Magnoliopsida > Cucurbitales > Cucurbitaceae > Citrullus > Citrullus mucosospermus. The sequence continues at coordinate 16,404,530 of CM062064.1, forward strand.
GTCAAATCTACACGAAGCCACCTAGTCTTTATAAACTTATCCTATGCGTCCAACATTTTCCAATAGACAACCATTCACTCAACACAACGCCCTAATGCGTTCGTTGAGTTTCCTTTAAAGTTTGAGCTTCACTACTCACTTTTCTAACTCTCAGCCAACTATACTACTCTTTGACGCATAGAGATAACTCTATCTTCAACGCATAGGGATCTCAACGCATGACAACCTTACCAATGCATGGTAAGCCAAGTACGTATCTTCCCCTGCCAACGCAGCGACTACTTCAGCTCACAATAACCATTCGAGATCACCTTCAATGCATAGTCGCACTATTATAAACCAATGCTTACATAATGCCACTAGGCGTTAATGACAAACGCGCAATACTATGCGTTTGTACCTCATCGCATCATACCATGCGTCCAACTCCTTCCTTATGTCCATAACAACTCCTTCTCAAGCTCTTCCTCTATGCGTTGGTCCTGTTGCGTTCTCCTTCATCCTGCGTCCATAACCATCTTCCTAAACTTGGACACTCCTTGATTATTCCCAAGGTTATTCTTTTAACCTTTTCCTTGCACTTGAACTATTTCTCTTACAGATAGATTAGCATGCGTTCACCACATGCACCAGTTTTTTATGTTTACTTCACAACCTTCTCCAACACTTGTGAACATTCCTTGCTATAAGTCTATGCGTTACTCAATTTGCTATAGTATTCTATCTTCCCGAGACTTAAATCTCTTTCAATCACTTCACAACATAACTTTATTCCTTTCTTGCTTATGTGTTTCACTTCTTTCCCTTCTCGGTTTACTTCCAGGCGTCCACCCTTACCATGCGTTACCTAGTCCTTACCATGTGTCCAACATGGTCTTTTACCTCTTTTCTTCATAGACTCTTCAACGCATCAGTTTCTTAAAAAGTAGGGTGTGACACGTTCGTTGAGTTTCCTTTAAGGTTTGAGCTTCACTACTCACTTTTCTAACTCTCAGCCCACTATACTACTGTCTTTGACGCATAGAGATAACTCTGTCTTCAACGCATAGGGACCTCAACGCATGACAGCCTTACCAGCGCATGGTAAGCCAAGTACGTATCTTCCCCTGCCAACGCGGCGACTACTTCAGCTCACAACAACCATTCGAGATCACCTTCAACGCATAGCCGCACTATTATAAACCAGTGCTTACTCAATGCCACTAGGCGTCAATGACAACAAATCCTTCTCAAGCTCTTCCTCTATGCGTTGGTCCTGTTGCGTTCACCTTCATCCTGCGTCCAATGACCATTGTTCTATCCTTGGACATTCCTTGATTATTCCCAAGGTTATTCTTTTAACCTTTCCTTGCACTTAAACTATTTCTCTTAAAGATAGATTAGCATGCGTCTACCACATGCACCAGTATTTACGTTTACTTCCCAACCTTCTCCAACACATGTGTACATTCCTTGCTATAAGTCTATGCGTTACTCAATTTGCTATTGCATTCTATCTTTCCGAGACTTAAATCTCTTTCAACACTTCACAACATAACTTTATTCCTTTCTTGCTTATGCATTTCACTTCTTTCCTTTCTCGGTTTACTTTCATGCGACCACCCTTACCATGCGTTACCTAGTCCTGACCATGTGTCCAACATGGTCTTTTACCTCTTTTCTTCATAGACTCTTCAATGCATCGTTTTCTTAAAAAGTAGGGTGTGACAAAAAAAGCTTCAAAACAATTATCTTTATCAATTCACAAGAGTAGAACGCATAGGAAGATTTATCAATAGTATTTAACACTAATTATCGCATGATTCTCTATTTAAACTCTATTTTTCTAAGAAAGAGGCAATAATAACTTGTATTTCTACAAGGTATCACACCCCTAAACTTAGAAAAATGCTTGTCCTCAAGCATAACTTCTATTGAAGAAATTTTGTGAATAATGAGTAAAGAATTTTGAAAAGAAAGCTTGCTGCAGACAAATTAGACCTGTTTCTAAAGAAAAGAATATAGAGGTAGAAAAGTAATGTTACTAACGGGTAGCTGATTGAGTACGCATTGAAAAATTTTTAAGGTTGATTGAAGTTTCTTAGATGGAAGTTATGCTTGAGGACAAGCATTTTTCTAAGTTTGGGGGTATGAAATACAAGTTATTATATGTCTTTCTCCTAGAAAAATAGAGTTTAAATAGAGAATCATGCGGTAGTTGATGCTAAATTCTATTGATAAATCTTTCTATGCGTTCTCCTCTTGTAAATTGATGAAGATAATTGTTTTATAGCTTTTTGAATCTAAAACGCATGTTTTAACACAGGAACACGAGCAACCTATAGATGCGTTGGCAACCTCTTAACGCAGAAGTATGCGTTGGCAACCTGTGGACGTGTTGACAACCCTTCAACGCAGGTTGATGCATTAGCAACCCATGGATGCGTTGACATACCTCAACGCATGAACCCAAAGTTATCCGTGGACGTATATCAAGAAGGCAGTAGAGAATCAAATAAGAATCTTGAGAGATTGTTGGGAGATTGATATGCTTGATATGCAGCGAGAGTGGTGGATCGAAATTAAACTGGAAATCACGTGATTAGGTGAGATGAACGCAAGGCAGAAATTCAGCCTCCAATCATGCAGATTTGCCAGCGATTGCAACGCAACATCTATAAAAGGGCAGACTTGTAGATGAAAATGTTGTTGGACCTCTCGGAAGAATTCCTAAGTGACAGCAGAGTTCTCTCCATACGACAACTGGAGAAAAATAGCTCGGAAGAGAAGAGTCTTCCCTCCACCTAACCACTTCACAGCAGAAGTCATGCTACCATCCCGGTGAGCTCAAGACATTGAGAAGTCATTTCATGCTTTCTATCTCTTTTCTTACTTTTGTTTTAGTCTATTAGCAAGGAATTGTATTTTCTAAAACAATTATTTCGTTCATCAATTTATACATCTTCCATGGCTATTCATTTCTCATCACTTTTCATTTGCTATTTATCGTCCACGTGTAACTAACTCTCTCAAGAGTAACGGGTTGCGTTATCATCTAAATAAAGAACCGTAGAAGACTATTTTATCTTGTCAATTGTATATTTAATCAAATGCTTATGTTCATCTAGCTAATATTGTATATTTAATCAAATGCTTATGTTCATCTAGCTAATCGATATAAGTAGTATATAAGGGCGCAAAACTCTAATCTAATCTACCACTTCGGCCCCCCTCCCCAAACTAATAGGCTTTCAATGTCCTTCATTCACCTCTCTTTCAATCAATTGCCCCCTTGTATCGTTAGCATGCTGTACTACAACTACTGCGGAATCTTTTTCTTCTTCTAGTTACAATTGAAAATGCATACCCCACTTTCAAGAGGACTCTAATCACAGCTTAACGAAGAAACTACTCTTCAGAACCTCCGAGGCGGATTAGGTCTTGGATTTTTGCTAAAATTGGGGATAAAAAGACAGTCCTATAGCAAATGGATCGAGTTATTCTTGAGTCAAAAACTTGTTGTGTGTCTAATGTGCTATATATTTTATTAATATCGCTAGTCAAAAACTTGTTGCGTTTGTTGTTTGCGTTTAACAGTGCTATATATATGTGATAACTTGTAGAAATACAGGTTATTATAGTCACTATTTGATTTAATTAGAGTAACTTTAGAGCTAAACGCATGATTTTGGTAGTTGAATTATGTAAAATGTATCACCATGCGTTGGCACTATTTACAAAAGAAAATACCTGAAATTATGAGCTTTTCTGTTCTTAATGCAGGATTAAGAAGAAAAGAACCAAGTACTAGAAACGAAGCTACTGCGAGAACAAGTAGAAACCCATGCGTCGAGCCTATGCGTTAAGACCATGCGTCGAGAAAAAATAGATACAGACGCATGGGCAAAAAGTTGTCATGTCATTATGAAAAAGGACAACACTTTATCAGATCATGGTAGAACCAATGGGTCGACAATGTAAAAAGTCTACGCAGTAGGGTAGGGAATTTAATGCAAAGGTGTCAGGTCATCATGAGTATCAACTTTTCAACGCCTATAAATAGCCCAAAGCTTCTCCATTTACCGGGGGGGGGGGGGGGGGGGGAGGGGGGAAGAAAAGAGAGAAACAAGTTCAAGAGGCGAAAGCTCTGCACAATTTCTCCCTCACCATAACCAGCCTCCATTTCGAGCTCTTCTGAGAGAAGGATTCTGAGCACTTTCAGAATCGTCTCCCAGTGAGTGAGAACCTTCCCCCTATGAAATTTATGTATCAGATGGCAACCATCTCAAGCCTCCATAAAGCAAGACGTTGTCAGTGGCTGCTTGACGCCTTCCATTTCTGTTTTATCTCCATTTCCCTTCTTCTCACTTATGTTTTGTTAATGACATTCGAGAGAATGGTTTATTTTCTTAATATGAGTTTGATTGACGATTATCTTCCATCTATTTTCATATTAAATACCTTACACCATGTTGTTTGAATGCTAACTGAGTTGGATGTTAGAAGTTAGTTTTTCTTAAGCAATATTTAGTATGTTACATCTTGATTAATGCATATCATTAGCTTGCATATCTTTGTCTGACAAACAAAAGTAGTAAGCACGACTGTCTAGCTTGAGAGAGTGGATGGTTAATCTTTAGCATTTATCGAGACTAGATGAGGTGCAGAGATGTAGTTCATCTTTTGCCAACACAAACTTACCATGCGTCTTAGAGATAAGATTAATGTGGCGTCGAAACATCGAGAGATGGATTCACAAACGCAATTTGTAGGTATGTAATTATACTTACCTATGCTTGAGTAATCAACTAGCTCTTCCGTTAACTCCACCTTTATCGCATGGTTCCATTCATTCTCAACACATGCTATCTGACACTGACATTTGACTAACCATCGCCGCGTCCATCTCATTGTTAGTTGTAGGAAATTTTATTCATTCTTTATGTATAGTTTTAGACACATACAACCAACACATGCACATATTACATGTATAGTTCACCGCATAGTCAAGCATCTATTCTCAACGCAGAATTATTACAAATCCTTGCGTTCGACCCTAGACTCACAAGGTGTTGTAAAATGTACAAACAGACAGATCGCAAGTCCCCAGCAACCGCGCCAAAAACTTGTTGTAAAATGTACAGACAGATCTCAAGTCCCCGGCAACGGCGCCAAAAATTTGTTGTGATATGAATTGTGGAAATGGAAATTTACAAACGCAAGGTGCAGATTAAGATATGATGATGCGTTTTACATATCATGCGTTGAACATGCTATGCACTTACTACGATGCATTGGTGATCTTGTCAAGTTTTCCTCTCCTTTACCCAAGTATAAGCACAGGAGTAGGTTTTCTCGGTGAGTCCGAGGTCGAACACAGGGATTATGTTGATTTATTATTTATGTGGATTTCATGCGTTGCAGTGGTAACCAAGAAATAGTTGAGAGAGTGTTTGTTTCTAATCTAAAGAAAGCGATAACATGTACACTATACTAAATTGTGGAAGATGGAAAGCATGCAACACAGCAAAGTCAGCTAATGATGTGAATGAATGGATAAAGACAGGGTTCGGGTTGGTTCACATCTAACATCAGAAACGCATAGTAGTATTCTATTCATACTTGCGACTCTTCTCCTGGTTGTCAGCCGCTATGCATTATATGTCTATAACGCATAGGAGAGTGTTAAGAACCAAGGTTAGTCCTATAGACAGGTAACACTTATTGGCCCTTGTCAATCGAGTTCCACAATCACTTACCCTCTCGAGCAGTTTGATTATTACTACTTATATCGATTAGCTAGATGGACATAAGCATCGGATTAAGTTCACAATTGACAAGATGAAATAGTTACACTATGGTTCTTAGTTAGATGCTAACGCAACCCTAGACCCTTGAGAGATTACTTACTCATGGATTGAAAGTAAAAAAGCGGAAAGTAGAGAGAAATGAGTACACATGGAAGATATATATATTGATGAAACAAAATACAACTTTAGATAAGCTCAATGTCTTGACACAAATCTAAAATTAAGATAGAAAAAGTAAGATGGAAAGCAGGAAAGGCATCAATGTCTTGAGTCGCCCAGATGGAAGCGTGAGGTTCTGCTGTGAAGTGGTCCGGCAGAGGGAAGACTCTTCTCTCTCGAGCTATTCGTCTCCGGTTGAAGTCTGAAAAAACTCTGCTGTCACTTATGGAGTTCTTCCGAGAATCAATAACCGTTTTCCATCTCGCAGAGCTGACTTTTTATAGATTATGCGTTCGCAATCAATGGCAAATCTTCTTGATTGGTGGTGAGATTGATACCATGCGTCCATCTCGCCTGATTGCGTGATTCTCAAGTCAATTAAGATCCACCACTTTAGCCACAAATCATGTTCATCAATCATCCGACAATCTCTCAAGATTCTGATTTTATTCTCGGCACCTTGCGTTAATGGTCGTTTATGCGTCCATGGATAGTTTGGCTGATGTCAACGCGTCGTAGGTTGCTAACGCATAGTTTTTCGTTGAGTAGTTGTTAAAGCATCGTCAGGTTGTTTGCATTCCGTTCAGATCATGCGTTTAGGAAGAACAGATTGCTAACGCGTTGTCCTGCGTTAAGAAGTCATCAACGCTTCATTTGCATTCCTTCGTTAAAACATGCGTTTTAGGCTCAAAAAGTGGTAAAATCATTTATCTTCCTAAAAATACAAGAGTATAACGCAAAGGAAGATTTCTTAATAAAAATTAACATAACTTGCCGCATGCTTCTCTATTTAATCTCTATTTATTTAAGAAAAAAGCTATCATAACTTGTATTTCTACAAGTTATCAATAAGTGAAGAATGCGGTTATCTCCGTGAGTCTGAGGTTGAACACAGAAACTATGCAGATTCTAAAATTCATTGGATTATCTAAGTTATATGTGTTACAAGAAAGTAGGGAGAAGTGATGCATTTATAAAAATACAAAGCACTAATGCGTTTATGAAAATAAAATGTAGTAAAACTAAGCTAAAGTGGTAGAGTGGATAGGTATGCGATTATCTTCGTGAGTCTAAGGTTGGACACAGCAAGATTCAGCTAATTGAATTTTGTGAATGGTAAAAGCAAGATTAAAGTACAATGGACAAGATGGAACAGTCAAAACTATGGTTCTTGTTTAGATGATAACACAACCCGCAACCCTCAAGAGAGTTAGTTACTCATGGATGGTAAACAGCAAATGGAAAGTGATAAGAAATGGATAGCCATGGAAGATGTATAGATTGATGAACGAAATAAATGTTTTAGAAAATACAATCTCTTGTCAATAAACTAAAACACAAGTACGAAAAAGATAGAAAAAGATACAATCTCTTCCCATTCATATTTACACCTTTGCTGATTTTTTGTTGCAACGCATCATTTTTCACTTCCATCAACTTTAGATTAGCCTTCATCGCTTTCTTACTTAAAGGCATCACATCCTTTCCCATTTTTTTGTTACACATATAGCTATAACAATTAAAGAGAATTTGAAATTTGCATAAGTCTCTGCATTCGACCTCGGACTCATCGAAAAACCTAATTTACACTTATACTTGGGTTAAAAATTAGGAAAACTTGACTGAATAGTAATGCATGCTTTATAGTTCAAACGAGATAACAAGCAGCAAAGGAAGCAGTATGGCTTATAAAGTTCTTAGCAGATTTGGAAGTTGTTCCAAATATGCATCTGCCTATCACTCTCTATTGTGATAACAATGGTGCAATTGCAAATTCTAAAAAACCTAGAAGGCATAAGTGTGACAAACACATTGAACGCAAATATCATCTCATTAGGGAGATTGTGCAAAGAAGAGTTGTAATCGTCAAGCAAATTGCGTTAGAGTACAACATTGTTCATCCATTTACAAAGGTCTTCACGACTAAAGTGTTTGAGGGTCACCTAGTGAGTCTAGGACTTCGAGTTGTGCAAACTAGGACAAGTAGGAGAAAGCCATTAGTAACTCATGCCCTAGTTTATTGTATTTATATGTTTTTCTCTTTAAACTCAACATTATGTATATATACCCACTGGATAGTCCAAGTGGGAGTTTGTTGGGTTTTATGTCCTAAAACTCATGGTTTGTAAACTTTGAACATACTCTCAATAAAGTTGTTGTCGAGGTTTATTCAGTAAAGATGTTATTGCATTTATTAAATCGAATAAACTAAGAACCCTTAGCTATAGTTGGAATACTTATACTTTATGTGTAGACATAAAAATGGATCAAATTTAGGTAATAGCCAAAATGGGTTATAGTATAGCGATAAGGCTGGGTACCTTATCGTGGAGACACTGTGGATGCAACCCACTTTGTATTTGATACAAATAATCTGATCCTATATTGTTCATGCCGAGACATGAGACTGGAGGCATCCAATGCAATGAGTTTACATAAGACCGAACCATGAGATAATCACTTTTACTTTATAACGTCGTTTACTATTAAGACTGATTATTTCAATATGATGACCAAGGTAACTCGATCTTAGTTCTAAGCTAACTATGAACTCTTATTTATTTGGTATTATCCTTTAATCTGCATGGTTGAGAGTGGTATGAGTTCGCCGACTCAATAAGCCTACCACTTTAGGGCTAAGACCAGGTAGATAGCTGGGGACATAGTCTTGCGAGACGAAATTTACGCCTACCTAATTCTAGGTTAGCAGAGAAGTTGTTCTCTTAAGTATTGACTCTGGATCTTGAACAAGGGGCCCCACCCTCACATTGGCTCGAGAGGGACTCGGTTTGATGGTTGGACCACAAACCAATTGTTCATAAATTTAGATAGCTGGGGACATAGTCTTGCGAGACGAAATTTACGCCTACCTAATTTTGGGTTAGCAGAGAAGTTGTTCTCTAAAGTACTTACTCTGGGTCTTGAACAAGGGGACCCACCCTCTCATTAGCTCGAAAGGGACTCGGTTTGGTGGTTGGACCACAAACCAATTGTTCATTAAAGGATCAGTGGGACTTAAGGAACAAGATGTAATTACAGGGGTAAAACAATAATTTTAACCTAGCTGTAATTATGAACAACTTGTGAAGGTGATGCGCACTTTGAGTGTTAACCGCAAGTGTACGGGTCAAGTATAATATAAGACGGTTAAGTTCGAATATCGTTCCACTGGAGATCCAATTGGGAAGGTTTAAGTTACTTAGCTATTCTAGAGTTGAATCAATTTTATTTGAGGATTGAAATTGAATGTTATAAGTTATGGAAAATATAAATCAAATAAGGAAAGTATTAAAGTGAGAAATACAAGAGTCAAAGAGAGTTCTAGGGTAATGAATCCTTGTTTATTTCATCATGCAATATTATAGATTTCATGGATTTTATTGTAATTCATATGCCTAAGTTTAGAAACTTAATTCCAAGTTATTTTCTCTCAAAAACAACCCTTTCTCATGCAACTCGATTGATTATTAATCTCTTAAAACCAATACAAAATTACATGGCATTAAAAATAGTCTTTAGCAACTTTTATTGTCAACCTAACTACTCTCGTGCTAGATTAACAACAATTCATTGTTATAGATCAAGTTAAACATACAATCTCTCAATCATACATCTAACCTAACATGTGAAGATGGCCAATCCACAAGAGTTAAATATAAAAACAATGAAAAGCATAATCATTCCAACAAAACCATGAAAGTCTACAAAATCAACATAAATTTATAAACAAATCATCAAAACCCTAAAACTAAAGAGTTTAGCCACTCATAGCTTGAAGCAACATGTTTAAGCAAAATAAACAAAGAAAGAGTGTAAAGAAAGGGAAACTCTACTGAAAAGAGGCTCTTGATTGAGGTAGCACCGTCATGATCCCCTTGGCTCTCACGTCGGAATGCGTCGAGGCAACGCCATCTCGGCGCCGCGATGCTACTATGCGTCCAGAGCTATGCGTTTATGTTTTAACGCCGCAGCAGCGCCGCCTCGGCGCTGCGGCGCTATCCCAAAATTAGCCCTTTTGAGTTTTTCAGCTCTTTTTCACCATATTCTTGCTCGGTTTTGAACTTTTAGTCGTTTCTTCTAATTTTCCTCGTTTTAACCTGAAAATCACTAGCAAACAAGTGAAATCTAATATAAACTCCCTTAATTTGAGGGAATATAAAGCACTTTTCAAGTGCTTATCAACACCCCAAACTTAGAGATTTGCTAGTCCCGAGCAAAGAATAGAATCAAATAATAGGGAGTTTAGATGAAGAAGTGTGCAATTGACTCATGTCTCAGAAAATAGCATTTAGAGCTAAAGTAGAAACATGCAAGCATATCTATATTGTTATAATCATTCAAAATTTGTATTTTTGGTAAATTTTTGGGCGGCCAAACTCTATAAATTTGGGGGTTTCCAGCAGCACAAATCATCCAGAAAAATCAAAACAAAGCAAGGAAGTTACAGACCTAAAGAGGCACAAAAAGGAGAGAATTAAGTGAGAGTTCAAAGAGTGAGTTAGTTGTAAGGAAGAGGAAAAGAGTTCAAGATAGTCTTGGTGCCGGATAAAAACGGGGTTTGGGTTGGTTAACATCTAACATCGGAAACGCATGGTGAAGTCTATTCATACTTGATACCCTTCTCCCGGTTGTCAGCTGCTATGCGTTATATGTCTACAACGCATAGGAGAGTGTTAAGAACCATGGTTATTCCTATAGACAGGTAACACTTCTTGGCCCTTGTCAATTGAGTTCCACAATCACTTACCCTCTTGAGCAGTTTGATTATTACTACTTATATCGATTAGCTAGATGGACATAAGCATCGGATTAAGTTTGCAATTGACAAGATGAAATAGTTACACTATAGTTCTTAGTTAGATGCTAACGCAACCCTAGGCCCTTCAGAGATTAGTTACTCATGGATTGAAAGTAAAAAGCGGAAAGTATAGAGAAATAAGTAGACATGGAAGATATATATATTGATGAAACGGAATACAACTTTAGATAAGCTCAATGTCTTGACACAAATCTAAAATCAAGAAAGAAAAAGTAAGAATGAAAGCAGGAAAGGCGTCAATGTCTTGAGTCGCCCGGATGTAAGCGTGAGGTTCTGCTGTGAAGTGGTCCGGCAGAGGGAAAACTCTTCTCTCTCGAGCTATTCATCTCCGGTTGAAGTCTAAAAGAACTCTGCTTTCACTTATGGAATTCTTCCGAGAATCAACAAGCCTTTCTCATCTCGCAGAGCTACCCTTTTAGAGATGATGCGTTCGCAATCAATGGCAAATCTGCTTGATTGGCGGCGACATTGATATCATGCGTCCATCTCGCCTGATTCCGTAATTCTCGGGTCAATTAAGATCCACCACTTTAGCCACAAATCATGTTCGTTAATCATCCGACAATCTCTCAAGATTCTGATTTGATTCTCGGCGCCTTGCGTTGATGGTCGTCTATGCGTCCATGGATAGTTTGGCTGATGTCAACGCATCGTAGGTTGCTAACGCATAGTCATGCGTTGAATAGTTGTTAATGCATCGTCAGGTTGTTCGCATTCCGTTCAGATCATGAGTCCATGAAGAACAGATTGCTAACGAGTCGTCTTGTGTTAAGAAGTCATCAACGCATTGTTTGCATTCCTGCGTTAAAACATGCGTTTTAGGCTCAAAAAGTGGAAAAATCATTTATCTTCATAAAAATACAAGAGTATAACGCAAATGAAGATTTCTTAATAAAAATTAACATAACTTGCCGCATGCTTCTCTATTTAATCTCTATTTATCTAAGAAAAAGGCTATCATAACTTGTATTTCTACAAGTTATCACACCCCCAAACTTAGATAAATGCTTGTCCTCAAGCATAACTTCTATCTAAGAAACTTCAATCATCCTAAACATTTTCTCAATGCATTGACTAGTCTCTAGGAATGCTATACTCAATCAGCTACCCGTTAGTTATATTATTTCTCTACCTCTATATTTTTTTCTTTAGGACGAGCCCAATTTGTATGTTGCAAGCTTTCTTTTCAAAATTCTTAAACTCATTATTCACAAAATTTTTGTTTCTTCTTTTGAACACTAAGTCTGAAAAGATGAAGATATAAAGTTCCTTTTTCTTTCTTGTTTTCTTATTTACATATTAAGCATGCGTCGAGTAGGGTTACCCACCTTCGTTCTGACATACCAACTATGGGGTGCATGGAGGCAGCCAACTACGAGCAAGTGTCCTTCTCGACTAAACTCTTATCTAAGTTCGGTTTCCTCACTAGACATTGGAGTTTGTTATTTTATCTATGCGTGGCTGATTACGATTACCCACATGAAGGCGGCTAACTACAGGCAGGTGTCGTTTTCAGCTAAATTCTTTAACAAGATACATATATTTGTCTTGTCAGTGGAGTTTTGCATTAAAAGAATTTTTTTTTAAATTTTTTTTATTATTATTATTTTTAGACATGGAAATAAGTTCCTCATATTTTTATCTTTGACAGTTCAAACCTCTTCCACCCCCAAACTTGAGAGTAGCAAGGTCCTCATTGATTAAATTGTAAACAAAGATTAAGTTGCAAAATTTGTAAAAGAGGTTTGAATTGGCTGCTTGCATACATGCAAAGTAGATTTGCGTTTCTAAGGAATAGTATGCAGACGCATTGAAAGTAATCTAACTTAATGAGTGTACAAAAAGTGTAAGCATGATTATCCTCATAGTGACTAATTTTTCAATGCAAAGATAAAAGTTGGGAATAATTATACATGTACTTAGAATGAATTTACCACAAGGGACCACGCAAAGAGGTAATTAGAAATTCCATGCGGCGAAGAAATGATGAACGCATACAATTATCGCATACCGAATATACTGATGAACGCATGGTTTTTAGTTCAAAGTATGCGTTGGACGTTTTAAGTATTATGCGTTTGGAAAATTACAGCTCTTAATTTCAACTTGATAAACACAGAAATCGTTTATCGCTGAATGCATAGTTCCCTGATGCGTTGGACGCATGCATGAATTACAGAGTATGCGGTGAAATCAAATGGTTTACATTAAAGCTCGACGGGTACTTTCATGCTTATCTAATTTACACTACTTCTAAGACTGAATTTGAAAACATGAAAACTAAATAATAAAAAAAAAAAAAACAAAGTACCAACAGAAGAAAGAAAGCAAAAGAAAAATAAAAGAAAATAAAATAAAAATAAATACTAAAACAAATGCGAATAAAAAGAAAGCAAGGGTAAAAGAAAGCGTCCCTGGAAAAGTAGGCGTTCAGAACCGTAGGGATCTTTCGACGCAAGCTCAGTTATTACACTTGCGTGGGTCATTAGAGCCTTTGTCGTGCCTTTGTCGTGTTCAGGGTTCAACGCAGAGGAGACAATGAAGTACATTATGACCTCCCTCAAGTGCGCATACTTGGGATGCGTTGGTCTGGTTTCTAGCTCATGCGTTGAAGGCTCTTTTAATAGCGACTCGATCTTTGCCACGGATCTATTACTCCGGTTTGATTTCTCTAATTGTCGATCGGAGAGTAATTTGATTTCATCTTTTTCATCTTCACAGTCCTTGAGGATTTCATCTCTCAACGCCGCGTTCACAGGTTTTGTCTTATCATTGATATATGCGTTCATTAGACAAAATTGGAAATGATCAGGATCGTTCAACGCGTTAACAACATTAAATTTTACCTGATCACCCACGCGGGGCGTTGAGATTTCTTCTTGGACGTCAATTAGGATGCGTCCAGAAGTGGTATCTTCATATACAGACACAGGTTCTGCCTGCGGTGCTTTTTCTCTCCACTCTATATACTCCTCTTCTTACGATTCGGTAGATGATGATGGATGATGGATGCTGGACATTATACATAGTACTCTCCATCGGTTGACTTGTGGGAGCATTTAGGGGTTGCAAGTTTCCTTGCATCCCCTCATTATGCGTTGTAGGATTGATTTTCCCACTTAACAATGTCTCACCTTGACATTGTTCTTCGAGTTCCATCTTGGAACTTCGGTCGTACTTAGCAATGCTCCTTGCGTTTCATTTTTGCGCTCCTCTTCAATTTGATTCATTTGAACTTCTATATTGCGAATTACAGTGGCTTGGCTTTGGAGCGTCGCATCTTCTTTAGATATATATTCTCGTAAAAGAGATTCCAGGGAAGATAATGAGGATGATTCGTCCGCTTCTGGATCCCTCGAATACTGATGATACTGGCCTTGATTCCATTGGTTGAAACTAGGAGGGTTGCCTCTCTGCGGCTGCTGCTTAGCCCTCTACGTTTGTTGCTGATTTCCACCCCATCCGAAGTCAAGGTGGTTCCTCCAACTCGAATTGTACGTCTCACCATAGGGGTTGTTTTGAACACTACAGATAGACTGGAGGTTGTAGGGACACATGTCATACAATTGCCCCGCACAACACTGCAGGCAGTCTACAGGTGCTGTCGGATTCATCGCGTGCATTGCGTTCATCGCAACAACTGATCTACCTTGATTTTTCGATACTAGTGTTTGCAGCATGGATGTCATATTGGCGAGCTGCACTGCCAGGTTAGTGGTCGTATCAGTTACAAGCATTCCAGCTTGCATTTGCCTTCTATTGGTGGAGCGAAATTCATATCCGTCGTCCACCCACTCATTGGTGTTCCATGAAGTTCTGTCGAAAATATCTTCGGCATATGAGTAAGTCATCTCCAATATTCCTCCTGCTTACGCAGGCAATTTCCTCACTAGCCATGTGAATTAGGTCCAAGCAATTTGCCCTTCTTCAATTCTACCTTGTCCTTCAGGTGAAGGTCCTCTCAATCTCTGGGTCAATATTGAGCTATGGATTGCTCCCGTCACTCAGATACTGTTAGAAGCTTCTTGCAGAGGAGAACCTTACTATACTCCGTCGACTGAGGAATCCTACAACACAGTAATCTAAATAAAATAATTAAATCAATGCAATAATCCTCGGCAATGGCGCCAAAAACTTGTTGTGTATGAATTGTGGAATTGAAAATGTACAAACGCAAGGTGCAGATTAAGATATGATTATGCGTTTTACATATCATGCGTTGAACATGCTGTCACACCCCCTCCCGGATCACCTACCTATCCTGAAAGGGAATGTGAAGACAATAAACATCACCCCTCTTGTGACGCATATTGTCCCTTCTTATCTTTTCCTATCTGTGCATACATTTTCTCATATACATACATAGAACTCAGTCATACTACACATACTTATAATTTGATACAATTCCCTGTATAGGGTACGCTTTATTACATAGCATAATTTCACTTCCATATCCATAATACAATGTACACAACTCCACCAACAATCCCCACTCAAAACTATATGATCTACATACCATTTACATAAAACATATGCAACGTACAACTCTCAAACTTGATTGTATCTTGAGAACTCGAGACTTAAGCAGGGTGAGCTGAAGTAGGCTAAGCACCGGGAACGTAATTGCTACCTAGGGAGAGAAAAGGAAAACATTGGAAAACATAAGCTAATAGCCTAGTGAGTGACAAATCTTTGTAAAACGAGCATTTATTGAAAACATGCATGTTGCGTATAATGTATAAGCAAGAGTTTAACATTTGTTCAACTAGACATGCTTTCCATAAAATCCATTAATCTCATAAATCAATTCTTAAATCATACAAGAGTGTTTTCCAAGGAATTTATCAATATCAATTTAGTTTTTCAAACTTTTCCCTTAGTTGAGGCGGAGCAATGCTTCTACGCACTCAACGTCGAAAATCACCTTAGTTGGGGTGGAGCAAAGCTCAACACTCCCAACGTCGAAAACGTCCCTGACTCAATGCGGAGCAAACTCGACGCACCAGCCATATCAACCTCTATGTGCACATAGGAATATGACGGGTTGCCCATGTACCTTCTCATGTCCTTGAGTACTGGGTCCCGGGGAAACTCACGTGCCTTCTCGTGTCCTTGAGCACTGAGCCTCTTCTAAAACGTTTTAGAATTTCGTTTACATAATAGTTCATATGAAAATCCTTTCATAGAAATCATACAAAACTTTATTCAATAACATTTCACATAAATGCTTTCTATCAACTTTAGAAATATGTAACATGCCTTTTTAAGAAGTGCAATCAACATTTTTCATATTAAACAGTTCACTGAAAATCATGCTTCATAAGAACATTTTCAATAAAATAGGATTGAAGAATAAAATAGTCACTCACAACTCTTTCTAGGCTTTACGTGGGTTATACACTTTTCCTATTTCTTCTTGGCCTGCAAAAGATATGTACCTTGCGTTAATTAACATAAATTTTCTTCCTTTTCTCTTCTGACTTATAAGTGAGAATCCCAGCGATACCAGCCGATAAGGACTGTTACTAGCGATACTCGATGGAACAACACTAGCGTTACCTTACCTTAGCAGCGATACTTAACGTTATCTAGCGAGATTTGTGAGACGGAAGGCTCCTTTGCGTCTTAGCGACACACGTCTCGCTATCAATACTCAAACAGTGTGCCGATACTTGAGTCTCAGCGACAGTCTGCACTGTTATTCCTTCCTTTCTTCTCGTTCTTACTTCAATCTATTAAAAGTCACATTTCCATACGGATTCAGGACTTCCTTTCTTCTACAAACTTATAGGAAATTAAGTTCTATAGCTTACCTCAAAGTTTCAAGGCTTAACTCCTCCTCGTTCTCACGGTATTCTGGAATCACCTTCTGCTATTCCGGATTGCGAGATAATCTTGTAAACTCTGTTTTTCCTAAGGATTCACATAGTAAATCTTCAGTTTCGGCATCATCATCCTTTACAAAAGTTGTTAGGAATTATGTCAACTTACTAACCTCAAATTTTCAGCTCTAAACTCGATTTTCTCTTCACGTTCTACTCCGATTATCAGGCACTGCTCAACCAAACCAAGTGACTTCAGTCATTCCTCTGTTCTAGCTTCGTTTTCAGCATCAATATGAGTCGAATTTCGTCCAAAACCCTCAAGAACACCTTCCTCAATCTTCTTCTAAAATTTGTCTGAAATATGGAACCGACTTAAGCTCTCAAAATGTCTTAAAAATGATTAAACATTTAATTAATCCAGCTATATATACTACCGACTTAGCCTTCACAAACACCAGAACTTATGCTGCTGACTTACCTTTCACCCGCAGACTAGCGCAGGATTCTCCTCTCAACGCACGACACTCAAGTTAACTTACCACACCCAACACATAGTGTCATCCTCCACGCCTCCTATTTTTTTGACGCATACCCTTCCGTCACTCAATACTACTTTCGTCACGTCAAGACCATTCTGTCTTCAACGCGGGGTGACTCCAACACATGTCTGTCTTCGACGCATCGACTTCAGCGCATAATTGTCCTCAATGCGGAGCGACTTAAACGCATGGTTCAAGCACATTTCTTCCCCAGCCAGAGTTACTTATCCTTCAACGCGGGTAGCTACTTCAGCTCACTAACCTCCGTGAATCAACCACAACGCATGGACTTCGCCAACACTTAGCCAAAATTTTACTTTCCAAAAATTCTTGCTCTCGCTCACGACCGCTTCTCCCTTTGAGACGCATAGCCACAAACGCATGGCTACACCTCAACGCTTGACAACGCAAATCAGTGCTTACACATGCTATGTGTCTTACTACTATGCATTGGTGATCTGTCAAGTTTTCCTCTCCTTTACCCAAGTATAAGCAAAGGAGTAGCTTTTCTCGGTGAGTCCGAGGTCGAACACAGGGATTATGTTGATTTAATATTTAAGTGAATTACATGCGTTGTAGTGGTAACCAGAGAGAGTGTTTGTTTCTAATCTAAAGAAAGCGATAACATGTACACTATACTAAATTGTGGAAGATGGAAAGCATGCAACACAGCAAAGTCAGCTAATGATGTGAATGAATGGATAAAGACAGGGTTCGGGTTGGTTCACATCTAACATCGAAAACGCATAGTAGTATTCTATTTATACTTGCGACTCTTCTCCCGGTTGTCAGCCGCTATGCATTATATGTCTATAACGCATAGGAGAGTGTTAAGAACCAAGGTTATTCCTATAGACAGGTAATACTTCTTGGCCCTTGTCAATCGAGTTCCACAATCACTTACCCTCTCGAGCAGTTTGATTATTACTACTTATATCGATTAGCTAGATGGACATAAGCATCGGATTAAGTTCACAATTGACAAGATGAAATAGTTACACTATGGTTCTTAGTTAGATGCTAACGCAACCCTAGACCCTTGAGTGATTAGTTACTCATGGATTGAAAGTAAAAAGCGGAAAGTAGAGAGAAATGAGTAGACATAGAAGATATATATATTGATGAAACGGAATACAACTTTAGATAAGCTCAATGTCTTGACACAAATCTAAAATCAAGAAGAAAAACTAAGAAAGAAAGAAAGGAAGGCATCATTCTTCTGCATATATTCCTTCAGAAGAGCTTCCATTGATGATGATGGACTAGGCGCTGATTGGTGTGAATTTTGCCTCTGATGTCCATGGGGGAATCCAGATGATCCTCCTCTTTCGTGCGTGGGTACACCTTGCTGCTCAGGCTGGCGGTTACCACCCCATGAGAAATTCGGATGATTCCTCCAGCCAGGGTTGTAGGTATTTGAATAGGGGTTATTGCGTATAAAACATACAGATTGAGGGTTCTGTGGACATACCTCATACGCATGCAGCTTCCCGCATCCAACGTATCCTGCGGCGTTCAGTTGATTCACTGCGTTCACTTGGTCGCCGCCTCCTGTATTTGACTGATTCAGGGCCATAGTCTGTAACAGGTTAGTCATGGCGGTGACTTAAGCTTATAATGCAGCAACACTATTATGCTCTGATGCTCCCATCACATTGTTTTGCCTGCGGCCAGATCGGCTATATCCATGGTCCTCCCAATCTTCATGGTTCTTTGATTTTCTGTCGAGAATTTCCTTGGCTTTAGTATAAGTTTTATCCAGTAGTCCTCCCGCTGCGGCAGCATTTGCAGCGGTCTGAGATGCCTCGGTCAAACCATCATAGAATATCTCCATTTGAACACAGTCAAGGAAGCCATTATGCAGGCAATTTCTCACCAATCTCTTAAATCTTGCCCAAGCATCGCTCAGGGTTTCTCTGTCTTTTTGCTGAAAGTTGGCGATATCTCTTCTTCTTCGAGCATTCTCCGTTGGTGGGAAGAACGTTTTCATGAACTTCTCTATCATTTGGTTCCAGGTGGTGATCTCACCTGGTTCCAAAGAATATGCCCACTGTCTCGCCTCATCTCTGAGGGAGAACGGGAACAGCGTCAATCGGATGTCATCTGCACTTATGTTCGGGATGACAAAGGTATTGCAAATTTCAATGAAGCTTCTCAGATGAGCATAAGGGTCTTCACCAGGTGATCCCCCAAACTGTCCTGTTGTTTGTAGCATTTGAAGCATGACTGGCTTCATTTCAAATCTCGAACCTTGAGACTCTGGTCGCATAATTCCAGGTGAAAAATTATATAAGATAGGCGACGCATAATCCCTGATCGGGCGATTCCGATCATGTGCCAATAAGATAGGATGAGTTTGTTGATCAATTTGCAGTTGCGCTTGAAGCTGTGCTTGGGCTAACGCATGGTTCACTGCTTCTTCACGTCTGTCGTTAGCCCCATTATTAGCTCTCAAAGGCTGATTGGCATTGTTTGCTTGATTTTCCATTTTTTTTTCTCTGTAAAGTTGTCGCCGCCTTTGGAATGTCTTACTTCTTTTCTGAAAGGTTCTCTCGATCTCAGGGTCAGAAATGAACGCAGGCTGTCCTTTGTTCATAAACTGTCAGGAACGTCTTCGGCTAAACACTCTGTATGGCCCAAGATTGAGATTTTCTGCATAGATCAAGAAATAATATCAAAACCTAAATTATTAATTCAAATCCCTTGCAACGACGCCAAAAACTTATTCGTTGAATTTGTTCGCTTAAATTTCTAATTAAATTGAGGCTTCTAACAGTATATGAGTGAAGGGGATAACCCGACATTTGATATTGACCCTGAGATTGAGAGGACCTTCAGAAGAAGGATAAGACAGAATAAGCAAAAAAGGAGCAATCAGTCTACTAAAGAGGCCATGGATGCTCACAACAATCAACCTCAAGCTCCTCAAGCTGAGGTCAGGCAGAACGCAAATGCACAAGAGCAAGCAAATTATGATACAAATCTGATCCTCTTGGCGCATGATAGAAATCGCCCGATGAGGTAGTATGCGTCGCCTAATTTATATAATTTCGCACCGGGAATTCTACAACCAACCTTCGAGGGTAATGGAAGGTTCGAAATGAAGCCAGTAATGTTGCAAATGCTGCAAGCCGCAGGGCAGTTTGGGGGTGCAACGGGTGAAGATCCACATGCACACCTGAACAGTTTTTTGGAAATATGTAGTGCATTTCTGATGGCTGGAGTACCGCAAGATAGCATCAGACTGACGCTATTCCCATTTTTTCTTAGAGATGAGGCAAGACAGTGGGCGTACTCATTTGAACCTGGTGAGATTACAACGTGGGGCAAAATGGTTGAAAAGTTCATGCAGAAATAATTTCCTCCGACGTAAGTGCAAAGAGGCGACGAGACATTGTCACCTTCGAGCAAAAGGACTCGGAGACGCTTAGTGAGGCATGGGCCCGGTTTAAAAGGCTGGTAAGAAATTGTCCCCATAACGGTATCCTTGATTGTGTATAGATGGAGATTTTCTATGGAGGACTGAACAAAACATCACAATCAGTGGCGAACGCCTCTGCAGCAGGAGATTTGATGGACAAAACTTACACGCAAGCCAAAGAGATCCTCGACAGAATTTTGAGGAATACTGATGAATGGGTGGATGATGGATATGGATCCAGGTATATGGATAAAAGACGATCGCAAGCTGGAATGATTGAAACAGATGCGACTAGTAACCTTTCAGCTCAGATCGCCAACATGACATCCTTGCTAAAAACCATTGCGTTGAACAACCAAGGTGGAACCGTTGCATCAATGGACGCAATGAACACGGTAATACACAGCGTCTGTAAGCTGTGTGCAATGCAGTGAGGGCCACTTGTATGATATGTGTCCCTACAACCCACAGTCTGTTTGTTATGTTCAGAACAACCCGTACTCCAAGACTTATAATCCGGGTTGGAGGAACCATCCTAACTTTGGATGGGGAGGAAACCAACCACAGACGCAGGGCGTTGGACAACAAGCGCAGAGAAATAATAATCCCGTGTATAACCAAGGTGTTCAAGGGCATCAAGCGCAAAGAAATCAGTCAGCAAATTCATCATCATCATCCTTGGAAGCACTTATGCGTCAAACAATTACTCAAAATGAAGAAACGCATAAGTCGCTTGAAGCGATGCTCCAAAATCAGATGGGAGAAATAATAAGCCATGCCATTGCAATCAGAAATCTGGAACTACAAGTGGGGCAAATGGCAAGTCAGCGAAATACCAGACCCCAAGGAGCATTACCTAGTAATACCGAAGCCCCACGAGGTAACGGTAAGAAACAATGTCAAGTTGTGACATTGAGAAGTGGGAAAGTTCTTCCCACTGAACCGCAAGAACAGAGGATGCAAAAAAATCTGCAGCCTCAAATCACTCCACTACCAACTCCCGCAACATCTATTCATGAACCGCAATCTTCATCCACAACCACGACCGTTAGAGAACAAGAAAATGGAAAGGGGAGAGAAAAAGCAACGCAGGCAAACCCTGCGTCAGTATCTCAGAATACCAATCCCCTTATGCGTCCGCCATTTCCTCAGCGCCTAAAGAAGAAGAATGACGAGGATCAATTCAGAAAATTCCTGGACGTTCTCAAACAACTTCACATCAACATTCCGTTGGTGGAAGCTCTGGAACAAATGCCGAGCTATGTCAAATTTTTGAAAGACATATTATCTAAGAAAAGGAGACTCGGAGAGTTTGAGACAGTCGCATTGACGCGGGAATGCAGTGCATTGTTTAAAAGCAATATCCCCGCTAAAATGAAAGATCCAGGGAGTTTCACATTGCCCTGTTCTATAGGAGGAATGGACGTCGGTCAGGCACTATGCGACTTAGAGTCCAACATCAATTTAATGCCACTATCTATATTCAAGAAGTTGGGTATAGGGGAAGCACGGCCAACCACAGTCACACTTCAGCTTGCTGACCGTTCCATTAAACATCCAGAGGGGAAAATCGAGGATGTTCTTGTAAAGGTGGACAAATTTATCTTCCTAGCTGACTTCATAATTTTGGATTATGAAGCTGATAGAGAGGTGCCCATCATCTTGGGAAGACCTTTCTTAGCTACTAGACGCGCCCTGATTGACGTCCAGGAAGGGGAGTTAACTATTCGAGTGGATGACCAGCAGGTAAAATTTAATGTTTTTAATGCGTCGAAGTATCCTGATGATTTTCATTCTTGCCAGATGATCGAAGAGATAACTGAAGAAAAGGCAAGCATCATCGACGCATGTGCGGAAAATGAAATACTGCTGGATGAACTGGATGAAGAAAGAGAGGCGGAAATAAATATAATCTCCAACGCAAACATTGAACGCTTGGACTTAGGCAACAGAACAACGAAAAAAACAAAGCCGTCCTTAGAAGAACCACCAACCCTTGAGCTTAAGACACTGCCAACGCATTTGAAGTATGCATATCTGGGGGAAGAAAGCACGCTACCGGTCATCATATCCTCTGCGTTGACGACAGAATGTGAAAAGGGTTTGCTGGATATCCTGAAAAACCATATCAAAGCCATAGGATGGACCTTAGCGGATATCAGAGGAATAAGCCCTTCATACTGCATGCACAAAATTCGGTTGGAAGAGGGTAAGGATGGTTCAGTTGAGAGGCAACGCAGGCTCAACCCCGCAATGAAGGAGGTTATGAAGAAAGAGATCATCAAATGGCTCGACGCAGGGGTCATTTATCCAATCTCCGAAAGCAGCTGGGTGAGCCCAGTTCAGTGTGTACCAAAGAAAGGGGGAATGACAGTGATCATGAACAGCAAGAATGAACTGATACCAACAAGAACGGTCACTGGCTGGCGCATCTGTATGGACTACCGCAAGCTGAATGCGGCAACAAAGAAGGATCACTTTCCACTGCCATTCATCGACCAGATGCTAGATAGGCTGGCAGGTAATGAATTTTTCTGCTTCCTGGACGGATATTTCGGCTATAACCAGATCATGATAGCTCCGGAAGATCAAGAGAAGACGACGTTCACATGTCCGTATGGGACCTTTGCGTTCAGACGCATGCCATTCGGGCTATGTAACGCACCAGGGACGTTCCAAAGATGTATGATGGCAATATTCTCTAACTATTTGGAACAGTCCGTAGAGGTGTTTATGTCCGACTTCTCAGTATTTGGGAAATCATATGATGAATGCTTGACCAACCTAGAACGAGTGCTCAAACGATGCGAAGACACAAATCTAGTCCTCAACTGGGAAAAATGCCATTTTATGGTGACTAAGGGTATTGTGTTGGGGCATAAAATCTCAAAGGTTGGATTGGAAGTGGATCAGGCAAAGATAGATGCGATAGCAAAACTCCCAGCCCTACAAATGTTAAGACTTTGCGAAGTTTCCTAGGCCATGCGGGCTTCTATAGAAGATTCATTAAGGGATTCTCGCAAGTAGCAAAACCACTGAGCGAGTTGCTAGAAGTCAACAGGGAATTCAATTTTGACGATAAATGCTTAAACGCATTTGAGTCTCTAAGGCAAGCTCTGATTTCAGCACCTATTTTAGTTGCACCGGACTGGTCTCTCCCATTTGAACTAATGTGCGGCGCAAGTAACCATGCGGTGGGAGCAGTATTGGGGCAGAGAAAAGAGAAAATTATGCACCCCATCTATTATGCTAGTAAAACACTGAATTCATCTCAGGAGAATTACACTACTACTGAGAAGGAAATGTTAGCCATAGTCTTTGCGGTTGACAAATTTAGAGCATACTTGATAGGGTCAAAGGTGACCATCTATAGTGATCATTCTGCGATCAAGTATTTGATGGCGAAAAAGGACGCAAAGCCTAGACTTATCCGTTGGGTCCTGCTGTTGCAAGAATTCGATTTGGAGATTAAAGACAGAAAGGGAACCGAGAATCAGGTTGCGGACCACCTATCTCGGTTGGAAAATAAAGAGGTCCAGGAGAGTTGGAGTGATATAGAGGAACGATTCCCAGACGAGCATGAAATGAACGCAGAGAGTCAGGAACCGTGGTACGCAGTGGCCTGAAGAATTTAACGCTCAACAAAGGAAAAAGCTCCAACATGAAAGTAAGTTCTACTACTGGGATGAGCCATATCTATACAGACTTGGCCCTGACCACATACTGCGTCGATGCGTTCCAGAATATGAAACGCATAGCATCCTGAGAAGCTGTAATGAAGCACCTTACGGAGGACACTTTGGAGGGCAGAGAACAGCTGCAAAGGTGTTGCAAAGTGGGTATTTCTGGCCCACATTATTTAAAGACGTAAGGGCATATGCGGTAGCTTGCGATCGTTGTCAGAGAACAGGCAACATTTCCAACCGGAATGAGATGCCTCTGAATTCAATGCTAGAAGTTGAGTTGTTCCACGTATGGGGAATCGACTTCATGGGACCATTCCCTCCTTCTTGCGGCAATCAATATATCTTAGTAGTGGTCGACTACGTATCCATGTGGGTAGAAGCAGCAGCCTGTGCAAAGAATGACGCAAACGCAATGTCCAAGTTCTTAAAGAAACAAATCTTCTCTCGATTTGGGACACCAAGAGCAATAATTAGTGATGAAGGTACGCATTTTATAAATCGCATAATCACTAATTTACTGACTAAGTTTAATGTCTCGCACAGGGTAGCAACTGCCTATCACCCGCAGACAAACGGCCAAGCTGAAATAACAAATAGGGAGATCAAATCCATACTGGAAAAGGTCGTGAGCACATCAAGGAAAGATTGGACAGAGAGATTAGATGAAGCTCTATGGGCCTACAGAACGGCATTCAAAACACCGATAGGCATGTGACCCTATGCATTGGTGTTTGGTAAAGCATGCCATCTCCCACTTGAACTGGAGCACAAGGCCATCTGGGCCATGAAGAAGCTCAATTTAGACCAGGAGGCAAGCGGAGAAGCCAGAAAGCTTCAACTAAACGAACTCCTGGAGTGGAGACAGTCAGCTTATGAAAACGCAAAGCTGTACAAAGAAAGGACCAAGAAATGGCATGACAAGAATATTAGTAAGAAAACTCTATACGTCGGTCAGAAGGTCTTGTTATTTAACTCAAGGTTGCGTTTGTTTCCAGGTAAGCTAAAATCTCGATGGTCGGGTCCATTCATAATCAAGGAAGTGTTTCCGCATGGTGCGGTCATGCTGACAAATGAAAATGGAACCACCTCCTTCAAGGTCAATGGACAAAGGGTTAAGCCCTACTACAATGGAGAGTTCGAAATTAACAAGACCTCCATTGACCTACGCGAGTGTAATGACTGAGCTTGCGTCGAAAGATCCCTGCGTTGCCGAATGCCTACATTACCAGGGACGCTTTCTTTTACCCTTGCTTTATTTTATTTAAATTTGTTATAGTATTTAATTTCATGTTATTATATTGTGCTTTATTACTTTCATTTGTATTATTTTTTTTTAGCATATATTGATTTTTTTTTATTTAGTTTATAGATGTAAATGAGATAAGCATGAAAGTAGGAGCCAAATTTGTGAATGATCTTTTATTCATGCATGCGTCAGACATATAAAGTAAACTATGCGTCAATCGATAAACGATTTCTGTGTTTATCGAACTAAGGTTAGAGGAAAGGTAGAGCCGTACATATTTTGGAAAATGCATCACATTTAACTTACAACGCATAAACTGACCTGAGAACCAAGCGTTCATCAGTATGCGTTTATCATTAGGTTTCTGTGTTCTAGAAGAGCACTAGGAGAAACGCAGATGTCTTCTCAGACTACGTGTCTTCCCTAGAAAAACACTCAAGTGCCAAAAACACTCAAGTGCTCTGTGTGCGTCACAAAGCCGCCCATTACACGTGATGGGTGTGCGGCTCAAGGAAAGTCGCCTTGATCAGTGGGATTTTGATATCGCGTATCCGCATTAATTACCGACGGCTAAATTAAGTCTTTATAAGTGCGATCCGATTTCCCACTTTCCATTTTCGAAACCTTTCTTCTCCCTTAAACCTCCGGCGATTTGTATTCTCGCTGAATTCTTATGTCTAACCAGACCAACCCAAAAAATCAAGAAAACTTCGCCGGAACCAGTTCCCCAAGACCATCTTCATCTCGATTTCCATTCTTTTCTCCACCTCCATTTTACCCTTCCAGACCTGTGAGGCGCTTCACCGGTCAGACCAAGAAATCCAAACCCACCGTTTATCCCTAACTTCTCCGCGTCTAGAATCAGGGCAACTGCCCAGCAACCACCCATCTACCCATTTTTCCGGCCATTCGCCAGAACCCCTACCCGTCCACCAATAGTCGACGACTTCGACGACTATGTGGAAGTCCTCAATATCTGACCTTTGAGCCGAATCGACCCAATCCCTACCTCAAAACCCAAAAGTCGGGTCAAGTCCTGCATTTCCCGGCCAAGGATGAAGAATATGAAGGAATTCTCTACCGCAAACTACAATGTCGAAAGCCAAAGGGTAAGCGCAGAGAACTCTGAGGCTGAGCAACCTGTTCCTGGAACGATGCGCGATGAGGCCAATGCACTGCACGGTAGCAGTGAGGTGCGTCGAAGGGAAGAGAGGGATGTTTTCGGCGACATCTTAAAAAGAATAGCTCAAGAGGAGTGGGAGGCAAAAGGTCACGAGGAAGGGGAGGTAAACCAACCCTTGCCCCTATCTCGTCCACCAAGCACTAGAGGGACGGAAGAGATGGGAAGAATAGAAGAAGAAGAGGTGGCTGTCACTGTTGGGGAAGTAAACTCAACAAAATCCCCAGACGAGTGGATAGCCAAGATTCTGAGCGGGCTGCAAGACCCAAGGGACGCATCTGTCTCAGACGCACGAAGGGAATCACCCTTGCCGGTAAAGGAGGTCCAGAGTCAGTTGAAGGAGACTCGGGAGGGTGAATACAGTGGGAGAGATAAGGAGGGAGAAGCTGCCTACAGCAAGGAGGAAGTAGGCGAGCAAAGAGAAACACAAGGGTCTGTCCCTACGTCGATGAGTCCTGAGGAGATGACATTGGACTCCAATGAAGGACCGATAGGAAATGTTGTGATGGCCGCAGAAACCAAGAGAAAGAGAATTGAAGAAGAGGAGGAGCTACCCCTACTGAGGAAGAAACGAAGGGTATCACCGTAGATTGCCGAGGATGAAGAGCCGAAAAACACAGACCAAGGAGACAAACCTGAGTCTCCAGTTGCGGCCACATCCTTTGATCGGCTGGCAGAGAAAGAGAGGAAGAAGAGGGCCAAGTTGAGAAAGAAGCTCAGGGCCCTGAGAAAAGGAGTGGAGAAAATAGCCAAAGACGCATTGGCTAGTACAAAGGCGCGCAAGGAAGTGCGGCCACAAGAAGGCGGAGAGACACAAGACCTTCCTAATCCTCGAATAGAAGCTGCCGCATTGGCATTTGTAGAGGAAATGGAAGAAGAAGAAAGAATCGAAAAAGCAGCCACAGAGCTTGAAAGAGAACTGCAAATTGAAGAAGATGCAGAGCTGGCTGCTCGATTAAACGCCCAGGAGGAAGGGGAGGGCAAGAAGAAAAAGAAGAAGAAAAGTAGGAAGGAACGCATCGGGGAGGATGCGGGGGAAGAACAAGGTGTAAGCACCTTGGCGAAGAAGAAGAGGAAAGAAAAGGAGGTGGCGGTCACCAAACTCCCAAGCACACATAATGAGAAACGCAAGGGAAAGGAGAAGGTGACCGAAGAACCAATAAAAATGGCCGAGAGCAAGAAGAGAACCGTAAATGAGATTCCAGCTAAGGCCACGGGAAAAGAGAAAGTGGTCGGTGCGTCGCCACAACAAAAGGAAGGAAAAGGGAGACGCAGAGCGTTCCCTGATCTGATGATTGAGGTGGGATTTTTCCCTGAAGACGCCCCAGTGCCGCCATACATCACCGAAATAATTGACCACCACGGCTGGAGAAACTTCTGTACCAGCATTCCTTGGGTCCAACCTGAAGTAGTCCGGGATTTCTATAACGGACGCATAGATGAGGAGGAAGACGTGGTGGTGGTGGATGAAATTGAAGTCCCATTCAACGAAAGGGAAATCAACGCAATATATGAGTTGAGGGAAAACCCGGAGGCGGAAGGAAATAAGATCATAGAATCAACTCCAACGGAGTTATTGGAGGACGCACTCCGGGTAATGGCGAAGCCAAGGGCAAAGTGGGATGTTTCACCCACAGGTATAAAGACGCTTTCAGCAAGCAACCTAACTCCAGAGGCAAACCTGTGGGTGTATTTCGTGAAGAAGTGGTTGATCCCGACAACGCATGACAAGACAGTGTCAAGGGATCGAGTGATGGCTGCATACTGCATTATGCATCGCATCACCCTTGATGTTGGATGCATAATTGCGGCGCAGATAAGAGGGGTGTTCAGCAAGCCCAGGGGCCAACTCTTTTTCCCCTCTCTTATCTTGAATTTATACGCCAATGCTTCCATCGGAGGGTCAACGGAAGTGTTAGACGCAGACAAGATGATTGTAGTTAATGGCGTAATCGCCAACAAGACTCTACGTCGGTTGATGAGAGGATCGCAATATCTGCCAGAGCCTACCAAGGCCACCAAAAGACCTCATCAACCCATTCCACCTCCAAAGTCGCAACCGCAGAAGAAGGGGAAGCCGTCCAAGTTGAAGGGCGTGGCAAGTCCTGATGCCACCATCCAACCTTCCCCAACCTCAAGCCCTTCACCCCCATTTCCAAAAACCAGAAGGGAACCAACTCCACCTCCACCTCCTCCTGAGACGCATCGCCCTAAACCACCTCCACCTCCTCAGAAAACGCATCGTCCCAAACATCCAAAACCCCGACCTTCCACACAACCCTCTGCCCCAATAAGAGTTGATGACTCACACTTACAGGATTTTGGCGCGACTTTTTTGCGTCCATCATCCCCTGCGTTTGACGAAACTCCACCCACTCCCCCACCTCAACCAAACCCGCCTACCCCACCAACGCAACCTCAATAGCAAGAAGGCCCACTTGACCTTGAATGGGAGATAGTGCAAACATACTTGCAGCAAGCGATATTGCGTCCTGTGATGCATTCATTGAATATGTTAGCACGCCGGCAGACGGAGCAGTTCCAATTCACACTGAATTATGTTCACCAACGGTTCTCCATCCTTCCAGACATCCCGCCCCCTAATATTCCAGAACGCCTCCAACAGCCTCTTGTCTTCCCAGTGCCGCAACGTCCTGCGTCTGAGCAGTAACGCAGACCTAATGAAGACGAGCCTGATGGTTGAAAAGTTTAGGGGTGTAGTCAAGACTTGTATTTTTCTTGCAAATTTTGTATCTTCACATTCAATTGTATGCATTGGTGAAATTCAAATTAATAGAATGAATATTTTCTTCATCGCATGGATCTTTAATTTCCTCTTTGCGTTGTCCCTTGTTATAAATTTATTCTAAGTACATTTAATTAGTCTTAACTTTTATCTTTGCGTTGAAAAGTTGGTCCCTGTGATGATAATCATGCTTACACTTTTTGTAAACTCTTTAAGTTAGATTACTTTCAATGCGTCTGCATACTATTCCTTAGAAACGCAAACCTACTTTGAATGTATGCAAGCAGCCAATTCAAACCTCTTTTACAAAATTTTGCAACTTAGTCTTTGTTTACAATTTAAGCAATGAGGACCTTGCTACTCTCAAGTTTGGGGGTGGAAGAGGTTTGAACTGTCAAAGATAAAAATATGAGGAACTTAGTTCAATCAAAACAAAAATAAAAAAAAAAAAAATTGATTCTTTGAAACGCAAAACTTCGCTTGCAAGACTAATATATTTATCTTGTTAAGAGTTTAGCTGAAAACGACACCTGCTCGTAGTTGGCCACCTCCATGCACCCCATAGTTGGTGTGTCAAAACGAAGGTGGGTAATTATATTCAACGACGCATAGTTAAATAACAAACTCCAATGTCTAGTGAGGA
The DNA here is from genome assembly GCA_030954485.1 of Citrullus mucosospermus. Taxonomy (NCBI): domain Eukaryota; kingdom Viridiplantae; phylum Streptophyta; class Magnoliopsida; order Cucurbitales; family Cucurbitaceae; genus Citrullus; species Citrullus mucosospermus. Next base: position 16,434,583 of record CM062064.1, read on the forward strand.
AACCGAACTTAGATAAGAGTTTAGTCGAGAAGGGCACTTGCTCTAGTTGGCTACCTTCATGCACCCCATCGTTGGTATGTCAGAACGAAGGTGGGTAACCCTACTCGACGCATACTTAATAAACATATAATAAAACCAATGAAAGAAAAAGGAACTTTACATCTTCATCTTTCAGACTCAATGTTCAAAAGAAGAAACAAAAATTTTGTGAATAATGAGTTTAAGAATTTTGAAAAGAAAGCTTGCCGCATACAAATTAGACCCCTCCTAAAGAAAATAATATAGAGGTAGAGAAATAATATAACTAACGGGTAGCTGATTAAGTATAGCATTCTGAGAGACTAGTCAATGCGTTGATAAAATGTTTAGAATGATTGAAGTTTCTTAGATAGAAGTTATGCTTGAGGACAAGCATTTATCTAAGTTTTGGGGTGTGATAACTTGTAGAAATACAAGTTATTATAGCCTTTTTCATAGATAAATAGAGTTTAAATAAGAGAAGCATGCGATAGTTAATGATAAATTCCATTAATAAATCTTCCTTTGCGTTATACTCTTGAATTTTGATGAAGATATTTATTTTACCACTTGTTAAGCCTAAAAAGCATGTTTTCACGCAGGAATGCAAGCAATGCGTTGATGACTTCTTAACGCAGGACGATACGTTAGCAATTTGTTCTTCATGGATGCATGATCTGAACAGAACGCAAACTACCTGACGACACGTTAACAATACTTCAACGCATGACTACGCGTTAGCAACTTACGCTGTGTTGACATCAATCAAACTATGCATGGACGCATAGACAACCGTTACGGTAAGGCGCTGAGGATCAGATTGGAATCTTGACAGATTGACGGATAATTGACAGACATGATTTGCGGCTCAAGTGGTGGATCTTAATTGGCCCGAGAATCACGCAATCAGGCGAGATGGACGCAATGTCAATCTCGCCACCAATCAAGCAGATCTGCCATTAACTGCGATTTCATCATCTATAAAAGGGCAACTTTGCAAGAGGAGAAAGGTTGTTGATTCTCGGAAGGACTCCATAAGTGACAGCAGAGTTCTCTCAGACTTCAACCGGAGACAAATAGCTCGAGAGAGAAGAGTCTTCCTTTCCGCCGCACCACTTCACAGCAAATCATCACGCTTCCACCCGGGCGACTCAAGACATTGACGCCTTGCCTTGCTTTCTTTCTTACTTTTCTTACTTGAATTTTAGATTTGTATCAAGAAATTGACTTATCAAAATTTGTATCTCATTTTCATCAATACAATTATCTTCCATGTCTATTCACTCTTCTCATCTGTTCACTTTATATTTTCAAGCCATGAGTAACTAATCACTCGGGGGTCTAGGGTTGCGTTAGCATCTAACTAGGGACCGCAGTGTAACTATTCTAACTTGTCAATTGCGAGCTTAATCCGATGCTTATATCCATCTGACAAATCGATATAAGTAGTAATAATCAGACTGCTCGAGAGGGTAAGTGATTGTGGAACTCAATTGACAAGGGCCAAGTAGTGTTACCTGATTACGGGGACAACCTTGGTTCTTAACACTCTCCTATGCGTTATAGACATATAACGCATAGCGGCTGACAACCGGGAGAAGAGTCGCTAGTATGAATAGGGTACTACTGTGCGTTATCGATGTTAGATGTTAACCAACCCGAACCCTTTTCTTTATCCATTCATACACATCTTAGCTGAACTTGCTGTGTCGCATGCTTTCCATATTCCACATCTGTTAGTCTAGTGTACAAACATCTGCTTTCCCTTAGATTAGAAACACAACTTTCTAAAAATTGTTGGTTACCTCTGTAACGCATACAATCCAATTAAAACTAAATCAATATAATCCCTGTGTTCGACCTCGGACTCACCGAGAACACCTATTACTTTACTTATACTTGAGTAGAGGAATAGGAAAACTTGACAAAACCAACGCATAATAATAGAACGCATTGCATGATCAACGCATGCCATGTTAAACGCACAACCATATACTTTAGTACCTTGCGTTAGGTTAATTCACACAATAATATAACAACAACAGTCACATAAATAATAAAACCAATGGAAGAAAAATGAATTTTATATCTTTATCTTTTCAGACTCAGTGTTAAAAGAAAAAACAAAAATTTTGTGAATAATGAGTTAAAGAATTTTGAAAAGAAAGCTTGCCGTATACAAATTAGACCCGTTCTAAAGAAAAGAATATGGAGGTAGAGAAATAATATAACTAACAGGTAGCTAATTGAGTATAGCATTCTAAGAGACTAGTCAATGCGTTGAGAAAATGTTTAGGATGATTGAAGTTTCTTAGATAGAAGTAATGCTTGAGGACAAGCATTTATCTAAGTTTGGGGGTGTGATAACTTGTAGAAATACAAGTTATGATAGCCTTTTTCTTAGATAAATAGAGATCTAATAGAGAAGCATGCGACAAGTTATGTTAATTTTAATTAAGAAATCTTCCTTTGCGTTATACTCTTGTATTTTTATGAAGATAAATGATTTTTCCACTTTTTGAGCCTACAACGCATGTTTTAACGCAGGAATGCAAACGATGCGTTGATGACTTCTTAACGCAGGACGACTCGTTAGCAATCTGTTCTTCATGGACGCATGATCTGAATGGAATGCAAACAACCTAATGATGCGTTAACAACTATTCAACGCATGACTATGCGTTAGCAACATACGATGCGTTGAAATCGGCCAAACTATTCATGGACGCATAGACAACCATCAATGCAAGGAGCCGAGAATCAAATCAGAATCTTGAGAGATTGTCGGATGATTGACGAACATGATTTTTGGCTAAGGTGATGGATCTTAATTGACCCGAGAATTATGCAATCAGGTGAGATGGACGCATGATATCAATGTCGCCGCCAATCAAGCAGATTTGCCATTGATTGCGAACGCATCATCTATAAAAGGGCAGCTCTGCGAGATGAGAAAGGCTTGTTGATTCTCGGAAGAATTCCATAAGTGACAGCAGAGTTCTTTCAGACTTCAACCGGAGACGAATAGTTCGAGAGAGAAGGGTCTTCCCTCCGTCGGACAACTTCACAGTAGAACCTCACACTTCCATCCGGGCGACTCAAGCCATTGACGCCTTTCCTACTTTCATTCTTACTTTTTCTTTCTTGATTTTAGATTTGTGTCAAGACATATAGCTTATCTAAAGTTGTATTCCATTTCATCAATATATATATCTTCCATGTCTACTCATTTCTCTATACTTTCCGCTTTTTACTTTCAAACCATGAGTAACTAATCACTCAAGGGTCTAGGGTTGCGTTAGCATCTAACTATAAACCATAGTATAACTATTTCATCTTGTCAATTGCGATCTTAATCCGATGCTTATGTCCATCTGACAAATTGATATAAGTAGTAATAATCAAACTGCTCGAGAGGGTAAGTGATTGTGGAACTCGATTGACAAGGGCCAAGAAGTATTACCTGTCTATGGGGATAACCTTGGTTCTTAACAATCTCCTATACGTTATAGACATATAACGCTTAGCGGCTGACAACCGGGAGAAGAGTCGCAAGTATGAATAGAATACTACTCTGCGTTTCCGAAGTTAGATGTTAATCAACCCGAACCCTTTCTTTATCCATTCACTCACATCTTTAGCTGAATTTGCTGTGACGCATGCTTTCCATCTCTCACATTTTAGTATAGTGTACATACTATCGCTTTCCTTAGAGTAGAAACAAAACAACACTCTCAACTATTTCTTGGTTACCAGTGCAACGCATGAAATCCACATAAATACTGAATCATCATAATCCTTATGTTTGGCCTCAGACTCACCAAGAAACCTACTCCTTTGCTTATACTTAGGTAAAGGATAGGAAAACTTGAAAAGATCACCAACGCATAGTGTAAGCCGCATAGCATGTTCAACACATGATATGTAAACGCATCATCATATCTTAATCACACCTTGCGTTTGTATAATTTCATTTCCACACATAATAATTCACACAACAAAGACACATAGCATGTTCAACGCATGATATGTGAAACGCATCATCATATCTTAATCTGCACCTTGCGTTTGTAAATTTTCAATTCCGCACATAATTTCCACACCAAGTTTTTGGCGCCGTTGCCGGGGACTTGTGATCTGTCTATTGTTCATTTTTACAACACATTCCTCTATTTCTTCTTCCTGAGCTTCTTGGACGCAGTGTTCTAATCTCAAAAATGCAAAGCTCGATTTCTCTCTGTCAGCTCGGTTGAACGCAACCCTGCCCTTCAAGGCAAGGTTGATAACTACCGCAAACCCTGCCCTTCGACGCAAGGTTGATTACTTCAGCAAAGTGCATCCCAACTCTTCTTACTTCTCTTTCGGATGCGTCACCCTCACTTGGACGCAAGGTCCAACTTGAACGCGTCACCTAACCTTGGACGCCGCGTTCACCTTAGACATTATGTTTGTCCTCAACGCAAGGCCGACCCTTTTTTAACGCAAGACAACTTCTTTACATAAAATAGCTAAGTTGTCAAATACCTTCTTCCTTGGCCGCATACTCCTACTACGGACATCCTTGCTGCCTTCTTCTTCCCTTTTTCTCTCCAGAATTCTTCTTTGAGAGTCATCAGGCGCTCATTTTCCCTCAAAGTTCTATTTATAGGGAGCTTGCCATCCAACTTCTTCTCTCCTTTTGCCATTTGTTTGCCACATGTCACGCTACATGCTTAATTAACCATGCATTAGTCCAAGTGTCACCTTGCATGAAACATTTATCATGCCTTTAACACCTCCTACTGATAAGGTGTCAAATCTATACAAAGCCACCTGGCCTTTATAAACTTATCTTATGCGTCCAACATTTTCCAATAGACAACCATTCATTCAACACAATGCCCTCATGCGTTCGTTGAGTTTCATTTAAGGTTTGAGCTTCACTACTCAGTTTTCTAACTCTCAGCCAACTATACTACTGTCTTTGACGCATAGAGATAACTCTGTCTTCAACGCATAGGGACCTCAACGCATGACAATCTTTCCAACGCATGGTAAGCCAAGCACATTTCCTCCCCCGCCAACGAGGCGACTACTTCAGCTCACAACAACCATTCGTGATCACCATCAACGCATAGCCGCACTATTAGAAACCAGTGCTTACACAATGCCACTAGGCGTTAGTGACAACAAATCCTTCTCAAGCTCTTCTTCTATGCGTTGGTCCTGTTGCGTTCACCTTCATCCTGCGTCCATAACCATCTTCCTATCCTTGGACATTCCTTGATTATTACTAAAGTTATTCTTTTAACCTTTTCCTTGCACTTAAACTATCTCTTAAAGATAGATTAGCATACGTCCAGCACATGCTCCAGTTTTATGTTTACTTCACAACCTTCTTCAACACTTGTGAACATTCCTTGCTATAAGTCTATGTGTTACTCAATTTGCTATAGTATTCTATCTTTTCGAGACTTAAATCTCTTTCAACACTTCACAACATAACTTCATTCCTTTCTTGCTTTAGCATCTTACCATCGCCAATGCGTATTTCTCTTATGCGTTTCACTTCTTTCTCTTCTCGGTTTACTTCCATGCATCCACCCTTACCATGCGTTACCTAGCCTTGACCATGCGTCCAACATGGTCTTTCACCTCTTTTCTTCATAGACTCTTCAACGCATTGTTTTCTTAAAAGTAGGGTGTGGCATTCTACCTCGTGATTTCTCCATAAAACTTTGACCAACGGAATTTCTTTAGTTCTCAGCACTTGATTCTTTTCATCTAGTATTTGCACAAGTTTCTCTTCATAACTTAAATCTTCATTAAGCTCCACCGGTTGTATTTCTAACACATGAGTAGGATCTGGAACATACTTCTTTAAAACTAATATATGGAACATGTTATGTGTAAGTGATAACTTGTAGAAATACAAGTTATGATAGCCTTTTTCCTAGATAAATAGAGATTAAATAGAGAAGCATGCAGTAAGTTATGTTAATTTTTATTAAGAAATCTTCCTTTACGTTATACTAATGTATTTTTATGAAGATAAATGATTTTACCACTTTTTGAGCCTAAAACGCATGTTTTGACACAGGAATACAAACGATGCGTTGGTGACTTCTTAACGCAGGAACCAGACGATGTGTTAACAACAACTCAACGCATAACTACGCATTAGCAACCTACGCCGCGTTGACATCGGCCAAACTATTCATGGACGCATAGACGACCATTAATGCAAGGCGCTGAGAATCAAATCAGAATCTTGAGAGATTGACGGATGATTGATGAACATGATTTGTGGCTAAAGTGGTGGATCTTAATTGACTCGAGAATCACGCAATCAGGCGAGATAGACGCATAATATCAATCTCGCCGCCAATCAAGCAGATTTGCCATTAATTGCGGACGCATCATCTATAAAAGGGCAGCTCTGCGAGATGAGAAAGGGTTGTTGATTCTCAGAAGAACTCCATAAGTGATAGCAGAGTTCTCTCAGACTTCAGTCGGAGACGAATAGCTCGAGAGAGAAGAGTCTTGCCTCCGCCGGACCACTTCACAGCAAAACATCATGCTTCCATCCGGGCGACTCAAGACATTGACGCCCGTACTTGACCTTGTGACAAGGCAAGTTAAGAAGAGACTAAAAGATGAGCGTTTGGTAGGAAATGTTGGCTAAGTTGTGTGGGGGCAAAAATGGCTAAGTATTGGCCATGCGTTGGTGGCACTATGCGTTGATGGTAGTAGTTTTGGCGTAGACGCAGAGGTTAAGGAAGGCTATTAGGCGTTGAAGGCCACGAGGTGTTGAAGGCCACGAGGCGTTGAAGGCCACAAAGCGTTGAGAGCCACTCTGCGTCGAAGGTCACTATGCGATGAACGCATTGAAGGCCACAAGGGGTTGAAGGCCACGAGGCGTCGAGAGCCACTCTGCGTCGAAGGTCACTATGCGGTGAACGCTACCATGCGTTGAAAGTGGGTATGCGTTGGTGCATAGAAGAATGGTCGAGAGAACAATGTGTTCGTCAGCTATCCGGCGATGGGGCGTTGGGGAATTGTAACATACAAAACCGAGGCTATGCGTTGTTGAAGCCAAGTACAGAAGGTATGCGTTGATCAGATTAATATATGGAAACGAAGTGGAGTTTAAGTCGGTGGTATATATATATAAGTGGACCGAGCATTAAATTATTTCGATCACATTTCAGAGCTCGAGTTGATTCCATTTCGAAGCTAAACAATGGAGGGAGGTAGAAGAAGGTGTTTATGTTGGTTTGGGGTGGAATTCTCATCGTTTTCGTGGAGGAAACTTGAGCTGGAACGGAGAATCCAAGTGGTGTTACTTAATCTGAGTATCGATTAGTGTTGGGGGAAGAACGATATGGGGAAGCAGTGGCTAGGGTCGAAATTCTGAGGTTAGTAAGTTAACTCGATATCTAGCAATTTTCATGGAGGATACTTGAGCCGAATTTGATTAAATGTGTGTTAAACTCCAGGTAGAAGAGATCGAAGCTGAACTGTTGAACGATTAGGAGCAATTCGGGGTTGTTTGGGGATATATCTCAAACGAAGAGGGTTACCCTCACGAGAATCTAAGGTAAGATAAAAGACTTGTTTCTTTACAAGTTCGTAGACGAAAGGAAGTTCTAATTTTGGCCAGAATGCGATGTTTAGCAGGTTAAAGAAAGAGTCAGAAGGGAAAGAAGAGAACAGTGGTTGTTAGGCGTCGCCCAGACTGTAGTATCGCTGAAGAGCTGAAGACTTTGTAGCGAAGTGAGTATCGCTAGTAACGCAAAGGGTTTTGCGTCTCACAGATCTCGCTGATTCTCGATGGGTATCGCTCTTCAGGTACTCTCGTCAGTCTCATGTCTTTCGGTATCACTAGTGTAGTGTCTGGCTGAGTGTTTTTCACTGGTAGTCTCGCTAGGGACATAGAGTCACGCTAAGTGTGAAATTTTGGGAAAAAGGAGTCTGGTTAAAGGAGCAAGAGTAGAATTTGATTATGCTTATTTATTGATCATGGGAAGGAAGTTCAAGGAGAACTTAACTTGGGAAATGTGTATTTACAGGCCAAGAAGAGCTTGGGAAGGTGTATAATTCACTCGGAGCTAAGACAAGTTGTGAGTGATTTCTTGTTAATTCCTTAAACTTACTTAACTTGTTTTAATAATAATGAGTATGTGAAATCTGTCATATGGAGTAGTTAAGGATAGAATTTGTGTTGTGCTGAAAGGATTAAAGATTGTATATGATATTTAGTGTTCAGGGACCATGTGAGAAGGCACTTAGATAGTTGGTTGATGTGGATTCCAATGCTCAGGGACAATATGTGAAGGCATGCAGAAATCCAATGTATGTGATAGCTCAGTGCTGAGGGATCACAGGTGAAGGCACTTAAGTGTGAAGGCACATGGGAACTCCGATATGATAAAATTCAATGCTGAGGGACAATAGGTGAAGGCACTTGAGGGATTACAATGTCGAGGGAAGAAGTGTGGAAGTAATTAGATGTGAATGTGATGAGAATTGGTACATGAAGTTGTGTGCGTTGAGCGTCGCTCCGCCACAGCTGGAAAGGCATATTTGTATTAATGGTGTCTTATAGCATGAGTTAACTTAGAAATTTCTGGTGATATGTATATATGTGGTGGTTTATGATGTTTTATGCCAACTCAAGTAGTATTTTGATAGTTGGAAGTTTTTCATCACTCACTGGGCATTAGGCTCACGCATTTCTTCTGTTTGTTTGTTTGTTTCAGGTAGCGAGCGTGTCCGGGACGCCTAGCCTACAAGAGATCCTCGTCTGGGTTTATTTTGGATCAGTCCTCTGGGATAGTTGTAAATACACAGAATTTGTACATGTTTCATTTTGTCAAACATGTTCTTTGGGATTGTAGTGGGTTCTGTTTTGAGTGTTTATAGAGAATACTTTCCTTGATGAGTTTTCATATTTTATATGATCATATGGCATATAGATAGGATTGAATGAACGGTAGCTGATTGTTAGATAGTTATTTTAGAATATAGGTGTGTGCTGGTTCGCACTCACTCCCCGAGTAGTGAAGGTAATCTGGGAGGGGGTGTGACATTATGTAACCTGGACATTTCTATTGGTAGTGCTAATCGATAGGCCACTGGTCCCACTCTTTCCAAGATTTCAAAGGGTCCTATATACCAAGGGCTCAGCTTCCCTCGTTTTTTGAACCTTAGGACTCCTTTCCATGGTTATAATTTTAAGAATACCCTATCACCAACCCCAAACTCCAGGTCCTTCCTTCTTTTATCTACATAACTTTTATGTTGGTCCTTTGCCGCCTTAAGATTAGCTTTAATCAACTCCACTTTCTCTATTGTAGATTGCACAATTTCCGGCCCAATCAGCTTCCTTTCACCTACCTCTCCTCAGCACACCTGGGTTTTACATGGTCTACCATAGAGTGCTTCTGATAACTTGTAGAAATACAAGTTATTATAGCCTTTTTCTTAGATAAATAGAGATTAAATAGAGAAGCCTGCGGCAGTTTATGTTGATTTTTATTAAGAAATCTTCCTTTGCGTTATACTCTTGTATTTTTATGAAGATAATGATTTTACCACTTTTTGAGCCTAAAACGCATGTTTTAACGCAGGGATGCAAACGATGCGTTGATGACTTCTTAACGCAGGACTATGCGTTATCAATCTGTTCATCATGGACACATGATCTGAACGGAACGCGAACAACCTGAAGATGCGTTAACAACTACTCAACGCAAGACTATGCGTTAGCAACTCATGATCCGTTGACAACGGCCAAACTATCAATGGACGCATAAACAACCATTAACGCAAGGCAGCGGAAAATCAAATCAGAATCCTGAGAGATTGTCGGATGATTGACGAACATGATCTGTGGCTAAAGTGGTAGATCTTAATTGACCCGAGAATTACGCAATCAGGCGAGATGGACGCCTAATATCAATCTCGCTGCCAATCAAGCAGATTTGCCATTGATTGCGAACGCAGCATCTATAAAAGGGCAAACTTGCAAGATGAGAAAGGGTTGTTGATTCTCGAAAGAATTCCATAAGGGAAAGTTGAGTTCTCTCCAGACCTCAACCGGAGACGAATAGCTCGAGAGAGAAGAGTCTTCCTCCGCCGGACCACTTCACAACAAAACCTCACGCTTCCATCCAGGCGACTCAAGACATTGACGCTTTTTCCTGCTTTTCATCTTACTTTTCTATCTTGATTTTAGATTTGTGTCAAGACATTGAGCTTATCTAAAGTTGTATTCCGTTCATCAATATATATTTCTTCCATGTCTATTGATTTCTCTATACTTTCCGCTTTTTACTTTCAATCCATGAGTAACTAATCTTTCAAGGGTCTAGGGTTGCATTAACATCTAACTAAGAACCATAGTGTAACTATTTCATCTTGTCAATTGAAAACTTAATCCGATGCTTATGTCCATATAGCTAATCGATATAAGTAGTAATAATCAAACTGCTCGAGAGGGTATGTGATTGTGGAACTCAATTGACAAGGGCCAAGAAGTGTTACCTGTCTATAGGAATAACCTTGGTTCTTAACACTCTCCTATACATTATAGACATATAACGCATAGCGGCTGAAAACCGGGAGAAGAGTCACAAGTATGAATAGACTACCACCATGCGTTTCCGATGTTAAATTTTAACCAACCCGAACCCTGTTTTTATCAATTCATTCAAATCATTAGCTGACTTTGTTGTGTCGCATGCCTTTCCATCTTCCAAATTTTAGTATAGTGTACATACTATCGCTTTCTTTAGATTAGACACAAACCTCCCAATTAGTTCTTGGTTACCATTGCAACGCATATAATCCATTTAAATATAGAATCAACATAATCCCTGTGTTCGACCTCGGACTCACCAAGAAAACCTACTCCTTTGCTTATACTTGGGTAAAGGAGAGGAAAACTTGACAGATCACCAACGCATAGCATTTAAGCATAAGTAAGACGCATGGTATGTTCAACGCATAGCATGTGAAACGCATAATCATAGCTTACTTGAACCTTGCGTTTGTACATTTTCATTTCCATAATTCATACACAACAACTTCATATGGGGCCATTCCAACGCAAGTATAGCTTACTTGAACCTTGCTCACTTGGTAACTGCTATTATAAGCAAATTCCATCAAAGGCAAATATACGTCCCAGCTACCCTTAAATTGTAGTACAAAGGTCGTAACATATCTTCTAGAGTCTGAATTGTTCTCTCTGACTGTGCATCAGTCTAAGGATGAAAGGCAGTACTAAATTGCAACTTGGTTCCTAGCGCCTTCTGCAAACTTCCCCAGAACTTAGAAGTAAATCTAGGGTCTCTATCAGATACTATAGTTACTGGCACACCATACTGACTTAAAATTCTGTCCACATAAAGCTGTGCTAGTCGGTCAAGGGTAAAGGTTGTCTTAACTGGTAAAAACCGTGCTGTCTTGGTCAGTCGGTCTACTATTACCCAGACTTCGTCTATATCTGCTGTTGTTCTCGGTAACCTAAATAGAAAGTCCATAGTACTATGTTCCCATTTCCACTTAGGAACAGGAAGCGGATTCAGTAACCCTGCTGGCTTTTGCCGTTCAGGCTTAACCTGCAGACAAATTAAACACTTTGCTACAAATTCCACTATTTCTCTTTTCATACATGGCCACCAGTAAAATTTCCTTAACGTTCTGTACATCTTGGTGCTACCAGGATGCATAGCATACGCCGAGCTATGAGCCTCTTCAAGTATCGCCTGCTTAACTTCCTCATCTCTTGGCACGTAAATCCTATCCTGTTTCAACAATACACCATCAGGTCTAAGCTCAAAGTCTACTCTCTGCTGAGTTTTTACCTCCTCTATCAACTTGTTAATTACAGGATCTGTTATTTGCTTCCTTACAACCTCATCTACCAGTTTAGGTCTCAACTAAAAATGTGCTAATAATGTTCCCGTACCAGTTACCTTTAGGCTAGCTACACTATTCTTAAATTCCTTGAGCGAAGTGACCCTAACTGCATTCAAAGAACTTACTCCACTTCGAGACTTCCTACTTAGGGCATCAATTACAACATTTGCTTTCCCTGGATGATAATTTATGGTACAATCATAATCTTTGATTAGCTCCAACCACCTCCTTTGTCTCATGTTGAGTTCTTTCTGATCAAAGATATATTTCAAACTTTTGTGATCCGTATGGATATGGCACTTCTCTCCGAACAAATAATGCCGCCATATCTTTAGTGCCAACACCACCGCTGCCAGTTCCAAGTCATGGGTAGGGTAGTTAACTTCATGTAGCCTCAACTGCCTAGAGGCATAAGCTATAACTTTACCTTCTTGCATAAGTACGCAACCTAACCCCTGACGAGAGACATCACAATACACCTCGAACTCCTTCCCTGTTCTGGAAGTGCCAAAATAGGTGCAGTCACCAATCTCTTCTTTAACTCTCGGAAACTTTGTTCACATTTCTCATTCCATTCAAATTTAGTACCTTTCTTAGTCAAATGGGTCAATGGTAATGCTATCTTAGAAAAAACCTGTACAAAACGCCGATAATATCCTGCGAGTCCCAGAAAACTACGAACCTCCGATACTATCTTTGGTTGTTCCCATCTGATAATCACCTCAGTCTTCTGAGGATCCACACACACTCCTGTAGCAGAAACAATATGACCCAAAAACATTACCTGTTCCAACCAAAACTCGCATTTGCTGAACTTTGCATAAAATCTCTTTTCTCTCAAAGTCTGCAATACAGTTCTAAGATGTTCTGCATGTTCTTCCTTGCTTCTAAAGTACACTAGAATATCATCAATAAATACAATTACAAACTGATCCAAGTAAGGATGGAAAATCCTATTCATCAAGTCCATAAACACCGTTGGAGCATTTGTCAGACAAAAGGCATCACAAGGAATTCATAATGTCCGTACCTCGTTCTAAAAGCCGTTTTCGGTACATCTGTCTCCTTGACCTTCAATTGATGTGTATAATTATGTGTGGAAATGGAAATTTACAAATGCAAGGTGTAGATTAAGATATGATTACGCGTTTCACATATCATGTGTTGAACATGCTATGCGTCTTACTACTATGCGTTGGTGATCTTGTCAAGTTTTCCTATCCTTCACCCAAGTATAAGCAAAGGAGTAGGTTTTCTCGGTGAGTCCAAGGTCGAACACAGGGATTATGTTGATTTATTATTTACGTGGATTTCATGCGTTGTAGTGGTAACCAAGAAATAGTTGAGAGAAGTGTTGTGTTTCTAATCTAAGGAAAGCGATAGTATGTACACTATACTAAAATGTGGAAGATGGAAAGGCATGCGACACAACAAATTCAGCTAATGATGTGAATGAATGGATAAAGAAAGGGTTCGAGTTGGTTAACATCTAACATCGGAAACGCATGGTGGTATTCTATTCATACTTGCGACTCTTCTCCCGGTTGTCAGCCGCTATGCGTTATATGTCTATAACGCATAGGAGAGTGTTAAGAACAAAGGTTATCCCCATAGAAAGGTAACACTTCTTGGCCCTTGTCAATTGAGTTCCACAATCACTTACCCTCTCGAGCAGTTTGATTATTACTACTTATATCGATTTGTCAGATGGACATAAGCATCGGATTAAGATCGCAATTGACAAGATGAAATAGTTACACTATAGTTCTTAGTTAGATGCTAACGCAACCCTAGACCCTTGAGTGATTAGTTACTCATGGTTTGAAAGTAAAAAGCGGAAAGTATAGAGAAATGAGTAGACATGGAAGATATATATATTGATGAAATGGAATACAACTTTAGATAAGCTCAATGTCTTGACACAGATCTAAAATCAAGATAAAAAAACTAAGAAGGAAAGCAAGAAAGGCGTCAATGTCTTGAGTTGCCCGGATGGAAGCATAAGATTCTACTGTGAAGTGGTCCGGTTGATAAGCACTTGAAAAGTGTTTTATATTCTCTCAAATTAAGGGAGTTTTATATTAGATTTCACTTGTTTGCTAGTGACTTTCAGGTTAAAACGAGAAAAATTATAATTTAACCCGTTTCCCTTCAGTAATCTCAATTAAAATCAATCCAATTCCACATATAATTTTGTCCGCCTTGGACATTTCTTACTTAGTTTAAAAGCACTATGCTTCTCCAGTAGAATCCACTGCATGAACAAGACAAAAATAATTTTATAAGAAACACTTTCCGAAAACTATTATAATTTTCAACCAGTTATAGTTTTAATACTATGCGTTTATCTTTTAAATCCTTTGAACGCATAATCCGCCAACGCATTCTTGATTACAACCCTGAACGTATACTTAGGTTGCTAACTTGGACGCGTCGCACCATGCGTCTTTACTTTAGTATTAAAACTATGCGTTTATCTTTTAAATCCTTTGAACGCTTAATCCGCCAACGCATTCTTGATTACAACCCTGAACGTATACTTAGGTTGCTAACTTGGACGCGTCGCACCATGCGTCTTTACTTTAGTCGCCTACTCCAGTTTAATGCATCCTTCTCAATCTCCATCAACGCATAGCTATTCAAAATCTCATAAGCTTTAAACTTTTACCTCCGCCTTCCTTCAGAAGCACATACCTTTCTAGCCCCCGCATCCTCTTTATACCTTTGCTCAAATTACTTCTTTTATTCTTAGCTCCGATTAACTCTTTGTTCACTAACACATATTAGCCTTCACAGAGTATAGAACTTTGATCTACACTTTACTTCCAACAACAATACTATACATTTTCTGTAACTTATGAATTCACCACACTTCCGCTGCGCTACTCTGATAGTCAATGCCCTTGCTTTCCTTCTTTTCTGATTACTTACGGGGATATAGTTTTCCTTTCAATACTCAATTTACTTAACCATTCTTTTCTTCATGTATTCTTATACATCTCTTTAGCATGCCTATGCGTTTTGATTTTCTCAACACCAAGTGCATATCAAATTTTCTCTTTTTCTATCCTTGGGTGAATTTCCTTTTCTTCAGATCACACTT
Organism: Citrullus mucosospermus; assembly: GCA_030954485.1. Classification (NCBI taxonomy): domain Eukaryota; kingdom Viridiplantae; phylum Streptophyta; class Magnoliopsida; order Cucurbitales; family Cucurbitaceae; genus Citrullus; species Citrullus mucosospermus. The sequence goes on from CM062064.1 coordinate 16,449,611, forward strand.
CCAAATCTAGTAGTCTAGTTCTTTTACTTATAGTTATTTCAAAATTACTGAATTCAAGTATAAGTCTGTTAATCTTCAACGCATACCTTTTTACCGATTTCAACCAACGCATGTTGCTGATCCAGCAATCTCATCAACGCATAGCCTCAACATTTACACTTGCTCAACTCCTGGAACACATGCTTCAACCAGCCAACTCTTCATCCTTACGTTTAAACTTAGCTACGTAATTTCTTTCCTACTTTCAGTTATTACCCATGCTCACTCTTACGGACTTCTTTATTTCACTCTACCAACGCATGGACACTATAACTCAAAACTTTCGACCAACCCTTTTAATTACCCGTCTACTTGCTGGTAATTCTTTAGACTAAGAGTAGAACTTTCCAACTTACCACTTCCTTATAAGGATTTCGTCCTAAAAAAATTCTGTAAGTTGTTAATCTCTCGAGAACAACTGTGGATACTATTTAATCATTTGCTCCTTGGCTTGGCTTCCCAAATAGCTTCTTTTACACTATGACTTTTACACTAAATAAATTCTGCAAGTTGTTAATCTCTCGAGAACAACTGTAAGGTTGTTTCTCAATTATTAACTATTAAGAATTTCAGTTTTCTCAACCCGTCGCTTTGCCAACGCATAGCAATTCTTCTTCGCATAGAAATTTTCCTAATATAATAACCTTCAACGCTTAACGGCCTCTCCCGCACATGCTATACCATATTCGGGGACTTCTTGATCAACCCAATGGACCTTCATAGCACATAGCAAACTCCCAACGCCTAGTCGCTGCCCATCGCATAGCTTATCAATACACAGCTAGCCTTAAGCGCATAGCTGCAGTCTATCGCATACAACTACTCTCCTATTCAAAGTATTCTTCAAACGCATAGTACATCCTTCAACGCCTGACAGCCCTATCAAAGTGTAACCACACTTATAGCCGTGGCCAACACTTATTGATTGTGGAACTCAATTGACAAGAGCCAAGAAGTGTTACCTGTCTATAGCAATAACCTTGGTTCTTAACACTCTCCTATGCGTTATAGACATAAAACGCATAGCGGCTGACAACCGGGAGAAGAGTCGCAAGTATGAATAGAATACTACCTTGCGTTTCCGATGTTAGATGTTAACCAATCCGAACCCTTTCTTTATCCATTCATTCACATCATTAGCTGAATTTGCTGTGTCGCATGCCTTTCCATCTTCCACAATTTATATATAGTGTACATGTTATCGCTTTTCTTAGATTAGAAACAAACATTCTCAACTATTTCTTGGTTACCACTGCAACGCATGAAATCCACATAAATACTAAATGTGTCACACCCCCTCTTAGATTACCTATCTAACCTGAAAGGCAATGTGAAGACAATAAACATCACCCCTCGTGTGACGCATATTGTCCCATTTTATATTCCTTCCTGTGCATACATTTACTTAAATACATACATAGAACTCAGTCATACTACACATGCTTATAACATACTATTTTTCCTTGTATAGAGTACACTTTTATTACATAACATAATTTAACTTCCATATCCATCATACAACGTACAAAACTCCACTACAATCCCCACTCGAAACTACTAGGTCTATATGCCATCTACATAAAGTCATATACAACATACAACTCTCAGACTTGACTGAATTTCGAGAACTCGAGACTTAGGCAGGGTGAGCTGAAGTAGGCTAAGCACTGGGAACGTCCTTGCTACCTGGGAGGGGGGGAAAGAAAACATCGAAAACGTGAGCTAAAAGCCTCGTGAGTGACTAATTTGTAAAACTATCATTTGTTCAAAAACAAGCATGTTTAAATCATAATAACGCCATAAACGTAAACGTGATTCAAATAATCATTTCTGTAAAGTCATAATTTGAACAATGTAACAAATCACATATGTTCATGCCAAAATGATCGTATACGAAAAACAATTCGTTCTCATAATTTTCCTTTAGTCAGGGCAGAGCAAGACTCAACGCACCCGACGTCGAAAACATCCTTAGCTGAGGCGGAGTAAAACTCAACGCACTCAACGTCGATAACAATCCTTAGTTGGGGTGGAGCAAGACTCAACACACCCAACGTCACAACCTCTATGTCCACATAGGAATATGGCGGGTTATCCAAGTACCTTCTACGAGTCCTTCAGTACTGGGTCCTGGGGAAACTCACATGCCTTCTTATGTCCTTCAGCATTGAGCCTCCTCTAAAACATTTTAGAAACTAGTATTATACGTAAATAGTTCACATGAAAATCTTTCATGAAAATCAATATATCACGATAAATAACATTTCAAAACATGCCATTCAACATCTTATAGAAACGTATAAAACATGCCTTGTGAACAATATCATCAAACATCATGCTTTTCAAGAAAACCGTTCATCTCAAAGCCATATCTCATAAGAAAAACAAAACTAAACATTTTCAATAAATTTCGTTCAAAGAAAGAAAAGTGTCACTCACAACTTGTCCTTAGGCCCTGAGCGGATTATATGTCTTTCCGAGCTCTTCTTGGCCTGTAAATATACACTCCTCATGTTACGTTTTCCTTAACTTCCTTTACGTGATTATTAAATGTGCAAACTTAAACTCTAATCATGATTCACCACCGAGACTCCCTTTCTTTTCTAAGGTACACATAATAAGAGAGATTCTATGTCATTAGCGAGATTACCAACGAGATTTCACCTTACTAGCGAGTTTACTAACAAAATTACACAACAGGTCACGGCACTAGCGACACTAGCATAAGCGAAACCAGCGAGACTACCTGAGGAGTGTTACTGAGCGAGAGCCAGCGAGATTTGTGAGAGAAAAACCTTCTTTGCCCGACCAGCGAGACTAGTGTCACTACTCACGCCAATTCCTCAGCTTACCTGCTTCCAAATGACATCCGACGGCAGAGTTTCCTCCTTTCCTGTTTGTTCTCACTTCTGTCAATTCAAAGTCATATTTCTAGCAAGATTTAGAACTTTTTCCCTTCTACAAACTTGTAGACAAACATGTTTTCTAGCTTACCTCAAAATTTTGTGGCCTAACTCGTCCTGGTTCATCAGATATTGCAAGTTTTCTCCGCGCTACTCCACATTGCACAGAAAATTCGTATCAGTAACTTCCAGCTAGAAGTTCACATGTTTTTATTCCATTTCAACTCAGGCATCCTTCATAAAAGTTGTTCAAAATTGACTAACTTACTAACCTTAAAATTTCAGCCCAAAATTCAATCTCTTCAGCTCGATATTCACCAAACACCAGACCTGGTTCGAGTTGTGCGACAGCAGATGAAGCTTCTGTTTCAGCTCAGTTTTACCATGAAATCGTCCAAAACATTGCACGAAATTGCCTTAGGACTCTTCTTCATCCTCTCCCTGACGTGCAGCTGAAAGATAGCATAGAAATGAGTTTGGAAATGAGTAGAAAGAAGTTGGCAACATTTTCTTTTCAAATAAAACCATAATCGACTTTCCATCCTTATCCTTTTTTTTCTTTTCTTTTTTTTTTTTTCCTTTTTCTTCTCTTTGTCTTCTTTCCCTTTTGGTTTCCTTTTCTTTCTCTCTCTCTTTTTTTTTTTTTTACAAAATAATATTATTAAAATTAATTCGCTTAAAGCTTTTGAACGTGCTTACCAATTAGGTGCTTACAAAATCAACATAATCCCTGTGTTCGACCTCGGACTCACCGAGAAAACCTACTCCTTTGCTTATACTTGGGTGAAAGAGAGGAAAACTTGACAAGATCACCAACGCATAATAGTAAGACGCATAGCATGTTCAACGCATGATATGTAAAATGCATAATCATATCTTACTCACACCTTGCGTTTGTAAATTTCATTTCCAAAATTATTTCACAACAAGTTTTTGGCGCCGTTGCCGGGGATTATTGCATTGATTTAATTATTTTATTTGGATTATTGTGTTGTAAGATTCCTCAGTCGAAGAGGTATAGTAAGTTTCTCCTCTGTCAGAAGCTTCTAACAGTATCTGAGTGACGGGAGCAATCCATAGCTCAATATTGACCCAGAGATTGAGAGGACCTTCACCCGAAGGACAAGGTAGAATTGAAGAAGGGCCAATTGCTTGGACCTAATTCACACGGCTAGTGAGGAAAATTGCCTGTGTAAGCAGGAGAAGTATTGAAGATGACTTACTCATATGCCAAAGATATTTTCGACAAAACTTCATGGAACACCAATGAGTGGGTGGACGATAGATATGAATTTCGCTCCACCAATAGAAGTCAAACGCAAGCTGGAATGCTTGAAACTGATGATACCACTAGCATGGCAGTGCAGCTCGACAATATAGTCTTGAAAAATCAAGGTAGATCAGTTGCTGCGATGAACACAGTGCACGCGATTAATCCAACAACATCTGTAGACTGCCCGCAGTGTGGTGCCGGGCACTTGTATGACATGTGTCCCTAAACTTCCAATCTATCTGCAGTGTTCAAAACAACCCCTACGGTGAAACGTACAATTCGGGTTGGAGGAACCACCTCGACTTCGGATGGGGTGGGAATCAACAACAACCGCAGAGAGCTGAGCAGCAGCCACAGAGAGGCAACCCTCCTGGTTTTAACCAATGGAATCAAGACCAGTATCATCAGTTTTCGAGGGATCCGTAAGCGCACGAATCACCCTCATTGTCTTCCTTGGAATTTTTTTTACGAGAATTTATGAGTAAAACCGATGCAATGCTCCAGAACCAAGCCGCTGCGACTCAAAATCTAGAAAGTCAAATGAATCAAATCGCAGAGGCGCTCGAAAATGAAACGCAAGGAGCATTGCTAAGTACGATCGAAGTCCCAAGAGGGAACTCCGAAGAACAATGTCAAGGTGAGACATTGTTAAATGGGAAAATCAATCCCACAGCGCATAATGAGGGGACGTAAGAAAACTTGCAACCCCTAAACGCTCCAACAAGTCAACCAATGGAGAGTACCGTGCATAATATCCATCATCCATCATCTTTCACCAAATCGCAAGAAGATGAGTATATAGAGCAGAGAGAAAAAGCAACGCAGGCAGAACTTGCGTCTGTATATGAAGATACCACTTCTGGACGCATCTTGATTGACTTCAAAGATGAAATCTCAACGTCCAGCATGGGTGATCAGGTAAAATTTAATGTTGTTAACGCGTTGAACGATCCTGATCATTTTCAATTTTGTCTAATCAATGCAGATATCAATGAAAAGACAAAACTTGTGAACGTGGCATTGAGAGATGAAATCCTCAAGAACGGTGAAGATGAAAAAGATGAAATCAAATTACTCTCTAGTCGACAATTAAAGAAATCAGACCGAAGAAATAGATCCGCGGCAAAGATCGAGCCGCTATTAAAAGAGCCTTCAACACATGAGCTACAAAATAGACCAACGCATCCCAAGTATGCGCAATTGAGGGAGGTCATAATGCACTTCATTGTCTCCTCTACGTTGAACCCTGAACGCGACAAAGACTCTAACGACTCACGCAAGTGTAATAACTGAGCTTGCGACAAAAAGTCCCTACGGTTCTGAACGCCTACTTTTCCATGGACGCTTTCTTTTACTCTTGCCTTCTTTCTTTATTTTTCGCACTTGTTTTAGTAATTAGTCTATTTTATTTTATTTTCTTTTCTTTTCTTTTGTTTTCTTTCTTCTGTTTGTACTTTGTTTTTAGTATTTCTTTTTTTTTTATTTCAGTTTTAGGAAGATAAATGATTTTACCACTTTTTGAGCCTAAAACGCATGTTTTGACGCAGGAATGCAAAACGATGCGTTGATGACTTCTTAACGCAGGACTACGCATTAGCAATCTATTCTTCGTGGATGCATGATCTGAACGGAACGCAAACAACCTGACGATGCGTTAACAACTACTCAACGCAAAACTATGCGTTTAGCAACCTACAACGCATTGACATCGGCCAAACTATCCATGGACGCATAGACGACCATCAACGCAAGGCGCCGAGAATCAAATCAGAATCTTGAGAGATTGTCGGATGATTGACGAACATGATTTGTGGCTAAAGTGGTGGATCTTAATTGACCCGAGAATCACGCAATCAGGCGAGATGGACGCATGGTATCAATCTCGCCGCCAATCAAGCAGATTTCCCATTGATTGCGAACACATCATCTATAAAAGGGCAGCTCTGCGAGATGAGAAAGTGTTGTTGATTCTCGAAGAACTCCATAAGTGACAGCAGAGTTCTTTCAGACTTCAACCGAAGACAAATAGCTCGAGAGAGAAGAGTCTTCCCTTCGCCGGACCACTTCACAGCAGAACCTCACGCTTCCATCCGGGCGACTCAAGACATTGACGCCTTTCTTGCTTTTTTTTCTTAGTTTTTCTATCTTGATTTTAGATTTGTGTCAAGACATTGAGCTTATCTAAAGTTGTATTCCGTTCATCAATATATATATCTTCCATGTCTACTCATTTCTATATACTTTCCACTTTTTACTTTCAAACCATGAGTAACTAATCACTCAAGGGTCTAGGGTTGCGTTAGCATCTAACTAAGAACCATAGTGTAACTATTTCATCTTGTCAATTGCGAACATAATCTGATGCTTATGTCCATCTAGCTAATCGATATAAGTAGTAATAATCAAACTATTCGAGAGGGTAAGTGATTGTGGAACTCAATTGACAAGGGCAAAGAAGTGTTACCTGTCTATAGGAATAACCTTGGTTCTTAACACTCTCCTATGCGTTATAGACATATAACACATAGCGGCTGACAACTGGGAGAAGAGTCGCAAGTATGAATAGAATACTACCATGTGTTTCCGATGTTAGATGTTAACCAACCCGAGCCCTTTCTTTATCCATTCATTAAACTCACCTAGCTGAATTTCCTATGTCGCATGCTTTCCATCTTCCACATTTAGTCTAGTGTACGTGTTACCGCTTTCCTTAAATTAGAAACAAAACACTCCCCCTATTATTTCTTGGTTACCACTGCAACGCATGAAATGCATCTAAATATTGAATCAACATAATCCCTGTGTTTGACCTAGGACTCATCGAGAAAACCTACTCCTTTGCTTATACTGGGTAAAGGAGAGGAAAACTTGACAAGATCACCAACGGATAGTAGTAAGACGCATAGCATGTTCACCACATGATATGTGAAACGCATCATCATAGCTTACTCACACCTTGCGTTTGTAAATTTTCAATTCCACAATTAATATAACAACAAGTTTTTGGCGCCGTTGCCAGGGACTTGCGATCTGTCTATTGTTCATATTTAACAACAAGTTTTTGGCGCCGTTGCCGGGGACTTGTGATCTATCTATTGTTCATTTTTACAACACTAACCATGCATTAGTCCAAGTGTCACCTTGCATGAAACACTTAACATGCCTTTTTAACACCTCCTACTTTTAAGGTGTCAAGTCTATCTGAAGCCACCTGGCATTTATAAACTTATCTTATGCGTCCAACATTTTCCAATAGACAATCATTCATTCAACACAACGCCTTCATGCGTTCTTTGAGTTTCCTTTAAGGTTTGAGCTTCACTACTCACTTTTCTAACTCTCAGCCAACTACACTACTGTCTTTGACGCATAGAGATAACTCTGTCTTCAACGCATAGGGACCTCAATGCATGACGCATGGTAAGTCAAGTACGTTTCTTCCCCCGCCAACGCGGCGACTACTTCAGCTCACAACAACCATTCATGATCACCTTCAACGCATAGCCGCACTATTATAAACCAGTGCTTACACAATGCCACTAGGCGTTAATGACAAAAGCGAAATACTATACGTTTGTACCTCATCGCATCATACCATGCGTCCAACTCCTTCCTTATGTCCATAACAACAACTCCTTCTCAAGCTCTTCCTCTATGCGTTGGTCCTATTGTGTTTACCTTCATCCTGCGTCCGTGACCATCTTCCTACCCTTGAACATTCCTTGATTATTCCCAAGGTTATTCTTTTAATCTTTTCCTTGCACTTAAACTATTTCTCTTAAGATAGATTAGCATGCGTTCACCACATGCTCCAGTTTTTATGTTTACTTTGCAACCTTCTACTTTCCAACACTTGAAAATATCCTATGATAGAAGTCTATGCGTCTTACTTCTTTCCCTTCAAATTCTCAGGTACTTCCTATGCGTCCACCTTTACTATGTGTTACCTCAGTCTTGACCATGCGTCCAACATGGTCTTTTATTCCTTTCCTTCAGACTTTTCAACGCATCGGTTGTTAAAAGTTGGATGTCACATTTACTCACGCTCAACCTTAGAAACGCATGCTTTTTTAGCAACCGCATCCCCTTTATACTTGGCCTCGGCTACCCCAAAGCTTCACCTAGCCACTTTCTTTCCAGCACACATTTCTCCAACGCATTGGACACCTTTCAATGCATAGCAGCCTTCGCAAACGTATGGCACCCTTTCAACGCATGATAACTCATGTCTTAAGGCTCTCGGCCACTCTTTACTTACTTTCTTTAGCTTGTCATCTTCCAAAACTAATCTTTATAGCTTGCTAACTTCCAAAGTTAGGTATGGGGCTTACACCTTGCATCGGTAGTGGTAGTCTGTGTCACACCCCATCCCAAATACACCTGATACCTAGGAGTGAGTGTGAAACTGCACCTCTATATAACATATTGAAACTAAATGCCAGATAAATCTCAAATAGAAGCACCATTGCTATTAAAATATTTGAGAACATACAATCTTTCAACAAGTATTCTTTGCATATATATGTGTGTGATACAGAACAATTCTCCCAACACTCATAAGGAACATGTACATTACAAAACATGGGCACAAACTAAATATTTACAACTATCCCAGAGGTTTGCTTCAAGATAGGCCCAGATGAGATACTTCTGTAGGCTAGGCGTCCCGGACACACTCGCTACCTGAAACGACAAACAAACAAACAAATTGAGTGAGCATAAAGCTCAGTGAGTGACTAAATTCATTCAACTATCACTAACAAACATGAACTAGCATAACCATTAGTAACCATTACATATTGCATTTCAGATAGTTTCTAAACTTCTTATGCTTTTGATCTAACCCATATCAATATCCTTATTACCCCATCGTAAATAACTAACTAATGTTGTGACAAAGCACAACTTAACTCTTTCGTTTTCCAGTACAAATTCTCATTTCTAATCACATATAAATGTCTAATCATCATGTTTCATGGATTTGCTACTATCAAGTGCCTTCACATTCTGTCCCTCAGCACCGTATTCGATTATGTCTACATTACCATGTGCCTTCACACGAAGTCCCTCAACACTAGTAACCAATTCAATCTCCGCTCAAGTGCCTTCACTCATGGTCCCTCAGCACGAGCTAGTATGTGATTGATTTCTACATGCTTTCACTCAAAGTCCCTCAGCATTGAAATCCATTCCACTTAACTATTCAAGTGCTTTCACACGAGGTCCCTTAACACTGAATTTCATGTTTACGTTCACTTAGGCTTTCACCATAAGGTCCCTTAGCCATATTTACATTTAGACAATGAAGTTAGTTTCTTTTAACTTGCTAGCATAACATACTTACTATGAATACTACAGAATACCATAATTTCTTACCAAATAATTATACTAAAAGTAACCACAAGATATAGTAAAAGGTCACTCACAACTTGTCTCGGCTCTAAGTGGATTATAAGCCTCCCCAAACTCTTCCTGGCCTGAAAATACACATTTCTCACGTTCAGTTTTCCATAATCTTCCTTTTTCCTTAATACTCATAAATAGCATTACTTCTTAGACAACTAAAGACTACCAGCGAAATTCATTACATATTACTGCACCAGCGACACTAGGTTGAACGTAACTAGCGAGACTACCTGAGGAGCGACACCCAGCGATACTTCAGAGAGAATTGTGAGACGCAAAGCCCCTCTTGCGTTACAGCGATACTTGTTTCGCTACCCTGTCTCTCGCTCTCTCAGCGATACTACCACTGCAGCAGAACAGTTTCCTTCTTCCTTTCCTCTTCCTTCTTCAACCTGCTAAACATCACATTTCAGCCAATTTCAGAACTTCCTTCCTTCTACAAACTTATTAAGGTGTAAGTCCTTCATCTTACCTCAAAATTTCATGAAGAATATCCTCTTCGTTTAGGGCATATCCTTCAACAACTCCAAGTTGCTCCTAATCATCTGGCAAATTCAGCTCCAATCTCTTCTATCTGAAAATTGACACACATTTATACAATTTCAGCTCAAGCATTCTTCATGAAACTTGCTAAAAATCGAGTTAACTTACTAACCTCAGAAGTTCTGGTCCTAATCACCGTTTCTTCAGTTCGTTCTTCCTCCAAAACCGAACGTTACTCTGAGAGAGTAACACTAGCTGAGTCCTCTGCCCAGCTCAAGTTTCCTCCACGATTACGATGAGATTTCCACTCCAAATCAACATGAACATCTCTTTCTACCTCCCTCCGATGTTTAGCTTCGAAATGGACCCAACTCGAGCTCTAAAATGTAATCAAAACAATTGAATTCTCGATCCACTTATATATATACCACTGACTTAATCTCATTTCAACACTATACTATAATCTATTCAACGCATACCTTCTATGTTTAGCTTCAGCAGCCTCTGATGGTGTTACTTTTGAAAGCTCTCCCGCCAGATGGTTAACAAACGCATTACTCTCTTGGCCAACCTTCTTTGTCCAATACATACCCACTTTCGACGCATGGTAGCGTTCACCGCATAGTGGCCTCATTGCAAATTGGCTCTAAACGCCTCGTGGCCTTCAACTTCCAACGCCCTGCAGCCTTCAATGCGTTTGTCGCAAGATAACCTTCGATGCAGGGTGGCTCTCCACGCCTTGTGACCTCAACGCATCGTGGCCTCAACGCCTAATAGTCTTCCCTCACCTTTGCGTCCACTCCAAAGCTACTTTCATTAAGGCGTGTTGCCACCAACGCATAGCTGATACTTAGCCATTTTCTGCCCCAAATCACATTCCAGCCAACTACTCCTATCCAAGCACCCATCTCTTGGTCTCTTCTTATCTTGTTTTCTCACAAGATTAAGTACGAGGCTTACAGTCTGTGGCCAAGAGACGAGGTGTTCCTAGCTACTTAGCTACATTGTGTTCAACAGTTGTTGGTATTTAGGGAAACCGAATCTGCTTTGCGTCCAACAGTGCGGCCAGAAGAAGGAAATTAGCTGCCCTGCGTTTAAGGTAGACCTTGCATTTAAGGTAGATCTGTGCATCCAAGGGGTGAAGCCAGAAGAGCTGAATCCTTGTTGGATGGTTGCACCTTGCGTTCAAGTTATCAGCCTTGCGTTCAAGGTGCAGGGTTGCGTTCAACTTAGCTGTCAGAGGGGAAAAATCAATTGATTTGCATTTCAAACTTTTAACCTTGTGTCCAAGAATCTCGGGAAAGGCAGAATTAGAAGGGAGAAAAGGGAACTTCCCTTAAGCAAATATTTAGCTCTGTGAGTAACATTAATGTTTTCAAAGTATGAATGTTTTCTCTTTGAATAATATCAATGGTTTGGAACATGAGTATATGATTATGCTTTCACGAGTTTTAATATGCACATCATGCGTTTTATATTAAGAAGCATTTGAGCGTGCTGGTTTTTTGAATGAGTTTTATGAAAAGCATGCTGTCGATAATATATGATTTTATGGAAGATTTGGAAATGTTTAACTTATGAATTTATGATATGATGTTTTCAAACATGTTGTGTATTTTTATAAAATCTTTGAAAAAGGATCCCAAAGCTCAAGGACTCGAAGAAGGCAAATGTGTAGCCAGAATATAGAAATGGGACCCCAATGCTCAAGGATAAGAGGAAGGCATATGTGTAAGCCCCGCATTTGATTTTGTGAGAAGGCAAGATAAGAAAAGATCAAGAGATGGGCAATTGGTAGGATAGTTGGCTGAAATGTGTGTGGGGGGTAAAAAAAATGGCTAAGTATCAGCTATGCGGTGTTGGCGTTATGCCTTGACGAAGGTAGTTTTGGCATGGGCGCAGAGATAAGGGAAAGTTACTAGGCAATAAGGCCATGAGGCGTTGAGGTCATGAGGCGTGGAGAGCCACTATGCGTCGAAGGTTATTATGTGATGAACGCAAGGAAGGCCATAAGGTGATGAAAGTTGAAGGCCACAACGCGTCGAGAATCGATCTGCGATGAAGGTCACTATGCGGTGAACGCTACCATGCGTTGAATGAGGGTATGCGTTAATGCATAGAAGGTTGGCTGAAAGAACAATGCGTTTGTCAGCTATCCGGCGAGAGAGTTGGGAAATTGTAACAATGCAAAACCGAGGCTGTGCGTTGCTGAAGCCAAGTAAAGAAGGTATGCGTTAATTAGATTATTATATAGAGATGAAGTGGAGTTAAGTCGGTGGTATATATATAAGTGGACCGAGAATTCAATTGTTTTCATCACATTTCAGAGCTCGAGTTGATTCCATTTCGAAGCTAAACAACGGAGGGAGGTAGAAGAAGGTGTTGATGTTGAATTGGAGTGGAATTCTCGTCGTTTCCATGGAGGAAACTTGAGCTGGAGTGGAGGATTCTGCTGGTGTTACTTAATCAAGAGTAACGTTCAGTTTTGGGGGAAGAACGAACTAAAGAAACGGTGGTTGGAGCCGGAATTCTAAGGCTAGTAAGGGTAACTCAATTTTTAGCAAGTTTCATGAAGAGTACTTGAGCTGAAATTGAGTAAATGTGTGTTAAAATATAGGTAGAAGAGGTCGGAGTTGAATTGTCAGATGATTAGGAGCAATCCGGAGTTGTTGAAGGATATATCTTGGACGAAGAGTACATTCTCTATGAGACTTTGAGGTAAGATGAAGGACTTATGTCTTTATAAGTTTGTAGAAGGAAGTAAGTTCTGAAATTGGCCAGAATGTGATGCTTAGCAGGTTAAAGAAAGAAGAGGAAGGAAAGAAGAAAAGTTGTTCTGCTACGGCGGAAGTATCGCTAAGAGAGCGAGAGACTGGGCAGCGAAGCTAGTGTCGCTGATAACGCAAGAGGGACTTTTGATGCGCACTTTTAGTGTTAACCGCAAGTGTATGGGTCAGGTTATAATATAAAACGGTAAAGTCCGAATATCGTTCCACTGGAGATCCAATTGGGAAGGTTTAAGTTACTTAGCTATTCTAGAATTGAATATTATAAGTTATGGAAAAATACAAATCAAGTAAGGAAAGTATCAAAGGGAGAAACACAAGAGTCAAAGAGAGTTCTAGGATAATGAATCCTTGTTTATTTCATCATGCAATATTATAGATTTCATGGATTTTATTGCAATTCATATGCCTAAGTCTAGAAACTTAATTCCAAGTTATTTTCTCTCAAAAACAACCCTTTCTCATGCAACTTGATTGATGATTAATCTCTTAAAACCAACACAAAATTACATGGCATTAAAAATAGTCTTTAGCAACTTTTATTGTCAACCTAACTACTCTCGTGATAGATTAACAATAATTCATTGTTATAGATCAAGTTAAACATACAATCTCTCAATCATACATCTAACCTAACATGTGAAGATGGCCAATCCACAAGAATTAAACACAATAATAATGAAAAGCATAATCATTCCAACAAAACCATGAGTCTACAAAATTAACATGAATTCATAAACAATTCATCAAAACCCTAAAACTAAAGAGTTTAGCCACTCATAGCTTGAAGCAACATGTTAAAGCAAAATAAACAAAGAAAGAATGTAAAGAAAGGGAAACCCTACTAAAAAGAGGCTCTTGATTGAGGTAGCACCATCACGATCTCCTTGGCTCTCACGTCGGACTTCGAAGGGCACCAAGACTATCTCGAACTCTTTTCCTCTTCCTTGTAACTAACTCACTCTTTGAACTCTCACTTAATTCTCTCCTTTTTGTATCTCTTTAGGTCTGCAACTTCCTTGCTTTTCCTTGATTTTTCTTGATGATTTGGGTTGCTGGATACCCCCAAATTTATAGAGTTTGGCCGCCCAAAAATTTACCAAAAATAACATTTTTTTCATTTAAGGAAAGCTGGCGCCGCGGCGCTAGGGTTGCATCCAAAAAAGTTTGCTCTCGGGTTTTAGCGCCGCGACGCTAAAATGCGTTTCAGAAATATTGCTCTCGGGTTTTAGCGCCGCAACGCTGTCATGTGTTAAACAAGGATGCGTAGAGGCAGCGCCATCCCCGTGCCGCAATGCTACTCTGCGTTCAGAACTATGCGTTGATGTTTCAGCGTCGCGGTAGCGCCGTCTCGGCACAGCTGAGCTATCCCCAAAATTCGCCCTTTTTGGTTTTTCAACTCTTTTTCGCCGTAGTCTTGTTTGGTTTTGATCTTTTAGTCGTTTCTTCTAATTTTCCTCGTTTTAACTTGAAAATCACTAGCAAACAAGTGAAATCTAATATAAACTCCCTTAATTTGAGAGAATAGAAAGCACTTTTCAAGTGCTTATCAACCTTGCGTCTCACAATTCTCGCTGAAGTCTCGCTGGGTGTCGCTCCTCAGGTAATCTCGCTAGTTTTGTTTAACCCGGTATCGCTGGTGCAGTATAATGTAGTGTAGTTTCGTTGGTAATTTCACCACAGAATGTAGAGTAGCGATATTTGTGAGTTTTTTGAGGAAAAGGGAGTTTGGAGATGAACCAAACATAGGATTTAATTGTGTATATTTAATGAGTTTAAAGGAAAAGAAGTCTAAGGAAAACTTAACGTGGAAATGTGTATTTTCAGGCAAGGAAGAGCTCGGGAGGACATATAATCCACTTAGAGCCGAGACAAGTTGTGAGTGACTTTCTATCATATCTTGTGGTTACTTTTAGCACAATTATTTGGCAATGGATGAGTAGGAAGTTATGGTACGATGTAATACTTGAAGTGATTATGTTGTGTTGGTAAAGATTAAAGGAATCAAGATATAGTATCTAAATGTAATCATGGCTGAGGGATCTTAAGGTGAAGGCCTAAGTTAATATGTAATGTGATACTCAGTGCTGAGGGACCACGCGTGAAGGCACTTGAGTAGTTAGGTGGAATGGATTTCATGGCTGAGGGACTTTGAGTGAAATCATATGAAAATCCATTATATGTTAGCTCGTGCTGAGGGACCATGAGTGAAGGCACCTAAGCGGAGATTTGATTGGTTACCAGTGCTGAGGGACCTCGTGTGAAAGCACATGGTGATATTGATGTAGTTGAACTCAGTGCTGAGGGACGGAATGTGAAGGCACTTGATAGTATGCGATTTGTAGTGGTTACTGTATTTATACTAGCTCATGATTGTTTGTAATGACTGAATGAATTTAGTCACTCACTGGGCTTTAGGCTCACTCAATTTGTTTGTTTGATTGTTGTTTCAGGTAGCAAGCGTGTCCGGGACGCCTAGCCTACAGAAGATCCTCGTCTGGGCCTACTTCGAAGCAGACCTCTGGGATAGTTGTAAATACTCAGTTGATGTCCATGGGAGTGTTGGGAGGATCGTTTTGTGTTATATATATAGAACACTTGTTGATAGGTTGTTATGTTATTGCATGATTTAATAGCAAAGGTGCTTATAATTGAGATAAAGCTGGCATCTAGTTGAATCTTAAAGATCTATATATGATTTATGCTTTAGAGATAGACTAGGAAGTGTGCAATTTCACACTCACTCCTAGGGATGAGGGGTATCTGGGAGGGGGTGTGACAATATGGGCAGCCCAGATTATGATACCTATGTGCACATAGAGAAACGTACAACGGTGATGTGTTGAGATTACTCCACACAGCTAAGGATATTCGACGTCGGGTGCATTGAGCTCCGTTCCGCCTCAATTAAGGGAAATGATTTGAAATGTTTTCGACGTTGAGTAGCGTTGAGCTCCGCTCTGCCTCAACTAAGGGAAATGATGTAAAATGTTTCGACGTTGAGTAGCGTCGAGCTTCGCTCCGCCTCAACTAAGGGAAATGATTTAAAATGTTTTCGACATTGAGTAGCGTTGAGCTCCACTCCACCTCAACTAAGGGAAATGGTTTGAAACAAATGGAATTTCTGAGTATCTTTTACTGAAATGAGCATGTACGATTTGACAATGGCATTTGAGCATGTTTTGTATGAATATGACTTGAATCGATATTTTATACGCATTCTTTGACAATGTTTATATTGTGATTAGTTTTATAGTTAAAGTAAAGTATTTCCAAAACTGTTACTCGTTGGGCTATTTAGCTCATCCTTTCATATGTTTTCCATTTTTCAGGTAGCATGACAGTTCCCGTTGCTGGTCGAAGTCAAGGTTTGTCAAGAATTAACGGTATCATCGTCCTAGGAAGTGTGGTTAAATAGAAAGCTAAAGTAAGTTCAACAGTGGAGAGTCGATGACTGTTGTACTCACGCTTCGTCTCGGGCTACGAGAGGGTATTTCGGGATGGAGGGTGACAAGATACCCCCACTCTCATGTCTCTACATGAACGATATAAGATCATATCGTTTGCATCAAATACAAATTGGGTCGTATCCATAGTGTCGCCAAGATAAGGTACCCAGCCTTATCCCTATACAATAGACCGTTTTGACTATTACCTAAACTTGAACCAATTTTATGTCTACACATAAAGTCTAAGTATTCAAGCTATAGCCAGGGGTTCATAGTTTATTGGATTTAATAAATGTAATTCACATATTCAATAACATCTTTATTGAATAAACTTTAGTAACAACTTTATTGAGAATATGTTCAAAGTCTACAAACTACGAGTTTTAGGACATAAAACCCAATAATAAGGTGATTGATTGTCGAGAATTTTCATCAAAATAATCCCAAGAACTCTTCTCCTCCAAACTCTCCATAACCTTCATTTTTACTTCAAATTCATCACAATTTGATTCCCATAATTCGTTCTAAGGCCAGAGAATAACAAGGAACACTCTTATGGTGGTCCACGAAGTGTTCGTGATCAGAATCATCAAAGAAATTGCTTTAATTTTGAGCTACAACAAGTAAGTATCAAAACTCTGTTTTTTGATTTTTTTTAACAAGCATGTTTAATTCTTAAAATTGATGTAATTAGAGTGTTTTATATCGAAATTACTTCTGCATGTATATTCCTAACTCTTTCGCAAGCCTCCTCCAATCATGAGCTTGCAACAATCGTGAGCTTGCAAGGAATTTTTAATCTTTAATCTCGCAATGATTATCTGTCTTCGTCCAACTTCATAAATAATTATCAAAACTATCAGGCTAGGGGTTATGTGGAGCCATAAATTTACTTCATCATCCGCCTCCTTAGTTAAAACGATGACGTGGGAAAGTTTCTCCATTCTCAACCGACTCATTTCATAGAGAGGTTCTCCATCCCATTTAGAGCAGAACCTTACCAACAACCCAACTTTTGCTGACTTTTAGCAAATAAATTGAAGATGTTTGAATTGACCTAAATACTTGAGAAAGTATTTATAACTAAAAAAAAAATATTTTTAAATACTTAGAAAATCATTCTAAATAGATTCTTAAATGGTAACAAATAAGAGCAATATTTTGATGCATTATGAATCACTTTTTTTTTTTTAACTCGCCTTAATCACACATCAAAGAAAACTCAAAAGAGTAATATTTGGTTGTACCTTCAATAACAAAGGAATATATATATATATAACATTCCTTTAAGAAAATAAAAAAGTTTATCACGTAGCAACTTGTAATTGGGCACTTAAGTCAGTTATACAAAGATAGGTCCAGTTCGAGATTCACCCCATTACTTTTTTTTTTTTAACTCAAATTTTATTCCTCCTTGTTTTGTAATTTTTTAACTCAAATTTTTCCATTTTTCCATTTTTCTTTCTTTCTTTCCTTCTTCTTCTCTTCTCTTTTCTTTTCTTTCTTTTCTTTTTTTTTTTTCTTATGAAAAAAATGGAAAGTTTGCTATATGACAGGTGTAGTGGAGAAAAAAAATTTGATGCAAGGCAACACCCAATAAAAATGTGCAATGTGGCAAAAATAATTTTTAAAAAATTGAACTATGTAAGAAAAAAGGAGACATGGATTAGGTGCAACCAAGCTGAATATCGTGTAGTGGAACTACTAAATTGAATTGTAAAATATGGTTGAAACAAAAAAAAATTATGAAGTACTTTTTAGGGGTGTTTGACCTATCAACTTCATAAATTTTAATAAAATAACTCAATTTCAATTGTGTTCACTATTGAGGTTTGCACATTTATCGAGAAATTCACATGTTCTTCTCTTTCTCTCTTCCTTTCTCTAATGTTTCCTTAGCTCCAAACTAAACAACTCTACATCTTGAACATGGATTTTCAAACTCCAAACTTTAGAATTAATCTAAGCGACCCAAATAACTCCTTCAAGACAAAAACAAAAGAGTAAGTATGGAGGATAATCCAATAACAAAAGCTTAACACAAAAATGAAGGAAGAATGGAATTTGAGAAGATATGTTAGTCCATTGTAAAACTAAAAAAAATGGAGGGAGATAAATGGAAGCTGGGCCATAATCCATCAGTAGAGAAGACAAAAGTTGAGAAGTGGGTAGGCTTTGGTTGACCTGCTTAGGCTTATGCATAAGGGAGTTGAGGGGTATTAAATTAATATCACCTTGAAAAAGAAGATAACAAATAAGGATAGATATGGGAAATGGGGAAACCAATGGTCCATGGGCATGTCTCCTTTGGGGATAAAGTAACGTGAGCGTCATACTACTTGTCACCCAAATGCCCCTTCAATTCCTTCTTTCTCATTTTGCTTCTAAAACCATTTGTGGGGCAATCCCTTCACATGCTCTAATAACTCCCTTCTACTACAAACCACGTGCTTCCCCTTCCATTATTCAATACCAACTTCTTCTAATGTTTTCCTCTCTCTTTTGGAGTGTTTTACCCATTAATTTCATAAATTAGTATTAAATAACTTAATGGTATCGATTTCAAAAGTGTCCACTAGTGAAATTTGCTTATTTATTGAGAAACTTCATTTTTTCCTCTTTCATTCTTTTAACATGTAGCTCGAACACATATTTTCTAACTCCAACATATTAACTAGACATTATAATTCAACTCACTGCTCTACAGGTGTCTCATTTCTTTCCTTTCTTCCTCCGCAACATAAAATCTACTCAATTGCATTTTAAAAAATGTAGAGTTAAAAACAAATTCCGCCGTTTGGTTCTGCATGCAAATTAGGCCATTTTGTTTTTTTCTATTTCCATACAAATAACATTAAGCATATTTGCATTATGTCCGGTTGGGTTTGCATTCAATTTAAAATCAATCACATCATTATTATTAATTATAAGGTTACCAAACTTTTATGATAGACAAATTTGGTGCCCCTCTTTACAGAACTTTTTAATTTTGCAACTTGCAAACAGTGTCCACCACTGTTGTCGACCAATATTTTGACGTTATTCACACTTGCAATCTTTTAAAGGGTTTTTAATTTTTATAAGGATGCAACACTTTCGAAATTTTGAACGAAACCACCACCATGTATACGTCTTGTATGTTTCTTTTTCTTTTTCATGTTAGATATATGGGGAGAGAAAAAGTAAATATTTGAAGAATTTATATCTAGCAAATATTAAATACATTTTAATTTACAAATTCACCCCAAGTGATTATTACGAGACAATCACATGGATACAATTTCAAATATATTAATTTTGTCAATCGATATACCAAATTTAAAGTATATTAGTTAATATGTTCTATTTTTGAAATATTGATATGATTTTAATGGTACATGAGGTATATTTAATTCATTTGGTATATCAATTGTATGATAGATATTTTATATTTCATACACCAGTTCATTGATATGTTTGATTCAGAGGGAGAAAAAGCATATCAATGATATTATTGATGTACCAAATATGAAGCACAACATTCAAAATGATACTTAATGCAACATTGGTATTTCAATTGTATATTAGTACTAATTGAAAATGAATTTGAAGTAGATTATTAGTGTCAATAGTATACATACTTCGTTCAAAATGCAATACTAAGTATTTGGTATGAGTAGTATGTTTATCAAAACTCCTTCAAAATTTATTTAAAATATAACATAGATGTATGGGTAGTACATCGCTAGTACATTAATAGTACAATATTGTTGTGTTAGTAGTACGTCAATATATACTCAATAAAAATGTAATTCAAGTATACTGGTAGTGAATTAATAATATATAAACACTCATACAAAATTCAATTTCAAGTATATATATTATTAGTGCATCAATAGTTTATAGGCACTCATTTAAAATTTATTTAAAGTATAATTAAAGTATGAATTAGAATATCAACATTGTATCACTACTTATTAAAAACTAAATTCAAGTATATCATTAATGTACCATTAGTATATCAACATTCCTTCAAAATAAAATTTCAAGTATAACATTAGTGTATTAGTATTATATATATCAATATTAACTTGAAGTTCATTTCATGTATAACGTTGGTGTATCATTAGTATATCAATACCTCATAAAAATATACTTGTTCAAGTATATCAAATAGTATATATACCTATTCAAAACTTAATTTGAAGTATAATATTTGTGTATCAATAGTTTATCAACTTTTATTCAAAATGATTACCAAAAAGATAGATTGAACCATCATAAGTTGATTATTATATACTAAAAAAAAAATATTATACGACAAATGAATAAGGATTCAAACTAAGTCCAGAAATAAAAATGCACAAGAACTTTTTGACCATAAATATAGTACATGAATGGTAATTTTGGTATACATTAATTGCATAACTTATATACATTAAGTTGTGTGTATATATATATTTGGTTAGAGATTTGAAGTTGACTTATTTGTTTAAGGATACTTGAGTTTGATTCTTAGACTATTTTAGTGATTTCGAAGAAGTTGTCACACAATATGTCATCAAAAGATGTCAATCCTGCAATTTACTTTTTCCTTATCTGGAAAATTCTGCAGAGTTATTTTTTCTGGATTTTTTTCTTGTTTAAGCTTTGCAGATTTTGAATGGGGCTATTTTTCTAATTTCCATTGTGCATGTTTAAGAACAAGTTGTGTTTTTTAAGGGTTCTTGCCTTTACGTCGTTTTGTTGAAACCTTTTGATTTTGTGGTGGCTAAATGTTACAACTTCGATTCTAAATTGTCATTGATCTTGAAGTTGTTGCTGTAATTCATCGTTGATACTTTTGCTAAAAGAAGATTGATTCGATCTTAGGGTAGCCTAAGACTTCAACCCTTGAGAAGTGATTCTCTATCTTATGGGAAGCCTAAGACATCATTAATCATGAAGGAGCTTTTAATCTTAGGGGGGCCTAAGTTCTTCAAGTGAAGGTGAATTCTCATGAAGGTGGAAAGATTACATTTGAGAAGGAGTCTCACACTTAGGGGAGCCTAAGTGATCATTCACTAACATTTTTATACTTAGGGGGGGCCTAAGCACATTGAAGACGAGGAGATCTCACACTTAGGTGGAGCCTAAGTGATCGTTCTCTAAGTAGGGTTATTCGAGTGTCACTATAATTGCGGTCTATTTACAGAGATAAGTACATCGTTGTTATTGTTTGACATTATATTAGTGAAAATATCTTTCCACGGGCACATCGCCCCTAGATGTAGGTGGTATTACACTGAATTGGGTTACTAAACTTTGTGTTCTATTATGGTTCTTTAGTTTCTGCATTTATTTATGATATTTCTTGAAATGTTGTAACATCACGTTCAACAAGTTTTATTGTGTGTTCGATAACCTAAATTTCAATTTGAACAAGATACTAAAGGGTTGAGGGATCAGTAAGCACCTAGAATATATCAACTATGTTGACACATTCATAGCACCCTCATCATACCCTAGACTCAATAGAGAAAAGCTTCATTGTCGACAGTAGATAATTACAAGAGAGATTGATACAACCATCATAAAAGAAAGGAAAGTGGAGATGCTAGAGAAAAATCTTCCAATTGAGAGCAACTAATATACAACTAATATACAAAATACAAATATACGAGATATAAAATATATCTGCTGATATACATGTTGATCCACTAATAAGAGTAAATTTAGAGTAATGTAAAACGGAAATTAGCTTTAATATGTGATTTGTAAATGAGGCAGTTGGAAAATATAGCAATTACGTTCAAATTATTTGTAGATATAGTACAATGATGTAAAAAAATTTGCAAATATACAAAATTTGGATTTTTGTTTCAAAGTCTATCAATGATGGACCATATTAATAACAAGGTATATTAGTGATAGACCATATCACTAATAGAAGTCTATGAGTGAAGAGTCTATCATTGATAGATTTTGCTATATTTGCAATTTTCTAAAAATGTTGCTATACACTTAATTATTATTCCTACCAGCGTTATTTAATGTAATGACCTTTTGTAAATTTTTAAACAATTATGACTAAAATTAAAAGATTACGGTTTTTTATTTCTTTTCTTTTTTTTTTTTTTTTGGCAAGTTTCCCCTTAATAAAAGTGAGGGGTTTGGGAAATCTGGTCGCTATAAAACGGAGGGCGCCTGTAGTTATATTTTGTGTCACACACAGGCCATTTAAATGTAATTTTATATTACATTTGTTACATAAGATTTTTAAATGCAATTTTCCCTCTAAGATGCTCAATTTAGAAGATTAAACATGTAGTTAAAAAGAAAAACCAAAGTTTCAAAAAATACTTATCCTTGAAACTCCAAATTCAACTTCAATTTTTGACAAATTTCAAAACCACTTGGTTGTAGACCACCACAAGAGTCTTCTCTATCTAGACTTAGATTGGATGGTGGGATCCAAAATTTGTGGTGAATTTGAGAAGGAATGAAGGTTGGGAAGAAGATGAACAATGGATGGAATTTTGCAAAATTAACCCTTTAATTTCACAAAATTCTTAACCATTTTTATGTCAAAATAATCTCTATTTATTAAAGAATAACATGCCATCCAATTGCATCAAAATTTGACAACACAAAATAGTTAAATTGTTGGTTAATTGTGAAGAAGACAACCAAGCTCCTAGCTTAGTTAGTGGGAAAATCCAATCTTCAAAAATCAATTTTAAAATCAATTTTCAATGAATTTCCAAAATTGAATTAAAATTGATTTTTAATTTCAAAAAGCTAATTAAATAATTAAATAAAAATGATTTAATATTTAATTAATTAAATATTATTTTAATATTAAATAATAAAATAATATTATTTTTCCCCTTGTCTCGATTTTTCTAAAAAAAACCGATATGAATCCCTATTCATATGATTAATATTTAAATCATATTTAAATATTATAATTAACTTTATTTGTACATTTAATTCGTAATTAAACGTCGATATATCGTATATATCTGACTTTCATTCCTTAAGCCAAGATTTGAACGGTTCAAACTTATTCACCACACTATCTAAGATTTTAGTCCATTTATGAGCTAGTAGAGGGACCTAATGAACCTACAGATCATGAGCTCCAACAATCCGAGATTAACCGGCCAAACTCCTTAACCTAGTTAACTAACATTCATTAACTAACGGGACACTCCACTAAAACCCGTAGCTGCACTCTCCTCACTATAGATATATTTGTACCGAAGAGTTTATTTTTAAAATGCGTGTGACTTTGTTTTATTTGGATGATGGATTACACAGAGGATGCATAGATGGGGACAAAAAATAAAGCATAGTTGGGAGGGCATGGATTATATAATAATTTATAATAAAGTTATAGGGGTAATCTACGCGGCTAATACTAGCCTCCTTGTGTTTTTTCCTTAATTAGGTATATAAACCTTTTCTTTCTTTTTTTTCATTGAAATTATTTTAATTTCAAGTGTTTGTTCTAATCTCTTAATTGGCATATATTAGCTTTTCTTTTATTTATATTAAATAGAGATCTTCAATGGCATCAAAATGAACTTACTTGTCTTGTATGCCACCACGTGTGTGTGTATATATTATCAAAGTTTGTAGGCAGATAACTTGTATATCAATAAAGGATAATATTAAAGTTTGTAAGTAGTAACTTATATATCTATAAAGAATGTTTATAAACACAGTTTAGTTTACATAAAATTTGTTTTATATTATTAATTTTAAAGTTAAAGTTTTAATTTTCTCTTTTTACATATTAAAAATTAAAAAAAAAAGATTAATAACAATTAGGATATGTACCAATAGATTGTGAATCTTTAAAGAATAATGTATAATGTGAACATTGCTCAATTGATATAAAGTATGTACTAACATTTAAAATATCTAAAGATTTGACAACATGTTTGAACTAAAAAATTAAAATATAAAGAAAATAAGAATGTATAAGGGATGTTTTCAAATATAGCAAAATGAGCTAAAAAAATTACAAATATAGCAAAATATCATTGTATATCATTGATAGACACTGATAGATTACTATTATCATCTATCAGATAGTAGTCTATCAATGTTTTTCTGATAGATGATAGTAGTCTTAGTAGTTTATCAGTGTCTATTATAGATAGTGACACTTGATCTTCTTCTTCCTAATGTTATTTAGTTTTTCTTCTTCTTCATGTGGTTGGAATTTAAATTTAGCTCAAATTCAATTGATTTGAATTCAACTTATTGGAATTTAACTTATCGAAATCTAGCTAATTTGATACCCGGCTAATTGGAATTCAAATGAGATAGACTATGATAAAGGCTAATAGACAATGATAGAACTTTATCTCTGTCTATTACAATGATAAATTTTTATTATTTTGTCAGTCATTGTCTTCTTCTTCACCTTCTGTCTTCTTCTTCTTCTTCATTTTCCCAAACATGCACATAATCGTGTTTGTTGGTTATCAAAATTATTTTTTGATTTATTATTTTCTTGAGTTGTAAATAAATGGAACAATATCTTTAAATCAATAACAAAGTTTATAGACTCTATCTAATAGAAAATCTAGTTGGAAGACTTTGTATATTATTGACTAAGTATAAAAAACGAAGTTTGAAGACCCTATCTGATAGAAATTTTAGTTATGTATATCGCGGATAGACACAAATAGAAGTCTATCTCTGTCTATTAATGATAAACGCTAATAGAAGTCTATCTCTATCTATTGTTAATAAAGTCTATTCACACCTTTTGTGTTTCTATCGTTGATAGATATTGATAAAAGTCTATCAATGTCTATCACGACATATAAAACACAAATCATACATCATCTTTAACCAAATAACCTTCAAATAGTCTTACAAACTCCCAATTCCATCTTAAAGTTGCTCCGTTACATCACAAACAGTAATCTAGTTGTGTTATATACTAGTATATTGCTGGCTATGTATCAACAACAAAGTTAGAAGTCTTTATCAGATAGAATCTAGTTGTGTCTATTATGGATAGGCATAGATAGAATTCTATCTATGTCTATTAGACATAGACGCTGATAGAAGTTTGTATGTGTCTATCGCCATAGACATTGATAAAAATCTATCTCTGTCTATCGTTGATAGAGTCTATCTACATCTTCTCTGTTTCTATCACTAATAGACATTGATAGAAGTTTATCAATGTCTATCACAACATATATAACACAATTCATACAATTCTTTAACCAAATAACCTTCAAACAACTTTACAAACTCTCAATTCCATCTTAATTAAAAGCTACTTCATTTCATCACAAACAACAATGTAGTAGCGTTATATATTAGTATATTATTGATTATGTATCAAAAACAAAGTTTGAAGACTATATCTGATAGAAATTCTAGATGTGTCTATTGCGGATAGGCACGTTGATAGACCCATATAGTCTTCTATATGCGACTTTTTCCCCTTCAAGCGATTATTTTGGCAATTCATTCACACGCATGCGAGTCTGGGAGGGCTTTTCCGTGATGGGTTGGGCTTTTTGTCATTTCACATTTTTTTATTGTATTATTTAATCTATTTTGGGCTGGGTTCAAATTCCACTCTTATAAATAATTGGGTCTGTTTATTATATTTGAAAAGAGTACTATGTTATATATATTTTTATATTTAATTTGAATTTTATAATTCAATCAGATAAATGATGCGAAAAAAAGAAAAAAAAAAAAGAAAAAACTTTAGATATAAACAAGAATGTAAATGGCTTGACTTATTGTTTTCAAATTATCTACACAGTTTTGGAAATATATTTTGGCAAATGAGAGGAAAAAAAACCATTACCAAACGCTTATATTTTTTCAAATCCTAAAAGAGGAAAAAGAAAATAGAAAACAAAAGCATTACAGAAATTTTGTTTTTATTTTTTATGTTTAAAGTTTAGGGTTATTTCTAGGAAAATGAGCTAATCTATTTATAAATATAGAAAATTTTATTGTCTATCTATCGCTTCAGCGAATTGATAAACAGTGAATTTTTTCTATATTTGTAAATAGTTTGATATTTTTATATTTTTAATAATTTTTCTAAAATTTAGTCGCTAGTTTCTTTGATATTATTATATTTCATTGTTCAGTTTTGAAAATTAAACCTACCTCCTAATTTTTCATAATAATTTACATTTTTCTAAAATTAAAAAGTTAAGTTTT
Source organism: Citrullus mucosospermus (assembly GCA_030954485.1). Classification (NCBI taxonomy): domain Eukaryota; kingdom Viridiplantae; phylum Streptophyta; class Magnoliopsida; order Cucurbitales; family Cucurbitaceae; genus Citrullus; species Citrullus mucosospermus. The sequence continues at coordinate 16,476,126 of CM062064.1, forward strand.
TAGCAAATAAAAAGCAACTTCTTAAAATTACATATAAGTAATTTTTAGAATTTGACTTGTTTTTTAAGAACAATGGTAAAAAGTAGATGACAAAATCAGAGATTTAAAGGTGAGAAGAATGTTATAAGTTTAAAATTAAAAATTAAATAGTTATAAATAGAACTAATTTTTTTTTATTATTATTAAAATTTGATTGAGATAAAATTATGAATATTGAGGATATAGCTGTTTTTATTTTTCTTTTTAATTTTTAAAGTAGGAATACACTATCTTGTTTAAATGCTTAAATCAATAAAAGCTGACCATCACTAAAACTCTTATTCTTTTTTATAATTCTAAATAATTGTTTAGAATGATATATATTATTTACTCTAAAATAATTTTAAAATATTAAAGAAAATACCTTTATTATCTTTCTAAAAAATAGTGTAATTTTTTTTTCAAATCGATGCATTTAATTTACGAAAATCATAAGATTTGATTATGTGAGTAAAAAATAAATATATGAAAAAAAAAAGTGATATAAAACCGATGAAATAAACATATTTTAAAATGTGTTTTTAATAGATTTAATCTCAATATATTTTATGAAACACACAAAAATAGTTAAAATTTGCTTTTATTTTATTCACTTTTATCCATTCCAACAGCAAAGTCAAATGTACCATAAATTATTCCCATTAAATCTAAAGTAATGTTACATTTTGCAAATAGTATGATTTTCATACTCTTCTATTTACGAGGTACCACATTAGCATACTTTAAAATGAATGGTCTATTAAAATTCATGTTGTTCCATACTTGTTTTTTATGAATAATATTATGCTACTCTCTGTGGCTATCAAATTATTTTAAAACAGAAAGCCATATTTAATAAAATGACATCATGAGGTTCGTTTTCTCTTCCTTTAAAATTTATATCATATTGTGAAAAATATTAAAAATTGGTGGGTAGGGGGCTGGGGGGCACCCCCGCTTTGTCTCCCATGCAGACGGCCTCGTGACTACTTCCATTTAATGATATTGAAACAAATATTTATTTGGCTAACTAATATAGTTTAGTTTTTGAAATATATATCATGTGTTTATAATTTATAATTTAGTCTATTTATTTTTTCGATCGAAGTTGTTCAATAACATCGTAGATATTGAATTAAAAGATGAAGAAGTGACCTCCTGAATTATTACTTTCTAGGAAAATAGGAGAGTTATACTTCTCATTTAAAACTGTGGTTTAAATTTAAAATTTAAACTTTTATAAATGTATCAAATTATATTTTTTTATTAAGTTTCATTTGAATAAATATAGTGTGAGACTTATAATTTTCATTAGCAAATCAATTTGAGCTGTTAAGATAATTAGACTTTGAAAATTGTCTATGTATCCATTTTAATTGGCCATTGTTAATTAATTTGGTATTTGAAGAAGTCTACGCATATAGGAATTAATAGAGGAATGATTTTGAAAGATAATATTAATAAATAGTCTAAATGGATTAACTTATAACAATTTAGGAATTTAATCAAAACAATTATAACGCTCGGCATAATATTTTTTAAACAAAATGTAACAAAGGGTCTAAATTGATACAAATATTAATTTAAGGTTTTAGTGAGGTTATCAATTTAGTTCTACCCGTTTCAAACACATTGTTTTTTATGATGTTCTTGTTTTTGTTGTTATTGTTGTTGGTGTTATTGTTAGGTTTTATGCCCTAAAACTCGTAGATGGTGAATATAACATTTTGACCGAACATTAATAAAATGTTATTAATGTTTTTTTTTCCAATAAAGTGTTATTGTTTATATTATGTTAATCTTGCCTAAATAACCCTGATCCACTAAACTAAAATCCTTGGTCATTGAATGAGTCTTGAACAATATGTGGAGATATACGAGGATCAATGTTCAAGATACAATCTAGGTCTATAGTATAGGGATAAGGTTGGGTACCTTATTCTGGTGACACAATGGATACAACTCACTTTGTATTTGATACAAATGCAATGATCCAATGCGTTCATGTAGGCGACATGCGAGTGGGGATATCCTATATAATGAGTTTGCATAAGGTCGAATCGCTAGTAACCGCTAGTTGTAACATCGTTAACTAGTTAGGCTTCTATTTCAGTAGAATGACCTAGAAAACTTAGTCTCAATCCTTAGTGGGTTATGGACTCTTGTTCAAGAGGGATTGTATTTTGATTTGTATGGGTGAGAGTGGCCTGTTCGCCGACTCAATAAGTCTACCATTTTGGGGACAAGACTGAGTGGGGAGCTGGAAACATAATCACACAAGATGGAATTCACTCCTTCCCTGCTTTAGGGAAGTAGATGATTGTTCCCTTAAGTGGTGTCTTAGGGTCTTGAACAAAGGGCCCTACCCTCTCAATGGCACGAGTGGGGCTTCTGTTTAGTGGCTGGACCATAAACAGATCGTTTACTAGAGGAGCACTGGTACTTAAGGATGTAGAGGTAACATTTTGACCATAAACAATAATTTTGACCTAGCTATTGTTACGAACACTCGTGAAAGACTAACTTGTTGTTGTTGGTCTATGTCCGTGGACATAAAAATATATGTGCAGTGAGAGTGCAACTGTTGGTCTATAGTGGAGTGTACCCACAGTTAACAGATATTGATTACCTTAGTAAACGAGTTTAGCTAATTAATCTCATATCGTTGGAGCTTCTAATCTGTAAATCCATTAGGTCCCACTGGTAGCTTGTAAAGGGTATTAAGGTAATTATAGTAATTTGAAATGTTCAAATTTACTCAGGAAAACAATATAATGTATGGAGATACATTATGCTATACAATTTATTAACTTTATAATATAAATTTATTTTCAATTTGATTCAAAATTTAATTTATGGGAGAATTAAATATTTGAAGGAGTTCAAATATTAAATTTAATATGAATTGAATTCATATTAAAACTATAGGTTAAAACTAATGCGCATTAGATGCACATTAAAACTATAGATTATTTGAGAGAAATATCACATTCAATTATAAGGTTGAAATTAAATATGTGATGTTTTAGTTTAACGATTAATTAATTGGTGAATTAATTAATTATTTAATTTAATTTAATTTAATTTAATTTAATTTAATTTAATTGATTAAATTAAAATTATAGATTATGTGAGGGATGTTTATTTAAATATGATTTAAATAAAAATTAATCAATTAAATTGTATTTGATTGATTAAATAATAATAATTGATACTTCGTTATGATATGTGGTATGAGTCCACAATAGTTTTTTCTATATATATTCTATGTCTAACGAAAGGGAAGTAGGTCAATTTTGGCTTTCTCCTCCCTTTTGCATGATTGATAAGCACTTGAAAAGTGCTTTCTATTCTCTCAAATTAAGGGAGTTTATATTAGATTTCACTTGTTTGTTAGTGATTTTCAGGTTAAAACGAGGAAAATTAGAAGAAACGACTAAAAGATCAAAACCGAGCAAGAATACGGCGAAAAAGAGCTGAAAAACTCAAAAGGCGAATTTTGGGATAGCGCCGCAGCGCCGAGACGGCGCTGCCGCGACGCTGAAACATGAACGCATCGTTCTGGACGCATAGTAGCACCGCGGCGCCGAGACGGCGCTGCCGTGGCGCTGAAACATGAACGCATCATTTTGGACGCATAGTAGCATCGCGTCGCTGAGATGGCGCTGCCTCGACGCATCTTTGTTGAACGTATGACAGAGTCCTGGCGCTTGGATGGCGCTGCCGCGACGCTAATGCCCGAGAACAATATTTCTGAAACGCATCACAGTGTTGCGGCGCTTGGACGGCACTGTCGCGGCGCTAAAACCTGAGAGCAAACTTTTCTGATGCAGCCCTAGCGTCGCGACGCTATGGACCAGCGCCGCGGCGCCAACTTTCCTTGAATGAAAATTTTGTATTTTTGGTAAATTTTTGGGCGGCCAAACTCTATAAATTTGGGGGTTTCCAATAGCCCAAATCATCAAAAAAAGAAGATCAAAGAAAATCAAAGCAAAGCAAGGAAGTTACAGACCAAAAGAGGCACAAAAGGAGAGAATTAAGTGAGAGTTCAAAGAGTGAGTTAGTTGCAAGGAAGAGGAAGAGAGTTCGAGATAGTCTTGGTGCCCTACGAATTTCGACGTGAGAGCCAAGGAGATCGTGACGGTGCTACCTCAATCAAGAACCTCTTTTCAGTAGAGTTTCCCTTTTTCTACACTTTTTCTTTGTTTATTTTGCTTAAACATATTGCTTCAAGCTATGAGTGGCTAAACTCTTTAGTTTTAGGGTTTTGATGATTTGTTAATGAATTTATGTTGATCTTGTAGATTTTCATGGTTTTGTTGGAATGATTATGCTTTTCATTGTTATTGTGTTTAATTCTTGTGGATTGGCCATCCTCACATGTTAGGTTAGATGTATGATTGGGAGATTGTATGTTTAACTTGATCTATAACAATGAATTGTTGTTAATCTATCACGAGAGTAGTTAGGTTGACAATAAAAGTTGCTAAAGACTATTTTTAATGCCATATAATTTTGTATTGGTTTTAAGAGATTAATAATCAATCGAGTTGCATGAGAAAGGGTTGTTTTTTAGAGAAAATAACTTGGAATTAAGTTTCTAGACTTAGGCATATGAATGACAATAAAATCCATGAAATCTATAATATTGCATGATGAAATAAACAAGGATTCATTACCCTAGAACTCTCTTTGACTCTTGTGTTTCTCCCTTTGATACTTTCCTTATTTGATTTGTATTTTCCATAACTTATAATATTAAATTTCAATCCTCAAATAAAATTCATTCAACTCTAGAATAGCTAAGTAACTTAAACCTTCCCAATTGGATCTCCAGTGGAACGATATCGGACTTAGTCGTCTTATATTATAACTTGACCCGTACACTTGTGGTTAACACTCAAAGTGCGCATCAATGATATAGAGGAAATAGGTTTCCAAGAGAGGTTCTCTCATCTCTCCCAATCACTCTCCGTAGAATTTTCCAAAAACAACTTAGGATCCCACCATCCTGCCTCGTCTTTCCCAAAGGAGATTACTAGTGAATCCAAGTGGTGGTGTTCTTGCACAATTTGCAGAGACTGTGTAGAGAAGAAATATTTTCCCAAAGGAGTTGGTGAATATCCACTTAAGTCACAATGAATGTACAATCTTTTCTTCTTTGTAATTTTATTATAGATTTAGAATCTTTAATTTTTCATAGCATGCTTAGCCCATGTTTGCAGTAGAATGTCTTTGTAACATTATTATTATTTGCCAAATGTACTAGTTTTTATTGTTTGCAGTAGAATGTCTATGTAAGGGCCCCTTTGTTTTTGGCAATTAATTGTAAATTGAGTCTGTAAGTCCACGTCTAGAATTAGGTTAAAGATCGATGAAGATCGAGACCAATTTTGGCTAAAAACAGTGAAAAACAAAGGCTGGAACAACAGACTAAAGGATGAGAATCGAAGGAAAAAACAAAGCATGTGGCGCAGACATTAGCAACACGTGAGGGCTGACGACATCAACCCTAACACGTGGTTTGAGCGGTCCGGTTCGAGGGGAGGCGCGGTGTCACACCCCCTCCCAGGTACCCTCCTAACCCAGGAAGAAGTGTGATGACAACGGACACCGACCCTCTTACGACATCTACTGTCAACCATAAATCTGCCTTTACCTAATAAACAGTTATAAACCATAAACTCCTTCACACATACACCAGAGTTAACTTGCCATACGCACATCCTTCTCATTCAGACATATAATAGCATAAATACACAACAACTTCCTTAACCCTCTCTATATGTATAACACATGATCTAGTTCAATTATTTACAATTTTCAGAATACTAAACACCATTGGTAGACCAAGACGAGATCTTGCGTAGGCTAAGCAACCCGAACTCACTCGCTACCTGAAAAAAAAACAGAAAAACAAGGAAAACGTGAGCTCGAATGCCCAGTGAGTGACTAATTAAAGTTTTTCTCAACAAGGTATGAAAATATAAAACCCAACTGTATGAAAATATAAAACCCAGCCATATCCATCACTAGCATACATCAGATCATAGTTTAACCACATATGATTATCTATGGAAACATTATTCACAAACTGTTTCCTTAAATCTCCTTCCTAGTTGAGGCTGAGCGAAGCTCACCACACCCAACGTCGATATTTCTTAGCCGAGAGAAGTACTCTCTACACCTCAACATCAGTCTATTACAATTTGTTCACGGGCTACCCAAGTACCTTCTTCCAGTCCCTCAGTTCTGGATCCCCAGGATACTCAAGTGCCTTCTCTACATCTCTCAGCACTGAGTTTTCAAATACAAGATTGCCCACATGCCTTCACATCGTCCCTCAGCATTGGGTTTCTTACAACACTGGTTTTCCCACATCCCTTCACATCTTCCCTCAGCATTGGGTTTCTTACAACACTGGGTTTCCCACATGCCTTCACATCTTTCCTGACCATTGGGTTTCTTACAACACTGGGTTTCCCACATGCCTTCACATCTTCTCTCAGCATTGGGTCCCTTAGAAAATATTATAAAGCAAATATGCTTTGCCTAAATAATTCTCTATAAATCATTTCATGATAAATAGAACAATATTAGCATGAAGCTGATTACATATACAAATATCCCACATGCCTTCTCTTCGTATCTCGGCATTGGGAACCATTCAAATAAGAATACAATATAACATAAAATCATGAGTTTGTAATATCTCATACATCACAACACTTTTCATTATTCTCACCTCATTATTCATATTGTCATTCATACTTTAGTAACGTCTCATCCATCACAATACTTTTCATAAACTCATATACTACCTTTAGTCTCATCGTCATAAATCACATTTCATATGCTCATATGCTTCCTTTAGTCTTACCGTCATATATCACATACTTAATCATACTCTTGTGTCCACTCTCACATTGCAATATTAATCATAAGTTCCTGTGCTTCCATCCGTCTTACCCTTATTATTCACAATACTTTTGCTCAGTCTATATATATCAATAAATATTGAAACAGCTCATTATACCGCACATGTAACACACATAAAGTTCATAGAATTCGATCATGTAAGCATTTATCAACAAATATTATCAAGAAACTATGTTAAAGACTAAACACTTTTAGATAGAAAGTCACTCATTACTTGTCCTAGGCCTGAAATAACATATTTCTCGTGTTAGACTTCCCTAAAGTTCTTTTTGACAAACCATTAATTTACACATTTGTATTTTATTCATGTTACACCACTAAGACCAACTTCTTCCAAAAACAATCATATTAAGCGAGATTCCACACCACTAGCGAGATTTCACACTACTAGTGAGATTAAACTACAGGCACATGACACTAGCGATACCATGGTGAGCGAGACCAGCGAGACTCACCTGAGCAGCGATACCGAGCGATGCCCAGTGAGATTTGTGAGACACATAGCTCTCTGCGCCAGCGATACTCGTCTCGCTACTCACTCTCCAACTTCTCAATGACACTGCAGCTCCAGCGACACCCGTTATCTCAGTTTCTGCCTTTCCTCTTATTCTCACTTCTACCTGTTAAAAGTCATATTTTCAGCCAAATTTAGAACTTCTTTCCTTCTTCAAACTTGTAGAGAAATATACTTTCTAGCTTACCTTAAATTTTTGAGGCTTAACTCCTCTTCGTTTGTCAAATATTTCAAGGTTACCTCACGCTACTCTAAATCGCACAGCAATTCTGTATCAGTCACTTCCACCTAAAAGTTTACATATTGCTCTTCCAATTCATCTCAAACATCCTTCATAAAAGTTGTTAAGAATTAAATTAACTTACTGACCTTAAAATTTCAGCCCTAAATTCGACCTCTTCAGCTCGTTCTTCTCCAAATACCAGACCACGCTCGGATTGCGCGACAGCAGCCAGACTCACTGTTCCAACTTCAGTTTTACCACGAAAACGATCTGAATTCTCCACAATTTTACCCTAAACACCTTCTCCTACCTCTCTTCGTCTCTCCGCTATGAAATTCAACTGATCTTTCCTTTAAAAATGAATTGGCTAACGCATATTTCAGCTCACTAATGCATAGCAGCCTTCACAAACACATGGCACACCCTCACCAAGGCATAGCAGCTTTCACAAACGCATGGCACACCCTCACCAACGCATAGGACACCTTCAACGCATGATAACTGATTCCTTAAGGCTCTCGGCCACTCTTTACTTACCTTCTTTAACTTGTCATCTTCCAAAACCAATCTTATAGCTTGCTAACTCCCAAAGCTAAGGATGGGGCTTACACGCGATTTGTGTGGTTTGTCTGGTTTGTTAACTGGCTTGAGGGGTTTGATCGGTACAAGGCTCGTTCAACTATTTTCTCATTTGTTTCGTGTGGTTTTGACCCATTTTGAGCAATTTTTGCACAGTTCGAGCATTTTTCGGCCGATTCGAGCTTTTTTGGTCCGTTCTGAAGTGGTCGGAGTCTTTTTAGGATGAAATTTGTAAAATTAATATAATTTTATGCTTTAATTTTATCCTAAGGGCCAATTAACTAGTTCATTTGCCATTTAAATGCTTTATGGATGTCATTTAGATATAATTCCACCTTAGGTTAAGCATGTTCATGCATAATTTATTTTATAAGAGTTATAATGTACGGTTTTATGCATGATGATTTAATTTCATGTTTTATTTAATATAAGTGTTATGTTAAACTGATGAAATTAATGAAGCATAAAGCATGTCATTACATAAATTAAATATAAATAGTTATATTTAATGCAATGTGTTGAGCATGCTTGATTGATTTTCATGATTGGTTTTAATATAATAGTTATGTTAATTAAATATGAAAATCAAAGAAGCATTGAGCATGAAACATCCATAGATTTAATCTAGATGTTATATTATATTTGTGCAATGCATATTGTATGTTTTGTTAATTAATTAGAATATGATTGTTAATTAATTGAAACCATAGAACAACATGATTTATAGGGCGAATCATTAAAATTTGAAAATAGTTTTAAAAATTAATGACTAGAAACCATCAATCTATAATCAAGAATCCTATGCAAACATAGGATCATAGGGTTAATCAATTAATTTTAAAAATGTTTAAAATTAATTAGACCTAAGATCATTTTCTAATAGGATTAGAATAATTTCCATACTTAGTATTCAAATAGTTTTAATGAACTAAGTAGGAAAAACATTGACTATGATTATAAGGGAACTCTACCGGTAAAATTTCTATCTAAGGCTGGGGGTATTTAAGTTGACGGTTAATGGGATACCTCCTACCTGGAGCAGACCCGGAACCCGAGTTGAATTAGTCATAGTTTAATGTTAGCATGCATTGTCACTGGGTTAATTGAATTGTTTAATCAACCTAATTTTAAGATCTTTTTAAGAGTTATAATAGGCATGGACTTTAGATGCATTAGCTGGAATTTAACTAAGTATAACAAAACCCTAAAACGTTAGGACACTTTAGTGGGAGGAAAATTAGAAATGGAGATATTTAAATCAAAATTTGCTCCTACGTCCCTATATTTACAACGTGAGATCCATGCTTGCCTTCATGTCGCTTGGGTGTGGCCTCCCTTCGGAAAGTGTTTGCATGGGTCAATAACAAGGCGAATGAGGAAAGTGTCTATAGTAAGTGGGAGCAGGATGCGTGTCAATGTATCCCTTAGTCTCCACCCCTAGGCCACACCGTGAGAGTCATATGATCCGCCTGCGTGTTGTTCTGGAGTAATCATTCCTTCGGAGAGCCTGATCATAGGATTTAGAACATAGTGAACTCCTGAAAATGATAGGTGATAACTTGTAGAAATACAAGTTATTACAGTCTGTCCCTTAGAAAAATAGAGATTAAATAGAGAATCACGCGGTAGTTTGTGTTGAATTCTATTAATAAATCTTCCTATGCGTTCTACTCTTGTAAATTGATGAAGATAATTATTTTATAACTTTTTGAATCTAAAACGCATGTTTTAATGTGAGAACGCGAGCAACCTGTAGATTTTTAACGCAGGACTATGCGTTGGCAACCTGTGGACGTGTTGGCAACCGCTCAACACAGGATGATGCGTTAGTAACATATGAACGCATCAACATAAGTGAACGTATGAACCCAAATTCTCCATGGACGCATAACGACCAGAAATGCAAGGCAGCAGAAAATCAGATCAGAATCTTGAGAGATTGTCGAAAGATTGACATGCATGATCTGTGGCTAAAGTGGTGGATCTAAATTGAACTGAGAATTACGCAATTAGGCGAGATAGACACACGACATCAATTGCGCCTCCAATCACGCAGATTTGCCACTGATTATGAACGCAACCTCTATAAAAGGGCAGACTTGCAAACTGAAAAAGGGTTGTTAATTCTCGGAAGAATTCCTAAGTGACAGTAGAATTTTGTCCAGAAGACAACCGGAGACGAATAGCTCGAGAGGGAAGAGTCTTCCCTCCCCCTCAGCACTTCACAACAAAACTTCACGCTTCCATTCCCGCGACTCAAGACATTGAAACACCTTCCTGCTTTCTATCTTTTTCTAGCTTAATTTTAGATTTGTTATCAAAACATTGTTCAATCTAAAATTGTATTTCGTTCATTAATCTACAATTCTTCCATGTCTATCCATTTCTCTACACTTTCCGCTTATTACTTTGAATCCACGAGTAGTTAATCTTTCAAGGGTCACGGGTTGCGTTAGCATCTAAATAAGAACCATAGTGTAACTATTGCATCTTGTCAATTGTAATCTTAATCCACTTAGTCGACTTTGTTGTGTCGCATACCTTACCATCCACCACCTGTTAATCTAGTGTACATGTTATCGCTTTCTTTAGTTAGACGCATCCTTCATTAAATACTTTTGGTTACCAGTCCAATTCAATTAATCCAATTAATTATAGAATCAGCATAGTCCTTGTGTTCGACCTCGAACTCACCGAGTAAACCTATTTCTTTGCTTATACTTGAGTTAAGAATAGGAAAACTTGACAGATCATTAATGCATAATATTAAGCATGTTAAATGCATAGTATATTGAACGCATAGTAAGCTTAATCATAGATAAATGCAACAACAAGTTTTGGCACTTTAGCATGTCAAACGCAACAACTTTTTGAACTTTAGATCTATTGCACAAACAAGTTTTTGGGGCTGTTGCCCGGGACTTTAGATCTGTCATACAACAATAGGGTCTCCTAGGTTAATTACCAACAATTGTCTTTCTCAACGATAGCCTATTGGTGCATACATAAAACACAAGTTTGACACATAGCTAAGGTAGTTAGATGCATGGTTGGGCTAACCCGAGCCTAATTGGACGCATGGTAGGCATTCAATAAGGGGAAAAATAAGTAAGAGGTGGCTAGCTCTGAGTTGAACACATCAAAAGTTGAAGTGTCAGCCCCAGCTTCTTCCAGGCGTCCAACAGTATTGTTTGGGCATCTAAGATGTTGTTTGTTGACATTTTTTGGAAACTGGAAGCCTAGTTGCGTGCTCAGAAGCGAAGGACAACCTAGGTTTTAGCATCTGGAGCTATAGGAAAGGAACTTAAGAGATCAAGTCTTCATTTACTGTGAGTGGTTCACTCTTGCAAGAGTTAATGTTTTTTTTTTCTTACATATTGGATGTTGTTGTATGGTAAGGAAAAAGAATATCACACGGGATAGCCAGAGGATTTGCGGATCTAGTTTCTGAGCCTATGACAGAATTACACACAGGATGGTCAGAGGATCTAAGGATCTAGAATCCGAGCCTGTGGTGAGATCTCACAGGATGGTCAGAGGGTTACCAAAACCTAGATTTTGAGCCTGTCAGAAGTACCTTTCGTGGGATGGTCAGAGGATCGACGTGTCTAGCTTTTGAGCCCATAAGAGGTAGGTCTATGTGCACATAGAGAAGTGATACTTTGTTGAGTCAAGTGGTGTCAGCAGGGCATGAGTACGACATAGAAGGTAAGACATTTTGTATGATAGCCAGTGGATTTGCGGATCTAGTTTCTGAGCCTATGACAGAATTACATACGGGATGGTTGGAGGATCTAAGGATCTAGAATTCGAGCCTGTGGTGAGATCTCATGGATGGTCAGTGGGTTACCAAAACCTAGATTTTGAGCTTGTGAGAAGTACCTTTAATGGGATGTTCAGAGGACCGACGTGTCTAGCTTTTGAGCCCATAAGAGGTAGGTCTATGTAAGCCCCGTACCTAGCATTGAGAGAAGGAAAGTTAAGAAGAAAACTATGAGATGGGAATTGAATAGAGAAAGGTGGCCGAGTTGTGTGGGAGCAAAAGTAGCTAAGTGTGGCCATGCGTTGGTGTGGCTATGCGTTGAGTGTAAGCACTGGTTTGCGTTGCCAAGAATTGAGGCACGACCATGTGTTTGTGGCTATGCGTCTCAAAGGGAGAAGTGGTCGAGGACAAGAGGAAGTAAAATTTTGGTTAAGTATTGACTAAGTCTATGCGGTTGCGGTTAATTCGTGGAGGTTAGTGAGCTGTAGTAGCTACCCGCGTTGATAGATAAGTAATCTTGATGGGGGAAGAAACGTACTTGAACCATGCGTTCAAGCCACTCTGCGTCGAAGATAGACATGCGATAGAGGCACTTGTGTCGAAGACAGGACAGTCTGACGCAACGAAAGTAGAATCGCAAGATGGAGAGTTATGCGTTCAAGTTAGGGGTGTGCGGAGACGCCCACCATGCGTTGGAAGAGGAGTTAACTTGAGTGCCATGCGCTGAGAGGAGAACCTCGCGCTAGTCTGCAAATGAATAATACGTAAGCAAGCAGCCTAAGTCTTGGTGTTCGAGAAGGTTAAATCGGTAGTATAAATAGCTGGATTAATTAAATGTTTAATTATTTTTTTTAAGGACAATTCGAGAGCTTAAGTCGGTTCTGTTCTTCAGATAAACTTCAGAAGAGGATTGAGGAAGGTGTTCTTGAGGATTCCGGACGAAGTTGATTCACATCGAGGCTGGAAACGAAGTTGGAACAGGGGAATGACTGAAGTTACTTGGTTTGTTTGAGCAGTGACTGTTATTCGGGACAGAACGTGAGGAAGAAGCTGAGTTTAGAGCTGAAAATTTAAGGTTAGTAAGTTAACACAATTCCTAACAACTCTTGTAAAGGATGGTGATGCTGAAAGTGAAGATTTACTATGTGAATCCTTAGGAAACCAGTGATTACAAGACTGTCGCGCAATCTGGAACAGCAGGAGGTAATTTCGGAATATCGTGAGAACGAAGAAAAGATACAACCTGAAATTTTAAGGTAAGCTACTGAACTTGATTTCCTATAAGTTTGTAGAAGAGAAGAAACTCTGAATCCGTATGGAAATGTGACTTTTAATAGGTTAAAGTAAGAACGGGAAGAAAGGAAGAAGTTACAGTGCAGAGTGCCGTTGGGAAATCAAGTATCGGCACACTGTCTGGGAATAGGTAGCGAGAAGGGTACCGCTGAGACGCAAAGGAGCTTTCCGTCTCACAGATATCGCTGGATAACGCTGAGTATCGCTGCTCAGGTAGGTAACGCTGGTGCTGTTCTATCAAGTATCGCTAGTAACTGTGTTAGTCGGCAGGTATCGTTGGGATTCTCGTTATAAGACAGTAGAGATAAAGGAAAGGGAATTAATCTTGACTAACGCAAAGTGTGTTTCTTGTGCAGGCCGAGAAGAAATAGGAACAGTGTATAAACCACATAAAGCCTAGGAAAAGTAGTGAGTGACACTTTTCTCGCTTTGAAATGAAATTTCTTGAAAATGTTTGGCTTGGTTTTCTTATGAGTTATGGCTTTGAGATGAAATGTTTTCTTAAAAACTTGATGTTTGACGATGTTTATAAGGCATGTTTTATACATTTCTATAAGATGTGCAATGGCATGTTTTGAAATATTGTTTATCGTGATAAATTGATTTTCATGAAAAATTTTCATATGAACTACTATGTGAAAGAAATTCTGAAATGTTTTAAGAGGAGGCTCAGTGCTCAAGGACATGAGAAGGCACGTGAGTTCCCCGGGACCCAATACTCAAGGACATGAGAAGGTACATGGGCAACCCGACCAATTCCTATGTGCACATAGAGGATTAGCTGGCTAGTGCATCGAGCTTGCTCTGCCTGAAGCCAGGGATGATTTCGACGTTGAGTGCGTAGAAGCATTGCTCCACCTCAACTAAGGTAAAAGTTTGAAAAACTACTTGATGTTGATAAATTTCTTGAAAAACACTTTGATATGATTTTAGTATTGATTTATGAGAATGATGAATTTCGTGAAACGCATGTACATTTGGAATAGTGTTTTCCAATGTTTTCTTTTTCCCTCCCCAGGTAGCAAGGACGTTCCCGATGCTTCGCCTAATACAGCTCACCCTGCCTAAGCCTCGAACATCAAGATTCAGTGAAGTTTAGGAGTTGTACGTTGAATATACTTATGTAAATGGCATGTAGAACATATAGTTTTGAATGTGTACTATCAATGGTGTTGTGTATGTTGTATTTTGGATATGAAGATGAATTCATGTTATGTATTAAAGGTGTACCCTATACAGGGAATTGCATCAAGTTATAAGCATGCGATGTATGACGGTAATCTATATTATATATGAGTAAATGTATGTTCAGGAATGTAAGTTAGGGCAATATGCGTCACAATAGGAGTGATGTTTATTGTCTTCACACTTCCCCTTAGGTTAGGTGAATAATCTGGGAGGGGGTGTGACATTGAGAGTTTGGTCGAGGCCTGATGGGAGTTGCCACTAGTAGCTATGCGTTGAAGAAGGTAGCTCGGCATGGACGCAGATGTGAAGGAAGGGGGTGCGATAGGCATTGATGGTAGCCTGCATTGAAAGCTACTGTGCGTCAGATGGTTACCACAACTATGCGTTGAAGAGAAGGTATGCGCTCATTAGTTAAATATATAGAGATGAAGTGGAGATTAAGTCGGTGGTATATATATATATATATACGAGTGGACTGAGTATTCAATCATTTTAATCACATTTCAAAGCTCGAGTTGATCCCATTTCGAAGCTGAACAACGAAAGGAGGTAGAAGAAGGTGTTTATGTTGGTTTAGGGTGGAATTCTCATCATTTTTGTAGAGGAACTAAAGCTGGAACAGAGAGTTCAATTGGTGTTGCTTAATCTGAGTATCGTTCAGTGTTTGGAGAAGAACGAACTGTGGAAGCTGTGGCTAGGGTTGAAATTTTAAGGTTAGTAAGTTAATTCTATTTCTAGCAATTTCCATGATGGGTACTTGAGCCGAATTTGAGTAAAAGTGTGTTAGACTCTAGGTAGAAGAGATCAAAGCTGAATTGCTAGATGATTAGGAGCAATTCGGGGTTGTTTGGAATAGATGATTGGGAGCAATTTGGGGTTGTTTGGAATAGACGATTGGGAGCAATTCGGGGTTGTTTGGAAATATCTCTCAAACGAAGAGGACTTTCATTATGATACCTTGAGGTAAGATAAAGGACTTATTTCTCTACAAGTTTGTAGAAGGGAAGAAGTTCTAAATCTGGCCAGAAATATGACTTTTAACATATAGAAGTAAGAATAAAAAGGAAAGGAGGAAAACTCTGCTGTCGGGTGTCGCTAGGAAGCGGGTGTCTCTGAATAATTGAAGTGTAAGTAGCGAGACGAGTGTCGCTGGGACGCAAGGGGGCTTCCCGTCTCACAAATCTCGCCAGGTCTCGCTAGGTCTCGCTCCTCAGGTAATCTCGCTAGTCTTGCTCATCCTGGTCTCGCTAGTGTAGTGTTCTGTTGTGTGATCTCACTAGTAATCTCGCTAGTGACATAGAATATCGCTAACTATGATTATTTTGGGAAAAAAGGAGAGTCTCGGTGATAGAACGAGATTAGAGTCTAAATATGCACACTTAATGATCATGGAAAGGAAGTTTAAGGAAAACTTAACGTGAGAAACGTGTATTTACAGGTCAAGAAGTGCTCGGAAAGGCATATAATCCGCTCAAGGCCCAAGACAAGTTGTGAATGACTTCCTATTTTATATAATGATTACTCTTAGCATGGTTTATTAGTAATGGGTGAGTGGAAACTATCGTATGGTTTAGTTATTGAATATCTTGTGTTGTGCTGTAAAGTTTAAAGAATGTTATATGTATTATCTAAATGCAATCCATGGCTGAGGGACCACAAGTGAAGCCATATTGGGAATACGTTATATGATACTCAGTGCGAGGGACCACGTGTGAAGGCACTTAAGTAGTTGGTTGAAATGGATTCCAGTGCTGAGGGACCTTGTATGAAGGCATATGGAAATCCAATACAAGATAGCTAAGTGCTGAGGGACCATGAGTGAAGGCACTTGAGCAGTGGATTGATAGGGAACCCAATGCTGAGAGACCACGTGTGAAGGCACATGGGAACTCCGATATAGTGAAACTCAGTGCCGAGGGACAATATATGAAGGCACTTGAGGGTTTGAAATGCCGAGGGACGATATGTGAAGGCATTTGTGCCGAGGGACCCGTGTGAAGGCATTTGAATATGTGAATGATGAGTATTGATACACGAGGTTGAGTGCGTTGAGCTTCGCTCTCCCACAGCTAGGAAAGGATAATTGTATCACTTATGTTCTTATGGCATTGGTTGACTTAGGAATTACTATTTATATAAATATGTGGTAGTTATGATGATCCATGTTAACTCAAGAAGTTTATTAGTAATTAGATAAATTCAATCACTCACTAGGCTTTAGGCTCACGCTTTCTTGCTTGTTTGTTTGCTTGTTTTAGGTAGCGAGCGTGTCCGAGACGCCTAGCTTATAGAAGATTCTCGTCTGGGCCTACTTTGGATCAGTTCTCTGGGATAGTTGTATTTACACAATTTATGTACATGTTTTATTGTCATACATGTTCCTTGGGGTATAGTGAGATTTGGTTTTGTAGTGTATATAATGAACACTTGTTTTGATGAGTTATGATTTAAGCATCTTGCTTGATCAGTTATGTTTATCTTATGAGGTTATGCTGGCATATAGTTAAGTATAAATGATCTGGTGTTGATTAATGTATATAGGTCAGAGGAAACGGGTGTATGCAAGTTCGCACTCACTCCTAGGTTGAGAAGGGAATTGATAACTTGTAGAAATACAAGTTATGATAGCCTTTTTCCTAGATAAATAGAGATTAAATAGAGAAGCATGCGACAAGTTATGTTAAATTTTATTAAGAAATCTTCCTTTGCGTTATACTCTTGTATTTTAGGAAGATAAATGATTTTACCACCTTTTGAGCCTAAAACGCATGTTTTGACGCAGGAATGCAGACGATGCTTTGATGACTTCTTAACGCAGGACGACGCATTAGCAATCTGTTCATTGTGGACGCATGATCTGAATGGAACGCAAACAACCTGACAATGCGTTAACAACAACTCAACGCATAACTTGGCGTTAGCAACCTACGACGCATTGACATCGGCCAAACTATTCATGGACGCATAGACGACCATTAATGCAAGGCGCTGAGAATCAAATCAGAATCTTGAGAGAGTGAAGGATGATTGACGAACATGATTTGTGGCTAAAGTGGTGGATCTTAATTTACCCGAGAATCACGCAATCAGGCGAGATGGACGCATGGTATCAATCTCGCCGCCAATCAAGACGATTTGCCATTAATTGCGAACGCATCATCTATAAAAGGGCAGTGCTGCGAGATGAGAAAGGGTTGTTGATTCTCGGAAGAACTCCATAAGTGATAGCAGAGTTTTTTCAGACTTCGACCAGAGACGAATAGCTCGAGAGAGAAGAGTCTTCCCTCCGCCAGACCACTTCACAGCAGAACCTCACGCTTCCATCCGGGCGACTCAAGACATTGACGCCTTTCCTGCTTTCTTTCTTAGTTTTTCTTTCTTGATTTTAGATTTGTGTCAAGACATTGAGCTTATCTAAAGTTGTATTCCGTTTCATCAATATAATTATCTTCCATGTCTACTCAATTCTCTATACTTTCCACTTTTTACTTTCAAACCATGAGTAACTAATCACTCAAGGGTCTAGGGTTGCGTTAGCATCTAACTAAGAACCATAGTGTAACTATTTCATCTTGTCAATTGCGATCTTAATCCGATGCTTATGTCCATCTGACAAATCGATATAAGTAGTAATAATCAAACTTCTCGAGAGGGTAAGTGATTGTGGAACTCAATTGACAAGGGCCAAGAAGTGTTACCTGTCTATGGGGATAACCTTGGTTCTTAACACTCTCCTATGCGTTATAGGCATAAAACGCATAGCGGCTGACAACCAGGAGAAGAGTCGCAAGTATGAATAGAATATTACTATGCGTTTCCGATGTTAAATGTTAATCAACTCGAACCCTTTCTTTATCCATTCATTCACATCTCTAGTTGAATTTGCTGTGTCGCATGTCTTTCCATCTTCCACAATTTTAGCCTAGTGTACATACTATCGCTTTTCTTAGATTAGAAACAAAACAACATCTCAACTATTTCTTGGGTACCACTGCAGCGCATGAAATCCACATAAATACTAAATCAATATAATCCCTGTGTTCGACCTCGGACTCACCGAGAAAACCTATTCCTTTGCTTATACTTAGGTAAAGGATAGGAAAACTTGACAAGATTACCAACGCATAGTAATAAGATGCATATCATGTTCAAAGCATGATATGTTAAACGCATAATCACATCATTTAGCACCTTGCGTTAGTACAATTTACACATACAATAATTCACACAACAGGAATCTGGGAGGGGGTGTGACAGTCTATGTGTATTAGAGAAGTGATAGTCTGCTGAGCCAAGTGGTGCCAGCAGGGTATGAGTACGACATAGAAGGTCAGACGTTTTGTATGATATCCAAAGGATTTGCAGATCTAGTTTCTGAGTCTATGACAGAATTATGCCCGGGATAGTTGGAGGATCTAAGGATCTAGAATCCGAGCCTGTGGTGAGATCTCATGGGATGGTCAAAGGGTTACCAAAACCTAGATTTTAAGCCTGTGAGAAGTACCTTTCGTGGGATGGTCAGAGGACCGATGTGTCTAGCTTTTGAGCCGATAAGAGGTAGGTCTATGTGCACATAAAGAAGTGATACTTTGTTGAGTCAAGTGGTGCCAGCAGGGTATGAGTACGACATAGAAGGTAAGACATTTTGTATGATAGCCAAAGGATTTGCGGATCTAGTTTTTGAGCCTATGACAGAATTACGCACGAGATGGTCGGAGGATCTAAGGATCTAGAATCTGAACCAGTGGTGAGATCTCACGGGATGGTCAGAGGGTTACCAAAACCTAGATTTTGAGCCTGTGAGAAGTACCTTTCGTGGGATGGTCAGAGGACTAACGTGTCTAGCTTTAGAGCCCATAAGTGGTAGGTCTATGTGCACATAGAGAAGTGATAGTCTGTTGAGCCAAGTGGTGCCAACAAGGTATGAGTATGACATAGAAGGTAAGACATTTTGTATGATAGCCAGAGGATTTGCGAATCTAGAATCCGAGCCTGTGGTGAGATCTCATGGGATGGTCAAAAGGTTACCAAAACCTAGATGTTGAGCCTGTCAGAAGTACCTTTCGTGGGATGGTCAGAGGACTGACGTGTCTAGCTTTTGAACCCATAAGAGGTAGGTCTATGTGCACATAGAGAAATGATAGTCTGTTGAGCCAAGTGGTGCCAGCAAGGTATGAGTATTGCATAGAAGGTAAGACGTTTTGTATGATATAGAGGGAATCACAGTGTGTTGTGCAAAGTAGAGCCAGCCGGAATTAGATGTTGTATAGGGAAACCAATGCTGAGGTTTGAGTAGATAACCTCGTTACAATGTGTTAATGTTTGAATTGTTTGATGTATCCTTATGATTATGAGATGTATATATATAAAATGTTTGATAAGTTTAAGGGTCAAGAGGGACCCTACGTTTTTAGATTGTAGCCACTCATTGGGTTTCTAGTTCACCTTTTCCTTATGTTTTCCTTCTTAAATAGCAGAAGAGTGTCTGTTGCCCCGTGAAGTCGAGGTCTGCCACAGGATAATCATATCTTACTAAACATCACTAAGTTGTAAAATAAGCTGTAAAACTATTAAAGAATTGTATAAACAATAACTCTGCCACTCTTGCTTCTTAAGCTTGGTCTGGCACTAGATAGAAATGTTAGAAGTCGTATAGTAAGCGTCACAAAAGGATGATGTTTGCTGCCTTCATGCCTCCTTTCGAGCTAAAGAGGTTAATCTAGGAAAGGGTATGACAATTTTCTTATATTTGAAAACAACTCTATATTTATTTACATTTATACAAGCCAATATTTTTTCTCCCTTTCCAGGCACTTTACCAAACCTAGTATAAAAGGTTATGAATAAAAGAATATAGATATACTTGTAGACATATAAAAGGAGCAAATATTAGACATAAAATGTATGACCCTCAAACTTCACAGAAATAGGTAGATATATTAACTAAACTATTTTCATGTTAGATTTTCAACCATAAAAAAAATTCACCACAACCAATATTAGGGTGTGAATATTTTAATTTCGGACTAAAAAAAAAATTAGGTTTTTTTTTTTTAGAATAATAAAAGGTGGGAGAATTTGAACCACGAATCTCATAGTTGCTAACACAAATCATGAGTTATGTTAGTTTTGGAATAAAAAAACTTAGTTTCGATTACTTGGTTGTTTATTTGAGAATGAGAATAAATAGAGTAGAATATTTTTGTAGTATTAAAAATTTTCTCAAAGTAGAAAGATGTATTTTTATTGGTAAAAAGTAAATTAGGTTAAAATACAGTGTTAGTTTCTATATTTTAGATTTCATTCTATTTGAGTTCATGTACTTTTAATTGTCCAAATTTAGTGATAGCACTCAAATTGTGCTATCTCACTTCGCTTAATTCGAGATCGTTCTTACCTTTTTACCGGTTTATTTCTTGATTTAGATAGGTTACGAGCATATGGAGCCCTCAGGACAGTTTACAGGCACTTCAAGTTTAAGTGAGGTTATTAGCAAGCAAATCAAGCGAAATGGAGGAGGAAGGCATTAAAGCAACCTGGCGCCACGACATCAGCACTGCGCTTTTTCAAGAAGGTATCCAGTTTTGATCTGGAGACAGTGCCACAGCGCTACGAATGGTGATGGATGAGTTATCACATGTGGGTCGCAACGCCACAGCGTTGGCACGTCGTAGTGTCGCAACACTAGCATGGCGCTTTTTCCAGAAGATCGCACGCTTTGCAGTGTCCCGGCGCCAATCCAATTTTGACTTAAAATGCCCTAGCTACCAGTCATTCGGGAAATTAATCAACATGAGTTCCAAGTCTGTATTTGGAATTTTTCCTTCTTTTCATCTTAAGGAGAATTTCTTTGAACAATTATTGGGTGAGCACAAGCATCTATCGAGGTTAAGGTACTATCATCTAGCTCGGGTTCAGGGATCAATTCTTAGTTTGTATCACATGAGGTTTTGAGCAATTTTTTATTGTAATTTTCTTGTTAATGAACTCTCACCTTGTTTGATGTTTCAATTGAATTCGCTTGAGATTATCTGACAAATTAGTCAAGCATTTTAATTGGTAGTTAAAGATTTATGCTTAATACGTAATTGTTAGGTTTATAGATCGCCAAGTAGCAAAGGTTGAGTTAGGGTTGTAAATTGATTTGGCAATTCCAATCCGATTGCATTCATCTAACCAACTTAGGAGAGATTCGCACCGAACACTTAATTAGGCTTTTCCTATTATTTTGTTAGTCTTAGCAATTGCCTTTGAACTTAATGCTAATAGGTTTGCATGTCTAAGATGTGTTTCATCTAAGCATATTAATCTATTCGATCAATAGGACTTCCTTTTAGCCTTTCTAGAAGTGACTGGCTAAGTTTAACCTAAGAAAAATTGCACAGCACTATTGTAATTAATCAATGATTGAGTAACAAACTAAGAGTGATCTACTTTCACCCCGAGCTAGGTTTTGTCAACTTGAATTTAAACCCAATTTGATTCCTTGCTATTGCTTTTCTTCCTTGTTATTGCTTTGTTATTAAAGTTAAACAAACGATTCAACATCACAAATCCTTTAGGAGAAGAAAATTTATCGGCTCTTTGTGGACCGACTCATTACTGCGCTAATACTACTAAATTAAAGAAGGGAATGGAACAATTATTTGGCCTAATTGAAAGCTTCAACAAATTTTGGTTCGCCAAATTGGCATCGTTGTCGGGGTGTCTTAAATTTTCTCTTTCAAAAAGATTTTTTGTCCCTTGCTTTCATTCTTGCGTTCTCTTTGTTGCATGACCCGTTCCTTCGAGAACTCTTGTTTGCTATATTTTGCAGATATACAAAGAGAGGAAAGGAGAATTAGAAGGGAAGCAAGAGCGCGAGCCGCACGAATTGACCCAATCAATGTTGAAGACACACAAGAAACAAAAGATAACTTTGTTCCAGAGCCAATAAACACAGAGCCTGAAATGGGAGAGCCACGCGAGCGCACTCTAAGATAATTGGCAATCCCTGGTACAACTCGCTGACCACTGTGCATAATTTTTCCAGAAACTAAAGTTATTTTGGAGTTGAAAAAAGGTTTAATTCACTTACTGCCTGTCTTTCATGATCATCCAGGTGAAGACCCGCATAAGCATCTCCAGGAGTTCAACATAGTATGTGACGCGATGCGACCGCATGGAGTCATTGAAGAGGAGATCCACATGAGGGTATTCCCCTTTTCTTTGAAAGATGACGCGAAGGACAAGTTGTATTACTTGCCATCTGCCAGTATTACAACGTTTACTGAGATGAAGAAACAATTCTTGGAGAAATTTTTCCCAGCTTCCCGTGTTGCAAAAATCCGAAAGGACATTTATTCGATAGTGCAGGACCAAGGGGAGTCGCTCTATGATTACTGGGAGAGATTCAAGGGAATCGGTGGGAGTTTCCCTCACCATCAAATTTCTGATAATAATGGTCATGGGAGGATTTAATAATAATGGCCAGAATAGACGGCGAGACCCTTATAGCCAAACTTACAACCTAAGTTGGCAAGACCACCCTACACGAGCAATTTCAGAATAATGGAGGAGCCTCCTCGAGCTCGAATGTTTCCGTGGAGCATATGGTGAAAAGCTTCCAATCGACCTTGGATCTAATGGGAAACCAAATTTCTCAACTTGCTACATCTGTGAGCAAACTGGAAAAGCAGTTAGGTAAATTCCCTTCGCAGCCTGAGACAAACCCAAGAGAGAATGTCAGTGCCATAACTTTAAGGAGTGGCAAGGAGCTTCCATCACCTGTTGCACCTGCTAGTGCTCCAGTTGGAGAGGAGTTTGTGTCTACTGAACTAGTCACTTCGAGAGTGCCACCTTCCCCATGCAAAAAGGGAGGAACATTTGATTCTCCCCTTTCTGTTACTTCTTCTATTCCTAAAGCCCCTTTTCTTTTCAGGTTGGCAAAGCCAAAGGAGATCGATGTCGATCAGGAACTTCTGGATACATTTAGGAGAGTGGAGATCAACATTCCACTTCTTGATGCAGTCAAGCAGATTCCTAAGTACGCAAAATTTTTTAAGGAACTGTGTACCAGGAAAAGGCAAAAGAAAGAGAAAGAAAGAGTAGTGGTAAGTCAGACTGTCTCCGCTATTTTACAAAAGAATATGCTTGAGAAATAAAAGGATCCAGGTATGTTTTTGCTCCCATGTGTGATTGATAATAAGAAAATTGAGAGGGCCATGCTAGATTTAGGAGCATCCATCAATGTAATGCCTTATCCAATTTTTCAAGATTTAAAATTGAATGATTTGCAAGAAACAGGAGTAGTAATCCTATAGGAGTGGTAGAGGACGTTCTGGTTCAAGTAAATGAGTTAATTTTTCCTGTAGATTTTTACATTGTGAAAATGGAAAGAAGTGCACCACATTCACCTGCATCCATCTTACTTGGTAGGCCTTTCATGAAAACAGCTAAAACTAAGATAGATGTAGATGAAGGCACGTTGTTTGTTGAGTTTGGTGGGGAAGTAGAATTTAATATTTTGATGCTATGAGAGCTCCCAATCAAAGTCCTCTTACTTTGTGTCAAATTGATGTGATTGACTGTTTGGAATAGGAAGTAATATGGGATGTTTACAATGATGGGGAGGAGGTTGACTCGGGTGTCATCCTATCCTTTGACGAGTTGTCCTCTATGTCAACTTTTGAACCGTTAAGTCTGGATTCTTTGTCTAATGATCTAACTGAAAATATGCTACCTTCAACTTTGCAGGCACCCAAGTTGGAGCTTAAGGAGCTATAAGAGCACCTGAAATATGCTTATTTGGGAGAGAAAGAAACCTTGCCTGTTATTATCTCAAATGATCTAACCCCAGAATAGGAAGCCAAACTAATGGAGGTACTTAAGGAGCACGAGTTGGCAATTGGCTGGACTTTAGCAAATATTAAGGGAATTACCCCAGTAGTATGTATGCATAGGATTGCCTTGGAAGAAGGATCAAAACCCGGTAGGCAACTTCAAAGGTGCCTGAATCCCGCCCTGAATGAGGTAATAATGAAAGAAATTTTCAAACTTCTAGAGGTAGGTATAATTTACACTATCCCTGATAGTGAGTGGGTGAGCCTCATTCACGTTGTACTGAAGAAAACTGGTATAATGGTCATGAAAAACGATGAAGGTAAATTAGTGACAGTAAGGGTACAAAATGGTTGGAGAATGTGCATAGATTTTCGTAAGTTGAATGCTGTCACTAAAAAAGACCATTTTTCAATTCCGTTTATTGACCAGATGATTGAATGTCTTGCTGGAAAACCTTTCTTTTGTTTTCTTGATGGTTTTTCAGGCTTCTATTAGATACCTATTGCACACGATGATCAGCAGAAAATTACCTTCACTTGCCCATTCGGAACCTTCGCCTCTGATGTTAGATGTTAACCAACCCGAACCCTATTTTCATCCATTCACACAATTCAATTAGCTGACTTTGCTGTGTCGCATGCCTTTCCGTCTTCTACATTTTAATCTAGTGTACATGTTATCGCTTTCTTTAGATTAGAAACAAACATCTTTCTCAACTATTCTTGGTTACCACTGCAACGCATATAAATCACTTAAATATAGAATCAGCATGATCCCTATGTTCGACCTCACTCTCACCGAGAAAACCTACTCCTTTGCTTATACTTGGGTAAAGGATAGGAAAACTTGGCAGACCTTAAACGAATAACATTAAGCATAGTAAGAAGCATAGTATGTTCAACGCATGGTATGTGAAACGCATAATAGTAGCTTAACTTGCACATTGCGTTACTACAATTTCATTTCACAATTTCATTTACAACAAGTTTTTGGCGCCGTTGCCGGGGACTTGAGATTTGTCAACAACAAGTTTTTGGCGCCGTTGCTGGGCATTATTGCATTGATTTAATTTTTTTTTTTTGGATTATTTTTTGTTGTAGGAATTCCTCAATCAAAGGCGTATTGTGAGTTTCTCCTCTGCCAAAAGCTCCAAACAGTATCTGAGTGACGAAAGCAATCCAGAACTTGATATTGACCCTGAGACTAAGAGGACCTTCACCCAAAGGATAAGGTAGAATTGAAGAAGGACCAATCGTAGCTTGGACCTGATTCACACGGCTAGTGAGGAATTGCCCGCAAAAACAGGAGGATTAATGAATAATACCTACACGCATGCCGAAGATATTCTTGACAGAACTTCATGGAATACTAATGAGTGGGTGGACGACGGATATGGATTTCGCTCCACCGATAGAAGGAAAATGCAAGCTGGAATGCTTGAAGCTGATGCTGCCACCAATCTCTTAGCGCAGATGATAACCATGACATCTCTGCTAAAGACAGACTTGAATAATCAAGGAAGATCAGTTGCTACGATGAACGCAATGAACGCGATGAATCCGACAGCGTCTGTAAGCTGCCTGCAGTGTGGTGCGGGGCACTTGTATGACATGTGTTCCTACAACCTCCAGTCAATCTGCAGTATTCTAAACAACCCCTACGGTGAGAAGTACAATTTGGGTTAGAGGAACCACCTTAACTTCGGATGGGGTGGAAATCAGCAACAAACGCAGAGAGGCAACCCTCCTGGTTTCAACCAATGGAATCAAGGCCAGTATCATCAGTTTCCGAGGGATCCGCAAGCGGACGAATCATCCTCATTGTCTTCAATGGAATCTCTTTTACGAGAATATATTAGTAAGATTGAAGCAACGCGCCATTCGTACAATGCGATGTTCCAAAACTGCTTTCAAAGCGAAGCCATTGCAATTTGCAATTTAGAAGTTCAAATGGGTCAAATTGCAGAGGCGCCCAAAAATGAAACGCAAGGAGCATTGCTAAGTACAACCGAAGTTTCAAGAGGGAACTCGGAAGAACAATGTCAAGATGTGACATTGATAAGTGGGAAAATGAATCCCGCAACGCAAAATGAGGGGACGCAAGAAAACTTGCAACCCGTAAATGCTCCAACAACAAGTCAACCGATGGAGAGTACCATGCATAATGTCCATCATCCATCATCCATCATCTTTCACCAAATCACAAGAAGAGGAAAATGAAGAGCGGAGAGAAAAAGCAACGCAGGCAGAACCTGCGTCTATATATAAAGATACCACTCCTGGATGCGTCCTGATTGATGTCCAAGAAGGAATATCAACGCGCCGCGTGGGTGATCACGTAAAATTTAATGTAGTTAACGTATTGAAAAATCCTGATCACTTCCAATCTTGTCAGATGAACGCAGATATCGGTGAAAAGACAAGACCTATGAACGCAGCGTTGAGAGATGAAACCCTTAAAGACGATGAAGATGGTGAAGAGGATGAAATTAAATTACTCTCCTATCGTATAATTGAGCAATCAGACCGGAGCAACAGATCCGCGGCAAAAATCCAATCGTTATTAGAAGAGCCTTCAACGCATGAGCTAGAAACCAGACCAACGCATCCCAAGTACGCGTACTTGAAGGAGGTCATAATACAATTCATTGTCTCCTCTATGTTGAACCCTAAACGTGATAAAGGCTCTAATGAACTACGCGAGCGTAATAACTATGCTTGCGTCGAAAGGTCCCTGCGTTGTTGAACGCCTACTTTTCAAGGGACGCTTTCTTTTAATCTTTCCTTCTTCCTTTTATTCGTACTTGTTTTAGTATTTATTTTATTTTATTTTATTTTATTTTATTTTGCTTTCTTTCTTCTATTCGTACTTTGTTTTTAGTATTTATTTTTCTTTCTTTAAATTCAGCTTTAGTTGTAGTGTAAATTAGATAAGCATGAAATTAGGTGTCGAGCTTCAATGCAAATTGTATGATTTCACCGTATACTCTCCCATTCATGCCTGCGTCCAACGCATAATTAAACTATGTGTTCATCGATAAATGATTTCTGTGTTTATCAAGTTAAGATTAGGAGTGCGGATTAGAGTTGTAATTTTATCAAACGCATAATACTTAAACTTCAAACCGCATACTTTGAACTAAGAACCATGCGTTCATCAGTATGTATATTCTATGTATGCGTTAATTCTATGTGTTCAGCGTTTCTTCGCCACATTGAATTTCTAATTACTTCTTTGCATTGTCCCTTGTTGTAAATTCATTCTAAGTACATATAATTATTCCCAACTTTTATCTTTGAGTTGAAAAGTTAGTCACTATGATGATAATCATGCTTACACTTTTTGTTCAACTCTTAAGTTAGATTACTTTCGATGCGTCTGCATACTGTTCCTTAGAAACGCAAACCTACTTTCCATGTATGCAAGTAATAACTTGTAGAAATACAAGTTATAATAGCCTTTTTCTTAGATAAATAGAGATTAAATAGAGAAGCATGCGGCAAGTTATGTTGATTTTTATTAAGAAATCTTCCTTTGCGTTATACTCTTTATTTTTATGAAGATAATGATTTTACCACTTTTTTAGCCTAAAACGCATGTTTTGACGCAGGAATGCAAACGATGCGTTGATGACTTCTTAACGCAGGACTACGCGTTAGCAATCTGTTCTTCATGGACGCATGATCTGAACGGACCGCAAACAACCTGACGATGCGTTAACAACTACTCAACGCAAGACTATGCGTTAGGAACCTACGACGCGTTGACATCGGCCAAACTATCCATGGACACATAGATGACCATCAACGCAAGGCGCCGAGAATCAAATCAGAATCTTGAGAGATTGTTGGATGATTGACGAACATGATTTGTGGCTAAAGTGGTGGATCTTAATTGACCCGAGAATCAAGCAATTAGGCGAGATGGACGCATGATATCAATCTCGCCGCCAATCAAGCAGATTTGCCATTGATTGCGAACGCATCATCTATAAAAAGGCAGCTCTGCGAGATGAGAAAGGGTTGTTGATTCTCGAAAGAACTCCATAAGTGACAGCAGAGTTCTCTCCAGACTTCAACCGGAGACGAATAGCTCGAGAGAGAAGAGTCTTCCCTCCACCGGACCACTTCACAGCAGAACCTCACGCTTTCATCCAGGCGACTCAAGACATTGACGCCTTTCCTGCTTTCCTTCTTACTTTTTCTTTCTTGATTTTAGATTTGTGTCAAGACATTGAGCTTATCTAAAGTTGTATTCCATTTCATCAATATATATCTCTTCCATGTCTACTCATTTCTCTATACTTTCCGCTTTTTACTTTGAAACCATGAGTAACTAATCTCTCAAGGGTCTAGGGTTGCGTTATCATCTTATCAATTGCAAACTTAATCCGATGCTTATGTCCATCTAGCTAATCGATATAAGTAGTAATAATCAAACTTCTCGAGAGGGTAAGTGATTGTGGAACTCAATTGACAAGGGCCAAGAAGTGTTACCTGTCTATGGGGATAACCTTGGTTCTTAACACTCTCCTATGCGTTATAGACATATAACGCATAGCGGCTGACAACCGGGAGAAGAGTCGCAAGTATGAATAGATTATCACCATGCGTTTCCGATGTTAGATGTTAACCAACTCGAACCCTGTTTTTATCTATTCATTCACATCATTAGCTGAATTTGCTGTGTCACATGCTTTCCATCTTCCACAATTTAGTATAGTGTACATACAATTGCTTTCCTTAGATTAAAAACAAACTCAACGCATTATTTCTTGGTTACCACTGCAACGCATGTAATTCACTTAAATATTAAATCAACATAATCCCTGTGTTCGACCTCGGACTCACCGAGAAAACCTACTCCTTTGCTTATACTTGGGTAAAGGATAGGAAAACTTGACAAGATCACCAACGCATAGTAGTAAGACGCATAACATGTTCAATGCATGATATGTAAAACGCATCATCATAGCTTACTCACACCTTGCGTTTGTAAATTTTCAATTCCAAAATATATATCACAATAAGTTTTTGGCGCCGTTGCCGGGGACTTGAGATCTGTCTATTGTACATTTAACAACAGCAAGCTGCCAATTTAAACCTCTTTTACAAAATTTTGCAACATAATCTTTCTTTGCAATTTAAGCAATGAGGACCTTACTACTCTCAAGTTTCGGGGTGCAATAGGTTTGAACTATCAAAGATAAAAAATATGAGGAACTTATTTCATTAAAAAAAAAAAAAAAGATTAACGCAAAACTCCGCTGGCAAGGCTAATATATTTATCTTGTTAAGAGTTTAGCTGAAAACGCACCTGCTCGTAGTTGGCCGCCTCCATGTAAGCCCCGTACTTGACTTTGTGAAAAGGCAAGATAAGAAGAGATCAAGAGATGGGCGTTTGGTAGGATAGATGGCTGAAATGTGTGTGAGGCAGAAAAATGGCTAAGTATCAGCCATGCGTTGGTGGCACTGTGCCTTGATGGAGGTATTTTTGGCGTGGACGCAGAGATGAGGGAAGGCTATTAGGTGTTGAGGTCACGAGGCGTTGAGAGCCACACTGCGTCGAAGGTTATTATGCGATAAACACATTGAAGGCCACAAGGCGTTGAAAGTTCAAGGCCACGATGCGTAGAGAACCAATCTGCGATGAAGGTCACTATGCGGTGAACGCTACCATGCATTGAAAGTGGGTATGCGTTGGTGCATAGAAGGTTGGCCGAGAGAACAATGCGTTTGTCAGCTATCCGGCGAGGGAGTTGGGAAATTGTAACATACAAAACCGAGGCTGTGCGTTGCTGAAGCCAAGTACAGAAGGTATGCGTTGATTAGATTATTATATAGAGACGAAGTGGAGTTTAAGTCGGTGGTATATATAAGTGGACCGAGAATTCAATTGTTTTGATCACATTTCAGAGTTCGAGTTGATTCCATATCGAAGTTAAACAACGGAGGGAGGTAGAAGAAGGTGTTCATGTTGATTTGGAGTGGAATTCTCGTCGTTTCCGTTGAGTAAACTTCAGCTGGAGCGGAGGACTCAGCTGGTGTTACTTAATCAAGAGTAACGTTCAGTTTTGGGGGAAGAACGAACTGAGGAAACGGTGGTTGGAGCTGAAATTCTAAGGTTAGTAAGGTTAACTCGATTTTTAGCAAGTTTCATGAAAGGTACTTAAGCTGAATTTGAGTAAATGTGTGTTGAACTCCAGGTAGAAGAGATCGGAGCTGAAATGCTTGATGATTAGGAGTAATTCGAAGTTGTTGAAGGATATATCTTAAACGGAGAGGACATTCTCTATGAGACTTTGAGGTAAGATGAAGGACTTATGTCTATATAAGTTTGTAGAAGGAAGTAAGTTCTGAAATTGGCCAGAATGCGATGTTTAGCAGGTTAAAGAAAGAGGAAGAAAGAAAGAAGAAAAGCTGTTCTGCTACGGCAGAAGCGAGAGACTGGGCAGCGAAGCAAGTGTCGCTGGTAACGCAAGAGGGACTTTGCGTCTCACAATTCTCGCTGAAGTCTTGCTGGGTGTCGCTTCTCAGGTAGTCTCGCTAGTTTTGTTCAACTCGGTATCGCTGGTGTAGTATTATGTAGTGTAGTTCCGTTGATAATTTCACCACAAAATGTGGAGTAACGATATTTGTGAGTGTCTTGAGGAAAAGAGAGTTTGGAGATGAAACGAGCATAGGATTTAATTATGTATATTTAATGAGTATAAGAAAAGGAAGTCTAAGGAAAACTTAATGTGGAAATGTGTATTTTCAGGCCAGGAAGAGCTCGAGAAGGCATATAATCGACTTAGAGCCGAGACAAGTTGTGAGTGACTTCCTACTATATCTTGTGGTTACTTTTAGCATTATTATTTGGCAATGGATGAGTAGAAAGTTATGGTACGATGTAGTATTTGAAGTGATTATGTTGTGTTGGTAAGTTTAAAGGAATCTAGATGTATTATCTAAATGTAATCATGGCTGAGGGACCTTGTGGTGAAGGCCTAAGTGAATATGTAACATGATACTCGGTGCTGAGGGACCACGCGTGAACGCACTTGAGTAGTTAGGTGGAATGGATTTCAGAGCTGAGGGACCTTGAGTGAAAGCATGTGGAAATCCATCATATGTTAGCTCGTGCTGAGGGACCATGAGTGAAGGCACTTGAGTGGAGAATTGATTGGTTACCAGTGCGGAGGGACCTCGTGTGAAGGCACATGGTAATATTGACATAGTTAAACTCAGTGTTGAGGGACGGAATGTGAAGGCACTCGAGAGTTTGCAAATCCGAGGAACATAATGTTCAGGCATTTTTATGTGATTAGAAATGAGAATTTGTACTAGTATGTGAATGAGTTGAGTTGTGCTTCGTCACAGCAAGGGTTAGATATTTGCCATGGAAATTGTATGGGTGTTGGTATGGTTGTGATCTATAGCATAAGAGGCTTAGAGATTTCTGATATGCGATTTGTAGTGGTTACTATGGTTTATCCTAGCTCATGATTGTTAGTAATATCTGAATGAATTTAGTCACTCATTGGGCTTTAGGCTCAGTCAATTTGTTTGTTTGATTGTTGTTTCAAGTAGGGAGCGTGTCCGGGACACCTAGCCGACAGAAGTTCCTCGTCTGAGCCTACTTCGAAACAGACCTCTGGGATAGTTGTAAATACTCAGTTTATGTCCATGTTTTGTAATGTACATGTTCTATGGGTGTGCTGGGAGGATTGTTTTGTATTACATATATATATAGAATACGTGATGATAGGTTGTTATATTATCACATGGCTTAATAGTAAAGGTGTTTCCATTTGAGATTAAGCTGGCAATTAGTTTAATATGGAAGATATTTATATGGTTTATGCTTTAGATATGGACTAGAGAGAGTGCGGTTTCACACTCACTCCTAGGGATAAGGAGTATTTGGGAGGGGGTGTGACACTCCATGTACCCCATAGTTGGTGTGTCAAAACGAAGGTGGGTAATCGTAATCAGCGACGCATAGATAAAATAACAAACTCCAATGTCTAGTGAAGAAACCGATCTTAGATAAGAGTTTAGTCGAGAAGGGCACTTGCTCGTAGTTGGCTGCCTCCATGCACCCCATAGTTGGTATGTCAGAACGAAGGTGGGTAACCCTACTCGACGCATGGTTACTTAATATATAAAACAAATGAAAGAAAAAGGAACTTTATATCTTCATCTTTTCAGACTCAATATTAAAAGAAGAAACAAAAATTTTGTGAATAATGAGTAAAGAATTTTGAAAAGAAAGCTTGCCGCATACAAATTAGACCCGTTCTAAAGAAAAGAATATAGAGGTAGAGAAATAATATAACCGACGGGTAGTTGATTGAGTATAGCATTCTAAGAGACTAGTCAATGCGTTTAGAAAATGTTAGGGTTGATTGAAGTTTCTTAGATAGAAGTTATGCTTGAGGACAAGCATTTCTCTAAGTTTGGGGGTGCGATAACTTGTAGACATACAAGTTATTATAGCCTTTTTCTTAGAAAAGTAGAGATTAAATAGAGAACCATGCGGCAGTTTATGTTGAATTTCATTAATAAATCTTCCTATGCATTCTACTCTTACATTTTTATGAAGATAATTATTTTATTACTTTTTGAGCCTAAAACGCATGTTTTAACGCAGGAATGCAAACGATGTGTTGACTACTTCTTAACGTAGAACTATGCGTTAGCAATCTGTTCTTCATAGACGCATGATTTGAACGGAACGCGAACAACCTGTAGATGCGTTAACGATTTCTCAACGCAGGACTATGCATTAGCAATCTATGACGCGTTGACATCTGCCCAAATTCTCCATGAACGCATAATGACCAAAAACACAAGGCGCGGAAAATCAGATCAGAATCTTGAGAGATTGTCGAAAGATTGACATACATGATCTGTGGCTAAAGTGGTGGATCTTAATTAATCCAAGAATTACGCAATTAGGCGAGATAGACGCATGATATCAATTTCGCCGCCAATCAAGCAGATTTGCCATTGATTACGAACGCAGCATTTATAAAAGGGCAGTCCTGCAAGATGAGAAAATGTTGTTGATTCTCGGAAGAATTCCTAAGTGACAGCAGAGTTCTCTCCAGAACACAACTGGAGACGAACAGCTCGAGAGAGAAGAGTCTTCCCTCCGCCTGACCACTTCACAGCAGAACCTCACGCTTCCATTCCGGCGACTCAAGACATTGACGCCTTTTTTCTGCTTTCTATCTTGTTTTTCTATCTTGATTTTAGATTTGTGTCAAGACATTGAGCTATCTAAAGTTGTATTCCATTCATCAATTTATATTTCTTCCATGTCTACTCATTTCTCTACACTGCCCGCTTTTTACTTTGAATCCATGAGTACCTAATCTATCAAGGGTCAAGGGTTGCGTTAGCATCTAAATAAGAACCATAGTGTAACTATTGCATCTTGTCAATTGCAATCTTAATCCGATGTTTATGTCCATCTAGGTAATCGATATAAGTAGTAATAATCAGACTGCTCGAGAGGGTAAGTGATTGTGGAACTCAATTGACAAGGCCAAGAAGTGTTACCTGTCTATAGGAATAACTTTGGTACTTAACACTCTCCTATGCGTTATAGACATATAACGCATAGCAGCTGACAACTGGGAGAAGAGTCGCAAGTATGAATAAACTATAACCATGCGTTTCTGATGTTAGATGTTAACCAACCCGAACCCTGTTTTCATCCATTCACACAATTCAATTAGCTGACTTTGTTGTGTCGCATGCCTTTCCATCTTCTACATTTTAATCTAGTGTACATGTTATCGCTTTCTTTAGATTAGAAACAAACATCTTTCTCAACCATTCTTGGTTACCAGTACAACGCATGTAAACCACTTATATATAGAATCAGCATAATCCCTGTGTTCAACCTTGGACTCACCGAGAAAACCTACTCCTTTGCTTATACTTCGATAAAGGATAGGAAAACTTGATAGACCTTAAACGCATAGCATTAAGCATAGTAAGACGCATAGTATGTTCAACGCATGGTATGTGAAACGCATAATAGTAGCTTAACTTGCACATTGCGTTAATACAATTTCATTTCACAATTTCATTTACAAATACTTATAGATGATTTTACTGTTTACGGTGAGTCTTTCGATGATTGTCTTTTAAATTTGTCTAAAGTTCTTGGAAGATGTTTTGAGTCTAACCTTGTGTTAATTTCGAGAAATGTCATTTTATGGTTGATCATGGTATTGTTCTAGGGCATGTGATCTCTTCCAAAGGAATAGAAGTAGACCAGGCGAAAATTGATGTTATTGCTAACCTTCCTTACCACACCAACGTGAGGGATGTTCGTTCCTTTTTGGGCCATGTAGGGTTCTACCACATGTTCATTAAAGATTTCAACAAGATCGCCTTACCAATGACTGCTTTGCTTTAGAAGGAGGTGAAGTTCGATTTCGGTGAGGAGTGCAAGCGAGCCTTTGATATCCTGAAGAAGGCTTTTGACCACTGCACCTATTATTCAAGCTCCACAATGGGACCTGCCCTTCGAGATCATGTGTGAGGCTAGCAATTATGCTATTGGTGCAGTGCTTAGACAAAGAATTGAAAAGAAGCACCATGTCATATACTATGCTTCGAGGACCTTAAATTTTGCTTAGTGCAACTACACCACGATGGAAAAAGAACTTCTCGCTTGTTTTTGCTTTAGAGAAATTTATATCATATATTCTTGGTTCATGTATAACTGTTTATTCTAATCATGCTGTGCTACGCTACCTAATGGACAAAAAGGAATCCAAACCACGCCTTCTCCATTTGATACTGCTTGTTCAAGAGTTTGATGTTGAAATCAAAGATAGGAAGGGCTCTAAAAATGTTCTTGCTAACCATTTGAGTAGATTAGCAGGAGGTGACTACTTACCTTCTGATGGAGATTTTCCGGACCAAGCTTTACTTCAAGTTGATGGTGTCACTATGACCCCTTGGTATGCCAATCTTGTTAACTATCTAATCACATGTGATCTTCCTTTAGACCTTAGTAGTCCTAGGAAAGCTAAATTGAAAAGTAAGGCGAAGTACTACGTTTGGGAAGATCCATATCTTTGGAAATTCTGTGCTGACCAGATAGTTAGGAGGTGTGTGCCTAATGATGAGTTTTTCTCTGTTTAAGATTTTTGTCATGAACAAGCATGTGGGGGACATTTTAGTCCTAAGCGCACAGCTAAGAAGGTATTAGACTCAAGGTTACATTGGAATACATTTTTTAGTGATGCATATTTTTATTGTAAAACTTGTGAAAGATGTCAAAAGTCTGGAGGAATATCACGTAGGAATGGAATGCCCCAGGTTCCTATGATAGTTTGTGAGATATTTGATGTGTGGGGCTTAGATTTCATGGGTTCTTTCCCTTCTTGCGGGTTTAAATATATCCGTCTCGCTATGGACTATGTTTCCAAGTGGGTGGAAGCAAAGGCCACTGTTAGTGATGATTCAAAAGTGGTTACAGAATTCTTAAAGTCCAACATACTTAGCAGGTTTGGCTTTCCACGTGCAATAATCAGTGACCAGGGTACACACTTCTGCAACAAGTTGATAGCATCCCTCTTGAAGAAATATGGCGTGCAGCACCGCGTCACTACTCCTTACCACCCCCAGACGAATGGGCAAGCAGAGGTTTCCAATCAGGAGGTAAAGTCGATTTTGGAGAAGGTTGTAAATTCCAGCAAGAAAGATTAGAGCCTAAGGTTGGATGATGCTTTATGGCCTATCATACAGCCTTCAAGACGCCTATAAGGATGTCCCCCTATAAGATTATCTATGGTAAGGCCTGCCACCTCCATGTGGAAATCCAACATCGGGCTTATTAGGCAGTCAAACAGTGCAATTGGGATCCTAAGGTGACAGGTGATGCAAGACTTCTTCAGATTCAAGAACTCGAGGAATTGAAGTGGGAGTCATTCGCAAACTCTCTTATCTACAAGGAGTGGACGAAAAACCTCCACGACAGACTAATAGCACCAGAAGAGTTTGGAGTTGGGCAGAAAGTTCTTCACAATTCTCGTTTACAACTCATGCCAGGTAAACTTCGTTCTAAATGGACAGGTTCTTTTGGTGTTACTGACGTTTACCCTGATGGTGGAATAAAAATTTGGAGTTTGGAGACGGGCAAATCATTTACGGTTAATGGACACCAGTTGAAGGTTTTTCATAAAGGGAATTCTCTCGATTGTCTTGACCCCGCCTATTGGCTGGTCCCACCAGTCTACTTTTAAAGAAAATAAATTGAGCGCGGTCGAGCAACCAAACCTAAAAAGAAAGAAATATTTTATTTCTTTTGTTCTAATTCTTTTTCCTAGTGAGAATAGTTTAATTTTGGGTAGCTTAGTTAATGTTCCAAAAATATATATATATGCAGGTTGATCGCCCGTCGCTGTGGCCCTCCCTCGTGCTCATCAATCTTAGGGAAGTTTTCTTTTCCTCCATTTTGCTTTATCCTGTATGTTTCTTTCATGCATTAGGAACAATGCATCTTCTAAAAGTTGGGAGTGGGGCATTTGGTAATGTTTGCTTACTTAATTATGTTCGCTCTGTTGCTTGCTTCCCTGCCAGGACTAGTTGATGATACACTTTATCTGATCATGTTGGCTTGAGATTAGGTTACTAGGAAGCATGCTAGATATTTGAAGAAACTTTGAATTATTCTTTTTTTCATTTCTTGCATGCAAATTTTAATGCTTCACTTAATTACATTAGGCCTTATTTGTTTAGAATGGTATTATTCAGCCTATAAGGTTGTTGTCACCTCAAATGGCCCATCAGTTAGGAAGTCACCTTGCTAGAAAGAGAGTAATTCGAAACTAGGAGAAATAAAAGTGTCTAAGCCTGAGTAAAAAAAATAAACATAATAATAATAATAATATATAAAGAAAAAGGGGGGGAGAGAGAGAAAGAAAAGAAAAGAAAAATATATAAAAAAAAAGGGTGCGCGTGAGTGCATGGATAGGAGCTAAAAAGAGCGACCTCCTCTGTGTTCAGTTAGGACGCCTACGAGAAAAGAGTGGGTGCGAGTCCCTACAGGCGGAGTGTGAAAGCTAGTACTCCTCGGCAAAACAAATGCCCTTTACTTTTTATGTGTGTTCTAGGCACCCTAGTTGTAGCATTACTCATTTCATAGTTTATGTGACTAAATGACCGATCCCTGAGCCAAGAGTAGAGGGAAAACGAGCTGAGGGCTTTCTAAGACCATTTCGGGCTTGTCTGAGTTTAAAATAGATAAGCTTTGTATTCATTCATACATGTCTAGATTTGATAAAAACAAATTCAAAACTTGTTTCAAATTGATTAATTGCCTTCGAATGATTTAATTGATGGGAAGCATAATTGCGTTTAGCTGTTAAAACTGGAGTGGGGAACCTTGTAGCTTAGTGAATTAAGTTGCTGCATGACTACATGTTTCACCTTACTCGAGGACGATCAAGAATCAAGTTGGGGGTGATCTAATAGCACTCAAATTGTGCTATCTCACTTCGCTTAATTCGGGATCGTTCTTACCTTTTTACCGGTTTATTTCTTGATTTAGACAGGTTACCAGCATATGGAGCCTTTGGGACAGTTTACAGGCACTTTAGGTTTAAGTGAGATTATTAGCAAGCAAATCGAGCGAAATGAAGGAGGAAGGCATTAAAGCAGCCAGGTGTCGTGGAGCTAGCACGGCGCCAGTGCTGCGCTTTTTCCAGAAGGCATCTGATTTTGATCTGGAGACAACGTCGCAGCGCTACGAATGGTGACGGGTGAGGTATCGCATGCGTGTCACGGCGCTGCGGCACAACGCTTTTTCCAGAAGACCGCACGCTTTGCAGTGCTGCGGCACTACCCTATAGCGTCGCGGCGCCAATCTAATTTTGGCATAAAATGCCCTAGCCGCCAGCCATTCGGGAAATTAATCAGAATGAGTTCCAAGTCTGTATTTGGAGTTTGTCCCTGCATTTTTCCTTCTTTTCATCTTGAGGAGAATTTCTTTGAACAATTATTGGGTGAGCACAAGCATCTATCAAGACTAAGGAACTATCAACTAGCTCGGGTTTGAGGATCAATTCTTACTCTGTATCACATGAGGTTTTGAACAATTTTTGTATTGTAATTTTCTTGTTAATGAATTCTCGCCTTATTTGATGTTTCAATTGAATTCACTTGAGATGATCTGACAAATTAGTCAAGCATTTTAATTGGTAGTTAAAGATCTATGCTTAATACGTAATTGTTAGGTTTATAGATCGCCAAGTAGCAAAGGTTGAGTTAGGGTTGTAAATTGATTTGGCAATTCCAATCCGTTTGCATTCATCTAACCAACTTAGGAGAGATTCGCACCAAACACTTAATTAGGCTTTTCCTATTATTTTGTTAGTCTTAGCCATTGCCTTTGAACTTAATGCTAATAGGTTTGCATGTCTAACATGCTTTTCATCTAAGCATATTAATCTATTCGATCAATAGGACTTCCTTCTAGCATTTTTAGAAGTGACTGGCTAAGTTTAACCTAAGAAAAATTGCACAACACTATTGTAATTAATCAATGATTGAGTAACAAACTGAAAGTGATCCACTTTCACCCTGAGCTAGGTTTTGTCAACTTGAATTTAAACCCAATTTGATTCCTTGCTATTGCTTTTCTTCCTTGTTATTGCTTTGTTATTAAAGTTAAACAAACGATTTACCCCCTCCTCCCCCGGGTTACTCAACAACAAATCCTTTAGGAGAAGAAAATTTATCAGCTCTCTGTGGACCGACCTATTGCTGCGGTAATACTACTAAATTAGAGTAAGGAACAAAACAATTACGGCCTAATTGAAAGCTTCGACAACTTTTGGTTCGCCATTTAGTTTCTATACTTTTAATATATTTTAAATTTTGTTGATGGACTCTCAATATGAATACTTTCAAATTTTAAGAGGAAAAGCTTACTATGCCAAATTTGTATATATAAAGAAAATCAACAATAAACTAACATGGGCTATTTTAAAACACAATATGTATCAATTTTTACTATAGTATGACTGTAGTTTTTGTAATGTATAACACATTAGATCTCTAACCAGTTTATTATTCATAACGCATTGCGCCCCTAAAATGATTAGATATTAAGTTTAGAAACTAAATTATTACAACCACATTTGGTAATTTATTTTATTTTATTTTATTTATTTATTTTTTTTTTTTGAAAATTAAGTTTGTTTCCTCCACATTTTATTACAATTTTGCATATTTTTTAAGTAAAATGGTTGGATTCTTAGCCAAATTTTAAAAACTAAACAAGTTTTTAAAAACTATTTTTTTTAGCTTTAAAAAATTAGCTTGGTTTTTTGAAGTATTAGTAAAAGCTAGACAACAAATGAAGAAATTTGGAAATAGAAGTAGTGTCTATAGGCTTAATTTTTCAAAAACAAAAACTAAAAATAAAATGACTACTAAATGATCCTACAAAATTAAGAATATAAAAATTAAATCATCGTTACACACAAGTTTAGGTAGCAAAAGTATATTTTTGTGTTAAATAAAAGGGTTGTTTAAGTGATATTATAGTAAATAATAATTAAAAAAAAATTACTAGGTTGGTAAGCAAATGCATGAAAGATGGTTACGGCAGCAGTAGAAAAAGAGTAGCAAGACTTAGTAGGAAACAATGGCTAATGGAGAGGTTTTAGAATTGTGAGGAAAGACCGACAATGAACGCGATGCTGCTTCCTCCCATTCTCCCATCACATTGTCCCACTACCATTCTCTCTCTTTCTACACCTTTGCCAAGATTTCATGTCGGTACGGGTCCTATCTCCTATCTCCCTAATTTGTTATTATTTTATTTTTACCACACTCTAATCATTCAATACTTTTACCTTACTTACTCAAAATTCTTTCTTCTTCTTCTTCTTTCTTCTTCTTCTTCTTCTTTTTTTTTTTTTGTAGTTCTTCAAAGTTTAATAATTTATTATACACATTTTTTAAAAATACAAGTCATGAAGATATCAAAATTTAATTAGAATAAGTATATAGTTAAACCATAGAGTTACGTTTTGCTTCTCACTTTGACCATAATTAAATGAATGTACTCATGGGGCTGTCGGTTGAACGAAGGGGTAAATTTTAATTTATATTTAAGGCCAAAGTGGGGTGGTGGCTTATAATAGTATTATAATTATTTTTATTTATTAATAAGGAAGACTTAGGAAACAAAAAATACATGTGTTGAGTTGTTTCCTTGGTGAATGGGAAAGCGTATATACTTTTCCACGTGTCATTCCTTCCCAAACAAACTCTATAAATATCTTTTGTTCTGTTTCCAGTACACATCCTCACTACTCTTTCTTTAACACATTCACATTATTCTCTCTGCTCTTACTCAAAAACGCTTCCATCTAATCTTTCTTTCTAAAAATTCACTTTTTCATTCTCAATTCTTGCCTTCCTCACAAACATATCCATCCAAATAAATATAATGGGGCTGTTGTCTAGAAAAGCCACGTGCAACTCGCATGGCCAAGATTCCTCTTACTTCTCAGGCTGGGAAGAATATGAGAAGAATCCTTACCATGAGATTCAAAATCCTAAAGGGATTATTCAAATGGGTCTTGCAGAAAATCAGGTCAGTAGTAATAAATAATTTATAATATTTGTTGTCTTTATTTTTATTATGGCTAACGAGAATGCAAACTTTGATTTTGAATGGTGACATGCAGTTATGTTTTGATGTGGTGGAGAAATGGCTGGAGGAGAACCCAGATGCGGCTAGCTTTAAGAGAGATGGGAAGTCCATTTTTAGAGAACTTGCTCTTTTTCAAGACTACAATGGCTTGCCTGCATTCAAAAAGGTAAATATTATATTATTTAATTAGTTTATATATGTGTATGTGTGTGTGTCAAAGTTTATGATTTTGGGATGAGATGTAATTTAATGTTTTGTAATATAATGTTTCAGGCATTGGCAGAGTTCATGTCGGAAATTAGAGGGAACAAAGTAACGTTCGATCCCAACCACATAGTCCTCATTGCTGGTGCCACGTCAGCTAACGAAACCCTTATGTTCTGCTTGGGTGAACCTGGCGACGCCTTTCTTCTACCTACCCCCTACTATCCTGGGTAAGTGTCAAATTTTTGGTGTTGTGATTCTTTATAAGCCATCCATTACTTAATTAAAAATGGTCACGTACCAATTTTTTTTTTTTTCTTTTTTACTTTTAAAGAAGTTAAATTATTAGTTACTCATATAATTTACTGTGTAGGAGATAGGTTTACTCGATGCTATACTAAATCATTACCATTTGTTTTAATTATATAAAAAATTTCAGGATTGCATGTTATAATAAATAAATAATATATTATCCATTGGCAACTGATACTAAGTTTGGTTTTGGTTTTATGCAATTAATGTACAGATTTGATAGAGATTTGAAATGGAGAACGGGAATAGAGATTGTACCCATCCACTGCTCCAGCTCCAATGGCTTCAAAATAACAAAGGCAGCACTGTTAGAAGCCTACCAAAACGCCCAAAATCTTAACCTCAAGGTCAAAGGCGTACTCGTCACAAACCCATCAAACCCATTAGGAACAACAATCAGCACTCAGGAACTCAACCTCCTACTCCAATTCATTGCATCCAAAAACCTCCATCTAATCAGCGACGAGATTTATTCTGGCACAGTTTTCAAAAAACCAGGCTTTGTGAGCGCTATGGAGATCCTCGACCAAAACTACAAACACGACCACCAAATCCGAAAACAAGTTCACATTGTTTATAGCCTCTCCAAAGATCTCGGCCTGCCGGGGTTCCGAGTCGGAGCTGTATATTCGAATGATGAAGTAGTAGTGGCTGCAGCGACGAAGATGTCAAGCTTTGGATTGGTTTCGTCGCAAACGCAGTACCTTCTATCGGCGATATTGTCGGACAAGAAGTTTAGGAGGAAGTACATAAGGGAGAATCAAAAGAGGCTGGAGAAAAGACAGAGAATGCTAGTGAATGGGCTGGAAAAGGCGGGGATTAAGTGCCATAAAGGGAATGCAGGGCTGTTTTGTTGGGTGGATATGAGGCATTTGTTGGGATCCAATACGTTTGAGGCAGAAATGGAGCTTTGGAGGAAGATTGTGTTCGAGGTGCGCTTGAACGTATCGCCCGGACAGTCGTGCCATTGTTCCGAACCCGGTTGGTTCCGAGTTTGTTTTGCCAACATGTCGGAGCCCACTTTGGATCTTGCAATGCAGAGATTGAAGGCTTTTGTGGTCGACTCCACCACAACTACTGTAACTTCTCTGGGGATTCGATCCTGGAATACTAATTCTATTACTGTAACAACTACTCTTTCAGACCAACTCGACACGAAGAGGAAGTCGGTGGCCAAATGGGTTTTTCGGTTATCGGTTCAAGATCGCGTTAGCGAACCACGTGATCGATAGCTTGATGCAAACATATTTTACCCATTTAATTTATTTACCTCTTTGTGGGTTTTTTTTTTCTTTTTTCCTTCTTTGTGCCGAAGGAATTTGAATTTCTCTTTAAACGTGTAAAAAATACGTGCACTCGGTCCATTTGGATTAGTAGTGGCCTCTGTAATTCATCTCAAATTTCCATATATTGTTAAGCATAGATACATCATTTCTCCTTTCTTTTTTCTTAATATATTTCTCTTTTTTTCTTTTTCTTTTTTTTCTCTTAATACCAG
Source organism: Citrullus mucosospermus (assembly GCA_030954485.1). Classification (NCBI taxonomy): domain Eukaryota; kingdom Viridiplantae; phylum Streptophyta; class Magnoliopsida; order Cucurbitales; family Cucurbitaceae; genus Citrullus; species Citrullus mucosospermus. The sequence continues at coordinate 16,519,156 of CM062064.1, forward strand.
TTAAGCTTATTTGAACTACTATATTTTATTGAATAATATTTGCATTTGACTGGTTAGTATAGAAATGTCTTAAGGAACAAGGATCAACCGTCCAACTGTGAGAGATACATGCAAAAAAGAAGAGAAAGAAACTCTCAAATTTTTAATATAATGGTTTGGAAGATTCACTATTGACAATTCAGTAGGATAAAAGTATTTTTCTATATAAATGTTCCAATTGAAATGTAATCAGATTTTTGTTCTTTTAAAATTATAGGTTTGTTTTTCTCTCATAGCTTACTCCTAGTTTTCATTTTACCATAGTTAAACAATATATTTGGATTCTTACCTAATTTATAAAAACAAAAACAAAATGTTGAAAATTACTTCTCTTTGTTTTCAAATTTTAGCTTCGATTTTGGAAACAATTTTACAATATAGTCAACAAAGTATATATATATTGATGGAAATGGTGTTTATAGGCTTAATTGTTAAATGGTTACCAAATGAGGCTTCCAATAATAATGAGGGTTATAATTTCTGGCTTCTCTATAATATGATGTTTGCTCTATCAAGTGTAACTTTTTGACTGTTTCCTTTATTTTGAAAAATAGGTGAATCTACAACTATACCATCATGACACACACATTGCCGCAAGCAAGTATAGCAATAAGATAATCAACAATCGAAGAGCTGTGCAGGAGAATATAACATACAAAGATCTTGACCCAGTTCGGTGTAACCATACTTACATCTGAGAGGCAGTATGCCTAAATGAGAAGAATTTCACTAGTAAGGTTGAACAATTACACATAAACACTTAACAACTAACTTCTAATGAATAATTTAGGTTCCCCCTAAACTTGATGCTTCGCCTTGATGTAATATTTCTTGTTTAGGCTCCCCTAAACTCAACACCTTCTAAATTAAGGCTTCATCATTCTTCTCACCGAAAGATCAATGAACTGTCAATCAACTTCTTCCCTAAAGTATCATACTCAAACTGAACACTCATACACTCTATTTTCAAATTTTAGCTTCAATTTTGAAAATGCTCCTACAATGTCAATAAAGCGCATATATTTATTAATGAAAATAGTGTTTATAGACTTATTTTTTAAAACAAAAAATTAAATGGCTTTCAATAATTAAAGTTATTATTTCTAGTGTTTCTATATTATGAAGTGTTCTGTCTAAGTGTAACTCATTGAACGTCTCTGCGCTTTAACATTACAATTTCTATCTTCTAGGATCTATGGACGAGAAAAGAAACAATAATATTCTTAAAGCTAGCCATGGTCAAATATAGTAAGATAGTATCGCTATTGTTGCCCTTTAGTCCATAAAATTTAAGAGGGGTTTTGGGTCATCTATATATGAAATGGGTTGAGGGAATTCTAATATAGCTTCACATTTGAGGTGTGTGTTAAGATAATGGAAGGTAATGGTTATTTAAATCCCAATTTTGCTATAGCTACACTATTTACAACTCTTACAACTTACGAGTTGTTTGAGGCGCTGAATTAGTTATAATAATATGAGGTTATTATAGTTTGTGGGTTATCATAATCTATGAATTATATAATAGTCTTTAGATGATCTAGGCTATTATAGTTTTTGGGTTACAATAGTTTGAGGTTATTATAATCTTTGTGGGTAATAATAGTGATCTATAGATTATAATAATTTTTTTAAGTTGTAGACTACTATAATTTGTGCTATAATAATTTGTGTTTTGAGTGCAAAATAAAATAATTTGAGTTATAATAGTATGTGTTTGGGATGTTAACTATTTTAATCTGGATTATAATAGTCCGTTTTGAATTGTGCAAAGTTATTGTGGTCTATGTTTAAGCATTTTTTTAATTATTTTTTAATTTCATTTTTTATACTTAATTTAAGAGAAGCCCCTTCGATTACGGTTTTTAGGCTTATTTTTTATAACTATACTAAAACTAAAATTAAAAAAAAAAAAAAAAAAAAAAAAAGTCAAATTTGAAACTTATTCAAATTTTTTGTTTAATTAAAATATAAATAAATTTTTGGTTTAATTAAAAAAAAATATATATATATATATATATATATATATATATACTTCATTTCTTATAACTATACTAAAGCCAAAAATTAAAATAAAAAAATAAATAAAAAAAGTCAACTGGAAAATTTTCAATTTTTTGAATTTGGTTAGAGTAATTTTTTATGCATCATGTTTTATAACTATACTAATACTAAAAAGTGGTGAAAATTGAAACTTTTTCATTTTTTAACCACATCTTTTGAAATTTGGAACCTTCTGTTGCTGTGACTACATTTTTTATACTTTAATTGGAGAAAAGAATTTGATTACGTTTTTTTTATAGCTACGCTAAAACAAAAAAGAGAAAAATAACCAAAGTCCAAATTTTGTCAATTTTTATTGTTATTACATTTTTTATTACTATACTAAAATTAAAATAATAATGAAATTAAAGTTTAAACTTTTTTTTTCTTTTTTTTTTTTTTTTGTAATTTTCAATTTTTTATACTTTGATTCATGAAAAAGGGATTTGGTGACATTTTTTTATGCTTAATTTTTTTTATAGCTATACTGAAACTTAAAATAAAAAGGATAATTTTCAAATATAGCAAGATGAGTCAATTTATTTACAAATATGAAAAAAAGTTATTAATTATTATTGATATACAACGATAGATACTGATAGATATGTTATATTTAAAAGTATTTCAAACACATTTTCCATTTAATACAATAACTAAAAAAAAACAGGTCAATTTTTTTTTTCATTTTTTTATCATTACATTTTTTTATATTTTAACTTATAAGAAATGAGTTTGGATTCATTTCTTTTATACTTCATTTTTTTTTGTAGCTATATATACTAAAACTAAACCAAAAAAAAAAAAGGCTCAAAGTTGAAACATTTCAATTTTTTGTAATTAATTTTTCTTTATACTTTAACTTAGGAAACATTATTTTGTAATTTAGTGGTTCTGTTCTTTTATAATTAAGTGAAAATAGAAAAACTATTTAAATTTATGTGTAACATTTTTTTTTTTTTACTTGAACATGCAAAACCAAACAAAAATCATACAAGTTTCCATCAAGAATCTTCAAATAGTGTTCATTGTAGTTAAAAGATTTCCAAATAGTCTTTACTATAGCTTAAAACAAGGGGGCGACTGGACAAATATCTAATTTTAAAATGAAAATTTGAAAAATGTCTAAACGTAAAATATTAAATTAAATCACACTGTAATTATTTGAAAATGTGGACAGATATAACCTTCTCGACAAACCACATAATTACACAATATTTAAATGCAAAATTTAATCCAAAAATTCTGCCATAAATAAAGACATCAGAATCTAATCTAGTAATTTAAAATAATTGAAAATAATGGAAGATCTAATGAAAATAAATCAATTGAAGAAATTAATTACATGAAGTCAATACATTATATACAAAAAATTAAATATTGTATGAAAGCAAAAACTAATCAGTGTCAAAACATCTTCAATCTAATATATAAAAGTTATATATTTTTTTAAAAGACACCTAGAATAATGGGGTGTGGTATGATAAAAGGGCCCATCTGGTGCTTGTAGGAGTAAATCTAGCAAATTTTGACGACGTTGGATCCCTCCTAAAACAAAGTAGACATATTTCAATAATTTCAAAAATTATATTCAAAACGGTGATCTAGTTTTAGGAAAATTGCTATTTGTAACTCAATTTTTTTTTACAAAACTAACCCATTTTTTAAAAACTTATTTTTCTAACTCTTTTTCAACTTTTCAAAGTTTAAGAGGTGGGTCCCACATGGTAAAATGACATTCTTACTCAACAAAAATTTTGAGCTTCTTAACTTCAGTTTGCCTGAATTATACTCCATGTTTCTATTTTACTTTCACCAAAAAGGCATGGGGTCCCATTTTCACCTTCTTTAGAGATAATCTATTGGTCCCATTTTTAGAGACTTTCCTTTTGCATCGTTTCCTCTAGTACAAAAAATGTATGAATGTTGATTCTCTTTTATTCACGTGTTTTATGTTGTTGAAAGTTGAAAAAACAATTGCTTTATTTTGGGTGGGGGAAATGGTTCTTTATGGGAAATGTTTAGTTTTATTGGAATTCTTAGGAAAATAATATTTTGCAGTGAACTTTACGAGAAAGAACCTCATAAGTTGAAGGATAATTGTTGTTTTCATGAAAGAAAAAAAAAAAAAAAACAAGGAAAACAATGAATCTGTCAAATTTCCCATAAAGTTAACCAGTCAACTTATCAAGAAGGAAAATAATGAATCTGTAAATTTCCCGTAAAGTTGACAGGAAATTTGACAAATTCATTTTTTTCCTTGTTTTTTTTCTTCTTCTTTCTTTTCCTTCCTACTACCTTCCTACGAAAAAAAAAAAAAAAAAAGAAAAGAGACCCTAAAGTAACTCTCTGTCTTTTTTTAACTTATCAAGAAGGAATGAAAGTTTTTTGTCTTTTTTCCCCTAAAATTCTTCACCAGAACTTTATGGGAAAGAAGCCAGAGAGCTTCCTTCCTGGTAAGTTTGAACTTTTCGGAAACGAATTAGATCTTTGTCACTTTTCCCGTAAAATTCTGATTAAAACTTTATGAGAAGAGTCACAGAGAGCTCAATTTGTTCCCGAAAAGTTCAAACTGATTAGAATGTCTATGATTTTTCCTGTAAGTTTTTGCTCAAAACCTTACGGGAAAATTCACAGAATAAACAAATTTCCCGAAAGGTTTGAACCTACCAAGACATTTGGACATTCTGTGACCTTTCCCGTAAGGTCATGCTCGAAATTTTACGGGAAAAGTCACAGAAAACCTAATTTCTTGTAGGTTCAAACCTTTTGGAAAATTTGGGCATTCTGTGACGTTTCCCGTAACGTTTTGTTGAAAACTTTATGGGAAAAGCCACAGAATGTCCAAATGTCCCAAAAGTTGACATGTACTCATGAGATTTGGGCATTATGTTACTTTTCCCATAAACTCATTCAACTTACGAGAAAAATGAACTTACGAAAAAAATGACAACAGGCAAAAAATGCATACCAAATTCTTTTTTCTATCCAATTTTAGACATTTCCTATACATATTAAACCCCCTCTACCAGAAAAATTTATTTTCTTTTCCCCTAAATTTCTTTCCACCATTTCAAACATGTTCTTTGTGGGTTTGCTTCCAAAAATCGAGTCACATAGGATGGGGTTCGGTTTTTAGGGATTCAGAAGAAGGCAAGGATGGTCTCAGGGTTAAGGGAAGAAGAAGATGGTTTGAGTGTTGAGGAAGATGCTTTGAGGCAAGAAGATGCTGATTTCAGGAAATCTAAGGAGAAGGGAAACTTTCAGGAAACCCATTATCAAAGGGTTGAATATGAAATTTGAACCGTTGGATGGTGAACTGGTTTTTAGCAAAGTAAAGTGCAAATTGAACCATTGGATGGTGAACCACTTATCGGGAAGGGAACTATTACAGACAAGGTAGATGGGATACAAATTGGGGGTACTACAGACATTTCACCATGTGGGACCCACCTCTAAAACTCTGAAAAGTTGTAAAAGGGGAAAAAAACTGGTTCTTAAAAAAGGCATTAGTTTTGTCCCATAAAAAACTTTTTGGGTTAGAAATAGTAATTTCCCATAGTTTTAGGCATCTATTACAATTTCTCTTAAAACAATTATAAGATTCAACTATAATAATAGGAGACACAAACACTTAGTGAGCTAATAGCTAGCTCGCTCCATTTAATTCAATTTAGGGATCTAAATGCTTCCTTAGTAGTTAAAATAAGCAAAACTCTCCATTCCTTTAATATTTTCAATGATTCAATCTGCTAACGATCAATTTTGGCAACCACCCTAGACGACTAACTCCATTGACCACCTTTAGTGACCAACTCCAACTGTCACTCCGACGGTCAACTCCAACAAAGACTATGCACCTCCGACAACCCACTCCAACGATCACCTCCGTCAACCACTTATGCAACTAACTCTGACAACCAACTCGAGCGATCACTCTAGTGATGACATTTTAATAGTTACACTTTGAGTGTATAGCAAACCAAACTTCTATATAAAAATATTTTGGGAGAAAATCTAACACATAATTAACATAACTCACGTAATTTCTTTATTTATAGTTTTTGAAACGTAAACCTCAATAGACACCACTTCTACCTCTAGATTTCTTGTTTGTTATTTACTTTCTAAAAAAGCCAAATCAAAGTTTAAGAATAAAAAAGGTAGTTCTTAAAAATTTGTTTATGTTTTTAAAATTTAACTAAGAGTTAAAAATTCAAACTTTATAAGAAAATGGAAGGAATTATTTTAATAAATAAATAAATAAATAATATTTTGTAATATAATATGAGAAGTGTGAACATATATGTGGATGAGAGGGGAAAAGTGTAGGGTTTGAGCAGACTTAAGGGTGAAGTTAATAAATAACAAATCGGCGTCGGCTTATCTTAGGTCAAACCGAGCGGAAGCATGTTTTTGTTGTGTTTGGTTAGCTTTTTGGAGTGTAATTATTGGCCTCGTATCTTGTTCCTGGTAGTATGAAAACAAATGGCATTTGCTTCAACATGCCAAGAACTCTCCACTTTCCACCAACTTGGGTTTAGGGCTGGAAAGATTTTGGGCTGCTTTATTCACAAGTAACCAAGTCCAACCAAATTGTCTTGTTTAAACAAAATTATCTTGTTTAATTTATCATACACTTTTCCCACTTTTAAGATTCTGTGTGTGTTTAGTAGCCATTTGGCATTCGCCTACCTATTCAATCCTCTTTTTAATTCAATTTGTGTGTGGGCCTCGTTAATTAGTGTTACCTATTTGTGCATCATTGGGAGTACAACCACCGTTAACCACTACAAAAATACTAATAATAACAAGGAATGAACATGACCTAGATGTATAGTTGGTATGGCTTAATTAACAGTAGTTGATATAAAAAATTGAAATGAGTTAATTTTTGTTGGACGTGTTTTATTTAGATACGTATAATTAAAGTATGGAGTATGTATGTGAGTTAGTATTTCATCACATTAGTTTATTTTATTAGATTGAACTTTATTATATGATCCATTTAATTAAGGCCTAAATTTTCAATTGAGTATGAACTTAATGAATAAAAACCATTCCTAGTTAATTAGGGTTTAATGGGAACCCTAGTATATGGAGAGACCTGATGGTCCCTGATATACCAAAACAATAGCCACTCAGTCTTTTTTTAATTCCATCTAGAGAGAGACCCCACTAAGAGCATATGAAGTTCTGGTTGAGGAAGACAATAGCCATCTTGTAGCTATCATCAATCTCTCAATGAAATTTGATATTTTATTATTCTTGACAATTTAGCATGAATAATATTAAGTTAATCTATTCAATAGATTTACATATTTATGCTAACAATTTTTAAATTGGTTCTTTCTCAATTTAAGATAATTTCTAAAAAAATTACTAGTTGAGTGTTAAAACCTTTTATATTTAATTTATAGTTGGGCATGCTAAATAATAATGGACCTCATCTTATATATTTAAAGTTTTGATATGCAAGAAGAGAGGAAAATAGAAAGGATATTTTTAAAAAAACGTAAAATAGAAAAGATTTAGATATTTATTATAAATATTGTAAATTAGGTGTAATATAGATGTCTATGCTTAGTGTCCAAAGACCAAGTGTCACTTCTTCATTACCCCATATGTTGACCATGTGTCATACAACAACCCCATGTATGTTGTTCAATCATTGTGTATAACTGCTTATTAGGTGATGGTTAAGGTATAAGGTTGGCAGTGGATGTCGTCAGAGGGTTGGTGTCTACTGTCCTCACACTTTCTCCTGGGTTAAGAGGGTACTTGGGAAGGGGTGTGACAGTTATAGAGATATAAGTGCAGTGGCTGTTAACCGAGAGGTGCAGTTTAGAGTTGGTGGTATGAAATAGACCCCTCTATGTGTTTCTTACTTTAGATGATAACCAACCCTAGCCCTACTTTTACCATCCATATAATTTCCTTAGCTGAACTTTGTTGTGTTGCATACCTACCCATTTCCATAAATTTAGTTTACTTTTACTGCTTTTATTTTCATAAACGCATCGCTTCTCACCATTTTCTTGTTACGCATACAACTGAGATAATTAAAGAATTCTTGAATCTGCATAGTCCCTATGTTCGACCTCGGACTCACCGAGAAAACCTCATTTTTCACTTATACTTGGGTGAAGAATAGGAAAACTTGATAAATTAATTAACACTGTTAGGCTGACAACATGGATTGCACATCCACTTCTAACTGATTCACCTTCTATCTTCCTTTCAGCTAAACTTCGTTCAACGCACATAGCTGCCTCCACCAGTTTGGAGAAGTCTACCCATTCAGCACTAGCAGTCACAAGAGTACGAATTTCCTCCCACAATCCTTCCTCAAATCTCTTGCACCAATCGGCCTCATCAGCTATAATGGTGATGGCATACTTGGATAACTCAGTATATTTCTTTTTGTACTTTGCCACCGTCATTGACCCTGGCACTAACTTAAGAAATTCATTCCGTTTGACATCTACTGGACGGAATTTGCCGCCCAATTCCGTGCAAAATAAATTTTCCTAACTTACCCACAATAGTAGTGGCAAGCCGGGTCAAACACAGGGAGCCCTCGAATTTCACAATTGAAAGTTTTCAATTCAAGTAACCAAAGGGGGGTTTTAAGAAACGGTTGATTGCAAGAAACTTAAATTGCATGAAAGTAAAATGTGGAGGTAGAAGAAGTAAAATTCAATTGGAGAAAGCTCTAGCTTGGGTTACGCGAGATTTTCTTTGTTCGATGTTCTTATCATTGGTTCGTCATTGTCACCGACCCTCTTACAACATCCACTGTCAACCTTATACCTTGATCAACACCTAATAAGCAGATATATACAATGATTGAACAACATACTTTATCCAGGGTTAAGCTATCATACAGACATTGTGTCACACCCCCTCCTAGGTACCCTCCTAACCCAGAAAAAAGTGTGATGACAGTAGACACCAACCCTCTTACGGCATCCACTGTTAACCATAAACTTTTCCTTTACCTATTAAACAGTTATAAACCATAATCAACTTCATACATTCACCAGAGTTAACTTGCCATACACACATCCTTTTCACTCAACCATATAATAGCATAAATAAACAACTCCCTCTCTATATGCACTATACATAATCCAGTTCAAATATTTACAATTTTCAATATACTAAACACCGATGGTAGACCCAAACGAGATCTTGCGTAGGCTAAGCACCTCGAACTAGCTCGCTACCTGAAAAACGGAAAATAAGGAAAGCGTGAGCTAGATTGCCCAGTGAGTGACTAGTTTCGTAAAACCTCTTTGGCTCGAAAACTATCATAGTAGAAACATTTTAACACAATGCGTATAAAACATCAATTCAAGTCATAGTCATACAAAACATGCTCAAATGCCATTGTCAAATCATACATGCTCATTTCAGAAAAAGATACTCAAAAATTCCGTTTGTTTCAAATCATTTCCCTTAGTTGAGGCGTAGTGGAGCTCAACTTTACTCAACGTCGAAAACATTTTAAATCCTTTCCCTTAGTTGAGGCAGAGCAGAGCTCAACACTACTCAACGTCGATTATCCTTAGCTGTGTGGAGTAATCTCAACACATCAGCATCCTAATTTGGGTTACCCATATGCCTTCTTCGAGTCCTTGAGCATTGGGGTCCCATTTCTATATCCAGGTTATCCATTTGCCTTCTTCGAGTCCTTCAGTGCTGGGTACCTTTTCTATATTCTGGCTACCCATTCGCCTTCTTTGAGTCCTTCAGCGCTGGGTACCTTTTCTATATTTCGACTACCCATTCACCTTCTTCTAGTCCTTCAGCGTTGGGTACCTTTTCTATATTCCGGCTTCCCATTTGCCTTTTCCGAGTCCTTGAGCTTTGGGAGCTGATAACTTGTAGAAATACAAGTTATTATAGTCACTATTTGATTTAATTAGAGTAACTTTGGAGTTAAACACATGATTTTGGTAGTTGAATGATGAAAAATGTATCACCATGCGTTGGCACTATTTTCAAAAGAAAATACTTGAAAAACGATGAGCTTTTCTGTTCCTAACGCAGGGTTAAGAAGAAAAGAAGCACAAACAACCAAGTACGAAGAGACGAAGCTGCTGCAAGAACAAGTGGAAACCTACGCGTGGAGCCTATGCGTTGAGACCATGCGTTGAGACCATGCGTCGAGAAAAAGTAGAAACAGACGCATGCTCAAATAGCTGTCATGTCGTTATGAAAAAGGACAACACCTTATCAGATCATGGCAGAACAAATAGGCTGACAATCTGAAAAGTCTATACAGCTTGGTTGAAATTAAATGCAAAGGTGTCAGGTCATCATGATATCTGTCACACCCCCTCCCGGATTATCCTCCATAACTCGGAAAGAGATGTGAAGATAGCAGTTACTGACTACCCTGTCACGTAACCCACTGTCGACCTCATCATCCACATGCTCTCGACAAACCCCGACTTCGATCGGCAACGGGAACTGTCATGTTACCTGAAAATGGAAAACATTTAAAAGAATGAGCTAACGGCTCAGTGAGTAACGGATTTCTGATAACAATATATTTTAACTGAAAAATTGGTCAAACTCGCACAAAACATATCACTTCAAAATAGAGAATAATATACTCAAACATCATTGCGAAAACATGCTTGACCGTTTCAGAATAAATACTCAAAATTCTCATTCTTATAAAATATTTTTTCCTTAGTTGAGGCGGAGCAATGCTCAACGCTACTCAACGTCGACTTTCCCTAGTTGTGTGGAGTAATCTCAACACATCAGCGTCGTATATACCTTTATGTGCACATAGTACTAGAACTCGGGCTGCCCTCAATGCCTTCTATGAGTCCCTGAGCATTTGGGTCCCACTTCTATATCCAGGTTACCCATATGCCTTCTACGAGTCCCTGAGCATTGGGTACCTTTATAATCCGGGCCGCCCACAATGCCTTCTATGAGTCCTTGATCATTGGGGTCCCATTTTAATAGAATGGCTACCCTTTGGCCTTCTCCAAGTCCCTGAGCCTCGGGTGCCTTTTCAAGTTTAATATAACACAAAACATATTTGTAAACGTTATATCAACAACTCATGAATTTACCGTTTCGAAATCTCATCTCATCAGCATGCTAAATTCAATTCCACATTTTAATATAAAACCGCATGCTTTTCATTAAGTTTACTTTCAAATCTTTCTTGAAATCATATAATACCATGCTTTCAGAGAAGTTCTGAAAACAAATATCAATCATTCATCATGCGTTTTATAACTCATAGCAAGTACCCAACATTCTCGAAGTTCTCAAGTAAAACGCATGCTCTTGTCTCTAAGACGCATGGTCATGTCTCTATAATCACATAATTGTCTACTTTATATATATGAAAACGCATACATTATTTCATTAAAAACCCATAAAATCATATTCATAAAGATCTCATTTATATTTTGTAAAATGTAAGTGTTACTCACCTGTACTTGCCACAGAATACTTCTTTTCCTTTCCTCTATTTCCTCTTCCCGGGTTTTCTGAACGCAGTCGTTCTAACTCTGGAACGCAAGGCTCTACTTTCCTCTGTCAGCTCGGTTGAACGCATCCCGACTCTTCTTACTTCTCCTTCGGATGCGTCGCCCTCTCTTGGACGCAAGGTCCATCATGAACGCATCATCAAACTTTGAGCGCCGCGTTTGTGACACCCCCTCCCAGATTACCCATCTAATGCATATCATGAATTCATCCTCATATCCAAAATACAACATTCACAACACCATTGACAGTACGCATTCAAAAGTATATGTTCTACATGCCATTCACATAAGTATATTCAACGTACAACTCCCAAACTTCACTAAATCTTGATGATCGAGGCTTAGGCAGGATGAGCTGTATTAGGCGAAGCACCAGGAAGTCCTTGCTACCTGGGGAGGGAAAAAGAAAACATTTGGAAACATAAGCTAATAGCCTAGTGAGTGACAATTCTTTATAAAACGACATTCATTTAAAACAGGCATGTTTCGTATAATGACTAAATCAGAGTTTAACATTTATTCAGATGTAACATGCTTTTCACGAAATTCATCATTCTCATAAATCAATACTAAAATCATATCAAAACGTTTTCCAAGGAATTTGTTAATATCAACCAGTTTTTCAAACTTTTTCCTTAGTTGAGGTGGAGCATTGCTTTTACGCACTCAACGTCGAAAACCATCCCTGGCTTTAAGCAGAGCAAGCTCGATGCACTAACCAGCTTAACCTCTATGTGCACATAGGAATAGGTCGGGTTGCCCATGTACCTTCTCATGTCCTTGAGTACTGGGTCCCGGGGAAACTCATGTGCCTTCTCATGTCCTTGAGCACTGAGCCTCCTCTTAAAACATTTCAGAATTTCTTTCACATAGTAGTTCATATAAAAATCTTTCATGAAAATCAATTTATCACGATAAATAATATTTTAAAACATGCCATTGAATATCTTATAGAAATGCATAAAACATGCCTTATAAACATCATCAAATATCAAGTTTTTAAGAAAGCATTCATCTCAAAGCCATAATTCATAAGAAAACTAAGCCAAACATTTTCAATAAATTTCATTTTAAATCAAGAAAAGTGTCACTCACAACTCTTTCTAGGCTTTATGTGGTTTATACACTGTTCCTATCTCTTCTCGGCCTGCACAAGAAACACACCCTGCGTTAGACAACACTAACTTCCTTTCCTTTCCTCTACTGACTTATAATGAGAATCTCAGCGACACCCGCCAAGAATGACTGTTACTAGCGATACCCAATAGAACAGCACAGTTGCTAGCGATACTTGATAAAACAGCACCAGCGTTACCTACCTGAGCAACGATACTCAGCGTTATCTAGCGATACTTGTGAGACGGAAAGCTCCTTTGCGTCTCAGCGTTACCCGTCTCGCTGCAAATTCTTAGACAGTGTGCCGATACTTGATTTTTCCAACGGCACTCTGCACTGTACTCCTTCCTTTCTTCTCGTCCTTACTTCAACCTATGAAAAACCACATTTCCATACAGATTCAGAGTTTCTTCCCTTCTGCATACTTATAGGAAATCACGTTCTAAAGCTTACCTTAAAATTTCAGGGTTTAGCTCTTTCCCATTCTCGTGATATTCCGAAATTACCTCATGCTGTTCCAGATTGCGAGACAGTCTTGTAATCACTGATTTCCTAAGGATTCACATAGTAAAACTTCGATTTCAGCAACACCATCCTTTACAAAAGTTGTTAGGAATTGCATTAACTTACTAACCTTAAATTTTCAGCTCTGATCTCAGCTTATTCCTCACGTTCTATCCCGAATATCAGTCACTGCTCAACCAAACTAAGTAGCTTTGGTCATTCCCCCGTTCCAACTTCGTTTCCAGCTTCGATGTGAATCAAACTTCATCCGGAACCCTCAAGAACACCCTCCTCAATCTTCTTCTGGAGTTTATCTGAAGAGTAGAACCGACTTAAGCTCTCGAATTGTCCTTAAAATGATTAAACATTTAATTAATCCAGCTATTTATACTGCCGACCTAACCTTATCGACACCAGGACTTAGGCTGCTACTTACATATTTCCTCTGCAGACTAGCACAGGGTTCTCCTCTTCCAACGCATAGTGGTTGTCCTCACACGCCTCCTATTTTGAACGCATTACTCCATCTTGAAATTCTACTTTCGATGTGTGTAGACCATTCTGTCTTCAGCACAGGTGCCTCAACGAATAACTGTCTTCGACGCATCAACTTCAACACCATCCTGTCCTCAACGCAAAGTGACTTGGACGCATGGTTCAAGTGCGTTTCTCTCCCCTTCAAAACTACTTATCTATCAATATAGTAACTACTTCCGCTCACTAACTTCCATAAGTTAACCACCAATGCATAAACTTAGTCAATACTCAGTCGAAGTTTTACTTTGCCCTTGCTCTCGGCCACTTCTCCCTTTGAGACGCATAGCCACAAACGCATGGCCGTGCCTCAATTCTTGGCAACGCAAACCAGTGCTTACAGTGTTCACCTTGGTCATTATGTTTGTCCTCAACGCATAGCCGACCCCTTTTTTTTTAACACCAGACAACTTCTTTACATAAAATAACTAAGTTGTCAAATACCTTCTTTCTTGGTTGCATACTCCTACCACAGACGTCCTTGTTGCCTTCTTCTCTTTTCTCTCCAGAATTCTTCTTTGAGAGTCATCAGTCGCTCATTTTCCCTTCAAAGTTCTATTTATAGGGAGCTTGCCATCCAACTTTTCCTCTCCTTTTGCCACTTGTTTGCCACATGTCACGCTGCATGCTTAATTAACCATGCATTAGTCCAAGTGTCACCTTGCATGAAACACTTAACATACCTTTAACACCTCCTACTGATAAGGTGTCAAATCTACACAAAGCCACCTGGCCTTTATAAGCTTATCTTATGCATCTAACATTTCCTATAGATAACCATTTATTCAACACAACGCTCTCATGCGTTCATTAAGTTTCCTTTAAAGTTTGAGCTTTACTACTCATTTTTTTTCTAACTCTCAGCCAACTATACTACTCTTTGACGCATAAAGATCTCAATGCATGACAACCTTACTGACGCATGGTAAGCTAAGTACGTATCTTCCTTGCCAACGTGACGACAACTTCAGCTCACAACAACCATTCGAGATCACCTTCAGCATATAGCCGCACTGTTATAACCCAATGCTTACACAATGCCACTAGGCGTTAATGACAAATGCACAATACTATGCGTTTGTACCTCATCGCATCATACCATGCGTCCAACTCCTTCCTTATGCCCATAACAACTTCTTCTGAAATTTTTCCCCTATGCGTTGATCCTGATGCATTCACCTTCATCCTGCGTTCAATGACCATCTTCTTATCCTTGAACATTCCTTGATTACTCCCAAGATTATTCTTTTAAACTTTTCCTTGCACTTAAACTACTTCTCTTAAGGACAGATTAGCATGCGTCCACCACATGAACCAGTTTTTATGTTTACTTCACAATCTTCTTCAACACTTCACAACTTAACTTTATTCTTTTCTTGTTTATTCGCTTCACTTCTTTCCATTCTCGATTTACTTTCATGCATTACCTAGCCCTGACCATGCGTCCAACATGGTCTTTTACCTCTTTTCTTCATAAATTCTTCAACGCATCGTTTCTTAAAAAAAAGTAGGGTGTGACAATATCAACTTTTTGACGCCTATAAATAGCCCAAAAGCTTCTCCAAGAAAAAGAGGAAAAGAGACTAGTTCAAGAGGCGAAAGCTCTGCACAGTT
Organism: Citrullus mucosospermus; assembly: GCA_030954485.1. Taxonomy (NCBI): domain Eukaryota; kingdom Viridiplantae; phylum Streptophyta; class Magnoliopsida; order Cucurbitales; family Cucurbitaceae; genus Citrullus; species Citrullus mucosospermus. The sequence continues at coordinate 16,534,527 of CM062064.1, forward strand.
TCTCCCTCACTATAACCAGCCTCCATTTCGAGCTCTTTTGAGAGAAGGATTCTGAGCACCTTCAGAGTCGTCTCCCAGTGAGTGAGAACCTTCACCCTATGGAATTTATGTATCAGATAGCAACCATCTCAAGCCTCCATGAAGCAAGACGTTGCCAGTGGCGGCTTGACGCCCTTCATTTCTGTTTTATCTCCATTTCTCTCCTTCTTGCTTATATTTTGTTAATGACATTCGAGAGAATGATTTATTTTCTGAATATGAGTTTGATTGACTATTATCTTCCATCTATTTCCATATTAAACATCTTACACCATGTTGTCTAAATGCTAAATGAGTTAGATGTTAAAAGTTAGTTTTTCTTGAGCAATTCTAAGTACGTTACATCTTGATTAATGCATATCTTTAGCTTGCATAACTTTGTCTGACAAACAAATGTAGTAAGCATGACTGTCGAGCTTGAGAGAGTGGATAGTTAATCTTTAGCATTTATTAAGACTAGATGAGTTGCAGAGATGTAGTTCATCTTTTGCCAACGCAAACTTACCATGCGTCTTAGAGATAAGATTAATTTGGCGTCGAAACATTGAGAGATGGATTCACAAACGCAGTTTGTAGGTATGTAATTATACTTAGAAAGTTTAGGTAACAACTAGTTCTTGCGTTAACTCTACTTCTATCGCATGGTTTCATTCATTCTCAACGCATGCTATCTGACACTAAATGACATATGACTAACCATCGCCGCCCTCATTGTTAGTTATAGGAAATTTGATTCATTCTTTATGTATAGTTTTAGATACATACAACCAACAAATGCACATATTACATGTATAGTTCACCGCATAGTCATGCATCTAATCTCAACGCCTAGTTATTACAAATCCCTGCGTTCGACCCTGGACTCACCAGGAAACCTATAAATGCTTATACTTGGGCTTTTTATAGGAAAGCTTGCTTAATCATGATCACATCTAGAGTAATTCTCGACGCATCCTTGTAAGGAAATGATAAATCTATTTTTGTGCAACAAGCTAAGAAACTCAATCTAATTCGAATAGAAATTCAAACGAACAGGAGCCTTTTCAAAGATTTTATAAAATACACAACATGTTTTGGAAATATCATATCATAAATTCATGAGTTACACATTTTCAAACCTTCCATAAAATCATATATTATCGTCAGCATGCTTTTCATAAAACTCATTCAACAACCAACATGCTCAAATGTTTTTCAGTATAAAATGCATGATATGCACAGTAAACTCATAAGCATTCAATCATATAATCATGCTTTCAAATATAAATTTTCAACCACGAAACTTTGTTTAAGATAAACACATTTTAAATATAGGTGTCACTCACTACTTGTCCTGAGCCTTTAGCGGTTTATATGCCTTTCCTAGCTCTTCTTGGCCTGTAATCATATATTTCTTGTTGTTAGATTTTCTTAAGATTTCCTTAACATAACCATCAAGCTTTAACCATTCATACTTGATCAATAAACCTTAATGAGTGAGATTCTACATTGCTAGCGAGACTACTAGCGAGATTGAACTATAAGTAAGCAATACTAGCGATACCATGGTGAGCGAGACCAGCGACACTCACCTGATCAGCGATACCTAGCGATACCCAGCGAGAATTGTGAGACGCAAGACTTCTAGCGACACCTGCGTTGTCACACCCCATCCCGAACTACCCTCCCGTAGCTCGAAACGGAGCGTGAGGACAGTAGTCATCGACTTCCATATCAATTACCACTGTCAAACTTACCTTATTTCCCATTTAACCACCCTTCCTAGGACGGTGATACCATTAACTCTTGACAAACCTCGACTTCGACCTGCAACGAGAACTGTTATGCGACCTGAAAAATGGAAAACGTATGAAAGGATGAGCTAACAGCTCAGCGAGTAACAATTTTTGAAAACATCTTACATTAACTATAAACATGCCTTCTCCAAGTCCCTGAGCATTGGGGTCCCATTTCCATATCTAGGTTACCCATTTGCCTTCTACAAGTCCCTCAACATTGGGTACCTTTTCTATACTCCAACTACCCTTTGGCCTTCTCCAAGTCCCTGAGCCTTGGGTGCCTTTTCAAAATTTTATAAAATACGCAATACGGTTTGGAAATATCATATCATAAATTCATAAGTGCCAAACAACATGCTTTCAGTAAATTCAATTTCAAAGCTTTAATATCAAACAACATGCCTTTCAATAAGCTTATTTCCAAATCTTTCATGAAATCATATGACATCAAACATCATGCTTTTCAATAAAATCATGAAATCATATATTATCAAACAACATGCTTTTTATAAACTTATTTCAAATAACCAACATACTCAAATGTTTTTCAAATAAAAACGCATGTTCTATTCGTTGAAAACTCATGAATTCATATTCCAAACCAATGATATTAATCACAGAGAACTCATTCATATTTTAAAAAACGTTAGTGTTACTCACATAATATTTGCTCAAAGATAGTTCCTTTTCCTTCCCTCGAATTCTCTTTCCCGAGCTTCTTGGACGCAGCGTTCTAAAGTCTGGAATGCAAGGCAACTTATATTCCTTTGTCAGCTCGGTTGGACACAACCTTGCTCCTTGAACGCAAGGTTGACATTTAACGTGCAGCCTAACTCTCCTTGCTTCTCTTTTAGATTCGTCGACCTCTCTTGGACGCAAGGTCCAACTTGAATGTAGAGTCTATCTTTGGACGCAACGTTTGTTGGATCGATATGGCAACCCTAGAGGGGCGGGTGAATAGGATTTAATTAAACTTATTCCTAAATATGCTCAAATTAAACTAATTGAATTAATTTTTGAATTAAATTAATAAAAACCTTAATTGATGCTAAATATCAAGATTGATAAAAAATATATGAAACACAAGATTCAATCAACTCAACAGAGAAGGATAGTAATTTATAACATGCTACTAAAAATTGAATGCAAAATAAATGGAGAAAGAGTTGGAGAAGAAGACACCGTGATTTTTATAGTGGTTCGGTCCAACTCGACCTACATCCACTTTCCCAAGCGCCTCTTGGGATTTCGATTAAAAAATCTCCTTTGACTCTTTCCATGGATGAGAGTCGAACCGCTACCTTGCTCCTTTTTCGGGTTCAAGAGCAAACCCGATCCTTTCCACGGGTTAGGATCCAACTATTACAATATTCTTGAAATTTTAAATCACACTAAAACTCTCTAAAAAGAGTCGATGTACAAATTTGAACTCACAATACTCAATCCTCACAATACAATGAAAGTATCTCTCTAAAATAAGATGAAAAAAAAGAAATTTGAAGACTTGGAGAGAGAGCAACAATAGTGACCTTTTTCAATTTTTGAGGATTGTAAAATTGTAAAAGTTGGGAAAAATTTTTGGAAAAGATGAGGTATTTAAAAAGAAATGAAAGTGAGTGAAAACCAAATTAATTTGGACCATTAGATCTTTGTAAAAGAAAATTGAATGGTGGAGATGTAAACTCAACTAGCCATTAGACACAAACATATATAATAATATTATATTCATCTTCTTTTTAAAATCATTTTCTTTTTAACATCAATCCAAAAATAAAAGACCCACTAATTGTCACTTCTCCATTGCTCCAAGTGACACCTTTCAATTTGTCCACTTTGATTAAAAAAAAAAATCTACAACGTCATCAGCTCGAGATTTTTTCATTAGGCTTGTTTCGGTCATATCTTCTTCGTTTGAACTCCGATTTGAGAGATTCAAATTGCATTGGAACCGTTGTTTCAAGTTCCACACAATAGACACTTCAAAATACTCAAATGGTTAATAAATAAAATCAGGTTTGTTATCATCAAAACACCAATTAATCAATCCATTAAAATTAATTAATTTGAGATTAAAGGCCAAAAAGCCAACAACGTTCACTGTTTGTTAGACGCAACAGATTTATAGTTTGAAGACTCACTGCTACGACTGTGGTTAGATTTCTATTTTCGATTTAAATTGAGTTTCATAGCTCTTTGCACAAAAATAGATATTATAATCTCCGTACAAATATGCGTCGAGAATTGCTCAAGTGTGATCATGATTAAGCAAGTTTTCCTATAAAAAGCCCAAGTATAAGCTCTTATAGGTTTCCTGGTGAGTCCAGGGTCGAACGCAGGGATTTGTAATAACTAGGCGTTGAGAATAGATGCATGACTATGCGGTGAACTATACATGTAATATGTGCATGAGTTGGTTGTATGTATCTAAAATTATACATAAAGAATGAATAAAATTTCCTACAACTAACAATGAGGTGGACGCGGGGATGGTTAGTCAAATATTATTTAGTGTCAGATAACATGCGTTGAGAATGAATGGAACCATGCGATAAAAGTAGAGTTAACGCAGGAGCTTGTTGTTACCTAAGCTTATCTAAGTATAATTACATACCTACAAACTGCGTTTGTGAATCCATCTCTCGATGTTTCGACGCCACATTAATCTTATCTCTAAAACGCATGGTAAGTTTGCGTTGGCAAAAGATGAACTACATCTATGCACTTCATCTAGTCCTGATAAATGTTAAAGATTAACAATCCACTCTCTCAAGCTAGACAGTCGTGCTTGCTACTTTTGTTTGTCAGACAAAGTTATGCAAGCTAATGATATGCATTAATCAAGATGTAACATGCTTAATATTGCTTAAGAAAAACTAACTTCTAACATCTAACTCATTTAGCATTCAAACAATATGGTGTAAGGTATTTAATATGGAAATAGATGGAAGGTAATCATCAATCAAACTCATATTAAGAAAATAAACCATTCTCTCGAATGTCATTAACAAAACATAAGTAAAAAGGAGGGAAATGGAGATAAAACAGAAATAGAAGGCGTCAAGCAGCCACTGACAACGTTTTGCTTCATGGAGGCTTGAGATGGTTGCTATCTGATACATAAATTTCATAGGGTGAAGGTTCTCACTCACTGGGAGACGACTCCTAAAGTTCTCAGAATTCTTCTCTCAGAAGAGCTCGAAATGGAGGCTGGTTATGGTGGGAGAGAATTTTTGCAGAGCTTTCGCCTCTTGAACTCGTTTCTCCTCTCTTTCTTCCCCCCTTCTCTGAATGGAGAAGCTTTCGGCTATTTATAGGCGTTGAAAAGTTTAAACTCATGATGACCTGACACCTTTGTATTAAATTCTGTACCCTGCTGCGTAGACTTTTTACATTGTCGACCCATTGGTTCTGCCATGATCTGATAACGTGTTGTCCTTTTTCATAATGACATGACAACTTTTTGCCCATGCGTTTGTATCTACTTTTTCTCAACGCATGGTATCAACGCATAGTCTCGACGCATGGGTTTCCACTTGTTCTCGTAGCAGCTTCGTCTCTTAGTACTTGGGTTATTTATGCTTCTTTTCTTCTTAACCCTGTGTTAAGAACAGAAAAGCTCATAATTTTTCAGGTATTTTCTTTTGTAAATAGTGCCAACGCATGGTAATACATTTTACATCATTCAACTACCAAAATCATGCGTTTAGCTCTAAAGTTACTCTAATTAATTCAAATAGTGACTATAATAACTTGTATTTCTACAAGTTATCAGCGTCTCTATCTATTTGTTATTATTAAACTTCCTATGCGTTTAACATGCTATGCGTTGAACATGCTTAATGTTATGCGTTTATGATCTGTCAAGTTTTCCTATCCTTTACCTAAGTATAAGCAAGGAAATAGGATTTCTCGGTGAGTCCGAGGTCGAACACAGGGACTATGCTGATTCTATAATTAATTGGATTAATTGAGTTGTAGTGGTAACCAAAAATATTTAAGATAGGATGTGTCTATGTAAGCACTGACTTGTAATACCAAATGTTGGGAAGAGGCAAATGAGATTGTGGTTATGCGTTGTTAGAGGAAAAGTAGCCGAGAGTGAGAGCAAAATTTCGGCTAAGTGTTGGCCAAGACTATGCGTTGGTGAATGAAGAGGAAAGTTAACTTTTTGACTGGCCATGCGTTGTTGATGGAGTCACGAAGGGTTGCGAGCTGAAGCAGTTAACCGCGTTGGAGGATAAGTGATCATTGGCAGGGGAAGAAATGTGCTTGACCCACCATGCGTTAGTAAGGTTGCCATGCGTTAAGGTCACTTTGCGTTGAAGACAGAGTGGTCTCGATGCGTCGAAGATAGTGGTGTGAATGACTGAGTTGTATGCGTTGAAGGTAGGAGGCGTTGAAGGCGCCATGCGTTGGGTGTGGATAGTTGCTGAAGGCGTTGGAGGAGGATTGCGTCATGGGTGCCTTGCGTTGAAGTGAGAACCCTGCGCGCCAGCTTGCGGGTGAGGGGTAAGTCGGCAGCATGTATATAAGTGCTTTTGAGGGTTAAGTCTGCAGTATATAACTTGTTATTCACAAAATTTTTGTTTCTTCTTTTGAACACTGAGTCTGAAAAGATGAAGATATAAAGTTCCTTTTTCTTTCATTTTTTTTATTTATATATTAAGCATGCGTCGAGTAGGGTTACCCACCTTCGTTCTGACATACCAACTATGGGGTGCATGGAGGCAGCCAACTACGAGCAAGTGCACTTCTCGACTAAACTCTTATCTAAGTTCGGTTTCCTCACTAGACATTGGAGTTTGTTATTTTATCTATGCGTCGCTGATTACGATTACCCACCTTCGTTTTGACACACCAACTATGGGGTGCATGGAGGTAGCCAACTACAAGCAGGTGTCGTTTTCAGCTAAATCTTAACAAGATAAATATATTAGTCTTGCTAGCTGAGTTTTTCGTTTAAAAGAATAATTTTAATTTTTTTTTAATTTTTTTTAGACAAGTTTGAAATAAGTTCCTCATATTTTTATCTTTGACAGTTCAAACCTCTTCCACCCCCAAACTTGAGAGTAGCGAGGTCCTCATTGCTTAAATTGTAAACAAAGATTATGTTGCAAGATTTTGTAAAAGAGGTTTGAATTGGCCGCTTGCATACATGCAAAGTAGGTTTGCGTTTCTAAGGAATAGTATGCAGACGCATTGAAAGTAATCTAACTTAAAGAGTGTACAAGAAGTGTATGCATGATTATCCTCATAGTGACTAATTTTACGACGCAAAGATAAAAGTTGGGAATAATTATATGTACTCAATGAATTTACAACAAGGGACACGCAAAGAAGTAATTAGAAATTCCATGCGGCGAAGAAATGATGAACGCATACAATTATCGCATACCGAATATATTGATGAACACATGGTTTTTAGTTCAAAGTATGCGTTGGACGTTTTAAGTATTATGCGTTTGGAAAATTATAGCTCCTAATTTCAACTTGATAAACACAGAAATCGTTTATCGATGAACGCATAGTTCGATTATGCGATGGACGCATGCATGATTGGCAAAGTGCGGTGAAATCAAATAGTTTACATTAAAGCTCGACGCCTAATTTCATGCTTATCAAATTTACACTACTAAAACTGAAATTAAAGAAAAGAAATAAATACTAAAAACAAAGTACAAACAGAAGAAAGAAAGCAAACTAAAATAAAATAAAATAAAATAAAAATAAATACTAGAACAAGTTTGAATAATAAGAAAGCAAGGGTAAAAGAAAACGTCCCTGAAAAAGTAGGCGTTTAGAACCGTAAGGACCTTTCGACACAAGCTCAGTTATTACACTTGTGTAGGTCATTAGAGCCTTTGATGCATTCAGGGTTCAACGCAGAGGAGACAATGAAGTGCATTATGACCTCCCTCAAGTGCGCGTACTTGGGATGTGTTGGTTTGGTTTGTAGCTCATGCGTTGAAGACTCTTTTAATAGCGGCTCGATCTTTGCCGTGGATCTGTTACTCTGGTCTGATTGCTCAATTATACCATCGGAGAGTAATTTGATTTCATCTTCTTCACCATCTTCACCATCCTTGAGGATTTCATCTCTCAACGCTGCGTTCACAGGTTTTGTCTTTTCATTGATATTCGCGTTCATCTGACAAGATTGGAAATGATCAGGATCATTTAACGCGTTAACTACATTAAATTTTACCTGATACCCCACGCGGGGCGTTGAGATTTCTTCTTGGACGTCAATCAGGACACGTCCGGAAGTGGTATCTTCATATACAGACGCAGGTTCTGCCTGCGTTGCTTTTTCTCTCCGCTCTATATACTCCTCTTCTTGCGATTCGGTAGAAGATGATGGATGATGGACATTATGCATGGTGCTCTCCATCGGTTGACTTGTTGGAGCATTTAGGGGTTGCAAGTTTCCTTGTGTCCCCTCATTATGCGCTGTGGGATTGATTTTCCCACTTAACAATGTCATATCTTGACATTATTCTTCTAAGTTCCGTCTTGGAACTTCGGTCGTACTTAGCAATGCTCCTTGCATTTCATTTTTGAGCGCCTCTGCAATTTGATTCATTTGAACTTCTAAATTGCAAATTGCAGTGGCTTGGCTTTGGAACATCACATCGTATTTAGATATACATTCTCGTACGAGAGTTTCCATGGAGTAGTTTTGGAACATCGCATCGTACGACTGGCGCGTTGCTTCAATGTTACTATTATCTTCTCGTAAAAGAGATTCCATGGAAGACAATGAGGATGATGCGTCCGCTTGCGAATCCCTCAAATACTGATGATACTGGCCTTGATTCCCACCCCATCCGAAGTCGAGGTGGTTCCTCCAACCCGAATTGTACGTCTCACCGTAGGGGTTGTTTTGAACACTGCAGAGAGACTGGAGGTTGTAGGAACACATGTCATACAAGTGCCCCGCACCACACTGCGGGCAGTCTACAGATGCTGTCGGGTTCATCGCGTGTACTGCGTTCATCGCAGCAACTGATCTACCTTGATTATTCAAGGCTATCATCTCCAACAGAGATATCATTTCGACGATCTGAGCTGAGAGATTGATGGTAGCATCAGCTTCAAGCATTCCAGCTTGCGTTTGCCTTCTGTTGATGAAGTGAAATCCATATCCGTCGTCCACCCACTCATTGGTATTCCATGAAGTTCTGTTGAAAAGATCTTCGGCATATGAGTAAGTCATATCCAATACTCCACCTGCTTACGCATGCAATTTCCTTACTAGCCATGTGAATTAGGTCCAAGCAATTGGCCCTTCTTCAATTCAACCTTGTCCTTCGGGTGAAGGTCCTCTCAATCTCTAGGTCAATATTGAGCTAAGGATTGCTCCCGTCACTTAGATACTATTAGAAGCTTCTGGCAGAGGAGAAACTTACTATACTCCTTCGATTGAGGAATCCTACAACACAATAATCCAAATAAAATAATTAAATCAATGCAATAATCCCCGACAACGGCTCCAAAAACTTGTTGTTAAACAGACAGATCTCAAGTCCCCGGCAACGGCGCCAAAAACTTGTTGTGTATGATATGTGGAATTGAAAATTTACAAACGCAAGGTACAAGCAATGATTGTGCGTTTTACATATCATGCGTTGCGTCTTACTACTATGTGTTGATGATCTGTCAAGTTTTCCTATCCTTTACCCAAGTATAAGCAAAGGAGAAGGCTTTCTCGGTGAGTCCGAGGTCAAACACAGGGATTATGTTGATTCTATATTTAAGTGGATTATATGCGTTGCAGTGGTAACCAAGAAATAATGAGCTGAGTTTGTTTCTAATCTAAGGAAAGCGATAGTATGTACACTATATTACAATGTGGAAGATGGAAAGGCATGCAACACAGCAAAGTCAGCTAATGATTTGAATGGATGAATAAAAACAGGGTTCGGGTTGGTTAACATCTAACATCCGAAACACATGGTGGTAGTCTATTCATACTTGCGACTTTTCTCCCGGTTGTCAGCTGCTATGCGTTATATGTCTATAACGGATAGGAGAGTGTTAAGAACCAAGGTTATTCCTATAGATAGGTAACACTTCTTGGCCCTTGTCAATGGAGTTCCACAATCACTTACCCTCTCGAGTAGTTTGATTATTACTACTTATATCAATTAGCTAGATGGACATAAGCATCAGATTAACTATGCAATTGACAAGATGAAATAGTTACACTATGGTTATTAGTTAGATGCTAACGCAACCCTAGACCCTTGAGAGATTAGTTACTCATGGATTGAAAGTAAAAAGCGGAAAGTATAGAGAAATGAGTAGACATGGAAGATATATATATTGATGAAACGAAATACAACTTTAGATAAGCTTAATGTCTTGACACAAATCTAAAATCAAGATAGAAAAACTGAGATAGAAAGCAGGAAAGGGGTCAATGTCTTGAGTCGCCTGGATGGAATCGTGAGGTTCTGCTGTGAAGTGGTTAGGCGGAGGGAATAATCTTCTCTCTTGAGCTATTCGTCTCTGGTTGAAGTCTGGAGAGAACTCTACTGTCACTTATGGAATTCTTCTGAGAATCAACAACGCTTTCTCATTTTGCAGAGCTGCCCTTTTATAGATGATACGTTCGCAATCAATGGCAAATCTGCTTGATTGGCAGCGAGATTGATATCATACGTCCATCTCGCCTGATTACGTAATTCTCAGGTCAATTAAGATCCACCACTTTAGCCACAGATTATGTTCGTCAATCATTTGACAATCTCTCAAGATTTTGATCTGATTGTTCGCTGCCGTTCGTTGATGGTTGTTTATGCGTCCATGGATAGTTTGGCCGTTGTCAACGCATCATGAGTTGCTAACGCATAATCTTGCGTTGAGTAGCTGTTAACGCATCTTCAGGTTGTTCGCGTTCCGTTCAGATCATGCATCCATGAAGAACAGATTGCTAACGCGTAGGCCTGTGTTAAGAAGTCATCAATGCATCGTTTGCATTCCTGCGTTAAAACATGCGTTTTAGGCTCAAAAAGTGGTAAAATCATTATCTTCATAAAAATACAAGAGTATAACGCAAAGGAAGATTTATTAATACAAAATCAACATAAACTGCCGCATGCTTCTTTATTTAATCTCTATTTATCTAAGAAAAAGGTTATCATAACTTATATTTCTACAAGTTATCATTAATCTATCACGAGAGTAGTTAGGTTGACAATAAAAGTTGCTAAAGACTATTCTTAATGCCATGTAATTTGAATTGGTTTCAAGAGATTAGTAATCAATCGAGTTGCATGAGAAAGAGTTGTTTTTGAGAGAAAATAACTTGGAATTAAGTTTCTAGACTTAGGCATATAAATTACCATAAAATCCATAAATTCTGTAATATTGCATGATGAAATAAACAAGGATTCATTACCCTAGAACTCTTTTTGACTCTTGTGTTTCTCACTTTAATACTTTCCTTATTTGGTTTATATTTTCCATAAATCACAACTTCGATTCCAATCCTTAAATAAAATTGATTCAACTCTAGAATAGCTAAGTAACTTAAACTTTCACAATTGGATCTCCAGTGGAACGATATTTGGACTTAATCGTCTTATATTATAACTTGACCCGTACACTTGCGGTTAACACTAAAAGTGCGCATCACTTATCTACGGCTTATACTTACCTAACATTTGAGCACAAACCTCTCTTGTCCTACTTCTTTTCTTTATAGGCTTTTCAACGCATTGGTTTTAAAAGTAGAGTGTGACATGCGTTACCCGTCTCGCTACTCACGCATAAATTCTTAGCTCTACTTGCAGTCCAGCGATACTTGTCTTTCACAGCTTCTGCCTTCCCTCTTATTCTCATTTCTATCTGTTACAAATCGTTTTTCCAGCCAAATTTAGAACTTCTTCTCTTCTACAAACTTGTAAAGAAATGTATTTCCTAGCTTACCTCAAGATTTCAGAACATAACTCCTCTTCGTTTGACAGATATTCTCAAATAACTTCAAGCTGCTCCAAATCGCTTAGCAAATTTGTATCAGTCACTTCCACCATAAATTTTACATATTTCTCTTCGAATTCAGCTCAAACATCCTTCATAAAAGTTGTTAGGAATTGAGTTAACTTACCAACTTCAAATTCTCAGCCCTAATCTCGATCTCCACAGAACGCTCTCCTCCAAATACCAAACGTTGTTCAGATTGCACGACGACAATCAACACTTCTGTTCTAGCTTCAATTTCACCACGAAATCGATCAGAATTCTACATGAATTTGCCCTAGACTCCTTCCTCTACCCCTCTTCGTCTTTCAGCTGTGAAATTGAACTGATTTGAGCTTTTGAATGTGTCTAAAATGATCAAACACTCAGCTTACTCACTTAAATAGGCCGTCGACTTAACCTCCACTTTCTTCTTTATTTTATTTGATTAAATTTCCCGCTAAACAAAGTAACGCAACCTCTTCTAACATACTTGGGTACTGGCTTGGACGTCTAGCAAACTTGGACGCATAGCAAGTTTGGATGCTTAGCAAGTTTGGTTGCTAGCTTGGGCGCATTGCCCTATGCGTCTGAACCATAAACACCCTTGAATGCAAACTTCGCTAACGCGAACTTGATTACTAGCCTGGCACATTGCACCATGCGTTGAACCATGGACACACTTGGACGCATACTTCGCCAACGACCAACGCAACCTCCCTACCAATCTCAACCAATGCATGGCTGCTGGTCCAACAACCTCATCAACGCATAGCCTCGAACATTTACTCATGCTCAACCTCAGAAACGCATGCTTCTCTAGCAACTGCATCCTCTTTATACTTGGCCTCGGCTACCCCAAAGCTTCATCTAGCCACTTCCTTCCCAGCACACACTTCTCCAACGCATAGGACACCTTTTAACGCATAGCAGCCTTCGAAAATGTATGACACACCTTCAACACATGATAACTCATGCCTTAAGGCTCTCGACCACTCTTTACTTACTTTTTTTAGCTTATCATCTTCCAAAATTAATCTTTATAGCTTGCTAACTTCCAAAACTAGGTGTGGGGCTTACACATTGATTTTCACTCAAACCATATATTTACATAAGTTCATCAACATTGCCCTTAACCTTCTATATGTACAACATAAGTTTAAGTTCAACTATTTACAATGCTCAAAATTCACACACGCTGTTGGTGGTAGGCCCAGACGAGTTGCTGCGTAGGCTAAGCACCTCAGACTCCCTTGCTACCTGGAAAATAGAAAAACAAGGAAAGCATGAGCTAGGATGCCCAGTGAGTGACATATCTAGTAAAAACATTCATTTAACTCAGAAGCTAATCAAACTATAATCATTCTATAACAATGCGTAAATAACATCAATTCAAAATCATATCCACGCAAAACATGCTGAAGTGATATTGTCATACCATATATGTTCATTTCAGAAAAAGATACACGGAAATTCAGTTTATGTCAAAAACATTTTCCTTAGTTGAGGCGGAGTGGAGCTCAACGCTACTCAACGTCGAAAACGTCCTTAGTTGGGGTGGAGTAATCTCGACACACCCAACGTTGAATATCCTTAGCTATGTCGAGTAATCTCAACACAACGTCTATCATCCCTCTATGTGCACATAGATATCAGATCCTGGGTTACCCGAATACCTTCTCCGAGTCCTTCAGTACCGGGTCCCATATACGAGATTTAGGCCACCCACATGCCTTCTCTGAGTCCTTCAGCATTAAGGGCTATCTCAATACTCAGGTTACCCACATGCCTTCTCCGAGTCCTTCAGCATTGGGAACCATTTCTACATCCCGGCTACCCACATGCCTTCTTTGAGTCCTTCAGCATTGGGAGCCTTTCTTTTAAAACATAAATCAAAAGTAACATGCTTTGGAAATAACGTAATAAAAATTCACAAGTTTATAACTTCTCAAACTTTCACATATTCCTTAATAATCATCATACTTCCATAAAATCAGAGATTAATATATATAGCATGCTTTTATACAAACTCGGTTAACAACTAACATGCTTTGAATATTTCCGATGCAAAACCATAATATACACTTATATGGAAACATATACTTATTTTAAGCAAATAAGCATCATAGCATATTTAAAACCCGCGAAAAGCATAAATATAATAACATGTTTCCAAACAATGGTAAATAGCATGAAAACTTTGTATAAAGCAAGCTTATTTTAAATTAAATTGTCACTCACAACTCGTCCTGGGCTCTTAGTGGGTTATATGCCTTTCCTAGCTCCTTTTTGCCTGGAATAATACGTTTCCCTTTGTTAGATTTCCTTAAAATTCCTTTTTACATAGGAAAAAAGCCTTAGACATTCATATTATTCATCACCAAGACCAAACTACATAAAGAAAACTATCATTGAGACTATATTCCATGAAGAAATGCTCAATCAAGGCTATATTTCATTTAAGAGTTCACTAATGTACAAGATTCAAGCCATTAGTGAGACTAAACCAACGAAAACAAGCAAAAACCAGTAGTACCAGCGAGACTGTGGACGAGCGAGACCAGCGAGAGCTGCGAGACTAGTGAGATTTGTGAGACAAATTTGACCAGTGAGACTAGCGAGACCCGTCTCGCTCTCACTCTTTCACGCTCCCAATATCATCCAACCTTCCAGCTAGACCCACCTCTTTTTGCTGCTGTTCTTGTTACTGTTCGAATTTCTAACTTTTAAAAGTCGCATTTTCAGCTTGAATTAGAATTGCTTCCCTTCTACATACTTGTAGAGAAATATGTTTTCTAGCTTACTTCAAAATTTCAGAGCTTAACTGCTCTTCGTTCAATAGATATTTCCAATTTACTTCGCCCTGCTCCAAATCACTCGAATTCGTATCAGTCGCTTCCACCTAAAATTTAACATGTTTCTCTTCTTATTCAGCTCAACAATCCTTCACAAGAGTTATTAAGAATTGACTTCAAATTTGCAACTTCAAGCTCTGTCTCTTCCGCTCGATATTCACCAAACACCAAACCTTGTTCAGACTTCGCGACAGCAAGCAACCCTTCTGCTTTAGCTTCAATTTCACCATGAAACTGACCAAAATCCTACACAAATCTGCCCCTGATATCTTTTTCTACCTCCCCTTGATGCCAAGCTAAAGAATAGAATTGGTTTGAGCTTGGAAATGGAAGAAAAATCAGTTGGAAACTTCCCAATCTAAAAGTAAAACTCAACCGACTTCTTCCCACTATCTCTTTTCTTTCTTCTTCTTCTTCTTCTTTCTTTTTCTTTTTTTTTTTTTTAATTTGTTTATTAATTTTCTTTTCTTTTATTTTTCCTTTCCTTTCCTTTCTTTTCCTTTCTTTTTCTTTCTTTTTAATTTAGGAGAAAAAAATAAGAAAAATGAAAAGAAAATCATGTTTTACGTCCTAGTTAATATTCGAAGTAAATTCTAACTCAGTTTCCTCTTAATGACTTAAATATTTAACTTACCAAAAATTATTTTCGGCTTCCTCCACTTCTTCCTTCGATCTTCCAGAGGGAGAACAAGTAAATAAGTTCACAGCAATACTACGTACTTATGTTTAGTAGTTACAAATGAAAGTAGAGTTTACAGTCATTACTAAATTCATTGAAGCTAGCATGGTGCGCACTTTTAGTGTTAACCGCAAGTGTACGGGTAAAGTTATAATATAAGACGATTAAGTTCGAATATCGTTCCACTAGAGATCCAATTGTGAACGTTTAAGTTACTTAGCTATTCTAGAGTTGAATCAATTTTATTTAAGGATTGGAATTAAAGTTGTGATTAATGGAAAATATAAACCAAATAAGGAAAGTATTAAAGTGAGAAATACAAGAGTCAAAGAGAGTTCTAGGGTAATGATGCCTTGTTTATTTCATCATGAATTATTATAGAATTCATGGAATTTATGGTAATTCATATGCCTAAGTCTAGAAACTTAATTCCAAGTTATTTTCTATAAAAAACAACTCTTTCTCATGCAACTAGATTGATTACTAATCTCTTGAAACCAATTCAAATTACATGGCATTAAGAATAGTCTTCAACAACTTTTATTGTCAACCTAACTACTCTCGTGATAGATTAACAACAATTCATTATTATAGATCAATTTAAACAATCTCTCAATCATACATCTAACCTAACATGTGAAGATGGCCAATTCACAAGAATTAAACACAATAACAATGAAAAGCATAATCATTCCAACAAAACCATGAAAGTCTACAAGATCGACATAAATTCATAAACAAATCATCAAAACCCTAAAACTAAAGAGTTTAACCACTCCTAGCTTGAAGCAACATGTTTAAGCAAAATAAACAAAGAAAGAGTGTAAAGAAAGGGAAACTCTACTGAAAAGAGGCTTTTGATTGAGGTAGCACCGTCACGATCTCCTTGGCTCTCACGTCGGAATTAGAAGGGCACCATGACTATCTCGAACTCTTTTCCTCTTGCAACTAACTCACTCTTTGAACTCTTTTATGAACTCTCACTCAATTCTCTCCTTCTTGTGCCTCTTTAGGTCTGTAAATTGATGGTTGATTGATTCTTGATTTGATTTGATGATTAGGGCTGCTGGAATCCCCCAAATTTATAGAGTTGGCCGCCCAAAAATTTACCAAAAATAACAAATTTTCATTTAAGGAAAACTGGCGCCACGGCGCTGATCCATAGCACCGCGACACTAGGATTATGTCCAAAATTGTTGCTCTCGGGTTTTAGCGCCGCGGCAGCGCCGTCCAAGCGCCGCGACGCTGTGATGTGTTCAGAATTGATGCTCTTTGGCATTAGCGCCGCGACAGCGCCATCCAAGCGCCGCGACGCTGTAATGCGTTCAGAATTTTGCGTCGGATTTTGGCGGTGCAATGCTATGATGCGTCCAAAACGTTGCATTCAGGTTTTAGCGCCACAACTGATAACTTGTAGAAATACAAGTTATGATAGCCTTTTTCTTAGATAAATAGAGATTAAATAGAGAAACATGCGGTAAATTATGTTAATTTTTATTAAGAAATCTTCCTTTACGTTATACTAATGTATTTTTATGAAGATAAATGATTTTACCACTTTTTGAGCCTAAAACGCATGTTTTGACACAGGAATGCAAACGACGCGTTGATGACTTCTTAACGTAGGAACCTGATGATGCATTAACAACAACTCAACGCATAACTACGGGTTAACAACCTACGACGCGTTGACATCGGCCAAACTATTCATGGACGCATAGACGACCATTAATGCAAGGCGCTGAGAATCAAATCAGAATCTTGAGAGATTGACGAATGATTGACGAACATGATTTGTGGCTAAAGTGGTGGATCTTAATTGACCCGAGAATCACGCAATCAGGCAAGATGGACGCATGGTATCAATTTAGCCGCCAATCAAGCAGATTTGCCATTAATTGCGGACGCATCATCTATAAAAGGGCAGCTCTGCGAGATTAGAAAGGGTTGTTGATTCTCGGAAGAACTCCATAAGTGACAACAGAGTTCTCTCAGACTTCAGCCGGAGACGAATAGCTCGAGAGAGAAGAGTCTTCCCTCCGCTGGACCACTTCACAGCAGAACCTCACGCTTCCATCCGGGCGACTCAAGACATTGACGCCTTTCCTGCTTTCTTTCTTATTGTTTCCATCCGAGCGACTCAAGACAACCCTAGACCCTTGAGTGATTAATTTTAGACATTGAACTTATCGAAAATTGTATCCCATTTCATCAATATAATTATCTTCCATGTCTACTCATTTCTCTAAACTCTCCGCTTGTTACTTTCAAACCATGAGTAACTAATCACTCAAGGGTCTAGGGTTGTGTTAGCATCTAACTAGGAACCATAGTGTAACTATTTCATCTTGTCAATTGCAATCTTAAGCCGATGCTTATGTCCATCTGACAAATCGATATAAGTAGTAATAATCAAACTGCTCGAGAGGGTAAGTGATTGTGGAACTCAATTGGCAAGGGCCAAGAAGTGTTACCTGTCTATGGGGATAACCTTGGTTCTTAACACTTTCCGATGCGTTTTAGACATATAACGCATAACGGCTGACAACCGGGAGAAGAGTTGCAAGTATGAATAGAATACTACTATGCGCTTCCGACGTTAGATGTTAATCAACCCGAACCCTTTCTTTATCCATTCATTCACATCTTTAGTTGAATTTGCTGTGTCGCGTGCTTTCCATCTTTCACAATTTTAGTCTACTATCGCTTTCCGTAGATTAAAAACAACTCTCTCAACTATTTCTTGGTTAGCACTGCAACGCATGAAATCCAACTAAATACTGAATCAATATAATCCCTGTGTTCGACCTCGGACTCACCGAGAAAACCTACTCCTTTGCTTATACTTGGGTAAAGGATAGGAAAACTTGACAAGATCACCAACGCATAGTAATAGGACGCATAGCATTTTCAAAGCATGATATGTTGAACGCATAATCACATCATTTAGCACCTTGCGTTAGTACAATTGACACATACAATTACACCACAAAAAGTTTTTGGCGCCGTTGCCGGGGATTATTTCATTGATTTAATTATTTTATTTGGATTATTGTGTTGCAGGATTCCTCAGTCGAAGGAGTAGCAAGTTTCTCCTCTGCTAGAAGCTTTTAACAATATCTGAGTGACGGGAGCAATCCATAGCTCGATATTGACCCAGAGATTGAGAGGACCTTCACCCGAGGGACAAGGTAGAATTGAAGAAGGGCCAATTGCTTGGACCTAATTCACACGGCTAGTGAGGAAAATTGCCTGCGTCGGCAGGAGGATTATTGGGTATGACTTACTCCTTCACCATAACCAGCCTCCATTTCAAGCTCTTCTGAGAGAAGGATTCTGAGCACCTTCAGAGTCATCTCCCAGTGAGTGAGAATCTCCACCCTATGGAATATATGTATCAGATAGCAACCATCTCAAGCCTCCATGAAGCAAGACGTTGCCAGTGGCGGCTTAACGTCCTTCATTTCTGTTTTATTTCCATTTTTCTCCTTCTTGCTTATATTTTGTTAATGACATTCGAGAGAATGATTTATTTCCTTAATATAAGTTCGATTGACTATCATCTTCCATCCATTTCCATATTAAATACTTTACACCATGTTGTCTAAATGCTAAATGAGTTGAATGTTAAAAGCTAGTTTTTCTTGAGCAATTCTAAGTATGTTACATCTTGATTAATGCATATTTTTAGCTTGCATAACTTTGTCTGATAAACAAATGTAGTAAGCATGACTGTCGAGCTTGAGAGAGTGGATAGTTAATCTTTAGCATTAATTAAGACTAGCTGAGTTCCAGAGATGTAGTTCATCTTTTGCCGACACAAACTTACCATGCATCTTAGAGATAAGATAAATGTGGCGTCGAAACATCGAGAGATGGATTCACACACGCAGTTTGTAGGTATGTAATTGTACTTAGAAAGTTTAGGTAACAACTAGCTCTTTCATTCAACTCTACTTCTATCGCATGGTTCCATTCATTCTCAACGCGTGCTATCTGACGCATTGTTTTACATATGACTACCCAACGCCGCGTCGACCTCATTATTAGTAGTAGGAAATTCTTTTCATTCTTTATGTATAGTTACACACAATCAACAAATGCACATATTTACATGTACAGTCACCGCATAGTCATGCAATTATTCTCAACGCCTAGTTACTACAAATCCCTGCGTTCGACCCTGGACTCACCAGGAAACCTCTAAATGCTTATACTTGGGTCTTTATAGGAAAACTTGCTTAATCCTAATCGCATCTGAGTAATTCTCGACGCATCCTTGTACAGAAATGATAAATCCATTTTTGTGCAACGAGCTAAGAAACTCAATTTAATTGGAATAGAAATTTAAACGAACAAATTTAGCGAACATTAACCAACCCGAACCCTTTCTTTATCCATTCATTCACATCATTAGCTGAATTTGCTGTGTCGCATGGTTTCCATCTCCCACATTTTAGTCTAGTGTACATACAATCGCTTTCCTTAGATTAGAAACAAACACACTCTCTCAACTATTTCTTGGTTACCACTGCAACACATATAATCCAGATAAATACTGAGTCATCATAATCCCTATGTTCGACCTCGGACTCATCGAGAAAATCTACTCATTTGCTTATACTTGGGTCAAGGATAGGAAAACTTGACAAGATCACCAACGCATCGTAGTAAGACGCATAGTATGTTCAACGCATGATATGTAAAACGCATCATCATATCTTAATCACACCTTGCGTTTGTAATTTTCAATCCCACATATAATTTCCACAACAACAGCTCATTCATTTTGTGTACACTTTCTTTTCTCAAGGCATGTATACTCCTTTCTTTTTCCTTAGTCTAAGATTACAAGCTATCATGCATTTCCACTCTCTAACCGGTGGGGCCTTTCAGAGTGACAACCAAATACACCCAACTTAATCCTTTTTTCAGTTAAGGATTCTAAATTAAAGTGGCTACGTGCTCAAGAATATGAGAGATTTTAAGAGGGACTTAAATGAATTTAACTCAAGATAGTGCTATTCTATTTCCACAATAAGTCATCTATCATGCAAATTCGAATCTCATCATGGGTAATGAACATCAAGGCACACAACCATAAACAACATTCCCATTAACTTTGAAAGCTCCAAAATTTTCAAAATTTTTCAAAAATTGACATGCATATGATCATTAACACCTTCACAAACATGCATAGCAGGATAAGAAAACACACAAAAGTACGAGAGACACCTCCCACCCCAAACTTAGAATCATGCATTGTCCTAATGCATAAGAGCATCTAACAAGGAAAGAGCAAGCCTGGGAGCAAGCGGGAAGCCACCAAACAGGTTTGGTGTAAGGAGTACTTTGTGTGATAAACCAAGTTCCTGAGAGATAGAGCATATGAGTGACTCCAAGATTTATTGAAAATAAAATAAAAAGAAAAGTAAAGAAAGCAATGAAATTGGGTTGCCTCCCAATAAGTGCTTGGTTTAACGTCTTCTAGCTAGACAGGGCTCACGAAGCATGGTGGATTCCAAGGTAGTTTCTTCCTTTCATGCTTTGGATCACCTACAACTTTTAGTATTCGCCCACATTGACACTCACAAACATATTCATTAGTATTTAGTGAGTTAGTCAACAAATCATTATCAAGTTGGACATCATCTTTTCTAATATAGTCAAGACTCGTTAAAGAATCATCATGCTTATATTTTACCAGACTCACCACTTCAATTTTATCATGCTTCTCCATAATTTGTTCATAATTCACTATAGGTTTGGGAGGCATGCAAGAAAAACTAGGAGAGTTATCACAACTAGAAACATGCTTCATAGGATTTTCTAATTTACCATCAAGCATGCCATTAGTCTTACCATTCAAAGGAGGCTCATCATGCATAGAGTTGTTATTAGAAGAGAGAGATGACATTAACTTTGTGCTTGGCTCATGATGCTCATACCTTTCTACATCCGGATGCTTAAGGGTTTTTGATAACTTGTAGAAACACAAGTTTTGATAGCCTTTTTCTTAGACAAATAGAGATTAAATAGAGAAGCATGCGGCAGTTTATGTTGATTTTTATTAATAAATCTTCCTTTGCATTATACTCTTGTATTTTTATGAAGATAATGATTTTACCACTTTTTGAACCTAAAACGCATGTTTTAACGTAGGAATGCAAACGATGCGTTGATGACTTCTTAACGCAGGACTACGCGTTAGTAATCTGTTCTTCATGGACGCATGATCTGAACGGAACGCAAACAACCTGAAGATGCGTTAACAACTACTTAACGCAAGACTATGCGTTAGAAACTCATGACGCGTTGACAATGGCCAAACTATCCATGGACGCATAAACAACCATCAACGCAAGACAGCGGACAATCAGATCAGAATCTTGAGAGATTGTCGGATGATTAACATACATAATCTGTGGCTAAAGTGGTGGATCTTAATTGACCCGAGAATTACGCAATCAGGCGAGATTGGCGCATGATATCAATCTCGCGGCCAATCAAGCAGATTTTCCATTGGTTGCGAACGCAGCATCTATAAAAGGGCAAACCTGCAAGATGAGAAAGAGTTATTGATTCTCGGAAGAATTCCATAAGTGACAGCAGAGTTCTCTCCAGACTCCAACCGGAGACGAATAGCTCAAGAGAGAAGAGTCTTCCCTTCGCCTAACCACTTCACAGCAGAACCTCACGCTTCCATCTAAGAGACTCAAGACATTGACGCCTTTCCTACTTTCAATCTTAGTTTTTCTATCTTGATTTTAGATTTGTGTCAAGACATTGAGCTTATCTAAAGTTGTATTCCGTTTCATCAATATATATTTCATCCATGTCTACTCATTTCTCTATACTTTCCGCTTTTTACTTTCAATCCATGAGTAACTAATCTCTCAAGGGTCTAGGGTTGCGTTAGCATCTAACTAAGAACCATAGTGTAACTATTTCATCTTGTCAATTGCAAACTTAATCCGATGCTTATGTCCATCTAGCTAATCGATATAAGTAGTAATAATCAAACTGCTCGAGAGGGTAAGTGATTGTGGAACTTAATTGACAAGAGCCAAGAAGTGTTACCTGTCTATAGGAATAACCTTGGTTCTTAACACTCTCCTATGCGTTATAGACATATAACGCATAGCGGCTGATAACCGAGACAAGAGTCGCAAGTATGAATAGAATACCACTATGCGTTTCCGATGTTAGATGTTAACCATGCCGAACCCTGTTTTTATCCATCCATTCAAATCATTAGCTGACTTTGCTGTGTCGCATGCCTTTCCATCTTCCACATTTAGTCTAGTGTACATATTATCGCTTTCTTTATATTAGAAACAACAAACAACACTTTCAACTATTTCTTGGTTACCACTGCAACGCATATAATCCATTTAAATATAGAATCAACATAATCCCTGTGTTCGACCTCGGACTCACCGAGAAAACCTACTCCTTTGCTTATACTTGGGTAAAGGAGAGGAAAACTTGACAGATCACCAATGCATGGCATTTAAGCATCAGTAAGACGCATAGCATGTTCAACGCATGATATGTGAAACGCATAATCATAGCTTACCTGCACCTTGCGTTTGTAAATTTTCAATTCCACAATTTTTTGTACAACAGTTTTATAAATGTCGAATGTTACCTCCTCATCGTTACGACGGAATGTGAGCTTTCTATCTTGCACATCGATGAGGGCCCTTCCGGTGGCCAAGAATGGTCTCCAAAGGATTATGGGGACTTCGGCATCTTCCTCCATGTCTAATATCACAAAGTCCGCTGGGAAGATAAACTTGTCTACCTTGACCAAGACGTCCTCTACAATGCCATAGGGATGAACAAATGATCGATCGGCCAAAAGCAAAGATATGGTACTTGGTTGCACCTCTCCACCATTGAGCTTCCTAAACATGGATAAAGGCATTAAATTAATGGAAGCTCCAAGATCACAAAGTGCTTTAGTAACCTTATTATTGCCTAAATGACAAGGGATAGAGAAACTCCCTGGATCCTTTAGTTTTGGAGGCAATTTCTTTTGTAGTACCGCACTACATTCTTCGGTTAGTGCAACCATTTCATAATCTCCATACCTTTTCTTCTTAGACAATACATCCTTCATGAATTTGGCATACTTAGGCATTTGTTCTAATGCCTCTGCAAAAGGAAGGTTAATTTCTAACTTTTTGAATATGTCTAAGAACTTTGAAAATTGAGCATCAATCTTTTCTTTTGAAATCTTTGAGGAAAAGGTAAAGTATTAGGGATAAAAGAAGTAGGGTTAGAAGTACTCCCTATGTTGGACTTTGATTTCTCCTTTTTCTTAGATGCACTCTCTTTTTGTTGAACATCCTCTATGATGGATTTATCTTCTTCTTGTGGAAGCTCATCATCTTCATCATTGATCAAGGGAGTGGATAGATGTTTCCCACTCCTCAAAGTCACGACCTTGCACTCCTCCCTTGGTTTATCTCGGGACAACTAGGGAACTTACCCTTTTGCATTGTTTGGAGGGAAGTTGCCATTTGACTAAGTTGAACCTCCAAGTTTTGAATTGCCTTATCTTGGCTTTGAATGGTGCTTGAGATAGCTTGGATCGAATTCTCCAATGTGATTGTCCTTGCTCTTGGCTCTTTGACAAAGTCAAGCATTATGTTCTCTAGTGATGATGTCTTTGCATTCCCCGCTCCATTGAATCCTTGAGGTGCTTGCAACACATTCTTGCTGTTAGCATATGAAAAATTCTCATGATTCCTCAAGTTGGGATGATAGTGAGTTGGAAGTTGTTGTTGACCTCGGTATTGTCCTCTATCCACATAATTGGCTACCTCCAACTCACTTGGCTCTTGTTGATTTGCAATGGCCGCAAGGGAAGCTATGGATGATGGACTTGCTTGGACTTGGCTTCCTTGAGAAAATTTAGATAAAGCATTAGTGAGAGAAGCCAATTGAGCTTTTAGAGAACTTACCTCATCCATCTTATATCGTCCGGTGGCTTTTGGGATAATTGGAGAAAACCGTTCACATGGCCAATTGTACGATGTAGTGGCCAAGTCTTCTAGTATGGTATACGCCTCTTAAGCATTCTTTGAAAAAATTGAGCCTCCAGCGGTTGCATCTAGTATGGATTTGGTTGAGCTTGCTAATCCATTGTAGAAGAGTTGAATTTGCAACCAATCTGGGTGTTGCTAAACAGACAATAGATAGATCTCAAGTCCCCGGCAACGGCGCCAAAAACATGTTGTGCATGAATCGTGAAATGAAATGTACTAACGCAAGCTGCAGGTTAAGCTACTATGATGCGTTTCACACACCATGCATTGAGCATACCATGCATCTTACTTATGCTTAAATGCTATGCGTTGGTGATCTGTCAAGTTTTCCTCTCCTTTACCCAAGTATAAGCAAAGGAGTAGGTTTTCTCGGTGAGTCCGAGGTCGAACATAGGGATTATGTTGATTCTATATTTATGTGGATTATATACGTTGCAGTGGTAACCAAGAATAATGAGTTGAGGTGTTTGTTTCTAATCTAAAGAAAGCGATAATATGTACACTAGCTAAATTGTGGAAGATGGAAAGGCATGCGACACAGCAAAGTCAGCTAATGATTTGAATGGATGGATAAAAACAGGGTTCGGGTTGGTTAACATCTAACATCGGAAATGCATGGTGGTATTCTATTCATACTTGCGACTCTTCTCCCGGTTGTCAGCCGCTATGCGTTATATGTCTATAACGCATAGGAGAGTGTTAAGAACCAAGGTTATTGCTATAGACAGGTAACACTTCTTGGCCCTTGTCAATTGAGTTCCACAATCACTTACCCTCTCGAGCAGTTTGATTATTACTACTTATATCGATTAGCTAGATGGACATAAGCATTGGATTAAGTTTGCAATTGACAAGATGAAACAGTTACACTATGGTTCTTAGTTAGATGCTAACGCAACCCTAGACCCTTGAGAGATTAGTTACTCATGGATTGAAAGTAAAAAGCGGAAAGTATAGAGAAATCAATAGACATGGTAGAAATATATATTGATGAACAAAATACAACTTTAAATAAGCTCAATGTCTTGACACAAATCTAAAATCAAGATAGAAAAAGTAAGATACAAAGCAAGAAAGGTGTCAATGTCTTGAGTCGCCTGGATGGAAGCGTGAGGTTCTGCTGTGAAGTGGTCAGGCGGAGGGAAGACTCTTCTCTCTCGATCTATTCGTCTCCAGTTGAAGTCTGGAGAGAACTCTTCTGTCACTTATGGAGTTCTTCCAAGAATCAACAACCCTTTCTCATCTTGCAGGTTTGCCCTTTTATAGATATTGCGTTCGCAATCAATGGCAAATCTGCTTGATTGGTGACAAGATTGATATCATGCGTCCATCTCGCCTGATTGCGTAATTCTCGGGTCAATTAAGATCCACCACTTTAGCCACAGATTATATATGTCCATCATCCTACAATCTCTCAAGATTCTGATCTGATTGCCCGCTACCTTGCTTTGATGGTTGTTTATGCGTCCATGGATAGTTTGGCCATTGTCAACGCGTCATGAGTTGCTAACGCATAGTCTTGCGTTGAGAAGTTAACGCATCTATAGGTTTGCGTTCCGTTCAGATCATGCGTCCACGAAGAACAGATTGTTAACACATAGTCCTGTGTTAAGAAGTTATCAACGCATCGTTTGCATTCCTGCGTTAAAACATGCGTTTTTGGCTAAAAAAGTGGTAAAATAATTATCTTCATAAAAATACAAGAGTATAACGCAAAGGAAGATTTATTAATAAA
Organism: Citrullus mucosospermus; assembly: GCA_030954485.1. Taxonomy (NCBI): domain Eukaryota; kingdom Viridiplantae; phylum Streptophyta; class Magnoliopsida; order Cucurbitales; family Cucurbitaceae; genus Citrullus; species Citrullus mucosospermus. The sequence goes on from CM062064.1 coordinate 16,560,632, forward strand.
AATCAACGTAAACTGCCGCATGCTTCTCTATTTAATCTCTATTTATCTAAGAAAAAGGCTATCATAACTTGTATTTCTACAAGTTATCACCGGGTAACCATGTTGAGGGCATCTTTTCAAGAGATCCTTATACCTCTCCCAAGCCCCATAAAGTTTTTCATCCTCAAGTTGGTGGAATATTCCAATCTCCGTCCTTAGTCTTTGAGATTTAGCCAGTGGAAAATATTTGTTCAAGAAAGCTTGAGCTAAGATCTCTCATGTTGTGATGCTATCCGGAGGTATGGTTTCCAACCAATCCTTAGCACGGTTCTGTAAAGAGAAAGGAAAAAGTCTTAGTTTGATTGCATCGTTAGAAACACCATTCATCTTTACCGTCCCGCATATTTCGAAGAAAGACCACAAGTGCTTGTGAGGATCTTCATTGGTTCTTCCTCTAAAGGCTAGCTCTCTAGCCATGTGGATTAACCCTGGTTTCAACTCAAAGTTGTTGACATTGATGGGCACATTCATAATGCCAGGTTGATTTGCCGGTAATGTCGGTTGGAAGTATTCCCGAATTGCCTTTAGTATCTCATCCGCCATCTCCTCGATGTGATTGTGTTGAACCCCTAGGTTTCTTCTACACATCCTTTCGATCGCGGGATCAAGAGGGAGAATATTAGTATTATCACGAGGCATAAACCGACAAAATAATAAAAAATAATAAAAAAATAATGAAATAAAATAAAATAAAATAAAATAAAATAAAAAATAAAATAGAATAAAATAAAAAAGGAAAAAAATATAAAATACAATAAAATAAAAATAAATAAACGACCAAATAATATACACCTCAAATTAAGATTTATCAATTCTAATGAATATTAAATAACAAAAACCGTTCTTTGGATCCCCGGCAAAAACTTGATGCGTACTTTTAGTGTTAACTGCAAGTGTACGGGTCAAGTTATAATATAAAACGGTTAAGTCCGAATATCGTTCCACTGGAGATCCAATTGTGAAGGTTCAAGTTACTTAGCTATTCTAGAGTTGAATCAATTTTATTTAAGGATTGGAATTGAAGTTGTGATTTATGGAAAATATAAACCAAATAAGGAAAGTATTAAAGTGAGAAACACAAGAGTCAAAGAGAGTTCTAGGGTAATGAATCCTTGTTTATTTCATCATGCAATATTATAGAATTCAAGGAATTTATGGTAATTCATATGCCTAAGTCTAGAAACTTAATTGCAAGTTATTTTCTCTAAAACACAACTCTTTCCCTTGCAACTCGATTGATTACTAATCTCTTGAAACCAATTCAAATTACATGGCATTAAGAATAGTTTTTAGCAATTTTTATTGTCAACCTAACTATAGATTAACAACAATTCATTGTTATAGATCAAGTTAAACATACAATCTCTCAATCATACATCTAACCTAACATGTGAAGATGGCCAATTCCCAAGAATTAAACACAATAACAATGAAAAGCATAATCATTCCAACAAAACCATGAAAGTCTAGAAGATCAACATAAATTCATAAACAAATCATCAAAACCCTAAAACTAAAGAGTTAGCCACTCATAGCTTGAAGCAACATGTTTAAGCAAAATAAACAAAGAAAGAGTGTAAAGAAAGGGAAACTCTACTGAAAAGATGCTCTTGATTGAGGTAGCATTGTCACGATCTCCTTGGATCTCACATCGGAATTCGAAGGGCACCATGACTATCTCAAACTCTTTTCCTCTTCCTTGCAACTAACTCACTTTTTGAACTCTTTTATGAACTCTCACTCAATTCTCTCCTTCTTGTGCCTTTTTAGGTCTGTAAATTGATGGTTGATTGATTCTTGATTTGATTTGATGATTAGGGCTGCTGGAAACCCCCAAATTTATAGAGTTGGCCACCCAAAAATTTACCAAAAATAACAAATTTTCATTTAAGGAAAACTGGCGCCGCGGCGCTGATCCAAAATTTTTGCTCTCGGGTTTTAGCGCCGAGGCAATGCCGTCCAAGGGCCAAGACACTGTGATGCTTTCAGAATTGATGCTCTCAGGGTTTAGCGCCGCGGTAGCGCCGTCCAAGCATCGCGATGCTATAATGCGTTCAGAATGTTGCGTCGAATTTTAGCGCCGTGATGCTATGATGCGTCCAGAACATTGCGTTCGGGTTTTAGTGCCGCGATGCTATCCCAAATTTTTCTCTTTTGAGTTTTTCAACTCTTTTTGACGGTATTCTTGCTTGGTTTTGATCTTTTAGTCTTTTCTTCTAATTTTCCTCATTTTAACCTGAAAACCACTAGCAAACAAGTGAAATCTAATATAAACTCCCTTAATTTGAGAGGATAAAAAGCACTTTTCAAGTGCTTATCATAGCACCTAATCAATTTAACTGGAAATGCTAGAATTAAATTGTCCTAGTCGACAAGATAGATTTAAGGAAAATCGATGAAAAGCATGCAAAATTTGACGGCGCCAAAAACTTGTTGTGAATAGATTGTGGAATTGGAAATTTACAAACGCAAAGGTGCAAGTAGCTATGATTATGCTTCACATACTATGCGTTGAGCATGCCATGCGTCTTACTTATGCTTAAATGCTATGCATTGGTGATCTGTCAAGTTTTCCTCTCCTTTGCCCAAGTATAAGCAAAGGAGTAGGTTTTCTCGGTGAGTCCGAGGTCGAACACAGGGATTATGTTGATTCTATATTTAAGTGGATTATATGCATTGTAGTGGTAATCAAGAAATAAGTTGAGATGTGTTTGTTTCTAATCTAAAGAAAGCGATAACATGTACACTAGACTAAGTTATGGAAAATGAAAAGGCATGCGACACAGCAAAGTCAACTAATGATTTGAATGAATGGATAAAAACAAGGTTCGGGTTGGTTAACATCTAACATCGAAAACGCATGGTGATAGTCTATTTATACTTGCGACTCTTTAGCCACAGATCATCAATGCAACTATGACGCGTTGACATCAACCCAACTCTTCATGGACGCATAGACGACCATCAATGCAAGGTGCTGAGAATCAAATCAGAATCTTGAGAGATTGACGGATGATTGACGAACATGATTTGTGGCTAAAGTGGTGGATCTTAATTGACCCGAGAATCACGCAATCAGGCGAGATGGACGCATGGTATCAATTTCGCCGCAATCAAGACGATTTACCACTAATGCGAACGCATCATCTATAAAAGGGCAGCTCTGCGAGATGAGAAAGGGTTGTTGATTCTCGGAAGAACTCCATAAGTGATAGCAGAGTTCTTTCAGACTTCGACCGGAGACGAATAGCTCGAGAGAGAAGAGTCTTCCCTCCGCCGGACCACTTCATAGCAGAACCTCACGCTTTCATCCGGGCGACTCAAGACATTGACGCCTTTCCTGCTTTCTTTCTTAGTTTTTCTTTCTTGATTTTAGATTTGTGTCAAGACATTGAGCTTATCTAGAGTTGTATTCCGTTTCATCAATATATATATCTTCCATGTCTACTCATTTCTCTATACTTTCTGCTTTTTACTTTCAAACCATGAGTAACTAATCACTCAAGGGTCTAGGGTTGCGTTAGCATCTAACTAAGAACCATAGTGTAACTATTTCATCTTGTCAATTGCGATCTTAATCCGATGCTTATGTCCATCTGACAAATCGATATAAGTAGTAATAATCAAACTGCTCGAGAGGGTAAGTGATCGTGGAACTAAATTGACAAGGGCCAAGAAGTGTTACCTGTCTATGGGGATAATCTTGGTTCTTAACACTTTCCTATGCGTTATAGACATATAACGCATAGCGGCTGACAACCGGGAGAAGAGTTGCAAGTATGAATAGAATACTACTATGCGTTTTCGATGTTAGATGTTAACCAACCCGAACCCTTTCTTTATCCATTCATTCACATCATTTGCTGAATTTGCTGTGTCGCATGCTTTCCATCTCTCACATTTTAGTCTCGTGTACAATCGCTTTCCTTAGATTAAAAACAAACATTCTCAACTATTTCTTGGTTACCACTGCAACGCATGAAATCTAACTAAATACTAAATCATCATAATCCCTGTGTTCAACCTCGAACTCACCGAGAAAACCTACTCCTTTGCTTATACTTGGGTAAAGGAGAGGAAAACTTGACAAGATCACCAACGCATAGTAGTAAGACGCATAGCATGTTCAACGCATGATATGTGAAACGCATAATCATATCTTAAGCTACACCTTGTGTTTGTAAATTTCCATTTCCACAATATATTTCACAACAAGTTTTTGGCGCCTTTGCCGGGGATTATTGCATTGATTTAATTATTTTATTTGGATTATTGTGTTGTAGGATTCCTCAGTCGAAGGAGTATAGTAAGTTTCTCCTCTGCCAGAAGCTTCTAACAGTATCTAAGTGACGAGAGCAATCCATAGCTCAATATTGACCCAGAGATTGAGAGGACCTTCACCCAAAGGACAAGGTAGAATTGAAGAAGGGCCAATTGCTTGGACCTAATTCACACGGGTGGTGAGGAATTGCCTGCGTAAGCAGGAGGATTATTGGATATGACTTATTCCTATGCCAAAGATATTTTCGACAGAACTTCATGGAACACCAATGAGTGGGTGGACGACGGATATGAAGTTCGCTCCACAAATAGAAGGCAAACACAAGCTGGAATGCTTGAAGCTGATGTTGCCAACAATCTCGCAGCTTAGATCGCTGAAGTGACATCTCTGCTGGAGACACTAGTCTTGCAAAATCAAGGTAGATCAGTTGCTGCGATGAACGTAGTGCATGCGATGAATCCGATAGCATCTCTAGACTGCCCGCAGTGTGGTGCGGGGCACTTGTATGACATGTGTCCCTACAACCTCCAGTCTATCTGCAGTGTTCAAAACAACCCCTACGGTGAAACATACAATTCGGGTTGGAGGAACCACCTCAACTTCGGATGGGGTGGGAATCAGCAACAAACGCAGAGAGCTGAGCAGCAGCTACAGAGAGGCTACCCTTCTGGTTTTGACCAATGGAATCAAGACCAGTATCATCAGTATTCGAGAGATCCGCAAGCGGATGCATCACCCCCATTGTATTCCTTGGAATCTCTTTTACAAGAATGTTTATCTACACGCGATGCGATGTTCCAAAGCCAAATCGCTGCAAATCCAAATTTAGAAGTTCAAATGATTCAAATGGCAGAGGCGCTCAAAAATGAAAGGCAAGGAGCATTTCTAAGTACGACCAAAGTTCCAAGAGGGAACTTAAAAGAACAATGTCACGATGAGACATTGTTAAGTGGGAAAATTAATCCCACAGCGTATAATGAGGGGACGCAGGAAAACTTGCAACTCCTAAATGCTTCCACAAGTCAACCGATAGAGAGTACTGTACATAATGTCCAGCATCCATCATCATCCACCGAATCAGAAGAAGAAGAGGATATAGAGCGAAGAGAAAAAGCAACGCAGGCAGAATCTGCATCTGTATATGAAGATACCAAGAAATCTTAACGCCCCGCGCGGGTGATCAGGTAAAATTTAATCTAGTTAACGCGTTGAACGATCCTGATCATTTCCAATCTTGTCAGGTGAACGCGGCGTTCAGAAATGAAATCCTCAAGGACAGTGAAGATGGTGAAGATGATGAAATTAAATTACTCTCCGATCGACAATTAAAGAAATCAGACCGGAGCAACAAATCCGCGACAAAGATTGAGCCGTTATTAAAAGAGCCTTCAACGCATGAGCTAGAAACCAGACCAACGCATCCCAAGTACGCGCACTTGAGGGAGGTCATAATGCACTTCATTGTCTCTTCTGCGTTGAACCCTGAACGCGACAAAGGCTCTAATGACCCACGCAAGCGTAATAACTGAGTTTGCGTTGAAAGGTCCCTACGATTCTGAACGCCTACTTTTCCAGGGACGCTTTCTTTTACTCTTGCCTTCTTTCTTTCTTTTTCGCACTTGTTTTCATATCTAGTTTATTTTATTTTATTTTATCTTATTTTATTTTGCTTTCTTTCTTCTGTTTGTATTTTGTTTTTAGCATTTATTTCTTTTTCTTTAATTTCAATTTTAGTAGTGTAAATTAGAGCATGAAACTAGGCGTCGAGCTTTAATGTAAACTATTGGATTTCAATGCATCATGGAACTATGCGTTCAACGATAAACGATTTCTGTGTTTATCGAATTAAGATTAGGGGTGAGGCTAGAGCCGTAAATTTTTTGTCAAACGCATAATACTTAACTTCCAACGCATACTTTGACCTGAGAACCATGCGTTCATCAGCTATGCGTTTATCATTAGTTCACTGCGTTTTAGATAGAGCAATAGGTGAAACGCATGTCTTCTGAGTCTATGTGTTTTTCTCCCAGAAAAAAAAAAACACTTAAGTGCTAAAACACTCAAGTGCTCTATTTGCATTAATTAGCTGCCCATCACACTTGATGGGTGTGCGACTCAATAAAATCTGCCTAGATCAGTGGGATTTCGGATATTGCGTATCTGCATTTATTACTGATGGCCCAATTAGCCCTTTATCAACGCGATTCGATTTCCCATTTTCCATTTTCAAAACCCTTCACCTCTAAAACCTCTGGCGATTTGTGTTGTTCGCATTTCTGTCTATGTCGAGCCAATCAGACTCCCAAAATCAAGAACACTCCGGCGGCGACATTTCCCCAATTTCTTCGTACAATACCCAGTATTCGACTCCATCTTCTTCATCATCACCTGAGGTATTTCGATCTCCATTTTTCTGTCCACCATTTTTCCGACCCACTCGACCTGTGAGGCCTTTTGCTTCTCCGGTCCGCCCAAGACCTCCAAATCCCAGTCCACCATTTATCCCAACTTTCTCGGCGTCGCGAATCAGGGCTACTGTCCAAAGACCGCGTATAAACCCATTTTTCCGATCATTCTTCAGACCCTCAATCCGTCCACCAGTAGTCGACCTTGACTCAGACGATTGTGTGGAAGTCCTAAATATCTGCCCCTTGAGCCGAATCGACCCGGTACCTACTCCAAAACCAAAAGCCGAGTCAAATCGTCCATCTCTAGGCCCAGAATGAAGAATGTGAGGGAGTTTTCCGCCGCGAACTTCAATGTTGGAAACTAACGGCTAAGTACGGAAAACTCTGAGGCCGAGCAACCGGGTCCTGGAACGGTTCGCGACGAAGCCAACACATTGTACGGAAGCAGTGAAGTACGCCGAAGAGAAGAGAGAGAGGTATTCGGCGACATTCTGGAGAGAATCGCTCAAGAGGAGAGGAAAGCAAAGGATCGAGAGGATGACGGGGAGGTCAACCAGCCTTTACCCTCACCTCGTCCGCCAAGCACAAGAGGAACAGAAGAGATGGGAAGAGAAGTAGAAGAAGAGGTGGCTGTCAAAGAGGGGGAAGTGAACTCCGCACGTTCCCCGGACGCATGGATAGCCGAGATCCTGAGCGGATTGCGTGACCCAATGGACGCAACCGCTTCAGACGCAAGACGGGAATTACCCTCGCCGATAAAAGAGGTCCAGAGTCAGTTGAATGAGACTCGGGAGGGTGAAAAGAATGAGGGAAATGAGGAGGGAGAAGCCGCCTACAGCAAGGAGATCGTAGGCGAGCCATCTGCAACGCAAGGGTCAGTCCCTGCGTCTATCAGTCCTAAGGAGATGACCCTGGACTCCAATGAAGGACCTATCAGAAAGGTCGTATTGACCGCAGAGGCCAAGAGAGGAAGAGAAGAGGAAGAGGAAGTGGTACCCTTGTTAAGGAAGAAAAGAAGGGTATCACAAGAAACTACCGAGGATGAAAAGCCTAAAATTGCAGAGCAAGGAGACGGTCCTAAGTCCCCAATTGCGGCAATATCCTTCGATAGGCTGGCAGCAAAGATGAAGAAGAAAAGGGCCAAGTTGAGAAAAGAGCTCAGGGCTCTCAGAAAAGGAGCGGAGAAAATTGCTAAGGATGCATTGTCCAGCAAGGAGGCGCGCAGGGAAGTGTGGCCTCAAGAAGATTGGGAAACGCAAGGCCTTTCTGATCCTGAAATAGACGAAGCCGCAATGGCATTTGAAGAGAAAATGAGGGAAGAAGAAAGAATAGAAAAGGCAGCTGAGGAGCTCGAGAGAGAGCTGCAAATAGAAGAGGATGAGGAGCTGGCTGCAAGAATAAATGCCCAAGAAGAGAAGAAGGGCAAGAAGAAAAAGAAGAAGAGAAGTAGGCACCACTCGCCTACAAGGAAGGAACGCATCGGGGAGGATGCGAGAGAGGAGCAAGGTGTTAGCACTTTGAGAAAGAAGAAGAAAGAAAAAGAGGTGTCAGTCACCAAACTCCCCAGCACTCACAAAGAGAAACGCAAAGGGAAGGAGAAGGTTACTGAAAAACCAGCTGAAGTGGCCAAGAGCAAACAAAGAACAGTGGATGAAATCCCTGCTAAGGCCAAAGGAAAAGCTAAGGTGGCTGATGCGTCACCAAATAAGAAGGAAGGAAAAGGGAGACGCAGGTGGGATTTTTCCCTGAAGAAGCCCCATTGCGGCCATACATTACTGAAATTATCGACCACCACAGCTGGAGAAACTTCTGTTCCAGCACCTCTTGGGTCCAACCTGACTTTGTCCGCAGTTTTTATAACGGACGCATAGATGAAGAGGAAGACGTGGTGGTGGTTGAAGAAACTGAAGTCCAGTTCAACGCAAGGGAAATAAACGCAATATATCAGTTGAGGGACAACTCAGATGCGGAAGGAAATAAAATCATAGAATCAACTCCACCGGACTTAATGGAAGACTCAGTCCGAGTATTGGCGAAGCCCAGGGCGAAGTGGGACGTTTCACCCACAGGTATTAAAACGCTATCTGCTAGCAGCCTACGACCAGAGGCCAACCTGTGGGTATACTTGGTGAAGAAGCGGCTGATCCCTACAACGCATGACAAAACAGTGTCAAGGGATCGGGTGATGGCAGCTTACTGCATTATGCGTCGCATCCCCCTTGATGTCGGACGCATAATCGCAGCGCAGATAAGAGGGGTGTTTAACAAGCCAAGAGGCCAACTCTTTTTCCCTATGTTCGTTGATTTTTGTTCGTTAAATTTCTAATTAAATTGAATTGAGTTTCTTAGCTCGTTGCACAAAAATAGATTTGTCATTTCCGTACAAGCATGCATTGAGAATTACTTTAGATGTGATCATGACTAAGCAAGTTTTCCTATAAAGACCCAAGTATAAGCATTTATAGGTTTTCCTGGTGAGTCCAGGGTCAAACGCAGGGATTTGCAATAACTAGGCGTTGAGACTAAATGCATGACTATGTGGTGACTGTACATGTAAATATATATGCATTTGTTGATTATGTGTGTCTAAACTATACAAAAAGAATAAAAGAATTTCCTACTACTATTAATGAAATGGACGCGGCGTTGGGTAGTCATATGTAAAACAATGCGTCAGATAGCATGCGTTGAGAATGAATGGGACCATGCGATGGAGGTAGAGTTGAACGCAAGAGCTAGTTGTTACCTAAACTTTCTAAGTACAATTACATACCTACAAACTGCGTGTGTGAATCCATCTCTCGATGTTTCGACGCCACGTTTATCTTATCTCTAAGATGCATGGTAAGTTTGTGTTGGCAAAAGATGAACTACATCTCTGCACTCATCTAGTCTTAATTAATGCTAAAGATTAACTATCCACTCTCTCAAGCTCGACAGTCATGCTTACTACGTTTGTTTGTCAGACAAAGTTATGCAAGCTAAAGATATGCATTAATCCAGATGTAACATACTCAGAATTGCTCAAGAAAAACTAGCTTTTAACATTCAACTCATTTAGCATTTAGACAACATGGTGTAAAGTATTTAATACGGAAATGGATAGAAGATGATAGTCAATCGAACTTATATTAAAGAAATAAATCATTCTCTCGAATGTCATTAACAAAATATAAGCAAGAAGGAGAGAAATGGAAATAAAATAGAGATGAAGGGCGTCAAGCCGCCACTGCAACATCTTGCTTCATGGAGGCTTGAGATGGTTGCTATCTGATACATATATTCCATAAGGTGAAGATTCTCACTCACTGGGAGACGACTCTGAAGATGCTCAGAATCCTTCTCTCAGAAGAGCTCGAAGTGGAGGCTGGTTATGGTGAGGGAGAAATAATGCAAAGCTTTCGCCTCTTAAACTGATCTCTCTTCCTGTAAGCCCCATACGTAATCTTGTGAGAAAGCATGGTAAGAAGGGACTAAGAGATGGACGCTTGGATAGGAGTAGTTGGCTGGAATGTGATTGGGGTGGAAAAATGACTAAGTACCAACTATGCGTTGGTGGCAACACGCCTTAATGGAAACAGTTTTGGCGTGGACGCAAAGGTGAGGGAAGACCGTTAGGCGTTGAGGCCACGATGCATTGAGGTTACAAGGTGTGGAGAGCCACCCTGCACTGAAGGTGATCTTGCGAAAAATGCATTAAAGGCTATAGGGCGTTGGAAGTTGAAGGCCACGAGGTGTTGGGAGCCAACTTGCTATGAGGCCATTATGCGGTGAACGCTACCATGCGTCGAAAGTGGGTATGCGTTGGACAAAGAAGGTTGGCCGAGAGAGAGTAATGTGTTTGTTAACTATCTGGCGGGAGAGTTTTGAAAGTAACACCATCAGAGGCCGTGTGTTGCTGAAGCTAAACATAGAAGGCATGCTTTGAATAGATTGTAGTATAGTGTTGAAATGGAGATTAAGTCGGTGGTATATATATAAGTGGATTGAGAATTCAATCATTTTGATTACATTTCAGAGCTCGAGTTGGGTCCATTTCGAAGCTAAACACCAGAGGGAGGTAGAAGAAGACGTTCATGTCGATTTGGAGTGGAAATTTCATCGTAACCGTGGAAGAAACTTGAGCTGGGCAGAGGACTCAGCTGGTGTTACTCTTTCAGGGTAACGTTTGGTTTTGGAGGAAGAACGAACTGAAGAATCGTGATTAGGGCCAAAACTTCTGAGGTTAGTGAGTTAACTCGATTTTTAGCAAGTTTCACGAAGGGTGCTTGAGCTGAAATTGTATAAATGTGTGACAAACTTCAGATAGAAGAGATTGGAGCTAAATTTGCCGGATGATTAGGAGCAACTTGAAGTTGTTGAAGGATATGTCTTAAACGGAGAGGATATTCCTCATGAAATTTTGAGGTATGATGAAGGACTTACACCTTAATAAGTTTGTGGAAGGAAGAAAGTTCTGAAAATGGCCGAAATGTGATGTTTAACAGGTTGAAGAAGGAAGAGGAAAGGAAGAAGGAAACTGTTCTGCTGCAGCGATAGTATCGCTGAGAGAGCGAGAGACAGGGCAGCCAAATAAGTATCGCTGTAACGCAAGAAGGGCTTTGCGTCTCACAATTCTCGCTGAAGTCTCGCTGGGTATCGCTCCTCAGGTAGTCTCGCTAGTTACGTTCAACCTAGTATCGCTGGTGCAGTAAAATGTAATGAATGTCGCTGGTAGTTTTTAGTTGTATTAGGAGTAATGCTATTTATGAGTATAAAGGAAAAAGGAAGATTATGGAATACTGAATGTGAGAAATATGTATTTTCAGGTCAGGAAGAGCTCGGGGAAGCTTATAATCCACTTAGAACTGAGACAAGTTGTTAGTGACCTTTTACTAGATCTTGTAGTTATTGTTAGTATAATTACTTGGTGAGAATTATAGTACTCTGTAGTATCTATGGTAAGTATGTTATGCCAGCAAGCTAAAAGTAAACAAATCTTATTGTCCAAATGTAAATATGGCTGAGGGACCTTATGGTGAAAGCCTATGTGAATGTACACATGAAATTCGGTGCTGAGGGACCTCGTGTGAAAGCACTTGAATAGTTAAGTGGAATGGATTTCCATGCTGAGGGACTTTGAGTTAAAACATGTAGTAGTCCATCACATATTAATTCGTGCTGAGGGACCATGAGTGAAGGCACTTGAGCGAAGAATGAATTGGTTACCAGTGCTGAGGGACTTCATGTGAAGGCACATGGTAATGTGGACATAATCGAATACGGTGCTGAAGGACAGAATGTGAAGGCACTTGATAGTTGCAAATTTGTGAAACATGATGATTTTGACATTTATATGTGTAATTAGAAATGAGAACTTTAGTAACTCTCTGAAATGCGATATGTAAGGGTTACAAATGGATAGGCTAGCTCATGTTTGTTAGTGTTAGTTGAATGAATTTAGTCACTCACTGGGCTTTTTGCTCACTCAGTTTGTTTGTTTGTTTGTCGTTTCAGGTAGCGAGCGTGTCCGGGACGCCTAGCCTACAGAAGTATCTCGTCTGGGCCTATCTGGAAACAAACCTCTCGGATAGTTGTAAATATTTAGTCCGTGTTCATGTTTTGTAACGTACATGTTTCTTAAAAGTGATGGGGAGTTGTTTTGTATCTTATATATAAATACAGAGAATACTTGTTGAGAGATTGTAAGTTTTTCTAATGTTTTAATAGCAATGGTGTTTTGAATTTGAGATTTATCTGGCGTCTAATTCCAATATGTATATAGGGAGTACAGTATCACGCTCAATCCTAGGTATAGAGTGCATCTGGGATGGGGTGTGACACTTCCTCCCTTTCTTGGAGAAGCTTGTGGACTATTTATAGGCGTCAAAAAGTTGATATCATGATGACCTGATACCTTGTGCATTAAATTTCAGCCACACGGCATAGACTTTCAGCTTGTCAGCTTATTTGTTCTGCCATGATCTGATTGGGTGTTGTCCTTTTTTATAATGACATGACAGCTGTTTGAGCATGCGCTTGTTTCTACTTTTCAGATTGTCAACGCATAGGCTCGACACATGGTCTCAACACATGGGCTCAGCGCATAGGCTCGACGCATGGGTTTCCACTTGTCCTCACAGCAGCTTTGTCTCTTCGTACTTCTATTGTTTGCGCTTCTTTTCTTCTTAACCCTGCGTTAGGATCATAAAAGCTCATTGTTTTTCAGGTATTTTCTTTTCTAAGTAGTGTTTGATGGACAAATGAGCATGCAGCAGAAGTTAATTTGATCAATTTTCACTCTAAGATGCTCAATTTAGATGATTAAACATGCAATTAAGAAGAAAAACCAAAGTTTCAAGAACACTTACCCTTGAAGCTCCAAATTCTCCTTCAATTCTTGATGAATTTCAGCACCACTTGGTTGTAGACCACCACAAGAGTCTTCTCTATTATTCTCTAGGCTTAGATTGGATGGTGGGATCCAAATTTGTGGTGAATTTGAGAAAGAATGAAGGTTGGGAAGAAGATGAACAATGGATGGAATTTTGCAAAATTAACCCTTAATTTCACAAAATTCTTAACAATTTTTATGTCAAAATCATCTCTATTTATTAAAGAATAACATGCAATCCAATTGCATCAAAATTTGACAACACAAAATGGTTAATTTGTTGGTTAATTGTGAAGAAGACAACCAAGCTCCTAGCTTAGTTAATGGGAAAATCCAATCTTCAAAACTCAATTTTAAAATAAATTTTCAATGAATTTCCAAAATTGAATTAAAATTGATTTTATAAAAAATAATTTAATATTTAATTAATTAAATATTATTATTTTAATATTAAATAATAAAATAATATTATTTTTCCCACTTGTCCCGATTTTTCTAAAAAAACCGATATGAATCCCTATTCATATGATTAATATTTAAATTATATTTAAATATTATAATTAACTCTATTTGTACGTTTAATTCGTAATTAAACGCCGATATATCGTATATATCTAACTTTCATTCCTTAAGCCAAGATTTGAACGATTCAAACTTATTCACCACATTATCTAAGATTTTAGTCCATTTATGAGCTAGTAGAGGGACCTAATGGACCTACAGATCATGAGCTCCAACGATCCGAGATTAACCGGCCAAACTCTTTAACCTAGTTAACCAACATTTGTTAACTAACGGGACACTCCACTAAAGCCCGTAGTTGCACTCTCCTCACTGTAGATATATTTGTGTCCATTTGATATAACCGTCATCGATAAGTCAATCCTTCACAGGTTGTTCATAACTTCAGCTAGGTCAAATACCGATTTACCTCTGAGTTACATCTTTTCTCCTTAAGTACCATTGTCCCTTTAATAAACAATTAATTTAGGATCTAATCACTAAATCCATTTCCTCTCGGGCCAGTGAGAGGATGGGGCCCCTTGTTCAAGTCCTGGGAACAACACTTAAGAGAACAACCTCTCTTCTATCCCTAAGTTGGGTAGGAGTGAATTCCGTTTTGCAAATTCTATGTTCCCAACTATCTACCCAGTCTTATCCCTGAAATAGGAGGAATGTTGAGTAGCACTATTGAGCTTACTCTTACCTATGTAGATCAAGGGATAATTCTGAATAAATAGGAGTTCATAGATAGCTCAAGATTCAGATCAAGTTATCTAGGTCATCGATAAGTGAAATTAATAAGTGTTAATCGTAAACGGTGTTAATAAGTAACAGTAATTATTTCAGGGTCAGTCTTACACAATCTCATTATGTAGAATACCCCCGCTCACATGTCTCTACATGATCAAATCAGAATCACTTCATTTATGACACTTTACAATATTTGTAACAATCATGAAGCGGGTCGTATTCAATAGTGTCTCCAGGAAGAGGTACCCAACCTAATCCATGTACTATAGACTATTGAGGCTACTTACTCGAACTTGATCCTGTTTATGTCTCCACATAAAGTCCAAGTACTCATGATAGTAGCCAAGGGTTCATAGTTTAATTGGATTTAGAGTTGATAAATAATTAATTCACTTGAATAACTTCATATGTACTAAAAATCACCTATTTACAAAAACTACGAGTTTTAGGACATACAACCCAACAGTGTCAACGCATGGTGATACATTTTTCATCATTTAACTACCAAAATCATGCGATTAGCTCCAAAGTTACTCTAATTAAATCAAATAATGACTATAATAACTTGTATTTCTACAAGTTATCACCCCACACTTATCATGAACCTGTACGCCAATGCTTCCATCAGAGGGCAGACGGAAGTGTTAGACGCAGAGAAGATGATTGAAGTTAGCGGCGTAATCGCCCATAAAACTCTGCGTCGGTTGATAAGAGGATCCCAGCATCTGCCAGAGGCTAAGGCCACCAAAGGACCTCATCAACCCATTCCGCCACCTAAAGTGTCGCCTCCAAAGCCGCCAACGCAGAAGAAGGGGAACGCATCCAAATTGAAAAGCAAGGCTGTGGCAAGTCCTGATGCCACCATTAGACCTTCCCCAACCTCAAGCTCTTCACTCCCACTTCCAACAAATAGAAGAGAACCAACCCCACCTCCACCTCCTCCTGAGACGCATCGCCCAAAGCCACCTCCACCTCCTTTTAAAATGTATCGCTCAAAACCTTCCACAAAGCCCCCCTCCCCCATCTCCTCAATAAGAGTTGATGACTCACACTATGGGGATTTTGGCGCGACTTCTATGGGTCCATCATCCCCTGCGTTTGACGAAACTCCATCAACTTCTCGTCCTCAGCCAAACCTGCCTCAACCACCAACGCAACCACAACCGCAAGAAGCCCAACTTGATCTTGACTGGGAGACCGTGCAAACATACCTACAACAATCAATCTTGCGTCCAGTGATGCACTCCTTGAATATGTTAGCACGCCAGCAGACGGAGCAGTTCCACTTTACACTGAATTACATTCATCAACTTCTCTCAATTCGACCAGAAATCCCGCCCCCTAACATTCCAGAACGCCTACAACAGCCGCTTGTCTTTCCAGTACCGCAGCACCCTGCGCCTGAGCAGCAACGCAGACCTAATGAAGACAAGTCTGATGGTTAAAATTTAGGGCTGTAGTTAAGAGTTATAGCTTTTCTTGTGAGTATCTTCATATTCAATTGTATGCGTTATGGATAATGAAATTAATAGAATGAACATTTCTTCACCGCATGGAATTTCTAATTTCCTCTTTGCGTTGTCCCTTGTTGTAAATTCATTTTAAGTACATTCAATTATTCCTAACTTTTATCTTTGCGTTGAAAAATTAGTCACTATGAGGATAATCATGCTTACACTTTTTGTACACTCTTTAAGTTAGATTATTTTCAACGCGTCTGCGTACCATTCCTTAGAAACGCAAATCTACTTTGAATGTCTGCAAGCAGCCAATTCAAAGCTCTTTTACAAAATTTTGCAACTTAATCTTTGTTTACAATTTAAGCAATGAGGACCTTGCTACTCTCAAGTTTAGGGGTAGAAGAGGTTTGAACTGTCAAAGATAAAAATATGAGGAACTTATTTCAAACTCATTTAAAAAAAAAAAATTCCTTTTAAACGCAAAACTTCGCTGGCAAGACTAATATATTTATCTTGTTAAGAGTTTAGCTGAAAACGAAACCTGCTCGTAGTTGGCCACCTCCATGCACCCCATAGTTGATGTGTCAAAACGAAGGTGGGTAATCGTAATCAGCGACGCATAGATAAAATAACAAACTCCAATGTCTAGTGAGGAAACCGAGCTTAGATAAGAGTTTAGTCGAGAAGGACACTTGCTCGTAGTTGGCTGCCTCCATGCACCCCATCGTTGGTATGTCAGAACGAAGGTGGGTAACCCTACTCGACACATGGTCACATAAATAATAAAACCAATGAAAGAAAAAGGAATTTTATATCTTCATCTTTTCAGACTCAGTGTTTGATAAGCACTTGAAAAGTGCTTTATATTCTCTCAAATTAAGGGAGTTTTATATTAGATTTCACTTGTTTGCTAGTGATTTTCAGGTTAAAACGAGGAAAATTAGAAGAAACAACTAAAAGATCAAAATCGAGCAAGAATACGGCGAAAAAGAGCTGAAAAACTCAAAAGAACAAATTTTGGGGTAGCGATGTGGCGCTGAGACGGCGCTGAAGCATAAACGCATCCTTGTTGAATGCATCGCGGCGCTGAGACAACGCTGCCGTGGCGCTGATGTATAAACGCATCAGCATGGACGCAGAGTAGCATCGCGGCGCTGGGACGGCGCTGCCGCGACGCTAAAACCTGAGAGCAACTTATTTTTGGTCGCAACCCTAGCGTCGCGACGCCAGCGTTAATTAAATGAAAGTTTTGTATTTTAGGTTAAATTTTTGGCGGCCAAACTCTATAAATTTAGGGGTTTTCAGCAGTCCAAAGGGGGGAGAAATATCAAGAAAAGCAAGAAAGTTGCAGACCAAAAGAAAGATCCAAAAAGGTGAGAATTAAGCGCAAGTTCAAAGAGTGAGTTAGCCGCAAGGAAGAGGAAAAGAGTTTGAGATAGTCTTGGTGCCTTTCGAAGTCCGACGTGAGAGCCAAGGAGTTCATGACGGTGCTACCTCAATCAAGAACCTCTTTTCAGTAGAGTTTCCATATTCTTTACACTCTTCCTTTGATTATTTTTGCTCAAACATGTTGCTTCAAGCTATGAGTGGCTAAATTCTTTAGTTTTAGGGTTTTGATGAATTGTTTGTGAATTCATGTTAACTTTGTAGACTCATGGTTTTGTTTAAATAAATTATGCTTTTCATTGTTATTGTGTTTAATTGTTGAGGATTAGCCATCTTCACATGCTAGGTTAGATGTATGATTGAGAGATTATATGTTTAATTTGACCTATAACAATGAATCGTTGTTAATCTATCACGAGAGTAGTTAGGTTGCCAATGAAAGTTGCTAAAGACTAGTTTTAATGCCATGTAATTGTGTATTGGTTTTAAGAGATTAACAATCAATCAAATTGCATGAGAAAGAGTTGTCTTTGAGAGAAGATAACTTGGAATTAAGTTTCTAGACTTAGGCATAAGAATTACAATAAAATCCATGAAATCTATAATTTTGCATGATGAAATAAACAAGGATTCAAAACCCTAGAACTCTCTTTGACTCTTGCAATTCTCCCTTTGATATTTTCTTTGCTTGATTTTTCTTTTTCCCAAATTTGAAATATTGAATTTCAATCCTCAAATAAAATTGATTCAATTCTAGAATAACTAAGTAACTTGAACCTTCCCAATTGGATCTCTAGTGGAACGATACTCGGACTTAACCGGTTTATATTATAACTTGACCCGTACACTTGCGGTAAACACTAAAAGTGCGCACCAGTGTTAAAAGAAGAAACAAAAATTGTGTGAATAATGAGTTAAAGAATTTTTAAAAGAAAGCTTGCCGCATACAAATTAGACTCGTCCTAAAGAAAAGAATATAGAGGTAGAGAAATAATATAACTAACGGGTAGCTGATTGAGTATAGCATTCTGAGATACTAGTCAATGCGTTGAGAAAATGTTTAGGATGATTGAAGTTTCTTAGATAGAAGTTATGCTTGAGGACAAACATTTATCTAAGTTTGGGGGTGTGATAACTTGTAGAAATACAAGTTATGATAGCCTTTTTCTTAGATAAATAGAGATTAAATAGAGAAGCATGCGACAAGTGATGTTAATTTTTAGTGAGAAATCTTCTTTTGCGTTATACTCTAGTATTTTTAGGAAGATAATGATTTTACCACCTTTTGAGCATAAAACACATGTTTTGACGCAGAAATGCAGACGATACATTGATAACTTCTTAACGCAGGACGACGCGTTAGCAATCTGTTCTTCATGAAAGCATGATCTGAACGGAACGCAAACAACCTAACGATGGGTTGACAACAACTCAACGCATGACTATGCATTAGCAACTTACGACGCGTTGACATCGGCCAAACTATTCATGGACGCACAGACGACCATCAATGCAAGGTGCTGAGAATCAAATTAGAATCTTGAGAGATTGACTGATGATTGACGAACATGATTTATGGCTAAAGTGGTGGATCTTAATTGATCCGAGAATCACGCAATCAGCCAAGATGGACGCATGGTATCAATCTCGCCGCCAATCAAGCAGATTTGCCATTAAGTGCGAACGTATCATCTATAAAAAGGGCAGCTCTGCGAGATGAGAAAAGGTTGTTGATGTTGGGTTGTATGTCCTAAAACTCGTAGTTTTTGTAAATAGGTGATTTTTAGTACATATGAAGTTATTCAAGTGAATTAATTATTTATCAACTCTAAATCCAATTAAACTACGAACCCTTGGCTACTATCATGAGTACTTGGACTTTATGTGGAGACATAAACAGGATCAAGTTCGAGTAAGTAGCCTCAATAGTCTATAGTACATGGATCAGGTTGGGTACCTCTTCCTGGAGACACTATTGAATACGGCCCGCTTCATGATTGTTACAAATATTGTAAAGTGTCATAAATAAAGTGATTATGATTTGCTCATGTAGAGACATGTGAGCGGAGGTATTCTACATAATGAGATTGTGTAAGACTGACCCTGAAATAATTACTGTTACGTATTAACACCATTTACGATTAACACTGATTAATTTCACTTATCGATGACCTAGATAACTTGATCTGAATCTTGAGCTATCTATGAACTCCTTTTTATTCAGAATTATCCCTTGATCTACATAGGTAAGAGTAAGCTCAATAGCGCTGCTCAACATTCCTCCCATTTCAGGGGTAAGACCGGGTAGATAGTTGGGAACATAGAATTTGCAAGACGGAATTTACTCCTACCCAACTTAGGGATAGAAGAGAGGTTGTTCTCTTAAGTGTTGTTCCCAGGACTTGAACAAGGGGCCCCATCCTCTCACTGGCCCTAGAGGGAATGGATTTAGTGATTAGATCCTAAATCAATTTTTCATTAGAGGGACAATGGTACTTAAGGAGAAAAGACGTAACTCAGAGGTAAATCGGTATTTGACCTAGCTGAAGTTATGAACAACCTGTGAAGAATTGACTTATCGATGACGATTATATCAAATGGACACAAATATATCTACAGTGAGGAGAGTGCAGCTATGGGCTTTAGTGGAGTGTCCCGTTAGTTAACGAATGTTGGTTAACTAGGTTAAAGAGTTTGGCCGGTTAATCTCGTATCGTTGAAGCTCATGATCTGTAGGTCCATTAAGTCTCTCTACTAGCTCATAAATGGACTAAAATCTTAGATAATGTGGTGAATAAGTTTGAATCGTTCAAATCTTAGCTTAAGGAATGAAAGTTAGATATATACGATATATCGATATTTAATTACGAATTAAACGTACAAATAGAGTTAATTATAATATTTAAATATAATTTAAATATTAATCATATGAATAGGGATTCATATCGGTTTTTTTTTTAGAAAAATCGGGACAAGTGGGAAAAATAATATTATTTTATTATTTAATATTAAAATTAAAATAATATTTAATTAATTAAATATTAAATTATTTTTTATTTAATTATTTAATTATATTTTTGAAATTAAAAATCAATTTTAATTCAATTTTGGAAATTCATTGAAAATTGATTTTAAAATTGATTTTTGAAGATTGGATTTTCCCATTAACTAAGCTAGGAGCTTGGTTGTCTTCTTCAATTAACCAACAAATTAACCATTTTGTGTTGTCAAATTTTGATGCAATTGGATTGCATGTTATTCTTTAATAAATAGAGATGATTTTGACATAAAAATTGTTAAGAATTTTGTGAAATTAAGGGTTAATTGTGCAAAATTCCATCCATTGTTCATCTTCTTCCCAACCTTCATTCTTTCTCAAATTCACCACAAATTTGGATCCCACCATCCAATCTAAGCCTAGAGAATAGTAGAGAAGACTCTTGTGGTGGTTTACAACCAAGTGGTGCTGAAATTCATCAAGAATTGAAGGAGAATTTGGAGCTTCAAGGGTAAGTGTTTTTGAAACTTTAGTTTTTCTTCTTAATTGCATGTTTAATCCTCTAAATTGAGCATCTTAGATTGAAAATTGATCAAATTAACTTCTGCTGCATGCTCATTAATCCTTCAATGTGTATCAGACCTAATTAATTTCACTCAATTTGCTTTGGTGAGGTTTAATTCATGAGTTGAATGTTTATGGGAGCTAAATTGGTTTTTCTGGTTTCGGCATTTTTTTTACCCTTCAATTTGTGGTCAATTATTGTAATTAATCTAGGCGTTTTGCTCGTTAATGAGTCGGGAAGAGTCTGTAATTTTTCTGGGTTTTATCGAGTTGTAATTTGACCAATTTTCGAAGAAAACCGAGAAGTGTTCATGAAGAAGGAAAACAGAGAAGCAGCAGTTTTTTTTTTCTCTCTCTTCTGGTTCTTCCTCCCGTGCCAATTTGAAGGTGATGAAGTTGACCGATCAACCTTTGACCGGTTCAGTCAAAGTTTGGCCGGTTCAACTTGTAGAAATACAAGTTATGATAGCCTTTTTCTTAGATAAATAGAGATTAAATAGAGGAGCATGTGGCAGTTTATATTGATTTTGACTAATAAATCTTCCTTTGCGTTATACTCGTGTATTTTTAGGAAGATAAATGATTTTACCACTTTTTGAGACTAAAATGCATGTTTTGACGCAGGAATGCAAAACGATGCGTTGATGACTTCTTAACGCAAGACGACGCGATAGCAATCTGTTCTTCGTGAACGCATGATCTGAACGGAACGCGAACAACCTGACGATGCGTTAACAACTATTCAACGCATGACTATACGTTAGCAACCTACGACGCGTTGACATCAGCCAAACTATTCACGGACGCATAGACGACCATCAATGCAAGGCGCTGAAAATCAAAAACTTGTGTAAATTATTATATGTGGAAATGAAATTATACAAACGCAAGGTGTGATTAAAATATGATTATACGTTTTACATATCATGCGTTGAACATGCTATGTGTCTTAATGCGTTGGTGATCTTTTCAAGTTTTCCCATCCTTTACCCAAGTATAAGCAAAGGAGTAGGTTTTCTCGGTGAGTCCGAGGTCGAACACAGGGATTATGATGATTTAGTATTTAAGTGAATTATATGCGTTGCAGTGGTAACTAAGAAATAGTTGAGAGAGTTGTTTTGTTTCTACTGAAAGGAAGGCGATAGTATGTACACTATACTAAAATATGAGAGATGTAAAGCATGTGACACAGCAAATTCAGCTAAAGATGTGAGTGAATGGATAAAGAAAGGGTTCGGGTTGATTAACATCTAACATCGGAAACGCATCGTAGTATTCTATTCATACGTGCGACTCTTCTCCCGGTTGTCAGCCGCTATGCGTTATATTATAACGCATAGGAGAGTGTTAAGAACCAAGGTTATCCCCATAGACAAGTAACACTTCTTAGCCCTTGTCAATGAGTTCCACAATCACCCTCTCGAGCAGTTTGATTATTACTACTTATATCGATTTGTCAGATGGACATAAGCATCGGATTAAGATCGCAATTGACAAGATGAAATAGTTACACTATGGTTCTTAGTTAGATGCTAACGCAACCCTAGACCCTTGAGTGATTAGTTAGTCATGGTTTGAAAATAAAAAGCGGAAAGTCTAGAGAATTGAGTAGACATGGAAGATATGTATATTGATGAAACGGAATACAACTTTAGATAAGCTCAATGTCTTGACACAAATCTAAAATCAAGAAAGAAAAAACTAAGAAAGAGAGAAAGGAAGGTGTCAATGTCTTGATCGCCCGAATGGAAGCGTGAGGTTCTGCTGTGAAGTGGTCCGGCGGAGGGAAGACTCTTCTCTCTCGAGCTATTCGTCTCGGGTCGAAGTCTGAAAGAACTCTGTTGTCACTTATGGAGTTCTTCCGAGAATCAACAACCCGTTCTCATCTCGCAGAGCTGCCCTTTTATAGATGATGCGTTCGCAATTAATGGCAAATCTACTTGATTGGCGGCGAGATTGATGTCATGCGTCCATCTCGCCTAATTGCGTGATTCTCGGGGCAATTAAGATCCACCACTTTAGCCACAAATCATGTTCGTCAATCATCCGTCAATCTCTCAAGATTCTGATTTGATTTTCAGCGCCTTGCATTGATGGTCGTCTATGCGTCCATGAATAGTTTGGCTGATGTCAACGCGTCGTAGGTTGCTAACGCATAGTCATGCCTTGAATAGTTGTTAACGTATCGTCAGGTTGTCCGCGTTCCGTTAAGATCATGCGTCCACGAAGAACAGATTGCTAACGCGTCATCCTGCGTTAAGAAGTCATCAACGCATCATTTTGCATTCTTGCGTCAAAACATGCGTTTTAGGCTCAAAAAGTGGTAAAATCATTTATCTTCCTAAAAATACAAGAGTATAACGCAAAGGAAGATTTATTAGTCAAAATCAATATAAACTGCCGCATGCTCCTCTATTTAATCTCTATTTATCTAAGAAAAAGACTATCATAACTTGTATTTCTACAAGTTATCAGGTGTTAATACGTAACAGTAATTATTTCAGGGTCAGTCTTACACAATCTCATTATGTAGAATACCCCCGCTCACATGTCTCTACGTGAGCAAATCAGAATCACTTCATTTATGACACTTTACAATATTTGTAACAATCATGAAGCGGGCCGTATTCAATAGTGTCTCCAGGAAGAGGTACCCAACCTGATCCATGTACAATAGACTATTGAGGCTACTTACTCGAACTTGATCCTTTTTATGTCTCCACATAAAGTCCAAGTACTCATGATAGTAGCCAAGGGTTCGTAGTTTAATTGGATTTAGAGTTGATAAATAATTAATTCACTTGAATAACTTCATATGTACTAAAAATCACCTATTTACAAAAACTATGAGTTTTAGGACATACAACCCAACATGTGTAAGCAGGAGGATTATTGGATATGAATTACTCATATGCCGAAGACATTTTCAACAGAACTTCATGGAACACTAATGAGTGGGTGGACGACGAATATGGATTTCGCTCCACCAATAGAAGGCAAACGCAAGCTGGAATGCTTGAAGCTGATGCTACCACTGATCTCTCAGTTCAGATCGCTGCCATGACATCTCTGCTGGAGACGATAGCCTTGAATAATCAAGGTAGATCAGTTGCTACGATGAACGCGATGAATGCAATGACTCCGACAGCGTCTGTAGGTTGCCCGCAGTGTGGTGCGGGGCACTTGTATGACATGTGTCCCTACAACTCCAGTCTATCTACAGTGTTCAAAACAACCCCTACGGTGAAACGTACAATTCGGGTTGGAGGAACCACCTTAACTTCGAATGGGGTAGGAATCAACAACAAACGCAGAGGGCTGAGCAGCAGCCGCAGAGAGGCAACCCTCCTGGTTTCAACCAATGGAAACAAGGCCAGTATCATCAGTTTTCGAGGTATCCGCAAGCGGACGAATCATCCTCATTGTCTTCCATGAAATCTCTTTTACGAGAATATAACAATAAGATTGAAGCAATGCGCCAGTCGTACGAAGCGATGATCCAAAGCCAAAGGGAAGAAATTAAAAGCCAAATCACTGCAATTCGCAATTTAGAAGTTCAAATAAGTCAAATTGCAGAGGCGCTAAAAAATGAAACGCAAGGAGCATTGCTAAACATGACCAAAGTTCCAAGAGGGAACTCGGAAGAACAATGTCAAGATGAGACATTGTTAAGTGGGAAAATCAATCCCACAGCGCATAATGAGGGGATGCAAGGAAACTTGCAACCCGTAAACGCTCCAACAAGTCAACCGATGGAGAGCACCATGCATAATGTCCATCAACCATCATCTTCCACCGAACAAGAAGAGGAGAATACAGAGCGGAAAGAAAAAGCAACGCAGGCAGAACCTGCGTCTGTATATGAAGATATCACTTCTGGACGCGTCCTGATTGACGTCCAAGAAGAAATCTCAATGCCCCGCGTGGGTGATCAGGTAAAATTTAATGTAGTTAACGTGTTGAACGATCCTGATCATTTCCAATCTTCTCAGATGAACGCGCATATCAATGAGAAGACAAGACCTGTGAACGCGGCGTTGAAAAATGAAACCCTTCAGGGCGGTGAAGATGGTGAAGAGGATGAAGTTAATTTACTCTTTGATCGACAATTAGAGCAATCAGACCAGAGCAACAGATCCGTGGCAAAGATCGAGCCGCTATTAAAAGAGCATTCAACACATGAGCTAGAAACCAGACAAACGCATCCCAACTACGCGCACTTGAGGGAGGTCATAATGCAATTCATTGTCTCCTCTGCATTGAACCCTGAACGCGACAAAGATTCCTATGACTCACGCAAGTGTAATAACTAAGCTTGCATCGAAAGGTCCCTACGGTTCTGAACGCCTACTTTTCCAGGGACGCTTTCTTTTACTCTTGCCTTTTTCCTTTTTATTCGCATTTTTTTTAGTATTTACTTTTATTTTATTTTCTTTTGCTTTCTTTCCTCTGTTCGTACTTTATTTTTAGTATTTAGTTTTCAATTTTTTTAAATTCAGTCTTAGGAGTAGTGTAAATTAGATAAGCATGAAATTAGGCATCGAGCTTTAATGTAAACTGATTGATTTCACCACATACTTTGTCATTCATGCATGCGTCCAACGCATAATTGAACTATGCGTTCATCGATAAACGACCCCTGTGTTTATCAAGTTGAAATTAGGAGTTGTTATTTTTCAAACGCATAATACTTAAAACGTCCAACGCATACTTTGAACTAAAAACCATGCGTTCATCAGTATATTCCATGTATGCGATAATTGTATGCGTTCACCATTTTTTTTCACCGCATTGATTTTCTAATCACCTCTTTGCGTGGCCCCTTGCTGTAAATTCATTCTAAGTACATATAATTATTCCCAACTTTTTTCTTTGCATTGAAAAGTTAGTCACTATGAGGATAATCATGCTTACACTTTTTGTACACTCTTAAGTTAGATTACTTTCAATGCATCTGCATACTATTCCTTAGAAACGCAAACCTACTTTGCATGTATGCAAGCGGCCAATTCAAACCTCTTTTACAAAATTTTGCAACATAATCTTTGTTTTCAATTTAAGCAATGAGGACCTTGCTACTCTCAAGTTTGGGGGTGGAAGAGGTTTGAACTGTCAAAGATAAAAATATGAGGAACTTATTTCTATGTCAAAAATAAAAAAGTAAAAAAATAAAAATAAATAAAAAAAATTCTTTTAAATGCAAAACTTATTTCTACGACACCTGCCCCTAGTTGGCCGCCTTCATGTGGGTAATCGTAATCAGCGACGAAGAGATAAAATAACAAACTCCAATGTCTAGTGAGGAAACCAAACTTAGATAAGAGTTCAGTTGAAAATGGCACTTGCTCGTAGTTGGCTGCCTCCATGCACCCCATAGTTGGTATATCAAAACGAAAGTGGGTAACCCTACTGATAACTTGTAGAAATACAAGTTATTATAGTCACTATTTGATTTAATTAGAGTAACTTTGGAGCGAAACGCATGATTTTGGTAGTTGAATGATGAAAAATGTATCACCATGCATTGGTACTATTTACAAAAGAAAATACCTAAAAAACGATGAGCTTTTCTGTTCCTAACGCAGGGTTAAGAAGAAAAGAAGTGCAAACAACCAAGTACGAAGAGACGAAGCTGCTGCGAGAACAAGTGAAAACCCATGCGTTCAAACCATGCGTTGAGACCATGCGTCGAGAAAAGGAGAAACAGACGCATGCTCAAACAGCTGTCATGTCATTATGAAAAAGTACAACAACCTATCCGATCATGGCATAATAAATAGGCTGACAATCTGAAAAGTCTATGCAGCGTGGCTGAAATTTAATGCAAAGGTGTCAGGTCATCATGATATCAGCTTTTTGACGCCTATAAATAGCCCAAAAGCTTCTCCAAGAAGAAGGAGGAAGAGAGACCAGTTCTAGAGGCGAAAGCTCTGCACAGTTTCTCCCTCACCATAACCAACCTCCATTTCGAGCTCTTCTAACAGAAGGATTCTGAGCACCTTCAGAGTCGTCTCTCAGTGAGTGAGAACCTTCACCCTATGGAATCTATGTATCAAATAGCAACCATCTCAAGTGTAAGCACTGATTTGCGATGCCAAGCATTGAGGTGTAGCCATGCGTTGTGGCTACGCGTCTCAAAGGGAGAAGTGGCCGCAGGCGAGAGGAAAGTAAAATTTTGACTGAGTATTGACTAAGTCCATGCATTTGTGGTTAATTCACGGAGGTTGGTGAGCTGAAGTAGCTACCCGTTGATAGATAAGTAGTCCTGATGGGGGAAGAAGCACACTTGAACCATGCGTTCAAGTCACTCTGCGCTGAGGACAGTATTGTGTTGAAGTCGATGCGTCGAAGACAGATATGCGCTGGAAGCACCTGTGCTGAAGATAGGATGGTCTGGACGCAATGAAAATAGAAGTGCAAGATGGAAAGATATGCGTTCAAAATAGGAGGCGTGTGGGGACGTCCACCATGCGTTGGAAGAGAAGTTAATTTGAGTGTCGTGCGTCGAGCTGAGAACCCTGCGCTAGACTGCAGATGAAATTAAGTTAGCAGCCTAAGTTCTGGTGTATGAGAAGGTTAAGTCGGTAGTATAAATAGCTGGATTAATTAAATGTTTAATCATTTTAAGGAGATTTCGAGAGCTTAAGTCGATTCTATTCTTCAGATAAACTTTAGAAGAAGATAGAGGAAGGTGTTCTTGAGGATTTTGGACGAAGTTTGATTCATATTGATGCTGAAAACGAAGCTGGAACAGGGGAATAACTGAAGCTACTTGGTTTGATTGAGCAGTGACTGTTATTCGGAACAGAACGTGAGGAAGAAGTTGAGTTCAGAGCTGAAAATTTAAGGTTAGTAAGTTAACGCAATTCCTAACAACTTTTGTAAAGGATGTCGATGCTGAAATTGAAGATTTACTATGTGAATCCTTAGGAAATCAGTGAATACAAGACTATCTCGCAATCCGAAACAGCAGGAAGTAACTTCGGAATATCGCGAGAATGAGAAGGAGCTACACCTTGAAATTTTGAGGTAAGCTTTAGAACGTGATTTCCTATAAGTTTGTAGAAGAGAAGAAACCCTGAATCCGTATGGAAATGTGGCTTTTAATAGGTTAAAGTAAGAACGAGAAGAAAGGAAGGAATTACAGTGCAGAGTGCCTTTGGAAAATCAAGTATCGGCGCGCTGTCTAGGAATTTGTAGTGAGACGGGTATCGCTGAGACGCAAAGGAACCTTCCGTCTCACAGATCTCGCTAGATAACGCTGAGTATCGCTGCTAAGGTATGTAACGCTGGTGCTGTTCTATCAGGTATCACTAGTAATAGTATCACTTGGTGGGTATCGCTGAGGTTCTCGTTATAAGACAGTAGAGAAAAGGAAAGGGAATTAATGTTGATTAACGCAAGGTATATCTCCTTTGTAGGCCAAGAAGAAATAGGAAAAGTATATAACCCACGTAAAGCCTAGAAAGAGTTGTGAGTGACACTTTTCTTTCTTTGAAATGAAATTTATTGAAAATGTTTAGTTTGATTTTTCTTATGAGATATGGCTTT
The DNA here is from genome assembly GCA_030954485.1 of Citrullus mucosospermus. NCBI lineage: Eukaryota > Viridiplantae > Streptophyta > Magnoliopsida > Cucurbitales > Cucurbitaceae > Citrullus > Citrullus mucosospermus. Next base: position 16,588,947 of record CM062064.1, read on the forward strand.
GAGATAAACTGTTTACTTGAAAAGCATGATGTTTGATGATATTGTTCACAAGGCATGTTTTATCCGTTTCTATAGGATCTTGAATGGCATGGTTTGAAATGTTGTTTATCGTAATATATTTGATTTTTATGAAAGATTTCCATGGGATCTATTCACGTATAATGTTGGTTTCTAAAATGTTTTAGAGGAGGCTCAATGCTGAAGAACATGAGAAGGCATGTGAGTTTCCCCGGGACCCAGTACTGAAGGACTTGTAGAAGGTACTTGGGCAACCCGCCATATTCCTATGTGCACATAGAGGTTAAGCTGGCTAATGCATCGAGCTTGCTCTGCTTGAAGCCAGGGATGATTTCGACGTTGGGGGTGTTGAGCCTTGTTCCACCCCAACTAAGGTGATTTTCGATGTTGAGTGCGTAGAAGCATTGCACCGCCTCAACTAAGGGAAAAGTTTGAAAACTAGTTGATATTGATAAATTCCTTGGAAACGCTTTTGTATGATTTTAGTATTAATTTATGAGAATGATGGATTTCATGAAAAGTATGTTACGTTTGAACAAATGTTAAACTTTTATTTATTCATTTATATGAAACATGCCTATTTCATATGAATGTCGTTTTACAAAGATTGTCACTCACTAGGCTGTTAGCTTATATTTTCCAATGTTTTTCTTTTCTCTCCCCAGGTAGCAAGGACGTTCCCGGTGCTTAACCTATTACAGCTCACCCTGCCTAAGTCTCGAGTTATCAAGATACAGTCAAGTCTGAGAGTTGTACGTGCATATGTTTATATAAATGGCATGTAGAACATGTAGTTTTGAGTGGGGACTGTTAGTAGAGTCGTGTATATTGTATTATGGATATGAATATGAACTTACGCTATGCATTAAAGGTGTACCCTATGCAGGGAATTGTATCAAGTTATAAGCACGTGATGTATGACTATGTTCTATGTTTGTATATGAGTAAATGTATGTACAGGAAAGGAATGTAAAGTTAGGACAATATGCGTCACAAGAGGGGTGATGTTTATTGTCTTCACACTCCCCCTTAGATTAGGTGGTTAATCTGGGAGGGGGTGTGACATCAAGCCTCCATGAAGCAAGACGTTGCCAGTGGCAGCTTGACACCTTTCATTTCTGTTTTATTTCCATTTCTCTTCTTTTTGCTTATATTTTGTTAATGACATTTGAGAGAATGATTTATTTTCTTAATATGAGTTTGATTGACTATTATCTTCCATCTATTTCCGTATTAAATACTTTATACCATGTTGTTTGAATGCTAAATGAGTTAGATGTTAAAAGTTAGTTTTTCTTGAGCAATTCTGAGTATGCTACATCTTGATTAATGCATATATTTAGCTTGCATAACTTTGTCTGACAAACAAAAGTAGTAAGCATAACTGTCGAGCTTGAGAGAGTGGATAGTTAATCTTTAGCATTTATTAAGACTAGATGAGTTGCAGAGATGTAGTTCATCTTTTGCCAACGCAAACTTACCATGCATCTTAGAGATAAGATTAATGTGGCGTCGAAACATCGAGAGATGGATTCACAAACGCAGTTTGTAGGTATGTAATTATACTTAGAAAGTTTATGTAACAACTAGCTCTTGCGTTAACTCTACTTCTATCGCATGGTTCCATTCATTCTCAACGCATGCTATCTGATACTAAATGACATATGACTACCCATCGCCGCGTCCACCTCATTATTAGTAGTAGGATATTCTTTTCATTATTTATATGTATAGTTTTAGACACATACAACCACAAATGCACATATTACATGTATAGTTCACCGCATAGTCAAGCATCTAATCTTAACGCCTAGTTATTACAAATCCCTTCGTTCGACCCTGGACTCACCAGGAAACCTATAAATGCTTATACTTGGGTCTTTATAGGAAAACTTGCTTAATCATGATCTCATCTAGAATAATTCTAGAAGCATCCTTGTACGGAAATGATAAATCTATTTTTGTGCAACAAGCTAAGAAACTCAATTTAATTTGAATAAGAAATTCAAATGAACAAGTTTTTGGCGCCGTTGTCGGGGATGTGAATTAATAATTTAGGTTTTGATATTATTTATTGATCTATGCAGAAAAAAATGGAAAATCAAGCAAACAACGCCAATCAGCCTTTGAGATCTAACAATGGGGCTAACGACAGATGTGAAGAAGCAGTGAACCAAGCGTTAGCCCAAGCGCAGCTTCAAGCTCAGCTGCAAATTGATCAACAAACTCATCCTATCTTATTGGCACATAATCGAAATCATCCGATCAGGGATTACGCGTCGCCCATCTTATATAATTTTTCACCTAGAATTATGCGACCTCAGTCTCAAGGTTCAAAATTTGAAATGAAACCAGTCATGCTTTAAATGCTACAAACAGCAGGTCAGTTTGGGGGATCACCTGGTTAAGACCCTCATGCTCATTTAAAAAGTTTCATTGAAATCTGCAATACCTTCGTCATCCCAAACATAAGTGCAGATGACATTCGATTGACGCTGTTCCCATTCTCCATAAAAAATGAGACAAGACAGTGGGCATATTCTTTGGAACCAGGTGAGATCACCACATGGAACCAAATGATAGAGAAGTTTATGAAAAAGTTCTTCCCACCGACGGAGAATGCTCGAAGAAGAAGAGACATTGCCAATTTTCAACAAAAAGACAGAGAAACCCTGAGCGATGCTTGGGCAAGATTTAAGAGATTGGTGAGAAACTGCCCGCATAATGGTTTCCCTGACTGTGTTCAAATGGAGATATTCTATGATGGCTTGACCGAGGCATCTCAGACCGCTGCAAATGCTGCCGCAGCGGGAGGACTACTGGATAAAACTTATACCGAGGCCAAGGAAATTCTTGATAGAATATAAAGAAACCATGAGGATTGGGAGAACCATGGATATAGCCGATCTGACCGCAGGCAAAACAATGCGTTAGGAGCACCGGAGCATAATAGTGTTGCTGCATTACAAGCTCAAGTCATCGCCATGACTAACCTGTTACTGACTATGGTCCTGAATCAGTCAAATACAGGAGGCGGCGGCCAAGTGAACGTAGTGAATCAAGTGAACGCCGCAGGATGTGTTGGATGGTGGGAGCCGCATGCATACGAGGTATGTCCACAGAACCTTCAATCTGTATGTTTTATACGCAACAACCCTTACTCCAATACCTACAACCCTGGCTGGAGGAATCATCCGAATTTCTCATGGGGTGGTAACCGCCAACCTGAGCAGCAAGGTGTGCCTACTGATGCGCACTTTGAGTGTTAACCGCAAGTGTACGGGTCAAGTTATAATATAAGACGATTAAGTCTGAATATCGTTCCACTGGAGATCCAATTGGGAAGGTTTAAGTTACTTAGCTATTCTAGAGTTGAATCAATTTTATTTGAGGATTGAAATTGAATATTATAAGTTATGGAAAATACAAATAAATAAGGAAAGTATTAAAGTGAGAAACACAAGAGTCAAAGAGAGTTCTAGGATAATGAATCCTTGTTTATTTCATCATGCAATATTATAGATTTCATGGATTTTATTGTAATTCATATGCCTAAGTCTAGAAACTTAATTCCAAGTTATTTTCTCTCAAAAACAACCATTTCTCATGCTACTCGATTGATTATTAATCTCTTAAAACCAATACAAAATTACATGGCATTAAAATAGTCTTTAGCAACTTTTATTGTCAACCTAACTACTCTCGTGATAGATTAACAACAATTCATTGTTATAGATCAAGTTAAACATACAATCTCTCAATCATACATCTGACCTAACATGTGAGGATGGCCAATCAACAAGAGTTAAACACAATAACAATGAAAAGCATAATCATTCCAACAAAACCATGAAAATCTACAAAATCAACATGAATTCATAAACAAATCATCAAAACCCTAAAACTAAAGAGTTTAGCCACTCATAGCTTGAAGCAACATGTTTAAGCAAAATAAACAAAGAAAGAGTGTAAAGAAAGGGAAACTCTACTGAAAAGAGGCTCTTGATTGAGGTAGCACCGTCACGATCTCCTTGGCTCTCACGTCGGAATTCAAAGGGCACCAAGACTATCTCGAACTCTTTTCCTCCTCCTTGCAACTAACTCACTTTTTGAACTCTCACTTAATTCTCTCCTTTTTATGCCTTTTTAGGTCTGTAACTTCCTTGCTTTTTTTTTATTTTCTTTTATGATTTGGGCTGCTGGAAACCCTCAAATTTATAGAGTTTGGCCGCCCAAAAATTTACCAAAAATAACAATTTTTCATTTAAGAAAAGCTGGCGCCGCGACGCTAGGGCTACATCAGAAAAGTTTGCTCTCGGGTTTTAGCGTCGCAGAAGCGCCGTCCAAGCGCCGCGACGCTGTGATGCATTTCAGAAATATTGTTCTCGGGCATTAGCGCCGCGACACTGTCATGCGTTCAACAAGGTTGCGTTGAGGCAGCGCCATCTCAGCGCTGCAGTGCTACTATGCATCCATAACGATGCATTTTTAGCTCTTTTTCGCCGTATTCTTGCTCAGTTTTGATCTTTTAGTCGTTTCTTCTAATTTTCCTCGTTTTAACCTGAAAATCACTAGCAAACAAGTGAAATCTAATATAAACTCCCTTAATTTGAGAGAATAGAAAACACTTTTCAACTGCTTATCACCTACGCACGAAAGAGGAGGATCATCTGGATTCTCCCATGGACATCATAGGCAAAATTCACATCAATCAGCGCCTAGTCCTTTATCATCCATGGAAGCTTTTCTGAAGGAATACATGCAGAAGAATGACGCCTTGTTGCAAACCTAGGCGTCATCCATTAGAAATTTAGAGCTTCAGATTGGCCAGATTGCTGAAGAGTTTAAGACGCGGCAGAAAGGTTCTCTTTCGAGCAACACCGAAGCCCCACGCAGTACGGGCAGTTCAGGAAAAGAACAATGTCAAGCTGTGACATTGCGAAGTGGAAGAGCCATGAATGAACTTCCCCGCCCAGAGAACTCTCAACCAACAATTCATCTTTCCAAACACATAATTGATTTTGACCAAACAACGCAACAAAAACAAGCTAACATGCAAAGAAGTTTATCAGGGAAAGACGCATCAACAAGCATGTCAGCCGAGCTGCAAACGCCTCCTTATCCACAGCGGTTAAGAAGGAAGAAAAATAATGAGAGGCAACTCAAACGCTTCCTGGATGTACTCAAACAGTTGCACATCAACATCCCACTGGTGGAGGCGTTGGAACAAATGCCCACCTATGCTAAATTCCTCAAGGACATACGGTTTAAAAAAAAAAAGGAATGGGTGAATATGAGACCATTGCTCTAACGTAGGAGTGCAGTGACATGGTCTGTGAATGCATCGCCACAAAGATGAAAGATCCAGGGAGCTTCACCATTCCTTGTTCTATTGGAGGAATTCACATAGGAAAAGCGTTGTGTGATCTAGGGGCTAGCATTAATCTCATGCCCCTGTCAGTATTCAACAAATTGGGGATCGCATCGCAGCCAACAACAGTTACCCTACAATTGGCAGATCGATCCAGTGTGCATCCTAAAGGAAGGATCGAAGATGTGTTGGTAAAGGTAGACAAATTTATTCTCCCCGCAAACTTTATTATCCTAGATTATGAAGCAGACAAGGACATCCCAATCATACTTGGACGCCCGTTTCTGTCGACGGGTCGTACACTCATTGACATCCATAAGGGGGAGATCGTCATGAGAGTTAATGATCAGGAAGTGATATTCAACGTTTTTAAGGCGTTAGAATATCCAGAAGAACAGGAGACCTGCCAGAACCTTGACGCAGAGGATGAGTTCCATGAAATGTTGATTGAAGAAAACGATGAAACTATTGCAAATCTGGACGCGCAGCAGCCTGAACAATGCTGTGCTTTGGTCCATTCTGCTTTTGAACCCTTGACTCCGAATCAGATCAACCAACGAACAAAACCATCTCTGGAAGAAGCGCCAGAAATCGAGTTAAAAATGTTGCCAGCTCACCTGAAGTATGCCTACTTAGGAGAAGGTAACTCTCTTCCAGTTATTATTTCAGCTGCTTTATCCTCTAATAAAAAATCAGCTTTGTTATTCATTCTGAAAAAGCACATCCGAGCTGTCGGATGGACGTTGGTTGATATCAAGGGGATTAGCCCCACATACTGCATGCATAAAATTCGTCTAGAAGAAGGAAAAGACAGATCCATGGAGGCCCAAAGGCAGATAAACCTAGCGATGAAAGAAGTTGTCAAGAAAGAAGTGCTTAAATGGTTGGACGCAGGCGTTATCTTCCCCATCTCTGATAGTAAATGGGTAAGTCCTGTGCAATGCGTTCCCAAGAAAGAAGGTATGACTGTAGTCCCAAACAAGAATAACGAATTGATCCCCACCCGCATTGTCATGGGATGGAGAATTTGCATGGACTAGAGGAAGCTTAACGCGGCGACGAAGAAGGATCATTTCCCACGGCCTTTTATTGACCAAATGTTAGATAGACTTGTGGGAAATGAGTTCTTTTGCTTCTTGGATGGCCATTCAGGCTACAACCAGATCATGATTCCTCCAGAAGACCAAGAGAAGACAACATTCACATGTCCTTATGGTACATTTGCATTTCGACGCATGCCGTTTGGACTATGTAACGCCCCAGGCACCTTTCAGCAGTGTATGATGGCAATCTTCTCTGAATTTCTAGAACAATCTGTGGAGATATTCATGGACGATTTTTCGGGCTTTGGAAATTTTTTTGAAGCATGTTTAGCCAATTTGGAGAAAGTACTGAAAAGATGCAAGGACACCAACTTAGTGCTCAATTGGGAAAAATGTCACTTCATGGTGAATGAAGGAATTTTCCTTGGTCACAAGATATCCAAGAAGGGCCTTGAAGTCGATCAGGCCAAAATTGAAGCCGTAGAAAAGCTCCCACCGCCAACAAATGTAAAGACACTTCGCAGCTTCTTAGGACATGCAGGCTTTTATAGAAGGTTCGTCAAGGACTTTTCCAAAATTGCACGCCCTTTAAGCTCATTGCTGGAGCAAAATCGACCCTACATTTTTTATGAAGAATGCCTCAAGGCGTTTGAGACTCTAAAAGCAGCACTGGTGTCAGCACCAATTTTAATTGCCCCAGACTGGTTGTAGCCATTCGAGCTAATGTGTGATGCAAGCAACTATGTGATGGGCGCTATGTCACACCCCATCCCAGATACACCCTATACCTAGGAGTGAGTGTGAAACTGCACTCTCTGTAATACATATTAAAACTAGATGCCAGATAAACCTCAAATAGAAACACCATTGCTATTAAAACATTTGAGAACAAACAATCTCTAAACAAGTATTCTTTGTATATATATATATATATATGTGACACAGAACAAATCTCCCAACACTCCTAAGGAACATGTACATTACAAAACATGGGTACAAACTAAATAATTACAACTATCCTAGAGGTTTGCTTCAAAATAGGCCCAGACGAGATACTTCTGTAGGCTAGGCGTCCCGGACACGCTCGCTACCTGAAACGACAAACAACAAACAATTTGAGTGAGCATAAAGCCCAGTGAGTGACTAATTTCATTCAACTATCACTAACAAACATGAACTAACATGACCATTAGTAACCATTACATATCGCATCTCAAATAATCTCTAAGCCTCTTATGCTTTTGATCTCACCCATAACAATATTCTTATTACCTCATGGTAAATAAACTAACAATCGTTGTCACAAAGCACAACTTAACTCTTTCGTATTTCAAAACAACTCTCATTCTAATCACATATACATGTCAATCATCATATTTCACGGATTTGTAATTATCAAGTGCCTTCACATTCTGTCTCTCAGCACCGAATTCGATTATGTCTACATTACCATGTGCCTTCACACGAAGTCCTTTAACACTGGTAACCAATTCAATCTCCGCTCATGTGCCTTCACTCATGGTCCCTCAGCACGAGCTAGTATATGCTGGATTTCTACATGCTTTCACTCAAGTCCCTCAGTATTGAAATCCATTCCACTTAACTATTCAAGTGCTTTCACACGAGGTCCCTTAGCACTGAATCTCATGTTTACATTCACTTAGGCTTTCACCATAAGGTCCCTCAGTCTATTTACATTTAGACAATAAAGTTAGTTTCCTTTTTAACTTGCTGGCATAACATACTTACTATGAATACTACAGAGTACCATAATTCTTACCAATTAAGAATACTAAAAGTAACCACAAGATATAGTAAAAGGTCACTCACAACTTGTCTCGGCTCTAAGTGGATTATAAGCCTCCCCGAGCTCTTCCTGGCCTGAAAATACATATTTCTCACGTTCAGTTTTCCTTAGACTTATTTTCCTTTAAACTCATTAAATATACACAATTAAATCCTATGCTCGGTTCATTCTCCAAACTCCCTTTTCCTCAAAACACTCACAAATATCGCTACTCTACATTCTGTGGTGCAATTACCAACGGAACTACACTACATTATACTGCACCAGCGATACCGGGTTAAACAAAACTAGCGAGATTACCTGAGGAGCGACACCCAGCGAGACTTCAGCGAGAATTGTGAGACACAAACCCCCCTTGCATTATCAGCGATACTTCCTTCGTTGCCCTGTCTCTCGCTCTTTCAGCGATACTACCGCTACAGCAGAACTGTTTCCTTCTTCCTTTCCTCTTCCTTCTTCAATCTGCTAAACATCACATTTCGATCAATTTCAGAACTTACTTCCTTCTACAAACTTGTTAAGGTGTAAGTCCTTCATCTTACCTCAAGATTTCATGAAGAACATCCTCTCCGTTTAGGGTATATCCTTCAACAACTCCAAGTTACCCCTAATCATCCGGCAAATTCAGCTTTAATCTTTTCTATCTGAGTTTGACACACATTTATACAATTTCAGCTCAAGCATCCTTCATGAAACTTGCTAAAAATCGAGTTAACTTACTAACCTCAGAAGTTCTAGCCCTAACCACCCCTTCTTCAGTTTGTTCTTCCTCCAAAACCGAACGTTACTCTGAGAGAGTAACACCAACTGAGTCCTCTGCCCAGCTCAAGTTTCCTCCACGGTTACGATGAGATTTCCACTCCAAATCGATATGAACATCTTCTTCTACCTCCTTCCGATGTTTAGCTTCAAAATGGACCCATCCCGAGCTCTGAAATGTAATCAAAACAATTGAATTCTTGACCCACTTATATATATACCACCGACTTAATCTCCATTTCAACACTATACTATAATCCGTTCAACACATACCTTCTAAGTTTAGCTTCAGCAACACACGGCCTCTGATGGTGTTACTTTTCAAAACTCTCCCGCCAGACGGTTAACAAACGCATTACTCTTTCGGCCAACCTTCTTTGTCCAACGCATACCCACTTTCGACGCATGGTAGCGTTCACCGCATATGGCATCATCGCAAATTAGCTCTCAACTCCTCGTGGCCTTTAACTTCCCATGCCCTGCAGCCTTCAATGCGTTTATCGCAAGATAATCTTCGGTACAAGGTGACTCTCCACGCCTTATCACCTCAACGCGTCGTGGCCCCAACGCCTAACAATCTTCCCTCACCTTTGCGTCCACGCCAAAACTGTTTCCATCTAAGCGCTTTGCCACCAACGCATAGCTAATACTTAGCCATTTTTCCGCCCCCAATCACACTCCAGCCAACTACTCCTACCAAAGCATCCATCTCTTAGTCTCTTCTTATCTTGCTTCCTCACAAGTTTAAGTGTGGGGCTTACACGCTACATTGGTTCAACGGAGAGACAGAATGTTGCACCCTATAGCCTACGCCAACAAAACTTTCAACGCAGCCCAAGCGAATTATACCACTACAGAGAAAGAGTTGTTGGCAGTAGTATTCGCTATGGAAAAATTCAGAGCATATATTCTAGGGTCGAAAGTCATCATCCATACTGACCACTCAGCTATCCGAGATTTGATGACTAGAAAAGATGTCAAGCCGAGGCTGATCCGGTGGGTTCTGCTTCTTCAAGAGTTCAACGCAGAGATAGTTGATCGCAAAGGTACAGAGAACAACGTGGCAGATCATCTTTCCAGACTTGAGAATATGGAACACGATTGTAAACAGCTGGACGTTAACGCAAGCTTTCCAGATGAAGTTGTATTAAAAGTCACAAAGTCCGCGCCATGGTATGCAGATATTGTCAACTTTTTGGTGTGCAAGCAATTTCTCGAAGATTTCAACGCATAGCAGAAGAAGAAGTTGATGCATGATGCGAAGTTCTATTATTGGGATGAGCCCCAACTCTACAAAAGGGGGTCGGATCACATCTTCAGACTCTGCGCCCCAAAGACTTCGTATCAACGCATCCTATCTCACTATCATGACTTCCCCTATGGAGGACATTTTGGAGGACAGCGAACTGCAGCCAAGGTCTTACAAAGCGGATACTTCTGGCCAACTCTTTTTAGAGACACCAGGGACTATGCGATCAGATGCGACAGATGTCAACGCATCGGAAATATCTAAGTCAGAACGAAATGCCACTTACCTCTCTCTTAGAAGTTGAGCTCTTTGACGTTTGGGGTATTGATTTTATGGGCCCATTTCCGCCATCAAATGGCCACAACTATATACTGGTAGCTGTAGACTATGTATCAAAATGGGTCGAAGCAATCTCATGCGCTAGGAATGACGCGGCGACAGTCTCAAATTTTCTTTACAAGAATATATTCACGAGATTTGGAATGCCAAGAGCCCTTATTAGCGATGAAGGTACACATTTCATTAATAAAATCATTTCCAATTTGCTAATAAAATACAATTTACATCATAGGGTGGCAACTGCATACCACCCGCAGACAAATGGGCAGAAAGAAATTTCCAATAGAGAGCTGAAAACTATTTTGGAAAAGGTAGTTAACTCCTCTTGAAAGGACTGGGCGTCCAAATTAAACGAGGCGTTATGGGCATATCGTACAACATTCAAAACGCCTTTCGGAATGTCACCATACGCGTTGGTCTTTGGAAAGGCATGTCATCTGCCGTTGGAGCTAGAACATAAAGCATTGTGGGCTACCAAGAGATTGAACATGGACCTGAGAGCAGCTGGAGAAGCTCGTCAGCTTCAATTGAATGAACTGGAGGAATGGAGATTACAAGCCTATGAGAACGCGAAGATATACAAAGAGCGAACAAAGAGTTGGCACGATCAACGCATCAGTAAGAAATCTTTGTATGTAGGTCAAAAGGTCCTCCTTTTTAACTCAAGACTGCGTTTATTTCCAGGAAAACTAAAAACAAGATGGTCTGGTCCCTTCGTGATCAAGGAAATCTATCCTTACGGTGCCATAAAGCTGATGAATGAAGACGACACCAACGCATTCAAAGTTAATGGTCAACGCTTGAAGCCATATTTTGGAGACTGCCTTGAACGCGACAAAGTAACCATTGACCTAGCAAAGATCGAATGAGGAAAAGATGGACGCGCCCTGCGTTGACAACAAGCACTTATATCCCAGGGACGCATCCTAATTTTTTTTCTTACCGCATTGTTTCATTTCTTCCTTTCTTTTCATCATTTTATTTGATTTGATTTTATTCTTATCTATAGTTTATTTTTAATTTAGTTCGATTTATTTTATTTTATTTTATTTTATTTTATTTTATTTCATTCTTTTTATTTGCGTTGAAAAATTTTGTTTTGTGCTATCTATTATCTTGCGTTGAGTGAAAAACTGAACTCTCAATTGCAAGGCGTCGACATCTAAAATGATGCAATACGATGATCTCGACGCCTAGAGGGGAATCTGAAGCGATTCTGACACATCGCTCAGATCAAGAATTCGAAAAGGCTGACGGCACTTAAGCTGGCTGATATTGACGGATGTCAGACCATTTAATGCGGCTATGATGTCACGCATCGAGCCGATAACCCACGCGCTCAGCCTAAACCCTTTATAAACCCCTCTTCAACCCTTTTCCAAGTTAGGCTTCCATATCTCTCCGAATTCTCAGATTTTTGGCACGATTTACCGGTCTGTTTGAAAAATATTCTGATTCTCACCCACTTTTCTCTCTTTTCACCGATACCATTTCTATGGCTTCCAAAAAACCTACCTCCTCCAAAAGCCCTAAACCTATGGCCTCATCCTCGAGGCAGAGTAGTCGGAATCTGTCCACTACCTCCACCACACCTGAACCCCTGGCCATTGTTCGCCCCAACAGTCCTGAGTTGGAAGCAACATCATCCCCATCTTCGCCGCGCTCCAGGTACCTGTCTGAAGCTCAAAAGATGGGAAGGAATGACGAATCCACCGTCTTCGAAGATATTCTAGACACCATCAATGAAGAAGACGATGACTGGTTGGACGGCTTGGTCGACCAGAGGATGAAAAATGAATCGCGTGAGTCAGTCCCTGCGATGAGTGGTCTTGAGGAGTCGAACTCCGATGAAAGACCTATTGGAAAGGTAATAGCGGCGGTGGAAAAGAAGAAATCTGCCAAGGAAAAGAAAATCAGGCCAATGAGGGCCGGGAAGAAGAAGCCGAGGAAGATGTACCTCCGCTATGAAGGAAAAATAAAAAAGCAAAGGACGCGGGGACATTCGAGGCTATCGCATCATCGGTCGCCGCATCATCTGTCGAGCGGTTAGCAGCGAAAGTGGCAGAGAAGTCCAAAAAGCTAAGAGACGAAATCAAAAAGATGAAAGAAAGGACGGAGTCGTTTCTCGCCGCCAAGAAGAAAAGAAAAGAGGAAATCGCGGCTGGCGAACAAGCTATTGAAAAGGCCGCCAGAAAAGTCGAGTTTCTCCATCGCATAGCAGAGATTGCAACGAAATTAGAAGTAGAGTTGGAAGTGAGTGATGCGGAGAAGCCACCGAAAGCTGAATGCATCAAGCAAAACGTGAAAAGGATAAGGGAGGAAAAGAAGAAAAAAAAAAAGAGGTAACAGTCACCAAGGAAAAGCTACGGGAGAAAAAGAAGAAGACTGAGGTGGCTAAGGCACCTGGAGTGGTGATAAGGGACTTGGACGCAAGCAGAGCAAGGAGAACGCCTACTAGTCCCATCAGTAGGAATGAGAAAGGAAAAAAAAATTGGTTGAGGAACCAACAAAGGAGGCGGTGAAGAGCCAAAAGAAACAATTCAGTGGGCTCTACACTAAAGTGGGATTTTTCCCAGAGCCAATTGAGCTGCCCGCCTTCATCATACAAGGAGTCGACGCATTGGGTTGGAGGCAATTTTGCGAAAGTGGCCAAGTCATCCAACCCACCGCCGTGGAGGCATTTTACGAAGGAACAATTCACCGCAAGGCACACTTAGTCAAAGTTGAAGATGAGGTGATTTCCTTCGAGCCTCAATAGATCAACGAGTTGTTTGAACTTGCCAACATCGCGGCAGCAGAAGGTAATAGAATAATGTCGACGCCTACAGACGCCGAAATGAATGACGCCCTCACAATCATCGCCAAACCAGGGTCAGAGTGGAACACTTCCCCAAATGGCATTCAGTCATTAGCACCTAACTGCTTGATCGCCGAGGCCAACCTGTGGCTTTATTTCATCAAGCGGTCACTGCTCCCTACAACGCATGACGCCTCAATTTCAAGGAACTGTGCCATGGTCATTTACTGCATCATGCGGGGAATTCAGCTAAACGTGGGACGCATCATTGCCCCACAGATTCGGGGGTTGTTCTTCAAGACAAGGAGTCAGCTATTCTTCCCCTTTCTTGTGACAAGACTGTGCGCCAACGCAGAGTTCATGGAGGATGCGCCAGTCAGAGCAGTGAAGGGAGTCCTTTCAGCTCAAAGTTTGAGACGGATATTAAAGGACTCACCGCATCTGCTTGACGCGGCCAACTCAAAGAAGAGATCGCCCAAGTCACAAGAACCATCATCACCCCAACTTCCTCAACCCAAGAAGAGGAAACTGGTCAAGAAGAATTTTGAGATATAGGCGTCGAGTTCACAACCTAGTAAAGCCGAAGAAACTATTCAGCTCGACGCCTACACCCAAGCCTTGACCATTTATACTCCTCCCATCGACCCAATCATTGAGAAGCCCTCTTCACCACCAATATCCCCTTCTCTTACCCCTAAAATCCAAAAAGAGCCACTTCATCTACCCACCACCCAACGCGGTCTTCCAACGCCTCTTCAGCTTCCTATCGCAGACTTAAACGAAGAGTCGAAGGAAGTGTCGCCGCCTTCTTCGCCCCATCTGGAGTTAACCCTCTCCCCGCCTCAATCATTTACCTTTCGAGAGGCAACTCCACCACCACCACCACCACACTTTGAGCCGACCCTGACTCTAGATCCTGAGGAGTCAGCGCCCTTTCAATTCTCACCGCCTCGCCATGAACCTCAATTTTTCAATTTTCCAACTCCACCAATGTTGTGTAATAAATTGCGGAAATGGAAATTTACAAACGCAAGGTGCAGATTAAGATATGATGATGTGTTTCACATATCATGTGTTGAACATGCTATGCGTCTTACTACTATGCGTTGGTGATCTTGTCAAGTTTTCCTATCCTTTACCCAAGTATAAGCAAAGGAGTAGGTTTTCTCGGTGAGTCCGAGGTCGAACATAGGGATTATGTTGATTCAATATTTAGATGGATTTCATGCGTTGCAGTGGTAACCACGAAATAGTTGAGAATGAGTTTGTTTCTAATCTAAGGAAAGCGATAACATAGACACTATATTAAAATGTGGAAGATGGAAAGGCATGCGACATAGCAAATTCAGCTAATGATGTGAATGAATGGATAAAGAAAGGGTTCGGGTTGGTTAACATCTAACATCAGAAACGCATGGTAGTATTGTATTCATACTTGCGACTCTTCTCCCGGTTATCAGCCGCTATGCGTTATATGTCTATAACGCATAGGAGAGTGTTAAGAACCAAGGTTATCCTTATAGACAGGTAACACTTCTTGGCCCTTGTCAATTGAGTTCCACAATCACTTACCCTCTCGAGCAGTTTGATTATTACTACTTATATCGATTAGCTAGATGGACATAAGCATCGGATTAAGTTCGAAATTGACAAGATGAAACAGTTACACTATGGTTATTAGTTAAATGCTAACGCAACCCTAGACCCTTGAGTGATTAGTTACTCATGGTTTGAAAGTAAAAAGCGGAAAGTATAGAGAAATGAGTAGACATGGAAGATATATATATTGATGAAACGAAATACAACTTTAGATAAGCTCAATGTCTTGACACAAATCTAAAATCAAGATAGAAAAACTAAGAAAGAAAGCAGGAAAGGCGTCAATGTCTTGAGTCCCTCGAACGGAAGCGTGAGGTTCTGCTGTGAAGTGGTCCGGCGAAGGGAAGACTCTTCTCTCTCGAGCTATTTGTCTCCGGTTGAAGTCTGAAAAAACTCTGCTGTCACTTATGGAGTTCTTCCGAGAATCAACAACACTTTCTCATCTCGCAAAGCTGCCATTTATAGATGATGCGTTCGCAATTAATGGCAAATCTACTTGATTGGCGGCGAGATTGATACCATGCGTCCATCTCGCCTGATTGCGTGATTCTCGGGTCAATTAAGATCCACCACTTTAGCCACAAATCATGTTCGTCAATCATCCGACAATCTCTCAAGGTTCTTATTTGATTCTCGGCGCCTTGCGTTGATGGTCGTCTATGCGTTCATGAATAGTTTGGCCGATATCAACACGTCATAGGTTGCTAACGCATAGTCATGCGTTGAATAGTTGTTAACACATCGTCAGGTTGTTCGCGTTCTGTTCAGATCATGCGTCCACGAAAAACAGATTGCTAACGCGTCATCCTGCGTTAAGAAGTCATCAACGCATCGTTTGCATTCCTGCGTCAAAACATGCGTTTTATGCTCAAAAAGTGGTAAAATCATTGTCTTCATAAAAATACTAGAGTTTAACGCAAAAGAAGATTTCTTAATAAAAATTAACATAAACTGCCGCATGCTTCTCTATTTAATCTCTATTTATTTAAGAAAAAGGCTATCATAACTTGTATTTCTACAAGTTATCAACAACTATGACCTCTAAACTCAAAACCAACCAAAGAATGGCTAAAAAGTGTCTAAATGACACTTTGACTCCAAAAACATGTCCAAAAATGCATAACTATGACCTCTAAACTCAAAACCAACCAAAGAATGGCTAAAAAGTGTCTAAATGACACTTTGACTCCAAAAACAAGTCCAAAAATGCACAACTATGACCTCTAACCTCAAAACCAACCAAAGAATGGCTAAAAAGTGTCTAAATGACACTTTGACTACAAAAACAACTCCATAATGCACAACTATGACCTCTAAACTCAAAACCAACCAAAGAATGGCTAAAAAGTGTCTAAATGACACTGACTCCAAAAACAACTCCATAATGCACAACTATGACCTCTAAACTCAAAACCAACCAAAAATGCACAACTATGACCTCTAACCTCAAAACCAACCAAGGAATGGCTAAAAAGTGTCTAAATGACACTTTGCTTACAAAAACAACTCCAAAATGCACAACTATGACCTATAAACTCAAAACCAACCAAAAAATGGCTAAAAAGTGCCTAAATGACACTTTGGCTACAAAAACAACTCCATAAATGCATGAATTGGCTACCGTAACTGCATGATAGCCACAACACATTATAACTTAAACATATAAAAAAAAAAGGTACTAAATGTATGAATTGGCTACCGTAACTGCAGGATAGCCACAACCATAATTTTGAACTTTAATTTAAAAATAAATAAATACCTAAGAAGTTGAAGGTCCATCGCCTCCATGTCCTTGCCCCAACAATTTTTGAACGTCGGTCCATCTATCTTCCCATTTGACAAGTTGATTCATTAACTTCTCATTTTGCTCCACCATCTTTGTGTACTTTTCAGTGAGTTCATCTAAAAAGTGTCTAAATGACCCCTTAAGTCCCAAAACGTACTAAAAATGTCTAAAAAGTGTGTAAACCCTCAAGAGACTCGTTAACTCCCAAAACAAATCCAAAATGCATAACTATGACCTCTTAACTCAAAACCAAACAAAAAGTACCTACAAAGTGTCTAAATGACACTTTAACTCCCAAAACAACCTATATAATTCTCAAGAGTCTTCACAATATCCAAGACTAACGAAAAAGTACCTAAGAAGTGTGTAAATAACACTTTAACTCCCCAAAACAACTTCAATATACCTAAGTATGACTTACAAAATCAATACCAATCAAAAAGTAACTAAAAAGTGTCCAAATGACACTTTAACTCCTCACTACAACATCAAAATGTCTAAGTATGACTTTCAAACTCAAAACCCACCTAAAAAGTGTATAAGTTTCAATTTGACCCTCAAAACAACTTAAAAGTGCATAAAAAGTGTCCAAGAAACTTATTAACTCCCAAAACAACCTAAATTCAAAATATCTTAAGTTCCTAAAAGGTGTCAAATAGAATTTTGTGACATGTTGATTAATAAAAAAATTACACTTGAAAGTCTTATTTGTCCACCTACAAGAGTATTCATCAAACACATTATGGCTTCAAGTGTCTAAATGAACCAACCTAAATTCAACCAATCAAGAGTGTCTAAGTGTTCTTTTGAGTTTCAAAAGCAACAAAAATGTATCTAAAAAGTGTCTAAATGACACTAATGACTTTCAAAACAACTTGAACATATATAAGTGTGACTTCCGAACTCAAAATCAACCTAAAAGATCAACATTAATCATTTTCATTGCAATTTCATCATTGTCATTACAATTTCATTCAAATTTTCACATGGTATTTATAATACTTGGTAAGTCTCACAATGCAAAGTCCACTAATTTAAACTATGTGTTCCAAAATGACAACTAATCTTCCAAGAAGACTACTAATTTCATTCATACATTCATTTGTCGAGGACAATTCTAGATAAAAAAAAAAAATACTCAATTAACAAGTCTATATAACTATGGAAAACATCTCTAGATCCAAACGAATAGTCAATAAAAAACTCACCCATGTTTAGTAAGATGGCGGAAACCACCCACGTCGGCAGAAGAAGAAGGCGGGCTCGGTAGACGAAGCGGCGTGGGGCAGCAGCAGCAGAAAAAGTGGCAGCAACAGGCAGCATTGATAAGCACTTGAAAAATGCTTTATATTCTCTCAAATTAAAGGAGTTTTATGTTAGATTTCACTTGTTTGCTAGTGATTTTCAGGTTAAAACGAGGAAAATTAGAAGAAACAACTAAAAGATCAAAATCGAGCAAGAATACGGCGAAAAAGAGCTGAAAAACTCAAAAGAACAAATTTTGGGATAGCGACGCGGCGCTGAGACGGCGCTGCCGTGGCGCTAAAGCATAATCGCATCAGTCTGGATGCAGAGCAGCATCGCGACGCTGAGATGGCGCTGCCTCGACGCATCCTTGTTGAACGCATGACAGCGTCGCGGCGCTGAGACGGCGCTGCCGTGGCGCTGAAGCATAAACGCATCAGTCTGGACGCGTAGTAGCATCGCAGTGCTGAGATGGCGCTGCCTCAACGCATCCTTGTTGAATGCATGACAGCGTCGCGGCGCTTGGACGGCGCTGCCGCGGCGCTAAAACCCGAGAGCAACTTATTTTTGGTCGAAACCCTAGCGCCACGGCGCCAGCGTTACTTAAATGAAAAATTTGTATTTTAGGTTAAATTTTTGGGCAGCCAAACTCTATAAATTTGGGGGGTTTTTAGCAGTCAGAGAAGGGAGAGAAAATCAAGAAAAAGCAAGAAAGTTGCAGACCTAAAAAGAGATACAAAAAGGAGAGAATTAAGCGAGAGTTCAAAGAGTGAGTTAGTTGCAAGGGAGAGGAAAAGAGTTCTAGATAGTCTTGGTACCCTTCGAAGTCCGACGTGAGAGCCAAGGAGTTCGTGACGGTGCTGCCTCAATCAAGAACCTCTTTTCAATAGAGTTTCCCTTTTCTTTACACTCTTCCTTTGATTATTTTTGCTCAAACATGTTGCTTCAAGCTATGAGTGGCTAAACTCTTTAGTTTTAGGGTATTTGATGAATTGTTTATGAATTCATGTTAATTTTGTAGACTTATGGTTTTATTTGAATAATATTGCTTTTCGTTGTTATTGTGTTTAATTCTTGTGGATTGGCCATCTTCACATGTTAGGTTAGATGTATGATTGAGAGATTGTATGTTTAACTTGATCTATAACAATGAATTATTGTTAATCTATCACGAGAGTAGTTAGGTTGACAATAAAAGTTGCTAAAGATTATTCTTAATGCCATGTAATTTTGTATTGGTTTTAAGAGATTAATAATCAATCGAGTTGCATGAGAAAGGGTTGTTTTTTAGAGAAAATAACTTGGAATTAAGTTTCTAGACTTAGGCATATGAATTACAATAAAATCCATGAAATCTATAATATTGCATGATGAAATAAACAAGGATTCATTACCCTAGAATTCTCTTTGACTCTTGTGTTTCTCCCTTTGATACTTTCCTTGTTTGATTTTTCTTTTTCCTAAATTTGAAATATTGAATTTCAATCCTCAAATAAAATTGACTCAATTCTAGAATAGCTAAGTAATTTTAACCTTCCCAATTGGATCTCCAATGGAACGATACTCGGACTTAACCGTTTTATATTATAACTTGACCCGTACACTTGCGGTTAACACTCAAAGTGCGCATCAAGTTTTTGGCGCCGTTGCTGGGGATCCAAAGAACGGTTTTTGTTATTTAATATTCATTAGAATTAATAGATCTTAATTTGAGGTGTATATTATTTGATCGTTTATTTATTTTTATTTTTCTTTTATTCTTTATTTTATTTCATATTATTTTTCTTTTTTTTATTTTATTTTTTTTATTTTGTCGGTTTATGCCTCGAGATAATACTAATATTCTCCCTTTTGATCCCGAGATTGAAAGGACGTGTAGAAGAAATCTAAGGGCTCTACTTAATCAAACCACGGAGATGGCGGAGGAGATACCCAAGGCAATTCAAGACTACTTCCAACCGACGCTACCGGCAAGTCAACCCGGAATAATGAATGTGCCTATCAATGTCAACAATTTTGAGTTGAAACCGGGATTGATCCAAATGGCTAGAGAGCTAGCCTTTAGAGGAAGAACCAATGAAGATCCTCACAAGCACTTACGATCTTTCATAGAAATATGCGGGACGGTAAAGATGAATGGTGTTTCTAACGATGCAATTAAACTAAGATTTTTTCCTTTCTCTTTACAGGACCGTGCTAAGGATTGGTTGGAAACCATACCTCTGGATAGCATCACAACATGGGAGATCTTAGCTCAAGCTTTCTTGAACAAATATTTTCCACCGACTAAATCTCAAAGACTAAGGACGGAGATTGGAACATTCTGCCAACTTAAGGATGAACAATTATATGAGGCTTGGGAAAGGTATAAGGATCTCTTGAGAAGATGCCCTCAACATGGGTACCCGGATTGGTTGCAAATTCAACTCTTCTACAATGGATTGGCAAGCTCAACTAAATCCATCTTAGATGCAACCGCCGGAGGGTCAATTTTTTTAAAGAATGCTCAAGAAGCCTATACCATACTAGAAGACTTGGCCACTACATCGTACAATTGGCCATGTGAACGGTCTTCTCCAATCATCCCAAAAGCCACCGGACGATATGAGATGGATGAGGTAAGTTCTTTAAAAGCTCAATTGGCTTCTCTTACTAATGCTTTATCTAAATTTTCTCAAGGAAGCCAAGTGCAAGCAAGTTTATCATCCATAGCTTCCCTTGCGGCCATGGCAAGCCAACAAGAGCCAAGTGAGTTGGAGGTAGCCAATTATGTAGATAGAGGACAATACCGAGGTCAACAACAACTTCCAACTCACTATCATCCCAACTTGAGGAATCATGAGAATTTTTAATATGCTAACAACAAGAATGTGTTGTAAGCACCTCAAGGATTCAATGGAGCGGGGAATGCAAAGACATCATCACTAGAGGACATAATGCTTGAGTTTGTCAAAGAGTCAAGATCAAGGACAACCACATTGGAGAATTCGGTCCAAGCAATTGCAAGCACCGTTCAAAGCCAAGGTAAGGCACTTCAAAACTTAGAGGTTCAACTTAGTCAAATGGAAACTTCCCTCCAAACAATGCAAAAGGGTAAGTTCCCTAGTTGTCCCGAGATAAACCCAAGAGAGGAGTGCAAGGCCGTGACTTTGAGGAGTGGGAAAAAGCTATCCACTCCCTTGATTAATGATGAAGATGATGAGCTCCCACAAGAAGAAGATGAAGTCATCATAGAGGATGTTCAACAAAAAGAGAGTGCATCTAAGGAAAAGGAGAAATCAAAGTCCAACATAGGGAGTACTTCTAACCCAACGAGGGGCGGCAACAGCATCGGTGCTGGAGGCAACAGCACCGGCGTCGGGCAGAGGAGCGGTCGAGCCTTCTTGTCGAGGCGGTAGCAGCGGCGGCGTCGTCGTTCTTCGAGAGCCTTGTTGTCGGGAGCCTTGTTGTGGGAAGAGGATTTTGTGGGGTGAGGGTGGGTAAGATGAAAGGAATGGGTGGAGATTTTTTATTTGTTTTATGTAAAAATAAAAGTAAAATGAAAAAGAAAAAAAGAGGGAAAGTGAAAGGAGGGAAAGTAAAAAAAGTCAAAATAGTAAAAAAAAAATCCGAAAATTCACGTCTTTTCCCGCCAAAACCGTATTTTTCATTTTCTTACATTTAATGACTGTTTTTTTAAGTCATTAAAACAGTCATCAATTCCGACAAATCCGAAAAACTTCGTTTTTTCTCGCAAAAAACGCGTGATTTTGGCTTTAATGACTGTTTTTTCTCTTTCTCCTCTATTTCTGCTACTGTACAAGAGTCATGGAAGGTGAAAATTGTTGTAGTGTGACTGTTTTCTTGAAAAGCATGATATTTGACTATATTGTTCACAAGGCATGTTTTATCTGATTTCTATACGATGTTGAAAGGCATGTTGCGAGATGTTTATCTATAAATATTCTGTTTTCTATGAAAGGTTTCATATGAACTATTTATGTAAACTGGTTTCTAAAATGTTTTAAAGGAGGCTCAGTGCTGAGGGACATGAGAAGGCACGTGAGTTTCCCCGGGACCCAGTACTGAGGGACATGGAGAAGGTACTTGGGCAACCCGCCATATTCTTATGTGCACATAGAGATTGATTTGGCTGGTGCGTCGAGTTTTGCTCCACATTGAGCCAGGGTTAATTTTGATGTTGGGTGTGTTGAGTCTTGCTCGACTCCAACTAAGGTTGTTTTCGACGTTGAGAGTGTTGAGTCTTGCTCCGCCTCAACTAAGGGAAAAGATTGAGAAACTAGATGGATTTTCTGTATAGTTATTTTAAAACGATTCTATACGATTTGGAACGGATTTATGTGATTTGATAGAGTTATCGAAAAATATGTTTCTGCTCTATTGTTGTATTAAATCCTCATTCTATGCATACAGATCTAACATGCCTGTTTTCGAACAAAAGATAGTTTTACAAAACCAGTCACTCACGGGGCTTTAGCTCATGCTTTTCCATGTTTTTCTAATTTCCCAAGTAGCAAGCGAGTTCGGGATGCTTTGCCTACATAAGAACCTCGTCTGGGCCGTCTTTGGTGATAGTGGTTGGACAGTGAACCTTACAGAGGAGTCAAGGTTGCTGTCTTCACATCTCCTCTCGGGTTAGGGAGGATAATCCGGGAGGGGGTGTGACATATCTCGCTCTCTCGCTATATCTCTTGCTCGCTCTCTCTCAAACCCTCCATCTCTATCTATCTATCTCAATCTCCCTGGCTCTCGTTCTCTCTCTATATCTCTCGCTCTCTCTCAAACAATCCATCTCTATCTCTCTACCTCAATCTCCCTCGCCCATTCTCAATCTCTCTATCTCTCATGTTATATGTAGCTCTCTCTACCTCCATCTCTCTATCTCTCTCGCTCTATCTCTATCTCTCTCGCTTTATCTCTATCTCCCTCGCTCTCACTCTATACCTATTTAAATGTGGGACAATTCAATTGTCCTAAGTTTTTTTTGTCATATGGAGTAGAGGGTTTTTTTTTTGTTTTTTTTTTAATCGTAGATTATCTTGTAGATTATCTTATGGACGAATTGTATTGTCGCACACCTAATGCTTAATTCTAACTTTACACCTAATTCTTAATTCAAATTTTCACAAGAAAAAAGAAATTGTTAAAATGATGTATGTTGAAAGGACTTGCATTTTTTACAAATTTTGAAAACGTGAACTGATTGCATGAATATTTATATCTTACAAAAATTTTATATCTTGCAAAAATTAAACGTTAGTTATCAAAATGTTACAATCGCGGCAAGTACAATTTCAAAAATAACTTTAATATTTGATGGAGTTTACTATTTGATTGAGTTTGTGAAACAATGGTGAGAATATTGAAACCGAAATAACAATAACGTTTGATGGAAAAAACTTGAATATATAATTACATAACAATAATGTTTCAACCACACTTGATTAATAATAATTAATTGCCAACAATAGCATTAACAAATAATATATTACCAAAACATAAAAAAAAAAACAATGAAAAAAAAAACAGAAAGGAACCCCCAACAGTAGCAATCCAATACATTGATCAATAATCAACTAATTTTATTATAAAAAAAAATTGTAGATACTCCGAACGTCAAAATAACGAACCTCAAACTAATTACGAATGGGTTGCCTAATTAGTTTGGGACCTATAAGAAACCGAAGGAAATGTTAGTAACGAATATGAAAAAATTAAAGTATAGTAAACTAACAAATAACAAACACGGACGTACCTTTTTTTAACATTCAAAATCTGCGATCGAAATGTAAGGCAAAACGTATGGAGGAGGTCGAAGGTCTTATTTGATAAGAGTAAGAAGACCGTTAGTAAATCATTTTACTAACTATAAAATTAAAGAACGAAGCGTACCTTATGTAGGAAACCCCTTGTTTTCTTATGGACGCTTGTATTATTTAAAATAAAATTAGATGTTGAAAGTGGAATGCAGAAAACGAAATATCAAAGAAATGGAAAGAATGACTCACCAACACAATCTCAAATCAGAGAAGAGAGTGGAGAAGCATGAAAAATATGAGGGGATGTTCTGTATAAATAGAAGAGGAGGGGGGGATGTGGTAGGTGGAGAGGGTTGGGTTCATTTAAGTGGATCTAACCCCCATTAATTATGACAGAAGTTAATATAGAATTGACAGAAGAGATAATTTAATGGTTCAGCCAAAATTAAATGCAAATATGATAGAATAATGAATTGTAAAGTGAAGGCCTCAAATACAAGCATATCAAAAATAGATTGGTCATTGGAAGAAATCCAACTAAAACAATGAACCAAATCATCATATAAAATTTTTGTAAAACCAAAAAAGTAATGAACTAGAAAAAACAATTATGTAATGTAACAAAAAAAATTGTATTAAATTGAATACCAAATTTGAAATGAAAATCGGATTACAATGCATAAGGAAAACATTTTACAAATTCCAAACAGAAATCAGATTTTGCAAATTAAAAATTATAGGCAAAGGTTACTATAAGAAAAATTAATACAATCATCATCGGTCCCTCAAAAGTAAAGAGGATAGAAAACAAACCTGTCGGGATTGATTAATCCCTCCCCCTACCAAACTCCAATAACATGGTCAGCCCTTACCATGAATTAGTTGCAAACCAAACATTCATGAGAAAGCAAAAAAAAAAATGCAAGGGAAAACACATGATTTATTATTGAAGTGGCAAGAGGAGATCTGGAAAAAAAAATTCATATTAATCGAGGATCAGGAAGGGGAAAGAATGGTGAAGAAATAAACACAGATCCGACATGCAAATAAAAGTGAAGAACAGATTTCAAACCACAGAGCATATATAATTTTTTTTAAAAAAACGTAGTGTAATCGAACATGAAAAAAAGATCGAGAAGAGCTTTAACCCACGACATAGATCTGGAAAAATAAATAACACATCGAATGGTAATCGAACACGGTCAGAACAGATAAAGAAGATGTTTAAACCACAGACAATAGATGTGAAAACAAATCGTAGGGTCATCGCACATGCAAATAAAAGATCGAGAAGAGATTTAACCCACGGATAATAGATCTGGGAAATAAAATTAAGAACATGGAACTAATAGATGAAGAACGAATTTAACCCACTTAGCATGGATCAGGAAAAAAAAATAGTAATCGGACAGAGAAGATATACAGTCGACAAGGCGTAAATCTAAAAAAATGTAAGCATCGTAGGGTATTTGAACATGCGAAGAGAACAATAAGAAATGTAACCCACAGAGCATAGATTAGGAAAGAAAATAAAAAGCATAAGGTAACAAAACACGCAAATAAGAAACCGAGAAGATATACAGTTGATAAAGCATAAATCTAAAAAAAAAAAGGTAAGCATCGGATGATATTCAAACATGCAAAGAAAAGAACACGAAGAAATGTAACCCACAGAGCATATATCGAGATAGAAAATAAAAAACATACAATAAGCGAACACACAGATAAGAAATCGAGAAGAGATTTAACCCATACAGCATAGATTTAACATGCAAATAAGAGATCAAGCATAGATTTAACCCAAAGATTATAGATTTGAGGGAAAAAAATAAGCCGCAGACCATAGATCTAAACCCTAGAGTAGCAAAAATGGCAAAATAAGAGGGAAGAAGAGAGAAACGAAAGCAGAAATCAGAGAAGGGAATGGAGAAGAGAAACGAAGAAGCCAAACCAGATGAGAGAAGGGAGGAGGAGGAAGGAGGAATCGGGGAATCGGAAGAGAGAAGGCGAAGGCAAACCTCGAAAGGAGAAGCGTCGAGGGTGGGCAGGTGAAAAATTAATTATGGTCAGAGAGAATGTGAAAAGTCGAGCATGCCACACGGGGAAATCAACGGGTAAATCGATGGATAAAATCGATGGGTTTAAAAACCACCATTTTTAATTACCCCTTAACAAACGTGGTATTTATTACCCACCCAACTCAACTCACTCTAAACCCCCCAAACAAACACCCTCTTAGAAAGAGGAAAACTTAGGTGGAGGGTGGGTTGCAACTATCTTTTGCAGCCCAACCATGTGGCAAAAATTTATTGGGCCACGTTTTATATATTTTTCACTTTTTTATTTTAAAAAACTGGAAAATTGCACGAAATGACCCAAAAACTAAAAACTTATCAATGGATGACCCACTCCCGAAAAATTTATCATAAGTGATCTTTTGGACACGTGAAATACCAATTTTACCCTCCGAACTTAAATGAGCCCAAGAACTTTCTCTCTCCCCCGAAATTGATTGCATTGAATGCCGAAGCCTTCATCACCAGCATTTTTCGGAATCATTCAATGTCAACTACCATTATACCAACAAAATTGAATGCAAGGGTACTAATGGACGGTCGCTCTCACACATTCTTCCATTATTCCATTGAGTTCTGCGAGTATCACTAACTTCTTCTTCCATTTTTCTCTGAGAGTTACAGCGGCTGTCGCTTTTTTCATCTTAATCCAATATTCGTTTCAGCAACATCGTGGGTTAGAATTAGAAACACAGAGAATGTAAGTGTTTCTCTTCCTATATCGTATAGTTCTGTATAAACGATCGATTATCTTCATAATAGCTAATTAGACGATCACATACACGAGATTAGGTGATCGCGTACACATCATGTATACGATCACTTGTTATGGTACTATGCGATTGCTTAATCCATCACCAGGCGATCATATACATGATACGAGGCGATTGCTTAATCATCACAAGGCGATCGCATACATGATACTAGGCGATCGATTAGTCCATCACCAGGCGATCACATACATGATACTAGGCGATTGCTTAATCCATCACCAGGCGATTGTTTACATGATACTAGGCGATTGCTTAATCTATCACCAGGCGATCGCATACATAATACTAGGCGATCGTTTACACTTGATTGAAGATCATTTCTAACCAAAAAACTTATCTTCTTTGCAGGTCAACGAATCTACTTCGCATCTTTGGGCGATTTGGTGGGAAATGGGATCAGTCTGGATGCAACTATGTTGGAGGTCAAATGAAAGGTCTGAAAATCAGGAAAGATATAACCTGTAGTGAATTAGTTAGCATACTACATGAAAGACTGAACATTGATCCATACTTGTTCGATATACACATCAAGTATTGCTATAATCTGTTGGTCCAAGTTCCTCCAATTGACATAGTAGACGATGAAGATCTTAATTTTTTTCTATAAGGAAGTGATGCATCTTGTATGCCATTGTTCGTATCACTTACACCTCACGAGAGGCATGGAGTACATGACATACACCCAGAATGCAATCCAACGACTGAAGCAGTTCCAAGCATATCAACATATGATTTTCCCACTACGTCATCATTGGAGGAGAATGTTGAGGCATGCAATCTGGGGGATGACAAAAGTGAAGAATGGGCTAGTCAAAGTATTCTGACGTATGACGTGTACGGACAGTGGTCAATACCACAGATAATCCCAACCCCACCTGTGGCAATGCCATCTGTCCAAGTGCCACCCACTGTCCCAACCCAACCATTTGTAGACATAGCCGGACCATCAAATGGCCCATCGTACGACGACCTCATCACAGTCCCCCATGATTTTTTGAGCGACGAAGATGTAAGGGAAGGTCAAATTTTCTTCTCCAAATATGACCTGTCAGTTAAACTATCAATACTCGCTATAAAGAAAAACTTTGGATACCGTGTGAAGAAGTCCACGAAGAGTTTGCTGACAGTTCGGTGTTTGGTCGAGGGTTGCAAGTGGAGAGTTTGTGCAAAGAAGTTGGAAGGAAACGATTCTTTCAAAGTGACGACGTATCCAAGCGCCTATACATGTTCCCTTGAGATGAGGACGGGTAATCACCAACAAGCCAAGAGTTGGGTTATTGGCCACTTAATCAAGTCCAAGTACGATCAAGTAGGCCGAACGTACCGTCCAAGGGATATAATTGAAGATGTCCGACGGGATTATGGTGTGAATATAAGCTATGGGCGAGCTTATCGTGCAAGGGAGTACGGCCTGGTATTTGCAAGAGGGTCGCCAGAAGGATCATATGCGCTTGTCAATTCATATGGTGAGACACTGAAACTTGCAAATCCAGGCACGATGTTTGAGGTTGAAATAGAAGAGCAGCGGTACTTTAAGTACGTCTACATGGCGTTCGGTCCATGCATTAGGGGATTCTTGAACTGCATCGGTTTTGTCATTGTTGTCGACAGTACGCATTTGCACGAGAAATATAAAGGTATGTTGTTGATAGCAACATGTATTGATGGCAACAACAACATATATCCAATCGCGTTCGGTATTGTAGACGGCGAGAACGATGCATCCTGGCTTTGGTTCATGACCCACTTGAAGGCCTCGATCGGAGACATCCCTAACTTGGTGATCATATCAGATCATCACATATCCATCGGGAAGGCTGTATCAAATATATTCCCAGAGGCATTCCATGCACTGTGTATATACCATATTCGGAATAACTTGATGGATAGGTTCAAGAATAAGAACATAATTCCACATTTCTACCTAGCAGCCAAGGCCTACAAGATGTCTGAGTTTCAAATATATTGGTCTCAGCTTCAAAGGTATCCTGGGGTGACAGCCTACCTTGAAGAGATTGGATTACATCGGTGGGCATGGGTATACCAAGTCCATTATAGGTATGACAAGATGACAACGAATATAGTAGAATGCCTCAATGGAGTATTAAAGACGCGAGGGAACTGCCTATTACGAAGCTTCTGGAGCATATTCGGGGTTGGTTACAGAGTTGGTTCTATGTCCGACGTACACATGTCATGGCATGCACAAACCTTATAACCGACTATGCAATGACTATCCTAAAAGAGGCTGAATCGGTGTCCAAAACGTATCGTGTATCTCCAGTGGACATGTATATGCTAAATGTTGACGATGGGCATCTTAGTGGGCTGGTTGATCTCCGTTCACAAACATGTACGTGCATGGAGTTTAATTGCATGGAGATTCCATGCTCACAAGCAAGAGCTGCGGCAGCTATGCAGAACATCAACGTTCAAACGTTATGCTCAAAGTGGTTCACAGTAGAGTGTGTGCTTGCTGCTTATCCGAACCGATATACCCAGTTGGCCATCGACAAGTGTGGAGACAAAGACCTAATTTCGATGACTTTGAAATCTTACCACCATGAAAGGTGCCAAGTGTAGGTCGACGGCAGACCGTTAGAATGTCGTCTACTGGTGAGGAGCCATGACAAGTACATAAGTATACGCGATGCAGTCAGAGAGAACACAACAGAAAAACATGCCGACAACCACTGATAACGCCTGCCACGGGGACTCATGGGATGCATGAAACGTGAATATAAGACCCTTGGACTCATTGGACGCCTATTGAATGCATGAAACGCATAGAACGCATGGGAGACATGGAACGCATGGAACGTATGGGACACATTGGATGCATGGAACGCATGGAACGCATGGGACGCATGGGATGCACGTGCATATGTAATTGTAATTGTAATTTTTTTTTTTTTTGTATAGATAATTTTGGGATATAATTGTAATTGTAATTACTTTATATTAAGAGATCATAAAGTGTATATGTAATTGTAATTGTAATCACTTTACTTTGTAATTGTTTACATAGGCGATCGTTTAGTGTATATGTAATTGTAATCGTAATTACTTTACTTTGTAATTATTTACTTAGGCGATTCATTAGGCGATCGTGTAGTTTAAATTGAACGATCGTTAAAGTGTAAATTGAACGATCGCTTAGTATTCATTAAACGATCGCTTAGAATTAACTAAACAATCGATTAGAGTTAACTAAACAATTGCTTAGTATTTATTAAACGATCGCTTAGAGTTAACTAAAGGTTGTGTATTATATGTTTAAGTGATTACTTAGTAATATCTATTAAGTCATCATTTATTGTATATTAAGCGATCGTTTAGACAACAATTTAATTGAAAATTTAATTGAAACAACAACTGTATAAACGAATACTAATTTCATTGATCGCCATAAAAATTTGTCTGCCCATAGTTCAGCTACATATTGTTTCCTAAATATAGGCATATTGTTCAAATTTAAACTATCTCTATTAGTATTCGTTACAAGATATTCTAAAAATTTACACGAAAAAATCTCACAGTCGAGGGATTTGCCCCATTGAAGCATTGTCCTGGATCGCTTCACATCAAATGGCCAGTACTTCAAATTTGGAAGGTCTGTGTCGAATCCACCGGCGATCAAAATGGATGGTATGGCCTCGCTGAACAGCTAGAGTCTTGGGTTCATTATGTCCCCACTTATGTAGTCTGGCATGGAGTCGAAGATGAATATTATGGACTCCCGAAGGTCGATTGCCGCCATGAGCCAATACTCATTTATGTTGATTGGCCTGAACACGTAATCCACCTCCGACCACGCAGACTTGTAATCTTCATTCAGACCGTGTGTGAACTCCAAGAACGTCAAGTGCATCGCCCAGAAACCGGCATGTGCAACCTTGTTGGTCCAAGGCTCAACTGTCACGTCGTGCATGACTACACCATCAGGCCATATATTGCATGAGATTCCTTCAATATTCGTGAGGGAATCCTGTAGGAAATCAATTCTTAGATTAAACAGTAATAATACTCGGTCAAATTATAATACCATAAATGCAGTGTTTACCACCGTAAACCGATGTGAACACAAATCGGGGCGAGAGTGAAGCTTCCGGTGAACGTGGAGCACTAGTATGTCCATATTTTACAGAAAACAACGTAATAGTTTAGTAATAGCAATTGAATTTCTAAACGATCGTTTATGAATTCATAAGCGATCACTTACTAAATATAAATGATCGCTTAAAGTTAACTAAAAGATCGCATAGTTTTGTCTAAACGATCGCTTATATAATCCTAAACGATCTCTACATAATAAGCGATCGCATAGGATTATATAAGCGATCGTTTAGACAAAACTATGCAATCGCTTAATAATATCTAAGCGATAAGTTGAAGTTTAAAGAAATACTTACGTCCCCAATCACCCATGTATTCTTCTCAAGTGTGCGAAGAATTCCTTGGTCTGTGAGGCGTATGTGTCACACCCCCTCCCTGGTTGCCTACTTAACCTGAAAGGAGATGTGAGGACAATAAACATCACCCCTCTTGTGACGCATATTGCCCCATCTTTCATAACTTCTGGTATAAACAATCCATACATATTCAATCATAGAATCCAGCCATACTATCGCATGGGTCATGATATAAACAATCCATCTTGTACGGCGTACACTTTTACAACACACTCTCTCACAATCCACTTGTATGCAGCTAAATCTACATGCCACCAGTGTTAAGTTATTTACATGTACAACAACAAAGAAATAAACTATTTCTGGAAACTCGAAGCTTAAGCAGGGCGAGCTGGAGTAGGCTAAGCACCAGGAACGTCCTTGCTACCTGGGAGGAAAAGAAAACATTGAAAACATGAGCTAATAGCCCAGTGAGTGACTAGTTTTAACAAACTGCTTTTAGTTCAGAAATCATCAGGATAAAAACTAAGTTCAACGTCATGTGTAAAACATGGAATCAATTCATATTCATTGGATAAAACATGCTTAAATGCCCTTATCAAATCATACATGATTTTTCAGCAGATCATAAAGAAATCAGTTTAGTTGCAATACTTCTCCTTAGTTGAGGCGGAGCAAAACTCAACACCCCAACGTCGAAAACAAATAAGGCTCGATGTGGAGCAGAACTCAACGCACCAACATATAACCTCTATGTGCACATAGGAACATGACGGGTTGCCCAAGTACCTTCTCTATGTCCCTCAGTACTTGGTCCCGGGGAAACTCACGTGCCTTCTCTAGTCCCTCAGCACTGAGCCTCCTCTAAAACATTTTCCTTTAAGGAAAGCAATACTTTATATAAACAAATCATATGCAAATTTTTCATAAGAAACAGGGCAACTCTTAAACCAATAACATTTCATAAACATACTTTTCAATACCTTTTAAGAAACATAAAGTATGCTTTGTAAATCGATTGATCATAAAATCGTATTCAATTGGAAAACCAAACTAACATATACAACAAAATTGTTTTGAAGCAAGAAAAGTGTCACTCACAACTCTTTCTAGGCCTTGAGTGGATTATACGCCTTCCCTATCTCCTCTTGGCCTGAAATAAACATATTTCCTTATTATTCTTCTTTTCCATTCACTTTAACATAAACAACAACTAAACATATGCACCATGTCTTTAAATTCATCCTACGGCTAAGTTTCCACTGGTTCATTCTCAAACCTTAACCACTAATGCTATTGTTACAAAGCTGCTCCTTAACCTTTCTGTTATACCTTGATTTTAAGAAGAATTTGTGTGCAACGCAAGCCCTCTGCAACACAAACGTTTTTAGCCTACTTTTCTCCTTAACAAAGCTAACTGCTGCAGCTTCGGTTCTCCTTATTCACACCTGCTAAAAATACATTTCCAGCCCAAACTAAGATTTCTTCCCTTCTACAAACTTGTAAAGAATTGAGTTTCACAGATTACCTCAAAATTTCAAAGCTTAACTTCCCTCATTCTCCAGTTATTCCAAAATCACTCTGTCTTGCTCCAGATTGCACAACAATTCTATAACCGTTGCTTTTACCTAAAAAGTCACATAATTAACTTCAATTCCAGCTTTACCATCCTTCACAAGAATTGTTAAGAATTATGTTAACTTACTGACCTTAAAATTTCAGCCCTAGACTCGATCTCCTCAATTCGTTCTACTCCAAACATCAGACAGTGTCCAGTCTGTGCGACCACAAACAATCTTCTGTTCCAGCTTTGATTTCAACACCAAAGCGAGTCAAATTCCGCCCAAAATCCACAAGAACACCTTCTTCTATCTTCCCTTGTTGTTTGAAAAATGGAACCGACTTAAGCTCTCGAAAGTGTCTAAAAATGATTAAACATTTAATTCATTTACCTATATATACTGCCGACTTAACCCTCACCAGCAGGCTAGCGCGCGGGGTTCTCATTCTCACTTCAACGCAAGGCACCCAAATTTTCTCTTCAACGCAAAACACCCATAACGCAACCTACTCTAACGCCTTCAGCAATTATCCACACTCAACGCATGGCGCCCTCAACGCCTCCTACCTTCGACGCATACAACTCAATCATCCCCACTCAACGCATGGCGCCCTCAACGCCTCCTACCTTCAACGCTTACAACGACCAACTACACCACTACCTTCCACGCATAGGGACCACTCTGTCTTCGACGCATAGGGACCATAACGCATGACAACCTTACCAACGCATGGTAAGCAAAGTACGTTTCTTCCCCCGCCAATGATCAACTTCTCCTCCAACGCGGGTGACTACTTCAGCTCACGACACCACTCGTGATTCCTCCTTCAACGCATGGCCACTCAAAAGAAAAATGCTAACTCTTCTCTTCATCAACGCATAGTCTTAGCCAACACTTAGCAAAAATTGTGCTCTTTCACTCTCGGCTACTTTTCCTCTAACAACGCATAGCCACAATTTCACTTGCCTCCTCCCAGCACTTAGTATTATAAGCCAGTGCTTACAGTATGTGACTGTCCTAACCTCGTCCTTCGTCTTCGGAGTGCTCCTTCACTTCTTATATGCAGACCACAGCACATCCGGAATCGGGAACAAAGGGTCATACGCACGAACCGATTTGATGGGAAAGTTGGGGACAAGGACTATAGGTTGGGGAGGGGGTTAGGGTTGGGTAGGTGGAGGTTGGGGTTGGGAAGGTTCAGAAAGTTGGGGTTCGGAAGGTTGAGGTTGAGAGGGTTGAGGTTGGGAGGTTTGGGGAGTTGGTTGTGGAGGTTGGGAAGGTTGGAGGTTGGGAAGGTGGAGGTTGGGAGGTGGAGGTTGGGAGGTTTGGGGACTTGGTTGTGGAGGTTGGGAAGGTTGAGGTTGGGAAGGTGGAGGTTTGGAAGGTGGAGGTTGAGAGGTTTGGGGACTTGGTTGTGGAGGTTGGGAGGTTTGGGGACTTGGTTGTGGAGGTTAGGAAGGTTGAGGTTTGGAAGGTTTGGAAGGTGAAGGTTGGGAGGTGTGGGGAGTTGGTTGAGGAGGTTGTGAAGGTTGAGGTTTAGAAGATTTGGAAGGTTTGGAAGGTGGAGGTTGGGAGGTTTAGGGAGTTGGTTGAGGAGATTTGGAAGGAGGAGGTTGGGAAGGTTTGGAAGGTTGTGAGGGGGGAACAGGTTTGGAGGATGTTGGCTCCCTCTTCTGCCTTTTCACATCCTCTTGTGTGAAAACCTCGTCGGTTTAGATCTCTTCCGACGGTCAGGCATCACCTTACGTTCCTATACAACAATGGAATTATGTTAGAATAAATATGTAAATAATGTGTATATGAAATTTCATCACATAAATACCTCGGCCATTTCGGCTGGGGTTGTCAATTCCCCATGCTCCTCATGTTGAATGATTGAGTGGGGAGCACTTCAATGGGGAGCTCTTCGATGGAGGGTGGCTGTGTCATGGGGGGTTGATTGGGGTGGGTTCTTCATTGGTGGTGACAGTGGTTTCTTCCTCTGTGGCTTTATCGTAAACCACTATCGTCATTTCCTCAGTCTCTCCTCTTTCGTTACCCCCGCCACCCCGTTCTTCTTCGGTGGGTTGGTCGTCAGCTTGACCATCTCCACCAACACTCTCGTTCTCCCCATTGTATTCTCTGTCGTTGTCGTCGCCACTCTGAATCAGACGAACAAAGAAATATGTTAGACAAACACTTGGACGCAATCGCATACAAATGGTATGCGATTGCATACAAATGCTAAACAATCGCATACAAATGCTAAGCGATGACTTATCATTTGTATGCAATCGCATACCATTTATATGCGATCACATATAATTTGTATGTGATCGCTTAACTATTCGTATGCGATCAGTATGAAAAAAAAAACAAACGGAAGGAATAAAATCTAACCTGGCATAGACGCTCTATAAACTTCCTCAGGTCGTCTATCTGCTGGTTTAAATGATCGTGCTGCTCATGAACCATTGTCATCAGGTTCGCCAAGTTGGTGCGAACCGCAGATATCTCCTTCGACAGGACTTTATACGACCTTGAGTGCTTATGCCTCCTGGAGGTGGGATGCCTCTCAAACGTCTCGGCGCGCCTTTTCTTCCCCCTCTGACCACTAGACTGCCCCGGGAGAGGACTCGGGTTGGTCTCCATAACCAGTTGCTCGACTTGTTCTTGTTCTTGTGGCAGAGGGGGTTCAACATGAATTTCGGTTGGCTGCTCAAGGTGGTCTTATTCGTCAGAGGGCTCGGGTTGGTCTGCATCGGTGTCAGCCGACGGCTGATCTCTTGACGCAGGGTTGACATATGGCATCAACTCAACCCCCCTGACTCTATCCTCCTTGTATCTCAGTTCATCTGGCGAAGGCACAAGTATCACTCGAATGATCGTCTGTAATGCAAACAACAAATCAATAATAAAAGGTTAGTAAACTAATGTAAACGATCGCTTATATTGTACTAAGTGATCGCATACTTATACTCATCGATCGTTTAGCTAATCTATACGATCGTTGATATATATCTACGATCGTGTAGACGTATATCAACGCTCATTTAGATTATCTAAACGATCGCTTAGACTTGATAGGAGATGAGTTACCTTTTGGGTTGGAAGACATTCCTCTCCAATGATTTGTACGATGGAGGCTGAGAACAGGTCCACCTCATAATTCGTGGAATGCAATTTTGCTTGATTTGGTAGCCACGAACATGCTGGAAGTGGACAATATCTCGTATGCCCACACCTGTAACACAAAATAAATGAATCAGATCAGGCTATGGATTACGCTAAATAAGGACGTATAATTGTTGAAGCATAAAGTGGACTAAATCGTACCTGGAATGCAAGCACATATCCCTTAATGCAATAGTATGTGATATGCTTGGGGTTGTCTGCCTTCTTGATATCATGAGCCTCTTTCTTTCTGCGCATGATAGTCTTCATACTACTCAACAACCGGTTGAAGAAGACAGACAACCAGTCGTAGTTCGCAAAGACTTCGAAGTCATCCACAATCTCAAATGTCTTCATGTCGAATTGTGTCTTCTTGTCTTTACCCATCATGTAATACCCTGTTCCCGAAAACCTAAGTATTTATATAACTAGTAAGGATAAAAGGATAAAAGAGTGTGGATTAGCGGAACGTTTAAACGAAAAGTTAAGATTTTGTAACTACTGAATTATGGGCAATAAATTCTGTACGTTGAGATGAATGGTACTAAGAAAGGATTAAACAGCAGAAGTTAATTTGATCAATTTTCGCTCTAAGATGCTCAATTTAGAGGATTAAACATGCAATTAAGAAGAAAAACCAAAGTTTCAAGAACACTTACCCTTGAAGCTCCAAATTCTCCTTCAATTCTTGATGAATTTCAGCACCACTTGGTTGTAGACAACCACAAGAGTCTTCTCTACTATTCTCTAGGCTTAGATTGGATGGTGGGATCCAAATTTGTGGTGAATTTGAGAAAGAATGAAGGTTGGGAAGAAGATGAACAATGGATGGAATTTTGCAAAATTAACCCTTAATTTCACAAAATTCTTAACCATTTTTATGTCAAAATCATCTCTATTTATTAAAGAATAACATGCAATCCAATTGCATCAAAATTTGACAACACAAAATGGTTAATTTGTTGGTTAATTGTGAAGAAGACAACCAAGCTCCTAGCTTAGTTAGTGGGAAAATCCAATCTTCAAAAATCAATTTTAAGATCAATTTTCAATGAATTTCCAAAATTGAATTAAAATTGATTTTTAATTTCAAAAAGATAATTAAATAATTAAATAAAAAAATTAATATTTAATTAATTAAATATTATTTTAATATTAAATAATAAAATAATATTATTTTTCCCACTTGTCTCGATTTTTCTAAAAAAAACCGATATGAATCCCTATTCATATGATTAATATTTCAATTATATTTAAATATTATAATTAACTCTATTTGTACGTTTAATTCGTAATTAAACGTCGATATATCGTATATATCTAACTTTCATTCCTTAAGCCAAGATTTGAACGATTCAAACTTATTCACCACATTATCTAAGATTTTAGTCCATTTATGAGCTAGTAGAGGGACCTAATGGACCTACAGATCATGAGCTCCAACGATCCGAGATTAACCGCCCAAACTCTTTAACCTAGTTAACCAACATTCGTTAACTAACAAGACACTCCACTAAAGCCCGTAGCTGCACTCTCCTCATTGTAGATATATTTGTGTCCATTTGATATAACCGTCATCGATAAGTCAATCCTTCACAGGTTGTTCATAACTTCAGCTAGGTCAAATACCGATTTACCTCTGAGTTACATCTTTTCTCCTTAAGTACCATTGTCCCTTTAATGAACAATTGATTTAGGATCTAATCACTAAATCCATTCCCTCTCGGGCCAGTGAGAAGATGGGGCCCCTTGTTCAAGTCCTGGGAACAACACTTAAGAGAACAACCTCTCTTCTATCCCTAATTTGGGTAGGAGTGAATTCCGTCTTGCAAATTCTATGTTCCCAACTATCTACCCGGTCTTATCCCTGAAATGGGAGGAATGTTGAGCAACACTATTGAGCTTACTCTTACCTATGTAGATCAAGGGATAATTCTGAATAAACAGGAGTTCATAGATAGCTCAAGATTCAGATCAAGTTATCTAGGTCATCGATGAGTGAAATTAATCAGTGTTAATCGTAAACGGTGTTAATACGTAACAGTAATTATTTCAGGGTCAGTCTTACACAATCTCATTATGTAGAATACCCCCGCTCACATGTCTCTACATGAGCAAATCAGAATCACTTTATTTATGACACTTTACAATATTTGTAACAATCATGAAGCGGGCCGTATTCAATAGTATCTCCAGGAAGAGGTACCCAACCTGATCAATGTACTATAGACTATTGAGGCTACTTACTCGAACTTGATCCTGTTTATGTCTCCACATAAAGTCCAAGTACACATGATAGTAGCCAAGGGTTCGTAGTTTAATTGGATTTAGAGTTGATAAATAATTAATTCACTTGAATAACTTCATATGTACTAAAAATCACCTATTTACAAAAACTACAAGTTTTAGGACATACAACCCAACATATCTTAGGTAAACGCATAGGAAGAAGCTAAAGAAAGAAATGGTTAAGGAATAACCTTGGTATAAGATTTAAGGACACATAAAGGGTAAAATCAAGGGACTTAAAGGAAGGTCATGAACGTGGAATGAAGCAAAGGTAAATGCAGGAGGGTAAACGTAGGAACAAAGAATGTGAGTTGGATGTGGTAGTCAAAGGTAAACCACATGGTCAGAAGAGTGCAATTGTACAAAGGAGGAAATGTAGCTGTGAACGAATGTAAGAAAGGGAGTTGAACGCATATAAATGCGATAAAAATTTATGTATGATGTTAAGCTGAAGCGCATAGTAGTATGCATTTAGAATTTGTACACTTAAATAAAGGAGAAACGGAATAAAGGTAGTAAAGCCGAGGGTAGTAAAAGGAAGCAAAGGAGTTGAATCTGGAAGATAGTTCCATGAACGCATAGGAACAAGGAGTTGGTTGTGTAGTTGTGTATTGGAACATAATGAACCCATAAGGTAAGTCGATAGGCCAGGTGGTCACATGATTGTGACACCTCATTAAGTAGGAGGTGTTAGAAAGCATGATAAACATTTCATACAAAGTGACACTTGGACTAATGCATGATTAATTAAGCATGCAACATGACATGTGGCAAACAAGTGGCAGCAGAAGAGGAGAGGTAGAATGACAAGTTCTCTATAAATAGGACCTTGAGGGAAAAGTAATGACTGATGATTCTGTGATAATAATCCTTGAGAGAAGGAAAGAAAGAGAGCTGAAAGAAGAAAACCTTGCATTTGATGGAGGAAGTCTGCGGCCAAAGAGGAAGACAACCTTGACACTTAAGTCATCTGGTGTTAAGAAGTTGGCTTGCGTCGAGAAGGGTGAGCTTTGCGTTTAATCCGAATTCAACATAAAGGGTGAACGCCACGATGTGTTCAAGTTAGACCTTGTGTCCAAAGAAGGTCGACGCATCCAGAAGAGTAAAAAGAGCTAGTCTGTACCTTGCGTTTAAGGGCAGGGTTGCGTCCAACCGGTTACCAGAAATAGTTTGCGGGTTAGGAGTTCAAACCTTGCGTTCAAGGAGCTCGGGGAAGACAGGGATTGGAAGGAAAAGAGGAAAATCTCTTAAGTAATTGTGAGTGACTCTCTTCTTCTTTCAAAATTGAGCTTTGTTGAAATGTTCTTATGTGATATGGTTTTGTGATAACTAATTTCATGAAAACGCATGATGTTTGATCATATTGTTTAAAAGGCATTTTTTATCTGATTGTTTTACTACATTGAAAGGCAT
The DNA here is from genome assembly GCA_030954485.1 of Citrullus mucosospermus. NCBI lineage: Eukaryota > Viridiplantae > Streptophyta > Magnoliopsida > Cucurbitales > Cucurbitaceae > Citrullus > Citrullus mucosospermus. Next base: position 16,628,396 of record CM062064.1, read on the forward strand.
GTTGCAAAAGGTAGTGTATCAAGAAACATCCTATTTCCTATAAAATGTTTCATATGAATGATCTACTCAAACTGATTGATAAAATGTTTAAGAGGAGGCTCAGTGCTTATCTCCTTGAGAAGGCTCGTGAGTTTCCCCAGGACCCAGTACTCAAGGACATGAGAAGGTACATGGGCAACCCGTCATATTCCTATGTGCACATAGAGGTTAATCTGGCTAGTGCATCAAGCTTGCTCTGCTTGAAGCCAGGGATGATTCCGACGTTAGGTGTGTTGAGCCTTGCTCCACCCCAACTAAGGTTGTTTTCGACGTTGGGTGTGTTGAGCCTTGCTCCACTCCAACTAAGGATGTTTTCGACGTTGAGAGCGTTGAGTCTTACTCCGCCTCAACTAAGGGAAATGATTGAGAAACCAAACGAGTTTTTCATATAATTGTTCTTAAACGACTCTATTGATTTGGAACGATTTGATATAGTTCAAAAGAGATGTTGAGAATACGTTCCTGATGTATTGATGTACTTATCTCGTTTTATATGTATAAATGTAACATGCCTGTTTTTGATTAAAAGATAGTTTTACAAAACCAGTCACTCACGGGGCTTTAGCTCACATTTTCCTATGTTTTTTTTTTTTTTTCCAGGTAGCAAGCGAGTTCGGGATGCTTTGCCTATGCAAGAACCTTGTCTAGGCCGTTTTTGGTAAGGAAATGGTTGGTCAGTGAACCTTACAGAGGAGTCAAGGTTGCTGACTTCACATCTTCTTTCGGGTTATAGAGGATAATCCGGGAGGGGGTGTGACAAGTTGGTATCAGAGCAAAAGATTTTGGGAACAGGAAAGTTTAAACAGTAAATCAAAAAGGAAAGATTGAAATATTGTGAATTGTGATTAACAGACAGATGAGGTAGGCAAGCAGACACCGGAACTTCGCAAGCTATCTGAGGAGTGTAAAGGAAAATTTAAAGGATTCACAAGTAGGTACGAGCTCATATAACTAAATGTATTGATTGTGGATAATTTGGTGATCAATTAGTGTTGTTAAGACTGTATAAGAAAATTTCAGAAAGAAAATGGGAATTGAGAGATCTAAAGTCTGAAGAGTCCTATGCGACGAGATGAAGAAAGGAATGTTTATGTTAGTGAAAGTCAGGGATTAAGGATAGACCATAAGTTAACTTGAAAGAAATCATGATAGGCGTTTTGAAATGCTAGAAGATAATTTGATGATCCAAAAATATAAAAGAATTCAAGTATTACAGTCATGTTTAGTAGCAAAAGTGTCATACCCCATCCCAGATACACTCTAAACCTAAGAGTAAGTGTGAAACTGCACTCTCTGTAATACATATTAAAACTAGATGCCAAATAAACCTCAAATAGAAACACCATTGCTATTAAAACATTTGAGAACAAACAATCTCTAGACAAGTATTCTTTGTATATATATATATATATATGTGACACAGAACAAATCTCCCAACACTCCTAAGGAACATGTACATTACAAAACATGGGTACAAACTAAGTAATTACAACTATCCCAGAGGTTTGCTTCAAGATAGGCCCAGACGAGATACTTCTGTAGGTTAGGCGTCCCGGACACGCTCGCTACTTGAAACGACAAACAACAAACAATTTGAGTGAGCATAAAGCCCAGTGAGTGACTAATTCCATTCAACTATCACTAACAAACATGAACTAACATAACCATTAGTAACCATTACATATCGCATCTCAAATAGTTTTCTAAGCCTCTTATGCTTTTGATCTCACCCATAACGATATTCTTATTACCTCATGGTAAATAAACTAACTAACGTTGTGACAACGCACAACTTAACTCTTTCGTATTTCAGAATAACTCTCATTCTAATCACATATACATGTCAATCATCACATCTCACGGATTTGTAATTATCAAGTGCCTTCACATTCTGTCTCTCAGCACCGAATTTGATTATGTCTACATTACCATGTGCCTTCACACGAAGTCCCTCAACACTGGTAGCCAATTCAATCTTCGCTCATGTGCCTTCACTCATGGTCCCTTAGCACGAGCTAGCATATGCTGGATTTCTACATGCTTTCACTCAAGTCCCTCAGCATTGAAATCCATTCCACTTAACTATTCAAGTGCTTTCACACGAGGTCCCTCAGCACTGAATTTCATGTTTACATTCACTTGGGCTTTCACCATAAGGTCCCTCAGCCGTATTTACATTTAGACAATAAAGTTAGTTTCCTTTTTAACTTGCTGTCATAACATACTTACTATGAATACTGCAGAGTACCATAATTCTTACCAATTAAGAATACTAAAAGTAGCCAGAAGATATAGTAAAAGGTCACTCACAACTTGTCTCGGCTCTAAGTGGATTATAAGCCTCCCCGAGCTCTTCCTGGCCTGAAAATACATATTTCTCACGTTCAGTTTTCCTTAGACTTATTTTCCTTTAAACTCATTAAATATACACAATTAAATCCTATGCTCGGTTCATTCTCCAAACTCCCTTTTCCTCAAAACACTCACAAATATCGCTACTCTACATTCTGTGGTGAAATTACCAACGGAACTACACTACATTATACTGCACCAGTGATATCGGGTTAAACAAAACTAGCGAGATTACCTGCAGAGTGACACCCAGCGAGACTTCAGCGAGAATTGTGAGACGCAAAGCCCCCCTTGCGTTATCAGCGATACTTGCTTCGCTGCCCTGTCTCTCGCTCTCTCACCGATACTACCGCTACAGCAGAACCGTTTCCTTCTTCCTTTCCTCTTCCTTCTTCAACCTGCTAAACATCACATTTCGATCAATTTCAGAACTTACTTCCTTCTACAAACTTGTTAAGGTGTAAGTCCTTCATCTTACCTCAAGATTTCATGAAGAACATCCTCTCCGTTTAGGGTATATCCTTCAACAACTCCAAGTTACCCCTAATCATCCGGCAAATTCAGCTTTAATCTTTTCTATCTGAGTTTGACACACATTTATACAATTTCAGCTCAAGCATCCTTCATGAAACTTGCTAAAAATCGAGTTAACTTACTAACCTCAGAAGTTCTGGCCCTAACCACCGCTTCTTCAGTTTGTTCTTCCTCCAAAACCGAATGTTACTCTGAGAGAGTAACACCAGCTGAGTCCTCTGCCCAGCTCAAGTTTCCTCCACGGTTACGATGAGATTTCCACTCCAAATCGACATGAACATCTTCTTCTACCTCCTTCCGATGTTTAGCTTCAAAATGGACCCAACTCGAGCTCTGAAATGTAATCAAAACAATTGAATTCTCGACCCACTTATATATATACCACTGACTTAATCTCCATTTCAACACTATACTATAATCTGTTCAACGCATACCTTCTATGTTTAGCTTCAGCAACACACGGCCTCTGATGGTGTTACTTTTCAAAACTCTCCCGTCAGACGGTTAACAAACGCATTACTCTCTCGGCCAACCTTCTTTGTCCAACGTATACCCACTTTCGACGCATGGTAGTGTTCACCGCATATGGCCTCATCGCAAATTAGCTCTCAACTCCTCATGGCCTTTAACTTCCCATGCCCTGCAGCCTTCAATGCATTTATCGCAAGATAATCTTCGGTACAAGGTAGCTATCCACGCCTTATGACCTCAATGCGTCGTGGCCCCAACGCCTAACAATCTTCCCTCACCTTTGCGTCCACGCCAAAACTGTTTCCATCTAAGCGCTTTGCCACCAACGCATAGCTAATACTTAGCCATTTTTCTACCCCCAATCACACTCCAGCCAACTACTCCTACCAAAGCGTCCATCTCTTAGTCTCTTCTTATCTTGCTTCCTCACAAGTTTAAGTGTGGGGCTTACAATTACCACCTCCTTACAAAGATTTCGTCCCCGAAATCAGTAGGCAGTATACTCCTAAACAAATAAATTTGGATATTGTTTCATCATTTGCTCCTTTGGCTCCCACATTGCTTCCTCTATTTCGTGATTCCTCCATAATACTTTAACCAAAGGTATCACTTTGTTTCTTAAAACTTGTTCTTTTTCATCTATTATCTGAACAGGCTTCTCTTCATAACTCAAATCTTCGCTGAGCTCTATTGGTTGTGTTGATAGCACATGAGTAGCATCAGGAATATATTTCCTCAACACTGATACATGGAATACATTATGTATTCTAGACATTTCAACAGGTAAAGCTAATCTATAAGCCACTGGTCCAACTCTTTCTAATATCTCATAGGGCCCAATATATCTGGGACTTAATTTTCCTTTCTTACCAAATCTCAGAATTCCCTTCCACGGTGACAACTTCAAAAACACTGTATCTCCAATCTCAAATTCAAGATCTTTTCTTCTGTTGTCAGCATAACTTTTCTGACGATCTCTGGCTGCTTTACGACTGGCTTTAGTCAATTCTACCTTTTCTATCGTAGCCTGCACAATTTCCGGTCCAATTAACTTCCTTTCACCAACTTCTCCCCAACAAACTGGGGTTCTACACGGTCTACCATAAAGGGCTTCATATGGAGCCATTCCAATACTCGCTTGATAACTGTTATTATATGCAAATTCCATCGAAGGTAAATGCACATCTCAGTTACCGTGAAATTGTAATGCACATGTTCTCAGCATATCTTCCAAAGTCTGAATGGTTCTTTCTGTTTGCCCGTCGGTCTGAGGATGAAAAGCAGTACTGAATTGCAGCTTGGTTCCTAACGCTTTTTGTAAACTTCCCCAAAATTTGGAAGTAAATCTAGGATCGCTATCTGATGTCACCGTTACAGGTACGCCAAACTGACTCACAATTCTGTCCACGTAAAGTTGTGCTAACCTGTCTAAGGTGTAAGTCGTTTTAACTGGTAAAAATCGTGCTATTTTTGTTAACCTGTCAACGATCACCCAATTTCCATTAGCACCTGCTGTTGTCCTTGGTAATCCAAACAGAAAGTCCATAGTAACATGCTCCCATTTCCACTCGGGTATAGGGAGTGGGTTCAATAACCCTGCTGGCCTTTGCCGTTCAGGCTTAACCTGCTGACAAATTAAACATTTTGCTACAAATTCTGCTATTTCTCTTTTCATACCTGGCCACCAATAAAATTTCCTTAGTGTTCTATACATCTTGGTACTGCCTGGATGCATAGCATACGCCGAACTATGAGCTTCTTCCATTATCACCTGTTTAACTTCTTTATCCTTTGGTACATATACTCTGCCTTGTTTCAATAGTACTCCATCAGGTCTGAGCTCAAAGTCTGTTCTCTGCTGAGTCTTTACCTCTTCTATTAATTTATTAACTGTAGGATCAGTCATTTGTCTCTTTACAACTTCATCTACTAGTTTAGGTTTCAACTGGAAATGTGCTAACAATGCTCCTGTTCCAGTTACTTTCAAATTAGCTACACCAAATCTTAACTCCCTGAGCAAGGTTACCCTTATTGCATTCAATGAACTTACTCCACTCTGAGACTTCCTACTCAAGGCATCGGCCACCACATTTGCTTTTCCTAGATGATAATTTATGGTACAATCATAATCTTTGATCAACTCTAACCACCTCCTTTGCCTCATGTTAAGTTCTTTCTGATCAAAGATATATTTTAAGCTTTTGTGGTCTGTATAGATATGGCATTTTTCTCCATACAAATAATGCCGCCATATCTTTAACGCCAACACTACCGCAGCCAATTCCAGGTCATGAATAGGGTAATTAACTTCATGTGGCCTCAACTGTCTAGAGGCATAAGCTATAACTTTGCCTCCTTGCATTAGTACACAACCTAACCCCTGTCGGGAAGCATCACAATACACCTCAAACTCCTTCCCTGACTCTGGAAGTGCCAGAATAGGTGCAGATATCAACCTATTCTTCAATTCTTGAAAACTTCATTCACATTCATCATTCCACTCAAATTTAGTACTTTTCTTAGTTAAATGGGTCAATGGTAATGCTATCTTAGAAAATCCCTACACAAAACGTCAATAGTATCCTGCAAGTCCCAGAAAACTGCGTACCTCAGACACTGTCTTAGGTTGTTCCCATCTAGTAATCGCCTCAGTCTTCTGAGGATCCACACATACTCCTGCCTCGGATACGATATGTCCCAAAAACATCACCTGTTTCAACCAAAATTCACATTTACTGAATTTTGCATATAATCTCTTTTCCCTCAACGTCTGCAAAACAGTTCTAAGATGTTCCTTATGTTCCTCCCTGCTTCTAGAATATACTAAAATATCATCAATAAATACAATCACAAATTGATCCAGATAAGGATGGAAAATCCTATTCATTAAGTCCATGAATACCGCTGGAGCATTTGTCAAACCAAAAGGCATCACGAGGAATTCATAATGTCCGTACCTCGTTCTAAAAGCCGTTTTTGGCACATCTGTCTCCCTGACCTTCAACTGATGATATCCAGATCTCAGGTCTATCTTTGAAAATACTGATGCCCCTCTAAGCTGATCAAATAAGTCATCAATACGGGGCAAAGGATATTTATTGCGTATAGTTACCTTATTTAATTGGCGGTAATCTATACACAATCTCATAGTTCCATCCTTTTTCTTCACAAAAAGTACTAGTGCGCCCCACGGGGACACACTGGGTCTAATGTACCCCTTATCCACTAACTCCTGCAACTGCACCTTTAACTCTTTCAGTTCTTACGGTGCCATACGGTATGGTGCTTGTGAAATAGGAGTTGTTCCAGGAACTAAATCAATGGTGAATTCCACCTCTCTATCAGGCGGTAAACCCGATAGTTCTTCAGGAAAAACATCAAGGAACTCCTGCACTACCGGTACATCCTCTGGTTTTAGTTTCTCTGCCTTTGTTTCTGTCACATAAGCTATATATGCTTCGCAGCCTTTACTCAATAACTTCCTGGCTTTTACTGCAGAGATTACACAAGTAGGAAGAATCCGTCTCCTTCCCTTAAATATTACTTCCAACCCATCAGGTTTTGTCAACCACACTTCCTTTTTAAAACAATCAACTTTTGCATGATATTTTGATAAAAAGTCCATGCCAAGAATTACATCAAACTCCAATAATACCAAAGGTAATAAATCAGTCAACCATATCACATCATCAATCACAATTTCACACTCGAAATAAGCATGTTCTATAACAATGGTTTCCCCAGTAGGAGTACATACTAGTAAGGCTTCAAACAAAGGTTCTAATTCTTTATTTATGTGTGCAGCAAATGTACAAGACACAAATGAGTGGGTAGCCCCCAAATCTATTAACACATGTGCAGTATTAGAGCAAATAGTAAGCACACCCGTAACTACGTCCGGTGTCGCCTCGGCCTCCTGCCGTGTCACAGTAAACACCTGCCCTTGCTGTCTTGGTCTACCTGTGTTACTCCTCTGTCGACCTCCACTAGTCCCTTCTCTAACACCCATTTCTTGTCTAGACTGATTCGTTGACTGCACTACTGTTCTCTACTCTGCTTCCCTTCCTTTCTTAGGTTGAGGACAGTCTCTTTTAAAATGTCCTGGTTGTCCACAGTTATAACAAACATCATACCCTACATAACACTGTCCCCAATGGGAGTTGCCACAGGAAGTACAATAGGTTTCCGTGTTGAATTGGCCACAGATTCACTAGATTGACTATACTATGACCGTCCCGTAGGTACAGATGTCTGAGGAAACCTTCCTCGTCCTCTCTATGGGTTTCCCCTCTGTGATCCTCCTGGAAAGTACGAACCACTAGAACGGGCTTTAAACTTGCCCCTACCAGAGACTCCTAGTGTAAAACGGCGTCCTTCACCCTGCTGAGTCTGTACTCGTGATGAACTATAAGTCTGTCCAGTCTTCATTCCGCCTCCTTCAACTCCTGCTCCTGCTATACTCTTTTCTACCCTCATGGCCGCTTCTACTAATTTTACAAAGTCTGTCCACTTTGTACTAGCTGTCACTAGGGTTCGGATTTCACTGCGCAGGCTCTTTTCGAAACGCTTGCATTTATCAGCTTCTTCTGCTATCAATGCCAAAGCATATTTGGCAAGCTCCGTAAATTTCTTCTCATATTCGGCCGCAGTCATACTTCCCTGTACTAAATTTAAGAATTTCTTCCTTTTCTCGTCACAAAAGGATTTAGGATAATACTTCTCCTGGAACGACTTCTTAAAATCAGCCCATGTTAAAGAGCCCACGTCCGTGTTTCTATGTTCTATCAGTCGCCACCAGTGTTCAACCCCTTTTTGGAGCATGAATGTGACCAAGTCAAGTTTCCTGACTTCTGGGCAGTGCATAACTCTGAAACATTTTTCTACCTGATTTAACCATGCTTCAGCTTCCGTAAGGTTTGTGGTGCCTTCAAACACTTGAGCACCCCAAACTTTTTCTCAGGGTCTCCTTGAACTGTTTCCATACTGGTTACTAATCTCTGTGCGATTCTGCTAAAAAGTTGTTCTTCCATATTAATACTCGCCTGAGGATTACTAGATTCTCCTTCAGACGCCTGCCTCTCTTCTCCGGTAGCGTGCGATGTCGCGGCGCCTTCCTGCCTACCTCGTCTGGTACCTCTAGGCATGTTCCTATAACATAGTACGCAATCAATTTACTATTTACATATTTCTATCTACAGTGCATGACCTCATAGTCCAAAATCTTATGCTCTGATACCAAATTGTCACACCCCATCCCAGATACACCCTAAACCTAGGAGTGAGTGTGAAACTGCACTCTCTGTAATACATATTAAAACAAGATGCCAGATAAACCTCAAATAGAAACACCATTGCTATTAAAATATTTGAGAACAAACAATCTCTAGACAAGTATTCTTTGTGTGTATATATATATATATATATATGTGTGTCTGTGTGTGTGTGACACAGAACAAATCTCCCAACACTCCTAAGGAACATGTACATTACAAAACATGGGTACAAACTAAATAATTACAACTATCCAAGAGGTTTGCTTCATGATAGGCCCAGACGAGATACTTCTGTAGGTTAGGCGTCCCGGACACGCTCGCTACCTGAAACGACAAACAACAAACAATTTGAGTGAACATAAAGCCCAGTGAGTGACTAATTCCATTCAACTATCACTTGTTGGGTTGTATGTCCTAAAACTCGTAGTTTTTGTAAATAGGTGATTTTTAGTACATATAAAGTTATTCAAGTGAATTAATTATTTATCAACTCTAAATCCAATTAAACTACGAACCCTTGGCTACTATCATGAGTACTTGGACTTTATGTGGAGACATAAACAGGATCAAGTTCGAGTAAGTAGCCTCAATAGTCTATAGTACATGGATTAGGTTGGGTACCTCTTCCTGGAGACACTATTGAATACGACCCGCTTCATGATTGTTACAAATATTGTAAAGTGTCATAAATGAAGTGATTCTGATTTGATCATGTAGAGACATGTGAGCGGGGGTATTCTACATAATGAGATTGTGTAAGACTGACCCTGAAATAATTACTGTTACGTATTAACACCGTTTACGATTAACACTGATTAATTTCACTTATCGATGACCTAGATAACTTGATCAGAATCTTGAGCTATCTATGAACTCCTATTTATTCAGAATTATCCCTTGATCTACATAGGTAAGAGTAAGCTCAATAGTGCTACTCAACATTCCTCCTATTTCAGGGATAAGACTGGGTAGATAGTTGAGAACATAGAATTTGCAAAACGGAATTCACTCCTACCCAACTTAGGGATAGAAGAAAGGTTGTTCTCTTAAGTGTTGTTCCCAGGACTTGAACAAGGGCTCCATCCTCTCACTGGCCCGAGAGAGAATGGATTTAGTGATTAGATCCTAAATTAATTGTTCATTAGAGGGACAATGGTACTTAAGGAGAAAAGATGTAACTCAGAGGTAAATCGGTATTTGACCTAGCTGAAGTTATGAACAACCTGTGAAGGATTGACTTATCGATGACGGTTATATCAAATGGACACAAATATATCTACAGTGAGGAGAGTGCAACTACGGGCTTTAGTGGAGTGTCCCGTTAGTTAACGAATGTTGGTTAACTAGGTTAAAGAGTTTGGCCAGTTAATCTCGGATCGTTGGAGCTCATGATCTGTAGGTCCATTAGGTCCCTCTACTAGCTCATAAATGGACTAAAATCTTAGATAATGTGGTGAATAAGTTTGAATCGTTCAAATCTTGGCTTAAGGAATGAAAGTTAGATATATACGATATATCGGCGTTTAATTACGAATTAAACGTACAAATAGAGTTAATTATAATATTTAAATATAATTTAAATATTAATCATATGAATAGGGATTCATATCGGTTTTTTTTAGAAAAATCGAGACAAGTGGGAAAAATAATATTATTTTATTATTTAATATTAAAATAATAATATTTAATTAATTAAATATTAAATTATTTTTATTTAATTATTTAATTATCTTTTTGAAATTAAAAATCAATTTTAATTCAATTTTGGAAATTCATTGAAAATTGATTTTAAAATTGATTTTTGAAGATTGGATTTTCCCACTAACTAAGCTAGGAGCTTGGTTGTCTTCTTCACAATTAACCAACAAATTAACCATTTTGTGTTGTCAAATTTTGATGCAATTGGATTGCATGTTATTCTTTAATAAATAGAAATGATTTTGACATAAAAATGGTTAAGAATTTTGTGAAATTAAGGGTTAATTTTGCAAAATTCCATCCATTGTTCATCTTCTTCCCAACCTTCATTCTTTCTCAAATTCACCACAAATTTGGATCCCACCATCCAATCTAAGCCTAGAGAATAGTAGAGAAGACTCTTGTGGTGGTCTACAACCAAGTGGTGCTGAAATTCATCAAGAATTGAAGGAGAATTTGGAGCTTCAAGGGTAAGTGTTCTTGAAACTTTGATTTTTCTTCTTAATTGCATGTTTAATCCTCTAAATTGAGCATCTTAGAGTGAAAATTGATCAAATTAACTTCTGCTGCATGCTCATTATTCCATCATCACTAACAAACATGAACTAACATAACCATTAGTAACCATTACATATCGCATCTCAAATAGTTTTCTAAGCCTCTTATGCTTTTGATCTCACCCATAACGATATTCTTATTACCTCATGGTAAATAAACTAACTAACGTTGTGACAACGCACAACTTAACTCTTTCGTATTTCAGAATAACTCTCATTCTAATCACATATACATGTCAATCATCACATCTCACGGATTTGTAATTATCAAGTGCCTTCACATTCTGTCTCTCAGCACCGAATTTGATTATGTCTACATTACCATGTGCCTTCACACGAAGTCCCTCAACACTGGTAGCCAATTCAATCTTCGCTCATGTGCCTTCACTCATGGTCCCTTAGCACGAGCTAGCATATGCTGGATTTCTACATGCTTTCACTCAAGTCCCTCAGCATTGAAATCCATTCCACTTAACTATTCAAGTGCTTTCACACGAGGTCCCTCAGCACTGAATTTCATGTTTACATTCACTTGGGCTTTCACCATAAGGTCCCTCAGCCGTATTTACATTTAGACAATAAAGTTAGTTTCCTTTTTAACTTGCTGTCATAACATACTTACTATGAATACTGCAGAGTACCATAATTCTTACCAATTAAGAATACTAAAAGTAGCCAGAAGATATAGTAAAAGGTCACTCACAACTTGTCTCGGCTCTAAGTGGATTATAAGCCTCCCCGAGCTCTTCCTGGCCTGAAAATACATATTTCTCACGTTCAGTTTTCCTTAGACTTATTTTCCTTTAAACTCATTAAATATACACAATTAAATCCTATGCTCGGTTCATTCTCCAAACTCCCTTTTCCTCAAAACACTCACAAATATCGCTACTCTACATTCTGTGGTGAAATTACCAACGGAACTACACTACATTATACTGCACCAGTGATATCGGGTTAAACAAAACTAGCGAGATTACCTGCAGAGTGACACCCAGCGAGACTTCAGCGAGAATTGTGAGACGCAAAGCCCCCCTTGCGTTATCAGCGATACTTGCTTCGCTGCCCTGTCTCTCGCTCTCTCACCGATACTACCGCTGCAGCAGAACCGTTTCCTTCTTCCTTTCCTCTTCCTTCTTCAACCTGCTAAACATCACATTTCGATCAATTTCAGAACTTACTTCCTTCTACAAACTTGTTAAGGTGTAAGTCCTTCATCTTACCTCAAGATTTCATGAAGAACATCCTCTCCGTTTAGGGTATATCCTTCAACAACTCCAAGTTACCCCTAATCATCCGGCAAATTCAGCTTTAATCTTTTCTATCTGAGTTTGACACACATTTATACAATTTCAGCTCAAGCATCCTTCATGAAACTTGCTAAAAATCGAGTTAACTTACTAACCTCAGAAGTTCTGGCCCTAACCACCGCTTCTTCAATTTGTTCTTCCTCCAAAACCGAACGTTACTCTGAGAGAGTAACACCAGCCGAGTCCTCTGCCCAGCTCAAGTTTCCTCCATGGTTACGATGAGATTTCCACTCCAAATCGACATGAACATCTTCTTCTACCTCTTTCCAATGTTTAGCTTCAAAATGGACCCAACTCGAGCTCTGAAATGTAATCAAAACAATTGAATTCTCGACCCACTTATATATATACCACCGACTTAATCTCCATTTCAACACTATACTATAATCCGTTCAACGCATACCTTCTATGTTTAGCTTCAGCAACACACGGCCTCTGATGGTGTTACTTTTCAAAACTCTCCCGTCAGACGGTTAACAAACGCATTACTCTCTCGGCCAACCTTCTTTGTCCAACGCATACCTACTTTCGACGCATGGTAGCGTTCACCGCATAATGGCCTCATCGCAAATTAGCTCTCAACTCCTCGTGGCATTTAACTTCCCACGCCCTGCAGCCTTCAATGCGTTTATCGCAAGATAATCTTCGATACAAGGTAGCTCTCCACGCCTTATGACCTCAATGTGTCGTGGCCCCAACGCCTAACAATCTTCCCTCACCTTTGCGTCCACGCCAAAACTGTTTCCATCTAAGCGCTTTGCCACCAACGCATAGCTAATACTTAGCCATTTTTCCGCCCCCAATCACACTCCAGCCAACTACTCCTACCAAAGCGTCCATCTCTTAGTCTCTTCTTATCTTGCTTCCTCACAAGTTTAAGTGTGGGGCTTACAAAAAGTATGCGATGAAGAAAACTAGATGGACACATAGCATTAGAAGCGATACTCATAGAGAAATGAAAATTGAAAGGATAGTTGGAATAGAAGGAACAATACCAAAGATGATGTGGTACGAACGCCTGATATTCTGGTTGAAGAGAATTTAAGTGTTGAAATGTTAGAAAAGGAATATGATAATTAAGGGAAAGTATGCATTGAAGATTTAAAAGATTTTACTGAAACTTTGTATTTTTAAAGCAAACAACCACACTATTAGGTTTGAAAGTGTAAACTAAGGAGAGGAATTTCACTAAATGATTGGAGACTGAGGAAAATTTAACCAAGTAATGGAGACGGTGTAAAATTGGACGCATCATTGGTATAAAGGAACTCAAAACGCATAAATATGCAGAAATCCACAAGAATCTAAGGAATAAGAAATGGATGAACTATTCAGTAAATGGTGGAAGTTGATAAGATAGAGCATTTCTTGCTTATCAGAGAAACATATATATACTAGATAGATTGATATGAACGCAAGTGAATAAGTTCAAAGTTCAGAGAAGATTACTAACGAAGTTACAATACAGTATCATATTAAGGACCAAGATATATGTTATGACTTAAAGAATATGCCCCTGATTTCACTTATAAAGATGCTGCAGGATGTGATTATAAGGAGCAAATGATTTGACTCAAGTGTTAGATAAGGAGAAAATGATAAAACATTGAGGGGCTAACAACCTACCGAAATCCGGGACGGAATTCTTATAAGAAAATAGTGAATTAAAAGCTCTACTTTTAGCTTAGAGAATGGTAAGCAAGTAGTCGAGTAATGGAAGAGATAATTAGAAGCTCGAGTTCAAGAGTCTATGCGTTAGTATAATAAAGCAAGAAATTGAGGAGAGTGAGCATAAGTAAGGCTTGATTGCGTAGTCAAATTTACGTAAAATGTTGGCTGGTTGAGGCATGTGGTCTAGGAGTCGAGCAAGTGTAAATGTTGAGACTATGCATTGATGAGATTGTTGGACCAGCAAGCATGTCTTAGTGGAAATCAAAAAGAAAATTCACCAAAGAACTAGAGAGAGAAGTTGGAAAGGCATTCGGTACTGAGAAGATCAAAACGCAAAGGTATGCTAAAAGATGTATAAGAATACATGAAGGAAAGAAACGAATAAGTAAATTGAGTATTGAAAGGAAAACTATGACCTCGTAAGTAAACAGAAATGAAGAGGAAAGTTGGAACTATCTGAGAAACCATACATTGTTGGCTGAATCACGAAGCGTTGTGAGTAGAAGTAGCTGCCTGCGTCAAAGGATAAGTGATCATTGGCGGGAAAAGAAATGTGCTTGAACCATGAGTTGAAATCACTCTGCGTGGAAGTCAGACATGTGCTGAAGTCGCCCCGCGTCGAAGGCAGAGTGGTCTTGACACGATGAAGAGGGTGGTGCAGAACTAAGTTGTATGCATCAAGAGTAGGAAGCGTTGAGGACGACGCCACGTGTTGGGTGTGATTAGTTGCTAAAGGCGTTGGAGGAGAATTCTAAAATGAGCGCTCCGCGCTGAAGTAAGAACCTTGCGTCAACTTGCGGGTGAGGGATAAACCTCGGGAAAAGGCTGAGGAAGGTGGTCTTGTACATTTTGGCAAAATTCTACTTGTCTCGGTGCTGAAAACAGAACTAGAACTGAAGATTGATCACATAGCATAGACTGAACAGTGGTTGATATTCGGAGTAGAATGAATTGAGGAAATCGAGTTTAGGGCTGAAATTTGGAGGTGAGTAAGTTAACGTAATCCCTAACAAGTTTTATGAAGGATGGTAAAACTAAGATTTAAGTTAAGCATTGTGAATTCATGACTTACAGAAAATGCATAGTGTTGTTGTTAGAAGTATAGAAAAGAATTCTACACTTTATGAAGGTTGTTATGTGTTAGAGAATAGGAGTTAATCGAAGCAAAGAATAAAAGAAGTCACTTGAGCAAAGGTATAAAAGGGCTTGTACGATTGTAAAGGCTATTATGCGATGAGAATAAAGGAATAATTGTAATATTAAGAGGATGCGGTGGCTAGAAGGTATGTGCCTAGAAGGAAAGTGGGAGAAGTTAAAAGCTTATGAGATTTTGAATAGCTATGTGTTGGTGATTAAGGAGGTTGCAATAGAGTATGCGACTAAAGTAAAAACGCATAGTGTAATGCGACCAAGTTAGAACGCCTTGATGGGTCATGTGTAACTTAGGAATAGACACATAGTAATATAATAGCCTCCGGAAGGTATTCCTTATAAAATTGATTTTTGTCTGGTTCATGTAGTGAATTCAATTAATGAAGCATAATGTTTTAAAACAAAGTAAAAAGTGTTCAAGGTAGATAAAATTTGTTGTGGAACTAGTATGAATGTAATTGAGAATATTGTAAGCTAATTTATTTATTGTATATAGCTCATCATGTCAACAAAGGAAAGCAAAGGAAAACGGAAACGCATGGCACACAGCTGCCCAGTATGCGGAAAAGGGCATGCGGGAGAGTGCATGGGTAAGGATAAATGCTTTACATGTGGAGAGAAAAAACATTATCGGAAACAATGCCCTGCATTTAAGGAGTCTAGCAGCCAAGCTAAGGGAAGGAAAAGAGAGATTTCCTGTAAAAATTGTGGACGAAGACACAGGGAAGACTATGAAGGAAGGGAAGATGTATGCTACATGTGTGAGCAACCGGGGCACTATTGTAAGGATTGTCCACAAAATCAAGAAGGCTTAAATAAACCAGATGAAGGAAAAGAAGAAAAATAGAAGAAATGTATTTATGTTTGCAGCTTAGTTTTCCTGTACTTGAATAATACCTGTACAAAGAATCTTAATAAAGTATTTCTTTTCCTTAACCTTGTACTATTTAAATTTCGAGGACGAAATTTTTTTTAAGGTGTATGGAGTTGTAATACCCTATCCCTGAAAACCTAAGTATTTATATAACTAGTAAGGATAAAAGGATAAAAGAGTGTGGATTAGCGGAACGTTTAAACGAAAAGTTAAGATTGTGTAACTACTGAATTATGGCCAATAAATTCTATACGTTGAGCTGAATGGTACTAAGAAAGGAGTAGACATATTCTGGAAGCTAGATTCTAATGATGGCAAGTTGAATGGGGTAAAGTACCTTGCGTTGGAAAGGTTGACAACGCGTCGGGAAATGAAATTAAGGAAAGTAATGCGTTGAGTGTTGTATAGAATGTTAGTGAATGGAGGTGAAGGAATAAGAATTGAGTATGGCTTACGGCTATGCATTGGTAAGCCTAGTATGGGAAGCTAGTGTAAAGGGAAGAAAGTAGACTGTTACCATAGCTTTGATGGATAAGTCGTTATTTTGATTGGTATGTCAGGTATTGGAGAGTGTTATTATGTGTTTGGAGGCAAAGATGGAGCCTGACCAAGGGTTGTATTCGACCTACGTTACGATGAGAAGAATACCTTGAATTGGGGAGTAGTTGGATGCGATAGGCTAAAGGATTAATAATGAATTGATAAGTCGCAAAGTGGACAATAACTATGCGTTGAGAAAGTTAAATGGTGAGAAAATATTGGCTATGCGTTGAGGAATTCTGTGTTAAGGACAGCTATTAGCTATGCGACGAAGAGTTCATGAGTTGATGATGGTTACCATTGGTTATCAAGTTATACGCTGAAGAGCTTAATTTCATGATAATGGAAAATGTTATCACTATCTCAGGTAAACGCATAGGAAGAAGCTAAAGAAGGAAATGGTTAAGGAATAACCTTGGTATAAGATTTAAGGACGCATAGAGGGTAAAATCAAGGGACTTAAAGGAAGGTCATGAACGCGGAATGAAGCAAAGGTAAATGCAGGAGGGTGTCAAAGGTAAACTACATGGTCAGAAGAGTACAATTGTACAAAGGAGGAAATGTAGCTGTGAACGAATGTAAGAAAGGGAGTTGAACTGCATATAAATGCGATAAAAATTTATGTATGATGTTAAGCTAAAGCGCATATTAGTATGCATTTAGAATTTGTACACTTAAATAAAGGAGAAACGAAATAAAGGTAGTAAAGCCGAGGGTAGTAAAAGGAAGCAAAGGAGTTGAATCTGGAAGATAGTTCCATGAATGCATAGGAGCAAGGAGTTGGTTGTGTAGTTGTGTATTGGAACATAATGAACCCATAAGGTAAGTCGATAGGCCAGGTGGTTACACATGATTGTGACACCTCATTAAGTAGGAGGTGTTAGAAAACATGATAAACATTTCATACAAAGTGACACTTGGACTAATGCATGATTAATTAAGCTTGCAACATGACATGTGGCAAACAAGTGGCAGCAAAAGAGGAGAGGTAGAATGACAAGTTATCTATAAATAGGACCTTGAGAGAAAAGTAATGACTAATGCTTTGCCTATGCAAGAATCTCGTCTGGGCCGTTTTTTGTAAAGAAATGGTTGGTCAGTGAACCTTACAGAGGAGTCAAGGTTGCTGACTTCACATCTTCTTTCAGGTTATGGAGGATAATCCGGGAGGGGGTGTGACACATCATAACCGTTTCGATGTACAGGGCGAGGGCCACCTTCACGGCGTCTTGATCGTTAGTAAATCTTATCTTCTCAAAGGCCACCTCGACATCCTTGACCAGCTTTTCTTTCTTGTCATTCGGGTCCCTAGGTCCAAGGATGAGACGTTGTAGTCTCTCGCCACATGTATCTCGATCGACTGTTTCTTCCGTCAGCCACAGTCCAGTTACGAGATTGAAGTCCTCTTGAAGATGACCTTCTTCCCCAAAATGTTGAAGCTTATTGAGTCATTGCTATCCTCCCTCACCTCCCGTAGCAAGAAGTGGTGGAATAGCTGTCCGTTGAACACTAGATCCACATCCAGGAATGGACCAAATGAGGTCTTCTTGAACATCTCCATCTGATCAGTGGTCAGTTTGCTCTTGATCAGGGAGCTGGTTTTGTGGACCATGCAGGAGACGGTGGCTGGGAAGTACTTGTCCTCAGATAACGCCATTATCAACCTACAGATTTGAAATGCAGTACAACTTCAATTAAGCATAGTAAAAATGTCTAAACGATCGCTTATTAAGCATTAAGCGATCATGTAGATTCCTAAGCGATCGTGTAAAATACTAAGCGATCGTTTAAGTTACTAAGCGATCGTGTAGATTACTAAGCGATAGTTTAGTTCGATACGAGATCGCTTATTTTACTAAGCGATCGTAGAGTAAGCGATCTCGTATCGAACTAAACTATTGCTTAGTAATCTACACGATTGCTCAGTAACTTAAACGATCGCTTAGTATTCTACACGATCGCTTAGGAATCTACACGATCGCTTAGTCGTATGACCTAGACTGGGTGATCGTTTAATCTAGACCAAGAGATCGTTTGATCAAAGTTCAACGATCTCTTGATCTCTGCTAAGCGATCATTCAGTCTGTTGTGGGCGATCTTCAACCTAGTATGGGCCTACCTTTCAGATGAAGCAAAAGACGACGACGATGAAGAAGAGAAGAAGATAAAGACGAAACATCCAGGAAAAGCGAAAGGTCAAGAGAGAAAGCGAAAGGTTCAGAAGGTTCAGAGAGAAAGCGGAAAGGTTGAGAGAGAAATCGAAAGGGTCAGAGAGAAAGCGAAAGCGAAAAGGTTGAAAGAGGCAAAATGGGGAAGTTCAGAGAGAAAGTGGAAAATTTTGAGAGAGAAAGCGAAAGGTTGTGAGAGAAAGTGACAGCGGAAAAGCATTCCAATGGGTAGGAGGCGACTTTTAAAGAAAAAATGGGAAGGCGCGTTTTGGGTTGTTTTAAGTTCGAGGGGGGGTAAAATTGGTATTTCACATGTCCAAAAGGTTACTTATGATAAAGTTTTCGGGAGTAGGTCATCCATAGATAAGTTTTTAGTTTTTGGGTCATTTCGTGCAATTTTCCTAAAAAACTCTACTCTACCACCATTACTACCCCTAGGTGTTTTCTTTGCTTCCATTCTCTTTTTGTCTTTTGGGGGCAATTCATGATCCCTCGCTCTCTCTCGCTACAAGCCTCCTGACTCCTTCCCCATTCTCTCAATACACCCTATTCGATTTTCTTTGCAAAACTACTAAAGCCAATCGATTTCATTGGAATTCCTTTGAAAATTTTTCACAATTTTCTTTATCTCACTGGTTTTTTTTTAGTACATTTATCTCTACTGGTTGGAATTAACATTAACACATACTAAACCGGAAACAAAATAAGTAATCTTTCTTTGAGTAATAAATCGGTGGGTTGGGAAAGAACCAAACATTTAACCCTTTAAGAAATTAATTAATCGATTTCGATTAGAAAACGAAGGCCAATGAAGATGTCGATGGGATTAGGGAGAAGACGCCAGCGATTGGGATGAGGGAGAAACGCCGATTAGGAAATTAAAAAAAGATCTAAAAAAATCTTGAAACTAGCAAAATAGAAGCAAATCAGTTGGGCTTTCGGACAAAAAAAAAAGTGAAAAAATATATAAAATGTGAGCTAATGAAAATGTGCCACGTAGCTGGACTGCAAAACTGTTTGTAGCCGTACCTAAGTTTTCCTCATATATATAATTTTAAGTGGATGACTTTGTCTTTGCACGTGATTACATAGTTTTTTTCTTTTTTTTTCTTTTTTTTTTTTTTGAAAGAGTGATTACGTGGTTCAATAATTATACTAATTACATGGATTAATATTGTTGGATTGTTGACTTGTATAAACACCGCGTCTACAAACGTCTCCATAAGTTTTATTGATATTCTGCCCAAACCCAGAATAATTACAATAACTTTAAAAATAAGTTTTAACCTTATTGTTTTTTAAAGCTTTCACGCATTTTTCTTCTCACATTTTCTTTTTATAATTTTAGCGTCCAATACTTTCATAAACAACTCATTTTGTCATTGTTGAATTAGAAATTTTGAACCAATTACAAATTGGCACATTATTTACGAACTAGAATTGGATAAAATAATTTGATCCAATTTAGTATTAATATTTGGGTTGTAATCATGAGCCCAAAAATAGATTTAATTTGGCTGATAGGCCAAATAAGAGCCAGATCCAATTAGTTGGGTTCAAGAGCCAGATTCATGACCAATTAAGCCCAAACCCATAAAGTCCGCTTGAGAACTCTATAAATTGGAGAGAGAATTCTAACTCTCTAACCCCTTAAGCTGAACCACACTTGAAAATTGAAAATTGAAGCTTTTTAGAACACATACATTCTTTTAAGACTCTAACTTCAAAAATACCATACATTCCATACATCAAGCGTATGCATTCAACTAAGAGAAAATTAGAGGATCAAGTACTAAAGACTGAACCATATTCGTATTAAATCTACATCAACTTAAGTTCAAATTCACGAATTAAGTTTCTTCAAAAATTTTGTGCAAACAAATTGACACACTCGATGAAAGTAGTCATATTTTATATATATATATATATATATATATCGATAAGTAAATGGGCATCAACATTCAATTTACAACTTTTCGAACGGTAAGTAATATCTAGATCATAATCAAATGTGATGTGATAGGTCACAAGCTTAATTCTTATATTTCATCTAAAAATTCAACAAGATTATTGTAGAGATTCTCAAGGGTAATAACGAGCCCTTTTTTTAATGCAAAAGTTGGAATAAAAACTAATTGTTTTAAAGCGGAAATAAATGTTTGAATTTTGTTTGGACTAGAAAAAAAAGGGTTGAAATTTGTAAATTAACATTTTCGAGAGTTATAAGCTTTTTTTTTTTTTTCCTCCCAACTTCCCATCTAGTTTCCACACGTGGTAGAATTTTACATGTAGGACAATTTTGGTGGTGTATGGCTGAAAGATTCAAACTGTATTACTAGTAATTTGATGTCTTTGACCGTACATGTTCTGTATATATTTGTATTGTATAAAAATGTTTCAAAATAACTTTAAAAATTTTTAAAAAAATAATTATCCATAGACCATAACTTAAACAATAGTTTTAGGATTGTTTTCAAATAATAGGAAAGTAAACCAAAATATTTACAAATATAGTAAAATTTTACTGTCTAACACAATCTATTTCAGATAGACTATGATATTTTACTATTATTTGTAAATATTTTCATAAGTTTTATCATTTAAAATAATTTCTCATAGTTTTATTATTATTATTGATGCCTAATTTTGGCTGAGAGAAAATACACTTGACCTTTATGGGACAATAACGATAAATTTATAATTCGGAGAAAAGAGGACCTGCAAAACAAAGAAAAATTGCTCCAATGCCTAAATCAGTATAAGAATTATAGAATAGATAACAAGTTGAGAAGTTTAAGATCTATGTTAAATTTCAAATCTATGTCCAGTTCAAGATCTCAGATCAAGATCAAGTTTTAGTTTCCTTATATGGAGTTTAATAATGTATTTATAGGGAGAATGAGATGAATTTTTACCTTTTTCTCTTAGAGTAAGGATGAGATTGATCTTTTCTAATCCTAATAAGTTAAGATTAGATCTAATTAGGTAAATCTATTTGATCTTGTATTTAATTTATTTTCTTTTATCGTTCTTTGATTTTTCGCATATTTTGTCAAGTCTAAATCCACCAACAACAATTAATAGTTGTTGTTGTTATTTTGGTAAAAGAGATTACTCTATAGTTGTTGCAAATGAAATTTAGCAATTACTTTGTAAAATTATAAAATCATTGCAATCGAATGATGTCAAAATGAGCATAACTCAACTAACATAAAATTTGTATTATTGATCTTAAAGTTAGAAATTTGATTCCCCTACTCCAAATATATTGCAAAAAAAAAAAAAAAAAAAAAAAAAAACTCAATTACTGGTTGAATTTAATTGTAATATAGTTCCTTGAGTTTTTAGAGTATAATTATAAAACCTTCATAATTTGTATTGGTGCTTTAGATTTTAGATTTGTGTTTTAAATGATAACAATCTCCATAATTGAGTGGTTTACAAGTTCTAATGTTGTGATTATTAGTAGATTAATTTGTCCAACATGAGTTAGGCAATAATACTTTTCTTTGTTGTCTACAAAAATTAGAAATAATTTGCTCAAATTGGAAAGCTTGAAAATGCAGTGGTAATAGTTCTTATCAATGCTTGTCATTCGTGGGTTTTTCCCCCTTAAAAATTTGATAATGTAGATTTACTGAAATACTGGAAAATCTTTTTTAAAGATTTTAGAAATTAGTGTAGTTTCACGAAAGTTCATATCGTACTCGCTATTAAAAACAAACAAACAAAAAGGCAAAAAGGAAAAAATAAAAAGGGAAAAAGAGAAACAAAAGTGTAAGACTAGTTTGTGATAATCATTTGGACTTCATTTAGTTAGTAAATATGTGGGCTCTGTAGTTATTTTGTTTGTTGTTTTTTTGTTTTTTAAAATTAAGTTTATCTTCTTCTCCTTCCTTACAATAATTTGCAATTTTTTTTTAAGTATAATTATTGAATTATTAGCCAAATTTTAAAAAAAAAATTAAAATCAATTTTTTAGTTTTCAAATTTTAACTTGGTTTTTAAAACGGTTGGTAAAAGGTAGATAACAAAGAAATTAAGCTTATAAACACTATTTCAATTTATTGATTTCTTTATTTTATTATCTATTTTTATGAGTTAAAAAAAAAAAAACATCGTTTTGAAAACTAAAAATAATTTTTAAAAATTTATTTTTTTTCTAAAATTTAATTAAAATTTATGTGTTTAGCTAGGAATAATGAAAATTATAGTGGAAAAAACAATCACAAATTTTAAAATTCAAAACTAATATATATATGATTTTGAAACGGAGTTTAAAAGGCTAACGTTTGAAATGTAACTTTTAGAAGTAGGTAATGATAACAATAGAATTAAAAAAAAAGAAAACTATTGTGAAATATAATAGTCATAAATCCTTAAATATAATGATAGTGAAATTTTTTAATGTTAATAATTGGGAACAAGTCAAAAGTGTGATCTCAAATCATAATCTAACAAATTTACCCGTTACCAATCTTTTCTGCAAGCATAATGAATAGATGCTTGCGAAATGCTAACGTAAGACTTTACCATGCCCTTTTATTTGGTTACACTTTCAAAACAATTTTGGAGAAATTGTAATGGGGAGAAAAGATATATGGGTATTTGCAATGGGTTCATAAAATTGAAAATATATCGAAAATGTTAAACCTCAATTATATTATTTATTATTCTAATTTTATCCTCAATTTTGATATACTTTATTTTTTATATTAATTAATATACATTATGTTTGGTTTATCGATCCATTGATAAAGTTTATAAAGAGTATATGCAACTGATATAACATGATTTTAATTGTGTCAATGTAGAAGTTGTTTTTGTTTCGTTTTGATATAGAGTTGTTTTCACTCAATTAGTTTGATTTTGATGGTTAGATATAAGTTTTGGCGCTAGTTTTCTTATATTTCTAATTTTTTTTTCATCTAATTTTGATGGTGCATTTTAATTGCATTAATTATGTCAACTAATATATAAAATATAGAAAAATATTTTAAATGACAAAATTGTTGAAAATATTTATAGGTAA
Organism: Citrullus mucosospermus; assembly: GCA_030954485.1. Taxonomy (NCBI): domain Eukaryota; kingdom Viridiplantae; phylum Streptophyta; class Magnoliopsida; order Cucurbitales; family Cucurbitaceae; genus Citrullus; species Citrullus mucosospermus. Next base: position 16,652,067 of record CM062064.1, read on the forward strand.
TATATAAAATATAGAAAAAATATTTTAAATGACAAAATTGCTGAAATATTTATAAGTAATAGCGAAATATAACCATCTATCTGCGATATCTATGTCTATCATAACACAGATAGACACAAATAGTAGTATATCGCAGTATATCGTACATAGACAATGAAATTTTGTTATATTTGTAAATATGATAGTTTATTTTCTTACGTTGAACAACCCTAAAATATAAAGTATATTAATTAATTTGTTATATTTTCAAATTTTTATATGATTTTCACGACATTGTAGTTACATTTAATTTGTCTATCTATTGTGAAATGCATTGCTTCATATTTTGTATGAGTAGATTGATATACAAGATTTAAAGAGAGAAAAATAAATCAACAGCATTATTAATATATTAATATATCAAATATGAATTACACCATTCAAAATGATATACTTAAAGATTAACATTGGCATTTCAATTTTATCTCGATACTAATTTAAAATGTATTTCATGTATATCATTAGAGTATCAATAATATATTATCATTAGTTCAAAATGGACTACTAAATATTACATTTGTGTATTAGTACTTTATGAGTATTACTCATGCAAAATTCATTTAAAATTTAATAATGATATATTATTAATATTTCAGTAATCATTAAAAATTTATTTCAAGTATATCATTGATCAATCAATAGTATATCAAACATTAATTTTAAATCCATTCAAGTATAGCATTGGTGTATCAATATATAGTATATCAATTACATTCATTCTATATTAAATTTCAAGTGAGTATAACACTAGTGAAGTAGTAGTATATTAACATCAATTCAAAATTCATTTCGAGTATAACATTAGCATACACTACTACAAAAATTGGGTTACTTGACGTAGCTACAATGTCAAGTAACAACATATTTGACGTTCTTAAAACCGTCAAGTAATCGACTGTCAAGTAAAGTCAGATTACTTGATACCAAAAAAAACATCAAGTGACATGTTTCTTGATATAAATTTCGTGTCAAGAGAAATAATATACTTGACACTAGCAACTTGTCAAGTTTATTTATTCTTAACACTGATTATATATCATGTGTTGTTTCTCTTGACGTTTTTTATTTGTTAAATATATTGTTATCTTGACACGAAATAATTGACAAGTTTATTTATTCTTGACAAGCCTTTAATGTCATGTATATTTTTTTTTTCAAATTAAATATCCCAATTGATATTTTCATTTCCTATTTTGTATTTCGACAATACAATTTCATGAACGAAATAAACATTACATAGTTAAGATCTGTCAACTCAATATATCTACTAAAAATTTCATATATTCAACTACCACCTTTCATACGAGCAATCCCAAAATTACAACAATATTTCATTCACATGTACGTGCACAAAATAAAATATCAACAATTGCCTTTATATACACAACTCAACTTTCAATAAACACAAAGTTATAACTAATTCATTATAGTAACACAACAAAGAAAGTGACAATTTGTTTAATTAGTAACCTATCAACAAAATACATTACTTAATATATACATAGACCTTTGAAGTCTGAAGATCAAAAACTAGTTGTCTACTTGGAGGGTCATATAGTCATAGTTTCAAAACACATGTAGAAAAATATATGCTTTCTTAAGTATAAAATAGAGATTTAGAAATAGATGAATCATACCTAAAAAAAGACCGCACAAAGTATAAAAAGCCTATATTTACACAAACCACCAAATTAAGCATGAAGCAAACTCGTTTGTTTGCTAGAGAAATGACAACGCGACTACTTTGCATTCCTAGCCACTAAAGAAATACACAAAAACGAAACAAAAACATATAAACCATGTATTCAAGAACCAAAAGAAAATAACAGTAGCATGCACTACAGATTTATACATAAACCATAAATTCAATATCGCCCATCCCTCCACAAACTACATGATATTTAGAATATGAGAAATTGCTATTTCTAACCTAAAAAGTTTTGTAGAGTACAAAACTAACCTTTTTTTTTTGAAAAATCAATTTCCTAACATTTTTTAACTTTTTCAAATTTTGAGTGGAGGGCCCCACACAATAAAAATATTATTTTGTCCCTCGTTCAAATGTCCTTAATTTTAAATTTATCCAACACAATTTTTCCATACCCAAATGGACTTCCCAGATTTGGAACATTTTCTTGTAAGTTTTTTTTTTAAAAAAGAAAAATTAAAAAATAAGCATGGTAATTTAAAAAAAAAAAAGAAAAAAAAAACTCACCGAAAACAATTTTTCAAACCACTTTCCGCACAAGGTTTGATTCCAAATCTTATAGAAAAATGAGTTTTCAAGTAAGTTTTAATTTTTTATTATTATTTTTTTAAATCTAAAAAATAAAAATGGTAATTAAAAAAAAAAAAAAAAAACAAACTTATAACTTACCTGAAAAAGTTTCCAGTAAGACTTGGAACCATTTTCCTAGATTTGGTTCCAATTTAAACTAAGTAGGCTTAAGTTAAGTTTAAAAGAAAAGAAAATAAAAATACATTAGAAGATTTTCCGTTAGCAACAGTAATCTCTTTTAGTAGGTTCTTTTTTTAAAAAAAAAATTATACTAAAAAAATCTAACTAATTAACTTAAATTTAGGTGATAAAAAATTGAAATTAATTTAAGTGAAGAAAGAAAAGAAAAAAAAAATCGTCTACTTACTAGATATCTAGGTTAGTTTTTTTTTTCTTCTTTTTTTTTTTTTTTGTAATTTTATACTAAAAACTAACTAACTAGGTTAAATTTAAATAATAAAAAAATTAAATTAATTTAAGTTTAAAAAGAAAAGCAGAAAAAATCTACTAAAAGATTTCCGGTGTAAAAATAACCTTACGGTAAATCTTTAAGTAAGGCATAAATTTATGTTAAAAAAGAAAAGGGGAAAAAAAAAAAGCCTACCAAACATTTCCCGTAAGCAAAGGTTACTTTCTTTTTAAATTTTGTACTAAAAAATCTAACTAATTACCTTAGAATTAGGTGAGAAAAAATTGAAATTAATTTATGTTAAAAAAGAAAGGAAAACAAAAAGGCCTACAGATAGATTTTCCGTAAGCAACTTGGTGAAAAATCTTTTCATAAGTAAGTTTATTGGGTTTTTTCTATATAATTTTATACTAAAAAATCTAATTAACTAACTTAAACTTAGGGGTCTTTCAAAAAAAAAAACTTAAACTTAGGTGATAAAAAAATTGGAATTAATTTATATTTTAAAAAAAGGAAAAAAAAACTACAGGAAGATTTCCCGTATTTTCAGAAATCTTCCGGTTGTTTACGAGAAATCTTCCTAGATAAGTTTCTGGGCTTTTTAAAAAAAAATTATACTAAAAAATGGAAGATTCCCTCTAAGCAACTGTAAAGGTCATATTTTTTTTTTTTTTTTTTCTTCTTCTTCTTCTAAAAAATCTAACTAACCTATTAAACTTAGAGGGAAAAAAATATGAAATGAATTTATGTTTAAAAAGAAGATTAAAAAGAAAATTAAGAGAGAGAAAAAAAAAAAAAACCTACTGAAAGATTCCCCATAAGCAAGGAAATCTTCCGGTAGTATTTTTTTATTTTATTTTTAATTTTATACTAAAAAAAAATCTAACTAACCAACTTAAATTTATGTCATAAAACATTAAAATTAATTTAAGTTTAAAAAGAAATGAAAAAAAACCGATTTAAAGATTCCCATTAAGCCACTTTATGAGAAATCTTCCGCTGTGTTAGTTTCTTGTTTTTTTTTTAAAAAAAAAATTATACTAAAAAATCTAACTAACTTAAACCTAGGAGAAAAAAAAAATTTGTTTTCCTATAAGTTATGAGTTTTTTTCTTTTTGAAAATGGTTCCAAATCTTATCCATTTTTTTCAACTAAGTTATAAGTTCTTTTTTTATTATTATTATTATTTTTCTTTTTTTACCATTCTTATTTTTTAGATTTTAAAAAATAAATCTTAAGACTTTTGGGAAAACTCATTTTATCCAAAAGAGTTGTAACCAAATCTTACATGAAAAGTTGTTCCAAATCTTAGGAGAAAATTCTTTTCCATAATTTTTAAGTTTTTTTTTTAATTACCATTCTTTTTTAAAAAAAAAATTAAAAAAGAAGATTTCCACAAAAAAAAAAAAAAGTTCCAAATCTTACCGAAAGTCCATCTCAAAATTTGAAAAAGTAAAAAAGAGATTAGAAAAAGAAATTTTTAAAAGAGTTAGTTTTATCCCCTACAAAACATTTTTTTTTTTTTTTTGTTAGAAATAACAATTTCCTTCATAATATGTTTAAGAATAATACATTAAAACCTACCTTCATTTACATAACAAACAAGCACAACAAACAATAGGATCATTGGATAATTGTTTCAAACAATGAGTCTCTATATTGAAGAAAAATCAACTTGAAGATTAGCAGCACAAAGTATATCAACCTAAGTTATAATTGTCAAATTACATCAAGTAAAAGATTAACAAAATTAGTAGCAACACTAATCACATGTTTACATATAAAATTATAACGTAAGTTCTTTAAAACATAACAAGTCATTTGAAACAAAATGAGAGAAAACCAACCCAAATTCTTTGAATATCCATCTAAAGTTAACAACTTGAGTCTCTGTATTGAAAACCACCAAGACATAACATCTGGAGAAAAAAACATGAAATATGTAAGCATATGAGAATAAAGAATTGAAATATGGAGGAGTTACATAAACTACACTTATCAACATAAACTCAACTCAAGAAATAAACACAATAAGTTATTGAAACTTATTAGCTAAAATAAACTTAGTAAAAAACTATAACAATAACTTATGAATCCAAGCAACTAAGGTTGTCAAAAGGAAGAGAAACACAACTAATAAAACAAAATCAACAAAAATAAACTCAAGGGGCTTAATTTTGAACAAACAAGATCATCATTCTTCATATTCACACCCAAGAGATGGAAACTAAAAAGTATACACACATCATTTGATTCACCTACCAAAAATTTTGTAAGAACAAGTCCTATTTGCAACAAACAAAACAATGATAATAAGAAGAAGATTTTATGTGAAACAAAGAATGACAAAAACTAGTTATTGGAAGGAGGTGTTTAAATATAAACCATATGTGAACAAGTGATAGAAAAACTTAATTCCATAAGTATTCTAAAACGTGCCTAAGTGCCATTTTAACTATGAAAAGCACATAAAGAGTTCATAAAAAGTGTCTAAGTGACACTTTAACTTTCAAAGCCACCTAAAAAGTGTCTAAGTGTCACTTTGCCTCACAAAAACCACACAAAAAGTTTCAAATAAGCTCATAAGTGTTACTTTAACTATCAAAACCACCTAAAAAGTTAATAAAAGGTGGATAAGTGTCCTTTTGAATATGAAAAACATAAATAAAATTCCTAAAAATATCTAATGTCTGAGTTTGATTATCCTTAAGACAAATTTACTCACTCTAGTGTCTGAGTTTCAAGAGTAATTGTCTCACTAGATAGAACAGATTACCTTGCTTTTAGAAGTAGCACCAAGTCCACAAGATCAACGAACTAAATTTTGCAGATATACCAAACTTCAACAGTTTTAAAATAGAAAGAATAGTTAAGGGAAAAAAAATGCTACTAGAAAAAAGTTAACAAATCAATTCGAAGAAAGACCATATTTATAGGTTAATTCGTGGTCATTCGAATAATCATGTCCTTTTTTCAATTTGGTTATTTAATGAAAGAATGCATCCCTTGATAAAAAAACACATACAAAATTGAAAGGATGCAACCCTTAACAAAGGGTCACAAACCATTTATTCCAATAGTATAAACCCACCTCATGTATGCTTTTGAAGCATCCAAAACTTCAACAACAAAATTCTTATACTTTCCTCATAAATCATCTCTTTATAGAAGAAATTTGCAGTGATGGGTAAATAAGCTAGGATGATCAACAATAATGAATAGAGATTACTACATTATATTAGTAGTATATACTCTATTTAAGTATATCAATTAACCAATATATCTAAAATATATTAATAGTATGTGGATAGTATATTAGATATATCATGCAATATGATATCTCTTGGGAACATATAATTGTTTGTTTTTTTAATAACAAAGCTAGTTCAAAAATGATTATAAAAGCAACCTAGACAATTCAATTATAAATATAGTCTATAAGTTGTGTGACTACACAAATGAAAGCATTTTTTTTAAAAAAAAAGGAAAGAAACTACCAAAGAGATTAGAAAAAAGTAGCAAATACCAAAATTAAAGCGAATAGTAATTGATATTATTGCAAACATAAAATACAAAAGTTATACAAATCAATGGAAAAAGAAACACAATTGATATATTTTAAATTTGGTATATTAGTTGATTGATATAAAACTCTGAATTTGTTAAAAGGGCAAAATTAGAATACGGAATAAATAAAAATTTACATTCGAGAATTTTGCATTGGAATATGGGATAAATTTACATTTGAGAATTTATCTACAACATTAAAAGACACACTCTTAATTACACATTTTAAATTTGCCACCTGTTACCCCATTCTCTCTCTTTCATTAGGGTTCATTTGAGTTTGATTAATGTATGATTTCCGATCCATAGTAAAATTTGAATTTCTATTTTTTACTGATTTGAGAGGCCCAAAACGAGCTCTAGATGGTTGTTTTTGTTGCGTATCGCAACTGATTTCATCTAGATTGCCTAACATCAACTTAAGGATAAGGATATTAATATATAGATGTGGTTGTTCAATTTGATGTTAAAAATAATATTATGTTTTCATATAGTACCCACTTTTTCCAGAATTTTTCATATGGTACAAATGATGTTCCATTTTAATAGCTTTTGACCATTTATTTTTCCTAATAGTATATTGTATCGTATAGTCTAAGAAGCAAGTTTTGACCATGGAGATTGGAGAACAAACTAGAAAAAAGAAATGAAGATAAAAACAATTAAACAATCATGAAGAATAAAACAGCTATGAGAGCGTCGGACCAAAAACGACTTTAGAACGCCAAATATTAAAATACCTCCAATTGGAAAAAATAATAATGATAGTAATAAAAGAAAAGCTATCCAATTCAATTCCAATTAATTTCACTTCTTCTCTCTGGTGTGTCTTTGTAAATGTTTCTCTCAGCCTTGCAATGGTTCGCACAAAAAAATTGAGTTCCTTAATTGGACTCATCAAAGACAAAGCCTCTCAAAGCAAAGCCGCGCTTCTCGCCAAGCCCAACGTTCTCTCCTTTCAACTCGCTCTCCTCCGAGCCACCACTCACGACCCCCACGCCCCGCCCAGCGAGAAACACCTCTCTGTTCTTCTCTCTCTTGGCAAAACCTCTCGTGCGACCGCCGGTGCCGCCGTTGAAGTCCTAATGGACCGCCTCCAAACCACCCAAAACTCCGCCGTCGCCCTCAAGTGTCTAATCTCCGTTCACCATATCGTCAAGAACGGCGGCTTCATTCTGCAAGACCAGCTCTCTGTTTTTCCCTTCACCGGCGGCAGAAACTACCTTAAACTCTCGGATTTCCGCGACAGTTCCAATCCCATTTCTTGGGAGCTTTCCTCTTGGGTTCGATGGTACGCTCAGTACATCGAAACTGTTTTGTCTATTTCCCGAATTTTGGGGTTTTTTGTTGGTTCATCAAGCTCGAATGAAGAGAAGGAGAGAAAAGCAGAGCAGATTTCGGGGTTTTTGAACTCCGATTTGCTTAAAGAGACCGAATCTTTGGTGGGTTTAATCGAAGAAACTTCGAAAATGCCTCACTGTTTGCATCTGAATGGAAACAGATTGGTGGATAAGATCTACGCCTTTGTCGGTGACGATTACTTGTCAGGTATGAAGGAAATTTCAACCCGAGTTACAGAGTTTCACCAGCGGCTCGGTTGCTTGAGTTTCGGCGAATCGGTCGAGTTGGTTTGCGTGTTGAAACGGCTCGAGGATTGCAAAGAAAAGCAAATCATGGGAATTTCTGCAAAGTACGAAGTTTTGATGGATGAATTCTGGGGATCCATTAGAGAGACCAAGAATTTGATTGGGGAGTCGAAGGAAAATCGAGAGGACGGTAAATTGGCCAGGACGAAGAGCAGGATGAGCGACTCGGGCCGGTTTATGGAGCGGGCTAATGCTAGTTCTTATCGCGACTCGCTTCGGTTCGGTTCGCAGCGGTTCGATTTAACCTACAAAGGGTTTCCGGTTCTAGGTATAACGGAATCTTACTTTCTGCTAAAATGATTGTATTCTGTCGTTCGGAAGAGACTGCGTCATATTTTGTAAATAAGTGTTTTTGTGTGTGTTTTGAGGGAGAAAAAAATCAAAATTTCTAAACTTAATTTAGATAGATAGTGTCAATCTTACCATTAATCTTAAAAAAAATGTTGTAATTTTAACCTAAGTTTTTACCCAAAATATTGTTGAAAACAAAATTTCTCTCATGCATTTAACGAATTATGAAATATATCTACGATATAAAATTGATAAAAAAAAAATTGTAGAAAAACAAAATTATAACTTATATTTTGTCAAAAATGATAACAAAGTTATTTAATTGTTAAATTGTGTATAGGTTAATCTTATTTTTGTTTGTTAAAGTGAGCATAATTCAAATGATAAAATGGGTTAATGACTAATAAATATGTGTTTGAATCCCCTCATTCATTGTTGGACTAAATTTTTTTTTGTGTGCAACATTTTATTTTATTAAAATTAATGAGTTTTTAAAACACTTTTATACTATTTTCAATTAAAATTAATGGATGAATTAACCAACATTGAATCGAGGATCAAAATTGTAACACCTATTTAAGTTGAGAGTCCAATTTAATTAATAAAATTAAAAAGTTGATAAAATCTTAACATGTTTGTTTTTTGAAAAAAAATCTAACATGTTTATATAAAAATTTATTTTCAATTAATATCAGGGTTTAATAATTTAATCTTGGTCAAAATCTATAGTATGCTTTTGGTGTATTTGTTGTGTTGTATGTGTATATATAAATTATCTAATAGTTCCTTAAGTATATTAGAGGTGAAAATTGATTCGGTTTTGTCGGTTTTGAGGCTAACCAAAATACCAACCAAATCGATTGGTTTTATAAGGAAGGGAATCAAATTGATACTCATTACAAAAACAAAATCAATAGATTAGTTTTTATTAGGTTTGATTTATTATTGGTTTTTTTTTTCCTCTTTTTTCCTTCCAATTTTTCATTTTTACTTTTTGCTAATTAAATTAAAACGAGGCCTATTTCAATTTTATAGATTAAAATTGGACATTTTTGTTCTTTTGTTTTCTTAATCTTTTCTATATAACAAACATACATGCACCATAGTAAAAGAAACCAAAGGTTCGAGTTTATTTTTAAGAGTATATATATATCTTCAGTTCAATTTGCTTTTGACCAGTTTTTCAATAAAAATCAATCCAAACCAATAATTTTTTATTTTCTTCCATTATAAATTAAGATGTCAGATTTTATACTAAATAACCAAATCAAACCAGTACATCAATCTGGTTCAATTTGATTGTCCCAATTTGTTGTACTCCTAGTATATAAAGATTTGTAGTTTGTCTAAATCAGCTTCATCGATATTTGGTTTGAAAATGAAATTCTAATGTCCATCCAAGGTTGGGCTAGGACGCAAAGGTACGACCTTTGATCATTTCATCAAAATTGTGTCAAATAAGTTAGATTTCAGATGCTAAACATACTAGGAATCATTGAAGAGAGAGAATAGAAGAGCTTGAAGATGCAAGAGAAATCCTATACTTTTTATTATATATTTTTGGATGAACAGGACCCAATCATAGAAAAAGTATGGGTTGAAAACTCTTGCACACACACGGAATAATTCCTCTAGTAACATAATTAGAAAATATCTAGAGAAGAATAAAAAAACTGACTCGGTAATAGGCCGTAACACAGTGGGCTTTTACACAATGCAAAAATAAAAAATGTAAAAGGGCTTCTCAATAGGCTATCTTAACACCCCCTGCAAACCTATGTCAACAACAACCATAACAATGAGTTTCTTTCTTAATATTTGAAAATTAGTTGCTAACAGAGATTTGGTTAAAGCATCAACGATCTGTTATGTGGCTAGAAGATGTTGTATAGCAATCTTCTTTTTGAACACTAGGTCTCGTACATAATAAATATCAAGTTCAACATACTTTGTCTTGGAATGTAAGATAGGATTTACACTTAGATGCAAGGATTCACAATTAGATGCACTACACTAAGATTGTCACACTACAAAACATGGGGTTTATATAAAACAATACTTAATTCATTAAATAGAGAACGGATCCATACCATTTCAGTGACCACAAGAGAAAGACAATGATATTAGCTTCAGTACTTGATTGAGAGATTATGGATTGTTTCTTAGAATCCCAGGTGACCAGATTTCCTCCAAAGAAAACACAGAAGTCGAGGTGGATTTGTGATCATCCAGATTAGATACCCAATGGCATTAACAAACCATGAGAAGAAGTGCCTTTCAAATAACGTAAAATATGTTTGACTAGTTGCTAATGTAGAACAGTTGGAGCATGCATAAATTGACATGTTTTGTTAACCGAATATGATATCTCAGGACGAGTAAAAGTGGCATATTGTAAGACACCAACAACACTTCTATATAAGTAAGTATCATGAAAGGACTCACCTTGATGAGCATAAAAAATTGAACCACTAACCATTGGAGTAACAAATGACTTGGCGTCTGCCATTTTTGTTTTATGAAGAAGGTTCATAATGTACTCTATTTGTGAAAGGAACATTCCTCTAGTTTCAGGATATGATACTTCAATACCCAAGAAGTAGTCTAGTTTACCTAAGTCTTTCAAGGCAGAAGTAATTCAGTTTACCTAATCTTTCAAGGCAAAAGTATCATGTAATAGACAAATCAACTCATTTATTTCATTAGAAGAACTGCCCATAACTATTATGTCATCAACAGATATCAATATATAGCAACAGGTAGTAAATGTAGTTTGTATCAACAAAGATGTATTAGCCTGCGAGGTTTTAAACCCAAGTTCATGAAGATGAGAGCTTAACCTCTCATACCAGGCGCGAGGGGCCTGTTTCAGGCCATATAAGGCCTTTTTAAGATGACAAACAAGTGGTTGAGAATTCGAAATTTGAAAACCAGGAGGTTATTCCATATACACAAATTCTTTTAAAAACCCATAAAGAAATGCATTATTAACATCATGCTAATGGATAGTCCAACTTTTTGTAAGAGCTAATGTAAGAAGAAGAACGCAAATAGTAACATGTTTCACAACAGGACTAAAAGTTTCAGTATAATCAATATTCAGTGTTTGATAGAATCCTTTGGCTACCAGATGAGCCTTATACCTCACAATTGATCCATCAGAGTTTCTTTTAATTTTAAACACCCATTTGCACCCTACAATTTTCTTATCAAAGGGTTTTCGAACTAAATTCCATGTTTTGTTACGCATTAAAGCATTATATTCATCATCCATAGCTTTTTTCCAATGATGATGTTTTAAAGCTTCTTTAACATTGCATGATTCATGCTTAGTATAATCAACTATATAGACTTTTGGTTTGAAAATTCCACTTTTACCTCGAGTAATCATTGGATGAGTAGGTACTATGGGTGCCACTGAAGGAACAGATTGAGGGGCCACATCAGTAGCAATAGGTTGAGTATCATCTGATGAGCTTGCATTTGTGATAACTTGTAGAAATACAAGTTATTATTATCTTTCTCTTAGAAAAATAGAGTTTAAATAGAGAATCATGCGATAGTTAGTGTTAAATTCTATTGATAAATCTTCCTATGCGTTCTACTCTTGTAAATTGATGGAGATAATTGTTTTGAAGCTTTTTAAATCTAAAACGCATGCTTTAACGTAGGAACGCGAGCAACTTGTGGATGCATTGACAACCATTTAACACAGGTTGATGTGTTAGCAACCCATAGATGTGTTGACATACTTGAACACAGGAACCCAAAGTTATCTATGGACGCATATCAACCAGAAACGCAAGGCAGCAGAGAATCAGATAAGAATCTTGAGAGATTGTCGGGAGATTGATATGCTTGATATGCGGCGAGAGTGGTGGATCTAAATTAAACCGGAAATCACGCGATTAGGAGAGATGGACGCAAGGCAGAAATTCAGCCTCCAATCATGCAGATTTGCTAGTGATTGCAACGCAACATCTATAAAAGGGTAGACCTGAAGACAAAAATGTTGTTGAACCTCTCGGAAGAATTTCTAAGTGACAACAGAGTTCTCTCTAAACGACAACCAGAGACAAATAGCTCGAAAGAGAAGAGTCTTCCCTCCGCCTGACCACTTTACAGCAGAACTCACGCTACCATCCCAGTGAGCTCAAGACATTGAGAAGCCATTCCATGCTTTCTATCTTTTTCTTACTTATGTTTTAGTTTATTAGCAAGACATTGTATTCTCGAAAACAATTATCCCATTCATCAATCTATACCTCTTCCATGGCTATTCATTTCTTATCACTTTCCATTTGCTGTTTATCATCCATGAGTAACTAACTCTCTCAAGGATCACAGGTTGCATTATCATCTAAATAAGAACCATAGAAGACTATTTCATCTTGTCAATTGTACTTCTAGTCTAATGCTTATGTCCATCTAGCTAATCGATATAAATAGTAATAATCAGACTGCTTAAGATAGTAAGTGATTGTGGAACTCAATTGACAAGGCTAAGAAGTGTTACCTAAACATAGGAATAACCTTGGCACTTAACACACAACCGAGAGAAAAGTCGCTGGTATGAAATAGACCTAACTATGGGTTTCTGACTTTAGATGATAACCAACCCCAGCCCTGCGTTTACTATTCATATAATTCAATAAGTTGACTTTGCTGTGTTGCATACCTCTCCATCAAACCACTTTAGCTTAGGTTTACTGCTTTGTAGTTAGTTAGACACATCACTTCTCACCACCTTCTTTAGACGCATGAATCAAAAAATCTTGCACGCATCCAGGAGATCTTGCACAAGGTCGACGCATCCAGAAGATCTTGCACGCTGCGTCCATCTGAGCAACCTTGCGGGTTAGAAATGCAAGCCTCGCGTTCAAGGGCTCGGGAACGCAAGATTTCAAAGGGAAAAGAGTAATTCTTAAGTGACTATGAGTGACACTTTTCTCTCTTTGAAAACGAAATTTATTAAAAATGTTTAGTTTGGTTTTTCTTATGAGATATGACTTTGAGATGAACTGTTTTCTTGAAAAGCATGATGTTTGATGACATTGTTCACAAGGCATGTTTTATCCGTTTTCTATAAGATGCTGAATGGCATGTTGTGAAATGTTGTTTATCGTGTTATATCTGATTTTTCATGGAAAAGTTTTATATGAACTATTTATGTAAACTGATTGATAAAATGTTTTAGAGGAGGCTCAGTGCTCAAGGACATGAGAAGGCACGTGAGTTTCCTCGGGACCCAGTACTGATGGACATGGAGAAGGTACTTGGGCAACCCGACTTATTCCTATGTGCACATAGAGGTTTGGCTGGTGCATCGAGTTTGCTCCGCATCGAGCCAGGGATGATTTCGACGTTGGGTGTGTTGAGCCTGTCTCCACCCCCAACTAAGGTTGTTTTTGACGTTGAGAGCGTTGAGTCTTGTTCCTCCTCAACTAAGGGAAAAGATTGAAAAACCAAACGGTTTTCTGTTAAATCATTTTGAAAAACGATTCTATTGATTTGAACAAATCTATGAGATTGATAAAGTTTGTGGAAAATATGTTTTTGTTGAATTATCGTGTTAAATCCTTGTTTTATATGTGTAAATGTAACATGCCTGTTTTCGAATAAAAGATAGTTTTACAAAACCAGTCACTCACAAGGCTTTAGCTCACGTTTTTCCACATTTTTCTAATTTTCCAAGTAGCAAGCGAGTTCGGGATGCTTTGCCTACGCAAGAACCTCGTCTGGGCCGTCTTTGGTGAAAATGGTTGGACAGTGAACCTTACAGAGGAGTCAAGGTTGCTGTATTCATATCTCTTCTCGGGTTAGGGAGGATAATCCGGGAGGGGGTGTGACATATTGAGTCAACAAACTCGAGCCACTTTCACCCATACAAGTTAAAGAATGATCCCAAATAAACAGAAGTTCATAGTTAACTCAGAATTAAGATCAAGTTACCTAGGTCATCATGTTGAAATAATCAGTCTTAACAATAAACGACGTTATAAAGTAAAAGTGATTATTTCATGGTCCGATCTTATGCAAGCTCATTGCATAGGATGCCCTCACTCTCATATCTCTACATGAACGACTGAAAAACGCTTCAAAAGTGCTTTCGATTCTCTCAAATTAAGGGAGTTTATATTAGATTTCACTTGTTTGCTAGTGGTTTTCAAGTCAAAATAAAGGAAAGAAGAATCAAATGCCAAAAGAACCAAACCAAGCCAAAAAGAAAAACTGAGCCAAAACCAAGCCACCCTTTGATGACGGTCAGCGCAACGACGCTATTCTATGGTGTCATAGTGCCATCTTTCCATATTCGAAAATTCTACATTTTTTGAAAGAATTTTGGGCGACCAACTCTACAAATTGGAGGGTTTCTAGCAGCCCTAAACACACCAAGAGACACAAGAAGAAGAGAATTGAGAGAAAGTTCATTTGAGAGTCCAAAACGTGAGTTAGCTGCAAGGAAGAGAGATAAGAGTTCAAGAAAGAGTTGTGGTGCCATTCGAGTTCCGACGTGAAGATCAAGGCCATCTTGACGGTTCCTCCTCAATCAAGAGCCTCTTTTCAGCAGAGTTTCCCCTTCTTTACACTCTTTCTTTATTTATATTATTGTGAACATGTTGCTTTAAGCTATAAGTGGCTAAACTCTTTAGTTTTAGGATATTTATGAATTGTTTATGAAGTTATGTTGATATTGTAGACTATTCATGGTTTTGTTGTGATGATTATGCTTTTCTTTGTTATTGTGCTTAAATTCTTGTTGAATGGCCATGTTTGAATGTTAGGTTAGATGTATGGTCGAGACAATCGTATGTTTAACTAGATCTATAACAAAGAATTGTTGTTAATTTCTCATGAAAATAGCTAGGTTAACAATGAAAGTTGCTAAAGACTATGCTTAATGCCATGTAATTTGTATTGGTTTCAAGAAATTAGTAATTGATAACTTGTAGAAATACAAGTTATTATAGCCCTTTTCATAGATAAATAGAGATTAAATAGAGAAGCATGCAGTAGTTTATGCTAAATTCTATTGATAAATCTTCCTTTGCGTTATACTCTTGTATTTTTATGAAGATAATGATTTTACCACTTTTTGAGCCTAAAACGCATGTTTTGACGCAGGAATGCAGACGATGCGTTGATGACTTCTTAACGTAGGACGACACGTTAGCAATCTGTTCTTCATGGACGCATGATCTGAATGGAACGCAAACAACCTGACGACGCGTTAACAACAACTCAACGCATAACTACGCATTAGCAACCTACGACGCGTTGACATCGGCCAAACTATGCATGGACGCGTAGACAACCGTTAAGGTAAGGCGCTGAGAATCAGACCGAAATCTTGAGAGATTGATGGATGATTGACAAACATGATTTGCGGCTAAAGTGGTGGATCTTAATTGGCCCGAGAATCACGCAATAAGGCGAGATGAACGCAGTGTCAATCTCGCCACCAATCAAGCAGATCTGCCATTAACTGCGATTTCATCATCTATAAAAGGGCAGCTCTGCGAGATGAGAAAGGTTGTTGATTCTCGGAAGAACTCCATAAGTGACAGCAGAGTTCTCTCAGACTTCGCCGGAGACAAATAGCTCGAGAGAGAAGAGTCTTCCCTCTGCCGTACCACTTCACAGCAGATCATCACGCTTCCATCCAGGCGACTCAAGACATTGACACCTTCCCTGCTTTCTTTCTCATTTTCTATCTTGATTTTGGATTTGTATCAAGGAATTGAACTTATCGAAAATTGTATCTCATTTCATCAATAGAATTATCTTCCATGTCTACTCACTTCTATAAACTTTCCGCTTTTTACTTTCAAACCATGAGTAACTAATCACTCAAGGGTCTAGGGTTGCGTTAGCATCTAACTAGGAACCACAGTGTAACTATTTTATCTTGTCAATTGCGAGCTTAATCCGATGCTTATGTCCATCTGACAAATCGATATAAGTAGTAATAATCAGACTGCTCGAGAGGGTAAGTGATTGTGGAACTCAATTGACAAGGGCCAAGTAGTGTTACCTGTCTATGGGGATAACTTTGGTTCTTAACACTCTCCTATGCATTATAGACATATAACACATAGCGGCTGACAACCGGGAGAAGAGTTGCAAGTATGAATAGAATACTACTGTGCGTTTCCGACGTTAGATGTTAATCAACCCGAACCCTTTCTTTATCCATTCACACATATCTTTAGCTGAACTTGCTGTGTCGCATACTTTCCATATTCCACAATTTTTAGTCTAGTGTACAAACAATCGCTTTCTTTAGATTAAAAACAACTTTCAAACAATTATTGGTTACCACTGTAACGCATGAAATCCAAGTGAAAATTGAATCAATATAATCCCTGTGTTCGACCTCGGACTCACCGAGAACACCTATTACTTTGCTTATACTTGGGTAAAAGAATAGGAAAACTTGACAAGACCACTAACGCATAGTAGTAGAACGCATAGCATGTTTAAGGCATGACATGTTGAACGCATAAATACATCCTTTAGCACTTTGCGTTTGGCTAATTTACATATACAAAATAATCGCAACAGTAATCAATTGAGTTGCATGAGAAAATGTTGTTTTTGAAAGAAAATAACTTGGGTTTATGTTTCTAGACTTAAGCATAAGAATTCTAATGAAATCCATGAACCCTAGAATATTGCATGATGAAGTAAACAAGGATTCTTTACCCTAGAACTCTCTTTGACTCTTGTGTTTCTTATTTACTTGCTTTCCTTTTTAGTTTTTCAAAATCACAACTTAAATTCCAATCCTCAAATAAAATTGATTAAACTCTAGAATAGCTAAGTAACTTATGTAGGATCGGTATGGCAACCCTAGAGGGAGTGAATAGGGTTTATTAAAACTAATTAAAACTTTTTACTAATGTGGGCTCAATTAAGTAAATTAATAAACTCTTTGCAAATAAGTAGTTTAAACAATATTTTTATGCAAATAAATTCACTTGAATTAAATAAGAAATTAACAACCACACTTTAAAGTATCCTATTTAATTCTATAAAAAAATTGGTAATGAATATAGAAAATTAATAATGACCAATCAAAATATACAAAAGTGAGCAATTAATCTCAAGAAATAAAAAAATGCAATTAATTTCATGCAACAAAATATAATAACAAAAATTAATTACAAAAATAAATTAGGAGAGGGATAGAGAAAATGACACCGTGAATTTTATAGTGGTTCGACACAACTGGCTTACATCCACTTCCCAAGCTCCTCTTGGATACTTCACTAGAAGTCTTTGACTCTTTCCACGGCTTAGAGTTGAACCGCTACAACGTTCTTTTTTCGGTCGTAAGAAAAAACCCGATCCTTTACACGGTTGAGGATCAAACCGTTACAACAACTCTTTTTCCAGGATCAAGAGTCAACCTATACAAAAGTTTGGAAAATAAAATAGCACACTTGACAAACTCTCTATATAGAGTGGATTTACAAGTTTAAGCACTGAACAAATAAATCCTCACAATACAATCTATCTCTCTCAAGAATAAGAGGAAAAGAAGAAAGTTGAAGCTTCGAGAGAGCAACAATAGAGACTTATGAATTGTGGAGGATTGTAAAAACAATAAAAGTTGTTGAAATTTTGGAGAAGATGAAGTGTTTAAAAAGAAACGAAAGTGGGTGAAAACCAAATTAATTTGGACCATTAGATTTGTGTAAAAGAAAATTGAATGGTGGAGATTTAAACTCAACTAGCCGTTAGAAACAAACATATAATAATATTAAATTAATCTTTTTAAAAAGCAACTAGCCGTTAGACACAAACATATATATTAATATTAAATTCATCTTCTTTTTAAATTCATTTTCTTTTTAAAATCATTTTCTTTTTAATATCAATCCAAAACTAAAAAACCCATAAATTGTCACTTCTCCATTGCTCCAAGTGGCACCTTTCAATTGGTCCACTTTGATTAAAAAAATTTGCCACATCATCAACTCGAGATTTTTCTATTAAGCTTGTTTCAGCCATATCTTCTTCATTTGAACTCCGATTTGAGTGATTCAAATTGCATTGAAACTGTTGTTCCAAGCTCCACACAATAAACACTTCAAAACACTCAAATTGTTAGTAAATAAAATCAGATTTGTTATCATCAAAACACAAATTAATCAACCAATTAAAATCAATTAATTTGAGATTAAAGGCCAAAAAGCCAACAACTTAGACCTTCACAATTGGATCCTCAGTGCAACAATATTCGGACTTCACCGTCTTATATTATAACTTGACCCGTACACTTGTGGTTAACACGAAAAGTGCGCATCAACGACATAGGATCACATCGTTTGTATCATATATAAAGTGAGTCGCATCCATAGTGTCCCCAAAATAAGGCAACCAACTGTATCCCTATAATATAGATCGTTTTGGCTATTACCTAGACTTGATCTATTTTTATGTCTACACATAAAGTCTAAGTTTTCAATCTATAGCAAGAGGTTCTTAGTTTATTAGATTTAATAAATGCAATTCATATATTCAATAACAACTTTATTGAATAAATCTCGATAACAACTTTATTGCGGATATGTTCAAAAGTTTACAAACTACAAGTTTTAAGACATAAAACTCAACAGAGGTGGATCTCGAAATCTTTCTTAACCAACTTCCTCCTTTTGGGCTTTGGTGGTTGAGGGGAAGGGGCTTCTTGCGACTTAACTAACCTCTTCTTTGTTTTGGCGACCTCGGGGAGGTGCGGGGTGTAAGCCCTACTTTTATTTCAACATTCTTGGGAGGAATGGCAAGCAAGTAGCGGGTAGTTGAGATGGAGGTGACTGAGAGCCCTTGACATGGAGTGGTTGGGTAGTGTGTGGCCGGTAAAGAGGGTTAAATGTTGAAGCATGTGTGGGAGACCTTGAGTAGCGAAGCCACCAAAAGTGTGTGTGATGCGTTTTGCTTGGAGAGCCATGTGTCCATGATGGTAAGCTTAGTGGAAGGGCTTGATGCATTGCTTGTGTTGGGCAAGTGGGCTAGGCGTTCGTTTATGAGCTTGGCAATGTTGGTTGGGGTTAGTAAGAGGGGATGATGCATTGAGGCTATGCGTCTAAGAAGGCCTATGAGGCTAACACATGGTGGCTATGCGTCCATGCTAGGCGTCCAAGTCGGCTAAGAGGGTTGTTGTTGTGCGTTTATCTTTATTATTAAGCTTACTACTATGCGTTTAACATATTATGCGTTTAACATGCTCAATACTATGCATTTCTAGTTTGTCAAGTTTTCCTATTCTTAACCCAAGTATAAGCAAAGAAATAGGTTTACTCGTTGAGTCCGAGGTCGAACATAGGGACTATGCTGATTCTAAAATTCGTTGGATTAATTTAGTTGGAGTGGTAACCAAAAATATTTAACAAGGGATGCTTCTAACTAAAGAAAGTGATTATGCGTTTAACTAAAGAAAGTGATAACATGTACACTAGATTAAAAGGTAGTGGATGGTAAGGTATGCGACATAGCAAGTTCAGCTAAGTGGATTAAATGAATGGGTAAAAGCAGGGTTCGGGTTGGTTAACATCTAAAATCAGAAACACATAGTGATAGTCTATTCATACTTGCGACTCTTCTCCCGGTTGTCAGCCGCTATGCGTTATATGTCTATACCGCATAGGAGAGTGTTAAGTACCAAGGTTATTCCTATGTCTAGGTAACACTTCTTAGCCTTGTCAATTGAGTTCCACAATCACTTACTCTCTCGAGCAGTCTGATTATTACTACTTATATCGATTAGCTAGATGGACATACGCATCAAATTAATATTACAATTGACAAGATGCAATAGTTACATTATGGTTCTTATTTAGATGTTAACGCAACCCGTGACCCTTGAAAGATTAGCTACTCATGGATTCAAAGTAATAAGCGGAAAGTGTAGAGAAATGGATAGACATGGAAGAATTGTAGATTAATGAACGAAATACAATCTTTAACAGTTCAATGTCTTGATAACAAATCTAAAATCAAAGCTAGAAAAAGATAGAAAGCAGGAAGGCATTTCAATGTCTTGAGTCATCGGAATGGAAGCGTGAAGTTTTGCTGTGAAGTGGTCAGGCGGAGAGAAGACTCTTCTCTCTCGAGCTATTCGTCTCCGGTTGTCTTTTGGAGAGAACTCTGCTGTCACTTAGGAATTCTTCCGAGAATCAACAACCTTTTTCAGCTTGCAGGTCTGCCCTTTTATAGAAGCTACGTTCGTAATCAGCGGCAAATCTATGTGATTGGAGGCACAATTGATGTTTTGCATCTATCTCACCTAATTGCATAATTATCTATTCAATTTAGATCCACCACTCTCGCTGCAGATCAAGTGTATCAATCTCCCGACAATCTCTCAAGATTATTATCTGATTCTCCGCTGCCTTGTTGATACGCGTCCACGAATAACTTTGGGTTCATGCGTTCAAGTATGCCAACGCATCCATGGGTTGTTAACACATTAACCTGCGTTGAAGAGTTGTCAACACGTCCACAGGTTGTCAACGCATAGTTCTGCGTTAAGAAGTTGCCAACGCATCCACGGGTTGCTTGCGTTTCTGCGTCAAAGCATGCGTTTTAAGCTCAAAAAGCTTCAAAACAATTATCTTCATCAATTTACAAGAGTAAAACGCATAGGAAGATTTATCAATAGAATTTAATACTAACTATCGCATGATTCTCTATTTAAACTCTATTTTTCTAAGAGAAAGACATATAATAACTTGTATTTCTACAAGTTATCAACTGCGTGCATGGGTAGCTGAGGAAGGTAGCCAACTAACCTCAAAAGGATGCGTGGAGAAAGTCTTGCTCAAAGAATGCATCCACCATTCCTTCTTGATTAAGAAAAGCCTAGAATTAAGTGTTAAGCAAGCAAGATTAGGTGTCAAATTGAGGTTAAGTGTGGCAAGGCTTGCATGCAACCATGAGGTGGCGAGCTAGGAGTTTGCATGCAAATTTCTGTGACTGGTAGATGAGGTTAATGTGTGCAAACCACTAGTACTATTTGCAATTTTCTTTCACCAAATTATCCTAAATTGAGTGTAGTTTTGCTGAGAGGGCTACGGGAAAGAAACTCCATGAGGAAGAACTCAGATTTTATCAAAAACTCAAGCTTGTTTTGGCTATCAAGTAAACTAGAGTAAGGCAGGAAGATTTAGTGATATATGGCAGAGGAAGAGAAGTTGGAGGCTGAAATTTTGAGGTAAGCTAGCCAAGACAATTATCTACAAGTTTGTAAGAGGAAGCAAAGTTTAATTTGGGCTAGAAACATTACTTTTGGCAGCTGGAAGTGAAGACAAGCTAGGGCAGTGCCGGGTGCATTTTGAGGTAAGCTAGCCAAGACAATTATCTACTCGCCTGAATCTGCTTCTTAGTTTTGAACATTGTAAATATTTGTACTTAGACCTAGCATTGTATATATTGGGGTCTAAGGAGTGGTGGGAATGTGTAAAAACTTTGTGGTTATTATTATAAAGGTTTAATTTTGAGATTATTGCATATGGCTTGGATGTAAATATAATATGTTCTTAGGAATTTGTGTATGGCTTGGTAAGGATTTGAGGATAGTTAAGTTGACAATAGATGTCGTAAAGGATCGATGTCTGTTGTCATCACGCCTCTTTTTGAGTTAAAAGGATACCTTGGAAAGGGGTGTGACACAAGAAGTCCCTTAGCAATCGTTGGAGGACTTGTTTTGTGACACCCTAACTTTTGACAATCGTTGGAAGCATAGTTGGGAGCTAGTTGTGAGTTGGACATATCCTTGGGGGAAAGAGAACCATAGTGGACGCATATGGACTTTTAGTTAGAAGCTTCAATGATATGAGATTAATCAATTAAACTCTTTAATTAGATTAATCAATATTCATTAATTATAAGTAAGTCACTCCACTAAAGACTTACATTTGCACTCTTCGCACTATAGATATATTTCTGTGTCCAAGGAATTTACTAATCAATAGTAAGTCGACCCTTCACAAATTACTCATAACTACAACTGGGTCAAATTACCATTTTACCCTTGTAGTTATATCTAACTTCTTAAGTATCACTAATCCCTCTAATGAACAAACTGTTTATAGTCCAACTATAAACTAACCCTTCTAGAGCCAGTGAGATGGTAAGGTCTCATTGTTCAAGACCCTGAATCAGTCCTTAAGGGAGTAACTTATCTACTTACCCTAAGCACGGGAAGGAGTGAATTCTATCTTGTGAAGAAATGTTCCCAGCTCCCTAATTAGACAAATCCCTAAAATGGTAGGTTTATTGAGTCGGTGATTTGGCTACTCTCACCCATATAGATCAAAGGATTGCCCTCATAGACGGAGTTCATAATTCACTCAAGATTCAAGTCGAGTTACCTATAGTCATCCTACGAAATGTTAATTTCTACAATTAATGGAATTACAAAGAGAAATTAAATATTTCGTGGTCCGGTCTTATACAAACTCTTTGTATAGGATACCCCCACTCACATGTCTCCACATGACCGATTAGGATCAAATTTTTTGTAACACTTTACAACTTCTTGTAACAATTACAAAGTGGGTCGTATCCATAATGTTACTAGAATAAGGCACCTGCTGGTTGTTTTAGGTTTCATAGCTTGTTGCGCATAAATAGATATTATAATTTCCGTACAAAGATGCATCGAGAATTACTCAAATATGATCATGAATAAGCAAGTTTTCCTATAAAAGTCCAAGTATAAGCTCTTATAGATTTCCTGGTGAGTCTAGGGTCGAACGCAGGGATTTGTAATAACTAGGCGTTGAGAATAGATGCATGACTATGTGATGAACATGACTATGTGATGAACTATACATGTAATATGTGCAGGAGTTGTATGTACCTAAAACTATACATAAAGAATGAATAAAATTTCCTACAATTAACAATGAGATGGACGTGGGGAAGGTTAGTCAAATGTCATTTAGTGTCAGATAGCATGCGTTGAGAATTAATGGAACCATGCGATAAAAATAGAGTTAACGCAGGAGCTAGAAAAAATGTTACTTAAGCATTTCTAAGTATATTTACATACCTACAAACTTTGGGTTTGTGAATCCATCTCTCGATGTTTCGACATCACATTAATCTTATTTCTAAGACGCATGGTAAGTTTGCATTGGAAAAAGATGAACTACATCTCTACACCTTATCTAGTCTTGATAAATGCTAAAGATTAACAGCTAGACAGTCGAGCTTGCTACATTTGTTTGTCAGACAAAGCTATGCAAGCTAATGATATGCATTAATCAAGATGTAACATACTTAATATTGCTTAAGAAAAACTAACTTCTAACATCTAACTCGTTTAATATGCAAACAACATGGTGTAAAGTATTTAATATGGAAATAAATGGAAGATAATCGTCAGTCAAACTTATATTAAGAAAATAAACCATTCTCTCAAATGTCATTAACAAAACATAAGTAAGAAGAAGGGAAATGGAGATAAAACAAAAATGGAAGACGTCAAGCCGCCACTGGCAACATCTTGTGATAACTTGTAGAAATACAAGTTATTATAACCTTTTTCATAGATAAATAAAGATTAAATAGAGAAGCATGGGGTAGTTTATGCTAAATTCCATTAATAAATCTTCCTTTGCATTATACTCTTGTATTTTTATGAAGATAATGATTTTACCACCTTTTGAGCCAAAAACGCATGTGTTGACGCAGGAATGTAGACGATGCGTTGATGACTTCTTAACGCAGGACGACGCGTTGGCAATCTGTTCTTCTTGGACGCATGATCTGAATGGAACGCAAACAACCTGATGATGCGTTAACAACAACTCAACGCATAACTACGCGTTAGCAACCTACGACGCGTTGACATCAGCCAAACTATGCATGGACGCGTAGACAACCGTTAAGGCAAGGCGCTGAGAATCAGATCGGAATCTTGAGAGATTGACGGATGATTGACAAACATGATTTGCGACTAAAGTGGTGGATCTTAATTGGCCCGAGAATCACGCAATCAGGCGAGATGGACGCAGTGTCAATCTCGCCACCAATCAAGCAGATTTGCCATTAACTGGGATTTCATCATCTATAAAAGGGCAGCTCTGCGAGATGAGAAAGGTTGTTGATTCTTGGAAGAACTCCATAAGTGACAGTAGAGTTCTCTCAGACTTCAGTCGGAGACAAATAGCTCGAGAGAGAAGAGTCTTCCCTCCGCCGCACCACTTCACAGCAGATCATCACGCTTCCATCCAGGCGACTCAAGACATTGACGCCTTCCTTGCTTTCTTTCTCATTTTCTATCTTGATTTTAGATCTGTATCAAGGAATTGAACTTATCGAAAATTGTATCTCATTTCATCAATAGAATTATCTTCCATGTCTACTCACTTCTATAAACTTTCCGCTTTTTACTTTCAAACCATGAGTAACTAATCACTCAAGGGTCTAGGGTTGCGTTAGCATCTAACTAGGAACCACAGTGTAACTATTTTATCTTGTCAATTGCGAGCTTAATCCGATGCTTATGTCCATCTGACAAATCGATATAAATAGTAATAATCAGACTGCTCGAGAGGGTAAGTGATTGTGGAACTCAATTGACAAGGGCCAAGTAGTGTTACCTGTCTATGGGGATAACTTTGGTTCTTAACACTCTCCTATGCATTATAGACATATAACACATAGCGGCTGACAACCGGGAGAAGAGTTGCAAGTATGAATAGAATACTACTGTGCGTTTCCGACGTTAGATGTTAATCAACCCGAACCCTTTCTTTATCCATTCACACACATCTTTAGCTGAACTTGTTGTGTCACATGCTTTCCATACTTCACAACTTTTAGTCTAGTGTACAAACAATCGCTTTTAGTAGACTAAAAACAATTCTCAAACATTTATTGGTTACCACTGTAACGCATGAAATCCAATTAAAAACTAAATCAATATAATCCCTGTGTTCGACCTCGGACTCACCCAGAACACCTATTACTTTGCTTATACTTGGGTAAAAGAATAGGAAAACTTGACAAGACCACCAACGCATAGTAAAAGAACGCATAGCATGTTCAAAGCATGACATGTTGAACGCATAAACGCATCATTTAGCACCTTGCGTTAGGTTAATTTACATATACAAAATAACCACAACAAGTTTTTGGCACCGTTGTTGGGGATTATTTCATTGATTTAATTATTTTATTTGGATTATTGTATTGTAGAATTCCGCAGTCGACGGAGTATAGCAAGCTTCTCTTCTACTAGAGGCTTCTAACAGTATATGAGTGAAGGGGATAACCCAACATTTGATATTGACCCAGAGATTGAGAGGACCTTTAGAAGAAGGATAAGACAGAATAAACAAAGAAGGAGATATCAAACTACTGAAGAGAACATGGATGCTCAAAATAATCAACCTCAAGCTCCTCAAGCTGGGGTTAGGCAGAACGCAAATGCGCAAGAGCACGCAAACTACGATACAAATCCAATTCTCTTGGCGCATGATAGAAATCGCCCGATGAGGGAGTAAGCGTCGCCAAATTTATACAATTTTGCATCGGGAATTTTACAACCAACCTTTGAGGGTAATGGAAGGTTCAAAATGAAACCAGTAATGTTGCAGATGCTGCAAGCCGCAGGGCAGTTTGGGGGTGCAACGGGTGAAGACCCACATGCACACCTGAAAAGTTTCTTGGAAATTTGTAGCCTATGGCTGGAGTACCGCAAGATAGCATCAGACTGACGATATCCCCATTTTCTCTTAGAGATAAGGCAAGACAATGGGCGTATTCATTTGAACCTGGTGAGATTACAACTTGGGGCAAAATGGTTGAAAAGTTCATGCAGAAATTGTCACACCCCATCCCAGATACACCCTAAACCTAGGAGTGAGTGTGAAACTGCACTCTCTGTAATACATATTAAAACAAGATGCCAGATAAACCTCAAATAGAAACACCATTGCTATTAAAACATTTGAGAACAAACAATCTCTAGACAAGTATTCGTTGTATATATATATATATATGTGACACAGAACAAATCTCCCAACACTCCTAAGGAACATGTACATTACAAAACATGGGTACAAACTAAATAATTACAACTATCCCAGAGGTTTGCTTCAAGATAGGCCAGACGAGATACTTCTGTAGGTTAGGCGTCCTGGACACGCTCGCTACCTGAAACGACAAACAACAAACAATTTGAGTGAGCATAAAGCCCAGTGAGTGACTAATTCCATTCAACTATCACTAACAAACATGAACTAACATAACCATTAGTAACCATTACATATCGCATCTCAAATAGTTTCTAAGCCGCTTATGCTTTTGATCTCACCCATAACAATATTCTTATTACCCCATGGTAAATAACTAACTAACGTTGTGACGAAGCACAACTTAACTCTTTCGTATTTCAGAACAACTCTCATTTCTAATCACATATACATGCCAATCATCATATTTCACGAATTTGTAATTATCAAGTGCCTTCACATTCTGTCTCTCAGCACCGAATTCGATTATGTCTACATTACCATGTGCCTTCACACGAAGTCCCTCAGCACTGGTAACCAATTCAATCTCTGCTCATGTGCCTTTGCTCATGGTCCCTCAGCACGAGCTAGTATATGATGGATTTCTACATGCTTTCACTCAAGTCCCTCAGCATTGAAATCCATTCCACTTAACTATTCAAGTGCTTTCACACGAGGTCCCTCAGCACTGAATTTCATGTTTACATTCACTTAGGCTTTCACCATAAGGTCCCTCAGCCGTATTTACATTTAGACAATAAATTTAGTTCCATTTTAACTTGCTAGCATAACATACTTACCATGAATACCACAGAGTACCATAATTCTTACCAAATAAGAATACTAAAAGTAACCACAAGATATAGTAAAAGGTCACTCACAACTTGTCTCGGCTCTAAGTGGATTATAAGCCTCCCTGGCCTGAAAATACATATTTCTCACGTTCAGTTTTCCAAAATCTTCCTTTTTCCCTTAACACACATTAATAGCATTACTCTTCAGACAACTAAAGGCTACCAGCGAAATTCATTACATACAACTGCACCAGCGACACTAAGTTGGACGTAACTAGCGAGACTACTTGAGGAGCGACATCCAGCGATATTCTAGCGAGAATTGTGAGACGCAAAGCCCCTCTTGCGTTACAGCGATACTTGCTTCGCTGCCCTGTCTCTCGCTGTCTCAGCGATACTACCGCTGCAGCAGAACCGTTTCCTTCTTCCTTTCCTCTTCCTTCTTCAACCTGTTAAACATCACATTTTGGTCAATTTCAGAACTTACTTCCTTCTACAAACTTGTTAAGGTGTAAGTCCTTCATCTTACCTCCAGATTTCATGAAGAACATCCTCTCCGTTTAGGGTATATCCTTCAACAACTCCGAGTTACCCCTAATCATCCGGCAAATTCAGCTTTAATCTCTTCTATCTGAGTTTGACACACATTTATACAATTTTAGCTCAAGCATCCTTCATGAAACTTGCTAAAAATCAAGTTAACTTACTAACCTTAGAAGTTCTG
Source organism: Citrullus mucosospermus (assembly GCA_030954485.1). Taxonomy (NCBI): domain Eukaryota; kingdom Viridiplantae; phylum Streptophyta; class Magnoliopsida; order Cucurbitales; family Cucurbitaceae; genus Citrullus; species Citrullus mucosospermus. The sequence continues at coordinate 16,679,847 of CM062064.1, forward strand.
GCCCTAACCACCGCTTCTTCAGTTTGTTCTTCCTCCAAAACCGAACGTTACTCTGAGAGAGTAACACCAGCTGAGTCCTCTGCCCAGCTCAAGTTTCCTCCACGGTTACGATGAGATTTCCACTCCAAATCGACATGAACATCTTCTTCTACCTCCTTCCGATGTTTAACTTCAAAATGGACCCAACTCGAGCTCTGAAATGTAATCAAAACAATTGAATTCTCGACCCACTTATATATATACCACCAACCTAAATCTCCATTTCAACACTATACTACAATCCATTCAACGCATACCTTCTATGTTTAGCTTCAGCAACACACGACCTCTGATGGTGTTACTTTTCAAAACTCTCCTGCCAGATGGTTAACAAACGCATTACTCTCTCTCGGCCAACCTTCTTTGTCCAATGCATACCCATTTTCGACGCATGGTAGCGTTCACCGTATAATGGCCTCATCGCAAATTAGCTCTCAACTTCTCGTGGCCATTAACTTCCAACGCCCTGCAGCCTTCAATGCGTTTATCGCAAGATAATCTTCGATACAAGGTGGCTCTCCACGCCTTATGACCTCAACACGTCGTGGCCTCAACGCCTAACAATCTTCCCTCACCTTTGCATCCACGCCAAAACTTTTTCCATCTAGGCGCTTTGCCACCAACGCATAGCTAATACTTAGCCATTTTTCCGCCCCCAATCACACTCCAGCCAACTACTCCTACCAAAGCGTCCATCTCTTAGTCTCTTCTTATCTTGCTTCCTCACAAGTTTAAGTGTGGCTTACAGAAATACTTTCCTCCGACAGTAAGTGCAAAGAGGCGACGAGACATTGTCACCTTCGAGCAAAAGGACTCGGAGACACTTAGTGAAGCATGGGCCCGGTTTAAAAGGCTTGTAAGGAATTGTCCCCACAATGGTATCCCTGATTGTGTACAGATGGAGATTTTCTACGGAGGACTGAATAAAACATCACAATCAGTGGCTGATCCCTCTGCAGCAGAAGGTTTAATGGAAAAACTTATACGCAAGCCAAGGAGATCCTCGACAGAATTTCGAGGAACACTAATGAATGGGTAGATGATGGATATGGATCCAGGTACATGGATAAAAGACGAACGCAAGCTGGAATGATTGAAACAGATGCGACTAATAACCTTTCAGCTCAGATCGCCAACATGACATCCTTGCTGTAAACAATTGCGTTGAACAACCAAGGTGGAACAGTTGCATCAATGGACGCAATGAACACGGTGAATGCAACAGCATCTGTAAACTGTGTGCAATGTGGTGAGGGCCACTTATACGATATGTGTCCCTATAACCCATAATCTGTCTGCTATGTTCAGAACAACCCGTATTCCAAGACTTATAATCCGGGTTGGAGGAACCATCCTAACTTTGGATGGGGAGGAAACCAATCACAGACGCAGGGAACTGGACAACAGCCGCAGAGAAGCAACAACCCCGTGTACAACCAAGGTGTTCAAGGGCAACGCAGGCTTAACCCCGCAATGAAGGAGGTTGTAAAGAAAGAGATCATCAAATGACTCGACGCAAGGGTCATTTATCCAATCTCCGACAGCAGCTGGGTAAGCCCAGTTCAGTGTGTACCGAAGAAAGGGGGAATGACAGTGATCATGAATAGTAAGAATGAATTGACACCAACAAGAATGGTCACTGGTTGGCGCATCTGTATGGACTACCGCAAGCTGAATGCGACAACAAAGAAGGACCACTTTCCACTGCCATTCATCGACCAGATGCTTGATAGGCTGGCAGGAAATGATTTTTTTGCTTCCTGGATGGATATTCTGGCTATAACCAGATCATGATAGCTCCGGGAGATTAAGAGAAGACAACGTTCACTTGTCCATATGGCACCTTTGCGTTCAGACGCATGCCATTCGGGCTGTGTAACACACCAGGGACGTTTCAAAGGTGCATGATGGCAATATTTTCTGACTATTTAGAACAGTCAGTAGAGGTGTTTATGGACGACTTCTCAGTATTTGGGAAATCATATGATGAATGCTTGACCAACTTAGAACGAGTGCTAAAGCGATGCGAAGACACAAACCTAGTCCTCAACTGGGAAAAATGCCATTTTATGGTCACTGAAGGTATCGTGTTGGGACATAAGATCTCAAAGGTTGGATTGGAAGTGGATCAAGCAAAGATAGATGTGATAGCAAAACTCCCAGCCCCCACAAATGTAAAGACGTTGTGAAGTTTCCTAGGCCATGCGGGCTTCTACAGAAGATTCATAAAAGGATTCTCGCAAGTAGCAAAACCACTGAGCGAGCTGCTAGAAGCCAATAGGGAATTCAATTTTGATGGTAAATGCTTAAATGCGTTTGAGTCTCTAAGGCAAGCTCTGATTTCAGCACCAATTTTAGTTGCACCAGATTGGTCTCTCCCATTTGAATTAATGTGCGACGCAAGCAACCATGCGGTGGGAGCAGTATTGCGGCAAAGAAAAGAGAAAATAATGCACCCCATCTATTATGCTAGTAAAACGTTGAATTCGTCTCAGGAGAACTACACCACTACTGAGAAGCAAATGTTAGCCATAGTCTTTGCGGTTGACAAATTCAGAGCATACTTGATAGGGTCAAAGGTGACCATCTATAGTGATCATTCTGCGATCAAATATTTGATGGCGAAAAAGGACGCAAAGCCTAGACTCATCCGATGGGTATTGCTATTACAAGAATTTGATTTGGAGATTAAAGATAGAAAGGGAACTGAGAATCAGGTTGCGGACCACCTATCTCGGTTGGAAAATAAAGAGGTCCAGGAAAGTTGGAGTGATATAGAGGAACGATTCCCAGACGAGCACGTCATGAACGCAGAGAGTCAGGAACCGTGGTATGCAGACATAGTAAATTACTTGGTATGCAACCAATGGCCTGAAGAATTCAACGCTCAACAAAAGAAAAAGCTCCAACATGAAAGTAAGTTCTACTGCTGGGATGAGCCATATCTATACAGACTTGGCCCTGACCATATCCTGTGTCGATGCATTCCAGAATATGAAACGCATAGCATTTTGAGAAGTTGTCATTAAGCACCTTACAGAGGACACTTTGGAGGGCAGAGAACAACTGCAAAGGTATTGCAAAGTGGGTATTTCTGGCCCACATTATTTAAAGATGCAAGGGCATATGCGGTAGCTTGCGATCGTTGTCAGAGAACAGGCAACATTTCCAACCGAAAAGAGATGCCTCTGAATTCAATGCTGGAAGTTGAATTGTTCGACGTATGGGGAATCGACTTCATGGGACCATTCCCTCCTTCTTGCGGCAATCAATATATCTTAGTAGCGGTCAACTACGTATCCAAATAGGTAGAAGCAGCAGCCTGTGCAAAGAATGACGCAAACACAGTGTCCAAATTCTTAAAGAAACAAATCTTCTCTCGATTTGGGACACCAAGGGCGATAATTAATGATGAAGTTACACATTTTATAAATCGCATAATCACTAATTTACTGACTAAATTTAATGTCTCGCACAGGATAGCAACTACTTATCACCCACAGACAAACGGCCAAGCTGAAATAACAAACCGGGAGATCAAGTCCATACTTGAAAAGGTCGTGAGCACATCAAGGAAGGACTGGACGGAAAGATTAGATGAAGCTTTATGGGCATATAGAACGGCATTCAAAACCCCTATAGGCATGTCACCCTATGCGTTGGTGTTTGGGAAAGCATGCCATCTCCCGTTTGAGCTGGAACACAAGGCCATCTGGGCCATGAAGAAGCTCAATTTAGACCAGGACGCAAGCGGCGAAGCCAGAAAGCTTCAACTAAACGAACTCCTGGAAACGCAAAGCTGTATAAAGAAAGGACCAAGAAATGGCACGACAAAAACATTAGTAAGGAAACTCTATACGTCGGCCAGAAGGTCCTGTTATTTAATTCAAGGTTGCGTTTGTTTCCAGGTAAGCTGAAGTCTCTCTGGTCGGGTCCATTCATAATCAAGGAAGTGTTCCCGCATGGTGCGGTCATGCTGACAAACGAAGACGGAACCACATCCTTCAAGGTCAATGGACAGAGGGTAAAGCCCTACCACATTGGAGAGTTCGAAATTAACAAAACCTCCATTGACCTACGCGAGTGTAATGACTGAGCTTGCGTCGAAAGGTCCCTGCGTTGCCGAATGCCTACATTTCCAGGGACGCTTTGTTTTAACCTTGCTTTATTTTCATTTGAATTTGTTATAGTATTTAATTTAATTTTATTGTATTTTGCTTTCTTTCTTCTGTTTGTATTTTGTTTTTAGCATGTATTTATTTCTTTAATTTCAGTTTAATAATGTAAATGAGATAAGCATGAAAGTAGGCGTTGAGTTTTTTTTAAACAATTTGATTTCACCGCATAATCTATTATTCATGCATGCGTCTAACGCATAAGTAAACTATGCGTTCATCAATAAACGATTTCTGTGTTTATCGAGTTAAGGTTAGAGGTAAGGTTAGAGCCGTACATATTTTGTCAAACGCATAATACTTAACTTCCAACGCATAATTTGACCTGAGAACCAGGAGTTCATCAGTTATGCGTTTATCACTAGTTCATTGCGTTTTAGATAGAGCACTAGGTGAAACACAGATGTCTTCTCAGACTACGCGTCTTTCCCAGAAAAACACTCAAGTGCCAAAACACTCAAGTGCTCTGTGTGCGTTAATAAGCCGCCCATCACACTTGATGGGTGTGCGACTCAATAAAATTTGCCTTGATCAGTGAGATTCTGGATATCGCGTATCCGCATTAATTAACGACTGCTAAATTAGCCCTTTATAAACGCGATCCGATTTCCCATTTTCCATTTTCGAAACGTTTCACCTCTTTAACTTCCCGCGATTTGTGTTCTAGCAGAACTTCATATGTCTAACCAGTCAAACCCACAAAATCAAGAACACCTCGCCGGCAACGTTTCCCCAAGACCTTCTTCATCATCTACACCAGTCCCTGAGGTATTCCTTAACCCTCGATCTCCATTCTTCTCTCCACCTACATTTCATCCTTCCAGACCTGTGAGGCCTTTCGCCTCTTCGGTCAGACCAAGATCTCCAAATCCTAACCCACCGTTTATCCCAAACTTCTCTGCATCTAGAATCCGGGCCACTGCCCAAAGACCACCCATATACCCAGTCTTCCGGCCATTCGCCAGACCCCCAACCCGTCCACCAGTAGTCGACAACTCCGACGACTGTGTGGAAGTTCTTAATATCCGCCCCTTGAGCCAAATCAACCCAATACCTACCCCAAAACCCAAAAGCCAGGTCAAATCTTGCATCCCACGACCCAGAATGAAAAATATGAGGGAGTTTTCCGCCGCGAACTTCAATGTCGGAAGCCAACGGTTAAGCACGGAAAACTCCGAGGCAGAGCAACCGGTTCCTGGAACGGTTCGCGATGAAGCCAACACACTGCACGGAAGTAGTGAAGTACGCCGAAGGGAAGAAAGAGACATATTCGGCGACATTTTAGAGCGAATAGCTCAAGAGGAAAGGGAGGCAAAGGGTAGGGAGGATGACGAGGAGGTCAACCAGCCCTTGCCCCTATCACGTCCACCCAGCATGAGAGGGACGGAAGAAATGGGAAGAGGAGAAGAAGAAGAAGTGGCTGTCACAGTGGGGGAAGTAAACTCCGCAAAATCCCCAGACGAGTGGATAGCCGAAATTCTGAGCAGACTGTGTGACCCAATGGACGCAACCGTCTCAGACGCTAGAAGGGAATCACCCTCACCGATAAAAGAGGTCCAGAGTCAGTTGAAGGAGACTCGGGAGGGTGAATAGAGTGGGGGAGATAAGGAAGGAGAGGAAGCCTACAGCAAGGAGGACGTAGGCGAGCCACATGAAACGCAAGGGTCTGTCCCTGCATCTATCAGTCCTGAGGAGATGACACTGGACTCCAATGAAGGACTGATAAGAAAAGTTGTGATGGCCGCAGAGGCCAAGAGAAAAAGAGAAGAGGAAGAAGAAGTGGTACCCCTGTTGAGGAAGAAACGAAGGGTATCACCAGAAACTGCAAAGAATGAAGAGCCCAAAAGCACAGAGCAAGGAGACAGACTTGAGTTCCCAATTGTGGCCACATCCTTTGATAGGCTGGCAGAGAAAGAGAAGAAGAAGAGAGCCAAGTTGAGAAAAGAGCTCAGGGCCCTAAGTGATGTGCCACTTTTGTGTGTTAACCGCAAGTATACGGGTCAAGTTATAATATAAAACGGTTAAGTCCGAGTATCGTTTCCACTAGAGATCCAATTGGGAAAGTTTAAGTTATTTAGCTATTCTAGAGTTGAATCAATTTTATTTGAGGATTGAAATTCAATATTTCAATTTTGGGAAAAAGAAAAATCAAACCAAGAAAGTATCAAAGGGAGAATTGCAAGAGTCAAAGAGAGTTCTAGGGTTTTGAATCCTTGTTTGTTTCATCATGCAAAATTATAGATTTCATGGATTTAATTCTTATGCCTAAGTCTAGAAACTTAATTCCAAGTTATCTTCTCTCAAAGACAACTCTTTCTCATGCAACTTGATTGATAGTTAATCTCTTAAAACCAATACAAAATTACATGGCATTAAAACTAGTCTTTAGCAACTTTCATTGTCAACCTAACTACTCTCGTGATAGATTAACAACGATTCATTGTTATAGATCAAATTAAACATATAATCTCTCGATCATACATCTAACCTAACATGTGAAGGTGGCCAATCTTCAAGAATTAAACACAATAACAATGAAAAGCATATTTATTTGAACAAAACCATGAGTCTACAAAGTTATCATGAATTCACAAACAATTCATCAAAAACCCTAAAACTAAAGAGTTTAGCCACTCATAGCGTGAAGCAACATATTGAGCAAAACTAATCAAAGAAAGAGTGTAAAGAATAGGGAAACTCTACTGAAAAGAGGTTCTTGATTGAGGCAGCACCGTCACGAACTCCTTGGCTCTCGCGTCGGACTTCGAAGGGCACCAAAACTATCTCGAACTCTTTTCCTCTTCCTTGCGGCTAACTCACTCTTGGAACTCTAGCTTAATTTTCACCTTTTTGGATCTTTCTTTTGTTCTGCAACTTTCTTGATCTTCTTGATATTTCTCCCCCTCGTTTTGGCTGCTGAAAACCCCTAAATTTATAGAGTTTGGCCGCCCAAAATTTGACCTAAAATACAAACTTTTCGTTTTAATTAACGCTGGCACCGCGACGCTATCTTGCGTTCATCAAGGATGCGTCGAGGCAGCGCCTTCCCAGCGCCATGTTGCTACTCTGCGTCCATGCTGATGCGTTTCTGCTTCAGCGCCACGGCGCATCATGCGTTTCAACAAGGATGCGTTTTTCAGCTCTTTTTCACCATATTCTTGCTCGGTTTTGATCTTTTAGTCGTTTCTTCTAATTTTCCTCGTTTTAACCTGAAAATCACTAGCAAACAAGTGAAATCTAATATAAAACTCCCTTAATTTGAAAGAATAATAAGCACTTTTCAAGTGCTTATCACTAAGACAAGGAGTTGAGAAAATTGCCAAGGACGCATTATCCCGCAAGAAGGCGTGCAAGGAAGTGCGGCCTCAAGAAGTAGGGGAGACACAAGGCCTTCCTGATCCTCAATTAGAAGAAGCCGCATTGGCATTTGAAGAGGAAATGATGGAAGAAGAGAGAATAGAAAAAGCAGCCGAGGAGCTTGCAAGAGAGCTACAAATTGAAGAAGATGAAGAGCTGGCTGCTAGACTAAAATCCCAAGAAGAAGGGGAGGGCAAGAAGAAAAAGAAGAAGAAAAGTAGGAAGGAATGCATCGGGGAGGATGCGAGGGAAGAACAAGGTGTGAGCACCTTGGAGAAGAAGAAGAAGAAAGAAAAGGAGGTGTCAGTCACCAAACTCCCAAGCACACATAATGAGAAACGCAAAGGGAAGGAAAAGGTGACTGAAGCACCAGTTAAAGTGGCCGAGAGCAAGAAGAGAACTGTGTATGAGATTCCAGCTAAGGCCAAAGGAAAAGAGAAGGTGGCTAATGCGTCGCCACAAAAGAAGGAAGGAAAAGGGAGACGCAGAGCGTTCCCGGACTTGATGATTGAGGTGGGATTTTTCCCTGAAGAAGCCCCAGTGCCGCCATACATCACCGAAATTATTGACCACCACGGCTGGAGAAACTTCTGTTCCAGCACCTCTTGGATCCAACCTGACATAGTTCGAAATTTCTATAATGGACGCATAGACGAAGAGGAAGACGTGGTGGTGGTGGATGAAACTGAAGTCCCATTCAACGCAAGGGAAATCAATGCAATATATGAGTTGAGGGACAACCCGGATGCAGAAGGAAACAAGATTATAGAATCAACTCCAACGGAGTTAATGGAAGACGCAATTCGGGTATTGGCGAAGCCAGGGGCTAAGTGGGATGTTTCACCCACAGGTATAAAAACGCTATCCGCTAGCAGCCTAAGACCAGAGGCAAACCTGTGGGTGTACTTGGTGAAGAAGCGGCTGATCCCTACAACGCATGACAAGACAGTGTCAAGGGTCGGGTGATGGCAGCATATTGCATCATGCGTCGCATCACCCTTGATGTTGGACGCATAATTGCGGCGTAGATAAGAGGGGTGTTCAACAAGCCAAGGGGCCAACTCTTTTTCCCCACTCTTATCATGAACTTATACGCCAATGCTTCCATCCGAGGGCCAACGGAAGTGTTAGACGCAGAGAAGATGATCGAAGTTAGTGGCGTAATCACCCACAAAACTCTACGTCGGTTGATGAAAGGATCACAATATCTCCCAGAGCCTGCCAAGGCCACCAAAAGACCTCATCAACCCATTCCGCCTCCAAAGCCGCAACTGCAGAAGAAGGGGAAACCGTCCAAGTTGAAGGCCGTGGCAAGTCCTGATGCCACCATTAGACCTTCCCCAACCTCAAGCCCTTCACAACCACTTCCAACAACCAGAAGGGAACCAAATCCACCTCCACCTCCTCCTGAGACGCAGGAACCAACTCCACCTCCACCTCCTCCTGAGATGCAGCGCCCTAAGCCACCTCCACCTCTTCCTAAAAAGCATCGCCCCAAACATCCAAAACCTCAGCCTTCCACAAAACCCTCCTCTCCAATAAGAGTTGATGACTCACACTTTGGGGATCTTGGCGCGACTTTTATGCATCCATCATCCCCTGCGTTTGACGAAACTCCATCCACTCCCCCGTCTCAACCAAACTCGCCTAGCCCACCAACGCAACCACAACCGCAAGAAGGCAAACTTGACCTCGAGTGGGAGACAGTGCAAACATATCTGCAGCAATCAATCTTGCGTCCAGTGATGCACTCATTGAATATGTTAGCACGCCGGCAGACGGAGCAGTTCCAATTCACATTGAATTACGTTCATCAACTGCTCTCGATCCGACTGGAAATCCCGCCCCCTAACATTCCAGAACACCTCCAATAGCCCCTTGTCTTCCCAGTACCGCAGCGCCCTGCACCTGAGCAGCAACGTAGACCTGATGAAGACAGGACTGATGGTTAAAAAAAAAAAAATTTTAGGGGTGTAGTCAAGAGTTGTAATTTTTTTTCTTGCAATTTTGTATCTTCATATTCAATTGTATGCGTTGGTGATAATAAAATTAATAGAATGAACATTTCTTCATCGCATGGATCTCTAACTTCCTCTTTGCGTTGTCCCTTGTTGTAAATTTATTCTAAGTACATTTAATTAGTCTTAACTTTTATCTTTGCGTTGAAAAGTTGGTCACTGTGATGATAATCATGCTTACACTTTTTATACACTCTTTAAGTTAGATTACTTTCAATGCGTTTGCATTCTATTCCTTAGAAACGCAAACCTACTTTGAATGTATGCAAGCAGCCAATTCAAACCTCTTTTACAAAATTTTGCAACTTAATCCTTGTTCACGATTTAAGCAATGAGGACCTTGCTACTCTCAAGTTTGGGGGTGGAAGAGGTTTGAACTGTTAAAGATAAAAATATGAGGAACTTATTTCAATCATGTTAAAAAAATAAAAATAAAATAAAATAAAAATTAAAAAAATATATAAAAATAAAAATTTTATTCTTTGAAACGCAAAACTCCGCTGGCAAGACTAATATATTTATCTTGTTAAGAGTTTAGCTGAAAACGACATCTGCTCGTAGTTGGCCACCTCCATGCACCCCATAGTTGGTGTGTCAAAACGAAGGTGGGTAATCGTAATCAGCGACGCATAGATAAATAACAAACTCCAATGTCTAGTGAGGAAACCGAGTTTAGATAAGAGTTTAGTCGAGAAAGGCACTTGCTCGTAGTTGGCTGCCTCCATGCACCCCATCGTTGGTATGTCAGAACGAAGGTGGGTCACCCTACTCGACGCATGCTTAATAACCATATAATAAAACCAATGAAAGAAAAAGGAACTTTATATCTCCATCTTTTCAGACTCAGTGTTAAAAGAAGAAACAAAAATTTTGTGAATAATGAGTTAAAGAGTTTTGGAAAGAAAGCTTGCCGCATACAAATTAGACCGAAAGAAAAGAATATAGAGGTAGAGAAATAATATAACTAACGGGTAGCTGATTGAGTATAGCATTCTGAGAGACTAGTCAATGCGTTGAGAAAATGTTTAGGAAAATTGAAGTTTCTTAGATGGAAGTTATGCTTGAGGACAAGCATTTATCTAAGTTTGGGGGTGTGATAACTTGTAGAAATACAAGTTATTATAACCTTTTTCATAAATAAATAGAGATTAAATAGAGAAGCATGCGGTAGTTTATGCTAAATTCCATTAATAAATCTTCCTTTGCGTTATACTCTTGTATTTTTATGAAGATAATGATTTTACCGCCTTTTGAGCCCAAAACGCATGTGTTGACGCGTTGATGACTTCTTAACGCAGGATGACGCGTTGGCAATCTGTTCTTCATGGACGCATGATCTGAACGGAACGCAAACAACCTGACGACGCGTTAACAACTCAACGCATAACTACGCATTAGTAACCTACAACGCGTTGACATCGGCCAAACTATGCATGGACGCGTAGACAACCGTTAAGGCAAGGCGCTGAGAATCAGATCGGAATCTTGAGAGATTGACGGATGATTGACAAACATGATTTGCGGCTAAAGTGGTGGATCTTAATTGGCCCGAGAATCACGCAATCAGGCGAGATGGACGCAGTGTCAATCTCACCACCAATCAAGCAGATTTGCCATTAACTGCGATTTCATCATCTATAAAAGGGCAGCTCTGCGAGATGAGAAAGGTTGTTGATTCTCGGAAGAACTCCATAAGTGACAGCAGAGTTCTCTCAGACTTCAGCCGGAGACAAATAGCTCGAGAGAGAAGAGTCTTCCCTTCACCGCACCACTTCACAGCAGATCATCACGCTTCCATCTAGGCGACTCAAGATATTGACGCCTTCCCTGCTTTCTTTCTCATTTTCTATCTTGATTTTAGATCTGTATCAAGGAATTGAACTTATCGAAAATTGTATCTCATTTCATCAATAGAATTATCTTCCATGTCTACTCACTTCTATAAACTTTCCACTTTTTACCTTCAAACCATGAGTAACTAATCACTCAAGGGTCTAGGGTTGCGTTAGCATCTAACTAGAAACTACAGTATAACTATTTTATCTTGTCAATTGCAAGCTTAATCCGATGCTTATGTCCATCTGACAAATCGATATAAGTAGTAATAATCAGACTACTCGAGAGGGTAAGTGATTGTGGAACTCAATTGACAAGGGCCAAGTAGTGTTACCTGTCTATGAGGATAACGTGTGATCGTTTTGTATATTGACATGACAGCTTTTGCCCAGGCGTCTGTATTTACTTTTTCTTCTCAACGCATGGTCTCGACGCATGGGTTTCCACTTCTTTTGTTCTCGCAGCAGCTTCCTCTCTAGTACTTGGTTCATTTTTGCTTCTTTTCTACTTAATCCTGCGTTAGAATTTAAAAGCTCATATTTTTTAGGTATATTCTTTTGTAAATGGTGCCAACGCATGGTAATACATTTTACAAAATTCAACTGCCAAAATCATGCGTTTAGCCCTAAAGTTACTCTAATTAATTCAAATAGTGACTATAATAACTTGTATTTCTACAAGTTATCAACACCCAACCTTATTCCTATACTACCAACCTTTTTTATTATTACTTATGTAAGTCCCGTACTTGACATTGTGAGAAGGCAAGTTAAGAAGAGACTATGAGATGAGCATTAAGTAGAGAAAGTTGGCCGAGATGTGTGGGAGCAAAAATGGCTAAGTGTTGGCCATGTGTTGGTGGAACTATGCGTTGAGAGTATGTTTGAGGTTTGAAGAGAGTAGCCACTGGTAGCTATGTGTTGAAGAAGGTAGCTCGGCATGGACGCAGATGTGAAGGAAGGGGAGTGTGATATGCGTTGAAGGCTACTATGCGTTAGACGGCTAGCACAGCTATGCGTTGAAGGTCACTATGCGTTGAAAGCCACTATGCGTTGCACGCTACCATGCGTTGAACGCTACCATGTGTTGAAGGTTCATGCATAGAAGAGGCCAAGAAGGGCTATGTGTTGAAGGTTGGTATGTGATAGGGCGTTGGGCCATTGTAACACAGTAAGTTGAAGCTATGCGTTGCTGAAGGCATGCGTCGATTAGTTAACTATATAGAGATGAAGTGGAGATTAAGTCGGTGGTATATATATATGAATGGACTGAGTATTCAATTATTTTAATCACATTTCAAAGCTCAAGTTGATCCCATTTCGAAGCTAAATAATGGAGGGAGGTAGAAGAAGGTGTTTATGTTGGTTTGGGGTGGAATTCTTATCGTTTTCGTGGAGGAAACTTAAGCTGGAACGGAGAATTCAGCTGGTGACTTAATCTGAGTATCGTTCAGTGTTTAGAGAAGAACGAACTGTGGAAGCTGTGACTAGGGTCGAAATTTTGAGGTTAGTAAGTTAACTCGACTTCTAGCAATTTTCATGAAGGATACTCGAGCCGAATTTGAGTAAATGTGTGTTAAACTCCAGGTAGAAGAGATCAGAGCTGAATTGCTGGACGATTAGGAGCAATTCGGGGTTGTTTGAAAATATCTCTCAAACGAAGAGGACTTTCCTTATGAGACTTTGAGGTAAGATAAAGGACTTATTTCTTTACAAGTTTGTAGAAGAAAGGAAGTTCTGAATTTGGCTAGAATGCGATGTTTAGCAGGTTAAAGAAAGAGATAGAAGAGAAAGAGGAAAAACTTTGTCGCTACAACAGTAGTATCGCTGAAAGAGCGGGAGACTGAGCAGCGAAGCGAGTGTCGCTGGTAACGCAAAGGGGCTTTGCGTCTCACAACTCTCACTGCAGTCTCGCTGGGTGACGCTCCTCAGGTAATCTCGCTAGTCTCGCTTAATTTGGTCTCGCTAGTGCAGTGTCCTATAGTGTGATTTCGCTGGTAATCTCGCCAGAGACATAGAGTACAGCTATTTGTGAATATTTTAGGGAAAAAGAGAGTTCGGTGATGGAACGAGTATAGAGTCTAATTATGTATACTTAATGAATATAGAAAGGAAGTTCAAGGAAAACTTAACGTGAGAAATGTGTATTTTCAGACCAAGAAGAGCTCGAGAAGGCATATAATCCACTCACAGCCAGGAGAAGTAGTGAGTGACTTCCTATTTTATATAATGGTTACTCTTAGCATGGTTACTTGGTAATGGGTGAGTAGAAATTATCGTATGGTGTAGCTATTGAATATTTATGTTGTGTTGTTAAGTTTAAAGGATGTTATACATACTACCTAAATGTAACCCATGGCTGAGGGACCTTGTGTGAAGGCCTATGGGGATATGTTATATGATACTCAGTATTGAGGGACCATGTGTGAAAGCACATGAGTAGTTGGATGAAACGGTTCCAGTGCTGAGGGACCTTGTTTTGAGGCATATGGAAATCCATTACATGATAGCCAAGTGCTGAGGGACCACGAGTGAAGGCACTTGAGCAATGGATTGGTAGAGAAACCAGTGCTAAGGGACCACGTGTGAAGGCACATGGAAATTTCGATACAGTTAAACTCAGTGCTGAGGGACAATATCTGAAGGCACTTAAGGGTTTGAAAATGCCGAGGGACGAAGTGTGAAGGCATTTGAAAATGTGAAAAATGAAAGGTTGTACAGGAGGTTGAGTGCGTTGAGCTTCGCTCCGCCACAGCTAGGGAAGGATAATTGTATTACTATTGTACGGATAATGGTATTGCTAGTGTTCTATAGCATGGGTGACTTAGAAATTCCTGTTTATATAACATGTGGTAGTTACTATGGTCTATATTAACTCAAGAAGTTTAATAGTATTTGAATAAATTCAGTCACTCACTGGGCTTTAGGCTCACACAATTTGTTTGTTTGTTTGTCTGTTGTTTCAGGTAGCGAGCGTGTCTGGGACGCCTAGCTTATAGAAGATTCTCGTCTGGGCCTACCTTGGAGCAGTCCTCTGGGATAGTTGTAAATACACAGTTTATGTTCATGTTTAGTTGTCATACATGTTCCTTGGGGGTGTAGTGAGGACTGATTTGTAGTATATGTAAAGAACACTTGTTTATAAGTTGTTATTTTTATGCATGAAATTTAAGCAGTGATGTTTATCTTATGAGGTTAAGCTGGCATATAGTTAAGTCTTGATGATCTGGAGATGATTTATGTTATAGTATAGAGGTAGCAGGGTATGCAGGTTCACACTCACTCCTAGAGGAGAAGGGTGTCTGGGAGGGGGTGTGACAACTTAAACATGATCCAACCTTGTATGTCAACACATATATGTTTAAGTTTACATTAAATAACCATGAAATCTTAGTTTATTGGATTGAGTTAATGCATAAAAGAGATAAAATAATTTCTTATTTTGTTCAATAAATAAAATGTATATACAATTTACAAAACTACAAGACCCAAGCATAAGTGTCAAGCTTAGAAGCAAAGGTTGGATGACAAGGCTTGCCATCTAGCTCCTATAAATAGAACCAAGGGGGAGAAGGAAGCCCACACACCACCAAGCACCCGAAAATTCATTGAGAAAAAAGAGAAATAAGCTTGGAGAGTAGAGAAAAGGGAGCCTTACGTCCAAGAAAAGCCAGGTTGCATCCAAGGTGTTGTTGCCCTTGCTGTCAGTGAGTTGTCTATGTCCATAGGGTACACCAGGCGTCCAAGGCATCAAGTTTGCATCCAAATGTGCAGAGGAATAGTTGTTCTGTGTGCAACTTGATCAGTTCCGCGTCCAAGGAGTATGCCCTACGTCCAAGGGAAGGTTTCAAGCATCCAAGAAGTTTCTTTAGAGTTCTAGAGGATTCTTGGTTGCTGTTTTCTCAGTTCCAAAGGCTAAAGAGGAGCTAAGAAGGTTCAAAAACTAAGTCAAAGGAAGGAACCCTAAGTTTGAAGATTACTTTCTCTGCGAGTGATTGATTTCTTTTTGTGAGAGAATTAAACTATGGTTCTTATGAACAACTGTTAATAACATGTTTTTTATTATATTGATTGCATGATTATGTGATATTATTAATATGCGTGCTATGGTGAGATATCGATTAGTATGTTGCATATCGAGCTGTATATTCTAATGCTGAAGGACTAAGAGAAGGCATTGATGACAATGATTATGTTAATGACTAGGACTAGGATTTGAGTCCGCACAGGATGGCCAGAGAATCTGAAGGATCTAATTTTTGAGCCTATGTCGGGAATAAAACCTTACGAGATGGCCAGGGGGTGCCGGAACCTAGTTCTTGATCCTGCGAGAAGTATATTGGGAGGATGGTCAGAGGGTCGACGGACCTAGCTTTTGATCCTCAGAGATAAGACTATGTGCACATAGGGACAGAGAATATGAAAATTGATGGGCTGGATGAGCCAGCGGAGAAAACCAGTCAGATTGCTAATGTAAGCCCCGTACTTGACATTGCGAGAAGGCAAGTTAAGAAGAGACTAAGAGATGGGCATTAAGTAGGAAAAGTTGGCCGAGTTGTGTGGGAGCAAAAATGGCTAAGTGTTGGCTATGCGTTGGTGGGGCTATGCGTTGACGAAGGTAGTTCGGCGTGGACGCAGATGTAAAGGAAGGCCACTAGGCGTTGATGGCCATTAGGCGTTGAAGGCCATTAGGCGTTGAAGGCCACGAGGCGTTGAAGGCCACACTGCGTCGGAAGCCACTATGCGTTGAACGTTATCATGCGTTAAAGGTTGGTATGCGTTAGTGCATAGAAAAGTGGCCAAGAAGGGCTATGCGTTGGTGCATAGAAGAATGGCCGAGAGGACCATGCGTTCGTCGGCGATCCGGCGATGGGGCGCTGGGCAATTGCAACACACAGAATCGAGGCTATGCGTTGCTGAAGCCGTGCACCGAAGGTATACGTTGACTAGTGATAAGCACTTGAAAAGTGCTTTCTATTCTCTCAAATTAAGGGAGTTTATATTAGATTTCACTTGTTTGCTAGTGATTTTCAAGTTAAAACGAGGAAAATTAGAAGAAACGACTAAAAGATCAAAATCGAGCAAGAATATAACGAAAAAGAGCTGAAAAACTCAAAAGGGCAAATTTTGGGATAGCGCCGCGACGTTGAAACATAAACGCATCGTTCTGGACGCATAGTAGCACCGCAGCGCCGAGATGGCGCTGCTTCGACGCAACCTTGTTGAACGCATGACAGCGTCGCGGCGCTAATGCTCGAGAACAATATTTCTGAAATGCATCACAACGTATCAGCACTTGGACGGTGCTGCCGCGACGCTAAAACCCGAGAGCAAACTTTTCTGATGCATCCCTAGCGCTGTGGCGCCAACTTTCCTTAAATGAAAATTTGTTATTTTTGGTAAATTTTTGGGCGGCCAAACTCTATAAATTTGGGGGTTTCCAGCAGCCCAAATCATAAAAGAAAATCAAAGAAAAACAAGGAAATTAAAGACCTAAAGAGGCACAAAAAGGAGAGAATTAAGTGAGAGTTCAAAGAGTGAGTTAGTTGCAAGGAAGAGGAAAAGATTTCGAGATAGTTATGGTGCCCTTCGAATTCCGACGTGAGAGCCAAGGAGATCGTGACGGTGCTACCTCAATCAAGAGCCTCTTTTCAGTAGAGTTTGCATTTCTTTACATTCTTTCTTTGTTTATTTTGCTTAAACATGTTGCTTAAGGCTATGAGTGGCTAAGCTCTTTAGTTTTAGGGTTTTGATGATATGTTTATGAAGTTATGTTGATTTTGTAGACTTTCATGGTTTTGTTGGAATGATTATGCTTTTCATTGTTATTTTGTTTAATTCTTGTGGATTGGCCATCCTCACATGTTAGGTTCGATATATGATTGAGAGATTGTATGTTTAACTTGATCTATAACAATGAATTGTTGTTAATCTATCACAAGAGTAGTTAGGTTGACAATAAAAGTTGCTAAAGACTATTTTTAATGCCATGTAATTTTGTATTGGTTTTAAAAGATTAATAATCAATCGAGTTGCATGAGAAAAGGGTTGTTTTTTAGAGAAAATAACATGGAATTAAGTTTCTAGACTTAGGCATATGAATTACAATAAAATCCATGAAATCTATAATATTGCATGATGAAATAAACAAGGATTCATTACCCTAGAACTCTCTTTGACTCTTGTATTTCTCACTTTAATACTTTCCTTATTTGATTTATATTTTCCATAACTCATAATATTCAATTTCAATCCTCAAATAAAATTGATTCAACTCTAGAATAGCTAAGTAACTTAAACCTTCCCAATTGGATCTCCAGTGGAACGATATTCGGACTTAACCGTCTTATATTATAACGTGACCCGTACACTTGCAGTTAATACTCAAAGTGCGCATCAAGTTTTTGGCGTCGTTGTCGGGGATCCAAAGAACGGTTTTTGTTATTTAATATTCATTAGAATTGATAGATCTTAATTTGAGGTATATATTATTTGGTCGTTTATTTATTTTTATTTTATTTTATTTTATATATTTTTTTCCTTTTTATTTTATTTTATTTTATTTTTTATTTTTTCCTTTTTTATTTTATTCTATTTTATTTTATTTTATTTTAATTTTTAATTTTTAATTTTCTTTATTGATTATTTTGTCGGTTTATGCCTCGAGATAATACTAATATTCTCCCTCTTGATCCCGAGATTGAAAGGACGTGTAGAAGAAACCTAAGGGTTCAACACAATCACATCGAGGAGATGGCGGAGGAGATACCAAAGGCAATTCGAGACTACTTCTAACCGATATTACCGGCAAATCAACCCGGCATTATGAATGTACCCATCAATGTCAACAACTTTGAGTTGAAACCGGGGTTGATCCACAAGGCTAGAGAGCTAGCCTTTAGAGGAAGAACCAATGAAGATCCTCACAAGTACTTACGATCTTTCTTAGAAATATGCGGAACGGTAAAGATGAATGGTGTTTCTAATGAAGCAATTAAACTAAGACTTTTTCCTTTCTCTTTACAGGACCGTGCTAAGGATTGGTTGGAAACCATACCTCCGGATAGCATCACAACGTGGAAGATCTTAGCTCAAGCTTTCTTGAACAAATATTTTCCACCGGCTAAATCTCAAAGACTAAGGACGGAGATTGGAACATTCCGCCAACTTGAGGATGAACAATTATGTGAGGCTTGGGAGAGGTATAAGGATCTCTTGAGAAGGTGCCCTCAACATGGTTACCTGGATTGGTTGCAAATTCAACTCTTCTACAATGGATTAGCAAGCTTAACCAAATCCATACTAGATGCAACCGCCGGAGGGTCAATTTTTTCAAAGAATGCTCAAGAGGCCTATACCATACTAGAAGACTTGGCCACTACATCGTACAATTGGTCATGTGAACAGTCTTCTCCAATCATCCCAAAAGCCACGGGACGATATGAGATGGACGAGGTAAGTTCTTTAAAAGCTCAATTGGCTTCTCTTACTAATGCCTTATCTAAATTTTCTCAAGGAAGCCAAGTCCAAGCAAGTCCATCATCCATAGCTTCCCTTGCGGCCATGGCAAGTCAACAAAAGCCTAATGAGTTAGAAGTAGCCAATTATGTGGATAGAGGACAATACCGAGGTCAACAACTTCCAACTCACTATCATCACAACCTGAGGAATCATGAGAATTTTTCATATGCTAACAACAAGAATGTGTTGCAAGCACCTCAAGGATTCAATGGAGCGGGAAATGCAAAGACATCATCACTAGAGGACATAATGCTTGACTTTGTCAAAGAGTCAAGATCAAGGACAACCACATTGGAGAATTCGGTCCAAGCAATTGCAAGCACCGTTCAAAGCCAAGGTAAGGCACTTCAAAACTTGGAGGTTCAACTTAGTCAAATGGCAACTTCCCTCCAAACAATGCAAAAGGGTAAGTTCCCTAGTTGTTCCGAGATAAACCCAAGGGAGGAGTGCAAGGCCGTGACTTTGAGGAGTGAGAAAAAGCTATCCACTCCCTTGATCAATGATGAAGATGATGAGCTTCCATAAGAAGAAGATGAAGCCATCATAGAGGATGTTCAACAAAAAGAGAGTGCATCTAAGGAAAAGGAGAAATCAAAGTCCAACATAGGGAGTACTTCTAACTCTACTTCTTTTATCCCTAATACTTTACCTTTTCCTCAAAGATTTCAAAAAAAAAAAGATTGATGCTCAATTTTCAAAATTCTTAGACATATTCAAAAAGTTAGAAATTAACCTTCCTTTTGCAAAGGCATTAGAACAAATGCCTAAGTATGCCAAATTCATGAAGGATGTATTGTCTAAGAAGAAAAGGTATGGAGATTATGAAATGGTTGCACTAACCGAAGAATGTAGTGCGGCACTACAAAAGAAATTGCCTCCAAAACTAAAGGATCCAGGGAGTTTCTCTATCCCTTGTCATTTAGGCAACAATAAAGTTACTAAAGCACTTTGTGATCTTGGAGCTTCCATTAATTTAATGCCTTTATCCATGTTTAGGAAGCTCAATGGAGGAGAGGTGCAACCAACTACCATATCTTTGCTTTTGGCGGATCGATCAGTTGTTCATCCCTACGGCATTGTGGAGGACGTCTTGGTGAAGGTAGACAAGTTTATCTTCCCGGCAGATTTTGTGATATTAGACATGGAGGAAGATGCCGTAGTCCCCATAATCCTTGGGAGACCATTCTTGGCCACCGGAAGGGCCCTCATCGATGTGCAAGATGGAAAGCTCACATTCCGCCTTAACGATGAGGAGGTAGCATTCGACATTTATAAAACCCTTAAGCATCAGGATGTAGAAAGGTATGAGCATCATGAGCCAAGCACAAAGGTAACATCACCTCTCTGTTCAAATAAAAACTCTATGCATGATAAGCCTCCTTTGAATGGTAAGACTAATGACATGCTTGATGTTAAAGTAGAAAATTCTATGAAGCATGTTTCTAGTTGTGATATTTCTCCTAGTTCTTCATACATGCCTCCCAAACCTATAATGAATTATGAACAAATTATGGAGAAGCATGATAAAAATGAAGTGGTGAGTCCGTTAAAATCTAAGCATGATGATTCTTTAATAAGTCTTGACCACATTAGAAACGATGATGTTCAACTTGATAATGATTTATTGACTAACTCACTAAATGCTAATGAATATATTTGTGAGTGTCAATGTGGGCGAATACTAAAAGTTGTAGGTGATCCAAAGCATGAAAGGAAGAAACCACCTTGGGATCCACCGTGATTCGTGAGCCCCGTCTAGCTAGAAGACGTTAAACCAAGCGCTTATTGGGAGGCAACCCTATTTTATTGCTTTCTTTACTTTTCTTTTCTTTTTAGTTTATTTCCAATAAATCTTGGAGTCACTCATATGCTTTATCTCTCAAGAACTTGGTTTATCACACAAAGTACTCCTTACACCAAGCCTGTTTGGTGGCTTCCCGCTTGCTCCCAGGCTTGCTCTTTCCTTGTTAGATGCTCTTATGCATTGGGGACAATGCATGATTCTAAGTTTGGGGTGGGAGGTGTCTTTCGTACTTTTGTGTGTTTTCTTATCTTGCTATGCATGTTAGTGAAGGTTTTAATGATCATATGCATGTCAATTTTTGAAAAAATGTTCGTACTTTTGTGTGTTTTCTTATCCTGCTATGCATGTTAGTGAAGGTTTTAATGATCATATACATGTCAATTTTTGAAAAATTTTGAAAATTTTGGAGCTTTCAAAGTTAATGGGAATGTTGTTTATGGTTGTGTGCCTTGATGTTGATTGCCCATGATGAGATTTGAATTTGCATGATAGATGACTTATAATGGAAATAGAATAGCACTATCCTGAGTTAAATTGATTTAAGTCCCTCTTAAAATCTCTCATATTCTTGAGCACGTAGCCACTTTAAATTAAAATCTTTAATTGAAAAAAGGATTAAGCTAGGTGTATTCGGTTGTCACTTCGAAAGACCCCACCGGTTAGAGAGTGGAAATGCATGATAGCTTGTAATCTTAGACTAAGGAAAAAGAAAAGAGTATACATGCCTTGAGAAAAGAAAAAGTGTACACAAAATATATGAGCTTTATTTGTCTATCTTTTTAAATGTTAAACTTGTAATGAGTATGCATGGATAGGGGTAAAAAGAGCTACCTTTGCTGTGATCAGTAAGGACGCCTGGGAATTGACTAGGTACGAGTCCCTACAGTGAATGTGTGAAAGCTAGTGCCTCTAGGTAAAAGAATGCAAGTTTGGGCCCATGAAAAAAAAATATGATTGAAAGACACCTTAGTGGACATATTACTCACTTGAAATGTATGAAAGCTTGAAGATTGGTGCATGAGCTAGAGTAGGGGGAAAACTAAAGAAACTCTCTTAATTCCTAATTTGAGTTCTAGTATTTTAAATTGAAGGAGGCTTGCACACACACACATGGGAGATAGCAAGATTTGGCCTTGAATGATTATAACAATATAGATGTGCTTGCATGTTTCTACTTAAGCTCTAAATGCTATTCTCTGAGACATGAGTCAATTGCACACTTCTTTATCTAAACTCCCTATTATTTGATTTTATTCTTTGCTCAGGACTAGCAAATATCTAAGTTTGAGGTGTTGATAAGCACTTGAAAAGTACTTTCTATTCTCTCAAATTAAGGAAGTTTATATTAGATTTCACTTGTTTGCTAGTGATTTTCAGGTTAAAACGACGAAAATTAGAAGAAACGACTAAAAGAACAAAACCGAGCAAGAATACGGCGAAAAAGAGTTGAAAAACTCAAAAGGGCAAATTTTGGGATAGCACCGCGGCGCCGAGACGGTGTTGCCGCCGCGCTGAAACATAAACGCATCGTTCTGGACGCATAGTAGCACTGCAACGCCGAGATGGCGCTGCTTCGACGCAACCTTGTTGAACGCATGACAGCGTCGCGGCGCTTGGACGGCGCTGCCGCGGCGCTAATGCCCGAGAATAATATTTCTAAAACGCATCACAGCGTTGCGGCGCTAAAACCCAAGAGCAAACTTTTCTGATGCAGCCCTAGCGCCGCGGCGCCATCTTTCCTTAAATGAAAATTTGTTATTTTTGGTAAATTTTTGGGCGGCCAAACTCTATAAATTTGGGGGTTTCCAGCAGCCTAAATCATAAAAGAAAATCAAAGCAAAGCAAGGAAGTTACAGACCTAAAGAGGCACAAAAATGAGAGAATTAAGTGAGAGTTCAAAGAGTGAGTTAGTTGCAAGGAAGAGGAAAAGAGTTCGAGATAGTCGTGGTGCCCTTCGAATTCCGACGTGAGAGCCAAGGAGATCGTGACGGTGCTACCTCAATCAAGAGCCTCTTTTCAGTAGAGTTTCCCTTTCTTTACACTCTTTCTTTGTTTATTTTGCTTAAACATGTTGCTTCAAGCTATGAGTGGCTAAACTCTTTAGTTTTAGGGTTTTGATGATTTGTTTATGAATGTATGTTGATTTTGTAGACTTTCATTGTTTTGTTGGAATGATTAAGCTTTTCATTGTTATTGTGTTTAATTTTTGTGGATTGGCCATCCTCACATGTTAGGTTAGATGTATGATTGAGAGATTGTATGTTTAACTTGATCTATAACAATGAATTGTTGTTAATCTATCACGAGAGTAGTTAGGTTGACAATAAAAGTTGCTAAAGACTATTTTTAATGCCATGTAATTTTGTATTGGTTTTAAGAGATTAATAATCAATCGAGTTGCATGAGAAAATGGTTGTTTTTGAGAGAAAATAACTTGGAATTAAGTTTCTAGACTTAGGCATATGAATTACAATAAAATCCATGAAATCTATAATATTGCATGATGAAATAAACAAGGATTCATTACCCTAGAACTCTCTTTGACTCTTGTATTTCTCACTTTAATACTTTCCTTATTTGATTTATATTTTCTATAACTCATAATATTCAATTTCAATCCTCAAATAAAATTGATTCAACTCTAGAATAGCTAATTAACTTAAACTTTCCCAATTGGATCTCCAGTGGAACGATATTCGGACTTAACAGTCTTATATTATAACTTGACCCGTACACTTGCAGTTAACACTCAAAGTGCGCATCAACTAGATAAGTACATAGAGATGAAGTGAAGATTAAGTCGGTGGTATATATATATAAGTGGACTGAGTATTCAAATATTTTAATCACATTTCAGAGCTCGAGTCGATCCTATCTTGAAGCTAAAATAAGAAGAGGAGGTCGAAGAAGGTGTTTATGTTGGTTTAGAGTGGAATTCTCATCGTTTTCATGGAGGAAACTTAAGCTGGAATGGAGAGTTCGGCTGGTGTTACTTAATCCGAGTGTTATTGTTGTGGTGTATTTGTATTGTGCAAATTGTCCTAACTCAAAGTGCTAAATGATGTGTTTATGCGTTCAACATGTCATGCTTTGAACATGCTATGCGTTCTATTACTATGCGTTGGTGGTCTTGTCAAGTTTTCCTATCCTTTACCCAAGTATAAGCAAAGGAATAGGTGTTCTCGGTGAGTCCAAGGTCGAACATAGGGATTATATTGATTCAATTTTTAAGTGGATTTCATCCGTTACAGTGGTAACCAATAAATATTTGAGAGTTGGTTTTAATCTAAAGAAAGCAATTGTTTGTACACTAAACTAAAAGTTGTGAAAGATGGAAAGCATGCGACACAGCAAGTTCAGCTAAAGATGTGTGTGAATGGATAAAGAAAGGGTTCGGGTTGATTAACATCTAACGTGGGAAACGCACAGTGGTATTCTATTCATACTTGCGACTCTTCTCCTGGTTGTCAGCCGTTATGCGTTATATGTCTATAATGCATAGAAGAGTGTTAAGAACCAAGGTTATCCCCATAGACAGGTAACACTACTTGGCCCTTGTCAATTGAGTTCCACAATCACTTACCCTCTCGAGCAGTTTGATTATTACTACTTATATCGATTTGTCAAATGGACATAAGCATCGGATTAAGCTCGCAATTGACAAGATAAAATAGTTACACTATGGTTCCTAGTTAGATGCTAATGCAACCCTAGACCCTTGAGTGATTAGTTACTCATGGTTTGAAAGTAAAAGGCGGAAAGTTTAGAGAAATGAGTAGACATGGAAGATAATTATATTGATGACATGAGATACAATTTTCGATAAGTTCAATGCCTTGATACAAATTTAAAATTAATATAGAACAATAAGAAAGAAAGCAGGGAAGGCGTCAATGTCTTGAGTCGCCCGGATGAAAGCATGAGGCTCTGCTGTGAAGTGGTGCGACGGAGGGAAGACTCTTCTCTCTCGAGCTATTCGTCTCCGGCTGAAGTCTGAGAGAACTCTGCTGTCACTTATGGAGTTCTTCCGAGAATCAACAACCCTTCTCATCTCGCAGAGCTGCCCTTTTAGAAATGATGCGTTCGTAATTAATGGCAAATCTGCTTGATTGGCGGCGAGATTGATACTATGCGTCCATCTCGCCTGACTGCGTGATTCTCGGGTCAATGAAGATCCACAACTTTGGCCACAAATCAAGTTCGTCAATCATCCGTCAATCTCTCAAGATTCTGATTTGATTCTCAGCGCCTTGCATTAATGGTCGTCTATGCGTCCATGAATAGTTTGGCCGATGTCAACGCGGCGTATGTTGCTAACGCGTAGTTATGCGTTGAGTTCCTGTTAACGCATCGTCTGGTTCCTACGTTAAGGAGTCATCAACGCATCGCTTGCATTCTTGTGTCAAAATATGCGTTTTAGGCTCAAAAAATGGTAAAATCATTTATCTTCATAAAAATACATTAGTATAACATACAGGAAGATTTCTTAATAAAAAGTAACATAACTTACTGCATGCTTCTCTATTTATTCTCTATTTATCTAAGAAAAAGGCTATCATAACTTGTATTTCTACAAGTTATCACACCCCCAAACTTAGATAAATGCTTGTCCTCAAGCATAACTTCTATCTAAGAAACTTCAATTATCTTAAACATTTTCTCAACGCATTGACTAGTCTCTCAGAATGCTATACTCAATCAGCTACCCGTTAGTTATATTATTTCTCTACCTCTATATTCTTTTCTTTAGGACGGGTCTAATTTGTATGCGGCAAACTTTCTTTTCAAAATTCTTAAACTCATTATTCACAAAATTTTTGTTTCTTCTTTTAACACTGAGTCTGAAAAGATGAATATATAAAGTTCCTTTTTATTTCTTTGGTTTTATTATTTTATTATTAAGTATGCGTCGAGTAGGGTTACCCACCTTCGTTTTGACATACCAACAATGGGGTGCATGGAGGCAGCCAACTACGAGCAAGTTTTCAGCTAAACTCTTAACAAGATAAATATATTAGTCTTGCCAGTGGAGTTTTGCGTTTAAAATGAAAAAAAATAATTTTTTTTTTAGACATGGCTGAAATAAGTTCCTCATATTTTTATCTTTGATAGTTCAAACCTCTACCACCCCCAAACTTGAGAGTAGCAAGGTCCTCATTGCTTAAATTGTAAACAAAGATTAAGTTGCAAAATTTTGTAAAAGAGGTTTGAATTGGCTGCTTGCATACATTCAAAGTAGGTTTGCGTTTCTAAGGAATAGCATGCAGACGCATTGAATGTAATCTAACTTAAAGAGTGTACGAATAGTGTAAACATGAAGATCATCATAGTGACTAACTTTTCAATGCAAAGATAAAAATTAGGAATAATTAAATGTACTTAGAATAAATTTACAACAAGGAACAACGCAAAGAGGAAGTTAGAGATCCATGCGATGAAGAAATGTTCATTCTATTAATTTTATTATCACCAACGCATACAATTGAATATGAAGATACAAAATTGCAAGAAAAGCTAAAACTCTTGACTACACCCCTAAATTTTTAACCATCAGTTTTGTCTTCATCAGGTTTGCGTTGCTGCTCAGGTGCAGGGCGCTGCAGTACTGGGAAGACAAGGGGTTGTTGGAGGCGTTTTGGAATGTTAGGGGGTGGGATTTCCGGTCAGATCGAGAGCAGTTGATGAACGTAATTCAGTGTGAATTGAAACTGCTCCGTCTGCTGGCGTGCTAACATATTCAATGAGTGCATCACTGGATGCAAGATCAATTGCTGCAGATATGTTTGCACTGTCTCCCACTCGAGGTCAAGTTGGGCTTCTTGCGGTTGTGGTTGCGTTGGTGGTTGAGGTAGGTTTGGCTGAGGCGGGGGAGTTGATGGAGTTTCGTCAAACGCAGGGGATGATGGACGCATAGAAGTCGCGCCAAAATCCCCATAGTGTTGAGGAGATTGGGGAGGAGGGTTTTGCGGAAGGTTGAGGTTTAGGAGGTTTGGGTCGATGCGTTTTAGGAGGAGGTGGAGGTGGCTTAGGGCGATGCGTCTCAGGAGAAGGTGGAGGTGGGGTTGGTTCTCTTCTGGTTGTTGGAAGTGATGGTGAAGGGCTTGAGGTTGGGGAAGGTCTAATGGTGGCATCAGGACTTGCCACGGCCTTGCGTTTCAGCTTTGATGCTTCCCCTTCTTCTGCGGTTGCGGCTTCGAAGGCAGACTGGGTTAATGAGGTCTTTTGGTGGCCTTGGCAGGCTCTGGTAGATATTGTGATCCTCTCATCAACCGATGCAGAGTCTTATGGGCGATTACGCCACTGACTTCAATCATCTTCTCTGCGTCTAACACTTCCGTTGGCCCTCCGATGGAAGCATTGGCTTACAAATTCATGATAAGAGTGGGGAAAAAGAGTTGGCCCCTTGGCTTGTTGAACACCCCTTTTATCTGCGCCGCGATTATGCGTCCAACATCGAGAGTGATACGGCGCATAATGCAATAAGCTGCCATCACCCGATCCCTTGACACTGTCTTGTCATGCGTTGTAGGGATCAGCCACTTCTTCATCAAGTACACCCACAGGTTTGCCTCTAGTCTTAGGCTGTTAGCTGATAGCGTTTTGATACCTGTGGGTGAAATATCCCACTTAGATCCTGGCTTCGCCAATACCTGGATTGCGTCTTCCATTAACTCCGTGGGAGTTGATTCTATAATCTTGTTTCCTTTCGCATCCGGGTTGTCCCTCAACTGATATATTGCGTTGATTTCCCTTGCGTTGAATGGGACTTCAGTTTCATCCACCACCACCACGTCTTCCTCTTCGTCTATGCGTCCGTTATAAAAACTGCAGACTACGTCAGGTTGGATCCAAGAGGTGCTGGAATAGAAGTTTCTCCAGCAGTGGTGGTCAATAATTTCGGTGATGTATGGCGGCACTGGGGCTTCTTCAGGGAAAAATCTCACCTCAATCATCAAGTCAGGGAACGCCCTGCGTCTCCCTTTTCCTTCCTTCTTTTGTGGCGACGCATCAGCCACTTTTGCTTTTCCTTTGACCTTAGCTGGAATCTCATCCACAGTTCTCTTCTTGCTCTCGGCCACTTCAATTGGTGCCTCAGTCACCTTCTCCTTCCCTTTGCGTTTTTCCTTATGCGTGCTTGGGAGTTTGGTGACTGACACCTCCTTTTCTTTCTTCTTTTTCTTCTGTTGGGTTGTATGTCCTAAAACTCGTAGTTTTTGTAAATAGGTGATTTTTAGTACATATGAAGTTATTCAAGTGAATTAATTATTTATCAACTCTAAATCCAATTAAACTACAAACCCTTGGCTACTATCATGAGTACTTGGACTTTATGTGGAGACATAAACAGGATCAAGTTCGAGTAAGTAGCCTCAATAGTCTATAGTACATGGATTAGGTTGGGTACCTCCTCCTGGAGACACTATTGAATACGACCCGCTTCATGATTGTTACAAATGTTGTAAAGTGTCATAAATGAAGTGATTCTGATTTGATCATGTAGAGACATGTGAGCGGGGGTATTCTACATAATGAGATTGTGTAAGACTGACCCTGAAATAATTACTGTTACATATTAACACCGTTTACGATTAACACTGATTAATTTCACTTATCGATGACCTAGATCACTTGATCTAAATCTTGAGCTATTTATGAACTCCTATTTATTCAGAATTATCCCTTGATCTACATAGGTAAGAGTAAGCTCAATAGCGCTGCTCAACATTCCTCCTATTTCAGGGATAAGACTGGGTAGATAGTTGGGAACATAGAATTTGCAAAACGGAATTCACTCCTACCCAACTTAGGGATAGAAGAGAGGTTGTTCTCTTAAGTGTTGTTTCTAGGACTTGAACAAGGGGCCCCATCCTCTCACTGGCCCGAGAGGGAATGGATTTAGTGATTAGATCCTAAATTAATTGTTCATTAGAGGGACAATGGTACTTAAGGAGAAAAGATGTAACTCAGAGGTAAATCGGTATTTGACCTAGCTGAAGTTATGAACAGCCTGTGAAGGATTGACTTATCGATGACGGTTATATCAAATGGACACAAATATATCTACAGTGAGGAGAGTGCAACTACGGGCTTTAGTGGAGTGTCCCGTTAGTTAACGAATGTTGGTTAACTAGGTTAAAGAGTTTGGCCGGTTAATCTCGGATCGTTGGAGCTCATGATCTGTAGGTCCATTAGGTCCCTCTACTAGCTCATAAATGGACTAAAATCTTAGATAATGTGGTGAATAAGTTTGAATCGTTCAAATCTTGGCTTAAGGAATGAAAGTTAGATATATACGATATATCGACATTTAATTACGAATTAAACGTACAAATAGAGTTAATTATAATATTTAAATATAATTTAAATATTAATCATATGAATAGGGATTCATATCGGTTTTTTTAGAAAAATCGAGACAAGTGGGAAAAATAATATTATTTTAATACAATAAAATAGGGCATTCCATCCCACAATTTCTCCCACTTGCCCTATTTATTCTACTCGTAATCCTAAACTCTTCAGGTGGCCCTCAAAAACAGTAGCCGGGAGGGCCTTTGTAAATGGATCAGCAATGTTGTGCTCAGATGCGACAATGGAATTGATGATCCTTTTATATACACAAGGTTCATCAACGTTTTGTTCAAAGCCATAAGATTTGACTGCAGTATCAAATCTCATTTCCAAGATCTGGATGCTTGTTTTAATCCATAAATGGATCTATTCAGCTTGCAAACTTTTTGCTCCTGACCTTGTTCTATGAACCCTTCTGGTTGGACCATGTAGATGTTCTCTTCAAGATTGCCATTTAGGAAGGCAATCTTGACATCCATTTGCCAAATTTCATAATAAAAAGTGGCAATGGATAAGAGTATCCTTATTGATTTTATCATAGCAACAGGTGAAAAGGTTTCTTCATAATCTACCCCCTCTACCTGGGTATAACTCTTTGCTACTAACCGGGCTTTATAGGTCTGTACCATCCCCATATGGTCTCGTTTACGTTTGTAAATCCATTTACAACCGATAGGTCTTACCTCATCAGGTTGATCTATTAGTTCCCAGACTGAATTGAAGTACATAGACTCCATTTCGAGGTTCATGGCTTTGATCCACTAATCTCGATCAACATCATTCATTGCCTGTTTTATAGGTCAATGGATCCTCTAAGCCATCATCAGGTATGGTGACTTCGGTTTCAGCTAAACCTAAATAGAGTTTGGGCTGTCTAACAACCCTCCCACTACGTCGAGGCTCTCTCAACTCTTGAGATGGACGTGACAGACTAGATGTGCTTGGTCTATCAACAACGCTTGTTGATTGGCCAGTTTGATCAGCAATTTTTTTTTTTTTTTGTGATCTATCTGTAGCATCTTTTGAAATCTCTTCCAATACTAGTTTACTACGTGGTTTATGATCACGTATGTGGTCTTCCTCTAGGAATGTGGCATTTGTCGATACAATTACCTTTTCATCTTGAGGATCATAAAATAGACCACCTTTCGTTTCTTTAGGGTATCCTATAAATAGGCATAATTTTGAATGACGTTCCAATTTTTTTAGGATTTTACACCAACACATGTGCTGGGCAACCCCAGATCCGGAAGTGACGTAAACTAGCTTTATGCCCTGTCCATAACTCATAGGGTGTTTCTGAGACACTCTTAGAAGGAACATTATTCAAAATATAAACCGCGGTCTCCACTGCGAATCCTCAAAACGAGTTAGGCAACGATGCGTAACTCATCATCGAACGAACCATGTCCAACAAGGTTCTGTTTCTCCTTTCAGATACTCCGTTCTGCTGTGGCGTACTAGGTGCAGAGAGTTGAGACTTAATTCCATGTTCTATCATATAGTCCTAGAATTTTAAGTCCATATATTCTCCACCTCGACCAGATCGAAGTGTTTTAATAGTTTTACCTAATTAGTTCTCAACCTCGGTCTTAAATTCCTTGAACTTTTCAAGGGCTTCATATTTATGATGCATTAGGTAAATATAACTGATAAGCACTTGAAAAGTGCTTATTATTCTCTCAAATTAAGGGAGTTTTATATTAGATTTCACTTGCTTGCTAGTGATTTTCAGGTTAAAACAAGGAAAATTAGAAGAAACGACTAAAAGATCAAAACCAAGCAAGAATACGGTGAAAAAGAGCTGAAAAACGCATCCTTGTTGAAACGCATGATGCGTCGCGGCGCGCTCGCGGTGCTGAAGCACAAACGCATCAGCATGGACGCAGAGTAGCAACGCGGCGCTGGGAAGGCGCTGCATCGACGGATCCTCGAAGAACGCAAGACAGCGTCGCGGCGCTGGGACGGCGCTGCCGCGGCACTAAAACCCGAGAGCAACTTATTGTTCATTTTCTTCTCAACCTTCATTCTTTCTCAAATTCACCACAAATTTGGATCCCACCATCCAATCTAAGCCTAGAGAATAGTAGAGAAGACTCTTGTGGTGGTCTACAACCAAGTGGTGCTGAAATTCATCAAGAATTGAAGGAGAATTTGGAGCTTCAAGGGTAAGTGTTCTTGAAACTTTGGTTTTTCTTCTTAATTGCATGTTTAATCCTCTAAATTGAGGATCTTAGAGTGAAAATTGATCAAATTAACTTCTGCTGCATGCTCATTAATCCATCATCTTCTTGCCCTCCCCTTCTTCTTGGGCTTTTATTCTCGCAGCCAGCTCCTCATCCTCTTCAATTTGTAGCTCTCTTTCAAGCTCCTCGGCTGCTTTTTCTATTCTTTTTTCTTCCCTCATTTCCTCTTCAAATGCCAATGCGACTTCTTCTTTTTGAGAATCAGGAAGGCCTTGCGTCGCCCCTTCTTCTTGAGGCCGCACTTCCTTGCGCGCCTTCTTGCCGGACAATGCGTCCTTGGCAATTTTCTCAGCTCCTTTTCTTAGGGCCCTGAGCTCTTTCCTCAACTTGGCCCTCTTCTTCTTCATCTTCTCTGCCAGCCTATCAAAGGATGTGGCCACAATTGGGGACTCAAGACTGTCTCCTTGCTCTGTGCTTTTGGGCTCTTCATCCTTGGCAGTTTCTTGTGATACCCTTCGTTTCTTCCTCAACAGGGGTACCACTTCCTCTTCCTCTTCTCTTTTTCTCTTGGCCTCTGCGGCCATCACAACCTTTCTGATCGGTCCTTCATTGGAGTCCAGGATCATCTCCTCAGGACTGATAGACACAAGGACAGACCCTTGCGTTTCATGTGGCTCGCCTACGTCCTCCTTGCTGTAGACGGTCTCTCCTTCCTTATCTCCCCCACTCTGTTCACCCTCTGATAAGCACTTGAAAAGTGCTTATTATTCTCTCAAATTAAGGGAGTTTTATATTAAATTTCACTTGTTTGCTAGTGATTTTCAGGTTAAAACGAGAAAAATTAAAAGAAACGACTGAAAGATCAAAACCGAGCAAGAATATGGAGAAAAAGTGCTGAAAAACGCATCCTTGCTTGAAACGCATGATGCGCCGCGGCGCTGAGGCTGAAACGCATCAGCATGGACGCAGAGCAGCAACGCGGCGCTGCGCTGCTTCGACGCGTACTTGGTGAACGCAAGATAGCGTTGCGGCGCTGGGACGGTGCTGCCGCGGCGCTAAAACCCGAGAGCAACTTAATTTTGGTTGCAACGCTAGCGCCGCGGCGCTAAAACCCGAGAGCAACTTAATTTTGGTCGCAACGCTAGCGCCGTGGCGCCAGCGTTAATTTAAACGCAAGTTTTGTATTTTAGGTTAAATTTTGGGCGGCCAAACTCTATAAATTTAGGGGTATTCAGTAGCCAAAGGAGGGGAAGAATTATCAAGAAGATCAAGAAAGTTGCAGAACAAGAGAACGATCCGAAAAGGTAGAATTAAGCTAGAGTTCCAAGAGTGAGTTAGCCGCAAGGAAGAGGAAAAGAGTTTGAGATAGTTTTGGTGCCCTTCGAAGTCCGACGCGAGAGCCAAGGAGTTCGTGACGGTGCTGCCTCAATCAAGAACCTCTTTTCAGTAGAGTTTCCCTATTCTTTACACTCTTTCTTTAATTCTTTTGTATCAATATGTTGCTTTACGCTATGAGTGGCTAAACTCTTTGGTTTTAGGGTTTTTGATGAATTGTTTGTAAACTCATGATAATTTTGTAAACTCATGGTTTTGTTCAAATAAATATGCTTTTCATTGTTATTGTGTTTAATTCTTGAAGATTGGCCATCTTCACATGTTAGACTAGATGTATGAATCGAGAGATTATATGTTTAATTTGATCTATAACAATGAATCGTTGTTAATCTATCACGAGAGTAGTTAGGTTTACAATGAAAGTTGCTAAAGACTAGTTTTAATGCCATGTAATTTTGTATTGGTTTTAAGAGATTAACTATCAATCAAGTTGCATGAGAAAGAGTTGTCTTTGAGAGAAGATAACTTGGAATTAAGTTTCTAGACTTAGGCATAAGAATTAAATCCATGAAATCCATAATTTTGCATGATGAAACAAACAAGAATTTGAAACCCTAAAACTCTCTTTGACTCTTGCAATTCTCCCTTTGATATTTTCTTGCTTGATTTTTCTTTTTCCCAAAAACAAAATTTGAATTCCAATCCTCAAATAAAATTAGTTCAATTCTAGAATAGCTAAATAACTTAAACCTTCCCAATTGGATCTCTAGTGGAAACGATACTCGGATTTAACCGTTTTATATTATAACTTGACCCGTACACTTGCGGTTAACACACAAAAGTGGCACATCACCCTCCCAAGTCTCTTTCAACTGACTCTGACCTCTTTTATCGGCGAGGGTGATTCCCTTCTTGTGTCTGAGACGGTTGCGTCCATTGGGTCACGCAGTCCGCTCAGGATTTCGGCTATCCACTCGTCTGGGGATTTTGCGGAGTTCACTTCCCCCACTGTGACAGCCACTTCTTCTTCTCCTCCTTTTTCCATCTCTTCCGTCCCTCTCGTGCTTGGTGGACGTGATAGGGGCAAGGGCTGGTTGACCTCCCCGTCATCCTCCCTACCCTTTGCTTCCCTTTCCTCTTGAGCTATTCGCTCCAAGATATCGCCGAATACTTCTCTTTCTTCTCTTCGGCGTACTTCACTGCTTTCGTGCAGTGTGCTGGCTTCATCGCGAACCATTCCAGGATCCCGGTTGCTCTGCCTCGGAGTTTTCCGTGCTTAACCGTTGGCTTCCGACATTGAAGTTCGCGGCGAAAAACTCCTTCATATTTTTCATTCTGGGCCTAGAAATGCAAGATTTGACCCGGCTTTTGGGTTTTGGGGTAGGTATTGGGTCGATTTGGCTCAAGGGGCGGATATTTAGAACTTCCACACAGTCGTCGGAGTTGATGTCGACTACTGGTGGACGGGTTGGCGGTCTGGCGAATGGCCGGAAAAATGGGTATATGGGTGGTCTTTGGGCAGTAGCCCAGATTCTAGATGCAGAAAAGTTTGGGATAAACGGTGGGCAGGGATTTGAAAGTCTTGGTCAGACCGGAATAGCAAAAGGCCTCACAGGTCTGGTATGCTGAAATGTTGGTGGAGAGAAAAATGGAGATCGAGGGTGAAGAAATACCTCAGGGACTGGTGTAAATGATGACGAAAGTCTTGGGGAAACGTTGCTGGCGAGGTGTTCTTAATTTTGTGGGTTTGAATGGCTAGACATATGAAGTTCTGCTAGAACACAAATCGCCGGAAGTTAAAGAGGTGAAAGGTTTCGAAAATGGAAAATGGGAAATCGGATCGCGTTTATAAAGGGCTAATTTAGCCGTTGGTAATAAATGCGGATACGCGATATCCGGAATCCCACTGATCAAGGCAAATTTTATTGAACCGCACACCCATCAAGTGTGATGGGCGGCTAATTAACGCACATAGAGCATTTGAGTGTTTTGGCACTTGAGTGTTTTTTTGGGAAAAACGCGTAGACTGAGAAGACATCTACGTTTCACCTAGTGCTCTATCTAAAATGCAGTGAGCTAATGATAAACGCATAGCTGATGAACGCCTGGTTCTCAGGTTAGATTATGCGTTGTAAGTTAAGTACTATGCATTTGACAAAATATGTACGGCTCTAACCTTACCCCTAACCTTAACTCGATAAACACAGAAATCGTTTATGAATGAACGCATAGTTTACTTATGCGTTGGACACATGCATGACTAATAAAGTATGCGGTGAAATCAAATTGTTCATATTAAAAACTCTACGCCTACTTTCATGCTTATCTCATTTACATTATTAGACTGAAATTAAATAAATAAATAAATGCTAAAAAATAAAATACAAACAGAAGATAGAAAGCACAATACAATAAAATAATAATAGATACTAGAACAAGTTCAAATGAAAATAAAGCAAGGGTAAAAGAAAGAGTCCCTGGAAAAGTAGTCATTTGGCAACACAGGGAACTTTCGACGCAAGCTCAGTTATTACACTCGCGTAGGTAAATGGAGGTTTTGTCAATTTCGAACTCTCCAATGTGGTAGGGTTTTACCCTCTGTCCATTAACCTTGAAGGATGTGGTTCCGTCTTCGTTTGTCAGCATGACCACACCATGCAGGAACACTTCCTTGATTATGAATGAACTCGACCAGCGAGACTTCAGCTTACCTGGAAACAAACGCAACCTTGAATTAAATAACAGGACCTTCTGGCCGACGTATAGAGTTTTCTTACTAATGTTTTTGTCATGCCATTTCTTGGTCCTTTCTTTGTACAGCTTTGTGTTCTCGTAAGCTGAATGTCTCCACTCCAGGAGTTCATTTAATTGAAGCTTTCTGGCTTCGCCGCTTGCGTCATGGTCTAAATTGAGCTTCTTCATGGCCCAGATGGCCTTGTGTTCCAGCCCAAGCGGGAGATGGCATGCTTTCCCAAACACCAACGCATAGGGTGACATGCCTATAGGTGTTTTGAATGTCGTTCTGTATGCCCATAGAGCTTCATCTAATCTCTCTGTCCAATCTTTCCTTGATGTGCTCACGACCTTTTCAAGTATGGACTTGATCTCCCGGTTTATTATTTCAGCTCGGCCGTTTGTCTGTGGGTGATAGGCAGTTGCTACCCTATGCAAGACATTAAATTTAGTCAGTAAATTAGTGATTATGCGATTTATAAAATGTGTACCTTCATCACTTATTATCGCCCTTGGTGTCCCAAATCGAGAGAAGATTTGTTTCTTTAAGAACTTGGACACTGTGTTTGCGTCATTCTTTGCACAGGCTGCTGCTTCTACCCATTTGCATACGTAGTCGACCGCTACTAAGATATATTGATTGCCGCGAGGAGGGAATGGTCCCATGAAGTCGATTCCCCATATTTCGAACAACTTAACTTCCAGCATTGAATTCAGAGGCATCTCATTTCGGTTGGAAATGTTGCCTGTTCTCTGACAACGATCGCAAGCTACCGCATATGCCCTTGCGTCTTTGAATAATGTGGGCCAGAAATACCCACTTTGCAACACCTTTGCAGCTGTTCTCTGTCCTCCAAAGTGTCCTCCGTAAGGTGCTTCATGATAGCTTCTCAAAATGCTATGCGTTTCATATTCTGGAACGCATCGACGCAGGATATGGTCAGGGCCAAGTCTGTATAGATATGGCTCATCCCAGCAGTAGAACTTACTTTCATGTTGGAGCTTTTTCTTTTGTTGAGCGTTGAATTCTTCAGGCCATTGGTTGCATACCAAGTAATTTACTATGTCTGCATACCACGGTTCCTGACTCTCTGCGTTCATGACGTGCTCGTCTGGGAATCGTTCCTCTATATCACTCCAACTTTCCTGGACCTCTTTATTTTCCAACCAAGATAGGTGGTCCGCAACCTAATTCTCGGTTCCCTTTCTATCTTTAATCTCCAAATCAAATTCTTGTAATAGCAATACCCATCGGATGAGTCTAGGCTTTGCGTCCTTTTTCGCCATCAAATATTTGATCATAGAATGATCGCTATAGATGGTCACCTTTGACCCTATCAAATATGCTCTGAATTTGTCAACCGCAAAGACTATGGCTAACATTTCCTTGTCAGTAGTGGTGTAGTTCTCCTGAGACGCATTCAACGTTTTACTAGCATAATAGATGGGGTGCATTATTTTCTCTTTTCTCTGCCCCAATACTGCTCCCACTGCATGGTTGCTTGCGTCGCACATTAGTTCAAATGGGAGAGACCAGTCAGGTGCAACTAAAATTGGTGCTGAAATCAGAGCTTACCTTAGAGACTCGAATGCATTTAGGCATTTACCGTCGAAATTGAATTCCTTATTGGCTTCCAGCAGCTCGCTCAGTGGTTTTGCTACTTGCAAGAATCCTTTGATGAATCTTCTATAGAAGCTCGCATGGCCTAGGAAACTTCGCAAAGTCTTTACATTTGTGGGGGCTGGGAGTTTTGCTATCGCATCTATCTTTGCTTGATCCACTTCCAATCCAACCTTTGAGATCTTATGTCCCAACACAATACCTTCAGTGACCATAAAATGGCATTTTTCCCAATTGAGGACTAGGTTTGTGTCTTCGCATCGCTTTAACACTCGTTCCAAGTTGGTCAAGCATTCATCATATGATTTCCCAAATACTGAGAAGTCGTCCATAAACACCTCTACTGACTATTCCAAATAGTCGGAAAATATTGCCATCATGCACCTTTGGAACGTCCCTGGTGCGTTACATAGCCCGAATGGCATGCGTCTGAACGCAAAGGTGCCATATGGACAAGTGAACGTTGTCTTCTCTTGATCTTCCGAAGCTATCATGATCTGGTTATAGCCGGAATATCCGTCAAGGAAGCAGAAAAATTCATTTCCTACCAGCCTATCTAGCATCTGGTCGATGAATGGCAGTGGAAAGTGGTCCTTCTTTGTTGCCGCATTCAGCTTGCGGTAGTCTATACAGATGCGCCAACTAGTGACCGTTCTTGTTGGTATCAATTCGTTCTTACTGTTCATGATCACTGTCATTCCCCCTTTCTTAGGTACACACTGAACTGGGCTTACACAGCTGCTGTCAGAGATTGGATAAATGACCCCTGCGTCAAGCCATTTGATGATCTCTTTCTTTACAACCTCCTTCATCGCAGGATTAAGCATGCGCTGCCTTTCAACTGAGTCGTCCTTACCTTCTTCCAACCGAATTTTGTGCATGCAGTATGAAGGGCTTATTCCTCTAATGTCCGCTAGGGTCCATCCAATGGCTTTGATATAATTTTTCAGTATATCCAGCAAAGCCGTTTCACACTCTATAGTCAACGCAGAGGATATGATGACCGGTAGCATGCTCTTTTCCCCCAAATATGCATACTTTAAATGCGTCGGTAGTGTTTTTAGCTCAAGGGTTGGTGGCTCTTCTAGGGACGGCTTTGTTTTCTCCGTGGCTCGGTTGCTTAAGTCTAAGCGTTCAAAGCTTGCATTGGAGATTAAACCTATTTCCGCTTCTCTTCCCTCATCCAGTTCATCCAGCATTGTTTCGTCTTCAGCACATGCGTCTATGATGCTTGCCTTTTCTTCAATTATCTCTTCGATCATCTGGCAAGAATGAAAATCATCAGGATATTTCAACGCATTAAAAACATTAAACTTTACCTGCTAGTCGTCCACTCGAATGGTTAACTCCCCTTCCTGGACGTCAATCAGGGCGCGTTCAGTAGCTAAGAAAGGTCTTCCCAGGATGATGGGCACCTCTCTATCAGCTTCATAATCCAGAATTATGAAGTCGGCTGGGAAGATGAATTTGTCTACCTTCACAAGAACATCCTCAATTTTCCCTTCGGGATGTTTAATGGAACGGTCAGCAAGCTGAAGTGTGACTGTGGTTGGCCGTGCTTCCCCTATACCCAACTTCTTGAATATAGACAGTGGCATTAAGTTTATGTTGGCCCCTAAGTCGCATAATACCTGACCTACGTCCATTCCTCCTATAGAACATGGCAATGTGAAACTCCCTGGATCTTTCATTTTGGCGGGTATATTACTTTTGAACAATGCACTGCATTCCCGAGTTAATGCAACTGTCTCAAACTCTCCAAGCCTTCTTTTCTTAGATAATATGTCTTTCAGAAATTTGACATAGCTCGGCATTTGTTCCAGGACTTCCACCAACGGAATGTTAATGTGAAGTTGTTTGAGAACATCCAGGAATTTTCTAAATTGGCCCTCATCATTTTTCTTCTTTAGGTGTTGAGGAAAGGGCGAACGTATAGGGGGAGTGATAATATGAGATACCGACGCAGGGTTTGCCTGCGTTGCTTTTTCTCTCCCCTTTTCATTCTCTTGTTCTTGAGAGGCTATGGCGGTGGATGATGATTGCGGTTCAATGTAGATGTTACGGGGGTTAGTTGTGGAGTGATGTGAGGCTGCAGATTTCCTTGCGTCCTCTGATCTTGCATTTCAGTGGGAAGAACTTTCCCACTTCTCAATGTCACAGCTTGACATTGTTCTTTACCGTTACCTCGTGGGGCTTCGGTATTACTGGGCAATGCTCTTGGGGTCTGGTATTGCACTCGCTTGCCATTTGTCCCACTTGAATTTCTAAATTTCAGATTGCAATGGCATGGCTTTTTATTTCACCCATTTGGTTTTTGAGCATCGCTTCCAACAACTTACGCGTTTCTTCATTTTGAGTGATAGTTTGACGCATAAGTGCTTCAAGGGATGATGATGATGAATTTGCTGACTGGTTTCGTTGTGCTTGATGTCCTTGAACACCTTGGTTGTACACGGGGTTGTTGCTGCTTCTCTGCGGCTGTTGTCCAGTTCCCTGCGTCTGTGATGGGTTTCCTCCCCATCCAAAGTTAGGATGGTTCCTCCAACCCGGATTATAAGTCTTAGAGTATGGGTTGTTCTAAACATAATAGACAGATTGTGGGTTGTAGGGACACATATCGTACAAGTGGCCATCACCGCATTGCACACAAGTTACAGATGTTGTTGCATTCACCGTGTTCATTGCGTCCATTGACGCAGCTGCTCCACCTTGGTTGTTCAACCCAATTGTTTGCAGCAAGGATGTCATGTTGGCGATATGAGCTGAAAGATTATTAGTCGCGTCAGTTTCAATCATTCCAGCTTGCGTTCGTCTTTTATCCATGTACCTGGATCCATATCCATCATCCACCCATTCATCAGTGTTCCTTGAAATTCTGTCGAGGATCTCCTTGGCTTGCGTATAAGTTTTGTCCATTAATCCTTCTACTGCAGAGGCGTCGGCAACTGATTGTGATGTTTTATTTAATCCTCCATAGAAAATCTCCATCTGCACACAATCAGGGATACCATTATGGGGACAATTCCTTACGAGCCTTTTAAACCGGGCCCATGCTTCACTAAGTGTCTCCGAGTCCTTTTGCTCGAAGGTGACAATGTCTCGTCGCCTCTTTGCACTTACCGTCGGAGGAAAGTATTTCTGCATGAAAATTTTCAACCATTTGGCCCCAAGTTGTAATCTCACCAGGTTCAAATGAATATGCCCATTGTCTTGCCTCATCTTTGAGAGAAAATGGGAATAGCATCAGTCTGACGCTATCTTGCGGTACTCTAGCCATAGGGAATGCGCTACAAATTTCCAAGAAACTTTTCACGTGTGCATGTGGGTCTTCACCCGTTGCACCCCCAAAGTGCCCTGCGGCTTGCAGCATCTGCAACATTACTGGTTTCATTTCAAACCTTCCATTACCCTCGAAGGTTGGTTGTAGAATTCC
The DNA here is from genome assembly GCA_030954485.1 of Citrullus mucosospermus. NCBI lineage: Eukaryota > Viridiplantae > Streptophyta > Magnoliopsida > Cucurbitales > Cucurbitaceae > Citrullus > Citrullus mucosospermus. Next base: position 16,720,256 of record CM062064.1, read on the forward strand.
CGGTGCAAAATTGTATAAATTTGGCGACACATACTCCCTCATTGGGCAATTCCTATCATGCGCCAAGAGAATTGGATTTGTATCGTAGTTTGCGTGCTCTTGCGCATTTGCGTTCTGCCTAACCCCAGCTTGAGGAGCTTGAGGTTGATTATTTTGAGCATCCATTTCTCTTTAGTAGTTTGATTGCTCCTTCTTTGTTTATTCTGTCTTATCCTTCTTCTGAAGGTCCTCTCAATCTTTGGGTCAATATCAAATTTTGGGTTGTCCCCTTCACTCATATACTGTTAGAAGCCTCTGACAGAAGAGAAGCTTGCTATACTCCGTTGACTGAGGAATCCTGCAACACAATGATCCAAATAAAATAATTAAATCAATGAAATAATCCCCGGCAACAACGCCAAAAACTTGTTGCGGTAATTTTGTATGTATAAATTGTCCTAACGCAAAGTGCTAAATGATGTGTTTATGCGTTCAACATGTCATGCTTTGAACATGCTATGCGTTCTATTACTATGCATTGGTGGTCTTGTCAAGTTTTCCTATCCTTTACCCAAGTATAAGCAAAGGAATAGGTGTTCTCGGTGAGTCCGAGGTCGAACACAGGGATTATATTGATTCAATTTTTAAGTGGATTTCATGCATTACAGTGGTAACCAATAAATATTTGAGAGTTGTTTTTAATCTAAAGAAAGCGATTGTTTGTACACTAGACTAAAAGTTGTGAAAGATGGAAAGCATGCGACACAGCAAGTTCAGCTAAAGATGTGTGTGAATGGATAAAGAAAGGGTTCGGGTTGATTAACATCTAACGTGGGAAACGCACAGTGGTATTCTATTCATACTTGCGACTCTTCTTCCGGTTGTCAGCCGTTATGCGTTATATGTCTATAACGCATAGGAGAGTGTTAAGAACCAAGGTTATCCCCATAGACAGGTAACACTACTTGGCCCTTGTCAATTGAGTTCCACAATCACTTACCCTCTCGAGCAGTTTGATTATTACTACTTATATCGATTTGTCAGATGGACATAAGCATCGGATTAAGATTGCAATTGACAAGATAAAATAGTTACACTATGGTTCCTAGTTAGATGCTAACGCAACCCTAGACCCTTGAGTGATTAGTTACTCATGGTTTGAAAGTAAAAAGCGGAAAGTTTAGAGAAATGAGTAGACATGGAAGATAATTATATTGATGAAATGAGATACAATTTTCGATAAGTTCAATGCCTTGATACAAATCTAAAATTAATATAGAACAATAAGAAAGAAAGTAGAGAAGGCGTCAATGTCTTGAGTCGCCCGAATGGAAGCGTGAGGCTCTGCTGTAAAGTGGTGCGACGGAGGGAAGACTCTTCTCTCTCGAGCTATTCGTCTCCGGCTGAAGTCTGAGAGAACTCTGCTGTCACTTATGGAGTTCTTCCGAGAATCAACGACCCTTCCCATCTCGTAGAGCTGCCCTTTTATAGATGATGCGTTTGCAATTAATGGCAAATCTGCTTGATTGGCGGCGAGATTGATACTATGCGTCCATCTCGCCTGATTGCGTGATTCTCGGGTCAATTAAGATCCACCACTTTGGCCACAAATCATGTTCGTCAACCATCCGTCAATCTCTCAAGATTCTGATTTGATTCTCAGCGCCTTGCATTAATGGTCGTCGATGCGTCCATGAATAGTTTGGCCGATGTCAACACGGCGTATGTTGCTAACGCGTAGTTATGCGTTGAGTTCTTGTTAACGCATCGTCTGGTTCCTGCGTTAAGGAGTCATCAACGCATCGCTTGCATTCCTGTGTCAAAATATGCGTTTTAGGCTCAAAAAGTGGTAAAATCATTTATCTTCATAAAAATACATTAGTATAACGTAAAGGAAGATTTCTTAATAAAAAGTAACATAACTTACGACATGCTTCTCTATTTATTCTCTATTTATCTAAGAAAAAGGCTATCATAACTTGTATTTCTACAAGTTATCAGTTATTGAGAGTTTGAAGAAAAACGAGCTGTGGAAGCTGGGGCTAGGGTCGAAATTTGAAGGTTGGTAAGTTAACTTGATTCTAGCAATTTTTATGAAGGATACTTGAGCTGAATTTGAGTAAATGTGTTCTAAACTTTACGTAGAAGTGATCGGAATTGAATTGCAAGGCGATTAGAGCAATCCGGGATTATTTGAGAATATCTCTCAAACGAAGAGGACCTCCATTATGAGACTTTGAGGTAAGATAAAGGACTTATTTCTTTACAAGTTTGTAGAGGAAAGGAAGTTCTAAATTTGGCTGGAATGCGATGTTTAGCAGGTTAAAGATAGAGTTAGAAGGGAAAGAAGAAAACAGTGGCTGTTAGGTGTCGCTCAGACAGTGTATCGCTGAAAGAGCTGAAGACTGAGTAGCGAAGCGAGTGTCGCTGGTAACGCAAAGGGTTTTGCGTCTCACAAATCTCGCTGAGTCTCGCTGAGTGTCGTTCTTCAGGTAATCTCGTTAGTCTCGTGCATTCCGGTATCGCTAGTGCAGTGTCCTGTTGGATGTTTTTCGTTGGTAGTCTCGCTAGGACATAGAGTAACGCTAATTATGAAATTTTGGGGGAAAAGGAGTCTTGTTAAGGGAGCAAGAATAGAGTCTGATTATGCATACTTAATGATCATGGAAAGGAAGTTCAAGGAGAACTTAACGTGAGAAATGTGTATTTACAGGCCAAGAAGAGCTCGGGAAGGCGTATAATCCACTCAGAGCCAAGACAAGTTGTGAGTGATTTCTTGTTAATATAACAAATTCACTTAGCATGTTTTAATAATAATGGGTATGTGAAATCTGTCATATGGTGTAGTTATGGATTGATTGTGTTGTGCTGTAAGGATTAAAGAATGTATATGATATTCAGTGCTGAGGGACCATGTGTAAAGGCACTTGAATAGTCGGTTGATATGGATTCCAATGCTCAGGGACATTCTGTGAAGGCATGCGGAAATCCAATGTATGTGATAGCTTAGTGCTGAGGGACCATAGGTGATGGCACTTGAGCAGTGGATTGATAGGGAACCTAGTGCTGAGGGATCAAGTGTGAAGGCACATGGGAACTTCGTTATGATAAAACTCAGTGCTGAGGGACAATACGTGAAGGCACTTGAGGGATTATAATACCGAGGGACGAAGTGTGGAAGTATTCGGATATGGATGTGATGAGAAATGGTACACGAGGTTGTGTGCGTTGAGCTTCGCTCCGCCACAGCTGGGAAAGGATAATCGTACTATTGGTGTTCTATAGCATGAGTTAACTTTGAAATTTCTGGTTATATAGACATGTGGTGGTTTTTTATGTTTCATGCCAATTCAAGTAGTTTAATAATAATTGGAGAAATTTCATCACTCACTGGGCATTAGGCTCACACATTTCTTTTGTTTGTTTGATTGTTTCAGGTAGCGAGTGTTTCCGGGACGCCTAGCCTACAGGAGATCCTCGTCTGGGTTTATTTTGGACCAGTCCTCTGAGATAGTTGTAAATACACAGTATATGTACATGCTTCATTTTGTTATACATGTTCCTTGGGATGTAGTGGGATTTGTTTCTGAATGTATATAGAGAACACTTATCTTGATGAGTTATATTATTTTATGAGATCATATGGCATATAGATAAGATTGAATGATCAGTAGTTGATTGTTAGATAGTTACATTAGAATACAGGTGTGTGCTGGTTCGCACTCACTCCCCGAGTAGTAAGGGTAATCTGGGAGGGGGTGTGACAGCTAAGCTATGTGAGCTAACAGGTTAATCAGATGATTTGTTGAGCTGAGAATGCCAGTAGGATAATTGGTTTCGAGGGTAACCCTAAAGTGGGAAGTTTGAATATAAGCTCGATATAGATATGCTTGCTCATGAAGTTTATTATAGTTATTATGTTTTAAGGATTATATGAACCCTAGTTTTATTGATCACTCACTGGGCTTTGTGAATCTCATCCTTTTCTTATGTTTTTCTTTTTAGGTAGCAATCGAGTTTTCATTGCTGTTCGAAGATGAGGTCTGCTGAGATATAATGTGGTTCTTAAAATTTGGCAGAAACTTGTATCGAGTTAGGGTTATGTCACTTGTAAACAAACTCTATAAACAATGGTGTAAATAAAATTCTGCATGTTAAATAATATAGTATTGTGATTTGATTATTTACGTTGTACATAGTAAGTCTTGAAATAGTATAAGTTGACAGTAGATGTCGAAAAAAGGGTCGATGTCTGCTATCCTCATGCCTCTTTTCAGTATAATTGATATTTTTTCCATTTTTTGGGTAAATTGCAATTACCACCATAGTTTAGGGGTGGTTTTATGGTGGTAGTTGCAATTAAACCCTTAAACTTTCAATTTTAAAAATTAAACCCTCAAAATTATATAAATGTTAAAATTGAGTCAAATTGGACCTTCAAACTTATATAATTGTATAAATTGTAATATCTGTATAAGTTAAAGATTTTAATTTTTATCATTTATGGGTCTCATTTCTACAATTTGAAAAAAGGAAGATTTATAGGAAAAATACTCTTCAACCTATATATTTCACAAATTGACTTCTTTTTTGAATTATTTCAAATTAGGAAATTTATATGATTTATGGACAAAAATGGCCTTAACGAATCCTAATTTAACACATTTATCATTATGAAATTTCGACATCTATTTTTCGTATGCATCATATATTAATATACCTTTTGATATTTGATATATTGTATTCTTTATTTATGACATGTATAATGAATACACATTTCCACAATTGTAGAGATTATAATTAATATTCTCATTCTCATATCCAGTAGATTATATCCTTGTTAACTTTCATAATAAACTATTATTTCATATGATTCTTATATCTGCCATTGTCGTTAACATTCAAGCTCGATTTTCATTTCATTTCCCCTGGTTTTTCCAATATTTGCGGTCGTCACAGTATCCTAGACATCTATATTAAAAAATTTTCAAAATCGAGGATTTCTCTATATTGGTATGGGTAAGTTATCTTATGTAATGCATTTTCCCTTATTCATTTGAAGTTTTGTGTTATAGTCTATACTAGCACAGATGTTCAAAATATATGTATCTTGGTATATATATACATTCTGATATATATATGATAGGTTATATGTACTGCATTTACATATCTTAATTATCGTTAATATATTTCTATTGCTATCCACCGAAACGTATATGTAATATATTCTTATGTATATAATTAATTACAGAATAATTATATTATGTCTTATAAAACATTGTATGTATTTTATGAAAAATTGAACAAAATGACTCAAAAAGCAAAAACTTTTCTATAGGTAACGTCTTTCTAAAAACTTGTTTGTTATGGACCCTTTTGACATATGAAATACCACTTTTACCCTCAATATTAAATGTTTTCTCCTCATGTATTTCCTTCATCTATTTTGCTTTTCCCTTCCAACGACAAATGAAAATTCAAAGTCATTTAAAACTAAAGATACTTTAACATTTTGCTTACTTTATAAGCATGGTTGGAAAGAACGCGAAAAATCGTACGACGAGTGGTCATAGTTGTATCGACAAAGATATGACAAAAAAAAAGTATCATTCCCGCAGAAAAAATGTGCGATCACTTACATCAGCATATGCGATCGCACTCATTAGCCTACGCGATTGCTTACATCAGCCTATGCGATTGCTCAATTTTTGTTTTGCAATTTTCTTTTGATCATATCTTCGTCCATACAACTCCGTTTTTGCTAAATGACCGCTCGTTTTTATATGTTTTTTTGTTATCTTTCCAACCATGCATGTAAATTGAACAAAAACTTAAATAATCTTCGAGTTTATTACTATAAAAGTAAATTTTATCTAACTTTGAATACTATAATGCCCTTTATGTTCATTATTTTTTAGTATTTTGCTCCTTTTATAAGCATAATCGGAAAGAACAAGAAAAAACGTATGAAAATGAGTGGTCATTTAGCTAAAATGAAATTTTATCGACAAAGATATAACAAAAACAAAATTGCAAAACGATCGCGTCCCATGATGTAAGCGATCGCCCACTTTTTCTGCATGCACAATAATTTTGTTTTTGTTATATCTTTGTCGATATAACTTCATTTTAGCTAAATGACCACTCATTTTCATACATTTTTTCGTGTTCTTTCAGATTATGCTTATAAATTGAGCAAAATACTAAAAAATAATGAACATAAATGACATTATAGCATTTAAAGTTAGATAAAATTTACTTTTTTATAGTAATAAACTTGAAGATTATTTAGGTTTTTGTTCAATTTACATGCATGGTTGAAAAGAACGCAAGAAAATGTATGAAAACGAGTGGTCATTTAGCAAAAACGAAGTTGTATCGACGAAGATATGACCAAAACAAAATTGCAAAACAAAAACAGCGATGGCGTAGGCTGATGTAAGCAATCGCTTATGTTGATGTCAGCGATCGCATACGCTAATGTAAGCGATTGCCTATGCTGATGTAAGCGATCGCATAGGCAGGTGTAAGCGATCGCACACTTTTTCTACACGAATGATAATTTTGTTTTTGTCATATATTTGTCGATACAACTCCGATTTAACTAAATGACCACTCGTTTTCGTAAGATTTTTCGCGTTCTTTCCAACCATGCTAATAAAGTAAGCAAAATGTTAAAATATCTTTAGTTTTAAATGACTTTGAATTTTCGTTTGTCGTTGGAAGGGAAAAGCAAAAGAGATGGAGGAAATACATGAGGAGAAAATATTTAATATTGAGGGTAAAAGTGGTATTTCATATGTCAAAAGGGTCAATAACAAACAATTTTTTAGAAAGAGGTCACTCATAAAAAAAAATTTTGCTTTTTAGGTCATTTTGTTCAATTTTCCGTATTTTATAGAAATATTGTCCCCATTCTATATGGTGGCAATTTTAATGAGTTTGATAATTTTGTCAACTAAGAAGTAGTTGAAATAGCTTTGCATTCAGGAATGTCATTTGTTGAATTACAACAGTTGGTTTTGGATAAAACATATGGTATAATCAATTTTCAGAATGTTGACATTTATGCTTGTATTGGTTGAAGGATTTTATAAAGAAAGACGTCATTATTTCAAAAGACAATGATTTGAAATGGTTGTTTCACCTTATTTCCAGGGGTGTTGAAAAGTATTATTTGTTGATTATTGACTCTACGAGTACATTATCATTATGTATTCATAATAGACATCCTATTGAAGACGTTAGCATTAGTCATGACGAATGTGGTTGTTTTTACCAAACAATTGATATGAATAAAATTACACCTAATTTCCAACTTAAGGTAGATGACATGTTCTCGTCTAAGAGTATGTTGTTGAATGTTGTGTGAGCGATTGCGATTGGAGATAACTTTCAATACATGACTAATAAATTGAACAGGAAAGTACTTGTACTAAGTTGTGTTGTTGATGAATGTTACTGGTCTCTTTGTGCTCGTTCGATTGGGGAGGACAAAAATTCTACATGGACTATTATTCATTTTGAAAATGAGCACTCATGCTCTTTAGACATTGTGCTATCTAGACATAGGCAAGCTACTTTTTCGGTGATAAAAGAGTGCATAAACAAGAAGATTAGCATTGACGGCAACCAGTTGAATATTCCAAAAGATATTGTTCACTATATACATACGGGGCATGGTTTGAATATTTGTTACATGAAAACTTGGCGTGCTCAGGAAGCTGCCATTATAACGAAATCTGAGGTTTGCCGGAAAAATCTTACCAACAGATTCCATCATTTGCTTACATGCTGGCTGCCAGAAACCCAGGTATATTAGCTATGTACTTTACGTTTTATTAATATTATAGTTGATATATAAACCATAGTTTATTTTTAAGTTCATACGGTTTATATTTAAATTCATTGTTGTAGGTTCAATTGTTGAATATAAGGTTGACGAACAAGAGAGTTTTTTATATTTTTTTATGTCATTATTTGCATGTATTTCTGGTTGGAAACGTTGTCGCCCTATAATATCTGTTGATGGTACTGTTATGAAGAATAAGTATGGTGAGATACTGTTAACTACTTGCAATCCAGATGCAAATGAACAAATATTCCCTTTAGCATTTTGTGTGGTTGATTTTGAAAATGACGCTTCATGGCAATTGTTTATGAGCCAATTAAAAAGGATCATTGGTTATCGGAATGACGTTGTTATTGTTTCTAGTAGACACAAGAGCATAGTGAAAGTAGTTGAGCTTGTATTCCCTAATGCCTACCATTATTGTTAATATATTAGGCAGTTTATATTCAATAAGAGTATTATTATTGTTAATATATTCGGCAGTTTATATTCAATATATGCGGCATTTCACTATTGTCAGTTTATTGAATAAAAAACGTGGTGTTCAGAACTATTGCTAATTGACTATTGATTCAAAATGTCTACATAAGATTCATAGTCTATAGATATCAAAGTTGTTTAACAGAACAAAAAACCATAAACATCATAGCAATACTATGGTTCACAATGTTCAAGAGATTAATATGTAATCATAGTTCAACTACAGTTGGGACATTAGTTTGAAGGATGGTGCATTAAAACTGTCTTCTAACTTTAATTTCTTCTCTTTTCCTTTGACATCCGCAAATCCAAATTTGGTTGTGAAATGTGATTTAATCAATTTTGAAGGTCTGACTGTCCTACGCCCTTTTGGTATATTGGTTTCTTTACCCACGAATGAATCAGTCCCTCTCAACTGTTACAAAATATACCAAAGAATATTTATCAAGTAATCCATACTTATCAATATAGAAAAATTGTTATATTGATAAAAAAAAAACACTTACAACATCCATGTAAATGATGTTGCTATCATAATTATAAAGCATTTATGTCTTCTTCTTTTTTCCCTGCAACTTATGTTCAATTAAAGAATTAATGGTAAACATATGTTAAAGCTTATGGTAAATCAATGATAAACATATAGTTCATACCTCAATGACTTCCCTTTTAATTTCATCAACCTGAAGTAAGAAGTTTGTACTGAGTACTGTCGAACTCAAACATAATCCTTCAACATTCTATACTTTCAATTAGAATCATGTATTAGTATGTTAGACAACAACCTTCAAACATAAATATATCAATATAACACACATAGTCAATATATGCTTAACTATTTTAATGCACATTCACATACATATCTTCATATTTGTCATACCTGGTTTATATTTGATTACTCATCCATGTTAATGGGTTCCATTTCTTCTTCAGGTTGGTGCTCATGGTCATTATTACCCTCTGCCATGTCTTTTTCAAGTCCTGGTTCATGTTCATTATTATTTTCATCTTTTTGTTGTGGTTGAAAATCTCCAAACCTGCCCTCCAATCCTCCTATATAAGATATATGTAATATATGATCAAATATGTACCTTGCTTGCATGTTTCCTTGGATCAACTCTTTTTTTTTTGTTTCTTTCTCTTTTTGTTTTGATAGTTCCCTCTTCCTAGTTTCAAGGGGAACGTTGTCACAGTTATACCCCAATGGAATCCCTTTAATATATATATATATATATATAACAGCAAATAGACCAACATAAATCCTCAGATATATACCTCAGATTCTTCGCCAAAAACCTCTTTCTCTGTTGTCCCATGATCTTGCCCCATGTCCTTATCAATACCTTCGCATATAATATCCTAATACAACACAAAGAAAATAGTTATGAATATGACATAAATATATTAACATCCGTTAAATAATAGTATATAAGTTATAAACCTCATCAAGTGTTTCCCTAACAATATCCTCTTCCTTGATTATGTCAGGTTCGACCATGTCATTTTTATGTATATCCTCCATCTACATGTAATATACGTTAGTAATCACTGTTGTTAATATATGTTTATTCACTATATACTATTAAATATTTACCTCAAATTTGTGTCCATATGGAACTATTTGTGTTCCAAAACAAATCCTCCACCTCATTCTCTACAATGTCCTCACCTGGTTGTACTACTCTTAATGGGATGAAGTCACTTGCCATGTCTTGAAATAACCTTTCATGAAAATCGGACGATGAAAGCAATTCAGTATTATCCTCTACTTTCACACGTTTCAGTGGATGATTTGTGTCCTGATCCTATACAATATGGTAAGTAAATGATTATGTTGACATAATTTATTATTGTTTATATAATTGATATAATATACATTAAAACTTACATCAGAAGAAAGACTAATGACATTGCTCTTCTCCTTTTTTGGTTTGTATGTTGGCGTGCTTGTTGATCCTAAAAGTCGATTGCTTAGTCTTCTTTCTTACTTTTTCACCGGTAGTTTCACACGAACCATGACTGTAATGAACCATATGAACTGTATTCATACCACAGTATAGACCATACCCCAACTATATACTATATCCTACAGTATATGTAAATCAAACAAAATATTTGTGCTCATACTACATTTATAGTATATATACTGAAGTATATATAGATGCTGTTTCATAATGTAAGAAGTTCCCTCTTCCTAGTTTCAAGGGGAACGTTGATAGTGTATACAAATCATTTCATATACATACAATAGTTATGGTTTATATACTATAGTATATACTAAAGACAGTAAACAATGTAGTGAAAAATCTCCATGATTTAACTGTATATACTATAGTACACCATAGTAAACCCTTTTGTAAGCCCTAAAACATTTGCAAACATTTGTATTTTCTCTAATTCGTACAATGCAGAATAGAGTCATATGCAATCCCTATGTAAACCCTATATACAATGCAGAAAAAAAAGCATATGTAGAAGGCAGAAAACAAAGGCCTCCTAAAAAACATTTGCATGTTCCCTCATTTGCACAATAATACCAATTTTCAGTTACCAATCAAGTGAAATCGAAGAAACCGAATATAATAATCGAAACAGTAATGAAAATCGAAAAACCCTTACTTGCAGTGAGTGAATGGTGGAACGGTTAGGGAAGCCGAGATAAAGAACGAAGCCGGAACCGAAGAAGTCCGAGACGAAGAAGAAAACTTGAACGAAAGAAGACGGAGAGGAAGACGAAAACGGGAACTGAAGAAGACATAGACGAGAAGACGAATAAGAAACTGGGAACTGAAGAAGACGGAAACGACCAGACAAAAAAGACGGAGAGGTAGAGAACGAAAGAAAGTGAAGAGAAAACCGTGATTTTGGAAGATATTTAGTTTATTTCGTATATGTTTTTGTTTTAAAAGAATATTTGAAAATAAATTACAGTTGGAGTTTTTGGGAGATGAACATTTGCCATATATAATGATTATTTATTTAAAATGGGTGGAATGTCAAAACTGTACTAGGAAGTCCAAAATTGTAAATGGATATAGACATCTGTGAAATATTGTAGTCTATTAAGACATGAAATTTATGAGTCAAAGAATATAAATGTAATAAGGCCCAATAATGAAGGCCTTATCTATATAAACCCGTTGAAAAGTTTTAGAAGTTCAACTTTTCCAATCGAAAGTTTGAGGTTCGAATTGTAATTAATTTGTTATTTTTGTTTTTTACAAAATAAACATAATTCATCTTAATTGATATGTAGGTAGCTGCTTGACTTGAGCTCGGAGACTCAAACTCCGTCGCTATTGTTGTAGGGAAAGAGAAAAAGAAAAAAAAAAAAAAAAGAAAACGAAAAGCTCTCTTCCTCGTTCTCTTCTTGCGCGCCCTTAGCCTGGTGACGCTCTGACGGCACCACGACCCTTCCGGCGACCCACCCTCCTTCGGCAACTTCTTCCGACGTAACCGGCGATACACCCACGTGAGCGAAGCTGAAGCGTTCGATTTGGGGGACGGCGCGGGTTCATTGCGTTCTCCGGCGACTGTGGCGTAGACCCACGGCGACTCGAGGGCTCCAACGTCTATTCCATAACGTGGGACGGCAGCTTTCGAACCCACGAACAGCGGCGTGAGTTCCCCTGAAACTCTCAAAGGAGACTTATAGGAAGTGAAAAAGTGGCATCTCAAGCAGAGGCCAATGTTTGGATCTAGGTTTTCCATTTTCGGAACCGGTGCTGCTGCTGATAAGGTCGAGAAGTCGGCGAAGAGCGAGTTTTTTCCTGGCCTGAAACTCCGTTCTGATAAAGATGTGTATCGGCCTGGCGATCCGGTTGTTGTTACTATTGAAATTTGCTCCTCTGTCGCTCAATTGGACTGCCCTCTTTTGATCGAACGACTTAGTTTTGAGATTATTGGGCTCCAGAAGTTGGATGCTCAGTGGTTTAGCACTCAGAAGCCAATCCCTGGATCCAAACAACGGAGAGGTTCCAAGTCCCTTCTATATGATATTGTTCTCAACCGTTTCCTTCTCCTTGTGTAATGTGTGATTGTTATTCGTGGCAATTTGTTATCAGCTTTTATTCTGTTCCCTTTTGTAATGTTGTTTAGTAAACTCTCTATCTGACTGAGAGACATTTCATCCAAAGGCAGTTTTCCTTTTTGGAGAAATGAAAGGAAGTCAGTACTTGTCACTTTGTAGAATTTGCATTGTTCTGCAAAATTTACTCATTCATTTATTGTTTTTTTAAAGATTGCATTGGTTTTCTTAGCTGATGTTGTTCAGTTTCATGTCTTTTGGTCTTGTCAGGTGAACACGTTTTCATGGACTGCTCTGTACATTCAATAGTTTCAAATCAGATAATATCTTCGGGGGCTACAAAGTCATGTAAGCCCATGTGTTTTATGCACAACATTTCTGTATCTCAGTTGTTGATATGCATGTTGTTCACTTGAATATTACTTATTTCATATCTTGCGACTGTTGTTCCCTTAGTTTAATTGATAGAGTCTGGATTTAAAGGAGTTTTTGAGGAGTAAATGAACGTTACCAATATTATTGATTGAAGACTTAATTTTCAAGAAGAGGTTCAGCCTCTTAAATATACAATCAATGAAGAAGAAAATGAAGGAAAATCTAACTTATTAAAGAGTTAGGCAAATAAATAGATTACAATAGCGAATGCAAATAAATGCTAAAGAAAGTTGACCATGAAAGATGATAAGTGCAAAAGTGAGTAATCATTTACAGAGACAAAACATAGATTATGTCTTAACAACCTCTCTCAAACGACATGAGGGAGAGAATCAAAGCTTGAGTTTGTCATGAAGCATCAGAAAATAATGAGGAGGCAATGATTTAGTTAGACAATCAACAAGTTAATCTTGAGAGGGAATGTGCTGGATAACGAGCTTATGGTCTACTTGATTGTGAATGAAGTGAGCATCAATTTCAATCTGCTTGGTGCAAGCATGATAAATTGAATTGCAAGCAAGGGCAACAACGGAAATGTTATCACACCACACCATGTAGTCGAGGGAAAAGAGAGGTGGACACGAAGATCATGAAGAAGAGTTTGAATCCACAACAATTCACAAGCAACATGGGCGAGAGCATGCTACTTTGATTTAGTACTAGAGTGAGGAACGACCATTTTCTTTCTGGAAGTCCATGAAATTAGAGAGGAACCAAGAAAGACACAATAGCCTCCCACCGACTTGTGATCATTAGGAAAAGATGCCTAGTCTACATCAGAAAGCCTAAGAGACATAGGACAAGAGTAGGGTGAAGGGAGAGCCCGAGGTGAAGAGCACTGTAATAACGAAGGACACATAGAGCATGCCAATGAGGAAGAGTGGGTTGATTAAATTGAATCAATTTGTTGACAACAAAAGCAATCTCTGGGTGAGAGTGTTGCAGATGTTGAAGAGATCCAAGAGTACTACAATAGAGCTGAAGATCAACCATCGACTCACCATCATATGAGAGAGTTGTTTACTAGTCACGATATGAGAGGGACGAGCTTAAGATGTTGCAAATTTAATTGAGCGAGCAAGTTTTGGATGTACTTGGTTTGAGAGTGAATAAGGCCATTCTTCGTGAAGTGTGCTTGAATGCCTAAGAAGTAATGTAGGCCACCAATATCTTTAATGGCAAAAACCCTATGTAACTGCAAGGTGAAGGCATCGAGAAGAGCCTAAGAGGAACCTGTTAAGATGATATCATTGACATAAATGAGTATCCTACCTTTCCTCCATTGCTGAAATTTGTGGGTTGCTATTTTGTAAAGCTAAGCATCATACGGGCTAGTTTGTTTTTTGAAGTATTTTGAGGCTTTCCTCTTCAGATTTTGGTGGCCTATTTATGAGGTTTTGCTATGTGTTTACAATTGGGATCAAGATCAAAATATTAAGGAATTTTTACTTGAAGCTATTGTTTCAATAATTGGATTCTTCAAGATCATTTTCATTTTCAAGCTTTTGGTGGCATTTCCTCCCAAGAATTATGTCACTCAATTTCGGATCCTTCAACACTTCATCACGAATAATGTGAACATTCAGAAGGGCAGGGGCGGATAAGTAGGCTAGATGAATAGTAGGAGGGACACATGATAAGGCATCAACAACCTTGTTGTCGGCCCTCGGTTTATATTTAACCTCAAAGTCGTACCCCAACAATTTAGCTATCCATTTCTGATGTTGAGGTTGGATGATTCTTTGTTCCAATAGAAATTTGAGAGCCCTCTGATCAGTTCGGACTACAAACTTTTGCCCTCATAAGTAAGGACGCCAACGCTGCACAGCCAACACAACGACCATCAATTCACGTTCATAAACGGGCAATACGCGCTCCCCCATATACAGAATTTGACTAAATTAAGCAATCAGACGTTTATTTTGAAGTAGGACAACCCCAATACGATGATCAGAAGCGTTTGTTTCAATCTTAAAGGGTTGTGTAAAATCCGGTATGGCCAACATCGGAAGTGTGGTCATGGCTCGCTTCAAAGTATCAAATGCTAATTGAGTCTCCTCTGTCCACTCAAACATGCACTTCTTCAATAATTGACTTAAAGGAGCAACAAAACGTCCACAATTCTGAACAAAACGACGATAGTAACCAGTAAGCCCCAAAAAAACCCCTCACTTCACAAACTGTGATAGGGTTAGGCTACTCGATCGTTGCTCGCAACGTTTCAGGGTTGCTTCAACACCCTTACCAGAAATCAGATGGTCCAACTATTCAACCTTGTCTTGGACGAACTGACACTTCTTATGGTTGACATATAAGTCATTTTCTCTTAATATTGTCAGGACCAAACGCAGATGAACCAAATGGTCCTCCAAACTCTTGCTATACACAAGGATATCATCAAAGAAAACCAAAACAAAGTTTCTTAAATATGTGGCTGGAATACCTCATTCATCAAAGCTTGGAAAGTCGGAGCGTTGGTTAAGCCGAAGGGCATCACGAGAAATTCATAGTGGCCCTCGTGCATTTGAAAAGTTGTCTTCTCAACATCCCCATTGTGCATCAAAATCTGATGATACCCTAATTTTAAATCAATTTTGGAAAACAGAAGAGCCCCATGAAATTCATCAGACAACTCTTCGGCTATTGAAATAGAGAATTTGTTAGGAATGGTCACATTGTTCAAAGCCCTGTAGTCGACACAAAAACGACACCCCTCGTCTTTCTTTTTCACTAATAGAACTGGACTAGAGTAAAGACTCACACTTGGGCGGATAATGCCAAAATTGAGCATCTCCCGAACTAACCTTTCTATCTCACTCTTCTGGTGGCATAACGATAAGACCGCACATTGATCGGTTGAGTATTGGGCTTGAGATGAATATGATGTTTTTTTTTTCTTTGAAAAGGAAACGATCTCATTCATTGATATAATGATAAGAGATAAAATCTCAAAGAACAAAAAGGATTACAAGACCTAGGGCAGGGAAGTGGCTTGAAGTGAATACAATCATAAAAAGAACAATACAACAAGCTTTTGACGATTAAGAGCAAATCCAGTGCAAAAACTACCATCCTCTAAACTAAATGAGAGACATCAAAACAATCCTTTTGAAGAGGAAGAGATCAACACTATGCTGAGGGCAGTAAGGTTAAAATGCTCCAAGCGAGAGGAGGACTGGAACAACTAATCAGAACTGACAATTTTTTTTTTTTTTTTGGAAAAGGAAACACTCTCTTTCATTGATATAATGAACTGAGATACAATCTCATAGTATAATAGATGATACTAATGAGAAAAGCCTAGGACCGGATTAGGGAGTGCACTTGGGCATCTCAACTAAGTTGACTCCCCCTTAGCAATCACATCATCTCCACACTAATGTTACACTTGAAAAAATATCAAAAAGATTACAAGGTAAACCAATAGCACAACTCATGAGGTTTCTTGAATACAATGGGGGAAGGACAAAAATACTTTAAGAGAAAAAGAAAACTGTAAGTACTATAAATCTGCTAGAGCTATGGAGTTGGAAATATGAACGCCTTCCAATTTTGACAAAGCACTTGAATAGGAAAGTCTAACTCCTTAGATATTGTGCACCAAGAAGAAGTATTTAGTGAGACCACCTCCTACCTTTTTGACCAGCTTGATTTGATGTCTTGAAATACCCTTCAGTTCCTTTCGAACCAAATTTCCACTAATAAAGCCTTTACTGCGTTCGCCCAAATCAACCTTGGCCCCTTTTTAGGGAGGGACCAATAAGCACCTGTTGAATGTTTTCACAAAAATCGTTACCAAAAACCCAATCCATTTAAAAAATAGTGAAGACTTTCCACCAACAATTTGTGACATAGGAACACCAAAAGAAGATATGCATCAAGTCCTCGCCGTCTGCTTCACATGGGCAAATAGAGGGGGACAAACATTGCGACGGAAGCTCGTGTTGCAATATTGATGAGCAAGTTAAGTGGCCAAACAACAATATCCACTCTAGAATGTTCACTCTTTGTGGACTTTTGGTCTTCCATCATGCATTAAATAGCCTCTTCTCTATAGGCCAAGAAGGAGATAAGTGTGCTGAAAGTGATTGTATTGAAAACTTCCCGGATGAATCCAATGACCAAACCTTTTTATCATAGCTCTCAGAAGGCCTCTTAGCTGAAATCTGTCCCAATAAAGTTTGAAAGTTCGTAATCTCCTCTTCCTATAATAATCTTCGAAATATGATGGACCAAGAGCTTGAGGAAGCGTCCCAATGATCTACCACCGAGCCTTTAGGATATAATGCAATCTTGAATAGTCTTGGAAATCTGAAGGATATAATGCAATCTTGAATAGTCTTGGAAATCTGATTTTTAAAGGGGTCGCACCACTCGTTGCTCGGTTTAATCCGACTGACGAATTAAAATCAACAAAACCTAAAAGCAAAGCCTCAAACAGGAAACGCGGCAAGAACACCAAAAGCTCAAGAGGAAACTGGAAACTACACTTTTTTAAGTTTATGACTAAGTGATTATCATGCAAGACACTAAAAACAGAATGTAAATGCTGTAAATGGTCACAATGAGAACAACTATAAACAAGTATGTCATCAAAGTAGACAACTACAAATTTATTTAAAGATGGTTGTAAGACTTGATTCATGAGGCACATAAAAGTACTAGAAGCATTTGAAAGACCAAACGACATTACAAGCCACTCAAAGAGACCAACATTGGTTTTAAAAGCCATCTTCCACTCGTTGCCCGGTTTAATCCGTATTTGGTGGTACCCACTCTTTAGATCAATTTTAGAAAACAAGGAGGCTCCTCCTAATTGGTCTAGAAGATCACTTATCCTAGGAATAGGAAATCTATATTTAATTGTGAACTTGTTTATGGCTCAACTATCAACACATAATCTCCAAGACCCATCTTTTTTAGGAGCTAATAAGGTTGGAACAACACAAGGACTTAAACTAGGTTGTATATGTCCTTTTGTTAATAAGTCTTGAATTTGATCATGTAATATGGCATATTCTTTCGGGCTCATTCTATAGTGTGACAAATTAGGTAATGTGCTTCTAGGAATTAAGTCTATTTGGTGTTGAATATCTCTAAGAGGTGGCAAAGTTGAGGATTCATCGAGTATCCTAGAAAATTTCTCTAACAAAGAGGTTACTTCTAGAGGCGTAGTGGTAGGAGTGGAGCAGTAACTTCTTGTTTGACCACAAAAGCAATTAGAGGGTCTTTGATTTTCAAAAATTCAGATTTATGAGTTATAGCAAATAGTTGAGAATTAGATTTGGAAGATTTCTTGTCCTTACCATTTTCTAAAGGAAGGACTATCTTTTTTACCTAACCACATAAATTCGTAGGTATTGGCTCGGCCTTTTTGAATGGTTTGATTATCATATTGCCAAGGTCTACCTAATAATATATGGCAAACATCCATATCTATGACATCATAAACTACTTGGTCCTTGTATTGATTGCCAATAGATAAAGGAACAACACATATTTCATGCACAGATGCTTCACCACCTTTTTTAATCCAACTAATTTTATATGGGTTAGGATGTGTTTCAGCTTTTAGGTTAAGAGCATGGACAAGCTTTTTAGAAACTACATTTTCACAACTTCGACTATCTATAATTACCTGACAAACCTTACCATTGGTGCACTATGTCTGAAAGAGACCATTTGTGGGTGTCTATCGGTCTTAGGAGTGAGTAGAATTTTTTGAATGATACATGATAATTGATCTCCATCATCAGCAAGCAAAAAATTGGTATCTTCCTCTGAATCTTGATGCTCTTGATCCGAATCTTCCTCTTCTTAAATTGCTAAGGTTCTTCTTGTGGGCATTCATTTGAAAGATGACCTTGTTGCCCACATCCAAAACATTTCCCTAGAGTAGGACAATTATAAGGCTTAGTATTCCTTTTAAAAGAAGTACCTTCACTACCTTTACTTGTAGAAGCCCCTTTCTTGATTGGTTCTTCTTTTCGGGTGCTTGGATTTTTTTTTGTGAGAGGTTGAAGATGTGATGGGATCAAGATTGCTCTTCTTGGATGTGCTGTGTTGAATATCCTAGGAGGTTCTTCTTGGAAGTTCTTTGATGCGTTTGCCTCTTCTTCTTCTTCAACTTTAGTTGCTAAAGCAATAGCATCGGCAAGATATGCTATGGGATGTAGATTCACGGTTCTTTCATGTTTTCTCTTAGACCAAAAACAAATCTTGCAATTTTCTGTTGTTCATTCTCTGGTAAATTGTTTCTTGCTCCCAAGTGATGAAATTCTTATGTGTAATCAGCAATAGAACGATCCCCTTGCCTACATTGTTGGTATTTGCTATAAAGGATTTGCTGGTTATTCATAGGAAGGAAACGTTTTTTCATTAACCTTAGCATCTTTGGCCAGCTGTGAATGGGAGGCTTGCCATAATACCTCCTATTGTTCTCAATTTGTTCCCACCATGTTGATGCCCCACTGTGAAGTTTATAAGCTACCAGTTGCACCTTCTTCTTCTCAGCAGTGTTGGTGTAAGCAAAGAAACTTTCCACATTCTTAACCCAATCAAGGAATCTTTCAATATCCATTCGGCCATTGAAGGGAGAAGCATTTTAATCTTGTAATTCGGTGGATCGTGAACTTCTTGATCTCTTGTAGGTCTTCTTGGGTTTCTTGAATGACTTTCTTGAATGAATTCTTCCTCCTCATTAGAGGATTCCGAATCATACCCCATGAAATGGGCAAAGACATATCATTGGTTCTTTCAATCCTTCTTTCTTGAACATTTTTTTGCAGCAAACTCTTCTTTCAGTAGAGATTCTTGAAGTCGATTGTTGTCCGGCCGTAAAGGAAGAAAATTGAAGAGAGGTTTTCTACGGCCTTAGTTAGAGAAGAGATTTGTTTGTTGATGTCGACCACGACCAGTTCTACATCATTCAGATGACCTTCAAAGTTGGAGGAAGCTTTTGCAACCATGGTGTTTTGAAGGAAGAAAAAAGGGGATCCAATTCAGAAAGCCTTGGATCAGGGTCTCTGATACCAAACTTAATGCACACAAGTGTATAAAATGCCTCAAACTTTATTCATTGCTAAAAAGATACAAAATGAGACCTATTTATAAGGAGCCAGCCTGTTAAAACTAAGGAAAAGATAACCAGTATGGCAGGTAATCAGTTAGCTAGGAAATAAAAATGACAGCAAGCAATTTGGGCAGTAAATTAACTAAGAAATACAATATGACTATAGCAGATAGTCATAGTATCAACCACCGATAGCTTAAGTAGGTCAACAATTCGCTGAGAGATAAAGTTGTGATTCGCACCACAATCAATCAACACAATCATCCCTTTTGTCCTAATCGATCCGTGTAGCTTCATCGTGCCCAGGTTTGTCAAATCGACAACCGAACTGAGAGACAACTCGACTACGGCGGCGTGCTCCATGGTGGTCTGTTGTAATTCCACTGGTCCACTCGATTCATCCTCCGCATAAAAAATCTCAAATTCCTCAGCATTATTGGAAACCAGGAGAATTCTCAATTCGTGTTGGTCTCTACTCTTACAGTGATGGCTGGTCGTGTACCTCTCATCACATTGAAAACAAAGACTCTCTCTTGCCGTGCTTGACTTTTGCATCATAAAGTCGCCTGGACGGTCCTTTGTGTCGAGTGTCGGTAACAGTGACTCCTCGAAGAGTGATTGTCCTCCTTGGAATTGTGTCAATGGCTAGTCTTCCATCGTCTTTATCATTAAGAGTGTCAATTGTTTTCAATGCCGACTTAGGACGGGAATGGGCTTTAATATCCAACCCATTATCCAAACCAGCCTGAATGCAAGTAATTTCCCGATTTTCCACTAATTGGGCCATTTTCATTTTATTAACCAGCCCAATAGGAGCCCAACATTCAACTTCTGCCCTGATCCACTGAATTAAACCATTCATAAAAGTATTTTTGTGAACTTCATCGGACAATTGCGGTAATGGTGCTACCAGATGGTGGAAACGATTTCGATACTCCTCCACAGATGACTCTTGTTTAATAGCGTGGAATTGTCCACAAACCGTCCCTTGTTTTGAAGATCTGAAATTGTCCAACAATCGCAATTTGAGATCATGCTAACTTCAGAATGGATATCACTCTCCTATTGCATGATACCAATCAAGTGCCGCAAATTTGAAACTGATAACTGCCATAGTCATCTTTTCTTCCTCCGACAATCGGTGAATTGTGAAGTAATGGTGGGCGCAGAACAACCAAGAATTTGGGTCTGTACCACCAAACACCGACATATCTACTTTTTTGAATTTTTTACGATCACCCCCTCCCTCATTCGAACCAGTATGCGGCAAGACGATTGGAGTTTCCTCAGTGGCTTCAGTAATCTTGAGATCCACACTAAACCGATCAAGGATAGTAAAATCCCATGGACAGTGACCAGACACAAAGGATGCTAAGAACTTCTGCATTTCATTTGAAACTTGTTGCTGCTTCTCTGCTTGGATGGTCAGACGCTCAATATTCTTGGCTAAGGAAGTCAGAGTTTCATCCATGAGTGGTAACTTTTGCAGGCTCATTTTGATGTCTTCAATTTCCTTGTCATTAGCCTCCAAACGCTCTTCAAACCTCTTTTGTGCCATTTTCCCAAAGATACCTAGGATGACGACTCTGATACCAATATAATAGGAATCCACTATGGAGATTATTAAATACAAACGAAGTTACAAAGAGTACAACTAGTAATCCTTCCCCCACTCGAGAGAATTCACACTTCAAACATAAAAACCCAACACCCTCCCTACAAGACAACACACCCATATATACCTAAACAACTGTATAATAAACCACAAATAACCATAATAAGAAACTACAAATAACTGTATAAATAACTTCTCCTAATAACCACTCGATGATGCTTCTCCATCTACTACCAATTCTTTTCCTTTCTTCTTTATTGCATAAGTGAATATCACTGGTGGTCTAACATTTAATTGCTCAAATTCTCCTAAAAGGAAGCTTTCAAGTTATTCACTCTTGGCCTCAATTTGTCCTCTTTGTTTGGTGGTTATTGAAGACCTCACATATTTTCCAAAAAAAAAAAAAAAAAAAAAAAAGACCCACGCATATTTTCTTTGAATGTTGGTTCTCAATAGAGTCTTGGAGGAAGATTTTTTCCTTTTCTAATCTTCAATTGGCTTTAGATGTTTTCAAGTCCAATGTTTTCTAGTTTTTAGTGAGTTTAGTCTCATTTTCTTGTTTTATTGGCTAGTTCGAGTTCTATGCTTTGTCTCCTCTTCTATACTTCAAGCATTAGTCTTATTTTATTAATTCAATGAAAATCTTGTTTCCATTAAAAAAAAAAAAAGAAAAAAAGAAAAAAACATAAATGAATAAAAACAATAAGCCTTTAGAAGTGTGATGCATAAATAAGGACAATATCCCCCTTAGATTGAGTGAAACTTTCACGAAGTAAGTAAGATTTCATTTGTATTTCTCTGCTTTAATTTACCATTCTGGTTATGTATGGCGATTCTGAAAATATTCAGTGTTATTACAGATGTGGTTCGATCAATGCTTCCTACCTGCATACCGCCATCTTACAAGGGTGCCACCATTCGTTATATGTATTATGTTAAAAGTACATTACTAGGACGATGGCTATCACAGGAAAATGGTCGATCTCATAAAGAGTCGCTGAGGGATCAAATAGAAATGGTTTGTGTACATAACTTGTTATAAAGATAGGGAAACATTCATTGTTAGATTTGATGTGAATAAACATTAGGTGAACTGCAGCTGGAATTTGTTCTTGACTTTGGTTTTTCTTTTTGAAGAACATTGCTCTTTTCAGTCCTACTTAATGTTATTACATTCACTTTTGTGGTGCTTTCTAACATACGTTTCATGCCTGAATGCCGGTAACCATCGACTTTAACTGTTTCATCCAATTATATGCTCGTACTTCTTTTCAAGAACAATAAGCATAATTCTTTTTAGAATGCCTTACTTTTTGCGGGTAATGGATGTTATTTCTATTCCTCCACCATAAGATTATTTATGTTCTTTTCTTTTTGTGTTTTGCATTTTCAAATATATGTGTATAAAGTTGCTAAAATGAATTTATCAATTATAGACAAGAAATCATTGTACGGATTTATGATTGGACTAGAGAATTGGAGGACAGTACTTGACCTTTTCCTTCCTATGCATGTTTTCTGGTTTTCTGGTTAACATAGTATCTAACTTCATTTATTTTCTATGTAGGAAGCTCGGGTTCCATTACAAGTGTGGGTCACTCAGAAAACCAATGGCATGCTAATGGAAGAAGGTCAAAATGGTCAAAATGATGGTGATCTTTCTTCTCTGTTTGTTGTAGTTGTGAAAGTTGCATATTTCATTGATCTGAAGTTCAAACTTGGTTTGTGGAATTACACACACCTACACATTAGCAACTAGGCATGTTGCCTACGTAGTTACTATTCTCATATTTTGATTTATATCAATTGGAGACCCTTTTAAATCTCCTTTGGTGTAGGAGGTCATCTTTTCTTCACCCTCATTATTTAGTTGCTCTTCATTGAAGTTTCTCATCCAAAATAAAAGGAGTATCAATTTACTCTTTTTTTAAGATCTGCAACTCCAATTGAATTTTCTTTTGAAGATCATTACTTGGTATTGGGTATTTTATGACCCAAGAAGGGGTGGCCTTTTAGTGGTAAGAGCTTGGGATGGCTGGAGATAAGCCTTGTTGTCTCCTGGAGTTGGCCTTCAGTGGGCAAGACCTCCCCAAGAATTAGGGATGAGTCATGACCATGAGCATAATATAAGGAGTTGAGCCCGATTATACTCTTAACTATAAAGAAAACTCAACTCAGTTGTTTTGTATCCTTGTACAAGCTTTTCTGTATACTCGTGTCTATCATCATAAATGAGGGAGTTCTTTATTAACCATTCTGATTTGATCCAATGGTCGCATAAGTGAAACACACTGGTCTTTGAGGTCATGGGTTCAAAATGTCATATGGTTATCTTGTGAGGTTTATCAAGAGGTGATCTGACTTGGCTATTGATGGTTATCAAAATAAATAATGGTTTCTTTTAAATCCCATGATTCAATCAATCATCAGTGTGGTAAATGTTAACCTACTCTTTAACTTGTAGGAATAATGGTTAAATGCTTGAATTTTTTTCTATTCGCTTATGCAGAATCTTAGGAGTTCTTTGGCTAGGTTGGAGTATTTAAGATCCAATATGATGAACTTGGGAGTGTGTAAATTTTCAGTTATATAGAATAGAATATGTAATTCACCCTTCAGATTCTCACCAGCTTTTTGGAATATTTCTATAGTTGTTTTTCTGCACATACTATTACCGATTGCGTACAACTTGAGACTTCATGCGTTGGAGAATCATTGACACCGCTTAGGAAACAATCTTGCATTAGGTACTTTAGCCTTGAGTTGATATAGGATCTATATATACATAATTTTCTTTGTATTATTAGTTAAGTGTTGACATATGCTTTATGTTTACAACCGTTTGCAGAATACTGTATTGATACTTGCTATCTATTATTCATAGCCTGTAATTTATGTTTTTCTTTAAAAGAATTTTATTTTAGAAGTATTAAATCTGTTTGGTTTCTACAGCATTATTCTGTTTGAATGAGAATTTTGCTTGTATTGCAAATGCTTTTCAACGGTTGTTCCTTCTGCAGCCTTTCAAATGGATGTATTTTGGAAAGAGATGGAAGGTGACGCTGGTTGGGTATGCTTCATAGTAGGCTTCAGTGCTGTTAAATAATGTTTTTTTATTATTTCATTTTGTATTTGTTCTTGTCGTCTTTGGATTATGATTAGGTGGGAAAAGGCTAAATATATAATTTCATTCTCAAAATATGCACCATTTTTTAATATTGTTACCATTGTTTTTAAGTTTCAATTTTATCCTTAATGTTTCACAGAATTCCAATCAAATTCCAAAAATTGCATCGTGGAAATGTGATGTGAAATGACTTGACGGAACATTAAATATTTTAATCAAGTACCTTTCTTAATTTGTGATGTCCTGAAAATTCCCTGATCGCCAATAAATGATTGCAATTAGTGACTGGGAAGAACATATATGTGTGTGTGTGTGTGTGTGTATATATATAAAGAGGTGAGGGGTATTTGGGTAGGTTCAATTAGATTTTTAAATCAGATAGAGGTGAGGGGTGAATGTTTGACACCATTATTCCGTTGTTCAATTAGAACAATGTTATTGTGGAGTGATTTGACTGAAACTTTTTGAAATATTAAAGATGGAATTGAAACTTTTTAAACATCTAGAACAAAATTGAATACTTATGTATATTCATGAACAAACAACATATGTAGTAATGAAAATTGATCATGAATCATTTGTTATTGACATCTTCTGGTGCTTGTGAGTTGTTAGTATGTATCATGCTGTAGTATATCTTTTAAAATAATGCGTTTTAATTTGATGTTGAGTTATGATTTATGAACCTCAGTACTTTTTATTTGATATGAATATACAACCTTTTCCTTACAGATCAGAGCAAATGATATATATGATGGCATTGATGAAGGCTATGATAGCTCAAGGGATGAGATCTCATCTGTCTCGTCATACAATCCAATGAGAGAACCTTTTCATAGAACCTTTGGAAGTTCACTGTCATTGCAATCATCTGTCGGAAGATCTGGAAGATCTTCGATAAAGGTTGCTCCTTTTATGGAAGGAGATCGATTAAGCTTATCTTCTAATGTTGCACGTCCTCAGGTCTCTGTTGCTGAGGTCCTATATGAACCAACCGGTGGGTTTATATGGATGGTCTATATTTTGCTCAACTTATTTGACTTAACATTTTCTTTCCTCTGCTTGTAAAGGTGTCCTGATGAACGTTTTTGGTAATAGAATTATTTCTCTAGAACTGAGACAATAAGTACGGTATTTCTAAAAAAGAGTGATTGGATTATTGATAAGGCCCAAAATACTTTGGTGAAAGTTTCTCGTTCCGCCTCTGACGCAAAGTCAACTGACGATAAGGATGAATTTTTAAAAAACACCCACTCACCAACCTGAAACTCAACGTCACGTCTCTTCCTATCAACATTCTTCATCATCTTCTCTTGAGCCACTTGTAAGTGTTCCTTCAATGCTCGTAAGGTCACATCTCTCTCCTTCAATTGCTGATCTAATGTTGAATTTACGGTAGTTGTATCGCCATAATATAAAAGAGGAGGTGGTAAATGACCATACACTGCTTGAAAAGGTGTAATACTATAGAACTATGATACGTGGTGTTGAACCAATTTTTAGCCCAATGTAACCAATCAACCCACTCCTTCGGCCTTTCACTACAAAAACACCTCAAATACGCCTTGACGCTACGGTTTACCACTTCAGTTTGACCATCCGTTTGTGGATGATATGCTGAACTTTGTCTCAGTTTCTTACTTGCCAACCTGACGCCAGAAATGACTAAGAAATACCTTGTCTCTATTGGACATAATAGAACTTGGAAATCCATGTAGTCGCACGATCTCCTTAACAAACACATCTGCTACCACTTTAGTAGTGAATGGATGTTTCAGTGCAAGGAAATGACCATACTTACTCAATCGGTCAACCACTACCAAGATAACATCATATCCTTTCACTTTTGGTAATCCTTCGATGAAATCCATTGAGATATCACTCTAAATAACTTCAGGGATCTCCAATGGCATCAACAACCCTGCAGGAGATAAGGCTAAAGACTTATTCCGTTGACACACCATACATTCTTCCACATACCGTTTAACATCCCCTTTCATTCCTTCCCAGTATAATTCACCGGTCAATCTCTTATAAGTACGTAAATATCCTGAACCCCCAAACATAGAATCATGATAAGTGTGCAACACCGTGGGAATAAGAGTAGAAGACCGAGATAAGACCAGACGTCCCTTATTTCAAAGTACCTTTCTACCACACAAAACTAGGAACACTCTCAGCATCCTGCTCCAACTTCTCAATCACCTCTTTCAACTTCGGATCAGTTGATACCTTTGTTTTAATAACCTCTACATCGATGATGGTAGGGGCGGACAAATAAGCCAAATGTACCGTATGTGGAACTCGAGATAAAGCATCAGCAACCTTGTTTTCTAACCCCGATCTATTAACCACCTGGAAATCATAGCCCAACAATTTCGCAATCCACTTCTGACGTTGTGGTTGTACCACTCTCTGCTCCAACAAAAATTTCAAAGCATGCTGATCAGTCTTCACAACAAACTTCCTCCTCCAACGCTGCACGGCCATCATTACAGCCATCAATTCCCGCTCATACACCGGTTTTCCTCTATCTCGTAGAGATAAAGTGTGACTATAATAAGCTATAGGCCTTTTTAACTGTTTTAAAACCGCTCCAATTCCATATCTAAAGGCATCCGTTTCAACCTCAAAAGGTAAATTGAAATCAGGTAATGCCAATATGGGCAATGTCATCATGGCATTTTTCAGACGTTCAAAAGCAACTTGGGTATCTTCATTCCATTCAGAAACTCCCCCTTTAACAACTGACTCAAAGGAGCTGCGAGACTACCATAATGATCAACAAATCTCCTATAATACCCAGTCAAACCCAAAAAACCACATACCTCTCTGACATTCGTAGGTACATGCCATTCTAACAATGCTAAAACTTTCTCAGGATCTGCCTCCACACCTTTACTTGATATCAAATGCCCCAAATACTCTACCCTCTCCTTAGCAAACTGACATTTATTCTTATTAGCATACAATTCATTATCCCTCAATATCATAAATACCTCATCCAAATGCTTAACATGATCCTCCACCGTTCGACTATGGTTTAAAAATGGTGTTCATAAGTGCTTGAAATGTCGATGGAGCATTAGTCAATCCGAATGGCATCACCAAGAACTCATAATGGCCCTCATGAGTCCGAAAAGCTATTTTCTTCACACCCCTCGGGTGCATTCTGATTTGATGATACCTAGACTTCAAATCAATCTTGGAAAATAATGTCGCACCATTCAATTCATCAAACAGTTCAATTACTGGAATGGGAAACTTATTAGGTATAGTAACATTATTCAAAGCTCGATAATCAACACAAAGTCTCCAACCTCCGTCCTTCTTCTTAACCAATAATATAGGACTTGAATACAGACTCGTGCTAGGACGAATAACACCTGATGCTAACATTTCATCCATTAACTTCTCCATCTCCTCCTTTTGATGATAGGCATATCTGTACGGTCTCACATTAACTAGATCTGTGCCCTGCTTCAAATGGATGTGATGCTCTATACTCCTTGGCAGCAAAGTTTCCGGCCACTCAAACACATCAGCAAAGGTATCTAGCATCGCCGGAATCGATTCAGAAATAGTATACACTTCATCTACTCCATACCACTCAGCCAATGATACTCCACCCTTCATAAATCAACACTCAATGAGAAAACCTTGATCCGCCTCTGTCCATGATTGTATCATACTCTTCAAACTCACCCGTGACTTTGTGAGACTCGGATCACCCCTCAATACCACTGATTTCCCGCCTTGGTTAAATGACATTGTCAGATTCCGCCAATCAACTTCTGTCACCCCCAAAGTGTGCAACCACTGCATTCCTAATATGTCATCCACTCCTCCCAATTTTAGGGGCAAGAAATTACTACGGATGATGAAATCTCCCAACACTAATTCCACTGCATTACATATGCCCTTTCCTTTTATTGCCGAACCTGGTCCCAAAATCACCCCATAATTGGAGGTTTCAACAATCGGTAACTGTAAGGACGGAGCTAATCTTTCGGCAATGAAATTGTGTGTTGCTCCACAATCAATTAACACAATGACCATCTTGTCCCCAATGTTACCTTTCATCTTCATGGTCCCTCGATTTGTTAATCCCACCACGGAATTAATTGACAATTCCACTATTGCTGTAACATTCTCTTCCACTTTAATCATCTAAAATTCTGCGTGATCTGCAAAATCATCTTCATCATCCACAAGCTCCAATTCGTCAGCCCCATCCGTAACAACCAGCACTCGAAGTTCCTGTTGTGTACGATTCTTACAACGACCTGCCGAATACCGTTCATCACACCGAAAACTAAGCCTTTATCTCGTTTAGCTTGAAATTCAGCGTCCGTCAATCGTCTCGTAGGTCCTTCCCATCGATTTCCCACAACCAATACCCCTCGCAAGGTTATCGTTCTCATTGGTGGTGCCTCCATCAACTTCCCGCCATCCTTCCATATTGCCAGAAAAGAAGGTTCTTTCTGATCAAATAGATGCTGTCGACAACCCGATTTCGTGCCCAAGACGTCGTAATTCCCGATTTTCAACCCACTAAGCCAATTTCATCATCTATGCCAATCCGATGGGTCCCCAACACTCAACCTCGGCTTTAATCCACGGTAATAATCCATTCATGAACGTCTCTTCCAAAACCTCGTCCGACAATTGAGGCATTAGTGCAACCAACTTGTCGAATAAATTCTGGTAAGCGTCCACAGTAGTTTCTTGTTTAATAGCCAAAAACTGACCACACAGTGAACCATCCCTTTCCGAACGAAAACGCATCAGCAATTGATGCTTCAAATGTGCCCAATCGGTAAAAGAATCACATTCTTCTTGCACCTTATACGAATCGAGTGCGACGCCATCAAAGCTGATAACTGCCATAGTCATCTTCTCCATCTCCGTCAGCTGGTGTATGTGGAAGTAACGGTCAGCCCTGACAACCACCCATCCGGATCGACACTGTTGAACACGGGCATCTCTACTTTCTTGAACTTACTCCAATTCATGGCTGCGTCAGAAGATTCCGGGTGCAATTCAGTCGTCGTTGGTGCTGGTAACAAACCCGATGTTTCACCCCAATTCCTTGAATCGGCACCAACAGAAACCTTTTGGCTGCGCGCTAAGTCAATAGTAATAGTGGTCAACATAATTTGTTGCTTTTCGGTTTGAACACCCAACCTTTTGATGCTTTTGGACAAAGAAGCCAGAGTTTCCTCAATTACTGGTAGTTTTTGAATTTTAGCCCGAATTTCCGAGACCTCCTGATCCATTGCTTCCATCCGTTCATCGAATTTCCGTTGCGCCATCGCTCCGTGCTTCCCCAAGGTGATGCTCTAATACCAATTTGATAAGGTTCCAACCCAGTCTTTTTATTGAATTCATCAAAAGTACAGCCCTCACACTAGAACACAAGGAAACTTCCCTAAGTTCCCTTCCCAACTGCTATTACAGCACTTCAAAATACAAGATAACTAACTCCCTTCTCTCACCTATCCCTCACTTATACTACTTCCCTCCCCCAACAATAAAACAAATGCATAAATAAAATGCTAACTATATTTGGCTAGTAGAAGCCACACTTCCACACACAATGCCCTTCCCTTTATTCCCTTTCCTGTTGTAAGTTAGTATTATAGGAGGTCTAACAATTATCTATTATGTAGCTTTTATTTCATGCCATTACCGGTCTAAATGTTTTTTGGTCTAGAGTCTACAATTCTCTGACCAATAGGTTTTCTGTGGAAACAGATGTTGCATCACCTCAGAAGTCATTTGCAGCTGTCTCTCCCAGCCAGGTGTTGAACTTTGAGAAGAATCAGTCAACAGATGATGATGCTGGAGTAGCATCTTCACCTAGGCCTAAAACTATTGAACCTGTAGCATGTAAATCATTAACTTTCTTGCCTCCCTCCATTGCAGAAAATGAAAAGTTTACTTTGTAAGGGCCTGTTTGGATTGATTTTTAAGAGTTCAAAAACACTCTTTTTCCGCACTTGGAAACACTTATTTAAGCACTTATAAAGTCAATCCGGACTGGCCTTTATTCTACTTTCTGCAAAAGACCTCACTATCATTTATTTTTATTTGTTGTCATGATATTATCTCCAAAAACTTCTTGCAGCGGAAGGCTTTATTCGAGGAAGATCTTACAATATCAGGGTAGATGACCAAGTATTGCTTAGGTTTTGCCCAAAAAATTCTGATTCAACCTATTATTTTAGTGACATGGCAAGTTCTTTTTCTACTATCACTATTGTATCCTTTTTAATTAACTGTTCCCTTTTTCTTACCTCCTCCCGACCGAGAGGGGGGAAAAAGAGGACATGTGGAAAAAATGGATTAACATGCTCCATATTTGAGCCGACTAATAGACAACCCCATTCCACTGATGAAGGATAATTATTTTCTTCTTTTTCAAATTTGATGAATCAGATAGGTGGAACCCTTACCTTTTTCCATGAAGAAGGAGCAAGGAGATGCCTTGAGGTATTGAAATATGAAATAATCGGTTGGAGCAGCTAACTAGTTCCTTCGTTATTTGATGCACTAATAGATCTCTCTCTCCTTTTCTAGGTGTCAATAACTTTGGAGACTTCAGAGACTGTGTCACGCCGTTTCATCCATCCTTCTCGGAGGAATTCTCCAACAATTATGAAGGTACTCTTTTTGTTGTTTCTAACGTGGAGAAGAATGGCCTACTACTTGTATGATTTTGTGTACATCATTTTGACTTCTTATGGGTTCTTTTGTTCAAGTACCCTAAGAATATTTCGACCAAGCCATTTGAGAATATAGTTTATTTCTTTTTCTTGGCTTCTTGATGGATCCTCTCATTCAGTCTTCCTTTATTTATTTGGTTAAATTGTAGAAAATATCCATGAAGTTTGTACTTTATTTCAAAATAATACTACTAAACTTTCAAAAGTTTCATTAATACTCTTAAACTTAAAAAAAAAACTTAAAAAATACCCTTACCGTTAGTTTTTGACGATAATTGTTAGTACCTTATTTAAAAGATACTCGAATTTTCAAAAGTTCCATTAATACCCTTAAACTTTTAAAGTTAAAAAATAGCATTCTTGTGCCTTTTCCATATTTTAATACCATAATTACCTTAAGTATCACGTTTCAAAAATATTATTGAACGCCTCTTTGTTAGTACCACATTTCAAAAATACTGTTGAATTTCCAAAATTTATTAATATCAACTGTTAAAAAAAGTTAAAAAAATGCCCTCATCATTAGTATATAGACGAAAATTGTTTTATTTACTTGTCACCTCCCTCTTCCTTTTTGTGTCTCTACTCTGCTTCAATCTATGGCCTAACACTTTTCTATTTTTCCTCTCTTCTTCAATTCCTTCTTACTTCCCTTCTTCCCTTCTCTAAAACTATCCCTTTCAATCAACGTATATATGCTTAAGCAAGCAGAAAAAGAGAATAATGGAACTACCAAAAGACCTTAGGACTTGAATGTTTTAACAAGGTCGTATGTTAGTGAGTAAAAGAAAGGTTATATGTTAGTAGTCGAGTGTGATTTAATACGTTTGGATTTAGTACACAAAAGGAGAGGCACATTGAGGATTTGGGTCATAATTTTGAGGAAAGCAAGGTTCTTTAAATTTTTTTTTTATCCGTTTTGCAGTTAAAATTAGTCTATTTATTGTGGTTATTTAAGAAAGTTGTCCAGGATCGAAGGTGATAGTCCTTTGTTGGCTCTTTTTTTATCTCACAACTCATCATTTTGCTAAATTTTGAGGAGATATTTTTATTTTTGGACTTTGTAGAATTTTGTGGGATTTTATACTTTAACTTGAAGTTTTGGATCCTGTTTTGTTGTGATAGGCTCCCAATTGTTAATGTGTATACATGTGGACAAAAGATGAGAAGTAAGGCACGTGAAAGAATGTTGTGAAAGAATGTTGTTGTATGTTATCTGTGGGCCCCTCTAGGAATATTGTTAGTTGGGGGAAACTTTAGGTTTGGAGGGAGGTTATATATTGTTTTGTTGAGGAGGGTGGGTATCTTTTTAGCTATCATGTATTTGACTATTTGGGTTCTTTATGAGAATGGAAAGTTGTTGAATCTTTCCCGTTGTTGATAAATAAAATTGTGGTTGAGGCCTAACAATTTTGGTATTAGATTAGTTGTTTTTGGAATAGTAAGAAAAATGGAAGCGAGAGTCCCAACTTTGAAAGAGGTCTCAGAGGCAGTTGGGAAGCAATAAGAGTTTGAGTTGAAAATGGATTTGTGTTTTCAGAAGTGAGTGAAAGGCAAGTAGTTGCGGAGTAGGAGATGGGTCTTCAATTTGCTTTGTCACGAGAAAACAATTATAAACCAAATGGAAGGATGGATGAATTTGGAGAAGGGTTTTTCCTTGTCAGAGAGAACGATAATTGATAGAGGAAAAAAGAGTGACAGAGGAGGAATTGGTTAAACTTGTGGGTGAAGGGGAGGAGAAGAATTATTCAAGCAAGGAAGGAATGCATGCACCTAGTAATCGAGAGCTTCCTCTATTATTCAATATGCGTCTGAGGAAATTAGAGGTCCCTACTTTTAGGGGCGAAGAGAACACTAATGAGTGGTTGTTGCAAGTGGAGAGATATTTTATTGTGAAGTGATGGTAGGAGTGAGAGAGAAATTAATGTAGATGTCTTGTGCCTTGAAGAAGAGGTGTTGGATTGGTACCAATGGGAGGAGGATGAAAAACTGGTGGGCAGTTGGTAGGAGTTTTGAGAGTTGTTACTGAAACATTTTTGGCAAGCGGTCCATGGAGATAAATATTCAAGATTGATTCCTCGGTACATGAATATCGAGAAACTTACAAAGTGAAATGAGGACATTCAAAGTGAAATGAGGAAATTACAATTTTCGACAAGGTTGAAGGAGGTTGACGATAAAGTCTTGGAGAGCAAGTTTGTGACTGAACTTAGAGATGACGTTTTAAGTGAAATGAGAGAACTACAACCTGTGGGCTTGAAGGCGAAGATGACGATGACCCAAATTGATTGAAGAATTGGTTCAACAAAAGAAAAATAAGAATTTTGGTGGCCCAAATTTGAAAGCGGGTGTTTTCAGGTCAGGTTCAAGTGTAGGTAGCGTCTTCTACTTCTAATAGGCTAAAGAAGCAATGTCACTTGATCATTTTCAAATTGGCTGCAAGCTTTTTATATTTGTGAGGATCCCAACAAAGTGCCTTCTACTTCTATTTTTTTTCTTTTTTTTGGTTGGAAACAGAAATATAGCTTATCATTGATGAAATGAAAAGAGTCTAATGCTCAGGATACAGTGAAACAAAATTACAAGAATATAGAAACTAAGGATTAGGAGGTGCACCCAGATATCTGATGTAGCCTAAAGGATTAAAAAATGATAATTTTCCAATAATAAATCCAAGTATTTATTATGAATCAAAAGTTATGAAAGCAAGAAGACAATCCTTATTTATAGAGAGCTGGAAAGCAAACTAATCATAATCTTAATAAACCAAGGAAATTAATCCTAATCTTAATAATTAAAAAAACTAATTCTAATCCTAATCAGTAAAGGATTTGACCAAGATATCCTAATTTACTCTGATCCTACCACATCATTCTATCCTTTCCAAAAAGAACTTGTCCTCAAATTTTAAAACGAAAATGAAGGTAAAAATAAAAATGTAAGCCACTCGAAACGACACATCTCTAAACATTGGGCATCAATAACAACCAATTTTCACGAGCCACACCAATATATTGGATATTTCATTCTTGAAAGGGAAAATTATTTCCATCAATACTATCATCAATGAACCCAAGAATTAAGTTGTTCAAAAAATCCTTTGTTGCTAAAATATATGCAAACTCCTCAAAGAATAGAGGGAAAAGGTTTTCAATTTTCTTCGAATTAAGTTGCCCATGAGTATCTTTTTCTTCCACACTTGAAGAATTCACATACTCCCAATATTTCCTCAGATATAACCTTGATCTTGGTTGTTCTTGAACGATTCTTGGTAAATCTTGGACATTTCTTGCATACCATTGGTGTTGTTGATTCTCTTGTTGTCTTTTTTTGTGGCCAAGGCTAATTTCTGCTCTATTCTCTTGTGATGGAGGTAGCTGTGATTGGTTGTGTGCCTCATTTAATTGATATAACCAAATGGATACATTCTTTGTAGTGGCTTCATCTTCTTCAACACCTTCCTTGTTGATTTCATTGATTAATTGTTCCTCATCATCGTGGTTCGAATTGAGCAACCTTCGTGATAGTCCCATTGATTTTTTCTTCTTCCAATGCAAGCTCCTCTTTGATCTTTCTATCTACCT
Organism: Citrullus mucosospermus; assembly: GCA_030954485.1. Lineage (NCBI taxonomy): Eukaryota > Viridiplantae > Streptophyta > Magnoliopsida > Cucurbitales > Cucurbitaceae > Citrullus > Citrullus mucosospermus. The sequence goes on from CM062064.1 coordinate 16,755,155, forward strand.
TATTCGCCTCGTCTTCAATTGATTTTTTATTTTCTTCTACTCCATTCGGTTTTTGCGCAATTTCACAACCCATTTGGATGAGTTCTTGTTCTTCTTGAGTGACTAAATGTAATTCTTGATGGTTTCTTGAAAAATCTTGAAGATTATAATTAAGCTTTCTTGAATTTTTTTCAAAAGACCCCAAATTTCATCCATTCCCTTCTGAAAGTCTTCTTGATAGATGCTTTTATTAAATACTTTTGTTTTCTTGAAAATGTTTTGACCACCATATTGGTGTTGGGATGATTCATGGGTGTTCTTAGATGTTGGTCATAATAATTTCTTTCACACTCTAAATCATTTTCTGAATCTAACTCCCATTTCTTACATCGATCCATGGTGTACTGAAATTCACCTAAAAGATTGCTTTCCCAAGCTGTTCCGAATTGCTTCAGCTCCAAAAGGCAGTGCCAATGATCATTGGGACCCTAATACTTGTTCCTAGAATCTTTTACACCGTAGACAGCTTAAAGAAGAGGAAATTGTTTAGGTTCAACAGTTGCTAAGTCGGGTTAAAAGTAGCAGAATTTCTTCATTAAGTGACTCAAGAGTGGTCCTTGGATGCTTCAGGAAGTTACTCAGTAAAGTCTTTGTCAAAATACCTAAATGCCTCTTCTCCAATTGACAAGGTATGCCATATTGCTCTTTGGAAAACAAAAAGTCCCAAAAGGGTAAATATTTTGGCATGGATCATGCTGTTCTGGTCCCTAAATTGCTCATCTACCTTACAACACAAGCTTCAGAGCGAGTGTTTATCACCCTCAATTTTCTCTCTATGTTTAGATAACGGTGAACATATTCAACACTTGTTTTTTGAATGTTTCTTTTCAAAAAACTGCTGGTGGAAATTATTTAATTGCTTCAATAAATTTTATGCATTTGTTAGTTGGTCCTTCTCTTGCCTTGAGAGCTCAACTTTTATGGGCAAATGCTATTAAAGCTTTGATTTTGAGATTTGGTTTGAACGGAGTCAGCATGTTTTTTCATGAGAAATCCAACGATTGGTTAGATAGATGGAGTTCAGCCGCCTGCTTGCTTCTTCTTGGAGTTCGCAATCCTAGTTTTTTGAAGATTATTCTATTCAATATATTTGTCTTGATTGGAAAGCTTTCATTTTCTCTATGGAGGAGACCTTATGAATTTATATCTTATGGAGGAAAGAAACTTAATTCAGACAAGTAAGTTGAATTGGTTAAAATTTAGGGATGAGAATACCAATTTTTTCCATAGATTTCTTTCGGCAAAGAAGAGGAAGAACATGATTACTGAATTAGTCTCAAGTGACGGGCTAATATTGCATTCTTACCATGAGATTGAAGCAGAAATCTCGGGCTACTTTGCCTCGTTATATACGAAAATTCTAGGTTTTAGGGCTATCCCTTCAAATATGCCATGGAAACGTGCGTCGGCTGCCCAAAATTCTGCTTTAATAGCCCCTTTTTGCAGTGAAGAGATTCTTCAAGCAATTTAATCTCTTGGAAAAAAACAAGGCTCCCAGGCTAGATGGATTTACAGTAGAGTTTTTTCATTGAATTCTGGCAAAATTTCAAGGCTGTATTTCAGAAATTGTTTGAGGAATTTCAATAAATGGAAAGCTGAATGCTTGCATCAAGGAAAATTTCATTTGTTTAATTCCCAAGAAGGTGGATTCCTCCCAGGTTGAAGACTTTAGACCTATAAGTTTTACTACCTCTAACTATAAGATCATATCAAAGGTACTTGCTGAAAGGTTTAAAAAGGTAATGTGAAGCATCATCTCTAATTCTCAATGTGCTTTTATTGGAGGAAGAAAACTTTAGATCTTATACTAATAGCCAATGAAGCTGTTGAAGATTACGGAGCAAAAAGAAGAAGGGTTGGATTCTAAAGTTAGACCTTGAGAAGGCTTTTGATCTGGTAGATTGGAGTTTTCTAGATCGGATCCTCAACCTTTTGGGCTTCCATCCAAAATGGATTGAATGGATCAATGGATGTTTTTCCGTGTACATTAATAAAAGGCCAAATTCAAGCTTCAAGGGGAATTAGACAAGGTGATCCACTATCACCTTTTATTTTTCTAACCATTAATGAAGTGCTCAATATCTTGGTAAATAGAGCTAACGATAGTGGATCGTATGAAGGCTTTTTGGTTGGAAAAGACAAAGTGCATTTCTCCATTTTGCAATTCGCAGATGATACTCTCCTTTTTTGCAAAACGATGATGCTATGCTGGACATTCTAATTCAAACAATCGGCTTTTTTGAGTGGTGTTCTGGGCAGCAAGTGAACTGGGAAAAATTTGCATTATATGGTGTCAATATTTATGTATGAGGATTTGGTGCTCTCAAATGCTAGAAGGCTGAATTGTAAAGCTGGTAAACTGCCCTTCATTTATCTGGGCCTTCCCCTTGGTGGATACCCAAAACAACACTCCTTTTGGCAGCCCATTATTGATAAAGTCCATCTTAAGCTTGATAGATGGAAAAGATATAATTTGTCTAGAGGAAGTCATTTAACTTTATGTAATGCGGTCTTGGTCAATCTTCCCACTTATTATATGTCTATATTTCAAATGCCTAGCTTAGTAATATTGCAGTTGGAGAGAATTTTATGCAAGTCTTTTTGGGAAGGACATAAAGGCAGCAAGTTGAACCACCTAGGGAAATGGGACTTAGCTTCCAAATCTCTAAATGATGGAGCTATTGGGATTGGTAATCTGAAAAACAGAAATACAGCTGTGTTATTCAAATGGAATTGGAGGTTCCTGAAGAAAAATGATTCTCTTTGGTGCAAAATTGTGAAAAGCATATATGGTGTTAATCCACATCTTTTGCATACTTCTGGCAAGTTTGGTTTATGCCTTAGAAGCCCTTGCCTTAGCATCTCAAAAACATGGAGCAATTTTGGCTACCTTTGCAAAATTCAAGTTGGGTAATGGAAGGCATATTTTCTTTCGGACAGATCCTTGGTGTATTGAAATCCCTCTAAAATATTGCTTCTCGAGGCTTTTCAAAATTGCTTCTTATCCAAAGGGCAGTGTCAACGATCATTGGGATCATTGGGATTTGGTTACTGGATTCTGGATATTTCTTCGTAGGCAGCTCAAGGAAGAGGAAATTTGTGAAGTGTAACAACTTCTTAGTAAAATTGAAGATAGCATAATTTCTTCATCACAAGACTCGAGATTCTGGTCTTTGGATAATTCAAGAAGGTACTCAGTGAAATCTTTGTCAAAATATTTGATTGCTTGTTCTCCAATTGATAAGGTGTGTTTTAAAGCACTTTGGAAATCAAAAAGCCCCAAAAGAATTAATATTTCGACTTGGATTATGCTCTATGGTTCTCTAAATTGCTCTTTTACATTGCAACATAAGCTACGGAGCAAATTTTTATTACCATCAATTTGCCCTCTATGTTCACCTAATGGGGAAGGTATCCAGCACCTATTATTTGACTATTCTTTTTCAAGAAATTGTTGGTGGAAACTATTTGAATGCGTCAATGTGAATTGGGTTCTTGGGATTTCAACAAGGGAGAATTTACAGCAATTATTGGTCGGTCCTCATCTTTCATCTAGACCTCAACTTCTTTAGTTAAATGCTGTTAAAGCTTTGGTTTCTCAGCTTTGGTTTGAGTGCAATCAACGTGTTTTTCATGATACATCTAAAGATTAGTGGATAGATGGGGGATCAACTCATCTTTTAGCTTCTTGGAGTTCGCAATTCAAGTTTTTTTTTTATTGATATCCGTGAATGTCTGGGCCAGCTTACACACACCTCGACTAATCTCATGGGACGACCCGCCTGACCCTACAACATTTGGGTGTTGTCAAGGAAACTCATAGGAAATTAATTCCTAGGTAGGTGGCCACCATGAATTGAACCTTGACCTCTTAGTAATTTATTGAGACTATGTCTCCTTTTTACCACTAGGCCAACCCATGATGGTTAATTCAAGTTTTTTTTTTTTTTTTTTTTTTGAAGATTACTCTATTCAAGACATTTGTTTGAATTGGAAGACCTTTATTTTCTCTACGTAATCACACATCTTATTATGATTGTACTATTTGATTTCTTGTATTTTTTGCATCTTGAATTGGAAATGATGAGGGTGCTATGGGATGTCAACCTAGTTGAGATGTTCGGGTGCACCTATTGATCCCCATTTACTTTTTTTTTTTGGATATTTTGTTTCTTTGTAATTGAGCTATTGCTCTTTTCATTATATCACTGAAAAGTTCTGTTTCTGTTTAAAAAAAAAATCTTCATCGGAATCACTAGAATCAAATTTCCGATATGCGTTCTTTGAGAAAATCGGGCATGGGTGAAATTATTACGTTGGAATTCTTCTTCTAAGTCACTTGAATTAGAATTCCAGCACTGGTTTTGGGAGTAAATTTGACTTTCTTGCTTGTACCAACTGCTGTACTTTTTCTTGGACATCTTCCTTGATTGGTAATAGATCATTCTTGCACAATCTTGAAAAATTCTTCGATTTCTACTTTTGTTTCTAGAATTTAAAGGGTTCCCCCTAATTAGATGTGTGTTGTTCAACGAGCATAACTCTCAAAGCTCCCCCTTACGATCGGCATCGTCAAGCGTTTCTCGGTCTTCCGCCGGTGGTAGTCAACGTTGGCCCAGACGGATGCTCTGATACCAAATTGATGTAGCCTGAAGGATTAAAAGGAGATAATTCTCCAAGAATAAAATCAAAGTCTTTATTATGAATCAAAACTTATGAAAGCTAGTAGACAATCCTTCTATTTGTAGAGAATTGGAAAGCAAACTAATCCTAATCCTAATTTATAAAAGAAACTAATCTTAATCTTAATAAACCAAGGAAGCCAATCCTAATCCTAATAATTAAAAAAACTAATATCTAATCCTAATCAATAAAGGATTTGACCAAGATATCCTAATTTACTCTAATCCTACCACGTCAATATCTCAACTAGGTTGACACATCTTTAGCACCCTCAACACACCCCTTTACAAAGAAACATGCTAAGATAATTTAAGTAACATGATTACATTGAGAATATAAACACATTCCAATCAATGTTTTAAAAAGCGGTCAAGGTGTAAGCCTTGAGGCGAGCCGGTAGTATATTCCTCAAGGCTTACACCTTGAAGGTATCTAAAGAGGCCTACACCTCTGTTAAGAGAGGCATAAGCCTTTGTGTGAATGCCTTTGAGGCGTTAAGGCGTACGCCTTATTTAGAATGTTGGTGGGCCATGGACCCAGGTGGTAGATCATGCTGAGGTGAATTAACTTCAAGCGGTGCCAACAATCTGCATGTCTTCTAATTCAATTTGGTGGTGGGCCACCAATGCGGGTCCAATAATACATATAAAATTCATTGGAAATTAGAAGTTGAATCGGTTGAATAAAGTCAGAAGGCTCTTTCTTTGTTATTTTTATATAAAGTTGGCTATAGGTGGCTGCCTGCAATCTGCATTAGCCATGGAAAAAGATTGCAAGTGAAACTGTAAAATTTGAAGGAACACAGCCAGAGGTGAGCTTTTGCTAGAAGTATTTTTTCTCTTATTAATCTTTGGTAAAAAGGGTTTCTTAAATAGAAGAAACACCCATTACAAATAAGGAAATAAATATTAAATAAGGAAAAAATAAATATAGTAAATATTCCACCATAAATACGATGAAAATATCAACACAAAAGGAAATAAGCAACACTCCCCCTCAAGCTGGTTTGAAGATATCATTCATGGCCAACTTGTCAATCAACTTGTTGAATTGCCACTTAGAAAGACCTTTGGTTAATACATCAGCAATTTGCACAGTTGTCGAAAGGTAGGGAATGCATATTACTCTTGCATCAATCTTCTCCTTTATAACATGTTTATCCACTTAGTATTTCATCCTATCATGAAGGACTGGATTGTGGACAATGGATATTGTTGCGTTGTTATCTTAGTAAATGCACATGGGCATTTTCTGAAAAAATTTAAATTCTTCCAATAGTCTTTTTATCCATATGCCCTCACAAATACGATAGGCTAATGCCCTGAATTCTGCTTTAGCGCTACTCCTTGCTACCACACTTTGCTTTTTGCACTAAATTTCCTCCAACAAAGGAGCAATAACCAGAAGTTGATCTTCTATCGGTCGTGCTACTTGCCCAATCAGCCTCAGTGTAAACCTCAACATGTAGGTGGTCATGTTTCTTTAAAACTATGCCTTTTCCTGGAGTACTTTTCAAATATCTTAGGATTCTAAAAATAGCTTCAAAATGATTGGCCTAGGAGCATGCATGAGTTGGCTTACCATACTAACTACAAAAACAATGTCAGAACGTGTGTGAGAGAGGTATATGAGTCTTCCCACAAGTCTCTAGTACATTTCTTTTTCTTTTACCTCTTTTTCAGTTGTAGCTTCCAATTTTAAGTTATGCTATATGGGAGTTTCTGCTACCCTACATCCTAGTAAACCCATCTCTTTGAGTAGATCAAGGATATACTTTCTTTGGTTGACAAGAGTACCACTTTTGGACCTAGCAAACTCCATACTTAGGAAGTATTTTAATGATCCTAGATCTTTGATTTGGAAATTGATTGCCAATTTTTTTCACGATAGTCATTCCTGTCTCATCATTACCTGTAAGTATGATATCAACAACATATGCTATCAACACAACCACCTTGTCATTTCCAGTATGCTTATAAAACATAGTGTGACCGACTTGATTTTGGTTGAATCCATAGCTCGTGACTGCTTTTCCAAAATGTTTAAACCAGACTGTAGGAGACTATTTAAGGCCGTATAATGATTTCTTTAACTTGCATACTTTGTTAACCCCAAGGTCCACTTCAAAGCCGTGTGGCAAGTCCATAAATACCTTTTCTTCAAGATCCCCATCGAGAAAGACATTCTTAACATCAAGTTGATAAAGCGGCCAATCAAAATTAACTGCAACAGACAACAAAATTCTGATAGAGTTAATTTTAGCAACTAGGGCAAATGTTTCTTGACAATTAACTCCATAGATCTGAGTGAATCCCTTAGCAATCAATTTGACCTTGTACCTTTCAATACTGCCATATGCGTTACATTTTACAGTGAACACCTACTTGCATCCCACTGTTTTCTTATATTCTGGTAGATCAATTATGTCCCAAGTCCCATTTCTTTTAGTGCATTCATCTCTTCCATCATTGCTAATTTCCAATTCAAATCATTTAGGGCCTCCCCTATGTTGCTTGGAATAAATAGGTTGGTTACTTTGAATGTGACGGCTTTATGACTATCAGACAATCTATGATAAGAGAGATAGTTTGCAATGGGATGTTTTGTGCATTGACGGGTACCTTTCCTATGGGTAATTGGCATATCAAGATCAGAGACATCTGGTAACATATTATGAGAAGGAGAGTCGGGAGAAATACCTGGGTTTTCAGAATCATTTATCGGAACAAGGTCAACTGTCTGATCTTTATTCCTTTGAGTCAAGTTTCTTCTAGTATAAAACTGAAGTTCAAAATTTCAACCTGTCAAATCAATCTGTAGTGTTTCTCCCCTTGTCGAAGAATTTTCCACACTTGGCATCGAAGGACTCAGACTCATATTTTCAGAACTAATGATGTTTGGGAGAGGTGAAGTGTTTCAAAAATTCTCTTTAAGTATAGGTGTTTCCTCCTAAAGAGAATTTAGGTTAAAAAAAGGTTGATTTTCCAAGAAAGACACATCCATACTCTCAAAATACTTGTGGGTCAAAGGATCAAAACATTTATATGTTTTATGGGAAACATAGCCTACAAAAATGCATTTAACAGCTCGAGGGTCAAGTTTAGTTTGGGAGAGGGGAGGACTGTGAACGTAGACAGCGCACCCAAATATTTTTAGGGTAAATCCGAAAATAGCCGGACAGTAGGAAAAAACTCTTTGAGGTGATTCAGAGGAGTCTTAAAACAACACCTTAGTTGGCATTCGATTGATCAGGTAGTTTGCCGTAAGAACTGCATCACCCCACAAATATTTTGGAACATGCATAGGAAACATAAGGGCGCGAGCAACTTCAAGTAAATGTTTATTTTTTCGCTCAGCAATACCATTCTGTTGAGGAGTATCACGACATATAGCTTGATGAACAATACTCGTATCATGTAAAAATATGGTTAATTGGTCGTTGAAAAATTCAGTCCCATTAACAGAGTGAAGAATGCGAATTTTCGTTTGAAATTGAGTCCCAATCATATTATAAAAACGAACAAAGACCTGTTTTACTTCTGACTTTTTTGTTAACAAATAAGGCCAAGTCAAACGAGTATGATCATCTATAAAGGTAACAAACCAATGCTTGCCATTATTAGTCAAAACTTTAGACGAACCCCAAAAATCAGCATACATCACCTTGTAAGGGTTAGGTGAAAAAGTGGATCAATGATGTTTGGCAAAAATGCAGATTTCACATTGAAAGACAAAACAATCAATTTCTTTAACTAAATCTGGAAACAAACGGTTCAAGTAAACAAAATTTGGATGCCCTAATCTACGATGCCAAAGCATTATAGTTTCTTAACCAGAAGGAGAATTGACACTAATCAAGCCCTGAACTTCTTTATGACTAGAAACTTCATCAAAGTAACCGTCAATCTTCCTAGCATGTCCAATTGTCTCCCCCGAGTCCTGATCTTGAAAGAGGTAATGAGTTTCACAGAAGATAACACGACAGTTAGCATCTTTAAATAGTTTACTTACAGATAACATATTGCAAGCTAATTTTGGAACATGAAGGGCAGAACATAATGTGATCTTTGTACTCAAAGGGATAGTTCATTTTCCAACAATAGATGTGAAACTACCATCGACAATATGGATTTTCTCATTGCAATACATAGGGGAGTACGACTCAAATAAACAAGAGGAACTAGTCATATGATTAGTGGCTTCGGAATCTATAACCCATGGAGATGAATTTAGACACGAGAGAGCTCGAGGGGAATTACCTGATTGTGCCAAGGAAACACTAGGATTACCAGATGATGAATTGAACTTTAGCAACTTTAGGATTTCATCAATTTGCTCTTTAAATGGACTGGAATCTACAACATTCGCATTGGAGGCATGTTGATGGGTTTTTCTCTCACTTGTATAGAACTCTTCCAATTTGCAGGTTTTCCATGAAGTTTCCAACAAGTTTTCCGCGTATGTCGAGGTTTATTGCAGTGATTGCACCAGACTCGAGGCTTTTCATGCGTTTTATTGGAGTGATCCGAAGCTTTCATTGCGGTATTTTCAATTACCAATGCCAAACTTTCAGCCGAATCAATCGACTTTTTTGCCAATCATAACATTCTTGCGGCTTTCTTCCCTATGAACTTTAGAAAAAACATCATTAATAGTTGGAAGATTATTTTTTCCAAGTATCCTGCCTCTAACCTCATCAAACTCGACCTTGAGATCAGCAAGGAATTTGTAAATGCGACCATCTTCTACAATTTTTCGGTAATGTTTTTGGTCAGTGGTGGACTTGCACTCATACGTATCAAACATGTCAAGATCTTGTCAAATCCTTTTGAGAGAGTGAAAGTATTGTGTAACTGAGTTACCTCCTTGTCTTATATCACCCAGTTTAAGATTTAACTCAAACACCTGTGATTGTTTACCTAAATTGGAATACATCTGAGTCACACTATCCCATAATTCCTTTGCATTAGAGTAACACATGTAGTTAGAGTTGATGTCTTCCACCATAGAATCGACGAGCCAAGTCATAACCATAGAGTTTTTAGCATCCCATGCAGCAAACAAAGGGTCATCTGGGCTAGGAGCAATTTTTTCTCCGGTGATATAACCTATCTTCCATTGTCCATGAATTTACATCCTAACACTTTGGGACCAACGAAGAAAGTTATCCCTATTAAGTCGAATGGTAGTTATTTTGATAGTGAGAGTGTTGGAATGAATACGATTATCGAAACTTTAGTGGCAGGTGCCTAAGTGTCGACATATTGTTGAACAGATGAAGACCCGAACCCGAAAACTAGTAGATATGAAAAAAAAAACCTTCAATCAGTGGCAAAAAACCAAAAAAGGAAGCAAAACCGGCGGCTGAAAGGCGGTGGTGAGCGGCGTAACCAGGCGGGCGACAATGCAGACATAGTCGCCGGTGGCTTGCAAACAGGGTCGGAACCCTAACAAATCGGAGCCTTAGCAATTGGCGGGAACAACTTGCACGAGAAGTGACGAATGGAATCGATTTCACGAGCAGCTGTGTTCAGTGGCGAGGGCGTGACCTCCAAGGGGTTTGACTGATTGGTGGCAGTGGTGAACGAGCGGCAACGAAGGATCGACCTCGACAACGGCGAATAATAGCAGATCTAGGGTTTTTTAGTGTTTTCAGAAAATTATGGACAAATCTAGGATTTTTTAGTTTCTTTAGAAAATTCGAGTTTTTTGGTTACAAAACAATTATTGCGCTAATACCATGCTAAAAGTATTTTTTCTCTTATTCATCTTTGATAAAAAAGAGTTTCTTAAATAGAATGAACACCCATCACAAAGAAGGAAATAAATGTACAATAAGGAAAAAATAAATACAATAAATATTCGACAAAGAAAGTATCAACACAAAAGGAAATAATCAACAGCTTTATTTATTTTTTTCCCCCTTTCTTTACTCTTAGTTTTTCTTAGTTTTTCTTCCTTTGAAATTTGTTCGGTGTGTTTTACCATTCTTTTCTCCTTCATCTTTTTTTTTTTTTTCCTGAATTTTGTTTTTTTTTTTTTTTATCAAATTTCTATTATTATTTCTTCTTTTCATTTGTTTCTCTCTCTTTTTTTTTTTTTTTTTTCCCTTTCTTTCTTTCTTTCTAGTTATTTGTTCAACTTTCTTGCTTTCTTTTTCTATTTTTTTCTAACGATATTGGATGAGGAGGAATGAGTAGATATTCAAAGTGACAATGAAAATGAAGATGAAACTATGAGATATGATGATGACTTTATGGGAGATTTTAGTAGTGACGGTGATAATGATATTGGGGATGAGCTTTATATTTTCAGTAACAAAATATCAGTGGACTATTGAGATTTTTTTCTTCTGTATCTTGATTAATTTTTTAGTATGTTATGTACTTTTAAGGGATATTATCATGTTAAAAATATATGAGGTTTTATGTTTTATGATTTAAATATGTTTTTGTATGTTACGCCTCACCTCTCTATGAGAAAACGCCTTAGGAGGACTGCCTTTAGCCTTTTGAAACATTGATTCCAGTTAGGACATATATCCTGAATAGAGTAATTTTCAAAGAATTTTGATTGGGAACTCCATGAAGATGCTAGTAAACGAGTAGAACCAAGACGATCTGACCAATTCGAAGGCTTATCATGAAAAACTTGCTGCTTTCTTTCAAACCAAATCTCACAAACTAAAGCCTTGACTGCATTATGCCACAAAATTTGTGCTTTAGAGGACAGCTGCAGACCAACCAGAATTTGGGTCATGTTTTCTTGGATTGATTACCCAAAAACCCTAAATTGAAGGAGAAAAATTTCAACCAACACTTGCGATGTCTTTGGGAGATTAATGCACCAAGAACTTTACTAATAATGAGGAAGAGGAATAGTGATAGTGGATCTCCTTGGCATCGTGTGGTGAAAATACAACCTCTTGGTCTTTCATTGATATGCACGGAATACTTTGGATTTTGAATGCAACCATGAATCCATTGTACCCACTCTGGATGAAATAATCCGATTAATGTACGAATTCTATCAAGAAAACTCCAATCGATCTGGTCGAAAGCTTTCTTAATATCCATCCTTTCCTTTTCTTGGCTCTACAATCTTCAACCGCTTCATTAACAATTAGAATCAGATTTAGAATTTGCCTTCCCCCAATACAGGCACTAGTGCTAGATATTATACATGGCATTACATTCCTTATCCTTTCAGCCATGACTTTAGAAAGTACTTTTTGTATTGAAGTTAGACTAATAGGTCTAAAGTCCTTAACATGTATAGAATCTTCCTTCTTGGGAATGAGGCAAATGACATTTTCTTTTATACAAGCCTTCAATTTACCAATTGTGTGGAACTCATCAAACATTTTTTGGAAAATTTCCTTAAAGTTCTGCCAGTATTCAACATCAAATTCTGCCGTGAATCCATCGGGGTTGGGTGTTTTTTTTTTCCTCGTGCTCGCAAAATTTCTTCACTTCAAAAAGGAGCTATTAGATAGAAATTTTGGGAGGCAGAAACTTGTTTCCATGGGATTCCAAACGGAATGGATCTTTCCCCTGGAATTTTAGTGTATAATGTATCAAAATATCCCAAAATGGATCTTGTCGCGTGGAATTTTGCTATGCCACTGTTTGATAGTAGCTAAGTGATCAAATTCTTTCACTGTGAAAGAAATTAGTGTTCTCATCCCCCAACTTCAACCGACTCAACTTACTCTTTTGAATCAAGTTTCCTCTCCTCTAAAAGATACAAATTGAGGAGATCCCCTTTGATGGCCAATCTAATATCCATCTCAATTGTTGATAGATTTACCAACCCAGCATTACAATCAAAATGTTCCAGCTCCGATAATAAATCTTTTTCCTTTCTCTTCTTCTGATGATCCCAACGACTAGATCATAATCATTCTCAATAGCTCTATAAGAAGTGATCCCTTTTTTTTCGTTAGGTCTGGGTAAAAACCAAAGATCGATTTGACATAACAACTCAAAAGATAAAGAAGTAGCGTCAAGTTCTTCATGCTCGTTCCAAGTTTAAAGTACCATTTGTACAAATAAAAACCCTCTTCGTTACATAATTTCTTCTTCATATAGATAGATCGAGGAATAGGATCTATGGAACAATTACTTAGAAGTACATTTTGTGCAACAACCCTTCCTATTTGATAGAAGAGGATCCCATGATCATGAATTGATCCTATGTGGGATTGCAAATCCCAAGTTTGTATTATGTAGGTATAGATTTGGCATCGGCCTAGACTTCTTTATACATTGAATTTGGTATGAGAGGTATAACCATCACGGATTGGTCTAAACGGTAGTGGGAACATAAAAAAAAGGCCAAAGGGCTAAGGGGTCCTGTGTTCAATCCATGGTGGCCACCTATCTAGGATTTAATATCCTATGGGTTTTCTTGACACCAAAATGTTGTAAGGTCAGGCGGGTTGTCTCGTGAGATTAGTCAATGTGCGCGTAAGTTGGTCTGGATACTCACAGATATCCAAAAAAACAAAAAAAGACGAGAGCTATGCTTTAGGAACAAGCTGAGAACCCATTAGCTTAAGGTGGATCAGATCCTGCATACTTTTCAAAAAACAGACTAACAACTCTGACTTCATGTTTTGGATCATAGGTATTCTTATTGTAGTTATAGACCCATATTGGCTTAGCTATTTGAGTCGTTTATTCCCCTCTATTCTACCTTAAGGTTTGGCTTCTGCTTCAAATTCTTAAGATTCCATAGAAATAGGGGCTTTTGGTTCAAATGCGGGTCAATAGCTCATATGATTAGATCAACCCTAATTGATGAATAATTGTATCTCTACCACATTTTCAATGACACGTGATTTTGGAACAAAAGCAGGGCCTACGATTGCAAGCCTTTTCCGATGATTGTTTCATGCCAATTTGACGAGTAAAAGAGAAAAGGGTCTGTGTTACAAGTGTGATTGAAACGTTTGGCATAGGGCATTGTTGAAAGAAGAAAGAGTTGTAGATTATGGTTTTTCAAGAATGAGAAGCTGACGTTGAGGAACCCATGTTGTCTGAGTTGGAAAAAAAATGCCAAGGGACAAAATCGGGTGAGATCAAAATAGCTTCCTTGTCTTTACATTCGTTGGCTATATTCAACTCACAAAAAACCATGAAGATCCAGGGGAGATGATCAAAGGATCTCGGTAGTGGTGAACAAGTTGGCAGTGGCACAACTCATTGCTTCATTTCGAAAGAAGTAGTGGCAAAATTGAAATTGACTGTTTCATCTTTAGCAAGTTATATGGTGGTTTTAGGCATGGGAGGTGCAGTTTTGGCAGCTGGAGTTTGTAAAGTTGTGCTTCTTTTTATCTTTGAATTGTCAATAATACATGATTTCCTCCCTCTTCCTTTATGGAGGGCTCAATGATACGGAGCTGACATACCAAGGAGATAATGAGGTTTTACAAGATAAAATGAAACTCAACAAGCTCAAATGAAGTTCATGTTGAAAATCAAAGGAAGCCCACTCAAATGCAACCCAATCATGAGGCAATCATTATGCCACAAGAAACAATGACAAGAGCTAGAGCTAAAAGACTTCTAGAAGGATTAAATGCTTGCTTTCCAGATAAGCTTTCAAGCCATAGTGAAGAGTTGCAATTTATCATCCATCAAAAGCCACCTTTTCATTCGAGAGTCACTATGAATCTAAAAATCCAGATTCATTTACATTGCTAATGTCCTATGCATCTATTTAATTTATGTATTTGCATTTATTGAAGGTTCATGTATTTAGTTGATAGATGGAGGTTGCGTCATTTCATAGCATCTTTTCATTTAGTATAAATAGTGCTGTATTTTTCACATTTGATTAAAGAAGATTTGGAAATGTAAAATCTTAGGTTTTAAACCTTGAAAGCTTTTAAGTTTTCTTTCTTGTAAGTTTTTGTGATAGAATGCATGAATATTTGGAGCATTCATGTGAGTAGTGATTTGTCTTGCTTGTGGAGTGCTGTAAAGATCAAGGGTTGATGGAAGTTTCAAAGCTTTGTCCAATCCTTGGTTTAATAGGTCATCTAAATAATTTGTTATTTAGCCTATCTTAGGGGTTGAGATCAAATTGGTCTTGGGGGTCTTTTGGGGTTGAGTTCTTTGGGTCTTGTTGTTTAGCATGGTTCTTAAAGCTGACACTCGAAAGGGTTTCTTTATTAGGTGTTTACTGGTCGGAAATGTTGGGTAAAATTCAACTCAATTATTGCTTGTTGGAGATGGAGTTTTGGTTGAATGATTGGAACATACGTTTGTATGGTGATTGTAGCATGGAGAAGTCTCAGATTTCCCTTAAGTCATCGAAGAAAGTCGTGGGAAGGAAGATCAAGGGATGTTGATCGAATTAAGTGCTCTTAGCAAGCAAACACAACCACTGGGTGTCCTCAGTCCTTGTGAATTAAATATGCAGCTGATAGAGTTGAGAGGGGGTTTTGCAACATTACATAGTGTTTGAGTCTTCGACAACATTACTTCCTGTGAGAGCCCATGATCACACGATTGAAATAGAGGTAAGGAATGGACCATTAAATGTATGCCCTTATCGGTACCCACAAAGCCTGAAAGATGAAATTGAAAGGTTGGTGTAGGAAATGCTTGTGGCAGGATTGATTCAACTTAGTTGTAGTTCTTTCTCTAGCCTAGTCTTGTTGGTGAGAAAGGAAGATGACAGTTGACATTTCTGCGTGGATTACAGGGCCTTAAATCAAGTTACGGTTCTAGATAAGTACCTATCCCGATTGTTGATGAGTTACTTGATGAATTGTTTGGTGCCTCTGTTTTTTCTAAAATAGATCTCAAGTCGGGGTATCATCAGATTTGGGTGCATACCTTGGATGTCCATAAATGACATTTTGAACTCCGTAATGCTCTTTGGGTTCTGTAATGTGCTGTCCACGTTTCAGTCAATTATGAATGATATCCTATGTCCTTATTTGCTAAAGTATATGCGAGTTCTCTTCGATGACATATTGATTTATAGTAGCTCAATGTAGAAGTAGGTGATGCAACTTACTGTGGTGTTGGAAATCTTGGTTGCAAGCCAATTTGTAACCAATTTCAAGAAGTGTCAATTCGGAGTGAGCAAACTTGAGTATCTGATAGGAATGATATTAGACTAATATTAGGGGTATACCAGTAATTAGTTAAAGAGTTTGTTAGGCTTGTTGGTTATAAATAGAGTGGGTAGGAAAGGAGGAAGATGAGCAATATTTTGGGTAGTGAATTAAGGGTTGAGAGTATCTCAAGATTGGGCGGGTTCAAGTACCTCAAACATTTGGTTTATCTTTTATTTTGGTTATCGATTATATCTCAATATATTTGGGTTCTATAGCAGTATTTTGGGCACATTATTTCGGGTGAGTGTGTTGCCACAAATTTGTCGAAATTAGAAGCTATGGTGAAGTACTTTTGCCACGAAACATCAAGGAGTTGCGCGAATTCCTTGGCCTCATCAGGTACTACTATGATTTGATAGCACTGCCGTTGACTAAACTCCTAAAGAAGGGCAATTTTAGGTGGAATTTTTGCTTGGAAGGGGCGTTCAACGGTTAACATTATTTATTATGGTTGTACTAGTATTGGGATTACCAGAATTTTCTCAACCTTTTATGGTTGAAACTGATACCTCGGGAGTGGGCGCGGGGGTGGTATTGATGTAGAATCGTCGACCATTAGCTTACATTAGACATGCCTTTACCACCAATGCACCGCTTAAAGGTTGTGTAGGAACAAGAATGGATGGGCATTGTGTTTGCGTTTCAGAAATGGAGACTGTACTTGCTAGGTCATCGATTTATCTTTCAGATTGATTAGAAGAATTAAAAAATTTTACTTGTGCAATGTATCATTTTGGGGGGAGATACCAATTCTTCGTTTCATACTTTAACTTGTTTGACACCCTTCGAGGTTGTGTATGGCCAGCCACCGCCGAATTTTGTCTTATGATAAAGGAACAAGTGTCATGGATGAGGTTGATGGGAAACTACAAGAAGACTGTGAGGAGATGTTATGCAAATTAAAAGCCTTAATACATAAAACCCAACAACGTATGACGAAGTGTGCCAATGAGAAATGTCGGGTTATTCAGTTTGAGTTGAATGATTGGGTCTATTTGAAGTTAAAACTCTATCCACAGTCATCATTGGGCAAATTTGAACATCATAAACTTGCTCCATGGTTTATTGGGCTGGTGGCTTATCAAGTGGCACTGCCTCCAAATTCTGGGTTCACCCTGTTTTCCATGTGTCTGTGTTGTGCAAGGCAGTAGGACCCAAATTGCCAAAAATTTCGATCCCTGACCTTGCAGCCTGACTTATCCTTTATTCTTCAACCTGCTGACGTGTTGAGCATGAGAAACTCACTTACTGTTGATGGTTCTATGGAAATGTTGATCCATTGGTTAGACACTTCGCCAGAGGATGCGACTTGGGAGCAAGTGGATATTCTTTTAATTCTCAATTTCCTGACGTCCATTTTGAGGAAGTTGGCTCTTTTGGGAGCAGGGAACGATTGGCCCCCAATTGTTAATGTGTATACACGCAGACATAAGATGAGAAGTAAGGGTGCGTGAATAATTGCTGTTTGTTATTTGTGGGCTCCCGTAGGAATATTGTTAGATGGGGAACTTGAGGTTTTGAGGGAGGTTATGTACTGTTTTGTTGAGGGGATGGGTATCTTTTTGGCTATCATTTATAGTTGGGTTTTCTATGAGAATTGGGAGAGAATGGGGAGCTTTTGAATCTTCCCCACTGCTGTTCAATAAAGTTTTATTTGGGTTCTACGAGGAAAAAAATGAAATTATCTATATAAAAAAAATTACTTGAGTTGTTTTCTAATTTGTTGAAGTAGATGAGAGAGAAAATCAAAGAGGGAGGTGATGAGGTAGTTTTTGTCCATATACTAACAAGGACATTTTAAATATATTTTTTAAAGGTTAAAGGTATTAATGCAGCGTCTGAAAGTTCAATGATATTTTCAGAACGAAGTACTATCGGTTCTGTCCATGTACGGATCGTAAGGGTATTTTGCAATTTTTAAAAATGTTTTAAGGGTATTAATGAAATTTTTTGAAAGTTTAGGGATATTTTTGAAACAAAATACTAATTGTTTTCGTCAAAAACTAACTGTAAGGGTTCTTTTGAATTTTTTTTTGAAAGTTTATGGGTATTGATGAAACTTTTGAAAGTTCAAGGGTAATTTTGAAATAAGGTACAAAGTTTAGGGATGTGGGCAAAGCTTAGGGGTAATTTCTATAATTTAGTCGGTTTATTTATTATTATTATTATTTTTAATTAGGGATGCGGGCTGAAAACAACACGCGCTGACTTGAACCCTTATTATTATTCTTAATTTTGTAATTTAGTCATCTTTGATACAAACACATATATTTGCTACACATGAAAACAATTTGAGATGATCGTTTCCGGAATCCGTTTTGGTTCTAGGCCACTCTTGTACAAGTTTTCTGGCAGAAGAAAAAATGTTCCTGCAAAATAAATGCTTATTTCTCATGGTATTGGATGTCATGAAGTGCAAGGACGTGGCTGTAACGTTTGCTGTTGTCTCACCAAGAGATTATGATTATGTAAATTTGTAATTCCCCTCCCCAGCTAATACTTGTGAAATTGTGATCAGTGGAAGTATCTGGTGGCATAATGAGTGCATTATGGGACCTCCATTCGTATGTTGTTTTCAGATGGGAGCTGATCCCCCACCTAATGCTTTCAGTTGTATGCTTTGCAAGCTTATTTTTCTAAACATATTTATTGGACTTTATTTGTAGGTTCAAAGTGATCATTATGAGGTTGTTGCTGATTTAATTCAGACGAGCTTTCTTTTCTCAATTCCCATGGATGGGCCGATGTCCTTTTCCACTCCACATGTATCTTTGCAGTGGGCACTTCGCTTTGAATTTTTTACCACGCCCAAGAATGTGGATTGGACCAGGTACTGACCCAAATATTTTTAGTACTACCCAAATACCTTCACATGCCATTTACCGTAAATGAAATGGTAGGTTTCAGACTGTAATATAGCTGAATATCGATGGAGTAGTACCTACCACAAAACTAGTGATATTTTCTCTATGCCTTTGGAACGTTCTTTCTTATCACTAACCTAAGAATTGTTAACAGTTTTTCATATATTTTAATTCAATTTTCACTATTTCAGATATGAGCATCCTCTCTTGATAGAAGGAAGAGAAAAAAGTGAATGGATTCTTCCAATCACTGTGCATGCACCTCCATCTAGTGCTGCAACTGCTCAGAACCGAAATGATAGGCCTTTCTCTTTGGAGCCCTTGTGGATGCACAGCTGATGGTAATTGATTAATTTTGTTATTTACTCCAAAGTAGTAGTATAACTTCACGTTTTTCTGTCTGTCTCACCCAATAACAAGAAAAGAACTGTTAAGAATTCGACTTCCTGCTATATCTTTGTTAGGTAGAGTGTTCTCTGAATACCTCCATTTGTGATGTCTTTATTTTTCTTCAATCTTATGATGGATTTTCTTTTAGCAATTGCAAACCATAGCAATGAAAGTTGAGGTTCTTGTTTGATTTTGCACTAGAAAAAGATGAGTGTATAGAAACCATAGATACGCAAACAATTTTAATGACTAGGCTGCAGTTTCCTCGTCATCAGAAGTGTGGCAGAACAATAATATTTGTCAAGGATTTCTAGTTCATTAGTGAAGTAATATGGATAAAGGCTTCTTAATCATGTCACAAGGACTTCAAGATAGGGTGTTGTTAAATGCAGTCTAACTTCCTTTACAAAGTGCATCTCCAACTTCATTTAATGCAAGTCATACATCAATCAACGGAACCATAGTTCAAACTAATACAAGTGGAGCTTCATTCATTCTTCAAGGGTTGCAAATACCCAGAAGCTGAAATGCATTCTTCAAATTTGAATTTAAGACCCTCATGTAATTTTCAGTTTTTTGAGTCATTTCAATGCAACTCTATATTGAAGTCCTTGTGGCATGATTAAGATGCCTTTACTATTAGCGATGCATCCTTGAAAACAGAGCATGTAAGGTCAAGGATTCAAGGGGTTCGTCTGGTAGTTATCGCTGTTGATTGGCTTCAAATTTGATTTTGTTGGATTGGAGACGCTTTTGTAGTTACTTGGCTTCTTCATGCAATTTTGTTCTATTTTTTTTGCGGGCTGTACTTTCAAATGATTGTGAGACAGATAATTTGAACTCCCTTTGTGCATCATGCAGGGGTTCATGTCAAATGAAGGACTTGTAGATTTCTCCAGCAATTTTAGCATTCCATCAACGTCTTGCTGCCTGGAAACATTTTTTTTTTTTTTCTGAAGAAACTGATGTCCAAGCAAATGCAAATGTTGGACCAAAGCACCCGAAGAAGACGGTGATGATGAGAGTGTGTAGCCCATTGACCACTCCATGTTGCTATTTGTTACCATAATCTTCAAAGCATTTTCCTCAAGTTATGCTAAAGATATGGCATTCTTGGGTCCTCTCCAATTCAAAATGTGAATCTGGTTTTTACATCTAAAATGCAATAGAAATTCCCAACATTCTTTTGAAACTCCTGAATGTGTTTAAATTCTTTATAATTATAAATATATATTCCGATTCCCTGCACCAACAATTTCCCTTTAATCTAAGAATCTCCTGCTTTTAAATATTAGAATAGGGCCCTAATTCATTACCCTTTTGTTTTCTCGTTTCATTTCTTGTGTACGTTCCCCATAGATTCGTAACGCTCAATTACAGGGAGGTTGGTGTCCAAGAAAAACGGTAAACACATTCAAATTGTCTCAACATTATCAGTCTCTTCGCTGAATCACCAAAGATTTTTATCTCATTTATTTGACAATATCAACGGAAGAAGAGTGACTTTTCGGTTGAGCTTTACCAATACTTTTGATCCAACTGCAGATAAGAAAAAGGTTTATTAACCAAAGTCCAAATTCTGTTAGTTTATTGTCTACATGGAACGTTACATACCCATTTTTAGAACAAAATTTCATTTCTGCCCTTTTGAAGATCACCAGCACTAAAATGAGAAACTAAAGAAGTCAACAATGTATGCACATTGTGAGCCCTTTCCTTCATTATCGCTGACAAGACGTAACATGAACAAATGATTCCATAACTTCATAAAAGTCATAACTAGTTATGTGCAAACTACCGCAAAATCCATATCCAATAAGATAAAATGATCATCCTGGAGGAAAATCTGCTCTAAGTTCAATTATTTCCTCACATTTACCACACGGGCAATTGCAAATACAAGAGCAAATTAAAAAACGTATGTTCCTCCATTTTTGTGCACATGGTTACCAATTCGAAATTTTTTGCAGTTCATCAGGACTTTAAAGCTCAACCAGTAGCAATTTATCTAATGAATGCCAGAAAACTATAGAACTTGTTCAGGAAAGATCGCGTTAGTGTATGAGAATATTTTTTAGTCACAGAATTTTGAAGAATATGTGTAAAGGTCATTGAATTTTCAAGAGGTAATCTTTTGGTCTACGAATTTTTAACAACAAGCTTAAAAGGTTATTGAAGCCAGTGTTTTAATTGCTTTAATTAATTATATGAAAACTAATTTAAAAGATTATTATTCTCAAATTATTTTTGAATTAAAGTGTACTCCAACTGTTGATCACAATTTCAAATCGTCATTGTTTAGGTTTTTTCGCTTTTGACAACAGTTTAGGAGTGCCATTTGTATCTAAGTTTGTTGATCATGAATTCCCGTCATCTATGTAAAGTTTCTGTCAAACCCAACACACTTATTTAGAACCTTCATTATAGAGCCCACCCTTCCACGTTCACAAATTGCCAATTCGGTGTTTGACCAAATACAAATATTTTAGAAATAAAATGTCACATGTCGTCGTCTGACCAAATAAAATAATATTACTTTAAAAAATTTTGATTGTTGGACGGGACATTTTTACTATTATTAAATTCATTTTATTATATTTATTTCAAACTTCGTCACGCGTTTAATTTTATTGGACCACGTGTTGCCACATCATCGTGTTAACCATTGACCACCCACGTGTCATCATGTGTCATGTGTCACACCATCAATTCAATTGTTGACTTGGCCATGCCAGCTGCCACAGATCATTGCACAATGATTTTTCTTTGGTTTTTTTTTTCTATAATTTTTTCTGTTGAACTTAGATTTGAGTGATTCAAATTGCATTGGATATATAATTTCGAGCTCTACTCAATAGACTCTTCAAAATACTAAAATTGTTAGTGAACAAAATTAGGTTTTATCATAAAAAATTCAATAATTAATACAATAAAATAAAATAATTCAAGATTCAAGGCTAAAGAGCAAACAATCTACCATTTTCTAATGATGATAAACTACTTAAAAAAAAATGAAATCCAAAGAAAAGTGTGATATAAAATATAAACTTGAATCACAATCAACACACATAATTTTCATCCATGAAAGATTTATTCTTAATAGACAATGTCTTAAACTTCATATTTAGAGCCAAAGCTTTCCAAGATCACATTGCATACTTTCAAATGCATTTTATAGTTTACCATAAGTTATGGTTTTATGATTTACCAATTTTTGTCACTTTCATCTTGGAGTTGTTATCTAAATGAGCTATTAAGGACAATGAGGATTCCTCACATTTATCTTTTTCTACTTCATGGATTTTTGCTAAGGAGAATTTTCTATGCTATACATATCAATAATTTGTAGTGTATATAAAAGTACGAATGCAAGAAGAAACTTTTTTAGACAATTCTATCCTTGTATATTTTGATAATGCCTAAATTAACCTTGAATCTTACCCATCGATTAATTACACACTCAAATTCATAAACAATCTCATTTCTCTCTCTTCTTTCTCTATCTCACGTGTATATTTTAAATTTTTAGAAAAATATCAATTAAAACTCACCCACTACTATTTAAGCCCCACTCAAGACTCTCTCTCCTCTCTTTATTTGATCTTTCCCAACTCTTGATTTTCTTTATCCTTATAACTACTCATATCTTATTATAAATTTAAAAAATTTTACATTAAAAAAAAATTACTTCTCTACTTTAAATGCCACTCCCACGATCCCCAATATTTCTCTCCATTTTTTTGTCATTTTTATAGTGATAACAACAACAATTGTATGCCTTTGCAAAAATAAATAAAATAAAATAAAATAAAAAATAAAAAAAATGTTTTTAAGTTTCTTTCTCATATAACTCTTGAATTTACTTTATTTTATTTTATTTTTAAGGAACTATGCATTTACTTAGTTGTTATTTTTTCTTGGTCTTCCCTCTCTTCCTCTATAAATTTCTAAAGAACACTAAACTTTCTCACCATTCTTCTTTTCATTTTTCCTCCCCTTTATTAAAATATTCATGGATAGTTATAAAGAAAAAGGCTCAACCTCCAACAATTTTGTGTATTGTAATCGATTATTTGGATGTCAATAAATTGGAGAAAGCTACAAGTTTTTTGTTGTCTTTATTCACGTAGTAAAAGTAAAATTATGGATCACCTTCATCAATAGCTTTGTCTTTTTCCCTTGTAATTGTGGTTGAAATCTCAATATCGATACAATGTCAATATATTTTAATAATAGTTAATGAAACATTTTTTTTTTTAATTTATGGTCATTTAGAATTTTTTGTCATTTGAAATATTTGTCTTTACAGCTTGTCTATGCTCTATTCATACTAAGGTATCTCTTTATAGCAAGTGCACATTCGTATGATTTGTTACATTACAATTTTTTAAAATTAAAGTGAGTGAATATAAATATTAAATATTATACTTAATATCTAACATAATAAACTATATCTACATATTTGCTGCATGAAACTTATATTTTTATTGTGGGTTTGTTTTTGTTTGAATTTTTCTTCTCCCTTTATTAACATGATAAATAAAATTGAAATACCATGTGCAAAACATTTTTTAAAAAACTAGCAAGTATAAATGAATTTTTTTTTTTCATGGTTGAGTTTTATTAGGTTAAGTACACATATAGATCTTACAACATTATCCCTTTTTTTTTTTTTGTATTTTTTTTTAGGCTGAAAAATATTGAATTGCAAAAAAGAGAAGGAGACTTCACAATCTAAGGTATGACACAAACAAAACACAACTTTAAGAGTTAATATAGACAAACTCGCCCAAAAGACCCCAAAACACACCATGGAAGGAAACATATCCAAGGCCCTAATTAAATCTCCTTGATAGAAGTTACTCTAAATGGCTCAAATTATTAAGTTTGAAAAAGAAAGATAGAATATAGTTTATATATATTTTATATGTAGATGCAATTTTTTCACAAGAGAAGCTTTGATACCACTTTGTTGGGATAAACACTATCTTTTTAGGATCAATTTTCTTCTCTAGTGTGAATTTAATAGGAAATTAATCAACTAGAAACAATAATAATAATCAAATACAAGACACAAGTAATTTTAACGTGATTTTGTGCTCCACCCCTTGAGGAGGTTTTTCTATATTAAAATTGCTTGTGTCCTATGCTTGATTATTATTAATGTTTCTAGTATATATAAAAGGCACAAAAACAAAAGAAATGTTCCCATTTTACCCTTAAGTTTTATTAGAATACCTATTTTACCCTCAAAATCACATCTCTTCGTGATTTTGTGCGTATCTTTCATGCTTTTTCTTTTTCTTTTTCTTTTTTCTCCATTTAATTTTACATTCTCTTTTTGTCTTTAGATCTTCCAACAATTTCTATTTTGTCTACCTATACTTTCATACGTTTTTGTTACCTCTTCTACTTTTTTTTTCTTCTCTCTCTGTCTCTAATGGAGCTTCTCTCTTGTCATTAAAGTAAATTTAAAATTAATTTAATATTAACCTTTTTATTTTAAGATTATTTTCAAATATAGTAAAATGAATCAAAATATTTAAATACTACTAATAGACACTGATAAACTACAATCATCTATCATTGTTAGACATTGA
The DNA here is from genome assembly GCA_030954485.1 of Citrullus mucosospermus. NCBI lineage: Eukaryota > Viridiplantae > Streptophyta > Magnoliopsida > Cucurbitales > Cucurbitaceae > Citrullus > Citrullus mucosospermus. The sequence continues at coordinate 16,779,865 of CM062064.1, forward strand.
TAGATGTTTATCAATATTTATCATTGATAGATAGTGATATTTTGCTACATTTGAAAATATTTTCAGCAGTTTTACCATTTAAATGAATTATCCTTTATTTTAAATGGTCAAATTTTTTATTTTAGAAAAATTAAAACATAAAAATATAATTCTCAAATCTATAAATTCCCCAACATTTTAGAAAAGACGATATGGTTTCAAATAAAAAAAAAAGAAATTTAAAAAATCCAATGTATATCATTATTAAAGTTATTGGTAACCAATATTTACTCAAGCCCATTTAAAATTACAAATGATTTTTTTTTTTTAATTTCATTTTATCTCTTTGATTATTTTTAAGCTTCACGTCAAATATTTACGAAGAGTTATATTTGCAATTTATTTTTTCTTTAATTTAAACTAACAAAAGGTATTTTGGTCCAAAAATCTCTGGTTGTTTAGTTTAGTTGTTATTCAAATAATTTTTCAATGTGGGACAATAATGAAGTTAGAACTTAGAGAAGTCTTCACATCACAACGCTAGGTTATAGTATCTAGACGCTGCTCTATTTACAACTCTCAGGTTTCTAGCATTCTCTAGCTTTGAGGGGAGCGTTGCAATGCTCCCTTCATGATTTTTGGCATTTTTTCTCCCTTAATTGCATAAATAGCCCTAAGTATCTTTATTAATCATAATTGGACAATTTTAACATCATTTAACTCCAATTCTGGCTCCCTTGCTTAGTTGTTGAAAATCACTAACAACCACAAATCTAATCATTTTTACTTAACATAAATCTAAATTAGACAAAGAAATCATTTTACAAGTGCTTTTCATATACCATTTTGGAATCTCTCGTCCCATGGCAATCTTCTATCCTAAAGAAAATGCAAGTTTTTCATTTGGTCTATCCTTCACGTAAGTATCAATACAATAAATGTCTTTCAGAAGATAATGTCAGGTTTGTCATTGAATCCAAATTGGTTTACCTCTGTCAAAGCGCAAAAGATGCCATTGATCATTTTTTCCTGTACTATAAAATTGGGAGAGTCAGGGGTAAATTCTACAATATGTTGGGTGTACTAGCTTCGTTGTTACATCTCTTTGCACATACCTCTGCTTGATGAATTCTTCCTCCCATAAGGAAACCATTATTTTAAATGCTTTGGTAGCATCCAAAGGAATAACCACACCTTCAAGAACTCAAGAAACATCAACATTTAGATATAAGAAAATGTTTGAAATATTGTTGGTCTTTGGTCACACCGATCAAAAGTTTTTACAAATTACAACACCTATATTATAACTCTTAACTTTGCTCCTTTCATGCAATTATGCCCATTTTAGAGTATCTAGTATGCATCTACTATTTCGCTTTATCGGTAGGCTTTCTTCTAGCCTCGCCTTTCACTACAACAAATATCACATACATAGCATAAAAAAAAAAAGCTATCGTAAACTTTTTATAGCGTTTTCGGAATGGTGTCGTAACCCATGTTATCAAAAGTCCCCAAGTTTCCATAAAAAATTTAACGCTATAAAATGCTATAAAAAATCACTTTTGATAGCGTATATTTAATGTTATGAAAACTTTTCAAAGCGTTAGCAAAAAAAGGCTATAGAAGGTTTTTATAGCAATAAAAAACACTATAAAAAGACTCTATGGCATTCTTATAGCAGTAAAAAGTGCTATAAAAAACTTTCTATAGTGTTTTTAAGATGTCGTTATAACCAATGTTATTAAAAGTCCTCGACTGTCTATAGCATTTTTTTCAATGCTATAAAAAAAACCTATAAAGATTTATTTTTAATTGTATAATTTTAATGTTATAGAAACTTTTCATAGCAATAAAAAAAAAACGCTATTATTGAATTTTGATAGCAATTTCTATAATAGTTAAAAAAAAAACTATAAAAACCATATTACATTTTTAACTTCACTATGATAGTTGATTTTGATCAAGTTGTATGTCATTTATATAGCACTTTATGGTCGTAACAAATTATTGTAAAACATAATTATAAAATCAATTGTAATTATATAAACCTTTAATATTATATTAAAGTGTATTTACATCCAAATAAATTTTCAATAGTATAAACATTGCTCCTTATGAGATGCCTCAATTAATAAAAAACTCCATATACATAAATACCCCTATTTTTTGGTGGGGTCACCATGTTACTTAAATTACATATTGATAAATGAAAAAACAAGACAATCTTGACTTTCTAGTTCCATCGAGACAAATAAGTATCCTTTAGTCTTCACCTCTTTAAAGTGATGCATCATTTAGTATTCAAGTCAAAAAATCTAACAAGTCTCTTACCCTTTTTTTGCTGCAAAAAGGAGTATTTATTTACCTTCAAATTCACCTTAAAACTCATTCATCAAGTGGGCAATGTTTTTCTAAATAATTGAACATGATGCAAAACTAAAAATGTAGAACACAAACGTGGGGGGAAAAATACTAGAATCAACTAAAGAGATGCCACATACCAAAGTTAAAAAACAGAGATATCACAAGCTTTCCCATTGATTCAAGAAACCTATAATATAACGGTTCAATTCAAGAAACCTATAATATCAAGGGTTTAGAGGACTGACATTCTATATATACACACAAAAAACTAAAAAGAACATGGAAACACCAAAATGACAAAGACTAAAATATCATATAGACAAAAAACATCAAATCGCGAGTCCAAAGCTTCTTACCTCTAAAAATTATAAAGATTAATTTTGAAAAAAAAGAAAAAGAAAAAGAAAAAAGGCCACAAATGACAAATAACCTACATTAAGTATGCTAGAAATTCAAGTTCGAGTTGATTCATTATCTATAAGAAATAAAATGACAAATGCTTGAAATTAGTTCTTCCTTGCCTTAAGACGTGAAAATCAACTTCTTATATAATACAAGATACATGCATAAACTAAAAATACAACATTCCTAATATCAATCAAAACACCAAAACAAATGAATAAGAAGCAGTTCTTTCTACTCATTCTTACTTGCAAATCACCAAAAAAAAAAAATAAATAAATAAAAAATCCAACAGAGAACTATAAAATCAAACAACCAAAACTTTTCAAACAAAAGAGTCCACATAATGGTCCTTCCTTAAGCAGAACACAAACTAAAATGTTTGCGATGAAAAGAGCTTAAATTAAAATAAAGCATTTCATGGGTTTGAAGATCTTGAAAGGAGGAAATCACACCCAACAGTTCATATCCAATAAATTCAAAGTCAACAAATTTCACAAATGAGAATACAAGAGATTAAGTTTAAGATAGAAGTATTAGAAGTAAGCAAGGAAATGTTTCCTCATATGATAGTCATTGAGACCACCTAACTACTAAGTATAAAAAAATATAAAGAGATGAACTTACCAATAGTGTTCGGTTAAAAATGACCTTTTGCTTCCAACCAAATTTTGACAACGGATTCAACGGATCAACATAACACACCCTACAAAAATTGATAGAAGAGGGAAAAGAAAAATGACAATGAAGTTGACAAGTTGAAATAGATTTAATGTAATAATTGCAAGTTCGAATGAAAGTGAAGATCGATAGAACTTTCACACTTCACCTCAAGGCTTTTCAACTTAATAAAAGCACCAAATAAAACTTATCTAGTAATGAGACCTACTGAAATTCGCACACCGAATAAAAAACAACTGCTGCTAATTAACTAAACTAAAAAATAAGATCTACCTCAAAAGAAATAAGTAGAAGGTAAGTAAAAGAACATGACACAATGATCATTGCCAAAAGCAACTGATGCAAACTAAACCCAAAAATAAAAACGCCAACTCAAATTGGGATAAACATCGTTCAACAATCTCAAATATAAACACAGGAAAGTCACCACCACTGAAGTCTCTTTGTGCCGACACAGAGAGCATGAAAGAAAGTCTCTTTTCCAGTTTCTAGGTTTTCACTTTTCAGAGTCTTTTATCATCCTGAACAGAGAAACATGTAAGTTCAATTAGCTACTCCATCCCCCAACACACACAAAGAAGGACAGAATACTCATCCAATGAACAAAAAGAAAACGAAGAACTTTATACAGAATTTTCAAGAAATGTAAAAAGAAAAAAAGGATTTTTTTGGAAAGAGAACAATACACACTAGACAATAAGGTCCAAAAATACAAATGGTTACCATTGTAATATCTAATTCACCCTTGATGTTTAAGTTAATTGTACAGACAACAAACATAGGCCTTCACACATCACACTCATTTTGAGAAACTTGAGGGGAAAAAACATCGTCCAAAAATAAATCAAGATAGTGAACCTTAAATTTAGAAAACATCATTTGCGAATAAAAACCATTAACAGCAAAACACTCATGAAGATTGGCACAACACAGTTTAACAATTCAACAAAATTAGACCAAAAAGAGTTAATTCTAAAGTCCACAAAATTGTATAAAGCAACATCTTGAAAATAAGTTAGAGAATTGTTGTAGGTCAAAATGAGGCCCGTCGTATCCTCCTCTTCCAATGAAATTAACAAAAAGGTTGCACTATAATGGGAACAAATACATTCAACAAACGGAGACTGTCAATAATACACAATATAAAGTTTCCTATGTTCTATTTTCGTTAGATAAAACATGAAATAATTAAGCAGCTACATTTTCAAATAGTAACGTAAAGTGAAATAGAAATATGAATATAATACTTTTCCCTTTCTCAACTAGATCTTAAATTGAATAGGGATAGCTTTGAACGTTGAATGTTTGGTGGGAGCACTATTGAACGTCCAAATGTAAAAAGCAGGTGCATGGACTAATATGCCAAAATGTTGATAAATATTGTTATGGAAAATTTGTTAAATTGTTGTACTGACATTAGCCCAATAAGAAGCCAAATCAGCATCCAAATTAGCAGCAAACCTGAAAATAAAAAATTAGTCAATTAAGCAATGGTTAGAATCAGCAATCAACTTGTGAAGGAATGAGGCAAGTTAAACCTTATTCAAGTCAATTAGTCCTTGTTTTTTATCCATTCTTAAACCTCGAAAATCAAAGGGGAATGGATATATAATCTTCCAAATGGGAATCTTACCACTGGAAGACCAAGATAGATAGCCCATGTGCCTTATAATTTGCTTCTTTTTGTTTATAAATTATATATGTTTATATATTTGTTAAGCAAAAAACATGAATACCAATTGCACATTATATTCCTTCAATGATATTGACCACATTTTATTTACTCACTAAATAAACAGATATCGCCACAAAAGTGCTATTTTCCCTACCTTAATTCGGACTCGTTCGTGGATTTTATGTGTTTATTATGTTATTTTATAGGATTTCTAGCAAATCATGCATAATGGAGCATTACGGGCCGTTCGGGGTTGATTTGGAGCCATCGGAAGTGAAATCGAGCACCAGGAGTTCAAGAATGTACAAATTACGAAAAGAAATTAAACCACATTCAAGAACCACAGAAAATCAAAGAAAAATATATATAGATTAAGAACAAAAATCCTCAAAATCAATACGTGGGTTTCACCTAAACCTAAGCTAGCAACTCACCTTAACCACAAGATCGGTCCAAGATGAGCTTTACAACCATGAAAATACACCAAAAGATGAAGAAATACAGAGGGAAGGAGAAGAAGAGAAGAGAAAATTCGGATTGGGGGCAGAAAGTCCGAACTCCCTACCCAAATTTGGCAAAAATCCCTTTTATAAAAAGGGCAGAGCACCGTTGCGCTGCATTAGAGCGTCGCTACACTCTAGGTAGAAGTTGAAGCTATCACACCCTACTTTTAAAAACCGTCGAGAAAATCCTCCGGTGACTGACCATCACTGACGTAAAAGACCATGTTGCGTTGAAGAGCCTATAAAGAAAAGAAGTAAAAGACCATGTTGGACGCATGGTCAGGACTAAGGTAACGCATGGTAAGGGTGGACGCATGGAAGTAACCCGAGAGCTTGAAGGGAAAGAAGTGAAACGCATAGGAGGTAATTATGAAGAAGTCAGACGTATGCATAGGGATTAAAGTTGAATAGTGATGCGTTGAAAGGAAATCCAAAAGAAGGATAAAATGCATAAGGTAGAATTGAGGAAAGTGCCTATAATAATTTAAGGGGTAAAACACTTAGCCAGATGTTTATCACTCAAGAGAAGGGTTTGTAGTTAAGATATGGATATAAGGAAAGAAGTGATGGACGCATACCAATTTATCATTAGAGAAATATTTTAGCCAAGGAAAAGGTTAAATGAATAACCTTGGATTACAAGCACAAGAACGCATAGAGAGATAATCAAGGAAATCCTCAAGGATAGGGGGAAGATCATGGACGCATGATAGTATGCAGTTTAGGCAGACGCATGGTATTATACAGTAAGGTACAAACGCATAGTAGAGTGTGTTTGAGACATCAACGCCTAGTAGTATGCGGTGGAGAAATGAGTTCAAAGTAGTTTGGCGGAGAGTAAGGGAAGTAAGTAATGAAGCTAAAATCTTAAAGGAAATTCAATGAACGCATAGGGGCATTATGTTGAACGAATAGTTTGTATATTGGAATATGTTGGACGCATAAGATAAGCTTATAAAGGCTAGGTGGCTTCATATAGACTTGACACCTTATAAGTGGGAGGTGTTAGAAGGCATGTTAAGTGTTTCATGCAAGGTGACGCTTGGATTAATGCATGGTTAGTTAAGCATGCAGCGTGACATGTGGCAAACAAGTGGCAAAAAGAGAGGGGAAGTGGGATGGCAAGCCCTCTATAAATAGGACCTTGAGGGAAAAGGAGTGACTGATGATTCTGAAGTGAGAATTCTTGAGAGAAAGGGGAGAAGAAGGCAGAAAGGAGAAATTCTTGTGTCCGTAGTAGAAGTCTGCGACCAAGAGAAGATATTCTTGACAACTTAGCCATCTGGTGTTAAAGAAGTTGTCTTGCATCGAAGGGGGACGGGGGGTCAGCCTTGCGTTTAAGACGAACTCAACGTTCAAGGTGAACGCCGCGTCCAAAGATAGGCTCTACGTTCAAGTTGGACCTTGCATCCAAGAGAGGTCGATGCATCTAAAAGAGAAGTAAGAAGAGTAAGGTTGCACCTTGCGTTAGTCATCAACCTAGTGTTCAAGGGCAGGGTTGCGTCCAACCAAGCTGCAGAGTAAAATCAGCCTTGCGTTCCAGAGTTAGAACACTGCGTCCAAGAAGCTCCGGAAATAGGAAATAGCGGGAAGAAGGAGGAATTATTCTTGAGCAAGTATATTGTGAGTAACACCTACATTCTTTTCTAAATATAAATGAGTTCTCTATAGTTAATATCGTTGGTTTAATAAATATGATTTCATGAGTTTTCAATGAATGGTGCATGCGTTTTATTTGAAGAGCATTTGAATATGCTGGTTATTCGTTATAAGTTTGTAAACGCATGGTGATTGATAATATGTGATTTCATGATTTTACTGAAAAGCATGGTGTTTGATGTTATATGATTTCATGAAAGATGTGGAAATAAACTTGTTTGAAAGGCATGCTGTGTGTTATTAAAACTTTGAAATTGAGTTTAGCATGTTGGTTGATATTACATTTGGAAATGGTTAACTACGAGTTCAAGATATAATGTTTCCAAAACATATTGTGTTTTATAAAACTTTGAAAAGGCACCCGAGGCTCAGGGACTTGGAGAAGCCCAAAGGGTAGCTAGGATATAGAAAAAGGCACCCAATGCTGAGGGACTCGTAGAAGGCAAATGGGTAGCCTGGATATGGAAATGGGACCCCAATGCTCAGGGACTTGGAGAAGGCATTGTGGGTGGCTCGAATTACAATACTTATATGCACATAGAGGAATATACGACACTGATGTGTTGAGATTACTCCACACAGCTAGGGAAAATCGACGTTGAGTAGGGTAGAGCATCGCTCCGCCTCAACTAGGGAAAAACGATTTTTTAAGGTTCTTGGGTATTTACTCTAAAATAGATATGCATAAATTAACAATGGTTCTAGCGTATTTTAAGCGTTAAATTTATGCGAGTTTGTGAATGTTTATGTTATGATCAGATTTACAGTTAAATAAGATGTTTTCAAAAACTGTTGCTCACTGAGCTATTAGCTCATGTTTTCATATGTTTTCCATTTTTCAGGTAGCATGACAGTTCCCGTTGCCGTTCGAAGTCGAGGTTTGTCAAGAGTGTGTTAATGGTATTACCATCCTAGGAAGGGTAGCTAAATGAACCATACGGTAAGTTTGACAGTGGAAATCGATCGGGAAGTCAATGACTGCTGTCCTCACGCTCCGTCTCGAGCTACGGGAGGATAGTTCGGGGTGGGGTGTGACAGAAAGCTTACCCAAAACGTAGCAATGCTGCGAGCAGCACTCAAGCAAGCGCGCTTTGTCGCTCGTTCATCAATTTCCAGAGCATCGCTGCCCTCTCGCCATTTTTGCTCTCAATCTTTGAGCGTAGAGCACAGCACAACTGCACTCTACACTATGCTGCTCCATGAGCATTTTCATAATTTTCATGTTCTTAAGCTCCACATGCTCTATTTCACTTTCGATAGCTCCAAATCAACCCTGAATAGCCCGTAACGCTCCATGATGCATGATTTTGCTCGGATTCCTATAAAATAACATAATAAACACATAAAATCCACGAACAAACTCGAATTAAGCTAGAAAAAATAGCACTTTTATGGCACTATCATAAACCACAATTGAATTATTGACCTGACACATGGAATCAATAATGAGAATTGGTTCTTAACATTTTTATGCAACTCTAAGTGAAACGGTGAAAAGAAATAAGATTGAGAGTAATTATCTAGAGGTAAAGAAAATAACTTAAGAGAGAACATAAAAGAAAACTACCATTTAATCTTCCATATTAACAGGAAAGCTAAAAACTATTAGAAACAGAATTAGACGACGACCAAAGATGGTACAGTTTGGCAAAAAAAAAAAAAAAAAAAAAAAAAAAAAAAAAAAAAAGTTACCTAATGAAATCAAAAGATATTTTTTATGGTCATATGCAAGATCATCTTATGGATCTAAATGCAATGTTGAGTATTTGGATGAACATAAAGAATACAAAACTACTTTACTAAAAGAAACAAAATTACGCAAATATCCAGAACCTACTTCCAAATTTCTTATTTTAAGAGATGGAAGAAGGAGAGAACACATCACAAGATAGAAGATCATCTAAAAGCATCAGAGAAGTACAAATTAAAACACCATCGAGAAATTGAAGAAGCAATCTTTGGAAACAATCGTATCAAACTTTTTGACTAATCTTCCTTAAATGCCACAGAGATATCTAAAGAGTCATTGCACAACCACCACACAACACACAAAGAACATGATAGAAAGAGAGGTTAGGGATAAATTGATGAAGAAACCCTTTAGCAAAAGTAAAAGCACTAAATGGAGAAATGAAACTTACTGGTGGATTGACGACAATATTAGAACATTAACGAGAACAATAAGAAGGAATTCACTTTTATCCCATGGAGATGCTGCTTGAACCGTGAACGAAGAAAAAGGGAAGCTCAAACGACAAATGCAGTTGGTTCAAACCATGGAGATGCTCGAACACATGAAGGAGAACCCTTGGTAAAAGTAAAAGCCCTAAATGGAGAAATGAGATTTAATGGCAGATTGCGAAAATAAAAGGAGAACAAGAAAGAATAAGAAATTTTACCTCGTGGAGATGCTTACAAAGAAGATAAGGGAGAAGAAAAACGGAGAAGCACGAACGATTGGATGCAATTTCTTTGAACCATGGAGATTCTTGAACACACGAAGGAGGACGAAAGGGAGAATGAAAAAGGGAATGATGGAGAGATGAGACATACGAAGACTGATGCTCGAATGAAGGGAGAACAAGACAAGATTTAGAATAAGAAAGAAGAAGAAGAAATAGTAGAAGAATTTCCTTCACTGTAAAGTATTCATATATCTTTCTTCATACATTTGAAGGTCTGCACAAGAGTAATATATGTATATAATTGGAAAGAATAATAATCTGTTAAATAAAGAATAAAGAATAAGAATATGGCAATAGAAAATTTGACGTGGGCAGCCACCTTGCTGGCTCCACGTCAGCTGCCATTGGGCTCTTGGTCATTAGTTTGACTGATCCTACTTAGCTGAATATTATCCTTAATATCCCCCCTCAAACGAGTGGGTAGAGATACTAGTCCGAGTTTGTTCCTTAAGTACAAAAACTGATCTCTTGAAATAGATTTAGTTAAGCAGTCTGCAAGTTGCTCATTCGAAGGAACATAGCATACCTCTAGACGACCTTGAATTACCTGATCATGAACATAATGCACATCTATTTTAATGTGCTTCATATGAGCATGAAAAACTGGGTTAGCGGCCAAAGCCCCAGCACCAAGATTTTCACACCAAAGAATAGGAGTGTGAGTTGAAGGAAAACCAATTTCAGTCAAGAGATTATGAACCCAAGAAACCTCAACTGTAGCATGAGCAAAAGCTCGAGATTCTGATTAAGTGCTAGAGCGAACTATTGTTGTTTGTTTCTTGGAAGGCGAGGATATTAGAGAGGTACCAAGAAAGACACAATGTGCCACCATAGACTTCCGATCATCAACACTACCTAGTTGGCACATGAAAAAGTAGTAATTATGATACACACTTTTTGTATTAACCGCAAGTGTACGGGTCAAGTTATAATATAAGACGGTAAAGTCCGAATATCGTACCACTGAGGATCCAATTTTATTTGAGGATTGGAATTGAAGTTGTGTTTAAGAAAACCAAAAAGGAAAGCAATTAATATAAGAAACAAAAGAGTCAAAGAGAGTTTCATCATGCAATATTCTAAGGTTTATGGATTTTATTGCAATTCTTATGCTTAAGTCTAGAAACATAAATCCAAGTTATTCTTTTCCAAAAAACAACCTTTTCTCATGCAACTCAATTGATTACTAATTTCTTGAAACCAATACAAATTACATGGCATTAAGATTAGTCTTTAGCAACTTTCATTGTTAACCTAACTATTTTCATGATAGATTAACAACAATTCATTGTTATAGATCCAATTAAATATACAATCTCTCAACCAACCTAACATTCGAAGATGGTCAATCAACAAGAATTAAGCACAATAACAATGAAAAGCATAATCATTACAACAAAATCATGAAAAATCTACAATATCCACATAACTTCATAAACAATTCATCAATATTCTAAAACTAAAGAGTTTAGCCACTCATAGCTTTAAGAAACATGTTCATAAACAAAAGAAGCATAGAAAGAGTGTGATAGCACCTAAAATGTGTTATCTTCCTCAGCTTAACTTGGGATTGTGGTGCTATTTAATGTGTCTATTATGTTATTTTGTAGGTTTCAAGCACTTAACAAGTAGAACGGGGTGTTAGCAACAAAACTGAGCTAAAACGAATCGAAATGGAGTTCCATGGCATCAATCGAGAAATAGAACTCTAAAATGACCAAAAAGCCCCTGAAGTCACAGTGCAGCGGCGACGCTTTTTCTTGAGAGGTTCTGCTAGCGAAACGCAGCAGGGGCCACGATGCTCCAAAAGTATTGTTCGTGCAAATTCACGTCAGCACCGCAGCGTTGACCCTAGCGCCCCAGCGCTTCGACGATTTCTTTAAATTTAACCTTCGATTTCTAGGTTAGAAAAAAATCAGCCACTAGTCGACTTTTGGCTCTGTTCTCTCTATTTTTCTTCTTCTTTTCATACCTAGGAACTTGAACCCAATAATCGGTATGCTGATTATTGGCTAAGGTAATGTTTTTCTAGCTTTGGCGTAGGGATTTTCCTTGTAATTGATGTTCTTTTGAGGTTTTGAACTTGATTCAGTGTATGCATGATTTAATTAAGAGTTTTTAAGAATTATGATCAAATTGTAACGCTGGTGTTCATTTGATTTATTGCTTTGATTGTATTACAATTGGTGACAATTTGTTGTATGTCAATCATAGGAAGCAATAGGTTAGGTTAGCTTGCAAATCTAATTGGTGATGTGCATTGTTCTAATCAACCTAGGATTAAATCAATAGGACATTCAATCTAGGTCTTTCCAGTTGAATGTTCCGCCTAATTTTCCTTTAAACTTAATATGGTTAGGTTTAGTCAAATTTTTTATGCCTTTCGTCGATTTGCCTTAAGTCTAACTTGTCAACTAAGACAATTCAATTCTGGTCTGTCACACCCCCTCCCAAATACCCCTCTCTTTTAGGAGTGAGTGCGAACCTGCGTGCTTTCTACCTCAATACTGTAACATAAATCATATCCAGATCTTTAAGACTTAACTATATGCCAGCTTAATCTCAAGATATAAACACTTATGCTATTAAGTCATGCAATAAAATAACAACTTATCAAACAAGTGTTCCTTACATATACTACAAATCGATCCTCTTAACACTCCCAAGGAACATGTACATCAACAAAACATGAATATAAACTGCGTATTTACAACTATCCCAGAGGTCTGCTCCAAAGTAGGCCCAGACGAGAATCTTCTGTAGGCTAGGCGTCCTGGACACACTCGCTACCTGAAACAACAATCAAACAAACAAATTGAGTGAGCCTAAAGCCCAGTGAGCGACTGAATTATTCAAACACTACTAACATTCATGAGTTAATGTAGACCATAGTAACTACCACAAGCCATATAACAGGAATTTCTAAGTCACTCATGCTATAGATCACAAACAGTACCATCATCCGTACAATTGCAATACAATTATCCTTCCCTAGCTGTGACGGAGCAAAGCTCAACGCACTCAACCTCCAGTACAAACTCTCATTTCTTTTCACATACAAATGCCTTCACATTATGTCCCTCGGCATTTCAAACTCTCAAGTGCATTCACATTTCGTCCCTCAGCATTGACTTTAACTATGTCAATATTACCATGTGCCTTCACACGAGGTCCCTCAGCACTAGTTTCCCTACCAAATCACTGCTCAAGTGCCTTCACTCATGGTCCCTCAGCACGAGCCAACATATGATGGATTTCCACATGCCTTCACTCAAGGTCCCTCAGCACTAGAATCCGTTTCATCCAACTACTCAAGTGCCTTCACACGTAGTCCCTCAGCACTGAGTATCATAAAACATATTCCCTTAGGCCTTCACACAAGGTCCCTCGGCCATGGTTACATTTAGGTAGTATGTCTAGTTCCCTTTAAACTTAACAACACAACATAATTACTCAAATGCTACACCATACAATAACTTTCTACTCACCCATTACCAAATAACCATGCTAAAAGTAACCATTAGATATAGTAGGAAGTCACTCACAACTTGTCTCGGCTCTGAGTGGGTTATATGCCTTCCCGAGCTCTTCCTGGCCTGAAAATACACATTTCTCACGTTAAATTTTTCTTAGACTTCCTTCTATACTCATTAAGTATACATAATTAAACTTTATGCTCGTTTCATCACCGAACTCTCTTTTTCCCCAAAACACTCACAAATAGCGATACTCCACATTCTCTGGCGAGATTACCAGCGAAACCACACTATAGGACATTGCACTAGCGATACCGGATTGAACAAGACTAGCAAGATTAGCTGAGGAGCGACACCCAGCAAGACTTCAGAGAATTGTGAGACGCAAAGCCCCTCTTGCGTTAACAGCGACACTCTCTTCGCTGCTCAGTCTCCCGCTCTCTCAGCGATACTACTGTCGTAGCGACACAGTTTTTCTTCTTTCTTTCTACTTCTTTCTTTAACCTGCTAAACATCGCATTCTAGCCAAATTCAGAACTTCCTTTCTTCTACAAACTTATAAAGACATAAGTCCTTTATCTTACCTCAAAGTCTAATAAGGAAAATCCTCTTCGTTTGAGATATATCCTCAAACAACCCCGAATTGCTTCTAATCGTCCTGCAAATTCAGCTCCGATCTCTTCTACCTGGAGTTTAACACACATTTACTCAAATTCGGCTCGAGTATCCTTCATGAAAATTTCTAGAAATCAAGTTAACTTACTAACCTCAAAATTTCGACCCTAGCCACAGCTTCCACAGTTCGTTCTTCCCCCAATACTGAACGATACTCACATTAAGTAACACCAGCTGAATTCTCCATTCCAGCTCAAGTTTCCTCCACGAAAACGACGAGAATTCCACCCCAAACCAACATAAACACCTTCTTCTACCTCCCTCCGTTGTTTAGCTTCAAAATGGGATCAACTCGAGCTCTGAAATGTGATCAAAATAATTGAATACTCAGTCCACTTATATATATACCACTGACTTAACCTCCACTTCATCTCTATATATTGATCTAATCAACGCATACCTTCTGTGCTTGGCTTCAGCAACGCATAATCTCGGTTTTGTGTGTTACAATTTTCCAACGCCCCATCGCCGGATAGCCGACGAACGCATGGTCCTCTCGACCATTCTTCTATGCACCAACGCATACCCACTTCCAACGCATGGTAGCGTTCAACGCATAGTAACCTTCGATGCAGAGTGGCCTTCAACGTTTCGTGACTTTCGACGCAGAGTGGACTTCAACGCCTCGTGGCCTTCAACACCTAATGGCCTTCCTTCACCTCTACGTCCACGCCAAACTACTTTCACCAACGCATAGTGCCACCAACGCAGGGCCAATACTTAGCCATTTTTGCTCCCACACATCTAGACCAACTTTTCCTACTAAACGCCCATCTCTTAGCCTCTTCTTAACTTGCCTTCTCACAAGGTCAAGTACGGGGCTTACATGGTCTTTCCAATTGAATTGATTAGGGTGCTAGCTTCAACGAATTTAGTAATGACGAAACGATGAACAAGAACATCGAACAAAGGAAATCCCGCGTAACCCAAGCTAGAGTTTTCTTCGATTGAATTTTAACTCTTTTTAATTTGCGCAATTTACTTTTATGCAATTTATGTTTCTTGCAACAAACCAACTCAAACCCCCCTTTTGGGTACCTTGAAATATAAACTTTCCCACTATAAAATTCAAGGGCTCCCTGTGTTCGACCCGACTTTCCACTATTACTGTTGGTTAAGTTCGGAAAATTTATTTGACATGAAATTGGGCGATAAATTCCATCTGTCAAATTGGTGCCGTGGCCGAGGAGCCAAGAAATTTCACTTTTGTGGGGTTTACAATTCTTTATCGCTCTTTAGTTTTTCCCCCTTTGTATGACCCGATCCTCCTAGGATCGAAACAGTTTATTGTATTTTGCAGACATCGACAGAGAGGAACGACGACGTAGGAGGGAAGCTAGAGAACGAAGAGCTTCAGAGGAACATACTCGTGTAAGAGGCATATTCAAAGAAGTTCTTGAAGAAGAAGAGCCACCAATGGCGCAGCAAGAAGAGTGCACATTGCGAGACCTCTTGGCCCTAAACGTTGATCAACAACCCTTTTGCATTACCTATCCTACTACAACAGGTAATTTTGAACTAAAATCCGGCTTAATTCACTTACTCCCTTCGTTTTCTGTACGTGCAAGTGAGAACCCCCATAAGCATCTAAAGGAGTTCATCATCGTGTGCGAGGGGATGAGGCCCCATGGTGTGACTGAGGAGCAAATCAACCACAAAGCCTTCCTCTTCTCCTTGAAGGACGACGCCAAGGATTGACTTTACTTTCTTCCTCCTAGTTCTGTGACCACTTGGAAGGAATTGCAAAGGCAGTTCTTGGGGAAATTCTTCCCTGCATCACATGTCGCACGCATAAGGAAGAAGATTTATGTGATCTCTCAGACTGTGGGTGAAACACTGTTCGAATACTGGGAGTGGTTCAAAAGCTTGTGTGCCAGCTTTCCCACTCACCAAATTTCGGATGCGCTACTGATCCAGTACTTCTATGAAGGGCTTGTCCCTAGTGATAGGAGTACTATCGACGCAGCCAGTGGTGGTGCCTTGGTCAACAAGACTCTTATAGAGGCTAGGACACTCATCTCCATCATGGAGAAGAATAGACAGCAGTTCGAGACGCGAGCTCCCGATGATGTCACATCTTCACGAGAGGTAAGTGAAATTAGGGCTGAATTGTCTGAACTTTCTTCTTTGGTGAAGCAGGTTTTTGCTACCAAGCAGGAACCCAGGAGCCAACTGAGGTCAGTTATGCTGGTAATCAACAAAGTAGGCAGATGTACAACTATCACTGTTGGGCAGTCAGGCGAGCCAAGGCCATGGCACTTTGGGGATGCCTTTGGAAGACATGGTAAAGTAGCTGACAGATTTCACCGCTCAGATCCAGTGCACACAAGAGCAATTTATCCAGACCACCACCTCCCATATTCAGAGCATGGCCAACCAGATCTCCTAGCTAGCTGATGCTGTGAGCAGGCTCGACATTCAACAAGGGAAGCTTCCTTCCCAGCCCACATCGAATGTGTGGAACGTGAGTGCCATCTTTGTGAGCTGCGCGATGGACCCCTTGCCTGAGGAGTCCGTAGGCGAACCTGTGGAGATAGTGAGCGCTGCGAGCTCACCAAGGAAACGTGGGAGTAAGATTCGATCCACCTCTCAATTTACATATTTCCACTAATGTTCCCCATGCTTCCTTCCCTAGCAAGTTGACTGTTGCTTAGGGAGGATCACGCAAGGAAGAGGTGAGGTCGGTTCTCTCCCCTGAATTTCAGAGGCCTACTGTTGAGAGCAAAAAGGTGTGGACTGAATTCCGCCGAGAGGAAAAGAAGGAAAAAAATAAACAAGCAGATTTGGTCGGCAAAGAGGTAGTTTTTTCAGGTAACTTACCTGTCAAGCAAGAGGATCTAGGTACGTTTTCTGTTCCTTGTCAGATAGGGACTAGAAAATTTGAGCATGCTATGTTAGATTTAGGGTATGCAATCAATATCATACCTGCTTATATTTATGCCGATTTTCAATCTCATATCCTACACCCGACTGATATTTTAGTGCAATTAGTTGATCATTCTCTTGTTAGGCCAATTAGTATAGTTAAAAACATTCTAGTTAGAGTTAATGGCCTGATTTTCCCTACTGATTTTTATGTGATTAATATGGATGTAACTCTACTTCTTCCTTGTCTGTGGTGTTAGGGAGACCCTTTCTAAAGACCACGAAGACAATGATCAATGTGTATGAAGGGTCCCTTTCTCTAAGGCACAGAGAAAAAATTGAAAAATTCTTTATTTTTTATGATTCCTCCACCACTAATCCCGTGTGTTTTAGCTTTGTGATTTTTCAGGATTATGGTAAACACACTAAGTTGGGGGTGTTGGATGGAGACTCGGCTTTCTCAAAGAGATACGAATGATAAAGCTGAGTATGGTCGAGCATAACGACCTTAAAAAAAATTGCACTACCTGGAGGCAGCTAGGATTCATATTTCTGTTATTTCCTTTTCTTGTTTTTATTTTTATTGAGTTTAATGCTTCCTACCTTTCTTGATCTTTTAGGTTTTTCTTGCTTGAAGGGAGTTGGAAAGAAGATTACTTTTACGAGCCAAATGTCACCGCCATCATTCGTGCCAAATTTCAGGGAAGTTTTCTGTTTCCTTTTTCATTTGTCCCTTATTTTTCTTTTCTTTTCTCACATTGAGGACAATGTTAGATTTTATGTTGGTGGTGGGGGATGTCTGTGTTCTGGCTGGAGTCTTTGAGCATCTGAGCTCGGACTAAATATTGTGTGCTTTCATGTTAGCTTGCTCTTCTGTGCTTGGTTCATTATGATGATTGGTTGATGACACACTCTTTTTGATTCTCTTGCATGATGTGATGCTTTGAAGTGATTGATCATGATTTTTAGCCCTTTTTAAAAAATTTTATGATTTTTCATGCACGCTTAAGTTCTTTGTCTGCCTATATTGGGTCCTGCATGCTTCAAATCGTATTACTTAGCTCATATTTTTGTTGTTACCTCAATAGGCCTCACTGATTGGATAGTGTCCTCTATGATGGGTTGTAATATAATACTGAGGAAGAAAAATATATTTATATGCCTGCTCAAAAAGAATGTTGTGCTTTAAAGAAATAATAATAATAAAAAAAGAATGGAAAAGAAAGAAAAAGAAAAAGAAAAACTTGCAATGATGTGCATGACTAGGGGTAGAAAGAGCTGCCTTTGCTGTGATTAGTTAGAACACTCATGAGAAAAGAATGAGTATAGTTCCCTGTAGTAAATATGTGAAAGCTAATGCCCCTAGGTAAAATAAATGCAAGTTTAGGGCCCTAGAGTTTTAATTCAGGCACCTCAATTGAAATATTACCGCTTTGATTTTTTTGGACACTTGACGATTTGTGCATGAGCCACCATTGGGGGAAAACAAATTGAGAGCAATTTAATGCCATTTTGGGGTGCTAGGAACTTAATTAGAAGGGCTTTGAACTCACTCTTGTATGAATTGGTCTAGAATTAGTTTTGATTTGTGCTTCGTTGATTGATTATGAACCGATCTCATTATAAATGCGAGTTGAATCTTAGTGAACTATTGAGACTTGAGTAACGAACCTTGCATGATTGAGTGAGCATAATTTTGTTTCACTGTGTGCATTATTCTACCTTGCTCGAGGACGATCAAGAAGTAAGTTGGAGGTGTTTGATAGCACCTAAAATGTGTTATCTTCCTCAGCTTAACTCAGGATTGTTGTGCTATTTAATGTGTCTATTATGTTATTTTGTAGGTTTCGAGCTTTAATAGGCAAAATGGGGTGTTGGCAACAAAACCGAGCTAAAATGGATCGAAACAGAGTTCCATGGCATCAACCGGGAAATAGAACTCCAAAATGAGAAAAATGCCCCTGAAGTCACGACGCAGCTTTGACGCTTTTTCCCGAAAGGTTCTGCTGGCGAAACGCAGTAGGCTCCGCAGCGCTCTAAAAGTATTATTCTTGTAAATTCACGTCGGCGTCGCGGCGCTTCGACAGTTTCTTTAAATTTAACAGTTTCTTTAAAAGTATTATTGTTGTTGACAGTCTAAAGTCCCCGACAACGACGCCAAAAACTTGTTGTTGGATCTTTATTAAGCTGTTTATTATGCGTTTAACATGCTTAATGCTATGCGTTATTAATCTGTCAAGTTTTCCTATCCTTCACCCAAGTATAAGCAAAGAATGAGGTTTTCTCGGTGAGTCCGAGGTCGAACACAGGGACTATGCAGATTCTATAATTAGTTGGATTATATAAGTCATGCGTTTACAGAAGGTGATGAGAAGTGATGCGTTTACCTAACTAGAAAACAGTAAACCTAAGCTAAAGTGGTTGATGGAGAGATATGCGACACAGCAAAAACAGCTAATTGAGTTATGTGAATGGTAAACGCAGGGCTGGGGTTGGTTATCATCTAAAGTCAGAAACACATAGTTAGGTCTATTTCATACCAACGACTCTTCTCCCGGTTGTCAGCCACTATGCGTTATATGTCTATAATGCATAGGAGAGTGTTAAGTGCCAAGGTTATTCCTATTCCTAGGTAACACTTCTTAGACTTGTCAACTGAGTTCCACAATCACTTACTCTCCTGAGCAGTCTGATTATTACTACTTATATCGATTAGCTAGATGGACATAAGCATTTGATTAAAAATACATTTGACAAGATGAAATAGTCTTCTACGGTTCTTATTTAGATGATAACGCAACTCGTGACCCTTGAGAAAGTTAGTTACTCATGGACGATAAAAAGCAAATGGAAAGTGATGAGGCATGAATAGCCATGGAAGATGTATAGATTGATGAACGAAATAACTATTTTAGAAAATAAAATTCCTTGCTAATAGACTAAAACATAAGTAAGAAAAGAGATAGAAAGCATGGAATAGCTTTTCAATGTCTTAAGCTCGCTGGGATGGTAGCATGAGTTCTGTTGTGAAGTGGTTAGGCGGAAGGAAGACTCTTCTCTTTCGAGCTATTTGTCTCCAGTTTTCGTCTGGAGAGAACTCTGCTGGCACTTAGGAATTCTTCTGAGAGGTTCAACAACATTTTCGTCTTCAAGTCTGCCCTTTTATAGATGTTGCATTGCAATCGCTGCAAATCTGCATGATTGGAGGCTGAATTTTTGCCTTGCGTGCATCTCGCGTAATCGCGTGATTTTCGGTTTAATTTTGATCCACCACTCTCACCGCATATCAAGCATATCAATCTCCTGACAATCTCTCAAGATTCTTATCTGATTTTCCGCTGCCTTCTTGTTATGTGTCCACGAATAACTTGGGTTCATGCATTCAATTATGCCAACGCATCCATGGGTTGCTAACGCATCAACCTGCGTTGAAAGGGTTGCCAACGTATCCACGGGTTGCTTGCGTTTTTGCATCAAAGCATGCGTTTTAGGCTAAAAAAGCTTCAAAACAATTATCTTCATCAATTTACAAGAGTAGAACGCATAGGAAGATTTATCAATAGAATTTAACACCAACTACCGCATGATACTCTATTTAAACCCTATTTTTCTAAGAGAAAGACATTAATAACTTGTATTTCTATAAGTTATCAATCACCCTCATTGATTACGTCCTATTCACCTTATCTATCACCCTCACTGGTTATGTCCTCTTCACCTTCAAACCCCATCACTAATTCTCCAGATCTTCCAAACACTTTAGTTATGGATGTGAGTTCGGGTGTTGCCAGACTTTCTTACTCATTTATTAATACTCATTCCATGGTAACTAATCGCAAGGATGGTATCTTTTGTCCAAATATTTGGATGATAACAACTTCTGAGTCCTCTCAAGCTGAACCAACCAAAGTGAGTGAAGCTCTTGCTTCTCCATTTTGGAAAGATGTTTGAGATTGTGGGTTGTACCTGGGTTAACTCACGCTTTAATGCACAAACATGAGCAACCTGTGGATGCGTTGGCAACCTTTCAACGCAGGTTGATGCATTAGCAACCCATGGATGTGTTGGCATACTTGAACGCATGAACCCAAGTTATCGATGGACGCATATCAACCAGAGACGCAAGGCAGCAGAGAATCAGATAAAAATCTTGAGAGATTATCGGGAGATTGATTTGCTTGTTATGCAGCGAGAGTGGTGGATCTAAATTAAACTAGAAATCACGCGATTAGGCGAGGTAGATGCAGGTAGAAATTCAACCTCCAATCATGCAGATTTGCTAGCGATTGCAATGCAACATTTATAGAAGTGTAAACTTGAAGACTAAAAGGTTGTTGAACTTCTCGGAAGAATTCCTAAGTGATAGCAGAGTTCTCTCCAGACGACAACCAGAGACAAATAGCTCGAAAGAGAAGAGTCTTCCCTTCGCCTGACCACTTCACAACAGAACTCACGTTACCATCCCGACGAGCTCAAGACATTGAGAAGTCATTCCATGCTTTCTATCTTTTTCTTACTTATGTTTTAGTTTATTAGCAAGACATTGTATTCTCTAAAACAATTATTCCCTTCATCAATCTATACATCTTCCATGGCTATTCATTTCTTATCACTTTCCATTTGGTTTATTCGTGGACACATATCAAGAAGGCAACAGAAAATCAGATAAGAATCTTGAGAGATTGTCAGGAGATTGATATGCTTGATATGCGGTGAGAGTGGTGGATCAAAATTAAACTGAAAATCACGCGATTACGCGAGATGCACGCAAGGCAAAAATTCAGCCTCTAATCATGCAGATTTGCAGCGATTGCAATGCAACATCTATAAAAGGGCAGACTTGAAGACGAAAATGTTGTTGAACCTCTTAGAAGAATTCCTAAGTGCCAGCAGAGTTCTCTCCAGACAACAATTGGAGACAAATAGCTCGAAGGAGAAGAGTCTTCCCTCCGCCTAACCACTTCACAACAGAACTCATGCTACCATCCCAGCGAGCTTAAGACATTGAAAAGCTATTCCATGCTTTCTATCTCAATTCTTACTTATGTTTTAGTCTATTAGCAAGGAATTTTATTTTCTAAAATAGTTATTTCGTTCATCAATCTATACATCTTCCATGGCTATTCATGCCTCATCACTTTCCATTTGCTTTTTATCGTCCATGAGTAACTAACTTTCTCAAGGGTCACGAGTTGCGTTATCATCTAAATAAGAACCGTAGAAGACTATTTCATCTTGTCAAATGTATTTTTAATCAAATGCTTATGTCCATCTAGCTAATCGATATAAGTAGTAATAATCAGACTGCTCGAGAGAGTAAGTGATTGTGGAACTCAGTTGACAAGGCTAAGAAGTGTTACCTAGACATAGGAATAACCTTGGTACTTAACACTCTCCTATGCGTTATAGACATATAATGCATAGCGGCTCACAACTGAGAAAATAGTCGCTGCTATGAAATAGATCTAACTATGCGTTTCTGACTTTAGACGATAACCAACCCCAACCCTGCGTTTACCATTCATATAATTCAATTATGCCACACCCCCTCCGGATTATCCTCCCTAACCCGAGAGGAGATGTGAAGACAGCAACCTTGACTCCTCTGTAAGGTTCATTGTCTTACCTTTTACCACGAAAGACGACCCAGGCGAGGTTCTTACGTAGGCAAAGCATCCCGAACTCGCTCGCTACCTGAAAAATAAAATAAAAATAGGAAAGTGTGAGCTAAAGCCCCGTGAGTGAAATTTTGTAAATCGAGCTTTTGTTTGAAAACAGGCATGTTACATTTGTACATATAAAACAAGGGTTTAACATGATAGTTCAACCAAAACATATTTTGTACAAATTTTATCAATCTCATAACACCGTTTTCAAATCGTATAGAATCATTTTCCAAAATGATTTAAACAGAAAACCGTTTGGTTTCTCAATCTTTTCCCTTAGTTGAGGTGGAGCAAGGCTCAATGCTCTCAACGTCGAAAACAACCTTAGTTCGGGTGGAGCAAGACTCAACACACCCAACGTTGAAATTATCCCTGGCTCGATGCGGAGCAAAACTCGACGCACCAGCCAAATCAACCCCTATGTGCACATAGGAATATGGCGGGTTGCCTAAGTACCTTCTCCACGTCCATTAGTACTGGGTCCCGGGAAAACTCACGTGCCTTCTCCTGTCCTTCAGCACTGAGCCTCCTCTAAAACATTTTATCAACCAATTTACATAAATAGTTCATATGAAACCTTTCATAGAAACATAATGTTTCTTGATAAACAACATCTTGCAACATGTCTTTCAGTATCGTATAGCAATCAGATAAAACATGCATTGTGACAATATAATCAAACATCATGCTTTTCAAGAAACAGTCATTTCAAAGCCATATTTCATAAGAACATTTTCAATAAATTTCGTTTTCAAAGAAAGAAAAAGTCACTCACAACTTATCCTTAAGCTCTGAGCTGATTATATTCCTTCCCGAGCTCTTCTTGGCCTGTAAATACACATTCCTCACGTTACGCTTTCCTTAAACTTCCTTTACATGATCGTATGCATAATTAGACTCTAATCCTAAATCATCACCAAGCCTCCCCTTTTTCCAAAG
Organism: Citrullus mucosospermus; assembly: GCA_030954485.1. Taxonomy (NCBI): domain Eukaryota; kingdom Viridiplantae; phylum Streptophyta; class Magnoliopsida; order Cucurbitales; family Cucurbitaceae; genus Citrullus; species Citrullus mucosospermus. The sequence goes on from CM062064.1 coordinate 16,803,214, forward strand.
TGATATAATAAGTAAGATTTGTGTTATTAGCAAGATATCTAACGATATTTCACATTTCCAGCGAAATTACTAGCGATACTACCCAACTAGACACAATACTAACGACACCAGGGTAAGCGAGACTAGCGTGATTTTACCTGAGGAGCGATACCTAGCGATACCCAGCGAGTTTTGCGAGACGGAATGCTCCCTTGCGTCTCAGCAACACTCGTCTCGCTACCTTTACCTTATCTACTCAGCGATACCCGCATCTTGGCGGCACCCGACAACCGAGATTTCTTCTTTTCCTTTTTTGTTCTTACTCTTATCTGTTAAAAGTCATACATCCAGAAAGATTTAGAACTTCTTCCCTTCTACAAACTTGTAGAGAATTGAGTTTCACAGGTTATCTCAAAATTTCAAGACTTAACTCTTCTTCGTTCTCCAGCTATCCCAAAATTACCCTGCATTAGTCCAGACTGCACAACAATTCAGAAACCGTTGCTTTTATCTAAAACTTCACATATTTAACTTCAATTTCAGCTTTTCCATCCTTCACAAGAATTGTTGAATTTTGTTAACTCACTGACCTTAAAATTTCAGCCCTAGATTCGATCTCCTAGATTCAGTCTACTCCAATCATCAGACGTCGTCCAGTCTGTGCGTCCACCACCAACTTTCTATTCCAGCTTAGATTTCAACACCAAGGTGAGCAGACTTCCGTCCAAAATCCACCAGAACACCTTCTTCTACCTCCCCTTGTAGTTCGTCGGAGAAGTGGAACCGACTTAAATTCTCGAAGTGTCTAAAATGATTAAATATTTAATTCATTTACCTTTATATAGGCCTCCGACTTAAGTTCTTGAAGTGTCTAGAATGATTAAATATTTAATTTGTTTTCCTTTATATATACCACCAACTTAACCCTCAAAGGCAGGCTGGCGCGTTCGGTTCTCATTCTTACTTCAACGCAAGGCACCCATAACGCCACCTACCCTAACGCCTTCAGCAATCAACCACACTCAACGCATGGCGCCCTTAACGCCTCCTATCTTCAACGCATACCACGACCAACTACACTACTGTAACACCCTGTCCCTGAAAACCTAAGTATTTATATAATTGGTAAGGATAAAAGGATAAAGAGTGTGGATTAGCGGAACGTGTGAATGAAAAGTTAAGATTGTGTAATTACTAAATTATGGCCAATAAATTCTGTGCGTTGAAATGAATGGTATTAAGAAGAGGGTAGACATAATTCTGAAAATCAGGCTAATGCATGGATGGATAAGTTATAACGCATGTAATAGTTAATATTGAGTCACCAAGTTACGAGATTAAATGTTAATAATGGCAAGTTAAATGAGGTGAAGTACCATGCGTCGATGATGTAAAATGGAGTAGAACCATTGCGTGGGAAAAGTACTTTGCGTTGGAAAGGTTGGCAACGCGTCGGAAAGTGAAGTGAAGGAAAGTAATGCATTAGGCGTTATGAAGCAATAGTACGGAGGAAAAAGGAACTTGAGTACTGATCACAACTACGCGTTGGTAAACCGTGCGATAAGCTGTAACTTTGCGCTGAAGGTTAGCGATGGATTGAAAAACTATGCGATGAGCAACGGCTAGGCGTTGGGAGTTTGTTATGTGCGATGAAGGTTCATTGGGCTAATCAAGAAGTCCCTGAATATGGTATAGCATGTGCCGAAGAGGCCGTTAAGCGTTGAAGGTTATTACATTGGGAAAATTTCTATGCGTTGAAGAATTGCTATGCGATAGCAAAGTGACGCGTTGAGGAAACTGAAATTCTTAATAGTTAATAATTGGGAACAACCTTACTTAGAAATGGTTTTATGAGCTAACAAAAAGGAAACTGAGTTCAGGCGATGGATATGTTGTAGGGTGGAAAGCAAATCTAATAGGAGGAAACAATAGAAGGATGGATATTAGAACAATTGTTAAAGGAAATGGCTAAATATGGGAGAAGTTAGGAAGCAAAGCGTTGGGTATACCTAGTGGACGCGTAGTAGGGTAATCTCGAAATCTAAAAGGTTGAATAAAAGGATTATAACTTGATTTACGTTATACATCCTGAAGGTACAACGATGTAGAGGAAGTTAAAAGGAAATATTTACTAATGGCCAAGAGTGAAAAGTGAAATAGCAGAGTGTGGAATAGAGTTGGTAAGAAGTCTTGCTATGAGTTGAGAAGGTTATCAGCTATGCGCTGAGGGGTTCACGTGTTAAAGACGGCTATTAGCTATGCGTCGAGGGGCTTATGAGTTGAAGGTGGCTACCATTGGTTATTGAGGTTATACGCTGAAGAGTTTAACTTCATGATAAATGGAAATGCAACTTCGATCTCGGGTAAATGCATAGGAAGGAATTTAGGAAGGAAATGGTTAAAGGAATAACTTTGGGATATAATCCAAGAACGCATGGAGAGATAATCAAGGAACCTTCCAAGAAGGCGGACATGGACGCAGGATGTAGTAAAGGTGAATGCAAAAGGACAGGACAAACGCACAGGGGAAGAACTAGAAATGGAAATAGAGGTAGTAAAGCTGAGAGTGGTAAAAGGGAGTAAAGAAGTTAAATTTGGAAGAAGGGTCCATAAACGCATAGGAACACAGGAATGATTGGGTAGTTGTATATTGAAACATAACGGACGCATAAGGTAAGCCTATATGCCAGGTGGTTACACATGATTGGGACACCTCATTAAGTAGGAGGTGTTAGAAAGCATGATAAACATTTCATGCAAAGTGACACTTGGACTAATGCATGATTAATTAAGCATGCAGCGTGACATGTGGCAAACAAGTGGCAAAAGGAGAGGAAAAGTTGGATGACAAGCTCCCTATAAATAGAACTTTGAGGGAAAAGGAGCGACTGATGAATCTCAGAGAAGAAATCTGGGGAGAAAGAGAAGAAGAGGCAGCAAGGACGTCTGTTGTAGGAGTATGCGGCCAAGAAAGAAGGTATTTGACAACCTAGCTAATTTATGTAAAGAAGTTGTATTGCGTTAAAAAGGGGTCGGCCTTGCGTTGAGGACAAACATAATGTCCAAGGTGAACGCGGCGTCCAAAAGTTAGGTGATGCGTTCAAGTTCGATGCGTTCAAGTTAGACCTTGCGTCTAAGGAAGGACGACGCATCCGGAAGAATAAGAAGAGTTAATCTGCACCTTGCGTTTAAGGGCAGGGTTGCGTCCAACCGGTTACCAGAGATAGTTTGCAGGTTAGAAGCCCAAACCCTTGCGTTCAAGGAGCTCGGGAAGACAAGGATTGGAAGGAAAAGAGGAAATATCTTAAGTAATAGTGAGTGACTCTTCTTCTTTCAAAACTGAACTTTGTTGAAAATATTTTTATGTGATATGGTTTTATGATAACTGATCTCATGAAACGCATGATGTGTGATCTTAATGTATAAAAGGCATGTTTTATCGGATTGTTTATTATATGGAAAGGCATGTTGTAAGAAACGGTTTATCAAGAAACTTCCTGTTTTCTATGAAAGGTTTCATGTGAATGATTTATTCAAACTGATTGATAAAATGTTTAAGAGGAGGCTCAGTGCTTATCCCCTTGAGAAGGCTCGTGAGTTTTCCCGGGACCTAGTACTTAAGGACATGAGAAGGTACATGGGCAACCCGTCATATTCCTATGTGCATATAGAGGTTAAACTGGCTAGTGTATCGAGCTTGCTCTGCTTGAAGCCAGGGATGATTTCGACGTTGTGTGTGTTGAGTCTTGCTCCACCCCAACTAAGGATGTTTTCAACGTTGAGAGCGTTGAGCTTTGCTCCGCCTCAACTAAGGGAAAAAGATTGAAAAACCAAATGGTTTTCTATTTAAATATTCTGGGAAACGATTCTATGGATTTAGAACGGATTTACGTGATTGACAAAGATTTGTGGAAAATCTGTTTCTGTTGAATTAACATGTTAAATCCTTATTTTAATGCGTATTACTGTAATATCTGTTATCGAATAAAAGATAGTTTTGCAAAACTTGTCATTCACGGGGCTTTAGCTCACGTCTTTTCATGTTTTCTAATTTTCCAGGTAGCAAGCGAGTTCGGGATGCTTTGCCTATACAAGAACCTCGTCTGGGCCGTCTTTGGTGAAAGGAATGGTCGGTCAGTGAACCTTACAGAGGAGTCAAGGTTGCTGACTTCACATCTTCTTTCGGGTTATGGAGGATAATCCGGGAGGGGGTGTGACAACTACTGTCTTCGACGCATAGAGACAACTCTTGTCTTCAACCATAGGGACCACAACGCATGACAACCTTACCAATGCATGGTAAGCCAAGTACGTTTCTTCCCCTGCCAACGCGGTGACTACTTCAGCTCACAACAACCATTCGTGATCACCTTCAACGCATAGCCGCACTATTATAAACCAGTGCTTACACAATGCCACTAGGCGTCAATGACAAACACGCAATACTATGCGCTTGTACCTCATCGCATCATACCATGCGTCCAACTCCTTCCTTATGTCCATAACAACAAATCCTTCTCAAGTCCTTCCTCTATGCGTTGGTCCTATTGCGTTTACCTTCATCCTGTGTCCATGACCATCTTCCTATCCTTGGACATTCCTTGATTATTCTCAAGGTTATTCTTTTAACCTTTTCCTTGCACTTAAACTATTTCTCTTATGATAGATTAGCATGCGTCCACCACATGCTCCAGTTTTTATGTTTACTTCACAACCTTTTACTTTCCAACACTTGAAAATATCCTACGATAGAAGTCTATGCATCTTACCATCGCCAATGCTTTCAATTTCTTCAGAATGACCTCCTATGCGTTTCACTTGTTTCCCTTCAAGATCTCAGGTACTTTCTGTGCGTCCACCTTTACCATGCATTACCTTAATCCTGACCATGCATTCAACATGGTCTTTTATTTATTTCTTTCAGACTTTTCAACGCATTGGTTCTTAAAAGTTGGATGTGACAAATTAGCTGACTTTGCTGTGTTGCATACCTCTCCATCAAACCACCTTAGCTTAGGTTTACTGCTTTGTAGTTAGTTAAACGCATCACTTCTCATCACCTTCTTTAGACGCATGACTCAAATAATCCAACTAATTATAGCATCTGTATAGTCCCTGTGTTTTACCTCGGACTCACTGAGAAAACCTCATTCTTTGCTTATACTTGGGTGAAGAATAGGAAAACTTGACAGATTAGTAACGCATAGTATTAAGCATGTTAAACGCATAATAAGCTTAATAAAGATTCATAACAGGATATGAAACAAGTTTTTGGCGCCATTGCTGGGGACTTTAGACTGACAACGGTGATAGAGAAGGTAACGAGGGTAAAGACATGATAACTTATAGAAATACAAGTTATTATTAACTTCCTTTTAGAATAAAAGAGACAAAGTAGAGAATTGATGCACACTTTTCGTGTTATCCGCAAGTGTATAGGTAAAGTAATAATGTAAGACTGTTAAGTCCAAATATCATTCCACTGAGGATCCAATTGTGAAGGTTAAGTTACTTAACTATTCTAGAATTGAATAAATTTTATTTGAAGATTCGATCTTAAGTTGTGATTTTAGAAAGACTAAAAAGGAAAGCAAGAAAATAAGAAACACAAGAGTAAAAGAGAGTTCCAGGGTAATGAATCATTGTTTACTTCATCATGTAATATTCTAGGGTTCATGGATTTTATTGCAATTCATATGTTTAAGTGTAGAAACATAAATCCAAGTTTTTTTCTCTAAAAAATAATTTTTTCTCATGCAATTCAATGATTACTAATTTCTTGAAACCAATACAAATTACATGGCATTAAGAATAGTCTTTAGCAACTTTCATTGTTAACCTAACTATTTTTATGATAGATTAACAACAATTCATTGTTATAGATTTAGTTAGACATACAATCTCTCAACTATACATCTAACCTAACATTCAAGGATGGTCAATCAATAAGAACTAAGCACAATAACAATGAAAAACATAATCATTACAACAAAACCATGAATAGTCTACAATATCAACTTCATAAACAATTCATCAATACACTAAAACTAAAGAGTTTAGCCACTCATAGCTTTAAGCAACATGTTCACAATAGTATAAACAAAGAAAGAGTGTAAAGAAAGGGAAACTCTATAGAAAATAAGCTCTTGATTGAGGAGGAACTGTCAAGATGTCCTTCGATCTTCACGTCGGGAACTGGAACGACACTAAACTCTCTCTCTCGCATTCTTCCCTCTTCCTTGCAACGAACTCATTCTTTTAGACTATTTTTGGTGTGTTCCTTGATGATTAGAGCTGTTGGAAAACCCTCAAATTTATAGAGTTGACTGCCCAAAATTCTTTCCAAAAATATAGATTCTTCAAATTAGGAAAGATGGTGCGCGCGACGCTGGTCAATGGCGCCGTGACGCTAATTGACATTGAAAGTTGGCGCTGCTGCACTGTGTGTCATAAAATTCTGCCCTCAGCTTCGTGCTGTAGTGCCGTGTCAGAGCTGCTGCGCTAAAGTCGGAGACCGCTCTTGGGAAAAAGCGCCGCGGCTGCCCTATTTTTGGTAGTTTTCTGTTTTTCTTCTCTTTTTCACTAGATTTTGGCTGGATTTTGATCTTTTGGCTTTCAATTCTAGTTTTCTTTATTTTGACCTGAAAACCACAAGCAAACAAGTGAAATCTAATATAAACTACCTTAATTTAAGATTATAAAAAGCACTTTTAAAGCGCTTTTCAAGAATCATGCGGTAGTTTGAGCTTAATTCATTGATAAATCCTCATTTGCATTTCATTCCTTTGATATTGATAACTTGTAGAAATACAAGTTATTATAGTCACTATTTGAATTAATTATGGTTACTTTAGGGCTAAACGTGTAATATCCTATCTCAGAACCTAGGTACTTAAGATGGCTAGTAAGAAAAAGAAGTAAGACAAGAATAGTGGAGCTAAGATTATAAGTATGTGGAGTTAGGAAATTCTTTAAAACGGAAAAGTTATGTTTGCAGAATTGCTGAATTATTGGCCAAGGAATTCTATGCGTTGAGATGAGTGGAAGGAGGAAAATTGAATTGTAAGCTGGAGTTTTGGTTTAAGAAGAAGGCATTAAGAAGTTTGGAAAGAATTATGTTAGGTGATTTTGAATGGCAAGGTGATCTAAGGACTTAGGAAATCTTTCAAGTGTGTCAACTATGTTTGGAAAGTATTACTATGGGATAAGAAGACTAGTTGGACGCATAGTATTAGGAAAAGAATGGATATTTCACTAAGAGTGAGAATGAAGGATTGAAGGCATAGTTGGGAATTAGTTATAAGTTAGATGTATCTTTGGAACATAATCAGGTTGACGCATAGATGGTAAAGCGTGAATGCATGGTACTTCAATTTGAAAGGAATTTGATGAAGTTTGGAAAAGGAAAACGAGAATTAAGAAGAAGAGGAAAGCGCATGGCTCACACTTCTTGGGAATTAACAAGTTATGAGATTAGTTTTGGAGGATGTTAAGCCAGAAAGGAATAGAGAAGCCGAAGAACCTTAAGGTGTGAGCAGCATGCGTTGAAGGTTTATTATGCGTTAGTAAGGATTATGGTGTTGGTAAAGAAGTCTTCGGGTATATCATAGCAAACGCAGATAAGGGCATCAAGTGTTCAGGGTAGCTATGATTGAAGGGTTGCTATGTGTTGAAGGTGGCTACCATGGGTTGATTAAGGCTATGCGTTGAGGAGCTTAACTCCGTGTTAAAATGGAAATGTAACCTTGATTTCGGGTAAACATATAGGAAGTAGTTAAAGAAGGAAATGTAGCTTTGGCGAAGGTGGGACGTATAAGCAAAAAGGAATAAAGTTAAGTCATGGAGTGTTGGAAAGAAATCTACATTTCGGAAAGGAAGGATAAACGCATAAGAAAAAACTGGGGGAAGAATATTATCGCAAATTGAGTAACGCATAGACTTCTACTGAGTGATGTTCTCGAGTGTTTTATAAAGTAGAAGGTTGAGAAGTAAGCTTAAAGAATGGAGCAGGAGGTGGACGCATACTATTGTATCATAAGAGAAATAGTTAAGTATAAGGAAAAGGTTAAAGGAATGACCTTGGGATATAACTCAAGGACACATAGAGGGATAATCAAGGAATCCTCAAGGATAGAAGAAAGGTCACAGACGCAGAATAAAGTAAACGTAAACGCAAAGAGTGCAAACGCATAAAGGAAGGTCTTGAGTTGGATTTGTTTATCAAGGGTAAACCACATCGTCGGATGTGTTATCACACAAGAGAAGGACTTGTAGCTAAGATTGGACATAAGGGAAGAAAGTTGGACGAATGGTATTATGCGGTAAGGTACAAACACATAATAGTGTGCGTTTGAGACATGAACGCCTAGTAGTATGTGGTGGAGAAACAAGGTCAAAGGTAGTAAGGCCGAGAGTAAGGAAAGGGAGTAAAGAAGCTAAAACCTGAAAGAGAATTATATGAACGCATAGGGAACACTATGTTGGATGAAAAGTTGGACACATAAGATGAGTTGGTAAAGGTTGCATGGGTTCATTTGGGCTTAACACTTCATAAGGAAGAGGTGTCAAGATTGCATGTTGGATATGTCATGCAGCGTGACAGGTGGCAGATAAGTGGCAAAAAGAGAAGAGAAGTGAGACGGAAAGCATTCTATTCCAAAGCTATAAATAGGACCCTGAGGGAAGAGGAGCAAGAGGAAGGATCCAAAAAGTCGAAACTTCGAAAAGGAAGCAGGAGAAAACTATCTCCCTGCATTCAAGGTGAACACTGCGTTCAAGTTGGACCTTGCGTCCAAGAGAGGTCGACACATTAAAGAGGGAAGCCAGAAGAGTTATTAGTTAGGTTGCACACTGCGTCAGCTATCAAACCTTGCGTTCAAGAAGTAAGGTTGTGTCCAACTAAGCTGCCAAAAAGGGAAAACAGCTACCTTGCAGTTTAGAGCTTCAAGCTTTGCGTTCAAGGAGCTTGGGAAAGCAGAATTTGAAGGAAAAAGAGGAAATTCCTTAAGCGTTTTTGTGAGTGACACTTTCTTTTCTTTGAAAATGGTTTATTAGAAATGTTGTTCTTGTTTTCTTATGAGCTGTGATTTGATGATAAAGTGTTTATTCGAAAAGCATGATGATTGTTTATATTATTTACGAGGCATGTTATTTGTTTTCATTAAAAGGTTGAAATACTCGTGTCACACCCTACTTTTTAAAAAACTGTTGCGTTGAAGAGCCAATAAAGGAAAGAAAAAAGACCATGTTGGACGCATGGTCAGGACTAAGGTAACGTGTGGTAAAGGTGGACGCATAGGGAATAACCTGAGAACTTGAAGGGAAAGAAGTGAAACGCATAGGAGGTAATTATGAAGAAGATGTAACCATTGGCATTGGTAAGACGCATAAGCAAGAAAGGAATAAAGTTATGTCGTGAAGTGTTGGAAAGAGATCTAAGTCCAGAAAGGAAGAATACTATAGCAAACTGAGTAACGCATAGACTACTAGCAAGGGATGTTCTCGAGTGTTGTATAAAGTGGAAGGTGAGAAGTAAGTTTAAAGACTGGAGCAAGAGGTGGACACATACTAATTTATCATCAGAGAAATATGTTAGTACAAGGAAAAGGTTAAATGAATAACCTTGGATTACAAGCACAAGAACACATAGAGGGATAATCAAGGAATCCTCAAGGATAGGAGGAAGATCATGGACGCATGATAGTATGCGGTTCAGGCTAGCGCATGGTATTATGCAGTAAGGCACAAACGCATAGTAGTGTGCGTTTGAGACAGTGACGCCTAGTAGTATGCGGTGGAGAAACGAGTTCAAAGGTAGCATGGCGGAGAGTAAGGAAAGAAAGTAATGAAGCTAAAACCTTAAAAAGGAAATTCAATGAACGCATGGGGACATTATGGTGGTTGAATAGTTTCTATGTTAAAATATGTTGGACGCATAAAATAAGCTTATAAAGGCTAGGTGGCTTCATATAGACTTGACACCTTATTAGTGGGAGGTGTTAGAAGGCATGTTAAGTGTTTCATGCAAGGTGACGCTTGGATTAATGCATGGTTAGTTAAGCATGCAGCGTGACATGTGGCAAACAAGTGGCAAAAAAGAGAGGAGAAGTGGGATGGCAAGCCCTCTATAAATAGGACCTTGAGGGAAAAGGAGCGACTGATGATTTTGAAGTGAGAATTCTTAAGAGAAAGGGAGAAAGAAGGCAGAAAGGAGGAATCTTTGCATCCGTAGTAGTAGTCTGAGGCCAAGAGAGAAGGTATTCTCAACAACTTAGCCATCTTATGTTAAAGAAGTTGTCTTGTGTTTAAGGGGTCAGGCTTACGTTTAAGACGAACTCAACGTTCAAGGTGAACGTCACATCCAAAGATAGGCGATGCGTTCGAGTTGGACCTTGCGTCCAAGAGAGGTCGACACATCCAAAAGAGAAGTAAGAAGAGTTAGGCTGCACCTTGCGTTAGTCATCAGCCCTGCGTTTAAGGGTAGGGTTGCGTCCAACCGAGCTGACAAAGGAAAATAAGCCTTGCGTTCCAAAGTTAGAACGCTGCATCCAAGAAGCTCGGGAAAGAGGAAATAGCGGGAAGAAGGAGGAACTATTCTTGAGCAAGTATATTGTGAGTAACATCTATGATTTTCAAAATAAAATTGAGTTCTCTATACTTAATATCATCGTTTTATGAATATGATTCCATGAGTTTTCAATGAATAAGTGCATGCGTTTTATTTGAAAAGCATTGAGTATGCTAGTTATTTGATATAAGTTAATAAACGCATGCTGATTGATAATATGTGATTTCATGATTTTACTGAAAAGCATGGTGTATGATGTTATATAATTTCATGAAAGATTTGGAAATAAACTTGTTTGAAAGGCATGCTGTTTGATATTAAAGCTTTGAAATTGAATTTAGCATGCTGGTTGGTATTATATTTGGAAACGGTTACATACGAGTTATTGATATAATGTTTCCAAAACTTATATTATGTTTTATAAAACTTTGAAAAGGCACCCGAGACTCAGGGACTTGGAGAAGGCCTAAGGGTAGCCGAGATATAGAAAAAGGTACCCAATGTTGAGGGACTCATAGAAGGCAAATGGGTAACCTGGATATAGAAATGGGACCCCAATGCTCAGGGACGTGGAGAAGGCATTGTGGGCGGCTCGGGTTATAATACTTATGTGCACATAGAGGAATATACGACGCTGATGTGTTGAGATTACTCCACACAGCTAGGGAAAATCGACGTTGAGAAGTGTAGAGTATTGCTTCACCTCAACTAAGGAAAAATGATTTTTAAATGAATGAGATTATTGAAGGTTTACTCTAAAATAGATATGCAAGAGTTAACAACATTTTTTTAAGCATATTATAATAGATTTGAATTGTTATATTTTATGGGAATCTGAAATGTTTATAATATGACTAGTGTTACAGTTAAAGTAAGATGTTTTCAAAACCGTTACTCACTGAGCTGTTAGCTCACCCTTTTTATATGTTTTCCATTTTCAAGTAGCATGACAGTTCCCGTTGCCGATCGAAGTCGAGGTTTGTCAAGAGTTAATGGTATTACCGTCCTAGTAAAGGTAGATATGAGAAGTGAGGTAAATGTGATAGTGGGATTTGAGACATAGAAGTCAAGGACTGTTGTATAAAATATACAATAGACAGATCACAAGTCCCCGGCAATGGCGCCAAAAACTTGTTGTGTAATAATTTTGGAATTGGAAATTTACAAACGCAAGGTGTGAGTAAGATATGATGATGCGTTTTACATATCATGCGTTGAACATGCTATGCGTTTTACTACTATGCGTTGGTGATCTTGTCAAGTTTTCCTATCTTTTACCCAAGTATAAGCAAAGGAGTAGGTTTTCTCGGTGAGTCCGAGGTCGAACACAGGGATTATGTTGATTCAATATTTAGATGGATTTCATGCGTTGCAGTGGTAACCAAGAAATAGTTGAGAGTGAGTTTGTTTCTAATCTAAGGAAAGCTATAACATGTACACTATATCAAAATGTGGAAGATGGAAAGGCATGCGACACAGCAAATTCAGCTAATGATGTGAATGAATGGATAAAGAAAGGGTTCGGGTTGGTTAACATCTAACATCGGAAACGCATGGTAGTATTCTATTCATACTTGCAACTCTTCTCTCGGTTGTCAGCCGCTATGCGTTATATGTCTATAACGCATAGGAGAGTGTTAAGAACCAAGGTTATCCCCATAGACAGGTAACACTTCTTGGCCCTTGTCAATTGAGTTCCACAATCACTTACCCTCTCGAGCAATTTGATTATTACTACTTATATCGATTAACTAGATGGACATAAGCATCGAATTAAGTTCGCAATTGACAAGATGAAATAGTTACACTATGGTTCTTAGTTAGATGCTAACGCAACCCTAGACCCTTGAGTGATTAGCTACTCATGGTTTGAAAGTAAAAAACGAAAAGTATAGAAAATTGAGTAGACATGGAAGATATATATATTGATGAAACAGAATACAACTTTAGATAAGCTCAATTTCTTGACACAAATCTAAAATCAAGATAGAAAAACTAAGAAAGAAAACAAGAAAGACGTCGATGTCTTGAGTCGCCCGGATGGAAGCGTGAGGTTCTGCTGTGAAGTGATTCGGCGGAGGGAAGACTCTTCTCTCTCAAGCTATTCGTCTCCGGTTGAAGTCTGAAAGAACTCTGCTGTCACTTATGGAGTTCTTCCAAGAATCAACAACCCTTTCTCATCTCGCAGAGCTGCCCTTTTATAGATGATGCGTTCGCAATCAATGGCAAATCTGCTTGATTGATGGCGAGATTGATACCATGCGTCCATCTCGCCTGATTTCGTGATTATCGGGTTAATTAAGATCCACCATTTTAGCCACAAATCATGTTCGTCAATCATTCGTCAATCTCTCAAGATTCTGATTTGATTCTCGGCGCCTTGCGTTGATGGTCGTCTATGCGTCCATGGATAGTTTGGCCGATGTCAACGCGTCGTAGGTTGCTAACGCATAGTCTTGCGTTGAGTAGTTGTTAACGCATCGTCAGGTTGTTCGCGTTCCGTTCAGATCATGCGTCCACGAAGAACAGATTGCTAACGCGTCGTCCTGCGTTAAGAAGTCATCAACGCATCATTTGCATTCCTGCGTTAAAACATGCGTTTTAGGCTCAAAAAGTGGTAAAATCATTATCTTCCTAAAAATAGAAGAGTATAACGCAAAGGAAGATTTCTTAATAAAAATTAACATAACTTGTCGCATACTTCTCTATTTAATCTCTATTTATTTAAGAAAAAGGCTATCATAACTTGTATTTCTACAAGTTATCAAGGACTGCTGTCCTCACACTCTGTCTCAGGCTGCGGTAGGATAGTTCGGGGTGGGGTGTGACAAGTTGGTATCAGAGCATGGTTTAAGAAGACCTGGGAAAAGTCAGGTGAAGTTCAGTGATGGGTTGAAAGAAAAATCAAGAGTAAAGGTCAAAGTACTAGGACATTCTAAACGACAAACCTCGATGGCAACGTGTAAGCGGAACTTGGAATGCTACCTGCAATCTCTGAGAGGAAGATTGAATGCGGTAAGTTTAAAGTGTGGAAGTTGCAATATAATAAGATTGGGGGAAATTGTTATGAACAATCGATCAAGCTAAGGCAGGTATATGCTGGAACCTCATAAGTTATTATAAGGCTTAGGAGAGTTAAAAGGAAATCCAGTAGGTATGAGTTAAAACTAAAAGTCCATTGAATAATTCGGTGATTGATTAATGATGTTAAGATAGTGTGAGAAAGATCCCGGAAAGAGAATGGGGATTAGGAGAAATTAAAGTCTATGGAGTTGGGAAATTTTAAGACAGGAAATATAAGCATGTAGAAATTTTGGCCAAATTGAGGAGTTCTATGCGTTGAGATGAAGGAAGGGAGAAAAGATGTTTATGTCAGTGTAAGTTTGGGTTAAGAATAAACCATAGGTAAATTTGAAAGAAAATAGGATAGGTTACATGGAATCTTAGATGACAAGATACTTAAGAATTTGAGAAATCTAAGTATTACAGCTATACTTAGAAGCAACAGTATGCGATAAAGAAGGCTAGAGGGACGCATAGCATTGGAAAGGATATTTCATTAAGAATTAAGGAATAAAAATTGAAAGGATAATTGGGAATTAGTTATGAGTTAGTCATATTCTTGGAAGGAACATCACGGATGGTGAGGTATGAACGCATGATATTTTAGTTTGAAATGAAATCAGTTTAGTATAGAAGTGTTAGAAAAAGGAAAACGAGATGTCAAGCCGCCACTGGCAATGTTTTGCTTCATGGAAGCTTGAGATGGTTGCTATCTGATACATAAATGGCATAGGATGAAGGTTCTCACTCACTGAGTGGTGACTCTGAAAATTCTCAGAATCCTTCTCACAGAAGAGCTTGAAATGGAGGCTAGTTATGGTGAGGGAGAATTTGTGCAGAGCTTTCGCCTCTTGAACTCTTTTCTCTCTGCCTTTGAATTGAGAAGCTTTGGGCTATTTATAGGTGTCGAAAAAGTTAACTCATGATGATCTGACACCTTCGCATTAAATTCCATGCCCTGCTACGCAGACTTCACATCGTCAGCCCATTGGTTCTGCCATGATCTGATAACGTGTAATCCTTTTGCATATTCACACGACAACTACCGCCCAGGCGTCTATATCTGCTTTTTCTTCTCAACGCATGGTCTTGACGCCTGGTCTTGACGCATGAGTTTTAACTTCTTTGGTTCTCGCAGCAGCTTCCTCTCTGGTATTTAGGTTATTTGTGCTTCTTTTCTACTTAATCCTGAGTTAAGAACCGAAAAGCTCATATTTTCTCAAGTATATTCTTTTTGTAAATGATGCCAATGCATAGTAATACATATTACACAATTCAACTACCAAAATCATGTGTTTAGCCATAAAGTTACTCTAATTATTCCAAATAGTGAATATAATAACTTGTATTTCTACGAGTTATCAACTTTGTCATTAAAGAAGAAGTAGTTTAGAAACAAAGAGTGTCAATCAAACACATTAGCATGAACCTTATGATTGCAAATTCACTGACTAAAGAATTATCGTCAAAGACATTTAATGAACATGTTGAACATATGGGTATTAATGGATACCATTATTGATATTATGAGAATGTTATTTGACACTTTGAGCTCATTAATTGAATGTTTATGATTTTATCTTATGGTTCTGTTTCTTATGATTTGTATATACATAAATGAATTACATAAACTAAACAGGATATTGTCTTCGATAAATGAACTTATTGTTGGACCATTACGATTATCTTTATTAGTTCATGTTGAATGAAGAACTAATTCTATGAAACATGGAAGGGATTATAAATGAAATGATGTATGACCACCATGATCCTTTAGTAGTTTCTTTAACTTGACATTGATATCATGATATGAAGATAACAATTTTATCTCCACTGCACATTATGTTTATGAACGTATTGTTAAGACTAGAGTGTCCTAAATCTCTTGGGTCTTGTAGTTTTGTAAATTGTAAATACATTTTATTTATTGAATAAGATAAGAAGTTATTTTATCTATCTTATTGTCACACCCCCTCCCGAATACCCTCCTAACCCGAAAGTGAGTTGAATTAATAAACACTAATACCTCTAAAGCATTCATCAAACAAACCTTAATATCTTATAATTTAACCTGATAAACAAATATTCAATAGTCTATTAACAAAACCACATCAGGGTTAAGCTATCATAACTATCCTAACACCCAAAAGGTTTAATATTTTCAACAACTATACATGACTCTCTCAACCCTTACAATATGTACAACATTTGAATAGGTTCAGGATTTACAATTATCCAAATTCTAGATTCTAAAACAGGCCCAGACGAGTATCTTTTGTAGGCTAAGCTTCCCGAACTCGCTCGCTACCTGGAAAAACAAAAAAATAAGGAAAACATGATCTTATATGCTGAGTGAGTGACTAATTAAAGTTTTTCTTGACATTGTATGAAAATATAAAATCCAGCCATGTCCATCACTAGCATACATCAGGTCATAGTTTAACCACATCTTATTATCTATGGAAACATTATTCACAAACCGTTTCCTTAAATCTCCTTCCCTAGTTGAGGCGGAGCGAAGCTCAATGCACCCAACGTCGATATTCCTTAGCTGAGTGGAGTACTCTCTACACCTCGGCATCACTCAATCACAATTTGCTCACGAGCTACCCAAGTACCTTCTCCTATTCCCTCAGTACTGGATCCTTAGGATACTTAAGTGCTTTCTCTATATCTCTCAGCACTGAGTTTTCAAATACAAGATTGCCCACATGCCTTCACATCATCCCTCTGCACTGGGTTTCTTACAACACCGGATTTCCCACATGCCTTCACATCTTCCCTCAGCATTGGGTCCCGTAGAAAATATTATAAAGCAAATATGCTTTGCATAAATAGTTCTTTATAAATCATTTCATGATAAACAGAACAATATTAGCATGAAGCTAATTACATACACAAATATTCCACATGCCTTCTCTTCGTACCTCGGCATTGGGAGCCATTCAAATAAGAATACAATATAACATAGAATCATGAGTTTTTAATATCTCATACATCACAACACTTTTCATATGCTCACATACTTCCATTATTCTTACGTCATAATTCATATTCTCATTCATACTCTAGTAACGTCTCATACATCACAATACTTTTCATAAACTCATATGCTACCTTTAATCTCATCGTCATAAATCACATTTCATATGCTCATATGCTTCCTTTAGTCTTACCGTCATATATCACATACTTAATCATATTCTTGTGACCTTTCATACATCACAACACTAAATATAAGCTCATATGCTTCCATTTACCCACATAATTATAAATTTCATACTTTCCTTAAGCCTTACCACAATATAACACGTACATATTCATATACTTGAGTCCACTCCCACATCGCAATATTAATCATAAGTTCACATGCTTCCAATCGTCTTATCCTTATCATTCACATACTTTTGCTTAGTCTATATATAAAAATATATATTGACACAACTCATTATACCACACATGGAACACACATAAAGTTCATAGAATTCGATCAAGTAAGCATTTATCAACAAATATTATCAAGAAATTTTGTTAGGACTAAACACTTTTAGATAGAAAGTCACTCACGACTTGTCCTAGGCCTCGAGCGGATTGTACACCTTTCCTAGCTCTTCTTGGCCTGTAAATCCACATTTCTCGTGTTAGACTTTCCTAGAATTCCTTTCCATAATCATTAAGTTTGCATAATTAGACTCCAAACATGCTTCATCACTGAGACTCACTTCTCCCAAAACAACTCATAATGAGTGAGATTATAAATAACCAGTGAGACTACTAGCGAGATTGGTCTACAAATATGCAATACTAGCGAGACACAGTGAGCGAAACTAGCAAGGTTCACCTTGAGTAGTGATTCCTAGCGACAATCAGCGAGATTTGTGAGATGCATAGCCCTCAGCGCTACTAGTGATACTCGTCTCGCTACTCCCTCTTCAACTTCTCAGCGACACTACAATTCCAACGACACTCGACAACCACAGTTTCTTCCTTTCCTTTTGTTCTCACTTCTATCTGATAAAAATCATATTTCTAGCCAAATTTAGAACTTCTTCCCTTCTACAAAGTTGTAAGAGATAGGTTCTCTGACTTACCTCAAAATTTCAAAGTATAATTTTTTTTCGTTTGGGAGATATTCTCAAATAACACTGAGTTGCTCTCAATCGCCTAGCAAACCAGTAGCAATCATTTCCACCTACAATTTTACATATTTCCCTTCAAATTCAGTTCAAACTTTCTTCATATAAATGGTTAGAAATTGAGTTAACTTACTAACCTTAAAATTTCAGCCCTAACTTTGACTTCCTCAGCTCGCTCTTCTCCAAACTCCAGACCATGCTCGAATTTCACGACTACAATCAAACTTCTAGTTCTAGCTTCAGTTACACCATGAAAACGATCAGAATTCTACTTGAATTTGATATGAACACCTTCTTCTACCTTCCCTCGTAGCTTGACTGCGAAATGAAATCGACTTGAGCTCTAGAATGTGTTTAAAATGATTAAACACTCAACTCACTCCTTTATATAGGTTGCCGACTTAACCTCCACTTTCTCCCTTTCTTTAATCAATTTAATTTCCATTTATCAAAATAACGCAACCTCCTTTAGCATGCTCGGTTGCTAGCTCAAGTGCTTAACAAGTTTGGACGCATCACAACCTTGAACGCATACCCACACAATGCTACTTCCAACACCGGCTAGGCTAGTATCGTCCAACACATGCTTCTTCACACAGCCTCACCAACACATGGCTTCAGCTCATCAACGCATAGCAGCAGTCCATCATATACAGCAGCTCTCCAACGCAAGGTAGCCTTACCAACGCATGGTAACAACCTTCAACGCATAGTAGCCCTTCCAAAACATAGCAGCAACTCTTCAACGTTTGATGGCCTCACCTACACATGCTACATCATACCCAAAGGCTTCTCGGTCAACACAATGAACCTCACCAACACATGACAGCCTTCATCAATGAATGATAACTCATGCCTTTAACGCTCTAGGCCACTCTTTACTTACCTTCTTTAGCTTGTCATGTTCCAAAACTAATCTTTATAACTTGTTAACTTCCAAAGCTAAGTGTGGGCCTATGCGTTCACCTCTTCCCTCGAGTTCTCAGTTTTCCTTTCAATACTTCATCACTTAACCATTTTCTTCCCCACAAGGGTTATTATGCGTTTCCTTAGCTTGATCATGCATCCAACATGGTATCTTCCTTATCAAGTGTGTCCAACTGCACTCTCTCCAGCCCTCTGGTGAAATTTCCTTTCCTCAGATCATGCTTCCAAGCTTAACAGTCTAGTTGTTTTTCTTAGAATAATTTCAGAATTACTAAATCCAAAACTCAAATATAAATCTTTTAAATTCAACGCATACCTATTTCTATTTGGCCAAAATCTGGCTAACTCCACAGACTCAAATTTTCTTTCTCAAAATTTCCTACCTCCACAGGCTTTGTAATCCAAATTTCACCTTTCTTATCTTACTTCTTTTTCTTATAAGCCCTTATGTAAGCACTGACTTGTGATACCAAGCATTGGGGTGCGGCAATGCGTTTGTGGCTATGCGTTTCAAGGGGAGGAGTAGCCGTGAGTGAGAGCAAAGGATTTTTGGAAAGTAAATTTTGGCTAAGTGTTGGTCACGCCCCTGCGTTGTTGATTGACTCACGGAGGGTTGTGAGCTGAAATAGCTGCCGCGTCGAAGGATAAGTAATTTTGGCGGGGGAAGAAATGTGCTTGAACCATGCGTTTAACTCACTTTGCGTTGAGGACAGTTATGCGCTGAAGCCGATGCGTTGAAGATAGACGTGCGATGAAGTCGCTCCGCGTCGAAGACAGAGTGGTCTTGACGCGACGAAAATAGTGGTGTATGACGGGGATGTATGCGTTAAAAATAGGAGGCATTGAGGAAGACACCATGCGTTGGGTGTGGTTAGTTGCAGAAGGTATTGGAGGAGAAGTCTAACATGAGTGCCTCACGTTGAGGTGAGAACCCTGCGCCAGCCTGTGGGTGAGGGGTAAGTCAGCAATACAAGTCTTGGTGTTTGTGAAGGCTAAGTCGATAGTATATATAGTTGGATTAATTAAATGTTTAATAATTTTTAAGACATTTTCGAGAGCTTAAGTCGGTTCCATATTTCAGACAAACTTCAGAAGGAGATTAAGGAAGGTGTTCTTGTGGATTGTGGACAAAATTCTACTCATATTGGTGTTGAAAACAGAGCTGGAACAGAAGATTGATTGAAGACGCACAAACTGAACAGTGGCTGATATTTGGAGTAGAACGAATAGAGGAAGCCGATTTTAGAGTTGAAATTTGGAGGTCAGTAAGTTAACATAATTCCTAACAAATCTTGTGAAGGATGGTAAAGCTGAAATGGAAGTTTATTATGTGAATCCTTAGGGAAAAGCAGCACTTACAAGATTGTTAAGCAATCTAGAACAGCATGAAGTGATTTTGAAATAACGAGAGAACGAAAAGGAGTTAAGCCTTGAAATTTTGAGGTAAGCTATAAAACTCAATTCTCTATAAGTTTGTAGAAGGGAAGAAGGTCTAAATCAGTCTAAAATTATGACTTTTAATAGATTGAAGTAAGAACAAGAGGAAAGGAAGAAATCACAGTGTGGGGTGCCGCAAAGAACCAAGTATCGGGCGCTGTCTAAGTACTTGAAGCGAGACGAGTGTCGCTGAGACGCAAAAGAGTCTTCCATCTCATAAAACTCGCTAGATATCGCTAGGTGTCGCTGCCAAGGTAAGGTAATGCTAGTGTCGCTCAAGCTAGTATCGCTAGTAACAGCTTCTGTTGGGTAGTAACGCTAGAATTCTCGCTTATGATGTTAGTTTGAAAAAGAGGGAGGTTCAATGTAAAGTAACGCATGGTAAAATTTTAATTGCAGGCCAAGAAGAGATAGGGAAGGCATATAACCCGCGCAAGAACTAGGAAGAGTTGTGAGTGACTTCTTTATTCTTCAATTCGATTTTTATTAAAAATGTTCTTATGAAATATGGCTTTGTGATGAACTGTTTAAAATGCATAATGTTTGATTGTATTACTCACAAGGCATGTTATATGTTTTTCTAAAGTTGATAGAAAGTGTTTTTATGAAAAGTTATTGAATAAAGATTTGTACGATTTTCTATGAAAGGGTTTTTAAATGAAATGCTATATGAACGGATTTTTCTAACATGTTTTAGAGGAGGCTCAGTGCTCAAGGACTTGAGAAGGCACGTGAGTTTCCCCGGGACCTAGTACTGAAGGACATGAGAAGGTACTTGGGCAACCCGTCATATTCCTATGTGCACATAGAGGTTGATTTGGCTGGTGCGTCAAGTTTGCTCCTCATTGAGCCTGGGATGATTTCGACGTTGAGTGCGTTGAGCGTTGCTCCGCCTCAACTAAGGGAAAAGTTTGAAAAACTCAACTGTTTACTGTATCACTTCTTTTGGAAAACAATCATGTACGATTTGAAATTGGATTTATGTGATTGATGGTGTAAGCACCTAATTGGTAAGCACGTTCAAAAGCTTTAAGCGAATTAATATTAATAATCTTATTTTGTAAAAAAAAAAAAAAAAAACAAGAAAAAGAAAAGGAAACCAAAAGGGAAAGAAGACAAAGAGAAGAAAAAGGAAAAAAAAAAAGAAAAGAAAAGAAAAAAAAGATAAGGATGGAAAAGTCGGTTGTGATTTTATTTGAAGGGAAAATGTTGCCGACTTCTTTCTACTCATTTACAAACTGATTTCTATGCTATCTTTCAGCTGCACGTCGGGGAGAGGTTGAAGAAGAGTCCTAGGGCAATTTCGTGCAAGGTTTTGGACGATTTCATGGTAAAACTGAAGCTGAAACAGAAGCTTCATCTGCTGTCGCACAGCTCAAACCAGGTCTGGTGTTTGGTGAATATCGAGCTGAAGAGATTGAATTTTGGGCTGAAATTTTAAGGTTAGTAAGTTAATTCAATTTTGAACAACTTTTATGAAGGATGCCTGAGTTGAAATGGAATAAAAACATGTGAACTTCTAGCTGGAAGTTACTGATACGAATTTTCTGTGCAATCTGGAGTAGCGCGGAGAAAACTTGCAATATCTGACGAACCAGGACGAGTTAGGCCACGAAATTTTGAGGTAAGCTAGAAAACATGTTTGTCTACAAGTTTGTAGAAGGGAAAACTCGCTAAGGTACACATAATAAGCGAGATTCTATGTCTACAAGTTTGTGTAATTTCGTTAGTAAACTCGCTAGTAAGGTGAAATCTCGTTGGTAATCTCGCTAATGACATAGAATCTCGCTTATTATGTGTACCTTAGAAAAGAAAGGGAGTCTCGGTGGTGAATCATGATTAGAGTTTAAGTTTGCACATTTAATAATCACGTAAAGGAAGTTAAGGAAAACGTAACATGAGGAGTGTATATTTACAGGCCAAGAAGAGCTCGGAAAGACATATAATTCGCTCAGGGCCTAAGGACAAGTTGTGAGTGACACTTTTCTTTCTTTGAACGAAATTTATTGAAAATGTTTAGTTTGGTTTTTCTTATGAGATATGGCTTTGAGATGAACGGTTTTCTTGAAAAGCATGATGTTTGATGATATTGTTCACAAGGCATGTTTTATACGTTTCTATAAGATGTTGAATGGCATGTTTTGAAATGTTATTTATCGTGATATATTGATTTTCATGAAAGATTTTCATGTGAACTATTTACGTATAATACTGGTTTCTAAAATGTTTTAGAGGAGGCTCAATGCTGAAGGACATGAGAAGGCATGTGAGTTTCCCCGGGACCCAGTACTGAAGGACTCGTAGAAGGTACTTGGGCAACCCGCCATATTCCTATGTGCACATAGAGGTTGTGATGTTGGGTGTGTTGAGTCTTGCTCCACCCCAACTAAGGATTGTTATCGACGTTGAGTGCATTAAGTTTTACTCCGCCTCAGCTAAGGATGTTTTCGACGTCGGGTGCGTTGAGTCTTGCTCCGCCCTGACTAAGGGAAAGTTATGAGAATGAATTGTTTTTCGTATACGATCATTTTGGCATGAACATATATGATTTGTTACATTGTTGAAATTATGACTTTACCGAAATGATTATTTGAATCACGTTTACGTTTATGGCGTTATTATGATTTAAACTTGCCTGTTTTTGAATAAATGATAGTTTTACAAATTAGTCACTCACGGGGCTTTTAGCTCATGTTTTCGATGTTTTCTTTTCCCCCCAAGTAGCAAGGACGTTCTCGGTGCTTAGCCTACTTCAGCTCACCCTGCCTAAGTCTCAAGTTCTCGAAATTCAGTCAAGTCTGAGAGTTGTATGTTGTATATGACTTTATGTAGATGGCATATAGACCTAGTAATTTCGAGTGGGGATTGTAGTGGAGTTTTGTACGTTGTATGATGGATATGAAAGTTAAATTATGTTATGTAATAAAAGTGTACTCCATACAGGGAAAAATAGTATGTTATAAGCATGTGTAGTATGACTGAGTTCTATGTATGTATTTGAGTAAATGTATGCACAGGAAGGAATATAAAATGGGACAATATGCGTCACACGAGGGGTGATGTTTATTGTCTTTACATTCCCTTTCAGGTTAGGTAGGTAATCTGGGAGGGGGTGTGACAGATGGACTTGTGGAAAGTATGCTATAGTTGAATAATATGTGAAATCCTCGTTATCTGTTTATATGTAACATGCTTGTTTTCAATAAATGTCTGTTTTACAAAGATTGGTCACTCACTGGGCTGTTAGCTTATGTTTTCAATGTTTTCTTTTTCTCCCCCCCCCCAGGTAGCAAGGACATTCCCGGTGCTTAGCCTACTTCAGCTCACCCTACCTAAGTCTCGAGTTCTTGAAATTCAGTCAAGTTTGAGAGTTGTACGTTGTATATAACTTTATATAGATGGCATGTAGACCTAGTAGTTTTGAGTGGGGATTGTAGTGAGGTCTTGTACAATGTATGATGGATGTGAAAGTTTAAATTATATTATATGATAAAAGTGTACTCTGTGCAGAGAGTAATGTTATAAGCATGTATAGTCTAATTGAGTTCTATGAATTTATTATGTGAATAAATGTGTGCACAGGAAGATGAGCAAGGTGAGACAATAGGCGTCACGAGAGGGGTGATGTTTATTGTCTTCACATTCCCTTTCAGGATAGGTAGGTAATCCGGGAGGGGTGTGACACCTTAAGCACTTAGCTCCAAAAATAGGGTGTTACACTTATGCACTAACTCAATCCAATAAACTAAGATTCCATGGTTATTGTATGTAAACTTTAACATGTATGTGGTTGACATACAAGGTTGGATCGTGTTTAAGTAATAACCAAAAAGTTTGTATATAGGAATAAGGTTGGGTTCCTTATTCTGGTAACACTACAAATACTGCCCACTTTGTAATTGTTACAAGGAGTTTTAAAGTATTTTAAACGATTTGATCCTAATAGTTCATGTGGAGACATGTGAGTGTGGGTATCCTATGCAAAGGGTTTGTATAAGACCGAACTGCGAAATATTTAATTTCTCTTTATAACGTCGTTAATCATAGAAATTAACAATTCATATGATGATTATAGGTAACTTGTAAGTCCCGTACTTAGTTTTGTAAGAAAGCAAGGTAAGAAGGGGTCAAGAGATGGACGCATGAGTAGGAGTAGTTGGCTGGAATGTATTGGGGCGGAAAAAAAATGATTAAGTACCAGCTATGCGTTGGTGGCAATGCACCTTGATGGAAACAGTTTTGGTGTGGACGCAAAGGTGAAGGAAGACTGTTATGCGTTGAGGCCACGACGCGTTGAGGTCATAAGGCGTGGAGAGCTACCTTGTACCGGAGATTATCTTGCGACAAACGCATTGAAGGCAGCAGGGCGTTGGAAGTTAATGGCCACGTGGAGCTGAGAGCTGATTTGCGATGAGGCCATTATGCGGTGAACGCTACCATGCGTCGAAAGTGGATATGCGTTGGACAAAGAAGGTTGGCCGAGAAAGAGTAATGTGTTTGTTAACCATCTGGCGGGGGTGTTTTGAAAAAGTGGCGCCATCAGAGGCTGTGTGTTGCTGAAGCTAAACATAAAAGGTATGCGTTGAACAGATTGTAGTATAGTGTTGAAATGGAGATTAAGTCGGTGGTATATATAAAAGCGGATCGGGAATTCAATTGTTTTGATTACATTTCAGAGCTCAAGTTGGGTCCATTTCGAAGTTAAACATCGGAGGGAGGTAGAAGAAGACGTTCATGTCGATTGGAGTGGAAATTTCATCG
Organism: Citrullus mucosospermus; assembly: GCA_030954485.1. NCBI lineage: Eukaryota > Viridiplantae > Streptophyta > Magnoliopsida > Cucurbitales > Cucurbitaceae > Citrullus > Citrullus mucosospermus. The sequence continues at coordinate 16,828,084 of CM062064.1, forward strand.
AAACCGTGGAGGAAACTTGAGCTGGGCAGAGGATTCAGCTGGTGTTACTCTCTCAGAGTGACGTTCGGTTTTGGAGGAAGAACAAACTGAAGAAACGGTGGTTAGGGTCGGAACTTTTGAGGTTAGTAAGTTAACTCGATTTTTAGCAAGTTTCATGAAGGATGCTTGAGCTGAAATTGTATTATGGTGTGTCAAACCCAGATAGAAGAGGTTAACGCTGAATTTGCCGGACGATTAGGGGTAACTCGAAGTTGTTGAAGGATATACCCTAACCGAAGAGGATGCTCTTCATGAAATTTGGAGGTAAGATGAAGAACTTACACCTTAACAAGTTTGTAGGAGGAAGCAAGTTCTGGAATTGATCAAGATGTGATATTTAGCAGGTTGAAGAAGGAAGAAGAAAGAAAGAAGGAAGTGGTTCTGTTATAGCAGTAGTATCGCTGAGAGAGCGAGAGGCAGGGCAGCGAAGCAAGTATCGCTGTAACGCAAGAGGGGCTTTGCGTCTCACGATTCTCGCTAGAATATCGTTGGTGTCGCTCCTTAGGTAGTATCGCTAGTTACATTCAACTCAGTGTCGCTAGTACAGTAGTATATGATGGATCTCGCTGGTAGCCTTTAATTGTCTAAAGTATAATGCTATTAATATGTGTTAAGGGAAAAGGAAGATTATGGAAACTAAACATGAGGAATATGTATTTTCAAGCCAGGAAGAGCTTGGGGAAGCTTATAATCCACTTAGAGCCGAGACAAGTCATGAGTGACCTTTATTTATATATTGTGGTTACTTTAGTATATTTATTTGATCAGGAAATATGGTATTTTACGGCATTCATAGTAAAAATGATATGCCAGTAGTTAAAAGGAAGAATAATTCTATTGTCGGAATATAGTAAGGGCTGAGGGACCTTAGGGTGAAAGCCTATGTGTAAGTAAACATGAAATTAAGTGCTGAGGGACTTCGTGTGAAAGCACTTGAATAGTTAAGTGGAATGGATTACAATGCTGAGGGACTGTGAGGAAAAGCATGTAGTAATCCATCACATATTAGCTCGTGCTGAGGGACCATGCGTGAAGGCACTTGAGCGAAGAATGAGTTGGTTACCAGTGCTGAAGGACTTCGAGTGAAGGCACATGGTAATGTAGACATAATCGAATAAGTGCTGAGGGACAGAATATGAAGGCACCTGAAAGTTGCAAAATCGTGAAGCAAGATGATTAAGCATTTATATGTATTTAGAAATGAGAATTTGTATAAAATAAGGAAGAGCTGAGTTGTGCTTTATCACAACATTAGTTGGCTAATCATCATGGGGCTATGAGGTTATTGATAAAGGCGAAACTAATGCTTAAAGAAGTTTAGAAACTATTTGAAAGGCGATAAACATTGGTTACTAATAGTTATGCTAGTTCATGGTTAATAGTAGTTATTGAATGAAATTAGTCACTCACTGGGCTTAGCTCATTCGTTTTGTTTGTTTGTTGTCGTTTCAGGTAGCGAGCGTGTCCGGGACGCCTAGCCTACAGAAGAATCTCGTCTGGGCTTATCTGGAAGCAACCTCTGGGATAGTTTAAATATTTAGTCTATGCTCATGTTTTGTAACGTACATGTTTCTTAGTGATGATGGGAGGTTATTTGTATCTAGTATATATACATTAACGGGAGTACCTGTTGAGGGATTGTATGTTTTCCTATTGTTTTAATAGAAATGGTGTTTTTAAATTTGATATCCATCTGGAATCTATTTCCATTATGTATACAGGGAGTACAGTATCACGCTCAATCCTAGGTATAGAGTGTATCTGGAATGGGGTGTGACATAACTCGACCTGAATCCTGAGTGAGTTATGAACTGTCTATGAGGGCAATCCTTTGATTTGTATGGGTGACAGTGGCCAAATCGCCGATTCAATAAACCTACCATTTTGGGGATTTGTTTGATTAGGGAGCTGGGAGCATATCTTCACAAGATGGAATTCACTCCTTCCATGTTAGGGTACATAGATAAATTACTCCCTTAAGGGCTGATTCCAAGTTTTGAACAATGAGGTCTCACCTTCTCACTAGTCTGAGAGGGGTTAGTTTATAGTTGGTGTCACACCCCAACCCAGATTTACTCTATACCTAGGAAGGAGTATGATCCTATTTCCAACATAAGACTCTATAATGTAAACACCATAAAAGATTAACAAATCATACAACAATCCCATTATCTCATCACAGAAGAACGGGTAAACTTTTAATTACCATGTCTGTATACACATAATAAGTACACCACGCTCCCCCTTTCACTACACTCTCATGAAAGATGTTTAGTACATGACATATGAACAATCTAAATATTTACAACTATCCCAGAGGTTCGGTTCCAGATAGGTCCAGACGAGATTCTTCAGTAGGCTAGGCGTCCCGGACACGCTCGCTACCTGAAACAACAAACAACAACAAACTGGATGAGCAAAAGGCTCAGTGAGTGACTAAATCTACTAAAACTAATCATGACAACTTAAATCCAGTTTGTAAGATAGTAACCAACGCATAGCACATCCCAATGGATTATCAAGATTCACTTTTACACTATGCATATATAACTATCAAACTCTCATGTCTCACAAGCTTTCATCTATTTAGTGCTTTCACTTCCTGTCCCTCAGCACTTATTTGTTTATAATTACTGTACCATGTGCCTTCACATGAAATCCCTCGGCACAGGTAACAAACTCTATCCATGCTCAAGTGCCTTCACTCATGATCCCTCGGCACGAGCTAGTGTGAGATGGATTACTACATGCCTTCACTTACAGTCCCTGAGTATTGTAGTCCATTTTCTACTGTTATTCAAGTGCCTTCTTAAATCCCTCAGCACTTAATTTCAAACTTACTCACATGTAGCTTTCACTATAAGGTCCCTCAGCCACTTATGTGTTTAGACATTTGTAATATTATTCTCTTAAATCAATAACACATCACATACATAAGGCATACTACCATGAATCACGTTTCCTCATCAATATGCGTACTAAGTTTAATACAAGGTATAACAAACAGTCACTCACAATCGGTCCCGGCTCTAAGTTGGTTATAAGCCTCCCCGGGCACTTCTTGTCCTGAAAATACACAATCTTCAAGTTTATTTTTCCATAATCTCCCTTTTTCTTTTAACATTCAGTAGCATCGTTTCTCCATAGAAATTAGTAAGCTACCAGCGTTACTCATAAGATATTCAAACTGTTCTAGCGACACTGCGTTGATTAAAACCAGCAAAACTACCTTGAGGAGCGATACCCAGGGATACTCTAGCGAGAGTTGTGAGACGCAAGCCTATCTTTGCGTTGCAGCGTTACTTCCTCTGCTGCTCAGTCTCTCGCTTACTCAGCGATACTTTCGCTGTGACAGAACCGTTTCCTTCTTCCTTTCTTCTTCCTTCTTCAACCTGCTAAACATTTCGTTTCAATCAATTTCAGTACTTTCTTCCTTCTACAAACTTGTTAGAATACAGGTCCTTCATCTTACCCCAAAATTTCATGAAGCACATCTTCCCCGTTTGGGACATATCCTCCGACAACTCCGAGTTACCTCTACTCATTCAACAGTTCAACTCCCGTCTTTTCTTCCTGAGTTTGACACACAATTAAACAATTTCAGCTCAAGCATCCTTCATGAAACCTGCTGGAAATCGAGTTAACTTACTAACCTCAAAGTTTCAGCCCTAACCTTCGTCTCTTCAATTTGTTCTTCCTCCAAAACCGAGCATCACTCTGAAAAGACCATAGCAGCCAAAACCTCTGTCAAACCCAAGTTTCTCCCACGAATTCAATGAGATTTCTGCTTCAGATCAGCATGAACATCTTCTTCTACCTCCCTTCGATGTTTCGCCTTAAAATGGACCCTACTCGAGCTCTGAAATGCAAGCAGAACAATTGAATTCTCAGATCACTTATATATATACCACCGACTTGTACTCCATTTCAATTCTATGCTATAGTCCGTTCAATGCATACCTCCCATGCTTAGCTTCAGCAACGCACACAGTCTCTGGTGATATCTCATTTCAAACTCTCCTGCCAAATAGTTAACATACGCATTACCTTCTCTCAGCCAACACTCCTTGTCTAACGCATACCAGCCTTCGACGCATGGTAGTGTTCGCCGCACAACAGCCTCACCGCAGACCAGCTCCCAAACTCCTCGTGGCCCTTACTTCTAATCGACACATTACCTTCATTGTTTTTGACGCATAATGATCCTCCACGCCTTATGTCCTCAACGCGTCTCAACTTTAACGCATGATCAGCTTCCCTCACCTTTGCGTTTACACCAAAATTATTTCCTCCACAACAGGTTGCCATCAACGCATAGCTTACACTTAGCCATTTTTCCCACTCCAAACGCAAGCCAGCCAACTACTTTACACATTCACCCATCTCTCGGCCCCCTTCTTACTTTGCGTTCTCATAAAGATAGATGCGGGGCTTACAGTTGGACTATAAACAATTTGTTCATTGGAGTGATCTGTGGTACTTCAAGAGTTAGATATAACTACATGGGTAAAATGATAATTTGACTCAACTATAGTTAAGAGTAATTTTTGTAGGGTCAACTTACTGTTGATTAGTAAATTCCGTGGACACAGAAATATATCTATAGTGTGAAGAGTGCAATTGTAAGTCTTTAGTGGAGTGACCTACAGTTAATATTGAATATTGATTAATCTAATTAAAGAGTTTAATTGATTAATCTCATATCATTAGAGCTTCTAACTATAGATCCACAAGGTCCCCTTGCTAGCTCATAAAGGATTAGTATGAGAATCAAACATTTTGGTTTAATTTGAAATGTTCAAAGTAATAAGGGAATCAATTGTATGTGATACAATTAGCATAATTTATGTAGATATACATTATAATATAAAGTTTATTTTGAATGAGATTCAAAATTTATACTTTATATTATAAGAGAGATAGAATATTTGAATAAGATTTAAATATTAATTATATGAATGAGATTCATATAAAGACTATAGGTTAAAATTAATATGAATGAGATTCATATTAAAACTATAGGTTATGTGAGAGAAGGTTATTTGAATATGATTCAAATTAAATATGAGATATTTAATTAACTAATTAATTAAGGAGCAATTGCAAAAATGGCAAAAAGTTTTATTAAAATTAGGTCCGTAATACATGTTTTATGATTTTGCAAAAATGGCAAAGTCCTTAAGCCCAATCCAATTTCGTTGATGGATTGAATAGAAAAAGCCAAAAATACACCTACAGAAGGCTCAACTCCTTCCTTGATAAGTTCAAACTTATCGGGAAGGAATTAGCCCTCCGTGACTTTTTCCGTAAAGTTCTAATCAACACACATCTACCTACAAAGTTCAAACCAGATAGCAATCAAATAACAATCAAATATAAATTAAATGGACCCGAGATAGCAAACAAATAGCAATTAGATAGAAATCAATTGGCAACCATATAACAATCAGATAGAAATCAAATGGCAACCAAATAGCAATCAAATAGCAATCAGATAAAAATCAAATGACAACCAGATAGTAATCAAATTGCAATTAGATAGAAATCACAAACACTAAGTATCAAATAGTAAATGGATAGCAATTAAATGACAATCGATTAGCAATCAAATAACAATCAATTGACAATCACAAACCCTTTCTGTGACTTTTCCTGTAAAGTTCTAATCAGAATTTTATGAGAAATGTCACATAACACATTTCCTTCTTGGTAAGTTCTCCCTACATCTACCTACAAAGTTCAAACTAGATAGCAATCAAATAGAAATCAAATGGCAACCAGATAGCAATAAAATAGCAATTAGATAAAAATCAAATGGCAAACAGATAACAAACAAATAGCAATAAGATAGAAATCACAAACACTAAGGGGGCGTTTAGGGTGTCGAATTGTAATTAGGATTACTGGGAATTTGATCAATGGGTTTTGTTGTCTGGAATTGGAATGCATTGGGATCTGATTACGGTGTTTGGAGTGCAGGGTTGGATTGGCTGGGTTTCTGATTACAGTGTTTGGATTGCAGGGTTGGGTTTGGGTTAGGTTTGGCTGTTTTTTTTTTAATATTATTGACTTTTTTTTTTCTACATCTGTTTTAACCATTATATATTTTTAACTTTATCTGGTCACACTATATAAAATTAAACTATGATGCTATATTATAATTTTGAATTTTTTTTAATATTATTTTGGCTGTTTTTTTTTAAATATTGTGTAGACTGTTTTTTTTTACATTTGTTTTAACCATCGTATATTTTGAACTTTATATGATCATACTATACAAAATTAAAATATCATACTATATTATAATTTTGAATTTTTTTATATTATTTTGACTGTTTTTTTAATATTAATTTAATATTATTTTGTTATTTTAACGTATCATACTATACTATAATATTGACTTTTTTATTGAAATATAATTTTGACTGCTCTTTTTTTTTTGTCTACATCTGTTTCAACTATCATATTATATTAGAATTTATAGTAAAATAATTATAGAACATAATAAAATTAAAGTTCGATAAACAATTACTTGAAGTCAAATTACAAAGAAAATCATGGAAAGATAAGGTTCATTAATCATAAAATTACTTGGGTTGCAATTGAAGAAGAAATAGTCAAACAAATTTAGGATATAGAAAAAACAGATTCATAGGGTTGGATCCTGTTGTCGCTCGAGAACTTGCATGCAATAGTTGTACTTCCACTGTGGTGGGAAGTCCACGAAGTGGCTTAACAGCATCGGATCTGCAAGCAATGAGCATGCAACAGTGAAGCCATCTTGCACCGACAGACTAGGAATTGATTGCAGCTCGGCGTACAGTTCTCGGCAACAATGCCTTGCCAGGTCTTCGTTCACGACAAGCCACTGTGCAATGCCGTCAATGGACTTCATCAGAAGTTGGAATCCATCCTGAACCACGTCACTGTACTCTCCAATCGAGGAACTTCGGGACCTCCTGCTTCTTGATGGCATGCTACTTGCAGATCCTCTACCATCGGGGGTAGTTGGAGTGTCCTTTGATGTGGGAGAGTTGACAAAAGGTGGATCAGGAATATAGAAGTTCTCAAAGTCCGGGGACTGGTTATTCAAGATGTCCTTGTTCTCCTCGTCCACAACAGGTTCAGATCTGACCTCTGCAGTGGTGGTTGCACGACTTCCTGTGGCTCTATCTTTGCCGAATATAATGGCCAAGTCATCATAGAATGGAAATGACTTATGTCACAGTCCTTTTGCACTCGGATGACTCTGTTAAAGATGAAATGTGTTATGGCTAAGACATATTTAAAACAAAAAGACATAAATAAAATAAATAAGAAAATTACCTTGACCCACTCGTCAAATATCTCCGCCTCACAATCAATACATTTGTGCTTCGCATTCCAACCAAACCCACTACATCTTATGCCCAACATTTCAGCAATTGCGCTGTACTGTCTCTTCAACGTCCTAACCCTTGACTCCAAATGTGGGCTTACCTGTATGGAACACCCCAAAATTCTCTGTTGCATCATCCGCAGTATGTTCGCTAGGAATCCAGGTCGGAAACTCCCGTTATTAGCTCGCTAGTGCCCGAACTGAACACATTGGACCAAACACTCCACGAGGATTCGGTCCTCCTCATCTGTCCAAATATGTTTTGTGGCTCTTGCGCGTGATCCGAATGCTTCCATATAAATTAAATAATTTTAAGACAATCAAGCTAGAACATGAAGGTGTAGTGTGGTGAGCAAGCATTAACCCATTGAGACTGTATACAACAAGAATCACTTCATTCAAACTATAAATTGAAATATAAACATGTGTTATACAAAAAAATATACAAAACGTACACGTCGGGAGTGAACCAAATACTGTATACATAACAAAAAAGACTACAAAAGTTGGGCCCATTGGCGTCGTTAATTTGCATTCCATTCAACCCACATTTGATTCGCGAGATCATCTCTCCATGTAGTAAATGCATTGGAGGTCTCCACAAAATCAATATTCTCATTGTCTGTTGGAATTGGTCCCTCCTGACTTCCCTCTCCTTCGTCAAGTAATGAGTTTTGGCCCATTTCCCGAATTATTAGATTGTGCAGTAGACAACATGCATGTATGGTCTTGCACTGCACATCAATAGGGTAGTATGATTTTCCATGAAGGATTGCCCATCGACCTTTCAACATCCCGAACGCTCTCTCAATGACGTTCCGGGCAGACGAATGTCTCATATTGAAAATATCCCTAGGGCTTGTTGGCGGGTTCCCTCCTCGCCACTCGGTCAAATGGTATCTTTGTCCTCGATATGGAGCCAAAAAACCCTCGGCGTTTGGATAACCAGCATCGCACAAATAGTAGTATCCTGCGAAATTGAGCCAAGTTATCACTTGATGATCGTTCATCCGTATGGAAGGGTATATAGATATTTATAAACTAACCCCTAGGGACTTTCAATCCAGTTGGCCTGGACACTGCATCTCGTAAAACCCTCGAGTCAGCAACTGATTCTTCCTATCCAGCTAAAACGAATATGAACTCACAGCTTTGATTGCATATAGCAAGGACGTTCGTTTCGATCTCGCCCTTTCTAGTCCTATAGCGTGGTTGATCAGTTGCACTGACATTTACCTTTATGTGGGTTCCGTCAAGTGCACCTAAGCAATTCTGTGACGAATCATTGTTTCAATGATAAGTTCAAGGTAATTTCAAAACCCCCAAACAATACCATTAAAACAACAGGATGCTTGTACCTGAAACTAGCGCCATCTGTCATCTGTACAATTTTCAGCGACTGGCTCTAGTCTTCGCAATAGAACTTCGTACAGTCTCAATATTGCGTTCAGCACAATATTGAAGTGTCTGGACATTGTCTCGCCAGACCGTGCAAATTGGTGTCACATCACTCGATTTTTTACATCGTGTGTGTCACACTCCTTCCCAGATTACCCACCTAACCTGAAAGGGAATGTGAAGACAATAAACATCACCCCTCTTGTGACGCATATTGTCCCATCTTACATTCCTATCTCTACATACATTCTACTCATATACATACATAGAACTCAGTCATACTACACATGCTTATAATATAAAATTATTCCCTGTATAGAGTACACTTTTATTACATAGCATAATTTCACTTCCATATCCATCATACAATGTACAAAACTCCACCGCAATCCCCACTCAAAACTACATGGTCTACATGCCATCTACATAAAATCATATACAACATACAACTCTCAGACTTGACTGAATTTTGAGAACTCGAGACTTAGGCAGGGTGAGCTGAAGTAGGCTAAGCACTGGGAACATCCTTGCTACCTTGGGGGAGAAAAGGAAAACATTGGAAAACATAAGCTAACAGCCCAGTGAGTGACAAATCTTTGTAAAACGAGCAATCATTGAGAACAGGCATGTTACGTATAACGAATAAGTAAGAGTTTAACATTTTGTTCAATTTAAACATACTTTCCATAAAATCCATTAATCTCATAAATCAAATCTCAAATCATACATGAGTGTTTTCCAAGGAGTTTATCAATATCAATTTAGTTTTTCAAACTTTTCCCTTAGTTGAGGCGGAGCAACGCTTCTACGCACTCAACGTCGAAAACCACCTTAGTTGGGGTGGAGCAAGGCTCAACACTCCCAACGTCGAAATCGTCCCTGGCTCAATGCGGAGCAAACTCGACGCACCAACCAAATCAACCTCTATGTGCACATAGGAATATGACGGGTTGCCCAAGTACCTTCTCATGTCCTTCAGTACTGGGTCCCGGGGAAATTCACGTGCCTTCTCGTGTCCTTGAGCACTGAGCCTCCTCTAAAACGTTTTAGAATTTCGTTCACATAATAGTTCATATGAAAATCCTTTCATAGAAATCATACAAATCTTTATTCAATAACATTTCATAAAAATGCTTTCTATCAACTTTAGAAACATATAACATGCCTTGTGAGCAATACAAACAAACATTATGCATATTAAACAGTTCATTGTAAATCATACTTCATAAGAACATTTTTAATAAAATAGAAATGAAGAATAAAATAGTCACTCACAACTCTTTCTAGGCTTTACGTGGGTTATACGCTTTCCCTATTTCTTCTTGGCCTGCAAGAGACATTTACATTGCGTTACTTAACATTAAACCTTCCTCCTTTTCTAAACTAACATTATAAGCGAGAATCCTAGCGATACCAACCAACAGGAGCTGTTACTAGCGATACTTGATGGAGCGACACTAGCGTTACCTTACCTTAGCAGCGACACTCAGCGTTATCTAGCGAGATCTGTGAGACGGAAGACTCCTTTGCGTCTCAACGACACCCGTCTCGCTATCAGTACCCAGACAGTGTGCCGATACTTGATTTTCAGCGGCACTCTGCACTGTAATTCCTTCCTTTCTTCTTGTTCTTACTTCAATCTATTAAAAGTCACAATTCCATACGGATTCAGGACTTCTTCTCTTCTATAAACTTATAGAAAATTAAGTTCTATAGCTTACCTCAAAGTTTCAAGGCTTAACTTCTCCTCATTCTCTCGGTATTCCGGAATCACCTCATGCTGTTCCGGATTGCTTATCAATCTTGTAAGCTCTGCTTTTCCTAAGGATTCACATAGTTAATCTTCAATTTCAGCATTACCCTCCTTCACAAAAGTTGTTAGAAATTATGTTAACTTACTAACCTCCAAATTTCAGCTCTAAACTCGACTTCCTCTACACGTTCTACTCTGAATATCAATCACTGCTTAAACTGTGCGACTTCAGTCATTCCTCTGTTCCAGCTTCGTTTTCAACATCAATATGAGTCGAATTTCGTCCAAAATCCGCAAGAACACCTTCCTCAATCTTCTTCTAAAGTTTGTCTGAAATATGGAACCGACTTAAGCTCTCGAAATGTCTTTAAAATGATTAAACATTTAATTAATCCAGCTATATATACTACCGACTTAGCCTTTACAAACACTAGGACTTATGTTGCCGACTTACCCTTCACCCGCAGACTAGCGCAGGGTTCTTATCTCAACGCAAGGTACTCATGTTAACTTCTCCTCCAACGCCTCCAAAAACTGACCACACCCAACGCATGGTGTCGTCCTCAACGCCTCCTATTTTTGACGCATACATTTTCGTCATACAGTACTATTTTCGTCGCGTCAAGACCATTCTGTCTTCGACGCGGAGTGACTCTAACACATGTCTGTCTTCGACGCATCGACTTCAGCGCATAACTGTCCTCAACGCAGAGTGACTTAAACGCATGGTTCAAGCACATTTCTTCCCCCGCCAGAATTACTTATCCTTCAACGCAGGTAGCTACTTCAGCTCACTACTCTCCGTGAATCAACCAACAATGCATGGACTTGGCCAACACTTAGCCAAAATTTTACTTTCCAAAAATTCTTGCTCTCGCTCACGATCACTTCTCCCTTTGAAACGCATAACCACAATCGCATGGGCGCACCCCAACGCTTGGTAACGCAATCAGTGCTTACAGTGTGCGACTATGTGCAGGAGGATGGCCATCATTTCTGTCACACCCCCTCCCGGATTATCCTCCATAACCTGAAAGAAGATGTGAAGTCAGCAACCTTGACTCCTTTGTAAGGTTCACTGACCAACCATTTCTTTACCAAAGACGGCCTAGACGAGGTTCTTGCATAGGCAAAGCATCCCGAACTCGCTTGCTACCTGGAAAATTTGAAAACATAGGAAAATGTGAGCTAAAGCCCCATGAGTGACTGGTTTTGTAAAACTATCTTTTAATCAAAAACAGGCATGTTACATTTATTCATATAAAACAAGGTAAGTACATCAATACAACAGGAACATATTTTCAACATCTCCTTTGAACTATATCAAATCGTCCCAAATCAATAGAGTCGTTTAAAAAAATTTATACGAAAAACTCGTTTGGTTTCTCAATCTTTTCCCTTAGTTGAGGCGGAGCAAGACTCAACGCTCTCAACGTCGAAAACATCCTTAGTTGGGGTGGAGCAAGGCTCAACACACCCAACGTCGACATCATCCCTGGCTTCAAGCAGAGCAAGCTCGATGCACTAGCCAGATTAACCTCTATGTGCACATAGGAATATGACGGGTTGCCCATGTACCTTCTCATGTCCTTGAGTACTGGGTCCCGGGGAAACTCACGAGCCTTCTCAAGGAGATAAGCACTGAGCCTCCTCTTAAACATTTTATCTATCAGTTGAGTAAATCATTCATATGAAACCTTTGATAAGAAACAGGATGTCCTTGATAAAACTACATCTTGCAACATGCCTTTCAATGTAGTTAAACAATTAGGTAAAACATGTCTTTTAGATAATATGATCAAACATCATGCGTTTCATGAAATTAGTTATCACAAATCCATATCACGTAAGTATGTTTCAACAAAGTTCAGTTTGAAAGAAGAAGAGAGTCACTCACAATTACTTAAGAGATTTTCCTCTTTTCCTTTCAATCCTTATCTTCCCCGAGCTCCTTGAACACAAGGTTTGAACTCCTAACCCGTGAACTATTTCTGGTAACCGATTGGATGCAACCCTGCCCTTAAACGCAAGGTGCAGACTAACTCTTCTTACTCTTTCGGATGCGTCGACCTTCCTTGGACGCAAGGTCTAACTTGAACGCATCGTGGCGTTCACCCTTTATGTTGAATTCGGATTAAACGCAAGGCTCACCCTTCTCGACACAAGCCAACTTCTTAACACCAGATGACTTAAGTGTCAAGGTTGTCTTCCTCTTTGGCTGTAGACTTCCTCCTTCAAACGCAAGGTTTTCTTCTTTTAGCTCTCTTTCTTTCCTTCTCTCAAGGATTATTATCACCGAATCATCAGTCATTACTTTTCCCTCAAGGTCCTATTTATAGAGAACTTGTCATTCTACCTCTCCTCTTCTGCTGCCACTTATTTGCCACATGTTATGTTGCATGCTTAATTAATCATGCATTAGTCCAAGTGTCACTTTGCATGAAATGTTTGTCATGCTTTCTAACACCTCCTACTTAATGAGGTGTCACAATCATGTGTAACCACTGATGTGCCACTTTGTGTGTTAACCGCAAGTGTACGGGTCAAGTTATAATATAAAACGGTTAAGTCCGAGTATCGTTTCCACTAGAGATCCAATTGGGAAGGTTTAAGTTATTTACCTATTCTAGAATTGAATCAATTTTATTTGAGGATTGGAATTCAACTTTTGTTTTTGGGATAAAGAAAAATCAAGCAAGAAAATATCAGGGAGAATTGCAAGAGTCAAAGAGAGTTCTAGGGTTTCAAATCCTTGTTTGTTTCATCATGCAAAATTATGGATTTCATGGATTTAACTCTTATGCCTAAGTCTAGAAACTTAATTCCAAGTTATCTTCTCTCAAAGACAACTCTTTCTCATGCAACATTATTGATAGTTAATCTCTTAAAACCAATACAAAATTACATGGCATTAAAACTAGTCTTTAGCAACTTTCATTGTAAACCTAACTACTCTCGTGATAGATTAACAACGATTCATTGTTATAGATCAAATTAAACATATAATCTCTCGATTCATACATCTAATCTAACATGTGAAGGTGGCCAATCTTCAAGAATTAAACACAATAACAATGAAAAGTATATTTATTTGAACAAAACCATGAGTTTACAAAATTATCATGAGTTTACAAACAATTCATCAAAAACCCTAAAAAACCAAAGAGTTTAGCCACTCATAGCGTAAAGCAACATATTGATCAAAAAGAATCAAAGAAAGAGTGTAAAGAATAGGGAAACTCTACTGAAAAGAGGTTCTTGATTGAGGCAGCACCGTCACGAACTCCTTGGCTCTTGCGTCGGACTTCGAAGGGCACCAAAACTATCTCGAACTCTTTTCCTCTTCCTTGCGGCTAACTCACTCTTGGAACTCTAGCTTAATTCTCACCTTTTCGGATCGTTCTCTTGTTCTGCAACTTTCTTGATCTTCTTGATATTTCCTCCCCTCTTTTGGCTGCTAAAAACCCCTAAATTTATAGAGTTTGGCCGCCCAAAATTTAACCTAAAATACAAAACTTGCGTTTAAATTAACGCTGGCGCCGCGGCGCTAGCGTTGCGACCAAAATTAAGTTGCTCTCGGGTTTTAGCGCCGCGGCAGCGCCGTCCCAGCGCCGCGACGCTGTCTTGCGTTCACCAAGTACGCGTCGAAGCAGCGCCTTCCCAGCGCCGCGTTGCTGCTCTGCGTCCATGCTGATGCGTTTCAGCCTCAGCGCCGCGGCACAAGCAAGGATGTGTTTTTCAGCACTTTTTCTCCATATTTTTGCTCGGTTTTGATCTTTCAGTCGTTTCTTCTAATTTTCCTCGTTTTAACCTAAAAATCACTAGCAAACAAGTGAAATCTAATATAAAACTCCCTTAATTTGAGAGAATAATAAGCACTTTTCAAGTGCTTATCAACCACCTGGCCTATAGACTTACTTTATGGGTTCATTATGTTCCAATACAAAACTACACAACCAACTCCTTGCTCCTATGCGTTCATGGAACTATCTTCCAGATTCAACTCCTTTGCTTCCATTTACTACCCTCGGCTTTACTACCTTTATTCCATTTCTCCTTTATTTAGGTGTACAAATTCTAACGCATACTACTATGCGCTTCAGCTTAACATCATACATCAATTTTCTTTGCATATTATATGCGTCCAACTCCCTTTCTTACATTCGTTTACAGCTACATTTCCTCCTTTGTACAACTGCACTCTTCTGACCATGTGGTTTACCTTTGACTAACACATCCAACTCACATTCTTTCTTCCTGCGTTTACCCTCCTGCATTTACCTTTGCTTCATTCTGCGTCCATGACCTTCCTTTAAGTCTCTTGATTTTACCCTCTATGCGTCCTTGAATCTTATACCAAGGTTATTCCTTAACCATTTCCTTCTTTAGCTTCTTCCTATGCGTTTACCTGAGATAGTGATAACATTTTTCATTATCATGAAATTAAGCTCTTCAGCGTATGACTTGATAATCAATGGTAACCATCATCGACTCATGAACCCTTCGTCGCATAGCTAACAGCTGTCCTTAACACAGAATTCCTTAACGCACAGCCAATATTTCTCACCATTTAACTTTCTCAACGCATAGTTATTGTCCACTTTGTGGCTTATCAATTCATTATTAATCCTTTGGCCTATCGCATCCAACTACTCCCCAATTCAAGGTATTCTTCTCAACGTAGCGTAAGTTGAATACAACCCTTGGTCAGACTCCATCTTTACCTCTGAACACATAATAACACCTTTCAACCCTGACATACCTATCAAAATAACGACCCATCTATCAAGGCTATGGCAACGGTCTACTTTCTTCTCTTTACACTAGCTTCCCATACTAGGCTTACCAACGTATGGCCATATTCCATACTCAATTCTTGTTCCATCAACTCCATTCACTATTTCTCTGTATATTACTTTACGCATTACTTTCCTTAGTTTCACTTCCCAACGCGTTGTCAACCATTCCAGCGCAAGGCACTTTTCTTATGTGATGGTTCTATTTCACTTTACATTATCAGCGCATGATACTTTACCCCATTCAACTTGCCCTCATTAGAACCTAATCTCACTGCTTGGTTGATAACTCCTCAGTATTAAATACCATGCGTTTGAGCTTAACCATTTACGCATCAATCTAATCTTCCAAGATATGTCTATTCTTTTCTTAATACCATTCATCTCAACGCATAGAATTTATTGGCCATAAATCAGTAATTGCACAATCTTAACTTTTCGTTGAAAGGTTCCCCAATCCACACACTTTTATCCCTTTTATCCCTACTAGTTATATGAATACTTAGGTTTTCGGGGACAGGGTGTTACAATTTCCTCGAAGTCTACATATTTTGTTGGCCTTAGCCCACCCGTCGTCCTAAGTAAGTGACACAGAATCATGAACGTTCTCCTATCCATACGAGTGTTCTCACGACACGTCTGATCATCTTCGTATATCAGACGAAAGAAATTAAACTGTTGAATTTGATGTCTAATAAGTGGAGATGGTCACTCCCGATTATCCTCCACTTGTAGCAAAGTGGTGATAGTATTTACCATCGCAACGATGGCCGCACATACAATAGTCAGTATAGCGATTAACTCGTCAGGCTGAATGTCCATATCATCCACTGCTTAACTCAACTAACAATGTACCTGACAAGATAACGGCCATATTCTAGTATTCCTATCGTATCAAGGTCCTATCTATTCAACCTTCCTATGTAATCAGTCCTTTCTTCTATCCCACCCAATTTTGTATTTAAAAAGATATTGATTACAAATGAACAAATGATTTATATAAACAAACAAATGCATAAACAAATGAATGTGTAAACAAACAAACATATTTCGATCTCTAACAAGCAAGTGATAAAAAAAAGTTTCTTAATTGTCCCACTGTTATATACTTTTATAATTTTATAATCTCGTTTGGAACACGTTATTTAAAATTGGATTTGAAAACTTAATGTAGTTTAATTGTGAAAAGATTTTTCATTCCCTTAATCATAAAGAACCATCATTGATGGGGTAATGTGTTATTTGACTACCATTTATCATAAATTATATTTTCAAAGCCATTTGATAAACTTTTTCTAAAAGTAGGACTTAATGGTAGTTAATTAAAAACAATTTGTGTATCAACTTTCGTGAAGTATCAATGTTGGATTTTAAATATAGAAAAGGGTTTGAAAGATTGTATAAGTACAATTTTAGTAATTTAGGAAATGTTGGATTTTAATTATAGAAATGGATATGAAAAATTGTTTAACTACCAACTTTTGTAAATTAAGAAACATTAGATTTTAATTATAAAGTAGGAAACTAGTTTTTAATGATAAAATTGTGTTGTATTTGAGTTGAAATACCAAACTATGATGCAAAGTAGGGAGTTCGTTATTGATTGAAGAACCTTACCAAAATGAGTTGAAATCTTGTTTGTGCATAAATTTTTCTAAATTACAAAACTTTGGATTATACATTTGGATTTTAATTCTAAAGTATACCTTATATTTTGAAGCTAAAAAATCATTTTGGTTCCAAACAATTGAATTTCTTTATTATTTTTTTTTCTTTTTAGTCTTTCTTGTATGCTCTCGTGAGTTTGATCTTGAAATTTTTTTTTTTTTTTTGTTATTGACTTGCAACTTTTTTTTGGTTGTTATTGACTGTTTTCCTTTCTTATTTTTTATTTTCACACCTTCAATAAACATATTTGATATTATTCCTAAAATGTGATTGATATAAGGTAAAAAGAAGAGTGTATAATGTAGGTCATAAACAAAACAATACAATTGAAATTATTAATCATTAAAAACTATTTTTAGACATAAGTGGAACCAAATGAATTATATTAATAAATTATACAAAACCATTTCAAACAAGATAGAAGATACAAGTTCCACAAGTAACATGTGTTGAAACCAAAAAAAAAAAAAAAAAAAGATAGTACAAATAAGTTACGTGTAATGTATTGAAGATCGGACAGTGTAGGCTACTTAAATGCCAATTTCCACCCTACATTGAGAAAACAAAAAAAATATATCAGAAGAACACTTAAAAAAACAAAAGAACAAATAGAAATATAGATGGAATCAAGCGGACTCACTAGTGGAGAATAACAACTTGGAGAGGTAAATGATTCTTCAAAAGTGTGTGATTTAAATGGGGTAGAATGGGTTGTATATATAAGCATGGAATTAATGAGGTTTAAACAACCCAACCACCCAAATTAAAGTGATGAACAGTACAATTTTTAAATGGAAGTGACACCAAATTAATAAACCAACAACCGACATAATAACATAGTAATAAAAAAAATAATTGTGATCCAACAGAATCGATTACAATGGAACCAGATAGCCAACCAACCAATTACAATGATTTTTATTTATTTATAAAAATAGCCTCAGGTATGTGAAAAAAAATTTAAGCAATCAATTTTTTTGTTTAAAAATTTTTAAAACAGAACCGATCAGTAGGTTAAAATGAAAGAAAAATCAAGCATGCTTCAAACAAGTGTTTATTTGAAAAAGTAAGATGAAAATTGTAGAGTTCGAAATGGAAATCAAGAAAAGAAAATTATGAGCCTAAAACAGTTTGAATGAAAAAAAGAAAAAACCCTCATCATCGGCCAATATGGACATGCAAAAAATGGAAGGAACACAGAAACAGAATGCAAACCCATCTGAACCTGACCAAAAAAAAAAATTGGAACTCATAGATCTGCAAACATGCTAACATAATCAGAAGGGAAAAAAATGAAACAAGCCTATGAACATGCGACTACAGAAGAGATCCATCCGAACATGAAATATATACGAACAGAAGAGGCGAAAATTAAACAATAGATCTCCGACGAAAAAAAAAGGAATACAGATCTACACCCAATCTCGGCCAAATGTCGAAAAAAAAAAAAGAAAAACAACTCTATGAACATGCAAAATCGAATATGAATATGATAAATATGCGAAACATGAGGAAGAAGATTAGACCACAGATCCATAAACATGCAACAAAATGAGAGAAGGAAAAAATTATAAAACAACAGATCTCGGAAGAAAAAATAAATGGCACACAGATCTGCACCCAATGTCGGTGGAATGTCGAAGAAAACAAAAATCAGACGAATATATGAACATGCAACACCGGAAGACGGAAAAAAAAAAAGAAAATCACATACTCACCTTCGAGAGGAGCCCTCCCCTACCAAAGCCCAAACCGGCGTAACGGAACCACCTACCAAGCTCTCGACGGCGGCAAGAGCCACCATTCCCCCTGTTAGAGTGGCAAGAGAGGGCTTCGACGTCCCATCTCGTCTGCTCTGAAGCATTGATTAACAGTTCAGAGCAAAGAGTGCCTAGACATGAGAGAAGAGGAAGATCGGTGGAAATGAATGAGGGAGAGGAGGCGACAGAAGAGAGAGAGGGAAATCGGTGGAAATGAAGGAGGGATAGGAGGCGACAGAAGAGAGAGAGGGAGATCGGTGGAAGTGAAGGAGGGAGAGGAGGCGACAGAAGAGAGAGAGGGAGATCGGAGGAAATGAATGCGTTGGAAGAGGAGGCGTCAGAAGAGAGGTGAAATCAGTGGGATAAAACGAGGGATTGGGTTATATTGGATTTGGGGTTGGTTTTGTAATCCAAACCAACCCACAAAGCCCATTCCCCAAACATGGGTTTTAAAACCCAATCCAACCCAATACAACCCAATCCCATCCCCCAAACACCCCCTAAGTATCAAGTAGTAAACGAATAGCAATCAAATGACAATCGATTAGCAATCAAATAATAATCGAATGACAATCACAAACTCTCTCTGTTGCTTTTTCAGTAAAGTTCTAATCAGCACTTTACGGGAAAAGTCACAGAGGGTTAATTCCTTCCTGGTAAGTTTAAACTTATCAAGAAGGAATTAGCTCTCTGTGACTTTTCCTATAAAGTTCTGATGACCAACTTTACGGGAAAATAATAGAGACCTTAATTCCCAGTAAGTTCAAACTTATCGAGAAGGAGTTGAACCCTCTATGACTTTTCCCGTAAAGTTTTGATGACCAACTTTATAGGAAAATAACAAAAACCTTCCTTCCTGATAAGTTTGAACTTATCGGGAAGGAATTAGCTCTTTGTCACTTTTCTCGTAACGTTCTGCTAAGCACTTTACGGGAAGCGACAGAGGGCTAATTCCTCTCCATTTTACACGTTTGAAGAGATGATGGTATTTTCGGAATAGGAAAAACTCAAATAAAATGATTATTATCCATATATATTATTTTAAACAAATTTTGCCAATTTGCAATATTTTAAAAACTGATGACACGAATGCTAATATATAATCAAAAATATTGTTAATTAATTAAAATTGTTAAATTTATTAAATTTGATTTAATAAATTTGTTTTAATTAATTAATTAATTAATTAATTAATAATAATAGTAATAATAATAATAATAATAATAATATTATTATTATTATTATTATTATTATTATTATTATTATTATATTGAATAACTCTCACGTAGTGGGTTGTTATTCTGTTCCCTCTCTCTCTCACACTAATATTGTAAGCATTGGCTTATAATACTAAGTGTTGGGAGGAGGCAAGTGAAATTGTGGCTATGCGTTGTTAGAGGAAAAGTAGCCGAGAGTGAAAGAGCAAAAATTTTGGCTAAGTGTTGGCCAAGACTATGCATTGATGAAAGAAGAGAAGAACTAGCATTTGTCTTTTGAGTGGCCATGTGTTGAAGGTGAAAACACGAAGGGTTGTTGTGAGCTGAAGCAGTCACCCGCGTTGGAGGAGAAGTTGATCATTGGCGGGGAAGAAATGTACTTGACCTACCATGCGTTGGTAAGGTTGCCATGCGTTGAGTATGGATGATTGAGTTGTAAGCGTTGAAGGTGATGCGCACTTTTAGTGTTAACCGCAAGTGTACGGGTCAAGTTATAATATAAGACGGTTAAGTCCGAATATCGTTCCACTGGAGATCCAATTGGGAAGGTTTAAGTTACTTAGCTATTCTAGAATTGAATCAATTTTATTTGAGAATTTAAATTGAATATTATAAGCTATGGAAAAATACAAATCAAATAAGGAAAGTATCAAAGAGAGAAACACAAGAGTCAAAGAGAGTTCTAGGGTAATGAATCTTTGTTTATTTCATCATGCAATATTATAGATTTCATGGATTTTATTGCAATTCATATGCCTAAGTCTAGAAACTTAATTCCAAGTTATTTTCTCTCAAAAACAACCCTTTCTCATGCAACTAGATTGATTATTAATCTCTTAAAACCAATACAAAATTACATGGCATTAAAAATAGTCTTTAGCAACTTTTATTGTCAACCTAACTACTCTCATGATAGATTAACAACAATTCATTGTTATAGATCAAGTTAAACATACAATCTCTCAATCATACATCTAACCTAACATGTGAAGATGGCCAATCCACAGGAATTAAACACAATAACAATGAAAAGCATAATCATTCCAACAAAACCATGAGTCTACAAAATTAACATGAATTCATAAACAATTCATCAAAACCCTAAAACTAAAGAGTTTAGCCACTCATAGCTTGAAGCAACATGTTTAAGCAAAATAAACAAAGAAAGAGTGTAAAGAAAGGGAAACTCTACTGAAAAGAGGCTCTTGATTGAGGTAACGCCGTCACGATCTCCTTGGCTCTCACATCGGACTTCGAAGGGCACCAAGACTATCTCGAACTCTTTTCCTTTTCCTTGCAACTAACTCACTCTTTGAACTCTCACTTAATTCTCTCCTTTTTGTATCTCTTTAGGTCTGCAACTTCCTTGCTTTGCCTTGATTTTTCTTGATGATTTGGGTTGCTGGAAACCCCCAAATTTATAGAGTTTGGCCGTCCAAAAATTTTTCAAAAATACAAAATTTTCATTTAAGGAAAGCTGGCGCCGCGGCGCTAGGGCCGCATCCAAAAAAGTTTCCTCTCGGGTTTTAGCGCCGCGGCAGCGCCGTCCAAGCGCCGCGACGCTGTCATGCGTTAAACAAGGATGCGTTGAGGCAGTGCCATTCCGGCGCCGCGATGCTACTCTGCGTCCAGAACTATGCGTTGATGTTTCAGCGTCGCGGTAGCGTCGTCTCGGCGTCGCGGCGCTATCCCCAAAATTCGCCCTTTTTGGTTTTTCAACTCTTTTTCGCTGTATTCTTGTTCGGTTTTGATCTTTTAGTCGTTTCTTCTAATTTTCCTCGTTTTAACCTGAAAATCACTAGCAAATAAGTGAAATCTAATATAAACTCCCTTAATTTGAAAGAATAGAAAGCACTTTTCAAATGCTTATCAGAAGGTAGGAGGCATTGAGGGCGCCATGCGTTGAATGTGGATGATTGCTGAAGGGGTTGGTGGTAGGTTGTGTTTGGGTGCTTTGCGTTGAAGTAAGAAAGAAAATTGGGTGCCTTGCGTTGAAGTAAGAATAAGAACCCTGCACGCCAGCATGCCTATGAGG
Source organism: Citrullus mucosospermus (assembly GCA_030954485.1). Classification (NCBI taxonomy): domain Eukaryota; kingdom Viridiplantae; phylum Streptophyta; class Magnoliopsida; order Cucurbitales; family Cucurbitaceae; genus Citrullus; species Citrullus mucosospermus. Next base: position 16,850,128 of record CM062064.1, read on the forward strand.
GTTAAGTCGGTAGTATATATATATATAGGTAAGTGAATTAAATGTTTAATCATTTTTAGACATTTTCGAGAGCTTAAGTCGGTTTCATTTTTCAGATGAACTACAAGAAGAAGGTGTTCTTGTGGATTTTGGACGGAAGTCTACTCGTTTTGGTGTTGAAATCTAAGCTGGAACAGAACGTTGTTTGTGGACGCACAGACTGAACAGTGTCTGATGTTTGGAGTAGAACGAATCGAGGAGATCAAGTCTAGGGCTGAAATTTTAAGGTCAGTGAGTTAACATAACTCTTAACAATTCTTGTAAAGGATAGTTGAGCTGAAATTGAAGATAAATATATGAATTTTAGGTAAGTAACTGTTATAGTTATGCTGTGCAAACTAGAGCAACGCGAAGTGTTTTTGGAATAGCTGGAGAACGAAGGAGAGTTAAACCTTGAAATGTTGAGGTAATCCGAGAAATTTAATTCCTTACAAGTTTGTAGAAGAAAAGAAATCTTAGTTTGGGCTGGAAATATGACTTTTTAACAGATAAGATTAAGAACAAAAAGGAAAGGAGGAGATCTTTGCTGTCGGGTATCGCTGAGTAAATAAAGTAGAGGTAGCGAGACGAGTGTTGCTGGAACGCAAAGGGCTTTCTGTCTCACAAAACTCGCTGGGTCTCGCTAGGTATCGCTCCTCAGGTAAATCATGCTAGTCTCGCTTATCCTGGTGTCGCTAGTATCGTGTCCTATTGGGTAGTTTCGCTAGTAATCTCGCTGGGAATGTGGGATTTTCGTTGGTAATCTTGCTTATTATGTTTACTTTGGGAAAAGGGGAGGCTCGATGATGAATAATGATTAGAGTTTAATTATGCATACTTAACGATCAAGTAAAGGAAAGTGTAACGTAAGGAAAAATGTTTATTTCAGGCCAAGAGGAGATAGGGAAGGCATATAATCTACTCAAGGCCTGGAAAGAATTGTGAGTGACACTTTTCTTGTTTCAACTATTTCGTCGTACATGTTAGTTCGGTTTTCCAATGGATTATGATTTTGTGATCAATCGATTTACAAAGCATAGTTTATGTTTCTTAAAAGGTATTGAAAAATATGTTTATGAGATGTTATTGATTTAAGGGTTGCCCTGTTTTCTTATGGAAGATTTGCATATGAACTGTTTGTATAAAGTATTGCTTTCCTTAAAGGAAAATGTTTTAGAAGAGGCTTAGTGCTGAAGGACATGAGAAGGCACGTGAGTTTCCTAGTGACCTAGTATTGAAGGACATAGAGAAGGTACTTGGGCAATCCGCCATGTTTCTATGTGCACATAGAGGTTATACGCTGGTGTGTTGAGTTCTGCTCCGCATTGAGCCTTATTTTTTTTCGACGTTGGGGCGTTGAGTTTTGCTCCGCCTCAACTAAGGAGAAGTATTGTAACCAAACTGATTTCTTTATGATTTGCTGAAAAATCATGTATGATTTGATAAGGGCATTTAAGCATGATTTATCCAATGAATATGAAATAATTCCATGTTTTACTCATGCTGTTGAAATTAGTTTAATCCTGATGATCTTCGAACTAAAAATAGTTTGTTAAAATTAGTCACTCACTGGGTTGTTAGCTCATGTTTTTAATGTTTTCTTTTCCCCCCAGGTAGCGAGGACGTTCCCGGTGCTTAGCCTACTCCAGTTCGCCTTGCCTAAGCTTCGAGTTTTCAGAAATTAGTCTTGTTTGAAGAGTTGTATGTGTATATAACCTTATGTAGGTGTCATGTAGACCTAGTTGTACATATGTTTGGATGTGAGATATGGTTTTGTATAAGTACATTGTGGATGAGTTGAAAGTTTAATTATATGTATATAAGTTTTTATAGTTTTGGATGTATGAAGGAGTAATATGTATGTTATGAACTGTCAGGATTATCAGGTATAAATGGATGGTATACGTCACAAGAGGGGTGATGTGTACTGTCCTCACATCTCCTCTTGGGTTGTGTGGGGTAATCTGGGAGGGGGTGTGACAAATATTATACGTAAAAGAAAAGGGGAGGGAAGTGGAAGAGATTTTCCTACACTACAGAAAATTTCCCTCTCAAACTCTCTCTTCCTTCTCAAGTTTTAGCTTGCCAAAATCCAAAGAGAGCTCACACCTCCTCTTTCATTCTACCTAGAGAATAGCAAGGAAGCCATTGTGGTGGTGATCCAAAGAAGAAGAGTTCTTTCTGTATTTTGTTGGAGAATTTCTATTTCGTGATTTGAAGAAGAAGATATCCACATCGAAGAAGGTCTTCAAAGGTAGGAAATAGCATGTTAATATAGTTGTTTATCCTGTATTTTTTGTTCTCTATATTTTGATTTTCTAAAACAAATTTAATGGCACAAGGCGATCATTCGCTTCCGCTGGGAATTCGATTTCTTCACGTATATGGTAAATAATGTCAAATGGGCCAAGTGGAAGAATGTTAGATTTGTCACACCCCACCCCGAACTATCCTCCCGTAGCCCGAGACAGAGTGTGAGGACAACAGTTACCAACTACCCTGACACATAACCCACTGTCACATTCACCTCACTTTTCATATAAATCCTTCCTAGGACGGTAATACCATTAACACACTCTTGACAAACCTCAACTTCGATCGACAACGGGAACTGTCATGCTACCTGAAAATGGAAAACATATAAAAAGGGTGAGCTAACAGCTCAGTGAGTAACGATTTCTAAAAACATTATACTTTAACTGTAAAACTGGTCAAACTCGCATAAAATATAACAATTCAAATCATATTATAATATGCTCAAAAACCATTGTTATATCATGCATATCTGTTTTGGAGTAAATATTCAAAAATCTCATTCATTTAAAATAATTTTTCCCTAGTTGAGGCAGAGCAATGGTGCACGCTCCTCAACATCGATTTTCCTTAGCTGTGTGGAATAATCCCAACACATCAGCGTCGTATATACCTCTATGTGCACATAGGTTTTATATTCCGGGCCGCCCACAATGCCTTTTCCAAGTCCCTGAGCATTGGGGTCCCATTTCCATATCCAGGCTACCCATTTGCCTTTTACGAGTCCCTCAGCATTGGATGCCTTTTTCTATATTTATATCCAGGTTACCCATCTGCCTTCTACGAGTCCCTCAGCATTGGGTACCTTTTCTATATCCCAGCTACCCTTTGGCCTTCTCCAAGGTCCCTCAGCCTTGGGTGCCTTTTCAAAGTTTTTTTAAAAAAATATACTTTGGAAACATCATATCATAAAACTCATAAGTTAACCGTTTCCAAATAAAAGCATATAATAAAAAAACAACATGCCTTTCAAATAAGTTTAATTCCAAATCTTTCATGAAATCATATGTCATCAAACATTATGCTTTTCAGTAAAATCATGAAAACATATATCATCAATCACCATGCGTTTTATAAACTTATAATAAATAACCAGCATACTCAAATGCTTTTTAAATAAAAACGCATGCACTATTCGTTGAAAACTCATGAAAGCATATTTCAAACCAATGATATTAATCATAAAGAACTCATTTATATTTTGAAAAACGCAGGTGTTACTCACAATATACTTGCTCAAGAATAATTCCTCCTTCTTCCCGCTATTTCCTCTTTCCCGAGCTTCTTGGACACAGCGTTCTAATTCTGGAACACAAGGCTGATTTTCCTCTGTCAGCTCGGTTGGACACAACCCTGCCCTTCAACCAAGGTCGATAACTAACGCAAAGTGCAATCTAACTCTTCTTACTTCTCTTTTGGATGCGTCGACCTCTCTTGGACACAAGGTCCGACTTGAACGCATCGCCTATCCTTGGACGCAGCGTTCACTTTGAACGTAGTGTTTGTCTTTAACGCAAGGCCGACCCCCTTCCAACGCAAGACAACTTCTTTAACATAAAATAGCTAAGTTGTCAAGAATACCTTCTTTCTTGGCCGTAGACTCCTACTACGGACGTAAGGATTCCTACTTTCTGCCTTCTTTCTTCCCTTTCTCTTCAGAATTCTTCCTTCAGAATCATCAGTCGCACATTTTCCCTCAAGGTTCTATTTATAGAGAGCTTGCCATCCAACTTTTCCTCTCCTTTTGCCACTTGTTTGCCACATGTCACGCTGCATGCTTAACTAACCATGCATTAATCCAAACGTCACCTTGCATGAAACACTTAACATGCCTTTTTAACACCTCCTACTGGTAAGGTGTCAAATCTATATGAAACCACCTAGCACTTATAAGCTTATCTTATGCGTCCAACATATTCCAATAAACAACTATTCATTCAACACAACGCCTCCATGTGTTCGTTAAGTTTCCTTTAAGGTTTGAGCTTCATTACTCACTTCCCTAACTCTCGGCCATACTTCCTTCGAACTCGTTTTCCACCACATACCACTAGGCGTCAATATCTCAAACGCACACTACTATGTGTTTGTCTTACTGCATAATACCATGCGTCTGCCTGAACCGTATACTATCATGCGTCCATGATCTTCCTCCTATCCTTGAGGATTTTCTTGATTATCCCTCTATGCGTTCTTGTGCTTGTAATTCAAGGTTATTCATTTAACCTTTTTCTTGTATTAAAATATTTCTCTGATGATAGATTAGTATGTGTCCACCTCTTGCTCTAGTCTTTAAGCTTACTTCTTAACCTCCTACTTTATCCAACACTCGAAAACATCCCTTGCTAATAGTCCATGCGTTACTCAATTTTCTATAATTTTCTTCCTTTCCGAGACACTTCACGACATAACTTTATTCCTTTCTTGCTTATGCATCTTACCATCGCCAATGCTTACATCTTCTTCATAATTACCTCCTATGCGTTTCACTTATTTCCCTTCAAGCTCTTGGGTTACTTTCATGCGTTCACCCTGACCATGTGTTACCTTAGTCCTGACCATGCGTCCAACATGGTCTTTTACTTCTTTTCTTTATAAGCTCTTCAATGCATAAGTTTTTTTTAAAAGTAGGGTGTGACAAGATTTATTTTAAATTTAAGATTATCATTAATGTGACCCATCTGCATTATCTACTATTTTATCTTTTACGCCAATAATTTTATTGTCACACCCCCTCCCAGGTTATCCCGCTCAACCCAAGAGGAGATGTGAGGACAGTAAACATCACCCCTCTTTGTGACATAAACTGTCCCTCCTTACCTGATAAACCCAATATTCACAACATACATATTATTATTCCATTTGACAGAACTGTAAAACTTGTAAATATACATAAATATGATTAAACCTTCTCCATATCCATCATACACTTGTACAAAACCACATTACAAATCCCAATATTCACACAACTAGATCTACATGCCACCTACACAAGATTATACATGTACAACTCTCAAACGTGACTGAATTGCGAGAACTCGAAGCTTAGGCAGGGCAAGCTGGAGTAGGCTAAGCACCGGGAACGTCCTCGCTACCTAGGGGGGAAGAAAACATGGAAAGCGTGAGCTAAAGCCCCGTGAGTGACAATTTTGTAAAATAAGCTTTTGTTCGAAAACAGTCATATTACATTTGTACATATAAGACAAGGATTCAACATAATAACTCAGAATAATTAACCAGAAAGCCGTTTGGTTTCTTCAATCTTTTCCCTTAGTTGAGGCGGAGCAAGGCTCAACGCTCTCAACGTCGAAAATCAACCTTAGTTGTGGTGGAGCAAGACTCAACACACCCAACGTCGAAATTATCCCTGGCTCGATGCAGAGCAAAACTCGACGCACCAGCCAATCAACCTCTTTGTGCACATAGGAACATGGATGGTTGCCCAAGTACCTTCTCATGTCCTTCAGTACTAGGTCCTGGGAAAACTCACATGCCTTCTTATGTCCTTCAGCACTGAGCCTCCTCTAAAACATTTAGATAATTCATTTGAAAATCCTTTCATAAGTAACAGGCAACTCATATTTCAATAACATTTCATAAACATACTTTCCAATATCTTTAAAGAAACATAAAATATACTTTATAAACCGATTTATCACATGCGACAAAAATCGTTTGATGTAAGAAAAGTGTCACTCACACTCTTTTTAAGCTTGAGTGGATTATACACCTTCCCTATCTCCTCCTAGCCTGAAATAGACATTTTTCCTTGCGTTACACTTTCCTTTACTTGATCATTAAGTATGCATAAGTAAATTCTAATCATTACTCAACATCGAGCCTCCCCTTTTTCCCAAAGTAATAATAAGCGAGATACTAGCGATACTATTCAACCAGTCATGGTACTAGCGACACTAGGTGGAGCGAGACTAGCGTGACTTTACCTGAGGAGCGATACCCAGCAATACCCAGCGAGTTTTGTGAGACAGAAAACTCTCTTGCGTCTCAGCGACACTCGTCTCGCTATCTATACTTTATCAACTCAACGAGACTCGGTTCTTAGCAGCACCCGACAATCGAGCTATCTTCCTCTCCTTCTGTTCTTACTCCTATTCTGTTAAAGTTATACATCCAGACAGATTTAGAACTCCTTCCCTTCTACAAATTTGTAGAGAATTGAGTTTTACAAGTTACCTCAAAATTCCAAGACTCAACTCCCTTTTGTTCTCCAGCTATTCCAAGTTTACTCTGCGTTGCCCTAGCTTGCACACCAACTCCGTAACCGTTGCTTTTACCTAAAATTTCACACATTTAACTTCAGTTCTAGCTTTACCATCCTTCACGAGAATTGTTAAGGATTATATTAACTTACTGACCTTAAAGTTTCAGGCTTAGACTCGTTCTCTTCGATTTGTTCTACTCCGAACATCAGACACTGTCCAGCTTGTGCGTCCACCAAGAATCTTCCTTTCCAGCTTAGATTTCAACTCCAAGATTAATATACTTCCATTCAAAATCCACTAGAACACCCTCTTCTATCTCCCCTTGTAGTTTGTAGGAAAGTGAAACTAACTTAAGTTCTTGAAGTGTCTAAAATGAATAAATATTTAATTCAATTTCCTTTATTTATATCACCGACTTAAGTTCCCAAAGGCGGGCTGGCGCACAGGGGTTCTCCTCTCACTTCAACGCAAGGCACCCATAACGCCACATACTCAACGCTTTCAACAACAGCCATTCTCAACGCATGGTGTCCTCGACGCCTCCTACTTTCAACGCATGCAACTCAGTCATTCACACCACTAACTTCGTCGTATCGAGACCACTTTATCTTCGGCTCATAGAGACCGTTGTCTTCAACGCATAGAGACTGCTCTGTCTTCGACGCATAGAGACCGTTGTCTTCGACGCATAGAGGCTGCTCTGTCTTTGACGCATAGAGACTGCTGTCTTCGACGCATAGAGGCTGCTCTGTCTTTGACGCATAGAGACCTTAACACATGGCGACTCATGACACTAGCTCTTCTCTTCTTTTACCAATGCATAGTCTCGGCCAAAGCTTAGCCAAAATTTTGCTTTTTCACTCTCGGCTACTTTTCCTCTAACAACGTATAGCTACAATCTCGCTTGTCTCTTCCCAACACTTGGTATTACAAGTCAGTGCTTACATTTATTGGGCTAATTAAGTAAAAGATAATTACCTAGTTAAACACTTTAATGAGAGTTCTATATAAAGACCCTAGCAATTGGTCCTCTTTCTATCTCATCAAGTAGTTTTTTTCTCCTCATCAAGAAACCTAATTAAGTTTTAAAGGAAAGCCAAGAGGGAGAAAACACAATACCTTAGAAGACTATTATCATGGATCGAGGTAAGTTATTCTAACTAATGTTACTGTGAAAATCATGTAGTTCAAAGATCTTGACATATATTGTTTTATACAATATTCTTATCACACCCGCTCCCATGTACCCTCTTAACCTAGGAGAAAATGTGAGGACAGCAGACACCGACCCTCTTATGGAATCTACTGTCAACCTATTCTTCCTTTAAAACGTGACCAAATTTAGACTTTCATTCAAACTTTAAGGTAACATGAGTTTACAAATATAGACTTTCATTCAAACTTTAAGGTAACATGAGTTTACAAATATAGACTTTCATTCAAACTATAAGGTAACATGAGTTTACTAATTTCCACTCTTTAACCCTCTATGTACAACACATGTCTAAGATACAAATATTTACAATGTTCACAGACACTGGTGGTGGGCCCATACGAGTTGTTGTGTAGGCTATGTCACACCCCACTCTTAAGAAACAGATGCGTTGAAGAACCCATGGTGGAAAGAAGTAAAAAACCATGTGGACGCATGGTTAGGACTAGGTGAAGCATGGTAAGGGTGGATGCATGGAAGAAAACTGAGAAGGGAAAGAAGTGAAACGCATAAGAGAAATACGTATTGGCGATGGTAAGATGCTTAAGCAAGGAAGGAATGAAGTTATGCTGTGAAGTGTAGAAAGAAATTTAAGTCTCAGAAAGATAGAATACTATAGCAAATTGAGCAACGCATAGACTTATAACAAGGAATGTTCACAAGGGTTGGAGAAGGATTTATTTGTTATGAAAATGCGAGTTGGACCCATGGTATGATGCGATGAGTTACAAACGCATAGTAAGGTGCGTTTGTCATTAACATCTAGTGGCATTGTGCAAGTACGGTTTATAATAGTGCGGCTATCCGTTGAAGGTGATCACGAAAGGTTGTTATGTGTTGAGGTTCCTATGCGTAGAAGACAGAAGTTATCTTTATGCGTTGAAGAATAGTATAGTTGGCAGAGAGCTAGAAGAGTGAGTAGTGAAGCTCAAACCTTAAAAGGGAATTAACAAACGCAAGAGGACGTTGTGTTGAACAAATGGAAATCTATTGGAAAATGTTGGACGTATAAGATAAGCTTATAAAGGCCAGGTGGCTTTGTGTAGATTTGACACCTTATCAGTAGGAGGTGTTAAAGGTATGTTAAGGGTTCATGCAAAGGTGACACTTGGCCTAATGCATGATTAACTAAGCATGCAGTGTGACATGTGGCAAACAAGTGGCAAAAGGAGAAGAAAAGGTGGATGGCAAGCTCCCTATAAATAAAACTTTGAGAGAAAAGGAGGGACTGATGACTCTCAAAAAGGGGAAATCTGGAAAGAAAAGAGAAGAAGAGGGCAGCAAGGGCGTCCATAGTAGAAGTATGTGGCCAAGAAAGAAGGTTAGATGATGCGTCCAAGATGGACCTTGCGTGCAAGAGAGGGCAACGCATCCGAAAGGGAAGTAAGAAGAGTCGGGATGCATTCAACTGAGCTGACAGGGGAAGTGGAGCTTTGCGTTTCTGAGATTTGAACTCTGCGTCCAAGAAGCTCGGGAAGAGGAAATAGAGGAAAGGAAGAAGAAGTGTTCTTTGGCAAGTAGAGGTGAGTAACACTTGCGTTTTACAAAACGTAATGAGTTCTCTATGAATATGATTTTATGGTTACTAAAGAAATAATGCATGCGTTTTATATATATACAAAGTATATGATTATGTGATTTGTAAAGACATGAGTATGCGTTTTAGAAGAGAACTTGGAGAATATTGGGTACTTGTTATGAGTCGTAAACGCATGGTGAATGAGTGATATTTGATTTCATGACTTCTTTGAAAAGCATGCGTTGTTAACTTTGAAGGTAGAATCAAACTTAGCATGCTGATGAGATAAAATTTCGAAACGGTAAACTCATAAGTTACTGGTATAACGTGTACAAATACGTCTTGTACTATATTGAACTTGAAAGGGAACCCGAGGTTCAGGGACATGGAGAAGGCCAAAGGGTAGTTGTTCTATAATATGGGACCCCAATGCTTAGGGACTCGTAGAAGGCATTGTGGGCGGCCCGGAATATAAAGGTACCCAATGCTCAGGGACTCGTAGAAGGCATATGGGTAACCTATGTGCACATAGGGGTACATTTACACGACGCTGATGTGTTGAGATTACACCACACAGCTAGGGAAAATCGACGTTGAGTAGCGTTGAGCGTTGCTCCGCCTCAACTAGGGAAAAGTATTCTATAAGTATGAGATACTAAATGATTATTTTGATACGGTCAAGCATGTTTCCACAATGATAATTGAGTATAATTTAATGTGTTTCTAAGTGATATCTTATATGCGAGTTTGACCGGTTTTATAGTTAAATCTTATCGTTTCCATAAAACTGTTACTCACTGAGCCGTTAGCTCGTTCTTTTAAATGTTTTCCATTTTCAGGTAGCATGACAGTTCCCGTTGCCTGTCGAAGTCGAAGTTTTTCAAGAGCAGTCAATGGTAAGATGGGCAGTGGGTTACGTGACAAGGTAGTCAGTAACTGCTGTCTTCACATCTCTTTTCGGGTTATGGAGGATAATCCGGGAGGGGGTGTGACAGGCTAAGCACCCCGATTTCGCTTGCTACCTAGAAAACAGAAAAACAAAGGAAAACATGAGCTAGGTTGCCCACTGAGTGACAAGTTCAGAAAAAAAAAATTTCTTAGCTCAAGAATACATCAAATCCGTGCTCAAATAATGATAATAAATAAACAGTAAATAATTCATTTCCACATCAGGAAAAACATGTTCGATTAACTTTATTAAAACCATATACATTTCATTCTCGAAAATTATAAAAAAAAAAAAAATCAACATACATTTGAAATATTTTCCTTAGTTGATACGGAGAGGTGCTGAACGCTACTCTACGTCGAAAGCAACCTTAGTTGGGGTGGAGTAATCTCGACACACCCAACGTCGAATAACCTTAGCTGTGTGGAGTAATCGTTGTTGGGATTTGTGCCCTAAAGCCTCATAATTAATTAGTTAATTAATTTAATTATTAATTATGCAATATTAATTTATCCATTAATGATAAAATCCAAGGTTTAGCATGTAGCCTTGAACATGTATGTCGTTGACATACAGGTGGATCATGTTCGAGGAATAACCTAAAGGTCTATAGTATATGTATAAGGTTGGGTGCCTTATCCTGGTGACACTATGGATACGACCCGCTTTATAATAGTTACAAATGGTTTGATCCAAACCGTTCATATGGAGACATGTGAGTGGGAGTATCCTATACAAAGAATTTGTATAAGACCGGACCGCGAAATATTTAATCTCTCTTTGCAAATCCGTTATTGATGAGATTAATATTTCATAGGATAATTGTAACACCCCCATCCTAGATATTTATATATATATCTATATCTTTACCTAGGAGTGAGTGTTACCTAGTCTGTATTCTGTTAAACACTGTTATATATGCATTTCTATATCATAACCAGCTGGCAAAATGCTTAGCCTTTACAACAGTTATGCAAAAATTTCCTGATAAGATAACATCATAAGTAAGATTTAAAAGGCTATGTTTAAAGTTTACAAGTATGCCTGGTGATCCTCACAAATGCCACTCAAAATAAGTACAATTTCTATAAGGGATGGGGTTTACAAGTTCCCAATTACAAAATTCTAATTTGGCTCAGACGATTCTTGATGGTAGGCTAGGCACCCCGAACACGCTCGCTACCTGGAAAGAAAACATCAGAGAAACTAGAATCTATGAGCTACAATGCTCAGTGAGTGACTAACTAAAGTATAAACTCAATAAAAACATAACTACAATCATTTGTATGAACTGTTTGATCATGCTTCATATAATGCTTCATAAACTTGTAAATAACTATCATTACATAAATGGATACTTTTCATTGAACCTTTGTTGAGGCGGAGCGAACTGAACGCACGCAACGTCAATAAGCCTTAGCTGTGTGGAGTAATCTCAACACATCAGCATCAGATGCCTTTTATTCTGCTTATAAATCTGTCTGATCTCGGGCTGCCCGTGTACCTTCTCATGTCCTTCGGTACTAGGGTCCCAGGGAAATACTCAATCACCATCTTTATATCCTTTGGTGAGAGCTTCATATAAATACTAGGGCTGCCCATATGCCTTCACATGTCCTTCAGCATTGGGTCCCAATAGAATCTTTCTAGAGCACTAACTTGCACATCACATTTATCATAATTTAACAATAATCATAATATCTCAGACTTCATATAAATACTAGGGCTGCCCATATGCCTTCACCTGTCCTTCAGCATTGGGTCCCATTCGAATCTTTCTACTGCACAGACATGCACAATACATTTATCATAAATTAACTACAATCATGATATCTCAGAATTCTCAGAACATTCATCTAGCAACTAGCTTGGTAAAACTTATAACATTATCTGATACATTATCAAGCTCTATCTCACATATAAGATATGTGCTAGTTTCATACATAGAAGTACACTTCAACTCATGCTTCAAAAATATTATTAAGCATATAGAAAATAGTATTCAAGTTAAGCTTATCTCAAACCATAAAGTCACTCACGACTTATTCCGGGCTCCGAGCGGGTTATACGCTTTCCCAAGCTCCTCTTGACCTGTAAACACACCTTTTTCGTGTTAGACATTTCTAATATTTCTCTTTATATTCTCTACGTTTGCTTAAATATCTCAAACATGGGTTTTCATCACTAGTCCCTCTCTTGTTTACAACTTACAATAATGAGCGAGATTCATAGGTATCAGCGAGATTTTTAGATTAAACTACTCATAACCATGCGGCATCAGCGATACCCAGCTTCGCGAGACTAGCGATATTACCTTAACAAGCGATACTCAGCGAGAGTCAGCGAGAGTTGTGAGACGCAAGGCCCCTTTGCGTTACCAGCGGCACTTGTCTCGCTGATCACCCTCCAACTCTTTAGCGATACTTCTGTCCTAGCGACCCCCCGATGGTCAGTGCTTTCTTCTTTCTTTTCTAACCCGTTCTCAAAACTGCTAAACATCGAAATCCAGCCAAAATCAGAACTTTCTCTCTTATACAAACTTGTAAAGAAGTGAGCTTTCTAACTTACCTCGAGATTCCAAACCTTAACTTTTCTTCGTTTGAGAACTATCCTCGAATAACCCCAGCTACCTCGAATCAACTAGCAGCTCATGTAGTAGCTTAACTCCGAATGCTTCTTCCTAAAATTTAACATACTCTTGCTCAAATTTGGCTTAAACATCCTTTACAGGAGTTGCTAAGAATTAACTCACTCACCTTTAAAATTTTCGCCCTAGCTTCAACTTCTCCAGCTCACTCTTCTTCAAACACCGAATGATGTATAGATTATCGTCAACAGTCAAGCTTCTGGTTCCAGCTTCAATTTCACCATGGAAGTGATTTGGTTCCTACTTAACTTCAACATAAACAGTTTCTTCCACCTCTCCTCGTTGTTCTTTTGTGAAAAGGGGTAAATCTGGGTTCGAAATATGTCTAAAAGTGTTTATTTAGTCGGTGTACTTACTTATATATATACCACCGACTCACCAGTACGCCCACCACCTTCTTACTTAGGTTGGCTGACGCAACCTTCCGTGCAAAACTTCAGCAACGCATAGCTTAAATTTGCTGTTTTACAATTGTTCAACACCCAATCGCCGGATAGCCAATTAACGCATGATCCTCTCGGCCACTCTTCTAATGTACCAACACATACCAACATTCAACGCATACTGGCTTCCAACGCCTCGTGGCCTTCAACGCCTCGTGGCCGTCAACGCCTAGCGGCCTTCAACGCCTAGTGGCCTTCAATGCCTAGTGGCCTCCAATGTTTCGTGGCGTCCAATCACGTGTCTATGCCAAGCTACCTTTTTCAACGCCTCGTGGCTTCCAACATATTCTCAACGCGTAGCCCTACTAACGCATAGCCAACACTTAGCCACTTTTGCTCCCATACTACTCAACCAACTTTTTCTAATCACTGCCCATTTCATAGTTTCTTCTTAACTTGCCAACTCCCCAAATGTCAGGTAGGGGCTTACAGCGTTTCTCTACCGCATACTACCCGACATTAAAGTCTCAAATGCATACTTCTATGCGTTTGTTCCTTACCGCATAATACCATGCGTCTGCCTTAATTACATACCATCATGCGTTTCCTTCGTCTCTACCATGTGCCCAACATGGTTTTCCACTAAGTATGCGTCCAACTTCACTTACCTCTCAGCTATTCTTTTTAACCCTGCCCATCACTTGATGAGGTTTCCTTTCTTTCCATAGGTCTTACTTCTAAGCTTAAAATCATGGTTGCGTTCTTCTGATCTGTTTATCCTACACAGTAGAATTCTCAACTTCAAGAATTACTTTGATTCCAAGATTCAGAATTCACTCAACGCAACCTTTCTATCAAATCCTTCTAATTCAAAATTCATCTACGGCCTATGTAAACTAACACTTGAGCACAACCGCTCTTGTCCTACTTCTTTCCTTTATAGGCTCTTCCACGAAATGGTCTTAGAAAAAGGGTGTGACAATAATCATGTGTGATTCAATCTTAATCCTGAGTGACTTATGAACTCCTGTCTGTGAGGTCAGTCATTTGATTTGCATGAGTGAGAGTGGCCCGAGTTGCCAACTTAATAAGCCTACCATTTTGGGGATTTGACTAAATGGGGAGTTGGGAACATAACTTCACAAGATGAAATTCACTCCTTCCCAAATAGGTTAAGTAGATGAGTAGCTCCCTGAAGTGTTGATTTCGGGCCTTAAACAAGAGGCCACACCCTCTCACTGGCCCGAGAGGGACTTAATTTATGGTTGGATCATAAACAAATTGTTCATTAGAGAAATTAGTGGTACTTAAGGATAAGAGGTAATTATAGGGGTAGAACAGACATTTGACCTGACTATAATTATGAACAACTCATGAACGATCGATTTGCTTATATTGATTATATCCATGGACACGACTTGTCCTACAATGCATAAGAGTTCAACTATAGGTCCATAGTGGTTTGCCCTATAGTTAATAAATGAAGGTTAATTTAATTAAAGAGTTTAATTAATTAATATTGGATCATTGGAGCTTATAATCTGTAGGTCCATAAGGTCTCCTTACTAGCTCACCACAGACCAACAAGGATCAACTATGTTGAAAGAAAATTTTGAAATATTCAAATTTATGAGAAAAAAATTAATTTTATTAGATACAATTAATTACATGATTTATTATAAAGTTTATTTCAATAAGATTCAAATTATAACTTTATAATATGGAGATTTAATTTATTTGAATATGATTTAAATAATTAATTAATTATTTGGATGAAATCTATATAAATAAATAGATGGAGAATTAATTAATTAATTTGAATTGGATTCAAATAATTAATTATTTAATTTAGATTGGATTGGATCAAAATTAAAGATTCTACAGAAAATAAATATTTAAATGAGATCTAAATATTTTCAACCATTTAATATGAGATATTATTTGGGTAGATATCTATTAATATTAAATATTAATAAAAATTTAATTTAAAATATTTGCAGAGGGGTTATCCTAATATTCTAATAGGATTAGGAGTAACCCATAGTTCTATAAATAGGGTCCTCGGGAGCCCTCATAGAATACACATTCTCTACAATAATAATCTCTACGATTACTCTAAAACTCTCCCTCTAGAAATTCTCTCAATTTTCTTATAAAAGTTCTAAGAAAATTCTTCTTCCCATTCCCTCTATTCTTTCAAGAAACGGTTCCCACAAACCGAATCCTTGCCAGAGTCATAGCAAGGAAGATCTCTTGGAAAAAGAAGACTATAAGAGAAGACTATCAGTTCAATTCGAGGAGAAGATTGAATTTATAGACCGGCAAATGTATGATGCATAACCTTTTCTTTACTTTTTGTATTTTTAATTCTTTCAAGAAATCAAAGAATGCAATCAAATGCTTCGCCTAGGATTCAATTCCCTTCAATCTCAACACAACAGCGTCGATTATACCTCTATGTGCACATACATATCACATCCTAGGTTGCTCGTATACCTTCTCAAGTCTTTTAGTACTGGGTCCCATATACAAGATTTAAGCCACCCACATGCCTTCTCCATGTTCTTCAGCATTGGGGTCATTTCTATACTTAGATTACCCATATGCCTTCTTTGTGTCCTTCGGCATTGGGAACCATTTCTATATCCAGGCTACTTGTATGTCTTCTCCGAGTCCTTCGACATAGGAAGCCTTTTAAAAACATAAACCAAATACCATGTGCTTTTGGAAAAAAACATGATAAAAATTTACGAGTTTATGACATCTCAAATCTTCAAAAACATGATTAAACTTACAACATACAATCTCCCTTTCCCAAAATCTTATGCTTTGATACCAACTTGTCACACCCCCTCCCAAGTATCCTCTTATCCTAGGAGAAAGTATGAGGACAACAAACACCAACCCTCTTATGACATCTACTGTCAACCTATTCTTCCTTTAAAACGTGATCAAATACCTAATAGGCAGTTATAGATCATAAAAGGACATTAAGCTCCAACTAGGGTTAAGCTACCATACAAATATAGACTTTCATTCAAACTTTAAGGTAACATGAGTTTACTAACTTCCACTCTTTAGCCCTTTATATGTACAACACATGTCAAAGATACAAATATTTGCAATGTTCACAGACACTGGTAGTAGGCCCAGACGAGTTGTTGTGTAGGCTAAGCACCCCGGTTTCGCTCGCTACCTGAAAAATAGAAAAACAAAGGAAAACATGAGCTAGGTTGTCCAATGAGTGACACATTCAGAAAAATCTTTCTTAGCTCAAGAATACATCAAATCTATGCTCAAATAACGATAATAAATAAACAATAAATAATTCATTTCCACATCTAGGAAAAACATGTTCAATAAACGTTATTAAAACCATATACATTTCATTCTCAAAAATCATTAAAAAAAATCAACATACATTTGAAATATTTTCCTTAGTTGAGACGGAGCGGTGCTCAACACTACTCAACGTTGAAAGCAACCTTAGTTGGGGTGGAGTAATCTCGACACACCCAATGTCGAATAGCCCTAGCTATGTGGAGTAATCTCAACACAACAACGTCGATTATACCTTTATGTGCACATAGATATCACATCCTTGGTTGCCCGTATACCTTCTCGAGTCCTTCAGTACCGGGTCTCATATATAAGATTTAATCCACCCACATGCCTTCTCTGTGTCTTTCAGCATTGGGGGCCATTTCTATACTCAGGTTACTCATATGGCTTCTTCGTGTCCTTCAGCATTGGGAACCATTTCTATATCCAAGCTGCCTGTATGCCTTCTCTGAGTCCTTCAACATAGGAAGCCTTTCAAAAACATAAATCAAATACCACGTGCTTTTGGAAAAACACATGATAAAAATTCACGAGTTTATGACATCTCAAATCTTCACAAATTCATCATCAAACATCATGCTTTCACAAAATCATGAATTAGTAAATAGCATGCCTTTCGTAAAACTTGTTTAACAACTAACATGCTTCGAATAAGTTCCAATGCAAAACACATAATATGCACTTGCATGGAAACACATGCTTACTTTCAAGCAAATAGTCATTGTTGCACATTAAAACTCGTGAAAAGCATAAATATAAAAACATGCTTTTGATCATAATTATGCATCATGAAAACTTTGTATAAAGTAAAGCTCATTTTGAATAAAAATTGTCACTCACTACTTGCCCTGGGCCCTTATTTGGATTATACGCCTTTCCTAGCTCCTCTCGGCCTAAAATGGTTTAATTCCCTTTGTTAGATTCCCTAAAATTCTCATTAGTGTATAACAAATAGGTCTTAAACATTAATGTTTAGCTCACTAGCGAGACCAAACTTTATACTAAAATCCATCATTTAGCAAGATTTAGACAACTAACGAGATCAGAACTAACGAAACCAAGCAACTAGCAAAACTGTACTAGCGAAACCAGTCAACTAGCAAGATTTACTGACCAGCAAGACTAGCAAGACAAGTGAGATGAGAGAGACGAGTGAGATTTGTGAGAGAAAAACGATCAGGGAGACTTAGCGAGATTGGTCTCGCTGCTCACCTTCACGCCCTCAGTGTCGTTGTCTTTACCAGCGAGACTTGTCTTACCAAAACTTCTGTTTACACTTCTAGCTGCTGAAAATAATATTTCCAGCCTGAATTAAAATTTACTTCCTCTTACAAACTTATAGAGAAATGAGATTTCTAGCTTACCTCCAAATTTCAGGGTCTATCTCCCCTTTTTTCGTCGGATGCTTTAATTTTACTTCACCTTGCTCTAGATTACTTGAGAAATCCAAATCAGTCACTTCCACCTATAATTTAACCTGTTTCCCTTCACATTCAGCTCAACCATCCATCATAAACGTTGTTAAGAAATGAATTAACTTACTAACCTGAAATTGTCAGCTCCAAACTCGTTCTCTTCAGCTCGCTGTTCTCCAAATACCGGACCCTGTGCAACTTGCTTGAAGTCCAAACCTGTCTCGATTTTGCTTCAATTTTCACCAATCTTTCTTCAAAATTCTACCCCAATTGACCTTAACCTTCTTCTTCTTCCCCTTCTCGATGCTTAGCTGAGAACCATGAGTCAGTTTGAAGTTTGGATGAGAATTGAAAGTCGGCAAGAATTCGAAAAGAAAATGAGAACCAACTTTTTTTTTTTTTTTTTTAATTCTCTCTCCACCACCGACTCCCCATTTTCTACCTTCACATTCTCCTTTTTTTTCCTTTTTTTTTTTTTGTTTAAATCTTCACTGATCCAAAATTTAATTCAGTATGTTATATATATAATTTTTTTATTTATTTATCTTTTCTCCATTTAATCAAATGCACTAATAATAATAATAACAAAATTCATAATAATATCTTTCCACTTGATTCAAATGATGACATTCCCTTTACTTTGTTTACATTCAAATGAGCTTATCAAAATAAACCCCAAACTTGACGTATCCCGTAAGGATTTAGAATTAGACTTACTAGTTAGTAATACTCCCGACTTTCCTCCACTTCTTCCTTCAATCTAACCAAAAGAATACGAATAAGTCCACAACCTATTACATACTTAAGTTAAATACTTAGAAACGAAAGTAGGGTTTACAATTATGATTTTACTATGTAATCATGGACTTAAAATTGACATTCCATCATTTAAAAAAATGTATTACCATTTATATAAAAAGCAAACCTAATTTGAAATATATGTAAAAAAATTGGCTTATTTTTTTAGTAATAATAATTAGTTGTACTATTATAATTTTACATTTACATTTTTATTAATTTTTAGTGGCTTATTATTGGTTTATAATTTTTAATTTCGACACTTATTTCTTAGTTATCCAACTATGTGGATTTTAGTTTATAAATTATTTAAACCCCCTCTAAATAATGTAAATAATTCAAATAATATTAAGCATGCTCTCTCTCCAATTACATTGCTTAAGTTTTTTTCACTTTTTCACTCATTCCATTTTATGTACAAAATTTATTTGAGTTACTTTATTAGTAAAAGGTTGAGTGGTGATTTATAATTATACTTTTAATTTTTAAATGTACATAACTACTAAAATTTTATTGTTAATTATAATTAAAGGTAAGAGAATGTGAAAAAGTAGAATATAAAAACTTTGATATTGATATGAACGGAGGAACCTCAATCATGTCATATGAATATCATGAAAGACACCAAGAATGCACAAAATATGCTACCCAGATTCACAATGAGAAGAACTTTAATTATGTGAAGTCAAGTGAAATTTATGAAGAATCAAGTTTCATTTGATGAACAAAAACTTCAAGCTACTTCAAATGAGTTGTCATTTACTCTTGGATGATTACAAATGCATGGAATATGGATGAAAAATACTTAATCTCGGATTTATTGTATTTACTAAATGTAATTTTTAGATTTAAGTCAATTTATGTATTTTTATGTTACATTTAGATCATGGCTGATAATGGTCATTAATTATGAGTGTTATAACCTTTAAATGTCTCATAGAATGTTTAGGGGTATATTTTGAGGCCTATATAATGCCATATAATTGTTCAAGAAAGGAGACTTGAAAAATGTAGGAAAAAAAAAGTCTTGGAGCTTTCTTTTAGGCTTGTGATATATTTCTTTTGCAATTCAATGGTGTTTAGGTTACATGTCCAGATTCATTTGTCAAACTTGCTTGTGGAGTGGTTCGAAGATCAAGGGTAAGTTTTGTCCGATCCGTGGTTTTGCTGATCTATCTAAATAATTTTATTTAGTTGATTTTGAATTAATTTAAAAATAAATGTATATTCTGTAGACTATCTAATCAATCTATCTAATCTATATCTAAAAGTTTAAGAAGGGTAGGGGAAGAAACCTTTGTTTTCCCACCTTCTAGTTGATCGTTGTAGGAATATCTTAAGTAATTTCACATTAAATTGTGAAATAATCTCGTTTTATCTTAAATGAACAAACAATTCAAGTTAAATGAAAATTTCCAAAAAGTAAAATAACATATTATCTGAAAAGACCATCCAATCCACGTTAAATGATAAGTTTTTTTTCTTTTCTTTTTTTTTTTTTAAATAAACAAATCTCATTTGATCTAATATCCTTAAATAATCTCATTATATTCAAGGTAAATGCATAAGAAATTAAAAAAAAAAAAAAACTCAATTTATCTAATAATTTCGAGATTTGATTTAAGATTAAATTGAATTAAATTTTCTACTTTGATAATAGATATATCTTTTTCTCAAATTAAACTGGAGTGATTGTTCTTACAAGGTTTGTGGGTATTTCGTAGAGTTGAACTTGTATTTATGTTGATTTGTGCAGATGTGGTTTGATCTAAGATTGTTTGTATTGAAAACAATTTTAGTTTTCGAGTGTATGGAGAATTCTCTCTAGGTTTTCTAGAGCTTAGTGGGTTTGGATTTGGTTGACTATTTTTTGGGTCAATTGAACTTTAACCAAATATTAATATTAGGAAATTATTTTATTTGATCCAATGATTACAACAAAAGTAGGTGGTATCAGTGGGATTTGTGAAATTTTAATTAGTCCAAATTCAATTATTTGTAATTTCTTCATTAATTTGAAAAATGACGTGACAATTTGTGATTAGTTCAAATTTTACATCTAATAATAATTATTAGTTTGGAGGTTTTTTAATACAACTAAGGATAGAAGATTGAAACCAAATATGCCAATTGAATTGTACTTCGACTATGAGGTTGGAGTTTTAATGGATACACTAAATAAAATGCCATCTAATAAAGTTTTGATATTACATATTAGTTTATTTTTAAAAATTAAAAATATTTCCTAAACTTTTTTTTTTTAAAAAAAACCTAAAACTAATTAAGAATAAAATTTATTTTAACACTTAAAAGAACAAACAGAAAAGAAAAAAAAAAGCGGCGATAGACGCATGCCATAAACTGGAAAATAATAATTCTTTAAAATTTAATTATTTAATTCAAGAGATAAGGAAAATTGTTATAAATAGAAAAAATATAAAAATATTTATAAAAAGAAAAATATTTTATTGTCTATCAACAACGGACCGCGATAAACTTCTATAGATTGAGCGATAGAAGCGAGTCTCGCTTCTATCGCTCAATCGATAGAAGTTTATCGTAGTCCGTAAAATTTTTATATCTTAGTAAATAGTAAACTTATTTTGCTATATTATAAAAAAATTCAAAATAGAAATAAAAAAATAAAAAGTTTGAATGGTAGTAATGTTTTCCTAATTATTTTAATAAAAATATATATTTTTCTAATTAGTTTAGAAGAAGAGTTTTGATCAATTTTTTCTTTTTTTTTTTTTTTTTTTTCCTTTTTGTAAGTTATCCGATGTTTTAGGTTTGTTTTGGCAAAATTTGAAGGCAAACAACGAGAGAAGAAATAATTAAAGATTGAGAGAAAGAAAAGAAGTAAGAAGGTTGGTAGAAGAGGAGAAATTATAAGTCGGGATTCTTCTTCTTCTTCTTCTTCTTCTTCTTCTTCTTCTTCTAGACTACCTACCAGAAAGTGAAATACAGTCAGCGTCCAAGACTCTAAAGTCTTCAACCGCAAGAACACAAAGACGAAGAAACCATAATCGTTCAACGCAGTCACAATCCAAACCCACTCTCACCGAGACCGAGGAACTCTACTAGGTTCGTCTCTTCTGTTTTTCTTTGAATATACAACCTCTTCTTTTCCTCTTCTCACAACTCTCTCTCTCTCTCTCTCTCTCTCTCTCTGCTTTTTAGGGTTTTCTCTCTCTCTCTCTCCCCCATGCCACCATGAAATCTTCTTCTTCCACCACCTTCCGCCCACCGGATTCTTCCTTCAGATGTACTCGACCTTCCAACTTACACTACCTGCCGCGTTCTTCCAATGGCGGCCCCTCCACCCCCGACTATCCTGCGCAATTTCGTAAGTTTTCCGGACAACAAACTCCCCCAAACCGCGCGAATTTCGTTATTGACCTTGTCTTGGAGCATCGTGGCGTTATCAAGTCTTCTGTTGAGGATTTAATCGCTAAATGCCACTCCAAGCCCGATAATTTTATTGTCCCCCACGTTGGTTCTGTTTCTGCGTTTTTGTATTTCAAGCAGTGGGTTTCTGCGCTTGAGGCTATGGTTGGGCTGTGGGAATTGCGCCTTGATGGTCTTCATGATTTCACTCCGATTCTCAAACCTAGGATCAATTTGCCCTCTGATTTTGACGAACTCCATGACCGACTTCGGAACCTCTTTGCTGAACGTATCAAGCGTCTCATGGATGGCGAGAAGGTCCGACATTGGCAAAACAAACGCGATCTTGTTATGGATGAGATTGATCGAATTTCGGATATACTTCGGATGCCTGTTCGTATGGCCACTGTTTTCGAACTCAGAGAAAAGAAGAAGGGGCTTTTTGTCGAGAAGAAATTAATTACGAAGAAGATGGAAGAGTTTGACTCTGCAATGCGTTACATTCTGGATTATGTGGAAGGAAAGAAACTGGAAACATCAGATACCCACCGCGTGGGGGTTTTTACATTTGATGAGACAATTAACTGGAACCGGATTCATAGCTTGATTTTGAGAGAATGCCGCAGACTTGAGGATGGTTTGCCAATGTATTCTTGCCGCCAGGAAATCCTTCGGCAAATTCAGTGTCAACAGGTCTCTTTTTCCTTTTCAGCTCTCGTTTTTAATTTCAACCTGAAATTTTCCTTCTTTCTATTTGTTTGATTGGGTAGAGAGTTATATAGTTTACCAAGCCTGTTTAACATTGCATACACTTATGTTTCAAATAAAAGCCACCTTTTTGGAGTGTGATTAATACTTGGGTTCATTGAAGAATATGGTAAGTATGCGAAACTACACTTTTCGGTCACAATCACAAACCTTGTACATCACGAGTACTGGGTAAGAAATGTAGACTAGCAGTTTGGAAAATAGTTTTCTTCTTTACATGAAATAATTTAAGAAACAACACGGCTCATCTTCCTCTGGAGATGCAACTTGTAGTATATTGATTTAATTTTTCCAGTCAGCTAATGAACTTGTCAGTTGTTGTTTATATGAACTCTTTGAAATGGTCTAACATTCATAAACAAGGGGTTGACAGGCAAACGTCTGCAACTTCCTGGATTGCATTAATTTTACCAAATTTAGTTTCTTCATGGACTTGGAGTGATGACGTTCTTCTGATTATTCTTTCACTCATAATAATTGTGCTTCTCAAGTAACTTCTAAATCTTATTTAGTGTATACACCACTGTAATAATTTAGTTATTTATGGTTGTTTTTATGTAGGTAATGGTCTTGGTTGGAGAGACTGGTTCAGGAAAGAGCACACAGTTGGTTCAGTTTCTTGCTGATTCGGGACTTTCTGCTTCTAAGTCAATTGTATGTACACAGCCTCGCAAGATATCTGCTGTCTCTCTTGCCCATCGAGTAAGGGAAGAAAGCCGTGGGTGTTATGATGATGATGATTATATAAGCTGTTATCCATCATTTTCATCTGCTCAACAGTTCAAATCTAAGATAATATACATGACGGACCACTGTTTACTGCAGCACTACATGAATGATAAGGAGCTTTCTGATGTTTCCTGCATTATAATTGATGAGGCTCACGAAAGAAGCTTGAATACTGATCTCCTTTTGGCATTACTGAAGAGTTTACTCATGGTGAGAATTGACTTGCATCTTATTATTATGTCTGCAACAGCCAATGCAGACCAACTATCGAAGTACTTTTTTGGATGTGGCATCTTTCGTGTTCTGGGTAGAAACTTTCCTGTTGATATTAAATATTTTCCTTCTTCCGATGAAGGCACTTCTGGGAGCATTGTTGCTTCTTATGTCACTGATGTTGTAAGAATGGCGTCTGAGATTCACTGGCAAGAAAAAGGAGGGACTATTCTTGCATTTTTGACTTCTCAGATGGAAGTAGAATGGGCATGTGAAAATTTTCATGCCCCTGGTACAGTTCCCTTGGCATTTCATGGTAAGCTATCCTTTGATGAGCAATTTCGTGTTTTCCAGGACCATCCTGGAAAGAGAAAGGTTATTTTTGCCACAAATCTTGCAGAGACATCATTGACAATTCCCGGGGTCAAGTATGTTATAGATCCTGGTTGGGTCAAAGATAGCAAATTCGAACCTGGAAGTGGTATGAATATTCTTAAGGTCTGCAGAACCAGTCAGAGTTCTGCAAATCAGCGAGCTGGTCGTGCTGGTAGAACGGAACCTGGAAGGTGTTATAGACTGTACACAGAGTCTGAGTTTGAGCTAATGTCTCCTAATCATGAACCTGAGATTCGTAAGGTTCATCTGGGTGTTGCAATATTGAGAATTCTTGCCTTGGGTGTAAAGAATGTGGATGATTTTGACTTTGTAGATGCTCCCAGTGCTGAAGCTGTTGACATGGCCATCAGAAATCTCATTCAGTTGGGAGCTATTACACTGAATAATAAGGTTTATGAACTAACAAATGAAGGTCGTAATTTAGTGAAGTTGGGCATTGAGCCGCGCCTTGGCAAGTTGATTCTTAGTTGCTTTGATTGTCGTGTTCGTAGAGAGGGTGTTGTACTTGCTGTTTTAATGACAAATGCTAGCAGTATATTTTGCCGAGTTGGTAGAGTTGAAGATAAATTAAAATCTGATTGCCAGAAAGTTCAATTTTGCCACCCTGATGGTGACCTTTTCACTCTGCTCTCAGTTTATAAACAATATGAAGCTTTGCCTAAGGAGAGGAAAAACAAATGGTGTTGGGAGAACAGCATTAATGCCAAAACTATGAGAAGATGTCAAGATGCTATCTTGGAATTGGAACGCTGTCTCAAACAAGAACTTCACATTATCATTCCAAGTTATTGGCTTTGGAGTCCGCTAAAGCCTTCAGATCATGACAGAAATCTTAAGAAGTGTATACTTGCATCTCTTGCTGAGAATGTGGCCATGTTCTCTGGTTATGATCGGCTGGGTTATGAAGTTGCATTGACTGGACAACATGTTCAGCTACATCCTTCATGTTCTTTGCTAATATTTAGTGAGAGGCCCAAATGGGTGGTGTTCAGTGAAATTTTGTCAATAACTAATGAATATTTGGTCTGTGTGACTGCTTTTGATGTAGACGCTGTGTTGACCCTTTCCCCTCCTCCTTTGTTTGACATTTCTGATATGGAGAAACATAGGCTTGAAGGACGAGTTCTTAGCGGCTTTGGCAAAACTTTACTTAAAAGATTTTGTGGGAAAAGCAACAGTAATCTTCTTTCTCTTACATCACATGTTCGAAAAGTTTTCAGTGATAACTGCATAGGCATTGAAGTGAATATCAATCAGAATGAGATTCTATTGTTTTCAAGAACAGAGAACATGGATAAGGTGTGTGATTTTGTAAAGGATATTTTGGAGTATGAAAGGAAGTATTTGTTGAATGAATGCATGGAGAAATGTTTGTATCATGGAAATGGTTGCTCGACCCCAGTTGCTTTGTTGGGTGCTGGTGCTAAAATAAGACATCTGGAGCTTGAGAAGAGATATTTGACTGTTTATGCATATCGTTCGAATGTGGACGCCATTGATGATAAGGAGTTTTTTATGTCTCTTGAGAAATTTGTATCTGGTACAGTTTGTGGTATTCAAAAAGTTTCAAGTTCTGGACAGGATGTTGATGACAAAGAAAGAGGACATAGGATAACATTTCTTACTCCTGACGCAGCTGAAAAAGCTTCCAAGCTCAATAGTGATTCTTTTTGTGGATCCTTGGTGAAGATAGTTCCTTCGCAGTTAACTGCTGGATGCGATAATAAACTGTTCACTTTTCCTCCTGTCAAAGCTAAAGTCTTTTGGCCTCGTAGGTTGAGCAAAGGATTTGCAGTTGTTAAATGTAACATTAATGATGTTGGTTTCATTCTTAATGATTTCTCTGACCTACTGGTTGGGGGTAGGTTCTTACGTCCTGAACCTAGCATAAAGTACAATGACTGTGTTACTATAAGTGGAATCGACAAAGAGCTTTCGGAAGCTGATATTTTAAATGTTCTGAGGTCTGCAACTGACAGGAAAATTTTGGATCTCTTTCTAGTTCGGGAAAATGCTGTTGATGACCCTCCAGTTAATTCTTGTGAAGAAGCTCTGCTGAAAGAAATTTCTCCTTTTATGCCCAAATCGAACCCTCATGTCAAATGTTGTCATGTTCAAGTTTTTCCACCTCAACCCAAGGATTTTTACATGAGAGCTGCAATAACTTTTGATGGAAGATTGCATTTGGAGGCAGCAAATGCTTTGGAGTGTTTGGAAGGAAAAGCATTGCCTGTATGTTTTCCATGGCAGAAAATAAAGTGCCAGCAGTTATTTCATAGCACTTTATCCTGCACCATCCCCATATATAGAGTGATAAAACATCAACTGAATTCCGTACTTGATAGCTTCAGGAGGATAGATGGTATTTTCTCTATTGGATCATCTTTTTTAAATGTTAGATTATGTTTGGTATTTACTGTCTTTTCCCAATGCATGTGAGTACTCTTTATTTCTGAACAACTTTCGAACCAATTTTCTGTCAAATCTTATATTCTCTAGCCCCGTAATTTTTGTAGTTTATTAAATTTTTCCATGGGTCCTTTAACATTTGATACTCATAAAAGTCTTTTGTAATCTACATCAAAGCTGGCATACCATTTTGTTGGTCTATATTGGACACAGATGAGGTCTACTTGTTGCAAATTTTGTAAATTTCACTCCTGCTTTTATTTTCTGCATTTATCACAAGTATGTGTCAGAACCCTTCTTGAAGGTGGGAGAATTAGATGAAGATGATTATAGCTTGGTTTGGTCAGATTCTGATGGCCTTGTATCTTCATGTCAACCAGGTGTGGAATGCACTCTTTCTCAAAACGTCAATGGTTCTTACCGAGTGAAGCTATCTGCCAATGCCACAAAAACAGTAGCTGATCTGAGACGACCGGTGGAAGAGCTTCTGAGAGGGAAGATTATAGATCATGCTAGCCTGACTCCAACTGTTCTGCAGCACCTGACCTCTAGAGATGGTTTTGATCTAATAAATTTTCTCCAGCGGGAAAATGGAGTCTACATTCTCTTTGACAGGCAGAGACTTAGTCTACGGATTTTTGGTGCTTCTGAGAAGATAGCTGAAGCTGAGCGAAAGCTGATTCAATCCCTCCAGACAATTCATGAAAGCAAACAACTTGAGATTCACCTTCGAGGCAAATCTTGGCCTCCCAACCTCTTGAAGGCTGTGGTGGAGAAGTTCGGTCCAGATCTCAATGGCCTTAAACAGAAGTTTCCGGGGGCTGGATTTACATTAAATACTCGGCTTCATATTTTATATGTCCAGGGTAGTAGGGATTTGAAGCAGGAAGTTGAAACTATCATTTTTGAGTTTGCAAAGATGAGTGGTGGTTCAGCCGAGAGGCCAGACGACACAGATGCTTGTCCAATTTGCTTATGTGACATTGAAGACGATAGGTTTGAGCTTGAAGCCTGTGGACATCATTTTTGCCGACAATGCCTTGTGGAGCAGTTTGAGTCCGCCATAAAAAATCAGGGAAGATTCCCAGTATGTTGTGCCAAACAGAAATGTGAGTCTCCTATTTTACTTGCAGATATGAGAACACTGTTGTCGAGCGAGAAGTTGGAGGAACTGTTCCGAGCTTCGTTGGGAGCATACGTTGCATCTAGCGATGGTGCCTACAGGTTTTGCCCATCTCCCGACTGTCCCTCAGTTTACCGAGTGGCCAGCCCTGATATGTCTGGGGAACCATTCATGTGTGGAGCATGCTACTCAGAAACTTGTAATAGGTGCCATTTGGAGTATCATCCTTTCCTGTCGTGCGAACAGTACCGGGTGTTTAAGGAAGACCCAGATTTGTCATTGACCGAGTGGCAGAAAGATAAAGAAAATGTGAAGAACTGCCCGGTGTGCGGGTACACAATCGAGAAGATGGATGGGTGCAACCACGTTGAATGTAGGTGTGGAAGGCATATTTGTTGGGTGTGTTTGGAGTATTTTGGTAGCAGTGATGAATGTTATACCCATTTGAGGAGCATTCATATGACCATCGTTTGAGTCATTTTACTTGTGAATGAATATGTATAAAATATGCATTATTAGGTTACGGTAAATAATATTACACAGGACTAAGCGAAACCCAAAATAGGTAGGTTCATCATCTATGTATATATAATTAATTATAAAATATGTTATAGCCAGGCATTTACCCTTCCTTTCCATCTAATATAATGCACGTAAATTATTATATAGTTTTCTAATATCAATTGGGTTGTTTTTGTTCATCTATCTTTTATTTTGGTTCATTTTATTCTCTGTATTTTCAAGATCTTGTATACTTCCAAATATTCATTTCAATCTCCTGTATACAGTTGACTATTTGTCAAAATAAACCAAAAATTAAATATTAGTTTGGTATATGCATCTTTCACTTAGTTTCATTTTGGTCCTTATATATTTATAAGCATTTTGGTCCTTATATATTTATAATGCTTATTTTGGCTCTTGTACTTTTCAACTTTTGTTGATTCTGGTCTAGTTTTTGGTATTTCAAAATTTTTTATTTTGGTCATGGTACATAAGTGACAATTTTGTTAATTTATGTTTATTTTTATTTCATTTTTAATTAACTAAAATGAGTATTTTAATTTGAAGTGTCAGCCCCGTCATACGAAAATATTTATATGATTTCAATTGATAATTCTATTGTACTTGGTTGTTATTTCACATGGCTAGGGGTTTTTCTCTTAATATTATTCTTCTTTATTTTCCATCCAAGAAAAAAATGCTCATTTTGCAACATATATGATCTAATAAATACAATATTTCTATTTTATGGGATATATTTAGGGTTGCTTTTAAATATAAAAAAATGAATTAGATTATTTACAAATGACAAAATTTTACGGTCTATTTGCGATAGGCTATAGAGTTGGCAATGGGGCCGAGGCAGAGCGGGTGGGGGTTCCCTGTGCCCTGCCTTGTAGGGGAAATTTACCCCATTCTCGCTCCTGTCCCCGCCATTTATAGACGTGGACGGGGGCGGGGATTCCCAGTTGGAGAAACGGGTCCCCACAGGGACCCATTCCCTAAGAGAGAGCTAGAGTGAACCAACGAGAGAGCGAGACGACGAGAAAGGGCGAGAGTGAGATTGTGAGAGCGAGCGAGACTATGAGTTAAAATGCAAAACCAAATTACTACCAATATGTCGAGAGACTACATAAAAAATAAACAAAATTCACAAGCTCAAATTGTTTGCTTTTGGGCAAGAGAGTGAGAGTGAGAGCGAGACAAACTGTGACTTGTGAGAGAGTATCAATGATAAAACTCAATTAGCGTCAGCGAGAGCGAGTCAGCGGGTTGGTGTTGGGGATTCGGGATGGGAGTCGGGGTCGAGGCGGGAATACCCTCTCTATCCCCTCCCGTCCCCGGACGGGTAACCCGAAAATGTTCCCGGTTTGACTCCCATCCCCGGTCAAACTGGAGATTCCCCATTGGGGCCCTGCAGGTTTTTTGTGCCAACCCTAATAAATTACTATTTTTTCATAATAAAAAATAGTAATCTATCATGATCTATTGCAGATATACTATTATATTTTGCTATTATTTGTAAATATTTGTCATTTAAAATAATTTTCCATATATTTATGGTCTCTTTAAATAATGTGTATATTCAAGATAATATACTAATTATATATTGCAATATATTAAATATAGTAGGTATAATATATATTTTTTCTCTATATTAATAATACTATGCATACAAGTAATTATATATATGTACGTGTGACCAAAGCGAGCATTGTTGGAGTGGTATAATGACTACAGACTACCGTCAAGGCGATGAAGTCGAGTACAAATATTTCAAGAAAGCGAAAATTTATAATCGTTTCATTTTACAATTTTAATTTTAAACTTCTTTAATTCGTGTTTAGAAAAAAAATTAAGACTTCTGAGTTGTTAAGTGAAAGCAATCGAAGTTTCTTTTTCAATATCTCTTTTCTTTTTAGCAATGACTCGAATTTAACTCAATATCTCTATTCTCATATTTTTCAATATCTCTATTCTCATATTTAATTCAAGAAAAGAGTAAAATTGGCTAATAAATGCGGTTGAAAAAGGGCAAAAAGGTAATAATGTCAGCTGTTCATGAATCATTACATGTATAGCCGAAAAGAAAGCCGACTCCAACAACACTCAAACAAATGGCCAAAGCCCAAACCCATTTCATTCCTCCACTACCACCATTTTTATCCCTTTCTTCTTCTTCTTCTTCTTCTTCTTCTTCTTCCTCTTCCTCTTCTTCTTTCTGCAACTTCGAAACCCTAAGCTCCAGCAATTTGACCGACTGTCGATAACAGAAAATCAATCTGGCTTCATCTTCAAAAGCCCTACTAAGACAATCCCTCTCCTCCATCAATTTCGCCGCCTTTCTCTCCGCTTCTCTCGCCCTCGTTTGCGACAGTCTTAGAGCCTTCAATAGTTCCAATTTCTCCTCCATCCCACTCTTGAATACCTTCTGCGGCGGCGGCAGATCGCAATTCCGAATTAGCTCAACCCCGGCTCTGTGGATCGTCGAATCTAGGGCTTTAGTATTGTAGCTCGTCGCCGCCTTCATGATGTCGGCGATGGGGTGGGATCGGAATTCGAATTTTGAAGAGGGGATGGATAATTAGATGGGGTGAGGCAAAGGGAAAGAAGAATAGAGAGAGAGATTGAATTGACTAAACTATTTATTGGGAAACAATTCTTTGCTTGCTTCTTCACACAAACTTGCGGGTTTATTTTTGTTAAGGCACTCATTCCAATTCCTTTCATTATTGGTCTTCTTTATATTATACCTCCACGCCTTACTTTTATCAGATCATAATATGACTTAATGAATAAACTTCTGTTGAGCTCGAAAATTCGATTTTTCATTCTTTCAATTAAAGTATGTGTAATTTTGATTTTGATTCATTTTCGTCTTTATACCTTTAAAATATTAATTATAATTGTTATTGCATTATGTTATTGGTTATAGGCAAGATGTTGATTATCATATTCTACATTGCATCCCTCGTTGTGTCAAACATGATGTTTCAACTTTTCTAGAATTTGTTGGAAATATTTTTTTTGTCTGGATTTTGTTTCTCTTGGTGATAGAAGAGATCTCAATTTTTATTTGTCTGTTTCCTTAAAAGTAGTGGTAGTATATATTCATCATAATCCATCTCGGTAGCGCTATCGCTTTTCATTATACATTTTGTGTAGTGTTGTGTTCTAAATTTAAACTGTGTGCAGTCAAGATTGTTCAATGTAATGATAGAAGCAATATGTGAACCTTACTATATGAGGTTTTTTTCTATAGTCATTTAGACTAAGCTGTTTTATTGACAATGCATAGATTCGTATGAGTTTAGAGAAGCTTCATTCACATGTGTATGGAGAAGTTCGTTTAAACTATCTCAATG
The DNA here is from genome assembly GCA_030954485.1 of Citrullus mucosospermus. Lineage (NCBI taxonomy): Eukaryota > Viridiplantae > Streptophyta > Magnoliopsida > Cucurbitales > Cucurbitaceae > Citrullus > Citrullus mucosospermus. The sequence goes on from CM062064.1 coordinate 16,881,842, forward strand.
TGGAGTTGAGTGTGCAAAGAGGGATTCATACACTTAGGGGAGCCTAAGTCAGTCTGGTTGTAGTGGTCTTCTTACAAGACAAGAAAAAATAGTGACTACTGTTAAAAGAGAGCCTAAATTGTTGTTCACCTAAAGATAGTTTGTGCATAAGTCACTATAGAAGTTTTTCAATAGATAAGTACTACGTTTTAATTGCTTAACATTATATTAGGGAAGTCTCTTTCTGTAGGGCATATAGCCCCAGGTGTATGGTAGGTATATTGCACCAAACTAGGTTGCCAATCTTTGTCTCTTTATATATGTTTACTATTTATTCTATAATTTTGTTATTCATCTCGTTACAATATTGTGTGTGACTTGTGTTATTATGTGTTTGATACACCTAATTTCACTAATCTCTACACTTTTGAAATGCTCTTTTTGGTCCAAAAGTAATGAACCAAAATGATTGAAAATATGAGTACCAAAATGTATTACCTTAAATAGCTTTTTTTGTTTAACAATTTTAAAGCATTTAAAATGATAATTCACACCTTGTTATAGTTGATAGAATTAGAAGTAGCATCTTAGACAGTTAGATTGTTGAAATTAGAAAAAAGGCATGGGTTAAAAGACGGGTAAGACAATAGTAAGTTTGAATTTTCATGTAAGTTGGTCGTAGTAGTAGAACTTGGTTAAAAATCTCGGTCATTTTCTTCACAGATTTTAGTCCATTTCCCTACATTTAGCTAAAAATCATTGTTATTTTCCTACTGGGATCGAGGCTAGGAAGAATGGGATTATGAATCATTCCTTGGTCAAAAGCCCGGTCGAGAATGTACCAGGACATTTCCCAAAATCAATCCCGTTTTACTTAAAAGACAATGAAAAGTTATTTTCATATAAGACACTAAAAAGTGAATAATACATTAATTGCTTAAGTTTTTACATAAAAAAATAGTGTAAGATACTAAAAGGTGAATAAGGTTCTTTATATGGATGTCCTCTTCCCACAAGGATGAATGAAAAATGACATTTTGTTAATGTCAGCCATGTGTGAAAGTTCTAATTTGTCCTCCGATTGTCTCTAGAACGCACGTGTCACACCCACTCCTGAGCTACCCTCTTAACCCGAAAAGAGGCATGACGACAGCAGACATCGATTCTTTATGACATCTACTGTCAACTTAACTCTCCTCAAATCCTTACCAAGTTCCTAATAACAGGTTATATTCACATCCAAGCCATACACAATAATCTCAAAATTAAACCTTTATAATAATAACAACAATGTAACACCCTATCTCAGAACATAGGTATTCAAGATGGCTAGTAAGGAAAGAAGTAAGACAAGAATAGTAGAGCTAAGATTATAAGTATGAGGAGTCAGGGAATTCTTAAAACGGAAAAGTTACGTTTGTGGAATTGCTGAATTATGGCCAAGAAATTCTATGCGTTGAGATGAATGGAAGGAGGAAAAGTGAATTGTAAGCTGGAGTTTTGGTTTAAGAAGAAGGCATTAAGAAATTTGGAAAGAATTATGTTAAGTAAATTATGAATAGTAAGGTGATCTAAGGACTCAAGGAAATCTTTCAAGTGTCAACTATGTTTGGGGAAATATCACTATGCGATAAGAAGACTAGTTGGACGCATAGTATTAGGAAAAGAATGAATATTTCGCTAAGGGAATAGTTGGGAATTTGTTAAAAGTTAGATGTATCTTTGGAACAGTCAGGTTGACGCATAGATGGTAAAGCGTTAACGCATGGTAATTGATATTGAAGATTTGAAAAGGAACACGAGAATTAGGAAGAAGAGGAAATCGCATGGCTCACACTTAATCTTGGAAATTAAGAAGTTTATGAGAATGGTTTTGGAGGGTGTTAAGCTAGAAAGAAAAGTGAAGCCGAAGAACCTCAAGGCGTGAGCAGTATGCGTTAAAGGTTTATTATGCGTTAGTAAGGATTTTGGTGTTGGTAAAGAAGTCTTCGGGTATATCATAGCTAACACAGAAAAGGTCATTAAGTGTTCAAGGTAACTATGATTGAAGGGTTGTTATGCGTTGAAAGTGGCTACCATAGGTTGTTAAGGCTATGTGTTGAGGAGTTTATGCGTTGAAGGTGGCTATCAGCTATGCGTTGAGGAGCTAAAATTCCATGATTAAATGGAAATGTAACTTTGATTTTGGGTAAACGCATAGAAAGTAGTTAAGGAAGGTAAAGTAGCTTTGGCGAAGGTAGGACGTATAAGCAAAAAGAAATAAAGTTAAGTCTTGGAGTGTTGGAAAGAGATCTAAGTCTCAGGAAGGAAGGACAAACGCATAAGGAGAAACCGGGGGAAGAATACTTTAGCAAACTGAGTAACGCATAGACTTCTATCGAGGGATATTCTCAAGTGTTGGAAAGTAGAAGGTTGAGAAGTAAGCTTAAAGATTGGAGTAGGAGGTGGATGCATATTAATTTTTCATAAGAGAAAAAGTTAAAGTGCAAGAAAAAGGTTAAAGGAACAACCTTGGGATTTAACTCAAGGACGCATAGAGGGAAAATCAAGGAATCTTCAAGGATAGGAGGAAGGTCATGGACGTAGAACGAGTTAAAGGTAAACGCAAAGAGTACAAATGCATAGAGAGAGGTCTTGAGTTGGATTTGGTTGTCAAAGGTAAACCACATCGTCGGATGTGTGATCTGACAAGAGGAAGACTTGTAGCTAAGAATGGATATAAGGAAAGAGAGTTGGACCCATTGTCACACTCCACCCCGAACTATCCTCCCGTAGCCTAAGACGGAGTGTGAGGACAGTAGTTACCGACTACCCTGTCACATAACCCACTGTCAACTTTATCTCATTTTCTTATAAATCCTTCATAGGACAGTAATACCATTAACACGCTCTTGACAAGCCTCGACTTCGATCGGCAACGGGAACTGTCATGCTACCTGAAAATGGAAAACATATAAAAAGGGTGAGCTACAGCTCAGTGAGTAACAGTTTTCTGAAAACATTTTACTTTAACTGTAAAACTGTTTATAATATAAACATTGTCAACCACGCATAATAATATAACAGTTCAAATCATATTATAAAATGATCAAATCATTGTTATATCATGTATACGTATCTGTTTGGAATAAATAATCAAAATCTCATTGATTCAAAATACTTTTTCCCTAGTTGAGGCGGAGCATTGCTCTACCCTCCTCAACATCGATTTTCCTTATCTGTGTGGAGTAATTTCAACACATCAGCGTCGTATATACCTCTATGTGCACATAGGTTTTATATTCCGGGCAGCCCACAATGACTTCTCCGAGTCCCTGAGCATTGGGGTCCCATTTCCATATCCAGGCTACCCATCTGCCTTTTACGAGTCCCTCAGCATTGGGTGCCTTTTTCTATATTTATATCCAGGTTACCCATCTGCCTTCTACGAGTCCCTCAGCATTGGGTATCTTTTCTATATCCCGACTACCCTTTGGCCTTCTCCGAAGTCCCTCAGCCTCGGGTGCCTTAGCTAAGTCTTATAAAACACAATACATATTTTGGAAACATTATATCCATAACTCGTAAGTTAACCATTTCCAAATCTCACATCAACCAGCATACTTAATTCATTTTCAAAGCTTTAATATCAAACAACATGCTTTTCATACAAGTTTATTACCAAGTCTTTCATAAAATCATATAACACCATGCTTTTCAAATAAAACGCATGCATTGATTCATTAGAAACCCATGAAATCATTTTCATTAAGAGCTCATTTATATTTTGAAAAACGCAGGTGTTACTCAGCTGTACTTGCCGAAGAATAATTCCTTTTCCTTCCCTCTATTTCCTCTTCCCGAGCTTCTTGGACGCAACATTTTAATCTCAGAAACGCAAGGCTCCATATTCATCTGTCAGCTCGGTTGGACGCAACTCTACCCTTCAACGCAAGGTTGAATACTGCAAACCCTGCCCTTCAACGCAAGGTTGATTACCGCAAAGTGCAGCCCAACTCTTCTTACTTCTCTTTTGGATGCGTCGACCTCTCTTGGACGCAAGATCCAACTTCAACGCATCACCTATCTTTGGACGCGGCGTTCACCTTGAACATAGTGTTTGTTTCCAACGCAAGGCCTACCCCCTTTCGACACAAGACAACTTCTTTAACATGAAATAGCTAAGTTGTCAGGCCGCAGACTCCTACTATAGACGCAAGGATTTCTCCTTTCTGCCTTCTTTCTATCCTTTCTCTCAAGAATTCTTCCTTCAAAGCCATCAGTCGCTCCTTTTCCCTCAAGGTTCTATTTATAGAGAGCCTGCCATCCAACTTCTCCTCTCTTTTTGCCACTTGTGTGCCACATGTCACGTTGCATGCTTAATTAACCATGTCACACCCTCTTTCTAAGACTATCTTGTGGAAGAGCTTATAAGGAAAGGTGTAGGACAGGAGTGGTTGTGTTCAAGTGTTAGTTTGCATAGACCGTAGATGAAATTTGAATTAGAAGGATTTGATAGAAAGGTTGCGTTGAATGAATTCTGAATCTTGAAATCAAAGTAATTCTTGAAGTTGAGAATTATACTGTGTAGGATAAACAGATCAGGAGAACGCAACCATGATTTTAAGCTTAGAAGTAAGACCTATGGAAGAAAGGAAACCACATCAAGTGATGGGCAGAGTTAAAAAGAATAGCTGAGAGGTAAGTGAAGTTGGACGCATACTTAGTCGAAAACCATATTGGGCGCATGGTAGAAACGAAGGAAACGCATGATAAAGGAAAAACGCTTAACGGTACGTAATTAAGGCAGACGCATGGTAGTATGCGGTAGAGAAACGCTATAAGCCCCTACCTGACATTTTGGGAGTTGGCAAGTTGAGAAGAAACTATGAAATGGGCAGTGATTAGAAAAAGTGGGCTAAGTAGTATGGGAGCAAAAGTGGCTAAGTGTTGGCCATGTGTTAGTGGAGCTATGCGTTGAGAATATGTTGAAGGCCACCAGGCGTCGAAGGCCACTAGGCGTCGAAGGCTACTAGGCGTTGAAGGCCACAAGGCGTTGAAGGCCACAAGGCGTTGAAGGCCACTATGCGTTGAAGGTTGCTATGTGTTGGTACATTAGGAGAGTGGCCGAGAGGATCATGCGTTAATTGGCTATCCGGCGACTGGGCGTTGAACAATTGTAAAACAGCAAGTTTAAGCTATGCGTTGCTGAAGCTTTGCACGGAAGGTTGCGTCGGCCAACCTAAGTAAGGAGGTGATGGCTGTACTGGTGAGTCGGTGGTATATATATAAGTAAGTATGCCGACTAAATGAACACTTTTAGACATATTTCGAACCCAGATTTACCCCTTTCACAGAAGAACAACGAGGAGAGGTCGAAGAAACTGTTTATGTCGAAGTTAAGTAGGAACCAGATCATTTCCATGGTGAAATTGAAGCTGGAACCAGAAGCTTGACGGTTGACGATAATTTAGACATCATTTGGTGTTTGAAGAAGAGTGAGCTGGGAAGTCAAAGCTAGAGCGAAAGTTTTAAAGGTGAGTGAGTTAATTCTTCGCAACTCCTGTAAAGAATGTTTAAGCCAAATTTGAGCAAGAATATGTTAAATTTTAGGAAGAAACATTCAAAGTTGAGCTACTGCAAGAGCTGCTAGTTAATTCGAGGCAGCTGGAGTTATTCGAGGATAGTTCTCCAACGAAGAAAAGTTAGGGTTTGAAATCTCGAGGTAAGTTAGAAAGCTCACTTCTTTACAAAGTTGTAGAAGAGAGAAAAATCTGATTTTGGCTGGATTTCGATGTTTAGCAGTTTTGAGAACAGATTAGAAAAGAAAGAAGAAAGCACTGACCATCGGGGGTCACTAGGACAGAAGTATCGCTAAAGAGTGGGAGGGTGATCAGCGAGACAAGTGCCGCTAGTAACGCAAAGGAGCCTTGCGTCTCACAATTCTCGCTGACTCTCGCTGAGTATCGCTTGTTAAGGTAATATCGCTAGTCTCGCGAAGCTGGGTATCGCTGATGCCGCATGGTTATGAGTAGTTTAATCTAAAAATGTCGCTCATTATTGTAAGTTGTAAGCAAAAGAAGAACTAGTGACGAAAACCCATGTTTAAGATATTTAAGCAAACATAGAGAAAATAAAGAGGAATGTAAGAAATGTCTAACACGAAAAAGGTGTGTTTACAGGTCAAGAGGAGCTAGGGAAAGCGTATAACCCGCTCGGAGCCCGGAATAAGTCGTGAGTGACTTTATGGTTTGAGATAAGCTTAACTTGAGTACTATTTTCTATATGCTTAATAATATCTTTAAAGCATGAGTTGACGTGTACCTTTATGTATGAAACTAGCACATATCTTATATGTGAGATAGAGCTTGACAATGTATCAGATAATGTTCTAAGTTTTACCAAGCTAAGTGCTAAATGAATGTTCAGAGAATTTTGAGATATCATGATTATAGTTAATCTATGATAAATGTACTATGCATGTCTGTGCACTAGAAAGATCCGAATGGGACCCAATGCTGAAGGACAGGTGAAGGCATGTGGGCAGCCTTAGTATTTTATGAAGTCTGAGATATTATGATTATTGTTAAATTATGCTCTAGAAAGATTCTATCGAGGACCCAATGCTGAAGGACATGTGAAGGCATATGGGCAGCCCTAGTATTTAATTTATATGAAACTCTCACCAAACGATTTAAAGACGGTGATTGAGTATTTCCCTAGTACCGAAGGACATGAGAAGGTACACGGGCAGCCCGAGATCAAACAGATTTATAAGCAGAATAAAAGGCATCTGACACTGATGTGTTGAGATTACTCCACACAGCTAAGGCTTATTGATGTTGGGTGTGTTGAGTTCGCTCCGCCTCAACAAAGGTTCAATGAAAAGATAACTATTTACGTAATGATAGTGTTTTACAAGTTATAGTCATTTACAAGTTTATGAAGCATGATATAAAGCATGATCAAGCAGTTTATATAAAAGATTGTAGTTATATTTTTATTGAGTTTATACTTTAGTTAGTCACTCACTGAGCATTGTAGCTCATAGATTCTTGTTTTTCTGATGTTTTCTTTCCAGGTGATGTGCCACTTTTGTGTGTTAACCGCAAGTGTACGGGTCAAGTTATAATATAAAACGGTTAAGTCCGAGTATCTTTCCACTAGAGATCCAATTGGGAAGGTTTAAGTTATTTAGCTATTCTAGAGTTGAATCAATTTTATTTGAGGATTGGAATTCAAATTTTTGTTTTTGGGAAAAAGAAAAATCAAGCAAGAAAATATCAAAGGCAGAATTGCAAGAGTCAAAGAGAGTTCTAGGGTTTCAAATCCTTGTTTGTTTCATCATGCAAAATTATGGATTTCATGGATTTAATTCTTATGCCTAAGTCTAGAAACTTAATTCCAAGTTATCTTCTCTCAAAGACAACTCTTTCTCATGTAACTTGATTGATAGTTAATCTCTTAAAATCAATACAAAATTACGTGGCATTAAAATTAGTCTTTAGCAACTTTCATTGTAAACCTAACTACTCTCGTGATAGATTAACAACGATTCATTGTTATAGATCAAACTAAATATATAATCTCTCGATCATACATCTAATCTAACATGTGAAGGTGGCCAATCTTCAAGAATTAAACACAATAACAATAAAAAGCATATTTATTTGAACAAAACCATGAGTCTACAAAATTATCATGAGTTCACAAACAATTCATCAAAAACCCTAAAACTAAAGAGTTTAGCCACTCATAGCGTAAAGCAACATATTGATAAAAAAGAATCAAAGAAAGAGTGTAAAGAATAGGGAAACTCTACTGAAAAGAGGTTCTTGATTGAGGCAGCACCGTCACGAACTCCTTGGCTCTCTCGTTGGACTTCGAAGGGCACAAAAACTATCTCGAACTCTTTTCCTCTTCCTTGCGGCTAACTCACTCTTGGAACTCTAGCTTAATTCTCACCTTTTCGGATCGTTCTCTTGTTCTGCAACTTTCTTGATCTTCTTGATATTTCTTCCCCCTTTTGGCTACTGAAAACCCCTAAATTTATAGAGTTTGGCCGCCCAAAATTTAACCTAAAATACAAAACTTACGTTTAAATTAACGCATGCGCCGCGGCGCTAGCGTTGCGACCAAAATTAAGTTGCTCTCGGGTTTTAGCGCCGCGGCAGCGCCGTCCCAGCGCCGTGACGCTGTCTTGCGTTCACCAAGTACGCGTCGAAGCAGCGCCTTCCCAGCGCCGCGTTGCTGCTCTGCGTCCATGCTGATGCGTTTCAGCCTCAGCGCCGCGGCAACGCTGCCTTAGCGCCGCAGCGCATCATGCGTTTCAAGCAAGGATGCATTTTTCAGCACTTTTTCTCCACATTCTTGCTCGGTTTTGATCTTTCAGTCGTTTCTTCCAATTTTCCTCGTTTTAACTTGAAAATTACTAGCAAACAAGTGAAATCTAATATAAAACTCCCTTAATTTGAGAGAATAATAAGCACTTTTCAAGTGCTTATCACCAGGTAGCAAGCGTGTTCAGGGTGCCTAGCCTACCATCAAGATTCGTCTGAGCCAAATTAGAATTTTGTAATTGGGAACTTGTAAACCCCATCCCTTGGTAGAAATTGGACTTATTTTGAGTGGCTTTTGTGAGGATCACCAGGAATATTTGTAAACTTTAAACATAGCCTTTTTAATCTTACTTATGATGCTATCTTATTAAGAAATTTTTGCATAACTGTTGTAAAGGCTAAGCATTTCACCAGCTAGTTATGATATAGAAATGCATATATAACAGGGTTTAACAGAATACAGACTAGGTAACATTCACTCCTAGGTAAAGTTATAGATGTATATATAAATATCTAGGATGGGGGTGTTACAAACCATGCATTTATCCAAGCGTTACCTTGCATGAAACACTTAACATGCCTTTTTAACACCTCCTACTTTTAAGGTGTCAAGTCTATATGAAACCACCTAACCTTTATAAGCTTATCTTATGCGTCCAACATTTTCCAATAAACAGCTATTCATTCAACACAACGCCCCCATGCGTTCATTGAGTTTCCTTTAAGGTTTAAGCTTCATTATTTACTTCCCTATCTCTCGGCCATATTTCCCTTAAACTCGTTTTTCCACCGCATACTACTAGGCGTCAATATCTCAAACGCACACTAATATGCGTTTGTCTTACTGCATAATACCATGCGTCAGTCTGAACCCCATACTATCATGCGTCCATGATCTTCCTCCTATCCTTGAAGATTCCTTGATTACTCCTCTACGCGGCTTTGTGCTTGTAATCCAAGGTTATTCATTTAACCTTCTCCTAGTACCAAAATATCTCTGATGATAATTTAGTATGCGTCCACCTCTTGCTCCAATCTTTGAACTTACTTCTCATCCTTCCACTTTATCCAACACCCAAGAACATCCCTTCCTAATAGTCTATGCGTTACTCATTTTGCTATAGTATTCTACTTTTTCGAGACTTAGATCTCTTTCAACATTTCACGACATAACTTTATTCCTTTCTCGCTTATGCGTCTTATCATCGCCAATGCTTACATCTCCTCTTATGCGTTTCACTTCTTTTCCTTCAAACTCTTGGGTTGCTTCCATGCGTTCACCCTGACCATGCGTTACCTTAGTCCTGACCATGCGTCCAACATGGTCTTCTACTACTTTTCTTTATAGATTCTTCAATGCATTGATTTTTAAAAGTAAGGTGTGACACGCATGGTATTATGCAGTAAGGTACAAACGCATAGTAGTATGCGTTTGAGACAAAGACGCCTCGTTGTATGCGGTGGAGAAATGGGGTTAAAAGTAGTAAGGCTGAGAGTAAGGAAAGGAAATTAAGAAGCTAAAACCTGGAAGAGGATTATATGAACGCATAGGGAACACTATGTTGGATGAATAGTTGTATGTTAAAGTAAGTTGGACGCATAAGATGAGCGGGTCAAGGTTGCATAGGTTCAGATGAGTTGGTAAAGGTTGCATGGGTTCATCTGGACTTAACACCTCACAAGGAGGAGGTGTCAAGATTGCATGTTGGATAAGTCATGCAGCGTGACAGGTGGCAAATAAGTGGCAAGAAGAGAAGAGAAGAGAAGAGAAATGAGATGGAAAGCACTTTATTCCAAAGCTATAAATAGGACTCTGAGGGAAGAGGAGTGAAGGGAAGGTTCCAAACAGTCGGAGCTCGGGAGAGGAAGTAGGAGAAGCTATCTCCCTGCGTTCAAGGGGAACGTTGTGACCTTGCGTCTAGAGAGGTCGACGCATCAAATAGGGAAGCAAGAAGAGTTATTTACTCTGCGTCGGCTGTTAAACCTTGCGTCCAAAGAGTAAGGTTGCATCCAACTGAACTGCAAGAAAGGAGAAACAGCTACCTTGCGGTTTAGAGCCTCAAGCCTTGCGTTCAAGGAGCTCGGGAAAGCAGAATTTGAAGGAAAAAGAGGAAATTCCTTAAGCGTTTTATGAGTGACACTTTCTTTTCTTTGAAAATGGTTTATTAGAAATGTTGCTCTGGTTTTCTTATGTGTTGGAATTTGATGATAAAGTTTCTATTCGAAAAACATGATGAATGTCTATATTATTTACGAGGCATGTTATCTGTTTTCATTAAAAGGATGAAATACTAGTTATACATATTTGTGAGATATTATTTAAGAAAGATTTCTCTGTGAATTGATTATGAGAAAACTAGTTTCTAAAGTGTTTTAGAGGAGACTCAATGCTTAAAGGCATGTGAGTTTCCCCGGGACCCAGTACTAAGGGACATCGAGAAGGTACTTGGGCAACCCACCATATTCCTATGTGCACATAGAGGTTGATATTGCTGGTGCGTCGAGTTTTGCTCCACATCGAGCTAGGGTTAATTTCAACGTTGGGTGTGTTGAGTCTTGCTCCACCCCAACTAAGGTTGTTTTCGACGTTGAGAGTGTTGAGTTTTGCTCCGCCTCAACTAAGAGAGATGATTGAGAAACCAAATGGGTTTTCTGTATAATTATTCTAAAACGATTCTATATGATTTGGAACGGATTTATGTGATTTGATAGAGTTATCGGAAAATATGCTTATGCTGAATTGTTGTATTAAATCCTTGTTTTATGCGTATAGATTTAACATGCCTGTTTTCGAACAAAAGTTAGTTTTACAAAACTAGTCACTCACGAGGCTTTAGCTCACGTTTTCCCATATTTTTTCTATTTTTCCAGGTAGCATGCGAGTTCGGGATGCTTTGCCTACGCAAGAACATCGTTTGGGTTGTCTTTGGTGATAATGGTTGGACAGTGAACCTTACAGAGGAGTCAAGGTTGCTATCTTAACATCTCCTCTCGGGTTATGGAGGATAATCCGGGAGGGAGTGTGACAAACAGAGTTTAACTAAGAAGCAAATCCAGACAATGCTAGGTCTAAGTTTAAATATTTACAAAGTTTAAACTAAGAAGCAGATTTAGATGAGTTCGACGAGTAAGCTAAGCACCTCAGTTTCGCTCCCTACTTGGAAAGTAGAAAACATTTGAAAACATGAGCTAGGTTGGTTAGTGAGTGACAAGTTTAGAAAAACATGCGTGGCTTAAAAGCTCAATGAAATCATGCTTGATAAATAAATAGTAAAGCTTTCGTAAGCTTATGAACATTTGCATAATTGAAAAATTTTCCCTTAGTTGAGGCAAAGTAAACTCAACGCTGCTTAACGTCGAAAACAACCTTAGTAAGGGTGGAGTAATCTCAACACGCCCAACATCGAAAACAACCTTAGTTGGGATGGAATAATCTCATCATATCCAAAGTCGAATAACCTTAGCTGTGTGGAGTAATCTCAACACAACAACGTCGAATTTCCCTCTATGTGCACATAGGAATTATAACCCGGTGTTGTGTAAATTATATGTGAAATTGAAAATTACAAACGCAAGGTGCAGATTAAGATATGATGATGCGTTGAACATATCATGCGTTGAACATGCTATGCGTCTTACTACTATGCGTTGGTGATCTTGTCAAGTTTTCCTATCATTTACCCAAGTATAAGTAAAGGGGTAGGTTTTCTCGGTGAGTCTGAGGTCGAACACAGGGATTATGATGATTCAGTATTTATCTGGATTATATGCGTTGCAGTGGTAACCAAGAAATAGTTGAGAGAATAGTTGTGTTTCTAATCTAAGGAAAGCGATAGTATGTACACTATACTAAAATGTGGAAGATGGAAAGCATGCGACACAGCAAATTTAGCTAATGATGTGAATGAATGGATAAAGAAAGGGTTCGGGTTGGTTAACATCTAACATTGGAAATGCATGGTAGTATTCTATTCATACTTGCGACTCTTCTCCCGGTTGTCAGCCGCTATGCGTTATATGTCTATAACGCATAGAAGAGTGTTAAGAACCAAGGTTATCCCTATAGACAGGTAACACTTCTTGGCCCTTGTCAATTGAGTTCCACAATCACTTACCCTCTCGTGCAGTTTGATTATTACTACTTATATCGATTTGTCAGATGGACATAAGCATCAGATTAAGATCGCAATTGACAAGATGAAATAGTTACACTATGGTTCTTAGTTAGATGCTAACGCAACCCTAGACCCTTGAGTGATTAGTTACTCATGGTTTGAAAGTAAAAAGCGGAAAGTATAGAGAAATGAGTAGACATGGAAGATATATATATTGATGAAACGGAATACAACTTTAGATAAGCTCAATGTCTTGACACAAATCTAAAATCAAGATAGAAAAACTAAGAAGGAAAGTAGGAAAGGCGTCAATGTCTTGAGTCGCGCGGATGGAAGCGTGAGGTTCTGCTGTGAAGTGGTCCGGCGGAGGGAAGACTCTTCTCTCTCGAGCTATTCGTCTCCAGTTGAAGTCTGAGAGAACTCTGCTGTCACTTATGGAGTTCTTTCGATAATCAACAACCTTTTCTCATCTCCCAGAGCTGCCCTTTTATAGATGATGCGTTCGCAATTAATGGCAAATCTGCTTGATTGGCGGCAAGATTGATACCATGCGTCCATCTCGCCTGATTGCGTGATTCTCGGGTCAATTAAGATCCACCACTTTAGCCACAAATCATGTTCGTCAATTATCCGACAATCTCTCAAGATTCTGATTTGGTTCTCGGCACCTTGCATTGATTGTCGTCTATGCGTCCATGGATAGTTTGGCCGATGTCAACGCGTCGTAGGTTGCTAACGCATAGTCATGCGTTGAATAGTTGTTAACGTATCGTCAGGTTGTTTGCGTTTCGTTCAGATCATGCATCCATGAAGAACAGATTGCTAATGCGTGGTCCTGCGTTAAGAAGTCATCAACGCATCGTTTTGCATTCCTGCGTTAAAACATGCGTTTTAGGCTCAAAAAGTGGTAAAATCATTATCTTCATAAAAATACTAGAGTATAACGCAAAGGAAGATTTATTAGTCAAAATCAATATAAACTGCCGCATGCTTCTCTATTTAATCTCTATTTATCTAAGAAAAAGGCTATCATAACTTTTATTTCTACAAGTTATCACACCTCCAAACTTAGATAAATGCTTGTCCTCAAGCATAACTTCTATCTAAGAAACTTCAATCATCCTAAACATTTTCTCAACGCATTGACTAGTCTCTCAGAATGCTATACTCAATCAGCTACCCGTTAGTTATATTATTTCTCTATCTCTATATTCTTTTCTTTAGGACGGGTCTAATTTGTATGCGGCAAACTTTCTTTTCAAAATTCTTAAACTTATTATTCACAAAATTTTTGTTTCTTCTTTTGAACACTGAGTCTGAAAAGATGAAGATATAAAGTTCCTTTTTCTTTCATTGGTTTTATTATTTATGTAGCCCTGCGTCGAGTAGGGTTACCCACCTTCGTTCTGACATACCAACGATGGGGTGCATGGAGGCAGCCAACTACGAGCAAGTGCCCTTCTTGACTAAACTCTTATCTAAGTTCGGTTTCCTCACTAGACATTGGAGTTTGTTATTTATCTATGCGTCGCTGATTATGATTACCCACCTTCGTTTTGACACACCAACTATGGGGGTGCATGGAGGCAGCCAACTACGAGCAGGTGTCGTTTTTAGCTAAACTCTTAACAAGATAAATATATTAGTCTTGCCAGCAGAGTTCTGCGTTTAAAAGAATAATTTTTTTTTTTTTTTTTTTTTTTAAGTTTGAAATAAGTTCCTCATATTTTTATCTTTGACAGTTCAAACCTTTTCCACCCCCAAACTTGAGAGTAGCAAGGTCCTCATTGCTTAAATTGTAAACAAAGATTAAGTTGCAAAATTTTGTAAAAGAGGTTGGAATTGGCCACTTGCATACATGCAAAGTAGGTTTGCATTTCTAAGGAATAGTATGCAGACGCGTTGAAAGTAATCTAACTTAAAGAGTGTACAAAAGTGTAAGCATGATTATCCTCATAGTGACTAATTTTTCAACGCAAAGATAAACGTTGGGAATAATTATACATGAACTTAGAATGAATTTACCGCAAGGAACCATGCAAAGAGGTAATTAGAAATTCCATACGGCGAAGCAATAGTGAACGCATACAATTATTGCATACCGAATATATAGTTGAACGCATGGTTTTTAGTTCAAAGTATGCGCTGGACGTTTTAAGTATTATGCGTTTGAAAAAATTACATCTCCTAATTTCAACTTGATAAACACAGAAATCGTTTATCGCTGAACGCATAGTTCCATGATGCGTTGAAATCAAATAGTTTACATTAAAGCTCGACGCCTAGTTTCATGCTCTAATTTACACTACTAAAACTGAAATTAAAGAAAAAGAAATAAATACTAAAAACAAAGTACGAACAGAAGAAACAAAAATAAAATAAAATGAAATAAATTAAATACTAAAACAAGTGCGAATAGAAAGAAAGAAAGCAGGAGTAAAAGAAAGCGCCCTGGAAAAGTAGGCGTTCAGAATTGTAGGACCTTTCGACGCAAGCTCAGTTATTACACTTGCGTGAATCATTGGAGCCTTTGTCGCATTCAGGGTTCAACGCAGAGGAGACAATGAAGTACATTATGACCTCCCTCAAGTGTGTATAGTTGGGATGCGTTGGTGTGGTTTGTAGCTCATGCATTAAAGGTTCTTTTAATAGCGTCTCGATCTTTGCCGCGGATCTGTTACTCCAGTCTGATTGCTCAATTATACCATCGGAGAGTAATTCGATTTCATCTTTTTCATCTTCACCGTCCTTGAGGATTTCATCTCTCAACGCTGCGTTCACAGGTTTTGTCTTATCATTGATATCTGCGTTCATTGGATAAAATTGGAAATGATCAGGATCTTTCAACGCGTTATCAACATTAAATTTTACCTGATCACCCACGCGGGGCATTGAGATTTCTTCTTGGACGTCAATCAGGACGCGTCCAGAAATGGTATCTTCATATGCCGACGCAGGTTCTGCCTATGTTGCTTTTTCTCTTCGATACTCCTCTTCTTGCGATTCGGTAGAAGATGATGGATGATGAACATTATGTACGGTACTCTCTATTGGTTGACTTGTGGGAGCATTTAGGAGTTGCAAGTTTCCTTGCGTCCCCTCATTATGCGCTGTGGGATTGATTTTCCCACTTAACAATGTCTCACCTTGACATTGTTCTTCTAAGTTCCCTCTTGGAACTTCGGTCGTACTTAGCAATGCTCCTTGCCTTTCATTTTTAAGCACCTCTGCCATTTGAATCATTTGAATTTCTAAATTGGGATTTGCAGCGATTTGGCTTTGGAACATCGCATCGCGTGTAGATAAACATTCTCGTAAAAGAGATTCCAAGGAATACAATGGGGGTGATGCGTCCGCTTGCGGATCTCTCGAATACTGATGATATTGGTCTTGATTCCATTGGTTAAAACCAGGAGGGTAGCCTCTTTGCGGCTACTGCTCAGCTCTCTGCGTTTGTTGCTGATTCCCACCCCATCCGAAGTCGAGGTGGTTCCTCCAACCCGAATTGTACGTTTCACCGTAGGGGTTGTTTTGAACACTGCAGATAGACTGGAGGTTGTAGGGACACATGTCATACAAGTGCCCCGCATCACACTGCGGGCAGTCTACAGATGTTGTCGGATTCATCGCGTGCACTGCGTTCATCGCAGCAACTGATCTACCTTGATTTTGCAAGTCTAGTGTTTGCAGCATGGATGCTATATTGTCGAGTTGCATTGCCATGCTAGTGGTCGCATCAGTTTCAAGCATTCCAGCTTGTGTTTGCCTTATATTGGTGGAGCGAAATTCATATCCGTCGTCCACCCACTCATTGGTGCTCCATAAAGTTCTGTCGAAAATATTTCCGGCATATGAGTAAGTCATCTTCAATATTCCTCCTGTTGACGCAGGCAATTTTCCTCACTAGCCGTGTGAATTAGGTCCAAGCAATTGACCCTTCTTCAATTCTACCTTGTCCTTCGGGTGAAGGTCCTCTCAATCTCTGGGTCAATATTGAGCTATGGATTGGTCCCGTCACTCAGATATTGTTAGAAGCTTCTGGCAGAGGAGAAACTTACTATACTCCTTCAACTGAGGAATCCTACAACACAATAATCCAAATAAAATAATTAAATCAATGCAATAATCCCCGACAACGGCGCCAAAAACTTGTTGTGTAAATTATATGTAAAATTGGAAATTACAAACGCAAGGTGCAGATTAAGATATGATGATGCGTTGAACATATCATACGTTGAACATGCTATGCGTCTTACTACTATGCGTTGGTGATCTTGTCAAGTTTTCCTATCCTTTACCCAAGTATAAGCAAAGGAGTAGGTTTTCTCGGTGAGTCCGAGGTCGAACACAGGGATTATGATGATTCAGTATTTATCTGGATTATATGCGTTGCAGTGGTAACCAAGAAATAGTTGAGAGAAGTGTTGTGTTTCTAATCTAAAGAAAGCGATAGTATGTACACTATACTAAAATGTGGAAGATGGAAAGCATGCGTCGCAGCAAATTCAGCTAATGATGTGAATGAATGGATAAAAAAGGGTTCGGGTTGGTTAACATCTAACATCGGAAACGCATGGTAGTATTCTATTCATACTTGTATCTCTTATCCCGGTTGTCAGCCGCTATGCGTTATATGTCTATAACGCATAGGAGAGTGTTAAGAACCAAGGTTATCCTTATAGACAGGTAACACTTCTTGGCCCTTGTCAATTGAGTTCCACAATCACTTACCCTCTCGAGCAGTTTGATTATTACTACTTATATCGATTTGTCAGATGGACATAAGCATCGGATTAAGATCGCAATTGACAAGATGAAATAGTTACACTATGGTTCTTAGTTAGATGCTAACGCAACCCTAGACCCTTGAGTGATTAGTTACTCATGGTTTGAAAGTAAAAAGCGGAAAGTATAGAGAAATGAGTAGACATGGAAGATATATATATTGATGAAACGAAATACAACTTTAGATAAGCTCAATGTCTTGACACAAATCTAAAAATCAAGATAGAAAAACTAAGAAGGAAAGCAGGAAAGGCGGTCAATGTCTTGAGTCGCCCGGATGGAAGCGTGAGGTTCTGCTGTGAAGTGGTCCGGCGGAGGGAAGACTTTTCTCTCTCGAGCTATTCGTCTCCGGTTGAAGTCTGAGAGAACTCTGCTGTCACTTATGGAGTTCTTCCGAGAATCAACAACCTTTTCTCATCTCCCAGAGCTGCCCTTTTATAGATGATGCGTTCGCAATTAATGGAAAATCTGCTTGATTGGCGGCGAGATTGATACCATGCGTCCATCTCGCTTGATTGCGTGATTCTCGGGTCAATTAAGATCCACCACTTTAGCCACAAATCATGTTCGTCAATTATCCGACAATCTCTCAAGATTCTGATTTGATTCTCGGCGCCTTGCATTGATTGTCGTCTATGCGTCCATGGATAGTTTGGCCGATGTCAACGCGTCGTAGGTTGCTAACGCATAGTCATGCGTTGAATAGTTGTTAACGCATCGTCAGGTTGTTTGTGTTCCGTTCAGATCATGCGTCCATGAAGAACAGATTGCTAACGCGTCGTCCTGCGTTAAGAAGTCATCAATGCATCATTTTGCATTCCTGCGTTAAAACATACGTTTTAGGCTCAAAAAGTGGTAAAAGCATTATCTTCATAAAAATACTAGAGTATAACGCAAAGGAAGATTTATTAGTCAAAATCAATATAAACTGCCACATGCTTCTCTATTTAATCTCTATTTATCTAAGAAAAAGGCTATCATAACTTGTATTTCTACAAGTTATCACCCGGGCTGCTGTATACTTTCTCTAGTCCTTTAGTACCGAGGTCCCAATATTAAGGCTGCCCATATGCCTTCTCTATGTCTTTTGGCATCGGGGACCATATATTGTATTCAGGCTACTTGTAAGCCCCACACTTAGCCTTGAAAAGTGGCAAGCTAGAAGACTTATTTTTGGAAGATGGCAAGCTAAAGAGGGTGATGTATCATGTGTTGGTGAAGTGAAAGGTTGGCTGAGAGGTTTTGGGCAAGAACCACCATATGTTGGAGAAGTACCTTGCGTTGGAGAGGTTATCATGCGTTGGAGAGTTGATGTAAGCCTTATACTTAGCCTTTGGAGATGGCAAGTTAAGGGAAGTAATGTGTTGTGCGTTTTGAAGAGAGATGGTGGACGAGAGTGAAGGAGCAAGAACTATCAAGTGTTGGCCACGATTATGCGTTGGAAGCTGCTGTAAAGAGAAGAAAGCAGATGCTAAGCGTTGGTATGGTGTACCATGCGTTGGTAAGGCTACTTTGTGTTGGAGAGCTGCTATATGTGATGGACTGCAACTATGCGTTGAAGGTTGTTGCCATGCGTTGGAGGCAGTCGTGTGGGGATTGCTGCTGTGGGCGTGGAGGTAGCATCCGTTTAGGGTTGCTATGCGTTGGTGAGTTGGTGCAGTGTGTTGGTGAAGATGTCTGCGCCGACCAAATTATTTTAAAAGAAAAGAAAGTGGAGGTTAAGTCGGAAGCTTATATATATGAGTGGGTTGAGTGGTTAATTATTTTAAACACATTTTAGAGCTCAAGTCGGTTCCATTTTGCAGACGAGCAACGAGGGAAGGTAGAAGAGGGTGTTCATATCGAACTCAAGTAGAATTCTGTTCGTTTTTATGGTGTAACTGAAGCTGGAACATGAAGTTGACTGCAGTCGTAAAATCCAAGGATGGTCTAGTGTTTAGAGAAGAGCGAGCTGAGGAAGTCGAAGATAGGTTGAAATTTTGAGGTGGAAGTGATTGTTACTGATTTGCTAGGCGATTGGGAGCAGTTTGGTGTTATTTGGAAATATCTCTCAAACGGTGAAAAATTATGCTTTGAAATTTTGAGTTAAGTTAGAGAACCTATTTCTTTACAATTTGTGGAAGAGAAGAAGTTCTGAATTTGGCTGGAAATACGATTTTTATCAAGTAGAAGTTGGAATAAGAGGAAAAGAGGAAATTGTGGTTGTTGGGTGTTGTTCAAGTGCTTTCTATTCTCTCAAATTAAGGGAGTTTATATTAGATTTCACCTGTTTTCTAGTGATTTTCCAGTTAAAACGAGGAAATTAGAAGAAACGACTAAAAGAACAAAACCGAGCAAGAATACAGCGAAAAAGAGCTGAAAAACTAAAAAGGGCGAATTTTGGGGATAGCACCGCGGCGCTGAAACATGAACGTATCGTTCTGGACGCATAGTAGCACCGCGGCGCCGAGACGGCGCTGCCGTGACGCTGAAACATAAACGCATAGTTCTGGACGCATAGTAGCATCGTGGCGCCCAGATGCCATTGCCTCAACGCATCCTTGTTGAACGCATGACAGCGTCGCGGCCACGGCGCTAATGCCCGAGAACAATATTTCTGAACGCATCATAGCGTCGCGGCGCTTGGACGGCGCTGCCGCGGCGCTAAAACCCGAGAGCAAACTTTTCTGATGCAGCCCTAGCGCTGCGGTGCTATGGACTAGCGCCGCAGCGCCAACTTTCCTTAAATGAAAATTTTGTATTTTTGGTAAATTTTTGGGCGGCCAAACTCTATAAATTTAGGGGTTTCCAACAGCCCAGATCATAAAAAAGAAGATAAAAGAAAATCAAAGCAAAGCAAGGAAGTTACAGACCTAAAGAGCACAAAAAGGAGAGAATTAAGTAAGAGTTCAAAGAGTGAGTTAGTTGCAAGGAAGAGGAAAAGAGTTCGAGATAGTCTTGGTGCCCTTCGAATTTCGACGTGAGAGCCAAGGAGATCGTTACGGTGCTACCTCAATCAAGAGCCTCTTTTCAGTAGAGTTTCCCTTTCTTTACACTCTTTCTTTGTTTATTTTGCTTAAACATGTTGCTTCAAGCTATGAGTGGCTAAACTCTTTAGTTTTAGGGTTTTGATGATTTGTTTATGAATTTATGTTGATTTTGTAGACTTGCATAGTTTGGTTGGAATAATTATGCTTTTCATTGTTATTGTGTTTAATTCTTGTGGATTGGCCATCCTCACATGTTAGGTTAGATGTATGCTTGAGAGATTGTATGTTTAACTTGATCTATAACAATGAATTGTTGTTAATCTATCACGAAGTAGTTAGGTTGACAATAAAAGTTGCTAAAGACTATTTTTAATGCCATGGAATTTTGTATTGGTTTTAAGAGATTAATAATCAATTGAGTTGCATGAGAAAGGGTTGTTTTTGAGAGAAAATAACTTGGAATTAAGTTTCTAGACTTAGGCATATGAATTACAATAAAATCCATGAAATCTATAATATTGCATGATGAAATAAACAAGGATTCATTACCCTAGAACTCTCTTGACTCTTGTGTTTCTCACTTTAATACTTTTTTTATTTGATTTGTATTTTCCATAACTTATAATATTCAGTTTCAATCCTCAAATAAAATTGATTCAACTCTAGAATAGCTAAGTAACTTAAACCTTCCCAATTGGATCTCCAGTGAAACGATATTCGGACTTAACCGTCTTATATTATAACTTGACCCGTACACTTGCGGTTAACACTCAAAGTGTGCATCAGGTGTCGTTGCAGTGTCGTTGAGAAGTTGGAGAGTGAGTAGCAAGACGAGTGTCATTGGTAGCGCAGAGAGCTCTGCGTCTCACAAATCTCACTAGGTGTCGCTAGGTATCACTACTCAAGGTGAGTCTCGCTAGTC
Source organism: Citrullus mucosospermus (assembly GCA_030954485.1). Lineage (NCBI taxonomy): Eukaryota > Viridiplantae > Streptophyta > Magnoliopsida > Cucurbitales > Cucurbitaceae > Citrullus > Citrullus mucosospermus. Next base: position 16,902,930 of record CM062064.1, read on the forward strand.
TCGCTCACTATGGTCTCGCTGGTGCTATATATTTGTAGCCCAATCTCACTAATAATTTCGCTCATTATGAGTTGTTTTGGAAGAAGTGAGTCTCGGTGATGAACCATGCTCGGAGTTTAATTATGCAAATTTAATGATTATGGAAAGGAAATTTAGGGAAGTCTAACACGAGAAATGTGTATTTACAGGCCAAGAAGAGCTAGGAAAGGCATATAATCCGCTCAGGGCCTAGGATAAGTTGTGAGTGACACTTTTCTTTCTCTAAATGATTTTATTTAAAATGTTTACCCAGGCTTTCTTATTAAATGTAATTTTATGATGATTTATTTCAAGATAAGAATGATGGCTGGTTATACTTGATATTAAGGCATTGTTGAAAAACATGTTTATAAGATGCTATTTATTGAGAAACGCTCTGTTTTTCACGAAAGGTTTTACAATGAACTGTTTATGCAAAACATACCTATTTGTAAAATGTTTTCTACGAGATCCAATGCTGAGGGACATTGAGAAGGTATGTGGGCAACCTTGTGACCTAAACGGAGCTCAATGTTGAGGGACGTTGAGAAGACATTTGAGTTTCCTGGGGACCTAGTACTGATGGACTCGAAGAAGGTACTTGAGCATCCCGAGATATTTCTATGTGCACATATAGATTGCAGACGTTGGGTGCGTTGAGTTTTGCTCCCCCTCAACTAAGGGAAATATTTGTTTTCGACATTGGATGCGTTGAGTTTTGCTCTGCCTCGACTAAGGGAATTATTCTTTTTCGACGTTGGGTACGTTGAGTTTTGCTCTGCCTCGACTAAGGGAAATACTCGTTTTCGACGTTGGGCGCGTTGAGTCTTGCTTCGCCTCGACTAAGGGAAATTTTAATACAAAAAAAGATTTGATGCGTTTGTAAACTGTTTTATTTAAAAAACCTGACTTATGTTTTATCTCAAGGCTTAACATGAGTTGTATACAAATGTTATGTTTGAGCATAATTTGATTTCTTGAGTTATCTTTTTCTGAAATGAACATATATGATTTGACAAGGGTATTTAACATGTATTTACAATGAATATGACTTGAACCAGTGTTTAATACGCAATGTGTTTAAATGTTTATACTTTAATTAATTTTCGAAACAAAGAAAATTTTACAAAACTAGTCACTCATTGGGCAACCCAGCTCATACTTCTTATTTTTCTATTTTTCCAGGTAGCGAGCGAGTTCGAGGTGCTTAGCCTACACAAGAATCTTGTCTGTGCCGTCTTTAGTGTTTAGTAGTTGGACAGTGAACCTCACAAAGGAGTGAAGGTTGCTATCCTCACACCTCCTCTCGGGTTATGAAGGATAATCTGGGAGGGGGTGTAACACTATTCATATGCCTTCTCTATGTTCTTTGACATTAGGGACCATCTTTTGAAAATAAAGCATGCTAAATCATTTACAAAAATGAGTTAAACATGTCCTTAGAATTTTCAGAGTATTTCCCAAATATCATGCTTTTCACAAAGCTTGATATCATAAAACATCATGCTCAAAATCATGTAAAAGAACATGCTTTATCAAATTCAACTCATGTCAGAAATCTCGTATTTTTCGAAGAAATCGAGCATTCAAGAAATATCGAGAGAATAAATCATTTTAAACGAAATTCAGTCACTCATAACTTGTCCTGGCTCTTAATGGCTTATATGCTTCCCCTAGCTCTTCCCCGCCTGTAATAAATTAATTCCTTTGTCAATATCCTTAAAATTCCCTTCATGGCATATTTTAAGTCATTTTAGCTCAAAAAGGCTCACTGACAAGCAAAAATTAACCAAATTGTCTAAAAGTGGAAAACTGCCCCTAGGCGTGTCCAACAGCCCTACAGCATGCTCATCTAGCCGATCTAACCTTAAATGAGTGGCAAACCTCGCACAGCACGTTGCCTCGCATACCCAACCACTGCCTTGCACACACTGCCCCTTGTGGGCGGAGTTCTTGCACACCCACTACCAAAATAACCTCATAAGAGGTAGGACGCACATGTGCGTCTGCGGTGACTGCTCGCATTGTGCGCCTCAACGAGACTAGTGAGACTTGTCTCGCTCAACTTCTGCACGCACGCAGCGCCACTAGCGAGACCTTTCTCGCCCCCACAGCCTGCACACCAACAGCAACACCTTTCGCTCACTCTCGCAGAACCAATGGCGTGTCGACCCACCCCTTAAGCATTGAAAACATGTCAACATAACCTCAAAGGCTTCTTTCCTCCGGCCACTGCCCTAGCTTGCTTGTACACACAACTTCTTCAATACGCACCCGACAGCCTCAAAAAAACTGTCTTCTTTTCTAGCTTCCAAAAGTAATGTTTCTAGCTAAAATTAGACTTTGCTTCCTCTTACAAACTTGTATATAATCATCTTGGCTAGCTTACCTCAAAATTTCAGCCTCTAACTTCTCTTTCTCCGCAAGATATCACTAAATCTTCCCGCTTTGCTCCAGTTTGCTTAATAGCCAAAGCAACCTTGCGTTTTTCGAGTTCTTCCTCATGGATTTTCTTTCCGGCAGCCCCCTCAATGAAACTAGACTAAATTTAGGAAATTTAGTCGAAGAAAATTGCAAATAGCAGGAGTGGTTTCCACACACCAACCTCATCTGCCAAACCCTTCTATTTATAGACTTCACTGAAATTTGCATGTAAACTCCTAACTCGCCACCTCATGCTTGCATGCAAGCCCATGTCACACTTAAACTCAATTTGACACTTAATCTTGCTTGCTTAACTCTTAAGTCTAGGCTTTGCTTAATCAAGAAGGAATGGTGGATGCATCCTTTGAGTACGAACTCTCTGTCCCTTTTTGAGATTAGTTGGCTATCTTTCTCGACTACCTATGGCACACAGCCCCCCTTGGCCAACTTGGATGCCTAGTTTGGACACATAGCCACCATACATCAGCCTCATAGCCTTCTTGGACGCATAACCTCAACACACAACCTTTTACTAACCTCGACCAACATAGCCAAGCTCATGAACGCCTAGCCCACTTGCCCAATAAGCAACGCATCAAGCCTTCAACCAAGCTCACCATCATGGACGCATGCCTTACCAAGCAGGACGCGTTACACACACTTTTAATGGCTTGACTACTCAAGGTCTTCCATTCTTAGCCACCTTTCTTACCGGCCACACACCACCCAACTACTCCATGTCAAGGGCTCTCGGCCACCTCCATCTTACTATCCACCAAGCCACTTGCTAGTCATTCCTCCAAGAATGTTGAAAATAACAGTAGGGCTTACAATTCACCAACTCCTTATAAGAATTTCGTCCTTGAAATTTAGTAGGCTATTAGTTCCTCTAAAACAAGTGCGAATATTTCTTGATCATTTGTTCCTTGGTTTCCCAAGTAGCTTCTTCAACACTGTGATTTCTCCAAAGCACTTTAACCAATAGAATCACCTTAGTTCTCAACATTTGTTCTTTTTCATCCAGTATTTGAACTTGTCACACTCTACTTTTAAAACCAATGCATTGAAGAGCCTATAAAGAAAAGAAGTAGGATAAGAGAGGTTTGTGCTCAAGTGTTAGGTAAGTATAAGCCATAGATAAGTTTGAATTGGAAGGATTGGATTGAAAGGTTGTGTTGAGTAATTTATGGATCATGGAATTAAAGTAATTCTTGGAGTTAAGAATTCTGCTAAGTAGAATAACCAGACCAGGAGAACGCAACTATGACTTTGAGCTTGGAAGATGATAAGCACTTGAAAAGTGCTTTCTATTCTCTCAAATTAAGGGAGTTTATATTAGATTTCACTTATTTCCTAGTGGTTTTCAGGTTAAAATGAGAAAAATTAGAAGAAAAGACCAAAAAAATCAAAACTGAGCAAGAATACGGCGAAAAAGAGATGAAAAACTCAAAATGGGAAAAATTGGGGCATCGCCACGACGCTAAAACCCGAGAGCAAGAAATTGTGCACGCTACCCTAGCGCCGCTGTCACACCCTACTTTTAAAAACCGATGCGTTGAAGAGCCTATGAAGAAAAGAAGTAAAAGACCATGTTGGACGCATGGTCAGGACTAAGGTAACACATGGTAAAGGTGGCGCATACCGAGAACTTGAAGAGAAAGAAGTGAAATGCATATGAGGTAATTATGAAGAAGATGTAAGCATTGACGATGGTAAGATGCATAAGCAAGAAAGGAATAAAGTTATGTCGTGAAGTGTTGGAAGAGATCTAAGTCTCGGAAAGGAAGAATACTATAGCAAACTGAGTAACACATAGACTATTAGTAAGGGATGTTCCCGAGTGTTGGATAAAGTGGAAGGTTGAGAAGTAAGCTTAAAGACTGGAGCAAGAGGTGGACGCATACTAATTTACCATCAGAAAAATATTTTAGTACAAGAAAAAGGTAAAATGAATAACCTTGGATTACAAGTACAAGAACACATAGAAGATTAACCAAGGAAATCCTCAAGGATAAGAGGAAGATCATGGACGCAGAACGAAGTAAAGGTGAACGCAAAGAGTACAAACGCATAAAGGAAGATCTTGAGTTGGATTTGGTTAACAAGGGTAAATCACATCACCGAATGTGTGATCATACAAGGGAAGGATTTGTAGTTAAGACTTGACATAAGGGAAGAAAGTTGGACGCATGGTATGATGGGGTAAGGTACAAACGCATAGTAGTGTTCGTTTGAGACATTGACGCCTAGTAGTATGCGGTAAGGTACAAACTATTCTTGGGTAAGTACAATGTGAGTAACACCTGCGTTTTTCAAAATATAAGTGAGTTCTTTATACTTAATATCGTCGGTTTTATGAATATGATTCCATGAGTTTTCAATGAGTAAGTGCATGCGTTTTATTTGAAAAGCATTTGAGTATGCTGGTTATTTGTTATAAGTTTGTAAAACGCATGGTGATTGATAATATATGTGTTTTCATGATTTTACTGAAAAGCATGATGTATGATGTTATATGATTTCATGAAAGATTTGGAAATAAACTTGTTTGAAAGGCATGGTGTTTGATATTAAAGCTTTGAAATTAAGTTTAGCATGCTCGTTGATATTATATTTGGAAACGGTTAACTACGAGTTTACAATAAAATGTTTCCAAAACATATTGTGTTTTATAAAACTTTGAAAAGGCACCTGAGGCTCAGGGACTTGGAGAAGGCATTGTGGGACTTATTGAAGGCAAATGGGTAACCTGGATATAGAAATGGGACCCTAATGCTCAGGGACGTGGAGAAGGCATTGTGGGCGGCTTGGGTTATAATACTTATGTGCACATAGAGGAATATACGACGCTGATGTTTTGAGATTACTCCACACAGCTAGGGAAAATCGACGTTGAGAAGTGTAGAGCATTGCTCCGTCTCAACTAGGGAAAAATGATTTTGAAATTAATGAGATTATTGAGGATTTACTCTAAAACAGATATGCAAGAGTTAACAACAATTTTTAAGCATATTATAATAGATTTGAATTTTTATATTTTATGGGAATCTGAAATGTTTATATTATGACTAGTGTTATAGTTAAAGTAAGATGTTTTCAAAACCGTTACTCACTGAGCTGTTAGCTCACCCTTTTTTTATATGTTTTCCATTTTTCAGGTAGCATGACAGTTCCCGTTGCCGATCGAAGTCGAAGTTTGTCAAGAGTTAATGGTATTACCATCCTAGGAAGGGTAGATAAAAGAAGTGAGGTAAATTTGACAGTGGGAATTAAGACAGGGAAGTTGATGACTGCTGTCCTCACACTCCGTCTCGAGCTAGTACTAGAAGAGTGGATTGCAAGTCCACTTCTAGATGAATCGCGCTCCGTCTTCTTTTCCATCAAACTCCTTTCCACCCGCATAGCTGCCTCCACTAATTTGGAAAATTCGTCCGTTCAGCACTGGCGGTCACAAGAGTTCATATTTCTTCTCGTAAGCCTTCCTCAAATCTCTTACACCGGTCAAGCTCATCAACAACAACTGTCGTGGCATACTTAGACAGTTCTGTATATTTCTTCTCATATTCTGCCACTGACATAGACTCTTGTACCAACCTCAAAAACTCATTCCGTTTGGCATCTCAGAATGATCTTGGACAATACTTCTCTTGGAAGGCCTTCTTAAACTCACTCCAGTCTATTTCTTCTATGTCCCCTTTTCTGTTTTCTACAATTTTCCACCAATCTTTTGCCCCTTTTGGAGCAAAAATACTGCCAACTCTACTTTTCTGTCATCAGGGCACCTCATTACACGATAACATTTCTCAAGTAAGTTCAACCATGCCTCTGTCTCAGCAGGATCTACGGTGCCCTCAAAGGTAGTAGCACCCAAGGCCTTCAATCTTTCAATGCTGTATTTCTTTTCTGGATCTGATTCCACTGATCCAATACTTGCAGCCAATCTTTCAGCAATTCTAGTAAATATCTGCTCCTGGACATTAACCCCAACTTGAGGATGACTAGATTCACTCTCAGACATATCTCCACGGTTCCCAGTAGCTTCAGGAGTTCCGGCTACTACTCGTCTAGCTCGCCTGCCTCGAGGTGGCACGTTTCCTATAGGACAACACGACATTATCATTTACTAACAATATATATGCTCCTACACTACAATGCATGATCCTATTCCCAAGACTCTTCCGCTCTGATACCAACTTGTCACACCCCCTCCCAGGTTATCCCGTTCAACCCAAGAGGAGATGTGAGGACAGTAAACATCATCTCTCTTTGTGACATAAACTGTCCCTCTTTACCTAATAAACCCAATATTCACAACATACATATTATTCTTCCTTTTGACAGAACTGTAAAACTTGTACATATACATAAATATAATTAAACTTTCTCCATATCCATCATACACTTGTACAAAACCACATTACAAATCCTAATATTCACACAACTAAATCTACATGCCACCTACACAAGATTATACACGTACAAGTCTCAAATGTGACTGAGTTGCGAGAACTCGAAGCTTAGGTAGGGCAAGCTGGAGTAGGCTAAGCACCTGGAACATCCTCGCTACCTAGAGGGGAAAAAAGAAAGAAGCATGGAAAACGTGAGCTAAAAGCCCTGTGAGTGACTAGTTTTTGTAAAACGAACTTTTATTGAAAACAAGCATGTTACATATGTAAACATAAACAAGGATTTAACATATTATTCAGCCAAAGCATACTTCCCACAAATCTATCAATTTCATAAATCTGATGTCAAATCGTATATAAATGTTTTCCAGAAGAATTTAAACAGTAGACCATTTGGTTTCTCAATCTTTTCCCTTAGTTGAGGCGGAGCAAGGCTCAATGCTCTCAACGTCGAAAACAACCTTAGTTGGGGGTGGAGCAAGGCTCAACACACCCAACGTCGAAGTCATCCCTAGCTCGATGCGGAGCAAACTCGACGAACCAGCCAAATTAACCTCTATGTGCACATAGGAATATGACGGGTTGCCCAAGTACCTTCTTCATGTCCTTCAGTACTGGGTCCCGGGGAAACTCACATGCCTTCTCATGTCCTTCAGCACTGAGCCTCCTCTAAAACATTTAGATAATTCATTTGAAAATCCTTTCATAAGTAACAGGGCAACTCATAATTCAATAACATTTCATAAACATGCTTTCCAATATCTATAAAGAAACATAAAATATGCTTTATAAACCGATTTATTACAAAATCGTATTCAAGTAGAAAAACCGAATTATCATATGCGACAAAAATCGTTTGAAGTAAGAAAAGTGTCACTCACAACTCTTCCTAGGCCTTGAGTGGGTTATACGCCTTCCCTATCTCCTCCTGGCCTGAAATAGACATTTTACCTCGTATTACATTGTCCTTTACTTGATCATTAAGTATGCATAAGTAAATTCTAATCATTACTCAACATCGAGCCTCCCCTTTTCCCAAAGTAATAATAAGCGAGATACTAGCGATACTACTCAACCAGTCATGGTACTAGCGATACTAGGTGGAGCGAGACTAGCGTGACTTTACCTGAGGAGCGATACCTAGCGATACCCAGCGAGTTTTGTGAGACAGAAAACTCCCTTGCGTCTCAGCGACACTCGTCTCGCTATCTATACTTTATCAATTCAGCGAGACCTAGTTCTTAGCAGCACCCGACAACCGAGCTATCTTCCTCTCCTTCTGTTCTTACTCCTATTCTGTTAAAATTATACATACAGACAGATTTAGAACTCCTTCCCTTCTACAAATTTGTAGAGAATTGAGTTTTACAAGTTACCTCAAAATTCCAAGACTCAACTCTCTTTCGTTCTCCAACTATTCCAAGTTTACTCTGCGTTGCCCTAGCTTGCACACCAACTCCGTAACCGTTGCTTTCACCTAACATTTCACACATTTAACTTCAGTTCTAGCTTTACCATCCTTCACGAGAATTGTTAAGGATTATATTAACTTACTGACCTTAAAGTTTTAACCCTAGACTCGTTCTCCTCGATTGTTCTACTCCGAACATCAGACACTATCCAACTTGTGCGTCCACCAAGAATCTTCCCTTCCAGCTTAGATTTCAACTCCAAGATGAATATACTTCCGTTCAAAATCCACCAGAACACCCTCTTCTATCTCCCCTTGTAGTTCGTAGGAAAGTGAAACTGACTTAAGTTCTCGAAGTGTCTAAAATGAATAAATATTTAATTCACTTTCCTTTATTTATATCACCGACTTAAGTTCCCAAAGGCAGGCTGGCGCATAGGGGTTCTCCTCTCACTTCAACGCAAGGCACCCCTAACGCAACATACTCAACGCCTTCAACAATCAGCCATTCTCAACGCATGGTGTCCTCGACGCCTCATACTTTCGACGCAAGCAACTCAGTCATTCACACCACTAACTTCGTCGCATCGGGACCACTTTATCTTTGGCGCATAGAGATCGCTGTCTTCGACGCATAGAGACTGCTCTGTCTTCGATGCATAGAGACTGCTGTCTTCGACGCATAGAGACTTCAGCGCATGGCCTTACCAACGCATGGTGGTTCAAGCACATTTCTTCCCCTGCCAGCGAGCACTTATCCTCCAATGCAGGTAACTACTTCAGCTCACAACTCTTCGTGATTCCATCAACAACGTATGGCCACTCAAAATGTTCAACTTTCCTTTTCATTCACCAACGCATAGTCTTGGCCAACACTTAGCCAAAATTTTGCTCTCATTCTCGGCTACTTTTGCTCTAACAACGCATAGCTACAATCTCGCTTGTCTCTTCCCAACACTTAGTATTACAAGTCAGTGCTTACACTATGTTGAAGGAATAGTTTGTATATTGGAGTAAGTTGGACACATAAGATGAGTTGGTAAAGGTTGCATGGGTTCATTTGGACTTAACACCTCATAAAGAGTAGGTGTCGGGTTGCATGTTGGATGTGTCATGCAGCGTGACAGGTGGTATACAAATGGCAAAAAGAGAGGAGAAGTTGGATTCATCCCCAAAACTATAAATAGGGCCTCGAAGGAAAGGGAGCAGGGGATGATAAAAAAAAAAAAAATCTGAGTTCTTGAGAGAAAGTAGAGAGAAGGTAGAAAAGGGAAAATCCTTGCACTCGTAGAGAAGTCTGCTGCCAAGGGATAAGATATACTTAACAACTTAGCTACCTTGCGTTCAGCAAGTTGTCTCGCATTAAAGGGATCAGCTTTGCGTCCAAAGATAGACTCTGCGTTCAAGTTGGACCTTGCGTCCAAGAGAGGTCGACGCATCCAAAAGAGAAGTAAGAAGAGTTAAGCTGCACCTTGCGTTAGCTATCAACCTTGCATTCAAAGAGCAAGGTTGCATCCAACTGAGCTGACAGAGGAATATAACTTTCCTTGCGTTCTAGACTTTAGAACGCTGCGGTTAAGAAGCTCAAGAAAGAGAATTAGAAGGAAGGAAAGAGAACTACCTTTGAGCAAATATTATGTGAGTAACACTAACGTTTTTCAAAATATGAATGAGTTCTTTGTGATTAATATCATTGGTTTGGAATATGAATTCATGAGTTTTCAACGAATAGAGCATGTGTTTTTATTTGAAAAACATTTGAGTATGCTGGTGATTTGAAATAAGTTTATAAAGAGCATGCTGTTTGATAATATATGATTTCATGATTTTATTGAAAAGCATGATGTTTGATGTCATATGATTTCATGAAAGATTTGGAAATAAGCTTATTGAAAGGCATGCTGTTTGATCTTAAAGCTTTGAGTATTTGAGTTTACTGAAAGCATGCTGTTTGGTATTATATGACTTTATTTGGAAACGGTTAACTTACGATTTTATGATATGATGTTTCCAAAACATATTGTGTATTTTATAAAATTTTGAAAAGGCACTCGAGGCTCAAGGACTCGGAGAAGGCCAAAGGGTAGTCGGAATATAGAAAGGTACCCAATGCTGAGGAACTTGTAGAAGGCAAATGGGTAACCTGGATATGGAAATGGGACTCCAATGCTCAGGGACTTAGAGAAGGCATATGGGCAGTCCGAATTATAATACCTATGTGTGCACATAGAGGAATATACGACGCTTGATGTGTTGAGATTACTCCACACAGCAAGGGATAATCGACGTTGAGTAGCGTAGAGCTCGACTTTGCCTCAACTAGGGAAAAGTTATGAAATGTTTTCGACGTTGAGAAGTGTAGAGCATCTTTCCGCCTCAACTAGGGAAAATGATTTTGAAATGAATGAGATTTTTTAGTATTTACTCTAAAACAGATATGCATGATTTAACAATGGTATTTGAGCATATTTTAATATGATTTGAATCGTTATTTTATATGCGTGGTTGAAAATGTTTATATTATGACCAGTTTTATAGTTAAAGTAAAATATTTTCAAAAATTGTTACTCACTGAGCTGTTAGCTCACCCTTTCATACGTTTTCCATTTTTTTCAGGTAGTATGACAGTTCCTGTTGTCGGTCGAAGTCGAGGTTTGTCAAGAGTTAATTGTATCACCGTCCTAGGAAGAGTGGTTAAATGGGAAATAAGGTAAGTTTGACAGTAGGAATTATAGGGAAGTCGATGACTGTTGTCCTCACGCTTCGTCTTAGGCTACGAGAGGGTAGTTCGGGATGGGGTGTGACAGAACTGGTTCTTCCTCATAACTCAAATCTTCCTTCAACTCTATTGGTTGCACCACTAATACATGAGTTGGATCGGGAAGATACTTCCTTAGCACCGAAACATGAAATACGTTATGAATCTTGGACATCTTCATTGGCAAAGGCAATCTATAAGCTGCTGGTCCAACTCTTTCCAACATCTCATAAGGTCTAATATACCTCGGACTTAGCTTCCCTTTCCTACCAAACCTTAAAACTCCCTTCTATGGTGAGAATTTTAGAAAAACCTTATCACCAACTTCAAACTCAAGATCTCTTCTCCAGTTATCCGCATAGCTCTTCTGTCAATCTAGAGCTGCCTTTTATTCGCCTTAATTATTTCCACCTTCTCAATAGTAATTTGTACAATTTCCTATCCAACTAGTTTCCTTTCTCCTTCCTCACCCCAGCATACTGGAGTCCTACATGGTCTACCATACAAAGCTTCATACGGAGCTATACCTATGCTTGACTGGTAGCTACTATTGTAAGCAAATTCCATCAATGATAAATACTCGTTCCAGCTACCTTTAAATTGCAAGGCATATGCTCGAAGCATATATTCGAAGGTATGGATCGTCCTCTTAGACTGTCCATCAGTCTGGGGATGAAAAGTCGTACTAAATTGTAACTTGGTCCCTAATACTCATTGCAAACTTACCTAAAACTTAAAAGTAAACCTAGGATCTCTATCTGATACAATAGATACTGGATGTGACACCCCAACCTTTGACCTAGTTGCTTAAAGGAAATAAAGAAAAGAAATTATGGTAAAGGGTGTAAATTTTGGAAAACAAGCCTACGGAGTTAGGAAAATTTAAAGGTAGGAAATTAGGGTTTGTGAAGTTAGCCAAAATTTGGTTGAAGTGTTGGATTTTGGCTAAGTATTGAACTTTTGGGAAGTAATTTGGGCATTTAAAAGGTTGGAAAAGGTCACTGGAAGTCGTCAGGAACTTTCTTAGAAGAAGACAGAACTTTACGTGAAAAGTTAAACTTACTAGGAAAAGTCAATGAAAGTTACCAAGAAATCGGACTTACTGGAAAAAGTCAACAGAAGTTACCAGGAAGTCAACTTACCGAGAAACAGAAGTTATCAGAAAAGAGAAACTTACTGAAAAGCAACTTTCAAGAGTTGAACTGGTGGAACTTACTAGGAATGAACCGGCAGAACTTACCAGGAAATAAAGGTATGAAGCTGAACTGCCGGAAATTACCAGGAAGCTACACTGAAAATCGTTGTTGAACTGCTGAAACTTACAAGGAAACTGGACCGTTGGAACTTACTAGGAAGCGAACCGCCAGAACTTTATGAGAAAAGTGGCAGAATGTATTTTTCTTCGTTTTGACTCAATTTTTGGTGCTAAGTGGTTGAATTTTTGAATTTACACTTCATAAGGAGGAGGTGTTGCTGCATGGTCAAGAATCCATGCAAAATAACAAGTGTTTTGACGCATGAAGAATTAAGCATGCAATTTGCCATTTGGGAAATGAAGTGTCGGGAAGTTGGCTGAAGGTTTTGGTGAGCAAATTGCCTATAAATAGGTTCTTGTAGGAGAAGGATTTCTCATTCCATCCACCCAAGCTGAGAGCTACCTTGAAGGAGAGAACAAGAGAAAGAAAAAGAGAGAGAAAGGAAAAGAGAGAAAGAAAAAGAGAAGAGAAAAGAGAGGTAGAAATTTGGAGGAAGAAACCTTGCAAGTTTTTGCTATCCAAAGAGCTGTTTTAGAGGTTCCAAGTTGTTGTATTTTTCTTAAGGTCCAGAAGCTCGAGAAGTTCAGAACTAAAGCCGAGGAGGAACCTTAAGTCGGTCGATTACTTCACTATGAGTGGTTGATTTCTTTCCTCGAGAGAACTTAATTATATTTCTTATGAATAATTAATAATAGCAAGCTTATAAACTTTTATTTGATAATATGATGTTATATAATTATGCATGCTATGATGAGGTCTCGGATAGTATATCGAGCATATTAGCATGATGTTGTATGCATGCTAGGTCAATTATTAAAATAGTATTGTATATAGAGCTTGTTGGTATTAGATTCTACAAAGGCATCGATGGATAGATTTGAAGGGAATTGAATCCCGGTGGAAGCGTGTGACCGCATTCATTGATTTATTGAAAGAATTAAAAATACAAAAAATAAAGGAAAAGGTTGAGCATCATACCTTTGCCAATTTATAATTCTTGAACCGATAATCTTCTCCTTGTAGTTTTCCTTTTCCAAGAGATCTTTATTGAAAAGAATTGAATCTCGGCGGAAGCGTGTGATCGCGCTCTTTGAAAAAATGGGAAAAAGAATTTTCTTAGAATTTTTCTAAGAAAATTGGGAGAATTAGTAGACAAAGATTTTTAAAGTAATCGTAGAGATTATTCTCTTAGAGAGTAGGTTCTATGAAGGCTCCCAAGGGCCCTATTTATAGAACTCTATGGGTTACTTCTAATCTTATCAGGATAAACCCTCTATAGAGATTTTTAAATAAAATATTTAATAATATCCAATATTAATAAATATCTACCCAAATAATATCTCATATAAAATGGTTTAAAATATTTAAATCTTATTTAAATATTTATTTTTTGTGTAGAATCTTTGATTTGGATCTCATCCAAATTAAATAATTAATTATTTGAATCCAATTCAAATAAATTAATTAATTCTCCCTCTATTTATTTTCTACAGAATCTTTAATTTCGATCTCATCCAAATTTAATAATTAATTATTTGAATTCAATTCAAATTAATTAATTAATTCTCTCTCTATTTATATTTATATGGATTTTATCCAAATAAATAATTAATTATTTGAATCATATTGAAATAAATTAATTCTCCATATTATAAAGTTATAATTTAAATCACACCCAAATAAAATTTATAATAAATCATGCAATTAATTGTATCAAATACGTTTGTATCATATACAAAGTGAGTCGTATCCATAGTGTCACCAGGATAAGATATCCATCCTTATCCATGTACTATAGACCCTTTAGACTGTATCTTAAACATTCATCTCCATATGTCCCCACATATAGTTCAAGACTCATAAAACAACCTAGGTTGTTAGTTTATTGGATTTAGTGTTATTAAGATAAAACAAACAAAAACAATCAATAACGCTTATTGAAGTAACACATCAATAATTCTTTATTAGTGATTTAATTATGGTTAAATTATTACATTTACAATCTACGAGTTTTAAGGCATAAAACCCAACAAAATCCCACTTGAACTAAAACTCTAGTGGATTGTACATAAAGAGAAGTGAAAATGGTAAGTATGTAAATACAGTAAACTAGGGCATCCATATACCCATTACACATCTCTCGCTTGCCCCAGATTACACAATGTAAATATCACGCAGACCTAGACTTTCTAGATGACCCTTGAACACTTTAGCCAAGAGAGCCTTCGTAAAGGGATCAACAATGTTATGCTCCGAAGCGATTTTTGTGAAGATCACATCTCTTCGTTGCACAATCTCTCGTATAAGGTGATACTTTCTCTTAATATGCTTTCCTCGTTTGTGGCCGCAAGGCTCTTTAGAGTTGACTACTGCCCCACTGTTGTCACAGTATACCGTAATGGGCAATTCCATGTTTGGAACGGTTTTCAAATCATTTAGGAACTTTCTGAGTCAAACTGCTTCCTTTGCTGCTTCACAAACAGCTACATACTCAGCCTCCATAGTAGAGTCTGCATTGCATCCTTGCTTGATGCTACGCCATACTACAACTCCTCCGTTTAAGGTGAACACTGATCTTGACGTGGATTTCCTAGAATCCTTGTCAGTTTAAAAATCAGAGTCGGTGTATCCTGTAAGGATCAAATCCTTAGTTCCATACACCAGCTTGTAGTCCCTCGTTTTTCTAAGATACTTGAGGTTGTTCGTAACTGCAGTCCAGTGGTCTAACCCTCGATTGGACTGGTACCTACTAACTATTCCCACTGTATAACAAATGTCTGACCTAGTGCAAAGCATAACATACATTAAGCTGCCCATAGTTGAGGCATACGAAATGTCACACCCCAACCCGGATTTACTCTATACCTAGGAAGGAGC
Source organism: Citrullus mucosospermus (assembly GCA_030954485.1). Lineage (NCBI taxonomy): Eukaryota > Viridiplantae > Streptophyta > Magnoliopsida > Cucurbitales > Cucurbitaceae > Citrullus > Citrullus mucosospermus. Next base: position 16,918,080 of record CM062064.1, read on the forward strand.
ATGATCCTAATTCCCAACATAAGACTCTATAATACATACATCATAAAAGAATAGCAAATCATACAACATTCTCTTTATCAGATCAGAAGAACGTGTAAACTTTTAACTAACATGTCAGAATATACTCATAGTAGGTACAACACGTCCCTCTTTCACTACACTCTCAGTAAAGATGTTTATTACATGACATATGAGCATTCTAAATATTTACAACTATCCCAGAGGTTCGCTTCCAGATAAGCCCAGACGAGATTCTTTAGTAGGCTAGGCGTCCCAGACACGCTCGCTACCTGAAACAGCAAACAACAACAAACTGGATGAGCAAAAGGCTCAGTGAGTGACTAAATCTACTAAAACTAATCATATTAACTTTAATCCAGTTTGTAAGATAGTAACCATCGCATAACCCATCCCATCGAATTATCATGATTCACTTTTACACTACGCATGTATATCTATCAATTCCCATGTTTCACAAGTTTCCTATCTATTTAGTGCCTTCACTTTCCGTCCCTCAGCACTTATTCATGTATAACTACAATACCATGTGCCTTCACATGAGATCCCTCAGCACAGGTAACAAACTCTATCTACGCTTAAATGCCTTCTCACAGAATCCCTCGGCACGAGCTAGTTGTGATAGGATACTACATGCCTTCACTTACAGTCCCTGAGCATTGTAGTCCATTCTCTACTGTTATTCAAGTGTCTTCTCAAATCCCTCGGCACTTAATATCATGCTTACTCACAAATAGCTTTCACCATAAGGTCCCTCAGCCACTTATATGCTTAAACATTTGTAATAGTATTCTTTTAAATCACTAACACACCACATACATGAAGCAAACTACAATGCATCACGTTTCCTCATCACTATGCGTACTAAGTTTAACACAATATATAACAAACAGTCACTCACAATCGGTCCTGGCTCTAAATGGATTATAAGCCTCCCCGAGCTCTTCTTGGCCTGAAAGTACACAATCCTCAAGTTTAGTTTCCATAATCTCCCATTTCCTTTAATATACAGTAGCATCGTTACTCTATAGAAGTTAGTAAGCTACCAACGTTACTCAAAAAGATATTCAAGCTGTACTAGCGACACTGCGTTGATAAAAACCAGTGAAACTACCTTGAGGAGCGATACCCAGCGATACTCTAGCGAGAATTGTGAGACGCAAGCCTATCTTTGCGTTGCAGCGTTACTTCCTCTACTGCTCAAACTCTCGCTCACTCAGCGATACTCCCACTGTGACAGAACCGTTTCCTTCTTCCTTTCTTCTTCCTTCTTCAACCTGTTAAACATTTCGTTTCAATAAATTCCAGCACTTTCTTCCTTCTATAAACTTGTTGAAATACCGGTCCTACATCTCACCTCCAAATTTCATGAAGAACCTCCTCTCCGTTTAGGACATAACCTTCGACAACTCCAAGTTGCCTCTTATCACCCGACAGTTCAACTCTCGTCTCTTCTTCCTGAGTTTGACACACAATTAGACAATTTCAGCTCAAACATCCTTCATGAATTCTGCTAAAAATCGAGTTAACTTACTAACCTCAAAGTTTCAGCCCTAACCTTCGTCTCTTCAATTTGTTCTTCCTCCAAAACCGAGCATCACTCTGAAGAGATCACAACAGCCGAAACCTCTGTCAAACCCGAGTTTCTTCCACGAATTCAATGAGATTTCTGCTTCAGATTAGCATGAACATCTTCTTCTACCTCCCTTCGATGTTTCGCCTTAATATGGACCCAACTCGAGCTCTGAAATGCAAGCAGAACAATTGAATTCTCAGTCCACTTATATATATATATATATCACCGACTTGTTCTCCATTCCAACTCTATAGTATAATCCGTTCGACGCATACCTCCTATGCTCAGCTTCAGCAACGCACACGGCCTCTGATGATAATTCATTTCAAACTCTCCCGCCAAATAGTTAACATACGCGTTACTTTCTATCAGCCAACATTCCTTATCCAACGCATACTCGCCTTCGACGCATGGTAGCGTTCACCGCATAATGGGCTCACCGCAGATCAGCTCCCAAACCCCTCGTGGCCTTTACTTCCACCGGCACACTGCCTTCAATGCGTTTAACGCATAATGATCCTCGGTACCAAGTGGTACCAAGTGATCCTCCACGCCTTTATATCCTCAACGCGTCACGACTTCAACGCATGATAAGCTTCCCTCACCTTTACGTTTACACTAAAATTACCTCCTCCACAATAGGTTGCCATCAACGCATAGCTTACACTTAGCTATTTTCCCACTCCAAATGCAAGCCAGCCAACTACTTTTGCACATTCACCCATCTCTCAGCCCCTTCTTCTTTGCGTTCAAATAAAAATAGATGCGGGGCTTACACGGAATACGTCTCATATCCTCAATTTCTTAAGGTATCTTAGGACACTATTCCTTAGACAAATGAACCCTGTGCCTGAAAGGTAATAAACCCTTCTTAGAGTTCTGCATCAAATATCAAGTCAACATTTTGTGGATATAAGTTGCTTGAGACAAGGCTACCATTCTGTTTTTGCGATCCTTAATGATTTGGATCCCAAGTACATACTGCACCTCTATCAAATCTTTCATTTGGAATTGGGCTGCCAGCCAATTTTAACATTAGTAAGATATCCTACATCATTCCATGAGGTATCTTAGGACACTGTTCCTTAGACAAATGAACCCTGTGCCTGAAAGGTAATAAACCCTTCTTAGAGTTCTGCATCAAATATCAAGTCAATATTTTGTGGATATAAGTTGCTTGAGACAAGGCTACCATTCTGTTTTTGCGATCCTTAATGATTTGGATCCCAAGTACATACTGCACCTCTCTCAAATCTTTCATTTGGAATTGGGCTGCCAGTCAATTTTAACATTAGTAAGATATCCTACATCATTCCAAATGAGTAGGATGTCATCTACATAAAGTACTAAGAAAGCTACTTTACTTTTGATGATTTTCTTGTATACACAAAGCTCATCAACATTTTGTTCAAAACCAAAAGATTTGATCGCAGTACCAAATCTAATATTCCAAGATCTGGATGCTTGTTTCCACCGATAAATGGATCGATTTAGCTTGCAAACTTTTTGCTCCTGACCTTGGGCTATGAACCCTTTGGGCTAAGACATGAAGATACTCTGTTCAAGATTGCCATTTAGAAAAGCAGTCTTGACATCCATTTGCCAAATTTCATAGTCATAAATATGAGGCTATGGATAAGAAAATTTTTATAGACTTAAGCATAGCAACAATGGAAAAAGTTTCCTCATAGTCAACCCCTTCCCTTTAAGTGTAACCCTTTGCTACAAGTCTAGTTTTGAAGGTCTATAACTTCCCAGCTACATCTCTCTTTCATTTATAGATACATTTACACCCTATGGGTTTAACCCCTTCAGGTGTATCTACAAGTTACCATAATGAATTGAAGTACATATACTCCATTTCAAGATCCATGGCTTTGATCCATTGGTCCTTGTCTACATCATTCATTGTCTGTTTATAGAACAATGGATCCTCAACACCATCATCTGACATGACGACTTGAGTTTCAGTTAAACCCAAGTAACGGTTAGGTTGTGAAACAATCCTCCCACTGTGTCGAGGCATACCCAATGATTAAGAAGGACAAGACTGACCAGAAGTACTAGTTCCTTCCTTAACTCTTGATGAAGGTCCACTCTCATCAATAACTCTTGTTGACTCTTCAGTAACTTTATTTAATACCATTTTGCTTCGTGGTTTATGATCTCTCATGTGGTCTTCTTCCAAGAATGTAATGTTTGTCAATAAAAACATTTTGTTTTCTTGTGGGTCGAAGAAGAGACCACCTCTCGTTTCCTTAGGGTAATCAACAAATTAGCATAATCTTGAACGAGGTTCCAATTTTTTAGAATTTGTTGCTAGCACATGTGTAGAACAACTCCAGATTCTAAAGTAGCACAAACTAGGCTTACATCTCTTACATAACTCGAAAGGCGTTTTAGAAACACTCTTCGAGGGAACATTGTTCAAGATATGAACTGCAGTTTCTACTGCATACCCCCAAAACAAGCTAGGCAATTAAGTATAGCTCATCATAGAACGAACTATGTCTAACAAGTCTCTATTTCTCTTTTCTGATACACCGTTTTGTTGAGGTGTACTAGGTGTTGAGAGTTGGGATTGGATTCTATGTTCTATCAAATAGTCCTTGAATCTTAAATCCATGTACTCTCCACCTCGATCAGATCGAAGTGTTTTAATTTTTTACCTACAGGTTTTCAACTTCTGCCTTATACCCCTTGATCTTTTCAAGTTCATCATCTATAAAAGAGATGCAGTATTCATACCCTCATTGAGCTTTTACATTCATTGGACCACAGAGATTCGAATGTATGAGTTCTAAAGGTTATTTGGCTCTATAACCTTTTCCTAAAAAAAGTCTTTTAGTTATTTTACCTTCAAGACAAGATTCTTGAGGTAATGAATTATCTTCCAACTCATTTAGAAGTTCATTCTTTACCAATCTCCCAACCCTATCGAGATTTATGTGACCTAATCTCAAATGCCAAAGATAAGTACTATTGTTACTGGGAGAAATTCTTTGCCTTTTAGTTTGAGTATTAGCAGTTTTAAACATCTCATAATTTAAAAGTGCTTTTTCTTCAATTGGTCATAATTTAAAAGTGCTTTTTCTTCAGTTGGTCTTAACACGTATAAGTTTTTTTTTTTTTTCTAATTTAGCAAAACAAATACGTACACCATTTTTCAAAATGAACGCTTCGTTAACAGAAAAAATAACTAAGTACAATTGTACAATTAAAAGGAAATAGATATTAAGTTCCTTTTTATTTCAGGAACTATATATAGATTTCCTAAACATAAAAATCTATTTCCAAAAACAACTTTGTAGCTCCCATTGCACGAACTGAAATGGTGCCTCCCGTTCCAACCTTGAGCGTCCTTTCACCCTCCTCAAGCTGCTGGAAGGAACTAATTCTTTGTACAGAAGAGAAAACGTGATTAGTGGCACCCGAATCAAGTATCCAGGCATTATAGTCATTTTCCATTAAACAAGTTTCTAAAACAAGTAAATCATATTTACCTACTTTTTCCTTCTTCTTCTCAGTAAGGTACTTAGGGTAATTGCGTTTCCAATGACCATTCACATAAGAGACTGATAAGTTTGTAACTCATTCAGGAGGGTTGTCATGGTGTACACAATTTTATTCATAATCGCATTGCTGCGGAATTGAAGGAAGCTCTTCGGAAGAGATTCTAGAATAAAAGACACCTGACTCTGCTCGTCAATGATCGTGTCGTTCATTTCAGCAACTTTGAATTGGACCATTAGGTCGAGAACATGTTCTCTCACCGATTGGCCTTCCTTCATACGTGCATTATAAACGTATTTGAGGGCCTCATGTTGGATCTGTGAGGACGATTGTCCATACATTTCCTGGAGGAACTCCATGATCTGTCGTGCATTCATCATGGCCTCATGTTTCTTGTTGAATACGACAGACAGACTTGCCAAGATATAGATTCGAGCCTTGTCATAGGCCTGTCCAACAGTCATATGCATCTCTAACAGATCAGGATGCATTATGAACGAGGATAGGAGGACACTCCTCCATTAAGACAAACCGTAAATCATCTATAACCAGAATCGTATTCATGTTAGATTTCCACGTTGCGTAGTTTTCACCGGTTAGTTTTTCATTTTTTTAAGCAGTGCGACAATTGAGGAAGACATGCTAAAATTCTAAACAATTAACCATTTCAGTTATCTTTGCCTTAACCCATTACACAAGCAAACAAAATTGCAAGTAATCCAATCAATTCAGCAAAAACAAGCAATCAAAGAAACCCTAATCAACTATTGATTTAGTTTTTGCAATGATGCTTCAAAGGTTTAGAGCAACAACCACCGAAGGGTGCTTAGCCACTCCTCCTTTGAAATGAGACAATTCTCAGTTGATTCTAATGCCATAATAACTCATATTCCTATAGACATTAGCCACCGTTATTTGGTCAAGGATTCGTTAACTTTTAACTCATCCCTGTAAGTGTAACTCTCCCATATTCAGATCCCATAGGTATGCACCAACAAGCTACCATTAGGAAAGACAATTGTTGGTAATTAACCTAAGTGAACCTATCTTTTCAGGAGTTCGCGGTGTTTCGAAACCTATGATTAGGCCCTTCGAAGGGATGGTTGCTCTAGGACGACATGCAGGCTGATCATAAGAATCTTACGGTGCGACCTAGGGTTGGAGACCATGGGATACGTTGACACGCGTCCCCCTCCCACTTACTATAGCCATTTTCCCATTCACCTTTTTATTGAACCATACAAACACTTTCCGAAGGGAGGCTGCTCCCAAGGCGACATGTCACACCCTACTTTTTAAAACCAATGCTTTGAAGAGCCTATAAAGATAAGTAGGAGACCATGTTGGACGCATGGTCAGGACTAAGGTAACACATGATAAAGGTGGACACATAGGAAGTAACCCGAGAGCTTGAAGGGAAAGATGTGAAATGCATAAGAGATAATTACGAAGAAGATGTAAGCATTGGCGAAGGTAAGATGCATAAGCAAAAAGGAATAAAGTTATGTCATGGAGTGTTGGAAAGAGATCTAAGTCTCGAAAAGGAAGGATAAATGCATAAGGAGGAACCGGGGGAAGAATGCTATAGCAGACTGAGTAACGCATAGACTACTATCGAGGGATGTTCTCGAGTGTTGGATAAAGTAGAAGGTTGAGAAGTAAGCTTAAAGACTGGAGCAAGAGGTGGACGCATACTAATTTATCATAAGAGAAATATTTTAGTACAAGGAAAAGGTTAAATGAATAACCTTGGATTACAAGCACAAGAATGCATAGAGGATTAACCAAGGAAATCCTCAAGGATAGGAGGAAGATCATGGACACAGAACGAAGTAAAGGTGAACGCAAAGAGTACAAATGCATAAAGGAAGGTCTTGAGTTGGATTTGGTTAACAAGGGTAAATCACATCATCGAATGTGCGATCACACAAGGGAAGGATTTGTAGTTAAGACTTGACATAAGGGAAGAAAGTTGGACGCATGGTATGATGCGGTAAGGTACAAACACATAGTAGTGTGCGTTTGAGACATTGACGCCTAGTAGTATGTGGTGGAGAAACGAGTTCAAAGGTAGTATGGCCGAGAGTAAAGAAATTAAGTAATGAAGCTAAAACTTTAAAGGAAACTCAGTGGACGCGTAGGAGCATTATGTTGAATGAATAGTTGTATATTGGAATATGATTGGATGCATAAGATAAGCTTATAAAAGCTAGGTGGCTTCATATAGACTTGACACCTTATTAGTAGGAGATGTTAGAAGGCATTTTAAGTGTTTCATGCAAGGTGACGCTTGGATTAATGCATGGTTAGTTAAGCATGCAGCGTGACATGTGGCAAACAAGTGGCAAAAAGAGAGGAGAAATAGGATGGCAAGCCCTCTATAAATAGGACCTTAAGGGAAAAGGAGCGACTGATGATTCTGAAGTGAGAATTCTTGAGAGAAAGGGGAGAGAGAAGGTAGAAAGGAGGAATCCTTGCGTCCGTAGTAGAAGTCTGTGGCCAAGAGAGAAGATATTCGTGACAACTTAGTTATCTTGTGTTAAAGAAGTTGTGTTGAGTCTAAGGGGTCAGCCTTGCGTTTAAGACAAACGTTGCGTTCAAGGTGAATGATGCGTTCAAGTTGGACCTTGTGTCCAAGAGAGGTCGATGCATCCAAAAGAGAAGCAAGAAGAAATGAGCTGCACCTTGCGTTCAAGGAGCAAGGTTGCGTCCAACCGAGCTGACAGAGGAATATAAAGCCATGCATTCCAGGGTTAGAACACTACATCCAAGAAGCTCGGGAAAGAGGAAATAACGGGAAGGAAGAGGAACAATGTGAGTTACATCTACGTTTTTCAAAGTATAAATGAGTTTTGTGTGATTAATATCATTGGTTTGGAATATGCATTCATGAATTTTCAAGGAATAGTGCATGCATTTTATTTGAAAAACAAGTTTATAAAACGCATGGTGATTGATAATATATGATTTCCATGATTTTAATGAAAAGCATGATGTTTAATGTTATATGATTTCATGAAAGATATGGAAATAAACTTGTTTGAAAGGCATGTTGTTTGACATTAAAGCTTTGAAATTGAGTTTAGCATGCTGTTTGATATTATATTTGGAAACGGTTAACTACGAGTTTATGATATAATGTTTCCAAAACATATTGTATTTTATAAAACTTTGAAAAGGCACCCGAGGCTCAGGGACTTGTAGAAGACCTAAGGGTAGCCGGGATATAGAAAAGGTACCCAATGCTGAGGGACTTGTAGAAGACAAATGGGTAACCTGGATATAGAAATGGGACCCCAATGCTTAGGGACTTGGAGAAGGCATTGTGGGCGGCCAATATTATAATACCTATGTGCACATAGAGGAATATACGACGCTGATGTGTTGAGATTACTCCACACAGCTAAGGATAATCGACGTTGAGTAGCGTAGAGCATCGCTCCGCCTCAACTAGGGAAAAATGATTTTGAAATGAATGAGATTTTTGAGTATTTATTTTAAACAGACATGCATGGTTTAATAATGGTATTCTAGCATATTTTAATATGATTTGAAGCGTTATATTTTATGCTTGATGAAAGAATGTTTATGTTATGACCAGATTTATAGTTAAATAAGATGTTCTGAAAAACTGTTACTCACTGAGCTGTTAGCTCATTCTTTTATATGTTTTCCATTTTTCAGGTAGCATGACAGTTCCCGTTGCCGATCGAAGTCGAGGTTTGTCAAGAGTTAAATGTATTACCGTCCTAGGAAGGGTAGAAATAAGAAGGTAAGTTTGACAGTGAAAATCGATAGGAAGTCGATGACTGCTGTCCTCACACTCCGTCTCGGGCTACGGGTGGATAGTTTGGGGTGGCATGTGACATCTACCTTGATTATTCAAGGCTGTCTTCAGTAGAGATGTCATGGTTATCATCTACGCTGAGAGATTGGTGGCGGCATCAGCTTCAAGCATTCCAGCTTGCGTTTGCCTTCTATTGGTGGAGCGAAATCCATATCAGTCGTCCACCCACTCATTGGTATTCCACGAAATTCTGTCAAGAATATCTATGGGTTGCGAGTAAGTCATATCCAATAATCCTTCTGCTTATGCAGGCAATTTCTCAATAGCCGTGTGAATCAGGTCCAAGCTACGATTGGTCCTTCTTCGATTCTACCTTGTTCTTCGAGTGAAGGTCCTCTCAATCTCAGGGTCAGTATCGAGTTCTGAATTGCTCCCGTCACTCAAATACTGTTTGGAGCTTCTGGCAGAGGAGAAAATCACAATACGCCTTTGATTGAAGAATTCCTACAACAAAATAATCCAAAAAAAAAAATTAAATCGATGCAATAATCCCCGGGAACGAAGCCAAAAACTTGTTGTGCAGACAGATTGTGAAATTAAATTATATTAACGCAATGCGCAAGTTAAGCTACTATTATGCGTTTCACATACTATGCGTTTAACATACTATGCGTCTTACTATGCTTAATGCTATGCGTTTAAGGTCTGTCAAGTTTTCCTATCCTTTACCCAAGTATAAGCAAAGGAGTGTAGGTTTTCTCGGTGAGTCTGAGGTCAAACACAAGGATTATGCAGATTCTATAATTGATTGGATTATGTGCGTTGTAGTGGTAACCAAAAATAGTTGAGAGAGGTTTGTTTGCATCTAACTAAGAAAGCGATAACATGTACACTAAACTGGAAGATGGAAAGGCATGCGACAAAGCAAAGTCAGCTAAGTGAATTAAATGAATGGGTAAAAACAGGGTTCGGGTTGGTTAACATCTAACATCAAAAACGCATGGTGATAGTTTATTCATACTTGCGACTTTTCTCCTGGTTGTCAGCCGCTATGCGTTATATGTCTATAACGCATAGGAGAGTGTTAAGTACCAAGGTTATTCCTATAGACAGGTAACACTTCTTGCCCTTGTCAATTGAGTTCCACAAGCACTTACCTTCTCGAGCAGTCTGGTTATTACTACTTATATCGATTAGCTAGATAGACATAAGCATCAGATTAAGATTGCGATTGACAAGATGCAATAGTTACACTATGGTTCTTATTTAGATGCTAATGCAACCCTTGACCCTTGAAAGGTTAGTTACTCATGGATTCAAACTAAAAAACGGAAAGTGTAGAGAAATGAGTAAACATGGAAGAATTGAAGATTGATGAACGGAATACAATTTTAGATAGCTCAATGTCTTGACACAAATCTAAAATCAAGCTAGAAAAACAAGATAGAAAGCAGGAAAAGGCGTCAATGTCTTGAGTCGCCGGAATGGAAGCGTGAGGTTCTGCTGTGAAGTGGTCAGGCGGAGGGAAGACTCTTCTCTCTCAAGCTATTCGTCTCCGGTTGTCGTCTAGAGAGAACTCTACTGTCACTTAGGAATTCTTCCGAAAATCAACAACACTTTTTCATCTTGCAAGACTGCCCTTTTATAGATGCTGCATTCGTAATCAGTGGCAAATCTGCGTGATTGGAGGAAATTGATGGCGTATGTCCATCTTGCCTAATTGTGTAATTTTCAGTTCAATTTAGATCCACCACTTTAGCCACAGATCATGCATGTCAATCTTCCGACAATCTCTCAAGATTCTGATCTGATTTTTCGCTGCCTTGCATTTATGGTCGTTATGTGTCCATGGAGAATTTGAGCGGATGTCAACGCGTCATAGGTTGTTAACGCATAATCCTGCATTGAGAAGTTGTTAACGCATCTACAGGTTGCTCACGTTCCCTTCAGATCATGCGTCCATGGAGAACAGATTGCCAACGAATAGTCTTGCTGTAATACCCTCTCTCCAAAAACCTAGGTATCTAAAATGGTTAGTAAGGATAAAAGGATAAAAGATGAGGATTAATGAAACTTTTAAAATGAAAAAGTTAAGTTTGTGGAATTATTGAATAATGGCCGAGAAATTATGTGCGTTGAAATGAATGATATTAGAAAAAGGGGTGAGAATGAAGGACTAAAGGTATAGTTGGAAATTGGTTAAAGTTAGATGTATTTTGGAAATTAGGTTGACGCATAGATGGATAAGTTTTAACGCATGGTATTTAATATTGAGAAGTTACCAAGTTATGAGATTAGGTTTTAATGATGGCAAGTGGAATGGGGTGAAGTACCACGCGTCGATAATGTAAAGTGAAGTAGAACCATCACGTAGGAAAAGTATCTTGCGTTGGAAAGGTTGACAACGCGTCGAGAAGTGAAATTAAAGAAAGTAATGCATTAGGCGTTGTGAAGAGCAATAGTACGGAGGAAAAAGGAACAAGAATTATTGAGTATTAATCACGACTATGCGTTGGTAAGCCATGCGATAAGCTGTAACTATGCGCTGAAGGTTAGTGATGGATTGAAAAACTATGCGATGAGCAGCAGCTAGGCGTTGGGAGTTTACTATGTACTATGAAGGTTCATTGGGCTGATCAAAAAGTCCTCGAATATGGTATAGCATGTGCGGAAGAGACCGTTAAGCGTTGAAGGTTATTATATTGGGAAAATTTCTATGCGTTGAAGAATTTCTATGCGTTGGCAAAGCGACGCGTTGAGAAAATTGAGATTCTTAATAGCTAATAATTAAGAAACAACCTTACGTAGAAATGGTCTTATGAGCTAACAAAAAGTAAATTGAGTTCAGGCGTTGGATATGCTGTAGAGTTGAAAGCAAACCTAATAGGAGGAAACAATAGAATGATGGATATTAGAATAATTGTTCAAGGAAACGGCTAAGTATGGGAGAAATTTGGAAGCAAAGCGTTGGGTATACCTAGTGGACGCGTAGAAGGGTAACCTCGAAATCTAAAAGGTTGAATAAGAGGATTATAACTTGGTTTACGTTATACATACTGGAAGTACAATGATGTATAGGAAGTTAAAAGGAAATATTTACTAATGGCCAAGGGTGAAAAGTGAAATAGCAGAGTACGGAATAAAGTGTTGGTAAGAAGTCTTATTATGCTTTGATAAAGTCTATGCGTTGAGAAGATTATCAGCTAGGCGTTGAGAAGGTTATTAGCTATACGCTGAGGGATTCACGTGTTAAGGACGACTATTAGCTATGCGTAGAGGGGCTTGTGAGTTGAAGGTGACTACCATTGGTTATTAAGGTTGTGAAGTAAGCATAAAGACTGAAGTATGTGGTGAACGCATGTTAATCTATCTTAAGAGATAATTTAAGTGCAAGGAAAATGATTAAAAGAATAACCTTGGGAATAATCAAGGAATGTCCAAGGATGGGGAGATGGTCATGGACGCAGGATGAAGGTAAACGCAGTAGGACCAACGCGTAGAGGAAGAGCTTGAGAAGGAGTTGTTATGGACATAAGGAAGAAGTTGGACGCATGATATAATGCGATGAGGTACAAACGCATAGTATTGAACGTTTGTCATTAATGCCTAGTGGCATTGTGTAAGCACTGGTTTATAATAGTGATGCGCACTTTTAGTGTTAACCGCAAGTGTATGGGTCAAGTTATAATATAAAACAGTTAAGTCCGAGTATCGTTCTACTAGAGATCCAATTGGGAAGGTTAAAATTACTTAGCTATTCTAGAATTGAGTCAATTTTATTTGAGGATTGAAATTCAATATTTCAAATTAGGAAAAAAGAAAAATCAAACAAGGAAAGTATCAAAGGGAGAAACACAAGAGTCAAAGAGTGTTCTAGGGTAATGAATCCTTGTTTATTTCATCATGCAATATTATAGAATTCATGGATTTTATTGTAATTCATATGCCTAAGTCTAGAAACTTAATTCCATGTTATTTTCTCTCAAAAACAACCATTTCTCATGCAACTCGATTAATTATTAATCTCTTAAAACCAATACAAAATTACATGGCATTAAAAATAGTCTTTAGCAACTTTTATTGTCAACCTAACTACTCTCGTGATAGATTAACAATAATTCATTGTTATAGATCAAGTTAAACATACAATCTCTCAATCATACATCTAACCTAACATGTGAAGATGGCCAATCCACAAGAATTAAACACAATAACAATGAAAAGCATAATTATTTAAATAAAACCATGAGTCTACAAAATTACAATGAATTCATAAACAATTCATAAAATACCTTAAAACTAAAGAGTTTAGCCACTCATAGCTTGAAGCAACATGTTTGAGCAAAAATAATCAAAGGAAGAGTGTAAAGAAAAGGGAAACTCTACTGAAAAGAGGTTCTTGATTGAGGCAGCACTGTCACGAACTCCTTGGCTCTCACGTCGGACTTCGAAAGGCACCAAGACTATCTCGAACTCTTTTCCTCTTCCTTGCAACTAACTCACTCTTTGAACTCTCGCTTAATTCTCTCCTTTTTGTATCTCTTTTTAGGTCTGCAACTTTCTTGCTTTTTCTTGATTTTCTCCCCCTTTTGACTGCTGAAAACCCCCCAAATTTATAGAGTTTGGCCGCCCAAAAATTTAACCTAAAATACAAATTTTTCATTTAGGTAACGCTGGCGCCGCGGCACTAGCGTTTCAACCCTAAAAAGTTTGCTCTCGGGTTTTAGCGCCGTGGCAGCGCCGTCCAAGCGCCGCGACGCTGTCATGCGTTTACCAAGGATGCGTTCAACAAGGATGCGTCGAGGTAGCGACATCCCGGCGCCGCGATGTTACTATGCGTCCAAACTGTTGTGTTTATGCTTCAGCGCCACGGCAGCGCCGTCTCAGCACCGCGATGCTGCCATGCGTTCAACAAGGATGCGTTTATGCTTCAGTGCCGCGGTAGCGCCGTCTCAGCGCCGCATCGCTATCCCAAAATTTGTTCTTTTGAGTTTTTCAGCTCTTTTTCGCCGTATTCTTGCTCGGTTTTGATCTTTTAGTTGTTTCTTCTAATTTTCCTCGTTTTAACCTGAAAATCACTAGCAAACAAGTGAAATCTAACATAAAACTCCCTTAATTTGAGAGAATATAAAGCACTTTTCAAGTGCTTATCAAATAGTACGGCTATGCGTTGAAAGTGATCACGAATGGTTGTGAGCTGAAGTAGTCGCCGCGTTGGCGGGGGAAGAAACGTACTTGGTTTACCATGCGTTGGTAAGGTTGTCATGTGTTGAGGTCCCTATGCGTTGAAGACAGATCTATGCGTCGAAGACAGTAGTGTAGTTGGCTGAGAGTTAGAAAAGTGAGTAGTGAAGCTCAAACCTTAAAGGGAACTCAAGAACGCATGAGGGCGTTGTGCTGAATGAATGGTTGGAAAATGTGGACGCATAAGATAAGCTTATAAAGGCCAGGTGGCTTCATATAGACTTGACACTTAGGAGGTGTTAAAAAGATTTGTTAAGTGTTTCATGCAAATTGACACTTGGACTAATGCATGGTTAGTCAGACATGCAGCGTGACATGTGGCAATCAAGTGACAAAAGAGAGAAGTAGGATGGCAAGCCCTCTATAAATAGGACCCTGAGGGAAGAGTAAGGACTGATGTTTCAGAAGTAAGAATCCTTGAGAGGAAGAGGAAAACGAAGGCAGAAGAAGGAACCCTTGCAACTGTAAAAAGGAGGTCTGCGGCCAAGAAAGAAGACAATCTTGACAATTTAGTTATCAGGTGTAAAAGTTGTCTTGCGTCGAAGAGGGGTTGGCCTTGCGTTTAAGACAAATTCAACGTTCAAGGTGAACGCCGCATTCGAAGATGGACGATGCGTTCAAGTTGACCTTGCGTCCAAGAAAGTCGACGCATCTAGGAAATCTTGCACAAGGTCGACGCATCCAGAAGATCTTGCACGCTGCGTCCATTTAAGCTACCTTGCGGGTTTGAAACACAAGCCTTGCGTTCAAGTAGCTCGGGGAAGGCAGAATTTCAAGGGAAAGAGAAAATTCTTAAGTAACTAGTGAGTGACACTTTTCTTCTTCAAATTAGTTTTATTAAAAATGTTCTTATAAGATATGGCTTTATGATGAATTATTTTGAAACGTATGATGATTGACCATATTGTTCAAAAAGGCATGTCTTATATGATTGCTTTATGATATTGAAAGGCATGTTATGAGATGTTGATTATCAAGAAATATATTGTTTTCTATGAAAGGTTTTAGATGAACTATCTATGTAAACTGATTGATAAAATGTTTTAGAGGAGGCTCAGTGCTCAAGAACATGAGAAGGCACGTGAGTTTCCCCGGGACCCAGTACTCAAGGACATGAGAAGGTACTTGGGCAACCCGCCACGTTCCTATGTGCACATAGAGGTTGATATGGCTGGTGCGTCGAGTTTTGCTCCGCATCAAGCCAGGGATGATTTCGACGTTGAGAGCGTTGAGTCTTGCTCCGCCTCAACTGAGGGAGAAGATTGAAAAACCAATCGGTTTTCTATTTAGTCATTCTAGAAAACGATTTTGTTGATTTGGAACGGATTTATGTGATTTGATAAAGTTTTGTGGAAAATATGTTTCTGTTGAGTTGCCATGTTAAAACCTTGTTTTATATGGGTAAATGTAACATGCCTGTTTTCTATTAAAAGATAGTTTTACAAAACCAGTCACTCACAGGGCTTTAGCTCACGTTTTTTCATGTTTTTCTAATTTTCTAGGTAATAAGCGAGTTCGAAATGCTTTGCCTACGCAAGAACCTCGTCTGGGCCGTCTTTGGTGAAAATGGTTGGACAGTGAACCTTACAGAGGAGTCAAGGTTGCTGTCTACACATCTCCTCTCGGGTTAGGGAGGATAATCCGGGAGGGGGTGTGACACCTGCGTTAAGAAGTAGTCAACGCATTGTTTGCGTTCCTGCATTAAAACATGCATTTTAGGCTCAAAAAGTAATAAAATAATTATCTTCATCAAAATACAAGAGTAGTGTCACACCCCCTCCTAGATACCCCTTTCCTCCAGGAGTGAGTGTGAACCTGCATGCTTTCTACCTCTATACTATAACATAAATCATATCCAGATCTTTAAGACTTAACTATATGCCAGCTTAATCTCAAGATATAAACACTTCTGCGATTAAGTCATGCAATAAAATAACAACTTATCAAACAAGTGTTCTTTCTATACATATACTACAAATTGATCCTCTCATCACTCCTAAGGAACATGTACATCAACAAAACATGAACGTAAACTGCGTATTTACAACTATCCCAGAGGTCTGCTCCAGAGTAGGCCCAGACGAGAATCTTCTGTAGGCTAGGCATCCCGGACACGCTCGCTACCTGAAACAACAATCAAACAAACAAATTGAGTGAGCCTAAAGCCCAGTGAGTGACTGAATTTATTCAAATATTACTAACATTCATGAGTTAATGTAAACCATAGTAACTACCACAAAGCATATAACAGGAATTCTAAGTCACTCATGCTATAAATCACAAACAGTACCATCATCCGTACAATTGCAATACAATTATCCTTCCCTAGCTGTGACGGAGCAAAGCTCAACGCACTCAACCTCCAGTACAAACTCTCATTTCTTTTCACGTACAAATGCCTTCACATTATGTCCCTCGGCATTTCAAACTCTCAAGTGCCTTCACATTTCGTCCCTCAGCACTGAGTTTAACTGTGTCAATATTACCATGTGCCTTCACACGGGGTCCCTTAGCACTGGTTTCCCAACCAAATCATTGCTCAAGTGCCTTCACTCATGGTCCCTCAGCACGAGCTAACATATGATGGATTTCCGCTTGCCTTCACTCAGGGTCTCTCAGCATTGGAATCCGTTTCATCCAACTACTCAAGTGCCTTCACACGTGGTCCCTCAGCACCAAGTATCATAAATCATATTTCCTTAGGCCTTCACACAAGGTCCCTCGGCCATGGCTACATTTAGATAGTATGTCTACTTCCCTTTAAACTTAACAACACAACATAATTGCTCAAATGCTACACCATACATTAACTTTCTCCTCACCCATTACCAAATAACCATGCTAAGAGTAACCATTAGATATAGTAGGAAGTCACTCACAACTTGTCTCGGTTCTAAGTGGGTTATATGCCTTCCCAAGCTCTTCCTAGCCTGAAAATACACATTTCTCACGTTAAATTTTCCTTAGACTTCCTTTCTATACTCATTAAGTATACATAATTAAACTCTATGCTCGTTTCATCTCCGAACTCTCTTTTTCCCCAAAACACTCACAAATAGCGATACTCCACATTCTCTGGCGAGATTACCAGCGAAACCACACTATAGGACACTGCACTAGCTATACCGGTTTGAACAAGACTAGCGAGATTACCTGAGGAGCGACACCCAGCGAGACTTCAGCAAGAATTGTGAGACGCAAAGCCCCTTTTGCGTTACCAGCGACACTCGCTTCGCTGCTCAATCTCCCGCTCTCTCAGCGATACTACTGTTGTAGCGACACAGTTTTTCTTCTTTCTTTCTACTTCTTTCTTTAACCTGCTCAAAGTCTCATAAGGAAAATCCTCTTCGTTTAAGATATATCCTCCACAATCCCGAATCGCTCCTAATCGTCCTGCAATTCAGCTCCGATCTCTTCTACCTGGAGTTTAACACACATTTACTCAAATTCGGCTCGAGTATCCTTCATAAAAATTGCTAGAAATCGAGTTAACTTACTAACCTCAAAATTTCGACCCTAGCCACAGCTTCCACAGTTCGTTCTTCCCCCAACACAGAACATTACTCAGATTAAGTAACACAGCTGAATCCTCCGTTCCAGCTCAAATTTCCTCCCAAAAACGACGAGAATTCCACCCCAAACTAACATAAACACCTTCTTCTACCTCCCTCCATTGTTTAGCTTCTAAATGGGATCAACTCGAGCTCTGAAATGTGATCAAAATAATTGAATACTCAGTCCACTTTTATATATACCACCGACTTAATCTCCACTTCATCTCTATATATTGATCTAATAAACGCATACCTTCTTTGCTTGGCTTCAGCAACGCATAGCCTCGGCTTTGTGTGTTAAAATTTCCTAACGCCCCATAGTTGGATAGCCGACGAACGCATGGTCCTCTCGACCATTCTTCTATGCACCAACGCATACCCACTTTCAACGCATGGTAGCGTTCAACGCAGAGTGACCTTCGACACAGTGTGGACTTCAACGCCTCGTGGCCTTCAGCGCCTAATGGCCTTCCTTCACATTTGCGTCCACGCCAAACTACTTTCACCAACACATGGCCAATACTTAGCCATTTTTGCTCCCACACATCTCGGCCAACTTTTCCTACTAAACGCCCATCTCTTAGCCTCTTCTTAACTTGCCTTCTCACAAGGTCAGGTACGGGGCTTACAAGTAGAATGCATAGGAAGATTTATTAATAGAATTCAACATAAACTGCCGCATGATTCTCTATTTAATCTTTATTTTTCTAAGAGAAAGACTATAATAACTTGTAATTTTACAAGTTATCATGTGTTTTACATTGAAAATCATTTGAAGCATGCTGGTTGTTTAATGAGTTTAATGAAAAGCATGTTGTTGTTGATTTATGATTTTATGGAAAGCATTGAAGCTTGTGAAGGAAATTGTGAAGATTTGAAATGTTAAAAACTCGTGAATTTATATTATGTTATTTCCAAAGCATGTTGTTTTTTAATAATATTTGTGAAAAGGCTCCCAATGCTGAAGGACACGGAGAAGGCATGTGGGTAGCCGGGATATGGAAATGGTTCCCAATGCTGGACTCGGAGAAGACATGTGAGTAACCTGAGTATAGAGATAACCCCCAATGCTGAAGAACTTGAAGAAGGCATGTGGGTGGCTTGAACCTCATATATGGGTCCCCAATGCTGAAGGACAGAGATAAGGCATATGGGCAACCAGATTATATTGAAGGTTTGATATGGGACTCCAATGCTGAAGGACGAACAGAAAGCATATGGGTAGCTCGGATTATATTGAAGGTTTGATATGGGACCCCAATGTTGAAGGAAGAAGAGAAGGCATATGGCAGCTGAGATTATATTGAAGGTTTGATATTGGACCCCAATGCTGAAGGACAGAGATAATGCATATGGGTAGCCCAGATTATAATTCCTATGTGTACGTTGTTGTGTTGAGATTACTCCACACAGCTAAGGATTTACGACATTGGGAATGTTGAGATTACTCCACCCCAACTAAGGATGTCTTCGACGTTGAGTAGCATGAGCTCTGCTCCACCTCAACTAAGGGAAATGGTTTGAAATAAACTAAATTTCTGAGTATCTTTTCCTGAAAAGAACATATATGATTTGACAATGCTATGTGAGCAGGTTTTGCATTGGGTATAACTTTGAATAGATGTTTATTATACGCATTGTTTTATAATATTTACACTATGATTAGTTTCCGAGCTAAAGGGAAGTTTTTATAAAAAAAGTCACTCACTGGGAAAACCTAGCTCATGTTTTCTTTGCTTTTCTATTTTTTAGGTAGAGACCGAGTCCGGGGTGCTTAGCGAACACAACAACTCGTCTGGGCCCACCATCAGTGTCTAGTATTTTGAGAATTGGAATTATTTGAACCTAAACATGTGTTGTACATATGGAAGGTTAAGGGGGATGTTAAGGAATTTATGTGAATATATGGTTTGAGTGAAAATCAATATTTGTATGATAACTTAACCTTGGTTTAAGTATGAAGTTCAATCATTGTGTATAACTGCTGACTAGGTGATGGTCAAGGTATATGGTTGGCAGTGGATGCCGTAAGAGGGACATTGTCTACTATCCTCACACTTTCTCCTGGGTTAGAAGGGTATCTGGGAGGGGGTGTGATATAAATACTATGTCTCATAGGCTTTGAATTCTCCCGATCCCTACTCTCCTTTCGGGATCTTCCTCATACTATTTTAACATTATCAGTTAATCACTAAATTATTCAAATAAACATTTAATTTTTTACAAGCTCATACCTGCTGGAAGATCATCAGAATTTCCCCTTAAACTTTTCTAACCCTCTAGTAGCTTACGAAGTTCCAACGTTTGCTTGCCTACCTTGTTTGTCTGCTAACTATAACTCCCCACAATCCTACTATATTACAATTCTCACACTCTGAACTTACAACATTCAATCTCCCTTTCCCAAAATCTTGTGCTCTAATACCAACTTGTCACACCCCCTCTCAGGTACCCCTTTAACCTAGGAGAAAATGTGAGGACAATGGACATCGACCCTCTTACAACATTCACTATTAACCTTATACCTTGACCAACACCTAATAAGCAGCTATACACAATAATTGAACATCCAACTATAACTAGGGTTAAGCTATCATGATAATACAGATTTACATTCAACCTTTAATTTACACAAGTTCACTAACTTCCGCCCTTAACCCTTTATATGTACAACACAGGTTTAAGATCAAATATTTACAATTCTCAAAATTCCAAACACTGATGGTGGGCCGAGATGAGTTGTTGTGTAGGCTAAGCACCTCGGACTCGCTCGCTACCTAAAAAACAAAAAATAGAAAAAAACATGAGCTAGGTTGCCCAGTGAATGACTTGTTTTGTAAAAACCTTCCTTGATTCATAATTAAATCAAAACTGTAATCAAGTTATGAAAATAATTAAGCAGTAATAAATCGTTTCCATATCCAAACAAATCATGCTCAGGTAACATTATCAAATCACATACGTGTCATTTCTAAAGGAAAACTATGTAAGTACAACACATTTCAATCACATTTTTCTTAGTTGAGGCGGAGCGGAGCTCAACGCTACTCAACGTCGAAAACATCCTTAGTTGGGGCGGAGTAATCACGACACACTCAATGTTAAATATCCTTAGCTGTGTGGAGTAGTCTCAACACAATAACGTCTATTATACCTCTATGTGCATATAGATATCATATCCTGAGTTAACTTAATACCTTCTCAAGTCTTCAGTACTGGGTCCCATAAACGAGATTTAGGCCACTCACATGCCTTCTTCAAGTCTTTCAGCATTGGGGCCTATCTCTATACCTAGGTTATCCACATGTCTTCCGAGTCCTTTAGCATTGGGAACCATTTCTATATCTCGGCTACCCACATGCCTTCTCCGTGTCCTTCAGCATTGGGAGCCTTTTCAAAAATATTATTAAAAAAACAACATGCTTTGAAAATAGCATAATAAAAATTTACAAGTTTATAATATTTCAAATCTGCACAAACTCATTAACAATCATCAATGTTTTCCATAAAATCATAGGTTAATAAATAGCATGCCTTTCGTAAAACTCGCTTAACAACTAGCATGTTTCAAATGATTTCCAATGTAAAACACATAATACGCACGTACATGGAAACACATACTTTCTTCAAGCAAATAATCCTCACAGCACATTATAACCAGTGAAAAGCATAAACATATAAACATGTTTCCAAATGTAATCATATATCATGAAAACTTTGTTTAAAGTAAACTCATTTTAAATAAAATTGTCACTCACAACTCGTCCCGAGCTCTTAGTGGGTTATATGTCTTTCCTAGTGTTGTTGGATTTCTATTCGATTTAAATTGAGTTTCATAGCTTGTTGCACAAAAATAGATATTATCATTTCCGTACAAAGATGCGTCAAGAATTAATCAAATATGATCATGATTAAGCAAGTTTTCCTACAAAAAGCCTAAGTATAAGCTCTTATAGGTTTCCTGGTGCGTCCAGGGTCAAACGCAGGGATTTGTAATAACTAGGCGTTGAGAATATGTGCATGACTATGCGGTGAACTATACATGTAATATGTGCATGTGTTGGTTGTATGTATCTAAAACTATACATAAAGAATGAATAAAATTTCCTACAGCTAACAATGAGGTGGACGCGACGATAGCTAGTCAAATGTCATTTAGTGTCAGATAGCATGCGTTGAGAATGAATGAGACTATGCGATAAAAGTAGAGTTAACGCAGGGGCTAGTTGTTACTTAAGCATATCCAAGTATAATTACATACCTACAAACTTAGTTTGTGAATCCGTCTCTCGATGTTTCAACGCCACATTAATCTTATCTCTAAGACGCATGTAAGTTTGTGTTAGCAAAAGATGAACTACATCTCTGCACCTCATCTAGTCTCGATAAATGCTAAAGATTAACCATCCACTCTCTCAAGCTAGACAGTCGTGCTTACTACTTTTGTTTGTCATACAAAGTTATGCAAGCTAATGATATGCATTAATCAAGATGTAACATACTTAATATTGCTTAAGAAAAACTAATTTCTAACATCTAACTCATTTAGCATTCAAACAACATGGTGTAAGGTATTTAATATGGAAATAAATGGAAGATAATCGTCAATCAAACTCATATTAAGAAAATAAACCATTCTCTCGAATGTCATTAACAAAACATAAGTAAGAAGAAGGGAAATGGAGATAAAACAGAAATGGAAGGCATCAAGCCGCCACTGGCAACGTCTTGCTTCATGGAGGCTTGAGATGGTTGCTATCTGATACATAAATTTCATAGGGTGAAGGTTCTCACTCACTGGGAGACGACTCTGAAAATTCTCAGAATCCTTCTCTCAGAAGAGCTCGAAATGGAGGCTGGTTATGGTGAGGGAGAATTTGTGTAGAGCTTTCGCCTCTTGAACTCGTTTCTCCCCCCTTTGAATGGAGAAGCTTTGGGCTTTTTATAGGCGTCGAAAAGTTGAAACTCATGATGACCTAATACCTTATCATTAAATTCCATGCCCTGCTGCGCAGACTTTTCACATCATTGGCCCATTTGTTCTGCCATATTCTGATAGCGTGTTATCCTTTTGCATATTGACATGACATCTTTTGCCCAGACGTCTGTATCTACTTTTTCTCAACGCATGGTCTCAACGCATAGCCTCGACGCATGGGTTTTCACTTGTTCTCGCAGTAGCTTCGTCTCTAGTACTTGGTTCTTTTCTTCTTAATTTTGCGTTAAGAACAGAAAAGCTCATAATTTTTTAGGTATTTTCTTTTCTAAATAGTGTCAAAGCATGGTAATACATTTTACATAATTCAACTACCAAAATCATGCGTTTAGCTCTAAAGTTACTCTAATTAATTCAAATAGTGACTATAATAACTTGTATTTCTACAAGTTATCACCTAGCTCCTCTCGTTCTAGAATAATACATTTCCCTTTGTTAGATTTCCTTAAAATTTCTTTTTACATAGAAAACAAGCCTTAGACATTCATATTATTCATCACTGAGACCAAACTACATAAAGAAAACTATCACCGAGACTATATTCCATGAAGAAATGCTCAACCGAGGCTATATTTCATTTAAGAGTTCACTAATGTACGAGATTTAAGCCATTAGGGAGACCAAACCAACAAAAACAAGCAAAAACCAGCAATACCAGCGAGACCGTGGACGAGCGAGACCAGCGATAGCCACGAGACCAGCGAGATTTGTGAGACAAAATCCACCAGCAAGATCAGTGAGACTTGTCTCGCTCTCGCTTCTCCACGTTCCTTGTGTCGTTCAATTTTCCAGCGAGATTCGCTCCCTCTGCTGCTGTCTTCGCACTTCTAACTATTAAAAGTCGAATTTCCAGCAAGAATTAGAACTTCTTCTCTGCTACAAACTTGTAAAGAAATGTGTTTTCTAACTTACCACAAAAGTTCAGAGCTTAACTCCTCTTCGTTCGACAGATATTTTCAATTTACTTCGCCCTGCTTTAGATTACACGGGAAATCTGTATCTGTCGCTTCCACCTAAAATTTAACATGTTTTCCTTCATACTTAGCTCAACCATCCTTCACAAGAGTTGTTAAGAATTGTGTTAACTTACTAACCTCAAATTGCCAGCTTCAAACTCTATCTCTTCTGCTCGATATTCACCAAACACCAAACCTTGTTCAACTGCACGATAGCAAGCAACCCTTCTGCTTCAGCTTCAATTTCACCATGAAACCGACCAAAATCCTACACGAATCTGCCCCTGATATCTTCTTCTATCTCCCCTCGAAGTTCAGCTGAAGAATAGAATTGGTTTGAGCTTGGAAATGGAAGAAAAACTAGTCGGCAACTTCCCAATCTAAAAGTAAAACTCATCGACTTCCTCCCACTATCTCATTTCTTTCTTCTCTTCTTTTTTTAATTTGTTTATTAATTTTCTTTTCTTTTCTTTTTCCTTTCCTTTCCTTTCTTTTCCTCTTTTTTCTTTCTTTTTAATTTAGGAGAAAAAATAAGAAAAACAAAAAGAAAATCTGTGTTTACGTCCCAATTAATATTCGAAGTAAATTCTAACTCGGTTTCCTCTTAATGACTTAAATATTTAACTTACCAAAAATTACTTCCGGCTTCCTCCACTTCTTCCTTCGATCTACAAGAGGGAGAACAAGTAAATAAGTTCCCAGCGATACTATGTACTTATGTTTAGCAGTTACAAATGAAAGTAGGGTTTATGGTGACTCCGAGTTGAACACTTCAAATGGTGATGTCACACCCCTTCCCAAGTACCCTACTAACCCAGGAAGAAGTGTGATGACAGCGGACACCGACCCTCTTATGACATCCACTGTCAATCATAACTCTTTCTTTACCTAATAAACAGTTATAAACCATAAACTAATTTACACATACCCCAAAGTTAACTTGTCCTATGCACATCCTTTTCATTCAGCCATATAATAGCATAAATACACAACAACTTCCTTAATCCTCTCTATATGTACAACATATGCTCTTTCAATTATTTACAATTTTCAGAATACTAAACACTGTTGGTGGACCCAGACGAGATCTTGCATAGGTAAGCATCCCGAACTCGCTCGCTACCTGAAAAACAGAAAAACAAGGAAAATGTGAGCTTAAACGTCCAGTGAGTGACTAATTAAAGTTTTTCTCAACAGTGTATAAAAATATAAAACCCAACCATGTCTATCACTAGTATACGTCAGATTATAGTTTAACCATATCTGATTATCTATGGAAATATTATTCAAAAACCGTTTCCTTAAATCTCCTTTCCTAGTTAAGGCTGAGCGAAGCTCACCGTACCTAACGTCAATATTTCTCAGCTGAGTGGAGTACTCTCAACACTTCAGTGTCAGTCAATCTTAATTCATTCATGGGCTATCCAAGTACCTTCTCCCAGTCCCTCAGTACTGGACCCCTAGGATATTCAAGTGCCTTTTCTACATCTTTCAGCACTGAGTTTTCAAATACAAGATTTCCCTCATGCCTTCACATCTTAATTACTAATAAACTTACTTGAGTTAACATGGATTATCATAAAACTACCACATGTATATATATATATAATAATTCCTAAGTCAACAATACCATAAGAACATAAGTGATACAATTATCCTTTTCTAGCTGTGGCGGAGCGAAGCTCAACGCACTCAACCCCGTGTATCAATACTCATCATTCACATATTCAAATGCCTTCACACGAGTCCTTCGGCACAAATGCCTTCACATATCACCCCTCGGCATTTCAAACCCTCAAGTGCCTTCTCATATTGTCCCTCGACATTGAGTTTCACTATATCGGAGTTCCCGTATGCCTTCTCACGTGGTCCTTCGGCACTGGGTTCCATATCAATCCATTGTTCAAGTGCCTTCAATCGTGGTCCCTCAGCATTGAGCTATCGTGTATTGGATTTCCATATGCCTTCTCACAAGGTCCCTCGACATTGGAATCCATTTCAATCAACTACTTAAGTGCCTTCACATGTGGTTCCTCAGCACTGAGTATCATTTAATGTATTCCCCACATGCCTTCACACGTGGTCCCTCGACCATGGGTTGCATTTAGATAATACATATAACATTCCTTAAACTTCACAACACAACACAAGATATTTAATGAATACACCATATGTATGTTGCACAACTTAATATTCAAAAGGAGATATACGTATATAGGATTTCTCATGCACTGATTCATTTTATAGCTCATAATCCCTATCATGGGTAAATATTAGGATTCTATAGAATATTATAGTTTCCACTCACACATTGCTAATAAAACATGCTAAGAGTAATCATTATATAAAATAGAAAGTCACTCACGACTTGTCCTAGGCCCTGAGCGGATTATATGCCTTTCCGAGCTCTTCTTGGCTAGTAAATACACATTTCTCACAATAAGCTTTCCTTAAACTTTCTTTCCATGATCATTAAGTGTGCATAATTAAACTCTAATCATGATTCATCACCGAGACCCTTCTTTTTTCCAAAGTAATCATAATAAACAAGATTCTGTATCACTAGCGAGATTATCAGCGAGATTCCACATTTCTAGCGAGATTACTAGCGAAAACACATAACAGGACACGGAACTAGCGACACTAGGATGAGCGAGACCAGCGAGATTTACCTGAGGAACGAGACCTAGCGAGACCTAGTGAGATTTGTGAGACGGAAAACCCCCCTGCGCCCTAGTGACACTCGTCTCGCTACTTACACTTCAATTACTCAGCGACACCCGCTTCCTAGCGACACCCGATAGCAAAATTTCCTCATTTCTTTTTTGTTCTCACTTCTATCTGTTAAAAGTTGCATTTCCAAACAAATCTAGAACTTCTTTCCTTCTACAAACTTGTAAAGAAGTATGTTTTCCAGATTACCTTAAATTTTCGAGGCTTAACTCCCCCTTGTTAGTCAGATATTTCAAGATTACCTCGTGCTGTTCCAGACTGCACAGCAATTCTGTATCAGTCACTTCCGCCTAAAAGTTTACATGTTTCTTCCTATTATCAGCTCAACCATCCTTCATAAGAGTTGTTAGAAATTGAGTTAACTTACTAACCTCAAAATTTCAGCTCAAAACTCGATCTCCTTAGCTCGTTCTTCTCCAAACACCAGACCATGCTCGGATTGCATGACAGTAGCCAAGCTCTCTATTCCAGCTTCGGTTTCACCATGGAAACGAACCGAACTCTCCACAACTTTACCCTAGACACGTTCTCCTACCTCTCTTTGTCTCTCAGCTATAAAATAGAACCAATTTGAGCTTTTGGTCGTGTTTAGAATGATTAAACTCTCAGCTTACTCACTTATATAGGCCGCCGACTTAACCCCTACTCATTTTTCCTTTTATAAACGAGATGACCAACGCATAGCACCTCTTCTCAACCTCACCAACGCATAGACTTAGCCCACCAATGCATAATGTAGCTTATGAATGCATAGCCTTTGCTCATGAACGCATGGTATTGCCCATAAACGCATAGCATTGTTCTTGAACGCATGGTATTGCCAATAAATGCATAGCATTGCTCATAAATGCATAGCATTGCTCTTGAACGCATGGTATTGCCCATAAACTCATAGCATTGCTCTTGAACGCGTGGTGTAGCTTCCAACACATGCTAGCTCTCACACTGTTGTTTTCAACCCACCTTTCTCTTCCCCAACACATAATAAATCACCACCTTAAGCTTGCCAACTTCCAAAGCTAAGTGTGGGGCTTACAGGTGAACTATCAACATGGCATGAATTTGACTAAATTTCAAAGTGGTGTTTTGTAACACCCCTATCCTAGATATATATATATACCTATATCTTTACCTAGGAGTGAGTGTTACCTATTTTGTATTCTGTTAACACTGTTATATACACATTTCTATATCATAACTAGCTGGCAATTTGCTTAGCCTTTACAATCGTTATGCAAAAATTTTCTAATAAGATAGCATCATGAGTAGATTTAAAAAGGCTATGTTTAAAGTTTACAGGTATGCCTGGTGATCCTCACAATGCCACTCAAAATAAGTAAAAATTTTACATGGGGATGGGGTTTACAAGTTCCCAATTACAAAAGTCTAATTTGGTTCAGACGAATCTTGATGGTAGGTTAAGCACCCCGAACACGCTCGCTACCTGGAAAGAAAACATCAGAGAAACAAGAATCTATGAGCTACAATGCTCAGTGAGTGACTATCTAAAATATAAACTCAATAAAGCATAACTATAATCATTTGTATAAACTGTTTGGTCATGCTTCATAAACTTGTAAATAACTATGAACTTGTAAATGAATATCTTTTCATTGAACCTTTGTTGAGGCGGAGCGAACTCAACACACCCAACGTCAATAAGCCTTAGCTGTGTGGAATAATCTTAACACATCAGCGTCAGATGCCTTTTATTCTGCTTATAAGTCTGTCTGATCTCGGGCTGCCCGTGTACCTTCTCAGGTCTTTCGGTACTAGGGTCCCAGGGAATACTCAACCACCGTCTCTATATCCTTTGGTGAGAGCTTCATAGAAATACTAAGGCTGCCCATATGCCTTCACATGTCCTTCAGCATTGGGTCCCAATAGGATCTTTCTAGTGCACTGACATGCACATCACATTTATCATAATTTAACAATAATCATGATATCTCAAGCTTCATAAAATACTAAGGCTGCCCATATGCCTTCACGTGTCCTTCAGCATTGGGTCCCATTCGAATTTTCCTAGTGCACAGACATGCACAATACATTTATCATAAATTAACTATAATCATGATATCTCAAATTTCTCAGAACATTCACCTAGCAACTAGCTTGGTAAAACTTAGAACATTATCTGATACATTATCAAGCTCTATCTCACATATAAGATATGTGCTAGTTTCATACATAGAAGTACACTTCAACTCATGCTTCATAGATATTATTAAGCATATAGAAAATAATATTCAAGTTAGCTTATCTCAAACCATAAAGTCACTCACAACTTATTCCGGGCTCCGAGCGGGTTATACGCTTTCTCTAGCTCCTTTTGACCTGTAAACACACCTTTTTTGTGTTAGACATTTCTAATATTCCTCTTTATATTCACTATGTTTGCTTAAATATCTCAAACATGGGTTTTCATCACTAGTCCCTCTCTTGTTTACAACTTATCATAATGAGCGAGATTCACAGGTATCAGCGAGATTATTAGGTTAAACTACTCATAACCATGCAGCATCAACGATACCCAGCTTCGCGAGACTAGCGATATTACCTTAAGAAGCGATACTCAGCGAGATTTAGCCAGAGTTGTGAGACGCAAGGCCCTTTGCGTTACCAATGGCACTTGTCTCGCTGATCACCCTCCAACTCGTTAGCGATACTTCTGTCTTAGCGACCCCTCAATGGTCAGTGATTTCTTCTTTCTTTTTTAACCCGTTCTTAAAACTGCTAAACATCGAAATCCAGCCAAAATCAGAACTTTCTCTCTTCTACAAACTTGTAAAGAAGTGAGCTTTTTAACTTACCTCGAGATTTCAAACCCTAACTTTTCTTCGTTTGAGAACTATTCTCGAATAACTCAAGCTGCTTTGAATCAACTAGCAGCTCATGTAGTAGCACAACTCCAAATATTTCTTCCTAAAATTTAACATACTCTTGCTCAAATTTGGCTTAAACATCCTTTATAGAAGTTGCTAAGAATTAACTCACTCACCTTAAAATTTTTGCCCTAGCTGCTTCGACTTCCTCAGCTCACTCTTCTTCAAACACCGAATGATGTCTAGATTATCGTCAACAATCAAGCTTCTGGTTCCAGCATCAATTTCACCATGGAAGTGATTTGGTTCCTACTTAACTTCGACATAAACAGCTTCTTCCACCTCTCCTCGTTGTTCTTTTGCGAAAAGGGGTAAATCTGGGTTCGAAATATGTCTAAAGTGTTTATTTAGTCGGCGTACTTACTTATATATTTATATCACCGACTCACCAGCACAGCCATCACCTTCCTACTTAGGTTGGCCAACGCAACCTTCCGTGCAATACTTCAGCAACGCATAGCTTCAACTTGCTATTTTACAATTGCTCAACGCCCCGTCGCTGGATAGCTGATTAATGCATGATCCTCTTGGCCACTCTTCTAATGTACCAACACATACCAACCTTCAACGCATAGTAGTCTCCAATGCATAGTGGCCTTCAACGCATAGTGGCTTCCAACGCATAGTGGCTTCCAACGCATAGTGGCCTTCAACGCCTCGTGGCTATCAAAGCCTAGTGGCCTTCAACGCCTAGTGGCCTTCAACGCCTCGTGGCTTCCAATCACATGTGTCCATGCCGAGCTACCTTCTTCAACGCATAGTACCAGTAGTCTCGTCAAGCCTCCGACATACTCTCAACGCGTAGCCCCACTAACGCATGGCCAACACTTAGCCACTTTTGCTCCCATACTACTCGGCCAACTTTTTCTATTCACTGCCCATCTCATAGTTTCTTCTTAACTTGCCAACTCCCAAATGTCAGGTAAGGGCTTATAGCGTTTCTCTACCGCATACTACCTGGCATTAAAGTCTCAAACGCATACTACTATGCGTTTGTTCCTTACCGCATAATACCATGCGTCTGCCTTAATTACATACCATCATGCCTTCTTTTATGCGTTCACACTCTTTGCGTTTACTTTTATGTCGTTCTGTGTCCAAGACCTTCCTTCTATCCTTGAGGTTTCCTTGATTATTCCTTTATGCACTCTTGTGCTGTATTCCAAGGTCATGTTTCCAAATCTCTTCCTTATGTGAGCTATTTCCTCAACGACAAATCCTATCGTATATCCATCTCTAGCCTCCTTCCTTTAGGCTTACTTCTCAATCTTCCCTAATAGAAGTTGTGCGTTTACCATAGATTGTCATTGCCTCTTTCCAAGATTCTACCTTATGCGTTTTACCTTTATCATGCGTTTCCTTTGTCTCTACCATGCGTCCAACATGGTCTTCCACTAAGTATGCGTCCAACTTCACTTATCTCTAAGCTATTCTTTTTAACCCTGCTCATCACTTGATGAGGTTTCCTTTCTTTCCATTGATAAGCACTTGAAAAGTGCTTATTATTCTCTCAAATTAAGGGAGTTTTATATTAGATTTCACTTGTTTGCTAGTGATTTTGAAGTTAAAACGAGGAAAATTAGAAGAAACGACTGAAAGATCAAAATCGAGCAAGAATATGGAGAAAAAGTGCTGAAAAACGCATCCTTGCTTGAAACTCATGATGCGCCGCGGCGCTAAGGCTGAAACGCATCAGCATGGACGCAGAGCAGCAACGCGGCGCTGGGAAGGCCCTGCTTCGACTCGTACTTGGTGAACGCAAGACAGCGTCGCGGCGCTGGGACGGTGCTTCCGCGGCGCTAAAACCCGAGAGCAACTTAATTTTGGTCGCAACGCTAGCGCCACAGCGCTATGCGTCAGTGCCGCAGCGCCAGCGTTAATTTAAACGCAAGTTTTGTATTTTAGGTTAAATTTTGGGCGGCCAAACTCTATAAATTTAGGGGTTTTCAGAAGCAAGAAAAAAAAGGAGGGGAGAATTATCAAGAAGATCAAGAAAGTTGCAGAACAAAAGAAATATCCAAAAAGGTGAGAATAAAGCTAGAGTTCCAAGAGTGAGTTAGCCGCAAGGAAGAGGAAAAGAGTTCGAGATAGTTTTGGTGCTCTTCGAAGTCCGACGCGAGAGCCAAGGAGTTCGTGACGGTGCTGCCTCAATCAAGAACCTCTTTTCAGTAGAGTTTCCCTATTCTTTACACTCTTTCTTTGATTCTTTTTTATCAATATGTTGCTTTACGCTATGAGTGGCTAAACTCTTTGGTTTTAGGGTTTTTGATGAATTGTTTGTAAACTCATGATAATTTTGTAAACTCATGGTTTTGTTCAAATAAATATGCTTTTCATTGTTATTGTGTTTAATTATTGAAGATTGGCCACCTTCACATGTTAGATTAGATGTATGAATCGAGAGATTATATGTTTAATTTGATCTATAACAATGAATCGTTGTTAATCTATCACGAGAGTAGTTAGGTTTACAATGAAAGTTGCTAAAGACTAGTTTTAATGCCATGTAATTTTGTATTGGTTTTAAGAGATTAACTATCAATCAAGTTGCATGAGAAAGAGTTGTCTTTAAGAGAAGATAACTTGGAATTAAGTTTCTAGACTTAGGCATAAGAATTAAATCCATGAAATCCATAATTTTGCATGATGAAACAAACAAGGATTTGAAACCCTAGAACTCTCTTTGACTCTTGCAATTCTCCCTTTGATATTTTCTTGCTTGATTTTTCTTTTTCCCAAAAACAAAATTTGAATTCTAATCCTCAAATAAAATTGATTCAATTCTAGAATAGCTAAGTAACTTAAACCTTCCCAATTGGATCTCTAGTGGAAACGATACTCGGACTTAACCGTTTTATATTATAACTTGACCCGTACACTTGCGGTAAACACACAAAGTGGCACATCATCCATAGGTCTTACTTCTAAGTTCAAAATCATGGTTGCGTTCTCCTGATCTGTTTATCCTACACAGTAGAATTCTCAACTTCAATAATTACTTTGATTCCAAGATCCAGAATTCACTCAACGCAACCTTTCTATCAAATCCTTCTAATTCAAACTTCATCTACGGCCTATGTAAACTAACACTTGAGCACAACCGCTCTTGTCCTACTTCTTCCCTTTATAGGCTCTTCCTGAAATGGTCTTAGAAAAAGGGTGTGACATGTTTAGCTATGAAGTGAGTTTCACAAAAGTTGGATACTTAGAAAATTCTGAAGAAGGAGTTGGCAGCATGCATGTGTTAATCATGCATGGTAAAGACACTTAAGAGTTGAGGTGTTGAGCTTATGAGAATTTTTGGATAACAAGGACGAATTTCCTAAATCTATAAATAGGAGTTGAGACCATGAAAGTTCACTCACAAATATTTCCAACAAAAGTTCTTTAGGAGGAAAAAGAGTTTTACTATGGGGAGGTTTTAAGACTACCAAGCGTCCAGAAGAGGAGTATCAGGCGTCCAACAGAAGCAATCCATGCATCCAAGTGAGATGATCCAGGGGTTCAATACTACTTTGGTCGTCCAACAAAGTTGTTTCAAGCGTCCAAAGGGAGATTCCAGGCATCCAAACTTGTTGTTTTAGGGCTTATTGTTGTCTCTTTTGTACCAAAAGCATAGACATATATTCTAGGATGAAGAGCAAGCTAAGTTTTGGAAAGACAAAGAGTTCGAGACGAGATTAAAAGGATTTGAGGGCCAAAATCCTTACTTACCACTACAAGAAATAACGGATACAATAGCCAACGAAAAAAGCTATAATAGACCTTTTATACCGTTTTTTGAAGGTCCTGACAACCCATGCTATTAAAAGTCTAAGACTTTTTATAGCTTTTTTGTATAGCTATAATGGATGCTATAATAGAGTATGAAGATATAGCTTATATATGTTGCTATAAAAACTTTTGATAGGCGTTTTTTTTTAAAGCTATAATATGTTTATATAGCTAAAATAATATGCTATCTTTAATATATAATAACCTTTTTCCAGCGTTATAATATGGTTTCTATAGCTATAATTGTCTGCTATAAAAATGTTATTTACTCTTTTATAATTATTATTATTATAATAATAACCTTTTGATAGCATTTCTTTTTTGCTATGTAAATATTTCTATAGCTTTTACTTATGGTTATAAAAGATATAACTTTTTCCTCAACAATATAAATACATATATTTTAATTGAAATCCACACACATGAAATACCATAGCTTTCATTCAAAATGCATTAACATTACAAAATAAAGTATTCAATAATTGTCTAGAATCTAGTTGCCTTCCAAACAATATACAAAAGGTAGATAGATTATCCACTAAATGTAATTTCCAACATAAATTAGCTCTCAAAATTCATAATTCATCAAGTGTTCGAGATTAGATTAACATGTACTAATAATCACTTTATCAGATGGCCATGCAACTGTACTACCCTTTCTTCAATACATGTCATTTCTGAAGTAGGTCTCCACAAATATGCATTAGGTTTCTTTGCTATATCAACCCATACTCTAACTGCATGTGGACCAAGAGGAATGTGATGAACAAGAGCAGTTGGATCATTAGAAGACCATTGACCTTCTGCAACAATCTCCTGAGTTATGCCAATCTAATAACTTGCACTTAGCTTGAGTATTATTATTGATACTCTATCAAAAGAAGAATATGACAAATGATATATTAGAATTAGATAATAATAAAACCAAGAATAAATTTAAGCACATTGCAAATAAATTTACCGATAGAGAAGACACTGGAAAAGTTGAAGGAATATTTGTGGCCTTAAATACACTTGCAGTACCATTCGAAAATTCATAACTTGGTTCAACCTATGATAATTTCAAATGAAACAAATGGAGTAAACATAAAACATATGAATCTAAGGTACTTCATGAAAAAAGTTTACCTGTTTCTTTAAAAGACATGACATCATTGTTTTCATTTCTGTCACTTCTTCTTTCATTCCTTTCATTTCTACTATTTCTTCCTTCATCTTTAAATATTCGTTTTCAAGAATCATGTATTTGTTATTTTGTTGAGACAAGAGAGATAATTTTGAACGAGTCACACCAAACCCAAATCCTCTTACGTGCCCACAATCAGGGCCAAGAACTTTACTCAATGCATCATCAACCACACTATATCTGGAATTTATCGTCATAGCCTTCATTTGTTCAATGCGGTCCTAGCAACAAACATATGCAAATTATATAATACAAATCCACAATGAAAAAAAATGTGAATTTTCAATGTCCCAACAAAGATCCCAACAAATTCAAGTCATATAACCTTTTTCATCACCTCCCCCCCCCCCCCCAAAAAAAAAAAAAAGAAAAATTAAAACATAGTATAGTCAATCAAGTATTACTTCAACAAACGGTACACAAATTCTATAAGAAAATGCCCAACAAAGATTCCAACAAGGTCAAAAAGTACATAAATTCTATAACCGCGAGCATGCCACAACAAAGATTCCAACAAACTCAAGTCTTATAAACTTTTTCACTCCCCCCTCCTAAAAAAGGAACATATTATAATTCAATCCAGTCATCTTTAAGAAAAGTGCACATATTCTAGCCCCAACAAGAGATTCCAATAAAGTCAAGTCTTATAAACTTTTTCACCCCCCCTCCCCCCCCCCCCCTCCCAAAAATGGAACATATTATAATTCAATCAAGCCATTTTAACAAACGTGCACATATTCTAGCCCCAACAAGAGATTCCAACAAAGTCAAGTGTTATAAACTTTTCACCCCACCCCCCTCCCCCCAAAAAAGGAACATATTATAATTCAATCAAGCCATATTTAACAAAAGTGCACATATTCTATAAGCAAAATACCCCAACAAGAGATTCCAACAAAGTCAAAATGACACAAATTCTATTGGAAAAATGTCACAACAATGTAATTCAACAAAGTCAATTGTGATAAAGAAAATAGCAAAAAACATACGAGCGTCTTAGAAACTTATACATTCACCGGTTGTCCATCCTTCTTTCGTGTGCCTTTGTCCACAATGTAATTTGTGTGATTGAAGTCAGATCTGAAGAACTTTTTTTCTACAAATAAAATTAAAAAAATGAACTAACATTCAATATGAAAGCAGAATTGAATTACAATGATAATGATCTTTACCATCTTTTCAGCTAAATGAGCATACCATTTCCTACTACATGTATGTGGAAGTTGTTTCTTCTTCATGGCTTTGTATTTTTCACTTTTCAAATACACAAACAAAAGACATATCTAATATTTATATCATACTAATAATATGAAAATGTAAAATTATGCCTTTTCAAGTAGATATTTTTATATCATGAAATTTGCACTACTCTTTTCACTCACAAAGTCCATCCAGTCAACTATAGATTGCAAATTATCAGGCATTGGCTTCAAAAATGCATACTTTGTTGGGGCACCTCGAATTTGCTTTATCAAACGAGATTTTCCAGTCCTCTATAATCTATCCATCTTTTGGAAAAAGAACGTTTTTTGCCAATCTTCATTTACATTGTACCTCGACTAAAGCATCATGTCTAGATTAGATAAAATGATATGTTCCTTCAATTAAGACTATGAAATGAAATAAAGTAACTTCATACCTGGATAGAATTCCATAACACTATTTTCAACCTTGTAGGTAGTTTCTTCCAATTTTCTAAAGTCACTAGTACTACCTCTCGCATGAGTGGACCAAGAAAAGAAGCTAATCCTATAGATTCATCCCCAATGGGTTGACCATATTCATTAAAAACAAGGTTCACCCTATATTGTTTATCAATGGCTATTGTCTTCATCTTTGTAGGGCCTTTTGATTTTTCTCTTTGAACCCTTACCTCTTCTAGTGGGTGGTTATGCAACATTTCATCACTACAAATCTTCATTCGTAAAGACCTCTTCTTTCCTATAACTTTCACTTCTAAGATATCTTGTATGTGTTGTTTTCTAAGGTGGTAGCTTACTCTCCTCCATTTCAACCTAAAAGCAATAGTAATAGGTAATCAGTACGCACCAAATGTTAATGATAATGAACTACTTTATACAATATAAATATTTACCGTCATTCGTGTTTTCACCATAGTGGAGGTGGCTTATCCAATTACCTATACCTAGATATTTTTACAAAGTAGGAAACAATATTTGTGAACAAATTTGATTGATAAATAAATACTTAACATCAATATGATATTCAACAAAGTTGTGAACAAATCTTTACAAAACAAAATTATATTCAATTTACTTGTGATTGAAAGTTGATTTCATGTAATCGAGGTATGTAATCCTCAATCACAATGTACTCTTACAAAATAAATATTATAAAGTACAATACAACCACAACATCTATACAATATATCAAATTGCTCCTGAAAAGAAACACTTTTACAATCTTGTCTTGCATAAGTAAGTTCATCATTTTCCTCAATGTCTTCAATCGCACTAGGAAATTGTTCATTACTAACCGCAGTGTCAACATAATTCTCATCGTACATCTTTATGTCATGAAATCCTCTTGAGGGTGCTTTTAATAAGACATACCAATTTGAGGTGTCATGTTCTCTAACATAAAACACTTGTTTGGCTTGTAAGGCAAGGATGAAAGGCTCTCGTATAAACATAATTTGACTTTGATGTAAGTTGACAAGAGTGAATATTTTCTCAATTTTGACTCCATTACGAACATTTACCCAGTTGCATCTAAAAATAGGAAGTTGATGGACATAATAATCCAACAAGATGATTTCTTGTAATTCCTGATGCACACTTTTAGTGTTAACCGCAAGTGTACGGGTCAAGTTAAAATATAAGACGGTGAAGTCCGAATATCGTTCCACTGGAGATCCAATTGTGAAGGTTTAAGTTACTTAGCTATTCTAGAGTTGAATCAATTTTATTTGAGGATTGGAATTGAAATTGTGATTTATAGAAAATATGAACCAAATAAGAAAAGTAAGAAAGTGAGAAACACAAGAGTCAAAAAGAGTTCAAGGATAATGAATCCTTGTTTATTTCATCATGCAATATTATAGAATTCATGGAATTTATGGTAATTCATATGCCTAAGTCTAGAAACGTAATTCCAAGTTATTTTCTCTCAAAAACAACCCTTTCTCATGCAACTCGATTGATTACTAATCTCTTAAAACCAATACAAAATTACATGGCATTAAGAATAGTCTTTAGCAACCTTTATTGTCAACCTAACTACTCTCGTGATAGATTAACAACAATTCATTGTTATAGATCAAGTTAAACATACAATCTCTCAATCATACATCTAACCTAACATGTGAAGATGGCCAATCCACGAGAATTAAACACAATAACAATGAAAAGCATAATCATTCCAACAAAACCATGAAAGTCTACAATATCAACATAAATTCATAAACAATTCATCAAAACCCTAAAACCAAAGAGTGTAAAGAAAGGGAAACTGTACTGAAAAGAAGCTCTTGATTGAGGTAGCACCGTCACGATCTCCTTGGCTCTCACGTCGAAATTCGAATGGCACCACGACTATCTCGAACTCTTTTCCTCTTCCTTGCAACTAACTCACTCTTTGAACTCTTTTATGAACTCTCACTCAATTCTCTCCTTCTTGTGCCTCTTTACGTCTGTAAATTGATGGTTGATTGATTTCTTAAGGCTGTTGAAAACCCCTAAATTTATAGAGTTGGCCACCCAAAAACTTACAAAAAATAATAATTTTTCATATATGGAAAACTGGGACCTCGGCGCTGGTTCATAGCGCCGCGGCGTTAGGGTTGCGTCAAAATTGTTGCTCTCAGGTTTTAGCGTCGCAGCAGCGCCGTCCAAGTGCCGCAATGCTGTGATGCGTTCAAAATTATTGCTCTCAGGCTTTAGCGCCGCGACGCCATGATGCGTTCAGAACTTTGCGCTCGGATTTTAACGCCGCGGCGCTATCCCAAATTTTGCCATTTTGAGTTTTTCAGCTCTTTTTCGCCGTATTCTTGCTCGGTTTTGATCTGTTAGTCTTTTCTTCTAATTTTCCTCATTTTAACCTGAAAATCACTAGCAAACAAGTGAAATCTAATATAAACTCCCTTAATTTGAGAGAATAGAAAGTACTTATCAAGTGCTTATTAATACCCCATAATAAGCAACAAGGTTGACAACTTGAGATCGATCTTTAGAATTGGATCTACATAATGTAGTTGCATCTACAGAAACACCACTAGTTTTGGTTGATTTTTCAACACACTTTATGTGAAATTGTTGTCCATTTATGATATATCCAGTGTAAGGCATTGCACTTTTTCTTCGCCCATTTACAAGCCACTTCAATAAGTTAGAATAATTTTCAGAAGATGAATCTAACCCAATCTAATAAGAACAAACATGTTTACTTATTAGTTACAGTATATTATAGTTTTATATATTCATTGTTTGATATAACATTTATGGAATAGTATAGTATATCACCTTAGATTTCAACCACGATGGAAATTGTTCTGCATGAATCTTCCAAAGTAGATTAGAATCTCCTGTCAGCCTTTTATCTAAGATCATGAGTTCATTCAAATGCATCCTAGCCAAATGAGTTATTAAATAATAGTCTTGACTTAAACTAAGTAATATTGTTACACAAGTTAACTCACTCGATAAATGGTTCCACCTCTGTTGTGTTCAATAAGACATATCGATGTGCATTCTCAAGTACACATTAGGTAATGTAATTGGAGTTCTAGAAGATATAGGACGACTCTCTAGGATGACATCATTGTGATATTCTTCATTACGATGCTGATTATTCACTACCTCAACCGACTTTTTAAAATACTTATTTGAAAAGTCAACACATTCATCAGCCAAGTAACATGCAGCAATACACCCTTCTAGTCATGCTTTGTTCCGTACATAACCTTTCAATGTCTTCATATATCTATATTAAATGTAATTAGTACGAGGAGGAACACAATTATCACCAACATGTAAATCGAAAGTAAGCAATTTACCTTTCAAATGGGTACATCCAACGAAATTGAACAAGACCACATATGCAAACTTCGCGACCCAAATGAATAACCAAATGTGTCATTATATCAAAAAATGAAGGTGGAAAGTACCTTTCAAGAAGACATAAAATGTCCACCACTTCTTTTTCAAGCCCTAACATAACTTCTATGTCAATTGTATGTTGGCAAAGTCTATTGAAATATGAACATAGCCCTATATATTGCATCTCTTAGACCTTTTAGGAGCAAGCCTCTAAGCACCACAAGTAAAAGTTA
The DNA here is from genome assembly GCA_030954485.1 of Citrullus mucosospermus. NCBI lineage: Eukaryota > Viridiplantae > Streptophyta > Magnoliopsida > Cucurbitales > Cucurbitaceae > Citrullus > Citrullus mucosospermus. Next base: position 16,957,592 of record CM062064.1, read on the forward strand.
TTGCATCAACACATGATAATCATGAGACTTCAAACCCATCACTTTGCATTCATCTAATGATACACACTTGAAATGTTGGAACTATATCCATCAGGCAACTTTAACTTGTACAATCTCGAACAAAATAATTTCTTCTCATACTTCGACAATGTGTGTGGAGTAGGAGGTAGGTAAGTTCTACCTCCTCATTCTTGAGGATGTAGGTCAGGTCGAATTTTCATGAGTTGTAAATCTTTTCTTGCATTAATTCCATCTTTTGACTTTCCATTTTCTTTTGACTTTCCATTTATATCTAATAATGTACCTACAATACTCTCACATACATTCTTCTCCACGTGCATGACATCCAAGTTGTGACATATTGGTAATTCCTACACAATCAAAGTTTCAAGTTGTTAAAGGCCTATTTTGAAACTCAATATAATTTGAAACCCAATAAGTTACACCATAAACTTAACGTTTGTCAACCTTCCAATATGGTAGATCGAAGAAAATGGATCGCTTCTTCCACCTTTGATTTGATGATTTTGTATGACCCTTGCCCTTTTTCTTTCCACCTTTTCCCCAACAATTATCAAATTCTTTAAGTTGGGCATAAATTGCACTACTTGTTGCAATTTTGGGAGGTAACTCTTCTATTTTTCCATCAAACCATGCTTTTTTTCTTCGATATGGATGTGTCCTTGATAAGAATCGTCTATGACCCATATATGCAATTTTTTTACTATGTTTCCACCAAAAAGAACGAGTACTATCTCCACAAGATGGACATGCATATCTACCTTTTGTGGTGCATCCAGCAAGATTTCCATATGCCGGAAAATCATTTATAGTCTATGTCACACCCCAACCCGGATTTACTCTATACCTAGGAAGGAGCATGATCATATTTCCCAACATAAGACTCTATAATACATACATCATAAAAGAATAGCAAATCATACAACATTCTCTTTATCAGATCAGAAGAACGTGTAAACTTTTAACTAACATGTCAGAATATACTCATAGTAGATACAACACGTCCCTCTTTCACTACACTCTCAGTAAAGATGTTTATTACATGACATATGAGCATTCTAAATATTTACAACTATCCCAGAGGTTCGCTTCCAGATAGGCCCAGACGAGATTCTTCAGTAGGCTAGGCGCCCCGGACACGCTCGCTACCTGAAACAGCAAACAACAACAAACTGGATGAGCAAAAGGCTCAGTGAGTGACTAAATCTACTAAAACTAATCATATTAACTTTAATCCAGTCTGTAAGATAGTAACCATCGCATAACCCATCCCATCGAATTATCATGATTAACTTTCCACTACGCATGTATATCTATCAATTCCCATGTTTCACAAGTTTCCTATCTAATTAGTGCCTTCACTTTCCGTCCCTCAGCACTTATTCATGTATAACTACAATACCATGTGCCTTCACATGAGATCCCTCAGCACAGGTAACAAACTCTATCTATGCTCAAGTGCCTTCTCACAGAATCCCTCGGCACGAGCTAGTTGTGATAGGATACTACATGCCTTCACTTACAGTCCCTGAGCATTGTAGTCCATTCTCTACTATTATTCAAGTGCCTTCTTAAATCCCTCGGCACTTAATATCACGCTTACTCACAAGTAGCTTTCACCATAAGCTCCCTCAGCCACTTATATGCTTAGACATTTGTAATAGTATTCTTTTAAATCACTAACACATCACATACATAAAGCAAACTACCATGCATTACGTTTCCTCATCACTATGCGTACTAAGTTTAACACAAGATATAACAAACAGTCACTCACAATCGGACCCGGCTCTAAGTGGATTATAAGCCTCCCCGAGCTCTTCTTGGCCTGAAAATACACAATCCTCAAGTTTAGTTTACATAATCTCCCCTTTCCTTTAACATACAGTAGCATCGTTACTCTATAGAAGTTAGTAAGCTACCAGCGTTACTCAAAAAGATATTCAAGCTGTACTAGCGACACTGCATTGATAAAAACCAGCGAAACTACCTTGAGGAGCGATACGGGTATCGCTCCTCTAGCGAGAATTGTGAGACGCAAGCCTATCTTTGTGTTGCAGCGTTACTTCCTCTGCTGCTCAAACTCTCGCTCACTCAACGATACTCCCGCTGTGACAGAACCGTTTCCTTCTTCCTTTCTTCTTCCTTCTTCAACCTGTTAAACATTTCGTTTCAATAAATTCCAGCACTTTCTTCCTTCTATAAACTTGTTAAAATACAGGTCCTACATCTCACCTCCAAATTTCATGAAGAACCTCCTCTCCGTTTAGGACATAACCTTCGACAACTCCAAGTTGCCTCTAATCACCCGACAGTTCAATTCCCGTCTCTTCTTCTTGATTTTGACACACAATTAGACAATTTCAGCTCAAACATCCTTCATGAATTCTGCTAAAAATCGAGTTAACTTACTAACCTCAAAGTTTCAGCCTAACCTTCGTCTCTTCAATTTGTTCTTCCTCCAAAACCGAGCATCACTCTGAAGAGATCACAGCAGCCGAAACCTCTATCAAACCCGAGTTTCTTCTACGAATTCAATGAGATTTCTGCTTCAGATCAGCATGAACATCTTCTTCTACCTCCCTTCGATGTTTCGCCTTAATATGGACCCATCTCGAGCTCTGAAATGCAAGCAGAACAATTGAATTCTCAGTCCACTTATATAAATATCACCAACTTGTTCTCCATTCCAACTCTATAGTATAACCCGTTCGACGCATACCTCCTATGCTCAGCTTCAGCAATGCACACGGCCTCTAATGATAATTCATTTCAAACTCTCCCACTAAATAGTTAACATACGCGTTACCTTCTATCAGCCAACATTCCTTATCCAACGCATACTCGCCTTCGACACATGGTAGCGTTCACCGCATAATGGGCTCACCGCAGATCAGCTCCCAAACCCCTCGTGGCCTTTACTTCCACCGGCACACTGCCTTCAATGCGTTTAACGCATAATGATCCTCGGTACCAAGTGGTACCAAATGATCCTCCACGCCTTTATATCCTCAACGCGTCACGACTTCAACGCATGATAAGCTTCCCTCACCTTTACGTTTACACCAAAATTACCTCCTCCACAATAGGTTGCCATCAACGCATAGCTTACACTTAGCTATTTTCCCACTCCAAATGCAAGCCAGCCAACTACTTTTGCACATTCACCCATCTCTCGGCCCCTTCTTCTTTGCGTTCCAATAAAAATAGATGTGGGGCTTACAGTCTACATAAGAATTGATCTCAAATTGAAGTGTATGTTACTCTTAATATCATAGACTTGTACTCTTTCCATAGTTGTTGTAAATCATCAACAAGAGGTTGTAGATAAACATCAATATCATTTCCTAGTTGACTAGGCTAGGAATCGACAATGTGAACATTATATTTTCCTTTTTCATACATAACCAAGGAGGAAAGTTGTATATAACAAGCATGACTTGCCAACTGTCACACCCCACCCCAAACTATCCTCCCTTAGCCCGAGACGGAGTGTGAGGTTAGCAGTTACCGACTATCCTATCAACATAACCTACTGTCAACTTTCACCAACATTTTCTCATAAATCCTTCCTAGGACAGTAATACCATTAACATACTCTTGACAAACCTCGACTTCGATCGGCAACGGGAACTATCATGCTACCTGAAAATGGAAGACATATAAAAAGGGTGAGCTAATAGCTCAGTGAGTAACAGTTTTCTGAAAACATTATACTTTAATCTGTAAAACTGTTTATAATATAAACATTGTCAACCACGCATAAAAATATAACAATTCAAATCATATTATAACATGATTAAAAACCATTGTTATATCATACATATCTGTTTCGGTATAAATAATCAAAATCTCATTCATTTCAAAATACTTTTTCCCTAGTTGAGGTGGAGCAATGCTCAACGCTCCTCAACGTCGATTTTCCTTAGCTGTGTGGAGTAATCTCAACACATCAGTGTCGTATATACCTCTATGTGCACATAGGTTTTATATTCCGGGCCGCCCACAATGCCTTCTCCGAGTCCCTGAGCATTGGGGTCCCATTTTCATATCCAGGCTACCCATTTGCCTTCTACGAGTCCCTCAGCATTGGGTGCCTTTTTCTATATTTATATCCAGGTTACCCATCTGCCTTCTACGAGTCCCTCAGCATTGGGTACCTTTTTCTATATCCCGGCTACCCTTTGGCCTTCTCTGAAGTCCCTCAACCTCGGGTGCCTTTTCAAAGTTTTATAAAACACGATACATATTTTGGAAACATTATTTTAATAACTTGAAAGTTAACCGTTTCCAAATCTCACATCAGCAGCATGCTAAATTCAATTTCAAGCTTTAATATCAAAACATGCTTTTCATACAAGTTTAATTCCAAATCTTTCTTGAAATCATATAACACCATGCTTTTCAGCAAAATCATGAAAACATGCATCAATCAATCACCATGCGTTTTATAAACTTATAGCAAGTAACCAGCATACTCAAAGCTTTTCAAATAAAACGCATGCATTAATTCATTAGAAACCCATAAAATCATATTCATAAAGAACTCATTTATATTTTGAAAAATGCAGGTGTTACTCACCTATACTTTGCCCAAGAATAATTCCTCTTCCTTTCCTCTATTTCCTCTTCCCAAGCTTCTTGGACGCAGCGTTCTAATATCAGAAACGCAAGGCTCCATAGTCCTCTGTCAGCTCGGTTGGACACAACCCTGCCCTTCAACGCAAGATTGAATACCGCAACCCTGCCCTTCAACGCAAGGTTGATTACCGCAAAGTGCAACCCAACTCTTCTTACTTCTCTTTTGGATGCGTCGACCTCTCTTGGACACAAGGTCCATCTTGAACACATCACCTATCTTTGGATGCGACGTTCACCTTAAACGTAGTGTTTGTCTTTACCGCAAGGTCGACCCCCTTTCGACGCAAGACAACTTCTTTTTTACATAAAATAGCTAAGTTGTCAAAAATACCTTCTCTCTTGGCCGCAGACCCCTACTACAGACGTAAGTATTCCTCCTTCTACCTTCTCTCTGCCCTTTCTCTCAAGAGTTCAAGAATTAAAGGATCATCAGTCCCTCCTTTTCTCTCAAGGTTCTATTTATAGAGGGCTTGCCATCCTCACTTTTCCTCTCTTTTTGCCACTTGTTTGCCACATGTCATGCTGCATGCTTAATTAACCATGCATTAATCCAAGCGTCACCTTGCATGAAACACTTAACATGCCTTTTTAACACCTCCTGCTTTTAAGGTGTCAAGTCTATATGAAGCCACCTAGCTTTTATAAGCTTATCCTATGCGTCCGACATTTACCAATGAACAACTATTCATTCAACACAACGCCCCCATGCGTTTATTGAGTTTCCTTTAAGGTTTGACCTTCATTATTTACTTCCCTATCTCTCGGCCATACTTCCCTTAAACTTGTTTTTCACCGCATACTACTAGGCGTCAATATCTTAAACGCACACTACTATATGTTTGTCTTACTGCATATTACCATGCGTCAGCCTGAACCGCATACTATCATGCATCCATGATCTTTCTCCTATCCTTGAAGATTCCTTGATTACTCCTTTACGCGTTCTTGTGCGTGTAATCCAAGGTTGTTCATTTAACCTTCTCCTTATACCAAAATATCTCTGATGATAATTTAGTATGCGTCCATCTCTTGCTCCAATCTTTGAGCTTGTAATCTCATCCTTCCACTTTATCCAACACCCAAGAACATCCCTTGCTAATAGTCTATGCATTGCTTAGTTTGCTATAGTATTCTACCTTTCCGAGACTTAGATCTCTTTCAACACTTCACGACATGACTTAATTCCTTTCTTGCTTATGCGTCTTACCATTGCCAATGCTTACATCTTCTCTTATGCGTTTCACTTCTTTCCCTTCTCGGTTTACTTCCATGCGTCCACCATATCATGCGTTACCTTGGTCCTGACCATGCGTCCAACATGGTCTGTAAGCCCCGTACCTGACCTAGTGAGAAGGCAAGTTAAGAAGAGGCTAAGAGTTGGGCGTTTAGTAAGAAAAGTTGGCCGAGATGTGTGGGAGCAAAAATGGCTAAGTATAGGCCATGCGTTAATGACACTATGCGTTGGTGAAAGAAGTTTGGCGTGGACGCAGAGGTGAAGGAAGGCCATTAAGCGCTAAAGGCCACGAGGCGTTGAAGTCCACTTTGCGTCGAAGGTCATTATGCGTTGAACACTAACATGCGTTGAAAGTAGGTATGCGTTGGTGCATAGAAGAATGGCCGAGAGGACCATGCGTTCGTCGGCTATCCAACGATGGGGCGTTGGGAAATTTTTAACACACAAAGTCGAGGCTATGCGTTGCTGAAGCCCAACCACAGAAGCTATGCGTTGATTAGATCAATATATAGGGATGAAGTGGAGATTAAGTCGGTGGTGTATATATATAAGTGGACTGAGTATTCGATTATTTTGATCACATTTCAGAACTCGAGTTGATCCCATTTCGAAGCTAAACAACGGAGGGAGGTAGAAGAATGTGTTTATGTTGGTTTGGGGTGGAATTCTCGTCGTTTTCGTGGAGGAAATTTGAGCTGGAACGGAGAACCCAGCTGGTGTTACTTAATCTGAGTAACGTTCAGTTTTGGGGAAAGAACGAACTGAGGAAGCTATGGCTAGGGTCGAAATTTTGAGGTTAGTAAGTTAACTCGATTTCTAGCAATCTTCATGAAGGATACTCGAGCCGAATTTGAGTAAATGTGTGTTAAACTCCAGATAGAAGAGATCGGAGCTGAATTGCAGGACAAATAGGAGCAATTCGGGGTTGTTTGAGGATATATCTTAAACGGAGAGGATTTTCCTTATGAGACTTTGAGGTAAGATGAAGAACTTATGTCTTTATAAGTTTGTAAAAGAAAGAAGTTCTGAATTTGGCCAGAATGCGATGTTTAGCAGGTTAAAGAAAGAAGAAGAAAGAAAGAAGGAAAAACTGTGTTGCAACGACAGTAGTATCGCTGAGAGAGCGGGAGACTGGGCAGCGAAGCGAGTGTCGCTGGTAACACAAGAGGGGCTTTGCGTCTCACAATTCTCGCTGAAGTCTTGCTGGGTGTCGCTCCTCAGGTAATCTCACTAGTCTTGTTCAATCTGGTATCGCTAGTGCAGTGTTCTATAGTGTGGTTTCGCTGGTAATCTCGCTAGGGAATGTGGAGTAACGCTATTTGTGAGTGTTTTGGAGAAAAGAGAGTTTAGAGATGAAATGAGCATAGAGTTTAATTATGTATACTTAATGAGTATAAAAAGGAAGTCTAAGGAAAATTTAACATGAGAAATGTGTATTTTCAGGCCAGGAAGAGCTCGAGAAGGCATATAACCCACTCAAAGCTGAGACAAGTTGTGAGTGACTTCCTACTATATCTAATGGTTACTCTTAGCATGGTTAATTGGTAATGGGTGAGTAGAAAGTTATGGTATGGTGTAGCATTTGAGTAATTATGTTGTGTTGTTAAGTTTAAAGGGAACTAGACATACTATCTAAATGTAACCATGGCCGAGGGACTTTGTGTGAAGGCCTAAGGGAATATGTTTTGTGATACTCAGTGCTGAGGGACCACGTGTGAAGGCACTTGAGTAGTTGGATGAAATGGATTCCAGTGCTGAGGGACCCTGAGTGAAGGCATGTGGAAATCCATCATATGTTAGCTCGTGCTGAGGGACCATGAGTGAAGGCACTTGAGCAGTGATTTGGTTGGGATACCAGTGCTGAGGGACCTCGTGTGAAGGCACATGATAATATTGGCACAGATAAACTCAGTGCAGAGGGACGAAATGTGAAGGAACTTGAGAGTTTGAAATGTCGAGGGACATAATGTGAAGGCATCTGTATGTGAATAGAAATGAGAGTTTGTACTGGAGGTTGAGTGCGTTGAGCTTTGCTTCGTCACAACTAGGGATGGATAATTGTAATGAAATTGTATGGATGATGATACTGTTTGTGATCTATAGCATAAGTGACCTAGAGATTCTTGATATATGGCTTGTGGTGGTTACTATGGTTTACATTAACTCATGAATGTTAGTAATGTTTGAATGAATTCAGTCATTCACTGGGCTTTAGTGTCACACCCCAACCCAGATTTACTCTATACCTAGGAAGGAGCATGATACTATTGCCCAACATAAGATTCTATAATATATACATCATAAACGAAAAGCTAATCCTACAACAAACTCTTTATCGGATTAGAAGAACGTGTAAACTTTTAACTAACATATCTGAAAAAAAATACTCATAGTAGGTACAACACATCCCTCTTTCACTACACTCTCAGTAAAGATGTTTATTACATGTCATATGAGCAAACTAAGTATTTACAACTATCCCAGAGGTTCGCTTCCAGATAGGCCCAGACGAGATTCTTCAGTAGGCTAGGCGTCCCGGACACGCTCGCTACCTAAAACGGCAAACAACAACAAACTGGATGAGCAAAAGGCTCAGTGAGTGACTAAATCTACTAAAACAAATCATATTAGTTTAATTCAGTTTGTAAGGTAGTAACCATCGCATGTATATCTATCAATTCTCATGTTTCACAAGTTTCCTATCTATTTAGTGCCTTCACTTCCCGTCCCTCAGCACTTGTTCATGTTTAACTACAACACCATGTGCCTTCACATGAAATTCCTCAGCACAGGTAACAAACTCTATCTACGCTCAAGTGCCTTCACACAGAATCCCTCGGCACGAGCTAGTTGTGATAGGATACTACATGCCTTCACTTACAGTCCTTGAGCATTGTAGTCCATTCTCTACTGTTATTCAAGTGCCTTCTCAAATCCCTCGGCACTTAATATCACGCTTACTCACAAGTAGCTTTCACCATAAGGTCCCTCAGCCACTTATATGCTTAGACATTTGTAATAGTATTCTTTTAAATCACTAACACATCACATACATAAAGCAAACTACCATGCATTACGTTTCCTCATCACTATGCGTACTAAGTTTAACACAAGATATAACAAACAGTCACTCACAATCGGACCCGGCTCTAAGTGGATTATAAGCCTCCCCGAGCTCTTCTTGGCCTGAAAATACACAATCCTCAAGTTTAGTTTACATAATCTCCCCTTTCCTTTAACATACAGTAGCATCGTTACTCTATGGGAATTAATAAGCTACCAGCGTTACTCAAAAGATATTCAAACTGTACTAGCGACACTGCGTTGATTAAAACCAGCGAAACTACCTTGAGGAGCGATACCCAGCGATACTCTAGCGAGAATTGTGAGACGCAAGCCTATCTTTGTGTTGCAGCGTTACTTCCTCTGCTGCTCAATCTCTCGCTCACTCAGCGATACTCCCGCTGTGACAGAACCGTTTCCTTCTTCCTTTCTTCTTCCTTCTTCAACCTGTTAAACATTTCGTTTCAACAAATTCCAATACTTTCTTCATTCTATAAACTTGTTAAAATACAGGTGCTACATCTCACATCCAAATTTCATGAAGAACCTCCTCACCGTTTAGGACATAACCTTCGACAACTCCAAGTTGCCTCTAATCATCCGACAGTTCAACTTCCGTCTCTTCTTCCTGAGTTTGACACACAATTAGACAATTTCAGCTCAAACATCCTTCATGAATTCTGCTAGAATTTGAGTTAACTTACTAACCTCAAAGTTTCAGCCCTAACCTTCGTCTCTTCAATTTGTTCTTCCTCCAAAACCAAGCATCACTCTGAAGAGATCACAGCAGCCGAAACCTCTGTCAAACCCGAGTTTCTTCCACGAATTCAATGAAATTTCTGCTTCAGACCAGCATGAACATCTTCTTCTACCTCTCTTCGAAGTTTCGCCTTAATATGGACCCAACTCGAGCTCTGAAATGCAAGCAGAACAATTGAATTCTCAGTCCACTTATATATATCACCGACTTGTTCCCCATTCCGACTCTATATTATAATCCGTTCGACGCATACCTCCTATGCTCAGCTTCAGCAACGCACACGGCCTCTGATGATAATTCATTTCAAACTCTCCCGCCAAATAATTAACATACGCATTACCTTCTCTCAGCCAACACTCCTTGTCCAACGCACACTCGCCTTCGACGCATGGTAGCATTCACCGCATAATGGACTCACCGCATAACAGCTCCCAAACCCCTCGTGGCCTTTACTTCCACCGACACACTGCCTTCAATGCGTTTAACGCATAATGATCCTCGGTACCAAGTGATCCTCCACGCCTTATTATCCTCAACGCGTCACGACTTCAACGCATGATAAGCTTCCCTCACCTTTGCGTTTACACCAAAATTACCTCCTCCACAACAGATTGCCATCAACGCATAGCTTACACTTAGCTATTTTCCCACTCCAACTGCAAGCCAGCCAACTACTTTTGCACATTCACCCATCTCTCGGCCCCTTCTTCTCTGCGTTCCCATAAAAATAGATGCGGGGCTTACATTTAGGCTCACTCAATTTGTTTGTTTAATTGTTGTTTCAGGTAGTGAGCGTGTCTGGGACGCCTAGCCTACAGAAGATTCTCGTCTGGGGCTACTTTGGAGCAGACCTCTGGGATAGTTGTAAATACGCAGTTTACGTTCATGTTTTGTTGATGTACATGTTCCTTGGGAGTGTTGAGAGGATTGATTTGTACTATATGTATAGAACACTTGTTTGATAAGTTGTTATTTTATTGCATGATTTAATGGCAGAAGTGTTTATATCTTGTGATAAAGCTGGCATTTAGTTAAATCTTAAAGATCTGGATATGATTTATGTTATAGTATAGAGGTAGAAAGCATGCAGGTTCACACTCACTCCTAGGGAAAAGGGGTATCTAGGAGGGGGTGTGACATGGTCTTTACTTCTTTTCTTTATGGGCTCTTCAACGCATTGATTTTTAAAAGTAAGGTGTGACAATTCCACTCACCTTAGAAAAATTTCATCCTCGAAATTTAGGCAGTATAATAAGATAGAAGATACTTCTTATTCATATACGTTGTTCATACAAATCTTACTTAAACAGTACATTTCAATATAATAACTTAAAACACTTCTTCCATTCTTTTCTTCTTCTTAGTTACTTAAGTCTCCCTTGTTCTGTGGACAATCTTTGCACTAGTGTCCCAACTGCTCAAACATATAACAATCATACCAACTTGTCTTTGTAGTATCGCTAAAGAACTGGAGAGTGAGCAGCGAAACAAGTGTCGCTGGTAATGCAAAGGGGCTTTGCGTCTCACAACTCTCGCTGAAGTATCGTTGGGTGTCGCTCCTTAAGGTGATCTCGCTAGTCTCGCTAAGCCTAGTCTCGTTAGTACCGCATGGTTATAAGTAGGTCTCATTATTAATATCGCCGATACTTGTGGATCTCGCTCATTATGAAAGTTGCTAACAAGAGAGGGACTAATGATGAAACACATGTTTGAGATGTTTAAGCACATGTAGTGAATATAAAGAGGAATATTAGTAGTTTCTAACATGAAAAAGGTGTGTTTACAGGCCAAGAGGAACTAGAGAAAGCGTATAACCTGCTCGGAGCTCGGAATAAGTTGTGAGTGACATTATAGTTTGTGATAAGCCAGCTTGACTATTATTTTCTATATGCTTAGTAATATCTATGAGGCATGACTGAAGTGTACTCTTATGTATGAAGCAAGTACATATCTTATATGTAAGATAGAGCTGAAAATGTATTAGTTAATGCTCCTAAGTTTTACCAAGCTAGTTGTTAGATGAATGCTCTGAAAACCCTGAGGTATCATGATTTATGTTAATTTATGATTAATGTAACGCGCATATCAGTACCCTAGAAAGATTGAATTGGGACCCAATGCTAAAGAACATGAGAAGGCATATGGGCACCCCTAGTATTTCTATGAAACTCTCACCAAAGGACATAGAGAAGGTGATTGAGTATATTCACTGGGACTCTAATACCAAAGGACATGAGAAGGTATACGAGCAGCCTGAGATCAGTCAGACATATAAGCATATTAGAAGGCACATGATGCTGATGTGTTGAGATTACTCCACACAGCTAAGGTTTATTGACGTTGGGTGCGTTGAGTTCGTTCCGCCTCAACTAAGGTTTAATGAAAAAAAACTTAGTTGTTTGATTATAATAGTTGCAAGTTTACAGTGCATGACTAAGCAGATTATACTAGTGATTGTAGTTAAGCCTTATTGAGTTATATTTTAGATAGTCACTCACTGAGCATTGTAGCTCATAAAATTCTTGTTTCTTTGATGTTTTCTTTCCAGGTAGCGAGCGTGTTCAGGGTGCTTAGCCTACCATCAAGACCAGTCTGAGCCTAATTAGGATTTTGCACTTGGGAACTTGTAAATCCCATCCCTATGTAGATATTGTTCTTATTTTGAGTGGCATAGTGAGAAACATCAGGCGTACTTGTAAATATTACACATAGTCTCTTAAAAATTACTCATGGTACTATATTATCAGTAGATCTTTGCATAACTAATGTAAAGCTAAGTCTTATATTAGTAGGTTATGATTTATAAATGTGTATATAACAGTTTTAGCAGGATGAAGAATAGTTTTAACACTCTCTCCTAGGTAAATATATATATATATATATATATATATAGGACAGGGGTGTTACACCAACAACTATATCGACTACTCAAATTGGAGAACAAGTTAAACCCATCTATAGCAAGGCTTAACCTAAGATTACGCGAATCCATAGAAAACTCAAGCCATTTTTTATCAATTGTCTCCCATGCAAGAAAGTCAACTAGATGTCGAATCATTCCATTAGTACTTTTATGGTTAGAATGCCAACTTAAACTTTCACTCACTTCATTTATTTTGAGCATCCGCTTAAGTTGTGGAATGATGGGAAAATATCTCAATACCTTGGTAGGCACACCTTGTTTAATTTGATTTGTTCGTTCATCAATCTTCCATCTTGAAGTTGCACGATGAGGACTACTTTCTAACTTTTCATTCTCATTTCTAAATAGGCAACAATTCTTAACACATGCATGAATTTTTTGGTAGCCTAAATCAAATTCCTTGAATAATTTTCTAACTTCATAAATAGATCTTGAGATAACATTATCCGTCAGGAGCATGTCATACAAAAGCCTAAGAAGCTAGTGAAGCTTGCATCTGACCAACCATTAAAAGTTTTCAACAATGCTACAACTGCAGACATCTTTGTATAGTTTGTACAACTTGCATATAATGGCCTATTTGCTTCTTGGACATTTTGAGAAAAATTGTTTTCCCTTCTTGATGTACAATGATCAATGTTGTCCTCTTCTCCTATATATGTGCTTTTATAGAAGTCAGTTGCTTCAAACATAAAATCATCATCAACTTTATTCTCGACTTTATCCTCCTCACATACTTCTCCATGATGATACCAAATATTATATGTAGGATCCATTCCCTTAATGACCAAGTGCTCACATATGATTTGAAAATCAAAATGTCTCATATTTCTACATTCTTTACACGAACATAAAACTTTACTAGTATTTGACTTCTTTTTCTTCACCTCTTGTAGAAAACTCCATGCTCCTTCCATATACTCATCACTAGAACTATTAGACAAAGTTAATTTTGTTAAGTATGCATCAAAAGATTAACTCAAAAGCCAATAGCAGTTGTCACTTTCATACCGATTTAGATGCACCCAATCTTTGTTGAACATTTTCAAGGTATTGGTAACCTTAATTGGATGATTGGTTCAATCATTAATGACTTGGTCACCAAGCACTATTTGAAAAAAGTGAATATCAACTTTCACAGAGAATATGCTCTAAATTAATTATTCTTAGAACACTTTGGTAAGCTAAGGTTCAATTTAACCATTTGGGCCAGTGACATGTATTTTAATTTTCATGTTTCTATTTCCTAGCTATTCAATTTTACACTTTTATGCAATTTTTATATCATCAAAATTAAGTTTGAAATATTAAAAATATGTTTAGTGGTGATTTTGAAAATGACAAAAGTGATTTTAGTCAATTTAAAATCACTTCGAAACATGCCCTAAAACAACTAACAAAATTTACCAACAAAGAGGATAGAAATACAATCATACACCAGCGAAATTAAGTCAATAAAGATGAGGATGAATGGAAACACAAAAGTGGGAAACTCAATAAAAAAAAATCAGATGATCAAGGAAAAAAGAGTTCATAAACAAAATGAAAAATGCTTCCCTTTTGCTCTTTTACCGTTAAGAATTTGCAAATATAAAAAAAATATCAGAAAATAGGATTGATATTTAAAATGTAGAAGGAAATCATAGGCCTAGTCAAGTAGGAACATGGTCTCATAAAACTAGTATCTCGATTACATGTAAACATGAATACATGGAAAGTCACATTTCCACTACAAACAATGCAATCTTTTTCAGCTTCTTCAGCATAAATATTATCAAACATTTTTATATACTAGCGAATTTCAAAACAATATGATTGATACATAGGGTATAATACACTTTATCAAGGCTTAAGGCATTTAAAATGAAATATGTTGCTTGAATTCCTTCAACAAATTAATAGGTTAAAGTGACTATAACAATACATGTATAAATTAAAACTTTATGCTAAAAACCACTACATACTGTTATCGATAAGTGCTTAATATTATACTTATGAGAACAAACCTAGAGTAGTTGGCACATTTAGCATATTGGAACAAGAGCAGAAGAGAAACTCACTTGCTTCTCATTCACAAAGGCACACAAACTCGCCAATTTTTCCAGCTCTCCTCGATATTCTCATACTAGTAGCAAAATACTATGTGGACAAGATGAAAATTTTAATCAACAAACATGTTACATATATTTTTACAATCACGTATGGAATGTAAGCTATAAACTAATGTTCAAGAATGTAAGCTATAAAGGGTTTAAGTGTAGATTGACAAAAATCAAAGGAAACAAGGGAAATTTATAAAGAAGTAACAAATTTACCAAGTGAGTAACAATGGAGAAGAAACTAACAAGATGGATTCAAACAATGTGTGAATTGAACATCCTTAACCATTTGATTCAATCTCAACCTCGGGATTATTTTGCAACCAAATCAAATGTAGCAGAATGAAAACACATGAGAAGATTTCTATATCCTATGCCCACAACAAAGCTTCTCAAGACAACAATTCAATTGGAGAACATTATTTGAGGCTCTGTTAAAATACTATTATTCTATCTCATTAATATTTTCCAACATCTCATATGACTTGATTTATGCACAATTCCTTCTATATTTTGTTTTAGTGATGGAATCTAACAAAATCTTTTTTCACTCTGTAATCTGACTAATTACAATTCAAACTTCAAATTTCAATCTATATTTTATTATAGTGTAAGCATAATAGGTCATATTTTTTGTTAATCATAACTCCATCATTGTTCTTTTGACTATGTACATACAAATTAACAATCTTTTAATGATGATCAGAAAAATTTCTGCCTCTATTAGGTTACTAGTAAAACTAGAGAATAAAATTAAAAAGGCAATAAAAGATTTAATTCTCTATTGAAATCTGATGCGCACTTTGAATGTTAACCGCAAGTGTACGGGTCAAGTTATAATATAAGACGGTTAAGTTCGAATATCGTTCCACTGGAGATCCAATTGGGAAGGTTTAAGTTACTTAGCTATTTTAGAGTTGAATCAATTTTATTTGAGGATTGAAATTGAATGTTATGAGTTATGGAAAATACAAATCAAATAAGGAAAGTATTAAAGTGAGAAACACAAGAGTCAAAGAGAGTTCTAGGGTAATGAATCCTTGTTTATTTCATCATGCAATATTATAGATTTCATGGATTTTATTGTAATTCATATGCCTAAGTCTAGAAACTTAATTCCAAGTTATTTTCTCTCAAAAACAACCATTTCTCATGCAACTCGATTGATTATTAATCTCTTAAAACCAATACAAAATTACATGGCATTAAAAATAGTCTTTAGGAACTTTTATTGTCAACCTAACTACTCTCGTGATAGATTAACAACAATTCATTGTTATAGATCAAGTTAAATATACAATCTCTCAATCATACATCTAACCTAACATGTGAGGATGGCCAATCCACAAGAATTAAACACAATAACAATGAAAAGCATAATCATTCCAACAAAACCATGAAAGTCTACAAAATCAACATAAATTCATAAACAAATCATCAAAACCCTAAAACTAAAGAGTTTAGCCACTCATAGCTTGAAGCAACATGTTTAAGCAAAATAAACAAAGAAAGAATGTAAAGAAAGGGAAACTCTACTGAAAAGAGGCTCTTGATTGAGGTAGCACCGTCACGATCTCCTTGGCTCTCACGTCGGAATTCAAAGGGCACCCCGACTATCTCGAACTCTTTTACTCTTCCTTGCAACTAACTCACTCTCTGAACTCTCACTTAATTCTCTTCTTTTTGTGCCTCTTTAGGTCTGTAACTTCCTTGCTTTGCTTTGATTTTCCTTGATCTTCTTTTTGATGATTTGGGCTGCTGAAAACCCCCAAATTTATAGAGTTTGGCCGCCCAAAAATTTACCAAAAATACAAAATTTTCATTAAAAGAAAGCTGGCGCCGCGGCAGCGCCGTCCAAGCGCCGCGACGCTCTGATGCGTTTAAGAAATATTGTTCTCCGGCATTAGTGTCGCGGCAGCGCTGTCCAAGCGCGGTGACACTGTCATGCGTTCAACAATGATGCGTCGAGGCAGCGCCATCTTGGTGCCGCGATGATACTATGCATCTAGAACGATGCGTTCATGTTTCAGCGTCGCGGCGGTGTCCCAAAATTCGCTCTTTTGAGTTTCTTCTCGGTTTTGATCTTAGGAGAAGTATTCTTGCTCGGTTTTGATCTTTTAGTCGTTTCTTCTAATTTTCCTCGTTTTAACCTAAAAATCACTAGCAAACAAGTGAAATCTAATATAAACTCCCTTAATTTGAGAGAATAGAAAGCACTTTTCAAGTGCTTATCAAAATCTCCCTCTCCCAATTGTATTTGATTAAAAGAAAAATAAAGTTCTTAGAGAGAGAGAAAAGATAGAACCTGTTTAGATAATACTTAACAACTTAACACATTAAATTTGAATATTAAATAGTTAAAGAAGCTTGAATTTATAGGTGAAGTGTTTTTGGAGCATATCTATGGTGGGGGCTTCATTTCGAGAATACAAATGAAGATATTTCCTTTCTTCTCTGTTTGGTTCATCACTATATTAAAAAAAATATTTCAAACACTTTCATCCAGATTTTTCATCTTGTATTTTCTCCAACAACCAAACACTCTAAAGTACAAATTAATACGTCATTAAGAAATTGTAAGAAATAGTCTCGACAAATATAGAACTGATAATTCATACGGAAGAAATTATTGAAAAGAACAAATCTTTTCTTCTTGGAGAGGAGCATGTTGTCATTAATTTTATAGTCGTCGCTTTCTTTATGTGGTGCTTGCATCTTCTTTCCACTTGTCCAACATTATCCCAACAACTCGATCAAGAGAAAACCCATAGAACTTGTGAACTAATTGTAAGACTTCACGATTGTAGTCACCATTTGTAATAAATTTGGGTTTGTTACCATAAATAGCTCCGTATTGACAAAATTAGAAATTAAACCCATAAATCTAAAAATTTTAGCTACAACATTGCAAAAGGGATGAAAAATGGTATTTTACCTCACGAATTGCTCGAATTGGTGCACAATACTTAGAAATATAAAATCGAAGCACAACACAATTGAACAAAGAAGACTTAAATTTTGAACCACAATGCAATCGAACGAAGGAGAGAAGGTTGGAATTTTGAAGCACAAAGCAACAAAACGAAGGTGAAGGCTTGAATTTCGGATGGGTCCACAAGCTTGAAGGAAGGAAATGACCTCAAAACGCAATCGATCAAAGGAAAAGGATAGAAATTTGAATTAGTCCACAAGCTTTAACGAAAGAGAAGATCGCACAGCAACGAAAGAGACAGAAGAGATGAAATGGAGAGAATGCGAAAGAGAAGAATGAAAGAGATCAATGAAAGAGAGCAGCTAGAGAGAGAATGAAAAGAGATCAGTGAAAGAGGGAAGATAGAGAGAGAATGAAATAGAAGGTTAAAAAAATGCGTAATGTGTTTGTGGCGAAAATCGTATAATTTTTTTGGGAGAGGAAAACTTCAAGCGCGCCCTCATATTTAGCATTCCCACTTTTTCTTTTCTATAGCATTTTATAAGAAAAGCTATCTTAAGATGCTACTAAAAGGTATATTTGTTGTAGCGAGTGGTTTCTCCTCTAAAAGTTAGTATCATTTCCTCACATATTATTTTGTTGTTGTGTGGTAAGGAAAAGGGATGCCACAAAGGATGGTCTAAGGATCTTCAGATCTAGTTTATGAGCTTGTAACGAAACTACGCACAAGATGGTCAAAGGATCTTAGGATTTAGAATCCAAGCTTGTGGCAAATTTTCACGAGATGGACAAAGGCTTGCAATGACCTAGATTCTGAGCCTGTGAGAAGAACTCATGTGGGATGGTCAAAGGGCCGATGGTTCTAGCTTCTGAGCCCATATAAGGTAGGTCTATGTGTACATAAAGGGAATGACGGTTTGTTGCACAAAGTAGGGCCATCAGGAAAATAGTTGTAGTACAAAAAGAACCGGTGCTAAGGTTTGAGTATATAACCTTGTTATGATGTGCTAATGTTTGAATAATTTGATGTGCTCAAGGGTCAAGAGGATCCCAATGCTTATATTTATTGTTCACTACTCACTGAGCTTCTAGCTCACTCTTTACTTAATGTTTTTGTTCTCAGGTAGTAGAAGAGTCTTAGTTTATCACTCAGTAGATAGTCTTGAAACTCAAGATACATTGTAATCTTTCCCAAAGATTTGTATAATTGTTTTATAGTTTGAAATATAAACACATGTGCACTTATTAAACATGATCAAGGGTTGTTATGTGGGAGTGTTAGAGGTTGGGCAATAAGTGCCACAGAAGGATGATGTTTTTTTTTGTTTTCATGCTCCTTTTCAATTTTAAAAGGTTAAACTGGGAGGGGTGTGACATAAGGAGAAAGAAGTAATTATAGGGGTAAAACGGTAATTTGACCTCACTGTAATTACGAACAATTTGAGATAGGTCGACTTATTGATAATTAGTTATATCTATGGACACAAAAGTATATCTACCGTGTGAAGACTGCAGTTGTGGGTCTTTATGGAGTGACCATAGTTAATGAATGTTGATTAGCTTAATGAAAGAGTTTAATTAATTTACTTTTGAATAATTGGAGCTCTAATCTGTAGGTTCATTAGGTCCCCTTACTATCTCACAAAGGGTAAAAACAAAGAATAAATGTGTTGGAATAATTTGAATTGTTCAAATTATTTAAGGGAATTTTATAAATATCATTTTAGTTAAAACAATCATGTGAGAGAATAATATTTGAATTAGATTCGAATATTAATTTTGAAGGAGTTAGGAACACAAATGCAGAATCAATTAGAATCTAAAGCACTATAACTACATCAATTTTAAGGATTAAACATGCTTGTTAAAACCGAAAAAAAAGAGGTTTTATACTTGTTGTAGTTCAAAATTGAAGCAATTCCCTTGAACATTTTGATCATGAACACTTCGTGGCTACCACAGGAATCTTCCTCGTTATTCTCTGCCTTAGCACGGATTGTGGGATCCAAATTGTGATGAATTTGGTGTAAGTTTCAAGGTAATTAAGATTTTTGGAGAGTTTTAGAGTTGTTGAGAATTTCAGCAAATTCTCCTAAAATTATCAACCCAATTTCATTTTTCCATTTTTCTATATATAGAAGAAAATATGCAAATCAAATTTACATGCATAATGACACCAATTTGGTGATTAATTGAGTGAATTAAGTGGTGTTTGATGTAGGTTTAAGAAAGCTCGAGAATAGACCACCTCCTACTTCAACCATGCAAAATTGAAAAAATCAAACTTCAAAATGAATTTCTAAATTCATTTTTAAAATTGAATTTCCTTTTCCAATTTCATTTAAAATTAATTCTATTAATTAATTTTAAATAATATTAATTTAATATTAAATATAAAATTTATTTAAATAATAATTAATTATATTAAATTAATATTAAATATTAAATTAATAATTTTTTCACTTATACCGTGATTCTCCAATTTGATGAATCTCTATTCATGCATTCAATATTTAAATCATATTTAAGTATTTTCCAACTTTTCAAATTTTTGTTTAATTTATAATTAAACGAACAAACTTTAAAACTTCCTCCCTTAACGAATTTGAATGTTTTCTCAAATTCTCTCATCACACTGTTCTAAGGTTTAGTCCATGAGCTAATTAGGGGACCTAATGGACCTACAAATCATGAGTTCCAACGATCCGAAATTAACTGACTAAACTTTTTAACCTAGTTAATGAACATTCGTCAATTACCAGGACATTCCACTATAGCCCAATAGCTGCACTCTCCTCACTGTAGATATATTTCTATCCACTTGATATAACCATGATTAGTAAGTCGATCCTTCACAAGTTGCTCGTAATTACAATTGGGTCAAAATTACCGCTTTACCCTTGTAATTACATCTTGTTCCTTAAGTCTCACTAATCCTCTAATGAATAATTGATTTGTGGTCCAACCACCAAATCGAGTCCCTCTAGGGCTAATGAGATGGTGGGGTCCTTTGTCCAAGTCCCGGAGTCAGTACTTAAGGGAATAACTTCTCTACTAACCTTGAATTAGGTAGGAGCGAATTCCATCTCACAAGACTATGTCCCTAGCTATCTACCTAGTCTTATCCCTAAAATGGTAGGCTTATTGAGTCGGCGAACTCATGCTACTTTCATCCATGCAGATTAAAGGATAATCTCAAATAAACAGGAGTTCATAGCTCGCTCAGGGTTAAGATCGAGTTACGTAGGTCATCATTTCAAAATAATGAGTGTTTAACAGTGTAAACGACATTATAATATAATAGTGATTAACTCATGGTCCGGTCTTATGCAAACTCATTTCATAGGGTGCCCCCACTCTCAAGTCTTTATATGAACGATATAGGATCACATCGTTTGTATCAAATACAAAATAGGTTGCATCCGTAGTGTCTCTAGGATAAGGTATCCAGCCTAATCCCTATACTATAGACCCTTTTGGCTATTACCTACACTTGATCCATTTTTATGTCTACACATAAATTCTAAGTATTCAAACTATAGCCAAGGGTTCTTAGTTTATTGGATTTAGGGTTATATTAAATGCAATTCACACATCCAATAACATCTTTATTGAATAAACCTCGATAACAACTTTATTGAGAATATGTTCAAAGTTTACAAACCACGAGTTTTAGGACATAAAACCCAACAAATTTAATATGAATTGGATTCATATTAAAACTAGAGTAAAATTAATGTGAGAGATATGCATTTTTATATGATTTAAATGCATAATTAATAAATAGAAAAATTATTTTAAATGGTAAAACTGTTGAAAATATTTACAACTAATGGCAAAATACACAGTCTATTTACAATAAACCGCGATACACTACTATTTGTATATATCGTGACACAAATAATAGTCTATCGCGATCTACCGCAGATAGACTGTGAAATTTTGCTGTATTTGTAAGTATTTTAGTTCTTTTTTCTATATTTGAAAAGAGCCCTAATAAATATGTGATATTTATATTAATTAATTAATTAATTAATTTTATTTATTTAATAATATGTTATATATTAAATTTTGATTTAATATATATAATTTAAATAAGTAATAATAATTATAAAAAATAAAAATAAATAAAAATAAAAATAAAAAGAAAGGGTAACTCCCTTACAGTTACAGGGGAGTGCTCAGTGGGTAACTCCCCTCAACAATGTTCTGTATTAAGATGTAGAATTAAAAACTCTCAAGGGGACACAAAGTGTGTGAAAAAATTCTCCCTACTCTCTCAAGTTTTTTCTCTTCTTCCATTATCTTTCCAATACAAGAAGGATTCCACAATCCATTGTTCTTTGCCCTGAGAATAGTTGGGTTGCCTTGTGGTGGTGTTCAAGTTCTTGAAGTTTGCACAGAGGAAAGGCTTGGATTTTGTGAAGAAACATTCTCCACAAAAGATAACTTTTATAAAAAAAATTATTTTTACAGCATGCTTAATCTTAGTTTTTTGGAAAAACAATTAAGTTTTTATCTTCCCAATTCAAAGGCAAAAAGAAATTAAACACTTTGGCATTGGAATTCAATCTTCACTGCCTTTGCAAGGATTTGAGTATGTTTCTCCTCATAGCTCAGGTTCTCATTCAATTATAAGGGCTCATAGTCCACTACATAAGACGGATTTGCCATATACTTTCTCAACATGGAAACATGGAAGACATTATGAATTGTAGAAAGCGTCGGTGGCAAAATCAACCGATAAGCTACAAGGCCAACTCATTCTAAAATCTCAAATGGCCCAATGAAAAGTGAACTTAACTTCCCCTTCCTTTCGAACCTTAGAACACCTTTTATAGGTGCCACTTTTAGGAACACATTATCACCTACCTCAAACTCTAAGACGCCTAACATCGAGTAACATTTCTATCTACTCATGGTTGTCTGCATCATTGCTTTAATCTTCTGAATTGTCTCGTTTGTAGTTTGCACTAACTCGGGCCCCAAAACTTCTATTCTCCAACTTCATTCCAGTAAACTAGAGATCTGCAACTTTTTTCATACAAGGCTACAAATAGCGTCATGCCTGTCACACCCCATCCCGAACTACCCTCCCGTAGCCGAGACGGAGCATGAGGACAATAGTCATCGACTTCCTATCGATTTCCACTGTCAAACTTACCTTATTTCCCATTTAACTCTCCTTCCTAGGACGGTGATACCATTAACTCTTGACAAACCTCAACTTCGACCGGCAACAGGAACTGTCATGCTACCTGAAAAATGGAAAACATATGAAAGAATGAGCTAATAGCTCAGTGAGTAACAGTTTTTGAAAACATCTTACTTTAACTATAAAACTGGTGGTAACATAAACATTGTCAATCACGCATAAAATATAACATTTCAAATCATATTAAAATATGCTCAAATACCATTATTAAATCATGCATGTTTGTTTTAAAATAAATACTCAAAAATCTCATTCATCTCAAAATACTTTTTCCCTAGTTGAGGCGGAGCAATGCTCTACGCTTTTCAATGTCGATTTTCCCTAGCTGTGTGGAGTAATCACAACACATCAGCATCGTATATTCCTCCATGTGTTCATAGGTATTATAATCCGAGCTGCCCACGTGTCTTCTCCAAGTCCCTGAGCATTGGGGTCCCATTTCCATATCTAGGTTACCCATTTGCCTTCTACGAGTCCCTCAGCATTGGGTACCTTTTTCTATATCCCGACTACCCTTTGACTTTCTCCAAGTCCCTAAGCCTCGGGTGCCTTTTCAAAGTTTTATAAAATACACAATATGTTTTGGAAACATTATATCATAAACTCATAAGTTAACCGTTTCCAAATAAAATCATATCATATCAAATAGCATGCTTCCAGTAAACTCAATTTCAAAGCTTTAATATCAAACAACATGCCTTTCAATAAGTTTATTTCCAAATCTTTCATGAAATCATATGTCATCAAACATCATGCTTTTCAGTAAAATCATGAAATCATATATTATCAATCAGCATGCGTTTTATAAACTTATAACAAATAACCAGAATACTCAAATGTTTTTCAAATAAAAACGCATGCACTATTCGTTGAAAACTCATGAATTCATATTCATATTACAAAACCAATGATATTAATTATAGAGAACGCATTCATATTTTGGAAAACATTAGTATTACTCACTTTATACTTGCTCAAGAATAGTTCCTCTTCCTTCCTTCTATTTCCCTTTCCCGAGCTTCTTGGACGCAGCGTTATGAAGTCTGGAACGCAAGGCAACTAATATTCCTCTGTCAACTCGGTTGAACACAACCCTGCCCTTGAACGCAAGGTTGATAGGTAACGCTAGGTGCAACCTAACTCTTCTTACTTCTCTTTTGGATGCGTCGACCTCTCTTGGACGCAAGGTTCAACTTGAACGCAGAGTCTATCTTTGGACGCAGCGTTCACCTTGAACGTAGAGTTCGTCTTAAACGCAAGACAATTGTTTAACGCAAGGTAGCTAAGTTAAGAATAACTTCTCTCTTGGTTGCAGACTTCTACTACGGACGCAAGGATTCCTCCTTTCTACCTTCTCTCTCCCCTTTCTCTCAAGAATTCAAAACTAAAGGATCATCAGTCGCTCCTTTTCCCTCAAGGTCCTATTTATAGCTTTGGAATAGAGGGCTTGTCATCCTACTTCTCCTCTCTTTTTGCCACTTGTTTGCCACATGTCACGTTGCATGCTTAACTAACCATGCATTTATTCAAGTATCACCTTGCATGAAACACTCAACATGCCTTCTAACACCTCTTACTTATAAGGTGTTAAGTCTATATGAAGCCACCTAGTCTTTATAATCTTATCTTATGCGTCCAATATATTCCAATATACAAACTATGCCCCTATGTGTCCATTGAATTTCCTTTAAGGTTTTAGCTTCATTACTTTCTTTCCTTACTCTCCACCATACTACCTTTGAACTCATTTCTCCACCGCATACTCCTAGGCGTCAATGTCTCAAACGCACACTACTATGCGTTTGTACCTTACTGCATAATACCATGCGTCCAACTTTCTTCCCTTATGTCAAGTCTTAACTACAAGTCCTTCTCTTGTGTGATCACACATCCGACAATGTGGTTTACCCTTAATAATCAAATCCAACTCAAGACCTTCATTTATCCATTTGTATTCTTTGCGTTCACCTTTGTTTCATTCTGCGTTCATGACCTTCCTCCTATCCTTGAGGATTCCTTGATTATTCCTCTATGCGTTCTTATGTTGTAATCCAAGGTTATGCTTCCAACCTCTTCCTTATGTGAGCCATTTTCTCAACGATAAATCCTATCATATATCCATCTCCAGCCTCCTTCCTTTAGGCTTACTTCTCAACCTTCCAATTCTAAATCTTCCTTAATGGAAGTCATGCGTTTACCTTAAATTATAATAGTATCTCTCCTTGATTCTATCTTGTGCGTTTTATCCTTCTTTTAAATTTCCTTTCAACACATCACTATTTAACTTTAGTCCTTTCTCATACGTTCTACTTAAACCAATGCTTACATCTTCTTCAAAATTACATCCTATGCGTTTCTCTTCTTTCCTCTCAAGCTCTCGAGTTACTTCCTATGCGTCAACCTTTATCATGCGTTACCTTAGTCCTGACCATGCGTCCAACATGGTCTCTTACTTCTTTTCTTTATAGGCTCTTCAACACATTGGTTTTAAAAGTAGGGTGTGATAATGTCAATAATAGCCTGATAGTTGTTATTATAGGCAAACTCCATGAGATGCAAGTGAGAGTCCCAACTCCTGGAAACTCCAATGCACAAGTGCGTAACATGTCCTCCAATGTTTGATTTAAATGCTCAGTTTGGTCATCAGTCTATGGGTGAAAAGTTGTGCTGAAATCTAATGTTTGAAGATCTGTATCTTTTCTCCGTATAAGCAATGCCTCCATAACTTCAAGGCAAAGGCAATTGCTGCTAACTCCAAATCATAACTTGGGTAATTCTATTTGTGGTTCTTTAACTAGCGAGAGGCATAAACAACCACTTTACAGTGTTCCATCAACACACACCCCAACCTTTCTTAAAGGCATCACTGTAAATAACCAAACCTCTCGGCTCATCTGGTACTATAAGTAGTGGTGCAAAAATTAGTCTATGCTTAAGGTCTTGGAACTTTCCTCACAAGCTTTACTCCAAACAAAAGGAGTACCCTTCGTAGTCAACTGAGTTAGGGGAGTAGCTATGTGAGAAAATTCTTTAACAAATCATCGGTAATAGCTCGCTAAGCCTAGAAAACTGTGCAACTCACTAACCGTTGAAGGTCGAGGCCAACCTGTAACTTCTTTGCAGGATCTACTGACTCACCATCCTTAGACACCACATGCCCAGAAAAGACACTTGGCGTAACCAAAATTCGCACTTGGAGAATTTTGCATTACTCGACCTTAGAGTCTCCAAAATTTTTCTATCTTGGAATATACCAAGATATCATCAATAAAAACTATCACAAAAATGTCAAGGAATTCCTTAAACACCATGTTCATTAGGTCCATGAATACTGCAGGAGCATTAGTCAAGCCAAACGACATTACGATGAACTCACAATGTCCATATCTAGAATGAAACATTGTCTTTGGGATATCACTGTCCTTAATCCTCAATTGATGGTAGCCTGATCGAAAGTCAATCTTGGAGAAAACTGTAGCTCCCTGAAGCTGATCAAACAAATCATCAATCCTGGGAAGAGGGTACTTGTTCTTGATGGTTACCTTGTTCAACTATTTATAGTCAATCCATAGGCATAATGACTTGTCCTTCTTCTTCACAAACAACACTAGTGCACCCCATGTAACAACACTCAGACATATAAAACCCTTATCCAGCAACTCTTGCAACTGAATCTTGAGCTCCTTCAACTCTACTAGGGTCATTTTATATGGAGTCTTTGAGGTGGGAGTTGTACCTGGCTCCAACTCGATAGCAAAGTCTATCTCCTGATACAGTGGCAAACCTAGAAGATCCGCCAAAATATAATATGGATAATCTCTTACCAATGGCTTCAAAGTCAAGGCAACCTCAATTTCTCTACTGTCAACCACACTAGCCAAGATACTCTAGATACCTTGGTTAAGCAACTTGTTGGCATTCATAGCTGATATTACTTTGGGCAAGACCATGGTCCTAGTCTCTTTAAATTAAAGCTAGCTTCCATATGAGGGTTGAAAATAACCTCGTTACGGGAACAGTCTATACTAGCATGGTTAGCAACCAACCAATTCATGCCTAATATAACGTCGAAATCACGCATGTCTAAAACTATCAAGTCACATCTAACACATGATATGCTACTACTATCTGATATGCTTTTATCCTTTCATTTGCTAACATAACTTCTCCAAATGGATAGAAACTGATAAAACATGATGCAAATGCTCTAATTCTAACATAGCATGCTTTATAAATACTAATGATATAAATGAATGGGAAGAGCCAAAATCAAACAACACCAACAAAAAGTGTCCCAAGATTGGGAGTGTACCTATCACCACAGTGCCTGACTTCTCAGCCTCAAGCAAAGTGGTTGAATAAACACGACGTTGTTCCTTTTGACGGCTCGAAGCCCCCTCATGAGCACTTGAGGGTTGACCCCTACATCCAACAGACAAAACACCAGGGCATTGCTTAGTTGTACGCCTCCCCTATTTGCACCTATATCATGCCCTTATGCAAGCCAAACATAGCCCCCAGTGTCGCTTTCCATAAGACTTACAAATGGGCTTTGTTGGATTGTATGTCCTAAAACTCATAGTTTTTGTAAATAAGTGAATTTTAGTACATATGAAATTATTCAAGTGAATTAATTATTTATTAACTCTAAATCCAATTAAACTACGAACCCTTGGCTACTATGTGGAGACATAAACATGATCAAGTTCGAGTAAGTAGCCTCAATAGTCTATAGTACATGGATTAGGTTGGGTACCTCTTCCTAGAGACATTATTGAATACGACCTGCTTCATGATTGTTACAAATGTTGTAAAGTGTCATAAATGAAGTGATCCTGATTTGTTCATGTAGAGACATGCAAGTGGGGATATTCTACATAATGAGATTGTGTAAGACTGACTCTAAAATAATCATTGTTACATATTAACACTGTTTACGATTAACACTAATTAATTTCACTTATCGATGACCTAGATAACTTGATCTGAATCTTGAGCTATCTATGAACTCCTGTTTATTCAGAATTATCCCTTGATCTGCGTAGGTGAGAGTAAGCTCAATAGCGTTGCTCAACATTCCTCCCATTTCATGGATAAGACCGGGTAGATAGCTGAGGACATAGAATTTGCAAGACGGAATTCACTCCTACCCAACTTAGGGATAGTAGAGAGGTTGTTCACTTAAGTGTTGTTCCCAAGACTTGAACAAGGAGCACCATCCTCTCACTGGCCCGAGAGGGAATGGATTTAGTGATTAGATCCTAAATCAATTGTTCATTAGAAGGACAATGGTAATTAAGGAGAAAAGATGTAATTTAGAGGTAAATCGATATTTGACCTAACTGAAGTTATGAAAAACCTGTGAATGATTGACTTATCGATGATGGTTATATCAAATGGACACACATATATCTACAGTGAGGAGAGTGTAGCTACGGGCTTTAGTGGAGTGTCCCGTTAGTTAACGAATGTTGGTTAACTAGGTTAAAGAGTTTGGCCGATTAATCTCGAATCGTTGGAGCTCATAATCTATAGGTCCATTAGGTCCCTCTTCTTGCTCATAAATGGACTAAAATCTTAGATAATGTGGTGAATAAGTTTGAACCGTTCAAATCTTGGCTTAAGGAATGAAAGTAAGATATATACGATATATCGACGTTTAATTACGAATTAAACGTACAAATAGAGTTAATTATAATATTTAAATATGATTTAAATATTAATCATATGAATAGGGATTCATATTGGTTTTTTAGAAAAATCGGGACAAGTGGGAAAAATAATATAATTTTATTATTTAATATTAAATATTATTTTATTATTTAATATTAAAATAATATTTAATTAATAAATTATTAAATTATTTTTATTTAATTATTTAATTATTTTTTGAAATTAAAAATCAATTTTAATTCAATTTTTGGAAATTCATTGAAAATTGATTTAAAATTGATTTTTGAAGATTGGATTTCCCACTAACTAAGCTTGAAGATTGGATTTCCCACAACATAGATTTTGGACTCATGAGCATGTACTAAGCCTCATAATCTGCTCCTCATGTCTTGAATGAACCTTTAAGACCTTGCCACCTCAATGCCACCATGTTCGAGGCAAAATGAGATAACTTGTCAAACTTCTGCTCGCACTCTTCCACCAACATAACCTCTTGCTTCAAATTCAGAAATTTTGCCGTTGTACCATGTGTTAGCCGAGAAATATTTTTCATAGAAACACGCTTTAAACTAGTCCCACGTGCTAGCCTCCTGCTAATATCTATTATCTTTTTTGTTGAACGCCTCCTTATCTATGAGTTATCCGTCAACATAAAAACTGCATACTGAAATTTTTGGTCCTCTAGGCACTTCAAATAATGGAAGATTGTCTCAATAGAAGACAACCACATCTTGCCCTTTGTAGGGTCTTCATGTTAGGATTTGTGCCCTAAAGCCTCGTAATTGATTAGTTAACTAATTTAATTATTAATTATGCAATATTAATTTATTCGTTAACAAAAAAATCCAAGGTTATTGCATGAAGTCTTGAACATGTATGTAGTTGACATACGGGTGAATCATGTTCAAGAAATAACCTAGAGGTCTATAGTATATGGATAAGGTTGGGTGTCTTATCTTGGTGACACTATGGATATGATCTTAATCTTGCCATTTTGGGGACTTGACTAAATGGAGGAACTGAGAACATAACTTCACAAGATGAAATTCACTCCTTCCCAATTTAACCCAACTATAATTATAAACAACACGTGAAGGATCGACTTGCTTATATTGATTATATCCATGGACACAACTTGTCCTATAGTGCATAAGAGTTAAACTATGGGTCTATAGTGGTTTGTACTATAGTTAACGAATGAAGGTTAATTTAATCAAAGAGTTTAATTAATTAATCTTGAATCATTGAAGCTTATAATCTTTAGGTTTATAAGGCCCCCTTACTGTTAGGTTGTATGTCCTAAAACTCATAGTTTTTGTAAATAAGTGAATTTTAGTACATATGAAATTATTTAAGTGAATTAATTATTTATTAACTCTAAATCCAATTAAACTACAAATCCTTGGCTATTATCATGAGTACTTGAACTTTATGTGGAGACATAAACAGGATCAAGTTCGAGTAAGTAGCCTCAATAGTTTATAGTACATGGATCAAGTTGGGTACCTCTTCTTGGAGACACTATTGAATACGGCCCGCTTCATGATTGTTACAAATGTGGTAAAGTATCATAAATGAAGTGATCCTAATTTGTTCATGTAGAGACATGTGAGCGGGGGTATTCAACAGAATGAGATTGTGTAAGACTGACTCTGAAATAATCACTGTTACGTATTAACACCGTTTACGATTAACACTGACTAATTTCATTTATCAATGACCTAGATAACTTGATCTGAATCTTGAGCTATCGATGAACTCCTGTTTATTCAGAATTATCCCTTGATCTGCATAGGTGAGAGTAAGCTCAATAGCACTGCTCAACATTCCTCCCATTTCAGGGATAAGACCGGGTAGATAGCTGGGGACATAGAATTTGCAAGACGGAATTCACTCCTACCCAACTTAGAGATAGTAGAGAGGTTGTTCTCTTAAGTGTTGTTCTCAAATCTTGAACAAGGGGCCCCATCCTCTTACTGGCTTGAGAGGGAATGGATTTAGTGATTAGATCCTAAATTAATTATTCATTAGAGGGACAGTTATACTTAAGGAGAAAAGATGTAACTCAGAGGTAAATCGGTATTTGACCTAACTGAAGTTACGAACGACCTATGAAGGATTGACTTATCAATGACAGTTATATCAAATGGACATAGATATATCTACAGTGAAGAGAGTGCAGCTATGGGCTTTAGTGGAGTGTCCCGTTAGTTAACGAATGTTGGTTAACTAGGTTAAAGAGTTTGGCCAGTTAATCTCTAATCGTTGGAGCTCATGATCTGTAGGTCCATTAGGTCTCTCTACTAGCTCATAAATAGGACTAAAATCTTAGATAGTGTGGTGAATGAGTTTGAACCGTTCAAATCTTGGCTTAAGGAATGAAAGTCAGATATATACGATATATCGACGTTTAATTACGAATTAAATGGACAAATAAAGTTAATTATAATATTTAAATATAATTTAAATATTAATTATATGAATAGGGATTCATATCATTTTTTTTAGAAAAATCTAGACAAGTGGGGAAAATAATATTATTTTAATATTAAATAATAAAATAATATTATTTTTAATTAATTAAATATTAAATTATTTTTATCATTTAATTAATTTTTTTAAAATTAAAACTTAATTTTAATTCGATTTTTGGAAATTCATTAAAAAAAATTGATTTTAAAATTAATTTTTGAAGATTGAATTTTCTCACCAACTAAGCTAGGAGCTTGGTTGTCTTGTTCACAATTAACCAACAAATTAACCATTTTGTGTTGTCAAAATTTTGATGCAATTGGATTGCATGTTATTCTTTAATAAATAGAGATTATTTTGGCATAAAAAGTGTTAAGAGTTTTATGAAATTAAGGGTTAATTTTTAAAAATTCCATCCATTGTTCATCTTCTTCCCAACCTTCATTCCTTTTAAAATTCACCATAAATTTTGGATCCCACCATCCAATATAAGCCTAAGCCTAGAGAATAGTAGAGAAGACTCTTGTGGTGGTCTACAACCAAGTGGTGCTGAAATTCATCAAGCATTGTTGGAGAATTTGGAGCTTCAAGGATAAATGTTCTTGAAACTTTGGTTTTTCGTTTAATTGCATGTTTAATCCTCTAAATTGAGCATCTTGGAGTGAAAATTGATCAAATTAACTTCCGTTGCTTGCTCATTTATCCATCACTTACTAGCTCACCACGGACCAACAAGGATCAATTATGATTGAAAGAAAATTTGAAGTGTACAAAATTTTGAGGGAAAATGTTTAATTGTATTGAATTTATTATAAAGTTTATTTGAATAAATTCAAATTATAAAGTGTGTAGGTCCATGGATGTTTTATTATAAAGTTTATTTGAATTAGATTCAAATTATAGCTTTATAATATGGAGAATTAATTTATTTGAATGAGATTTAATTAAATAAATTATTTAATATGAATAGGTTTCAAATTATATGGGAGAATTAATTTATTTGAATTTTATTAAACTAATTAATTATATATTTGGATGAGATCCATATAGATAAATAAGTTATTTAAGTTGAAAAAGATTCAAATTAAATAAATAGAAAGAGAATTAATTAATTAATTTGAACTGGGTTTAAATAATTAATTATTTAATTTAAAATAAATATTTAAATATGATTTAAATATTTTATATCATTTAATATAAGATATTATTTGGGATGCTCTACCCTCAAAATGTTCACCTTTTGAGTTTTGGCTTAAGTGGGTGACCATCAGCATGGCTTAATTTAGTAACTTCTCGGCGATCCTTAGATCATCTTTACTTTGGAGTAACCTATTAGAACTAAGCTGATCTTTTAGGTTTTTCTCCTTTCCAATGACAAACCATTGGTCCTTTTTCCTAGTTGGTTTTATCAAACATTCCTTAGATTGTTTCTATAAGTCTACATTATAGTTTGACTTAGGGATGGTATGGAGATGTAGAATTTGAATTTTTATTCATTTCTTATTATTATCATCTTAGGACTCTAAGTTATGATTCACATCATGCAAATCAATTGATTTATGATTAATTAAAAATTCTATTTCTCTCAAGTATGTATGTTACGATTGTTGGGATTCATGTTCTAAATCTCATAGTCTGTAAATTTGTAAATATTAAAAAATAAAGTATTATCTTTTAAAATTAAGTGTTATTTATTTGCATAATTCAAAATCCAATAAATTAAAGATTCAAGGTTATTTAATGTAACTTGAATATGGATAGGGTTCAGGTGCCTTGTCCTAGTAACATTATGGATATAGCCCACTTTGTAAATGTTGCAAATATTGTAAGTGTTACACATGATTTGATCTAAATCATTCATGTAATGAAATGTAAGTGGGGGTATCCTGTACAGTCAGTCTGTATAAGATCGGACCACGAAATATGATCTCTCTTTGTAACACCGTTAATTGAAGAGATTTATATTTCAAACGATAACCATGTAACTTGATCTCTATCCTGAGTGAGTTATGAACTCCTACTCATGAGGGTCGTTTTTTAATTTGTATGAGTGAGAATGACCTTAGCTGCCGACTCAATATGCCTACCATTTTGGGGACGATACGACTGAGGTGGGAACATAACTTTACAAGATGGAATTCACCTTCTTGACTTTAGGAAAAATAGATAGGTTGTGCCCTTAAGTGTTGACTCCATAACTTGAATAATGAGGCCTCACCCTTTCACTAGCCCGAGAGGGACTTTGTTTATAGTTGGACCATGAAAAGAATTGTTCGTTAGAGGATTAGTGATACTTAATGTGTAAAAGATAATTACAGCGGTAAAAAGATAATTTGACCTAGTTGTAATTACGAACAACTTGTGAGTGATTAACTTACGTAAAATGGTTAAATCAATGAACACAAAAATATTCTACAGTTAATAAGAGTGTACCTATAGGTCTTTAGTGGTATGCCTCATAGTTAATGAAGGTTGATTAATTTGATTAAAGAGTTTAATTAATTAATCTTGGATCATTGAAACTTATAACTAGAGATCTATAAGGCCCCCTTGCTAGCTCAATAAGGGTAAAACAAGGAATAAGAAACTTTGGAATAATTTGAAATGTTCAAATTATTTATATATTATGATTAGTTTAAGTAATAGTACATTGATACATTATAATTAAAACTATATAACACACGAGAGTAATATATTTGAATAAGATTCAAATATTAATCATATGAATAAGATTTATATAAGTACTATAGGTTAAAATTAATGTGAATAAGATTCATATTAAAACTATAGATTATGAGAGAATTATGCATTTCAGTATGATTCAAATGCATTTTTCAATTCAACATATATGATATTTAATTGAATTTATTAATTATTATTATTATTTAATTAAAAGTTAAATTAGATTTGATTTTAAATTAAGTAAAAAATAATAATAATAATAATAAATATATAAATCAAAACTCTCCCCTACATATTGCAGGGAAGTGGAGAGTGGAAGGAATTTATAACACCCGTCCTCTTTCTTTAAAAGGCAGTAGAACAGTACTGCATTTTATGTGTTTTTTATTTTTACGTGAAAACAAAGAACTCTCCCTCACACAAAACTCTCTCTTATCAAACTCTCTCAAAACATAAGATTCTCACAAACTTTTTCCTTGCCTAAGAATAGTGAGGTTAATGAGTGGTGGTGTCACATCTTATTTCATGGAAGAGTTCTCTGGGGAGAAGAGGAATATCAAAGAGGAAAGTCTACAAAGGTATTAGTTTCCTCCCTTTTTCTTTTGTAGAATAGTATGCTTAACTCATAAATGTGTTTTCTATTTTATGTTCATTTTTGGAACATAATTGAAGCAAAGCGATCACATGCTTCCACTAGGAATTCGATTCCTTAAAGTTCGAACTCCTTAATATCATTCTATGTTTTTGTATACCTTTTTATTTTCCTCCAAAGTATTTGCTAGGTAGTCAATAGAATTAAGGTGTTCTTTGGCCTAACTCGGTAGAGCCTTGAGTTAGCTAAACTTGTTCCAATCTCGTTAGTGTAAACCTCACATTACAGTGCTTCAAGATTGAAAAGATAGCCTCATTATACATGCCAAGTTAAAAATAAAAATAAATAAAGAAAAGAATTTATTTATTTCTTTCTTCTTTGTGAACCAGCACCAAAGTCTCTTTATTTCCTTTGGTTTCACATCCACTGATTGTTTTCTTCAGCTGTTGCCGACCGATTGCTCCTAGCCACCACCGTTCGAGCACCACCTATAAACCCTACTTTCATTTCTAAGCATTTGATCTAAGCACATAAGATCATTGTGGACTTACTTGCCTTCTCTTGTGTAGATCGAAGGGAGAAGTGAAGGAAAGCTGAGCGTATTTTTTGGTAAGTTGAATCCTACATCGAACATGGAATCTATTTTTACACAACAATTAGAATACATATAAGACTTAAGAAGAAATTTATGGGTCGAACAAAAGTGAAGAGATACTAATATGGATTTTGTGTTATAGAAATTATTGTGTAATAGAATGAAGGTTATAAGAAAAAAGAAAGAAAGAAAGAAAGAAAATTGAAGAGAAGAGAAGAGAAGAAAGAGAAGAAAGAAAGAAGAAAAGAAAAAGGGAAAAAAATATATGGAATATAGTGGAGGGATTGTCGGCTAAGAGTTCATATTGGTTTATAGTTTAAGTTGCTGATAATTTTTTCATTTTCCAAGCCTTTAACCGACGCAAACCTACAACTGAGAACTGAGGGGAGGAAGAAAAATACAACTAGGGCAAATTGGTGTGGAATTCTGGAAAAGATCGTGGTGGAATTGAAGCTAATACCGAGACTGGTCTGGTGTTCACGCAATCTGAGCAAGGTCTAGTATTTGGAAAATAACGAGCTGTAGCGATCGAGTTTAGAGCTGACAATTTGAGGTTAGTGAGTTATTCATTTCTTAACAACTTTTGTGAAGGATGGTTGAGTTGAATGTGAAGAGAAACAGGTTTAATTATAGTGGAAATGACTAATGCAAATTTCTCTAGTGATCTGGAGTAGGGCGAAGTAAAGTTACATTATCGGACGAACAAAGAGAAGTTAAGCCCTGAAATTTTGAGGTAAGCAAGAACACACATTTTCCTACAAGTTTGGAGAAGAAAGAAATGCTAATTCGAGTTGGAAATGCTACTTTTAGCAGTTAGAAGCGAAGACAAAAGCTATGGAGATGGGTTTCGCTGGAAAAGCAAAGCGACACTGAAGGTGTAAGGGTGAGCAGCGAGACGAGTCTCGCTAGTGTCGCTGGTTGTGTAAGGCCCGTACTTGACCTTGTGAGAAGGCAAGTTAAGAAGAGACTAAGAGATGGGCGTTAAGTAGGAAAAGGTTGGCCGAGTTGTGTGGGAGCAAAAATAGCTAAGTATTGGCCATGCGTTGGTGGCACTATGCGTTGATGAAAGTAGTTTGGCGTGGACGTAGATGTGAAGGAAGGCCATTAGGCGTTGAAGGCCACAAGGCGTTGAAGGTCACTCTGCGTTGAAAGCCACTATGCATTGAACGCTACCATGCGTTGAAAGTGGGTATGCGTTGGTGCATAGAAGAATGGCCGAGAGGACCATGCGTTCGTCGGCTATCCGACGATGGGGCGTTGGGAAATTGTAACACACAAAATCGAGGCTATGCGTTGCTGAAGCCATGCACAGAAGGTATGCGTTGATTAGATCAATATATAGAGATGAAGTAGAGATTAAATCGGTGGTATATATATATAAGTGGACTGAGTATTCAATTATTTTGATCACATTTCAGAGCTCGAGTTGATCCCATTTCAAAGCTAAACAACGGAGGGAGGTAGAAGAAGGTGTTTATGTTGATTTGAGGTGGAATTCTCGTCGTTTTTGTGGAGGAAACTTGAGCTGGAACAGAGAATTCAACTGGTGTTACTTAATCTGAGTATCGTTCAGTGTTGGGGGAAGAACGAACTGTGGAAGCTGTGGCTAGGGTCGAAATTAAGTTAACTCGATTTCTAGCAATTTTCATGAAGGATACTCGGGTCGAATTTGAGTAAATGTGTGTTAAACTTCAGGTAGAAGAGATCGGAGCTGAATTGCAGGACGATTAGGAGCAATTTAGGGTTGTTTGAGAATATCTCTCAAACGAAGAGAACTTTCCTTATGAGACTTTGAGGTAAGATAAAGGACTTATGTCTTTACAAGTTTGTAGAAGAAAGGAAGTTTTGAATTTGGCTAGAATGCGATGTTTAGCAGGTTAAAAAAAGAAGTAGAAAGAAAGAAGACAAACTGTGTCGCTACGACAGTAGTATCACTGAAAGAGCGGGAGACTGAGCAGCGAAGCGAGTGTCGTTGGTAACGCAAAAGGGGCTTTGCGTCTCACAACTCTCACTGAAGTCTCGCTGGGTGTCGCTCCTCAGGTAATCTCGCTAGTCTTGTTCAATCTGGTATCGCTAGTGCAATGTCCTATAGTGTGGTTTCGCTGGTAATCTCACCAGAGATGTGGAGTATCGCTATTTGTGAATGTTTTGGGGAAAAAGAGAGTTCGGTGATGAAACGAGTATAGAGTTTAATTATGTATACTTAATGAGTATAGAAAAGAAGTCTAAGGAAAACTTAATGTGAGAAATGTGTGTTTTCCGGCCAGGAAGAGCTCGGGAAGGCATATAACCCACTCAGAGCCAAGACAAGTTGTGAGTGACTTCCTACTTTATCTAATAGTTACTCTTAGCATGGTTACTTGGTAATGGGTGAGTAGAAATTATTGTATGGTGTAGCTATTGAGTATTTATGTTGTGTTGTTAAGTTTAAAGGAAACTAGACATACTACCTAAATGTAACCATGGCCGAGGGACCTTGTGTGAAGGCCTATGGGAATATGTTATATGATACTCAGTGCTGAGGGACCACGTGTGAAGGCACTTGAGTAG
This sequence comes from Citrullus mucosospermus, assembly GCA_030954485.1. Lineage (NCBI taxonomy): Eukaryota > Viridiplantae > Streptophyta > Magnoliopsida > Cucurbitales > Cucurbitaceae > Citrullus > Citrullus mucosospermus. The sequence goes on from CM062064.1 coordinate 16,995,044, forward strand.
TTGGATGAAAAGGATTCCAGTGCTGAGGGACCTTGAGTGAAGGCATGTGGAAATCCATTATATGTTAGCTCGTGCTGAGGAACCATGAGTGAAGACACTTGAGCAGTGATTTAGTAGGGAAACTAGTGCTGAGGGACCTCGTGTGAAGACACATGGAAATTTCGACACAGTTAAACTCAGTGCTGAGGGACGAAATGTGAAGGCACTTGAGGGTTTGAAATGCCGAGGGACGAAATGTGAAGGCATTTGTATGTGAAAAGAAATGAGAGTTGGTATTGGAGGTTGAGTGCGTTGAGCTTTGCTCCGCCACAGCTAGGGAAGGATAATTGTAATGCAATTGTACGGTTAATGGTACTATTCGTGTTCTATAGCATGGGTGACTTAGAAATTCCTGTTATATGGCTTGTGGTAGTTACTATGGTCTACATTAACTCAAGAATTTTAATAATATTTGAATAAGTTCAGTCACTCACTGGGCTTTAGGCTCACTCAATTTGCTTGTTTGATTGTTGTTTCAGGTAGTGAGTGCGTTCGGGACGCCTAGCCTACAGCAGATTCTCATCTGGGCCTACCTTGGAGCAGACCTCTGGGATAGTTGTAAATACGCAGTTTATACTCACGTTTTGTTGATGTACATGTTCTTTCGAGGTGTTGTGAGGATTGATTTGTAGTATATGTATAGAACACTTGTTTGATAAGTTGTTATTTTATTGCATGACTTTTTAGCAGAAGTGTTTATATCTTGAGATTAAGCTGGCATATAGTTAAGTAGATCTGGAAATGATTTATGTTATAGTATAGAGGTAGAAGGTATGCAGGTTCGCGCTCACTCCTAGAGGAAAAGGGTATCTGGGAGGGGGTGTGACAGGTTGCTTTTTGTCTCACAACTCTCGCTAGGTCTCGCTCGTCTCGCTAGTCAGGTAAATCTCGCTATTCACAGTCTCGCTGGTACAGTTTTGCTAGTTCCATGGTTTTGTTAGTCTAGTCTCGCTAGTGACCTGAATCTCGCTAGTTAGTGAATTTTTTTATAAAGTTTGGTCTCAGTAGGGACATGTGCATCAATATTTAATGCCTATTTGGTAATCCAATGGAAATTCTAAGGAATCTAACAAAGGAAACTAAACCATTTCAGGCCAAAAGGAGCTAGGGAAGGCGTAAAATCCATTAAGGGCCGGGGACAAGTAGTGAGTGACAGTTTTATTTTAAATGAGTTTTATTTACTCTTCATTTTCAGTTTATTCAAGAATATCTATGAAGTATGTTTGAATTTTATTTCCTTACAAAATTTCCTTGAATGAGCTTATGTTTATCAACATGAGTTTATAACATGTTTGCCATTTTTCCATAAATGTTTTGGAGTATGCATGACTTTATCAGCATGCGATTATTATATGATTTGCACCAGAAATCTTTCAAGAGCATGCTAGTTGTTATAAAAGTTTTACAAAAGGCATGTTGTTTTATAATTTTGCTTACTTTTAACAAGTTTCCATGATATATATAATTATGTTTAGAAGCATATTTATACGTTCATGTTTTCATGGGTTTTACATGTGCTATGATGAGTACTTGCTTGAAGAAAGCATGTGTTTTCATGTAAATGCATACTATGGTTTTGCAATTGGGTTTTGAAGCATGCTACTTGTTATCGAGTTTTTATGAAAAGCATGCTATTTATTAATCTCTCATTTAAACGAAGCGTGATGTTGTAATGAATTTGTAGAAGTTTGAGATGTTTAAACTCGTGAACATTTATTATGTTGTTTTCAAAACATGTTGCTTTTGAATATTGTTTTTGAAAAGGCTCCCAATGCTGAAGGACTCGGAGAAGACATTTTGGTAGCCGAGATATAGAAATGGTTCCCAATGTTGAAGGACTCGGAGAAGGCATGTGGGTAACCTGAGTACAAAGATAGCCTCCAATGCTGAAGGACTTAGAGAAGGCATGTGGGTGGCCTAAATCTCGTATATGGGACTCGGTACTGAAGGACTTGAGAAGGTATTTGGATAACCCAGGATTTGATATCTATGTGCACATAGAGGTATGATAGATGCTGTTGTGTTGAGATTACTCCACACAGCTAAGGATATTTGACGTTGGGTGTGTCGAGATTACTCCGGCTCAACTAAAGATGTCTTCAACGTTGAGTAACGTTGAGCTCTGATCCGCCTCAACTAAGGAAATGTGTGTGAAATGTATTGTATTTTCATGATTTTTCATAAGTGGTACGTATATGGTTTGATAGCGTTACCTAAGCATGATTTTTCAGAACATGAAACGATTTATCACTACTTATTTATTACTATAAATTGAATACAATTTTGAATTGTTTCTGAGTTAACAAAAGGTTTTTACTAAATAGTTCACTCACTAGGCAACCTAACTCATGTTTTCCCTATTTTCTCTTTTCAGGTAGCGAGCGAGTCTGGGGTGCTTAGCCTACACAGCAACTCATCTGGGCCCACCATCAGTGTCGGGAATTTTGAGTTTTGTAAATATTTGATCTTAAAACTGTGTTGTACATATTGAGGGTTAAGGGGCGAAAATTAGTGAACTTATGTAAATTAAAGATTGATATTCAATTATTGTATATGTATCTGCTTATTAAGTGATTGGTTAAGGTATAAGGTTGACAGTAGATGCCTTAAAAGGGTCGGTATCTACTGTCCTCACACTTTCTCCTAGGTTTAGAGGGTACCCGGGAGGGGGTGTGACACCACCACCGAGTCTTTCAGTCGAGTCTCACCGCTGCCTTTTCGCTCGCGTTCATGGGTCTTGCCGCCGGTCACCACTTCGTCTTGTTTGTCCACTGTCCCTAAACCTTGCCATCGTCACCTATCGCCACCGCCAGCTGGTCATCGACGCCAAGCGCCATCACCGAATTCTCGTTTATAGGTAGGATTTTGATGTTTATGTGGGTTTTCTTGAAAGATATTGAATACCCATAAATTTTTGGTTCTAATTTGTTAATACCCATGAAATTTTGGATTCTAGGTTGGAGGATTTGAGCACTATGAACCCTTGCCTAGCAAGAATTATGATCAATTGGTGGGTTGTGTGTAAGTTTATTTTGGGTTCTTACTAATTTGCGAATACCAATTAATTTAGTATGAACTTAAATATTAATTGGATTTTGGATTTGGGTATGAAACCCCTCAATTTGGTTTATGTCTAGATTGGATTTTGTATTTGAAGCACAAGTGTGGTTCCAATGTAGCCGACACTTTAGGTAAGTGGGATGGAGACCCTTGGTTTTGTGATTTGGCAAAGTGGGTTGTTCCTACGGATTGATATTAAATTGGTTTATTTGTTTAGGGCGATTCAAGATTTTTACTCAAGTCAAAGGGGGGATTTGTTTGCTATTCTTATAACATAAGCTCAAGGTAAGTGATTTATTACCAGTTTGTCTTCGAGCCGGCACCCTAACCAAATTGTTTATGTCTAGTAATTAAATTACATACTTTGGAAGCAAGCTATTAACATATTGGAATGAACTGCTATGCCCCATGAATTTATGGCATGTTATAGGTGTGTTGGAAGCCTGTGGGCTATATTGATATGAACATGACACGAGTTCTTATGTTTGCTTTTTTGCATGCTAGATATATTGGCTAAGATAATGTGATTATGATTTATGGTATGAGGCCTATTGGTTGTTTGATGCATATCAGGTTAGATGGTGATTGTTAGCTTTCCTATCAGGCTATGTACATCTTATGCCATGATTTGTTTTCCTTCGGGATGACCACGACTGCCATGATTTGTATTCCTTCAAGTCACCATGACTGGCATGATTTGTGTTCCTTCGAGAACACCACTATTGCCATGATTTTTTAGCCTTTGGGTTCACTACTTTTGCCCATGTTATAATTTGTACACTGACGGGATAGAAAGGTTAACAGGATCACCTAGTTGGCTCAGTAGTGGGTCACTTACTAAGTATTATGTACTCATCCTTTCCTTTGATTTGTTTTTCAGGTAAAGGCAAGGACAAACTGATCAATGATAAGAAGAATCTGTGACCATGCCTGTGGAACTAGACTAACGCTTCCGCATATGTTTTCCATATTTTTCATGTTTTAGTTTTTGGAAGTCAATTATTGAGATCTTAAATTGTTTTCTCTTATTTTAAAACTTATGTCTAAGGGTACCCTGAACAAAAACTTTATGTGTTTTAAAATTTTAGTTTGTTGAAATTCTTTATTTTTAAATAAAAAAAGGATTGATTCTTTTATTTAAGTTGCAAAAGGTTAACTTTCAAGTTTATGCATGCATATAATAATGTCATATTAGTAAACGTTAGAAAGTCGGGTTGTTACAGTTGGTATTAGAGCCCAAGTTTTTAGGTTCTGTAGACTGGCTTATTATGTATGTCCAGATTGTCTCATTAGTCATTAACGAATTCTTCGTCATCGCCAGGTATGTTCTTCAAGAAAGTCTTTAGAATTGTATGCAGGGGATTTTGTTTGATTTATAGTAGTAATTGACACGTTTCTCTTGGTTAAGGATCTTGATGTGAGTTGGTTATGTGTATATGATTGGACATAGCACCAAAAGACAAAGGGAAAAAGAAGGTCAGAAGAGGGGTTCAAGATCCACCAGTTCGGGACCCTCCTGCGCCTGGAGTCTAAGACCCAGAGGTTTAGGACCTCCCTATGCCAAAAGATCTTCCACCGCCTAGAGACCCTTCAAGTCAGGGAGGAAGAGGGTTCAGACAAGGAGTCGAACCAAGAATACGACTGTGCCTTCGCAGACACCGGTTCTCCCAACTGTTCCATTGAAGTTTACTGGTATGGCAACGATGATAGGGGAAGCAATCACGACAATGGTACTGGGTAAGATGAAGGACATGATGGACGAGCGTTTAGCCCAGTTCGCCCAATCCTAGCAAATACCAGACCTACGAATTCGAATGCAATGGGGAGAGCCCTAAAACCAGAATGTACAAGAATTGTCCCTCGAAGCTAAACACTTTAGGGATTTTAGAAAATACAACCCTTGCACCTTCGACGGGTTTCTGAAGTGAAGGGATTTGAATCTCAGTTGAAGTGTGTGATCTTGTTCTTTGATTTATTGAACGAATTAAAAATAAAAAAAATTAAGAAAGGGTTGAGCAACATAACTTTCCCGATCCACAATTTCAGCAAAATCTTCTCCTCGAACCAATAGTCTTCTTTTTTAGTCATCATTTTCCACAAGATCTTCCTTGCTATGACTCTAGTAAGGATCCAATCTTGTGGGAACCGCTCTTGAAAGATAAGAGGGACTGAAGAAGAGGAATTTTTAGAGAACCCTTCTCTAAAAATTCAAAAAATTTTCTTGGGGGAGAATTCTCTATAGAATAACTATAGAGATTGTGTTGTAGAGTGTGTGTCTTATAAGAGCTCCTAGGGCCTTATTTATACAACTCTTTGGCTTACTCCTAATTTTATTAGAATAACCCTTCTGTAAAGATTTTTAAATTAAATATTTAATAATGTACCATGACAAAATAACAACTATACTCCAAAATTGGGATCATAGCGCCTAATTCTTAACATTTAGCCTCAAAATTCTGACATAGGAGTAGAAGACTAATGTCATGGGTAATTATGGACCAACGAAAGATAAGAATAAAAGTAAAAGCAAGGAGAGTTACTTAATCCCAAAAGAGAATGAACCCGAGAGTGGCAGGAAGCAGGCTTGGGAAAGTTCTTAACAAATAGTGAGAAAAGGCAATTGGGCTAGGACGGACCGCCTCGACCTTGTCACACCCCCTTTTGGATTAACCTCTTTAACTTGAAAAGAGGCGTGAAGACAACAAATATCACCCCTTTGTGATATTTGCGGCTCGTCTCATACTGTTCTCATTCAACCACCCTTGCTAGTGCTTAAGAGCATGTATGACAAGTTATACAGGAATCAAACATTAATTTTAATGCCTATTCAAATCCTTTTTACAAGATTGCAACTCTTCTCTTAACCCAACTCTATTTATTGAAGAGAAAATCTATCTTATGGCAGACCTCGACTTCAAGCGGCAACTAGGACTCCTTTGCTACCTAAGAAAGGAAAACAAACATAAAAGAATGAGTTAGAAACCAAGTGAGTGGTAACAACATAAAAGCATAGGGTTCTTCTCAATCCTTATCATTAATACAAGTTTAGACATCAACATATCATAATGAGGCTAACTATTCAAACCTCTGAACCGGTTAACTTTGTACCATATCTACTCCCTACTGGTTCAACTATATGTAACATTATGTTGTTCCCTCTATGTGCACATAGACCTACCTCTTATGGGATCAGAAACTAGATTCGTTGATCCTCTGAACATCTCACGTGAGGTTATTTCCACAAGCTCAGACTAGGCCCTATGACCCTCTGACCATCCTATGAAGTTCCATCATAAGCTCAGATACTAAATCCGAAGATCCTATGACCATCTTGTGCGGAGTTTTGTTGCAAGCTCAAAACAGTTAAAGGAAAACCACTCATTGTTATAGATAAGGACTTTTGACCTCCAAGTCCTCTTAACTTCGCTCCAAACCTTTTGTTCCTTCAAAACCTAGCTTCCCTACACCTTTGACCACACGGCTAGACTTCTGGCTTTAAGAAAACAGTTGCTGGACGCCTGGATTGCACTACTACACGGCTAGTTAGCCTCTAGTTGTTGGGCGCCTAGGTGGACTTTCTTCCTTCCACAAGCTAAACTCTTCCCCTCCTCTCAAGCTTCATTGGAAAACTTCCTTATAATGAGTTGTGTGTGTGAATTTTCCCCTGCTCACATTCCCCTATTGATAAGCCCATGAAATTATCTTTGTCATCTCAACCTCACCTCAAAGCATGACACCTTCACGTTAGGTGGCCTCAACATGCATAAGCCAACTCACCTCTCCATGCATGTTGTCATCTCCACCTTTAAATGCCTAAGTGTCCTCCTAAGGTTGAACTTCACCTCAGAGTTCACCACCTCCTATTTTGGCACTTAGTCAAATCCACACTATGCTGCCACTTTACCTCCCAAGGTGTTACCTCGAAGTTGGCCACTTTCACCTTTGAAATTTGGTCAAACTAACCAAGTGAACACATAGTTCAGTTTAATGCCTACCATGTGTCCAACTACTCCCATTTCCATCTACCATGCGTCCAACACACCCATCATGTGCCTAACTATGCCTATTTCTCTACCATGAGTCTAAATATGACATACTATGCATCCAACAAAACCTCATTAAGGTATGCATCCAATGTGTCACCATTTATCCACCATGACCTATCCAAACTTAGCCAAAACCCTAACTAGGTTATACCATGCGCCCAATTTCCACCAAGCTATGCATCCATCCCTTCTTTCCCCTAGCATGTGTCCAACCTTTCTTAATTAGGCGTTCAACACCTCTGTTCTAGGCCATGAGTTCAACCTAAGGAACTAGGATGATGAGTTGAACTTTTCATACTTTGCTTCATGCTTCCAATCCTTCTCTTCTAACACTTAGTCAAATTTTCAACCTCCAACCTATGAGTTCAACATAAGTTCACCTCATACTTAAACTTAGACTAACTTTCTTCCTCCTTTTTTATGCTCAATGCCTAGGCCACTCTAAAACCGCAAAAAAATTCTAACTCCATAAAGCACACTTCAACTCAACTCATAGGTTCCTTGAAAAGTGTTGGGTGTTACACCAGTTGAGCCTCAGCAAGAGGCCAATCCAAATCAGCCTCTATTCTGGAACATCCCTGGTGGCCCAAATCCAGCCCAAAGTGTTTGATTTCCAAATAGGAAAGGAAGTAGATTCCAAATCCTAAAGGGATAAGGAAGACCCCTAACCTCCATTATGAATAGAGCATGGAAGCTCTGCAAAAGGTAAGTTCTTCTCCTCCATCTCTAGCTTGCTCTATCTCTTTTGCTAAATACTGGCTTAAGCATCTAAGGTTTTGACACAAGCACTACATCGTGTTTTCTTTCCTTGTTTAGTAGGTCGTCTTTCTTCTCCAAAATAATAAATTTACCATTGAAGGCACATGAAGGTCAGATGAGTTTACTTGTCTGGATTTTGCCATCAGTACTCTCGTAGTATAGAAAAATTTCCCCTATTTAACACAAGTTTTAATTCAAGGATAACATGAATAATTTATTATATTCATAGAGTAAGACTAAGATTGGACCATTTTGAGACCTAAACAAGCAAACTTGTTGCTCAAGTTTGGGTGGGACCCAAGCTTACGATTCACCTCCAAGGTCCACGTCATACATCTATTTAACCCTCATTGAATTCCCCTCATCTTCTAATTCCCCTGTCGCTGCTCTCTCATTCTCCATCTTCCACCGCTGCATCTCACGATGAAACCCCATTTTTGCCACCGCAAGCCCCTCCTTGAAGCTTCCAATTTTATAAATCTCTCATCGTTCGATATTCCCCTTTAAACCACCACCCAACAATCCTCTTCTCCTCCTTCCTTCAACCTTATAACGGCCTTCGTACTCCTCGTAATTCTCCTCGTTTTCTTTCTCTTCACCATTTTTTCCATCTACATCCGTCGATTTGTCAAGCGCCACCTCCGGCGGTAGGTTCCTCTGCTAATAGTGTGGACTCTGCTATTTTCCTTGGATACTTCCAGATTTTGGTTACCGTTACGACAACAAGTTTCAGGTGGATTGTATGATTTGTCTGAGCAAGTTTGAGGTGGATGAGAGTCAAATAGATACCGTTTTTTCGACACGTGTTTCATCCTAAGTGCATTGACACATGGCTATTTTCGCCCGTGTCTTGTCTAGTTTGCAAGTCGACGAAATTCTTTTCGGAAGAGGGTGGCGTTGGTGCGGGAACGGCGTTCGGAGGATGATTGACGTTGGGAAATAATGACATGTGCATGGAGATTGGGACGCGTGGCATGAGGAGGATTAGCATTTCCAGTTTTTCTCGGCGAGATTCCTTAGAAAGGACACTGACCTTTTGAGTTTTGACCCACGTGTGCATGAAATTGGCAAAAGAACATTGGTAGTTAGTTTTTAGAATTAGAAGGGTAGAATAGGGGTAGCATCGTCTTTTTTTACATGGAATCCTCATTTCAATTTTCTCATTGCACCTATGCTCTTAATCAATATGACCATTTTTGTTTGAGATAGTAATGGTGGGTGTAAACTGTAATCAGAAAATATGAGTATATTGATTATATGGTAGTTCATTAATAATGGTCAAATTGAGCTTAGTTCAATGGTAATTGGTATGATTTTTTATCTTAAAGGTGAGAGATTCAATCTCCGAGCTCACAATTGTTGTACTAGGAAAAAAAAATTTAGTAATAACTAGGAAAGATGTTTATGATGTATATTGATGTCAAAATTTACATCTAAGTAGTAGTAAGTATATATTGATGCCAATTTTACCCTTATTGATGTATAGCATGCATATCAATAATATGTATGATAAACTTTATATAAAATATATCAATCAACTGTTATACTAAGTATGAAGCGGAAAAAATATATATTTTTAAATTTGCCATTTATACTCCATCAAAATCAAATCAAAATTTGGAAAGTAAAACAAATTAACTAATGTACTTTCTACATTTTGTATATCACTCAAACAAAATAAATGAAATTAAAATATATCATCAAAATAGAATTTGAAAACATAGTACAACCCACGCACAAAAAAAAAAAAATTCAAAGAAAATAACTCTATATCAAAACGAAACAAAAAACAATAATAACATCCACCATAATTGAGCAAACAACGTTTACCATAATACAATCAAAATCATGGTATATTAATCATATAAATGATATGCTTTATATAAAATCTATCAAATATACATGCTAATGAATTAGAAAAATAAAAAAATCCAACAAATCAGTAGCTTTTTTTTTTTTTTCTTTTTTTTTTTTTTTTTTTTTTTTTTTTGCAATATTAGGAGGTTTAGCAAAACAATGACTACATTTGCAAATACCTTCTAAAAAGAATTCTATGGAAAAAATCCATGTTTGTTTTCTTTTGATTTCCCGTTTAGGTGGGAAATGGGGAAGGGAGTAGGAAAAAAAATTCTCACAAAGCTAAACATTTCCTATTCTTGCCCCATTCGATTTTTTTCTTATATTTATTATAATAATTTAATATTATGTTATATATTTTTACTATATAAATATTATATTTAATTTTTAAGATTTATTGTTTAATCGTCAAAATAATGAATATATTTAATTAGGGTAAAAAAAAGTTATGTTTAAATTTTAATAAATTTAAATTTTATATATGAACAATTTTATAGATAATTATTTCCTTCAACACAGAAAATTTTTAATAATTTCTCTTTAAATTCTAATTATCCATGTAGAACTAATCATACAAAAGCTAATTATTTAATTAAAAGTTTTCAGTAATAGTAATTTATATCACTTGATTTTCAAAAAATCGAATGGGGAACCCAATTCCTGCTTCGATCCCAATGAGAAATTTGATAGGGACGTAGAATTAAATGCAGGAACAAGGAGCGAAAAGCCATCTTCGACTCCGTCCAGTGGACATCTCTATTGTCAAGTTCCTGATTCGGGAACATTCATTTTTTAGAAGTGTACGGTCCATTAACATTAAAAAAAAACATCCAGGGTACAACATTCCTTGGTACTAAAGATTTTCCCCCAATACTTGTACCTTTCAAACACACATCTAGATCAATGCGACAGGTTTGATGATAGCATTCATTCTTTGAGGGGGAAAATTTTCAAAAAACTTGCCCATAAGACATTCCATAGGTTTAATATAAACATTTTTTTGAAGGAAAAGGGTGCCCAAAATGACATTTGCATTGAATGGACCAACCCTAGTTGTTCGAATTGACCAATTTATCAATCAGTCGCTTTTTTTTTTTTCTTTTTCTTTCAGAAAATGAAAATATTTACATAATCGAACAATCCTTAAGAGGTAAAAGATGAAAGTGAAAGAACTAGCTCAGAAGTTGTGTAAAGAGTTTGTAGATGAAAGATGAAAGCTGCATCAAGATTCAACACTGGCAACTAGCAAATCGAAGCCCTTCTGCTGAAGAGCAGTAAGTACCTAAATCCTCAAAATTCCCCAAATAAGGTTTCTAAATTTCACTCAACACATTTATTCTGGCCAGATCAATCAATTACAGAGATTACATATATTATTTCAATCGTCCATCACCGTACAAATAAACTTTATATGTATAGAAATTGGGACGAGAAGAATCAGTAGAGCACCTTGACGGAACAAGAGGATGAAGATGAATGAATCACTAGTAATCTCATTTTTCATTATTGTCATCTAAGTCATCATAAGGAGTAAGCACGAATCACTTCTAGAATGGGCGCATGACACATCGGACACTTTCCTCTTGCGTCCACCAACTCGTTAGCACATTTTGAACATGTGCACATGTGCCCACATCTACAAGTTGAAAATGAGAGAATATATAAAGTTAAGTGAAACTTGGGACCATAGACAAACACACAAAAAGAGAGTGAATGTTTTGCTGGAATTACCTGTACAATAAAGCATCAATATGGTTATCGCAGCATATACAACAAATTCCCTTCCTTACTCGATCCCATTTGGGTTCATCATCTGGCAAACTGTCTTCAAACATCTCTGTGAAGGTGATATGCAATCAGTCGATGACATGATCTTAGATTGTCTGATTGACAGAAAATTTTGGAAAAATATAATATCCAACACCAAGAACACAGAAAAACTTTTGAAATCACTAATTTATGTCACCTTTGCAAATTAAGTACATTTTTTGAAATCACTAATTTATGTCACCTTTGCAAATTAAGTACATTTTTTCTTTTTCTTTTTTCTTTTTCTTTTTTTTTTTTTTTTTTTGGGGGGGGGGGGGGGTCTCTCTCCATAGAGGCACAGTTTGTTAATTGACCAAGTCTATGATAAAAACTAAAGAATCCAGCTAGCATTTAGAATGAAGACAAACCTTCTGAACCAGCTGCTCGATTCAGTGCAGAAGAAACTTCTTGTTTTATTGAGCGCTGCAGCTCAAGTTGCATATCCATGCATGTCTCCAACATTCTCTGTAGGTTGCTCATTCTCTGTTGCAGCCTCGACATGTCAATCCTCAAATCGTTAATGATGTCCCAATCCTGTAAAATTCAGCAACAAGATTAAGTTAAAAAAGGATAACCACGATTAAGTTGAAAAGTCATTTGCAATCATTCTAAATAGAATTGTAGAATCACTATTCATCAATAGTTTAGCTTTGATATTTTGCACGTTTTACTATTTTTTTTTCCATCGCATCCTACTGAGTTCACCTAAAAAGACAAGGGAACAATGATGAGACATACAGCTCCAAATTGCTGGCGGAAATCACGTCGCGACCAACTACCATTGCTCAACTCATTATCCCAAAGTTGCCGAGAGGGCAATGCAGGTGGCAGAGGCAAGGCAAGTGAATGGCTCTCAACAGAACCTGCTTGACCTTCACTCTGCCTATCATGCTCTTGCTCTTGCTCTGCAGATGTGTAAGGGGGCATAATCTCATTTATATCCCTGTTACCAGTACCGTGACCTTGCCTCTCTACGTAAGATTGTATTAACTGGTCAAGACTTTCTCGGAAACCACTGCTAAGAAGAGTAGAAACACTTCTCCTGCATAATTAAAAGACAAGACAGGTCACATGTAAAATTCATCATTTAGAAAGGTCTGATACAGCAGGGCATGTTGTCGACGAATAAATTTTTTAATACCTGTTCAAAAGTTCTCTGATTTCCCCATTATGCGCATTATCATCTTCAGGAAAATAAAAGGTCTCCAACCGTCGGCCTGATGTAGCCTCCTGATTGGGAAGGCCCTCAAACCAATTCGGCACATCTTCCACAAAGATAGCATTTTCATGGGAAACTTCAGGGGCATTTTGCAGATGAATATCTCCTCTATATGTCGTACTCAAGAATTCTTCAGACCAATTAGTAGCAATACTTTCCAACTGAGTTTCGTTTATATCTTCTTCAATGCTATTTTCCCATTCATCATGTTGAAAACCAGATTCTTGCCGATCATTTGGCTCAACTCCAATACCTAACTCTACGTTCGGCTCCTCATGAGAAGTAGATTCCTGGGGATCTACATTTTCAAGATCACTGTCTTGAGATCTTTCCAAATGATCTAATTCTAGTCCAATATCAACATTTTCATCACGATTATTAACTTGTTGAATGGAAGGTTCAACATCCGGTACATTAGTATGACCCTCAGCATCGATTTGTGGAATTTCACTGTATAAAACATTTGTGGCAGTTTCTAGTAAAATGCTTCTCAGACCTTGACCTGAATCATATCTCATCTCCGTAGAGTCGATACCTGCCGTTTGGCTGGCTAAACCATTCTCAGCAGCTTGTTCTTGGGAACTTTCTACCACATGAACAGACTCATCCCTAGCTTCAGGGGTACTTCCTTCTAAATCAGGTCTAACTTCAGTTAGACCAGTGCTGTGAGAGCATTCGTGACTGTCCCCATTACTGATCCCAGAATGTTCACGAAGATCATCCAGGACCTCAAAACTCCTTGTACGATTCAGGTCAGTTAGAGACTCACCATCATCACTGTTAGAGGTGGTGTCAGAATGCCGGCTACTAGCTTGATCTTGAACAGAACTGTCCAATCTGGAGAAGAATCCTTCCCTACTTCAAAAGAAAGTCATAATATCATTGCTTTTGTTAAAGTGGACAGCTTTACAGCATTATAGAATGATGGACAAAAAGGTCAGGTTGCCAGTCAACTTAAGTGAAAAACAATACGGAAACATTCAAGGTTGACACTGAAGGAAACACAACGCAACTCTCATTCTGAATAGAGTGTATTAGGTTGTTTTTGCTTGGTTAGACTTTTTCGTAATATTCAGAAATCCTACATCTTACACTTTCACAAACTTTAAAATAGCTAACTATTATTCAACTTCACAATATTCAGCAGCACCGAATCAAATATAGTCTATTCCAAGGCCCAAGCAGGTAGCGAATTTTGAACCTAGACGTCTTGGTTGAATATCATCCTCAACCACAATACCCACAGTGCCCAGTGATTAGATTTGAGTTTTTTGTCTCTAACACATAATGAATTTGATGCCAACGAGGGAAACGATGTCCATCAGTATTAACATTAACGTGAAAAATAGGTTAGAAATAACAAAGGTTTATAATCTTTAGGTTAGTTTGATCAAAATAAAGACACTAACCGGCAGTGAACCTTTTAACTTCTGGAGTTCTCATATATGATCCCATTCCCATGTGAAATCGAGCACCATTTTCAGGCCTTGGTTAACGTAAACTTATCCCCCTAACAATGTTAATTAACGTTAGACATTAGATAATTCCATTAATGACGATGACACTGATAGCATTTTACTTGGCAGTAATTTGACACTAGATTTCCGTTCTCTAAGTTTCTCTTATACCCAGCAATAAAGGATTGGAAAAATAGGATTAAGCAGGGTAAGATCTTTGGTCAAGCTGTACAGGAAAGAGACTGAGGAGTGTGTAATACCAACTTGAGAATGAGAAAAATCCGTAATCCACTTAAGATTTGAAGCAAAACAGTCTAGGAAACTTGAACAATGACTTGAATGTTCATCCGTTGCTAGATAGCAGAACTCCCCTGAAGGGTATACAAGTACAACATCCAGAAATAATACGACAGAACTTCGGTAATTTAAAGTATAAAAAGAATCACAAGTGAAATGAAAGACAAGGATGCCCAATAATTATGCATAAAGTGTCAGAAGTACCTCAAACCAGAGACTGTATGTCTTCGCCTTAAAAGGCCTAACTCAGATTCCGCAACAGATACAGATCTTGCATTCGTAGTCAATCTATTGTTTCGCAAAAATCTACTTTTGAGTAATGACTGCAAAAACAATATCCCATGATTGAATACTCAGTGTTGATAATTATAGGCACTCAAAAAAAAAAAAAAAAAAAAAAAAAAAAAAAAAAAAAAAAAAAAAAAAAAAAAAACTCTAATAAACATGTTGAGCTCGTAAATAATGAAGAACCATTCTTCAGCATAAAAAATGGTTTTGACACCTTGGACAGGCAAAGGCAGAACAAAATTATCCAATGCATGCAAACGATGGAAACTAATTGGAATTGTGGAAAGGAAAAAAGAAAAAAGAACTTGTCTAACCTGAATGCGGTTGCGATGAGCAAAGCCTGACACAGCTTGTTGCTCCGACAATATTTGAATTTCCCTTTGTCTTTCTCTCTCAGCCTTCTTGACCATATCAAGGAGAGCTTGTCTGCCACATAACCTGCGAATACCTCTCCGAGCATGCTGGATCCAGCCTTCATTCTGGCTTCCAACTAATCCATCAGACCTTTGTGAAACCTGAGTACCAATCTCAGCAGTTTGGACTTCCCCATTTCCACCATGATTGCCTCTCTGCTGGCTATTCTTTTGCACCCACTCCCTTATCATTCTCACCCTCTCCTGCTCTGTTTCACCAAGCCACTCTGCCCTTGAGCTGTTATTCATTTGGGAAACGTGAGGTGTTTGTTCCCCCACACCACTATTCATCCATTCTCTAAAAATTTGCCTAACCCTCTCCCTCTCAACAACCCCAAATTCACCAGACTCCTCATCATCATTTTGTGAAGCAGTCTGTACGTCAGACCATGTGTCAATATCATTCTCATTAATATTCATCCCCATATTCTCTGAATCATCCCCCCGTACAGTACTTTGCCCTTCGGGTGCTTCTATTCTTGAGAGATCAGTAGATCTTCCACTGACGCTCTCCTGGGTGCCTCTCACCACTTGTTCATCCTCAAGTCCTTGCCATATACGTCGAAGAGAGGATGCCCGGGTGCTTACACTACTTTCATTTCCTAACTGCCTTGATGCTTGAGACTGAGATTCTCTAATAAATGAAGAATCAAGAACAGAGACATTATGTAGACCAGCAATAGCCATTTTTCAACAAACTATTAATTTAATCTTTCAATCCGTCACTGAAAATGCATAAATAGGCACGAACTTATTAGAAGTTAGAGTTTTGATGATTCATTAAAGATCGGGATTGTTGCATCCTCGAATGTTCCCATGTTCCTCATCTTCACAAAGAATTACACGGCCATCTTTTTTCAATCTCTAGACGAGGATGAAATTTTGAAAATACAGTCCCATTGCTGATTCCCTCTGGCATTGAATCCACCAGCCTTGAGAAAACTCATCGTATGTACATTGATTCCTGGATTTCCCTGCATCAAGAACCACAAAGGTTCGTTACTCTAATTTTTCAACCTCAACGGGATACAAGCTTTTCAACTCAGAGAGAATATGACATGTCCACAACTGAATACCACAGAAACGTTTTAGTAAATTTAAAAACCAAAACAATCGAAACCAGAAGTCTAATCAATCTAAACTGCCCTAACAATTACCAAGCAATTTCAAAGAATTATACAAATAAAACGCGGTTTTGACTCCCAAATTTTCCACCATTACAAACACACCGCTCTTCAATTCAAGTACAAACGTAGTCTATGAGTCAAAACTCCATTTCTTCAAATCCAATTATCAAAATCAATAGGTTGGAACCCTCCGTTACATTCATTTCCCCGCCTTCCCAACTAATACAAAAAAATCGGAACAAGAACAGATAAATCCACATTCAATTTCACAAACCACTATCAAAATCCACACAGAGATCAACAATCTCAACGAAACACCATCATCATCTTCTTCATCATAAGAATAAGAAGAAGAAGTCGTTGAAACGCAAAGCTGCCATATGTAATCGATTCGAAAACTAATACTTACGGTTTGCAGTGATCTGGAAAGAGATGAAATGCGAGAAAAGAGAAGGAGAAGAAGAAAAAACGTACCAATGAAGCCCTTTGCCTGTGCTTTCCAAGTAAAGGAAACGAAATCTAAGCTGTATAGAAAGTTACAAAGAGAGAGAGAGAGAAGAAAGAGCGGCGACTTCTGAATATTAAACCCACAACACGTCACCGTTTCGTTCCCTCTTACCCAGAATTTTTTGCCGTAATTCTAACGTCTATAATATTTAGAGAGAGGCCATATCACCGTTCCACGTGGCACGTGTCCTTTTCTTTCAAGTTTAAAAAAAATTATGTTTTTTTTCTTTTTTGAAACGTTCCGATTCTTCAAATTAACTGGAAAGTAAGTAAACAAATATTTTTATTAAAAAAAAAAAAAAAAAAAAAAAAAAAAGTTCGCAACCGTCATCCGACACGTCGTTCCGGTTTCGAAGGGTTGTCGGTAGTATAGTCACATACTATTAATTTTTCTTTTTGTTATTGTTTTATTGAATATAGTGAGCGTGAATAATTGAGAGGTTTAATTGAACCAAAAAAGAAATCCTGAAAATCATTTTCTTGAAAAGAATAAAATAACTTTGAAAATGAAATCATGAAGAAGGGTTATACCAAATCCACATGGGATTCAGCCAGGTTCAGAGATTTTAATGCACTAAGCATATCATATAATATAAATATATAGCATTTTTAATTGCAGTGTAGTAGTGGCAGAGCATATCTATTACCCCATTCATTTGAATTATATATTTTGATTCAAAGATATGAGCTAATCAAATTAATTAGCTCGTGACACGGCTCAATGGACGTTGAATACAAAAGCGTCTTCAAAAGAAGTTTTGGAGAGATTTGAGAACCTATCAGCATGAATTGCAGGTGATGTTAAATGAATTTGTTGTTGACCAATTGGAAGGTGGCTCTCAAAAGAGTGACTTTCTTTGTTTTCTTATATTTTTTTGTGTGTTGTTGTTTTGTTGTTGATTTTTTTTTAATGTTTAGAGTGATAATTGAAACTCTGATTTTAGAAAACGAAATTTATGCACCATTGATTTTCATATCATCATTTTTTTTAAAAATATATTTTTATACCATCATATTGATGTTTTGTTCCAAATTTTTAAAAATAATTTTCATATATTTAAAAGTGATTTTGAATTATTACTAAAAAAGAATGAATGACATTTTTCTTTTTTTCTTTTTTTTTTTTTTAATATCAATACATAAGTAAGAAAAATTTTACTTAGAAGACAAGGGAGAAAATAAGGAAAAATTGTGGACTATCTCAATCAATCAACTAAAACCACATTCTAAATGATTGTTTGTTAAATATCAATTTTTATTAGAAAATTGATTTTGACAATAACAAAAGTAATTTATGTGAAAATTATTCTCAAATATATTGGTAATTTTGTCCAACTAAATTATTATTTTCTGGATCTATTATGATTTGTCAATGAAATTGAATTTGAAAATCAAATGTTAGAACTATAATTCAGCAAGTGGCACATTGAAACTAGCTATACCCATTTTTTGTCCTTTTATTATTTGTTTTGGAGGGTCACTGAATTCCCTTTTTGGTGCTACAAATTAGGGTTATCATTTTCTTGTATTGTTTTATTATTCTTTTTCTCTCTATAATTTTATTAGCCCTATGATTATGGCTTCTCATGACCAATGAAATGGATTTCATATTTTTCTTTTAAAGAGGCACATTTTAAACAATATATATTAAGAAGAAAAAAAAGGAAAAAAGACATGAATTTAGGAGAAAAAAATATAATAAATGTTCGGCTAATTATTAGAATGCTCTCATACTCTATCTTATGATAGTTCTCTCTAGTCAAAGGGGGAAGGTTTCAAAGCCTACCACAAAGGATTATAATATATTATTGTACATGAAGATATATTATATTGTTTCACTTTTTTTTTTTTATTATTATTATTATTATTATTTTCTTACTAAGTTTATGAATTTTAAAAATTCTAGAATATGTTAGGGGTGTATTAGATAAAAATTTGAAAGTTTCTAAATTTTAAGAATATGTTAAAAACAAAATTTCAAGTTCATATATTTATTATACATTTTTTTAAGATTAAAGAACTAATAGACACAAAAGTTTTAAGAAATAAACTTATAAGTAGCCTTTTGTTGTTCTAATTAAAAATGTTTGTTGTCATTTATCTAATATTATAATATATATAGTAAGAAAATGATTTTACAAATATCTTTCAATTTTGGCGTTATTTTATTTTTATCAATTTTTTTTATTTTAACCTTATTTGAACTTTTAGTTTTTTTAAAAAGTTTACTCGTGAATTTTTTTCGTCAGAATAAATAACTTAAATTGATGTGATAACTAATTTGTAAAACTTGAAAGACATATATTACTTTATTTATGACTCAAATTAAAATATTTGGAAACTATATTTAAACTCAAAATGTAGTGCTATTGTCATTTACAACATCATCTACAAAATTATTTTTTACATATTAGTTGTCAAGCCAATTTACATGAATGGTGTTACAAATAATATAACGTATGTCTTCTAATTTTCACACATTAATTAAGTTGTCAGCTTTCATTCATAACTTTAATGGAATGCTCTTGAGCGCATTTTTTGGAATACTTTCGATCGTTTTAGACTTGGTGCAACATAAAGGCATCATTCTCTTTGGTTTGAACTTTTGATTTTGCCTTTCTTTTTCATTCAACTTGCCTTCAAGCTTCTATGGACTCTTTCTGTTACAATAATTGAAAATATTTAAAGGTAAAAATGAAAATTTTCGAAGGATGAAACATACCCCTCAACTCAAGAGTAATTTTTTTATCATTTAATCCATAAACAATTATAATTCATATTCTACCATGTCAAAGTAAAATGGAGTATTTGATAAATATTTGAACATGAATATAACTCAATGGTTAAAGTAGATTAACTACCTTCAATACTTTTTTCGAGTCACACCTTTAATGGGTTATAAGATCAAGTTATCCGCTAATTCTTGTGATGATATATTATTAAAAATGTATGAATAAAAATTTAATTAATTAGAAACTACTTTTTTGAGTTATTATTATTATTGTTATTATTTAAAAGAATAGGAAGGCATAATTCGAATTATAGACCTTTTAATCCGCTAACCATATAATACTAACTTAAAATTTCAATTTTAAATTTAATTTAATTGGAAGAAATTGTTTAGTTGTGAAATTTGGTTTTCTAAGGTTATTATTCACAAGCTTTTTTTTAATACAAGAATTATTTCCAATAATAATTAACCAATATAAATAAAAGTTTTTTCAAATATAGTAAAATTTCTGATACAGTTTAGTATAGTAGTCTATCATGATCTATCGCAAATAGATGGTGTATTTTTCTATTAATTATAAATATTTTCTAACAATTTTATTATTTAAAATAATTTTTCTATAAATAATGGTTAGAATAGTTATATGGATTTTATTGTTTAAACCACTACATGATGACTTATATTGAATGCGATCACATTCACTCCCCTAAACTTAGGTCAAAATCAAATGCCCTTTTATTCTCTGTTGTTTTTCAAACTCTTTGCACTAATTTCTCCACACACATGCCACTAATAAAATAAAATAATCTCGTAAAATTATTTTGCTTTATTTTTCTTTTTCTTGCAAGCTCATTTACCACCAAAAAAAACCCTACAATTATATTCCTTTACTCTCTCAACACTCCAACCAAAAAAATTAAAAATTAAAATGTCATTTTCGTCTCTTACTTCCAATAGCTTGTTTAATTTTAGTCACAATACTTTCAACTGTTTAATGGTAGTTTTTTTTATCATTTTAATAAATCTTAAATTTTGTCCCTTAGAAATAATTAAATAATAATAATAATAATTTTTCATATAAAAAAATACAATAGGTGAATATGTTTTATAATAGATAACAAAAAGTGTTTTAAAAATAAAAAATTAACAGTAACATTAGATAATTAAAATTACAAATACTAAAATTAAACAAACCCTAAAATATAGGGATAAAATTGATATTTTATGCCAAAAAGAAATTATTATGTTTTAAAAAGAAATCATATAAAAAATAAATATTGTAAGTTAATTAATCCATAACAAAGTCCCACCAAAAACCCCAACACACATATTATAAAATCAGCTTTTTCGGAGAAAGAGGAAGCTTATGATATAGTGCATGAAATCTATGAATAAAATCAATATCTTATCCTAAGTTTAGCCAAAAGCTGTGTATTAAATAATTGGGTGCGACCAAAAGTTCATAATAGGGCTTTGCTTAATTATTTTAATCATTAGAGAAAAAAGAAAGTTGGGCAATGATAATTCTTTAAGCGATGGAATTACTTTTTTCAAACCTAACTTTTTTCACTCTTGATTATTATTTTAATTACTCTAGTTTTTCCCCAACTAATATTATTCTAAGTTCCCTTCAATATTAATTGTTTGCGACTTTCCATTCCATTCTCCTTTGTGTTTCCCTTATAAATACAATGTCGACCCCACCTAATAAAAACACTCCCTTTATTTGTCTTTTTATTTATTTATTTTGCATTTTTTTTAAAAAAAAAAAAATTCATTTCATTGCTTCTTACAACTGCCCGTGGCTTATTTAATACATCACCAATTATTTCACTCTCTAACTTTATTTTTATAGACATTAAATTACATATATAGATGATGAATTTCAAAATATGTGTTTATTTTGTCACATAATTTTTATATTTAAAAAAAAAAATCTTGCTTAGAAATAAAATTCAAATTTACATTTAATAAAATAATTAATTTTTAAAATGTTTTATTTATTTTACACAAAAATTTAAAATTTTAATTAGATCAAGATACACCATTGAATATTTAGAGACTTGTTAGACAATTTTAAAAGTCTAGGGACTTAAAAACATAAAACTCAAAATATTCAAAGATGACTAAACATGTAATTTTTGTTTAAATACTACTTTTGTTTCTGCTATTTTGCATTTGATTTATTTTAGTTCTTGTTTTTGCAAAATGTTCATTTTGGTTTTTGTACTTTCGAAAAGTTCATTTTAGTCTTTATACTTTCAAGTTTAGTTTGTGTTTTGGTCTTTGAACTTCCAAAAAAATGACTATTTTGATCCGTTAAAAATGAAATGAAATGAAAATGAAAATAAAGAGAGAAAGATAAAATGAACATTTTGAGAGTACAAAAATCAAAATGAACCAAAGTTGAAAGTGTAGGAACCAAATGAACATTTTGAAAGTACAAGGACCAAAATGAATCAAACTGAGAGTACAATGACTAAAATAATATTTAAACTTGTAATTTAATATACATTGTATTATAATATAATATCCTAAAAAGTAATTAGGAGAGGGAGGTCGAAATTGAACATTTCAAATGTTTTTTCCTTCAATTATAACATTGTAATTATGGGGTGGAGTTCAATCTTTTATTCTTTAAGGAAGTTTCTATTGGTGTCTTAATCCCTCGTGTTAGGTTTAGAATTTGTATAGTGTAGTATTAAAGAGGTGATCCAAATACATGGTGGTTAGTAAAATGTTTTTTTTTTTTTTTTTTAATTTTTTTATTTATTAGATACATCTATGTCAATTCTAGTATTAGATTAGTAAATTAGATACTAATTATTTTTTAGATTGATGGTTCAATCTTCTAACTCTAACTATTGTTAAACTAAAAAAATACATAATTAAATAGGTAGATGGTCGATATTTTTTAACTATACACCTACCGTCTTTTTTTTTTTTTTTCCTTTCTTTTTTAAATATAGAGAGTTACTATCACTCCAATATCATATAGGTAGGTTTTACTAAGTCTCAACTTTAAAATCTTATAATTTAATCTAAAATTTTGCTAATTTAGAATATAATTTGAGCTCTTACTCTATCAATTCTATCAATTTTATCTTATTACGATATCTTCCAATTTAAACCTACACTTAGAAACCTAACACGTAGCTTCATTGCCCTATATAGACGTATAAAGTAATTAAAAAAAAGATAGTATCTATCATATCTCCTTTAAATATAATTTATTGGAAAATTTTAATTGTAGTTTTTGAATTGAGCATAATTCGATTGGCTTATGAGTACGTTAGTAACCACGAAATCTATGGTTCAAATCCTCCTACTCCTAATTGTACTAAGAAAGAATAATTGTAATTGAAATTTGGAGACTATCAATATTATAATAAGATTTTTAAACGAAATTTCATCCAAAATATTAAAACCACAACTTTGATTAGTTCTATTTTCTTTTATAATTCATCAATTGAGGCCATATATTTGGTAGATGTATGAAAGGCAGCTAGCTAGTTGATTGATTGATTATGAGACTATGATCATGTTGATGAGGAGGACAAATAAAACAATCTAAACACATTACCCCAAATTACCCAATTGTCTGTTTCCTTTATGGATTGTTATGTAGTCACGCTTTGATTCCAATAAATAATTTCTTATCCACTATTCTTAATGTTAGATGTATCCTATAAGGTCAATAAACTCTAAGCAACACACTTTGTTTTTTCATGAAATTTCGAGAATCTATAATTTGGGATATGAAATCAATTCTAATTTGCGTTCTCCAAAATGTGAACATCTACCTACGGAAAAAAAATTCTAAACCGTGCAAAGTTGTTTTAGGAAAAAGAAATTCTAGTACTATATTCTCTTTGTTCACACTAGACTAAAAACTTTAACAAAAATTATTTCTCTTTGTAATAGGAGTACTATATATGGGTTGGGTTAAATTGGGTTGTAGAGTTTTTCTGGACAAATTCGAAAATTCGAGTTGATCGGGTTGGCAACTCAAAATACCCGGATAGGGTCTCCAACCCAACCTACCCCTTAAAATTTGGGTGGAGTAGAGTTGGGTTGTTGAGTTATTATTATTTTCCCTTATTAATTTAAAATACTTTAATATATCCACTACAATAACTAAAATCTCATAGAATTCAAGTGTTAAATACTAAATTTTCATATATCTATTATAAACTTTAAACAAAGACTAACATTCCTAAAATGAAAAGTTGAGAATTCATAAATTCATTAATCCTAAAAAAAAACATATATATGAGTGCGTGTTGTAATTTGGGTTGGGTTGGGTTGGATCAACACAGGAAAAAAAAAAAATTCAATTTGTGATCCATCTCGACCCGAAAAAATAGAAAAAAATTTAACCCAACCCAACCTGACAACAAAACTGATCCATTTAGATTGAATAGTTTGAGTCATTCAAATTTTCGAGTCATTTGAACATCTTTAATTTGTATATGAAAATTAAGAGGTAACTATAACTTCTTGGTTTTGAATGTAAGATGGATCCATAAGGCAACATCAAAACATTATGGTTCATATCATTTATCTTCATGAATTTTTTTTTAATGCTAGTAGAATCCACCTGATTTTTAAAGCATGCTGACCGGGCAAGTAGTTAATGAATATAGTTAACAAAATTTTCATGCTACCATACTTCTAAAAATTATTTAAAGTTTAAAATAGTTATAAGTCACTCACAAATTATTTAAAACTTTAGATTTTGATGGACACAATTATTATTAGTTTTAAGATTTTATTGATATAAAAAAAACTTGAAAAGAATTTTATTAAACCACTAACATTTTCTCTGGTCAAAATTTACTCCCACAAATATAATGGAATAATAATAATAGTGATAAAATATTAAAAAGGAGAAATGACAATTTACAAAAGAACAAATATATTGTGGGGGGGGGGGGGGGGGGGGGGGGGGGGGGGGGGGGGGGGGGGGAAGGAGTGTCTATACAAAGAATAATGAGACAATGGGATAGAGATAGAAAGGGTTAATTGGTAGTAAGAACACTTATTTGGGTGTTAGGTTACCTGTCTTTCAGCCTTCTTTCTTTCTTCATTGATATAATAATTATATATGGACCTTGCTTTGTCCTTCTCTTCACATTGTGCCCATATGCATTTGCCTTTTTATTTAAGATATGATTCTTATCAAATTCAAATACCCCCATGAGGAAATGGTTAAATTGTTATGGGTCTACAAACTAAATCCCCATCTTTTCCTTTTCTAAAAAATAAACACTAATAAATACCAATTATATTTATAGTGCTCAATTAATTAAATAATGTCAGTATCAACTAGTCATTAAGTTATTATAACATTGATTAAAAGACGAGAGATTCGAATAATCACTCTCACATTACAGAATTTTAAAAAAAATTATGAAGTTTTACTGAAAATTTTTGTTGTAGGTCGAAAGTTTGAACCCTCTCACTATATTTGTAATATATTTTTTTTATTCTAAACTATAAAAAAAAAAAAAAAATCGTCAGATATTAGTAGCTTCTCTTACAAAACATATCTAATTAGAAAAAGATCAACGATAGGAATAAATTGCATATCTAGATAGAACTTTATATTTAAAAGTTTGCACATGAACTTCTAGATTCGTGTAATAGATCCCTGAATTCTCGATTTGTGTGTATAATAGATTTTTAGACATCAATTATTACATCCATAAGTCTCTTACATATTAAAAAAGGTTAAAATTTAAATGTTACATTAGACAAAAAAAATGTCTAATAAAATGGTTAATTCTTAAACATTTAAATATTTTAGTGAGATTTATTAGATACAAAATGAAAAGTTTATAGATCTATTAGAAAATTTTAAGGGACTTATCAAAGTCAAAATTGAAAGTCTAAGGATTAATTAGTCACAATTTTCAAAAATAATGGGTTAAACTTGTAACTTAACCTAAATATAATTTTTAAATGCATTGATATATGATAAGAGTATTTCTACATTTTAGGATCAATTTGATGGTTGTTGTGCTCATGACTATTAAAAAAAAAAAAATTCAATATTACTAACTCATAATAACTGTTAGATGTGTGAATTAAAAAATAATCATATCTCCAGTCTCATATCATATATCAAATATTTTCTCCCATAATTGTGATGTAATTAGTAATCTCAAAGTAATGTTGGATGGTTTGTAGTTTGAGTAAAAGCAAATTATTAAAAATGAAGATTATTGTGCTCAACATATACATTAATGGTGTAGGAATAATATATTTTTTTTTTTGCAACTTGCTTAAAGAAAAGGCACAAGACACTGTTCATTTGTGTGACAAACTTTGTAGGGTATCCTTTAATATTTTTAAGGGTAGGGTGCCCCCCAATTAGGCCCATTAAACGTCAATTTATCTTCATGTCCAGCTCTTTACTTGCTTATCAGACATCTTGCTTCTCTTTCAGGAGGCTAAACTCATCAAAAGTTAAAGAGAACATTGCTAAGTAGGTACATCCGTGACATATCTAATCAAAATCATTCACTTTGTGTGTGGTATTAGTTCTAGACAACTCTAAGGACAACGCCTTACCTTATTCTTCATATCTTTTATCTACTTATACAGCGGGTCTATTCAAATTTTATCATCTTCTTAACACGTAAATCATCTCATTTCCTTCTCAACACTTTTTTAATCTTTGCGCTAAAAGATTAATTAGCATAAGATATAGTGAGTGAATTATATGAATCGAAGAGAAATGTTTATATATTGTATATGTTGGATATATATAGTGAAATAACGTGAAAGTTTGGAGAATATTTGAAATATAAAAATAGATTTAATTGTGTAAATTAAATTTATTGTTTAGAAACTTTCAAATTGAATTGAAACGTCAAATTAAAATGATGTTTCATGTTCAAATTTAACATGTATGAAAGTTAAATTTGTAGTTTCTTTTATTTGAATGAGTTTGGTTTGATAAATGTATCAAATTTTGTATATATTTGATTTTCTTTTGTATTTTGGATAGTTACTAAGTTGCTAGGCTACGAATAGCAACTTGTTTCTATTGTGAATTGAATTTTGGCGGAAGCGTGTGATCATGTTTTTTGATTTCTTCAAATAATTAAAAAAAATAAAGAAAAGGTTAAGCTTCATACCTTTGTCAATCTATAATTCTCGAACTGATAGTCTTCTCCTTGTAGTCTTCATTTTCCAAGAGATCTTCCTGATCCGGTTTGTTGGAACCGCTTTTGAAAGAATGGGAAGGAGAATTAGTAGAGGAAGATTTTTAGAGAAATCGTAGGGATTATTCTCTTAGGGGTTTTAGAAAGTTTCCCAAGCGCCCTATTTATAGAACTCTATTCTATTAGGAGTAACCCCTAGAAGTAATCCCTCTATGAGATTTTAAATCAAATATTTAATAGTATCCAATATTAATAAATATCTACCCAATAATATCTCATATTAAATGGTTTAAAATATTTAGATCTTATTTGAATATTTATTTTTTGCAGAATCTTTAATTTGGATCTCATCCAAATTAAATAATTAATTATTTGAATCTAATTTGATTCAATTAATTAATTCTCCCTCTGTCTATTTTATGTAGAATCTTTAATTTGGATCTCTTCCAAATTAAATAATTAATTATTTGAATCCAATTCAAGTTAATTAATTAATTCTCCCTCTATTTATTTATATGAATTTTATCCAAATAAATAATTAATTATTTGAATCATATTAAAATAAATTAATTCTCCATATTATAAAGTTATCATTTGAACCATATTCAAATAAAACTTATAATAAATCATGCAATTAATTATATTCAATACAATTAATATTTTCCTACATACATTTGAACATTTCAAAATTTTCTTTCAACATAATTGATTCTTGTTGGTCCGTAGTGAGCTAGCAAGGGGACCTTATGGACCTGCAGATCAGAAGCTCAAACGATATGAGATTAATCGGCTAAACTCATCAACCACATTAATCAATATTCATTAACTATTGGTACACTCCACTAAAGACCCACAACTGTACTCTTCTCATTGCATATGTATTTCTGTGTCCATGGACATAGACCAATAATAGCAAATTAGTCATTTACAAGTGTTCCTAACACCAACTGAGTCAAATTCCCGTTTTACCCCTGGGTTACTTCTAAATCCTTAAGTACTAGTACTCCTATAGTGAACAACCTGTTTATGGTCCAACCATTAAATAGAAACCTCTCTTGGGCCAGTGAGAGGTTAGGGCCCTTTGTTCAAGTCTCGAAAACACCACTTAAGGGAACACTTATCTACTTACCCTAAAAATGAGAATGAGTGAATTCCATCTTGTATTATTATGTCTCCAGCTCCCCACTCGGTCTTGTCCCCAAGATAGTAGGCATATTGAGTCGGCAAATGGCCACTCTCACCCATACAAATCAAAGGATAATCCCTCGTGGACAGGAGTTCATAATATACTCAGGATTAAGACTAAGTTACATCTAGTGATTACTATTTCGTGGTCCAGTCTTATGCAAACTCATTGCATAGGATACCCCTACTCACATGTCACCTACACGAATGCGTTAGATCATTGCGTTTGTATCAAATACAAAGTAGGTCATATCCATAGTGTCACAAGGATAAGGTACCCAGCCTTATCCCTATACTATAGACCCTTTAGACTGTATCTTGAACATTGATCTCCATATGTCCCCACATATAGTTCAAGACTCATAAAACAACCTAGGATGTTAGTTTATTGGATTTCGGGTTATAAACACAAAACAAACAAAAACAATCAATAACGCTTATTGAAGTAACACATCAATAACTCTTTATTAATGATTTAATTATAGTTAAATTATTACATTTATAATCTATGAGTTTTGGGGCATAAAACCCAATAGTTTCTTCATTTGTAGTATCCCACTTCAAATTGAAGAATTCTCTCATTTCTTTCTTTCTTTCTTTCTTTCTTTTGGTTTTGAGTTGAGTTGAGAGCAAGTATCTAAGAGTTCTGCCAGATCCAAGTAGTTCAAGGTTGTAGTTTAATAGAAGTTAATCGTTGTATCTTGCTAAGACAATCGTTGTAGTCTGCTTGCATCCGGTGCAAAACGAATAATTGTCACACCCCCTCCTAGATTACCCTCTTTAACCTGAGAAGACGTGTGAAGACAGTAAACATCACCCTTTTTGTGAGAAAAAAAGTTGATAGGACCAGAATTGGTGCAAGCTACAACAGGAAATGTAAAGCTAATCAGGGAGAAGTTGAATATTCCACGGGATAGAGAGAAAAGTTACGCTGACAAGCGACAAAGAGATTTGGAATTTGAAGTTGGTGATAAAGTCTTCCTTAAGCTATCACCATGAAAAGGAATTTTAAGGTTTGGAAAGAAATGAAAGTTGAGTCCAATGTATATTCGTCTTTATGAGATTCTGGAGCACATAGAACCGTCAACTTATCGGTTGGCGTTACCTGTTGAGTTGTCCAAAATACATGATGTGTTTCATGTTTCATTACTGAGGAAATATATTCCAGATCCCACACATATTCTCGAGACTCAACCTATTCAGTTTAATGAAGACTTGTCTTATGAAGAAGAGCCCGAGCAGATTCTTGACAGGAAGGAACAAGTTTTAAGAACTAAGGCTATATTACATGTTAAGATCTTATGGAGGAATCACAAAGTAGAAGAAGCTACTTGGGAGAGTGAAGATCAAATGAAGATCAAGTATCCCAATCTTTTCTCTAGATGATCCTAGCTAAATTTCGAGGACGAAATTCTTAAAAGATGGGATAATGAATGGTAAGCCCTAGCTTTTATTTTCTTTTGCTTAAGTTCAAATTACAAACAAATGGTCAAGGGTTGGCTAGAGTTGGCTTGAGTGAGCCTAAATTAAGGTAGAAATTCTAGTGTTTGCCTATGTAAGTATAATTTTTTTTCCATTAGCTTTTAATAAGGGAAAGAGGGATGTGGTCAATGGTGTACGTGATCAAAAGGAAAGGTGGCTGAAATTTAGGAAAATTTGCTAAGTGTTGGGAGACTCACAAGTCCAAGTACGTCAAATTTTATTTAATTAAGGGAAAAAATAAATAAAAGAATAAATAATAAAATAAATTAAATTAAATATTTTTCAGGAGATAATATTAAGTTTAGGTGAGTAGGATGAGGGGAAAGGAGGTGGAGCCACGTTGAAGCAAAGAGCTTGGTGGCCAAAGGTGATTGGTGGGACTAGGCAGCAACTTGGTCCAGAAGCAAACAGCTTAAAGAAGTCGTAGGCTCTCTCAATTCACTAGTGCTATTTCCGCCATTTTTGCACCAGATGAAACTTTTTGAGTCAGGATTCTAACCTAGGGCTACCAGATTGATTTAGAGTTGGAAAGATTGAGAAAACTTCAAGAAACTAGAGGTTGTTGCTAAAATCGAGCAAACCAGACGAGTTAGCATTGAGGAAATTTTCAAGGGTGCTCGGGAAGGTTTTTGAAGCCCAATCTTTTTGTTAAGTCATTAAGAGGTGATACTTGAATTCTATAAAACTTATTTGAAGTTTATTTGAAAGGAAAATGTGTTCTGAAGCTCATAAAAAATCAAATTGAAAACAGGGGATTGCTAAGTTTGTTGGTGGCTGCCCAAGGCTGTCGTCCACGCCTGCTCACCCTCGCCCACATGCGCGCCCCCAACGCCCTCACCCGCATGCCTGTGTGGCAGACACAACCCCACCCGCACGCCTATGCTGCAGCCACACCCAAGCTCATTAGCAGCCATGCTCACGCCTCTGTCTATGCCCACGCCCACACCCACTCCTCAGCCTGTGGCTCACGCCCATTAGCTGCCCATTTTGGGTGCCCATGGCCATTTTGGGTATTTTTTGGTATTTTTGGACATTTTTGGACTCTAATTGGTATTTCCTTGAATTATTAGCCTCAAAATGGATAATTTTGAATTTTAAGCTAATTTTTGGATATTTTAAGAATTTTTGAGAATTTTTGCAAAAAGATCTCCTAAAGGGCAAAAATGATGGAATAGATGAAACTAAGCTTAATATGGGCAATGTGAATGAAGTTTAGTTAAAATGAGGATTGTGGTAACTTCAAGGAGACGACCTAATGTCTTTTAATTGATATTTCAGGTCAAATTGAAGTTGGAAAAGCCTATAACCCTCAAGGATCAGGCCCCAAACAGTGAGTGACACGTGTTTTCTTTAAAAGGATTTCATTTATGATTTCTAGCCATGATTTCTTATGAAAATGTGTTCTCTTGATGATTTTGTTAAATATTGAGCATGATTTATTGATTTATACTTGATTTTATGGCTTGAAGAGCATGTCTTATTTGTTTTTTTTAAGCTTTAAAGAAGCATGTTTGAATGTTACTAGTTTTTGAGAAATTTTTAGATTTTCTATGAAATGTTATTCGATGAACTGTTTGTTTCAAAGCATGCTTGTATTTCTCAATATGCTTTCTAAGGAACCCAATGTTGAAAGACATTGAGAAGGCATATGGGCCACCTTGAGGTTATGGAGGAATTCATTACTGAAGGATGTTGAGAGCATTTTAGTATCCTGGGGACCCAGTACTAAAGGACATGGAGAAGGTACTTGGGCAATCCGAGATAGTTATTCCTATGTGCACATAGAGAGAGTTGTCGCTGCTGTGTTGAGACTACTCCACATCAACTAAGGTTTGTTTTCGATGTTGAGTGCATTGAGGTTGCCTCACATCAACTAAGTTTATCTTAAATTCAAGAGTAATGATTGATGAGTTTGGAAGTTTTATTTCAGTAAATTGTTTAGCTTATTTTTCCCCAAAGCCAAAGCATGATTTTTATGCTTAGTTTATGTTTTTCATATTATGTCACTCACTAGGCTTTTCAGCTCACGTTTTTCCATGTTTTCTTTCCCACCGAGGTAGCAAAAGAGTTCTTGGAGCTTAGCCTACTCAAGCCTCGTCCTGCTCAAGACTCCAGCCATCAGTAAACACTTCTTTTCTCAGTTTTTGTATGTGTAAATGATTTTGAGTAAAGTGGCATGTAGACATAGTTAGTTGAGTTGGGTTTGGGAAGTGAGAATGTGCATTATGTATGTAACCTAAGTTTTGTTTTAGTTGGTGCTAAAGATTCGACTAATGTATATATTTATCCTTATGATCTTGTAATTGTGTTGGATGTTGGCTGTCACAGCCTCTTTCTAAGATTATTTCGTGGAAGAGCTTATTAAGGAAAGAAGTAGGACAAGAATGGTTGTGTTCGAGTGTTAGTTTACATGGGCTGTTGAGGGAATTGGAATTAGAAGGATTTGATAGAAAGGTTGAGTTGAACGAATCTTGAATAGTTGAGAAGTGAAGTTGGACGCATGGTAGAATCGCTTGACAGCATGTAATTGAGGCAACGTATGGTATTATGCGGTAGAGAAAATGCGGCGAGCCTATCGGACATTTGGCAAGTTGAGAAGAAACTATGAAATGGTCAGTAATAAAAAAAAAAATGGCCTAAACAATATGGAGCAGAAGTGGCTAAGTGTTGGCCATGCGTTAGTGGAGCTATGCGTTGAGATTTTGCTGAAGGTCACTAAGCGTTGACGGCCATGCGGCGTTAAGGGCCACAAGGTGTTGAAAGTCACTATGCGTTGAAGGTTGGTATGTATTGGTGCCTTAAAAGAAGAGCCGCGAGAGTTATGCATTAAGTAGCTATGCGACGACGCTGAACAATTGTAAAACAAGTGTAAGCTATGCGTTGCTAAAGCTTTGCACGGAAGGTTAAGTCGGCCAATCTATGTAAGGAGGTGATGGCCGTATTGGTGAGTCGGTGGTATGTATATATATAAGTAAATACGCCGACTCAATCAATACTTTTAGACATAGTTCAAACCCCGATTTACCCTTTTTCACAGAAGAACAACGAGGAGAGACCGAAGAAACTGTTTAAGCCGGAGTTAAGTAGGAACCAGACCATTTCCATGGTGAAATTGGAACTGAAACCAGAGGCTTGACGGTTGATGAAGGTTTAGATATCATATGGTGCTTTGAAGAAGAGCAAGCTGGGAAGTTGAAGCTGCCGCGGGTTTTTAAAGGAAGAAACATTCGGAATTGTGCTACTGTGAAAGCTGTTAGTTGATACGAAGCAATTGAAGTTAGTCAAAGATGGTTTTCTTAGCGAAGAAGTGGTAGAGTTGGAAATCTCGTGGTAAGTTAGGAAGTTCACTTCTTTATAAGTTTGTAGAGGAATGATAGATCTGATTCTTTGGCTAGAATTCGATGTTTAGCAGTTTGAGAACAGGTTAGAGAAGGAAGAAGAAGAACGATAACCATCGGGGGTCACTAGAAAGGGAGTATCGTTAAGAATTGGAGGGTGATCAGCGAGACAAGTGTCGCTGGTAGCGTAAGGGGCCTTGCATCTCACAACTCTCGCTGACTCTCGCTTAGTATCGCTGATTAAGGTAATATCACTAATCTAATGAGGCTGAGTATCCCTGATGCCGCATGGTTAGAAGCAGTTAGTCTAAAATCTCGCTCATTATAGGAAGTGGTAAACAAAAGAAAAAAAAATAGTGATAAAAACCTATATTTAAGATATCTAAGTAAACATAAAGAATATAAGGAGGAATAATGGAAATGTCTAACATGAAAAAGGTATGTTTACAGGTCAAGAAGAGCTAAGAAAAGTGTATAACCCGCTCGGAGCTCGGAATAAGTCGTGAGTGACTTTATGACTTGAGATAAGCTTAAATTCAGTATCATTTCCTATATGTCTAATGCTATCTTTAAAGTAGGAGTTGAAATGTGCTTTTGTATATGAACCAGCACTTATCTTGTTAGATATGAGATTAAATTTGTGACATAACAGATAACGTTCTAAGTTTTATCAAGATAGTTATTAGATGAATGTTCAAGAATTCTGAGATATCATGATTACAGCTAATTCATGTTAAATGTATTATTTGTGCTTCTGTGTTAGAGAAAGAGTCGAATGGGACCCAATGCTGAAGGTTAGATGAAGGCATATGGGCAGCCCTAGCAATTAAATTATATGAAACTCTCACCTAAGGATCTAAAGACGGTGAGTAAGTAATTTCCTGGGACCCTGGTACCGAAGGACATGGGAAGGTACACGGGCAGCCCGAGATCAGATAGATTTATGAGCAAAATAGAAGGGATTTGACGCTGATGTGTTTAGATTACTCCACACAGCTAAGGCTTATTGACGTTGAGTGCGTTGAGTTCGCTCCGCCTCAACAAAGGTTTAATGAAAAGAAAATCATTTATGTACCGATAGTGTTTTACAGGTTACAGTCATCTATAAGGTTATGAAGCGTGACATAAGGCATGATTAAGCAGTTCATTTCAAAGATTGTAGTTATAATGTTATTGAATTTATATTTTAGTAGTTACTCACTGAGCAATGTAGCTTATATATTTTGTTTCTTTGATGTTTCTTTTCCAGGTAGCAAGCGTGTTCGGGGTGCCTAGCCTACCATCAAGATCCGTCTGTGCCAAAATAGAATTTTGTAATTTGGAAATCTGTAAACCTTATTCCTTAGTAGAAGTTGCACTTAGTTTGAGTGGCATGTGTAAGTTCACCAGATATATTTGTAAACTCTAAACCTAGTCTTTAAAAACTTACTTAAGATGCGATCTTATTACGAAATTTTGTTATAATGTTGTAAGGCCGAGCATTTCATTGTCTAGTTGTGATATACTAATGCATTTACAACAATGTATAATAGGTTAATACAGATTAGATAACACTCACTCCTGGGTATAGA
Source organism: Citrullus mucosospermus (assembly GCA_030954485.1). Lineage (NCBI taxonomy): Eukaryota > Viridiplantae > Streptophyta > Magnoliopsida > Cucurbitales > Cucurbitaceae > Citrullus > Citrullus mucosospermus. Next base: position 17,029,401 of record CM062064.1, read on the forward strand.
TATAGAAGTATATATAATATCTTGGGTGGGGGTGTTACATTGGCGTTGCATATTATGTGTTTTAAGGAAAAGATATTGTGGGTGATTGTGTTAAGTGATGTTTCCAATAGGTTAATCAGGAATAGGTGGACAGTGAACCTCACAAAAGGGGTGATTTTTACTGTCTTCACACCTTTTCTTAGGTTAAAGAGGGTAATCTGGGAGGGGGTGTGACAATAATTGTATTCAGAATAATGCTTATTAGAAGCGTGCCTCAGCTACTTATGTCTCCACAATATCTTGTGTTTGCTAGTGTATTTAATTCACATCTATCATTTTCTCCAACAATTTGAAGACAATTAGTAATATCTGAATTGATGCCTGCAAACTCTTCCACCAATGTTGCTACTTTTTCCCAACATATTCAATGTGATGAGATAGAAAATCATCTTTTGTTGTCATCTCTTGAAGTTGTCTCCTTTGAACTTCTTTGGTTTTTCAACATGGGGTTTGCTCCCTAAATCATGGATCTCGTAGTTTACAATTTATGTAAAGACAAATTATTTATTTAATAAATTAAGAGGTATTTTATTTAACATTTAGATTGCATTTTACTCGATCCAATAAATTAATCTTCAAGGTTATTATATGTAGCTTAAATAGTACATAGTAGACATATAATGGATCTTGTTCAAGTAATAACCTAAAAGGTCTACAGTATATGGATAAGATTGGGTACCTTATCTTGGTGACACTGTGGATATGACCCACTTTGAAATTGTTACAAGAGTTGTAAGTTTATAAATGATTTGATCTAAATCATTTATGTGGAGACATGTGAGTGGGGGTATCATGTACAAAGAGTTTATATAAGACTTAACCACGAAATGATTAATTTCTTATTATCACACCGTGGATTGAAGAGATTAACTTTTCATTAGGATGACCATAGGTAACTCGATCTCAATCCTGAGTGAGTTATGGACTCCTATCCATGAGAACAATCCTTTGATTTGTATGGGTGAGAGTGGCCTGTGTTGCCGACTCAATAAGTCTACCATTTTAGGGATTTGTCCGAGTAGGGAGCTGGGAACATAACTTCACAAGATGCTGTTCACTCCTTTCTGTTGGCGGATGGAATTCGTCGCCCAATTCCGTGCCAAATAAATTTTCCGAACTTAACCAACATTAGTAGTGGCAAGCCAGGTCGAACACAGGGAGCACTTCGAATCTCACAATTAGGCAGTTTTCAATTCTATGTAACCGAAAGGGGGGGTTTTATGAGAAAGTTGGTAGCAAAAATTAAATTTCATAAAAATAAAATGCAGAATTAAAAGGAGTAAAATTCAATTGCAGAAAGCTCTAGCTTGGGTTGGACGGGATTTTCTTTGTTCGATGTTCTCATTCATTGGTTTGTCATTACTAAATTCGTTATACTTGGCACCTAATCAATTTAATTGGAAAGGCCAAAATTAAATTGTCCTAATCGATAAATTAGAATTAAAACACGATGATAGGCATGCAAATTTTTTATTAAATCCAATTGCATTAAATTTAAGGGAAAATTAGGCAGAACATTCAACTGGAGAGGCCTATATTAAATGTCCTATTGATTTAATCCTAGGTTGATTAGAACAATGCTCACCAACAAATTAGGTTTGCAAGCTAACCTAACCTATTGCTTCTATGATCGACATACAACCAAGTGTCACGAGTCATAATTCAATCAAAGCAACAATCAAAGCGAACAACAGCGTCACGATTTGATCATAACATTGTAAATTTCATAATTAAATCATGCATACAAAGAATTAGTTCGAAACCTCTTAAGAACATCAATTACAAAGAAGAATTCCTAATATCCAAGGTAGAAAAAAATGTACCTTAGCCCATAATCCACATACCGATTAATGGGTTCAAGTTCCAATGCAAAGAAAAAAAGAAAAGAAAAGGAAAAACAGAGAGAATTTGGGTGTTGGGCGGTTGGAATGTCAAAAGTGACCTAAAAATCGAAGAGAATCTATTTAAAATATCGTCAAAGCGCCACGGTGCTGTCGCACATTTACACTTGATGTCTTTCCGGAGCGCTGCGACACTTGTTGCGTTTCGCCAGCAGAAGCTCTCAGGAAAAAGTGCCTCAATGGCGCCTTAGTAGCACCGTTGCGCCATGACTTCAAGGGCATTTTGGTCATTATGGAGTTCTTTTTCCTAGTTGATGCCATGGAACTCCGTTTCGGTCCATTTAAGCTCCAATTTATTACTACCGCCCCATTCTACCTGTCAAGTGCTAGAAACCTACAAAATAACATAATTGACAAATTAAATAGCACAACAATCCTGAGTTAAGCTGAGGAAGATATCACATTTTAGGTGCTATAACCCGTCCTCGGGGAAAGTAGATAAACTGCTCCCTTTAGTTTTGGATCCAAGCCAAGGATGTCTATGCATTTGACAAAGTATGAAGGGAAGAAAAGTATTTGTGTAAACTTGAGTTTTGAGAAGAGAATAAGTCTTAGAAGAGTTTGGGAGAAAGCCACTGGAGGTGATTTTTTCCGAGTGTTGGATGACAAGGAAGCTTGTGTGTTGAAAATTCTCTAAGTATGCCTAGGAAGCAAGCCATAAACTCATAGGCTAGGTGGAGAATTTTCTAAGTATTTAAGAAGGAGGAGTTGAAAGCATAGTTAAGAGTTAGCTTGATAGCATAGAACCAAGGTTGAAACACGTGCCTCGAGGGAAAGAATTGACTATGAAACGCAAGGGTAGGCTAAGATGAAACGCATGATAGGAAGTTAAGGTAGAAGTTGACTAAGTGTTGAAGTGTTGAAAGGAACACCTAAGCCATGAGAAGAGAGATGAACGCATGCTTCATGCTTGGAAGTCTCACTAGGTATGGGCATGGACTCATAGTCCATGTTCCAGGGAGACTTAGCTTAGCGTTGGGCGACTTTGATTAGCTTAAAAGCAAACCCTAAGGGTAGGGGAAGGTGTTGAATGCATGGAGTAAGGTTTGGGCTAGGGAAGGACCAACTTATCTTGAGTTGTTGAGAAACTATTAGGTCAAACTCCATAACTAAGGGAGAAATGCATGGCAAGTGAAGAAAAATGGCTAAGTACAGGATAAATTTGAGTGTGATGGACGCATATCCTAAGTGTGGAGAAGAAATGGCTAAGTTTTAGATGATTCATGTTGGAAGCAAGGGAAGTATGCCTAAGAAAGGGAAGAGTGAAATGCAAAGGTAAGAGAATTGGATGCACAAGCTTTAAAAAGATACCACTGGCGCATAGAAGAGTTAAATGGAGTACATATTGAAGTTATGTGAGGAATTAGCTAAGGAAAAGGAGGCTTGGATGCATGCTAGTAAGAAACTAGCTAAGTGAAACGCATGGTTGAAGGTGGAAGACAAAAAGTAGGACGCATATCTTGAAAAAACACATGTAGGACGCATATAGAGGTTAAGAGGAAAAATTCATGGTGGTCACGTGAGTAAGGTTGGACGCATAGGTGATGCTCGGGGGAAGCTAGATGATGTGTCGAAGGGTTAAGAGGAAGTAGGAGGTGTCAGTTTTTGAGTTAAACATGTCACAAGTAGGAGGTGTTGTGTTGCATGCAAAGGTAGGACATGTGGGAGACACGTACCAGGATTATGTGTCAACCTTGGAGCAAAGTATTGGATGATGAGGCTTGTCATCCAACTCTTATAAATAGAGCTGGAGTTCTTGAGAAAAGGATATTAATATCACCTTGAGATGGAAATGAAGAAAGTAAAGAGGGGGAAAGAAACTTCGCCGATAAGGGAAAGAAACTTCGTCAGCAAGGTAGAGGAAGACACCATGTGTTTGTCAAGCTGTCAGGGGAGCCAAAAGAGGTTGCCTTACGTCCAAGGGTAGGACCATGAATCCATGGAGTATGTTGGGATTTAATGGGAAGTTGTCCTGTCGTCCAAAGAGTTATCTTGCATCCAAAAAGAGTGTTGTCTTGTGACCAGATAGCTGCTATGCGTTCAAGAGGTGATCTATTCATTTATGATGAGCATTTCAAGCTATCCAAGTGGCAAGCTATGCATTCTAGAGGGTGGTCAAGCATCCACTTGAAGTTTTGCAGACGTTTGTTGAGTTGTTGGACTGTCTGTGCGCATGTTTAAGGAACTGGAACCCTAGTTGTGTGCTTGGGAAGTAAAGAGCAAGCTAAGGGTTGAAGGAGCATAGCAGAGCAAGGATACAAGAGACTTGAGTACTAAAGTTCTTAAGAAACGGTGAGTGACTAACCCCTATGCTTTTCATGCTAAGGCTAATAATGGACGTATGAGTTATGAATATGAACTAGTATGCTTTACTATTATGCTAAGAACTTGGTAAGCATGATTAGTATGGCCTCAAGGATTATAGATATTAAGAACATTTAGTACTCTAGCAAGATAATTATTTAGTGTTATGATTGAATCATGCTTGTATCCTTAGGTTATAATTGACGATCTCAATGCTGAAGGACCATGAGAAGGCATTGATATGTTCTAGGGACCCCAATATTGAAGTACTGAGAAAGTCCATGGGTAGCCCAGTTACCCACGAGATGGTCAGGGAGTTACCAGAAACCTAGTTCTTGAGCCTGTGGAAGTATCTCTTATGGGATGGTCAAAGGGCCGACGGGCCTAGTTTATGATCCCTCAGAGGTAAGTCTATGTGCACGTAGGGAGCAATTTTAAATTAGTTGTGTTGTGCGTGTCAGCTGAGTAGTCGAGAATACGATGTAAAGACTAGGGTTAAAATGAAAAAAAAAAAAGGGTAAGGGTACAACATGGAGGAAATACATTGTTGCTAAGTCGTGTGTTCCCAGTAAAGTAGGAATAAGACTTAAGAGGCAATTCTAGCTGCTGACCTGTGCGCACTAGCAAGGAGCGAGTTCGTCAGCAAAGGTAAGAGATTTTACTGCAAGAGTAAGAAAAGACAAAGGTTAGTTATGAACGGTAAAGCCAGAGAAAAGTATAAATGAAACAGAGGAATTGAAGCTATGCTTATTGTGTTGCTCATTATATTATGTTTTACGTTACATTATATTATTTATATTTAAGGGTTAAGAGGTACATTTTGTCACTCACTGGGCTTGTAAACTCATTCTTTCCTTTTATGTTTTCCTTTTCAGGTAGCAAGAAAGTTCCCGTTGCCGAGCAAAGCTGAATTCTGCCTTAGGATAGCTTATTATGTTTAAAGTTGGAATTCTTGAGTTGTAAATTGTATAAACTCTAAGTTTGTGATTAATAAAAGTATGATTACTTAAGTTACACATGTTGTGTATGTAATTAGAAAAGAAAAACAATTTGACAATAGATGTTATAAAAGGGTCGATGTCTGTTATTTTCACGCCTCTTTTCAAGTTTAAGAGGGTAAATTAAGAGGGAGTGTAACTGTGAGTCTTTATTGGAGTGACCCACTGTTTATGAATGTTAATTAATTTAATTAAAGAGTTTAAATAATGTAATTTCGAACCATTGGAGCTTCTAATTTGTAGGTCCATTAGATCCTCCTATTAGCTCACTCGGGTAAAACAAGGATCAGTAAATTATAGAATAATTGAATTGTTCAAATTTTTTAAGGAAATTTTATATTAATGAAAATTAATATAAAGTATAATGTATTATGATACATTATAGTTAATTATAAATGTGATTTTAAATTGAAACTATATAATATAAGAGATTGTCATTTGAATGAGATTTAGATATTAATTTAATATGAATTCGATTCATATTGAAACTATAGACTAAAATTAATATGAATGAGATTCAGATTGAAACTATAGCTTAAGAGAAAGATATGCATTTTTATATGATTTAAATGCATTATAAATAAATATGTGATGTTTATTTGTTAATTGTTTAATTAATCGTTGAATTAATTAATTGATTATTATTTATTTAATTATATTAAATTTGATTTAATATATTTAATAAATAATGATTAGGGATTAAGTTTAGGGCTTAATCTCTATATAATGATACAATGATACAGGAAGTTGACGGTAGAAAAACAAAAAACCATAAGCTCCCTTATCTCTAAAATTCTCTAGAAAATATTTTCTCAAAATTTTACGGAGCAAGAAAGGATCCCACCATCCCATTGATCCTTCCTGAGTCATAGCAAGGTTGCTTAACAGTGGTGTTCGTGACCTTGGAGTTTTAGTTTAGAAAACTCCAAGTAATTAAGAAGAACATTGTTCAACCATAAGGTATTTTCTAACTTCTTTGTTACATATGTTTAGCCTTATTTTTTTCAAGAAAATCAATTATGTTTTTCTTTCCCAAATCAAAGACAAAAGCGATCATACATTTCCGCATTGGGGAGCCAATGGATTTGTCTTTGTTTGGTTTTGGGAAATCAAAATTGACTTTGGTGGGTACATAATTATGTAACTCATGTGATGGTTGCAGTAATTTAATTTGGGATTTGCATAATAGATTTTTCGGTATTTGACACTTAGATTTTTGCTTTAATTTTTTATTTGATCAAATTGTAAGGGCTCGGTTGTTTTGGGCATTTATTTTCTGCTATCGAGTCTATAACTTTAAGTCCATATCGTTCATGGTGCTATTTTATTATGGAGAACACTGGAAAAAAAGAGGCAAATTGTAGATTTCGACGCACTTTTGGGCGTTTTAAACGATAGCGTCACGACGCTCCGATGCGAGGCGAAACAACATTTTTTTTTCTCGCAATGTCACGATGCTCTGAACTTCTAAGGCGCATGCACGAGTGGCCATTTGTGGGTTCAATCTGTGTAGTCGTTTGTCCAAGCGTTTATTTGTATTTTTTTTTTATTATTTTATAACTAAATTAATATAATTTGATTATATTAATTTAATTATTTGTTTAGGGTACCAAGTATTAGTCTATTTATGCTATTTAATATAGTTTAATATGCATGTGATGTATGTTTAAATTATATTATTTATTAATATGCATATTGTATGTCATATAGTTTTAAAATCCCACCATAAGTTAAGTAATCATGCATCATATTTAAATATAAATGTTATATTTAAAATTTAGGTTATTCCTAAAGTATGCACATGCATGATGAATATAGTTTGCATGTTAATAATATAAGTGTTATATCATTATTGTGTTTTTATAAATGATTAAAAAGCATGTTTACTATATATTACATTATTTGCTCAATATAATTGTTATATTAAAATGGAGATGTATGCAATATGAAATTACTTAGCTAATATAATTGATTAATGTCATTAGTATGTATGATATAGGTTTTAATTATTCATTAAAATTTAATAGTTATATGGTTAATGAATTAGACATTAAAATCTATAATAAAGAGTTGCATGCAACATAAAGTTCTAATCAATTTTAAATTGTTTAAATTTTTTTTTGAAAAATTAGACTTTATGTTAAATTATTTCTAATATGATTAGAAATAGTTTAATATTTTATTTTCTTTTAATAGGATTAAAACGAATTTAATAAAATATTAAATTATAAAATGCTTGCCTATAGAGACCTCTGACTAAGGAAGGTTCTATCTTGGATTGGGGTATTTTAGTTGATAAAAAAGGAACACCCCTACCTGGGAACCGATCTGGGAGGTTAGTCAAACATGTTATCGCACGCAATAAATGATTAACATTTATTAAAATGTTTAATAAATAGTAACCATATATTGTTAATTCTCCAATATAAGTGTTATATTGGCCAACTTAACAAATGACTTAGATAAATTATTAGTCGAATTTGCCTAAGTAATTATAACCACTGAGTTATAAAACACTTAGTGGGAGGCAAATTATATATTTGATATGTCAATTTCTGTTCACACTCTCCACAAAAGTTCACACCATGAGATTCATGCTTGCTCTTGTGATGCCCTGGGCGCATCCTCCCTCAGGAAGGTATTTGCATAGGTCAATATCAAGGTGAAAGGAGAAAGTGTTTATAGTAAGTGGGAGAAGGACGTGTGTCAACACATCCTATGGTCTGCTTCATTAGTTCATAATGTTTTTCTATGCTAGGCCTCTTGGCGCCCTAGGAGCGTCCCCCTTAGGAAGGTGTTTGCATGGAAAGAGACATGACGAGCTCTAGAAATGGATATGATCACTATAATCAATTGCACCACTATTTTCCTTCCTTGAGGCAAACTTATTGGGGCGATTATAGGGTTGAAAATGAAGGGTTACACTTACAAGAAAACATTAGGTAAGGTAATGATTTCTTGACCAAATCAATGGTAACTAATTATTATAAGAGTAAGAGTTATTATGGTGTAATAATCAGTTGAGAGTGTCCCAATTCAGTGAGGGAATAATTGTACACCGGTGGCATTTATTCTAAATCACTGAAGTATCATTTCAAAAATAAATTAATATATATATATATTTTTTTTTTGCTAAATTAAGATTGGTTTTAATGAGTAATGCAAAGATTTCTAATATAAATAATTTGTTTATTTCAACAACTCAAATATGTCTAGGGTTGTCATTAATTTACTTGTTGCTGATAAACTAACTGGAGGAAATTATGCAGATTGGAAGAATACTATAAATACTGCATTGGTAATAGATGACCTAAAATTTGTTCTTTGGAGGAATGTCCTTCAATCCCCAGAAACAATGCATCACGAAATGTTCATGATGCATATGATAGATAAATTAAGGCCAATCATAGGCCCGCATCTATAGTTTGGCTAACTTAACTGAAGTTTTGGCCAAAAAGCATAAGACCTTGGTCACTACTAGAGAGACATGGGATTGTTGCACGAGATGTTTGGACAAAAAGTCCTCTCAACTCAAGCATGATGCTCTCAAGTTCATATTCAATGCCAGGATAAACGAGGAAACATCTGTTAGGGAACATGTCCTTAGCATGATGGTCCACTTTAATGTGGCCGAGATGAATAGGGCTGTAATAGACGAATCCAACCAGGTTAGATTTATTTTAGAAATTCTCCCTTAGAGTCTCCTACAATTCCACAACAATGTTGTGATGAACAAAATAGAGTATAACCTTACCACCCTTCTAAATGAACTACAGACCTATGAGTCCATGATGCAAGTCAAGGGACATATTGGGGAGGCAAATGTTGCCAGTTCCTCAAAAAGATTCCACAAAGGTTTGACCTCTAGAGTTAAGTCTGCACCTTTTACTTTTACTTCTGGTACAAAATTGAGGAAGAAGAAGGAGTTGAAAAAGATTCCACTTGGATACTTGATCCAGAGGTCACTAACCATGTTTGCTCTTCTTTACAGAGAACTAGTTCTTGGCAGCAGCTAGAGGCTGGGGATATGACTTTGCGAGTTAGGACAGGACAGGTCATCTCGGCAGTTGCAGTAGGGAGCTTAAAGTTACTTTTCAAATCAAAATTTATTTTATTGGATAATGTATTTTTAGTTCCTGATTTTAAGAGGAACCTCATCTCTACCTCATGTTTATTGGAACAATTTTATTTTATAACATTACTTTTATTTGTTATGAAGCGTTTATTTGGAAAAATGGTATTGAAAGTTCTGCAATAAATGGGAATAACTTATATGTGCTAAGACCATTAGCATCGAAATTTCTCCATATTGTTGAAATGTTCAACACTGCAACTAAACAAAACAACAGAATAAAGATTTCTCCAAAAGAAAATGCCATCTTTGACATTTAAGACTGGGTCACATAAATCTCAATTTAAAAATCGATTTCTAAATGAATTAGAAGAAAATTCTTTACCTATCTATGAATCCTGTCTTGAAGGAAAAATGACAAAACAACCTTTTAGTGAAAAAGGTTATAAAGTCGAAGAGCCTTTAGAACTTATACATTCAAACATTTGTGATCCGATGAACGTTAAGGCAAGAGGGGGGTTTTGAATATTCCATCACTTTCACTAATGATTATTCAAGGTATGGGCATGTTTACCTAATGCAACAAAAATCTGATACACTTGAAAAGCTTAAAGAGTACAAGGCTAAAGTTGAGAACTTTTTAGGTAAAAACATTAAAAACACTTAGATCAGATAGAGGTGGAGGGTACATGGATTTGAGATTCCAGATCTATTTAGTAGAACATGGAATCACATATCAACTCTCAACACTTGGTATACCTCAACAAAATGGTGTATTAAAATGGAGAAATAGAACCCTGTTAGACATGATTCGATCAATGATAGGTTATGCTTCATTACCTAACTCGTTTTAGGGTATGCAGTGGAGATTGTAGCTTATCTCCTGAACCAAGTTCCATCAAAAAATCTTTTTGAAGCACCTTTTGAATTATGGAAGGGTTGTAAATGTAATTTAAGACATCTTGGAATTTGGGGATGTCCAACACATGTGCTAGCGGCTAACCCAAAGAAGTTAGAACCACGTTCCAAGTTATGCCTATTTGTAGGGTACTCAAAAGAAATGAGAGATGGTTTATTTTATAACCCAAAAGAAAATAAAGTATTTGTGTTGAAAAATGCTATGAGGAGGACCACGTTAGAGAGCTTAACCAAACAGTAAAATAGTATTCAATGAACTTTTCAAAGAAACTACTGAAACCTCAACAAGAGTTGTTGAAGAGGCTAGCACATCAACAAAAGGTTTTGATGTTGGTTCAGCTAGTTAAACACTTTCTCATCGAGAGTTGAGGGAGCCTCGACATAGTAGGAGGGTTGTAAATCCACCTGCTAGCTATTTGGGTTTAACAAAAACTCAGGTTGTCATACCAGATGATGACATAGAGGATCTATTGACTTATAATCAAGCAATGATGAATGAGTTAAAGCCATGAACCTAGAAATGGAGTCTATATACTTCAATTCTGTCTGGGATCTTGTAGATCAACCTAATGGGATCGAACCTAAAGGTTGCAAATGGATCTACCAGAGAAAAAGAGGTGTAGATGGAGAGGTATAGATCTTTAAGGCTAGATTAGTGGCAAAAGGTTATACCTAGGTAGAGGGGGTGGATTATGATGAAAATTTCTCACCTGTCGCCATGAATCTATCTGTATACGCTTATCCATTGCCACATTTTATGATTATGACATATAGCAAATGAATGTCAAGACTGCCTTTTTAAATGATAATCTTGAAGAGTGGATCTACATGAAACAACCAGAGGGGTTCATTGAACAAGGTCAAGAGCAAAAAGTTTGCAAGCTTAAGAGATCCATCTATGGACTAAAATAAGCATCTAGATCTTGAAATATAAGATTTCACACTGTGGTCAAATCCTATGATGTTGATCAGAACATTGATGAACCTTGTCTTTACAAAAGGATCATCAAGAATTTAGTAGCTTTCCTAGTGTTGTACGTGGATGATATCCTACTCATTGGGTGTTGGGTTGTATGTCCTAAAACTCGTAGTTTTTTGTAAATAGGTGAATTTTAGTACATATGAAGTTATTTAAGTGAATTAATTAATTGTTAACTCTAAATCCAATTAAACTACGAATCCTTGGCTACTATCATGAGTACGTGGACTTTATGTGGAGACATAAACAGGATCAAGTTCGAGTAAGTAGCCTCAATAGTCTATAGTATATGAATTAGGTTGGGTACCTCTTCCTAGAGACACTATTGAATACGGTCTGCTTCATGATTGTTACAAATGTTGTAAAGTGTCATAAATGAAGTGATCCTGATTTTTGCTCATCTAGAGACATGTGAGCGGGGGTATTCTACATAATGAGATTGTGTAAGACTAACCTTGAAATAATCACTGTTACGTATTAACACCGTTTACGATTAACACTGATTAATTTCACTTATCGATGACCTAGATAACTTAATCTAAATCTTGAGCTATCTATGAACTCCTGTTTATTTAGAATTATCCTTTGATCTGCATAGGTGAGAGTAAGCTCAATAGCGCTGCTCAACATTCCTCCCATTTCAGGGATAAGATCAGGTAGATAGTTGGGGATATAGAATTTGCAAGACAGAATTCACTCCTACCCAACTTAGGGATAGAAGAGAGGTTGTTCTCTTAAGTGTTGTTCCCAGGACTTGAACAAGGGGCCCCATCCTCTCACTGGCCCGAGAGGGAATGGATTTAGTGATTAGATCCTAAATCAATTGTTCATTAGAGGGACAATGGTACTTAAGGAGAAAAGATGTAACTTAAAGGTAAATCGGTATTTGACCTAGCTGAAGTTATGAACAACCTGTGAAGGATTGACTTATTGATGACGGTTATATCAAATGGACACAAATATATCTACAGTGAGGAGAGTGCAGCTACGGGCTTTAGTGGAGTGTCCCGTAAGTTAACGAATGTTGGTTAACTAGGTTAAAGAGTTTGGCCGGTTAATCTCGGATCGTTGGAGCTCATGATCTGTAGGTCCATTAGGTCCCTCTACTAGCTCATAAATGGACTAAAATCTTAGATAATGTGGTGAATAAGTTTGAACCGTTCAAATCTTGGCTTAAGGAATGAAAGTCAGATATATACGATATATCGATGTTTAATTACGAATTAAACGTACAAATAGAGTTAATTATAATATTTAAATATGATTTAAATATTAATCATATGAATAGGGATTCATATCGATTTTTTAGAAAAATCGGGACAAGTGGGAAAAATAATATTATTTTATTATTTAATATTAAAATAATATTAAAATAATATTAAAATAATATTTAATTAATTAAATATTACATTATTAATTATTTTTTGAAATTAAAAATCAATTTTAATTCAATTTTGGAAATTTATTGAAAATTAATTTTAAAATTGATTTTTGAATATTGGATTTTCCCACTAACTAAGCTAGGAGCTTGGTTGTCTTCTTCACAATTAACCAAAAAATTAACCATTTTGTGTTGTCAAATTTTGATGCAATTGGATGACATGTTATTCTTTAATAAATAGAGATGATTTTGACATAAAAATAGTTAAGAATTTTTGTGAAATTAAGGGTTAATTTTGCAAAATTCCATTCATTGTTCATCTTCTTCCCAACCTTCATTCTTTCTCAAATTCACCACAAATTTGGATCCCACCATCCAATCTAAGCCTAGAGAATAGTAGAGAAGACTCTCTTGGTGGTCTACAACCAAGTGGTGCTGAAATTCATCAAGAATTGAAGAAGAATTTGGAGCTTCAAGGGTAAATGTTCTTGAAACTTTGGTTTTTCTTCTTAATTGCATGTTTAATCCTCTAAATTGAGTATCTTATAGTGAAAATTGATCAAATTAACTTCCACTGCATGCTCATTTATAGGTCATTTTGAAAGTAAAAGTGTCACTAGCTTAGGCATTTTTTGTTTGTTTTGAAAGTGAAAGTGTCACTTGGACACTTTCTAGGGATTTTATGTAGTTTTCATAGTCAAACTATCACTTAGATACTTTTTAGGAACATTTTAAGTGATTTATCCAAAATCTTACCATATATGATTATAGTTACTTCTTGACACAGTAATAACATGCCATAGTGTGAAGTCATATTTACCTTCTTTGTAAGATAGAAGTATTGTTTCTGTTTTTGCACTTGAGTTAAATTCACTTAATGGGAATTTGGTTTTTGGCATAAAAGAGTTTGTTATATTTGTAGTACTTTTAAATTGATGTATATCTTTCTTATCCAAAAAAAGTATTGATGTATATCTACAAGCTCACCAACTTTTGATGAATTTCAAAGAACCTTGAAAGATCATTGTTCATACAGTGCAATCCATTGAGGTAATTTCCCCCGCTCCTTTTGAGTTGATACTAAAATGAACTTGTCTGACTTTCAAGTTTGTGGTGTTACTTTCACAATCTTTGTACTTACTTTTATAAGTTTAGTTGGACTTGGTTAACATAAGCAACGATATATGTTCCCAACGATATAGTTGGACTTTCAAGCTTTGGTTGAAAGTTTAGATTTCTTTTACATGCGGGAACTAGAATGATTTGGATTTGGAGTATACCTACTTTCTCATTGTCATATTGGTCTATGTATTTTCATATGATAAATTTGCAAAAGAACTTAAATTTTGGTTGAATGACTTCAAGAGGGACATTCTCTTACGAGCTATTTATATATGAAATTTAAAGTCAAAATGATAGTTAGAGTCAAAATGAAATTTAGGTACTTTTATGAAACCTACCCACTTTTTTAGAATGTTTAAGTGGTTTTCATAGAGAATTTGTGTGATATCTTACCACATGTTAGATTTCAAGAGAACTTAGTGAGAAATCTTAACTACTATTTGATTATTGTTGTAAGTTGCACAATCAAATTAAGTTCGTAGTCTTAGAACACAAAACATTGGAGTTCTCATCTATCTTATAAGTACTTGAACTACTTGCCCCCTTCAAACAATAATAAGTAGCATGTAGCTTCAGCCACTTTACTAGGTGGATTGTATTACTCTCTTTAATATCTTATTTTGACACATTTCGAGCTATTTCAAACTTAGTTAAGGTATGTTTAGATCAGTTTGTAACATGTTGTAATGTAGTTATTCGTGGCAATGCCTTGTTGTATTTAGTTTTTTTGTAAAAATTTTACCAAGTTCGGTTGTTAATTTGCTTGTATTGGTCCCTTTGGAGACATTCGATAGTTTCCTTGTATATATTTAGTTTCTTTGTAAAAACATAATTAACGTTATTCTTATATATAAAAGTTATTATTTTTGTTTGTACCAATTTTGTGTTAGAATAGGATTAATTGTGTTTACAACCCCCGCTCAAACCCTAACCCCCCCCCTCCAAAAAAAAAAAAAAAAAAAACAAAGAAATGAAGTTTGATTGTTTGTGATAAAGTTTTAGGTTTCTTGTTTTTGTTCCTTGAAACACTATACTATTTGTTGTTTAATATTATGTGTTTACTACCGTTTTGTTGAATCTTGGTAGTATTGTCATGTTTGTTTGCCTCTAGAGTATATTATGATTTGAAATGGACTTCTCGTAGATTTTGGATTTAAGTAAATAAACTTTCATAAGATTAATATTGTTATGATCATTGACATGGAGGTAATGTGGGTATAGGTTATTACACAATTTGATTATGGGTGTTCCATACTTGTGGGTGTAGGTTATGACATTAATATTTTGGGCAATATCGATTGAGTTGGATAAGTTGTTGACATTGGAAAGGTAAAACCTTCTTTCATTATTATCATTGTCAATATTGATGTGTAGAGTTGAACTCAAATGATTTTTTTTACGTTGGAGTAGCGTAGCCATTGAGCAATTAATATGTTTATAAGATTTTTTGTTGGGTTAGTGGCAAAACTTTGGGTGCAATGTACTTATTGTACCTAAATGGCTATAGATTGTTGTTAAAGTTTCACCAATTGTAATTAGTCGATCTTTTTGTAAAAGTATTATCAACTTTATGATACTTATATTAAGGTATTTAACAATTATGTTTTTCTTTTTGGGTTTAATTAGGATTACTTGACTATGGAAATTACATGTGTAACGACAAGATTGAAAGAAATAACAAATATAAAAAAAAAATCTATTGACAATTCAGAACTGTCATAATATGAAATTGGGTGACAAAAAAAAGCGTCATGATAGAACGTCTATTGACAAAAAAAAATATTTATCATGGTTCATATATTTTTGACAAAAGAAATGTCATGGTCCAGATATTATTGACAAAAAAATGTCATGGTTCATAATTCTTGACAAAGATAAAAAGTCATAGTATGCTTGAAAATGATAAATTATGATTGTCAGTAATTGTTCATGTTGACAATTAATTATTTTCACAAGAAGACCAATTATTACATTTTTCAATAAATTTCATTAAAGCTCCTACCTTTACAAGTGATACAATGACTAAAAATAACTGTCACGAATTCTAAATTTGACAGTTTTTAAATGTCATGAAATCTCAGTTTTGTTATAGTGACATTTGCTATGCAGTAGGGATAGTTAGTAGGTATCAGTCCAATCTAGGATTTGATCACAAGACTGCAGTTAAAACCATCCTCAAGTATCTTAGGAGAACGGGGGACCATATGCTTATGCATGGTGCTAAGGATTTGATCCTTATAGTATTCATTGGCTCTGATTTTCAGACTGATAAGAACTTTAGGAAATCCACATCAGGATTTGTGTTCACTCTTAATGCAGGAGCAATAGTATGACGCAACATCAAGCAAGGTTGCATCGATAATTCTACCATGGAGGTAGAATATGTAGCTGCTTGTGAGGTTGTTAAAGAAGTAGTATGGTTCAGGAAGTTTCTAATAAACTTGGTTCCCAACATGCTAATGTCAATCACCCTATACTGTGATAATAGTGGTACTTTGGGTGATTCGAAAGAGTCTAGAGCCACAAAAGAAGGAAACACATCGAGCACCAATATCATCTCATTAGGGAGATAGTGCAACAAGGGGATGTGATAGTCACAAAGATCGCTTCGGAGCACAATGTTGTTGATCCGTTTACAAAAACTTTCACGGCTAAAGTGTTCAAGGGTCACCTAGAGAGTTTGAGTCATGAGATATATGTCATCTTGTCTAGGGCAAATGGGAGTGTTATAGGGATTTGTGCCTTAGTTTATCATATCATGTACTTTACTACTTTGTATTTGTATTGTACTCTACCCCACTAGCTTTAGGACAAGTGGGAGATTGTTGGGATTCGTGGCCCAGATCTTGTGGATCTCGTAGTTTGTAATTTATGTAAAGACAAATTATTTATTTAATAAATCCAGAGGTATTTTATTTGACATTTAGATTGCATTTTACTCAATCCGATAAATTAAGATCCAAAGTTATTATATGTAGCTTGGACAGTATGTAGTAGACATACAAGTGGATCTTGTTCAAGTAATAACCTAAAAGATCTGTAGTATATGGATAAGGTTGGATACCTTATCTTGGTGACACTGCTGATACGACCCACTTTGTAATTGTTACAAGAGTTGTAAGTGTTGGAAATAATTTGATCCAAATAGTTCATGTGGAGACATGTGAGTGGGGGTATTTTGTATAAAGAGTTTATATAAGACCAGATCACGAAATGAATAATCTCTTATTATAACACCGTTGATTGAAGAGATTAACTTTTCATTAGGATGACCATAGGTAACTCGATCTCAATCTTAAGTGAGTTATGGACTCCTGTCTATGAGGACAATCCTTGATTTGTATGGGTGAGAGTGACCTGTGTTGCCGACTCAATAAACTTACCATTTTGTGGGTCTATCCGAGTAGGGAGCTTGAGACATAACTTCACAAGATGGAGTCCACTCGTTCCCATCCTCAGAGAAAGTAGATAAATTTCTCCCTTAAGTGCTAGATCCAAGTCTTGAACAAGGAGCCCCTTCCTCTCATTGGCTTGAGAGGAATTTATTTATGGTAGGACCATAAATAGGTTGTTCATTACAGGATTAGTGAGACTTAATGAGAAAGAAGCAATTGTAGGGGTAAAACGATAATTTTGACCTAGCTGTAATTACGAGTAATTTGTGAAGGGTTGACTTATTGATGACTTGTTATTTCCATACACACGAAAATATATTTACAGTGCGAAGAGTGCAACTATGGGTCTTTAGTGGAGTGACCCACAATTAATGAATGTTGATTTGATTAATTAAAGAGTTTAATTAATATAATTTTGAATCATTGGAGCTTCTAATCTGTAAGTCCATTAGGTCCCCTTGCTAGCTCACTAAGGGTAAACACAAGGATCAGTTAATTTTAGAATAATTTAAATTGTTTAAATATTTAAGGGAATTTTATATTAATAAGGATTAATATAAAGTATAATGTATTATGATACATTGTAGTATATAGTTAATTATAAATGTGATTTATAATTAAAACTATATAATATGAAAGATTGACATTTGTATGAGATTTAAGTATTAATTTAATATGAATTAAATTTATATTAAAACAATAGAGTAAAATTAATATGAATGATATTCATATTTGAACTATAGCTTAAGAGAGATATGCATTTTTATATGATTTAAATTCATTATGAATAAATATGTGATGCTTATTAATTAATTATTAATTAATAAGAAAATTATCTTAAATGGCAAAACTGCTGAAAATATTTACAACTAATAGCAAAATACACAATCTATCTACGATAGATCGCGATAGACTACTATTTGTGTCTATCGTGACACAGATAGCAGTCTATCGTGGTTTATCGCAGATAGACAGTGAAACTTTGCTATATTTGTAAATATTTTGGTTCCTTTTGCTATATTTGAAAAGAGCCCTAATTAATAGTTCATTAATTAATTATTATTATTTATTTAATAATATATATTATATTAAATTTGATATAATATAATTATATTTAATAAATAGGGATTAGGGTTAGTTTCATCTCTATATATTGATACAGAGATATAGGAAACCGGTGGCACACAGAAGCAATATTTTTCCTTTTCTCTCAAACTCTCTTTGAGTTTTCTCTCAAAATTCTCTAAGTTCTCTCTCAAAATTCTTCAATTCCCTGGAACAAGAAAGAATCTCACCATCCCATAGGGACCTTGAGTCATTGTACGGTTGCCTAACTATGGTGTTCGTGACCTTGGAGATTTGTCTCAAAAAGTTTCAAGAACTACAAAAGAATTGCTCTTCGTTCTAAAAGGTATTTTCCTAAATTCCCTTTTATAGTTTGCCTAGCCTTATTCTCTGTAACATCAATTAGTTTTTCTTTTTCCAATTCAAAGAAAAAGGCAATCATACGCTCCCCCACTAGGATTCAATCCCTTTAAAACTGAATTCTTTGAGGATATATTTCTTTTAAAGGAGGAAAGACACAAAATTAATGGTACCAAAAGAAATTATGAGGCTACCTCTTCGAAAGGTTAAGACAATCAGAATACTGAGTCTAAACCTAGAAGAAGCAAAAGAGCTAAGAAAGCTATTTGTTTTGGACCTGATTTCATAATTTATATGATAGAGGGTAAGCCTCAAACTTTTCAAGAAATTGTATCATCTCTTGATGCACCTTATTGGAAGGAAGCTATCAATAGTAAGCTAGAATCCATTTTACAGAACAATACTTGGGTGTTGGTTGATTTACCTCCTGGAAGTAAACCAATTGGGAGTAAATGGATTTTTAAGAAAAAGCTAAAGGCTTACGGTACTATTGATAAATATAAAGCACTCTTAGTTGCTAAAGGCTTTCACCAAAAGGAATGGTTAGATTTCTTCTATACATATTCTCCAGTGACACGGATTATATCTATAAGGATGTTAATTGCAATAGCAGCTTTACAAAATTTGGAAATACACCAAATGGATGTGAAAACTGCGTGCTTAAATGGAGATTTAGATGAAGAAATTTATAAGGAACAACTTGAAGGGTTTGTTGTTAAAGAACATGAAGACAAAGTTTGTAAACTTGTCAAGTCTCTTTATGGGTTAAAACAAGCACCCAAAAATAGCATAGAAAGTTTGATCACACTATGTTACCTAATGGATTTAAGATAAATGAGTGATAAATTTGTCTATGTTAAAACCATTTATCAAGAGTATGTCATTGTTTGCTTGTATGTCAATGATATGTTAATATTGGGCACAACTAAAAGTGTCATTGATTACACTAAAATGATGTTGAAATCCAACTTTGATATGAAAGACCTTGGTCTTGTTGATGTTATCCTTGGAATTCGAATAACAAGAAATAAGAGTGTATACATACTTTCTCAATCTCACTATATAGAGAAAGTGCTGAGAAAATTTGATCATTTTGAGAGTAACTCGACTGTTACTCCATTTGATATCCAAATTGTAAGTTGAAGAAAAACAATGATGAAAGTGTGTCTTCTCTAGAATATTCTAGAGTTATTGGTAGTTTAATGTACATAATGAATTATACAAGACCTGATATTGCTTATTCAGTAGAAAGGTTAGTAGGATACACCAGTAATCCAAGACATGTCATTGGAATGCTTTAGTCAGAGTTCTAAGGTAATAGTTGAACTACACTCTAGACTAAGGATTGCATTATACAAGGTATCCACATGTACTAGAAGGATTAAGTGATGCTAATTGGATTTCTGATAGCATGGAGACTAAATCAACTAGCGGGTATATTTTTACCTTAGGTGGAGCAGTTGTATCATGAAATCTTCAAAACAGACGTGTATAGCACGATCTACTATGGATTTAGAGTTTATATCTTTTGATAAAGTAGGAGAAGAAACTCAATGACTTCGAAGTTTTCTTGAAGATATTCCATTTGTGGCAAAAGCTTGTAAGTGCAATATGTATTTATTATGATAATTTAGCAGCTTTTATGAGAGCGAAAAATAATGTCTATAATGGCAAGTCACAACATATTAGACGTTAACATAATTCGAAGGCAATTGCTCTCTAATGGAATAATTTCCATTAATTATGTGAAACCAAAATAAAATATTGCAGATCCTTTGACGAAAGGATTGTCAAGACAACAAGTTGCAGATACATTCAGGGAAATTGAGCTGAAGCCTATGAAATGAGCTATTTGGTGGTAACCTAACCTTGTTGACTGGAGATCCCAAGACTAGGTTCAATAGGCAAACTAGCTGGATAATTCATAGTTAACACACTAATTAGAAACTTATAGTTTCTTCCCATTTCTATGATGTAGAGTTTGTAATCTATTGATGTTAAGGTCATTTTGATATCTTGTTTTACAAGAGGAGTATTAACAAAATACTCTTAATCAATATTACTTATGTGAGAGTAGAAGTGGGGTTACTTCTATGAGAGCTTTTCAAATGGCTTATGTTCTCTAAAGCTCTCATGAATTCAGGATTTTGTCTAAGACCAAAATGGACACAAACGTATAGAACTCAAAAATACGAGATGAGTTGTGTGTGATATCTATTGTCTCAATTCACCAATGAGAATGATAGCTCCAGAGCTTGGTCTTACTATTTCTTCTACAAATTCGATGGATATTCACTAAAGAAGGTTCAAGTTTAGAAGACACCTCTCCTGATGCATAGCTTGTCTATTTGCTCTCAACAGTTTTGTTTGATTTTTCTCACTTTCTTTCATGTGGGGGATTGTTGGATATATATAGTGAAAGAAAGTATAAATTTGGTGAATATTTGAAATAAAAAAATGGATTTAATAGTGTAGATTAAATTTATTGTTCAAAAACTTTCAAATTGAATTAAATCTTCAAATTAAAATGATGTTTCATATACAAATTTAACATGTATGAAAGTTAAATTTGTAGTTTCTTCAATTTGAATGAGTTATGTTTGATTTTGTCAAGTAACAACTAAATTGAGTTCAATTTGACAAATGTTTCAATTTTTTATTTATTTAATTTTATTTTGTATTTTGGAGAGTTACTAAGTTGCTACCTATAAATAGCAACTTGTTTCTTCATTTGTAGCATCTCACTTCAAATTGAACAATTATCTCATTTTTTTCTTTTTTTCTTTTTTTCTTTATTTTTTTCTTTCTTTTGGTCTTGAGTTGAGTTGAGAGTAAGTATCCAAGAGTTCTGCCAGATCCGAGTTGTTTGAGGTTGCAGTTCTATCGGAGTTAATTGTTGGATCATGTTGAGACGATCGCTGTAGTCTGCTTGTATTCAGTGCAGAGCGAATAATTGTCTTTAGGATAGCACATATTATAAGCGTGTCTTGGCTACCTATTGACGTCTCCATAATATCTTAAGTTTACTAGTGTATTAAGTTCACATATATCATTCTTCCCCAACAACATATTACATATTTGTGTTGCAGGTTAAAAGTATATGGCCAAGTGTTTAGGTTTAAGAGGCTAACTTAATAGATCATTCCAAGAGAAGTGAGTTATTTTTGCTAATTATGGATGAACCGTCATGTATATCTTGAGGAGGCCAACCCTGGGTTGGCCATGAAGGAAAAATTAAGCCTAAATGTTTAATTTGTATATGTTCATGTCCATTAGTGAAATAAATCCCACGATTCATAATGGTTAGTAACAATTTGACTAATGACCTAATAAGTTAATTAATTAATTAACGAATGACCATTACAAAACCATATTCCTATATAACCAAGAGGGCTCGTGATATTTGAAGAATGATGAAAACACTATGAATTCTCTATTATTTTAGCTCCCTGAAACTATTATTGACTCTTGATTGATCTAGTGTCAGTACTAAGCACCACACTGATGCTAGATTGTGTGGTCTTGTAGGACATCTATTTAGTTCTTTCTAGTTGTTGGAATACTCTATAATATGTATTATTCTCACTAATAATAAATTATTCTCCCTCTATCGGTAGACGTAGCTAGCACATTGTTAGTAATAGCTCTCAAAAAGAGCTATTTTTATGTCCTTAATTCCCTTTGCTTGTTATGTTTTATATGATTAAATGTTTATTTTTGTAGGAATTCGAGCAAATCATGCACCTCAGAGTGTTACAGGTCGTTTGGGGTTGATTTGGAGCTATTGGAAGTGAAGTCGGGCATTTGGAGCTCAAAGATGTGAAAATTATGAAAATGACCCTAAGGCCAGTGCAGAGTAGAGCATACGCTCAAAGGCATAAAGTAAATATGGCGAGAGGACAACGATGCTCCCCTGAAGTGCAGTTGCGCTCCGAACATTGACGAACGAGTGACGTGAGCAGTGTCGTTACACTTTGGGTAAGTTCTACGACTTCTACCTAGAGCGTTGCGACACTCCATCAGAGTGCAGCAACGCTCCCCCTGATTTCTATATATAATCTTCTTTTCTCTAGAGTTTTTCATGTTGGAACTCATTGAGGTCGATGAGTTCATCAAAATTTATTCTTCTCCTTCATATTTTTAGCATCTTAGCTAAGGAATTTTATTTTCTTTTGGGTTGTAAACATGGATTTGGAACCTCCCCTCTTCCTTTTGTCTATGGGATGTTGAGGTAAGGATTTTATTTAGTTTTGGGAGCAAGACCTTGTAATTTCTTGAGATTTTCTGTGATTGGGCTGAATGTATATCTTTTTATGCTTTCTTTGAATCTATTTTAATTTCTAAATGCATGTTTGTGTGTTGGCTATCCCCATAAGTATGTGTTGCCCTTGTTCATTGATTTGTAGCTTTGTCTCGTTTGCACTCGAATGTCTAGCTCAACCACCTAAGTAGAAATTAGGTAATCATGTATTTAATGGCTATCGTAGAATGCATGTATTAGCTAGGTTCAAAAATAAAATTGGTTAATCGGTTAGGCTACTCTATTGGTTAATCAACACAATAGAATCCTAAAGCTTAACGAACTAGTTCTTATTTCTTTATGGGTGCTCTCAAACCCAATTGATTTATGAGCATGTAATTTAATTAGGGTATTGTTATAATCGTTTTAATTAATATCTAGGACGCTTGCTTAGTTTAATTGAGCTTTTCGACCGCCTGTAGCGTCGTTGAGTTTGGTTAGGCTAAAGTATGTTGTGCACGCATAAATCAAATGCATGTTTAATTAGAAAATCAATGATCGAAATTACATAGGAATCTCTCTTACTCTCGAAACTAGGTAAATCCAATCCTAGGTTATATTTACCCATTGCTTTTATTTTTCTTGCACACTTATCATGCTATCCACTCTAAAATCCCTCATTTGCCACTCTAATTAGTTAATTAGCTTTACGAAATACTCGTACTAACGTTTCCCTAGGAATCGACCCAGACTTACCACTGTTGCTACATTATCGTAGTAATATGAATAGAATTTGGTATTATAAATTTCTTTTCATCAGCTTCCTTTTGGGAAATAAAACGACACCGAAAAGAATTCTTTCAGTTAGTGAATTACGTAAATCTGTATGTCAATTCTCTGCAATTTTACATTTTTTTTTTTTTTGGCCATTTACATAACAACATATTAGATTGCGACTGCCACTAATCTAATAAAAAATGTGAATTTGTACAATCAAAAGAGACCAATAGTATCAATTATCAAAGAAAATAAATGGGTTGTCATGGTTTGCTGAGAATGTTGAGAGCTAGGTGGATTTGATCCAAAAAAGGATTTAAATGCATAATTAAAATTGGTTTCAATTATCAAAGAGAGAAATGGAAAATGATTGGTCAAGGTAAAGGGTTTGCAAAAAAACTGGCTTTGGAATTAATTGAGTGAATTATTGGAGATTGTGGTGTTTTGATTTGGCAAACTAAATTGGTTAGAGTGTGAAAATGGAGGGTTTTTTCCGAAACCAGGAGACTAACCCAAGTTTAAAGCCATGAATATTAAGACCTTAATCCCTCAAAAACATTCTTTGTATTTGTACCTAATTTGCATTGATATTATCATTAAAATAATTATATTACAATTTGTCACACCATATAGATAGACTCTCATGACCTATTTTTTTCCAATAAAAATCAATTCAAATTTGAAGCTAGCTATAAAATTAGTGGGACTTCAATTTCTCTCAAAACCATTATTTATAATTATTTTCTTTTTCATCCCTCTCACCTAAAATTTGATGTTTAAGGAAAGGAGTGGGAAGAAGCTAAAGTGAAAGGAAAAAAAGCAAGCAAACTAAACTATATCTTCAACCAACAACCTCCCCTTTTTTTTTTTTTTTCCTATCTATTTTCTCTCTCTCATATCTTCTTCTTAGCTTGTACAGTAAGAACTATCATTCTCTATTTTGCCTTTAGTTTTTTTTTTTTTTGACAAAAATCTTTTCTTGGGTTGATGCATTATAAGTTAAGGAACCAACCCCTCATTTTCTTTCAGCAAAGTGGTGCTTTCTATGCCAATCGAGGAAATTTAAATAAGAAAAATGTGTTTTTTCTCACAAAATTATATTATATTAACCTTCATTATTGGTTTTCTTTAAGATATTATCATTATCGATATTATATCGATATGTTCTTTGACATATATTACGTCATAGGTGTGTTAGTAAGTCAAATCCTCTAGAATTAGTTTAAGTGAAATTGAAAAAGAGCCAATGTCGACAAAATCAATTTTTAGATAATATTTAATCGACCAAATATACTCCTTATGAATCTATAATCTTAAAGGGAATTTGAGGTATAAATTGCTTTCTTTTATATGGTACTTTTCAAATTATAACTTATATTCTCCATCTAATGGAATAAGAGAGAATAATGTACTTTGATATTCCCATTAAAGGGAAAAAATAGTAATATTTGGATGTTTAATAGGCTGTTTTGCCACCATTTAAGGTTAAAATTCAACAAATAATAATAATAATGATAGACTTTGAGGGGCAAACTAATAAATATGGTATGGAAAATGAATGTTGTCCTTGCTGATGTGGCAAGTCATGTATATATATTGTATTTATTTTTCTATTCGATTTAATAGATTTTGGGTTTGTTCAGAATACATTTTAAAGTGTTTAATTTTAAAAATAAGTTATTTTGGAAAAAATTAGAGTATCTAGCAATTACTTAAAATAGATTTTGGAGTGTATTTTAAATAGTTTATCAAAAGAGTTTAAATAAAAATAAATTTTTGAAAAACACTTTTTTATTAAGTTAATCCAAACGAGTCTTTCATATTTTCGAGAAACAAATGAGAATTGCTTTATTTATGCATGCCATTTTGGCCCCCTGTTCTAACATTCATCCTATCATTTTTTTCCACCTTTATTTATTTTTTTCTTTTTTGATGTGTGTTTTTATTTCAATTGTTAATAAAAAAAAAAAAGTGAGTATCATACAGGCTATATTATATATCAATCAAGACTTTGACAATGCATGGATATTATAAAAGGGCAGAAGAGTACAATAAGGTCATGTCCATGTTTTGTTGATGTAAAATATGAAACAGAGGAAATATAGAATTCATATAATTTATGAAACCTATAATCTAAAACAAATGAATTCACGTCAATACAAGCATATTCAATCATGATTGATATGCATTATTTTCTTTCAAATTATAGGTTCAAGTTTTCATGTTCTATATTATTTGTTGTAAAAAGAAAACAAATAAAATAAGTAAATATTTAATATTGCATACCATACATTTATATGAAAATGTTGTGCTAAAAAAATGGCACACGTTATTGAATATATTACAGCATGTGATTTGAGCTCCTTTGTTTGTTTTGAACCACAAAAATTATATTTTGGTACGAATGAATGAGAAAGTCGAAGGGAAAAGAAAAGTTGATAGGTTTTTCCTTTTTCATGGGTTTTTTTTTTTTTTTAAAATATATATATATATATATTAAAAAAGTAAAAGATATTGAAAGTGGGAATTTGATTAGTTAATTAAATCAAAATTATGACAATAAAAACAAACAAAATGTGCCGTGTTTGACGACAAAACTCCGGATTTGATTGTCAAAAGTGGCCGACCGGTCCCTTGCCATTGCGACGAGACGGGCGAGATGGACGAGACTGGCGAGACTAAGGCCTAATAAACATACTCAGTCAAATCTACTCTGCACTTAATTTCATTTCACAGAATTTGAGTATATTTTAATTGGTTGGTAGATTATTTTATTAATTGTAAAATTATAAGCTTAAATTTCTATCTTTGTAAATATATTGTTAATTTGAAGTTCATTTTATAATGATAAAAATAATAACAGTAATACTTGTCTTTCAGGCTGTAAATTGTGGTTGGATTACTGAGCTCGTAAAAAAAAAAAAAAAAAAAGTTGCAGCTTGAATAACAAATAAGTATTTTTTTTAAATATTATTTTAATTTTTTTCCATATGATCATATATATTCAAAATGTTTATTTTAGTTCAGACTTTCAAGTTTTGTTCAATTTAAATCTTGAAATTTTGATAGATCTATTTTGATCATTGCACATTTAAAATGGGGTCATTTTAGTATGTTCATGGTCATTTTTATCTCATTTATTCAATTTCATAAAAGGTAAGTAGTAAATTTAAGAGAAAAAAAAAAAAAGCTTTTTTAGTCTAAAAGCTTTGATTATGGTTTTTGTTATGGGTGAATTTTGGTCTAACTAAATAAAGCCAAAAATTAAGATAATATGAGATTAAAAAAAAAAAAAAGATAAAATGAAATAATAAAAAAATTGATCTTGCTTAGGATTAGAAAAATCCCATATCCTAATCCTAGTAGATTAAGGTAAATCCTAGATCAAATCCTTTATAAATACACCACAATGGCTCCATTAAAGGTAACAAAATTTCTGATTTATTCTCTATTATTTGGTTGTCTTAGTGACTTGGGCATCGAGCCCTTTTTCTTTGTTTTGCAGGTCATCTTTTCCCTAAATTACAAATTTACCGTTGCTGTCATGTGGAAGTTGGGTGCATTTTTCCTTGGCCAAAATTTGGCATCAACAATTGGTGTTGTTTGTGGGGAAGCAAGTGTTCTACTAACAATTTGCATACCTTACAAAGCATGAGTAAGGGGGACGAGAACCAAAATTGGACGACGATAACTAAGACCAAGGCTGACGTCGAGAAGACCAAGTTGAAGCAAAGAGCAAAGATTGAGGTGACCAATGCCGAGGCCAAGAAGACCAAGTTGAAGCAAAGAGTCAAGACTCTGCTAAGGCTCAAAATTATTGATGGAACGTGAATTTTTTATCAAAATTTTACAGAGGCCTAATCGAGGTCGACCTTAAGCACATAAGCACTAAAGATCTATGCCAACCTCCCTTTAACGTCAAGATTCCAAAGTGTCTAAGGCTGAAGTTGAGGCTCAATCTTATCAATAAAAAGAAACTTGCTCTGAAAGGTTAAGGTCAAGGTCGAATAACATTACTAGAGACTGAAAATCAATTAGAACCTCAAAAGATGAGGAGAACTCTAAAGGCAAACATGTGAAGCTTGATTGAAAGAAAACCACAACTCCAGGTTGGTGAGCTTAAGGTCAATCTTCTGAGGCCAAGCTGACCAACTAGATTTCAGGCCAATCTTATCTTAGCGTACCTTGCTTTTTATTGAAAATTTACAAGGATATGCTTCCCTACTAAACGAAAAGTAGATTTACAGGGGATATGCTTCCCTATCGGACAAAAAAAGATCTACAAGGGATATGCTTTTCTATCAAACAAAAAGCAGATAATGAGATATGCTTCCTTATCAAGCAAAAAGTAGATCTACAAGGGATATGCTTCCCTATCAAACAAAAAGCAGATACGGAGATATGCTTCCCTATCAAACATCAAAACTTCGCAATAGTTATCGAATCTTTGAGAAAGATGTCATTGGACAAATGTAGATATGCTAAAATAAGAGCAAATCAAAATCTAAGGACATTAAATGCAAAAGCATTTATATTCAGAAGTAGAATAACAAATCAATGGTGTTGCTGTCAACTTCACCCATATTACTTAAGATAAGGTAGATTCAAAGAATCTTCACCAGCAAACATGATTTAAGAACCCACTATCGAAAATTTTAATTTTATTCATGCAATCTATTAATGCATTTGTTTCAATTTAAATTGATTATGCATGAAGTACTAAGAAAGGTAATTGTAGCATACAAAGTTCCATTAGAAAACAACTTTTCATACATGACGCAGAAGAAATCTAATAAACAAAGGAATTGGAAGGAATCAACTTTTTTAGATATTGAAACATGAAAATCAAATATTCAAAACAAACAATTTAGAAGATCTCTACAGGAATTATTCACAAAGAGAGTTATCATGTGAACCCCAATTGGGATTCAAACAAATTTTTTTAGTGGAATTATTTGGTGAAAACTGGGTGCTGGCCACCCACAGTTGAAACCAAGGTGGAAACTGGGGGCTAGCCACCCATAGTTGAAACCAAGGATAACTACATGGAAGCGACTGACGGATGGAATTCGTCGCCTAATTTCGTGCCAAATAAATTTTCCTAACTTAACCCACAGTAGTGGCGGTAAGTCGGGTCAAACATAGGGAGTCCTTGAATTTCACAATTGGAAAGTTTATAAGTCAATGTAACCAAAGGGGGGGTTTGAATTGGTTTGTTGCAAGAAACTTAAATTGCAAAAAAATTAATTGCATGAATTAAAAGAAGTTAAAACTCAATTAGAGAAAACTCTAGCTTGGGTTACGCGAGATTTCCTTTGTTCGATGTTTTTACTCATTGACTTGTCATTACTAAATTCATTGAAGCTAATACCAAATCAATTCAATTGGAAAGACCAGAATTGAATTGTCCTAGTCAACAAGTTAAACTTAAAGCAAATCGATGAAAGGCATGAAAAATTTGACTAAACCTAATCGCATTAAGTTCAAAGGAAAATTAGGCGGAACATTAAACTAGAAAGACCTAGATTGAATGTTCTATTGATTTAATCCTAGGTTGATTAGAACAATGCGCATCACCAATTAGATTTGCAAGCTAATCTAACCTATTGGTTCCTATGATTGACATACAACAAATTATCATGAATTGTAATACAATCAAAGCAATAAATCAAACAAACACCAGCATCTTTGATCATAAGTCTTAAAAACTCTGAATTAAATCATGCATACACTGAATCAAGTTCAAAACCTCAAAAGAACATCAATTACAAGGAAAATCCCTAATACCCAAGCTAGGAAAACGTTACCTTAGCCAATAATCAGCATACCGATTATTGGGTTCAAGTTCCGAGGTATGAAAAGAAGAAGAAAAATAGAGAGAATGGAGCCAAAAGTCGGCTGGTGGCTGATCTCAAACCTAGAAATCGAAGGTTTAATTTTAAAGAAACCGGCGCTAACACTAATCTGCACACATTTTGCTTCTGGAGCGTCGCGGCGCTTACTGCGTTTTGCTAGCAGAAATTCTCGGGAAAAAGCGTCGCAACTGCACTTAGACAATGCCTCTGCGCCATGACTTCAAGGGCATTTTGGTTATTTTGGAGTTCTATTTTCCGATTTATGCCGTGGAACTTCTTTTTGGTTCGTTTTAGCCCGGTTTTGTTGCTAACACCCCGTTCTACCTGTTAAGTGCTTGAAACCTACAAAATAACATAATAGATACATTAAATAGCACAACGATCCTAAGTTAAGTTGAGAAATATAGCACATTTTAGGTGCTATCATCTCTCAAAAATCGATTATCATCTTTCTAGAGAAAATCTCATGATATAAAGATGGTCATTTGCTGGTCACATCATCTCTCAGAAACATATTATTGTCTTTCTAAAGAAAAGTCTCAAGCTCCAAAGAGGGCCATTTGCTAGCCACATCATCTCCCATAAATAGATTATCATCTTTCTAGGGGAATCTCAAGCTCCAAAGAATCTCATTTGCTAGCCACTTCACATCTAAAAAATTGATGTTCATCTATCTTGAAAAGTGCTTATAATCGTAAGGAAATCAATTTTCATCTTTTTGACAAGATTGACACTTCACCTTTCAGAAATTGATTTTCATATTTCTCGAGACGGTGCACAAATCTTAAAGAAATCGATTTTCATCTTTCTCACAAGATTGCCACCTAACGTCTTAGAAATTGATTTTCTCATCTTTCTGACAAGATTGCCACCTCACCTCTCATAAATCAATTTTCATCTTTCTCGAGACAGTGCACAAATCTTTAAAAAATCGATTTTCTTCTTTTTGACAAGATTTAAAGAAGTATCTAATATCAACTTTATAGGCTTGATAGGTCAATCTGCAAGCACCACACATGGATACCGGTGAGAAGCTCAACCTTGCTAAGAGTCAACTGATAAGATCATTGAAGCAATACAAGTTATATCAATTATACTCCCAAATCGGGCCCATAATGTTTAGCTCATAAATGTTATTAGCAAAACCTAGAAACCCAATCAGAGAGTGGAGGCTAATGTTATGGGTGAATTTTGGTTTAACCAAATAAAGTAAAAAATTAAGATAATATGAGATAAAATAAAATAAGATAAAATGAAATAGGAAATAATTTGATCTTGCTTAGGATTAGGAAAATCTCATATGCTAATCCTAGTAGATTTAACGTAATTCCTACATCAAATCCCCTATAAATATACCATAAGGACTCCATCAAAGGTAACTTAGAACTTTTGACTTTTCTCTATTATTTGGTTCTCATACTGACTTAGGCATCAGAGCCATTTTTTTTTTTTTGTTTTGCAGGTCATCTCTTTCCTAAATTACAAATTTACCGTTGCTATCACGTCGAAATCAGGTGTGTTTTCCCTTGGCCAAAATTGGCATCAACAATTTCCATTTGGTTCATATATTTCAAAATGTTATACGTTTCCCTTAGATTTTGAGTTTTATTTCTATTTTGTCCTAGTTTTAAAATGTTACATTTTTATATTTGAGTTTTAAGTTTCTTTTAATTTGGTATCTATGACTTCAAATTTATACAAATTTATACATTGGCCTTGATTTTTCGTTGAATATTCACTTTACAGTCTTTGATTGACTAATTTAAAATAAATAATTAGTTTTCACTAATTTTCCATATCTATTCATTAGTATTTTAAATTAGTTAAATGAATGTTAATGTCATTGATAACAACTCAAAAGTAAAAATGTAAAATATTAAAATTTATAGACTAAATGAAACCATACCTAAATAAAAATTAAATTCAAAATTTAAGATAAAAATTATTTTGAAATTTATTGACCAAATGAAAACATATTCAAAATTTAGGAACCAAAATGATGTTTTTTTTTTTTTCTAATGTATATAATTTTATGAAACTTTTGCAAGTGGGAACCAAATTAAAAAAGTAGGGTTAGTTTTTTAAAAGTACGTAGACTATAATTGACATATTAGTACAATAATTAGGGATGTGCAGGAATTGGTTGGAATCAGTTTTTTGACCAAATCGTCATCGAACTAACTAGTCAGTTTAGTAAATGTTCAAACCGACCTCAATCGTCGAGGAATGCTAACCAGCTATCGGTTAGTTTGAGTCAGTTTTATTCTTTAATCTTTTTTAGTCGGTTTGAATTTTTTTCAGATTGACGTCAATTGAGACAAAGATTTGGTTGGTCTATTCGATTTTTTGGTCTATTATACTCACCCCTAATATAGTCGTAAAGATAGAAGGTCAAACAATTAATTACCACTAAGTTAAGTTGACATAAAGATGATTACGATGCAGAAATTTTACCCAAACTACAAGTCGTCTGGCTGCATATGCCGGGTGTCGACTTGCGTTCGAAACTACCCGTTCAATAACTCATAAGCCCATATGGACCTTCATTGGCCCATATTTTCTCTAGATCATCATAATAACAGGCTGGCAACAAATTCTGTGCCGTTTTCCTACGGCCCATCTACACAAAATTGGCTTCATCAAGTTTTATGAAAATATTGGGTTAAATTATCAGTTTCTCTCTATACCGTTCATCAATGTATTTTTAATAAATATTAAATTTAGTTTTTCAAAATTAATTTTTATTGAAATTTGTTGGATAATAATAATAATTTTAACAATGTGAATATATTTCCAAAATTTATAGTAAAAATGCTAATAGATAATAAAATGTCTTTTAAAAAATCAACAACAAACAATAAATAAAAACTAGATTTAAGATTTATTGAAATTAAAAACTAAAATTGAACCAATACCAAAGTACGTATGCCAAATTAATTTTTTTTAACCCCAATTATTTATATGTGTATGTGTATGTAGACAAACACAATATTCATACAATAAATAAATACACACACAAGTTTCTATAACAATATTGTTTATAAATATTTAAAATAACCAATGTCAGCTTAGTTTAACGTAACTGGCATGACATTTTTCTATGGAGATCGAAACTACGACAAAATTCTACAAAACTTTGTCTTAAAATAAACCTCAAACTTCATCTAAAACTTTTCATAGTTCAAATGTGGTATAGGAATTAACCATATATTCGAGGGTATTTTGGTAATTAGTTAAGAAACACATGCAATTCACGCAAATCATGTAGTTTTAATTAAATTTGGTAAGAAATAGTAGATTTTTAATATGTAACAAACAAATATTATATATAGTTTTGTTTTAATTCCCCTACCATTATAAAAGTTATATAATTAAATAATTTATTATGATGTTTTCATATAATCGCATCTCATCTCAAAACATTGTTTTCATGCACCAATTGCAAATATTCAACCTATAACTTAAATTTTTAAATATATAAAGATATATATTTTGTAAATTAAATATTAGAAAAGTCAACTCCGTAGTCGACCAAACACCTACTTACATTAAATCACCAAAAAGCAATATAGGAACTTACTCAAAATGTAAGAGGAAAATGGGTATTTAAAGATTACTAAAAATGTAAGAGCAAAATAAGTATTTAAAGATTTTACACTCTAAACCTTTTTATATTTTAAATAGATATGTAAGAATTAGGGCTATGTAAAATTATACAAAATGCTACTTGTTTGATAAAAAAAGAAAAAAAAATTTAGCTTATTACTTATTTTTCTAAAAATTTGATTTGATTTTAATAAATAAAAAGATATCATGTTGTATTTTGAAATTGTAAAATTGATTTTCTTTTCATTTATAAGTTCCGTTATAAAAGGAAATAGAAAAGTGAAATAGTAAACTTTTTTTTAAGGATAAATGGCATCTTAATCTCTACTTTACACAGAAATTATTTTAAAAATATTTATAAATAATAGTAAAATATCACAATTTATCTGTGGTAGATTGTGATAGACCGCAGTGAAATTTTGCTATATTTGTAAATATTTTGGTTCTTTTTTCTATATTTGAAAAGAGTCTTAATTTATATGATAATATTAAAAAAAAAAAAAACAACAACAAAATTTTGTTATTATTCAATATTTTTTTATAATGATTTCAATATTTTGTTATATTTTATCAAATAGTAGATACTTCTATAATTTTTAAAATAAAACATTAAACAACTTTTTACTTGTATCTCAAAATTCTAATGTTACAATAACTATTTGGGTTGTTTTCAAATATAAGAAAATGAATAAAAATATTTACAAATATAGCAAAATTTCATTGTTTATTGTTGATAAAGACCGTAATATTTTGCCATTATTTATAAATATTTTAAGCAGTTTTGTTATTTAAAATAATTTTTCTAACCATTTATGTCTACATAGCCGGTTTGCTTCTAAAATTAAAATTGAAATTAAAATTAGGAAGACCAAATAATTTTAATTTTAAGTAATATCATCATAGTTTCCAACTTCTCCGTGTTAGACGTATTTTAATTAGAATTAAAATACATATAATTAAAATATGGACTATGTATGTGGATTAGTATTTTATCACATTGGGTTATTTTATTAGATTAGGCCCCTATTATGTGATCTATTTAATTAAAGGCCCTAGATTCCCAATTGAGTATGGACTTAATGGGTAGAAGCCTATTCCTAGATTGATTAAGGTTTAATGGGAACCCTAATTAAACTAGTATATAAAGAGACCTTAGGCTATGGTTCCCAATACACCAAAACAATAAGCACACCGTAAATCCCATCTTGAGAGAGATTCCAATAAGGCATTCGGAGTTTTGGTTGAGGAAGACAATAGTCATCTTGAAGCTATCATTAATTTCTCAATGGATTCCAGTATGTGATTTATTCTTGACAATTTGGCATGAATGATCCTAGGATTAATCTATTCAATATAGATTTAAAGTAATTATGCTAACAAGTGGTATCAGAGCCTTAATTTCATGTTGGATTGTTGGATTATATTTGGTTTTCCATTGGTATTGTGGTTCAATTTTGGTTCGGTAACAATGGTTAAAGAATTAAAAAAAAAAACAAATTGATTGTAATTTTGTATTTATCAATAATTGGAATTATTCAATCTTGTGTTGGTTCTTATTTAATTAAGAATTGCTTAATATTCTAGTTCTTAACTAATGATTTTGTGATTTTAAAATCTAGAGTTTTAATAGGTAGTTTTGTGAATCCATTCTAATTTGATTGATCATTATTATAGATTTAAATTTAATTTTGATTAATCACGTTGTGGTTTTAAATTTGATTAATCATTTGTAGATTTAAATTTAAATTTTGATTAATCATATTCTAGATTCAAGTTTGATCCATCAAGTTGTGGATTTTAGGAATTTAATTTATTATTTTGTGGACATGAATTTGAATTTAATTATTAATTTTGGTGATTTAAATTTAAATCTTATTGATAATTTGGTGATTTAAATTTAAATCTTATTGATAATTTGGTGATTTAAATTTTAAATTTTATCGATAATTTAGAGATTTAGAATTAAATCATATCAATAAATTTTTGTGATCTTCTCCCATTGTGTACAATGATATTATTATATCATTATGTCTTATATTTTGGATTGAATTGATCAAAATAATATGTTACCAAAGTAGCCTCTGATATCTAGATTAGTTTAATTCTAAAATATAATATGTGCATATTCATAAATTTATGCGAATATTTATCGGCCCAAAGGAAGATAATTGTTTGGCCAAATTGTGGGTATGCATGTGGTAATGAGTGTGTGACAATTATAAGGATTGCTCATGTGAAAAATAGTCGGTCCAAAGAAAGGCTATTTTTTGACAGAGTTTATGGTCAATACTTTGATTACTACGTTGAGAGTACCATTTATAGTTGGTGTTTTTTGCCCAAATGCTAGACATCAATGTTGTGTTATGTATCTTGTTAAATGGGCCCACCATATATGTAAATTTCTTTTTGTCATATTTAATTTATGACATATTGAATTAACTGTGAGTATATGTTTCATTTACTTGTTCCTTGTTTTAGTTGGTCTTACTCAAACATCTGGAAATCTGAGGTCAATCCCTAAGTTGTGGACAAGAAAGAAGCCTAGTATTAGGCATCTTCACATTTGGGGTTGTCCAGCTGAGGCTAGGCCATACAGGCCTAACGAAAGAAAATTGAACTCAAGAACTATTAGATGCTATTTTGTTGGGTATTCTGAGTGCTCTCGGGGTTTTAAATTTTATGATCCCACTTCTAGATTATTGTTTGAGACAAGAAATGCCAGATTTCTTGAGGATGTTGAGTTTGTGGGGGAAGATAACATAAGGAAAGTTGTCTTTAAAGAGAAATTAGTTTCTTTTCCTAGTATGGTTATAGATGGTGATCATGCTTCTATTCCTGACATCACTATTGAACCAATTATTGAACAAGACAACACTATAGTCCCCATTGTTGAACCTGAAGTTCAAACTCAACAATCTCAAGAATTGCCACTAAGGAGATCTACTAGAGAGAGAAGAAGTGCAGTTCTAGACGATTATATTGTGTTTCTTCAAGTACATCAGGATGATATGGGTATAATGGAAGATGATCCAATCAACTTTCAACAAGTACTACAAAGTTCTAATTTTCATAAGTGGATAAATGCTATGGAAGAGTAAATAAAATCCATGAAAGACAATGATGTTTGGGAGCTTGTCGAATTGCCATCAGGAGCGAAACCTATAGGTTGTAAATGAATATTTAAAACCAAAAGGGATTCACAAGGCAAAATCGAAAGATATAAGGCTCGTTTTATTGCAAAAGGTTTTACTCAAAAGGAAGACATTGATTACAAAGAGACTTTCTCTCCAGTTTCATCGAAAGACTGTTTTAGGATAATCATGGCACTTGTAGCTCACTTTGATTTAGAACTACATCAGATGGATGTAAAAACTGTGCTTCTCAATGGAAACATTGATGAGACAATTTATATGGTGCAACCAGAAAACTGTGTATGGTAATTCAAAGTCTATGGTATGCAAATTGAAGAAATCCATCTATGGTCTCAAGCAAGCCTCTCGTCAATGATATCACAAATTCCATGAAGTAATTATCTCATTTGGGTTTGAGGTGAATGTAGTGGAAGATTGTGCATATCACAAGTTCAGTTGGAGTAAATCTATATTTCTTGTGTTATATGTCGATGACATACTCATAGCAAGTAATGATGTAGGTTTATTGCATGACACTAAGAAGTTTCTCAAAAGGAATTTTGAGATGAAAGATCTCGGTGATGCTTCTTTTGTATTAGGAATTAAAATACTGTAAGATCGTTCTCAAGGTATTTTGAGATTGTCACAAAAGAACTACATTGAAAAGATTTTGAGTAGATTTGGCATGAAAGATTGTGCACCAGGAGATACCCATTGCTAAAGGTGTAAATTTCATTTAGGTCAATGCCCCAAAACCATACTCGAGAGTAAGAAGAAGCAAAAGGTTCCTTATGCATTGGTTGTTGGAAACCTAATGTACGCTCAAGTATGTATGCGACCAAATATTGCATTCATAGTTGGAGTGTTAGGCAGATATTTGAGCAACCCGAGGATGGATCATTGGAAAGCAGTCAAACAGGTTATGAGGTATTTGCAGAGAACAAAAGATTATATGCTCACTTATTAGGGATCAGATGTTTTAGAGATCATTGGGTATTCTGATTCCGATTGTGTTGGATGTCCAGACATTTTGGCTGGAGGAGCTGTATCTTGGAAAAGTGTTAAACAAACACTTATGGCTTCTTCTACCATGGTTGCGGAGTTTATAGTATGTTATGAGGCATCCAATCATGGAATATGGTTGCGAAATTCTGTCACTGGGCTGCGGATATTGGTAGGTATAGAAAGACCACTAAACTTATTTTGTGACAATAAGTCGGCAGTGATGTATTCCAACAACAACAGAAGCAATACAAATTCAAAGCATGTAGACATAAAGCTTCTAGTTGTGAAAGAAAGAGTTCAGAATGGTCAAATTTCGATAGAACACATAGGAACAAACTCTATGGTGGCAGATCCATTGACTAAAGGTTTACCACCTAAAGTTTTTCATGAGCACATTGCTCACATGGGTGTCAGTCACTTTTCTGATCCCATAGTTTAGTGGGAGTTTGTTATTACGGATGTTCTTTGACCTTAATTTGTTTGTTTTCTATATAGAATAAAGTCAATGGTTTATGTTTTATTATCTGAACTTGTTTATCATGCATGCGGTTTAGGAAATGCGGTTAAGCATAAAGTATTTTTTTTTTTTTTGGGATGATCTCACTATGGAATTTGGACCAGTTGGAAACATGCATGATCTAGATCACTTTGCATGTAGTTTCCATGCTATCCATCCATACTTGATCTATGTCATTGAATGTATTGAAACTGGTGATCAAGGAAGGTTTAGTTACAAGGGTAGTAACAAAAGCTGCCTTGATTCCGTGTTGATATAGGAGATGGACCAAATTGAACTAAAGGGGAATTCTATTATTGAAATAACCTGTTTATGCGCGCTTAAGGTTCATGTGTTTTAATTACATCAAGTACACAAACATAGCCCAAGTGGGAGATTGTTAGACATATTTTAAATTAAAATACATATAATTAAAATATGGGTTATGTATGTGGATTAGTATTTTATCACATTGGGTTATTTTATTAGATTGGGCCATATTATGTGATCTATTTAATTAAAGGCCCTAGATTCCCAATTGAGTATGGACTTAATGAGTAGAAGCCTATTTCTACATTGATTAGGGTTTAATGGGAACCCTAATTAAACTAGTATATAAAGAGACCTTAGGCTATGGTTCCCAATACACCAAAACAATAAGCATTCCGTCTTTCTTGAATCCCATCTTGAGAGAGATCCTAATAGGCATTCGGAGTTTTTGTTGAGGAAGACAATAGTCATCTTGAAGCTATCATCAATTTCTCAATGGAGTCCGGTATGTGATTTATTCTTGACAATTTGGCATGAATAATCCTAGGGTTAATCTATTCAATATAGATTTAAAGTAATTATGCTAACACTCCGTCCATATCTTCGTGTTTCATAATTTCTCGAGTTCTTCTATTATATCTCTCCTTTCCATTTTTTTTGTCCATCAACTTTATATTTGTCTCCCCCAATGTTGTCTTCTTCCCTAACATCTCATACAAAAACTAAACATTATTTGCTTCAAATGATTTTTATGCAAGTCTGCTTTAATATTTAAATACATTGCAATTAGGATAACTCATAAAAATTTAAAAGATTGAAAATGGGTAAAACAAATATGGTAAAATCATTCTAATCTATAATCAAACAAATTTTATTAGAGTAAATATTCACTTTTAAAAATCATTGCAATTCGATAAAAGAAACCAAACAATAAAAATTAGTTCAAACGAATGCATAATCTATGAAATTACAAAAGAGAGAGCATACGTTTTATGGTTTAAGATTATTTTGCTTCATCGTCCTATCTTTCATCCTATTATCCTACACACATTCTTCCTTTTTCAATTGCATACGGAATGAAAAATGCATATTGTTGAATGAGAAATTTCAGCCGATCACAAGTTGTCACATCATCACAACAAAATTCTAAACCCATTGTGGAAATTATAAATATCGAATCGGCCTGAGTAATTAAAGTCGCTCGGGTTCAAAGTTCAATCCAATTCAAGCCCATTGTGGAAATATTGGACCAAAGAAAATATTGGGTCTAAGCACAAGCCTAATTTTTAGGTCCAAAAGCAACTAGGCTCAAGCCCATGAAGGCCCAAAAAAACTTTATAAATAGTGGCCTTACCCCTTCATTTGGGGGGGGGGGGGGGTTTGATTATCTGGCAACAACGTGCTGAAGCTTTGGAAATTGAAGTTCTAAAAAATTTAAGACTAAAAGCTCTCAAGATCTAAAGACCAAAACCCTCAAGCTCACAAGTTTTGAGGATTGAAGCTCCAAAGTTCCAATGAATTGAAGACTAAAGCTCCTAAGCTCAGAAGTTCTGAAGATTGAAGCTCCAAAGTTCCAAACATATGATGATTTGACTTAGGAAGCTTTAAAACTCCTAAAGACTTTGAAGCTAAAACTCAAAATTCTATTATGCGGCAAAGCAGATGAACTACCTAACTAAGGGAAGAGAAAACTTGGAAGCCTCAAATTTCTTGTAACTTTTTGAGAGAAAGAATCAGATGATCAAATATTAGAGATTATACTCACAAATACTCAAATTAATACAAATACAAGTTCAAATTCCACAAATTAAATTTCTTCAGAAATCTCGTTGAATAGATTGGCATGCTTGTGGGATCTTTCTACCTTTCGTCTCTTTCTCTCACACAAAATATATCTAAAAAAGTAATGAATCTAAAGGCTACGCTTCCAAAACTTCAAGTGATGCTTATACAGGGCCAATCACTCGTGGTCGCTTTAATGAACTCCAACAATCTAAGACGGAGCGAATCCCTAAGATTGCAAAGAGTACCCAGAAGCATATGACAAAGCAAGCAAAAGGAGGAGTTATCATCAAGGAGAATCCCTTATTAAGTAAATCAACTTCAGCTTTTGAACAATCAAGCAAAGAAATGTCAAACCAAAATATAGTGTCAGTTATGATGGTCAACGTGGCCATAAGTGAAGAAAGGATGGCCGAACTAGAAAGAAGGTGAGCATACAGATGAAGGCAATCAAAGAGAGAGATTATGAAATTGCCTCTTTAAAGAATCACATCGAAAGTTGTGATGCTACAGAGTCAAGCCAGACACCTGCTGTCAAGAATAATGACAAAGAGAAGATAATCCTGCAAAAATGCTAATGACAAGATTCAACTTCAATTACTTAGTTATTTGTCCAACAATTATAGGATATGATCACAAACTCTATCAGAGCTCAGTATGGTAGCCATTCTCAAAATCCTCTCTTGTATTCTAAACCATATACAAAAAGAATTGATAATTTAAGAATACCAATCGGATACCAGCCACCCATGTTTCAACAACTCAATGGGAAGGATAATCCAAAGCAACATGACGTTCATTTCATCAAAACATGTCGAACGTTAAAAGGAAATGCTTTTGACTAGTACACTGACTTGGAGTTTGAGTCAATTAATAGCTGAGAACAACTTGAAAGAGAGTTTCTATGTCACACCCTACTTTTTAAGAAAACGAAGCGTTGAAGAGTCTATGAAGAAATGAGGTAAAAGACCATGTTGGACGCATGGTCAGGACTAGGTAACGCATGGTAAGGGTGGATGCATGAAAGTAAACCGAGAAGGGAAAGATGAGAAATGCATAGAGGAAGAAATGGAGAAGGATTTATTCGTTATGAATATGAGAGTTGGACGCATGGTATGATGCGATGAGGTATAAACGCATAGTATTGCACGTTTGTCATTGACGCCTAGTGGCATATGTAAGCACTGGTTTATAATAGTGCGGTTATGCGTTAAAGGTGAAATCACAATTGGTGTTGTGAGCTGAAGCAGTCGTCGCGTTGGCAGGGGAAAGGACCGTACTTGGCTTACCATGCGTTGGCAAGGTTGTTATGCGTTGAGGTCCCTACGTGTTGAAGACAGAATTATCTCTATGCGTCAAAGACAGTAGAATAGTTGGCTGAGAGTTAGAAAAGTGAGCAGTGAAGCTCAAACCTTAAAGGAAATTCAACTAACGCATGAGGGCGTTGTATTGAACAAAAGTTGTTCATTGGGAATGTTGGACGCATAAGATCACCTTATAAAGGCCAGGTGGCTTTGTATAGATTTGACACCTTATTAGTAAGAGGTGTTGAAGGCATGTCAAGTGTTTCATGCAAGGTGACACTTGGATTAATGCATGGTTAATTAAGCATGCAGCGTGACATGTGGCAAACAAGTGGCAAAAGGACAAACATAATGTCCAAGGTGAACGTGGCATCCAAAGCTAGAGGATGCGTTCATGGTGGATCTTGCGTCCAAGAAAGGGCGACGCATCCGCAGGGGAAGTAAGAAGAGTCGGGATGCACTTTGCGGAAGTAATCAGCCTTGCGTTACCAACCTTGCGTTGAAGGGCAAGGTTGCGTTCAACTGAGCTGACAAAGGAAAATGGAGCCTTGTGTTCTAGAGTTAGAACGCTGCATCCAGAAAGCTCGGGAAGAGGAAAAAGAGGAAAGGAAAAAGAAGTATTCTTTGGCAAGTACAGGTGAGTAACACCTGCATTTTATAAAAATACATGAGTTCTTTATGAATGTAATTCTACGGGTTTTAAATAAAATAATGCATGCGTTTTCATATATGTAAAGCATACGAATATGTGATTTATAAAGACATGAGCATGCGTTTAGAGACATGTGTATGCGTTTTACTTGTAACTTTGAGAAAGCTAAGTAACGCATAGTAACTTTTAGAATGTTGGTTAACGCATGGTGATTGATTGAAACTTGTATTCATGGTTTTTCTAAAAGCATGGTGTTATATGATTTCTAGAAAGACTTGAAGATAGACTTGTATGAAGAGCATGTTGGTTGATATTAAAGCTGGAAAATGAATCTAGCATGCTGATGATGTTTTCATGAAAGATTTGGAAACGGATAAGTTTGAGCTATTAATATAATGTTCCCAAAATATGTATGGTGTTTTATAAAGCTTTGAAAAGGGACCCTAATGCTCAAGGACTCGCAGAAGCCATTGAGGGCAGCCCGAGTTATAAAAGGTACCCAATGCTCAAGGACCAGATGAAGGCAAATGGGTAACCGGAATATAGAAATGGGACCCAATGCTCAAGGATAAAAGGAAGGCATATGGGCAGCCCGAGTAATAATATCTATGTGCTCATAGAAGAATATTTATATACGACGCTGAGGTGTTGAGATTACTCCACACAGTGAAGGATAATCGATGTTGAGGAGCGTTGAGCACTGCTCCGCCTCAACTAGGGAAAAATTATTTGAAATGAATGAATATGTACACATGATATAACCAAGAATTGATCATGTTATAAACTGATTTTCAGTGTGATGTTTTATACGAGTTCAATCAGTTTTATACTTAAAGTATAATGTTTTCCAGAAA
Organism: Citrullus mucosospermus; assembly: GCA_030954485.1. Taxonomy (NCBI): domain Eukaryota; kingdom Viridiplantae; phylum Streptophyta; class Magnoliopsida; order Cucurbitales; family Cucurbitaceae; genus Citrullus; species Citrullus mucosospermus. The sequence continues at coordinate 17,071,907 of CM062064.1, forward strand.
CTGTTACTCACTGAGCTGCTAGTTCATGCTTTCATATGTTTTCCATTTTCAGGTAGCATGACAGTCCCTGTTGCCGGTCGAAGTCGAGGTTTGTCAAGCGCATGTGGATGGAGAGGTTGACAGTGGGTTACGTGACAGGGTAGTCGGTAACTGTTGTCTTCACATCTCTTCTCGAGTTATGGAGGAGTATCCGGGAGGGGGTGTGACATTCTAAATCGCTTCTACAACATGAGATGAATAGTCAGTGTGTTCGAGCTCACCGACACCAAACAACAAAAATGTGAACTCGTTATCAATTACATAAATTGCTAGAGAGCAGCAAGTTTAGATTCCAAACACCGTCTCACTGAGCTGTCCGCTATTGAGATGTTCATTCAAGGAATTCATTGGGGACTTCTTTACATTCTTTAAGGTATAAAGTCTCTCACCTTTAAAGAGCTAGCAACTCACAGCCACAATATGGAGTTAAGTATTGCTAGTCGAGGAAACAAAAACATTTTAACGTAAATAATGAAGAAAAGCATGTTGATATGACTTTAGAAGAGTCTATGGTTGTCAATTCAGCCCCTCTTAAGTTGTTCTTCGAAGAAAAGGATAAAAAGATTGAAAAGTGACATGAACATGAAAGGCGTTGACTGACTTTGAAAGAAATGCAAGAAAAAGTTTACCATTTTTCTGATTCTAACATTCACGATATGTTAGAACAACTTCTGAAAGCGCGACTGATTCAACTTCTTGAGTCTAAACGATCGAAAGAGATGCCAAAATTCAATGATCCAAACTATTGTAAATATCATCGGGTCATCAGTCATGCAGTGGAAAAATGCTTTGTTCTAAAAGAGCTAATTCTAAAATTAACTCAACAAGCAAAAATTGAGCTAATGAAGTAGCTCAATCAAATCATATTGCAGTAACAACAAGTAGATACAGTCAAATATGTCCTAACCAACTCCATCATCAAAAAGTGTGCTTACTCCAATTTGGATATGTTCAGTTTTAGCACGAGGGGTTAGGAAATAGATCCAAAGATGTGATCAAATATATCACTCCTGAAGATAATGATTTGACTTCTAAAACTCGTCAGGAAGAACAAGAACGACATCTTGTTCAAAAGAAATATTCCTTATTAGAGCCAAAACATGAAAGGAAGAATGCAAATTTTTCTCAACCTTACTAACCAATAACATCAAAGAAGCTCTTCTCTTGAAAATTTCTTCTCATGAAGAAGGAGAATGAAAACTTCATAAGTTCATATTATATTAACGCTGAAGAAGTTAACAATTCAAAAGAAATCAAGTAAAGAACTTTCGTCTTCTATCGTGTTAAGTCTTTAACTACTCGATCTTTAGTCTTCCAAAGATTAGGTATGACCACAACAAAAGAAGAAAACCAATGTTTAACATCTACTTTTACTCGAATTTCGGCCTTCAAAAGGCAAAATATCTCTACAACAGAGAAAGATCAACCTTCAACATCTGCTTTTGATTGTTCCAAACTGACAAATGATCAACATGAAAGAAAGATGAAAGGCTTGAAGGCGAAATTATTTTATGAAGCAAACAATGACAAGAAAATTCACTGTCTCATCCCCTTATGCATGGAGACAAATCTGTCTGTTGTATGATAAGTACAAAAGGTTCCTTGACGGTGAAGCCACAATTCATCATATCGACAAATCCTACAAATGAAGAGGAGGATCAAATTTCCTTATTTCAGTGTCATGATTGTTGAGTCTTATGCCCTAAAACTCGTAGATTGTAAATGTAAAAAATTTGATCGTAATTAAATCATTAATAAAGAGTTATTGATGTGTTACTTCATTAAGCGTTATTGATTGTTTTTGTTTGTTTTGTCTTAATAACCCTAAATTCAATAAACTAACTTTTGGGTTGTATGTCCTAAAACTCGTAGTTTTTGTAAATAGGTGTTTTTTAGTACAAATGAAGTTATTCAAGTGAATTAATTATTTATTAACTCCAAATCCAATTAAACTAAGAACCCTTGGCTACCATCATGAATACTTGGACTTTATGTGGAGACATAAACTGGATCAAGTTCGAGTAAGTAGCCTCAATAGTCTATAGTACATGGATCAGGTTGGGTACCTCTTCCTGGAGACACTATTGAATACGACCCGCTTCATGATTGTTACAAATGTTATAAACTGTCATAAATGAAGTGATTCTACTTTGCTCATGCTCTACATGTGAGCGAGGGTATTCTACATAATGACATTGTGTAAGACTGACCCTGAAATAATCACTGTTATGTATTAACACCGTTTACGATTAACACTGATTAATTTCACTTATCGATGACTTAGATAACTTGATCTGAATCTTGAGCTATCTATGAACTTTTGTTTATTCAGAATTATTCTTTGATCTGCATAGGTAAGAGTAAGCTCAATAGCGCTACTCAACATTTCTCCCATTTCAGGGATAAGACCGGGTAGATAGTTGGGAACATAGAATTTGCGAGACGAAATTCACTCCTACCCAACTTAGGGATAGAAGAGAGGTTGTTCTCTTAAGTGTTGTTCCCAGGACTTGAACAAAGGGCCTCATCCTCTCACTGGCCCGAGAGGGAATGGATTTAGTGATTAGATCCTAAATCAATTATTCATTAGAGGGACAGTTGTACTTAAGGAGAAAAGATGTAACTCAGAGGTAAATCGGTATTTGACCTAGCTGAAGTTATGAACAACCTGTGAAGGATTTACTTATCGATGACGGTTATATCAAATGGACACAAATATATCTACAGTAAGGAAAGTGTAGCTACCGGCTTTAGTTGAGTGTCCCGTTAGTTAACGAATGTTGGTTAACTAGGTTAAAGAGTTTGGCCGGTTAATCTCGGATCGTTGGAGCTCATGATCTGTAGGTCCATTAGGTCCCTCTAGATTAAAATCTTAGATAATGTGGTGAATAAGTCTGAATCGTTCAAATCTTGGCTTAAGGAATGAAAGTCAGATATATACGATATATCGACGTTTCATTACGAATTAAACGTACAAATAAAGTTAATTATAATATTTAAATATGATTTAAATATTAATCATATGAATAGGGATTCATATCGGTTTTTTAGAAAAATCGGGACAAGTGGGAAAAATAATATTATTTTATTATTTAATATAAAAATAATATTTAAATAATTAAATATTAAATTATTTTTTATTTAATTATTTTTTAAAATTAAAAATCAATTTTAATTCAATGTAGGAAATTCATTGAAAATTGATTTTTGAAGATTGGATTTTCCCACTAATTAAGCTAGGAGCTTGGTTGTCTTCTTCACAATTAACCAACAAATTAACCATTTTGTGTTGTCAAATTTTGATGCAATTGGATTGCATGTTATTCTTTAATAAATAGAGATGATTTTGACATAAAAATGGTTAAGAATTTTGTGAAATTAAGGGTTAATTTTGTAAAATTCCATCCATTGTTCATCTTCTTCTCAACCTTCATTCTTTCTCAAATTCACCACAAATTTGGATCCCACCATCCAATCTAAGCCTAGAGAATAGTAGAGAAGACTCTTGTGGTAGTCTACAACCAAGTCGTGTTGAAATTCATCAAGAATTGAAGGAGAATTTGGAGCTTCAAGGGTAAGTGTTCTTGAAACTTTGGTTTTTCTTCTTAATTGCATGTTTAATCCTCTAAATTGAGCATCTTAGAGTGAAAATTGATCAAATTAACTTCTGCTGCATGTTCATTTATCCATCACTAACATCCTATGCTGTTTTATGAGTCTTGTACTGTATGTGGGGACATATGGAGATCAATGTTCAAGATACAGTCTAAAGGGTCTATAGTATAGGGATAAGGCTGGTACCTTATCCTAGTGACACTATGGATACGACCCAGTTTGTATTGATACAAACGCAATGATCTAACGCGGTCGTGTAGATGACATGTGAGTCTGGGTATCTATACAATGAGTTGGCATAAAGACCGGACCACGAAATAGTAATCACTAGATGTAACCCCCGTTGACTAGTTAGGTTTCTATTTCAATAGGATGACCTAGGCAACTTAGTCTTAATCTTGAGTATATTATGAATTCCTGTCCACAAGGGATTGTCCTTTGATTTGTATGGGTGAGAGTGGTCATTTGTCGACTCAATATGCCTATCATCTTGGAGATAAGACTGAGTGGGGAGTTGGGGACATAATTATATAAGAAGGAATTCGCTCATTCCCATTTTTAGGGTAAGTAGATAAGTGTTCCCTTAAGTGGTGTCTCCGGGACTTGAACAAAGGGTCCTACCCTCTCACTGGCCTGAGAGAAGTTTATGTTTAATGGTTGGACCATAAACAGATTGTTCATTAGAGAAGCATTGGTACTTAAGGATTTAGAAGTAACTTGGTAAAACGGTAATTTGACCCAGCTGGTATTACAAACACTTGTAAAGGACTAATTTGCTATTATTGTTCTATATCCATGGACACAGAAATATATCTGCAGTGAGAAAAGTGCAACTGTGGGTCTTTAGTGGAGTATACCCACAGTTAACGAACATTGATTAATGTGGTTAATGAGTTTAGCCGATTAATCTCATATCGTTGGAGCTTCTGATCTGTAGGTCCATAAGGTCCCCTTGCTAACTCACCACAGACCAACAAGGATCAACTATGTTGAAATAAAAATTTGAAATGTTCAAATTTATGAATGAAAATATTAATTGTATTGGATACAATTAATTGCATGATTTATTATAAATTTTTTTTGGATGTGATTCAAATTATAACTTTATAATATGGAGAATTAATTTATTTGAATATGATTCAAATAATTAATTATTTAATTTGGATGAGATCAAATTAAAGATTCGATAGAAAATAAATAGATGGAGAATTAATTAATTGATTTAAATTGGATTCAAATAATTAATTATTTAATTTGAATGAGATCCAAATAAAAAATTCTACATAAATAAATATTTATTAATATTGGATATTATTAAATATTTGATTTAAAATCTCTGCAGGGGGTTTATTCTAATAGGATTGGGAGTAACCCATAGAGTTTTATAAATAGGGCCCTTAGGGGCCTTCATAGAACACACTATTTAAGAGAATAATCTCTACGATTACTCTAAAAATCTTCCTCTACTAATTTTCCCAATTTTCTTAGAAAAATTCTAAGAAAATTCTTCTTCTCATTCTTTCAAAGAAGCGATTCCCACAAACCTGATCCTTGTCAGAGTCATAGCGAGGAAGATCTCTTGGAAAAGGAAGACTACAAGGAGAAGACTATCGGTTCGAGAATTATAGATTGACAAAGGTATGGTGCTTAATCTTTTTCTTTATTTTTTGTATTTTTAATTCTTTTAATAAATCAAAGAATGCAATCACACGCTTCCGCTGGGATTCAATTCCCTTCATTGATGAAATAAGAGCTTCTGAAATATGAATATAAAAACTCCTTAACGAGAGTATAAACTGCATGTTGCTCTTGGCCTGCATGAGTTTAAAAAGTGAATGACTTATAAAAAAAAACTTTGAACTACGTTATAACTTGATCTCTTACTTTAAGGGTATGCAAGCAACTAAAAGCAATTTAAGTTCAGTCCATAAAATATTGTCATAAAAGTTTGAGATGTCACAACCACCTACTTGTGGCTCTACAAAATTGATTATCTCAGTGAATAATGAAATTTTAAATTGAAAACGTTCATCTCTATTGGGGGAAACACAACAAATTGGGGGTAGAGCAACAAATTCAAAATGTTCATCCCCATCAAGGAGGTGATATAGTAACTTGAAGACACATGCTACTTTTGCACGAGGCTTTACAAGTTGGATGCATCTAAAAAAAAGGGTCTTCGTTAAAAAAATTCAATCTTCTCTTCGCTCTCTTAAATAAATAACATTTAAGAATTTAGTGTCGCTTGTTTCAAGTTCAAGGCATTGCTCGTCTGAAGTTTGACATTTCATCTTCAAGTATAGAGGTTCTTCAAAATCAAGTTCAGAGGCTTCAATGATGCTTGCTTAGAGTCAAGTTTGAAGGCTTCATCGATGATTCTACGAAATCCAAAGTTTCAGTAATTTTTTCTCTAAAGTCCGAAGGCTCTGTCACTTCTACAAAATCAAGTTCATAGGCTCTTCAATGCTTTCAACAATTCTTCTTCAAAATCAAATTCAGAGACTTTCTCGATGCTTCATCAAATTTAAGTTTAGAGGATTCATTAATGCTTCATCAAATTCAAGTCTAGTTTGTCTGGCTTTGAAAAATCAAGTATGACGCTCAAGTCCGGTGCATATCCAAAGTTCAAGTCGTCGTTCTACCTCATCCCCAAAGTTCAAGTCTGGCATGCACGAGGCACTGCCTTATCTCTAAAGTTCAAGTTTGGCATTGGCTCCGCCTCATCTCTAAAGTTCAAGTTGTAGCTCCTCAATAAGAAGGCTAAGTCCATTTTTTTAGGTTGATGCCTATCTACCACTATAAGAATTTTTGTCTTTGCCGACAGTTTGTTTTTTTGCCAATGTAAAAAAAATGTCGGTAGAGTTAATTTCTACCGACGAATTTTCAATGCGTGAGCATAACATCATTTCTGCTGACGAAAATATATGTGTGGGCAAAAAGTTATGTGGTATTAATGAAAATCATTAAGGTTGATTTTTGCCAACGCTTAATTTAGTTTCTCTCCATGCAAGGAGCGTGGGCATAAATTTTTAGTTTCTCTCCACAAAATTTATGAGCCAAAAACATTTAAATCTCATATTTTCTTTTTCTTCACATTTTCTTAAATCCTACCCACTTTCATTTGTACCCACAGTTTTTTTTTTCATTTCCCTCCTCTCACTCTCCCTTTTTTTTTCTTTTTTTCATTTTATTTCTTCCTCTCCACACAAAAATATAAAATATATGAATTTTCATGATTGGTTTTGAATATAAAAAAGACTATTAAGGACTATTTAGATTATTTTGGGAGTTAACATCAAGTCTCTCAGACACTTTTTAGGAACTTTTTAAATTGTTTTGAGGGTGATCTTAAGAAAACACAATATATTAAATTTCTGCCAAAGCTTTTTTTTTTTTCTTTTTTTAATTTTTGCCCATGCAAGGTATGTGGGCAGACAAATTCAGTTTGTCCATGCTAGGTGTGTGGGTAGAAACCTTTTAAATCCTCATATTTTAAAATCCTACCCAATTTTCCCCACATTTTCTTTTCCCCCTCTTTTTCCCCCACATTTTGTTTTCTTTCCCACCTCTTTTTCAATTTCCCTCTTTCCCATTTTTCCCCCATTTTCACATCTCTTTTCTCCATCTCCATCTCTCATGACCTCGCTATTGCGCACGTCCTACGCTCACCATGAATGTTGCCGCTTAGCTCGCTCTATGACGCTGTGTTCGTTAAAATTTCTATATTCCATTTAATTTGAGTTTCATAGCTTGTTGCATAAAAAATAGATATTATACTTTAAGCACAAGGATGCGTCGAGAATTACTCAAGTATGATCATGATTAAGCAAATTTTCCTATAAAAAAAATCCAAGTATAAGCTCTTATAGGTTTCCTGGTGAGTCCAGGGTCGAGCGCAGGGATTTGTAATAACTAGGCGTTGAGAATAGATGCATGACTATGCGGTGAACTGTACATGTAATATGTGCATGTGTTGGTTGTATGTGTCTAAAACTATACATAAAGAATGAATAAAATTTCCCACAACTAACAATGAGGTGGACGCGACGATGGTTAGTCAAATGTCATTTAGTGTCAGATAGCATGCGTTGAGAATGAATGGAACCATGCGATAAAAGTAGGGTTAACGCAGGAGCTAGTTGACTTAAGCATATCCAAGTATAATTACATACCTACAAACTTAGTTTGTGAATCCATCTCTCGATGTTTCGACGCTACATTAATCTTATCTCTAAGACGCATGGTAAGTTTGCGTTGGCAAAAGATGAACTACATCTCTGCACTTCATCTAGTCTCGATAAATGCTAAAGATTAACCATCCACTCTCTCAAGCTAGACAGCCATGTTTACTACTTTTGTTTGTCAGACAAAGTTATGCAAGCTAATGATATACATTAATCAAGATGTAATATACTTAATATTGCTTAAGAAAAACTAACTTCTGCATCTAACTCATTTAGCATTCAAACAACATGGTGTAAGGTATTTAATATGGAAATAGATGGAAGATAATCGTCAATCAAACTTATATTAAGGAAATAAACCATTCTCTAGAATGTCATTAACAAAACATAAGTAAGAAGGAGGGAAATGGAGATAAGACGGAAATGGAAGACGTCAAGCCGCCACTGGCAACGTCTTGCTTCATGGAGGCTTGAGATGGTTGCTATATGATACATAAATTTCATAGGGTGAAGGTTCTCACTCATTGGGAGATGACTCTGAAAGTTCTCAGAATCCTTCTCTCAGAATAGCTCAAAATGGAGGCTGGTTACGGTGAGGAAGAAATTGTGCAGAGCTTTCGCCTCTTGAACTCGTTTTTCTCCTCTTTTTGAATGGAGAAGCTTTGAGCTATTTATAGGCGTCGAAAAGTTGAAACTCATGATAACTTGACACCTTTACATTAAATTCCATGCCCTGCTGTGCAGACTTTTCACATCGTCGGCCCATTTGTTCTGCCATATTCTGATAGCGTGTTATACTTTTGCACATTGACATGACAGCTTTTGCCCAGACGTCTGTATCTACTTTTCTCGATGCATGGTCTCAACGCATAGTCTCGACGCATGGGTTTCCACTTGTTCTCGCAGCAGCTTCGTCTCTAGTATTTGGGTTATTTGTGCTTCTTTTCTTCTTAATTAATCGTTAAGAACAGAAAAGCTCATAACTTTTCAGGAATTTTCTTTAGTAAATAGTGCCAACGCATGGTAATACATTTTTCATAATTCAACTACCAAAATCATGTGTTTAGCTCTAAAGTTACTCTAATTAATTAAAATAGTGACTATAATAACTTGTATTTCTACAAGTTATCACGCGCAAGTCTTAGACTCATGCCCACCATGCACACTGTCGCTCAGCTCGCTCCACGCTAACACTCAACCACTACAACAAATTTGACATTCAATGACTCTTGTACAGTGCCAAAAATAGAGGAGAAAGTGAAAAAAGAGTCATTAAATCCAAAATCACGCGTTTTTTGTGGAAAAAAACGGAGATTTTCGGATTTGGCGAAATACATGACTGTTTTTGCGTGTCATTGATTTATGACTGAAAAAAACAGTCATCGAATGTGCTTTTCGAATTTTTGACTAATTTTATTTGTCACCAAATTATAGCTAAAATTAAAAGTCATTAAATTATGACAATTTTTTCAAGTCATTAAAATTTTGCTACTATCACAAAAAATTGATCAAGTTTTTTTTTCAATTTAATTTATTTAGCGTATCTTTTTTATTTCTTCACAAAGTTAGTTATGTAAAAAAAAATTATCTAACTTTTTATCTCACTTTTTAAATATATTATTTTGAAATTTATTAATATTAATATTGTTTAGGGTTTTATATAAAATTGGTCATTAAATAATATTGTTTAGGGTTTTATATAAAATTCTAAATAATATTAATAAAGTTATTTTGCATTTGGCGCGCCTCTCCACAGTTCCATCACTTTCAATATTTCGAATTCATGTCGACAGCCTCCCTCATGTTCGTCTCAGACCACCATTGCCGGAGTGTCGCTGTCTTCGTCTCTCGGTCTCCCTCTCTAGTCCACATCCGGTAGCCTCTCGGTCTCCCTGGCGTCTCGCTGTCCTCGTCTCTCGGTCTCCCTCTCCAGTCGACATCCGGTAGCCTATCGGTCTCCCTGGCGTCTCGCTGTCCTCGTCTCTCGGTCTCCCTCTCCAATCGAAGCTTCTGTCGCGCCTGGGTGTCTCCGGCGTCTCGCTCTCCTCTCGCCCATCGCTCTCCCTGGCGTCTCGCTTTCCGGTAGCCTCTCGCTCTCCCTCTCCACTTGCTATCATCTCGCTTATCGGTCTCAAATTTCAGTTGCCTTCCTCTCGCCTCTCGCTCTCCCGCTCCACTCGCCTTCCTCTCGCCTCTCTCTCTCCCTCTACACTCGCTCTCCTCTCGCCTATCGCTCTCTCTCCACTCATTCTAGCTCCTCTCGCTCTCCCCCTCCACTCTAGCTCCTCTCGGCTCTTGCTCTCCCTCTCCATTCTTGTGAGTCCAGCCTCTCGGTCCCCATCCTTAGGTGAGTCCAACCTCTATTCTTCATTAAATTTCAAACTGCAAATAGCAATTACATTTGGTTTTCTTTTGTTGCCGCTACAAGTAATTTTAGATCTGTGCACTATTTTTCTTTTTGTTGTTTTAAAGAAGATTCCTAGGTTTTTGAAAGTGTGCTAGTTTGGGCAAATAAACAGGTTGCAAAGGCTAGTGGTAGTAAATGGAAGTCAATATCCAATGCGCTGTAAGTGAACTATTCTTTCTATTTGTCATTGTAAAATTTGGTTAACCAACTAATTTTCTAGTACAATTCTTGAGCCTATTTATGCTTATGTTGTTGTATCGTGACTCTTAAGTATATTGTGTGTTTTAAAGTTTTATTTTAAGCTTATTTGTATAATTAAAGTGTGGTTTTGAGTGTAATGATAATGAGTGTATGTTAAAAGAGATTGTGCATATTAAGAAGGTATATATAATCTATGTATATTGTTTAAACTTTGTTATTATTGTTTAGAAGCGTTTGGATTTGTTTTAGTAGCACATCAAGTATAATTCTACCTTGGGCATTTATTTGTTTTATGTTAGTATGTTGCGTGTTTTACTTAATTAATTATAATATGCCACATGGATATCTTTATGAGTTTTATTATTATTTTTTTTTTACTTCTAATTAAGTTTTTTTATTGTAGATTTAGATTTCTAATTAAGTCTTAAACTCTTTGTTTGTAGTTATAGATTATTTCATAGTGCTTAAACTAAGTTTTAAGGCATTGGTCAAGGTAAGAACATCTCTTTTGAGTATGATGATTGTTTTGTACTATGTATTGTGAGTGTGTTTTTATAGTTTCCTTGTTTATAGTTTACTTGTATTAACGTTGCCAAAATTTATTATTATATATGAAGGTTCATATTTATGTTTGTATGTAATGTGTCAAAATTGTTAGCCGTCTTATTCTTCAGGTAAGTGGCACTACTAAAGTTTTTTTGTACTATGTGTTTTAGTGTTGGATATATTATTATGTTTTAATGTGGCATAAATGGTGGGTTTGACTAAATTTATGGAATGCCAATTAAGTTTGGTTTTAGTTTTGTCCTAACATTTGGATTACCAATGATATTTGAAGGTTAGATTGGAGTTTTTGAAGAATTTTGACCTATTGTCCAGTGAAAGTAAAGTTGTTTCAGCCAATTTTTTTTTGTAAGTATTTAAAGTTTTGAAGCCCTTTTAGATTCAATATTCAATCTGGTTGTTGGAAATTTAGATTTGAAATATTGGGAATGCTATTAGGATATTAGTACAGTAGAGTGGTTATTAATAAAGGGAATTTGGGTATTTGGATTCTAGTTAGATTATTGTGAATTAGTCCCATGTGTGTAATAGAGAAAGCCCTCGAGGAAGGCTATACAAGTGAGTATTTTCCTTGAAATATTACAATTACAATAATGCTACTATTTGTTTCTTGTTAAAAAATTTATAACTATGCCTCGACTATGATTACGACCTAAATAACATTCCTAAGTTTTCTTAGTACTAGGTTTAAGGAGAATGAGTTCAAGCTATGATAGTAACCTATCTAGGATATGAACTCACTGAAAAGTACGCAAAGATGGCGGAGCAAAATGAGAAGTTAATGAATCAACTTGTCAAGATAGATGGACCAACGTTCAAAAATTGTTGGGGCAAGGACATGGAGGCGATGGACCTTCAACTTCTTAGGTATTTATTTTTTTTTAAATTAAAGTTCAAAATTATGGTTGTGGCTATCCTGCAGTTACGGTAGCCAGTTCATGCATTTAGTACCTTTTTTTATATGTTTAAGTTATAATGTGTTGTGGCTATCCTACAGTTACGGTAGCCAATTCATGCATTTATGGAGTTGTTTTTGGAGTCAAAGTGTCATTTAGACACTTTTTAGCCATTCTTTGGTTGGTTTTGAGTTTAGAGGTCATAGTTGTGCATTTTGGAGTTGTTTTTGTAAGCAAAGTGTCATTTAAACACTTTTTAGCCATTCTTTGGTTGGTTTTGAGTTTAGAGGTCATAGTTGTGCATTTTGGAGTTATTTTTGTAGTCAAAGTGTCATTTAGACACTTTTTAGCCATTCTTTGGTTGATTTTGAGTTTAGAGGTCATAGTTGTGCATTTTGGAGCTGTTTTTGTAAGCAAAGTGTCATTTAGACACTTTTTAGCCATTCTTTGGTTGGTTTTGAGTTTAGAGGTCATAGTTGTGCATTTTGGAGTTGTTTTTGTAAGCAAAGTGTCATTTAGACACTTTTTAGCCATTCGTTTTGAGTTTAGAAGTCATAATTGTGCATTTTGGACTGGTTTTTGGAGTCAAAGTGTCATTTAGACACTTTTTAGCCATTCTTTGGTTGGTTTTGAGTTTAAAGGTCATAGTTGTGCATTTTGGAGTTGTTTTTGTAAGCAAAGTGTCATTTAAACACTTTTTAGCCATTCTTTGGTTGGTTTTGAGTTTAGAGGTCATAGTTGTGCATTTTGGAGTTAGTTTTGTAGTCAAAGTGTCATTTAGACACTTTTTAGCTATTCTTTGGTTGGTTTTGAGTTTAGAGGTCATAGTTGTGCATTTTGGAGTTGTTTTTGTAAGCAAAGTGTCATTTAGACACTTTTTAGCCATTCTTTGGTTGGTATTGAGTTTAGAGGTCATAGTTGTGCATTTTGGAGTTGTTTTTGTAAGCAAAGTGTCATTTAGACACTTTTTAGCCATTCTTTGGTTGGTTTTGAGTTTAGAGGTCATAGTTGTGCATTTTGGAGTTGTTTTTGTAAGCAAAGTGTCATTTAGACACTTTTTAGCCATTCTTTGGTTGGTATTGAGTTTAGAGGTTATAGTTGTGCATTTTTGGACTTGTTTTTGGAGTCAAAGTGTCATTTAGACACTTTTTAGCCATTCGTTTTGAGTTTAGAAGTCGTAGTTGTGCATTTTGGACTTGTTTTTGGAGTCAAAGTGTCATTTACGTACTTTTTAATTGGTTTTGATAATCAAAGTGCACATATGAACTATTTTGGTTGTTTGGGGAGTTAAATTGTTTCTTGAAAAACTTTTAGGTACTTTTTATGTTGGTTTGAGAGTATTTAAGTTATATATTTGTTTTGCTCGTATTGGATTAATGTGCTTGAGTTCTAAGGAGATATCTTTTTTTTTTTTGTGATAAATATTTCTTGTATTATGTTTCACTTATCCTTCCCTAAATGAAGAAGTTTTTCATTTGACCCTTATTCTTTCTAATAGACTAATGTATGAGTATTTCTACTTTTTAGTAGTTATACTCCTAAAAGGTTGGACAAGTTACAATAATTATATATTTGTTTTGCTCCTACTATACTATGTTTCACTTGTCCCCCCTGCCCCTAAACGAAGAAGTTTTTCAATTAACTCTTATTCTTTCTAGTAGACTAGTGTATAAGTTAAATTTGGAGGTTATCCATGTTATTAAGGTTGAAAAGTGAGATTATAATGTGATTTTGAGCGTATTTATGTGGTTATATTGTGATTCTATGTATAATGTGAATTCTTTCCAAATAGTTATTAGCATCGATTGACACTGAATTTGTCTATGTTGTGCAAAATTCCCTAATAGTTATTACAATTGTTTCAAAATAGTTATTGGCATTGATAGACGTTGAAAGTGTCTATGTTGTGGATAGTAAGACTAATGTGAGTATTTAAATTATACATTTGTTTTGCTCCCACTATATTATGTTCACTTGCCCCTCCCCCCTCCTCCTCCTCCTCTTCCTCATCCTCATCTTCATCCTCGTCCTCCTACTCAGCGAAGCAGTTTTTCAATTAACCCTTATTCTTTCTAGTAGAGTAGTGTATGAGTTTCATTTGGAGGTTATTCATGTTATTAAGGTTAAAAAGTGAGATTATATTGTGATATAATATATATTTATGTGGCTATATTATGATCATATGCATAATTTTTTTGAAAGTGTTCATCGAAGCTTACTTGTATTGAGTCAAATTCTAAAATGAATGTTTTTTTTATAAGGTTCCTGGACGATGCCATTAAAGCAAGGAAGCCCACCAACCAAGATATTTAAATAGGTGTTGTATATATATTTTTTGGTAGTATGCCAACACTTAGTTGTAAGTACTGAATTTGTAAATATTGTACCTAGAATTTGATTACTAGCTACTTTCATTGTATTAACAATTTGAACTACATTATTATATATGAAAGTTACTTTTTATGTTTGCATACATATTTTGTGTTAAAACTGAAGGAAACACAGGTGTAATAACGTGTATCGTGGTAATGGTTTCTATGATATCTGACAAAAGTCATGGGATGTATGTAATTAAATGACCTTAAAAAAATGTCATAGTTAATGTATCATTGACACTTTAAATGTGTCATTATTTGTTTTGCGATGACAGAAGTGAACAGTCAACGTAACTCTTTATTTGACAGAAAAAAGTCAACATTTTCATTTTTTAATGACTGTATAAAATTTGTCATATAAATCGTTTCCGTGACTTAGAATAAATGTCAATATATATTTATTGTTGACTGTGACTAAAAGTCATGAAACTGTCAATGATGACTGATTTCTCATGTGTCATCTATACACTTTAGATGATGGGCGATTAAATGACTAAAAAAAAGAGTCAACAAATGTAGTAATGACTGTTTTTTAGAGTCATAGAAGCCTATTTTTGTTGTAGTGAACCTCTCAGCTCGTTCCACATCGTCGCAACACCACTTTTGCACACATGTCCTACTCGCCACCGTCATAATTTTGCTTCGGGAGTTTCATTTAGACACTTTTTGGTTTGTTTTGAGCTTGAAAGTCATATTTACGCATTTTGAAGTTGTATTTTGTACAATTATAGAGCTATGACGAAGTTTTGTGCGTGGGAAAAAATGAATCTCTTTTGGCCCATGTTTACATTATCTACCGACGTATCATGCGTGAGCAGAAATCAAGTTATGTCGATGTCGATGGAAGTCATAGTGTGGGCAGAAATGTGATTTCTAGTCACGCATAAAACGTGGGAAGAAATGTGATTTTTGCCGACGAATGAATGTTGATAAGTGGCCAGAAATCAAAATCAATTTCTGCATGAATGTTTTAATGCGTATGGGCAAAAGATCTAGCCATGCAAAAAAATGTCGGTAGAAGCTGCTGATGGGCAAAGACAAAAATTCTATAGTGTACAAGAATCCTGAGGTGCTTTTCTTCAAACGAGACATGTTCAGTAAAGTAAACTATTGTCGTCACACCCATCCCAAATTAACGTCCTTAACTCGAAAAGAAGCATGAAGACAGCAAACATCACATCACCCTTTTGTGATGTCTACTATTCCGTATTTGAATGATGGTCTGCTCTCAAAGTGGAGCTCGAAAAGTAGATGCAATATAGAGAAAATTGGTGCTAAGGTTTAAGTAGATAATCTTATATGATGTAATGATTGTCGAGGTTTGCCACTTTCAGTAAATAGTGTTGGAAAACAAGATACTGTTATAATCTTTCTTTAAGGATTTGTATAAACATTATTTTTATAATTGAATTCCAACATATGTGAGTTGACGATAGAGGTTGGACAGTAGATGTTTTCATGGAAGGGGGTGTGACAGCGGCAACGAGAAAAAAAAGAAGCAAAGGACGAGGGCACTCGAATCGATGACGAGATCAGTCTAGCCGCGACCTTTTGTGAAAATTTTCTTGAAAGAAATGCGGATTCCGGCAAACTCATAAAGCATCACCAGCAAACAAAGTTGGACTAAATTCCGACGAAAACTCCGAGGAAAGCAGCAGCAGCCGACGACGACAACACTCCATGGCTCATGCAACCAAACCCACAGGCCAACAACATCAGAACCCACACCCGGACTGCACAGTTTAAGAAAAAAAAGGAAAAAATCATTGAAACAGCCAAATTCTTATGGCAAACAAGATTTTGGATTATTTATTTTTTTTTTTTTAAAGAAAAAAAATTGGGTGCAGTTTCTTCCCAGTACCAATGGCCTCCATCAAAGGCGTCGATTGCAAGGAAGAGGGAAAGCTAATATGAGTAACGACTCCATCACCCCTCTATTTATAATGGAAATATCAGATCCGGTCAAGTTAAAATGAAATCTTGCTTTCGCAAAGTTTGTTGAGATATCGGGAGAACCAAATTTTCTCGAAGATGGAAATCTCAGGAAAAAAAAAAAATAAGTCAGATTTCTAATTCAAGTGAAATTTTGGATTGAAATCCAATTTCTATTTGAATTTATAGCCAGGGTGGTTTTGCCCCAAATCAATTTTGGTTATTTATATTCCAAGTTCAAATCAATTTGGGTATAAATAGAATTTGAGTAAAGCTTGAATTCACATGTTATTTCAAATTTTATTCCAGACTCGAATTCAAATGTTATTTCAAATTTTATCCCAAATTCAGTTTGGTTCTTATTTTTAAACCAAATTAAATGGAAGTAAAAGACTTCAAATTTGTCTAAATTTCAGCATATTCTAAATTTTATCTTAAATAAATTGATGTACGTCTAAATTCTATAATAAATTTAGGATAATCCAAATTTTATCTTAAATGAAATTGATTAAAGTTCAATTTCACTCCAAATGCTATTTGGAATTCAAGTAAGACATTTTGGGTAGAAATTTAACTCAACTCCAAATTTTATTTTGCAATTAAAGTGGAGTATAAATTCTACTTTAGTTCAAATTAAAGTCTACTCCCAAATAAGAAAATTAGGCACTAAAATCTATCTCCTGTTTATTTGACATAAAAAGCTTCAACTAAACTTCAAATAAAAAATTTGAACTAAATTCATATTTTGATTGAGATGAAGCAACAAAAGGAGTCAAAATCATACTTTGATTTCAAATTATCTTTTTCGAGATTCACCCACTGTATAACTATACTGTTTAAATCTCGGAAAGGGGCATTTGTTGAATTAGAAATTTCGGTTAATCACAAGTTGTCACGTCATCACAACAAAATTCCACGCCCATTTTGGAAATTATAAATATCGAATTAGCCTGAGTAATTAAAATTGCTCGGATCCAAAGTCCACACCACAAATCCGTTGTGAAAATATTAGACCAAAAAAGATATTTGGCCCAAATCCAAGCCCAATTTTTGGACCCAAAAGCAACTGGGCCCAAGTCGATGAAGACCCATAGAAACTCTGTAAATAGATGAATTACTCCTTCATTTAAGGGAGATTGGATTATTTGGCAACGAGGGATTGAAGCTCTAGAAATTGAAGTTTGAATTGAAGACTAAAAGTTCGCTTGAAGCCCCCAAACTCACAAATTTTGAAGATTGAAGCACCAAAGTTAAATTTGGAGGATTTCAATGCTTTAAATATTTCCTAATAATATATCCTTTTAATAATATTATGTTATTATGTACCAGAAGTAGATCAAGCAATATTGGTCATTAATTATATTGTTTTGATTCATGAGTTGGCATGAGGTGGGACATCAAATATTGGATATTTAACTTAGACAAAAGTAAAAGAAAAAAAGGGTATAAAAATTTGTTTTGTATTTTCATTTAAAAAATAATAATAAGAGACATTTGGTGGATTTGAGATGGCGCATCCGCATCCGCATGTGAGGAGGCAATCACGATGCTTTCAGTAAGCCGAAGGGGTAGCGGGGTGACCGGCCGAGCCTCAGAAACCCATTTACTTTCTCCAACTCAATGGGGAACAGAAGTGACCGATGCCACAAGTCACCTGTTTCCTTGCCCTGGCTAACGCATATACCTCGAAGATGCTTAAAATCAATACTACAACAAACCCACTTTTTTCCAACTCCTCTAAATTTAATCATCCCTTTCACCTTTTTAATAATCCCTTTTCCCATTACAACCCATTTTCTGTGTCCCAACCACCAGTCGCCATTGCCTCTGCCGTCACTGCCGTCGCCCATTATGATCTATAATGGCGTAATTATCTCACTTCACGGCGGCCGGTGGCGGCGGAGAGAACTAATTAAAGGGGCTAGTCTTGCAAAACAAACAGCTGAACGTCTATTTGCAGGGCAATTCAATCCTTTTGGCACTTTTGATACTTTGGACTTGGAATTTCCACTCAATTCCCAGGTTGAGTATTTTTTTCCCCCTTCTATAAGTACTTGTTGATTTTAATGCTTTAAAAGAAATCAAAAAAATAAAAAATGTATGTTTGTTTGTATTTTATTATCGCACTTTCGGCCTTGAATTTATAGTGTATTTTATTGGAAACTGGAGTGGAATTTTAATTTTTTTTTTTTTTTTTTTTTGATTGGGTTTGTTAATTAAAGAGAAATAATGAAGGACTGAGATTTGAGTATAGAGGGTTTCTTGTCCTTTTTGGATCATCCACCTTTTTTGTTCTATTTCTTTAAGATTTGATTTGTTTAAAATTATGATATTTTGAGCATATGTAATAAAAAAACAAAATAAATAAACTCTAAAACAAAATAAAATAAAAAGGCTGCAAAATATGATATTGTGCTGCTAATAATGTGAAATAAGGCTGAAAATTGCTTGGGATCGTATTCGATTCTATTTTAATAATTTGAGGATGGTGACTTTTAACTGTTATTATTGAATGTTAATATTAAACTAATAATTAAATTATGTAATGTTGACTAAAAATCTAACTTTCAATCTCTGATTAAAAAGGAAAAAAAAGGTGGTAAAAGTTTATTAAATTAGAATTTGCATGTTAAACCATATTCAGTGATGAAAATACTCTAATGAAGTATATACAGCTGAGTTTTGGACTAAAAAAAACGAAAATTATCAATTTTTTGAGAAATATATATATATTTTTTCTCCTATTGAAAGAGTCCCTTTTTAGTATTTTTTTTGGTTGTGAATAATTAAATGGGATGAGCCATGCCGCATCAAATACCACATATGAAGTATGGGATATGTTAGTTCTCCAATCACAAAAAAGAAAAGTTAAAATAAAAAATAATTTTTAAAGGTTTTTTTTACCATGGTAAATTGAAAAGTGAAATTAGTGAACTTTAAGACTTCTTTTTTTTTTTTTTTGGTAAAAATTATTCGGGGGAGTGGTTGAACTAAATAATAATTAAAAAAAATAAAAATAAAAACTACTTTAATTTTTATTTTTGTGAGTATAGCAAAAAGTAAGACATGGTTGATTTGAACATCCAACCTGGATGAGGTGCACAATAACAATACATGTCAATTGTCATCGAGTTATGATCACTTTGTGCTATTATCACTACTAGAAAAATAGTTTCTTGACCTTTTTGTAATATTAAGTGTTACTCTTTTTTACGTTTTTAACAACGTCAAGACATCCAGTGTCAACAATGTAGGCGTTCTTGATAGGAAAAAAACGTCAAGATATACTGTACTTGACATGTTAGAAATGTCAAGGATATTGGTGTTCTTGACAAGGAAAAAACGTCAAGATATACTTTTAGAAATGTCAAGAATACGGAAGTTCTTGAAAATTTCTACTTGTCAAATATATCTATATCTTGATAATGTAGAAAAGTAAACTTAATCACTTCTGGATGCATTTAACATGGAAGCTTTTTTGTGATTTGTTATCTTAAAATTCGTAATTAAATGATGAGGAGTTGGGACTCCAAAATAGAAAATTCAAAATATAAGCAGCTAAAAAAGAGTTGGAGCATGTATGATATCTGCTATGAGAGTGTGTCTGATAGTAAATGAAATTTAGTTGAACACTTTGAAACTCACCCAAACATGACAACGAATGAATTCCAATGGTGTAGAATAACATTTGAACACTACAACCAATTTGGTGTTCGAAAATGTCCAAATTACAGATCTAAACTTTAAATATTATTAAAGGGTAAGAGGCCAAATGAAGTGTGAACCATGCACCCAAAGTCATTCCAGCTCTAATTAACTCGCTTTGTTGGACAAGAAAATGCAACATATGGGTTCCTTTCTCTCATTAATTTAACCATTATTGACATTTTTTTTTAAATATCAAATTTTATGTTAGCGTCCAAAACCTCCATTTTTTTTATATTTTTCTTGACGTTTTTCATCAAATATGTTTGTTATTTGACAATTTTTTTTTTTAAAAAGAAAATGTCAAAAAAGGCCAATTTTTTTTAGTGTATATTCATATTTGGATTTATGCTCATTTGAATTTGTTAGTGTACATGCCAATTCAAAATCAATAAATTGAAGTAATTGAATTCATTACGGAAGCGTGTGAATGTCAATGCCAATGACATTCAATTTTAAAAAACTCAAAATATAGAAAAGTTTCAGACAAGCATATAGGATAAACATCTAAATTACAACATGCTTTAAAAAGGATTTTAAGAGAGAAATCAACCTGTATCTTTAAAGACTGTCTCCTAGGCAGATCTCTATTTTCTTCGCGAGAACTCATGAACACCCAAAAGCTTTCTCGAACTCAATGACGGACGGAATTCGTTGCCCAATTCTATGCCAAATAAATTTTTCTAACTTACCCATAGTAGTAGTGGCAAGCCAGGTCGAACATAGGGAGCCCTCGAATTTCACAATTGAAAGTTTTCAATTCAAGGTAACCAAAAAGAAGGGGAGGGAGGGGGGAGGGATTTGAGTAACGGTTGATTACAAGAAACTTAAATTGCATGAAATTAAATTGCGCAAATTAAAAAAAACTAAAATTCAATTGAAGAAGCCCTATCTTGGGTTACGCGGGATTTCCTTTGTTCGATGTTCTTATTATTGGTTCGTCATTACTAAATTCATTGAAGCTAGCACCTAATCAATTCGATTGAAAACGCCATAATTGAATTGTCCTATTCGACAAGTTAGATTTAAGGCAAATCAATGAAAAGCATGCAAAATATGACTAAATGTAACCGCATTAAGTTCAAAGGAAAATTGGGCGGAACATTCAACTGGAAAGACCTAGATTGAATGTTCTATCGATTTAATCCTAGGTTGATTAGAACAATGCGCATCACCATCTAGATTTGCAAGCTAACCTAACTTATTGCTTCCTATGATTGACATACAACAAATTGTCACGAATTGTAATACAATTAAAGCAATAATCAAAATAAATACCAACGTTACAAATTGATCGTAATTCTTGAAAAACTTGGGATTAAATCATGCATACACTTGAATCAAGTTCAAAACCTCAAAAGAACATCAATTACAAGGAAAATCCCTAATACCCAAGCTAGAAAAACATTACCTTAGCCAATAATCGGTACCGATTATTGGTTTCAAGTTCCTAGGTATGAAAAGAAGAAAAGAGGAGAGAATGGAGCCAAAAGTCGGCTGGTCAGGCGATATTTTTAACCCAGAATCGAAAGTTTTATTTTATAAAAACTGTTGTAGCATCGCGGCGCTGACGCTAATCTGCCACGTGAAACTTTCGGAGCGTCGTGGCGTTGCTTTGCCAGCGGATCTCCTTGGGAAAAAGCGTCACGACGCAGTGGCTTTAGGGACATTTTGGTAATTTTGGAGCTCTATTTCCCGGTTGACGCCGTGGAACTCCATTTTGGTCCGTGGAACACCCCGTTCTACCTGTTAAGTGTCTGTAACCTATAAAATAACACCATAGACACATTAAATATCACAACGATCCCGAGTTAAGCTGAGGAAGATAGCACATTTTAGGTGCTATCACTCAACGTACAGTGAAATCATAGGACACTACCAAATTGATTTTCCTTACTATTTTCAGAATAAAAATTGAATGAGTTGTGGGTTCTTCTATTTTGGAAAGAGAAGTAAGAATTCTTGAGAGAGTTTGAGAGAAAGAGCATGCAGAGAAAACTTGGAAGTCACAAAATTGAATCTCTTTCTTTTTTCAATCTATTTCACATATTATTATGTGAGAGAGGAAGAAGGGTGTTAGAATAACTCCCTTAATAACTCCCAAAAGGAAGTTCTCTTAATATTATAAATTTAATATTCTTAAATCAATGATATTAATTAAATTAAAATATATTAAATTATATTTAATATATAATTAAATAAAAGTAAAATTATTTTAAATGACAAAATTGTTAACGATATTTACAAATAATAACAAAATATCACAATTTATTTCCGTTAGACCGCGATAGATCGTGATAGGCAAATTTGTGTCTTTCGCGATTTATCGCAGATATATAGTAAAATTTTGCTATATTTGTAAATATTTTGATTCATTTTTCTATATTTGAAAACAACTCTAAATAAAATTAATTAATTAATAGATTAAATATCACATATTTAATTTAATTTGAATCATATTCAAATAATATTCTCTCATGTAACCTATAGTTCAATATGAATCTCGTTTATTTTAATTTTCTTATTAATTTGAACTTATAATTTATATGAATCTTATTCATATAATTCATATTTGAAACTTATTCAAATATTTATCACTCTCATAATATAAAGTATAGTTTTGAATCTCATTCATAATTAACTTTATATTATAATGTATATATATATATATTATATTAATTGTATCATATACAACTAATTCACTTAAATTTGAACAATTCAAATTAATCCAAAATAAATTGATTCTTATTAAACCTTTAATGAGATAGCAAGGAGACCTTATGGATCTAAAGATTAGAAGCTCCAATGATATGAAATCAATTAATTAAAGGTATGTTTTCAAAAATAGAAAAACCGTTGAAGATAATTACAAATATAACAAAATTTTACTTTCTATCTATGATAGATTGCGATAGACCTAGATAGACATCTATCACTTTATACCAGATAGACACGGATAGATGTTTACTGGGTTTATCGAGGTCCATCACATATATAAAGTAAAATTTTGCTATATGTGTAAATAGTTTGATATTTTTCTATTTATAATAATTTTCTTTATTAAACTCTTTAATTAAATTAATCAATATTCATTAACTATAAGCCACTCCACTAAAGATATTCAACTACACTCTTCGTACTGCAGATATATTTTTGTGCCCACGGATATAACCAATCAACATATTGTTGAGTGTACCCAGAGTTAATCTCATATATAAAAAATATATCTGCAATAAGCAGAGTGCAATTGTGGGTCTTTAGTGGAGTACTGTACCCATAGTTAACAAATATTGATTAATGTGGTTAATGAGTTTAGCTAATTAATCTCACATCGTTGGAACTTTTGATCTGTAGGTCCATTAGGTCCCCTTCCTAGCTCGTAAAGGGTATTGAGGTAATTAAGTCTTGAATGACATTTGAAATGGAAAATAATATAATGTATAATGATACATTATTTAATAAAGTTTATATTTTAATTAAAATTTATAGTTTAAATTTATTTTGGACACGATTCAAAAATTAAATTTATGAGAGAATTAAATATTTGAAATAGTTCAGATATTAGTTTAATGTGGATTACATTCATATTAAAACTATAAGTTATCATTAATGCATATAAGATGCACATTAAAAACTATAAGTTATGGGAAAAATATAATTGAATTTAACTGAAATAAAAGTTAAATTAAATCTTAGGCATTTAATTTGGTAATGGATTAATTAGAGAATTAATTGATTATTTGATTTAATTCAATTTAACTAAATTCGATTAAATTAAATTAATTAAATTAAAAATATAAGTTATGTGAGAGATATTCATTTAAATATGATTTAAATAAATTTATTAATTAAATTAGATTTAATTAAATAAATTAATTTTTTATTATTTTAATTAAATAATTTTTTTATTATTTTAATTGAATAAAAATTAGTTTTATTTAATTAAATAAATAAAATTAGATAACTCCCACGTGGGGGAGTTATCTGAGACGTAGATTGATCCCACGTGTAAACCCTACATTCATTTTTAAGCACTTAACCTAAGTACATAATATCGTTGTGGACGTATTTGCTTTCTCTTGTGTAGATCGAAGGGAGAAGTGAAGGAAAGTCGAGAATATTTTTGGTAAGTTGAATTCTAAATCGTTATGAGATAAGTCAAACTTGGAGTCTATTTTGACATATCAATTAGAATATAAAAGACTTAAGAGGGATGTCACAATTTGAACTAAGGTGGAAATGTGTTATTATTAATTGTGTAATTATTATTAATAAGAAAGAAAAAAAGAGGAAGGAAAGGTTAAGTTTGTGGGACATTGGAGACTAAATATAATATTAAAAAAAAAAAAAAAGAAGAAGAAAAGAGAGAAAGTGGAGGAGGAGTCGATTGTGGATGAGTAAAATTGAAGATGAAAGTTTGCTGACTTGCATTTTTCATCAATACCTAAATTTACTCCAGGGTTCTTAGCTTGGCATCAGAAGGGAGAGGAAGAAGAAGATTTAGGTGGATTCGGCTAGAATTTTGAAGGAAATCTTGGTGAAAATCAAAGCAGAACCGAGGCTAATCAGGAACCCAAACAATCTGCACAAGGTCTGGTATTTGGAGAATAGCGAGTTGAAGAGATCGAGTTTGAGGCTGAAACTTTGAGGTTAGTAAGTTAATTCCTTTCTTAACAACTTTTGTGAAGGATATATGAGCTGAATGTGAAAAGAAACAGGTTAAAGTATAGGTGGAAGTGACTAGTTCAGATTTCTCGAGTAATCTGGAGCAGGGTAGAGAAAAATTGAAGTATCTGACAAACGAAGGGGAGATAGACCTTGAAATTTGGAGGTAAGCTAGAAAGCTCATTTCTCTAAAAGTTTGTAAGAGGAAAGAAATTCTAATTCGGGCTGAGAATGCTACTTTTAGCAGTTTAAAGTGAAGACAGAAGCTGTGGTGAGACGGGTTTTGCTGGAAAAAGCAGCGACACTGAAGGCGTGAGGGGAGCAACGAGATCACGCTAGTTGTCGCTCATCGATTTTTTCTCACAAGTCTCGCTAGTCTAGTTGGTGTTGCTACTCCCGCTAGTCTTGCTGGCCAAGTAAGTCTCGTTGGTTTTGCCTAATCTCGCTAGTCTCGTTGGTCTCGCTAGTGCATATCTCTCTGATTTTTACTTAGTCTCGCTAGTCTCGCTAGAGCAAATCTCGCTGGTATGAACAAGTCTCGCTAGTTCTATAATTTTGTTAGTAGTTTGGTCTCGCTAGTGAGCTTAACAAAGGTAATTAAACCATTCCAGGTCGAGAGGAGCTATGGAATCCATTAAGGGCCCAGGACAAGTAGTGAGTGACAATTTTATTAAAAATGAGCTTACTTTATACAAAGTTTTCATGATATATAACTATGATTGGAAACATGTTTTTATGTTTATGCTTTTTACAAGTTTTAGTGTGCTACGATGACTATTTGCTTGAAAGAAAGCATGTGTTTCCATGTAAGTGCATATTATGGTTTTGCAATGGAAATTATTCGAAGCATGCTAGTTGTTAAATAAGTTTTACGAAAGGCATGCTATTTATTACTCCATGATTTTGTGAAAGCATAATGCTCGATGATGAATTTGTGAAGATTTGACATGTCATAAACTCATGAATTTTTATTATGTTATTTTCAAAGCACGTTGCATTTGAATTATATTTGTGAAAGGCTCCCAATGTCGAAGGACTCGAAGAAGGCATATGGGTAGCTGAGATATAGAAATGGTTCCCAATCCTGAAGGACTTGGAGAAGACATATGGGTAACCTAAGTATAGATATAGCCCCCAATGTTGAAGGACACGGAGAAGGCATGTAGGTAGCCTAAATCTCGTATATGGGACCTAACACTGAAGAACTCGAGAAGGTACACGAGCAACCCAGGGTATGATATCTATGTGCACATAGAGGTATGATCGACGCTGTTGTGTTGAGATTACTCCACACAACTAAGGTTATTCGACGTTGGGTGTGTTGAGATTACTCCACCACAACTAAGGTTGTTTTCGATGTTGAGTAGCGTTGAGTTTTGTTTCGCCTCAAGTAAGAAAAATATTTCAGATATATGTTGAATTTTCATGATTTTTTGGAAATGAAATGTATATGGTTTTGAACGTTAATCGAGCATGATTTTCCTGGATGTGGAAATGAATTATTTACTGTTTTATCATTATAGTTATTTGAGCATAGTTTTGATTTGCTTCTGAGCATGATTTTGATTTATTCCTGAGTTAAAGAGAGGTTTTTCCTGAACATGTCACTCACTGTGTAACCTAGCTCATGTTTTCCTTGTTTTTTTGTTTTCTAGGTAGCGAGAACCCGAGGTGCTTAGCCTACACAACAACTCGTCCGAGCCTACCACCAGTGTCTCTGTGAACTTTGAACATTGTAAATATTTGATCTTAGACATGTGTTGTACATATAGAGGGTTAAGAAGCGGGAGTTAGTAAACTTATGTAACTTTTAAGTTTGAATGTAAGTCAGAATTTGTATGATAGCTTAAATCTGGTTGAAGATTGATGTCCTATTATAGTTTATAACTACTTATCAGGTGTTTGGTCGAATTTTTAAGGTTGAACAGGTTGACAGTAGATGCCGTAAGAGGGTCCCTGTTGTCCTCACACTTTCTCCTAAGTTAAGAGGGTACCCGAGAGGGGGTGTGACACCACGTCTGCTTTTTTCTCTCCCTCATACCATCGATAAATCTCTCGATTCTCAGAGGTTTGAGAGAGGTCGATAAAAACTGCCAGAAAGGTTCTGTCAATTTTCCCCACAAATTTTCTCTCAAGCTTTTCCAATTCTTAAGGTTGGTTCCCACAAACCAATATCTCTAATATCTCAGAGAATATGAAGGGTTCTTCGTGGTGGTGTATTTTTCCAACACAAAGGGTTTCTCTGAAATTCGTTAGAAAAAGTATGAGTTTTTTTTTTTTCTTTTTTGATTTTCTTGCTTAACCTAATTTTAATTTCATATCAAAATTGGTTATGTGTTCTTCTGCTGCGTTAGGGTTTTTACCCCTTCAAAGTCGACCCTTCACAATTGTCTTAACTACAACTTGGTCAAATTACCGTTTTACCCAGTAGTTACATTTAACTCATTAAGTACCATTGATCCCTCTGATAGCACCAAATTGGTGCTACTTCCCTCGACTTAATTCGGGCTCGTTCTAGGATTTTACATGTTTATTCCTATGATTTTATAAGTTTTGAGTGCTGAGAGGTAGAATTGACCCTAGGGTCGTAACATATTAATAATGAATCATAACGAAGCTTTGAAGCATCAACCATGAAGAGAGAGAAGAACTGGGCAAAATTCGCAAGCTTTCTAGATTCCTGACGCTGCCTGGCACTGTGAGAGCACCCTTCAAGCGAGTGCCTAGGCACTAATGCGCACTTTCCATGTTAACCGCAAGTGTCCGAGTCAAGTTATAATATAAGACAGTGAAGTCCGAATATTGTTCCACTAAGGATTCAATTGTGAAGGTTAAAGTTACTTAGCTATTCTAGAATTGAATCAATTTTATTTGAGGATTGGAATTGAAGTTGTGATTTTGGAAATAAAACTAAAAAGGAAAGCAAATAGATAAGAAACACAAGAGTCCAAGAGATTTCTAGGGTAATGAATCCTTGTTTACTTCATCATGCAATTTTCTAGGGTTCATGGATTTTATTGCATTTCTTATGCTTAAGTCTAGAAACATAGATCCAAGTTATTTTCTCTCAAAAACAACATTTTCTCATGCAACTCAATTGATTACTAATTTCTTGAAATTAATACAAATTACATGGCAGTAAGATTAGTCTTTAGCAACTTTCATTGTTAACCTAACTATTTTCATGATAGATTAACAACAATTCATTGTTATAGATCTAGTTAGACATACAATCTCTCAACCATACATCTAACCTAACATTCAAAGATGACCAATCAACAAAAATTAAGCACAATAAAAATGAAAAGCATAATCATTACAACAAAACCATGAATAGTCTACAATATCAACATAACTTCATAAACAATTCATCAAAACCCTAAAACTAAAGAGTTTAGTTACTCATAGTGTCACACCTTACTTTTAAAAACCGATGAATTGAAGAGCCTATAAAGAAAAGAAGTAAAAGACCATGTTGGACGCATGGTCAGGACTAAGGTAACGCATGGTAAGGGTGGACACATGGAAGTAAACTGAGAAGGAAAAGAAGTGAAACACATAGGAGAAGATGTAAGCATTGGCGATGGTAAGACGCATAAGCAAGAAAGGAATAAAGTTATGTCGTGAAGTGTTGGAAGAGATCTAAGTCTCGGAAAGGTAGAATACTATAGCAAACTGAGTAACGCATAAACTATTAGCAAGGGATGTTCTTGAGTGTTGGATAAAGTGGAAGATTGAGAAGTAAGCTTAAAGACTGGAGCAAGAGGTGGACGCATACTAATTTATCATTAGAGAAATATTTTAGTACAAGGAAAAGGTTAAATGAATAACCTTGGATTACAAGTACAAGAACACATAGAAGAATAATCAAGGAATCTTCAAGGATAGAAGGAAGATCATGGACGCATGATAGTATGTGGTTCAGGCTAACGCATGGCCTTATGTAGTAAGGCACAAACGCATAGTAGTGTGCGTTTGAAACATTGACGCCTAGTAGTATGCGATGGAGAAATGAGTTGAAAGGAAGAATGGCTGAGAGTAAGGGAAGAAAGTAATGAAGTTAAAACCTAAAAGGGAAATTCAATGAACGCATGGGGACATTGTTTCGGTTGAATAGTTTGTATGTTGGAATATGTTGGACGCATAAGATAAGCTTATAAAGGCTAGGTGGCTTCATATAGACTTGACACCTTATCAGTAGAAGGTGTTAGAAGGTGTGTAAAGTGTTTCATGCAAGGTGACGCTTGGATTAATGCATGGTTGGTTAAGCATGCAGTGTGACATGTGGCAAACAAGTGGCAAAAAGGGAGGAGAAGTAGGATGGCAAGCCCTCTATAAATAGGACCTTGAGGGAAAAAAAGGGAGAATTCTTGAGAGAAAGGAGAGAAAGAAGGCAGAAAGGAGGAATCCTTGCATCCGTAGTAGGAGTCTGCGGCCAAGAAAGAAGGTATTTTTGACAACTTAGCTATCTTGTGTTAAAGAAGTTGTCTTGCGTTGAAGGGGGATCAGCCTTGTGTTTAAGACGAACTCAACGTTCAAGGTGAGCGCCGCGTCCATAGATAGGCGATGCGTTCAAGTTGGACCTTGAGTCCAAGAGAGGTCGACGCATCTAAAAGAGAAGAAAGAAGAGTAAGGCTGCACCTTGCGTTAGTCATCAACCTTGCATTCAAGGGCAGGGTTGTGTTCAACCGAGCTGACAGAGGAAAATCAGCCTTGCATTCCAGAGTTCATATATTTGAGCAAGTAGGAGGAGGAACTAGCGGGAAGAAGGAGGAACTATTTTTGAGCAAGTATATTGTGAGTAACACCTACATTCTTTTCAAAATAAAAATGAGTTCTCTAGACTTAATATCGTTGGTTTAATGAATATGATTTCATGAGTTTTTAATGAATGGCGCATGTGTTTTATTTGAAAAGCAGTTAAATATACTGGTTATTTGTGATAAGTTTGAAAACGCATGGTGATTGAAAATATGTGAGTTCTCAATTTTACTGAAATACATGGTGTTTGATGTTATCTGATTTCATGAAAGATGTGGAAATAAACTTGTTTGAAAGGCATGCTGTGTGTTATTAAAACTTTGAAATTGAGTTTAGCATACTGGTTGATAGTACATTTGGAAACGGTTAACTACGAGTTCAAGATATAATGTTTCCAAAACATATTGTGTTTTATAAAACTTTGAAAAGGCACATGAGGCTCAGGGACTTGGAGAGGCCAAAGGGTAGTTGGGATATAGAAAAAGGCACCCAATGCTGAGGGATTCGTAGAAGGCAAATGGGTAGCCTGGATATGAAAATGGGACCCCAATGCTTAGGGACTTAGAGAAGGCATTGTGGGCAGCCCGAATTATAATACCTATGTGCACATAGAGGAATATACGACGCTGATGTGTTGAGATTACTCTGCACAACTAAGGAAAAATCGACGTTGAGAAGCGTAGAGCATTGCTCCGCCTCAACTAGGGAAAAATGATTTTTTAAATGAATGAGATTGTTGAGAATTTACTATAAAACAGATATTCATGAGTTAACAATGGTTTTTTAGCATATTATAATAGATTTGAATTGTTATATTTTATGGGAAATTAAAATCTTTATATTATGACCAGTGTTACAGTTAAAGTAAGATGTTTTCAAAACCGTTATTCACTGAGCTATTAGCTCATCCTTTTTATATGTTCTCTATTTTTCAGGTAGCATGACAGTTCTCGTTGCCGATCGAAGTCGAGATTTGTCAAGAGTTAATGGTATTATCGTCCTAGTAAGAGTAGATATAACAAGTGAGATAAATGTGACAGTGGGATTTGATACAGGGAAGTCAATGATTCCTGTCCTCACACTCTGTCTCGGGCTACGGTAGGATAGTTCGGGGTGGGGTGTGACACATAGCTTTGAGCATCATGTTCATAAATTAATTGAGCATAAAAAGAGTGTAAAGAAAAAAAACTCTACTACGAAGAAGCCCTTGATTGAGGAGAAACCTCCAAGATGTCCTTCGGTCTTCACATCGAGAACTCGAACGGCACCAAACTCTCTCTCGAACTCTTCTCTCTCTTCCTTGCAGCCAACTCACTCTTTGAGACTCTTTTGGTGTGTTTTTCTCTGATTTCTTGATGTCTAGGGTTGCTGGAAACCCTCCAATTTATAAAGTTGGCTGTCCAAAATTCTTTCAAAAAATGCATATTCTTCAAATATGGAAAGCTGGCGCTGGTTAATGGCGCCGTGACGCTGAGACAACTACTGCTCTCGGGAAAAAACATCGTGACACTGCCCTGTTTTTGGTAGATTTGGAGTTTTCTTCACTTTTCACTAAATTTTGGCTTAGTTTTGATCTTTTGGTCTTCACTTTTTGATTTTTTTTTTTTTTTTTAATTTTGACTTGAAAACCACTAGCAAACAATTAAAGTCTAATATAAACTCCCTTAATTTGAGAGAATATAAAGCACTTTTCAAGCATTTTTCACAACCCCAAACTTAGAGATTTGCTAGTCTTGATCAAAGAATAGAATCAAATAAAGTGAGTTTAGATGAAGAAGTGTGAAATCGACTCATGTCTTAGAGAATAACATTTAGAGCTTAAGTAGAAACATGCAAGCATATCTATATTGTTATAATAATTCAAGGCCAAATCTTGCTACATCCCATGTGTGTGTGTGCAAGCCTCATTCAATTTAAAATGCTAGAACTCAAATTTAGACTTAAGAGACTTTCCTTAGTTTTCCCCCTATCTAGCTTATAGACCAATCTTCAAGCACTCATGTATTTCAAGTGAGTAATATGTCCACTAAGGTGCCATTCAATCATATATTTTTTCATGAGCCCTAAACATGCATTCTTTTACCTAGGGGCACTAGCTTTCACACATTCACTGTAAGGACTCGTACCTAGTCAATTCCCAGGTGTCCTTACTGATCACAATAAAGACAACTTCTTTTACCCCTATCCATGCATACTCATTGCAAGTTTAATATCTAAAAAGATAGGCATATAAAGCTCATATATTTTTGTGTGCATTTCTTTGTTTTTTTTTTTTTTCAACGACATGTATATTCTTTTCTTTTTCCTTAGTCTAAGATTACAAACCATCATGCATTTTTACTCTTTAACCGGTGGGGCCTTTCAGAGTGACAACCAAATACACCCAACTTAATCCTTTTTTTCAATTAAAGATTCTAAATTAAAGTGGCTATGTGCTCAAGAATATGAGAGATTTTAAGAGGGACTTAAATGAATTTAACTCAAGATGATGCTATTCTATTTTCACAATAAGTCATCTATTATGCAAATTCGATTCTCATCATGGACAATCAACATCAAAGCACACAACCATAAAAAACATTCCCATTATCTTTAAAAACTCCAAAATTTTCGAAAATTTTCAAAATTTCATTAACATGCATATGATCATTAAAACCTCACAAACATGCATAGCATGATAAGAAAACACACAAAAGTACGAGTGACACCTCCCACCTCAAACTTAGAATCATGCATTGTCCCCAATGCATAAGAGCATCTAACAAGGAAATAACAAGCTTGGGAGCAAGCGGCAAGCCACCAAACAGGCTTGCTGTAAGGAGTACTTTCATGATGAACCAAGATTATGAAAAATCAGAAAGCATATGAGTGAGTCTAAGATTATTGAAAATAACATAAAAAGAAAAATAAAGAAAGTAATAAAATTGGGTTGTCTCTCAACAAGCGTTTGGTTTAACGTCTTCTAGCTAGACGGGGCTCACAAGTCATAGCGGATCCCAAATGTAGTTTCTTCCTTCCATGATTTGGATCACTTACAACTTTTAGTTTTCACCCACATTGACACTCAAAAACATATTCTAACATTTAGTTGGTTGGTCAGCAAAGTTGAACATCATCTTTTCTAATGTAATCGAGTATCATTATGGAATCATCATTAAGAGATTTTACCGGACTCATCACTTCATTTTTAACATGTACTCCATGATTTGTTCATAATTCATTTTAGGTTTTGGAGGCATGCAAGAAGAACTAGGAGCATTATCACAACTAGAAACATGCTTCATAGGGTTTTCTAATTTAACATCAAGCATGCCATTAGTCTTACCATTCAAAGGAGGATCATTGTGCATAGAGTTTTTATTAGAAGAGGGGGGCGATATTACCTTTGTGGATTCGGATGCTTAAGGGCTTTATAGATGTCGAATGTTACCTCCTCTTTGTTAAGGTGGAATGTGAACTTTCCATCTTGCACATCGATGAGGGCCCTTCCCGTGGCCAAGAAAGGTCTCCCAAGAATTATGGGGACTTCGGCATCTTCCTCCATGTCTAGTATCACAAAGTCCGCCGGGAAAAACTTTCCCACCTTGACCAATACGTCCTCCACAATTCCGTAGGGACGTACAAATGATCAATCAGCCAAAAGCAAGTATATGGTAGTTGGTTGTACCTCTCCCCCATTGAACTTCCTAAACATGGATAAAGTCATTAAGTTAATAGAGGTTCCAAGGTCACAAAGCGCTTTAGTAACCTAATTATTGCCTAAATGACAAGGGATAGAGAAACTCCCCGGATCTTTTAATTTTTGAGGCAATTTTCTTTACAATGTCGCGCTACATTCTTTGGTTAGTGCAACCATTTCGTAATCTCCATACCTCTTCTTCTTAGACAACACTTCCTTCATGAACTTGGCATACTTAGGCATTTGTTCTAATGCCTCTGCAAAAAGAAGGTTAATTTCCAACTTTTTGAATATGTCTAAGAATTTAGAAAATTGAGCATCAATCTTTTTCTTTTGAAATTTTTGAGGAAAAGGTAAAGTGTTAAGGATAAAAGAAGTAGAGTTAGAAGTACTCCCTATGTTGGACTTTGATTTCTCCTTCTCTTTAGATGCACTCTCTTTTTGTGGAACATCCTCTATGATGGCTTCATCCTCTTCTTTTGGAAGCTCAATCCTAATGAATATTAAATAACAAAAACCATTCTTTGGATCCCCAGCAACGACGCCAAAAACTTGATGCGTACTTTCCGTGTTAACCGTAAGTGTACGGGTCAAGCTATAATATGAGACGGTGAAGTTCGAATATCGTTCCACTGAGGATCCAATTGTGAAGGTTAAAGTTACTTAGCTATTCTAGAATTGAATCAATTTTATTTAAGGATTGAAATTGAAGTTGTGATTTTGGAAATAAAACTAAAAAGGAAAGCAAATAGATAAGAAACACAAGAGTAAAAGAGAGTTCTCGGGTAATGAATTCTTGTTTACTTCATCATGCAATATTTTAGGGTTCATGGATTTTATTGCAATTCTTATGTTTAAATCTAGAAACATAGATCCAAGTTATTTTCTCTAAAAAACAACCTTTTCTCATGCAACTCAATTTATTACTAATTTCTTGAAATCAATACAAATCACATTACATTGAGATTAGTCTTTAGCAACTTTCATTGTTAACCTAACTATTTTCGTTATAGACCTAGTTAGACATACAATCTCTCAACCATACATCTAACCTAACATTCGAAGAAGGCCAATCAACAAGAATTAAGCACAATAGCAATGAAAAACATAATCATTACAACAAAACCATGAATAGTCTACAATATCAACATAACTTCATAAACAATTCATCAAAATCCTAAAACTAAAGATTTTAGCCACTCATAGCTTTGAGCAACATGTTCATACACTAATTAAGCATAGAAAGAGTGTAAAGAAATGAAAACTCTACTAGGAAGAAGCCCTTGATTGAGAAGGAACCTCTAAGATGTCCTTCGGTCTTCATGTCGGGAACTTGAACGGCACCAAACTCTCTCTCAAACTCTTCTCTCTCTTCCTTGCAGCCAACTCACTCTTTAAGACCCTTTTGGTGTGTTTTTCTTTGATTTCTTGATGTATAGGATTGCTGGAAACCCTCCAATTTATAGAGTTGACCGCCGAAAATTCTTTCAAAAAATGCATATTCTTCAAATATGGAAAGTTGACGTCGATATGGAAAGGCGGCACCATTGCAACGCTGAGACAACTGGTGCTCTCGGGAAAAAGCGCCGTGACGCTACCCTGTTTTTGGAAGATTTTTAGTTTTCTTCACTTTTTCACTAAATTTTGGCTCGATTTTGATCTGTTGGTCTTCACTTCTAATTTTCTTTATTTTGACCTAAAAACCACTAGCAAACAAGTGAAATCTAACATAAACTCCCTTAATTTGAGAGAATAGAAAGCACTTTTCAAGCATTTTTCAAGCACAGACCTACAAAATCATAGGAATAAAGTGTAAAATCCTAGAACAAGCCTGAATTGACCTCCGAGGCCATAAAGGAATAAAAAATGAATCAAAATGGAGCTTTTGAGCATCAACTGTGAAGAGAGAGAAGGAAAAGAGGCAAAATTGGCAAGCTGCCTAGCGTCTAGGTGCTGTCTGGCACTGAAAACCTAAGAGCGCCCTTCACCGAGCGCTTAGGTGCTCCGAAGTTTGATGAGCATGTAATCTGTGCGGACGCGAGAGTGCCCAAGTGCTCGCCTGACGCCTCGACAGAGTGCTTCGATTTCTCGCCCAAGCGCTTAGTCGTTTCCCCTTAGCGCCTAACTGCTCCTACCAGATTTAAATGTTCTTTTTGTCAAATTAGGTCACATGCCATGCTTGAATTTTGGAGCCTTCACCCCAAAATACTTCGTATTTTCCCCATCTCAGCTTAAAACTCTTTGTAAACTTCATTTATTTCTTCTCCAAGGCTAATCTTGGAACATTATAAGTGGCTAAAGTAAGTTCTTCTAGCTTAGGGTAGGTAAAATTTCATTTGATTTGGTTGTGAGGACTTGTATTCTATGGTTGCTGCTTCTTTTCTATGGATTCTTGTTGTATTTGAACTCTTATGCTTAGAATTTATGGTGGCTTGTGTAACGCCCCTATCCTAGATATATATATATATATATATATATATATATACCTTGGAGTGAGTGTTAAAACTATTCTTCGTATCCTCCTATATATATATATATATATATATATATATATATATACACTGTTGTATACATATTTATATATCATATCCTGGTGGCATTAGACTTAGCTTACACAATAGTTATGCAGAGGTCTACTGACATGATAGCATTATGAGTAAAATTAAAGAGGCTATGTGTAATATTTACCAGAATGCCTAATGATTTTCACTATGTTACTCAAAATAAGTGTAATAACTACATAGAGTTGGGGTTTACAAGTTCCCAAGTACAAAATCCTGTTTAGGCCCAGACGAGTCTTGATGGTAGGCTAAGCACCCCGAACACGCTCGATACCTGGAAAGAAAAACATCAAAGAAACGAGAATTTATAAGCTACAATGCTTAGTGAGTGACTATCTAAAATATAAACTCAATAAAGCATGACTACAATCACTAGTATAATCTGCTTAGTCACGCACTGTAAACTTGCATCTAACTATAATCACACAACTGAGTTTCTTTTCATTAATCGTTAGTTGAGGCGGAGCGAACTCAACGCACCCAACGTTAATAAACCTTAGCTATGTGGAGTAATCTCAACACATCAGCGTCAAATGCCTTTTATTATACTTATATGTTTGTCTGATCTCGGGCTGCTCGTATACCTTCTCATGTCCTTTGGTACTAAGGTCCCAGTGAATACTCAATCACCTTCTCTATGTCCTTTGGTGAGAGCTTCATAGAAATACTAGGGCTGTCAATATGCCTTCTCATGTTCTTCAGCATTGCGTCCCATTTCAATCTTTCTAGGGTACTGACATGCACATCATATTAATCATAAATTAATATAAATCATGATACCTCAGAGTTCTCAGATCATTCATCTAGCAACTAGCTTGGTAAGACTTAGGAACATCAACTAATACATTTTCAAGCTCTATCTTATATATAAGATATGTTCTAGTTTCATACATATGAGTACACTCCAAATCATGCTTCACAGATATTACTGAGCATATAGAAAATGATAATCAAGTAAGCTTATCTCAAACCATAATGTCACTCACAACTTATTCTGAGCTTCGAGCGGGTTATACGTTTTCCCTAGCTCCTCTTGGCCTGTAAACACACATTTTTCATGTTAGACATTTCTAATATTTCTCTTTATATTCACTATATTTGCTTAAACATCTCAAACATGTGTTTCATCACTAGTCCCTCTCTTGTTTACAACTTTTCATAATGAGCGAGATCTACAAGTATCAGCGAGATTATTAGTGAAACCTACTTACAACCATGTAGCACTAGCGAGACCAGGCTTAGCGAGACTAGCGAGATTACCTTAAGGAGCAACACCCAGCGAGACTTCAGCGAGAGTTGTGAGACGCAAAGCCCTTTGCGTTACTAGCGACACTTATTTCGCTACTCACTCTCCAGCTCTTTTAGCGATACCACTGTCTTAGCGACACCTGATGGCCACTGCTTTCTTCTTTCCCTTCTAACTCTTTCTTTAACCTGCTAAAAATCGTATTCCAGCCAAATTAAGAACTTTCTCTCTTCTACAAACTTGTAAAGAAGTGAGCTTTCTAACTTATCTCAAAATTTAAGACCATAACTCTTCTTCGTTTGAAAACCATTCTCAAATGACTCCGGCTGCTTTGAATTGTCTAGCAGTTCAACTCTGATTACTTCCTCCTAGAATTTAACATACTTTTTCTCAAATTTAGCTTAAACATCCTTCATGAAAGTTGCTAAGAATTGAGTTAACTTACTAACCTTAAAATTCCAGCCCTAGTTTCAACTTCCTCAGCTCACTCTTCTTCAAATACCGAATGATGTTCAGATTTATCGACAACAATCAAGCTTTTGGTTCCAGTTTCAATTTCACCATGAAAATGATCTGGATTCTACTTAAATTCGATATAAACACCTTCTTCCACCTTTCTTTGTTGTTCGTCTGCGAAATGGGGTCAATCTGAGTTCGAAAATATGTCTAAAGTGTTTAATTATTCGATGCACTCACTTATATATAAATATAGACTACCGACTCACTAGCACTGTCATCACCTTCCTACTTAGATTGGCCAACGCAAACCTTCCGCGCATGGCTTCAGCAACGCATAACCACAACTTATTGAGCTACTAATTGCCCAGCGCCGAATCGCCAGATAGCCGACTAACGCATGACCCTCTCGGCCACTTTTCTATACACCCAACACATACCAACCTTCAACGCATAGCCCTTCTCAACGCTACTAATTGCCCAGTGCCCCATCGCCAGATAGCCGACTAACGCATGGTTCTCTCGACCACTTTTCTATGCACCAACGCATACCAACCTCCAACGCATAGCCCTTCTCAACGCATAGCAATATCACTTAGCAATTAATAACCACATCTTCACACACTGCACCACAACCGAAAACTCTTGGTCAGTTCTTTGGATTTCTCCAATGCATAATACACTTCAACACATAATACTCTTCAACGCAAGGTACTCATAACTTTAGCTCTCGGCCTCCACACTTACCATGCTTTAGCTTGCCCATTCCTTTCAACTAAGTGTAGGGGCTTATAGCTTGATCATCGATTGTCTTTTCTTTGCAATGCTAGAGAGGAATGCATGCTATTGTGTGTAAATCTCATATGAGCAAATTAGAGCATGCTTGTGAAATTTGGTGATAGTCTTAGATAATCCCCGTTCACTACTATGTATGTCTAATTAATCAAGAATCACGAGTAATTAGTGATTAGGGCTAACCTTGTTATCAATGGACTTGGCTAGATTACCTTGGATTAACATTGTGTCTATTTAATTGGGCCTTTATATGGAACCAATTAATTAACTAGTTAGGCTAATTAAGAGATTAATTAGTTTAATACCCCCCCCCCCCCATGACCATTCAATATCATAAATTGGCATAATCAGTCGTAGATTCTCCGTGGAGATGGCCCAGTCTTGCCACTTATTCTACGTTGTAGTCTAGGTAATGTAGGCATGTCTAATTAATCAAGAATCACGAGTATTTAGTGATTAGGGCTAACCTAATCAAATAAATTTATACTACTCCAATCTACACTACCTAGACTACAATGTAAAATAAGTGGTAAAACTAGGTCGTCTCAACGGGAAATCTATGACAAATTATGCCAATTTATGAATTCCTTAGTGTGTGTGAGTTTGATTAGTGTATGACCCGTTCCTTTGGAAGTCATAGACTTCAATTCATTGCAAAAATATCTAGAGAAGAACGGAGGATTCATCGACTCTTAGGAGGTAAGTGAGTTGAGGTCATCTTTCTGGCTTAACTTCACTTGTCAAGCAGATGACGATAGGAGGAGGCATGCAACAAGCTAAATTTTGTGGTGTTTGTTCAACGGTGGGGCATTGGTCAATGGTGGGCCATACTTTTGACATATGTCCCCAAGTCCAGAAAGGTGTATTCCCAGAAGTCAATTCAAGGGGTGCTTTTCAGAGGAAATATGACCCCCTATGGAAACACCTATAATCTAGGATGGGAGGACCATCTTAATTTTAGGTGGGGAGGTCAAGGCGAAAATGACAACAGAAATCACAACCAACAATCTTCTTCTTCTTCAGGTATGTCCCACAAAGACATAGTTAAATCTCTTGTTGACAATTCTTTGAAGTTTCAATAGGATATCCATCAGTTGCAGAAGGACTCCATCTAATTCCAGCAAGAAACCAGGACGAGGTTGACTAACTTGGGTACTCAAATCACCCACTGTTAATAGATTGGAGAGAAAATCCTTAGGCAAGCTTCCAAGCAACTAGAGAAGTGGCAAAGAGCTCCCTTCTTTCACCCCACCAACGGTTGCTACTTCTGTTCCTCCTTCTTGGAGACCCCCATTTAAGTGAATGATAAGGAAGAAGTTCAGAAAGAAACACCCCCACCGTCGATCACTCAAGTAAGTAATCTTTCAACTCCTTCAAGTTTAGTCATTTCTAAAGCTCTTTTTTCGAATAGACTTGCTAGGCCCAAGAAAGACGTCATGGATGATGAAATCTTCGAGACATTTAGAAGGGTGCAAGTCAACATCCCTCTCCTTAATGCAGTAAAACAAATCCCAAGGTATGCAAAATCTTTTAAAGAGTTATGCACCAACAAACAAAAGGAAAACAACCAAGAATGAGTAGTGGTGAGCAAAAATGTTTTTGCCTTACTTAAACGTAGTCTTCTTGAGAAATGCAGAGATCCAAGTATGTTTACTCTACCTTGTGTTATAGGAGATACACAATTCTTTCATGCCATGCTCAATCTAGGTGCATCTATTAATGTCATGCCTTACCATGTCTTCGTTG
The DNA here is from genome assembly GCA_030954485.1 of Citrullus mucosospermus. Taxonomy (NCBI): domain Eukaryota; kingdom Viridiplantae; phylum Streptophyta; class Magnoliopsida; order Cucurbitales; family Cucurbitaceae; genus Citrullus; species Citrullus mucosospermus. The sequence goes on from CM062064.1 coordinate 17,111,734, forward strand.
ATTTGAAATTAAATGATTTGCAAAATACATATGTTATAATTCAATTGGCTGATAGATCTTATAACCAACCTTTAGGGGTTGTGGAAGATGTTCTTGTGCAAGTGAAAGAGTTAATATTTCCAGATGATTTCTACATCTTGAATACGATATAACTATTGCACCATCTTCTACGACTATACTATTAGGTAGACCCTTCATTAAAACTGCCAAAACAAAAATTAATGTAGATGAGGGCACTCTTTTTGTTGAGTTTGATGGAGATGTTGAATTCTAACGTATATGATGCCTGAAAGTTTCTCGAGGAATGTATGTTTTTATGTTTTATGGATATTGTGGATGATGTTGTTGAGGAGATGTTTTCTACTCAAACAGTTGAATGTGATGTCCTATATCCTCATCTTATAGACCTTGATCACAATGATTTTGCTGATGATAGCATTGTCTCTTCTCAGGTACAAGGACCTGAGCTTAAGGCTTTACCTACTCACCTCAAGTATGTCTACTTAGGTTATGTGAACATGCTCCCTATGATAATTTCTAGAGAATTGACTCTTGATCAAGAGGATAAGCTAATGGATACTCTGAAGATGTATAAGAAAGCCATAGGATGGACAGTGGATGATATCAAGGGGATAAGCTCGACCGTTTGCAGGCACCAAATTGCTTTACAGGAGGGAGCTAAGCCAACTAGGCAACCCTTGAGGCAATTGAACCGGTCTATGAAGGAGGTTGTGCTGAAGGAAATCGTAAAGCTTCACAATGTTGGAATTATTTACCCTATTTTGGATAGTAATTGGGAGAGCCCAATCCATGTTGTTCCCAAAAAGGCGCACATGATTGTTGTAGAAAATGAGAAAGGAGAGATGGTTCCTATACATGTTCAGAATGGGTGGTAGATGTGCATCGACTTTTGCAAGCTCAATGAGGTAACAAAAAAAACCACTTTCCAATAGCCTTTCTTGACCAAATGGTTGAATGACTTGCCAGGAAACCATTCTTTTGTTTCTTGGATGGGTTTTCAGGATTCTATCAAATCCCCAGAGTGCAAGAGGATCAGGAAAAGACGTTACGTTTAAGTGTGCATATGGAACCTATGCCTTCAGGAGCGTTCGACCTTTGTAATGCCCTCAATACGTTTAAACAATGTATGATGAGCATATTCTCTTATTACATTGAGAAATGCATCGAGGTATCTTTGATGACATCATGGTGTATGGTAATTTTTTTTATGATTGCTTGCATAATTTAGCCTTAGTCATGAAACATTGCATTGAGACTAACTTAGTACGTCATTTTATGGCAAGTCAAGGCATAGTTTTAAGCCATTTGGTGTCTGCTAGGGGAATTGAGGTAGATAAGACGAAGTTCTATGTTATTTCTAATCTTTCATAACTATCTAGCATTAAAAATGTCCGGTCCTTCCTTGGTAGTGCTGGTTTTTATCGTTGGTTTATTAAGGATTTTTCTTGGATTGCGTTACCGTTGTCTTCTCTTTTGCTGAAGGATGTCCCGCTTGTGTTTTTATGACAAATGCATGAAAGCTTTTGATTTTCTCAAGGATAAGCTCATGAGCGCCCCGATCATAAAGCCCCCTGGATGGGACATTCCCTTCGAGATTATGTGTAATGTTAGCAATTTGGCAGTAGGTGCCGTCTTTGGGCAGAAAATCAAGAAGTGGAGTCATGTAATTTGCTTGCATCCAAGACGCTTAATGTCGTTCAAGCCAATTACACTACGACAGAAAATGAGTTTTTAGCTATCATTTTTTCTCTTGATAAATACTACTTCTATGTCCTTGGTTACAAAATTTGTAACCCTACTTTCATTTCGAACATTTAACCAAAGTGTTGTGTTCTTATTGTGGACTTATACAAATTTTCTTATTTAGATTGAAAGGAGGAGTGGAGGAGAAGCCAAGGAAGGTAGACTTGTCGATTTAGCCGAGAATGCTTTTGGTAAGCCTAATCCTAAATCTTTATGGGATATACCAAGCTTAGGATTTATTTTGACAAACTAATTGGAATGTAAAAGACTTAAGAGGGTTATCACCATTTAGACCAAGGTTAAAAGATACCATTGAGGATGATAATTATCATTATTATTATTAGTATTAGTATTATTTTTGTTGTTATTAATTAAATGAGAGGTTGTAAACTAAAATTAAGTTTGTGGATTAACTTTTTTTAGAAAAGGAAAGAAAATAAAGTGGAGAGTGAGTGGGTGGGGAGATGAAAATTGTTAAAGAAAATCATTTTATCCATTGCTTTGTGGACCTCCCATCTCCTCCAAAACCTAAACTGATCCATGGTTCTTCAGCTAAGCATCAAAAGGGAGAGGAAGGAGAAGATTTAGGATAATCGAAGTGGAATCTTGAAGAAAAACTTGGCGAAACTCGAAAAGGAATTGAAGCTGGTCTGGAATTCGCACAAATCTGAATAGGTTGTGATGTTCAAAGGATATCGAGCTGTAGAGATTGAATCTTAAATGTGAAGGAAAATAGGTGAAATTGTAGGTAGCACAAGCTAGTTTGGTGTTTTTGGTAGTCTGGAGTAGAGTGAAAGGATTTTGAGTTATCTGTCGAATGAAGAGGAGTTAGACTCTGAAATTTGGTGGTAGGCTAGTTAACTCAAATATCTACAAGTTTGTAAGAGGAAGTAAAATCTAATTTCGGTTGGAAATACTATGTTTGGTAGTTGAAAGTGAAGACAGTATCTTTGAGGCTAATGGGTGAAGCTTCGGCAAGACAAGTCTCGCTAGTAAGCATATAGCGACATTGTAGGTGTGGAGGAGATAGGTCTCGCTAGTCTTGCTAAGTTTCGCTAGCTACATTTGTCTCACATATCTTGCTGGGCTCGCTAGTCTCGCAGGTCTCGCTGGTTACTTTAGCCTCACAAATCTCGCTAGTTTTGCTTGGTCTCGCTAGTTGCTTGGTCTTGCTAGTAAGCTAAACTTCAATGCTAAAGATCTATTTGACATGCATTGATGGGAATCTTAAGAAACCTGACAAAAGGAATTAAATTGTTTCAGGCCGAAAAGAGCTAGGAGAAGCTTATAATTCATTAAGAGCCCGGGACAATTAGTGAGTGACAAAATTCTATTTAAAATGATTTATTTTCTCAATATCTTGTATGCTCGATTTATTCTAAAAGTGTTAGTTTTTCTAGCATGAGTTAAGCATAAAAAGCATGAGTTTTTTAATATGAGTTTGAGCATGATTTTACATGGCTTTAATAATTAAACATGATATTAGTTGGTGCTAAAGTTTATTACAAAGCATGCTGTTTATTAAACACTTTGAAACTCTGAGGTTTTGTTTACTTGTATTTATGAATGTTTTATTTACTATTAATATCAAAGTTTGCGTTATTTACAAAAGAATTATAGAAGGTCCCCAATGCGGAAGGACACAAAGAAGACATATAGGCAACCTGAATATTAAAAATGGTCTCCAATGCCGAAGGACGCAAAGAAGGTTGGGCAGCCTAAATATCGTATATGGGACCCGGTATTGAAGAACTTGAGAAGATACATGGGCAATCTAGGTTATGATTTCTATGTGCACATAGAGGAAAATTCAACGTTGTTGTATCGATCAGCCCACATAACTAAGGTTATTCGATGTTAGGTGTGTTGAGATTACTCCACCCCAACTAAGGTTGTTTTCGACGTTGAGTAGCGTTGAGCTCTGCTCTGCCTCAACTAAGGAAATCTTTCATGCATAAGCTATTTTTATGATTTTTTGTTGATGAGTTGGTTACTATTTTACCATTGGTTTTCAAGCATTACTTTGTTGAATACTTGAGTTAAGTATGGATTTCCAAACTTGCCACTCAATGGGCAACCTAGCTCATGGTTTCCATTTTTTTTGTTTTTTACTATTGTCCAGGTAGAGAGCGAAATCAGTAGCTCACACATGTTCTTTGATGACATTGAACATGTGTGAGCTATGCTAGACCGTATTTTTATGTTGGGTTTTATGCCCTAAAACTCGTAGATTGTGAATGTAATAATTTGACCATAATTAAATCATTAATAAAAAGTTATTGATGTGTTACTTCGATAAGCGTTATTGATTGTTTTTGTTTGTACTTTCTTAATAACCCTAAATCCAATAAACTAACATCCTAGGCTGTTTTACGAGTCTTAAACTATATGTGGGGACATATGGAGATTAATGTTCAAGATACAGTCTAAAAGGCCTATAGTATAGGGATAAGGCTGGTACCTTATCCTAGTGACACTATGATACGACCCACTTTGTATTTGATACAAATGCAATGATCTAACGCGTTCGTGTAGATGACATGTGAGTGGGGGTATCTATGCAATGAGTTTGCATAAGACCAGACCACGAAATAGTAATCACTAGATGTAACTCCGTTGACTAGTTAGGTTTCTATTTCAATAGGATGACCTAGGCAACTTAGTCTCATATCATTGCAGCTTCTGATTTGTAGGTCCATAAGGTCCCTTTGCTAGCTCACTACGGACCAACAAGGATCAACTATGTTGAAAATTTTTTTTGAAATGTTCAAATTCATGAAGGAAAATATTAATTGTATTGAATACAATTAATTGCATGATTTATTATAAATTTTATTTGGATGTGATTTAAATGATAACTTTATAATATGAAGAATTAATTTATTTGAATATGATTCAAATAATTAATTATTTATTTGGATAAAATTCATATAAATAAATAAAGGGAGAATTAATTAATTAATTAGAATTGGATTCAAATAACTAATTATTTAATTTGGATGAGATCCAAATTAAAGATTTTGCCAAAAATAAATAGAGAGAGAATTAATTAATTGATTTGAATTGGATTCAAATAATTAATTATTTAATTTGGATGAGATCCAAATCAAAAATTCTGCAGAAAATAAATATTTAAATAAGATTTAAATATTTTAAACTATTTAATATGAGTTATTATTTGGGTAGATATTTATTAATATTGGATATTATTAAATATTTGATTTAAAATCTCTGTAGAGGGTTTATCCTAATAGGATTAGGAGTAACCCATAGATTTCTATAAATAGGGCCCTTGGGAGCCTTCATAGAACACACTTTCTAAGAGAATAATCTCTACGATTACTCTAAAAATCTTCCTTTAGTAATTCTCCCAATTTTCTTAGAAAAATTATAATAAAATTCTTCTTCCAATTCTTTCAAAGAAGTGCTTCCCACAAACCGAAACCTTGCCAGAGTCATAGCGAGGAAGATCTCTTGGAAAAGGAAGACTATCGGTTCGAGAATTGTAGACCTGTCACACCCTACTTAAGAAACCGATGCGTTGAAGAGTCTATGAAGAAAAGAAGTAAAAGACCATGTTCGACGCATGGTCAGGGCTAGGTAACGCATATGTAAGGGTGGACGCATGGAAGTAAACCGAGAAGGGAAAGAAGTGAAACGCATAAGAGAAATACGCATTGGCGATGGTAAGATGCTTAAGCAAGGAAGGAATGAAGTTATTTTGTGAAGTATTGAAAGAGATTTAAGTCTCGGAAAGATAGAATACTATAGCAAATTGAGTAACGCGTAGACTTATAACAAGGAATGTTCACAAGTGTTGGAGAAGGTTGTGAAGTAAACATAAAACTGGAGCATGTGGTGGACGCATGCTAATCTATCTTAAGAGAATAGTTTAAGTGTAAAGATAAGGTTAAAAGAGTAACCTTGGGAATAATCAAGGAATATCCAAGGATAGAAAGATGGTCATGAACGCAGGATGAAGGTAAATGCAATAGGACAACGCATAGAGGAAGAACTGAAGAAGGATTTATTCATTATGAATATGAGAGTTGGACGCATGGTATGATGCAATGAGGTATAAACGCTTAGTATTGCACATTTGTCATTGACGCCTAGTGGCATATGTAAGCACTGGTTTATAATAGTGCGGTTATGGGTTAAAGGTGAAATCACGAATGGTGGTGTGAGCTGAAGCAGTCGCCACATTGGCAGGGGAAGGAACGTACTTGGCTTACCATGCATTGGTAAGGTTGTCATGCGTTGAGGTCCCTATGTGTTGAAGACAGAATTATCTCTATGCGTCAAAGACAGTAGTATAGTTGGCTGAGAGTTAGAAAAGTGAGTAGTAAAGCTCAAACCTTAAAGGAAACTCAATGAACGCATGAGGGTGTTGTGTTGAATGAATGGTTGTTTATTGGGAAATGTTGGGCGCATAAGATAAGTTTATAAAGGCCAGGTGGCTTTGTATAGATTTGACACTTTATTAGTAGGAGGTGTTGAAAGCATGTTAAGTGTTTCATGCAAGGTGACACTAGGACTAACACAGCTGCTGTTGTTTCAGGATGTCTAACATTTTCAGCAGGTTCGGAGTTCCTCATGCCATTATCAGTGATTAGGGCACACACTTTTACATTAGGACGATAGAAGCGCTTTTGAGGAAATATGGTGTACATTATCGTGTGGCGACACCATATCATCCTTAAACGATAGCCAAGGTGAAATATCAAATCCTGAAGTAAAGAGCATTTTTGGAAAAGACAGTTAACCCCTAACGTAAAGATTGGAGTTTGTGCTTGGATGATGCCTTATGGGCATATAGAATGACTTACGAGACGCCCATAGGAACCACTCCCTTGAAGCTAGTCTATGGCAAGGCATGCCATCTTCTTATTGAAATTGAGCATCGAGCTTACTGGCTGTCAAGATATGCAACTTGGAGTTGGCTAAGGATGGAGAGTCAAGATTGTTGCAACTGCAAGAGTTGGAGGAGTTGAGATTGGAGGCCTATGAGAGTGCCTGAATCTACAAGGAGAAAACCAAGCTCTTCCATGATCGTCCTCTAGTGAAGAAGGACTTTGAAGTCATTCAAAAAGTCCTTCCATACAACTCTGGCCTCAAGTTGATGCTTGGTAAGCTTAGTTCCAATTAGTTAGGCCCATGTGAAGTCACTAATGTTTTCCCCTATGATATTATAGAAATTAGGAATTTGGAGACAGGAAAGGAATTCAAGTTGAACGGACACTGGTTCAAGATCTTTAATGAAGCGAAAGTTGATCTGCATGCATCACTACTGAGTTTGGTGATCCCGTTATATTCTTAAGCACACATTTCGCAACCATCAAGCAACCAACGTTAAACATTTGCACTTCCTAGAGGCAGTCAGGCGACAAACATTTACTAGTTTCCTTTATATTTTTTGTTTTTTGTGTAACTTCTTTATTTTATTTTTTTTCGCTTGACTAGGAAAATTTTGCTCTACAGAGTTATCTTTAGAGGCTGAAGCTCGATGCAAGCTGAAACCTTCTTTCAGCGTGCCCAAATTCAAGGGAGTTTCTCTGTTCCCCTTTAATTTGTTCCCTGCTTTTAATTTTGATCTGATACATTGGGGACAATGTATATGAGTACCTGGACATGTTTCCAGAGGAGTTATCAGGATTATTTCCTGATCGTGAAGTGGGTTTACTATTGATTTGGTACCAAGTACAAGTCCTATTTCTTAAGCTCTTTATCGTATGGCATCAGCAGAGTTGAAAGAACTAAAGGTGCAATTGCAAGAGTTAATAGATAAGGGTTACATTAGGTTGAATGTTTCCCCATGGCTGCACCGATGTTGTTCGTGAAGAAGAAAGATGAAACTCTAAGATTATGTATTAATTACCTTCAGTTGAATAAGGCAACAATACGTAATAAGTATCATTTCCCCAAGATAGTTGATTTGTTTAATCAACTTAAAGGAGCTTTGCTGTTCTCAAAGATTGATTTATGGTCAGGATATCATCAGTTAAAGGTTAAAGGGTCTGATGTTCCAGAGACAACATTCAGAACTGGATATGGGCATTGAGAGTTCTTAGTGATGTTGTTTGGTTTGACGAATGCTCCAGTTGTGTTTATGGACCTTATGAATCAGATATTCCTTCCCTATCTCAATCAATTTGTAATAGTATTTATTGATGATATTCTGGTGTATTCAAGTGACAAGGAGAAGCACATAGAGCATCTTAGGACCATGTTGTAGACTTTGCGTGAACAGAAGTTGTATGCTAAGTTTAGCAAATGTGAGTTTTGGTTGGATCAAGTGGTTTTCTTAATTCATGTTATTTCAGATGCCGATGTGAATGTTGGTCCACAAAAAATTGAAGCTATCGTGAAGTGGGAAGACCCACTACGGTGATGGAAGTTCATAGTTTCCTGGGATTAGCAAGTTCCTATAGACAGTTTTGTTGTGGGGTAATTGTATGTGTAAATTGTACTAACGCAAGGTGCTAAATGATGTGATTATGCGTTTAACATATCATGTTTTGAACATGCTATGCGTCTTATTACTATGTGTCGATAATCTTATCAAGTTTTCCTATCCTTTACCCAAGTATAAGCAAAGGAATAGGTTTTCTCGGTGAGTCAGAGGTCGAACACAGGGATTATGATGATTTAGTATTTATTTGGATTTCATGCGCTGCAGTGGTAACCAAGAAATAAGTTGAGGAGTGTGTGTTTCTAATCTAAGGAAAGCGATTGTTTGTACACTAGACTAAAATGTGGAAGATGGAAAGGCATGCGACACAACAAATTCAACTAATGATGTGAATGAATGAATAAAGAAAGGGTTCGGGTTGATTAACATCTAACATCGGAAACGCATAGTAGTATTCTATTCATACTTGCGACTCTTCTCCCGGTTGTCAGTCGCTATGCGTTATATGTCTATAACACATAGGAGAGTGTTAAGAACCAAGGCTATCCCCATAGACAGGTAACACTTCTTGGCCCTTGTCAATTGAGTTCCACAATCACTTACCCTCTCGAGCAGTTTGATTATTACTACTTATATCGATTTGTCAGATGGACATAAGCATCGGATTAAGATCGCAATTGACAAGATGAAATAGTTACACTATGGTTCTTAGTTAGATGCTAACGCAACCCTAGACCCTTGAGTGATTAATTACTCATGGTTTGAAAGTAAAAAGCGAAAAGTATAGAGAATTGAGTAGACATGGAAGATAATTATATTGATGAAACGGAATACAACTTTAGATAAGCTCAATGTCTTGACACAAATCTAAAATCAAGAAGAAAAACTAAGAAAGGAAGAAAGGAAGGCGTCAATGTCTTGAGTCGCCCGGATGGAAGCGTGAGGTTCTACTGTGTAGTGGTCCGGCGGGGGGAAGACTCTTCTCTCTCAAGCTATTCATCTCTGGTCGAAGTCTGAAAGAACTCTGCTGTCACTTATGGAGTTCTTCCGAGAATCAACAACCCTTTCTCATATCGCAGAGCTACCCTTTTATTGATGATGCGTTTGCAATTAATGTCATGCGTCCATCTCGCCTGATTGCGTGATTCTCAGGTCAATTAAGATCCACCACTTTAGCCACAAATCATGTTTGTCAATCAGCCGTCAATCTATCAAGATTCTGATTTGATTCTCAGCGCCTTGCATTAATGGTCGTCTATGCGTCCATGAATAGTTTGGCCGATGTCAACGCGTCGTAGGTTGCTAACGCGTAGTTATGCGTTGAATTGTTGTTAACGCATCGTCTGCATTTCTGCGTCAAAACATGCGTTTTAGGCTCAAAAGGTGGTAAAATCATTATCTTCCTAAAAATACTAGAGTATAACGCAAAGGAAGATTTATTAGTCAAAATCAATATAAACTGCCGCATGCTCCTCTATTTAATCTCTATTTATCTAGGAAAAAGACTATCATAACTTGTATTTCTACAAGTTATCAGGTTTGTTGAAGGATTTTTTAATATGGCTTTACCACTTATGAGTTGGAAAAAAAGAATGCTAAGTTTAAGTGGGATGACTGTTGTAAGCAGAGTTCTCAGGAACTAAATAAGAGATTGGTGACAACATTCATATTATACTTCCAGTACCAGGGAAAGAGTTTGAGGTGTAGTGTGATGCATCTCGACAGGGTTTAGGTTGTGTGCTTATGCAAGAAGGAAAGTTGATAGCTTATGCTTCAAAACAGTTGAGACCGCATGAGACTAACTACCCTACTCATGACTTAGAGTTGGCAACAGTAGTGTTGGCTCTGAAGATATAGCGCCATTATTTGTTTGGTGAGAAGTGACATATCTATACAGATCATAAGGGTTAAGTATATCTTTGATAAGAAAGAGTTGAACATGAGACAAAGAAGGTGGTTGGAGTTGATAAAGAATTATGATTGTGCTATTGAGTATCACCTAGATAAAGCTAATACGGTGGTTGATGCTTTGGGTAGGAAGTCAAGATATGCTCAAGGTTCTTTTAATGTTGTTGTGAGTACTTTACTTAAGGAATACAGGAATTGTTCTACTCTTTTAACAGTAGGTGCATTTGAGAGTCTTCTAGCGCACTTTTAGGTGAGACCTAAGTAGATTGATGAGATTGTAGGAAAACAGTTGAAAGATCCTATGCTTGGGAGATTGGTGGAGGAACTGAGAGCTCAACAAAGAATAGACTATGAGTTGAGATCTGACGGAGCACTGTTGAAGCATGGAAGAGTTTGTGTGCTTGATGATTCAGATGTTAAGAAGGCTATATTAGAAGAAACTCATAGTTCGATTATGCTATGCATCCTGGCAGTACCAAAATGTATCAAACTTTAAGGAAATATTATTGGTTGCCAGGTAAGAAGCAGGAGATAGCGAAGTTTGTGGCTAGATGTTTGGTCTGTTAGCAGGTTAAGCCTGAGCATTAGAGACTTGTGGGATTATTGAACCCACTCTCTATTCCTAAGTGGAAATTGGAGCATGTGACGATGGATTTATTATTTGGTTTGCCATGGACTTTAAGTGGTGCTTATGGTATTTAGGTGATAGTAGACAAACTTACTAAGACAAACTTACTTTGGATAAGTTAGCACAACATTATATTGATAAGATAGTAAGCAAGTACTGAGTTTCAGTTACGATCGGATTTGATAGAGACCTAAGGTTTACTTCTAACTTCTGGACTAGTTTACAACATGCCTTTGGGACTAAGTTGCAGTTTAGTATGACCTGTCATCCTCAAATTGATGGACAATCAGAGAGGACTATTCAAACTTTGGAAGATATGTTACTAGCTTGTGTTTTGCAGTTTAAAAGAGGTTGGGATGTATACTTGTCATTAATGGAGTTTGCATATAACAATACTTATCAAGCTAGTATTGGAATGGCTCCATTCGAAGCTTTATATGGAAGATGATGTAGAACACCAATATGTTGGAATGAAGTTGGTAAAAGGAAACTAATCGAACCAGAGATAGTACAAGCAACAATAGAGAAAGTTGAGATGATTAAAGAGAACCTGAAGCTAGCTCGGGAAAGATAGAAAAGTTATGCAGATAACCGAAAGAAAGATTTGGAATTTGATGTTAGAGATAAGGTGTTTCTTGAGTTATCTCTATGGAAAGGGGTCCTGCTGTTTGAAAGGAAAGGGAAGCTGAGTCTGAGGTATATTGGACCTTACAAGACTCTGGAACGAGTTGGACCAGTGGCATATCGTTCGACGTTGACCATGGATTTGACTAAGATTCATAATGTGTTCTATGCATATGTATTAAGGAAGTATATTCCATATCTAACTCATGTGCTTGAAGTACAACCAATACAACTTAAAGGGGATTTGTCTTATGAAGAGTCGGTGCAAATCCTAGATGAAAAGGAACAAGTGTTAAGGAATAAGACAATTCCCTTAGTAAAGGTGTTGTGGAGAAATCATGGGGTTGAAGAATCTACTTGGGAGAGCAATGACTAAATGATCAACAAGTATCCTTACTTATTCCATAACGCCAACAACAACAGAATTTCAAGGACGAAATTTTTGTAAGGAGGTGGTAAATTGTAAGCCCTAACTTACTTTCGGTTATGTTTAAGCTTAAGTAGTTGTGATAGAGCTTATGAACTTAGCCAAATTTCTCATTGTTAGGGTCAAGTGATCCGTGGAAAAGGAAGAGGAATGTGGGCATGAAGTGAAGAAGTCCTCCTTGGCAGCAAGGATGTGGCTTGAACTTAAGTATGTATTTGATAGTACCATCAAAGTGCTATTTTATAAGGATTTGAGCAAATCATGCATAACGGAGCATTACTAGCCGTTCGAAGTTAATTTAGAGCTATCAAAAGTGAAATCGGGCACTCGGAGCTCAAAAATGTGAAAATTACAAAAATGCCCCTAGGGCAAGTGTAGAGCAGATCACAACTACACTGTGCTCTACGCTCAAAGGCTAGAGGAAAAATGGCGAGAGCGTAGCGACGCTCTGAATTTTGACGGAAGGGTAATGCGCGCGCGAGAGCAATGGTGCTTTGACCAAGCGTAGTGACGCTCTCCCCCCGATTTAAATTGTATTTTTACTTATTTTAGGGTTTATCTTCCAAATTCTCTCAGGGATTTCAGCTACCTGATGCGCACTTTAAGTATTTACTGCAAGTGTACGGGTCAAGTTATAATATAAGATGGTGAAGTACAAATATCGTTCCATTGAGGATCCAATTGTGAAGGTTTAAATTACTTAGCTATTATAGAATTGAATCAATTTTATTTGAGGATTGAAACTGAAGTTGTGAATTTGGAAAACTAAAAAAGGAAAGTAAATAGATAAGAAACACAAGAGTCAAAGAGAGTTCTAGGGTAATGAATCCTTGTTTACTCCATTATGCAATATTCTAGGGTTGATGGTTTTGATTGCAATTCTTATGCTTAAGTGTAGAAACATAAATCTAAGTTATTTTCTCTCAAAAACAACCTTTTCTCATGCAACTCAATTGACTAACAATCTCTTGAAATCAATATAAATTACATGGCATTAAGAATAGTCTTTAATAACTTTCATTGTTAACTTAACTATTTTCATGATACATTAACAACAATTCTTTGTTATAGATCTAGTTAAACATACAATCTTTCAACCATACATTTAACCTAACATTCAAATATGGCCATTCAACAAGAATTAAGCACAATAACAAAGAAAAGCATAATCATTACAACAAAACCATGAAAAGTCTACAATATCAACATAACTTTATAAACAATTCATCAAAACCCTAAAACTAAAGAGTTTAGCCACTCATAGTTTGAAGCAACATGTTCAAACAATATAAACAAAGAAAGAGTGTAAAGAAAGGGAAACTCTATTGAAAAAAGGCTTTTGATTGAGGAAGCATCGTCACGATCTCCTTGGCCTTCACGTCAGGACTCGAACGACACTACAACTCTCTCTCAAACTCTTTTCTCTCTTCCTTGCAGCTAACTCACTCTTTGGACTCTCTAATGAACTTTCACTCAATTCTCTTCTTCTTGTGTCTTTTTTGTGAGTAAATTGGTGACTACGATTGTTGGGAACCTTCTTATTTATAGAGTTGGCCACCCAAAATTCTTTCAAAAAATACAAAATCTTCAAATTAGGAAAGATGGTGCCGCAATGCTGACCAATATGGAAAGTTGGCGCCGCCGCATTGCTGGATGGCACCATGGTGCTGATCGTCATGGAAACCTACCCTCAGTCGTCGTGCCGCAGTGTTTTGATGGTGGCGCTACGCTGAAGTGAAAGCTGCTCTCGGGAAAAAGCACCGCGGCAGCACCGTATCGGCGTTGCCCCATTTTTGGCAGATTTGGTGTTTTCTTCTCTTTTCCACTGAATTCTGGCTCGGTTTTGATTTTTTGGCTTTCACTTTTAATTTTCTTTATTTTGACTTGAAAACCACTAATTAACAAGTGAAATCTAATATAAACTCCTTTAATTTGAGAGAATAGAAAGCACTTTTCAAGTGTTTTTCACCCCCAATCCCATTTCCTCTTCTCCTTTTCTCCTTCCCTCTGTATTTCTCCATTTTTGGGTGTGTTGGATGATTATAAAGCTCATTTTGGACCCATCTCGTGGCTAAGGTGTGCTGCTAGCTTAGGTCTAGGTGAAACCCATGGATCAATTTTGAGGATTTTTGTTCTTAATCTATATTTTCTTTCATTTTCTGCTGTTCTTGAATGTGATTTAATTTCTATGCTTAGATGTTTGATAGGCTTGATCAACCATCATTCATTCTTTGATTTCTAGAGATTAGGAATGCTCTAATGTGTTTTTAGTCTCAAATGGGCAAGGGTTAAAGCATGCTTGGGTTGTGAAATTAGGTTGTTTAGAATAATCTTTTCACAAGCATTGCATGATTAACTATTTCAAGAACAAAATCGATTTGTAACTCTAGGCTTTTTAGGTTATTAATCGTCTTAGTTGAACCCTTTGCGCTTAATGCAATTGTTTGCTTGTTATGGATGCCATCGAACCCAAACAACTAAGAAATTAGTCTAATTAAGAAATCAATTAAAATGAATGTAAGATTTTTATGGCCACTATCGAACCCAATTAATTGAGCATTTGTTTTAATTAAAGTAACTAATTGGTAATTAGAGCGCTTGCTCTAGGCTTTCCGGGCAAGTTGGCTAAGCACATTAAATCAAGAGAGATAATCCTAAGTCATCCTATGATAAATCAAACATCAAGTGCATCCTAAGTCCTCAGCTAGACGTTTTCTTTTATTTTTCCCGCATTTTTATTTTCTTGCACTTTGAATTTCGTAATTTACATTCCTACACTTCATTCAAACAAAACCCCTATTTTTACTGCTTTCCATAGACATATTTAACTTAGAGAGATCGTATATTAGGCTCCCTGTGGTTCGACCCAAACTTGTCGCTTGTGCTACTCAGTAGTATAAGTTGTTGGTTCAATCAATTATAAATTTTATTTGATTGTTGGGGAGAGATTTACGATGCCCATTCTCCAAGACGCTATTAGTATGCGTTGAGCTTTCGTGAAGGATGACTGAGAGTGGAAGTTATACTTGACTAGGCGTGTACTTGACTAGGAGGCAAGGGTTGTGGTAGCAAGAGGAAGAAGTAGGCGTAGAGGAAGCCTAAGGCAAGTGGGCGTTGAAGAGTCTAAAGCCGAGTGTGTTAGGATTTGTGCCCTAAAGCCTTGTAATTGATTAGTTAATTAGTTAATTTAATTATTACTTATGTAATGTTAATTTATCCATTAACGGAAAAATCCAAGGTTATTGCATGAAGTCTTGAACATGTATGTAATTAACATATGAGTGGATCAAGGACTATAGTATATGGATAAGGTTGGGTGCCATATCTTGGTGACACTATGGATACAACCCACTTTGTAATACTTACAAATAGTTTGATCCAAATCGTTCATGTAGAGAAATGTGAGTGGGGGTTTCCTATACAAAGAGTTTGTACAAGACCAAACGGTGAAATATTTAATCTCTCTTTGTAAATCCATTAATTGATGAGATTAATATTTCATAGGAAGATCATGTGCGACTTGATCTTAATCCTAAAGGACTTATGAACTCATGTCTGTGAGGTCAGTTCTTTGATTTGCATGGGTGAGAATAGCCCGAGTTGTCGACTCAATAAGCCTACCATTTTGGGGATTTGACTAAATAGGGAGTGATGCGCACTTTTAGTGTTAACCGCAAGTGTACGGGTCAAGTTATAATATAAGACGGTTAAGTCCGAATATCGTTCCACTAGAGATCCAATTGTGAAGGTTTAAGTTACTTAGCTATTCTAGAGTTGAATCAATTTTATTTGAGGATTGAAATTGAATATTATGAGTTATGGAAAATATAAATCAAATAAGGAAAGTATTAAAGTGAGAAACACAAGAGTCAAAGAGAGTTCTAGGGTAATGAATCCTTGTTTATTTCATCATGCAATATTATAGAATTCATGGAATTTACGGTAAATCATATGCCTAAGTCTAGAAACTTAATTCCAAGTTATTTTATCTCAAAAACAACTTTTTCTCATGCAACTCGATTGATTACTAATCTCTTGAAACCAATTCAAATTACATGGCATTAAGAATGGTCTTTAGCAACTTTTATTGTCAACCTAACTACTCTCATGATATATTAACAACAATTCATTGTTATAGATCAAGTTAAACATACAATCTCTCAATCATACATCTAACCTAACATGTGAAGATGGCCAATCCACAAGAATTAAACACAATAACAATGAAAAGCATAATCATTCCAACAAAACTATGAAAGTCTACAAGATCAACATAAATTCATAAACAAATCATTAAAACCCTAAAACTAAAGAGTTTAGCCACTTATACCTTGAAGCAACATGTTTAAGCAAAATAAACAAAGAAAGAGTGTAAAGAAAGGGAAACTCTACTAAAAATAGGCTCTTGATTGAGGTAGCACCGTCACGATCTCCTTGGCTCTCACGTCGGAATTCGAAGGGCACCACGACTATCTCGAACTCTTTTCATCTTCCTTGCAACTAACTCACTCCTTGAACTCTTTTATGAACTCTCACTCAATTCTCTCCTTTTTGTGCCTCTTTAGATCTGTAAATTAATGGTTGATTGATTCTTGATTTGATTTGATTTCATTTTATGATTAGGGCTGCTGGAAACCCCCAAATTTATAGAGTTGGCCGCCCAAAAATTTACCAAAAATAACAAATTTTCATTTATGGAAAACTGGCGCCGCGGCGCTATTGAGATTTTGAAGACAACACCGCGGTATTGTTGGAGAGCGTCGCGGCGCTAGGGCTGCATTCAGAAATGTTTGCTCTCGAGTTTTAGCGCCGCGGCATTGCCCTAATTTTTGCCACTTTGTGTTTTTTATCTCTTTTTCGCCATATTCTTGCTCGGTTTTGATCTTTTAGTCTTTTCTTCTAATTTTCCTCATTTTAACCTGAAAATCACTAGCAAACAAGTGAAATCTAATATAAACTCCCTTAATTTGAGAGAATAGAAAGCACTTTTTAAGTGCTTATCAGGGAGTTGGGAACATAACTTCACAACATGGAATTCACTCCTTTCTAAATAGGGTAAGTAGATGAGTTGTTCTCTTAAGTGCTGATTTCGGGTCTTGAGCAAGGGGCTCCACCCTCTCACTAGCTCGAGAGAAACTTAGTTTATGGTTGGACCATAAACAAATTGTTCATTAGAGAAATTTGTTGAAAGAAAAATTTGAAATGTTCAAATTTATGAGGGAAAATATTAATTTTATTGGATACAATTAATTACATATTTTATTATAAAGTTTATTTGAATAAGATTCAAACTATAACTTTATAATATGGAGAATTAATTTATTTGAATTTGACTCAAATAATTAATTAATTAATTGGATGAAATCCATATAAATAAATAAATGAAGAATTAATTAATTAATTAGAATTGGATTCAAATAATTAATTATTTAAATTGGTTGGGATCCAAATTAAAGATTCTACATAAAATAAATATTTAAAAGAGGATTTGACTAAGTGGGGAGCTAGGAACATAACTTCACAAGATGGAATTCAGTTCTTCCTAGATAGGGTAAGTAGATGAATTGTTCCCTTAAGTGCTAATTTCGGGTCTTGAGCAAGGGGCTCCACCCTCTCACTAGCCCAAGAGGGACTTAATTTATGGTTGGATCATAAATAAATTGTTCATTAAAGAAATCAGTGGTACTTAAGGATATGAGGTTATTATAGGGGTAGAACGAACATTTGACCTAGTTATAAACAACTCGTGAAGGATCAACTTGCTTATAATGATTAAAGTTTAGATATAATTGTTATATTTAAAGTTTAGATCGACTTGCTTATACTGATTAAGTATAGTCAAGCATCATTTTTTAAATATAATAATTATATTTAAAGTTTATAATTTTTTTCTAAAGTATGAACATGCATGATGTATATTATATGAATGATTATAATATAAATGTTATATTGTATAGATGAATGTATGATTAATGCATAGTTTACTATATAAAGTATTATAATACTATTTTCATTTAGTTAGATATAAGAGTTATATTAGGTTCTTAATGAAAATAAATGATGCATAAAGAATGACACTACATAGAATAATATAAATGTTATATGAGCAACATCATTAGATGCAATTTTTTTGTTTGGTATAAGAGTTATATCACATAGAATTTAAAATCTATAGTACATAATTGCATGCAAAAGTAGGGTTTCATTCTTTATTTATTTTTTATTCATTCAAAGGTTTAAAACTTAATGAAGTTTTTTGAAATTGAAACTCTATGTTAAAATATTTCTAATAAGATTAGAAATGGGGTAATCTTTTATTTGTTTTAACAAGATTAAAATGTGGCAATAAAAGATTAAATTTATAAATATTGACTATAAGGGACATTTGTCAAGGAAGGTTCTGTCTAAGGTTGGGGTATTTAAGATGACCGTCAGGGAATACCTCTACCTGGGAACCAACCTGGAAGGTAAATTAGTCAACATTTTATAAGCATGCAATAAATGATTAAATTTTATTAAAATGTTTAATAATTGAATCATATATTGTCATAATATCCAATATAATGTTATATTGGGAAAATCGCTTAGATAAATGATTTAGCCTAAATTTACCTAAGTAATAAACCCTATTTTATGAAAGTATTTATAATAAGTGGGAGAAGCATGTGTCAACATTCCCACGATCTCCTTCATTAGTTTGCAAAGTGAGATTTCATACTCAACCTTCTGGTGCTCTGGGCGCATTCTCCCTTCAGAAGTTATTTGTATGAAGTCAATATCAAGGAAAACTCCAGAAATGGATAGGGTGCCTTAGTTTTTGCATCAATATTGTCCTTCCCTTCGACAGGCTTATTGGGGCAAGATTTTGGAACCTAAAATGTAGGGTCACACTTACAAGAACCCATTAAATAATTAATGTTTTTCTTAACCAAAATAATGGTCACTAAACACTATAGGAATAAGGGTTATTTTGGTGTTTTGTTTGGTTGAGAATGTCTCAATTAAGTGAAGGAATAATTGACTACCCTTTGGTAGCTTTAAGTTCTAAATCACTAAAGTATTATTGCAAAAATAAAATGATTTTAAGGGTTCTTTCCATTATTTTTTTTGCTAAAATGAGATTGGGTTTTAAAGAGTTATGCAATTTTTCTAACTATGATGAAAATTTGTTTATTTCAGCAAAACCATGACTAGTGCTCTCATTAACCTCCTTAGTGCTAACAAACTTACTAGTGAAAACTACACAACCTGGAAAAACACAATTAATAATGTGCTGGTAATAGATGACCTAAAATTCGTTATGATTAGGGAATATCCTTAAATTCCTGCCCCAAATGTATCACAAAATGTTCGTAAAGCATACGAAAGATGGATTAAGGCCAATGAAAAGGCTCATGCATACATCTTGGCAAGCATGACCGATGTATTAGCCAAAAAGCATGAGAACATGGTCTTTGCTCGAGAGATCATGGAGTTGTTGCATGGTATGTTTGGACAACCATCCACCCAGATCAAGCACGATGCTCTCAAGTTCATATTTAACTCATGGATGAATGATGGGACATCTATTAGAGAACATGTTCTCAACATGATGGTTCACTTCAATGTGGCTGAGATGAATGGGGTGGTGATTGATGAAGTCAGCTAGGTTAGTTTTGTTCTAGAAACTCTTCCAAAGAGTTTTCTTCAATTCCGTAGCAACACTATTATGGACAAGCTTGCTTACAACCTTACCACAATTCTCAACGAGCTTCAAACATATGAGTCTTTGATGAAAGTCAAAGGACAAAAGGGAGGAGCAAATGTTGCAACTTCCAACAAGAATTTCCACAAAGGCTCAACCTCTGGTGTGAGATCTGGAGCTTCTACTTCCTGTTCTAAAAAATGGAAGAAGAACAAGGGTGCAAAAGGGAATAAAGCTATCCCTCCTACTATTGCTCAAAAAGGGAAGAAAGTCAAGCCTATAAAGGGAATCTGTTTCCATTGCAACCAGGATTGGCATTGGAAAAGGAATTGTCCAAAGTACTTGGCTGAGAAGAAGAAAGCCAGAAAAGGTAAATATGATTTACATGTCTTAGAAACTTGTTTGGTGGAAAATGATGAGTCTGCCTACATAATAGTTTTAGAAGCCACTAGGCACGTTTTTTCTTCTTTAAAGGGAAAGAGTTCCTAGAGGCAGCTGGATGCTGGTGAGATTACTCTGAGGGTCAGAAATGGAGAGAACATCTTAGTTGTTGCTGTAGGGAGCATTAAATTACAGTTAAAAATTTCTTCTTATTGTTGAATAATGTCTTTATAGTTCCTGGTATTAAAACGAACTTAATTTCTGTTTCTTGCTTATTAGAATAGTTGTAGATCACTTTTTCTACAAATAAATCGTTTATTTTCAAGAATGGTGTTGAAATTTGTTCAACAAAATTAGAAAGTAATTTATATGTGCTAAGACTGTTAGCAAAAAATTTGCTCCTTAATACTGAACTATTCAAAACAGCAACGACATAAAATAAAATATAGAAAATTTCTCCTAAAAAATGCCCATCTTTAGCATCTAAAACTAGGTCACATAAATCTCAATAGGATTGAGAGATTGGTAAATAATTGACTTCTAAATAAGTTAAAAGAAAATTCTTTACCAGTATGTGAGTCCCTTGAAGGAAAAATGACTAAAAGACCTTTTACTGGAAAAGGTTATAGAGGCAAAGAATCTTTAAAACTTGTACATTTGGATCTTTATGGTCCAATGAATGTTAAGCCTAGAGAAGGTTTTGAATACGTCATCTCTTTTATAGATGATTATTCAAGATTTGGGTATGTTTATCTAATGCAAGATAAGTTTGAAGCTCTTGAAAAGTTCAAATAGTATAAAACTGAAGTTGGAAACTTGTTAGGTAAAATAATAAAGACACTTCGATCTAATCGAGGTGGAGAGTATATGGATTTAAGATTCCAAGACTATATGATAGAACATGGAATCACATCCTAACTCTCTACTCCTAGTATGTCTCAACAAAATGGTGTATCAGAAATGATAAATAGAACATTGTTGGACATGGTTTGGTCTATGATGAGCTATGCTCACTTACTTGATACTTTTTTAGTTTTGGGAAGGTCGTAAAGGCAATTTACAGTATTTTAGAATTTAGGGATGTCCGACACATGTTCTAGTTTCAAACTCAAAGAAACTGAACCACGTTCAAGGGTGTGCCTATTTGTAGGCTATTCCAAAGAAACTAAAGGTGGTCTTTTTTATGATCCTAAGGATAATAAGGTGTTTGTATTGACAAATGCTACATTCATAAAGGATGATCATATAAGAGATCATAAACTGTGCAGTAAGTAAATATTAAGTGAAATTTTCCATACAAACGATAGTATGTTAACAACAGATGTTGACAATTTTAATACATCAACAAGAGTTGTTGATGGTGCTAGTTGATCTAGTCAAAATCCCTCTCAAGAGTTGAGAGAGCCTCGTCGTAGTTGGAGGGTTATATCTCGTCCTACATGATATATGGATTTGACTGAAGCCCATGTCATCATATCTGATGACGGCTTTGAGAATCCATTATCTTTATAAAAAAATGATAAAAATGAATGGGTCAAAGCCATAGATCTTGAAATGGAGTTTATGTATTCCAATTTATTCTGGGATCTTGTAGATCATTCTAGTGGGGTAAAACCTATAGGTTGCAAATGGATCTACAAGAGAAAAAGAGGTAGATGAAAAGCTACCTTTAAAGCTAGACTTGTGGCAAAGGGGTATACACAAGTAGAAGGGGTTGACTATGAAGAAACCTTTTCTCCTATTGCCATGTTAAAGTCTATTTGCATTCCCTTGTCCATTGCCGCATATTATGACTATGTAATATGACAAATGGGTGTCAAGACTGCTTTTTTGAATGGCAATCTTGATGAGAGCATTTATATGAGTCAACCAGAAGGATTCATAAAATAAAGACTGGAGCAAAAAGTTTGTAAGCTAAAATGATCCATTTATGGATTAAACACAGACATCCAGATCTTGGAACATAAGGTTTAACAATGCGGTCAAATCTTATGGCTTTGAACAAAATATTGATGAGCTTTGTGTTTATAGGAAGATCATCAAAAGTACTGTTGCTTTCCTAGTGTTGTATGTAGATGATATCCTATTCATTGGGCATGATGTAGGTCTTCTTACTGACATTTAAAGCTGGTTATATACTCAATTCCAAATGAAAGATTTGAGAGAAGCATAATACGTTCTTGACATACAAATCATAAGAAATCGCAAGAACAAAACGCTAGCTATGTCTCAAGCATCTTATATTGACAAAATGTTAGTTAGATATTCGATGTAAAATTCCAAGAAAGGTAATTTGCCTTTCAGAAATTGAATTATTTTGTCTAAGGAACAGTGTCACAAGACATCTCAAGAGGTTGAGAATATGAGACGTATACCTTATGCATCAACTGTGGGCAACTTCATGTATGCAATGTTGTGTACAAAACCTAACATATGCGATGCAGTTGGAATTGTTAGTAGGTATCAATCTAATCCAGGATTTGATCACTAGACAATAGTAAAAACAATAATCAAGTAGCTTAGGAGAATGAGGAACTATATGCTTGTGTATGGCAATAGGAATTTGATCCTTACAGGTTACACTGACTCTGATTTTCAGATTGATAAAGATTCTAGGGAATCTACGTCAGGATCAGTGTTCACTCTTAATGGAGAAGCTATAGTGTGGTGAAGTATCAAACAAGGATGCATTGCTGACTCTACTATGGAGGCTAAATATATAGTTGCTTGTGAAGTTGCTATGAAAGCTATATGGCTAAGGAAATTTTTGATTGATTTGGAAGTAATTCCAAACATGTCTTTGCCTATAACACTTTATTATGATAATAGTGGCGCTGTGGCAAATTCAAAAGAACCTCGAATCCATAAGTGTGGCAAGCACATCGAAAGGAAGTATCATCTAAAACGGGAAATTGTGGAACAAGTGGACGTGATCGTCACGAAGATAGCTTCAGAGTACAACATTGCTTATCCATTTACAAAGACTCTCACGGCTAAAGTATTCAAGGGTCATCTAGAGGTCTAGGTCTATAAGATTTATATCCTCTCAACTACGACAAGTGGGATATTGACTGGTATATTGTATGCCCTAGTTTATTGTGTATTTACTTTGAAGTGTCTTGTACATCCCACGAGCTTTAGAACAAGAGGGAGATTGTTGGGATTTATGTCCTAAATTTTGTAGTCTTTAAATTTGTAAATAAATTAATAAATAAAGTATTGTTATTATTATTATTATTATTATTATTCTTTTTTGTGCATAACTCAAATTCCAGTAAACTAAGATCCTAAGTTATTTAATGTATCTTGAATAGTATGTGGTTGACATACAATTGGATTGTGTTCAAGAAATAACTTAAAAGATATATGGTATATGGGTGAGGTTGGGTGCCTTATCCTGGTAACATTATGAATACGACCCACTTTGTAAGTGTTACGAATGTTGTAAATGTTACAAATGATTTGATCCAAATCGTTTGTGTAATGAAATGTAAACAGGGGTATCCTATACAGTGAATCTGTATAAGATTAACCACGAAATTAAATCTCTCTTTGTAACTCTGTTAATTGAAGAGTTTTATATTTCAAATGAGAACATGTAACTTGATCTCAATCCTGAGTGTGTTATGAACTTTTGTTCATAAGGATCGTTCTTTGATTTGTATGGGTGTGAGTGGCCTTAGCTGCCGACTCAATATGCCTACCATTTTGAGAATGATGTCGAGTGAGGAGCTAGCAACATAACTTCACAAGATGGAATTCACTCCTTCCTAACTCTAAGGAAAGTAGATTGATTGTTCCTTTAAGTGCTATATCCAGGACTTGAACAATGAGGCCTCACTCTCTCACTGATTTGAAAGAGACTTTGTTTATACTTGGACCATAAACAATATTGTTCATTAGAGGATCAGTAGTACTCAAGGTGCAAAAGGTAATTACCCTAAAACGATATTTTGACCTAGTTGTAATTACAAACATCTTGTGAACGATGGACTTACAAAATATGGTTATTCAATAGACACATAAATATACTGCAGTTCATAAGAGTGTAGTTATGGGTCTTCAGTGGTATGCCCCATGATTAATGAATGTTGATTAATATAATTAATGAGTTTAATTTATTAATCTCGAATTATTAGAGCTTATAACTGTTGGTCTATTAGGTTCCTCTAATAGCTCACAATGGGTTAAAACAAGGAAATAAAGTGATAAAAGAATTTGAGTGTTCAAATTAATCAAGGGAATTAATTGTATAGGATACAATTAACATTATGTATGAGATACATCATAAAGTTTATAATGTGAGAAAATAAACTTTATAATATGAAAATATTAATATTTGAATAGGATTTAAATATTAAATTAGCATGAATTGGATTCATATTTAAACCATAGTTATGAGAGTATATGTGTATTATGACATATTGAATAAAAAATATATGATATTTGATTTCCTTTAATTAATTAAATATGATTTCATTAATTAAAGGGTTATATAATTAATATTTATTATATATATAAATTAATTAAACTTGATTTATTAATTTATATTAATTATTTTTAACAAAATAACTCCCCTTCAATGTATGGAAGTGGTGAGTGGGGAGGGAAGTTAACTTCCCTCACGTTAAATAGAGATGAGATCTTAATTGATTTTTTTACATGAAATTCACAGAAAGATTATTCATCCTCACCTTTTGCTCTCAAGAGAATTCTCGACTCTTTCATCTTCTTTTTCACAGAGGTTCCCACACACCTCCTTGTCCCAAGAGTATACCAGAGAAGATCAATTGGTGGTGTTCTTGGAGAACGAGAGATTGCAACCTTGAAAATAAGATCTACAAAGGTACTTAACTTTTTTTTCTTGAATCTTTTGGTATGGTTCAAGCATAATTATTTATTCTTGTTTTGTACGAATTCATAAAACAGTATTGGGGCAAAGTGATCAAACGCTTCCGCCAAGAGGATTCAAATCCTTTCACCATGGACAAAACTTGTCCTAAAGTACATAAGAGAGTATGAGTCTATAATGGTTTGCCTTGTAGTTAATGAATGAAGATTAATTTAATTAAAGAGTTTAATTAATTAATCTTGGATCATTGGAGCTTATAATCTGTAGGTTCATAAGGTCCCCTTGCTAGCTCATCACGGACCAACAAGGATCAACTATGTTGAAAAAAAAATTGAAATGTTCAAATTTATGAGGGAAAATATTAATTGTATTGGATATAATTAATTACATGATTTATTATAAAGTTTATTATAACGACTATAACTTTATAATATGGAGAATTAATTTATTTGAATATGATTCAAATAATTAATTATTTATTTGGATGAAATCCATATGAATAAATAGATGAAGAATTAATTGATTAATTTGAGTTGAATTCAAATAATTAATTATTTGATTTCGATGAGATCCAAATTAAATATTCTGCAGAAAATAAATGTTTAAATAAAATTTACATATTTTAAACCATTTAATATGAGATATTTATTAATATAGGATATTATTAAGTATTTAATTTAAAATCTCTGTAAATGGGTTATTCCAATAGGATTAGGAGTAACCTATATAGTTCTATAAATATGGGGGTTAATTTAAAGAATAGTGTTCTTTTAAAAAATAATGAGAAAAATAGGGTGGTGGTTTAGAAACTAAGGACAAAAATAGGGTGGTTTGGAAAGTTATTTGGAAAATGTGGTGGTGAAATCGTGTATCGGGTACACGATTTCAGTGAAGTTGCTGATAGGGGAGCTGACGTGTAAGTAAGTCGTGGATAGGGTCCACGACTTTTGCCAAACTCGTGGACCCGGTCCACGACTTCCGCGAAACTCATGGATGGGGTCCGACTTTCGGAACTCGTGGACCAGGTCCAGACTTTCATCCCCCCCGTTTTTTTCCAATGATACATCCAAACTCGTTCGGTTTTTTTCCCATGATAAATAACTTAATTAATTAATTACCCACTTAAATGAAAATTTGCTTCTTACTTGTGTTCTTATCAATTATTGTATTAGTTTCATTGATTCTTAATTTTTGAAAATGTAATGGAAAATCATTAATTCATTTAGTTAAAGATAAAAGTTAATACAAATCAGAAAAATTTAAAATACAAATCAAGTGCCACATGGTGGTCTTCTTTGTGCACGTTGTCCACGACGAGGCACAGGCACTTCAAATTGTTGTTGATGGTGGATTACATCTTGATATCCTGTTGGGTGACGACAGATGGAAATTCATTGTGTGCATAATATTCCTGTTGATGGCCAGAACCGGATATATGGTTGTAATATGTGAGGTTCCTGGTCATCGGGTTGCTCTGGAACACCTTCGTCATGTTGTCTCTGTCGTCTACGACGAATACGTTTTCGATTAGTGTCAGCAACATTGAGCCTTCTTGTATGTTGAATGATATCTTCAACATTTACCATGTTTTGCTCACACATTGAACTCAACTCTGGTAAATTGTGTTCTAAGGAGTAATTGTGCACATCGTGGACAAAATTATTCTGCACGATAAAAAATAAAAAAAAATAAGTATAAAAGAATATTCTTAGCATGTAATTGAAAACACTACATAATAAGATACTTACCATACAGTAATAGTAGGCACCGTCAGGTGTGATAAATCTTCTTGTGATAGAGTCGTACCAGGACAAATAATCATTAGACACATCCGACTCGTTTATTATTTCTCCTTATGCACAGCGGCCATGACGTGCACGCCAAAATGATATATACTCTGCATGAATTTGACGCCAGTTTTGGTCATGTTTACCTCTTAAATCAATTTGGTGTAGTTGAGGGAGTGTATTACACAACGTCGGTACCGTTTGCCCCATACCAAATTGTCTCAACACTCGATTTGGTTGATGCCACTCTACGATATGAAAGCATATAAGTGGGCTAACCGTCAACCAAATGTCTTGTCCATCATGACAATAATCAGGCAACAACGACATAACATGTGGTGTATATGGCGTCCAATTGATCTGAAACCATGTACAAGAATAATTAGAACCTAAAAATATATGTAATATTCAGTTATATGCAACATATATATTATTACCTGATTTTGCATCAAACGGTCAAATATTGAGCGATATACCAGCAACATGTTTGCTGATTGTTCAGATGCAGCTAATACACTGCTCCATCTATCACATGGATATAAAACAATTAAAATACTTTACTAATTGTATTGAAAAAAAAATTAATATATACAGAAAATAATACCTGGCACTGAGTGGACATCCTATAAAATGTTATGGAGGTTGTAATTGGACTTGTGCTGCAACAATGCTAAATCGATCATAGGCCCATACTTGAAGTAGTATCAGTGGGCCTGCTATATCTAAAGCTTGTGCATGACTGGCTCGTCATAATTCTCTTTACAGCCATGCAAGACAAGCACCACCCCACGAATAATTACCAGCTTGCTCAAAACTGGCCAGTAGTGGGAGGAACATTAAGTGCACCAGCGTGTTCGACTTGTCTGCAAACAGAAAGCCTCCAATAAGTTGCATGATATATGCTCGTGCATATCTTTGTATATTGACGTCATCGGCATCAGGAGACAATTCTGTAAACTGAGAAGCTAACCACGGGAGACTTAACCTTGAGCCTTTTAAGTCAAGTGGTCGAACGCCTAAAAAATCTTCACAAACCTGTTTCCAATCATGTTGCAACTAACCAGTAACGGGTTCTCCATCCACTGGTAGTCCAAATTGTACTGCAATGTCCTGCAGCGTAATGATGCATTCCCCACCAGATATATGAAATGTGTGGGTCTCCGGTCTCCAGTGCTCTACTAAAGCAGTAATGAGGTGCTAGTCCAACTGTATGAATCCAATTTGTGCAACCCCAATAAAACCGGCCTGTTATAGATAAGGCACTATACGTTCATCGAACGGTATAGTATGCTGAGAAACTGCCTCTCTTCTCCGACAACATAGCACCACGGTTGATGCATTATCCCATACTATCTGTGATCAGTGAGTATTTTGAAGATATAGCTGAACAGGGATAGATGGACCAGGATCTATATTCAACACTGTTAAAATAAATCAAATTCATTACAATGTTAAATAAACCAAATACATTACATTGTTACATTGTACGAACCACTACATTACATTGTTACATTATAAGAACTATTACATTACAATGTTAATATTACATTATACAAAACTAGGTATTTTGCTTGCTAAACTATGAATGACTTGAAGATGAAGCATCTAAATTACTAAATCTTTTGGACGAAATGACATATTTAAGTTTGTTTACAACTATAAAGGTTAAAAAGAAAAATTAGTCCAAATCTACCCAAAATTATAAAACTCGTGGACCCGGTCCACGAGTTTACTACCCAACATAACTAATTTCCCACCACATTATTTACCAATAATTATTCCTATAACAATAAACGCCGAATAACAATCAACACTAAAACCTAAATTTTTTAAATTATAAATAAAATAAAATATTTGATAACAACGTCTACACATAAAATTTATTTGATTTGGTAAAAACGTCTACATATACAAATTTATTCATGCATGCAAAACAAAACTTACAATCTATGCATTTCTATCATATAACTATTGCATATTTATAAGATAATTAGAAAGGAAAATGTATATGCATACGTATATGGCGGCGGCGGGGGCGACGGCGGTAGTGGCGACTGAACGAATATAATATGTTAGATTTAACAAAGAAATAATGATGAGATGGTCGGAAAATCAATATTTATATACATACCTATGTGACAGCGACAATGTCGACAAACGACGGACAATGAACAGCAAAAAAATGTACATGATGATTGAAGAATAAAGAAACGAAGGGATTTCCAGCAGAGAAAGAGGAAATGGGCGGTTGCAACGGCGGAGAGAAAGGAGAGAAATGAGGAGTGAAATGAGAGAAAAGAGAATAGTTTGAGAAGAAGAGGTAGCCGGCGGGAATAAAAAGGGAGGGACTCGTGGACCCCATCCACGATTACCGAAATCGTGGACCTCGTCCACGAGTTCGGTCAAACTGCATGCATGCAGTAGGCTGAAGGGTTGGCAGCGTGGCAGCGGGGCAGTGGGCTGGCAGGGTAATCGTGTACCCGGTACACGATTTTAGTGGCATTCGTGGACCGGGTCCACGCTCCGGTCCACGAATGCCACAACCCCAATTTTGGTATTTCTTTCCCCCCCACCCTATTTTTGGAATTTTATTAAAAAAATATTATTTTAAAAAAATTCATAAATATGGCCCTTGGGAGCCCTCATAGAACAAATAGTCACTAGAAGAATAATCTCTATGATTACTTTAAAACTCTCCCTCTAGAAATTCTCCCAATTTCATAGGAAAGTTCTAAGAAAATTTTTCTTCCCATTCTCTCTATTCTTTCAAGAAGCAATTCCCACAAATTGGATGCTTGCCAGAGTCATAGCAAGGAAGATCTCTTGAAAAAAGAAGACTACAAGGAGAAAACTATCGGTTCGAGGAGAAATTTTGCTGAAATTATGGATCGACAAAGGTATGTTGCATAACATTTTCTTAATTATTTGTATTTTTAATTCTTTCAAGAAATCAAAGAACACAATCACATGCTTCCGCCGGGATTCAAGAAATTTTTAATTATTTGTATGCAAGTGGATCATGTTCAAGCGATAACCTAAAAGGTCTCCAGTATATGGATAAGGCTAGGTGCCTTATTCTAAGGACACTGCAGATATGACCCACTTTGTAAATGTTACAAGAGTTGTTAGTGTTACAAATGATTTAATCCAAATCGTTTATGTGGAGACATGTGAATGGGGTATCTTATACAAAGAGTTTGTATAAGACCAGACCACGAAATGATTAATCTCTCTTTATAAGACTGTTGATTGAAGATATTAACATTTCATAGGATGACCATAGATAACTTCATCTCAATCTTGAGTTAGTCATGGAGTCCTGTCTATAAGGGGCAATCATTTGATTTGTATGGGTGAAGGTGACCTGTGTCAACAACTCAGTAAGCCTACCATTTTTTAGATTTGTTCAAGTAGGGAACTGGTAACATTTTTTAGATTTGTATGGGAAGTGGTTTTATGATTTAAACGCATAATTGAATAAATATGTGATATTTATAATTAATTAATTAATGAATTAATATTTATTTAATTATATTGTAAAAGTATTGAATATGATTTAATATATAATTTAATTTCATTAATTAATTAAATAAAAGAAAAAGGAAGACATAACTCCCTTGCAGTTGTAGGGGAGTGGATAGTAGGGGTGAGGGGAATAACTCCCTTCACGTACATTTTCTCTTTTTCTATATTAGATATAGAAGAGAAAGAACAAAAAGATGCAGACTCTCAAAATAAATTCTTCTCTTCTCTCCCAAAAGGATTTCTCTCTAAATTACTTTAAATTTCATATCAATTTCCCTACCAAATAAGGATCTCGCAATCCTATTGATTCTCCCTAAGATATAGTTGGGTAACCAAATGGTTGTGTTCTTCACATTGTTCGTGTTCCTGAAGGTTCGTATAGAGATATTGTAAGCACTGGCTTATTTAATACTAGGTGTTGGGAGGAGGCAAGTGAAATTGTGGCTATGCGTAGTTAAAAGAAAAGTAGCCGAGAGTGAAAGAGCAAAAAATTTTGGCTAAGTGTTGGCCAACACTATGCGTTGATGAAAGAAGAGAAGAGCTAGCATTTTTCTTTTGAGTGGCCATGCATTAAAGGTGAAATCACGAAGGGCTGTTGTGAGTTGAAGCAGTCACCGCGTTGGAGGACAAGTTGATCATTGGCAGGGGGAAGGAATGTACTTGTCTTACCATGCGTCGGTAAGGTTGCCATGCGTTATGGTCCCTATGCGTCAAAGACAGAGTGGTCCCTATGCATCGAGGACAGAGTGGTCCTTATGCGTCGAAGACTGGATGATTGGGTTGTAAGTGTTAAAGGTAGGAGGCGTTGAGGACGCCATGCGTTGAGTGTGGATGATTTTTGTATGCGTCGAAGGTAGGAGGCGTTGAGGACGCCATGCGTTGAGTGTGGATGATTGTCATATGCGTCGAAGGTAGGAGGCGTTGAGGGCGCCATGCGTTGAGTGGGGATGATTGAGTTGTATGCGTCGAAGGTAGGAGGCGTTGAGGGCGCCATGCGTTGAGTGTGGATGATTGCGAAGGCGTTAGAGTAGGTTGCGTTATGGGTGCTTTGCGTTGAAGTAAGAATGAGAACCCTACGCGCCAGCCTGCTTTTGAAGGTTAAGTCGGCAGTATATATAGTAAGTGAAATAAATGTTTAATTATTTTTAGACACTTCGAGAGCTTAAGCTAGTTCCATTTTTCAGACAAACTACAAGGGGAGGTAGAAGAGGGTGTTCTTGTGGATTTTTTACGGAAGTCTACTAGTTTTGGTGTTGAAAGCTAAGCTGGAACAGAACGTTGTTTGTGGACGCACAGGTTGGACAGTGTCTGATGTTTGGAGTAGAATGAATCGAGGAGATCGAGTCTAGGGCTGAAATTTTAAGGTCAGTTAGTTAATATAACTCTTAATAATTCTTGTGAAGGATAATTGAGCTGAAATTGAAGATAAATATGTGAAATTTTAGGTAAAAACAATGGTTACAGAATTTCTGCGCAATCTGGAGCAACGCAGAGGAATTTTGGAATAGCTGGAGAACGAAGGAGAGTTAAGCCTTGAAAGTTTGAGGTAATCTGAGAAATTTAATTTTCTACAAGTTTGCAGAAGGGAAGAAGTTCTAAATCTATCTGGAGATATGACTTTTAACAGATAGGAGAAGAACAAAAAGGAAAGGAGGAGATCTCTGCTGTCGGGTATCGCTGAGTACATAAAGTAAAGGTAGCGAGACGAGTGTCGCTGGGACGCAAGGGGCTTTCCATCTCACAAAACTCGCTGGGTATTGCTAGGTATCGCTTCTCAGGTAAATCACGCTAGTCTCTCTTATCCTAGTGTCGCTAGTATCGTGTCCTGTTGGGTAGTTTCGCTAGGAATCTTGCTGGGAATGTGGGATTTTCGTTGGTAATCTTGCTTATTGAGTTTACTTTGGAAAAATGTTTATTTCAGGCCAAGAGGAGATAGGGACGGCGTATAATCCACTTGATAACTTGTAGAAATACAAGTTATTATAGTCACTATTTGATTTAATTAGAATAACTTTGGAGCTAAGCGCATGATTTTGGTAGTTGAATGATGAAAAATGTATCACCATGCGTTGGCACTATTTACAAAAAAAAATACCTGAAAAACGATGAGCTTTTTTGTTCCTAACGCAGGGTTAAGAGGAAAAGAAGCGTAAACAACCAAGTACTAAGAGACGAAGCTGCTGCGAGAACAAATGGAGACCATGCGTCGAGCCTATGCGTTGAGACCATGCATCGAGCCTAAAAAGTAGACACAGACGCATGCGCAAACAGCTGTCATGTCATTATGAAAAAGGACAACACGCTATTAGATCATGGCAAAACAAATAGGCTGACAATCTGAAAAGTCTATGCAACGTGGTAGAAATTTAATGCAAAGGTGTTAGATCATCATGATATCAACTTTTTGACGCCTATAAATAGCCCAAAGCTTCAAGAAAAGGGAGGAAGAGAGACCAGTTCAAGAGGCGAAAGCTCTGCACAATTTCTCCTTCACCATAACCAGCCTCCATTTCGAGCTCTTCTGAGAGAAGGATTCTGAGCACCTTCAGAGTCGTCTCCCAGTGAGTGAGAATCTTCACCCTATGGAATCTATGTATCAGATAGCAACCATCTCAAGCCTCCATGAAGCAAGACGTTGCCAGTGGCGGCTTGACACCTTTCATTTCTGTTTTATCTCCATTTCCCTCCTTCTTACTTATGTTTTGTTAATGAAATTCGAGAGAATGGTTTATTTTCTTAATATGAGTTTGATTGATGCTTATCTTCCATCTATTTCCGTATTAAATACCTTACACCATGTTGTTTGAATGCTAAATGAGTTAGATGTTAGAAGTTAGTTTTTCTTGAGCAATATTAAGTATGTTACATCTTGATTAATGCATATCTTTAGCTTGCATAACTTTGTCTGACAAACAAAAGTAGTAAGCATGACTATCGAGCTTGAGAGAGTGGATGGTTAATCTTTAGCATTTATCAAGACTAGATGAGGTATAGAGATGTAGTTCATCTTTTGCCAACGCAAACTTACCATGCATCTTAGAGATAAGATTAATGTGGCGTCGAAACATCGAGAGATGGATTCACAAACGCAGTTTGTAGGTATGTAATTGTACTTAGAAAGTTTAGGTAACAACTAGCTCCTACATTAACTCTACTTCTATCGCATGGTTCCATTCATTCTCAACGCATGCTATTTGATACTAAATGACATTTGACTAACCATCGCCGCGTCCACCTCATTGTTAGTTGTAGGAAATTCTATTAATTCTTTATGTATAATTTTAGACATATACAACCAACAAATGCACATATTACATGTATAGTTCACCGCATAGTCAAACATCTAATCTCAATGCCTAGTTATTACAAATCCCTGTGTTCGACCTTGAACTCACCAGGAAACCTATAAATGCTTATACTTGGATTGTTTATAGGAAAACTTGCTTAATCATGATCACACTTAGAGTAATTCTCGATGCATCCTTGTACGGAAATGATAAATCTATTTTTGTGCAACAAGCTAAGAAACTCAATTTAATTCGAATAGAAATTCAAACGAACACCACTAAAGGCCTAAGGATAAGTTGTGAGTGACACTTTTCTTGCTACAAAACGGTTTTTGTGTACATGTTAGTTCGGTTTTTCAATTTATCATGGTTTTGGTGATCAATCGATTTACAAACCATAGTTTATGTTTCTAAAAAGGTGTTGAAAAGTATGTTTATGAAATGTTATTGATTTAAGAGTTGCCCTATTTTCTTATGGAAGATTTGCATATGAACTATTTGTACAAAATATTGATTTCCTTAAAGTAAAATGTATTAGAGGAGGCTTAGTGCTGAAGGACATAAGAAGGCACGTGAGCTTCCCCGGGACCTAGTACTGAAGGACATAGAGAAAGTACTTGGACAACCCGCCATGTTCCTATGTGCACATAGAGGTTATATGCTGGTGCGTTGAGTTCTGCTCCGCATCGAGCCTTATTTGTTTTCGATGTTGGGGTGTTGAGTTTTGCTCCGCCTCAACTATGGAGAAGTATTGTAACTAAACTGATTTCTTTATGAATGGCTGAAAAATCATGTATGACTTGATAAGGGCAACTAAGCATGATTTATCCAATGAATGTGAAATGATTTCATGTTTTACTCATGTCATTGGAATTTGTTTAATCCTGATGATTTTCGAACTAAAAGTAGTCTGTTAAAATTAGTCACTAACTTGGCTATTAGCTCATGCTTTCAATGTTTTCTTCCCCCCCTAGGTAGCGAGGACTTTCCCAGTGCTTAGCCTACTCCAGCTCGCCTTGCCTAAGCTTCGGGTTTTCAGAAATTTGTCCTGTTTGAAGAGTTGTATGTGTATATAACCTTATGTAGGTGGCATGTAGACCTAGTTGTACATATGTTGGGATTTGAGATATAGTTTTGTATAAGTACATTGTGGACTGGTTGAAAGTCAATTATATGTATATAAGTTTTTATGGTTTTGGATGTATGAAATAGTAATATGTATTTTATGAACTGTCAGGATTATCAGGTATAAATGGACGGTATACGTCACAAGAGGGGTAATGTGTACTGTCCTCACATCTCCTCTTGGGTTGTGTGGGGTAATTTGGGAGGGGGTGTGACAGGAATATCTTGGAGTTTCTTGAAAAAGCATTCTTCATCAAAAGGTAATTTTCTTAATTAATTAAAAAGCATGTTTAGTCCAATTCTGTTTGTTTTTCCATTATGTATTTTTCTCATCCCAATTCAAGGACAAAAAAGTGATAAAACACTTCCGCATTGGGGTTCAAACCATTCAGAGAGTAGCCTAAATCTCCGACTCAATAAGCCTACAATTATAGAGACAAGACCGTGTGGGGAGCTGGGAAATAATTACACAAGATGAAATTCACTCATTCTCGCCTTTAAGGTAAGTAGATGAGTAGTTCCTTTGAGTGTTGATTCTGAGTCTTGAACAAAGGGGGTGCCCTTTCATTGGAAAGGGATGGACTTGTTTATGGTAGGACCATAAACAGATTGTTTATTAGAGGGATCAATGGTACTTAAGAAGTAAAAAGTAATTATAGGGCTAAAACGATAATTTGATCCAACTATAATTACGAACAACTCATGAATGATCGACTTACTTGTAATGGTTAAATCCATGGACACAACATATTCTATAATGTTAAGAATGCAATTATGGGTCTTTAATGGAGTGACCCATAGTTAATGAATGTTGGTTAATTTAATTAAAGAGTTTAATTAATTAACCTTGTATCATTGGAGCTTAAATCTGTAGGTCCATTAGGTCCCCTGCTAGCTCACAATGGATTATTCAAATTAATTGTGGGAAGAATATTACTTGTATATACAATTAATATAATGTATCTATATACATTATAATATAAAGCTAATTTTGAATGAGATTCAAAATTATACTATATAATAAAAGAAGATTTATTGTATTTGAATAAGATTCAAATAATAAACAATACGAATTATTCGAACAAAAGTACGAATTTGCAAATCTGACCTCTACCAGCTACGGGTAATCTGATTCAAACCGAATAAGACCATTGGTTTACATATGTAACTTGAAAAATGAGTGGGTAATCGTGAGGGGGAAGAGTTTGGTGGTGCTCACAAAGTGGGGAAAAAAAATGGGTTTGTTATTGTTTTTTTATTTTTTATTTTTGTTAAAATACCATTTTGGTCCCTATACATTTAAAATTGTTTAATTTTAGTCCGTACAATTTCAATTATCTACTTTTAGTTCTTATGCTTTCAATAAATCTTAAATTTAGCCTCCACGATGGTTTATTGTTGGCTTTCTTAAAAACATTGTTATTTAATAGCATTTGTACTACACGTTTTGAAAACATATTCATATATTGTATTTCTTTGCATGAAAATTATTATTATTATTTAAATTTGAGGGACTAAATTTAAGATTTATTTATTTCTCTTTTTAGCACAAATAGTACACCTCGATTTTAAAATTTTCCAATTTCCTTTATTCCAAGCTTGTCTTTCCACCAAAATGTATCAAAATTAAATAGCCAATACGTTAAATATATAAATGCTAATAGGTTTAAATGTAGATCTTACAGTAGGAAATTAGACAAGAAATACAATTTTACTAATTTCACTCTATCCTTCCTTTTAATCGACTCCCTAGTCATGAATATTTTGTTTAAGATGGTCATTGTAATAAATTTTTCTGGTTAACAATACTTGTTTAGAATCTACCACTAAGCTTATGCATATCCAACATTGGTATTCCCCACAATTGAAACCTCTGATCTATTCAAATTCATGCATTTTACACTCAAAGTTAAAAGTCAGTTTATCTTCTTTTGTGATGCTACATTATCTTTATATAAGGTAGTATAAAAATTAATTATGAAATTGGTTGATTTTAGTATCTAAAAGTTGGCCAAAATGACTAATTAGGTACCTACTTAGGTGCTTCTTACTCAAACTTTCTTGGATGCTTCTAATCACCTCAAATTTCCCATAAATATTCAACTCTTGAACTCTAGACCACATATGTCTAGGTAACAATAAGTGCATCTTGTAACATTAAAATCACACCCTAAGTTCTATGTAATTCAAGTTATACTTTATAAATACGCAAATGTATATATAACATATACCTCATATAAGCTTTCTAGTTCGTGCCCTTTGTATTTTCTCGTTCACAATATTAATTTTTCATCTTCTGTTACAACAATTCGTCTATTTCATTGTCCCAAATATATATGTAAAATCATGTAAGGATAATAAAAGTACAATGTAATTGAATATATCAAAGTATATGCAATATATACCTTATTGCTACTTCCTCCATCTTTTTTACACTTGGCTCTTTCCAACATCTTGTTGTTTAATATATGTCATTATACGTTAGTATTCATATATATTAAGTGAAAACCACTAAACCAAGTGACATTAGTTTGTTCATAAAATATTTACCTTTGTATTTTCAACTTCTCTTGCATGTTTTGTTTGACGACTCTCCTAATGGAAAATTCTAATTAGGTTGGCACTTCAACATTTTCAAATTTGATAGGATTCGACTCAATAGATTCATCTTATAACAACAAAATGATACATGAATTACATAAATGTCAGTATATTGTTAATATATGTACCACGTATAATTTGTTATATACTTCCATCAAAACCTATCAAGATAACTTCCTCATTGTAAGGTTGCTTCTTGGATCCCTATTTCGCTTAAAGAACCCAAAATCCTTTCACTTCAGCTTCTTTGTGCTCTTTGATCGGACATTTTTATATGAACCAATTTTTTATAACATGTTTATAACATTGCAATATGGATTATTCTTTCAGATAACCCACAATATATATCATATCTTACATAATTCATATGACTTACAATACATACAATATATAATATTATCCATATGATTCCATCATGTATGATAACAGCACCCACATCCAGAAACCATTTAATTAAGAGTATATATCATAAAAAAGATTTCCTTAGGCATAAAGCCCACAATACCAAACCACCTTTGAAACCTAATTTATACTTTATTCAACATTCACATTATATAAAATAACCTAAGATTTATACCATAATATATAAAACACAAATTGACACAATATTCAATAGAAATAGTATATTTCAGGTATATATCATAAAACAACCTTAAATATTCATACTTAAGTATATATCATGAAACCACAATCACAAAAGTCAAAAATCCCACATCTTTGCAAGGGAGATTTTAGTATATATCATGAAACATGTTTCCATAATCTAAAAATCCCACAAAAATAGATTTTAGTATATATTAGAAACCCCACATTCACAAAATCATGGAAACTATTTCAAGGTATATATCATAAAACCCATTTATATCATAATTATTCATACTTTCAAATAACCAAAGTACATGTCACAAAATCAAAATGTATCCATTTAAGAAGTTGATTTATAACAAGTTTTTCTTTCTATTTCTAGACCAATCACCCTATCATATGTTTTAGACGTTCTCTATAGTTTTTGTGAAGGATCTCATACATACATGCACAGCGGAAACGAAAGAGGATCGAAATAACAATCTAGATGCATATAACAACTTAGGATTAAATATGCATTATCATACAAAATGAATTAGAGAAGAAGGAAAGAAATTATATACCTTTGTAGCTTTTCTTCCTTTCTTGAAATTACTCCCACTTGGACCACAAAAAGGTCTTTCTAGCTATTCTCAAAGGCTTGGAATAGAGTGGTTGGACTCTTTAAAGAAGGAACAAGAGAAATTTGTGAGGAAAATTTAGTTTCTCAAAAAATTACAAAATTTCCAAGATTTTTCAAGAAGAAAAAAAAAATGAACAAAAACCTTCTTTAAAAAAGGCAAATTGCATGCAACTTTTGCATGTCTAAGTTCACCAAAAGTTGACAACACACATTCCATTAATGCATGCCAAGGATTATGTGTCAAAGTGTAAAAATTTGAGATTAATTAAATGTTCCACTTATCAAGTTAGTGGATTTTCCCACTAATTTTGTAAGGAACATTAATTTAATCTCATGGTAAACCTTTCTAGAAGGTTTGACTAAAACAACTCTTTGACTTGCTTGGGTCAAAGTCAACTATTTGACTTCTTCCGAAAACCAATTGTTTGACTAAATCCATGTTTCTGATTATGATTCCGCATTCATAATTTCAATATTTAAATCCCATTTAAATATTTTTGACCAAATCTCTCATTTGATATCATATATCAATTACTTAATCATATCTCATATGGTTAACCTAATTTGAATGATTCGAATTATTACTTCCATTTATTCCAAGTTTATTCCTATATGAGCTAGCTAGAGGACCTTATGAACCTACAAATCATGAGCTCCAACAATCTGAGATTAATCGGTTAAACTCTTTAACCTAGTCAACCAACATTCGTTAACTACCGGGTCACTCCACTAAAGCTCGTAACTGCACTCTCCTCACTGTAGATATATTATGTCCATTTGATATAACTATGATTGGTAAGTCGAGCCTTCACAAGTTGTTCGTAATTACAGCTGGGTTAAAATTACCGTTTTACCCCTGTGATTACCTCTTATTCCTTAAGTTCCACTGATCCTCTAATGAACAATGATTTGTAGTCCAACTTCCAAATCAAAAGTCCTCTCAAACCCTATTGAGAGGGTGACGCCTATTGTTCAAGACCTGGATTCAGCACTTAAGAGAACAACCTCTCTACTAACCCAAAAGAGGGTAAAAGTGAAATTCTTCTTGCACCCTATGTCCCTAGCTATCTACCTGGTCTTACCTTTGAAATGAAAGGCATATTGAGCCAGCACTCTTGAGCTACTCTCACCAATGCAGATCCCGAATAAACAGAAGTTCATAGTTAGCTTAGGATTAAGATCAAGTTGCCTAGGCCATCAAAGTCGAGATAGTCAGTTTTAGACAGTAAACGGTGTTATAAAGTAAAAGTGACTATTTCATGGTCCGGTCTTATGCAAACTCTTTGCATAGGATGCCCCCACTCGCATGTCTTCACATGAACAAATTAGGATCACTTCGTTTGTACTAGTTACAAAGTGAGCCGCATCCATAGTGTCCCCAGAATAAGGCGCCCAACCTTATTCATATACTATAGACCATTTAGACTGTTAACTTAAACTTGATCCAATTTTATGTCTCTACATAAAATTTGAGTCTCATGTAACAGTCTAGGATCCTTTGATGATTGGATTTAGATTTAGTAAGAACAATCTATAGAATCAATAACTACTTATTGATTATAAATTTCAATAATAACTTTATTGAATGATATAAGTATATTTGGTATTTATAAACTATGAGTTTTAGGACATAAAATCCAACATTTTATACTTTCACTCTGTTATGAAAAATAGAGAAGAAGAAAAGTGTGTTACATACAAAATACGAAATAAATGTAAAAGGGTTGAAGAAATAGTGACCTACTAGATGCGCCCCTAGAATCGCAAAATCTCCTCTTTTTGTGTCTTCGTTGTCGTGAGGGTTTGAAAAGGAAGATAGAGAGAATCATAGGCTTTTGTAGAATTGAGTGGTTCACAATTTGTTTGAAATATTTGATAGGATTTTTTTTTTCTAAAAATACGCACGTGATTGAAGAGTGATAGCACCATAAAAGCTCTATTTTCCCTAGCTTAATTCGGGCTTGTTCGTAGATTTTATTGTGTTATTCCTTGAATTCTGTAGGTTTTGAGCATTAATCGATAGAGCAGACTATTAGAGTCGAAACGAGACAAAAACGAATAAAAATGGAGCTCTAAAGAATCAACCATGAAAGAGAGAAGAAAAATGACCAAAATGCCCCTATGAAGCATCGCCACCCTGTGCCTTACTGTTGGCTTTTTGGCCCTTAATCTCCAATTAATTAACTTTAATTAATTGATTAATTAGTGTTTTGATGATAACAAACCTGATTTTATTTATTAACCATTTGAGTGTTTTGAAGTTTCTATTGTGTGGAGTTTAGAACAACGGTTCCAATACAATTTGAATCACTCAAATCGGAGTTCAAACGAAGAAGATATGGCCAAAACAAGCTTAATGGGAAAATCCCGAGCTGATGACGTGGCATTGAAAGGTGCCACTTGGAGCAATGGAGAAGTGACAATTGGTGGGTTTTTTATTTTTGGATTGATGTTAAAAAGAAAATGAATTTAAAAAGAAGATGAATTTAATATTATTATATATGGTTGTGTCTAACAGCTAGTTGCTTTTTTAAAAGGATTAATTTAATATTATATATGTTTGTGTCTAATGGTTAGTAGCCTTTTTAAAAGGATTAATTTAATATTATTATATGTTTGTGTCTAACGGCTAGTCGAGTTTAAATTTCCACCATTCAATTTTCTTTTACAAAGATCTAATGGTCCAAATTAATTTGGTTTTCGCTCACTTTCATTTCTTTTTAAATACTTCATCTTCTCCAAAAAGTTTCCCCAACTTTTACAATTTTACAATCCTAAAAAATTTCATCTTATTCTAGAGAGATGCTTTCATTGTATTGTGAGGATTGAGTATTGTGAGTTCAAATTTGTACATCTACTCTTTTTATAGAGTTTCAGTGTGTGATTTAAAACTTCAAGAATATTGTAATGGTTGGATCCTAACCCGTGGAAAGGATCGGGTTTGCTCTTAAACCCGGAAAAGGAGCAAGGTAGCGGTTCGACTCTCATCCGTGGAAAGAGTCAAAGGAGATTTTTTAATCGAAATCCCAAGAGGCGCTTGGGAAAGTGGATGTAGGTCGAGTTGGACCGAACCACTATAAAAATCACGGTGTCTTCTTCTCCAACTCTTTCTCAATTTATTTTGCATTCAATTTTTAGTAGCATGTTATAGATTACTATCCTTCTTTGTTGAGATTGATTGAATCTTGTGTTTCATATATTTTTTATCAATCTTGATATTTAGCATCAATTAAGGTTTTTATTAATTAATTCAAAAATTAATTCAATTAGTTTGATTTGAGCATATTTAGTAAAAAGTTTAATTTAATTTTAATAAACCCTATTCACCCCCCTCTAGGGTTGCCATACCGATCCCACACTTACACTGTGATGCTGTCAACTTGAGAGCGAAATTCCATAGAGTGTTGTTGATGTAATCCTTTTGGGGGTGTCAAATTCCCAAAGAACCAATCAAACACAATTGGGGGTGTTGAATTCCCAAAT
This sequence comes from Citrullus mucosospermus, assembly GCA_030954485.1. Classification (NCBI taxonomy): domain Eukaryota; kingdom Viridiplantae; phylum Streptophyta; class Magnoliopsida; order Cucurbitales; family Cucurbitaceae; genus Citrullus; species Citrullus mucosospermus. The sequence continues at coordinate 17,153,429 of CM062064.1, forward strand.
AACCAATCAAACACAATTTAGAATATCGAACTCTACTCTTACTACTACGATGGTGTAGTAATAGTGGCAAGTCCGAGTCAATATACAAGGAAGCACGGAATATGTTTCGCTAGGTTAATTCTCTAGTTATAGCAATAAGTGGGAGGGGGGGTCTAGTGTAGATTGAGTGAAGTGTATGAAAATAAAGGCAAGACAATGAAAGAAAGTGGGCAAAAGTAAACTAGGATTGGAAAATTCTAGTTCTAGGAGCAAGTAAGGGTTCCTATGCACTTTCAATTATCGAACTCTCTTAATCAACATGCATTCAATTTATGTGTGCACAACGACTTACTTGAACCAACCAACTCGCCAGCATTACATACAACCAAACTCATTGAGTTAAACCAAGCAAGCACATTAATTATCAATTAAAGCCTAAGCCCTAATTAAACTAAATGATCGTAGTTCTATGGGGTTTGAAAGCATCCATGAAGAATTAAACCATTTACACTAAGATTAAGGGTTCCATTATGTGATTAATCAACTAGAGTAGCACAATTAATTAACCAATTTTTCTTTGAACCTAGGTTAAGCATACATTCTAAGGTCTATGGATAACCTATATTTCTTAGCGTATGTGATTCAACTTTTGCTACTTGTGATTTTTTTTTTCCTACACAAACAAAGAAAGAACATGCAAGCCACAAATCTTAGCTAAGACATACATTCATGGGTAGGAGCGTCAATCCATACATAAATATATATTAACATCAAACAAAATTCAAAGAAACATAAATCCAATGCATTAAGTTCAAATAAAAGAGGTCTCATAAAGCTACATAGGTTCCTTGCTCCCAAAAAAGTAGAAAAACTCACTTACCTCAACAATTCATGGAGATGAAGAGAGGGAGCACCCAATCTATGATTGCAAAAGAAAAAAGAAAGAAAACCTAAAAACTAATGTTGTAGATCGATAGAGGATGAAAAAACAAAGAAAACTAGTCATACGCCTAAAACAGCCACAAGGTTCAAAAGATATGAGCAAAAAATCAAAAAGGATAATTTATATCGCAAAGCAACACCTAGACACTAGGAGACAGCGCCTAGGCGCTCACTAGCCTAATCAAAGCGCCTACACGCTCTTTAGAATACTGCTCTCGAGTGTTAGATGCCTAAATGAGCGTTGGTTAGTGCCTGAGTGCTCTTCTGCGGGCATTTTTTGTCATTTCACTTCTTTTGAAGCTCCGGGTCCTCGATATGACTCCTAATATCTCCAAATCAACCCAAATGACATGTAACACTTCAGATCGCATGTTTTGCTCGAGAATCTATAATTTAAATCATTTAAACACATTAAACACAACAAGCATGTGAGATTAAAGGCATATAAATAGCTCTTTTCGAAAGCCATCAGTCATGACACCACAGAGGAACGCAGTGACACTTCGTAGTTTAACTGAATGGCAGAAGGCGCGCACGCGTGAGCGCAGCTCGCTACATTAGAGACTTGCTAATCAACCAAACGTGCATGATGATAAAATGAGAATAAATACGATCTAAGTGCAAGCATACACTATCGATGAAGTGATAAATCTTGCAGTATTCCAAGAGTCGAATCCCACAAGACTAGCTATCTAATTGGGTTTAGTTTAAAGCAATGCAATCAAGTGACCTAGGTGAAATGTTGTGAGTCGGCGTGAATAAAGCTTAAAAAGATAAAGGCAACCAAGGTTGGAAGTAGGATTTCAACTATGTTTTGCTTAAGTTCATCAAAACATGATCAATGCGTCTGCATCATGCTAGCACATTGCCTTACACATGAGCAGCATCTTCACCTATTTAGTCTTGGTTCAAGATCTTTTAGGAGCCTAAGGAGCTAATCCTATATCTTTATGGTGAGTTGGACCTTAGATTAATTTCATGTATATTTTTTTCCCTATGATGCTCCTTATCTCTAAGGTTGCATAGTGATTCTATTCTAGGTTTTAACTCTATATTCCCTAGTGAAATCCACTTACACCCTAATATTCTTAGTATTAGGGTTCAACTATATTACTAACTCAAGTGATTAGTTCAAATTAACAATGCTTTCCATAGAATCAATAAGGAAATGTATAAGTAATGCAAGACATGACACTTTAACAATTTCTCAAGCCATGAACCCCTAGGGTATTGTAACGACCTGATCCTTACATAACAAGGTCAGACCGCTACGACATGTATACCTATACTTTTCTACCATGAGATGAGTTTTGGTCCAAAAAATTTTTTAAGTAAGCATCAAAACTTTTATTAGTTAAGTAAAAACTTTACAAAAAGTTTCTTTTACAAAACACTAGGATCCATAAAACGTTAGCGTAGTGGAACAAAATGCATATATGACCAAAATGGTGAGTTTGATGGTTGATCCTCTAAGTGACATCCCATCATGCCTTCTATGTTGTGCCCTCACCTACAAAGTTTATGAAATAGGATGAGTATATAATATATTCAGTAAGTAGCTCCCACCTAAGATAGTGCCCATATGCACAATCACATGCAATATGTCATGAAAACATATGATTGGGACCCAAAACATAAACATGTCATAACATGAGGTAATCGGCTATGCTTCCAACATGAGTTCCTTCGCCCTGATAGGAAGATGTAGACTTAAGCGAAACTAACTCATGTGATGATTCGGTCATGCAGTCAGTAGAGCCAGAGTCGCATCCAACATCAACCTTTAACATTCCGCCCTAATGGAAAGATGTGGACTTTAAGTGAAACTAACTCATCTAATGATTAGTAAGTCATACAGTCAGTAGAGCCAGAGTCGCATCCAACATTAACCTTTAACATTCTGCCCTAATAGAAAGATGTGGACTTTAAGCGAAACTAACTCATCTGATGATTAGCGGGTCATACAGTCAATAGAGTTAGAGTCGCATCCAACTTCAACCTTTAACATAAACATAAGATTGGACTAGAGGGGTGCAACCATATATACCCTACTAACCCTAGAAGCATAACCTATACCCAAATGAAACTTGATCTCAAGATAATCATGAGCATACATAATGCATGGGGTCCCTTATAGAGAAACTTATTTTAAACATGTAATGTAACACAACAATAATAACATTATAATGCAACATAACAAAGGCACACTACCATAAAACACTTAAAGAGATGGTGAGATAAGCTACTTACTGTTGGGTTGTATGTCCTAAAACTCGTAGTTTTTGTAAATAAGTGATTTTTAGTACATATAAAGTTATTCAAGTGAATTAATTATTTATCAACTCTAAATCCAATTAAACTACGAACCCTTGGCTACTATCATGAGTACTTGGACTTTATGTGGAGACATAAATAGGATCAAGTTCGAGTAAGTAGCCTCAATAGTCTATAGTACATGGATTAGGTTGGGTACCTCTTCCTGGAGACACTATTGAATACGACCCGCTTCATGATTGTTACAAATATTGTAAAGTGTCATAAATGAAGTGATTCTAATTTGATCATGTAGAGACATGTGAGCGGGGGTATTCTACATAATGAGATTGTGTAAGATTGACCCTGAAATAATTACTGTTACGTATTAACACCGTTTACGATTAACACTGATTAATTTCACTTATCGATGACCTAGATAACTTGATCAGAATCTTGAGCTATCTATGAACTCCTATTTATTCAGAATTATCCCTTGATCTACATAGGTAAGAGTAAGCTCAATAGTGCTGCTCAACATTCCTCCTATTTCAGGGATAAGACTGGGTAGATAGTTGGGAACATAGAATTTGCAAAACGGAATTCACTCCTACCCAACATAGGGATAGAAGAAAGGTTGTTCTCTTAAGTGTTATTCCCAGGACTTGAACAAGGGGCCTCATCCTCTCACTGGCCCGAGAGGGAATGGATTTAGTGATTAGATCCTAAATTAATTGTTCATTAGAGGGACAATGGTACTTAAGGAGAAAAGATGCAACTCAGAGGTAAATCGGTATTTGACCTAGCTGAAGTTATGAACAACCTGTGAAGGATTGACTTATTGATGACGGTTATATCAAATGGACACAAATATATCTATAGTGAGGAGAGTGCAACTACGGGCTTTAGTGGAGTGTCCCGTTAGTTAACGAATGTTGGTTAACTAGGTTAAAGAGTTTGGCCAGTTAATCTCGGATCGTTGGAGCTCATGATCTGTAGGTCCATTAGGTCCCTCTACTAGCTCATAAATGGACTAAAATCTTAGATAATGTGGTGAATAAGTTTGAATCGTTCAAATCTTGGCTTAAGGAATGAAAGTTAGATATATACGATATATCGGCGTTTAATTACGAATTAAACGTACAAATAGAGTTAATTATAATATTTAAATATAATTTAAATATTAATCATATGAATAGGGATTCATATCGGTTTTTTTTAGAAAAATCGGGACAAGTGGGAAAATAATATTATTTTATTATTTAATATTAAAATAATAATATTTAATTAATTAAATATTAAATTATTTTTATTTAATTATTTAATTATCTTTTTGAAATTAAAAATCAATTTTAATTCAATTTTGGAAATTCATTGAAAATTGATTTTAAAATTGATTTTTGAAGATTGGATTTTCCCACTAACTAAGCTAGGAGCTTGGTTGTCTTCTTCACAATTAACCAACAAATTAACCATTTTGTGTTGTCAAATTTTGATGCAATTGGATTGCATGTTATTCTTTAATAAATAGAGATGATTTTGACATAAAAATGGTTAAGAATTTTGTGAAATTAAGGGTTAATTTTGCAAAATTCCATCCATTGTTCATCTTCTTCCCAACCTTCATTCTTTCTCAAATTCACCACAAATTTGGATCCCACCATCCAATCTAAGCCTAGAGAATAGTAGAGAAGACTCTTGTGGTGGTCTACAACCAAGTGGTGCTGAAATTCATCAAGAATTGAAGGAGAATTTGGAGCTTCAAGGGTAAGTGTTCTTTAAACTTTGGTTTTTCTTCTTAATTGCATGTTTAATCCTCTAAATTGAGCATCTTAGAGTGAAAATTGATCAAATTAACTTTTGCTGCATGCTCATTATTCCATCACTTACCTCTTAGGTGCTTATATTTTTCTTATCCTTGGCTTGAAATGAGGTAAGAAAACCTCAATAGACAGTTTATGGAAGAAAGTTGGGAAATATTTTATGAGGGCTTATGGGTGAGAGACTTGGGTTGTTCTTTCCAAACTTGTGTTACAAATGAGCCCCCATAAGGTATTTATAGCCATCCACCTCCTTAATGAATGGTGAGGATTGATTTGATCTAATGGCTAGGATCTTCCCTCTAGATTATTCTATATTTTTCTATACAAGTCCATACTTCTCTACATATTTCTAGATTTCTCCATACAATTCTAGCATTACCTAGAACTTTCTAGATTATGCTAACTCTTCCTACACTTCAATAGAATTCTCTAGAAACATCTAGAATATTCATACATCTTCTAGAATATTCTAGAGGTGTCTAGGATATTCTCACACTTTCTAGAACTTTCTAGAGACATCTAGGGGATTCATAGATGTTTTAGAACTTTCTAGAGGTATCTAGAATATTCATACATCTTCTAGAACTTTCTAGATATCTAGGGGATTCATGGATGTTCTAGAACTTTCTAGGATCTTGTAGAATTTTCTGGAAGCTTCTAGATCTTTTGCACATTTTGATGCTCTTGAGCATTATGGTGCTCTTGGTTTGGGTCATCTTCTCTTGGGCGTTTAAAATCGAGTTAGGCCGAGTCTTGTGAACAATTAAATTTAAGAATTCTCCATGTACTTTCATATAATATTTTCATACAAACTTAGTATGTTACAGGTATCCACATAATTGAAACCCTTAATGGATTTAGCTCATGATAAAAAATAAATGAATCATTTACATTAATTTCAGAGTCATAAATATAGAATGAATGTCCAAGAGTAGTAAAGGAAAAGGTAAAATGGGAATGGGTGTTGGAATACTATAGTAACACTCCTCAAATGACTTCCTCACTCTCTAAAAAAACTCTAGGAAAGGACTTTCCTCTCTCAATGACCAATCTTTTCGCTCTATGCACGCTCTCACAGGGTAAGAAAGCCCTAAAACCTAAGAGCTCTAGACGAACTGTCGTTCTTGGTGTAAGGATGGAAAGTGGAGTGGAGGTTCTTCTTGGAGTGGACTGATTTTAGGTGGAAAAGGTTGAGTGCTTGAACTGAAGGCTTCAATCCTTTTTATATGCTTCAAGGGAGGTTAGTGAAAAGTACTTTCTATTCTCTCAAATTAAGAGAGTTTATATTAGATTTCACTTGTTTGCTAGTGGTTTTCAGGTTAAAATAAAGAAAATTAGAAATGAAGACCAAAAGATCAAAATTGAGCCAAAATAAAGTGAAAAAGTGAAGGAAATGCCAAAACTGCAAAAAACAAGGCAGTGTCGCGATGCTTTTCTTGAGAGCAAAAGTCGTCTCAGCTCCGTGGTGCCATCCTACAATGCGGTGACGCCGTCTTTCCATATCGATCAGCGCCGCTGCACCAGCTTTCCATAAATAAAGATTTTGTATTTTTGGAAAGAATTTTGGGCTGCCAACTTTATAAATTGGAGGGTTTCCAACAACCCTAGACATCAAGAAATCATAAATTAACACACCAAAAAGAGCTTCAAAGAGTAAGTGGGCTACAAGCAAGAGAGGAGAGATTGAGAGAGAGTCTTGGTGCAGTTTGAGTTCCCGACGTGAAGACTAAAGGACACCTTAACGGTTCCTCCTCAATCAAAGGCTTCTTCCTAGTAGAGTTTTCCTTTCTTTACACTCTTTCTATGCTTAATTTGTTTATGAACATGTTGCTCAAAGCTATGAGTGACTAACTCTTTAGTTTTAGGGTAGTGAGGAATTGTTTATGAAGTTATGTTGATATTGTAGAATATTCATGATTTTGTTGTAATGATTATGCTTTTCATTGTTATTGTGCTTAATTCTTGTGGATTGGCAATCTTTGAATGTTAGGTTAGATGTAGGGTTGAGAGATTGTATGTCTAACTAGATTTATAACAATGAATTGTTGTTAATCTATCATGAGAATAGTTAGGTTAACAATGAAAGTTGCTAAAAACTATTCTTAATGCCATGTAATTTGTATTGGTTTCAAGAAATTAGTAATCAATTGAGTTGCATGAGAAAATGTTGTTTTTAGAGAAAATAACTTGGACTTAAGTTTCTAGACTTAATCATATGAATTACAATAAAATCCATGAACCCTAGAATATTGCATGATGAAATAAACAAGGATTCATTATCCTAAAACTCTATTTGACTCTTGTGTTTCTTATCTTATTGTTTTCCTTATTTAGTTTTATTTTCTACACACAACTTCAATTCCATTCCTAAAATAAAATTGATTTGATTATATAATAGCTAAGTAACTTTAACCTTCACAATTGGATCCTCAGTGGAACGATATTCGTACTTCACCGTCTTATATTATAACTTGACCCTTACACTTGCGATTAACACTTAAAGTATTCATCAATTAGGTAGGGTCGCAATCCACGTTCTGGAGGCTTCCTAGTCAAATTAGCACTGAAGAACAGTAGATGACCGAGTAAATCGCAAATGTGGCTGGCTGGTTCAATGTTTCTAAAGTATGGGTTTTGATGCGGGCACATCCTATTTTGGTGATGCAAGGGAATCGACAGCGATTTCTATACAATGGCCAAAAATCAATGTACAACCCTGTAAAACATGTACAATATGTCAAAAATACACTTTAAGGATCTAAAATGTTGGGATTTGTGACTCAAAACTTCATAATTGATTAGTTAATTAATTTAATTATTAATTATGCAATATTAATTTCTCCATTAACGAAAAAATCCAAGGTTATTGCATGAAACCTTGAACATAAGGTCCCCTTGCTAGTTTCCACGGACCAACAATGAACAATTATGTTGAAATAAAAAATTGAAATGTTCAAATTTATGAGGAAAAATATTAATTGTATTGGATACAATTTATTACATGATTTATTACAAAGTTTATTTGAATAAGATTCAAACTATAACTTTATAATATGGAGAATTAATTTATTTGAATATGATTCAAATAATTAATTATTTATTTGGATGAAATCCATATAAATAAATAGAGGGACAATTAATTAATTAATTTGAATTGAATTCAAATAATTAATTATTTAATTTGGATGAGTTTCAAATTAATGATTCTGCAGAAAATAAAGATCTAAATATTTCAAACCATTTAATATGAGATATTATTTGGATAAATATTTATTAAATATTGGATATTATTAAATATTTAATTTAAAATCTCTATAGAGGGGTTATTCTAATAGGATTAGGAATAACCCATGAAGTTATATAAATAGGGTTGGAGCCCTCCTAGAATACACCTCTCTAGAAGAATAATCTCTACGATTACTCTAAAAGTCTTCCTCTAGGAATTCTCTCAATTTTCTTAGAAAAGTTCTAAGAAAACTATTCTTCTCGTTCCCTCTATTCTTTCAAGTCATAGCCAGGAAGCTCTCTTGGAAAAGGAAGACTATAAGGAGAACACTATCTGTTCGAGTAGAGTTTTTGTTGAAATTATGGATCGACAAAGGTATGTTACTTAACCTTTTCTTAATTGTTTGTATTTTTAATTCTTTGAAGAAATCAAAGAACGTGATCTCATGCTTCCGTCGGGATTCAATTCCCTTCAATTGATATCAAAGCCAATCTTTGCTTCTTGATTCGAAATTAAAAATCTTGTATGGTGGGTATTTTAATTGTTCATGTATAATGTATGTGAAGGTTTACAAAATTGATTGTTTAGGCATATTTGGGCATTAGATTTTAAAGTTTTGATTATATCAATTGTAAAACCCTCAAGGGTTAGAGCTTTCTTGTAATCATTTCATTGAATTTGATGTAAAAGTGTTGTAAATTCTTGAAAAAAAATGTTGGCTTTTTCCGTCGGTAAAATCTAGAATTTTTCAAATATTGAAATTCTGTTGTGCGTCATCAAAGCAGCTGGTAGATTTGATTGAAATATGTGCCGCTGAAATTTCAAAGGATTAAATTTAGATGTTTCAAACCCTAAATTTTGAAGGCCAAAGAAGAAATTGGAGACCAAAATATGTTTTGGAAATTCAAATTATTGTAATTTTGAATTTTATCTTTAATTTCTAGGATATGCTAAATATGCTGGTCAATTTTGCTTGATTTAATTTAATTATGCATGTGATGTATGTTTTAAATTAAATTGAATGTTGCATAAAGTATGTCATTTAGATTAAAATCCCACCATAAAGCATATCATGCATATTTTAAATATAATTGTTATATTTAAATTATTAGAATAATTCCTAATTACATGCACGTAGAGATTCTCTTTTATTTAAATATAAGTGTTTTATTTAAATTGTTGTAGAGATGGATGTAGAGATTCTCTTTTATTAAAAAATAAATGTTATATTGAAATTGTTAGTACAATTCCCATTTATTTGCACGTAGAGATTCTCTTTAATTTTAAATATAAGTGTTAACTTTAAATTGCTGTAGAGAATCATGTAGAGATTCTTCTTTAATTAAAAATAATTTTTATATTAGATAATTAAATGAAGAAATAAGTAAGATTGCATGCTTAGACAAAGTTAAATTTAGTTTAATTTTAAATTGTTTAAAATTCTAGTTTATCTTTATATTTTTCTAATGAGATTAGAAATATTGCATGCTTACCTAATAAGATTAGGATCTTGCTTAAATAAAGATACAATTAATTAGTTTTAGTCTATATTTTCATTTTTCTAATGAGATTAGAAATATTGCATGCTTGCTTAATGAGATTAGGATCTTATTTGGATAAAGGTAAAATGGATTATGAGATTAGAAATATTGCATGCTTGCCTAATGAGATTAGGATCTTACCTGGATAAAGATAAGATGGATTCCATTTATATAGTCTAAAATTTTGATTTATCTTTATTAAAATTCTAATTAGATTAGTATAAAATAAATTTCAAGCTTATCTAATTAGATTAGATTAAAACATATATTTTAATTTAATTTTAAATGGTTTAAAATAGGCAAATTAAAAAATTTAATAATAAAAGGTTGCCTACAAGGGAACTCTATCTAAGGAAGGTTTTGTTTAAGGTTGGGGTATTTAAGTTGACGGTAACGGTGATGGATAAAAGAGCATGCACTGGAAGTTAATTTGATCAATTTTCACTCTAAATGCTCAATTTAGAGGATTAAACATGCAATTAAGAAGAAAAACCAAAGTTTCAAGAACACTTACCCTTGAAGCTCCAAATTCTCGTTCAATTATTGATGAATTTCAACACCACTTGGTTGTAGACCACCACAAGAGTCTTCTCTACTATTCTCTAGGCTTAGATTGGATGGTGGGATCCAAAATTGTGGTGAATTTGAGAAAGGATGAAGGTTGGGAAGAAGATGAACAAGGGATGGAATTTTGCAAAATTAACCCTTAATTTTACAAAATTCTTAACCATTTTTATGTCAAAATCATCTCTATTTAATAAAGAATAACATGCAATCCAATTGCATCAAAATTTGACAACACAAAATGGTTAATTTGTTGGTTAATTGTGAAGAAGACAACCAAGCTCCTAGCTTAGTTAGTGGGAAAATCTAATATTCAAAAATCAATTTTAAAATCAATTTTCAATGAATTTCCAAAATTGAATTAAAATTGATTTTTAATTTCAAAAATATAATTAAATAATTAAATAAAAATAATTTAATATTTAGTTAATTAAATATTATTTTAATATTAAATAATAAAATAATATTATTTTTTTCACTGGTCCCGATTTTTCTAAAAAAAAAAACCGATATGAATCCCTATTCATATGATTAATATTTAAATCATATTTAAATATTATAATTAACGCTATTTGTACGTTTAATTCGTAACTAAACGTCACTATATCGTATATATCTAACTTTCATTCCTTAAGCCAAGATTTGAACGGTTCAAACTTATTCACCACATTATCTAAGATTTTAGTCCATTTATGAGCTAGTAGAGGGACCTCATGAGCTCCAACGATCCGAGATTAACCGGCCAAACTCTTTAACCTAGTTAACCAACATTCGTTAACTAACGGGACACTCCACTAAAGCCCGTAGCTGCACTCTCCTCACTGTAGATATATTTGTGTCCATTTGATATAACCGTCATCGATAAGCCAATCCTTCACAGGTTGTTCATAACTTCAGCTAGGTCAAATACCGACTTACCTCTCAGTTACATCTTTTCTCCTTAAGTAGCATTGTCCCTCTAATGAACAATTGATTTAGGATCTAATCACTAAATCTATTCCCTCTCGAGCCAGTGAGAGGATGGGGCCCCTTGTTCAAGTCCTGGGAACAACACTTAAGAGAACAACCTCTCTTCTATCCCTAAGTTGGGTAGGAGTGAATTCCGTCTTGCAAATTCTATGTCCCCAACTATTTACCCGGTCTTATCCTTGAAATGGGAGGAATGTTGAGCAGCGCAATTGAGCTTACTCTTACCTATCCAGATCAAGGGATAATTCTGAATAAACAGGAGTTCATAGATAGCTCAAGATTCAGATCAAGTTATCTAGATCATCGATAAGTGAAATTAATCAGTGTTAATCGTAAACGGTGTTAATATGTAACAGTGATTATTTCAGGTCAATCTTACACAATCTCATTATGTAGAATACCCCCGCTCACATGTGTCTACATGAGCAAATCAGAATCACTTCATTTATGACACTTTACAACATTTGTAACAATCATGAAGCGAGCCGTATTCAATAGTGTCTCCAGGAAGAGGTACCCAACCTGATCCATGTACTATTGACTATTGAGGCTACTTACTTGAACTTGATCCTGTTTATGTCTCCACATAAAGTCCAAGTACTCATGATAGTAGCCAAGGGTTCGTAGTTTAATTTGATTTAGAGTTAATAAATAATTAATTCACTTGAATAACTTCATATGTACCAAAAATCACCTATTTACAAAAACTACGAGTTTTAGGACATACAACCCAACAAACAGAACACCCCAGCTAGGAACTAAACTGGGAGTTAAATTAGTCAAACTTTTATTAAACTAGTTTATTAAAGAGTTTAATAAAATTGGGATATTACACATTATTGGAAACTATCCAGACATAAGAGTTATGTTTGGGCAAACAAATTAAAACTTGGATAAATGATTTAGCCTAAGTTTTTCTAAGTAATGAAACCCCTATTTCAAAATACGTAGTAGGAGAATAGATGTATATGATATGTCGTCTCTCTTACGTTCTCTAGTAAGATTCACATCCTGAGATTCATGCTTGGCCTCGTGGCGGCTTTGCTTCGGCTCTGCTTCTGTCTCCCTTTAGAAGGTTTTTACATGAGTCAAGATCAAGGTGAATTAGAGAAAGTATTTATAGTAAGTGGGAGAAGAACATGTGTCAACATATCCTACGATCTCCATCATTGGTTTACAACATGACACTCATGCTTGGCCTTGTGGTGACTTTGTTTCGCCACTGCTTCTGTCCCTCTTCGAAAGGTGTTTGCATGGGTCAATATCAAGATAAACTCTAGCAATGGATAGAACTATAGTTTTCTGTTTCCAATATTGACCTTCCCTTCAGTAGGCTTGTTGGGGTAGAACTACAAGATCTAAAATGATGGGTTACACTTACAAGAGTGCATTAAAATTGTTAATAGTGTTCTGACCAAATAATGGTAACTAAACATTATAGGAATAAGAGTTATTCTGGTGTAATGTTTGGTTGAGAATGTCTCAATCCAGTGAAGGAGCATTTGACCTACCCTTCGGCGATGCTTGATCTAAATCATTGGAGTATCATTGCATGAGACATGATTTATAGGGTTTGTAATATTTAATGCTAAATTTGAATGGATATTAGATTGCATGTTATTAACTAATATATTTTATATTTTTCAATGTTGTGTCATTTTCTCTCATGATTTTAAATTTGAATTACCAAAGTCAAAATTTGAGAAAAAGTATTACTTGGAAAAGTACAATTGACACTATTTTAATGACAGTGTATTTTTTAGAATTTGTCTTTAATTGAGAAATGTTTTCATAGTCCTATCGCCACTTCATGAATTGTTCATGAACTATGTGATTGATGAATCACAATTGGAGAGATAGCTTATATTTATCTTCTAATTGACATACTTGAAGTCAAGTGTGGAAGATAAAGCACAAGACAACAATATATGAGATGTTGCAGCCAATAGAAGCCTAATTTAGATAATTATCTAAATAATCTCTAGATTAAGTATTATGTTCCAAGAAAATAAATCATGTGACTAAAGTTGTAAGGAAACTGTTCCAAATTAGCTCGGGGAGTCACACAATAAGGAATATTGGAAATAACTCAATGGGAAGAAAAATAATAAATTTTATTTACTGGATTCTTGGTGGAAAATTAAGATTTGCACCTAGCTCACCCCGGACCAACAAGAACTATGTTGAAAGAAAATTTTGAAATGTTAAAATTTATGAGAGAAAATATTAATTGTATTGGATACAGTTAATTACATGATTTATTATAAAGTTTATTTGAATAAGATTCAAACTATAACTTTATAATATGAAGAATTAATTTATTTGAATATGATTCAAATAATTAATTATTTATTTGGATGAAATCCATATAAATAAATAGAGGGAGAATTAATTAATTAATTTAAATTGGATTCAAATAATTAAATATTTAATTTGGATGAGATTCAAATTAAAGATTCTGCAGAAAATAAAGATTTAAATATTCTAAACCATTTAATATGAGATATTATTTGGACAAATATTTATCAAATATAGGATATTATTAAATATTTAATTTAAAATCTCTGCAGATAAGTTCTATAAATAGGGCCCTTGGCAGCCCTCATAGAACACACAGCCTCTACAAGACTAATCTCTACGATTACTCTAAAACTCTCCCTCTAGAAATTCTCCCAATTTCTTAGAAAAGTTCTAAGAAAATTATTCTTCCCATTCCCTCTATTCTTTAAGGAGTGGTTCTTACAAATTGAATCCTTAGCCAAAGTCATAGCAAGGAGAAGACTATCGGTTCGAGGAGAGTTTTTGCTAAAATTATGGATCGGCAAAGGTATGTTGCTTAACCTTTTATTAATTGTTCGTATTTTTAATTCTTTCAAGGAATCAAAGAACGTGTCACATGCTTTTGTCAGGATTCAATTTCCTTCATAAAAGACCTTACTCTTCACTATTTAATCTATTTAGCACATATTATGGGGAATTTTAACATGCAAGAGACCATATTTCCTAAGAAACACTACTCAAATAAGGCCTAAACACATGTACTTTTTACATGAATCACCTGCCTACGAGTTCTAGGCAGAGCATAGCTCTGCTGCCCCCTCGATATAAATTTGGTTTTAACCATTTTAAGTTAGGGCATGCTGGTTTTGGTGATTCTAGCCTCATTTTCTCTGTATTTTCTTCCTCTCATCACCTACCTCTTTGTATTTTTCATTTATTTCAACTTCAAGACTCTTCTTACCACATTATGAGTGGCTAGGTAAGTACTTCTTGGGCGTGAATTAGGTTGTTTAGAATAGTTTTTTTTTCACAAACATTGTATGATTAGCTAATTTCAAGAATGACTCAATTAGTAACTTCTCTTAATGCAGGTGCTTAATTGATATGGACACGAATGAACCCAATTAGTTGAGCATCTACATTGATTGAGAAATTAATCAGCACATTAGGGCATATAATTTTAGTCGTCTATGGTGCATGAGCTAAGATTAAAATCAGAAAGCATGGCATAAATTAGAAGTTCTATGATCAACCAAGTGAATGGGTGAATTTCAAATCCCTAGGCTAGGCTTTTTAATTGAATTAATTTCTTAACTATGTTTTTACATTCGTGCTTTTACATTCAATTGCAAACAAAACAACACTGAAACCCCCTTGTGATGATTCTAATATAAGTTAATGCTACAATTGTCCTTAGTTCCCTATAGAGATGATCTTTTTCCACTAGTTGCAAGCTCTTAAGAGCGGTTTCGAAATATTATTTCTTTTGGGTCCTAGCAGGCCTCAAACAAAGAGACCCTTTAGTTTCCTTTTTTGAAAATTATCTTCCACTATGTGTAATTGGTCGTTGGTGGGAAGGGTTAAAACATAATTGAGACTTGATATTTGTGTAATTAAAGACCCCCGTTATAGTGAGGGTTTAAGAAAGACGATATAGGGAATCATTGGGTTTGTAGAGTGGAGTGATTCTTGATTTTTTTTTTTTTTTTTTTTTTTAATATTTGATAGGATTGTTTTTGCTAAAAATGTGCACGTGGAGACACACTTCAATTTCCTTTTCTAAAAACTACCTTATGTGTAACGGATCGTTTGTGGGAGGGGTTAAAACATACTTCAGCCTTATATTTGTGTAATAAAAGGGTGAAGAAGGGAAATAACTACTTTTTAATAGTTGAGTTTGAAAAATATCTATAACTTAGTTTACTTGCAGAAATGACTAAACCTTATTTTTAGGAGGATTAGTTAGATTTCTTGTGACAAAAATTCCCCAACTCGAGATTATGCTATTCTTTTCCCAACTACCCTAATTCCTATTTAAAAAAGTAAGGAGATAAACAAAAATCAAATAAAAACATATACAAAATTTTTAATTAAACTAAACATAAATGAAGGTACAACTATTACTAATTTTCCCCCAGCTTTCTCCAAACTAATAGACATTTTTTAAGGACATAAACAAAAATCAAATAAAAACATATACAAAATTTTTAATTAAACCAAATTACAACCATTACTAATTTTCCCCCAACTTTCTCCAAACTAATAGACATTTATATGCATGTCCTATATACACACAAGTAAAATGATACTAATATGGATCATTATCATAATCTATATATGCATAAATATAGGTAAAACAATAACGATTGTTATTTAAATATGGTCGTTTCTAAGTATATACAAGAAGCCTAGGAGACACAATTTGTCAAATCTAAATGTAAAAAAATATGGAGAAGTGTATCCTATTACACCCTCATATTAAAATCAACAATACCAAAATAATGACAAGTTGCATGAAAACTTTAAAGTTTAATGCAACTATCTCAAATAATTTTGTAAATCTCAAAACTCTTAATTGTTAGCCTTAGAAAATTTGTAAACCTATTTTTCATATCAACCTCTTGTATAGTGTATAAATCCATGGAGAAAAATGTTGTAAATATAATTATCTACATGATATATAAGTACTCAAAAAATACAAAGCAAACAAATATATACTCAAATTTCAATGAATTTGGCAGAAAAAGTGAAAATAAGTGCACAAGACTGTAACTAGGTTCATTTATAAATACCATATAATCTATAGGTAGGTATATACTCTAATCTCCATCTCATGGAATGTTATATACAACTAAAACAAATATTTAAAATTATAAGTACATTTAAGTTTCCATATAATGTATATGTGAATATATACCTACGCCCTCCTGGAATGTTTGACAATTAGCATTTAAGAAACAATGTAGAGTAGGAACCCTAAACCCCTAAATCGATTGAAACGAGCCCCTCTTTGTTGATTATCTTGAGGAAAAAATAACATGTCAATAGAAATAATTAACTATAACCATTTTAATGAAAATTTTGAAAATGTTTCTTTCTCTAGGGCATATACACTGGAGAGAAAAAAAAATTAGATGTCTTTTTTTACATCTTGTGGCTCTATGTCTACCTCAACTTTTTTCCTTCGATAATCTTTATCTACATCTCTTTTTCACTCTACATCTACATGATCTCCTTATTCATCTTCATGATACTTCGTCTGAGGGGTGTGTATATTATCAACAACTTACAGATTGCGGTTCAAGTTTTTTATGAACTTTGAAATCTATTAGAACTTGAAGACAAAGATTTGTTTTCCTTTGAACTACAATTTCAAAAAGAAATGTTTTGTAATTAAATTCTTAACTCCAGAAAACCTATTGTAGGGATTTTGTTGAAGCATGATAAAATTATAATTAAAGGTGTTAAAAAATTGTTATGGCTATCTTATGACTAAAATCCAACTAAAATTACAAATAATTAAATGTATTTACAAGTAAATCTTAAGTGATATATGAAAAAAAATAATAACAATCTTATGGCTATCTTATTATTAAAATCCATGAGATGCAACTAAATACAAAAGACAACTTTCAATTTTAAAAATTATTAAATTGATTTATAGTAAATCTGCGAGATATATGCAAAAATTAGAATCTTATGGTTATCTTAGGATTAAAAATCCTTAAATGCAACTAAAATATATATAAAAAAAAAAAAAACAATCAGGTGAGAGAGAATATAAAACATATATTCATTTTTCTAAAAGAATATATCAACTTTCAATTGGGCTAGTTTGCCCATTACACATATATACATGGGGTTTAAAAATGGAAAGTAATCATTTTAGTGATAGTTAAAAAGAATACAAACCATATCTTTATTGTTTTTAAATAAATAAAAATAATATTTTATTTAGTTAGTTTGAGTGTAAATAGAAAGATATACCAAGGGTATAAATAAAAGGTAAACTCTCTACCCTCTCCTCCTAAAAGCCTGTTAGAGAGCACAGGGACCAAAGAGTTGTGAACTCTACTCCTTATTTGGCCTAAAGAATTTGTGAGTCCCACTACTAAAAAACATCAATTTTATATCTTGTTAACTTCCTACAGTGTGGGCCTCAAGAGTTCACAATTCCCCAAACTTCATTACTTTATGGAGTTCACAACTCCATCGGACACCCCCTTAGATATTTTTGTAAGAACACTCTCAACTTAGGTATTTCTCATTATCATGTTTTTTTTTTATTTTCCTCTCTTTCTTTCTTTCTTTCTTTCTTTCTTTTTTTTTTTTTTTTTAGCTATTACTCATAATTTTCCATCTTGAAAATATTAGATGAGATTTTTACACAAAAAATCCTTTTTACATATATCTTTTCATAAATTTCTAGAGATTTGATTAATTACACAAAGAGATTTTCGTTAAAATTTTGGACAAATTTATCCTTTAAGACCCAATTCTGATTTTTCTATAAATGTGTTAATTGTTTCATTTTTTGCAAAGTTGTTATTTGACTTTGAAATTGGAATCCCACTTTTTTTGTGTACTGCATGTATTATCAGGATTATAGGTTTTATTTATTTTGTTGATACTCCTAAATATTAGGAATATTTATCAATGTTGATTTATTTGGCTAAATCACATTATACAAAGTTTCGTATAACCATTCATCAATGATACTTCATCCATTTCCAGTTTCGACAATCATCAATTTTGATTATACATTTTTCCAAATGGTTGTCTTTTCTTTTTCGACAGTTCTTATCCTTGAAGGTCTTTTTTTTCTTCTTCTTTTTGATATATTGATAATGGTTTATGCCATATATTGCCATTACTATTGTTACATTCAGTTATCCATCATTTTTTGTGTATTTTCTCTCAATATTGCAATGGATAAGTACTGCAGTTAAATATCTTAGATTTTTTGTTCATATTATATGATCGCATTGATTAATCATATATTAATTGTATCTTTTAAATGTACCTTAGAAATCGATTTGTGGAATCACGCTACATATATTGTGATCTCTATGTTTAACAATATATCTAGTTTAATATTCTAGATATACCACTATATATACATCATTTTAATATATAATGTTTTGCTATTATGTTACAATTTTATATAATATATTGTCAGGTATATGTTTCATATGTTACTTGGTATATACCATGCACTTCCTGATTATATATACACTATTCCATATTGTTAAGTATATGTTCTATATGTTGTTGTATTCTTGTCATCTTGTTTACTAAATCTCTACCTACTAGTAGAACTCAAAGTCTTATTGATGAGTCTCCTATGTGCATTTTGTCCCAGTAACTTTAAATAACTCATTTTTCTGAAAGAGATCAAATGCAATATTATACCATCATTGAAGGTTTATTTGATATATTTTCCTAAAACATGCCAAAACATTCCATATATACACCAGATTATGTACATTAACAGAATATTCATTTTCTGAAAACAAGTTTTAGTTCATATATACACTAGAATATAAACATTTACAAAATGAATGAATTAATACTTCAGACCAATAAATTCATTTTCTGAAAACGAGTCAAATAAGTTCATATATACACTAGAATGAACGAGGGTAGTACTACATATCATATATGATATAACATATAAGCGTTAGTACCAGGAGTATATTCTAGATGATTTATAGTGATATATATAATATACATTAAACATCTACAATCAAATAAAAACCTAATTCAACTATTATTAAGTAGGTTAATTGACTCGAATATGACCATCATGTTACGCTATTAGAATACTATATTTTCAAATATATGTAGATAAAAAAATAGAATATTTTTTAAAAACCCTTTCCCTTTTTCCTTATTCAACAAACATATTCCAATAATCAAAACCACTTCCCCTTAAAATCCCTCGTTAGATACATGTGTATTCGAATAAGAAAATAAAACCCCCTTCTCTTAAACCTGCCGATTATAAGAGATGTTAGCAACCATTAAACTCAAATGTAGAAGCGATTATCACCAAATGGATTTTAATAGGACAATAAAATCAACCAAGATACACACTGAGAAAGGGATGACGAACACTTACTTGATGAATCCATGATGAATATCTGAAATTCTTTAAGTCGATATTCTCCTATCCCAATATCATAGTCTTTAATTCGCCCTTTGATGATATAAGGACTTGTTTAATTCAATGAATTAAACTTTGAATCAACTAAGAGTGTGTTATTCTTTTGAAATCATAAACCACTGATGGAAGTGATTTCTTCTTCAGGCGTTGTTCAATTCCCAAAGAGAAACCATAAAAAAAAAATTAATAATACCGAATCTGACTTCTACTACCATGATGAAGTAGCAACAATGGCAAGTCCGGGTCAAACCGTAGAGATTGTAGTCTTTGTTTCTTTAAGTTAATTTCCTAATTGAAGCGATAAATGGGGAGGTTTGGTGTGAATTAGAACTAGACATGCAAAAGAAATTAAAAACAATGGGTAAATATAACCAAGGATAAGAAGATTCTCGAGAGAAATTAGATTCCCATGCAATTTCTATCACCGACTTACTTTTGATTAAACACATATTTGATTGCTTACACACTGACTTATTTAATTTAATTAGATTCGTCGATGCTACAGGCACCCAACTATTTGAATTAAGATAAATAAGCGTCCTAATTTTCGACTAAAGCCTAAGCCTTAAATAAACTACAAATCTTGGGTCCTAATTGGGTTTAATAGAGATCAATTAAAACCAAGAACATGTGCATTAAGCTTAAGAGTTCCAATGTGTGATTAATGGAAAAACCCTAAATTAACAAATTTTTTAATGAATCTAGGTTAAGCATACATTCTAAAGCATATGGAAAATCAATACACCTTAGCACGCATACGAAGACCCTTGCTACTTAACGATTTAAAGCATAGATGAACACGAAGGAAATGCGCGAGCAAAACCGATTAGTCAAGACATATGTTCAAGGGAAGGGACGTCAATCCATTAAAGAACATACATCTGAATATACATAAAATTCAAAGAAACACAATCATAATATGAAGTTTTATATAAAATTAACCCTCAAGAAATTAAATGGGTTTCATCTCAAGAACAAGAAAACTACTTACCTTCACATCTTTATAGACAAAGAAATTGAGGAAGAGAGCATCTAATCCATGATTACAACCCAAAACTGAAGAAAAACATAAGCTAAAAGGGTGAAAAAGAAGAAAAATCGATGGGCGTCTCCTCTTCATCCTCCCTCTCCCCTTTGCCCTAAGAATTTGTAGCTTATATTTAAATCTGCCTCGGAGCGTCACTTCGCTCTCATGGTGAGTTGTTACGCTTTAGGGAGAAATCAGAGCGCCTACCTAGAGCGTAATGACACTGCGCACGTGCGTGCCTCACCGTTCAGTCAAGCCGAAGTGCAGCTGCACTTTAGGAGAGCGTTGTTGCACTCTCTCCATTTTTCAGCATTGTGCCTTTGAGCGCAACGCTACACTTAGCAGAGCACAGCTACGATCCTAGGAGCATTTTCATCTTTTTGCTCAATTGTCGTCGAATGCTCTGTTTCGATCCAAATCGGACCCGAGATGTCCCGATGATTTCCTTTGCTCAATTTCCTGTCAAACACACTAAATAAAGCATTAAATTTCTAAGAACTAATGTAATACCTTGTCCCCGAAAACCTAAGTATTTATATAACTAGTAAGGATAAAAGGATAAAAGAGTGTGGATTAGTGGAACGTTTAAACGAAAAGTTAAGATTGTGTAACTACTGAATTATGGCCAATAAATTCTGTACGTTGAGATGAATGGTACTAAGAAAGGAGTAGACATATTCTGGAAGCTAGGTTCTAATGATGGCAAGTTGAATGGGGTAAAGTACCTTGCGTTGGAAAGGTTGACAACGCGTCGGGAAATGAAGCTAAAGAAAGTAATGCGTTGAGTGTTGTATAGAATGTTAGTGAATGGAGGTGAAGGAATAAGAATTGAGTATGGATTACGGCTATGCGTTGGTAAGCCTAGTATGGGAAGCTAGTGTAAAGGGAAGAAGGTAGACTGTTACCATAGCTTTGATGAATAAGTCGTTATTTTGATTGGTATGTCAGGTATTGGAGAGTGTTATTATGTGTTTGGAGGCAAAGATGGAGCCTGACCAAGGGTTGTATTCGACCTACATTACGATGAGAAGAATACCTTGAATTGGGGAGTAGTTGGATGCGATAGGCTAAAGGATTAATAATGAATTGATAAGCCGCAAAGTGGACAATAACTATGTGTTGAGAAAGTTAAATGGTGAGAAAATATTGGCTATGCGTTGAGGAATTCTGTGTTAAGGACAGCTATTAGCTATGCAACGAAGAGTTCATGAGTCGATGATGGTTACCATTGGTTATCAAGTCATACGCTGAAGAGCTTAATTTCATGATAATGGAAAATGTTATCACTATCTCACGTAAACACATAGGAAGAAGCTAAAGAAGGAAATGGTTAAGGAATAACCTTGGTATAAGATTCAAGGACGCATAGAGGGTAAAATCAAGGGACTTAAAGGAAGGTCATGAACGCGGAATGAAGCAAAGGTAAATGCAGGAGGGTAAACGCAGGAAGAAAGAATGTGGGTTGGATGTGGTAGTCAAAGGTAAACCACATGGTCAGAAGAGTGCAATTGTACAAAGAAGGAAACGTAGCTGTGAACGAATGTAAGAAAGGGAGTTGAACGCATATAAATGCATTAAAAATTTATGTATGATGTTAAGCTGAAGCGCATAGTAGTATGCATTTAGAATTTGTACACTTAAATAAAGGAGAAATGGAATAAAGGTAGTAAAGCCGAGGGTAGTAAAAGGAAGCAAAGGAGTTGAATCTAGAAGATAGTTCCATAAACGCATAGGAGCAAGGAGTTGGTTGTGTAGTTGTGTATTGGAACATAATGAACCCATAAGGTAAGTCTATAGGCCAAGTGGTTACACATGATAGTGACACCTCATTAAGTAGGAGGTGTTAGAAAGAATGATAAACATTTCATGCAAACTGACACTTGGACTAATGCATGATTAATTAAGCATGCAACATGATATGTGGCAAACAAGTGGCAGCAGAAGAGGAGAGGTAGAGTGACAAGTTCTCTATAAATAGGACCTTGAGGGAAAAAGTAATGACTGATGATTCGGTGATAATAATCCTTGAGAGAAGGAAAGAAAGAGAGCTGAAAGAAGAAAACCTTGCGTTTGAAGGAGGAAGTCTGCGGCCAAAGAGGAAGACAACCTTGACACTTAAGTCATCTAGTGTTAAGAAGTTGGTTTGCGTCGAGAAGGGTGAGTCTTGCGTTTAATCCGAATTCACCAAAAAGGGTGAACGCCATAATGTGTTCAAGTTAGACCTTGCGTCCAAGGAAGGTCGACGCATCCAAAAGAGTAAGAAGAGTTAGTCTGCACCTTGCGTTTAAGGGAAGAGTTAGTCTGTACCTTGCGTTTAAGGACAGGGTTGCGTCCAACCGGTTACAAGAGATAGTTTGTGGGTTAGGAGTTCAAACCTTGCGTTCAAAGAGCTCGGGGAAGACAGGGATTTGAAGGAAAAGAGGAAAATCTCTTAAGTAATTGTGAGTGACTCTCTTCTTCTTTCAAAACTGAGCTTTGTTGAAATGTTCTTATGTGATATGGTTTTGTGATAACTGATTCCATGAAATGCATGATGTTTGATCATATTGTCTAAAAGGCATGTTTTATCTTATTGTTTTACTACATTGAAAGGCATGTTGCAAAAGGTAGTGTATCAAGAAACATCCTGTTTCCTATAAAATGTTTCATATGAATGATTGTTGTGAAAATATTGTATTGTAAATTAGTCTAACGCAAAATGTTAAAGTATGTGGTTATGCGTTCAACATGTCATATTTTGATCATGCAATGCGTTCTATTATTATGCGTTGGTCTTGTCAAGTTTTCCTATTCTTTTACCCAAGTATAAGTAAAGTAATAGGTGTTCTCGGTGAGTCCGAGGTCGAACACAGGGATTATATTGATTTGGTTTTTAATTGGATTTCATGCGTTACCGTGGTAGCCAATAATTGTTTGAAGTTGTGTTTTTAATCTAAAGAAAGCGATTGTTTGTACACTAAACTAACAATTGTGGAATATGGAAAGCATGCGACACAGCAAATTCAGCTAAGATGTGTGTGAATGGATAAAGAAAAGGGTTCAGGTTGATTAACATCTAACGTTGGAGACGCACAGTAGTATTCTATTCATACTTGCGACTCTTCTCCCGGTTGTCAGCCGCTATGCGTTATATGACTATCACGCATAGGAGAGTGTTAAGAACCAAGGTTGTCCCCATAGACAGGTAACACTACTTGGCCCTTGTCAATTGAGTTCCACAATCACTTACCCTCTCGAGTAGTCTGATTATTACTACTTATATCGATTTGTCAGATGGATATAAGCATTGGATTAAGCTCGCAATTGACAAGATAAAATAGTTACACTGCAGTCCCTAGTTAGATGCTAACGCAACCCTAGACCCTTGAGTGATTAGTTACTCATGGTTTGAAAGTATAAAGCGGACAGTTGAGAAAAGTGAGTAGACATGGAAGACAATTATATTGATGAAAATGAGATACAAATTTCGATAAGTTCAATTCCTTGATACAAATCTAAATTTAAGAAAGAACAGTAAAAAAGAAAGTAGGGAAGGCGTTAATGTCTTGAGTCGCCCGGATGGAAGCGTGATGATTTGCTGTGAAGTGGTGCAGCGGATAAGAAGACTCTTCTCTCTCGAGCTATTTGTCTCCGGCTGAAGTCTGAGAGAACTCTGCTGTCACTTATGGAGTCCTTCCGAGAATCAACAACCTTTCTCCTCTCGCGGAGCTACCCTTTTATAGATGATGAAATCGCAGTTAATGGCAGATCTGCTTGATTGGTGGCGAGATTGATACTGCGTCCATCTCGCCTGATTGCGTGATTGTCGGGCCAATTAAGATCCACCACTTTAGCCGCAAATCATGTCTGTCAATCATCCGTCAATCTCTCAAGATTCCGATCTGATTCTCAGCGCCTTGCCGTAATGGTTGTCTACGCGTCCATGCATAGTTTGGCCTATGTCAACGCGTCGTAGGTAGCTAACGCGTAGTTATGCGTTGAGTTGTTGTTAACGCATCGTCAGGTAGTTTGCGTTCCGTTCAGATCATGCGTCCATGAAGAACAGATTGCTAACATGTTGTCCTGCGTTAAGAAGTCATCAACGCATTGTCTGCATTCCTGCGTTAAAACATGCGTTTTAGGCTCAACAAGTGGTAAAATCATTATCTTCATCAAAATACAAGAGCATAACGCAAAGGAAGATTTATTAATAGAATTTATCATCAACTACCGCATGCTTCTCTATTTAAATTCTATTTATCTATGAAAAAGGCTATAATAACTTGTATTTCTACAAGTTATCAATGATCTACTCAAACTGATTGATAAAATGTTTAAGAGGAGACTCAGTGCTTATCTCCTTGAGAAGGCTCGTGAGTTTCCCCGGGACTCAGTACTCAAGGACATGAGAAGGTACATGGGCAACCCGTCATATTCCTATGTGCACATAAAGGTTAATCTGGCTAGTGCATCAAGCTTGCTCTGCTTGAAGCCAGAGATGATTTCGACGTTGGGTTTGTTGAGCCTTGCTCCACCCCATCTAAGGTTGTTTTCGACGTTGGGTGTGTTGAGCCTTGCTCCACCGCAACTAAGGATGTTTTCGACGTTGAGAGCGTTGAGTCTTACTCCGCCTCAACTAAGGGAAATGATTGAGAAACCAAACGAGTTTTTCATATAATTGTTCTTAAACGACTCTATTGATTTGGAACGATTTGATATAGTTCAAAAGAGATGTTGAAAATACGTTCCTGATGTATTGATGTACTTATCTCGTTTTATATGTATAAATGTAGCATGCCTGTTTTTGATTAAAAGATAGTTTTACAAAACCAGTCACTCACGGGGCTTTAGCTCACATTTTCCTTTTTTTTTTTTTTTTTTTTTCAGGTAGCAAGCGAGTTCGGGATGCTTTGCCTATGCAAGAACCTCGTCTGGCCCGTCTTTGGTAAAGAAATGGTTGGTCAGTGAACCTTACAGAGAAGTCAATGTTGCTGACTTCACATCTTCTTTCGGGTTATGGAGGATAATCCGGGAGGGGGTGTGACAACTAACATGATTTAGGTAGAGAGAGATAGCTTTTTTTTAGAGCTATCAACCACACAAAGATTAAGAGAGTCCCGTCAGAGAGAAATTGTCTATGGCGTAGATATATATAGGCAAAAGCCAACATTTCGGGCAACTACCCACTAACCACTAACTTAGGTAACTACCAACTCCCCACTACATGGATAACTACCCAAGATTAATCCCTCTATTTTTCCAACTTCACTTAACACCACTCAAACTTATAAATTTCATGGTATGGGACGGAGAGATTTACACCCAATAATTGTCTCTTCAATACTACACAAACCATCACCGTTTGTACGACAATAACGATTATTAATTGCTTAAATTATAATCAATATTAGAAATCAAAATTTCTAACATTCTTCCACTTGATTCATATATGACAAGTATACAACGTACTAACAAAATTTGTGTAAGCACCTAATTGGTAAGCACGTTCACAAGCTTTAAGCGAATTAATATTAATAATCTTATTTTGTAAAAAAAAAAAAAAAAAAAAAAAAAAAAAAAAAAAAAAAGGAAAGAAGACAAAGAGAAGAAAAAGGAAAAAAAAGAAAAGAAAAAAAAAGGGATAAGGATGGAAAGTCGGTTTGGTTTTATTTGCAAAGAAAATGTTGCCGACTTCTTTCTACTCATTTTCAAACTCATTTCTATGCTATCTTTCAGCTGCACGTCGTGGAGAGGTTGAAGAAGAATCCTAGGACAATTTCGTGCAAGGTTTTAGACGATTTCATGGTAAAACTGAAGCTGAAACAGAAGCTTCATCTGCTGTCGCACAGCTCGAACCAGGTCTGGTGTTTGGTGAATATCGAGCTGAAGAGATTGAATTTTAAGCTGAAATTTTAAAGTTAGTAAGTTAACTCAATTTGGAACAACTTTTATGAAGGATGCCTAAGTTGAAACGGAATAAAAACATGTGAACTTTTAGCTGGAAATTACTGATACGAATTTTCTGTGTAATCTGAAGTAGCGCGGAGAAAATTTGCAATATCTGACGAGCCAGGACGAGTTAGGCCACGAAATTTTGAAGTAAGCTAGAAAACATGTTTCTCTACAAGTTTGTAGAAGGAAAAAAGTTCTAAATCTGGCTGGAAATATGACTTTGAATTGGCAGAAGTGAGAACAAACAGGAAAGGAGAAAACTCTGCTGTCGGAAGTCATTTGGAAGCAGGTAACGTTGGGGAATTGGCATGAGTAGCGACACTAGTCTCGCTGGTCAAGCAAAGATGGTTTTTCTCTCACAAATCTCGATGACTCTCGCTCAGTAACGCTCCTCAGGTAGTCTCGCTGGTTTCGCTTATGCCAGTGTCGCTAGTGCCGTGACCTGTTGTGTAATTTCGTTAGTAAACTCGCTAGTAAGGTGAAATCTCGTTGGTAATCTCGCTAATAACATAGAATCTCGCTTATTATGTGTACTTTAGGACAGAAAGGGAGTCTGGGTGGTGAATCATGATTAGAGTTTAAGTATGCACATTTAATGATCATGTAGAGGAAGTTAAGGAAATGTAACGTGAGGAATGTGTATTTACAGGCCAAGAAGAGCTCGGAAAGGCATATGATCCGCTCAGGGCCTAAGGACAAGTTGTGAGTGACACTTTTCTTTCCTTGAAACGAAATTTATTGAAAATGTTTAGTTTGGTTTTTCTTATGAGATATGGCTTTGAGATGAACTGTTTTCTTGAAAAGCATGATGTTTGATGATATTGTTCACAAGGCATGTTTTATCCGTTTCTATAAGATGTTGAATGGCATGTTTTGAAATGTTGTTTATCGTAATATATTTGATTTTCATGAAAGATTTTCATGTGATCTATTCACGTATAATGCTGGTTTCTAAAATGTTTTAGAGGAGGCTCAATGCTGAAGGACATGAGAAGGCATGTGAGTTTCCCTAGGACCCAGTACTGAAGGACTCGTAGAAGGTACTTGGGCAACCCGCCATATTCCTATGTGCACATAGAGGTTGTGACGTTGGGTGTGTTGGGTCTTGCTCCACCCCAACTAAGGATTGTTATCGACATTGAGTGCGTTGAGTTTTACTCCGCCTCAGCTAAGGATGTTTTCGACGTCGGGTGCGTTGAGTCTTGCTCTGCCCTGACCAAGGGAAAGTTATGAGAACGAATTGTTTTTCGTATACGATCATTTTGGCATGAACATATGTGATTTGTTTACATTGTTGAAATTATGATTTTACAGAAGTGATTATTTGAATCACGTTTACGTTTATGGCGTTATTATGTTTTTAACATGCCTGTTTTTGAACAAATGATAGTTTTACAAAATTAGTTACTCACGGGGCTTTTAGATCATGTTTTCGATGTTTTCTTTCCCCCCAGGTAGCAAGGACGTTCCCGGTGCTTAGCCTACTTCAGCTCAACCTGCCTAAGTCTCGAGTTCTCGAAATTCAGTCACGTTTGAGAGTTGTACGTTGTATATAACCTTATGTAGGTAGCATGTAGATCAAGTTGTGTAAAGAGTGGGAATCGTAATGTAGTTTTGTATAAATGTATGGTGGATCTATGGAAGTTTAGTTATGTGGTATGATAAAAGTGTACTTTGTACAGGAAGGATTGTTATATTATGATCATGTGTAATAGGGCTGAGTTCTATGAATGTTTATGTATGAAATGTGTGCACAGGAAGTTATGTAAGATGGGACAATATGCGTCACAAGAGGGGTGATGTTTATTGTCTTCACATTCCCTTTCAGGATAGGTAGGTAATCCGGGAGGGGGTGTGACAATTTGAGCACTTAAATTATGTAACATACAAGTCACAACTTCGTAAGAACTAAACCGACTGAATCTTGGAGGTCACGGGCCTAACGTCCCGATTCCTTCCATGTATCATGAGTCAATTCAGTTCAAACAGTCACAATTTCATAAGACAAAAACTTGAAATATCTTATCCCACAATGTCTTAAAATAAGTCCCAACGATTGAACTGTGGTACCAACGATGCCAAAACAACCAATAAAATTGCACAGCCACAACGATTGAACTGTGGCTTCAAAGCATGCCACAAATTCAACCTCGATAGTGGAAGTAGCAATGAAAAACTACTTACCACTCTTCCATGAGATAACTCCATCATCTAGAAGGAACAAATAGCCAAATGTGGACTTTCAGGTATCCGAACATGTAGCATAGACTAAGTCCAAGTAAGTTGCAACTCAAAGTTACTAGTTCTTCTATATGTGAGGATATGATCTTTAGTGCCTTGCAAGTACCTCGAAACCTTCTTTGCAGCTCTCCAATGAAATAGTCTAGGATTTGATTGATAATGACCCAACATACCGACCACAAAGCTTATATCTGGCCTAGTATAGGTCTGAGCATAATTGTCCGACTAAAGAAGCATAAGGAATACTATCTAGTTCTTTATGCTCCAAGTCATACTTAGGACACTAGGATAGACTGAATTTGTCCCCTTTCTGGATGGGAACTAGACTAGGTGTACATGATTCCATCTTAAATCTTTCTAGAACTTTGTTGATGTAAGCTTTTTGAGACAATCCCAAAATTCCTTGTGATTTATCTCGAAATATTTCTATTCCAATCATATAGGAAGCTTCACCCATATCCTTCATCTAAAAGTTGTTAGAAAGGTAATCCTTAACATCATGTAATAACCAACGATCACTAGCAGCAAGAAGAATATCATCTACATGTAACACAAGTATTACAAACTTACTTTCCACAACCTTCATGTAGATACACCAGTCAACAGTCATTTCTACAAACCCATATGACAATATGGTATCACTAAACTTCAAATACTATTGTTAAAAAGCTTGTTTTAAACCATAGATTGATTTCTTCAACCTACATACCAGATTTCTTTCACTTGTGGTCTCAAAACCTTGAGGTTGTTCTATATATACCTCTTCCTCCAAATCTCTATTGACAAAGGTTATTTTAACATCCATTTGGTGAAGCTTAATATCAAAATGAGCCACCAAAGCCATTACAATCCTTAAAGAGTCATTTTTAGAAATCAGAGAGAAAGTCTCTTTGTAGTCAATGTCATCCTTTTGAGTGTAACCTTTGGCAACAAGTTTAGCTTTGTACCCCCGACATTGCCCTTTGAGTCTCACTTTGTCTTAAAGACCCATTTGCAGCCAACTCTTTTAGAATCCTTCGATAATTCTGTCATTTCCCAAACATTGTTATCATCCAATAGATTTCAACTTTTTCTTCATGGCCATTAACCACTTATTGGAATTTTCATCGTTCATGGCTTGATTGAAAGAGGTTGGGTCATTATCAATGCTAAATTACTTTCATGCTCAAGTGCATAAACTATATATTCATTTGAAATAGCTAATCTTTTCTCTATAATAGCCTTTCTTAATGCTATTTCTTCTTGAGGTTGCACTTGCTCATTAATTTGAGCACTTTCCTCCTCTTCTTGAACATTAGCATTTGTAATTTGGTTTGGAGCATCCATTTGTTGTTCCATATTTAGGTCTTGTGTCCGTGCTACAATAATAGGAACAATTGAGACGGATCACTTGATGGATTTTAGTCCATCAATGACTCTCTTATCTTTACATCACGTGCTCTCACACTCCTAATGACTCTACCATTTTCAATAAAGCAAGCATTCTTAAACTCTACAATTCTCATACTATGGTTAGGAGAATAGAATCTATACCCTTTTGACCTTTCCATATATCCAATGAAATAACCACTAATGGTCCTGGAATCCCACTTCTTTTCATGTGGATTATATGTCCCCACTTCAACTTGGCATCCCCATAGGTGAAGATGTCTTAAACTAGGCTTCCTAGATGTTCACAGTTTATAAGGTGTCTTAGGACCTGCTTTACTAAGTATCATATTCAATATGTATGCGGTTGTCCTCAATGTATACATCCACAATGAAATAGGTAATCACACTATTATTCATCATACTGCTTACCATTTCCATCAATGTATGATTACACCTTTCTGCTACACCATTTTGATTTGGCGATTCGAGCATTGTATGTTGCGCAAAAATGCCCTTAGACTCGAGGAGTTTCTTAAATGGACCTCGAATTTGTCTAACTTCTAATGTTTTTCTGTAGTATTCACCAGCTCTATCGAAACATATTACCTTAACTTTTTCTATTTAACTGCCTCTCAACCTCTGTAATGAATGTCCAAGGACATCAACCGATTGAGTTCTTTCATGCAGTAAATAAAGGTAACAATTCCTAGAGTAATCATCAATGAAGATGATGAAATACTTTTCACTGCCCCAAGACGGTACATCGAAAGGACCACAAAATATGTATGTACTAAACTGAGTAACCCACTACTTCTTGTGACGGCCTGTTTTGATACATGTTTGGTTTGCTTACCCTTAATGCAATCCACACAAGTATCGTTCCAATTAGTAAAATCCAATTGAGACAAAACTTCACCTTTTATTATTCTCAAAATCCTCTCTTTGGATGTATGACTGATTTTTTTATTCCACAAGTCAGCAAAAGACTCATTTAGGGCATTTCTTTTCATACCAACATCACTTTCAACATTAAACAGGGAATTAACAAAAGTAGAATTTAGATTGAAGTAATACAAAGTATCCAACAATAAACCAGTACCACACAGGTTTGTTCCACGATACAATGAAAAACAACTATATCCAACCTTAAAATCAAATCCTAAAACATGCAACTTAGAAACAAAAACAAGATTTCCAGAGCAATCAGGAACATATAGACACTTCTCAGATCAAGGCAATAGCCTGTATCTAACACAATTCTATATGTCCCTACACCTTCAGTTCTAGCTTTCATCCTGTTTCCCATAAATAGAAAGTTTTCACTTTCCAACATTTGGTGGAGATCTAAGTAACTATGCATAACATAAGAAACATGAGTGGTTGCACTAGTATCAAGCCACCAAGTATTAGAAGGTACCGCAATAAGATTTGATTATAAGCATACAGAAACAAAATGTATACCTCTCTTTTCAAACCATTCCTTCCTCTTTTGGCAATCAACCTTCTTGTGCCCAGATTTGTTGGGCTAGAAACATTTCAAAATATTTGCAACTTTACCTTGCCCTTTACTGGGCTACACCTTAAATGATTGTTTTCCCTTTTTCTTCCATTTCTTATTTGGAACTTTGTTGCCACTAGAACCAACGTTTGAATTATCATGATAAGCAAAGTTGGCTTGGGGAAGTTTGACTTTAAAGTCTTCCCTTTGCCTTGCCTCCTCTTGCATGAACATGGCTTTAATATTTGAAAGAGACATTTTTCCTTACGTTAGTTGTATGTTCTCCGAAATTTCTTGAAATCATCACCCTTACATGATTTCAGCAAGAACTCAACCAATACCCTCTCACCAAGATCCACATCCAAACTTTTAAGCCAATTGTAGGTGTTCACCATGTGAGTAATGTGTTTTGACATTGACTGAGCTATAGTGTACTCTCTAGCAGATAAATCATTAATAAGAGAAGCAACAATAGACATATTCACAATGTCTGTCATAGTATACTTCTTAATTTCAGTAAAGAATTCCTTCACTTTTTCAATCTTGGGCTGGGAAGGCTTAACATTAGGCGCTATGCTAAGCTTAAGAAAGCTCATCAAAAGTCTACTCGACCTCTCCTAGTTCTCCCACAATATCTTGTGGGCCTCCAATCTAGTATTAGTCGATTTAGTGGGTTCATTCATAACTAAAGCTGAATTGAGTCCCAACATTTAGTTTGACATATTCAATCCAGTCATCATAGTTCTGCCCATTAAACTTGATACGACTGGCAGTCATGTTTGACATGGTAAAGACCACTGCAAACATTTACATCTTACATATTAATTGCTTTGAATTTGAACCACAATTCAGGCTATATAACATATACCAAAACAGTGCATTTAAATTCACCTTTGGGCTAAATTTAAACAAAACCAACAACCATCAATGCATTATTCATATAACATATATAAGGTTAATCACTAAGTTTACTTTAATATACAAGTCATCTTTGGATGTATATTATATACTAATTAAACAAAGTTCATAACCTACTTCAATTATTATTAACTAAGTAAGATCTACCTTTGGGTATTCGTATAACTTCATTTTAATAACTATAAATGTTTATCATTCTTAAATGTCATTTATGATGCTATATCAAATAAAAATTTATAAAATAATTTAAATCATTTAATGAACTCTAAGTGGGCCATTTTTGTCACACCCCCTCCCTACCTTTCCAACCTAGGAGAAAATGTAAGGACAGCAGACACCGACCCTCTTATAGCATCCACTGCCAACTTTATAACTTTATCATCACCTAATAAGCATATATACACAATGATTGAACAACATACTTTAACCAGGGTTAAGATATCATACAAACATTGATTTTCACTCAAACCATATATTTACATAAGTTTCTTAACATCACCTTTAACCCTCTATATGTACAACACATGTTTCAGTTCAAATATTTACAATTCTCAAAATTCTAGACACTAATGGTGGGTCAAGACGGATTGTTGTGTAAGCTAAGCACCCCGGACTCGCTCGCTACCTGAAAAACAAAAAAAACAAGGAAAACATGAGCTAGGTTGCCTAGTGAGTGACTTGCTTTGTAAAAACTTTCCTTTAGCTTAGAAACTAATCATAGTGTAAACATTATAAAACAATTCGTATATAACATCGATTCAAAGTCATATCCATGCAAACATGCTCAAGTAGTATTGTCAAATCATATATGTTCATTTCAGAAAAGATACACAGAAATTCAATTTATTTCGAAAACATTTTCCTTAGTTGAGGCGGAGCGGAGCACAATGCTACTCAACGTCGAAAACATCCTTAGTTGGGGCAGAGTAATCTCAACACACCCAACGTCGAAAATCCTTAGCTGAGTGGAGCAATCTCAACACAATAGCTTCTATCATCCCTCTACGTGCACATAGATATCATATCCTAGGTTACCCGAATACCTTCTCTGAGTCCTTCAGTACTGTGGCCCATATACAAGATTTAGGCCACCCACATGCCTTCTCTGAGTCTTTCAGCATTAGGAGCCTTTTCAAATACATTATTCAAAAACAACATGCTTTAAAAATAGCATAATCGATTCCTTTCATAAAATCATTATTCACGAGTTTTTAACATTTCAAATCTTCACAATTTCATTCACAAGCTTCAATGCTTTCCATAAAATCATATGTTAACAAAGAGCATGCCTTTCATAAAATCATTTAACAACCAGCATGCTTCAAATGATTTCCAATGTAAAACACATAATATGCACGTTAAAACCCATGAAATCACAAACATATAAACATGTTTCCAAACATAATCTTTCAACGATAAAACTTGTTCAAAGTAAATACATTTTAAATAAAATTGTCACTCATTACTTGTCCCTAGACCTTTAGTGGGTTATACACCTTCCTTAGCTCTTCTCGGCCTGTAATAATACATTTCTCTTTATTAGATTTCCTTAAAATTTCCTTTAACATAACCAACAAGTTTTAAACATTTATACTTGTTTAATTGTTCACCACCGAGACCGAATTCCATAAGAAGAATCATTGATGAATGCGACTCAAGTATCCAACGAGACTAGACTAGCGAAACTGAGCTGCAAACAAAACTGTACCAGCGAGACTGTGAACTAGCGAGACCAACGAGACTTACTTGATCAGTGAGACCAGCGATACCCAACGATACCGAGCGAGAGTTGTGAGACGCAAAGCCCACAGCGACACCAACGACACTCGTCTTGCTGCTCACCCTTATATCTTTAGTGTCGCTGCTTTTCCAGCGATACCCGTCTCTCACTGCTACTGCCTTCACTTCTGTTTTCATTTCTATCTATTAAAAGTCGTATTTCCAACCCGAATTAAAACTTTCTCCCTTCTACAAACTTGTAAAGAAATTTGTTTTCTAGCTTACCTCAAGATTTTAGAGTTTAACTTCTCTTTGTTCGATAGGTATTCTCAAATTACTTCGAGCTACTCCAAATAACTCAGGAAATCCGTATCAGTTGCTTCCACCTAAAATTTAACATGTTTCTCTTCATATTCAGCTCAACTATCCTTTACAAGAGTTGTTAAGAATTGAGTTAACTTACTAACTTCAAAATTTCAGCCCTAAACTCGATCTTCAAAGCTCGCTATACTCCAAATACTAGACCTTGCTCAGATTGTGCGCCAGCAACCAAACCTTTTGTTCCATCTTCAATTACACCATGAAACCAACCAGAATTCTACACGAATTTGCCATAGACTCCTTCTTCTACCTCTCCTCGTCACTCAACTAAAAAATGAAGTAGGTTGAAGCTTTTGAAAATGGTGAAAAATGATCGAAAACGCAGCTTTACACACTTAAACGGCTGCCGACTTACTTCCACTTTCTCTTTTTATTTTATTTTATTTTCCAATAAACAAAGTAACTCCTTCACTATATGCACGCAACCCCCTTAACTGACTTGAACACTTAGCTTGGGTGCATAACACCATGCGTCTATCCCATAGGCTCTTGAATGCATGCTTCACCAATGCCACCCCTTACTAACATCAACTAACGCATGGCCACTTGCCCAACGGCCTCAACAATCACACAGCACCAACCATCACCCATGCTCAATCTCACGGACGAATATCTCAACCAAGCCAACGCATAGCCACTTGCCCAACACACCAACCATGCCAAAGGCTCTTGCCAATCTCTCTCTCAACTATCTGCCTACTTTACTTGCCATCTTCCAAAGATAAAAGTAGGGCTTAGAATTTTGGTGACTAACGCACTCTTTAAAATATTAAAGATTTAAATTATGGCTATAGCAGAATACTTCTCTAGTTCATCGTTGAAAGGACCTCCACAAGATTTCACAACATTGGAATAATTCTTGTAAAATAATAATTATTTTATATGAGATCTACAATAAATAATTAATTCAGTTGAGAAGATACCCAAATTCTCATAAACATAGATTCGTTATTTAATTCCTATTAAAACCTGGTTCTGATGCCAAATGTTAGCAACAATTAAAGCCAAATGCGGAAGTGATTATCACCAAATGGATTCTAATAAGATAATTAAATCAACCAAGGTACATACTAAAAAAGGAATGACGAACACTTACTTGATGATTCCATGATAAATATTTGAAATTCTTTAAGTCGATGTTCTCCTATCCCAATACCATATATTCTTCAATTTGCCCTTTGATGATAAAACATAGGGTTAGCAATGGGGGCGGGGTGGGACAACTGAGGGTTCTCATCCCAGCCCCGTGGGGGGAATTTACCCTCATCCCCACCATTTGTAGGTGGGGACGGGGGCAGGGATTCCCCGTTGGGAAATGGGTCCCCACGGGGACCCATTCCTCGAGATAGAGCGAGAGCGAGACAACGAGACGGGGAGAGCGAGCGAGACTGAGAGAGAACAAAACTGCGAGTTTAAATGCAGGACCAAATTATTACCAATAAGTAGAGAAAGATAAAGAGAGAGAGAGCGAGAAAGACTAAGATATATATATATATATATATATTTATATATACAGGGGTGGTTAGGGATATATCAAGGTGGGGTCAGGTCGGGGCCGGGGCGAGAATACCCTCCCCATCCTCGCTCTGACCCCAGACGGGTACTCGAAGAATCTCCTCAGTTTGACCCCCATTCCCAGTCAAACTGGGGATTCCTCAACTCGATTGGGTCGGAGCCCCGTGGGTTTTTTTTGCCAATCCTAATATAAGGACTTGTTTAATTCAATGAATTAAACCATGAATTAACAGAAAGTATGTTATTCTTTTGGAATCATAAACCACGTAGAGATTAAGAGAGTCCCGTTGGAAAGGAATTGTCTATCACATGGATATATATAGGCAAATGCCCACATTTCGGGCAACTATCCACTAACCACTCACATAGGTAACTATCCACATTTTAGGTAACTACCAACTCCCAACTACATGGATAACTACCCATGATAACTTAGGTAACTACCCACAACCCGAGTAACTACCAAGTTCCTACTACATGGATAACTACCAAAGATTAATCCCTTTATTTTCCCAACTTCACATAACACCACTCAAACTTATAAATTTCACAATATTGGACGGAGGAATTTACACTCGATAGTTGTCTCTTCAATACTAAACTAACCATCACCGTGTGTACAAAAATAAAAATTATCAATTACTTAAATTATATGAATCAATATTAGAAATAAAAAGTTCTACAGATTCCATAAATTTAGCCATTTCTAAGTTTTCGCCCACATTTTCTTTAGAGATTTTGCCACTTTTACCCTTATTGTTAGCCAAAAACTACTTATTATATTTTTAAAATTTTCAAATTGAAGACGTTAGATTATTTCACTTATTGAGGGCAAGTAGTTAACGTAACTTTTAGTTTTGATCGCATATTTTTTTAAAATGTTTATTAATTAAGTTTTTTTCAATCTCAACCGTTACAACGTCCCAAAATAATCTTTACGCCATTTTTCTCATTTAGTTTTTGTAGACACCATGTTTGATCCGACATATTCATGTTATTTTATTTATCTTAATTTTCCTTTTTTTTCTTAATTTTATGTTTTATTTTTAATTATCTATTTATTCTTTAGGTTTACATTAGTTAGTTATAATTTTTTTATTTTTACTTTTTTTTCATTATTAGTTTATTGTTTATTTATTTAATTTTTCTATTTTCTTTTATTTTCTTTTATTTTTATTATTTTTTATTATTTTTATTATTTTTTTCTCTTGTTTTAATTTTGTATTATTATCTTCTATTTTTAGTTTCATTATTTTATTTATTTATTTGTTTTATTATTATTATTATTATTATTATTATTTATATATATATATATATATATTCTCTCTTCTCTTCCATTTTTTTCTTTCTTCCCCATTTTATTTTCTTTTATTTTTATTTTCATTATTTCATTTATTTTATTTATTTATTACTTATTATTATTTTTCATTATATTTTTTCTTTCTTCCTCCATTTGATTTTTTCTTCTTCCTCCATTTCCTCTTCTTCCTCCATTTTCTCTCTTCCTCCATTTGAATTCCCTAACATATCATAACTCCAAACCTTCCCCTCCCCCTATAAATTGATGGAGATTTCAATGCGAAAGAGAGGAAGAAAAGGGAATTAGAGTGACAAATTAAAAAATACATAGTGGGAGGAGAAGAAGAAAGTTGTGAGGAGAACAAGAAAGTTTGTGAGGTTGAAAAAAAAGAGGTTGTGGGATTGAAGAAAAAAGTTGCGAGGTTGAGGAAGAGGAAAGTTGTGAGGGGAAATAAGAAGTTGTGAAGTTGAAGAAAAAAGAAGTTGTGAGGCTGAAGAAGTAGGAGAAGAATAAGAGAGAAGGAAAACATGGAGGGGTGAAAGAAAAAGAAGAAGGAGTTGGTAAAGGTGAAGGTGGGTCCCACTTATTTTTTTATTTTATTTGATTATTATTTTTCTATTTTATCTTATTTATTTAAAACTAATTTTTATTTATTATGATTTTTACTATTATTTCCTCTCCCCTTAATTTCATCATTTTTATTATTTTCTTATCATATTCTTTGATTTCCACCATTTTTTTTTTCTTTTCATTATTATTTCTTTCGCTTTCTTCTCCCCATATCAACTATTTTTCTCAATTATCAAATTTATGTTCTTATTTTTTTAAGGATGACTTCAAATATTTTTTTGAAACTTGTTTTATCTTGTGTTTCATTTTGTGAGTTTTTATTAATCATTGGGTTCTCAATCTCAATTCATTAGATTCTAATTGAGGTGTTTTTTTTTTTTCAAACATGAGATTTTAATTAAATGATTTTGAGTTAAACTAATGGATTTGCCTAGAATCTCTTTAAGGCATTTAATTAATGCTTCTACTATAGGATAGTGTGGAGTCCTTAATTTGTACCATTAAATATGGTCTAGTTTTTATGGTTGAAATGTCTTACTAGTATTTCAAATTTCTTGGATTTCAGACTTTAAGCACATTTTTATTACTACATTTAGATTGGCAAATGAATTTCAAACTTCGTCATGATTCCTAAATGAACTTCAAATTAATTAGCATTTGGTTTCCGGAATAAAACCATAGCTTCATTTAAATTTCAAAATTTAATTGAATTTTAAACGTTTTATGAGATTCTCCATAAATCCCATGACGGAGTTGATATTGCTCTGGAAGAATATTACATAAAATAACTCAAAGATAAATGGACAGACATTGTCGCTCCCGAAATTCAACTATACTTTATTCTTAAGGTTATAGTGAAGTTTGGCGAGACATTTCTTTTAAAGTTTACCAAATATTAATGTTTTAAAATATAATTGAATAGGTTAATAATTCTGTATAGGTTAGGGTACTTAAGTTGACCGTAAGAGAACACCTCTACCTAGGAGTTATTTAATTAGTCAATTAAAATTTGTTAATTTCCATTTTACTTTTTACAAATTTTGGATAATAGAATAAAATGTTTTCAAATGGGTGTTGTAGGGTGCTAATACCTTCCCTACACTCAACGTGTCATACCCCGCTCCCAGGTACCCTCCTAAACCAAGGTTGAGTGTGAAGACAGTAGACACCGACTCTCTCACGACATCCACTACCAACCCTAAACTTTAATCAATACCTGATAAACAGTTATACAATAAACATCATAACTAAACCAAGGTTAAGTTGTCATATCAATCCAGCTATCTCAAAGTGTTTAATAATTACAACTACACATGACTCCCTCAACCCTCACTATATGTACAACATTTACTTAAGTTCAAGATTTACAATTAACAAGTTATTAGACTCTGAAGATGGGCCCAAACGAGTATCTTCTGTAGGCTAAGCACCTCGGACATGCTCGCTACCTTGAAAATAGAGAAACAAGGAAAACATGAGCTAAATTGCTCGGTGATTAACTAATTTTAAGTTTTCCTTAAACAACGTATGTAAAACATTCCAGCCATATCTAACAATAACGTGAGTAACTCATAGCTTAAACATACATAATCATCTGTGAAACAGATACACATATACTAGTTTATTTAAAACTTTTACTTAGTTGAGGCGTAGCTAGGCTCAACGCTACTCAACGTCGATTTAACCTTAGTTGGGGCGGAGTATTCTCAACACACCCAACGTCTATACACATATTTCATAATCAGGGTCACCCGAGTACCTTCCCTGAGTCCTTTAGTACAAAGCCCCTTAACAAATTCCCAGCCACTCTCATGCCTTCTCCGAGTCCTTCAGCATGGGGCCATTTCCATACATAATTTACCCATATGCCTTCTCCGAGTCCTTTGGCATTGGGAGCCATTTTCATACATAATTTACCCATATGCCTTCTCCGAGTTCTTCGGCATTAGGAGTCATTTTAATATATAATTTACCCATATGCCTTCTCTGAGTCCTTCGACATTAGGAGTCATTTAAACAAAGTTATGTAAATTCATGAGTTTAAGACATTCTTTTCATCTCAACACTATTCGCATGCTTAAATGCTTTCATTAATCATAAACCATATGCTTTACTCAAACTCATAGCACAACCAGTATATATTTCAGATACATCTCATTATATAGCACAAGACATTCGCTTAAAACTCATGGAACTGTACCATATAGTCAAGTTTCAAACATATATTCAAACAAGAAACTATACTTGTAATAAACTCTTTTAGAATCGAGAGTCACTCACAACTTGTCCTAGGCCTTGAGCGGATTATACACCTTCCCTAACTTCTCTCCACCTAAAATAATACGTTTCCCTTTGTAAGATTTCCCTAACATTCCTTTTACATAAGAAACAAGCTTTAGACAAGTCTAACATTCATCCCCATGACAAAACAACCTAAAGAAAACCATCACCGAGACTATACTCCATGAAGAAATGCTCAACCATCCTTCACAAGAGTTGTTAGAAATTGAGTTAACTTACTAACCTCAAAATTCCAGCTTCAAACTCTGACTCTTCCGCTCGATATTCACCAAACACTAAACCTTGTTCAGACTGCACGACAGTAACGTCGAAGCTTCTGTTTCAGCTTCAATTCTACCATGAAACTGGCCAAAACCCCACACGAAATTGCCCTAGATCTCTTCTTCTACCACCCCTCAACACCCAGCTGAAGAGTCGAATCAATTTGAGCTTGGAAAATGGAAGAGAACATGTGGGCAAACTCACCCATTTAATTTCTTCTTCCACTGACTCCTTCCACTCCCACCTTTCTTAATTAGCCAAGTAAAGTATGAAATTTATAATTATGTGAGTAAACGAAAGCATGTAAGTATGTGATTAGTGAAGTGATGAATGAAATGTTTCAAATGCACGATTTATGCTATGTTATAGTTTTATTTAAATGACTCATCAATGCTGAAGGACTCGGAGAAGACATGTGGGTAAATTATGTATGAATATGACTGCCAATGTCGAAGGACTCGGAGAAGGCATATGGGTAAAATATGTATGAAAATGACTCCCTATGCTGAAGGACTTGGAGAAGGCATGTGGGTGAATTATGTATGGAAATGGCCCCAATGTTGAAGGACTAGGAGAAGGCATGTAGGTGGCTGAAAATGTATTAAGGGACCAGTACTGAAAGACTCGGAGAAGGTATGTGGACCCTGGATATGTGTATGTGTAATTATGCTGATGTGTTGAGATTACTCCACATAGCTAAAGTTATTTCGACGTTGAGTAGTGTTGAGCCCGCTCCGCCTCAACTAAGGAAGGGTTTTAGGAAAACCAGACTATGTACATCTTTTACTTGAATGCTTATGTAAGTTTAAGCTATGAATTACTCATGATATTACTGTTATAGCTGGATTCTAAGCTATAGCTTACATTATTTAAAGGAGGACATCTTAGCTAGTCACTCACTGGGCGTTTTAACTCATGTTTTCCTTGTTTCTCTGTTTTCTCGGTAGCGAGCGTGTCCGGGGTGCTTAGCCTACAGAAGATACTCATCTGGGCCCGTCTTCAGAGCCTAGTAACTTGAAAAATTATAAATATTGAACTTAAGTAAATGTTGTACATATATTGAGGGTTGAGAGAGTCAAGTGTAGTTGTTGTAATTATTAAACATCCTGAATTAGCTTGACTATGTTAATCGTTAAACCCTGATGTTAGTTATGATATGAATTGATTATATAACTGTTTATCAAGTGATGGTTTTAAGTTAGAGTTAACAGTGGATGTTGTGAGAGGGTCGGTGTCTACTGTCTTCACACTCACTTTTGTTTCAGGAGGCTACCTGGGAGGGGATGTGACATTAAGTGTGTGAAGGCTTACACAACTAAGGAGTATGAGTATTACATGAGAAAACTAGAGAACATAGTTCCTTTTATTCACTACAAGAAATATCCATTTTCATAGCCTTTCATCGATAATTCTGTTAGCACACTCAGCAGACACACCTTCGACTAACCTAAACTGTTCCTTCGGTAAAACATTTTCAGTAACCACCGTTTCATAATGAATAGACTTAGGACACACAGGCACCATACTTGTTCGTCGAAGGAGGGGGAACCTTAATTTCCACATACAGTTTTCTCTTGACTTTTACTTTGTACGGAACCATTTTTACTTTTGAAGTCTCAGTTCCGTGTCGGGTACTAACCATTTGAAGGTTGAAGATGGAGAAAACGATCAAGGAAAAACGATAAGGCAGATGGAGCTTCTGAAACCCCACGAAGCCTGTCAAAAATCAACTGCCAGTTGAATTGAAATGCGGTTTAATTTGAAATTAAAGGAAAGAATGACCTGGTGAATCCTTTCACCAACTGTAGTTAAGTTAGTTAATGCCTGGTCACTTCCTACGTTCTACGAAATTGAATGAGTCATTTCTCCTTTCTGTTAGACCCACTCAATTAATTGTTATTTTTCAAGAGTACATAAGCCTAGGGATGCTATTAGCGCTTCAAACTGAGCAGTGTCTAGGGATTTTGTTAAAATGTCTACCAATTGATTCTTCGTGTTGATTTGTGTTATCTGCCTTAAGGTATAATGCATTCATAACTAATTAGTCAAGTTTTCCTAGCTTTAACCCAAGTATAAGTCAAAATTATGTTTCTCGGTAAGTCCTAGGTCGAACATAGGGACTATGCAGATTTCAAATTTTCTTTAATTGCTTGAGTTATATGTGTAACAAGAAAGTAAAAATGATTGCAATGTGTTAAAAGTAAATAAACAATAAAAAAAAACTATACTAAATTGGCGGGAAATGGAGTATGATGCGTCACAACAGTAATCAACAAGGGTATAAATGTGATTGGAAAGAAAAGTAGGGCTATGGTTGGTTATTGCCTATTTTCAGAAACGCAGAGTGAACTATTTCTTATTATCTACTCTTAATTTACACCTCTCAGTTGACAGATTGCATACTCATATGTCTATGATGCATGTGAGAACATTAAAATTCTAAGGTTACTTCTATGTCTAAAAATACTTCTTAGTCTTGCTTAATGATTTCCACAATCACTTACTCTCTCAAGCAGTTGATTATTACTACTCATCTCAATCAGCTAAATGGAAATGAGCATTAGATTCAACACATTCAGCAAGATGAAATAATTGAATCGTTGTTTCTTAAATAGATAACAACACAACCCCTAACCCTTAAAAAATTTAGCTACTCATGGATGTTGATACACAAATGATAAGGAACAAGGAAATGCTAGACATGAAGGATGTGTAGATTAATGGAATGAATCAATTGTTTCAAAGATTACAATCTCTTGTTACACTAAGAAACATAAGAAAA
This sequence comes from Citrullus mucosospermus, assembly GCA_030954485.1. NCBI lineage: Eukaryota > Viridiplantae > Streptophyta > Magnoliopsida > Cucurbitales > Cucurbitaceae > Citrullus > Citrullus mucosospermus. Next base: position 17,196,987 of record CM062064.1, read on the forward strand.
TATAGAACCAGATAGAAAGCATGAAATAATCGACGTATGCTCGATCTCTCGAATTTGCCAACTCTGGTTGCATGATAGTTTCTGTAGTGAGATGGATGATCGAAAGGGAGGCGTCTCTCTCGAGTTGTTCGCCTCCGGTTGTCGTCTTGAAAGAACTCTAGTGTCACTTGAGAATTTTTCCGAAGATTTCAACAACCTTCTTAGCTTTTGACTCTGCCCTTTTATAAAGGTTGTGTTGTAACGTTGGCAGATTTGCATCATTATAGGCTGATTTAATGCCTTGCGTCATTTTTTCTTGATTGCGTGATTCTCAGCGAAATTTGTAAATGTTATTTCTGCCGCAAATCAAACACATCAATCTCACGGCAATCTCTCAGGATTCATGTCTAATTCTTCAATGCTTTGCATTTCTTAATTACAATGTGCTGACATGAGACTTGCGTTCCTGCATTATATCATGCGTTTTAGTATCATTTACTTCAAAATATTTATCTTCACCAACTCAAAAGAATAATACGCAAAAGATGATATATCAATGAATTTAAGCCTAAACTGCCGCATGATTCTCTATTTTATCCCTATTATTCTAAAGAGAAGCTAATAATAACTTGTATTTCTACAAGTTATCAATATATTCAATAATAATTTGTTTGCTTTCAACTAAATCACTGATAAAATGATGGCTTATGTCAATGTTCTTCGTTCAGCTATGTTGGACTAGATTTTTGGAGATGTTTATGGCACACATATTGTCACAATAGTGTCATGACATCTTATGAGATATCATACTCCTGTAGCATTTGCTTCATCCAGATAAGTTGTGTGCAATTTCTTTCGACAGCAATGTATTCTGCCTCTACGGTGGACAATGATACACAGTTTTGTTTCTTATTGAACTATGAAATCATATTATTGTCCCAGAAAAAAAACACCCTCTGCAAGTACATTTTTGATCTTTTGAGCTTCCTAATCCGCATCACAGTATCCAGTTATTTGTGTCATAAGAGTATAGCAAACCGTCGTCACTAGTCCCATTGATGTACCTGATTATTCTTTTGGCACTCATCAGATGACTATTTTTTGGACTACTTGTCAAGCACAAACATCAACAGCAAAGGCAATGTTAGGTTTACTTGTCATTAAGCACAATAGACCTCCAATAATGCTTATATATAGTTGCTCAGCCACAGGTGTCCCCCGACTATCTTTAGAAAGTTTTGCATGTCTGGGAGCTAAAGTTCGTTTAATACTCGCCTTTTCAAGACCAAACATTTTAACAAGATTCTTAGCGAACTTGGACTAAGAAATAAATACCCCTTCATCTAACTTCTTGATTTGAAATCCCATAAAATATAACAGTTCCTCGACCATGTTCATTTTGAACTCATCCTGCATTTTTTTTTAACAAAGAGATCTATCATCTTTCAAGACATTACTCCAAAGACAATGTCAAACACATAAATTTGTACAATTACAAATTGGTCTTTAGACATTTTTACAAACAACGTCCTATCAACTCCCCCTCAACTATAGCCATGGAGTTCCAGGAATTTAGTAAGTTGTTCATACCACGCTTTACGGGCTTGCTTAAGACCATACAGGGCTTTGTTGAGACGATATACGTAGCTTAGATTTTCAGGATCAATGAAACCCTTAGGTTGCTCCACATAGACTTCCTCATTCAAATACCCATTTAAAAATTCGCTTTTTACGTTCATCTGATACAATTTAAACTTCAGAAAGTATGATATCCCAAGAAGAAACCTAATAGCTTCAAGTCCGACTACTAAAGCAAAAGTTTCATCAAAATCCACCCTATCCACTTGAGTGTATCCCTGAGCAACCAGTCGAGCTTTGTTTCTCATAATATTTCCCTTTTCATCGAACTTATTTTTAAAAATACACTTAGTGTCGATTACGTTGGATGATTCTGGACGGGGAACGAGCATTCAGACATTATTTCTTACAAACTACTCAATTTCTTCCTACATGGCATTAACACAACATTCGTCCTCGAGAGCCTCTTTAAAATTCTAAAGTTTCAATAGAATAGGTGAAGCACATATTGCTAATCATCTCAAGGTAGTTCATCTTGTCCTTCCTTCTATTTATCACCCTAGCTTTCAAGCTCCCAATTATATTGCTGGGAAGATGGTTTTTACTTACCCTGCTGGAGGTATATTTGTCATCAGCTTCATATTGTTTAACTGTAACAGGCTGATCAGAGTCTATTATAGCTTTAAGGTGCCTTTCTGATGACTTATCAAGACTATTGTTAGGTACACCCGACTCGACATTTGAATGCACAACCTCACTTGTATCATCGTCAACAAAAGTTACATTAGGATCAGAGACATCATCAAATGCAACATATACAGATTCCATAACTGAACGAGTTCGAGTATTATAGACAAGGTAAGCTCTACTATTCGAAGAGTATCCAAGGAATATGCCCTCATCTGCTTTTGAGTCCCGTCTAATTTCTCTATCAACAAGAATGCAGCACGTGTTACCAACACATGAGAGTACTTGACATTGGGCCATCTTCCCCTCCATATTTCATAAAGCGTGTTGGTCTTATCGAGTCAAAGAACACGATTATGAATATGGCAAGCAGTATTTAGGGCCTCAGCCCAAAAATGAAGAGGTAGATGCTTAGCATGCAACATTGCACGGGCCATTTCTTGGAGCGTTTATTTCTTTCACTCAACAACCCCATTCTGTTGGGGAGTGATGGGAGTATAAAATTCATTATGGATGCCCGTAGACGTATAGAAAGTCGCAAAATGAACATTTTCAAATTCCTTCCTATGATCACTTTTGATTCTTTTGACGTTAAGGTCTTTCTCTCGTTGAATCTGCAGCCCCAGTGCCTGAAAATGGACAAACGCCTCAGATTCTTCTCACAGAAATCTAACCCAACTGTACTGGTAGAAGTCATCAACAACTACTAAGACATATCACTTCCCTCCCAAACTTTCAATTTGCATTGGGCCCATAAAGTCTAAATGAAGAAGTTCAAAGATATGGAATGATCCTGGCTGAGAGATCTATTTGTGAGGAGCATACGTTTGCATGCTGGACTGACAGTCTCTACAGACAATGTTTGTTGATGAAGCTAAGGATGGAATGCCAGAGATAGCATTCTTAGCAAAGCACCTTTTGAATAGTCTTCATGCTGATGTGACCAAATCTCTTATGTCATAGACCTGCTTCATCTTGCCTAGAAAGATGACAAACTGAAGAGGTAGACTACGGATTCCATAAATAGCAATTATTAGATGATCGAGTGCCTGTTATGACAAGAGTTTTAACATCATCCGTAACAATACACTGCTCTTTAGTGAAGCTTACTGTAATCCTTGGTCACAAAGCTGGCTTATGCTAATGAGATTGGCAGCCAACCCTTTGACCAGAATAACATCATCACGAGAAGGTAGACCCTGGAAGCTAAGCTTTCCCTTCCCGATAATTTTACCAATAGTTCCATATCCAAAAGTGGTTTTTCCAGCACTTACAGGCTTGAGATCAGTCAAAAAGTTTCGTTGACCAGTTATATATGGTGTGAGCTTCCGCTATCAAAATACCAGTCGCCTTTAGTAGATGATCGAAGAGAATTTAAAACCACAATGCACTTCATTTGATTCACCTTTACTTTCCAAACAGTCTTCACATTTCTTCCTTATGATCTCCTTTGTCGAGAATAATGGTGAAAATAACAAGGATTTCTACTTGAGTTAACTGACTTCTAAGACATATTTAGCAGCTGATAGCAAAACGATCCTATGTGGCTTGTCTTTCCTGCAAAAGTGACAAATCCACCAAGGTCTACGATGCCTATTAGAGACTCTTTGTGCGTTACTAGAAGAGGTTCCAATAATGCTATAAGATTTTGGGTTCTGAGCTTTAACAAACTCTACTGTCTGTATTCCTTTATATTGAGGTTGTGATGTTGACTACTTTTGTTCCTTATATTTATTAAGCTTACTATGCATTCAACTATTATGCGATCAACATACTTAATACTATGCGTTATTAATCTGTCAAGTTTTCCTATTCTTCACCCAAGTATAAGCAAAGAATGAGATTTTCTCGGTGAGTCCGAGATCGAACACAAGGACTATGCAGATTTTATAATTAGTTGGATTATTTGAGTCATGCGTTTAAAGAAGGTGATGAGAAGTGATGCGTCTAACTAACTAGAAAGCAATAAACCTAAGCTAAAGTGGTTAATGGAGAGGTATGTGACACAGCAAAAACAACTAGTTGAATTGTATGAATAGTAAAACGCAGGGTTGGGGTTGGTTATCATCTAAAGTTGGAAACGCATAGTTGGGTCTATTTCATACCATCAACTCTTCTCCCGGTTGTCAGCCGCTATGCATTATATGTCTATAATGCATAAGAGAGTGTTAAGTACCAAGGTTATTCCTATCCCTAGGTAACACTTCTTAGCCTTTTCAACTGAGTTCCACGATCACTTACCCACCCAAGCAGTCTGATTATTGCTACTTATATTGATTAGCTAGATGGACATAAGCATTTGATTAAAAATACAATTGATAAGATGAAATAGTCTTCTACGGTTCTTTATTTAGATGATAACGCAACCCGTGACCCTTGAGAGAGTTAGTTACACATGGATGATAAACAATAAATGGAAAGTGATGAGAAATGAATAGCCATGGAAGATGTATAGATTGATGAACGAAATAACTGTTTTAGAAAATACAATTCCTTACTAATAGACTAAAACAAAAGTAAGAAAAGAGATAAAAAGCATGGAATGGCTTCTCAATGTCTTGAGCTCACCAAGATGGTAGCGTGAGTTCTGCTGTGAAGTGGTCAGGCGGAGGGAAGACTCTTCTCTTTGAAGCTATTTGTCTCCGGTTGTCGTCTGGAGAGAACTCTGCTGTCACTTAGGAATTCTTTTGAGAGATCCAACAACATTTTCGTCTTCAGGTCTGCCCTTTTATAGATGTTGCGTTGCAATCACTGGCAAATCTGCATGATTGGAGGCTGAATTTCTGCCTTGCGTCCATCTCGCCTAATCGCGTGATTTCCGGTTTAATTTCGATCCACCACTCTCGTCGCATATCAAGCATATCAATCTCCCGACAATCTCTCAAGATTCTTATCTGATTCTTTGCTGCCTTCTTGATATGCGTCCACAGATAACTTGAGTCATGCGTTCAAGTATGCCAACACATCAATGGGTTGCTAACGTATCAACCTGCGTTGAAGGGTTGTCAACGCATTCACAGGTTGCCAATGCATACTCCTGCGTTAAAAGGTTGCCAATGCATCTACAAATTGCTCGCTTTTCTTCATTAAAACATGCATTTTAGGTTCAAAAAGGTTTAAAACAATTATCTTCATCAACTTACAAGAGTAGAACGCATAAGAAAATTTATCAATAGAATTTAACACTAATTACCGCATGATTCTCTATTTAAGTTCTATTTTTCTAGGAGAAAGACATATAATATGTAAGCCCCGTACTTGAGTTTGTGAGAAGGCAAGTTAAGAAAAGACTAAGAGATGGGCGTTTAGTAGGAAAAGTTGGCCGAGTTGTGTGGGGGCAAAAATGGCTAAGTATTGGCCATGCGTTGGTGGCACTATGCGTTGATGAAAGTAGTTTTGGCGTGGACGCAGAGGTGAAGGAAGACCACGAGGCGTTGAAGGCCACGAGGTGTTGAGGGCCACTCTGCATCAAAGGTCACTATGCGTTGAACGCTACCATGCGTTGAAAGTGGGTATGCGTTGGTGCATAGAAGATAAAGGACGCGAGGACCATGATTCTGTTAGCTATTCGGCGATGGGGCGTTGGGAAATTGTAACACACAAAACCGAGGCTATGCGTTGCTGAAGCCAAGTACAGAAGGTATGCGTTGATTAGATCAATATATAGAGACGAAGTGGAGATTAAGTCGGTGGTATATATACAAGTGGACTGAGTATTCAATTACTTTGATCACATTTCAGAGCTCGAGTTGATTCCATTTCGAAGCTAAACAACGGAGGGAGGTAGAAGAAGGTGTTTATGTTGGTTTGGAGTGAAATTCTCGTCGTTTTCGTAGAGGAAACTTGAGCTGGAACGGAGAATTCAACTGGTGTTACTTAATCTGAGAATCAATCAATGTTGGGGGAAGAATGAACTGTGGAAGCTGTGGCTAGGGTCGAAATTTTGAGGTTAGTAAGTTAACTCGATTTCTAGCAATTTTCATGAAGGATACTCGAGCCGAATTTGAGTAAATGTGTGTTAAACTCCAGGTAGAAGAGGTCGAAGCTGAACTGTAGGACGATTAGGAGCAATTCGGGGTTGTTTGAGGATATATCTCAAACGAAGAGGGCTTCCATCATGAGACTTTAAGGTAAGATGAAGGACTTATGTCTTTATAAGTTTGTAGACGAAAGGAAGTTCTAAATTTTGGCTTGAATGCAATGTTTAGCAGGTTAAAGAAAGAGTTAGAAGGGAAAGAAGAAAACAGTGGCTGTTAGGTGTCGCCCAGACCATAGTATCGCTGAAGAGCTGAAGACTGTGTAGCGAAGCGAGTATCTCTGGTAACGCAAAGGGTTTTGCGTCTCACAAATCTCGCTGAGTCTCGCTGGGTATCGCTCTTCAAGTAATCTCGTTAGTCTCGTGCATTTCGGTATCGCTAGCGCAGTGTCTGGTTGTGTGTTTTTCGTTGGTAGTCTCGCTAGGGACATAGAGTCTCGCTAATTATGAAATTTTGGGAAAAAGGAGTCTGGTTAAAGGAGCAAGAATAGAATTTGATTATGCTTATTTATTGATCATGGAAAGGAAGTTCAAGGAGAACTTAACATGGGAAATGTGTATTTACAGGCCAAGAAGAGCTCGGGAAGGTGTATAATCCACTCAGAGCTAAGACAAGTTGTGAGTGATTTCTTGTTAATTCAACAAACTTACATAACCTGTTTAATAATAATGGGTATGTGAAATCTGTCATATGGAGTAGTTAAGGATTGATTTTGTGTTGTGCTGTAAGGATTAAAGATTGTATATGATATTCAGTGTTGAGGGACCATGTGGGAAGGCACTTGAATAGTTGGTTGATGTGGTTTCCAATGCTCAGGGACAATATGTGAAGGCATGCGGAAATCCAATGTATGTGATAGCTCAGTGCTGACGGATCACAGGTGAAGGCACTTGAGCAGTGGATTGATAGGGAACCCAGTGCTGAGGGAATTGAGGCACATGGGAACTCCGTTATGATAAAACTCAATGTTGAGGGACAATATGTGAAGGCACTTGAGGGATTAAAATATCGAGGGAAGAAGTGTGGAAGTATTCGGATGTGAATGTGATGAGAATTGGTACATGAAGTTGTGTGCGTTGAGTGTCGCTCCGCCACAGCTGGGAAGGAATATTTGGGTTAATGTTGTTTTATAGCATGAGTTATCTTAGAAATTTCTGGTTATATAGATATGTGGTGGTTTTTGATGTTTCATGCCAATTCAAGTAGCGTAATAATAGTTGGAAGTTTTTTTTTTTATCACTCACTTGGCATTAGGCTCACGCGGTTCTTTTGTTTATTTGTTTGTTTCAGGTAGCGAGCGTGTCCGGGACGCCTAGCCTACAGGAGATCCTCGTCTGGGTTTATTTTGGACCAGTCCTCTGGGATAGTTGTAAATACACAGTATTTGTACATGCTTCATTTTCTCAAACATGTTCTTCGGGATTGTAGTGGGTTTTGTTTCTGAATGTATATAGAGAACACTTATCTTGATGAGTCTTATTATTCTATGAGATCATATGGCATATAGATAAGATTGAGTGAACAGTAGTTGATTGTTAGATAGTTACTTTAGAATACAGGTGTGTGCTGGTTCGCACACACTCCCCGAGTAGTAAGGGTAATCTGGGAGGGGGTGTGACAATTTGGTATCAGAGCATAAGGTTTTGGGGCTGTGAGATCATGCATAATAGATCGGAACATGTTAACAGTAAATTGATTACATATAATGTTATAGAAACATGCCCAGAGGGACCAGACGAGGTAGGCGGGAAGGCGCCGTGACATCGCACGCTATTGGAGAGGAGAGGCAGGCGTCTGAGGGAGAATCTAGCAATCCTCAGGCGAGTATTAACATGGAGGAACAACTTTTTAGCAGGATTGCCCAGAGATTGGCAGTTAGTATGGAGTCAGTCCAGGGAGATCCTGAGAAGAAGTTCGAAATGGAACGGTTCAAAGCATTGGGTGCTCAAGTGTCTGAAGGCACCACGGATTCAGCGAGAGCTGAAGCATGGCTAAATCAGGTAGAAAAATGCTTCAGAGTTATGCACTGTCCAGAAGACAGGAAACTTGATTTGGCCACGTTTATGCTCCATAAAGTAGCTGAAGATTGGTGGTGATTGATTGAGCACAGGAACACTGATGTGGGCTCTTTAACATGGGCAGATTTTAAGAAATCTTTTCAGGAGAAATATTATCCTAAATCCTTTTGTGACGAGAAAATGAAGGAATTCTTAAATTTAGTACAGGGAAACATGTTTGTAGCGGAATATGAGAAGAAATTTACAAAGCTTGCCAAGTATGCTTTGGCATTGGTGGCAGAGGAAGCTGATCAATGCAAGCGATTCGAGGAAGGCTTGCACAGTGAAATCCGGACCCCAGTAACGGCAACCACAGAATGGATTGATTTTGTAAAACTAGTGGAAGCAGCCATGGGAGTAGAGAAGAATTTAGCGGGAGAAGAAGCTGATAGAAGTGGAAATAGGACTGGACAGACTCACATTTCATCTCGGGTGCAGACTTATCGAGGAGAGGGACGACGTTTTGCACCCGAAGTCTCTAATAAGGGAAGGTTTAAAGCCTGGTCTAGTAGTTCATATTTTCCAAGAGGGTCACAAGGAGGAAATACACAAAGAGGACGGGGAAGGTTTCCTCAAACATCTGTATCTACAGGACGGTCGCAGTTTAGTCAGCCTAGTGAATATGTGGCTAGCTTAGCACGGAAACCGCATTGCACCTCTTGTGGTAACAACCACTGGGGACAATGTTTTGTAGGACCTGATGTTTGTTATAATTGTGGACAGTCAGGGCATTTTAGAAGAGAATGTCCTCAACCTAAGAAAGGGAGAGGAACAGAACAGAAAACTGTATCACAGACAGTAAATCAGTCTAGACAAGAAATGGGAGCTGGAGAGGGAACTAGTGGAAGCCGACAAAGAAGTTTTGCAGGTAGATCAAGACCGCAGGAACAGGTGTTTGCTGTGACTCAGCAGGAGGCCGAGGTGACACCGGACGTAGTCACGGGTATGATTACTATTTGTTCTAAAAATGCACATGTGTTGATAGATTCTGGGGCTACCCACTCATTTGTATCATGTAAATTTGTTGTGCATATAAATAGGAAACTAGAGCCTTTGTCTGAAGCATTGCTAGTACATACCCCTATTGGGGAAACTATTGTTATTAAACATGCTTATCTTGAGTGTGAAATTGTAATTGATGGTGTGATATGGGCCATATGCTTTAACCAGCCAACACTTTGCCTAAACTTGACTATGCAATTTCTTTCTTTGTCAATCTTACTCATGCTCACTCTCCTTAATTACTTGCTTCATTTCACCAACGCATGGACTCTTGAACTCGAGTTTTCAACCATTCGACTACTTGCTTTCCATTTTCTAAGCTAAAAGTAGAGCTTTTCAATTTACCTCTTTCTTATAAGAATTCCGTCCCGAATTCCTGTAGGTTGTTAGTCTCTCAAGAATAATTGTGGATAATGTTTTATCATTTTCTCCTGATCTAACACTTGAATCATTTCCTTAACTTACTATACATCGCTGTACTACCAGGGTGTATAAGTTAAATCCCGTTTTGAGCCTCTTATTAAACCTTATGGATTTCATCTTCTATGCGTCCATGAGATATACAAGGTTCCAATTTTTCTCTTTTACTTTTCCCATACTTAATTGTTTCCTAACAAGTATTCTAATATCCATCTATCCCTTGTTTCCTTCTTTTAGCGTTGTTTTCACCATAGCACATCAAACGCTTAATCTTAGTTTCATTTGATTAACCCATAAGATCTTTTCTGATGAATTATTTCTTCAACGCATCGCCTTGTCGACGCATAAAAATCCTTCAACAAATAACATGTTTTCCAATTTCAACAACTTCTAATGGTTAACAACCCCTTTTGCACATGCTATACTAAAGGACTTCCTGATCAGCACAATGATCCTTTATGGCAAACCTTCAGCGCATAGCTGCTGTTCATCGCATACCTTATCAATACATTGCTCATCTTCAGCGCATGACTACAGCTTATCGCATATAACTATTCTCCAATTCAAAGTATTCTTATCAACGTATAGTAAGTTGAATACAACCTTTGGTTAGGTTCCATCTTCACTATGCGTTTACTTCCAACGCATAGTGACACCTTTCAACGCCTGATGTAACAACTCTTCCATCTTGCTATGGTAACAGTCTACTTCCTTCTCTTTACAATAGCTTCCCCATACTAGGTTTACCAACGCATAGCCGAGGTCAATGCTCATAGCTCTTGTTCCTTCACTTTCCATGCACTATTTCTCCACAATTCATAATGCACTACTTTCCTTAAATTGCCATTTCTCCGTTGCATGCTAACTTTTCCAACGCATAGTACGTTTCCGTATATGGTAGCTCTAACCAATCTCTCATCATCAACGCATATTACATCACCTTAATTAGCTTGCCACCATTAAACCTAATCTTAGCTTGGTAACTTCTCATCCAAGTGTGAGCCATGCGATCATCTCTTTCCTTAATCATCATTTCCCTTTTTAACACTTCTATACTAAATCGATTTTCTTTCAACCAGAATATCATGCGTTCACACCTCACCATCCGTGAGGATGTTCCTTTCAAGAACGTCTAATTCTTAATGAAATATCATTTCCAATACAATGCATCCATCTAGCTTTCTCTATCACATACTTTTGCTTCTAAGCTTTGCTGCAATACTTAAATTCTCTTATATTCTTAAATCATCAATTTGTCATCTAAGATTCCGATTCATCTATCATGATTCCTTTCAAATTAACTTATGACTTATGTTTAATACATAACTTTCATAAACGTTTTCTCCCTTTCCTTTCATCTAAACGCATAGAACTCCTCAAACTTTAATTTCTCTTAATCTCCATTCTCTTTCCGGGATTTTTCTTTTACTATCTTAAGATCATTAATTAATCACTGAATTGTTCGATAGACTTTTAATTTGAATTCATACCTTCTGAATTTTCTTTTTAACTCTTCTAAGCCTTATAATAGCTTAAAAAGTTTTGGCATAAACCTACCTCAACTTGCCCGATTGCTCATATCAATTTCCCCGCAATCTTACTATATTGCGACTTTCGGCTTACACTTACCACATTGAGTCTTTCTCTCAGAAACTGCAGGTAGCATTCCAAGTTCCGCTTACACGTTGTCGTTGAGGTTTGTCGCCTAAACTTCACCTGACTTCCCCAGGTTTTCGTAAACCATGCTCTGATACCAACTTGTCACACCCCCTCCCGAATTATCCTCCATAACCCGAGAAGAGATGTGAAGACAGCAGTTACCAACTACCCTGTCATGTAACCCACTGTCAACCTCTCCATCCACGTGCTCTTGACAAACCTCGACTTCGATCGGCAACGGGAACTGTCATGCTACCTAAAAATGGAAAACATATGAAAGCATGAGCTAACAGCTCAGTAAGTAACAGTTTCTGAAAAACATTATACTTTAAGTATAAAACTGATTGAACTCGTATAAAACATCACACTGAAAATCAGTTTATAACATGATCAATTCTTGGTTATATCATGTGTACATATTCATTCATTTCAAATACTTTTTCCCTAGTTGAGGCGGAGCAGTGCTCAACGCTCCTCAACGTCGATTATCCTTCACTGTGTGGAGTAATCTCAACACCTCAGCGTCGTATATATATATTCTTCTATGTGCACATAGATATTATTACTCGGGCTGCCCATATGCCTTCCTTTTATCCTTGAGCATTGGGTCCCATTTCTATTTTCCGGTTACCCATTTGCCTTCATCTAGTCCTTGAGCATTGGGTACCTTTTATAACTCGGGCTGCCCAATGCCTTCTACAAGTCCTTGAGCATTGGGGTCCCTTTTCAAAACTTTATAAAACACCATACATATTTTGGAAACATTATATTAATAGCACTTAACTTAACCGTTTCCAAATCTTTCATGAAAACATCATCAGCATGCTAAATTCATTTTCCAGCTTTAATATCAACCAACATGCTTTTTAGACAAGTCTATTTTCAAGTCTTTCTGGAAATCATATAACACCATGCTTTTTAGAAAAACCATGAATACAAGTTTCAATCAATCACCATGCGTTGCCCAGCATTCTCAAAGTTACCATGCGTTACTCAGCATTACCAAAGTTACCATGCGTTACCCAGCATTCTCAAGTTTTCAAGTAAAACGCATGCTTCTCAGCTGGCTCATATTCTTTGATATATATATGAACGCATGCTCTTAGTTTATAAACAACATGTTCATATGCTTCATATATGAAAATGCATGCATTGTTTCATTAGAAACCCACAAAATTATATTCATAAAGAACTCATTTATATTTTGTAAGACGCAGGTGTTACTCATCTGTACTTGCCGAAGAATACTTCTTCTTCCTTTCCCCTATTTCCTCTTCCCGAGCTTCTTGGAAGCAGCGTTCTAGTCTCAAAAACGCAAAGCTCCATTTCCCTCTGCTAGCTCGGTTGAACGCAACCCTGCCCTTCAACGCAAGGTTGATACTTCCGCGAAGTGCATCCCAACTCTTCTTACTTCTTTTTCGGATGCGTCACCCTCACTTGGACGCAAGGTCCAACTTGAACGCATCACCTAACTTCTGTACGCCACGTTCACCTTGGACATTATGTTTGTCTTCAACGCAAGGTCGACCCCTTTTAACGCAAGACAACTTCTTTACATAAAATTAGCTAAATTTTCGCATACTCCTTCTACGGACGTCCTTGCTGCCTTCTTCTCTTTTTCTCTCCAGAATTATTCTTTCAGAGTCATCATCCCTCCTTTTCCCTCAAAGTTCTATTTATAGGGAGCTTGCCATCCAACTTCTTCTCTCCTTTTGCCACTTGTTTGCCACATGTCACATTGCATGCTTAATTAACCATGCATTAATCCAAGTGTCACCTTGCATGAAACACTTGACATGCCTTCAACACCTCCTACTAATAAGGCGTCAAATCTATATGAAGCCACTTAGCCTTTATAAGCTGATCTTATGCGTCCAACATTCCCAATGAACAATTTATTATTCAGTACAATGATAAGCACTTGAAAAGTGCTTTATATTCTCTCAAATTAAGGGAGTTTTATATTAGATTTCACTTGTTTGCTAGTGATTTTCAGGTTAAAACAAGGAAAATTAGAAGAAACAACTAAAAGATCAAAACCGAGCAAGAATACGGCGAAAAAGAGCTGAAAAATGCATCCTTGTTGAAACGCATGATGCGTCGCGGCACTAAAGCAGCGCTGAAGCAGAAAAGCATCAGGATGGACGCAGAGTAGCATCGCGGCGCCGAGATGGCGCTGCCTCGACGCATCCTTGATGAACGCAAGACAGCGTCGCGACGCTAAGACGGCCCTGCCGCGGCGCTAAAACCCGAGAGCAACTTATTTTTGGTCGCAACCCTAGTGCCGCGGCGCTATGCGACAGCGCCGCGGTGCCAGCGTTAATTAAACGAAAGTTTTGTATTTTAGGTTAAATTTTTGGCGGCCAAACTCTATAAATTGAGGGGTTTTTCAGCAGTCCAAAGGGGAGAGAAAATCAAGAAAAGCAAGAAAGTTGCAGACTAAAAGAAAGATCCAAAAAGGTGAGAATTAAGCGCGAGTTCAAAGAGTGAGTTAGCCGCAAGGAAGAGGAAAAAAGTTCGAGATAGTCTTGGTGCCTTTCGAAGTCCGACGTGAGAGCCAAGGAGTTCGTGACGGTGCTGCCTCAATCAAGAACCTCTTTTCAGTAGAGTTTCCCTATTCTTTACACTCTTCCTTTGATTATTTTTGCTCAAACATGTTGCTTCAAGCTATGAGTAGCTAAACTCTTTAGCTTTAGGGTTTTGATGAATTGTTTGTGAATTCATGTTAATTTTGTAGACTCATGGTTTTGTTTAAATAAATTATGCTTTTCATTGTTATTGTGTTAATTCTTGAGGATTGGCCATCTTCACATGTTAGGTTAGATGTATGATTGAGAGATTATATGTTTAATTTGATCTATAACAATGAATCGTTGTTAAGCTATCACAAGAGTAGTTAGGTTGACAATGAAAGTTGCTAAAGACTAGTTTTAATGCCATGTAATTTTGTATTGGTTTTAAGAGATTAACAATCAATCGAGTTACATGAGAAAGAGTTGTCTTTGAGAGAAAACAACTTGGAATTAAGTTTCTAGACTTAGGCATATGAATTACAATAAAATCCATGAAATCTATAATATTGCATGATGAAATAAACAAGGATTCATTACCCTAGAACTCTCTTTGACTCTTGTGTTTCTCCCTTTGATACTTTCCTTGTTTGATTTTTCTTTTTCCCAAATTTGAAATATTGAATTTCAATCCTCAAATAAAATTAACTCAATTCTAGAATAGCTAAGTAATTTTAACTTTCCCAATTGGATCTCCAGTGGAACGATACTCGGACTTAACCGTTTTATATTATAACTTGACCCGTACACTTGCGGTTAATGCTAAAAGTGCGCATCATACAACGCCATCATGCGTTAGTTGAATTTCCTTTAAGGTTTGAGCTTCACTACTCACTTTTCTAACTCTCAACCAACTATACTACTGTCTTTGACGCATAGAGATAATTCTATCTTCAACGCATAACAACCTTTCCAACGCATGGTAAGCCAAGTACGTTCCTTTCCCCCACCAACGCGAAGACTGCTTCAGCTCACACCACCATTTGTGATTTCACCTTTAATGCATAACCGCACTATTATTAACCAGTGCTTACATATGCCACTAGGCGTCAATGACAAACGTGCAATACTATGCATTTATACCTCATCGTATCATACCATGCGTCCAACTCTCATATTCATAACGAATAAATCCTTCTCCATTTCTTCCTCTATGCGTTTCACATCTTTCCCTTCTCGGTTTACTTCCATGCGTCCACCCTTACCATGCATTACCTAGTCCTGACCATGCGTCCTACATGGTCTTTTACCTCATTTCTTCATAGACTCTTCAACGCTTCGTCTTCTTAAAAAGTAGGGTGTGACACGCACACACTCCCCGAGTAGTAAAGGTAATCTGGGAGGGGGGTGACATAATAACTTGTATTTCTACAAGTTATCACACCCCCAAACTTAGAAAAATGTTTGTCCTCAAGCATAACTTCTATCTAAGAAACTTAAATCGACCCTAAAATTTTCTCAACGCATTGACTAGTCTCTCAGAATGCAATACTCAATCAGTTACTCGTTAGTTACATTACTTTTCTACCTCTATATTCTTTTCTTTGGAACGAGTCTAATTTGTATGCGGCAAGCGTTCTTTTCAAAATTCTTTACTC
The DNA here is from genome assembly GCA_030954485.1 of Citrullus mucosospermus. NCBI lineage: Eukaryota > Viridiplantae > Streptophyta > Magnoliopsida > Cucurbitales > Cucurbitaceae > Citrullus > Citrullus mucosospermus. The sequence continues at coordinate 17,212,574 of CM062064.1, forward strand.
ATTGTTCACAAAAATTTTGTTTCTTCTTTTAACACTGAGTCTGAAAAGATGAATGTCACACCCCCTTCCAGATTACCCACCTAACCTAAAATGGAATGGGAAGACAATAAACATCACCCCTCTTGTGACGCATATTGTCCCATCTTACATTCCTTCCTACGCATACATTTACTCACTTACATACATAGAACTTAGTTATACTACACATGCTTATAACTTGATATGATTCTCTGCATATGGTACACTTTTATTACATAGCATAATTTCACTTTCATATCCGTCATACAATGTACAAAACTCCACCAACAATTCACACTCAAATCTACATGATCTACAAGCCATTTACATAAATGAAACATATGTTACATACAACTCTCAGACTTGACTGTATTTTGAGAACTCGAGACTTAGGCAGGGTGAGCTGAAGTAGGCTAAGCACCGAGAACGTCCTTGCTACCTGGGGGAGAAAAGGAAAACATTCGAAAACATAAGCTAACAGCTCAGTGAGTGACAAATTTTTGTAAAACGAACATTCATTGAAAACAGGCATGTTATGTATAACGAATAAGTAAGAGTTTAACATTTTGTTCAAATGAAATATGCTTCCTATAAAATCCACAAATCTCATAAATCAAATCTTAAATCATACGTAAATGGTTTCCAAGAAGTTTATTAACATCAATTTAGTTTTTCAAACTTTTCCCTTAGTTGAGGCGGAACAATACTTCTACGCACTCAACGTCGAAAACCATCTTAGTTGGGGTGGAGCAAGGCTATACACTCCCAATGTCGAAATTGTCCCTGGCACAATGCGGAGCAAACTCGATGCACCAGCCAAATCAACCTCTATGTGCACATAGAACTATGACGGGTTGCCCAAGTACCTTCTCATGTCCTTCAGTACTGGGTCCCTGGGAAACTCACGTGCCTTCTCGTGTCCTTGAGCACTGAGCCTCCTCTAAAACGTTTTAGAATTCCATTCGCATAATAGTTCATATGTAAATCCTACCATAGAAATCATACAGATCTTTATACAATAACATTTCATAAAAATGCTTACTATCCACTTTAAAAACATATAACATGTCTTACGAGTAATGCAATCAACATTATACATATTAAACAATTCATTGTAAATCATACTTCATAAGAACATTTTTAATAAAATAGACTTTAAGAATAAAATAGTCACTCACAACTCTTTCTAGGCTTTGCGTGGATTATACACTTTCCTTATTTCTTCTTTGCCTGCAAGAGACATGTACCTTGCATTATTGAACATTAAATCTTCTTCCTTTTCTAATTAACTTAATAAGCGAGAATCCTAGCGATACCAACCAATAAGGACTGTTACTAGCGATATTTGTTGGAGCGACACTAGCGTTACATTACCTTAGCAGCGATACTCATCGTTATCTAGCAAGAACTGTGAGACGGAAGGCTCCTTTGCGTCTTAGCGACACCCGTCTCGCTAACAATACCCAGACAGTGTGCCGATACTTGATTCTCAGTGGTAGTCTGCACCGTTATTCCCTCCTTTCTTCTCGTTCTTACTTCAATCTATTAAAAGTCACAATTCCATACGGATTCAGGACTTCTTCTCTTCTACAAACTTAAAGCAAATTAAGTTCTATAGCTTACCTCAAAGTTTCAAGGCTTAACTCCTCCTCGCTCTCACTGTATTTCGGATTCACTTCCTGCTGTTCCGGATTGCGAGATAATCTTGTAAACTCTGCTTTTCCTAAGGATTCACATAATAAATCTTCAATTTCAGCTTTACCTTCCTTCACAAAGGTTGTTAGAAATTATGTTAACTTACTAACCTCCAAGTTTCAGCTCTAAACTCTGCTTCCTCCACATGTTCTACTCTAATTATCAGTCACTGCTCAAACCATGTGACTTCAGTCATTCTTCTGTTCTAGCTTCATTTTCAACATCAATATGAGTCGAATTTCGTCCAAAATCCTCAAGAACACCTTCCTCAATCTTCTTCTGAAGTTTATTTGAAATATGGAACCGACTTAAGCTCTCAAAATGTCTTAAAAATGATTAAACATTTAATTAATCCAACTATATATACTACAGACTTAGCCTTCACAAACACCAAGATTAATGTTGCAGACTTACCCCTCACCCGTAGGCTGGCGCAGGTTTCTCACTTCGACGCGAGGCGCTCATGTTAAAATTCTCCTCCAGCACCTTCAGCAACTAACCTCACCCAATGCATGGCGTCGTCCTCAACGCCTCCTACTTTTGACGCATACAACTTAGTCATACACCACTATCTTCGTCGCGTCAAGACCACTCAGTCTTCGACGCGAAGCGACTTCAACTCATGTCTGTCTTCAACGCATCGACTTCAGCGCATGGCTGTCCTCAGCGCAGAGTGAATTCAGCACATGACTGTTCTCAACGCAGAATGATTTTAGCGCATGGTTCAAGCACGTTTCTTCCCCCGCCAGAATTACTTATCCTTTGATGCATGAGCTTGTCCAACGCTTAGCCAAGATTTTACTTTCCAAAAATTCTTACTCTCGCTCCCGGTCACTTCTTCCTTTGAAACGCATAGTCACAAACGCATGACCGCACCCCAACGCTTGGCAAAGCAAATCAGTGCTTACAATGAAGATATAAAGTTCCTTTTTCCTTTCATTTGTTTTATTATTTATATATTAGATTACAATGCGTCGAGTAGGGTTACCCACCTTCGTTTTGACATACCAACTATGGAGTGCATGGAGGCTGCCAACTACGAGCAAGTGACTTTCTCGACTAAACTCTTATCTAAGATCGGTTTCCTCACTAGACATTGAAGTTTGTTATTTATCTATGTGTCGCTGATTACGATTATCCACCTTCGTTTTGACACACCCACTAATGGGGTGCATGGAGGCGGCCAACTATGAGCATGTATCATTTTCAGCTAAATTCTTAACAAGATAATTGTATTAGTCTTGTCAGCAGAGTTTTGCGTTAATTTTTTTTTTTTTTTAAGAAATAAGTTCCTCATATTTTTATCTTTGATAGTTTAAACCTCTCCCACCCCCAAACTTGAGAGTAGCAAGGTCCTCATTGCTTAAATTGTAAACAAAGATTATGTTGAAAAATTTCGTAAAAGAGGTTTGAATTGGCAACTTGCATGCATGCAAAGTAAGTTTGCATTTCTAAGGAATAGTATGTAGACGCATTGAGAGTAATCTAACTTAAGAGTGTACAAAAAGTGTAAGCATGATTATCATCATAGTGATTAACTTTCCAACTTAAAGATAAAAGTTGGGAATAATTAAATGTACTCGGAATGAAATTAAAACAAGGAGAAACGCAAAGAGGTAAATAGACATTCGATGCGGCAAAGAAATTTTCATTCTATTAATTTCTTGTCCCAAAAACGTATACAGTTGTAGATGAAGATAATTGCAATGAGAGTTATAAAGAAGATACAACTCTTAACTACACCCCTAAATTTTAACTATCCGACTTGTCTTCATCAGGTCTGCATTGCTGCTCAGGTGCATGGCGTTGCGGCATTGGGAAGACAAGCATATGTGGTAGGCGTTCAGGAATGTTAGGGGGCAGGACTTCCGGACGAATCGAAAACAGTTGATGAATATAATTCAATGTGAAGTGAAACTGCTCCATCTGCCGACGTGCTAACATATTTATTGAATGCATCATTGGACGCAAGATTGGTTGTTGTAGGTATGCTTGCACTGTCTCCCAGTCAAGGTCAAGTTGAGCTTCTTGAGGTTGAGGCTGCAGTTGTGGGTGAGGACGGTTTGGTTGGGGGCAAGAGGTTGATGGAGTTTCGTCAAACGCAGGGGATGATGGACGCATAGTTGTCGCGCCAAAATCCCCATAGTGTGAGTCATCAACTCTTTGAAAAAAGGAAGAAGAAGAAGTTTGGATTGATGGGAAAGTGGATGGTTGAGGTTGCGTTTCTGGAGGAGGTGGGGGAGGCGTTGGCTCTCTCGTAGTCAATGGGAGTGGGGGCGAAGGACTTGAAGAAGGGGAAGTTCTAATGGTGGCATCAGGCCTTGCCACAGTCTTGCGTTTTAGTTTGGATGAGTTCCCATTTTCTTTCCTCTTTGACGGCTTTGGAAGTGATTCAGCTGGGGGTGCTGGCTGATGGGATCCTTTGCTGGCCTTGGTGGGCTCTGATTGATGTTGTGATCCTCTCATCGGCCGACGCAGAGTTTTGTTGGCAATAACACTATTTACCTCCATCATCTTATCTACGTCTAACATTTCCTTATCACTTCTGATGGCAGCATTAGCACATAAGCTCATAATGAGCCAAGGGAAAAATAGCTGAAGACACTTCTGATTTGAGCTGCTATTATGCGTCCAACGTCCAGATGGATTCCTCGCATAATGCAATATGCTGCCATGACTCGATCCCTTGATACTATTTTGTCATGCGTTGTCAGGATGAGCCACTTCTTCACAAAGTACACCCACAGGTTGGCCTTAGGCAGGAGGCTGCTGACAAAGAAGGTTCGGATGCCTGTGGGCGATACGTCCCATTTTGACCTTGGCTTGGCCATGACCCGCAGAGCGTCTTGCATGTATTCAGGCATTGTCGATTCAATGAGCCTGTTGCCCTCTGCGTCTAGGTCATCCCTTAACTATAATATGGCATTGATTTCCCTTGCGTTGAATGGGACTTCTGATAACTTGTAGAAATACAAGTTATTATAGTCACTATTTGAATTAATTAGAGTAACTTTAGAGTTAAATGCATGATTTTGGTAGTTGAATTATGTAAAATGTATTACCATGCGTTGGCACCATTTACAAAAGAAAATATCTGAAAAATTATGAGCTTTTCTATTCTTAACGTAGGATTAAGAAGAAAAGAAGCACAAATAACCCAAGTACTAAAGAGGAAGCTGCTGCGAGAACAAGTGGAAACCCATGCGTCGAACCCATGCATCGAGACCATGCGTTGAGACCTTGCGTTGAGAAAAAGTAGATACATACGCCTAGGCAAAAGCTGTCATGTCAATATGCAAAAGGATAACACGTTATCAGATCATGGCAGAACCAATGGGCCGACAATGTGAAAAGTCTACGCAGCAGGGCATGGAATTTAATGCAAAGGTGTCAGGTCATCATGAGTTCAACTTTTCGACTCCTATAAATAGCCCAAAGCTTCTCCATTCAAGGAAGAGAGAAACGAGTTCAAGAGGCGAAAGCTCTACACAAATTCTCCCTCACCATAACCAGCCTCCATTTCGAGCTCTTCTGAGAGAAGGATTCTGAGAATTTTCAGAGTCGTCTCCCAGTGAGTGAGAACCTTCACCCTATGAAATTTATGTATCAGATAGCAACCATCACAAGCCTCCATGAAGCAAGACGTTGCCAATGGCGGCTTGACGTCTTCCATTTTCGTTTTATCCCCATTTCCCTCCTTCTTACTTATGCTTTGTCAATGACATTCGAGAGAATGGTTTACTTTCTTAATATAAGTTTGATTGACGATTATCTTCCATCTATTTCCATATTAAATACTTTACACCATGTTGTTTGAATGCTAAATGAGTTAGATGTTAGAAGTTAGTTTTTCTTAAGCAATATTAAGTATGTTACATCTTGATTATTGCATATCATTTGCTTGCATAGCTTTGTCTGACAAACGAATGTAGTAACCACAACATCTAGCTTGAGAGAGTAGATGGTTAATTATTAGTATTTATCAGGACTAGATGAGGTGCAGAGATGTAGTTCATCTTTTGCCAACGCAAACTTACCATGCGTCTTAGAGATAAGATTAATGTGGCGTCGAAACATCGAGAGATGGATTCACAAACTCAAAGTTTGTAGGTATGTAATTATACTTAAATATGCTTAAGTAACAACTAGCTCCTGCGTTAACTCTATTTTTATCGCATGGTTCCAGCATCATTCTCAACGCATGCTATCTAACACTAAATGACATTTGACTAACCCTCGCCGCGTCCACCTCATTGTTAGTTGTAGGAAATTATCTTCATTTTTTATGTATAGTTTTAGGTACATACAACTCATGCACATATTACATGTATAGTTCACCGCATAGTCATGCATCTATTCTCAACGCCTAGTTATTACAAATCCCTGCGTTCAACCCTGAACTCACTAGGAAACCTATAAGAGCTTATACTTCGGCTTTTATAGGAAAACTTGCTTATTCGTGATCATACTTGAGTAATTCTCGACACATCTTTGTACGAAAATTATAATATCTATTTATGCGCAACAAGCTATGAAACTAAAATCAAATCGAAAATAGAAATCCAACAACAACTTCACTTCCCTCAACTACCACCACATCTTCCTCTTCATCAATGCGTCCGTTGTAAAAACCCCGGACGAACGCAGGTTGAATCCAAGATGGGTCGGCACAGAAGTTTCGCCAACCGTGGTGATCAATGATGTCCATGATGTATGGTGGCAGTGGGGCTTCCTCTGGGAAAAACGCAACCTCCATCAGTATGTTAGGGAACATCTTGCGTCTCCCTTTTCCATCCTTCTTCTTTGGTGACGCATCTGCCACCTTCTCTTTCCCTTTGGCCTTAGCAGGGATTTTATCCTTTGTTTTCTGTTTGCTCTTGGCCGTTTCAGCTGGTGTCTCAGTCACCTTCTCCTTCCCTTTGCGTTTCTCTTGGTGAATGCCTGGGAGTTTGGTGATTGACTCCTCCTTCTCTTTTTCTTTCCTCTTCTTCTTTCTCAAAGTGCTAACACCTTGCTCCTCTCTCGTATCCTCCCCGATGTGTTCTTTTCTTATAGGCGAGTGGTGCCTACTTCTTTTCTTTTTCTTCTTCTTGCCCTCCCTCTCTTCTTGGGCATTTATTCGTGCAGCCAACTCCTCATCTTCTTCTATTTGCAGCTCTCTCTCAAGCTCCTCAACTGCCTTTTCTATTCTTTCCTCTTCCCTCTTTTCCTCCTCAAATGCTATTGCGGCTTCGTCTACTTGAGGATCAGGAAGTCTATACGTTTCTGTTTCTTCCTCAGGTCGCACTACCATGCACCTTTTTGCTGGACAATGCGTCCTTAGCAATTTTCTCCGCTCCTTTTCTTAGGGCTTTGAGCTCTTTCCTCAACTTAGCCCTCTTCTTCGCCATCTTCTCTGCCAATCTATCGAAAGACGTAGCAACGATTGGTGACTCAGGACCCCCTCCTCGCTCTAGGTTTCTCGGCTCTTTATCCTTGGCAGCATCTTCCGACCCTTGTGATACCTTCCTTTTCTTTCTTATTAGGGGTACCACATCTTTTTCCTCAAGCCTCTTTCTTTTGGCCTCTTTGGCCACCGCATACTGCTTGATTGGTCCATCGTTGGAGTCCATGGTCTTCTCCTCCGGACTGATGAACATAGCCTCGCTTGCATTCTCCTTGCTGCAAGCGTCACTCTCCCCCTTATTTCTTCTTTCTTCTTCCTTACCCTCCTGAGTCTCCTCTAACTGACTCTGGATGTCTTTTATCGTCGAGGGTGACTCCCATCTTGCGTATGATACGCATGCTTCAAACGGGTCTCGTAGGCCACTCAGAATGTGTGCAACCTATTCGTCTGGGGAACGTGCAGAGTTCACTTCCCCTTCTTCCACCACCACTTCCTCTTCTACCCCTCCTCTAACTTCATCAGTTCCCCTTGTGCTAGGTTTTCTCGATGAAGGCAAAGGTTGGTTGACCTCCCCGTCATCCTCCCTCGCCTTTGCGTCTCTTTCCTCTTGGGCGATCCTCTCGAAGATGTCTCTGAAGACATTTCACTCGTCTTTGCGACAGACTTCACTGCTTCCATCAGTATGGTAGCTTCATCATGAACCTGCGTTTCAGGAACAAGTCGCTCAGCTTCTGAGGTCTCTGTGCTAATCCTCTAGTTTCCTTCAGCAAAGTTCTCAGTTGAGAATTCTGTGAAGTTCTTCATTGATGGCTTAAAAATGCAGGATTTCACTCGCTTGGTAGGTCTTGGGGAAGGTGATGGGAAGATTTGGCTTAATGGCTGGCGTTGAGCACTTCCACACAATCGTCGGAGTCAGATGTTACCTCGACGACTGGAGGATGGTTGGGTGGAGTAACTGTTCTGGGTTTATTGTATGTGTAAATTATACTAACGCAAGGTGCTAAATGATATGATTATGCGTTTTACATATCATGCGTTGGTTATCTTGTCAAGTTTTCCTATCCTTTACCCAAGTATAAGCAAAGGAGTAGGTTTTCTCGGTGAGTTCGAGGTCGAACACAGGGATTATATTGATTTAGTATTTATGTGGATTTCATGTGCTGTAGTGGTAACCAAGAAATAGTTGAGATGTTTGCTTTTAATCTAAGGAAAGCGATTGTTTGTACACTAGACTAAAATGTGAGAGATGAAAGGCATGCGACACAGCAAATTCAATTAAAGATGTGAATGAATGGATAAAGAAAGGGTTCGGGTTGATTAACATCTAACATCGGAAACGCATAGTAGTATTCTATTCATACTTGCGACTCTTCTCCCGGTTGTCAGCCGCTATGCGTTATATGTCTATAACGCATAGGAGAGTGTTAAGAACCAAGGTTATCCCCATAGACAGGTAACACTTCTTGGCCCTAGTCAATTGAGTTCCACAATCACTTACCCTCTCGAGTAGTTTGATTATTACTACTTATATCGATTTGTCAGATGGACATAAGCATCGGATTAAGATCGCAATTGACAAGATGAAATAGTTACACTATGGTTCTTAGTTAGATGCTAACGCAACCCTAGACCCTTGAGTGATTAGTTACTCATCGTTTGAAAATAAAAAGCGGAAAGTATAGAGAATTGAGTAGACATGGAAGATAATTATATTGATGAAACGGAATACAACTTTAGATAAGCTCAATGTCTTGACACAAATCTAAAATCAAGAAGAAAAACTAAGAAAGAAAGAAATGAAGGCGTCAATGTCTTGAGTCGCCCGGATGGAAGCGTGAAGTTCTGCTGTGAAATGGTTCGGCGGAGGGAAGACTCTTCTCTCTCAAGCTATTCGTCTCCGGTTGAAGTCTGAAAGAACTCTGCTGTCACTTATGGCGTTCTTCCGAGAATCAACAACCCTTTCTCATCTCGCAGAGGTGCCCTTTTATAGATGATGCGTTCGCAATTAATGGCAAATCTGCTTGACTGGCAGCGAGATTGATGTCATGCGTCCATCTCGCCTAATTGTGTGATTCTCGGGTCAATTAAGATCCACCACTTTAGCCACAAATCACGTTCATCAATCATCCGTCAATCTCTCAAGATTCTGATTGGATTCTCAGCGTCTTGCATTAATGGTTGTCTATGCGTCCATGAATAATTTGGCCGATGTCAACGCATCGTAGGTTGCTAATGCATAGTCATGCGTTGAATAGTTGTTAACGCATCGTCAGGTTGTTCGCGTTCCGTTCAGATCATGCGTTCACGAAGAACAGATTGCTAACGCGTCGTCCTGCGTTAAGAAGTCATCAACGCATCGTCTGCATTCCTGCGTCAAAACATTCGTTTTAGGCTCAAAAAGTGGTAAAATCATTATCTTCCTAAAAATAAAAGAGTATAACGCAAAGGAATATTTATTAGTCAAAATCAATATAAACTGTCGCATGCTTCTCTATTTGATCTCTATTTATCTAAGAAAAAGGCTACCATAACTTGTATTTCTACAAGTTATCAGTAACGGTGGCTGGTTGGAAGATTGGGCGAAAGACATGGGAAAAACGGTTCAGTGGCGGAGGGCGGACCAGTGAGGTTAAAGGCAGCACAGGTTGAGTATAAGAAGGTCGGAAAGAAACAGGCGAAAATGAAGCTCCAGTGTCACACCCCCTCCCGGATTATCCTCCATAACCCGAGAAGAGATGTGAAGACAGCAGTTACCGACTGCCCTGTCACGTAACCCACTGTCAACCTCACCATCTGCCTGCTTTTGACAAACCTCAACTTCGATCGGCAACGGGAACTGTCATGCTACCTAAAAATGGAAAACATATGAAAGCATGAGCTAACAACTCAGTGAGTAACGGTTTTCTAAAAACAATATATATTTTAACTGTAAAACTAGTCAAACTCACATAAAATATATCACTTCGAATTATATTTATTATACTCAAACACCATTGTGAAAACATGCTTGACCGTTTCAGAATAAATACTCAAAAATCTCATTCTTATAAAATACTTTTTCCTTAATTGAGGCGGAGAAATGCTCAACGTCGATTTCCCTTAGCTGTGTGGAGTAATCTCAACACATCAGCGTCGTATATACCTCTATGTGCACATAGGTACTAGAATTCGGGCTGCCCTCAATGCCTTCTACGAGTCCCTGAGCATTGGGGTCCCATTTCTATATCTAGGTTACCCATATGCCTTTTATGAGTCCCTGAGCATTGGGTACCTTTATAATCTGGGCCGCCCACAATGCCTTCTACGAGTCCCTGAGCATTGGGGTCCCATTTCAATATAATGGCTACCCTTTGGCCTTTTCTAAGCCCCTAAGCCTCGGGTGCCTTTTCAAGTTTAATATAACACAGAACATATTTTGGAAACATTATATCAATAATTCATAAAGTAACTGTTTCCAAATCTCACCTCATCAGCATGCTAAATTTAATTTCCAATTTTAATATAAAACCACACGCTTTTCATAAAGTTTATTTTCAAATCTTTCTTGAAATCATATAATACCATGCTTTTCAGAAAAGTCATGAAAACCAATATCATAAATCACCATGCGTTTTATATCTCATAGCAAGTACCAGTATTCTCAAAGTTTACAAGTAAAACGCATGCTCATGTCTCTAAAACGCATGCTCACGTCTCTAAAACGCATGCTCATGTCTCTATAAATCACATATTCGTATGTTTTATATATGAAAACGCATGCATTATTTCATTCGAAACCCATAAAATTATATTCATAAAGAACTCATTTATATTTTGTAAAACGCAGGTGTTACTCACCTGTACTTGCCAAAGAATACTTCTTCTTCCTTTCCTCTATTTCCTCTTCCCGAGCTTCTTGGACGCAGCGTTCTAATCTCAGTAACGCAAAGCTCCATTTCCCTCTGCCAGCTCGGTTGAACGCAACCCTACCCTTCAACGCAAGGTTGATAACTACCGCAACCTCTGCTCTTCAACGCAAGGTTGATTATTTCCACAAAGTGCATCCCGACTCTTCTTACTTCTCTTTCGGATGCGTCGCCCTCTCTTGGACGCAAGGTCCAACTTGAACGCATCACCTAACTTTTGGACGTTGCGTTCACTTTGGACATTATGTTTGTCCTCAATGCAAAGCCGACCCTTTTTAACGCAAGACAACTTCTTTACATAAAATAGCTATGTTGTCAAATACCTTCTTTCTTGGCCGCAGACTCCTACTATGGACGTCCTTGCTGCCTTCTTCTTCTCTTTTTTCTCTCCAAAATTCTTCTTTGAGAGTCATCAGCCGCTTCTTTTCCCTCAAAGTTCTATTTATAGGGAGCTTTCCATCCAACTTCTTCTCTCCTTTTGCCACTTGTTTGCCACATGTCACGCTGCATGCTTAATTAACCATGCATTAGTCCAAATGTTACCTTGCATGAAACACTTGACATGCCTTCAACACCTCCTACTGATAAGGTGTCAAATCTATACGAAGCCACCTGGCCTTTATAAGCTTATCTTATGCGTCCAACATTTCCAATGAACAACTTTTTATTCAATACAACGTTCTCATGCATTAGTTTAGTTTCCCTTAAAGTTTGAGCTTCACTACTCATTTTTCTAACTCTCAGCCAACTATACTATTGTCTGTGACGCATAAAGATAATTTTGTCCTCAATGCACAGGGACCTCAACGCATGACAACCTTACCAACGCATGGTAAGCCAAGTACGTTCCTTCCCCCACCAACGCAGCGACTGCTTCAACTCACACCACCATTTGTGATTTTACCTTTAACGCATAACCGCACTATTATAAACCAGTGCTTACATATGCCACTAGGCGTCAATGACAAACGTGCAATACTATGCGTTTATACCTCATCACATCATACCATGCGTCCAACTCTCATATTCATAACTAATAAATCCTCCTCCAGTTCTTCCTCTATGCGTTGTCCTATTGCGTTTACCTTCATCCTGTGTCCATGACCATCTTCCTATCCTTGGACATTCCTTGATTATTCCCAAGGTTATTCTTTTAACCTTATCCTTACACTTAAACTATTTCTCTTAAGATAAATTAGCATGCGTCCACCACATGCTCCAGTGTTATGTTTACTTCACAACCTTCTCCAACACTTGTGAACATTCCTTGCTATAAGTCTATGCGAAACTCAATTTGCTATAGCATTCTATCTTTCCGAGATTTAAATCTCTTTCAACACTTCACAACATAACTTTATTCCTTTCTTGCTTATGCGTTTCACTTCTTTCCCTTCTCGGTTTACTTCCATGCGTCCACCCTTACCATGCATTACCTAGTCCTGACCATGCGTCCAACATGGTCTTTTACCTCTTTTCTTCATAGACTCTTCGACGCATTGGTTTCTTGGAAAGTAGGGTGTGACATCTGGGGTTAGGAAATAGCTCTTGAGCAGGTTGCAGCGCACTTGGAGATGAAGATGATGATGGAGTAGAATATTAAGTGTTGTAGGAAGATACAGGTGAAACATCTCCGGCGAGATTGTCTTGGTTTTGTGAGTCGGAAGGACTAGACATAACCCAATGTTTAGCGCTTTTGGGAGATTTGAATCGCCGGTGAGTTTGAAAAGTGGGAAAATAGAACGACTTATGAAATCGAATTGCGTTTATGTAGGCGTGAATAACGTAATCGACATTAAATGCAGATACTCATTATTCGATATCCCACTGATCTAGGAAAATTTCCTTGAGCCTCACACCCAGCGTGCGTGATAGGTGGCTGACTGACATAAATCAAGCACTCGAGTGCTTTTGGGAAAACGCAATGACTCAAAAGACGTATGCGTTCCCCGAATTGCTCTTTCTAAAACGCAGTGAATTTTATTGATAAACTCATGACCGGTGAACACAACGTTCTCAGTTCAATTATGCGTTGGACGCAGGCACGAATGTCAGAGTATGCGGTAAAATCAAATAATTTGCATGGAAGCTCGACGCATAATTTCATGCTTATTTAATTTACACTACTCCTAAAACTAAATTCAAAGAAAGAAAAATAACTACTAAAATCAAAGTACAAATAAAAGAAAGCAAGAGTAAAAGAAAGCAAAGTACGAAGGGACCTTCCAATGCAAGCTCAGTTATGCTTGCGTGAGTCATTGGAGCCTTTATCGCGTTCAGGGTTCAATGTAGAGGAGATAATGAATTGCACTATGCTCTCCCTCAAGTGCGCGTACTTGGGATGCGTTGGTCTGGTTTCTAGCTCATGCGTTGAAGGCTCTTCTAATAACAGCTCGATCATTGCCGTGGATCTGTTGCTTTGGTCTGATTGCTCAAATTTTCGATCAGAGAGTAACTTGATTTCTTCCTCTTCACCATCTTCATTGTCTTTGAGGATTGTTTCATCTTTTAACGTTGCGTTCGTGGATCGTGTCTTCTTATTGGTATTTGCGATTATCTAACAAGATTGAAAGTCATCAGGATCTTTCAATGCGTTAACCACATTAAATTTTACTTGTTGATCACCCACGTCAATCGTTGATATTCCTTCTTGGACATCAAATAGAACGTGTCCACGTCAATCGTTGATATTCCTTCTGTCGGCTTCCACTAGTTTTACAAAATCCATCCATCTGTGCTTGCCGTTACTGGGGTTCGGATTTCACTGCGCAAGCCTTCCTCGAATCGCTTGCACTTATCAGCTTCCTCTGCCACCAATGCCAAAGCATACTTGGCAAGCTCTATAAATTTCTTCTCATATTCCGCAACAGACATGTTTTCTTGTACTAAATTTAAGAATTCCTTTCTTTTCTCGTCACAAAAGGATTTAGGATAATACTTCTCCTGAAAAGATTTCTTAAAATCTGCCCAAGTTAAAGAGCCCACACTAGTGTTCCTGTGCTCTATCAATCGCCACCAATCTTCAGCTCCTTTCTGAAGCATAAACGTGGTCAAATCAAGTTTCCTGTCTTCCGGACAGTGCATAACTCTGAAGCATTTTTCTACCTGATTTAGCCATGCTTCAGCTCCCGCTGGATCCGTGGTGCCTTCAAACACCTGAGCACCCAATGCTTTGAACCGTTCTATTCCGAATTTCTTCTCAGGATCTCCCTGGACTGACTCCATACTAGCTGCCAATCTCTGGGCTATCCTGCTAAAAAGTTGTTCCTCCATGTTAATACTCGCCTGAGGATTGCTAGATTCTCCCTCAGACGCCTGCCTCTTCTCTCTAGTAGCGTGCTATGTCACGGCGCCTCCCTACCTACCTCGTCTGGTTTCTCTGAACATGTTCCTATAACAACATATGTAATCAATTTACTGTTAACATGTTCCTATCTACTATGCATGATCTCACAGCCCTAAAACCTTATGCTTTGATACCAACTTCTCACCCCCTCCCTGATTACCCTCACTACTCGGGGAGTGAGTGCGAACCAGCACACACCTGTATTCTAAAATAACTATCTAACAATCAACTACTGTTCATTCAATCCTATCTATAAGCCATATGATCACATATAATATTAAAACTCATCAAAATAAGTATTATTTATAAACACTCAAAACAGAACCCACTTCAATCCTAAAGAACATGTTGACAAAATGAAACATGTACAAATTCTGCGTATTTACAACTATCCCAGAGGACTGGTCCAAAATAAACCCAGATGAGGATCTCTCGTAGGCAAGGCGTCCCGGACACGCTCGCTACCTGAAACAAACAAACAAACAGAAGAAACACGTGAGCCTAATGCCCAATGAGTGATGAAAAACTTCCAACTATCAAACTACTACTTGAGTTGACATAAAACATCATAAACCACCACATATATATATATAAATATATCACCAGAAATTTCTAAGTTATCTCATGCTATAAAGCACCACTAATACAAATATGCCTTTTTAGCTGTGGCGGAGCGACGCTCAACGCACACAACTTCATGTACCAGTTCTCATCACAATCACATCTGATTACTTCCACACTACTTCCCTTGACATTGTAATCCCTCAAGTGTCTTCACCTATTGTCCCTCAGCCTTGAGTTTTATCATATCGGAGTTCCCATGTGCCTTCACACCTAAATCCCTCAGCACTGGGTTCCCTATCAGTCCACTGCTCAAGTGCCTTCACCTGTGATCCCTTAGCACTGAGCTAACACATACATTGGATTTCCACATGCCTTCACATATTGTCCCTGAGCATTAGAATCCACATCCACCAACTATTCAAGTGCCTTCCCACATGATCCCTGAGCACTGAATCTCATATACAAATCTTAAATCCTTTTAGCACAACACAAAATCTATCCTTAACTATTCCATAAGACAGTTTTCACACTCATTATTATTATTAAAACAAGTTAAGTAAGTTTAAGGAATTAACAAGAAATCACTCACAACTTGTCTTAGCTCCGAGTGGATTATACACCTTCTCGAGCTCTTCTTGGCCTGTAAATACACATTTCCCATGTTAAGTTCTCTATGAACTTCCTTCCCATGATCAATAAATAAGCATAAACAAATTCTACTCTTGCTTCTTTAATCAGACTCCTTTTTCCCAAAATTTCATACTTAACGAGACACTATGTCCTTAGCGAGACTACCAGCAAAAAACACTCAGTCAGACACTGCACTAGCGATACTGAAAGACACGAGACTAACGAGATTACCTGCAGAGCGATACCCAGCGAGACTCAGCGAGATCTGTGAGACGCAAAACCCTTTGTGTTACTAGCGTTACTCACTTCGCTACAAAATCTTCAGCTCTTCAGCAATACTACAGTCTGAGCGACGCCTAACAGCCTCTGTTCTCTTATTTTCCTTCTGACTCTTTCTTCAACCTGCTATATATCGCATTCCGGCCAAAATTAGAACTTCCTTTCCTATACAAACTTGTAAAGAAATAAGTCTTTTATCTTACCTTAGAGTCTCGTGAGAGTAACCCTCTTCGTTTGAGATATATCCCCAAACAACCTCGAATTACTTCTAATCGTTCAACAGTTCAACTTCGATCTCTTCTACCTGGAGTTTAACACATATTTACTCAAATTCGGCTCAAGTATCCTTCATGAAAATTGCTAGAAATCGAGTTAACTTACTAACCTCAGAATTTCGACCCTAACCACCACTTTCCCAAATCGTTCTTCCCTCAACACTGATCAATACTCAGATTAAGTAACACCAGTTGGATTCTCCGTTCCAGCTCAAGTTTCCTCTACGAAAACGACGAGAATTCCACCCCAAACCAACATAAACACCTTATTCTACCTCCCTCCGTTGTTTAGCTTTGAAATGGAATCAACTCGAGCTCTGAAATGTGATCCAAATAATTGAATACTCGGTCCACTTATATATATATACCACCGACTTAAACTCCACTTCGTCTCTATATAATAATCTAATCAACGCATACCTTCTGTACTTGGCTTCAGCAACGTATAGCCTTGGTTTTGTATGTTACAATTCCCCAACGCCCCATTGCCGGATAGCTGACAAACGCATT
This sequence comes from Citrullus mucosospermus, assembly GCA_030954485.1. Lineage (NCBI taxonomy): Eukaryota > Viridiplantae > Streptophyta > Magnoliopsida > Cucurbitales > Cucurbitaceae > Citrullus > Citrullus mucosospermus. Next base: position 17,229,179 of record CM062064.1, read on the forward strand.
GTTCTCTCGACCAATCTTCTATGCACCAACGGATACCCACTTTCAACGCATGGTAGCGTTCACCGCGTAGTGACCTTCAATGCAGAGTGGCTCTCGACGCCTCGTGGCTTTCAACTTTCAATGCCTTATGGCCTTCAATGCGTTCATCACATAGTGACCTTCGACACAGAGTGGCTCTCAACGCCTCGTGGCCTTCAACTTCTAATAGCCTTCCTTCACCTCTGCGTCCACGCCAAAACTACCTCCATCAACGCATAGTGCCACCAACACATGGCCAATACTTAGCCATTTTTGCCCCCACACAATTCAGCCAACTTCTCCTACCAAACGCCCATCTCTTAGTCCCTTCTTATCTTGCCTTCTCACAAGGTCAAGTACGGGGCTTACATGACGTCAATCTCATTTTGAGCATACACATCATACTTCGAGATCATGCATGAGAATGTGTCAGATGAGATGTTATTGACAAACGCTTTAACATCCGCCTTAGACTCACTGAAGTCAGTTTCATCATCTGACAGGTGGAACTTTTGTGTGTTAACCGCAAGTGTACCGGTCAAGTTATAATATAAAACAGTTAAGTCCGAGTATCGTTTCCACTAGAGATCCAATTGGGAAGGTTTAAGTTATTTAGCTATTCTAGAGTTGATTCAATTTTATTTGAGGATTGAAATTCAATATTTCAATTTTGGGAAAAAGAAAAATCAAGCCAAGAAAGTATCAAAGGGAGAATTGCAAGAGTCAAAGAGAGTTCTAGGGTTTCGAATCCTTGTTTGTTTCATCATGCAAAATTATAGATTTCATGGATTTAATTCTTATGCCTAAGTCTAGAAACTTAATTCCAAGTTATCTTCTCTCAAAGACAACTCTTTCTCATGCAACTTGATTGATAGTTAATCTCTTAAAACCAATACAAAATTACATGGCATTAAAACTAGTCTTTAGCAACTTTCATTGTCAACTTAACTACTCTCGTGATAGATTAACAACGATTCATTGTTATAGATCAAATTAAACATATAATCTCTCGATCATACATCTAACCTAACATGTGAAGGTGGCCAATCTTTAAGAATTAAACACAATAACAATGAAAAGCATATTTATTTGAACAAAACCATGAGTCTACAAAGTTATCATGAATTCACAAACAATTCATCAAAAACCCTAAAACTAAAGAGTTTAGCCACTCATAGCGTGAAGCAACATATTGAGCAAAACTAATCAAAGAAAGAGTGTACAGAATAGGGAAACGCTACTGAAAAGAGGTTCTTGATTGAGGCAGCACCGTCACAAACTCCTTGGCTCTCGCGTCGGACTTCGAAGGACACCAAAACTATCTCGAACTCTTTTCCTCTTGCGGCTAACTCACTCTTGGAACTCTAGCTTAATTCTCACCTTTTTGGATCTTTCTTTTGTTCTGCAACTTTCTTGATCTTCTTGATCTATCTCCCCTCCTTTGGCTGCTGAAAACCCCTAAATTTATAGAGTTTGGCCGCCTAAAATTTAACCTAAAATACAAAAACTTTTCGTTTAATTAACGCTGGCGCCGCGGCGCTAGGGTTGCGACCAAAAATAAGTTGCCTCGGGTTTTAGCGCCGCGACGCTGTCTTGCGTTCATCAAGGATGCGTCGAGGCAGCGCCTTCCCAGCGCCGCGCTGCTACTCTGCGTCCATGCTGATGCGTTTTTGCTTCAGCACCGCGGCAGCGCTGCCTTAGCGCCGCGGCGCATCATGCGTTTCAACAAGGATGCGTTTTGCAGCTCTTTTTTACCATATTCTTGCTCGGTTTTGATCTTTTAGTCGTTTCTTCTAATTTTCCTCGTTTTAACCTGAAAATCACTAGCAAAGAAGTGAAATCTAATATAAAACTCCCTTAATTTGAGAGAATAATAAGCACTTTTCAAGTGCTTATCAAGGGTTAATATATAACTTCTATTCTGTCTCTTAAGAAAGGTTGGACATTCTGCTTGAAAGTGACCAAAACCTACGCATTCTCTACACCTGAGAGCGTTTTCCTTTTAAGAGAAGAAACTCTCATGCTTGTCACCATCCTTCTTATTGTTGGTTGTTTTGAATGTCTTGGAGCTAGTAACCAGCTACCTTTCCTCCGAGTTTCTTTTCGAACCGTTTGAGCACTTTATCAGCTAAAAGACTCATTAAATTCTTTATCTAATATCTCTATTTGAGGCTTAGTAATAGATTGTAGGGCAATGCTTTTAGCTTTCTTCTCTAGTTTCTGTCGAGTGACATTTCAAAGTTTAGGAGAGACCCAAATAACTCATCGACTTTTAGTGATGCAATGTCCTGTGCTTCTTCAATAGCAGTGACCTTCATATCAAATTTCTTAGGCAGAGATCTGAGCACCTTGCGCACCAACCTTTCGTCTGAGATCTTTTCTCCAAGAGCAAACGATACATTGGCAATATCAAGCAAACGAACACTAAATTCGGTAATAGATTCATCTTCATTCATTCTCAAATTTTTGAATTTAGAAGTTAACAATTGGAGTCTCGACATTTTGACCTTGGAGGTTCCTTCATGGGCAATAGATAAAGTGTCCCAAGCTTCCTTTGCAGATACACAAGTATTAATTAGCTTGAAGATATTTCAGTCAACACCATTGAATATGGCATTTAAGGCATGTGAGTTGCCTAATGAAGTTTCATCTTCAGCTTCTGACCATTGTAATTCCGGCTTAAGGATTTCCTTTCCATCTTCAGTTTTCGTAACAGGATGAGACCATTTAGTGACCACCACTTTCCATGTCTTACTGTCGATAGATTTCAAAAAGCTGTCATACGAGCTTTTCAATACGAGTAATTGGTTCTAGCATAGGAGATCGAGTAGTGGAGCTACCTTCTTTGCTTCCATTCATGATCAACACACCTTAGATAGAGGTGTCCCATTCTAATACCAAATGAAAAATAATATAAGATGACTCAACAAATTAGGATCTTAAACCGATAGTGCAAACACCATATTTAACATAAAAAAAAAAAAAAAAAAAAAAACACACATACACACACACACACAATGTATAAACTTAAGCATAGAAGTTGATAACCCAGTTTGGTGATATACACCTACGTCTGGGGGGCTGTGTGCCCGAGAAAGATAATCAACTAATATTGAAATGTTAAACAATTACAACAAGGTACTCATCTATAAGTAACACTAGTCAAGCTTAACAAAATAACCACCTAGGCTCCCCCTAGATGTGAGACTACCTTTTTATCTACTTAGGCTCCCCCTAAGTTTGACCATACTAGTGTAGATGCACTTCGGCTTCCAACAGTGCCAGTGTGAAACTTCTTCGATTGATTATCTCTCTCAACTCTTAATGAACTCCCTTCACTTGTACACTTAGCTCTCTTAAGCAATGAGAACTCTCGTCTCACTATATGAGGTCTTAGGCTTTCCTTGAAGAAGGTGTTGAAGTCGGCCACCCTTAAGAACAATCTCCACACAATACAAAAGTCGGCAACCCTAGAAAATAACAATCCTCGCCTTTTATACTAATAAGCTTAGTAAGGAAATAATCAAAGGCAAAACCGAAAAGGCAATTAGCGGATCCGAGAGGGAAAGAATATCAGATCGAATAAATCTGCACAAAATTGCCAGATAATCTGATTTTGCCAAATATGGAAATAAAATATTCAAAAAAAACCCAACGATATAAGCCAATGTTAAGACACAATATGAGACAATCCGCGTAACTCAAGCAACTGCCTTAATCACAATACAAGAGCCAACAACACAACTCTTCAACACATTATTATCCAATTCTTCTTTATACGAAGTTGTTGCTTGCTGGTAAATGAAGAAGCTAGAACTACTATCTCCATCAAGCTCCTCACTTGCCTCTCATCTCCTTAACCATCTTTTCCCTATATAAATTTTACTCTAATGAAGCTTGAACACCCTCATTCAGCAATACCGAACCATTTCCCTTCCTTCTCGCATCTTCCACTTCAAGCTCAAGTACACCTCTATTGTCTTCTCTTTTCGCCCTTTGAAAAATTTCCGTGTAGTTCGGTGGACCTCTATCGGTAGAGCCCCGAGAGAGGATATTTCTTGTAGTGCACCCTCATTCTTTATTTGTTCTAGTAGGTAGAACAATGATTGGGTTTGTTGATCCTGAACACTCATGTAAATTTTTCGTTCCTATTTTAATTGTCGAGCTGCGAAGTTCCTCTCCCTATCAGTCGAGCTGTGAAGCGAATTCCTTAAGCTCATATGTTATATTCTACATGCTTTGTAAAAATTCAACAGCAACCCGTCTAGGTCTCGTATGGTTTTGGTTATATCTAGGATAATCAACCCAAACAATGTTGGAGGATTGTAAGGTTATTTTTGGGAAGGTAGTCAATGGTCTAGTGGTAGTAGTAAATATTGCAATTCTTGTCAAAATTTCAATGGTTGGTTAAATGTTTGATATGTAGTTGAATTCAAATCATTGAAGGTGGGAAGTTAGGTAAATGAGCTAAAAGAAGGGGACGAAGTATATGGCAACATCAACGAGAAGACCCTCGATGCCCCCAAACAGTTCGATTCTCTTGCATAGTATACAGCAGTAGAAGAGAAATTATTAGCCTTAAAACCCAATAATATTGATTTTGTTTAGGTCGCTGGATTGCCCCTGGCCATTGAAACAGCCTACAAATGTCTCCAAAAAACCAACTTTTTTGCTGACAAATCAATTCTCTGGTAGACCACCAATACATTACACTTATAAGAGAAGGGGTAAAAAGGAGAAAATACATGGAGAGGGGACCAAAAAGTACAGTGAAGATAGTGGAGAAGGGAGTTTGGTGGATAACGGTTTGGAGGGGATGACAGATGGTAATACAAATCGGAAGGAAGCTTGAGGGGGAAGGAGGGGAAGAGTATCGTGGAGTAGAGACCCATTCTTTGGTATCTTGGGAGAGTTTTCCAGCACTCTCGAAGGAGCTGGTCTTTTAGTGCATTTCCTTTATCGTTCTTTTGTGTTCTTTTGTGAGAAGTTGTGTTAGTGAACTCTTATGAGATTGTGGAAGTTATTTCCCGATTGTTTATAAATAATAAATACTTCAAGAGAATAGTTCTTGTACTGTTGTTAGCTGGTAGGCTGTTGGGTCTTTCTGAGTGCAGGTTGAAGAAGGAGACCTAACATTCTCATTCTCAATGGTGTTGGTAGAGTTAGGAGTCTAGTTATTCACACCATTTCTCTCACTTTCACATGAATGATTAACTCTCTCTACAACTTATCTATGTTGTACTCTTTCTACTACAAATAGCAAAACATATGTTTGGAGCTTCAAAAGTAGTAGCCACTTGGAGCACTGGGAAGTTAGAGTTCTTGAAAAGTTTGGGTGTGGATTTAGCCTTTGACTATACAAAGAAGAACATCAAAGATTTGCCCAACAATTTTGATGTAGTCTACGATACAATTGGTGAGGATTTGTATCATATATACTAGTCTTGGGATTTGACCTTATTGATATTAGATTCTAATATTTTGTTTCTTAAATGACAGGGCAGTGTGATAAGGCAATGAAGGTAGTGAAAGAAGGGTAGCAGCATTGTAGCACTAAACGGTAGTTTTAGATTCGTGGTCACTTCAAATGGGAATTTATTACAATGTTCATGTAATTAACTGTATACTTGTCCAACATTGGGGGAGAGTTAGAAGAGGTAGGTCTTGATAAGTGGGCAAAAGGCTTTTTTGCTCAAAAAAGATATTCAATATTGATTACAAATATATCAAAAAGCATGAATTCCACCCTTAAAGATGAACGAAACTTACCAATTATGCCTCTCATGTAATCCATATTATTCACATGAACTTGTAGAACTTGCAAGGAGCGTCTTTTGAACTAAAGTTATGCATTCTAGCAACTGCATTAGTTACATATTATTTACTTCATGTTATGTTTTTCTTTACTACTTTTTGGGTTTATGAACATGAGTCCCTTCATAATAAAAGTTTGAGATTTTGTTTCATTTACTGAGAAATATTCATAATGCTTGCTCCACTGTATCCACATTATAATTAGTATTACTAAATATGTAACAGATATTTAACCAATGCATCAAAGTTTCCTTCATAATTAAAGCATTAAAGTTTCAAATTTTTCCAACGAAAATAAAATTGACAAACTACCACTATAAACTTCTCAAAGATACTACATCAATTATCATTAAAAACCATGTTATCCCAAAATCACTAATCAAAATACTTTTACTCCTGTGCTGGTTGGCTTAGATGGAGATCAAAAGAGGGCTCATAGACCAATGGAGGCTTTGGAGTAGCATCAAATTTTCCCCTTACTGCATCTATACAAATGTCTATTGGTTTTTGTGTTCTCTCCTTCTCTTAGTTGATCTGTATCTAACTAATAAAAAGGAATACAATTTAGCAAGATAGACATATGAACAAATATACATTCAAATACATAAATACAGTGTATATACCTCCATAAGCACACTGCCCCTTTTTGCTTTTCAAACTTTTGTTTAGACTCATCGCAAGTTTTATCTTTCTTCATCTTTAAACATTTACAATTTCATGATTGTTAGTTACACACATACATCCATTATTAATGTTTGTACAATTACATGTAGAATAGATTTACCTCAAAATAATTAAATTCTATCAATAGCTTTCTTGATTGCCCGATAATGGCTTGGTTCTCAACATTTTTTTCTGAAATATTAATATGTGATCGAAATTTTTCATAATACAATATATTGTTTTAGTCACAACAATAAAATAGGATTGAAGATCTTAACTAACTTCATACAACTTAATAATAAGATTATGTACCTTAACCACAAATTTTACCACTGTTACATTATCCATGCCCTTGCTTTTTAGTAGTTTGACTAAACTATTTAGTATGCCCATCACCTCATCATGTTTGATTGATTGGTAGTTGACCAAATTATCAAGTGTCTCTACAACTTTATCCAATTTATTTCTCATATTTGCTTGCCTCTTTTCAAGTAAATCCAACTTAACTTTTATATCCAACACTGTATCTAGTAGTGTACTCAACTTCTTCATTGATGAAATGTTGAGAATAGGGCATGTCATCTCTTCATCACTAGCTACCGTTGGGTATATCCTGTTGGAAAGAAATTTTGGAGGCTAGAGGAAATTTGGAAGAGAGAATTGAGAAAGAGGTTACTAATGTTATTGAGCACTTCTAATTTTTTGGCTTGATACAAATGCTAAGACATACCTCCTATTTATACTAGTTGGCACCCCTAAATCTATGGCTAGGATTTTATCAACATTTTATGATCTAATGGTTACAAATAACTCTTTGGAGTATTCTTTACAATTACACTTTTTCTCATATATTCTAGATAAATTTTCAATCTACTTTAAACATCTCCTACAAGTAATATCTCTAGAATATTCTAATACTTGATATTTCTAGAAATTGGACTTTTGTTTTGGACTAAGCCCAAATACTTCTAACCCAAAATAAAGTTAATATCCTCTTAAACTTCATTTTGTTGCTCCAAGCAAATCTCTCAATCTTGTGAAGTCTTTTCTTAAGAGGCATGGTGAAAATATCAGCTACATGATCCTTAGTCTTCACATACACTAGTTGCACATCCTTTCTTTCAACACATTCTTTGATATAATGATGCTTGCTCCACTTGTGGAAGACTAGATTCTTGGCCAAAGCAATTGCTGACCTGTTGTCGACGAAAATTTTGGTTGGTTCCTCTTGTGATAGGCCCAACACATGAGGTAGCCGCCACATATTCTGCTTCACATGTAGAGAGAGTAACAATTGGCTGCTTCTTTGACATTCATGTGAAGGCAGTGCACTACAACAAATTATACATTCAATGACTCATGAACAGTGCCAAAATAGAGGAGAAAGTGAAAAAAGAGTCATTAAATCCAAAATCACGCGTTTTTGGCGGGAAAAAACGGACTTTTTCGGATTTGGCGAAATACATGACTATTTTTATGTGTCATTGATTTATGAATGAAAAAAACAGTCATCGAATGTGGATAACGGTAAAAGGCATGATTTTGGGCGGGAAAGGAAGCAAATTTTCGGATTTTTTTCTGCTATTTTGACAAATTTTATATGTCACCAAATTAGGATTAAAATTAAAAGTCATTAAATCACGACAATCTTTTCCAGTCATTAAAATTTTGCTAATATCACAACTTTTATGACTATTTTCTTTTGTCGTCAATCTATAACTCGTATTAATTATCATCAAAGAGCATTATCCAGAAATGATAATTAGTTATATATCTATATATAGTGTTAGATAAATTGACTTGAGAAAAATATGTTTTTCAAAAAACTTGTTGAGAAGGACTCATATCACCTTTGTCCTATATTAGAAAATTTGGAAATTGTGAGATAGTATATATATATCAGCATGAACTTGTAAAAATGTGAGATTGGGAGTAAAGGGGAGAGATTGACTTGATGCGGCTCGGGCAATTGTGAGCAGAAAAAAAAAAAGTAGTTTCATCTTTTTTCAATTTCATTTTTTTAACTTAGATTTTTTATTTCTTCAAAAAATTAGTTATATAAATATATTTTCTAAATTTTTAAATCACTTTTTTAATAAATTTTAAAAAGAACAGAGTTTAAAAAAAAAAAAAAAAAACTCTACTTAATTATTTTTTAAAAACAAAAAACTCTTCTTAATACATTTTTAAAAACAAACTAAAATTTTAAATCACTTTTTTAATATATAACTCTAGAGTTTTTTTTTAAAAAAAAACAACCAAAATAGGTCACGCTCCCTTTGCCGAAATATGAAAAAATCCCTGACCCAATATCGCTAAAATTGGTTGCGACTCCTTCGTCTTCCCTCCACGCACGAGTCTTCTGCAATGTCTGCCGGTGTCTAAGAGGTATACTCGGTCATCGTCGCCCTTCTCCAGTCGTCTGCGGTCAGAACCAAACGGCGAAAATTGAACATCCTCTGCCATCGTCGCTCGTTTGAGGTCCAAAATCGTCTCACCCTCGACGCTCTACTCTCATCGCTGCTCGCCTCACCCACGCCATCACCAAGGTATCAAGTTCTTCCTTCTTTTTCTTGCTTTAAATCTGAAGGTGGTCTTGTTTTAGATTGTACTTGTTTTATGGTTATTGCCTATTGAAAACAGCATCTAATTTTCAGTGAGATTTGGCTTTTTAACGAGGTTTTCACAGTGGCCATACAAGAGGTTTTGGCAGTGTTCTTTAGTATATAAAAAGAACAAATTGTTGAAATGAATAGATAGAGAGAAAGTATGAAAATTGGCATCTTAAAAAGTGGCCAAGTAGTCATTGTTTTTGCATACATACCCTGCATTTTAATAAAACAAACAAAAATTGAAAAATAGATAGTAAAAGAGTGGTTTTGTTGATGGGAAAGTGAATTGATTTTGATTTTGTAATTAGTGGAATAGTATATATGTCACTTTGTATGCACTTTCTAAGAAGTGGTGAGTTTGGAACTGTCACTTATGCACTTTTTGTCTTTGTTTTGAGCTTAGAAATCACGCTTAGGCGTCTTTTTAGTAACTTTCAGAGGCAAACTGTCCATGTACCCAATTCTGATTTCTTTTAATTGGTTGTTCATATCAAAAGCATGCTACATAGCTAACTTAACTTGTGTCATTTGTGGAATAGTTTGTATGTCACTTTGTATGCACTCTGTATGACGAGCTGAGGTTGGAACTGTTACTTCCGCACTTTTTGTCTTTGTTTTGAGCTGAGAAGCCATGCTTAGGTGTCCTTTTAGAAACTTTGAGATACAAACCGTGCATGTACCCAATTCTCATTTCTTTTTAATTGGCTGTGCATATCAAAAGCATGCTACCTAGCTAACTTAACTTGTTGAATTAGATTGCCATTTATACCTTTCTATAATAGAAATGATCTTGACGAAACTACAAATTAACCACCTTAAATAAACGACTATAGATGGACTTGATAAAAGCTATTGTCTAATATTATGATCTTATCATCAGGTTTCTTTTTTGGGGAGGGGAAATTAACAAGTTCTTAATTCCCTAGTATTATGTGATGGACAAATCATGGATGGTCAAAAGTAGATTATCTAGAGAATACGAGGTGGGAGTTGAAACTTTCATTGAATTTGGTTTGCGTTATGGCAATGGTTCCAATTCCATTCGATGCCCATACTTAAAATGTGGAAATCGTATATCTAAGGATGTTTCGATAGTTAGGGATCATTTATATGTCAATGGAATTGATCAAAGTTATAGGTTATGGTTTTGGCATGGGGAAGATTTAGCCACACAAAATGTTAACAACAATTCAGATCCTATGTTAAATGAAAACTATGAGGATGAGTACGATCTTTTTAACGTAATTGACATGGTTCAAACTGCTCATGATCAACTTTCTGGTGCACCAAATATCTTTGACACTATGTTTGACGATGCTAAAAAGCCATTATACCCGGGATGTAAAAGATTTACGAAGTTGTCAACACTTGTGAGATTGTATAACCTAAAGGTTAGATTTGGATGGAGTAATTCAAGCTTTTCTGAATTACTATCTATAATAAGTGAATTCCTACCTGAGAAGAATAAGATGCCAAATTCTATGTATGAAGCTAAAAAAACATTAGGTGCCCTAGGTTTGAGTTACCAAAAAATAGATGCATGTCCAAATGATTGTTGCTTATATAGAAATGAGTATGCAAAAAGCACCCAATGTCCTACCTGTAATCTATTGAGATGGAAGGTTCTTAAGAACTCAACAGAAGAGAAAAAAGGAGTGCCTGCTAAACAGTTGTGGTACTTTCCAATAGTTCCAAGGTTTATAAGGATGTTCAAGAGCGCTGAACATGCAAAAAACTTGTGTTGGCATGCTACAGATAAGAAGGTAGACGGGTATTATGCGACACCCAGCTGATACTCCCTCCTGGAGGTTAATAGATAACCTATGGCCAGCTTTTGGTTTAGAACCAAGAAATCTTCGTTTGGGTTTATCCACTGACGGAGTCAACCCATATGGAGATCTAAGTACTAAATACAGTTGTTGGCCAGTCATTATTACAGTGTACAACCTCCCTCCATGGTTGTGTATGCGAAGGAAGTTTTTAATGTTGTCAATGTTGATATTAGGGCCGAAACAACAAGGATATGATATTAATGTGTACCTAGCTCCGTTGATTGAGGATTTGAAGCTTTTGTGGGAAGTTGGAGTTGAATGTTTTAATGCATACAAAGAAGAGTCTTTCACTTTGCGAGCAGTCTTACTGTGGACTATTAATGATTTTCCTGCGTATGGAAATTTATGTAGTTGTACTGTGAAAGGGTATAAAGTTTGTCCAGTATGTGGAGAGGATACCAACTCAACCAGGTTACATCATGGGAAAAAAAATGTATACATGGGCCATAGAAATTTTTTGCCAAGACATCACCCGTACAGAAGACAAAAAAAAGCCTTCGATGGTAAGCAAGAGAATGGAAGTCCTCCACATCCAATGTTAGATGCGGAGATTTACAATAAATTGAAGGACATAAGTTTTCCTAGTGGAAAGAAGTGTGGCAAGAAATTGATGACAAAGCTTCAGATAACTACTGGAAAAGAAGACCTGCATTTTTTTAACTGCCTTATTGGAAAGAGTTGCATGTCATACATTGTCTTGATGTAATGCACATCGAAAAGAATGTGTGCATGAATATCATAGGTACGTTACTGGAGGTACTAGGAAAAAATAAAGATGGAATGAGTACTAGACTTGACTTAGTTGAAATGAACCTTTGGCCTGAATTAGCTCCTGTACGTCGGGGGAGTAAAATGTACATTCCTGCAGCGTGTTATACATTATTGAAAGAAGAAAAGTATCATTTTTGTAAGACTTTATCTGAAATAAAGGTTCCCGAAAGTTATTCCTTTAATATTAGAAGTCTGGTCTCGTTAGAAGACTTGAAACTTAATGGCCTGAAATCACATGACTGTCATGTTTTAATGCAACAATTCCTTCCGATTGCATTACGTTTAGTGCTACCTAAGAATGTGAGGTATGCTATTACTAGATTATGTTTCTTCTTCAATGCAATATGCTTCAAGAGTGTGCGGGTACCAGAGTTAGATAAGCTGTAAGAGCATATAGTTGTTACATTATGTCTACTTGAGAAGTATTTCCCACCTTCTTTCTTCACAATAATGTTGCATCTCACTGTTCACCTTGTAAGAGAAGTAAAACTTTGTGGGCCCATCTACCTACGATGGATGTATCCATTTGAACGGTATATGAAAGTGTTGAAAAGTTATGTAAGAATAGAAATCGACCGGAAGGTTGCATTGCGGAAGCACACATATATGGGAGTTTGTTGAATTTTGTTCTGAATTCCTATCTGGGTTAGATTCCGTTGGGCTTGGTTCATTCAAGATACGAGAAGAAACACGCATTGATAAACCTTTATCAGCTGGATGTCATGTTAGACCCAACGTGCAGGAACTAAAGCAAGCACATGTATATGTACTTGAGAACACTGAAGAAGTACAACCGTATAGACTGTTAGTATATTACAATTCTCAAATCATCTAATTGTTGAATGTATTATCACCTAAAATCTAGTACATTTTGTAGACAACATCTGGAGTATTTGAAGGTCCAAAATCCAAGGAAAGCAAATAATGAAAAGTGGTTACAAAATGAACACAATCGATCATTTGCTAGTTGGATTTGCGATGAGGTATTTAATTTTCATTCCCCATTTTTTGCTATATCCATTTAATCTAGTCACACACTGAATGAAATGTCTGCCTGTAATAATAGGTGATGCAGGAAATACATGATAGAAAACCGGTTTCTTCAACTGTGCATTGGTTGGCACATGGCCCCAACCCAGGATTGATGACATTTGAGGGTTATAGGATTAATGGGTGTAGTTATAGCACCCAATCTCACGACAATGGTCGCACTGTCCAAAATAGTGGGGTTACATTAGTTGCCACAACAATGCAAGTGTCTAGTGCAAAAGATAGGAATCCGATTGTTTCAGACATGTCTTTTTTATGGGGTTATTCAAGAGATATGGGAAATTAACTACAATACATTTAAGATTCCATTATTTAAGTGTGACTGGGTTGAAAATCAAAATGGGGTGCGAATTGACGATCTTGGATTTACCTTGGTGAAACTCAATCGTATAGGACATACTTCGGATCCATTCATCTTAGCCACTCAAGCAAGGCAAGTTTTTTATATAGAGGATCCTATTGACGCACAATGGTCAATTGTTTATCACACCACCTCAAAAAGATTTTGTCGATACATGTTATGATGACGAGCTTGGAGATACTTCTTTGGACTGTCCTTCAGTTTCAAAATGCATATCACCAACTGATATAAACGAAACTGATATTCCATATGTAAGAGATGATTGTGAAGGCACATGGGTTGACACTTGAAAGTTTATCAAGTATGTACATCTAAATAACGCGATTGTTTTCAGTTCTTATTTGTTTTCCTTTAATGTTCATAGATTTTCTTGTTTATCTCGTAGGTTATTGTTAATGGAAGAAGGGATCACTCCAAAGAATATGCTTCTTTAATTTTCAGTGGGAAATGTGTCACTTATTATTACTGGACCTTTTATTTAATGTAGTATTGTAATCATATTATTAACCGTTATTTACTGTACTGTTGTAATCATATTATTAAATTTTATTTAATGTACTATTATAATCATATTATTAATTATTATTTAATATACCGTTGTAATTATACTATTAACTGTCAATTTTCTTTACATTTACAAAAATCATAGTGAACAGATGGACGATACGATTGATGATACACAGGACGAGCAGTTGGATCGTTTGATGGATGATACATTTGACGATGCACAAGGCAAAGACTTAGACGATATAGTTGACAATGAACATGATAGTGATGCAGATCCCCCGGTTATAGATGGCGAAATCAAGAGAAAGAAAACTAGAGAACCTACTGGAATGCATGAGATCACTCGTGCGTGCAGTGAAGGTCATAGGAGAGTGGTGCAATACAATGAGAATGGTTAGCTAGCCATTTGGGTGCAATGCAATAAAAATGAAAAGTTTCATAGGAACGTCCGTCCGATCCCATGTTCCAATTACATACAATAGTTGGAAAGCAGTGCCATTGGAGATAAAAGAAAAGATTTGGGACCTTATTCAGGTATACACATAGGCCACAAATGGTATTTAGATTTTATTTGCTTTCATTAACATATAACATTTGGTGTGGATTCGTAGGGTGGATTTGTTGTTGACCATAGATCGAAGAAGAATCTCATGCAAACTGCGGGCGTTTGTTACCGTCAATTCAAATATGCTTTGACTAAGAAGTATATAAGGCCATTTAAGGATGATCTGGAGAAATTAAAATGTCCCCCGATTGAGTATTCCCATATTGAACAAGAACATTGGGATGCGTTTGTCAATTTTCGGCTTAAGGAAGAGTTCCAAGTAAGTATTGTTGTTAGAAACATTCAAACTTTGTATTCACTTACATTGAAGCTGCAAAGTATCATTATGACATTTTATTATGTAATTTTATTAAGGTGGTCAGTAGTAAGAACCGAGAAAAGAGGAAAAAACATATGTATAATCATCGAATGTTGCGGAAAGGGTATGCTAATCTTTCGGAAGAGCTGGTAAGATACTAATTCACTAGTATTTATTTTTTTATACGGCCTATATATTACATTTGAATCCAAATTCATGTTCGATGGTTTGTTATTGGTGCAGAAGGAGTCGTTACCAAATGAAGATCTAACTAAGCGATGCGTTTTATGGAAAAGGGCTCAGATGGATCGAGAGGGAAAAATTCCAGACAAGCAAACACAAGAAGTGGTGGATCGTATAGTAAGTATTTGTTGACTACCTATATTTCATTGCATTATCCTTAAATATTTTTTTTTTCAATAGGATGAAATGTTGGTCACTCATAATGTCGAAAGTGTCAACACATCTACGGGTGGAGATATCCTATCACAAGCGTTGGGGAGCAAAGATCCTCCAGGAGTAGTTAGAGGATTGGGTAAGTTTATCATGCCCAGTAAATATTTTCATACACCAAAACAAGTGAAGAAGGAAGACAAAGTTACATTTGATGCGGATGAGAAGGCGAAGATGACTGCACGTATAAAAGAGTTGGAAGAACTTAAAAAACAAAAAAATCTAACCAAATGTTCAAACAAGGATGGTTCTTCAGAAGACATTAAAGAAGGAGATGGTGAACCTATTTCCAGCAATGAAAAGGTCAAATGTGGCATCTATTCATCGTACTTAATGTGTTAATGTAGATGTTAAATATTTAATACCATATAATTTTTTTACAGGTGAAGAAAGGAATATTGGACCAAAATAAGACTTCACGGAGAGGAAAAAATGATAGTTCTCCAAGTGATATTGAAGAAAGTGGTGAAGCAGAAAATAAGAATGACCAGGTTAATGTGTTTCAATTCATCTTCTAAGTAGTTTTTCATAAACTTCGCAATAACAATTCATCCGAAAATGAAATGTTTAATCTAGGCGAAGGCAAAATTGTTGAAGCACACGAGGAGTTCTCAATATGTTGAAGTGAAGGTTGAAAAAGAAAAGGTTTTATGTCTATCTTATAGATCAAATTATTGGTTGTAATATGCATTGACAATAATATATGTTATGTAAGTTTATTTATTCCCTACAGGTGGATGAACGTAAACAACAGAATATATTCTACATAATATACGTTAGTAAACATTAACAGTTACATTTCAACTTACTCATGGTAGGATGGAACTTCTTGTTTGTTGGCAATCGAATCTAAAAATAATGTCGTCGGAGCGGGGACTATATTTGACTATGACGTTAATAGTGATAATGTGAAGGTTTCACTTGACGTAGTCGTTCATGGTGATTGTTCTATTCCAATACCAACAAAGGGAAAAGAAAATATGTTATCTCAAGAAGTAGGCTCACACTTGCTATGGCCACGGGATCTTGTAATAATTGATAATGAAAAGGTAACATTTTCCATCCTTGTTGGTTTTTATTCTATATAAGTAATTCATTCTAATGTTACACTATTTGTTAATAGGAGGAGGGAAAAAATTCAAATAAAAGTTTAAGAGTTCTATCAATGACACCCATTCAAAGTTCACCAGTTGCTTTACGCTGTTTACTCCGTGAACTTGAATATATTGGATCATCAGTTCAAATCACTGTACCGATGGAAGTATTTGGAATCCAACGCAAGGGCTGCATTTTGGTTGAGGTCTTACGAGATTTTTGTCATATGCGCGCAATATGCACTCCTTGTATTGATGCATATATGATGTAAGTAATCTTAATATATCATGGTTTAGTATTAAAATATATATATTCAGTACTGTATAAAGTTTTATTAATATTATAGGTACTTATACAAACTAATGGAGAAATCGAAAACTTTGAGTTTGTATAAGTTTTTAGATGCTGGTTCCATCTCAATCTCAACCAACAAAGAATCTCGAGCTCAATTGTTGTCCTCGAGAATGACAGGATTGGATAATCAACTTCTCATCTTCCCTTACAATTCTGGGTATGTTGTATAAAATGCATTATACTATATTTTATGCACTGTATAATTTTTTTTGTGATTCTTTAAATTTGTAGGAATCATTTGACTTTGATCATTATTGATCATTCAAAAAGTAGCATATTTTGGATGGACCCTTTAAAACATCGACTCGACCAAGATATCATCAACGTGATAGGCATGTACGTATGTTATAGCTAGCATTTCACAACTTTAAGTAGTATAATAGATAAAGAAACATGTTAACATTTAAAGCCATTTGTAGGTCTTTGAAGATTGTTGACCCTAAGAAGAAAAGGCTTAATTGGAAATCAATTAAGGTATGTTATTTCGTACATAACATAGTTTATCCAATAAAAATGTACAAAATTGACTTAACGTGTGTTTTGCATTTGATACAAACAGTGCCCTAAGCATCGGGTGTGGTCGAATGCGGATATTATGTCATGCGATACATGCGCGAGATAATATTATCAAGAAGCACATCAATTTTAGATATAGTACGTATACAAATTCATATAAATTGAAGTTACGTATTTAGTTCTTCGAGTTTATTTGGCTTTCTTTGTTTATAGATGAAAGGTGCGCCACCTACATACTCACAAGATGACATTGACGTGGTACGAATTGAGTGGGCAGAGTATGTGGGATCGCACATGTTCTTCGCATAGGATTTGTGACAGTAACAGTTGTTGGAGTATGGAGAAAACAGAATTTTTTTTTTTTTTTTTGGATGGAGTACTTATATTTTGTTACTCAATATAGAATGGAATGCATTTGTGAAATACCTTTTGTGGAGTTGAAGCATGAATTAAACTGATATGGGTATGATCGTTAAATGTCGTCGTTTTTTTGGAGGTATTGTAGAATTCTGGTGTGTTTGATCTGTTATATAACTCCATTACTAGTTTTATATTAACATTTATATTTTTTGTTTGGAAAAGGTTGGCATGACACAGATATTGTCTATGGTTGGGTAACATCACAAGTGATTTTTTGCCATCGAATCGGAGAAAAAACTTTCAAAATGATTGTTAGCAAAAAGGTAAAATAGAGGTGATGGAAATGTCGTAATTGTTGGATTTGTATTATATTGAATTTCTTATTAAACTTTATAATTTTGGTTGACTCTTACTCTTCTGTATTTATCTTATTTTTAGTTCGTATTTCAATATTTTGAGAACAATGTTATGTGGAAGAAGTAAGTCGGAGGAAGAAGTTTTGAAGTTGCAGTCTTTTTTGGTGCTTAAGAGGTATATATCATATAACCTAGAATTATTTGTTTATTTCAATTGGTTTATGTTGTTAAGACCTCAATTCAAATATTGGCTCACATTACTAGATTTTAGGTAGGCTTAATTTCCTCTTATAGTTATTAGAATTCTTTCCAAATAGTTATTGGCATTGATTGACACTGGATTTGTCTATGTTGTGGAAAATTCCCTAATAGTTATTACAATCGTTTCAAAATAGTTATTGGCATTGATTGACGTTGAAAGTGTCTATGTTGTGGATAGTAAGACTAATGTGAGTATTTAAATTATACATTTGTTTTGCTCCTACTGTATTATGTTCACTTGCCCCCCTCCCCCTCTCCCTCTCCTCCTCCTCATCCTCATCCTCATCCTCCTCCTCAACGAAGCAGTTTTTCAATTAACCCTTATTCTTTCTAGTAGAGTAGTGTATAAGTTAAATTTGGAGGTTATTCATGTTAGTAAGGTTAAAAAGTGAGATTATAATGTGATATAGTATATATTTATGTGGCTATATTGTGATCCTATGCATAATTTTTGTTTGAAAGTGTTCATCGAAGCTTACTTGTATTGAGTCAAATTCTAAAATGAATGTTTTTTTTTATAAGGTTCCTGGATAATGCCATTGAAGCAAGGAAGCCCACCAACCAAGATATTTAAATAGGTGTTGTATATATATTTTTTGGTATTATGCCAACACTTAGTATTAAGTACTGAATTTGTAAATGATGTACCTAGAATTTGATTACTAGCTAGTTTCCTTGTATTAACAATTGGAACTATATTATTATATATGAAAGTTACTTTTTATGTTTGTGTACATATTTTGTGTTGAAACTGAAGGAAACACAGGTGTAATAACATGTATGAAACACAGGTGTAATAACGTATATCGTGGTAATGGTTTCTATGATATCTGACAAAAGTCATGGGATGTATGTAATTAAATGACCTTAAAAAAATGTCATAGTTAATATATTATTGACACTTTAAATGTGTCATTATTTGTTTTGCGATGACAGAAGTGTAATGTCAACGTAACTCTTTATTTGACAGAAAAAAGTCAACATTTTGATTTTTTAATGACTGTATAAAATTGTCATAAAAATAGTTTCCATGACTCATAATAAATGTCAATATATATTTATTGTTGACTGTGACTAAAAGTCATGAAACTATCAATGATGACTGATTTCTCATGTGTCATCTATACACTTTAGATGATGGGCGATTAAATGACTAAAAAAAAGAGTCAAAATGTGGTAATGACTGTTTTTTAGAGTCATAAAAGCCTATTTTTGTTGTAGTGGTGTCTCCCATGTAAAACACAAAACTATTCATACTCTTGCAGACTCTTATAGTCATCCACATCTCCACCCTAATCGCTATCACTATATCCCAATAGCTATTTTTCCTTCCTCATAATGTGATAGTTGGATTCCTCATTCCATAGATTTGTTAACTAGATTAGAATCATTCATCTTGAACTTCTTGATCACTTCCTTAGCATAGCCTTCTTTGTGTGATAGAGATACCTTTATCTTCTTGCTTTAGTTTAATACCAAGGTAGTAAGACATGAGGCCTGTTGGGATTAATGTGTCCTAAATCTCTTAGGTCTTATAGTTTTGTAAATTGTAAATACATTTTATTTATTGAATAAAATCAGAAATTATTTCATTTATCTTATACATTGACTCAATAAACTTAAACATGTATGTGGTTGACATACAATGTTGAATATAACCAAAATGTCTGTTGGGGAAAGAAAGAGATGTCAAGAATGGAAAAACTTTTGTGGAATCAGAAATAAAAGACATTGATTCCAGCAAGGAAAATATCGAGTAGTAAATATCATCTAGTTAAGGAAAGAATATTCTGCATGATTTTCCAATATCAACCACAACTGTCTTAAATTAATAGAGCACCAACACACAACTCTCCAACATATTGTTTATAGTTTACGCTTTAAACACAACAATCACTTCATTTGTTTGATAACCATGTGTGAATTTTGAGTTAAGAACCATTTGAAGAATATTATTTTACTTAACTAATCCCATGTTCGATTTCCGTCCTCGTCAAGATTACCTCTCATTAGGTTTATACTTAGGCCTTTTTAAGAGAAAACTTGTATGATTTAGAGATTTATTTTGGATTATTTGAGCACGATTAAGCACACAACAGTCCTCTTTTTGCCTTTATTTGATTATTATTTTTTATTTCACCTCCATCATTTGGTCTGAACTTTCTTGTTTAAATAACCAATGTAAATGTTTTAGTGTTAACTAAAAAACACAAAAGAAGTACATATTACTCTCACCTCTTCCTCACTAGTCACCGTTATGGGACTCTTTGGTTGGTTTTCTTGTATGTGTTACCCCAACAGAGTATTACATGTTCCAACTTTTGGAGATGTCCTAGCCTCCATAATATCTGAACCATCAAGTAGTAATAATAATAATAATAATAATAATAATAATAATAATGTGAGTGTAATTAACTTGCTACAAAGAAGAGGATCAAAGTCAGACCAAACCAAGGGTTGCTGCAAAGAAAAGACTTTGCTAGAGACGGTGACCAAAATAGATCTCTCACGCGAACCCAAACGAGCTCTCGGACTGAACAACGGGACGATGTGGACGTGGTGCACCCATTGGAGGGCTGCTGCTATGACGAGCAGTGGCAGAGGCTGAACTGCTGCAATGGGGGGTTTAGGAAGACGCCAACAACGCATTGAAAACTGAATCAAATGAAGGAAGAAGACGCAATATATGGTTCTTTTTCTGATTTGATATTTATCTTTGATTCTTTATTCTAAATTTGATTTTATCCCCATTTTTTTCCCTTCAAATATTAGTTCTGTTTTGTTCAGATTTAGGAAAAATTATCTTTTTAGTCTCATATGTGTTTGGTCCTTCCATTTCTAAAATCTAACTTTTTAATCATCAAGTTTATTAGAATGCCTTCATTTAGTCTATATGTTTTCAAAATGTACCTTTTTAGTTACTTAACTTTTAAAAAATAGATTTGAAAGGTCCCTCAAATAATTTTTTATTATTATTTTAAATAATTATATATGACATTTTAAATTAGAAGAATATTTTTTAAAAACAATCTCCGTTATCTAATTTTAAATATCATATAATTATTTTTTAAAAATCAAAGAAAAAAAATACTTGAAGGATATTTTAAACCTATTTTTAGAAACTCAAGAACTTAAAATTATATTTTGAAAACTCGTGACAAAATGGACTTGTTCTTCTAAACTTGGGACTAAAAAGAATTTCTTCTTTTGTTATCTATTTTTTACCAATAGTTTAAAAAACCAAGCCAAATTTTGAAAACTAAAAAGAAAAAATAGCTTTAAAAAAAAATTTGTTTTTAAAGTTTGACTAAGAATTCAACCATTGTATTTAAGAAAAATGCAAATCAACATGAAAATGGGGAGGAAATATGCTTAATTTTCAAAAACCAAAAACAAAAAACGAAATGGTTACCTAACGAGGCCTATGTTATACATTTATCAAAACTACTCATTTATTATGACTATTCATGTGGTTGCCGCCACAAACTTCAAACATATTGATTTTCATTGAAGGGATTATTAAAGATTTAATCCATTTTCAAAATTTATTGTCATAAATATCCAAACTTTTTTATACTTTCGTATATAAGATTAATGAATTTTTCGGACAAAAATACCCTTGCTTGTTGTGGGCGGCTAGAGAGAATGTGGCATTGGTAAAAATTATTCATATTTAAGAAGCACCTTTCTGTTGAAGAGAGAAAATACATTTATTTCTTTTACTTTGTTTAAATGGAAAATGTTTAATTGAAAATAGAAAATGCATTTATTTGTTGTGATTTTATTCCTTAATTTAATTGGAGAGAGAAAATGTATTTAACATTATCTTTTAAAACAAAATTAAAGATGTAGATTTAGTTTGAAGTCAAATATACGTATACAGCAACATTTCTTTTGTAAAGTGTTTGAAAATATTGTGTTAAGTGTTTGAAATATAAAATAGTATATAAGTCATTGCGTCGTTTTTTGACAATCTGAGTCGTTTAAATTCTCCCCTATTAAGTGTGCACACACGCACACCATCTTCATCTTTATCTTTTCTTCCTCGTGAAGCCATTGCGTCGTTCGTCAACAATCCGAGTCATTTAAAACCTCCCCATCTTCATCTCTTCTTCCTCATGAAGCCATTATGTTGTTCGTCGACAATCCGAGTCGTCTAAATCGCGTCGTTGTTCATCGTCCGAGCATCGCACCGCCGTTCATTGTCAATTTGAGTTGAGCACCGTCTGTCGTTCGCCATCCTCCTCTCGCGCACCATCTGTAGTACAATTTCTTTGTGCCAGCTTGTTTGTCAGGTTTTAAAGAAAGGGTTGTGAGAGAGAAATTGAAGCATATGGAAATTAAGTTGTGGGTATTTAGAAAATATTATGATTTTATATATTTTTTATAAAAAAAATGGTGCCTCATTTAATACCCCCTTCTCTTTTCTATTTTAAAAAATGTATACTAAACAGTCATTTGGCTCAATTTGTTTTGTAATTTTAAAGTCAACTTAAACATTTGTGTAAATAATGAAAGAGTTAGACATAATTAAAATATAGGCCTTTGTTAAGGCCTTATATTGTTATCCCTAAATGAAACATAGGCCCATTGTTAGGTGTGTTGTTAACCTTTTACCCTTTTCAACCAAACAAGCCCAACAACGGTCATGATAGCTTGGTAGCCAGCCCAATATTAGGGTAATTTGAAAACAAAAAAGTTCAATAAATTGATTCAAATCATTTTAGAGCTTATAATTAAATTAATCTGTAGTATAATTTTAAATATTTGATTCACAATACGATATGAAGATATCAAAGGTAGAATAGTTTAGTATTGTCACGTCACATATTTATAACCAATAATTTATATTAATTGGGTACTCAAATCGCATTAGGATTGTATTAATGTTAATTCAACATTTACATAATTGGTTTGGGACCGAAAATAAAAACCAATTTATAGTTTTTTTTTTTTTTTTTTTTTTTTTTTTTTTTTTTTTTTTTTTTTTTTTTTTTTTTTTTGCATCAAACACAAGAATATGCATACAATACCTTGCCATACATGCAATTCAAAATGAATGCCATTCCTTGTTTTATTACATAGTTTTTTTTCTTTTTTAAAAAATACATTTTTTAGTCTTTGAATTCGTAGCATTTTGTTCCTTAATTCTCAAACTCCATATTTTAACTTCTGGGCTTGAAAAGATTGTTTATTTGATCCATGTCGTCAGTTTACATTAATTAGCTAAAGAAAAGCTAATGTGGCCTCTTTTTTTTTTTTTTCAACAATATTTACTACTAATAAATCAACATTATAAACTTATATTAGTAATTATTTTTCTTTCCCTTCCCGAGTACCCTTCAAGTACAAAATTTTAATTACATTCATTTCATTCTTTTTTTTCATATTAAGTTTGTGGCTACTTGGTATTTAAACTTTAAAAAGTATCAAATAAGGCATTAAACCGTCAATTTTATGTCCAAAAGGTTTCCAAATTTGTAAATTATCTAATTAAGTTATTGAACCTTCAATTTTATATCTAATAGTTTCCTAACATATTCGAAAGTAATAAAAATTAATTGACCTATTAGATATAGATTTAAAGTTTCTGTCTAATATAACTCTAAGTTAATTTTGTTTTTAAGTGGATCCATAACTTTTAGAAAACGTTGATTAGAAAATAATTTGATTAGGCAAAAAGAAGTTAAAAATTTAAAGATCTACTTATTGTATAATAATAAACCAAAGCAATGGTGATGGACTAAACTTATAAATTTTAGCCTATTAGTTTTTTTAATGCAACAATCATGGGAGGGGATGGAACCTCAAACTAGAGGTGTTCAAAAAAAACTCAATGATTCGAAAAACTTAACAACCCAACCCAATCTGTACGGTTTTGAGTTGGATTAGGTTCAAATAAATGAAAATGTTATGGATTAGGTTGGTTCATGGATTCACCTAAAATAACTTAAACCAACCTAAATTTATTATTAATTTGAAAATTTACATATTGTTTTTCTACTAATGATAAAATTATATATATATACATGTATTTATATTAGTTTTATTTAATTTTTTCTCCAACCACTCTTGAAAACAACTATAATAAAATGAAATATTTACATATAAACATTTTATTTCCTTTTAGAACGAAAAACTTAAATAAATGAACCGAGTAACTCGAAGCGACCCAACTCAAATGTTTTATGGTTGGGTTGAGTTCATTTTGTGATAAGATTTATTTAGGTTGAAGAAACTTACAACTCAAACAATTGGATTGGGTCTAAAAAGTCCTTCAACCCAACTCAACCCAACCACAAACACTCCTACCTCTAACCTCTAAAAAAAAAGCGATGTGAATTAGTTAAACTCGACTCATTTTGGAATTAACGTATTAGTTTTACCCATAAGTTTTAAATAAACTCACATTCAAGCATGAGTAGAATTGGGTGAATTTATGAATATAGATATTTTGTTTTATGAAAACAAAAAAGAAAGAAAATTCCGAAGATGTGGGGATTTAATTGGATGGTGAGGTATTATTATTTGTGAAATGGATATGGTGGAAAGGAGTAAGGAGTTTTGAATAGTGAAAAGGAGAGAGTCGTCCATGGAATAACAAAAGAGAGGAATAAGACAAAAACAAAAAGCCCATGGAGAGAAATAGAGGTTTGTTTGTTTCTTTGTTTGTTTGGTCACGGGTTTACTCCCCTCCTTCCACGGATAACACCACTTTCTCATATTTCTCCTTTCACACTCTTAATTAATATTTCAATTTCTACTTTTCCAAACTTATATATATATATCTTTTTAAATTATATTTACCCTCTAAAAAAATATATTTTATAATTACTTCTTTCTCAAATAATTTAAAACATACATACCACTCTTTTTCTTTTTTGGAGATTGAATCTTTATTTTGAAAATTTTAGTTGAGCTACCTCTAAAGAAACCAAAACTATTAGCACAAATTAAATTTATTTTATTAATTAATTAATTTTTGAGATTCTGATAGTCAAGTTAATTATTGATTGAATAGGGCAAATATGAAGGCTAAATATTCAAAATACTAAAATTTTGACATTACGTCATTACCCCCCAACTCGATTACATTAAGTGGCTAATAAGTTGTAGTTAAAAATGATTGGCCTTGGTGCATATATATATATATATATTTACTTACTTCCACGTCAAACCATGATTTTAATTAAAATGTTGAATAACTCTATACATCTACACCTCTTCAAACATATAAATTCATATAATTAGGTGTACAACCTAAATTTCATTCGATTTCATTTGAACCATTTGGTTTTGCCATGATGTAACAAAGACACGAATGCTAATGAGAAAAATCATTTGAATAAGAAAGAAATATATCCATGATTATGGATGTAGTAAACTCATAGTGGGCTAATTCATGAATTGAATCAAATGAGCCTTTTTTTTTAACTAAGCGGTAGAGTCACACTCTTTAAATGCCCTAAGAAATAGGCGTTAAGTCATCGGTTCTAATTTGATAAAGGTGCTCTATTTTCCACGAAACTCCTGTCTTAGTCTTGATTTTGCAGCAAAGGATATAGATATGAAAAAAAAAAAAAAAAAAAAAAAAAAAGTTAGCGCCTAACCAGTCGTTTTGTTATTAGTTTTTAGTAGAATATTCATTATGATGAGTTGTAGTCGATTAGGAAAACAACTATGTCACTGTAGGCTTTACTCTTCCTTATGTGTCATTATTCATAGTATATATAGGTCCAAATATCCTATGGGCTAAATATAGAATTTGATGGAGAGAGTATATACATTATTTTTTTTTTTCTTTATTGTCTTTTAAAATGCTATCAGAGTATGAAATTTTTTAATTCAAATATATTTCATATGATTAATTTTGGCTTAAGTATATCATGTCAACATGAATGGACAAAATATATACATTTGATCCAGAGATTAAATATTAGAAAAATATATATATGTGGTGTGAAAATATTTAAAGATGGTTCAACCCTTCACTAAAAGTATTAAGTATGTTTAATTATTTTAGAAATTATATATTGAACCAATGAATTTTAATCTATCTTTAAATGGCACGTAATAAGACTGATAAGTTATGATTCCTTTGGTAGCCAACCCATTTTCAACAAAATATGAATTTATCCCTTCATTATTTTATTTATTTCATTGCCCACTTTTTTCTAAAAAAATTGTACCAATTTAAAAACTGAGAAAAGAAGTAGCTTTCAATCATTAATTTTTTTCTATTTTGAAAAAGACCTCCAAAGTATTTCTTTTAAAGAAGTAAAAAATAAAAAATAAAATAAAAAAAAGAAAGAAGTCGTGGTAAATGGTCAACTAAATTTTTGGTCTTCATAAACAGTTTCGTTGGAAAAAGTATGAGATGGACAGTTTTGTTTCAATATTCTTTTAAAAAAAATAAAAATAAAAATAAAAAATAAAAAATGAAAAGAAACAAAAAAGTTGGTGTCAATTGGAAATATGGAAGAAATTGGGAAGTCGCTTTCATCTTTACTGAAATTTCAGCTTTGGGATTGTGTCGTATTCTGTTGGTGGATGGCAAGAAATTTCACAATTCTTTTTATTTATATAATATTATTAATTGAGTAAAGACTGACAGATGGCCTTCCTGGCTACCTCTACCTGTAATCAAAATAACGATCACTTTCTAATTTGTTTTTGTTTCGGCTTAGCTCAGCAGCCGTTTCGTTTCAGCTCTAACCTCCTTTTTCTCCACTTCACATATGCTTTCTAACATATTTATATTCACCCACAATTCAAAACAAAACTTTATAACCTTATTATGACTTTAATTAACTAGTTCCATTAATTACTTCAAACTTAATTCAAAATCAAAATGTAGTCTTTAATTATGCTCACTTCCATCTTAACTGCCTTCTTCATTAAATATCATTTTGCAAGGGTGAGGTTCCCAGGTGATCAAATTGTGGGATTAGTCCTCTATTATTGCTTTTAGATGAAACTTATGCTGCCTCTCCAAATATAGCTAAATGATTATTGGTTAAATGTTTCAAAAAAATGTCCCTAAACTTTTCAAAGTTTTAAAAATATCCCTGAAGCTTCACTATTAGTATATGAACAAAAATCGTTAATACCTCGTTGGAAAAATAACTCTAAAATTTCAAATAATAATAATAAAGAGCTTAAAAATGTTCCTATCGTTAATATGGTGATCAATTTATTTGAAGTTTTCTTGAGTTAAAAAAATTTAGAGCCGAAAAGTGATTTAGTTTGCCTTTAAATTTAGAGCTGATATTGCTAGTTATTGTGATTTAACATGATTTATCGAGTGAATTTCAGGAAACCAAATTGTAGGAGCAATTGGAGCTTAAATAAATAAAAGTTGGTACAAAAGACCAAATATGGAAGCTTTGGGTCTAATCATGCAAATAGGAAGCCAAAAAGGGGTCAAAAAGCAAAGGAAAATGGAGTTGGAGAGCGCAGCAGCGCTAAAACCTGAGAATTGGGTTTGTGCTAAGCGTCGCAACGCTCCGAACTACCGGACATGGAAACTTTACGTAGCATCGTGATGTTACCTAAAATTGTTATCGAAATTTATTCAAGAAAGTTGTTGTTGAATATATAGATTGCATTTATTAAATCCAATAAACTAAAAACCCCTGGCTACAAAGTGACTAATTAGACTTTATGTAGTGACATAAAAGTGGATCAAATTTAGGTAGTAGCCAAAACGGTCTATAGTATATGGATAAATGCTGGGTACTTTATCCTAGGGACACTATGGATGCGATCCACTTTGTATTTGATACAAACGATGTGATCCTAAATTGTTCATGTAGAAACATGTGAGTGGGGGTATCTTATGCAATGAGTTTGCATAAAACTTGACTAAGAAATAATCACTTTTACTTTTTAACACCGTTTACTGTTAAAACTACTTATTTCAACCGGAAGACCTAAGTAACTTGATCTTAATCTTGAGCTAACTATGAACTCTTATTTGTTTGAGATTATCCTTTACATGGGTGAAAGTGGTCAATTTCGCTGACTCAATATGCCCCCCATTCTAAGGATTAGATCAAGTAGATAGCTGGGACATAGTCCTACAATATGGAATTTACTCCTACCTTATTTAAGGATAGCAGAGAAGTTGTTCCTTTCAATGCTGACTCCAGATCTTGAACAAGGGACCCCACCCTCTCATTGGCCCAAGATGGATTTGGTTTGTTTGTTGGACCACAAACCAATTGTTCATTATAGGATTAGTGGGACTTAAGGAACAAGAGGTAATTACAGGGGTAAAATGATATTTTTGACTCAATTGTAATTACAAACAACTTGTGAAGGATTGACTTACTAATCATGGTTATATCAAGTGGACAGAAATATATCTACAGTGAGGAGAGTGCAGCTACTAGGCTTTAGTGGAGTGACCAGGTAGTTAATGAATGTTAATTAAGTAGGTTAAAGAGTTTAGCTGGTTAATTTTGAATCGCTAGAGCTCATGATCTGTAGGTCCATGAGGTCCCCTTGTTAACTCGTGGACTAAACCTTACAACATTATATTGAGAGAATTTGAAGTGTTCAAATTTAGTAAAAGAGCAAAAGTTACAGTCTGTTCATTTAATTGCGAATTAGACAAA
Source organism: Citrullus mucosospermus (assembly GCA_030954485.1). NCBI lineage: Eukaryota > Viridiplantae > Streptophyta > Magnoliopsida > Cucurbitales > Cucurbitaceae > Citrullus > Citrullus mucosospermus. The sequence continues at coordinate 17,257,684 of CM062064.1, forward strand.
TTTGGAGAATTAATAATATTTAAATATGATTTAAATATTATCTCGTTGAATAGAGATTCACCGAATTTGAAATTGCTGGAAATGTGGAAAATTTATTAATTTAATTAATTAATTATTATTTAAATTAATATATTAAACTAATGTCATTTAAATTGATTTTGGAAATCAATTTTAAAGTTCAAACTTCAAAATGAGATTTTGGATTTTGAGGATAATTCCACTTTGCATGTTGAAGTAGGAGGTGGAGACCTCTTCTACAACTTCTTTTTCCAATCTCAAATTCGCCATCTTATTCACTATGTTTGATATCAATCAACATGTAAATTTGATTTGTATAGTTTCCTCTATAAATAAAAGAAGGAAAACTGAAACAGGGGTTGGCAATTAAGTGAAACTTTACAGGAAAGTCTCACCAACTTCAAAACCGAAACTGTGTGTGTTCTTCATATTTTTTGCTCCAATTTCCTCTCAATTCAGATCCCACCATCCGTTCTAAGGCTTGAGAATATCGAGGAAGACACTAGTGTTAGTCCACGACGAGCTCGTGATCAGAAATTTGGAGGATTTCATCTCAAACTTGAAGCTACAACAAGTAAGTGTTACATTCACTGTATTTCAGTTTGATTAAGCATGTTTAATCTTTAAATTGATGTAATTAGAGTGTTTTGCATCCTGTTTGCTTCCGCTTTCTTATTTCTAACTCTTTCAATTGGGACTATTATAATTAGTTGATTTTTAAACTATCTACATTATTCTTTTTAATTGACTGAACATTAATCAAACTGCTCTTAGGTTAACTTTCTTGCTTGGAAAAGGAGAATTTTGGCTAGAATTGGTAGGTTAGTTTATTATTAGATGATGCATGTAAACGATCAGAAGATAATGAGAGTTGTTGATGAAGGTAATTTAGGGTGCTCTAGTTTAATCAATAAGAAGGAATTCAATTTGATAAACTAGGGTTAGAATGAATTGAGCTTGGAAAAGGATATCCTAAATTTAGACTTCTAGACTCATTAAACTTACACAATAATTTTGCATGTTAAAAACCTCCTGAACAGTCATTGAACTCGCCTATTACTGCACCCGTAAAAGACTAGAAATCAAATAAATTTGTAAAACTCCAATATGTGCTACCTACATTACAACGTAGTATAAGTGGTAAGATTGGGTTGTCTCCATAGGGAATCTATGACTAACTAGGACAATTTATGAATTCAAATAGTCACGCAGGGGAGGGGGTTGTTTGTTGTTGATTGCTATGGAAACTAAAATGCGAGTATGTAAATGCGTAATTTAAAACGGGGATTGATTCGATTAAAAAGCCTAGCCAAAGGACTCGGAATCCAATCATGTGTTTGGTTCCTCATCAAACACAAAGAGTAAAATGCATGCTCAATTTTATTCCTAGCTTGTTAGTTTGGCTATATCTAACCAACAACCTATTGAACTAATTAATCTCTTAATTAGTCTAAGTGCCTAATTAACTGGTTCCATATAGAGGCCTAATCAATTAAATATGGCATCAAGCTAAGGTAATTTAGCCAAATCCATTAATAACCGGGTTAGCCATAATCACTAATTACTTCGCGATTCTTGATTAATTAGACATGCATTGTAGCAAAAGGGGATTATCTAAGACCATCACCAAATTTCACACAAGCATGCTCTAATTTGGTCACATGATATTCACACACAATAGCATGCATTCCTCTCTAGCATTGCAAAGAAAAGATAATGGATGATCAAGCCACAATAAATTCTAAGCATAAGAGTTCAAATACAATCCATAGAAAAGACAGCAACAACCATCGAATACAAGTTCTCACAACCAAATCAAATGAAATTTAACCTATCCTAAGCTAGAAGAACTTACTTTAGCCACTCATAATGTGGTAAGATTAGCCTTGGAGAAGAAATAAATGAAGATTACAAAGAGTTTAATGCTGGGAAGGGAAGAACACAGAGGATATTAAAGTGGAGGCTCCAAAAATCAGACATAGAATGACCTAATTTGGCAGAAAATAGCATTTAAGTTTGGTGGAAGCACCTAGGCACTTGGGTGAGAAATTGAAGCACCTAGGTGTGAGCGACTTTTATGCGTCAAACTTTGGAGTGCCTTGGTACTCACCTGAAGGGTGCTCTCGGGTCCTCAACGTCTAGCACAGCTCCAGGCAGTGTCCTAGCACAACTCTAGGCAACGTCTGGCCGCTAGGTAACTTGCCAATTTTGCCCATTTCCTTCTCTTTCTCCACGGTTGATGCTCTGGAGCTTCGTTTTGATTCATTTTCGATTTGTTACGACCCCAAGGGTTAATTCTACCTCTCAACACTCAAAACCTACAAAACCCTAGGAATAAATGTATAAAATCCTAGAACTAGGCCAAACTAAGTTGAGGAAAGTAGCACCTATTTCGTGCCATCACTTATAATGAAACAACACCCTAGTATCTAAATCCCGTTGAATTGTTAGTTTAACTTCATTGTTTAATTTTTAATTCTAAAACCAAAGTTTATTTTTAACTTGACTAGATAAAATCGATAAGTTAGTAATAATAGCTAAACAAACAAATTTTACACCAATTCTTGAGGATGATACCCTAATTGAGATTTTATTACTTCGATAGTGTCAATAGTCTATATACCTTAATTGAAGTATGCAATTTTATTTATTTATTTATTTTTCATATATACAAATATCAAGCATTAAACAAAAAGTGGAGTAGGAGAGTATTGAAAAATAGAGATGAAAAAAAAGAGGAAAAATAGAGAAGTAAGACAATATTAAGTATTTTTCTTCATATAATGGTAAGGGTATTTCTAAACTTTTTTTTTTTTTAAGTTTAGAAATATTTTTGAAACTTTTGAAAATTCAAGAATATTTTTTACACAAAACACTAACCATTTCCATCCAAAATTAACGACAAATGATTTTTAAACTCATTCTAAAAGTTTAAGTGTATTTCTTAAACTTTTGAGAGTTGAACAGAGAATTTTTACATAAAATAAAAAGTGTAGGGATATTTTATATAAATTAACCATGATTATTTGACATAGTCTACCTGAAGTTAGGTAAAATCTATGTTCAAATAAAGAAAATGCAACTTTAAAGTTGAGAGGAAACTCTCTAAAGAACAATATTTATATATTTTAAATTATTCATATTACAATTTAAAAGTAACTATTTATAGTGTTACACTAAAATAAAATAAATAGGTAATTAAATTCAAACTTGTCTTAACAAAATTACTTTGTACTAAAAAAAATCATAACAAAATTATACTTAATGATCATCTAACATTTCATTCTAAATCATCACTCAAAGAATTTTTTAAAGTGGCACTGGAACATATTACATTTTACTAAATAAAATTTTATTATATTGAATATAATGTATATGTTCGACCTCGAGCACTTAGAAAAAGTATGTAGACGTTGTATGAAGAAGGTGAATATATAGTGTATATAAGAAATAAATTAAATATCAAACAAAGAAAAGAAATGCATTGATGTTTAGTGAAAATTTGTAGAATTTGTAAAGAAAGTTGCAAGAAACTATGAATGCGTTTGAATTTGTGAAAATTGAACTATCTTCCTTAAAAGGGGAAAGTTATATTGGAAATATTTTGAAATAGAATTAAAAATTAAACAACTTATTAAATATAAAGATGATGATTAAATGGAATATGAAAGGCAAAAGGCAAAGGGAAAAAGAAAATTGATTAAGGTACTTTTGTCTCATAGAGAGAACCCCAACATAATTTATGTGTGTGACAATGGTGGAGCATACCACCCATTTCTAAGCTAACTTCAATAAGATTCTTTATCTTAATTTTTTTTTTCTTTCTTTAAAAAAGATTGCTTTAAATTTAAATTAGTATATTAATAATTTAGTGGATAAATAAATAAATAAAGAATATGAGGAGAGAGAGAGAGTGGGTGGAGAGAGAGATGCATTAAAATAAAATGAACATGAAACAACTTGTTCCTCTTGGGGGAGTGAATCAAACCATTTGTAAATACATAAATGGAAAATTCGGAGTCTTTCAATTGAGTTTTCCATTTTTTTTAACCAATGAAACTTTAGGCACTGTAGGATTTATGCCAAATATTTAAAAAGTAGTTTTTAAAAAAAGTGATAAAGCCAAAGCAAATTTATATCTTTAGTTTCTAATCTAACTATTTTGAAGCACTTCTTTCAACTTCGCATATTAGTTCGGGTATGTGAGTGATATAATAATTTTAGAGAAAGATTTTGAAATTGTTAAAATGAACATAATTCAACTAATATAGTGTTTGTACTATCAATCTTGAAGGGAGGTTCAATTCCCCATCTCACATATCTAATACTTTTGAAAAGAAAAAAAAAAAAAAAAAAAAACTTGTAATTGAGGTTGGGGAAAAAAATTTGTGTGATTATAATAATCTTTTACATAGTAGAAGTTTTTAAGTCCATGATTTTTTTTTCTTCTGTTTGAAGGTTTTTCACGTTGATTTTTGTGTTTTTGGTTTTATTGTTTTCAAAGTTTTTCCCGATAGCCATATGGATAACTCAATAAAACAAATGTAGCCACATCTTTACATGGAGTATTGAGCAAAGGATATTACTTATTTTTAAACTCATGAAGAATTTAAAATTTATATTTTTAGTCTATTTGAAACATTTTGGAGGCCAAATATATAAATAAGTTTTGGGCTAAATTATACAAAATATTCTTAAACTATATACTTTGTATCAAAAATATCCTTGAACTTTCAAAATTTTCAAAAACACCCGTTATCGTTCAAAAATAGTTCAACAATACTCTTGTCGTGAGTTTTAGACGAAAACTATTAGTGTTTTGTTTCAAAAATACCCTTAAGTTTTTGAAAAGTATAAAAAATAAAATAAAATAAAAAATAAAAAACTCTTATTGTCAGTATATAAACACAAACCATTAATACTTGTTTCATTTCTTTGAAATTTTAATATTGCGATAAGACTCCTGGCCTTGCAAAAATAAAAAATAAAAAAAGTTTAAAAATACTCCATCATTAGTATAGTAATCAATTTGTTTGAAGTTTTCTTAAGTTCAAAAAAAACCAAGTTTAAAACAAATTATGTAGATATTAGGGTTGGCAAAAAAAAACCCGCGGAGAATCCCGGTTTGACCGTGGATCGGGGTCAAACCAGGAACCTTTTCGAATCCTCGTTCGTGAAGGGAATTGAATTCCGGCGGAAGCGTGTGATTGCATTCTTTATTTTTTTGAAAGAATTAAAAATACAAAAAATTAAGAAAAGGTTAAGCAACATACCTTTACCGATCAATAATTTTAGCAAAATCTTCTTCTCAAACCAATAGTCTTCTCCTTGTAGTCTTCTTTTTCCAAAAGATCTTCCTTACTATGACTCTGGCAAGGATCCGGTTTGTGAGAACCACTTCTTAAAAGAATAGAAGGAGCGAGAAGAAGAAAAAGAATTTTCTTAGAACTTTTCTAAGAAAATTGAGAGAATTTCTATTAGAAGACTTTTAGAGTAATCATAGAGATTATTGTTCTATGGGAGCTCCCAAAGGCCCTATTTATGAGACTCTATTGGTTACTCCTAATCCTATTAAGATAGCCCCTCTGTAGAGATTTTAAATTAAATATTTAATAATATCTAATATTAATAAATATTTATCCAAACAACATCTCATATTAAATTGTTTAAAATATTTAAATCTTATTTAAATATTTATCCTCTGCAAAATCTTTAATTTGAATCTCATCCAAATCAAATAAATTAATTATTTGAATCCAATTCAAATTAATTAATTAATTTTCTCTCTATTTATTTATATTAATTTCATCCAAATAAATAATTAATTATTTGAATCATATTCAAATAAATTAGTTCTCCATATTATAAAGTTATGGTTTGAATCTTATTCAAATAAACTTCATAATAAATCATGTAATTAATTGTATCCAATACAATTAATATTTTCCCTCTTAAATTTGAACATTTCAAATTTTTCTTTCAACATAGCTGATCCTTGTTAGTCCGTGGTGAGCTAGCAAGGGGATCTTATGAACCTATAGATTATAAGCTCCAATGATTCAAGATTAATTAATTAAACTATTTAATTAAATTAATCTTCATTCATTAACTACAGTGCAAACTATTATAGACCCATAGTTGAACTCTTATGCACTGTGTAGGACAAGTTGTGTACATGGATATAATCAGTATAAGCAAGTCGTTTCTTCACGAGTTGTTCAAAATTACAGATGGGTCAAATGTCCGTTCTACCCCTGTAATTACCTCTTATCCTTAAGTACCACTAATTTATCTAATGAACAATTTGTTTATGATCTAGCCATACACTAAGTCCCTATCCCTATCAGGCCAGTGAGAGGGTGGGGCCCCTTGTTTAAGACCCGAAATCAACACTTAAGGGAACTACTCATCTACTTACCCTAGAAGTGAATTCCATCTTGTGAAGTTATATTCACACCTCTCCATTTAGTCAAATCCCCAAAATAGTAGGCATATTGAGTCAGCAACTCGGGCCACTCTCACTCATACAAATCAAAGGACCGACCTCACAGACAGGAGTTCATAAGTCACTCAGGATTAAGATCGAGTCACACATGATCATCCTATGAAATATTAATCTCATCACTTAACAAATTTACAAAGAGAGATTAAATATTTTGCGATCCAGTCTTATACAAACTCTTTATATTGGATACCCCCACTCACATGTCTCTACATGAAGGGTTTGGATTAAACCATTTGTAACTATTACAAAATAGGTCGTATTCATAGTGTCACCAGGATAAGGCACCCAACCTTATCCATATACTATAGACCTTTAGGTTATTCCTTGAACATGATCCACCCGTATGTCAACGACATACATGTTCAAGAATTCATGCAATAACCTTCGATTTTTCCGTTAACGGATAAATTAATATTGCATAATTAATAATTAATAATTAAATTAATTAGCTTATCAATTACGAGGCCTTAAGGCACAAATTCCAACAGTTTGGGGACAGGGAGGGTATCCCCGCCCTTACCCCAACCCCAAATCCCAGACACCAACCCATTTAGTATAAAAGTTAATTAATTAATTATATATATGGTTAACACTCGCGCTCTCGCTCTCACATCCTTTCCTCACTCACAATTATTCTATCTCTCTCGCTCTCGCTCTCTCTCGTTCCCTCCCACGGATATTAATGGACCCTTTTCCCCAACGGGGATGGGGTAAATTGCCCCAATGGGGACCGGGAACCCCTCCCCCCCCCCCCAACCCGGCCCCGTTACCAACCCTAGTAAATATTCACTTTATTCATATAGGTACTCTCATTTGTCCAATTCTTACACCAATTTTGTCACAATTACAAAATATAAACCATAACTTCAAGTTAAAATATAAAATACCACACAACTCCAAAAATAGAAATCTCCCCTTAAAAGAATGTATTTTGCTATTAACACATTCAACTACCAACGTATAATTTTGTCAAAACATACAAGTCCTAAGGTCCCTTTGGTACTTCCATCATTCTCTTTCTTTTGTTATGATCTATATACCTTAACTAAATGGGCCAAGTTTTTTTAATGAGATAAACAAAAGGTTAAACAGTTAAAAAGAACAAGAGTAAATGGGGAGATAAAAATAGAGAAAATAGAGAAGTGATAAGTCATAGGTTGAAATAGGGGAGAGAGAAAATAGAAAAGTTGGTGAGGGTAGATTAACAATAAGAACATTTCTAATTTTTTTGAGGGGACTAATGCAACTTTAGAAAGTTTATATTTATGCAACCAATATATTAACGGTTTCTATTATATATTAACAGTAAGGGTATTTTTTTAACATTTCTTTAAGTTTTAAGGGTATTTTGAAACTTTTGAAAGTTTTTGTAAAAACTAGCGGTTTCCAACCAAAATTAACGGTAATGGTATTTTTGAACTCTCTTTGAAAGTATGGTATTTTTTAAACTTTTGAAAATTCAAGAGTATTTTTGACACAAAGTGGAAAGTTCAAGAGCATTTTGTATAATTTAGCCTAAATTTTGGTTTAAATACCATTTTGGTCCCTATCTTTAGAGTTTGTTCAATTTTAGTCCATATACTTTCCATTGTCCAATTTTAATCCTTGACTTTCAATATCTCTTAAATTTAGTCCCCAATGATAGTTTTTTGTTGGTTTTTTAAGAAAAAATCTTTTTGTTATCTATAGCATTTTTACTATAAATTTTGAAACATGTTCATATATTTTATTTTCTTGCATGAAAATTATTATTATTATTTAATCAATTTTTTCCAGTAAAAATTAACTTTGAAGGACAAAATTTAAGATCTATTGAAACTAAAGGGACTAAAATTGGACAATTCAAAGTATAGGGAGTAAAATTGAACAAATGTCATAATATGGAGACCAAAATGGTATTTTAACCGTAGATTTTAAAAAAAATTTAAACTTGCATATAACATATATTATGATTGTTGATAATAAAAAATGGATCAAGGGTAATTTTTTTTTAAAAAAAAAAAAAAAGAAATTAGACAAGTGCTTGTAAAACAAAGGAAATTGAATACCATGGGTGACAAGTCACCGACACTCCAATGCTCAAGACAATAAAGGTTGAGATAACTTACTAGTAGTAGAGAGTGGAATGGAATAGTTTCAATGTACCTTTGACGTTCTATCACTTATAGGCTAAGACTTATGTAATGGGCATTTAGGCTCTTATTTACCCACTATTTCAATTCATGTAATTGTTGAGTTATTATTCTTCGAGTGCTTACCACACCACTACCCAACTACCCAACCACTCAACTCCCACCAACTTCTCCATGAGTTGTCCTAAAGAAATTTAAACCACTACCACTCGCCCTAGTGCAAAGATACTATGATGTCCTCCTTGGTACAGTTGCTAGGTCCTTTAGGGGCCTTACACAAGTCCTCCATGGTACCACTAAGTTTTCCATTGTACTACTAAGGTCCTCTACAGAGAACTTCCATGGGTCCTCCATGGTACCACGAAGAACCTAATAGTAATATGGAGGACCTCACAGTTGCTAGGTCCTTTAGAGGCCTTACACAGGTCCTCCATGGTACCACTAGGTTTTCTATGGTACTACTAGGTCCTCTATAGAGATCTTCCATGGCTCCTCCATGATAGTACTAAGACCCCCCAAGGTACTACTAGGTCTCTCTGCAGAGGTCCTCCATAATACTATTAGGTTCTTCATGGTACCACTAGGACTTCCATGGTACTACTAGAACCTCCATGGGTAGTATTGAGGTCCTCCAAGGATCCTCCAAGGTCCTCTATGAGATTACTAAGTCCTTTATGGATCCTAATAAGGTTTTTCACGGGTCCTCTTAGCTCTCTCATGAGTCCTATTGAGCTCCTCCATGGGTCTTCTAAACTCCCTCATGGGTTATTTGAGCTTCCCCATGGATCCTATAAGCTCCTTAATGGGTCCCATCGAGGTTTCTAATCGATTCTCTAAGCTCCTTCATGAATTCTGACCAATCCACTTAGATCGATCCCCTAAGGTCAAGTGGCTATTGGCCGAATATATCCCCATTGACCTTGGTTTACCATCTCAGGCCTCCTATCTTTCTAGATTCTCAATTTTGGCTCATCTTGTTAAATCTATCCATAACAATGAACATTGTTCGTTATTAGTTTTAGAATAATACAATTTTCCATCATACAATTTTCCTCTTAATTTAACGGACATAAACTTTGTATTATCGACTTTGAAGTAAGAAATTTGATTGTAACAAAAAAAAAAAAAATTAATGCATGCACTAGTCTAGTAGTCAATACTATGGGGCAGCAAGATAGAGTTGAGGTCACCCACTTTTAAATGGATTATAGGTGAACTAAGGGGGATGCAAAGGGAGGCTTAATCTAAATGGGTTGTAGTCTAATATCTAAAAAAGATATTGAGTTGATAATTCAAGTTGTAAGAGTATTAGTGTGTTATTATATTAAATGTTGATATTGAGAATCTATATCCTATATGATCGCAACATCACAATAAATAGCCACTCATGATACCTACATTAACTTTTACATGAGATAGCTCTAGCAAGTCTTAGTTGAAGTGAAATCTAAATAGAATACAAAGTCTTATATAAATTTAGCAACAGAAAAAACATTTGAAATACTTTTTCTTTTGATCCATTACAAGTTTCTGAAACTCAATACATAATCTATGGTTTTAAGTGGTTGAGGCCTTCTTTTGAGATGATTTGAATTTTTTGTCTTTCAGTTTGTGTAACCCTTTCTCTTTTGTGTGCTTTATCGTCTTTGTCCTAATATTTGTTTTTATTAATTCTTTTTAGTTGTATATATTTTTGTTTTATTGTAATTTAATACCTTTGATAACAAAATTAAAAATAGTAAATACAATTTTTTTTTTTTTTTTGGGAAGAAAATGAATGGGTTTAGGACGGTGGCAAGCAAAGGCCTGTGCTTCCTTCGTGGAAGCTCTGGGAGTTTTAAAAAATAAATAATAAGAATCATTTTTCTTTTAAAAGAAAAGAAAGTCCATAATATTATTTATTAATTAAAAACTCAACTCTAATGTTCCATCCATCCACCCCTTACCCTATTTTATGACAAACAAAATTCTAAAACCAAATTAAATTATCAATTGGGTACTTAATTTCTATCTCAAAATTGAATCTCTTATAACTCTTCATGCCTATTCGATAATCATATATGATTTATAGTTGATGGTTTTTAGAATAAAAAATAAAAATAAAAAAAAATGTTTGTCTCCATGTAATTTTTTACTATGATTTTTATTTTTCTAAGAAATTTTTTTTAGGAGTATTTGAGGTGCTAAATTGGCTATTATAATTTGTATTATTATAGTCGATAGATTATATATGTATTTAGAGTGCAAACTACTATAGCTTAAGTTATAACAGTTCGTATTTTGGAAGTAGACTTAAATAATATGGGTTATAATATTTTGTAGTTGGGATACAACTTATTTTCATCTTAGTTTATAATAACTTATTTTTTGGAGTACACGTTACTATAGTTAATGTTTATGTTTTTTCTAATATATTTTTGTTCTAATTTTTCGTTGTAGTTAGATTTTTTATGCTTTACTTTAAGAAAGAAAATTGATTACATTCTTTCTGTATGTTTTATTTTCTATATATTATAATAAAAGGTCAAATTTGCAACTTTTTCAATATTTTTAAGTACATTTTTTATACTTCAATTTAAGAAAGAATTTTGATTTCATTTTCTTATACTTTTTTTCTTTTATAACTATATTAATTAAAACTTAAAAAAAAAAAAAAAAAGTCCAAGTTCAAACTTTTTTTTTAATTTAGTGGTTCTATATTATTTATATTAAATAGAAAAACCATTTAAATTTATGTGAACATATTTATATGTATTTTAAGATGCAAAAACCAAATACAAATTGTCTTACAAGTGTTCATCAAGGAAAATATACATGTAGCTATTGTGGGGTTCGCTATGTAATAACAAAGAAACGTAAGAGTTGTTTGGTGCGCTAAATCCTAAAATCTAGAGTTAAAATGCCCCGTAGAGTTAAGAATTCTATGTTTGGGATGCAAAGTTGAATTATTAAGTTATGATTATTTGGTGCAGTTTTTTGTTATACAAAAATATGACTTTCAAGTGCCTATTTATTTATTTATTTATTTATTTTTGCAATTTTTTTTTAACCCTTCAATTGCACACATATTATTCCAAATTTTTAACATTCAATTGAGATGTCAAAATATTCACATATGTTTTATAATTTTTTGCATGTAACAATTGTACTTGAGGAAGAGAAAATACTCCCGTTTCATATAAACAACAAAATTACAATATACTTTTACATTAGTGGAATGTATAAGTGTAGTATGCACAAAATAAAAATACAATTTGTATTTGGTTACATTTTCTACAAAGTGTTTTTATACACAAGTTTTTTTAGTTTGACTATATGCTTAAAGTGTTTTTATTATTAACAAATGATTATATAAAATAACTATTAAACATTATGAACTAATAATTTAAATTGTGTGTTTCACTTTCATCACCCAAGTTTTTCAAGTTTCTTTAGTATATGATCGACTGAGTGGGACGTTAGAGTTAGTAGATGGAGATGATTGATGGAGTTGGTGGTTAGAGTTGTTGGAGATGATCATTGAAGTTGGGCGTTTGAGCTAGTAGTCATGCAAACTTAACGTTGGAACTGGTTGTTGGAGAAATTTTTCCAGTGGTGGTTGTTTTAAGAGTCAAGCATAGGAGGTGATTAGAGCATGTCCCTAGCTAGTGATGATGATCACTAGAAGTGATTGTTGATGGTGGCTAGTGGGTGTAGTCGTTGGAAATATCAGAGTAAGTGGGTAAATAAGAGGGAAGGATTAAGTTTCTCGATATATGTGCAAATTTCAATAGTGAACACTATTAAAATTAGTGGAATTAAGTTATTTAACACTATCTTTTGAAGTTGATGAGCTAAACACTAGATTATCTAGGAATCCAATAATTCAACCCAAGTCCATACACCAAATACTATGGGGTACATGGGTTGGATTGAGGGTGTTTTTTGAACCAACTTGAAAATTCAAGTTAGTTAGATTGGAACCCAAAAGACCCAAATAAAGTCTCAAATCCATTCCAACCCAACCATTAAAATCCAGGTTGGGTTGGGTTGGATTGGGCTGTCTGGTTATAATTTATTATTTTTCTTTTTAATTAAAAACATGTAAATTTATCTACAGCACATCACTAATAACTAAAATCTCATAAAATTCAAATGTTAAATACTATAAAAATTTTAAACAAATACAAATATCATAACAATTTTAAAAGAAAAATATTAAAATTCACAAATTAATTAATACAAAGTAATCAAACTTTAAAATAAAGATATATATATATATATATATATATATATATATATATATAAAGAATTCGAGTTGAGTTGGGTCAACTCAAATTTTTTCTAGTCAATCCGCGACTCAATCCAACTCAACCAAGATAGAAAAAATTGAACCCAATTTAAGAACAAAACTAAACCAATCTAATTCTTAAATTTTGGATGGAATAGTTAGAATTGTTTGAGTTTGGGTTATTTGAACACCCGCATCAAACACTTTTTTTTTTTTTTTTTTTTTTTTTTTTTTTTTTTTTTTTTTTTTTGTAAGGAGAAGAAAGAAGAAGTTAAAAAAAGGGATTTGGTAATTTAAGATAAAAATAGTGAATACTTTAATTAATTTGTTGTATGGAGTGGTGGTGACGTCTTTGTCTTTGATGATGATGGGGCCCGCATTCACATGGGTGCGATGGAGCCCAGTACTATTTTATTTTTAATTAATTTGGGTAGCATTAGCTTTGAAAGTGGGTCCCAATCTTGAGTAGTGGGTTTGTTTTTTAACTTTTAAAAATGAATAAATAATAAGTGAAGTTGCGTTTCCCAACCCCAACCCTCTCTCTGTTTCCCCATCCCATACACATAAACTGCCTCCGCTCTGAGGTGCAAACCTTCCCAACAATTTCCCATTTTTTAATTCTCCCTCACTAAAAATACTTTTCTACTCTTTTAGGGAAAATAAAATAAAACAATACAAAAGTAAATGCCAAAACCAAATTCCTTCAATTATTTATTCTTCGATAATCATTTCATTATATATATATATTTTTTTTTTTTAATTTAATTTATGAATATTACTAACCATACACGCCAAATTTTAACAGGGTAGTCCAACATGCTTCCCAAATATTTTTCTTATTTTATTATTTAATTTATTATTTTCATACACATTTAAATCTACAGTAAATTTCTTTTTAAAATATAATTATATGAATTGCTATTTAATTGTGCATTAAATATTTTAGATACCTATTACAAATTTTTAAAGTTAAATAATGTACATAACATAAAATTGAATGTCCATAAACTAAATTTGTAATTTTTTTTTTTTTACTCATTTCAGTATCTTTGCCGTCCCTATAATTTGAATTTAATTTTATTTTAATTTCTATACTTTGTGTGGTCCCAAATTTTAATCTCTTACATTTTAACCAAATTGCAAATTTAATCATGTTCTTTCAATAAATTTGAAAAATTATAAACTAACCCTTGGTAGTGTTTTAAAATTTGATTAGCATGAACTAAAATGAAATGAACTACAAGATAAAGACTTCATTTATTAACCATTTAGTTTGTGGTTTTTAGGTTTTAAAAATTAAATCTATAAATGTTCATTCCACCTCTAACTTTCTTGTTTTGATATGTACTTTTTATTCATGTTTTCAAAAAGCAAGTCAATTGTTAAAAGGAAAAAAAGTAATTTTTGAAAACTTTTTTTCTTTTTGAATTTATGTAAGAATTAAACTCTTCCAATCAAGAATGATACAAACCATAGTAAGAAAACGAGGGACAATATGTTTAAATTTTCAAAAATAAAAAAGAAAAAACAAAATGAGAAACAAAATTGGTATTTGAAGATGAATAATTTTATAATAGTAAAAAAATGAATTTTTTTTAAAAATAATGTTATTTTCATGAATAATGACAAGAGTAGATTTGGGTTGAAAAAATATTGACAAAAATAGGATAGCGAAACCGTGGACGAGGTCCACAATTTCCATATGGCACGTAAATCGTGGACCGGTCCACATTTGACCACATCTCCAGTTGACGTTAGTTTTTTTTTTTTTTTTCTTTTTTCTCTTCTTCGTGACTCCCTCTCTTTTCATTTCTTCTTTTTTCTTTTTCAAGTCTTCTTCTTCTTCTCCTTCATATTCAATGGTCAAAAATTTAATGCGACAAACTCCAGTGAGCAAGAGCAAGAGTGAGAGAGATAAGACTGATGGTGAATGAGAAAGAAAGTTAGACGAATAAGACGACAGAGACAAGCGAGACGAAAGCGAAATCAAAAAAAAGATATTAGTATTTCCTCATATAACAGCAAGGGTACTACCCTTTTGAATAGTGGAAAAAAAAATATACAATGAAAGAAGAAAGGTGTTAATTTAGAGAAGGGAAGGAAAAAATGGGAAATAGGGGAAGCAGAGTGGTCCCACGGCCGTACACGTGTAAAAGGAGGAGGTCAGAGAATACGTACGCACAATCACTAAACGCTAAAGCTTCAACCGCAGAATATGAGACACGGAAGCGCCCATGTGCAGCACCTCCCAACTCTCTCCATTTTTCTTTTTTTTTCTTTTATTCTTCCAACTCTTCATCTTTTGCTTTCTCCTCATTTTTAGTTCTCTTTTTTGTTTTTTTTTTTCCCACTAAATTATACTAAATATTTTTAAAAACTTTCTACCCTCCATTAAAAATATTCTTAAATTTCAATAATTTAAAAATTATCTTCAAATTTTCGCAATCAATTAAAAACATAATCTTATTGCTAGTTTTTGATGCAACTATTAGTATCTTGTGTCCAAAATACTATTCAACTTTTAAAAATTTCAAAAATATCCTTTAACTTTAAAAAAATTTAAAAGTACCCTTACTCTTATATGAACAAAAATCATTAATACTATCCTACTTCTCTATTTTTACTCTTTTTTTCTCTTCTCTTTTTCAAAACCCTATTACTCTCCTTTTTGTTATTTATTTGACATTTGTTTATCTAAAATAAATAAATAAATTCAACTTCACACTTCATTTCAGATAAATGGACTACAATAATAAGAAAAAGAATAATGGAAGTACTAATAAATTTTAGGACTTAAATGTTTTAATAAAATTATAGATTAGTAGTTAACTGTGTGTTAATAGCCCAATAATTTTTTTATTTGATTATTTATCGTTTTCGTATGTTTTAAGGGAAGAATTTAATTTTGGAATTTTGTGAAAATGTATGTTTTAAATTAAAATTTTTGTTTTTATTTTAGTTGCATAAAATATTGGTGTAAGCATTAAAAAACAAATAGGAGAAAAATGAATGTATTTATACGAAAGAATGAGGATATCGGTATAATTTGTTTTAAAATTTGTTCTTTATGAATCCAAGAAAACTTCAAACAAATTGATCACCATATTAATGGAAGGAACATTTTTCATATAATTTTTATTTTTTGCAATTTTAGAGCTATTTTTGCAATAATGTATTAACGATTTTTGTTCATATAGTAATTGATGATGAGGGTTTTTCTTTTAAAATTTAAGGCTATTTTTGAAACTTTTGAAAGTTCAGATATTTTTTAAACAAAACTTTAACGGTTAAAACTAATGGTAAGAGTATTTTTGAACTCTATTTTAAAGTTTAAGAATATTTTTTAAACTTTTAAAAGTGCAAAGATATTTCTTATACAAATTATAAAGTTTAAGGATATATATATTTTTTA
Organism: Citrullus mucosospermus; assembly: GCA_030954485.1. NCBI lineage: Eukaryota > Viridiplantae > Streptophyta > Magnoliopsida > Cucurbitales > Cucurbitaceae > Citrullus > Citrullus mucosospermus. The sequence goes on from CM062064.1 coordinate 17,274,021, forward strand.
TACATAATTTATCCTTGTTTTTTTTTTTTTTTTTACTTGCTTTCAAAGGAGGAAAAAAAAACTCATATCAACATTTTAAAACTAATTTTTGGATGATAATTGAGACTAGAAACAATGTGGAAGTGAGTGAAACTAGAATTGAAACTCCAATAGTGTTACATCGTTCTAGGTTACTCTCACACCAATGCAGTCTCAATTATCATCAAACTATATATTGGATTTGTACTACCAGAATAGTTTTAAAAATGCTTATGAAGAAATTAAAATCTTTGATAAAGTATATAATCTATTTAACATTTTTAAAATTCATATGGGAGTTTTATGGTCCATAAATACTTGAAAATTTTTAATAACTTAATGACCAAGCTTAGGAAGGTAGTAGTACTAAGATTGTAATTTAACATTATTCTTTTTAATTCATTTTGGTTCACACTGTCCTATTTTTTCAATTATTAAAAAAAAAAAGAAGAAAAAAAAGGGGGTATTTAAAAAATGAAAAAGAGTCCAATATCATATCATATAAATGGGATCCAAATTTAGTGGGTGTACCATGTAAATTTGTTTAAGATGAAAGGTTGGCCTTTAAATGTAAGAATAGATTAATTAGAGAGTTGGAGAGAGGAAATATTAGAAAAAGAAAGAAAGAAAGTGGTTTTGTTTGTGTGCAAGAAAAAGGAATAAGGAGGAATAAAAATAAGAGGAGGGGTTGAGTTGGGTTGAGTTGGGTTGGGTTGGGTTGGAGGAGGTTGGGGCTGGCATTGGATTGACTTTTAGGGCATAAAGTTGGGAGATGTTTAGGCTGCTTTATAAACCTGCGCCTCTCAACAGACACGTATTTTTGGGATCCAATCATGCATGCCACTCTTCTCCCCCATATAAATAAACCAAAAATTATTATTATAATTAAATTATTATTATTATTTTTTAAATTTTGTAGTCCGTAAAAATTAAATGATATTACAATTACTATTTCAATTTAGTTGGGCTTATTTTAACTTTTAATTGTACTCCTACAAAAATTGTAATTATTTACTTCTACGGGATTGATTGGTTGTTTTTTTATTTTTACAAAATTATAATTTTATGTTAATTAGACTTTATCATTTTAGAATCATTAAAATTTATGTATGGTTCAATTTTAGAAATTTTCAATTTTTTAGATTTTGAGATACTGATATGCTTACCATTTACAAAATTTAACTTATATTTTATTCATTTTAGAATCATTAAAATTTATTGTTTTTTCGATAAAATGATATATATTTTTAAAATCTATTATTGTGGGGAATTTATAATGCGACGATATATAATAATGATATATTTTCTGATAAATAATAATGATATATTTCCTGACTAATGCGCATTATTATTTTCTAATAAATAATTTTATTCATTTTACAATCATTAAAATTTATTGTTCTTTTCGATAAAATGATATATTTTTTAAAATCTATTATTACGGGGAGATTTATAATGCAAATTATTTTATTTTTTTAATGCGCATTATTATTTTCTGATAAAATGACTTTTTTTTAATTGAAAAACTATTGTCACTTCAATGTAAATGTAAAAAGAAAAAAAAAACAGGGGATTATTTTTTTTAGATGAAATGATTTTTTAAAAATCTATTATCGTTTCAACGTGAATGAAAAAAAAAAAAAGTTATTTAATAATTTAATGAGAAATTTTCTAAGATATTCCTAAGTTATTTAATAAAAAAAAGTTAACCTCTTTTAAATAGTAGTACTTTATTACTTGTGCACCGCACGTGTCTTATCAATTCTAAAAATATAATTGATTTCTAAAATATTTATTTCAATAACTTTTTCACAGTGATTTCAATTATAAATTTTGGTAAAGTTTCCGAATTTTACTAACTTTACAACATATAGTTAAAAAGAAAAAAAATATATTTTATTTCACTATGAAAAAAATTATTAAAATAGATATTTTCAATATAATAAATAAATATCTGAATTATTTTATTATTTTATTAATCAAAATTTAGTCAGAGATAATAGAAATTTTGAGGACTTAAATACCAATTTCACATCAAGAAAACCATTCAAATATTTTTAATAATAAATATATGTTTATTTTATTATTTTATTCAACAAACTTTAGTTAGGGATATGGGATATGGGTAGAAATTTTTTAATTCAAAAGATTTGATAAAATATGTTTGATTTTTATTTAATTTTTGATAGAATTACTCAAAAAGTTTAATTTTTGATAGAATTACTCAAAAAGTTTTATTTTTAAAAAGATTAGTTACAATTATTTATATAGTTTTCCAATAGAAATTTAATTTTTCATCTTTAAAATTTTTGAAAACTCCTACAAAGATGATTTTTATTCAAACTAGTGATGTTTTGAGAGGGAATGAAATTGCAAAATAGAATAAAAGAATTACAACATATATGGTTGAGTTTGATAATGATAAGTTTGTTTATTTATAATTTTTTAAATATATCTTTTTTATAATACTTAAAAACAAATTTGGATTAATCATATTTTTGTAAACCATTTTTTTAGTTTTCATTTTGAATTTTATCTCTTAGTTTAAATCTTGAATATTATAAAGATAATATATATATATATAGAAAGAGATATACCTCCAACAAAGTTTTATGGAGCTAAAAGAAAAAAAAAAAAAAAAGAACTGGACAAACTAAATAAAAAGAAAAAAATACATATGAAAAATCTCAAACCCATACAAAAGAATAAAAAGAAAAAACTCATCGTAGGAAAAATCTATTGCAAAAAAAAAAAAAAATAAAAAAAAAAATAAAGTTAACAAAATAGCTTAAGAAAGAAATAAAAAACATACCTTCTAACTATATTGACATATAGAAATTTTTTTAATTAAAAAAAAAAAAAAAAAGAAGAAAGAAAGAAAGAAAGAGATAGCTGTGAGTGTAATTTAGAAAAATTATTAAGGAAGAAAAAGAAATGCCTTCAACATGAGCTTCAAAAATAAATATATATATATATATCAACAAAATTAAAAAAGAGAAAAAGATACCTATGAAAAATTGGAAAAAATTATTATAAATAAAAAAAAATATCTAATTATTTATAAATATAACAAATTTTCACTTTCTATCAATGATAAATCGCAATAAACCTAGATAAATATCTATCCGTATGTATCTAGTAAGGTGATAGATGTGCATCTAGGTTTATTGCAGTCTATCACAAGTAAAATGTTGCTATATTGTAATTATTTTCAATAATTTTTCTAATTTTAAAAACATTCAAACCAATATTGTAATTATTTTCAATAATTTTTCTAATTTTAAAAAATCTAAAAATTAAAGTGTAACTTAATTATTTATAGATGAGATTTAAATCAAATCTTTATTTGATTTAAATCAAATCTCGAAAAATAAAAATAAAATACAGATGATTTAGTATTCTAGTGTGATAAATCAAAATCGAATCTAAAAATGATATATGTTTTTTATGTGAAATTAATGTTAAATATGATCAAGGATGTATACAAATTTTTTTAATTCATATAATTAAAATTATGAGCATAGGTCCGTATAAATATTATATAAAACGGGTAAAATGAGAAATCAACTTTTTATTAAATAAAATTAGATTTTTTAAAATAAAAATTTCTTACCAAAATGTGAATTAGAGAATTAGAGATAAAATTTGATTTTTAAAAATTCTTTTTCTAATTTAGGGATTAGAGATAAATTTTGATTTTTAAATTTTTTTCTTTTTATTTAATGCGAATTAGAAATTAGAGATAAATTGTGATTTTTTTTTCAAGTTGAATGCCAAAAAGAAAAAGAAATTGGGAAAATTCATTTTTTTTTTGGAAGGTTTTCAAAAATAGAAAAACGGTTTAAAATAACTATAAATATAGCAAAATTTTACTTTTTTATTTGCGATAGACCTAGATAGACATCTATCACTCTACCAAATAGACACGGATAGATGTTTATTTAGGTCTATCCTAGTTTATCACAGATAGAAAATAAAATTTTGCTATATTTGTAAATAGTTTGAAATTTTTTTTAGGTTAAATTATAAAAAATGCCCTTGAACCATGCACTTTGTGTCAAAAATGCCTTTGAACTTTCAAAAGTTTCAAACATATCTTGACTTTAAAAAAGAGTTAAAAAATATCACTGTTGTTAGTTTTAGATGGAAATTGTTAAAGTTTTGTTTCAAAAATACCTCTGAACTTTTCAAAAGTTTCAAAAATATCCTAACTCAAAAAAAAGTTAAAAAAAATAGTTTCACTGTAATTATATGAATAGAAACTGTTAATAACTCGTTGCAAAAATAATTTTAAAATTAAAAAAAAAAGTTTAAAATTGCTCCTAACATTGATATGGTGAATTTGTTTGAAGTTTTCTTTAAATTAAAAAAGAATGAACTTCAAAACAAATTATATATATCCTCATTTTTTTTCCATAAATATACTCTCATTTTCCTCTTAATTTTCTAATTCTAAGCTTACACCAATTTTTTCACCAACCAAAATTGTAAGTTAAAACATAAAATTTCATAAAATCTTACAAAATTCTAAGATCAAAATCTCCCCTTAAACATACCAAAATGATAAATTTATCAACTACTAATGTTTTTTTAAATCATTTTGGTATGTTTAAGAGGAGATTTTAATTTTGCAATTTTATGAGATTTTATGAGATTTTATGTTTTAACTTGAAATTTTGGTAATTAGTTGGTGAGAAAATTGTTGTAAGTTAAGAATTGGAAATTTAAGAGAAAAATGAGAATATTTGTATGAAAAAAAAATGAGAATATCTATATATAATTTGTTCTAAAGTTTATTCTTAGAATTGGAAATTTAAAAGAAAAATGAGAAAGTCTATATGAAAAAAAATGAAAATATTTATATAATTTGTTCTAAAGTTTGTTCTTAGAATTAGAAATTTAAGAGAAAAATGAGAAAGTCTATATGAAAAAAAAATGAAAATATTTATATAATTTGTTCTAAAGTTTATTCTTAGAATTGGAAATTTAAGAGAAAAATGAGAAAGTCTATATGAAAAAAAAAAAAATGAGAATATCTATATAATTTGTTCTAAAGTTTATTATTCTCAAAACTTAAGAAAACTTCAAACAAATCGACCGCCATATTAATGTTAGGAGCAATTTTAAACTCTTTTTTTTTAATTTTTTTTTTTAAGTTATCTTGCAACGAGGTATTAACGATTTCTATTCATATACTTATAGTGAATTTATTTTTTTAACTTTTTTTTAATTGAAGGTATTTTTGAAACTTTTGAAAAGTTCAGGATATTTTTAAAACAAAACTTTAACGGTTTCCATCCAAAACTAACGACATTAGTATTTTTTAACTCTTATTGAAAGCTCATGAGTATTTTTGAAACTTTTAAAAATTTAGAAGTATTTTTGACATATAGTGCATAATTCAGGAGCATATCTTTTTTTAATTTTATGATTTAAATGTGAAATTATTGAAGATATTTCCATCTCATCAATTAAAAAGAGCAAAAGTAAATTACCAAAAACAGTAGCTGTTGTTCAAATTTTCCTTTTGTGTCGTTCCCCTCATGCCATCATCTTCGATTTTTAAGGAGGGTTTTTTGGTTTTTTTTTTCAATATTGTATGATAAATGTAGTTTTTTTTTTTTTTTTTTTTATGTTTATAAAACATGCCCATAATATGAAAAATGATTAATATTATATTTGAATTTATAGCAAATAATCACTCACTTAATATTTTTAATTTATAACAAATAATCACTCACTCATTAAATTAGTAAAAGATAAGGAAAAATTTATATAATTACCTCAAATTTATTAATAACTTAAATTGTGGAGATCTCATCTTAATATAGAAATAATTTGACATTCAAAAGGTAATAACAATTATTTTGATTAATTAATTTTGATTGAGAAAAAAGATATTATGGTAATCTAAAAAAGGAAACAAAAATAATGACAATTTAGTGAGTTTCTCTATTTCTCTTTCTTTAATTGTTTTGTGTTCAACCAAAATATTATTGTTGTATTTGTTTAATTCTTTTTTATTGTTAAAGTTAAAAACAAAACTTAACATAAAAAACTAAATAGGAGAAAGAAAAAAAAAAAAAAAGAGGCTAACTCGAGGACCCCGTCCATGAGTTGTATGTGGTATAGATGATATTTGACCAAATTTAAATTGAAGGAAATCATGGACCCTGTACATGATTTTCTCAGCTACTTTTGTCAATACTTTCTATATAACTCTAAATGAGACATTTTTTAAATAAGTTTCACACCACCCTATTTTTGTCATTTTTTTTTAAAAAAAATTTGTATGGGCAACAGGAAAAAAAAAAAAAAAACTTAAAAGGAAAACATTCTTTTTTCTCAACGATATCCACACTACTACTTTTACGAGAAAAGGTAAATTCTAGCGAGATACAAGTGCTGTCATTTGTATTTATTTTTGTTCCTAACTTTTTAATTTTGCATATTGGTCTTTGATAAATATGAATTGTTTTTAAAAAATAATTATTGAATTAGATATAAATTTGAATTTCATATTTAATGAAATCCTAAATTTTCAATTTTGTATTTTGTATCAGGTAGATCAATGTATTCAGAATAATTTGAAAGTTTAAAGATTAAATTTGTAAGTCTATAAGTTTTGGGATCAAATGAATACAAACTTCAAAGTTGTAGGATTAACTTTGTAATTTAACTATCATTTTTTTTTTCTAAATTTTTAATCTCATTAAATTACATCTCAAACTACTTAGGTAAGTATAGCAATTTGCACTTTAAATTGGAAGAAATATAACAATTTTGACGATCTGTTCAAGTTTCATTTGATAAAAAATTCATATATATTATATCCAATTCTATTATATTATTTTTGTAAATTTCATGCTAATAAAATATTAAAGTGAAATTAAATGTATGATTATAAATGTTCGCAAAATTAGAATTTAAAATTACATTCAAAAGTTAAAATTATAATAACATATACATATACGTAAAGAAAATTCTAAAAATTGGAATTAAACTTAAAATAATATATAAATATAAAATAAAAAATAATGTTATTTCAAGTGGGGGTTGAACTCAAGACCTATTGTAGGGAGTACCCTACAACCAACAAGGCAAAAATCAACTTGGCTAACAAAATTGACCATATACATATAAAGACAAATCCAAAAAACGGAATAACTCAATTTTGACCTCTTCTCTTCAAACATTTTTTAGAATTTAAAAACAATAAGATGAGGAGGGTTATCAAATCATTTAATTTTTTTTAGGAGAAACACAAATAAGAAACAGAAAACGAAAACAATATCAAATAAGCCTTAAGAAGCTTCCTTTTCTAATTTTTGAAATCCAACCTCAATTCTAGAAATGTTTCTTTGGAAACAAGAAACGAGATGAATAATGAAATAAGTCTATTTCTCTAAAATGATAAGTGAGAAAAGAAAGCAAGAAACATTATCAAATAGTATGTCGTTTCTTTAAAAGATGGTAAGATTTTTTTTTTTTTTTTGAAGTAGATAAACATGAATATAAAACAACCATATTTTATAAATAGTTTCAATGGAAAAAGAAATTCAATATTTTGGAGGAAAATGTACTCATACTTTTCTGATCATGATTTATTTTATAAAGACCACTAACTTTATTTTTTTAAAAAAAACATTATATACGTAATCTCTCAGGTTTGAGTTAGATAGAATTTTGGTTTTTGAGTTTCCAAACATGACATTATAGCCTATGAATTTTTTTTTTTTTTAATAACATGTTAGTCTCTATTATCAAGTTTTTGTTAATTATAGGATATTTTTGTTATATTTTTAAATAAAAAATAGTTTAAGCCTTTGTTCGATATTTTTTTCTCATTCTACTCCTTTTTCCCTATCAATCCATGATCTACCATTGCCATTTTCATCTCTCTCTATCGTTCACCACTACTTTTTTATTCTATTTTGATAGCATTTGAAATGTGTTATCTCACTCAACTTAATTCATGTTTGTTCTTAGGTTTAACGTATTTAGTTGATGATATTGTAGGTTTCAAGCACATAGGAGGTAGAATCGAGTGTTTGGATGAAAAAGAAGCTAAAATAGACCATTCAAAGCTTTAATACTGTAGCCAGATTAAAGAGGAGATGAAATGACAAAAATGCCCCTGAGTGTAGCATTGCATCATTGTAGCTCAACGCTCCATGGCACTGAAAGACAGAAGTTGAAGAATTCTATAGTATCGTGACATTGTTCTATGACCCTGTGATGCTGTCCTGTGGCACCACAATGTCACCAAGAAGAGTGACCAACGCAAAGTTGCGGCACGCTCGACAGACCTAGCATTGTGACACGATCACCAGTTTATAATATAATTTTCCCCTTATTTAGGTCATTCAAGATTCTACCTCCAAATCTTTTCTTCCCTTCTCTCGCTCCCTTTCCCTTTTTCTCTGTATTTTTCTTATTCTTTGAGAGCTTGTAATCTTCCATCTTAGACCTCCATTTGTAACTAAGGTGAGTAGGAAAACCCATTTGTATTGATTGTGAGGATTTTATTTATATTTCAAATTTCTTGTTGAATGATTATGGTTCTTGAATGTACATATTTGAATTTCTATGCTTAGAATTTTGCTTGGATAGATCACCCACCATCTATTGACATGTAGTCGTACGTTAATCGTTGTAGAACAATTAAAGCATGCTTGTGTGTCAATTGATAGACTATTTGAATGGTCAAATTTACAACATTGCATGATTGATTTAATTCAAGAACGAAATTAGTTTGTAACTTAGGTTATCTAAGTCTAATCATCTTAGCGAATCCCTAATCTTAATGTGAATATTTGGTTTTTATGGACGCTATTGAACCCAATTAATTGAGCATTTAATTTAATTGAGTTCTTAACTAATGAATTTGGGCGCTTGTGGCAGCGTTTGTGACACCACACAAGCGCACGGGTTGAAGTAATAAATCCCCAATAGTTTGGATATCATCTCCAGGGAATTAGCTATTCAATTTAACTAGTTATCAGACAATCTTCTCAACTTTATCTAAGGATTTGAAACTACATGGTTATGTAAACATAAAAATAAAATAAAGCAAATAAATGTTCGATCTAGAATTCACTTAGCTAAAACGTCCTAGGGTTTGATCTCATTCAACAAAGGGTGTGGATCTGAAAGATTTTTATTCAACCAATTCAATTTTTTCACTTAGGTCTAGAAGTCTATTATTCAAGTTTCTTCTCTCGAGCTCAACCCTTTCTTCTGTCTAAAAGCTAACCCTATTTTCATGCAATTGAAACAAATAGATACAACATTAAGACCATAATTTGCCTCCAATATTGTCTCGACATTCTCATGCACATTCCAAATCAATTTATCATTCTAGTTCTAGTTTTTAATTCTCTCTCAAGCAAAATGAAAAACCCAATTTCAATCAAATTAAAAACCCAATTTCAATCAAATGGTGATCAAACATTTAATTCGTAAAACACAAACATGATAAAAAAACCAATAATCTAAATTGATCAAATTACTAGTACCATCCATAATCAATGTTGAATTCAAACAAACCCTAGAATTACAAATAACTTAACCTCTCATAAAATGTTCAAATTAATCAATCTAAACATGTCGTACATAATATGGAAAGGAAAAAACTAAGGAAGAAAAGAATTATCCGTTGATAGTGATCCGTCATCGGCACCACATCAATGTTGTCCTCCCCATCTTCTCCTCGTAATCTCTACATTTTGGCTCTAAAAATTTCTCTAAACATCAACTCCTCGACCTTTGTGAAGCTAAACGACCCCAAGCTGGACTTCCTTTCAAATGATGACAAAATGACTTTAAAATACAAAAAAGTTGACGTAGCGCCGTGGCGCTCCACATAAAAATCGTGTCTGGAAATTCCAAAGCACCATAATGCTACTTTGCAACACACTCTCGGGTTTAGTCGTCGATCACGGCACCACAATGGTGCTTTCCTTCCTCCACACTTTTGACCCTTTTTTTTATTTCTTCTTTGCCCTAGGTCAAAGTTTGACCTATTATAGGCGTGTTTTCGTCTTTTTACATCATATTTGGCTCGTTTTGGTCCAAGTGCTCGTTTCCTATAAAATATATAAATAAAGCATCAAAGAAGTCATTTATACAATGAAACTAATCAAAATCTAATCCTAAGAAAGCACGTTCTAGGTGCTTTCCAATTTATGGGCATGTAGACTAAACACTTACATGAACAATAAACTATCTTTAGGTATCCTTTAATCAATTGAACTATTGGGTGGATTTGAACTCCTAAGCTAGACCGTTTTTATATTCTTGCACTTTATTTTCCACACTTTTTACTTTCCTGCATTTCATATTTCTACACTTTACTTTTTTGCATATACTTTTCAATCCACACCAAACTCCCCTTTACTACTTTAGTTAGGAACTTAACTCATGTGAAACTTACCTCAGGCTTTCTAACATATCGACCCAACCTTGCTATTAATACTACTTTTAAGTGGTAGTTCGAGATCAACATTATAAATTTTATTTGGTTGTAAGAACCCTTGACAAGTTCTTGTTGTCATCATTTTTGTTTTTTTCCTTCTTTCTTTTCCTTTTCCTTCCTATTTTCTCGCTTTCCACATTAAAAAAAGAGGTAAATAAGGGAGGTTCTCCTCCGTATTTCAATTTTTTTTTTTTAAAGTTATTTGTGGAGAGGAAGAAAGTAAAATGAAAAGAAGAGAAAAAGAAAAAAGAGGTGGCCGACGATGGACAAGAATAGGTGCCAATGGCAACCATGGAATGAGAGAAAAAAAGAAGAGGGAGAATTAACATAAAACTAATGGTGGGGACCAAAATGCTACTAAAAACAAAGTTTATAGGTTAAAATGTGAAGTTTGAAAACTCGAAAACTAAAGTTCCTTTTTGTTAGCATTTCGTTAAGCCTATTTCTTCTCAACTTTTATAACGTCTTTCATATTTCTTAAGTACAAAAGTTGAATTCTTAGCTACATTCCAAAACAAACACAAGTTTTTAAAAACTACTTGTTTTAGTTTTCAAAACTTGGCTTGATTTTTGAAAACATTAATGGAAAGTAGATAATGTTAGTTTGTCGATCAGATTGGGACCAAGTGCGTTGTGTCGTGGATACCACTTCCTTGAAAGCAATTTCGGAACTACCGTGGTGCAAATTGTTGTTGTTAGTTGCTCTCCAAAGTTAATACAACACCTACCGTCAGACGTGCACTCAGTAATACTAGATCTGTTTCAGATCTGGAAACGGCTCCAACGGCTAGAAAATTAACTACATATTAATTTTGTAACCCTAGGCTCCAATGGTAAACAAAAAAATAATTAAATAAAAAAGAAATAAAACTATTTCTTTTTTTTGCACATGTGCGATTGCTAGAGCCTTCCCGTCCGACTGGACGGACGGCGAAGGGAGTGCTCGTGTGGAGGAAGACCCTTTACTCCCACTCTCTCCACTTTTAAAAGTCCCTAGATGTGTTTATATATATATATACCCTCTCATTACATCTAAATTTTCCAATGTGAGCGAATGAGATGCCATGTAGCTTTTGGACCTTAGGCCTAATAACATGTGGGTTATTTCCAACAATCCCCCATGAATGACCTACAGGTACTGCAAAATTAAAATTAAAAGAAAGATGGAAGGGATTTTGAGCAAAAGACTAATGGTCAACTTAAGCATCAATATCTTGTGATTTGAATTGATATGGATAGTGAAGTGGGGCAACAACTGCATTCACTAAAGTGCGTTTCATCTTGAACTTTTGCAAATTCTGGTTGAAACCCCCACAATATGTTTCAATTCTTGTGATTTCTCTTTTGATTCGATGATATGCATAAAATGCTGTTTTGGGCTATCATCATCGTGAAAGCTTTAGAAGGCAACCCACACCTTCACTTTCACGTAAGATGTTTCTGTTGGTTTTTTGGCCCTTAATCTAAAATTAATTAATTAATTAATATTTTGATGACAACAAACTTGATTTTGTTTACTAAAAATTTTATTATTTTGAATAGTCCATAGCGTAGAGCTTGAAACAAATTATGATACCTCTTGAATCACCCAAATCGGAGTTCAAACGAAAAAGTTATAGTGGAAATAAGGTTAACAAAAAATTACTCAAGTTAGTGACGTGGCGGTCAAATCATCAAGTTGGATCATTTTTGAGAGTCCCACTTGGAGCTATGGAGTGACTGACACATGGTTGAGTTTTGATTTTTGGATTGGTTTTTAGAAAATGAATTTAAAAAGAAAATGAATTTAATTTTTTTTTTTTTTTAATGTTTGTGTCTAATGGCTAGTTGGTTTGAAAAGAAAAATAATTTAATATTATATATGTTTGTGTCTAAGGGCTAGTCATCTTTAAAATAATAATAAAAAAAATATTTTTTTACTTTTAATCTCCACTTTTAGTTTACTTTTTGATCAATCCAATGAACCAAATTAAAATCTACTTTTTACCCCACTTCTCTCTCTTTTTAAACTTCATTTTCTCCCAAAAGTTTTTTTCAACTTTTACAACTTTACAATCCTAAAAAATTGAAAAATGCTACCATAATTGCTCTCTCTCCAAGCTCTCAAATTTCTTTATTTTCATCTTATTCTAGAGAGATACTTTTATTGTATTGTGAGAACTGAATATTGTGAGTTCAAATTTGTGCATATACTCTTTTTAGCGAGTTTTATTGTGTGATTTAAACCTTTAAGAATATTATAACGGTTGGATCCTAACCCATGGAAAGGATCAGGTTTGCTCTTGAACCTGAAAAAGGAGCAAGGTAGTGGTTTGACTCTCATTCGTGGAAAGAGTGAACAGAGATTTTTAATCGAAATCCCAAGAGGTACTTGGGAAAATGGATGTAGGTCGAGTTTGACCGAACCACTATAAAAATCATGGTGTTTTCTTCTCCAACTTTTTCTCAATTAATTTTTCATTTAATTTTTAGTAGCATGTTATAGATTACTATTCTTCTTGGTTGAGATTGATTGAATCTTGTGTTTTATATATTTTTATCAATCTTAATATTTAGCATCAATAAAGGTTTTTATTAATTTAATTCAAAAAATAATTTAATTAGTTTAATTTGAGCATATTTAGGAATAAGTTTAATTAAATCCTGTTCACCCCCTCTAGGGTTGCCATACTGATCCAACAACTTCATCAAGTCTATCATAATAGACCACTCAAGACAGAGCTATGAAGATTTTATACATTATCCATCAAGTCTATCGCAATAGATCACTCAAGATAGAGTTATGAAGACTTTATACATTATCCATCAAGTCTATTGCAATAGACCACCCAAATAAAGGGCTATGGATCACTTTCAAATTACCCATCAATTCTCGCAATAGACCACCCAAAATAAAGGCCTATGGATCATACTAAGGGTTTAAGTCCCATACTTGTTGAAGATTCTAGGATTACACTCCCTGTTAGTGTAGAATAGGCATGACAACCCTAGAGGGGGGTGAATATGGTTTATTAAAACTAATTAAAACTTTTTACTAATGTGGGCCCAATTAAGCAAATTAACAAACTCTTTGCAAATAAGTAGTTTAAACAATAATTTTATGCAAATAAATTCACTTTGAATTAAACAAGAAATTAACAATTATACTTTAAAACATCATATTTAATTTGTATAAAAAGATTGGTAATGAATATAGAAATTTGAAGAACAACCAATCAAAATAAACCAATATGAGCAATTAATTTCAAGAACAAAAATTACAATTAATTTCATGCAATAAAATACAATATCAAATTAATTGCAAAAATAAATTAGGAGAGGGATAGAGAAAATGACACCGTGAATTTTATAGTGGTTCGGCACAATCGACCTACGTCTACTTCTTAAGTTTCTTTTGGGTAATTCACTAAAAGTCTTGACTCTTTCTACGGCTTAGAGTCGAATTACTACACCACTCTTTTTGCAAGTTCAAGAGAAAACTCAATCGTTTCAACGGATAATGATCAAACCGTTACAATCGTTCTTTTTCATGATCAAGAGCAACCCTCACAAAAGTTTGAAATTGAAGAACAAGATGAGAAAACTATCTCAAAGAGTAGATTTACAAGTTTTGAACTCACAACAAATTAATCCTCACCATACATAAATCTCTCTCAAGAATTAGATGAAAAGAAAAAAAATTGAAGCTTGGAGAGAGAGCAACAATGGTGGCTTGGTGAATTATGGAGGATTGAAAGTAACAAAAGTTGTGTAATTTTGGAGAAGATGAAGTGTTTAAAAAGATGAAAGTGGGTGAAAACCAAATTAATTTGGGCCATTAGATTTTTGTAAAAGAAAATTGAATGGTGGAGATTTAAACTCAACTAGCCGTTGGACACAAACATATATAATAATATTAAATTCATTATCTTTTTAAATTCATTTTTTTTTCGTTAAGCTTGTTTCGACCATATCTTTTTCGTTTGAACTCCAATTTGAGTGATTCAAATTACGTTGGAACCATTGTTCCAAGCTCTACATAATAGACACTTCAAAACACTCAAATTATTAATAAATAAAAGCATGTTTGTTATCATCAAAATATTAATTAATCAATTAATTAATTTGAGATTAAGGGGAAAAAAAGGCAACAATTAGGGCTTTAGTGAGAGAGTCTGCCAAATTTCTCTTAGACCTCACATTTTCCAAGGACATGATCCCCTTCTTTAACAGCTGTTTCACAACTCTATGTCTTAGGCGAATATGCCTCCTTTTGCCATTATACACAATGTTTTTGGCAATACCTACAGTAGCTTGTGAATCACAATGTAGAGATTGGTACAGAAGCCCCCCACAGTGGCACGTCTCCGAGAAGACTTCTAAGCCATTCTGCTTCTTATCCAGCTAGCTCTAATGGTGTAAACTTTGACTCCATAGTGGATCTAGTTCTATAGGTTTGTTTAGCTGATTTCCATGAAATTGTCCTCCTCCCAGTATAAACACTTATCCACTTGTAGAATTTACTTCGTCATTATCTGTTACCCAGTTAGCATCACAATACCATTCTAACACTGCAGGAAAATTGTTGAAATGCAGGTAGAAGTCCATTGTACCTTTGAAGTACCTTAGTAGGTGACAAAGTGTTGTCTAGTGATTTTTATCAGAATTATGAGTATATCTACTCAATCTACTCACAACATATGCAATATCAAGTCTAGTGTAGTTCATCAAAAACATAACACTATCAATGATTTTTGCATATATTTAGATTGAGATATAATTTCACCCTTATTCTTTTTAGACTGATATTGGGATCATAAGGTGTTCTTACAAATGTAAAATCAAAACTATTAAATTTCTTTAGCAACTTTTCAATATAATGTGATTGACATAGAGAAAACCCACTTTCAGTTTTCGTTATCTTAACACCAAGTATTACGTCAACCTTATTTAAATCTTTCATTTCAAATTGTGAGGATTGGAATGACTTAGTGTCATTGATTATATTTATGCTTGTACCAAATATCAACATATCATCAACATACAAGCAAATAATTACACAATCAGCTCCAAATACCTTTGAGTAAACACATGTGTCAAAACAATTCACCTTAAAATCATTATTTACTAAGGTGTTGTTAAAATTTTCATACCATTGTTTGGGAGCTTGTTTTAAACCATAAAGTGATTTTGTGAGTTTACATACCTTATTTCTTGACCAGTAACAATAAACCCTTCAGGTTGTATCATATATATTTTTTCTTCTAAATCTCCATTGAGGAATGTCGTCTTTACATCCATCTGATGTATTAGAAGACCACGTATCGTTGTATAGGCTATCAATATTCTAATAGTGGCTATTTTAGTCACAGGTGAGTAAGTGTCAAAATAGTCTATGCCTTACTTCTGTGTGTACCTAACAACCACTAGTCTAGCCTTGAACTTGTATATTATACCATCTGGTCTTATTTTCTTCTTAAAGATCCATTTACACCTAATGGGTTTATATTCTTTAGGTAGATCCACTAATTTCCATGTTTGATTCATAATTAAGGAATCTAATTCACTTTCAATTGCCTCTTTCCAAAAGTTAGAATCTACAAAGCTTAGAGCTTTTCGATAGCTTTTTGGATCCTCATATATTAAATACATCCAAGCAAACTGATTATTTTATTTTATCTGAATTTTCAACTAAAAAGGTAGTTACAAAATCAGGTCCAAAATTCTTACTAATCCTTTGTCTTTTACTTCTTCTAGGATCTAACTTGAGTGTGTTATTTGGCTTAGTAAGAGGGAGTTCAGATACTCTGCTAGTAGCATTGTGATTAAGTGAATTATCTATTGACATATCACCAATTTTGATCATGGGAAAAACATGCTCAAAGAACACAACATCTCTATATTCACACGATAAGTTATCATTTAAGCACATAAACCTATATGCAACACTATTATTAGCATAACTGATAAAAACACAATCAAAAGTTTTAGATCCTATTGTTGTTTCTTAAATTCTGAATATGCTACCTTAGCTAAGCACCCCATACTCTTGAGTAATCTAAGTTAGGTGGGTAACCCTTCCACAACTCGTAGGGAGTCTTATCCAGTTTTTTTGTGAAGCACCTTGTTAAGTATAAAATAGGTATAAAGCATGGTTTCCCTCCACATGTTATCAAACAGTTCAGAACTTAATAACACAACATTCATCATTTCTTTTAAAGTTCTGTTCTTACGTTCTGCTATGTCATTTTGTTAAGGTGAATATGGAACAGTTCCTTTATGAATTATACCATTTGATTCATAGAATTCCTTAAGAAAAGTGTCACTATATTCACCTCCTCTATCGGATCTAATTCTTTTTATTCTTATGTCTAATTGGTTTTCTACTGCAGTTTTGAATTTTACAAACATGCTACTGGTTTCATCCTTTGATTTTAAGGTAAATTTTTGTATATCTAGAGTAATCATCAACAAAAGGTATATAATATTTCTTACCACCTCTACTCATAGTGTTTCTAAAATCAGCTAAATCTGTGTGAATTAACTCAAGTAATTCAGTGGTACATGTTATTGATTTGAAAGGTTTTTCCCCAAATTTTGCTTCTACACATATTTGACATCTATTATTCTAATTTGAATTAGATGCATTAATAAGTGGCAAATTTTTAAGCCTTTTGATAGAAGCAACATTAACATGCCCTAGCCTACCATGCCACACATCATATGATTCAACCATATAAGCAAAGCGATAGACATTTTCATTCATAGAAACTGGAGCAGAAACAACATTCAAAACAAACAAGCCATCAGACAGATAACACTTACCAACAAAGTCACCATTTTTTGTGATGATAACCTTGTCAGCTTCAAACACAATCCTAAGTCTAGCTTTGTTCAATAGACTCCTTGAAACCAAATTCCTACGCAAAGAGGGAACATATAAAACATCACTAAGGTTTAAAGTCTTTCTAGAAGTAAGTTTTAACAAAATCTTCCCATTCGCAAGTGCACCAGCAATTGTTGAATTTTCCAAGAACACGCATTTGCCATTGTTGATGTCCTGGAAGTCATGAAAGAGATCTCGATTTGAACATAAATGCCTTGATGCACCAGTGTCTAGGATCCATTCAGATTTGTTTTCTACTAAATTTACCTCCACGACCAGTACAACAATGATATCACTTTCAACTACATTCGCTTGTGGGGTTAGGTTTGGCTGCAACTAGACTCTGGTCTAGTCTTCCCTTTCTTAGATTGCACTGATAGGATTTATGTCTTCGTTTCCCACAGACATAACAAATTACTTTGGATTTTTCAATTCTTCCACCAATAGCCTTGAATTAACCTTTCTTTTGTGACGATTTCGCTGTTTGTTTCACATTTGAAGATTCAACAGGGTTAGTGTTAACTAAATTGACATATAGAGAGTTTAGCTTATCCTTTTGTCTATTTGCCTCCTCAGTGCGCATGTGACTGATCAACTCCTGTAGTGTTAAATCTTTCTTTTTGTGCTTCAGATGGTTATTTTAGCCATTTCAGGTTGGTGGAAATTTTTCAAGCAACACATTCGCTTGAAGAATCTCAAACATTTTCATGCTTTCAGATAACACACTTGCCATTAGGTTTTCATATTCATGGATTTGCTCCACGACAGGTTTGTCGTCGACCATCTGAAACTGTAAACATTTTTCGACCATGTACTTTTTCCTTCTAACATCGTCGGCACCGTATCTGGATTCCAGTGTGGTCCAGATTATCTTTGCAGATTTCTGAATAATGAATAGAATCTGCCATGCGCTTGAGCAAATGACTGTGAACCGTGTTATCGACCTTCTCAAATTTGTCGATGTTTGTGGTAGAAACCAGAACTGAGATAACATCTTTGGATGTAGCTAGAGCCATGATGATTGTAGCATCCGTGGAAGTCCTGGGATTAGTGACCGCAACATCAACAGGTTTGGATATGGTAGGGCAGTCCTGTCACACCCCCTCACAGATTATCCTACTCAACCTAAGAGGAGATGTGAGGACAGCAAACATCACACTTCTTGTGATGTACACTGTCCATCTGTACTTGATTAACTTATTAAATTATTTCATACATATCTACTCATAGATTCAAAACTATAAGAACTTATGTTTATATAATTAAACATTCCAACATGTTCACCATATACTTATACAACAAGCCATCTCACATCCCAACATATAGATAACTAGGTCTACATACCACCTATATAAAGTTATTTACACATACAACATCCATAATGTGAAATGTTTTTGATAACTCGAAGCTTAAGCAGGGTGAGTGTTGTTGAGATATTTGTTTGATTTGAGTTTCATAGCTTGTTGCACAAAGTATATTAGATGTTATAATTTCCGTACAAAGATGCGTTGAGAATTACTCAAGTATGATCATTAATAAGCAAGTTTTCCTATAAAGCCCAAGTATAAGCTCTTATAGGTTTCCTGGTGAGTCCAGGGTCGAATGCAGAGATTTGTAATAACTAGGCGTTGAGAATAGATACAAGACTATGCGGTGACTCTACGACTATTATGTGCATGAGTTGTATGTACCTAAAACTATACATAAAGAATGAATAAAATTTCCTACAACTAACAATGAGGTGGACGCGGCGAGGATTAGTCATTTAGTGTTAGATAGCATGCGTTGAGAATGGTGGTGGAACCATGCGATAAAAATAGAGTTAACGCAGGAGCTAGTTGTTACTTAAGCATATCTAAATATAATTACATACCTACAAACTTGGAGTTTGTGAATCCATCTCTCGATGTTTCGACGCCACATTAATCTTATCTCTAAGATGCATGGTAAGTTTGCGTTAGCAAAAGATAAACTACATCTTTGAACCTCATCTAATCTTAATAAATGCTAAAGATTAACCATCCACTCTCTCAAGCTAGACAGTCGTGCTTGTTACATTTGTTTGTCAGACAAAGCTATGCAAGCTAATGATATGCATTAATCAAGATGTAACATACTTAGTATTGCTTAAGAGAAAAAAACTAGCTTCTAACATCTAACTCATTTAATATGCAAACACATGGTGTAAAGTATTTAATACGGAAATAAATGGAAGATAATTGTCAATCGGACTTATATTAAGAAAATAAACCATTCTCTCGAATGTCATTAACAAAACATAAGTAAGAAGAAGGGAAATGGAGATAAAACAGAAATGGAAGACGTCCAAGCCGCCACTGGCAACGTTTTGCTTCATGGAGGCTTGAGATGGTAGCTATCTGATCCATAAATGGCATAGGGTGAAGGTTCTCACTCATTGGGAGATGACTCTGAAAATTCTCAGAATCCTTCTCACAGGAGCTTGAAATGGAGGCTGATTATGGTGAGGGAGAATTTGTGCAGAGCTTTCGCCTCTTGAACTCGTTTCTCTCCTCCTTTTGAATGGAGAAACTTTGGGCTATTTATAGGCGTCGAAAAGTTGAACTCATGATAACCTGACACCTTTTCACATCGTCAGTCCATTTGTCCTGCCATGATCTGATAACGTGTTATCCTTTTGCATATTGACATGATAGCTTTTGCCCAAGCGTCTATATCTACTTTTTCTCAACGCATGGTCCCAAAGCATGGTCTCGACGCATGGGTTTTCACTTGTTCTCGCAGCAGCTTCCTCTCTAGTACTTAGGTTATTTGTGCTTCTTTTCTTCTTAATCCTGCGTTAAGAACAGAAAAGCACATAATTTTTCAGGTATTTTCTTTTGTAAATGGTGCCAACGCATGGTAATATATTTTACATAATTCAACTACCAAAATCATGCGTTTAGCTCTAAAGTTACTCTAATTAATTCAAATAGTGACTATAATAACTTGTATTTCTACAAGTTATCAGTGAGCTGGAGTAGGCTAAGCACCGGGAACGTCCTTGCTACCTGGGTAAAAAAGAAAACATGGAAAACATGAGCTAAAAGCCCCGTGAGTGACTAGTTTGTAAAACTGTCTTTGGTTTAGAAACCAACATGGTAAAACCGTTATAACACAATACGTATAAAGTATGGATTCAAATCATAACTATAGGAAAAACATGCTCAAATGCCTTTGCCAAATCATACATGATCGTTTCAGAAAAATCATACAGAAATCCAGATTAATTTTACAATCATTTTCCTTTGTTGAGGCGGAGCAAGACTCAACGCTCTCAACGTCGAAAACAAACCTTACTTGGGGTGGAGCAAGACTCAACACACCAAACGTCGAAAACGAATATTTACCTTAGTTGAGGCGGAGTTAAACTCAACGCACCTAACGTCAAAAACTTCTATTGTGCACATAGAAATATCTCGGGATGCCCAAGTACCTTCTCCGAGTCCATCATTACTTGGTCCCCTAGAAAACATTTTAGAAATAGGTATGTTTTGCATAAACAGTTCATTGTAAACCTTTCGTGGAAAATAGAGCGTTTCTCAATAAATAGCATCTTATAAACATGTTTTTCAACAATGTCTTCATGCCATAAAATTAAGTATAAGCATCCATCATGGTTTTCAAATCATCATAAAATTAAATTTAATAAGAAAGCCTGGCTAAACATTTCAAATAAAATCATTTAGAGAAAGAAAAGTGTCACTCACTACTTGTCTTAGGCCCTAAGCGAATTATACGCCTTTCCTAACTCTTCTTGGCCTGTAAATACACATTTCTCGTGTTAGGCTTTCCTAAATTTCCTTTCCATAACCATTAAGTTTGCACAATTAAATTCCAATCATGCTTCATCACTGAGACTCATTTCTCCCAAAATAATTCATAATGAGCAAGATTACTAGCGAGATTGGCCTACAAATATACAATCCTAGTGAGACCATAATGAACGAGACTAGCGAGATTCACCTTGAGTAGCGATACCTAGTGACACTCAGCGAGATTTGGGAGACGCATAGCCCTTTGTGCTACCAGCAATACTCGTCTCGCTACTCCCTCTCCAACTTCTCAGCGACACCACAATTCCAGTGACACCCGACAGCCACAGTTTCTTCCTTTCTTTTTGTTCTCACTTCTACCTGATAAAAATCCCATTTCCAACCAAATTCAGAACTTCTTTCCATCTACAAACTTGTAAAGGAACAGGTTCTCTAACTTACCTCAAAATTTCAGAGCATGATTCTTCTCCGTTTGAGAGATATTCTCAAATAGCACCAAGTTGCTCTCAATCGTCTAGCAAATCAATAGCAATCACTTCCACCTACAATTTTACATGTTTCCCCTCAAATTTAACTCAAACATTCTTCATAGAAATGGTTATAAATTGAGTTAACTTACTAACCTCAAAATTTCAGCCCTATCTTCAACTTCCTCTGCTCGCACTTCTCCAAACACTAAACTATGCTCGAATTTCACGACCACAATCAAACTTTCTGTTCCAACTTTATTTACACCACCAAAACGAATAGAATTCCACTCGAATTCGACATGAACACCTTTTTTTACCTTCCCTCGTTTTTTGTCTGAAAAATGGAACCGACTCGAGTTCTGGAAAGTGTTTAAAAATGATTAAACACTCAGCTCACTCATATATATATGCTGTCGACTTAACCTCTACTTCCATTCCTTTTTAAAATAAGTTGGCTGGCTCAGACTTTTTCACCAACACACCAACGCATAGCAACCCTCGACGTAAGCTACCTCCAAAGCCCACAGCAGCCATCCACACACAACTGCCTCCAACGCATGTCAACAACCTTCAACGCACAGCTGCAGGCCATCGCATACAGCTACTCTCCAACGCATGGCAACAACCTTCAATGCATAGCTGCAGTCCATCACATACAGCTACTCTCTAACGCAAAGTAACCTTACCAACGTATGGTAGGTCAAGTACAACTTCTCCCCGTGTTCCAACTCACTTCCAACGCATGGTGACACCTTCAACGCATAGTAGCCCTATAAAAATATAGCAACTCTTCAACCTTACCAACGCATAGCCGTGGCCAACATTTAACAATTTTTGCTCATTCACTCTCAACTACCATTTCTCTTTAACACATGACTTCTTCTTAGCTTGCCTTCTCCCAAGGCTAAGCATGTCTTACAAATTAGGGCTTACAAGTCCTCGGTTAGAACGTAGTCCACCTTCAATTGCTCGAAGAAGATGAGAAATTTTTGTGACCATTGGCGGTAGTTAGGTCCATCAAGTGGCTCCAACTTAGACAGATCTGGAAGAACTTTTCCAAATTTGATTGACATCGAATTTGATTTCAACTGTTAGTTCGTCGATCAGATTGGGACCAAGTGCGTAGTGTCGTGAATACCACTGTCTTGAAAGTAATTTTGGCTCAATCGTGGTGCTAATTGTTGTTGTCGGTTGCTCCCCAATGTTAACACAACACCCATCGTCAAACGTGCACTCGTCGAATGGAGGGTTGGAATCTACGAGAGATAGCTCAGAATGAAGGTAAAATGAAAATCGAATGAAGATGGAAGATGGAAAGAATAATTTGTAATTTTTCATACTATTCTCGGGTCCCTATTTGGATTTTTAAGAAGAAGAAGAACAACGGCCAGATTCAATGCCAGATCTGGAAAATGACTCGAACGACTAGAAAATTAATTAACCCTAGGCTCCAACGGTTAACAAAATAAATAAATAAATAAACCTATTTCTTTATTACGTGCATACATGTTTGCCTAAGTCTTCCTGCCTAAGCAAATTGGATGAGCCTTTATTCCCACCGTCTCCACTTTTACAAATTACTAAAAGTGTTTATATATATATATATATATATATACCCTTTCATCACTTCTAAAGTTTCCAATGTGGGACAAAGGAGATGCCATGTAGCTTTTTGGCCCTTCGGCCTAATGACATGTGGGTCACTCTCAACAAATAAGAAAGCCAAAAAAAAAAAAAAAAAAAAAGTGAAATTGGTGTTTATAGGCTTAATTTTCAAAAACTAAGAAACCAAAAACCAAAACCAAATGAGTACCAAATGAAACCTAAAATACTAAGACCCCATTTAGTAACCATTTGGTTTTTAGTTTTTAGTTTGTAAAAATTAAACTTATAAAGACATCTTCTATCTATTGCTTTCTATATTATGATGTCTACATTTTAGGAGTGTTTTCAAAACTAAAAAAAGTAGTTTTCAAAAACATATTTTTTGTTTTTGGAAATTAGTTTGAAGAAATCAAATATCTACAAAGGAAATATGAATACATAAGTTAGAAATTGTAAGAAAACAAGCACAATTTTTAAATTAAAAAGACTAAGGGACTCTTAGGTAACCAAATTGTTTTTGATTTTTGGTTTTCTAAAAACAAGTAGTTTGGTAAACCAAATATTTTTTGAATTTAAGAAAAAAATTTTAGAGAAAAAAATAAGGCTTTTGAAGTCTGGTATTTTTTAAGGGCACTTGCAAGAATAACAAAAATTTTTATTAAAATTACAAATTTAGCAATGACTTTTTAAAATTTGCAAATATAGCAAAATAATGTGAAGCAGATTTTCGTTTTTTATAATTTCAAATTTACTCTTATTGGTGTATCAACATATATATCGGTATTATATCTGATATACTTTATATCTAGTTTATCAGTAATATGATATACCAAACATAAAGTATATAAGTTATACAATTGATATATCAAAATTGCAATGTTATACTTAAAATTTTATTTAGAATAAATGTCGATATACTTCTGATACACTAATGATATACTTGAAATTAGTTTTTTTATGAGCATTAATCAATATTGATAAATTAACTTATACTTTAAATGAATTTTGAGTAAGTGCCTAATTATCACTACTAATATGCACCAATAATCTATATATTTGAAATTGAATTTTGAATGAGTATTGATATACTACTCCATACACCAATACAATACTTCAAATGGATTTAGATCATGAGTGATATATTATATATACACTAAAAATATACATGAAATGAATTTTTAATGACTACTAATATACTATTGAAACATCTATGTCACAATTTAAATAAAATTCAAGTGAGTGCTGGTAAACTACTGATACACAAATGTACATAAAATGAGTGATATACTATCGATACACTAAAAATGTACATAAAATTAATTTTTAATGACTATTGACATATTATTGATACATCTATGTTTCAGTTTAAATAAAATTTGAATGGGTGTTGATAAACTATTGATACACTAAATGCTTGGTATTGCATTTTGAGCTCATTATGATATAATATTGAAACACTAATGATTTGTTTTTGTACATCAACAATATCATTGATATGTCTTTTTTCTCTCTAAATCAGGTACATCAATCAATTAATATACAAAATATGAAATATTTGTTACACATAATTGATATACCAAATTAAATATAGCCTATATACCATTACAATCATATAAAAATTTGAAAATAAAATAGATTAACTAATATAATTTATATTTGGTATATAATTTGACAAAATTAATACGTTTAAGATATATCATCAACATCAAAATTCTAATAATTGAATGTAAATAACTCTACATCAAAACGAAACAATTTTTTTTTTACCATAATTGGGTAAACAATATTGTCGACCATGACACAATTAAAGTCATGTTGTATTAGTTGCATAAATGATATTCTTTAAATAAAATATATTGATTGATTAATATATCAAATATAAAGTATATTAGTTGACTAATATACCAAAATATAAAAGATATCAGATACACCTGTTGATACACAAATGAGGGTAAAATCGTAATAATAAAAAGACCGAAAATCATGTTAAATTTTTTTTTGCTATATCTGCAATTTAAAAAAACTATTGCTATATTTGCAAAAGCCATTATGTTTTTCGCTACCCATTCTAATTTCCCTTTTTTTAAACTATGGCTGGGAGAGGACGAGTGGGGAAAGTTTAATGAGTTTGTATTATTTATTTATTTATTGTAGAAAAGTAAATTCTTAATTGCATTTTTTAATTCAAAAAATGCTTTCATTTTCATTCTGATCTAACAACTTCTCTTTTAAATATTTTTATTTTTTTTAAGTATAATATGTTATTTTGAGTTTAAAATTACGTATTATTATAATTATTATTAACTAAAAAATAATAAGATTAATTTTTGTCAATAAAATATGATTTATGTTATACTATAAATATTTAGAAGTTTAAATACAAATTTTAAAATTTAACTTATTGGGCTAAAGCTTGAGTACTGAATCATTAATCCAATAATATTAGATAACAAAATATTTTTAATTGTTTATATGAATAAATATTAGGTTATGTTGAGTGCAAATTACAATTATTTAAATTATTTTTCTTGCCAAAATTGTTGTTTTTATTAAATATTATGAATAAAACCCTAAGGACTACAAATTAGTTACTCATGGCTACAGTACCAATATAAACATTCATAATGCAATCAAACTCAAAGAAACAGAAAAATAAAAAGGGAAGAAGATGCAAGCCGAGTTCTTGAATGTCATCATTGAATCCCAAATTGTAGTCCAACAATCTCTTCAAATCTCCACTCCCTTGAAAGCTCCAAGATGTTGTCTTTACCCAGCATTTGGCTCCCGGTGGAGGCCTTGACAACTCCAAAATAATCCCTAAAATTAGCCTCTTTGATTTGCTGCCGTAGTAGCATTTTTATAAAATTCACAATAACGCTGCGATTCTTCTATAAAAAGATAGATGCGCTGGAAAGTTCGTAGCACCGTGACGCTACCCTGCTTCTTAACTCTGGGGCTTAGGTGTCGTACCCTCATTTTCTCCACATTTTCACCCCTTGTGATCTATTTTTACATCTCTATTTTTACATCTCATATTACACTAAATTTAGCTTGTTCAATCCAAATGCTCGATTTTCTATAATTAAACATAAAAACGTCAAATAACTTATTTTAAGCAATAAAACTAAAAAGATTCTAAGCCCAAGAAAGCATTTTTTGAGTGCTTTTCAAGTCTCTTGCATCAATTGAAACAAATTTAATTACTGTTTGTTCTTTTGGAAATTGACTTCATCCCTATCGGTCTCCATGTTTTGATGATAGATTGAAAGATGATCCTTGATGATTTGGTTGATTAATATGAGTAACTTCAACTTGGTGATGGTTGTTGGCTAAGAAATATCCTATTGGCTCGGTGAGATAATATCCTATCGGGACAACCTAGGTTAACCACTCCTATAAATATCATTATAGCTCAATGGGAGGTAAGTCCATTCTCCATTCACAAACTCTTAACTCACTGCATTTATTCGCTCTCTAACTTAAATAGTAGAGCTTGTGTGGCGAGCACCACATTGGTGTGTGTTTTATCTTGTCCTAATTTAGCATCAATAGTTGGCATCCTTTGTAGGAAAGAAAAATATTATGCATAAAGTCTAGAACTGTAATCTCCAAAAATGAGCAAAAGAATGACAAACATCATTTAAAGTGAAGGTGATTTTGATCAAGATTTGACCTAAGAAGGATACAATATGAAGTGTCTCCTTGACCTCGGTCACAAGAGGGTTGTCCCAAGGAGACGATTGATGTTTTGAGAAAGGGAATGGGCAAATCAGATTGCCATGACTCATAACCAGAAGAATTGAAGATTGAAAGGCATGAACTAAAATAACATTGATTTCACTGGCTGAGGCTGACCTGAGAATTTTAAGAAAAGGGAGTTCAAATAAAAAAAAAAGAACCTCGATTTGCAAAAACTGGAAGGAATGATCAGTCCATTAATCTAAGGGAAGAGGTTGAGGTTGTGGCCGACTTTTATATTTTTAAAAAAGGGGAGTTCAAATTAAAAATTCGTGTAAAAGTTGGTAATTCGACTTTCTAAGAGAGAATAGGGCCATCTTTCTATTCGATATTTATCCTTTTGACCGTTTTGATCCTATGCTATTTGGTCTGTCTTCTCCTCGGCATTGATTTTAGTCTGATTTTGTTAAAACTGAAATCAATGCTCCCTTTTAGATCCTTCCGCCTCCTCTTTTATCGGCTTCTTGGTTTGGAGGGAACTATTTTCGTTCTTTACATTTCTTCCTAGCTGCTTGGCCTGTAGTAGGTATCTGGTTCACCGCTTTAGGTATTAGCACTATGGCTTTCAACTTATAAAGGGGTCCCTAATGTCGCAAGAAAGGGAAGGAATGATTAGTCCCTTGACCAAAAGAAAGATGCCAATGCCGAGGTCGAGGCCAATCATGGAAGTCAATCGACATAAGCACTAGAGTCCAATCAGATTTCTAAAAGCAAATGCATATATAGTTGCTCAGTATATTGAGGATTGGCCAAAAGTTGATCCTAGCATACATCACTTGAATGTAGACAAGGATTTCAAGCTAGTGAAGCAAAAGCGATGAACCTTTCACTAGAATTGAAACGATGTCATAGCAAGCTGGTTAGATAATTTGCTACACGCCAAGTTCATTAGAGAAGTCCATGACTCCCAATGGTTGTCCAATCTAGTGATGGTAAAAAAAGGCAAATATTAAGATACAATGTGCATCGACTTTACTGGTCTTAAAAAACTAGTTCAAAGGACAACTGCCATTTCCCTATGATCGATACGTTAGTAGATGCAACAACTTTCCACGAGATGTTGAGTTTCATGGATCCGTATCTAGGATAAAACCGACTTAAGATGAATCAACTTGATTAAGAGAAGACTTCCTTCATTATGAGTAGAGGTCTCTATTATTATACATTCATGTCGTTTGTTCTTAAGAATGCAAGAGCTATTTATCAAAAGATGGTAAATTATATGTTTGCTCTTCACATTGGAAAGAACATGGAAGTATACCTAGATGATATGTTGGTGAAGAGCATTAAAGTTGATCATCATGAGACCAACCTCAATGAAGAATTCTAGACCTTTCATAGATATAAGATGAAGTTCAATCTACCAACCATAACTTTAAAGTAACATCAGGAAAGTTCCTAGGGCTTATGGTTCATCATAGAGGAATAGAAGCCAATCTAGATAAAATTTGAGCAATCCTCGATATGTTTGCTCCAACCAATCTCAAGCAACTCTAAAGCCTCAATGGAAAGATAACAACAC
Organism: Citrullus mucosospermus; assembly: GCA_030954485.1. Classification (NCBI taxonomy): domain Eukaryota; kingdom Viridiplantae; phylum Streptophyta; class Magnoliopsida; order Cucurbitales; family Cucurbitaceae; genus Citrullus; species Citrullus mucosospermus. Next base: position 17,302,510 of record CM062064.1, read on the forward strand.
TAAGCAAGTTTGTCAGTAGAGCCATCGACAGGTGTTTACCCTTTTTTAATGCTTTAAAGAAGGAATCTTAGGTCGAATGGACAAAAGAGTGTGATAAGACATTTTTCATAGTTGAAAGCATATTCAATTACAGTTCCACTCCTGACCAAGTCTATCCCAAACGATGAATTACTACTTTACCTATTAGCATTTGACACTGCTATGAACTTTGCCCTAGTCAAAGAAGAAAATGCCAACAACAACCAATTTACTATACAAGCAACACAATAATGGGGAATGAAACAAAATATTCACATGTAGGAAAGCACGTACTTGCACTTACCATCTCAGCTAGGAGGCTACACTCTTATTTTCAAGCACATAAGACCAAAGTCTTGATAAAAAAACCTAAAACGTGCATTATTTACCTTGGATCTAGAATAGTTTTTACATGATTTTATTGGATTTGATGTCGTTTGTTAGTGATTTCTAGGATTTGTGTTTGAGATCATGATTCAAAGTTAAAAAGAACTAAAATGGGCCAAATTTTCTAAAGGAAGCCAATCATCGAAAACGAGGTAAGAAAAGACCAATGCAAGCCTAAAAAAGGGCACCACCACAACGATCTACGATGCCCAATGCTCTACAGCACAGTGCCATGACATGAGTTACAAAAGGGAAGTGTGCACATAGAAAAGCGGTAGCATTATGATAGAGCGCTGCAACACTATCCTAGAGTGCCATGATGCTAGTGTTATTTTAGGAATGTTGGGTTTTATGTCCAAAAACCCGTGGTTTGTAAATGATAAATATATTCTATTTTTAATAAAGTTGATTTTGAAGTTTATTCAGTATAGATGATATTGAATATGTAAGTTATGTATAAATCTAAATCCAATAAACTACAAACCCCTGGCTATAGCTTGAATACTTAAACTTTATGTGTGGACATAAAAAATGGATCAAGTTTAAGTAATAGCCAAAACGGTCTATAGTATAGGGATAAGGCTGGGTACCTTATCTTGGAGACACTATGGATGTGACCCATTTTGTATTTGATACAAATTGTATGATCTTATATCATTCATGTAAAGATATGAGAATGGGGGCATCCTATGTACTAAGTTTGCATAAGACCGGACCATGAGATAATCACTTTTACTTTATAACGACATTTACTATTAAGAATGATTATTTCAATTTGATGACCTATGTAACTCGATCTTAATCTTGAGCTAATTATGAACTCCTGTTTATTTGAGATTATTATTGAATCAGCATGAGTGAGAGTAGCCCAAGTTGTAAACCCTACTTTCATTCTCCTAGTACCAAGCTAAGTGAGTTGTTAGAAGGTGTGGACTTAGAGGATTTTTTTTCAAGGTTTATGTTAGAAGAGGTATGGGAAAGGAATAGTATAAGAAAAGCTTTGTAATGGACTTAAGGGAAATTTCATGGTTTGAGCTTGATGCTGAGAGGAAGAGGTGCTTTTTGAAAAGCTTAAGGGATGAATTAGCCGGGAAGATGAGATGTTTAAAGGGACAAAGTGTTAGCTTAGGGAGGAGAGTGGTTGAGGGCCTTGAGTGGTGTGGTGGTTGGCAAGGGTGCTCATGGAAGTATGGTCGGCGTTGAAGAGAAGTAACATAAGGAAAATTTGGCTAAGTGTTAGATTTGGGCGTTGAAGGTCAAGGGAAATTCGAGCTTATATGTTTTGGTGAGTAGGTAAAGGATGTGTTCTAGAAGGCTAAGAGTGTGGCTTGAAATATGTGGGCAAGTGTGGAGGATGCGTCCATATTATGCTAGGTTGAAGACCTATGATGCGTTTTGGTTGAGGTTTGTAAGAGGGATGATACATCCTTGGCATAGAGGATAAGTTGTTGCGTGCTAGTAATTAGCTTGAATTATAGGAAGATGCGTATGGTTGGACTTGGCTTAAGGTTGTTGGCAAGGGAAGCTTGATGTGATGCGTTTATGAGGTTGATGATAAGAAGAAAGTGAGGCGTCCGTATGGGGCGTCCATCAACGAGTTGAAGGCTACATGCAAGGCTAGTGGCCAAGGAAGGTGAAGAACTTCAAAGGGGTTGTCAACCATGCGTAGAAAAGGAAGTTGTGAGGTGATGCGTTCAATAATTCTTCCCAACTGGATAAGTATGACATTTTCATATTGGTTAAGTCTGATGAGGTGTCAAATTGAGGTTAATTGTGGCATTGGTTAGCAAGAGGTGGCAAGCCCAAAATTTGCATGAAGTTCTTATGAAGTCTATAAATAATAGTTTAGACATTGAAGCGAGGTTTGCGCAAATTACTCGTGCTATCTGAGAAATTCTTTGACCAAAAGTCTCCAAAATGAGTCTAATTTCTATGAGAGGGCTACTGAAAGGAAATTCGGAGAGGAAGAGATTGGAATTCGCTGGAGAATCAAGCTTGTTCGGGCTATCAAGCAAACTATAGTGTGGGAAGATTTAATGATATCTGGCAGACGAAAAGGAACTATAGGCTAAAATGTTGAGGTAAGCTAAGCCAAGATATTTATCTACAAGTTTGTAGAAGGAAGCAAAGTTTAATTATGACTATAAATATTACTTTTGGTAGTTGGAAGTGAAGATAGAGTTTTGGAGGCTGTTGGTTGTGTTTGGGCTAAGGTTGAAGAAGAAAGGCGTGCAGGAAAGCACTGTTGGTGGCCGAAGGTGAGTGTGCAATTATTTTTTGTGTTTTGAATGCCCAGAGGGTGGGCTGACATGCTGTAGGCTATGTTGTAAACCCTACATTTAGTTCAAAGGAAGGGCAAGTTAAAGCATGGTAAGTGTGGAGGCCGAGAGCTTAAGTCATGAGTACCTTGTGTTGAAGAGTATTATGCGTTGAAGTGTATTATGCGTTGGAGAAATCCAAAGCACTGACCAAGAGTTTTTGGTTGTGGTGCAGTGTATGAAGATGTGGTTATTAATCCCTAAGTGATACTGCTATGCGTTGAGAAGGGCTATGCGTTGAAGGTTGGTATGTGTTGGTGCATAGAAAAGTGGCCGAGAGGACCATGCGTTAGTCGGCTATCCAGCGATGGGGCGCTGGGCAATTAGTAGCATTGAGAAGGGCTATGCGTTGAAGGTTGGTATGCGTTGGTGCATAGAAAAGTGGCCTAGAGGACCATGCGTTGGTTGGCTATTCGGCGATGGGGCGCTGGGCAATTAGTAACACAGTAAGTTGAGGCTATGCATTGCTGAAGCCATGCGCGGAAGGTTTGCGTTGGCCAACCTAAATAGGAAGGTGATGGCAGTGCTGGTGAGTCAGTGGTCTATATTTATATATAAGTGAGTGCACCGAATAATTAAACAATTTAGACATATTTTCGAACTCAGATTGATCCCATTTCGCAGACGAACAACGAGGAGAGGTGGAAGAAGGTGTTTATATCGAATTTAAATAGAATCCAGATCATTTTCATGGTGAAATTGAAGCTGGAACTAGAAGCTTGATTGTTGTCGATAAATCTGGACATCGTTCGGTATTTGAAGAAGAGTGAGCTGAGGAAGTTGAAGCTAGGGTTGAAATTTTAAGGTTAGTAAGTTAACTCAATTCTTAGCAACTTCCATGAAGGATGTTTAAGCTGAATTTGAGCAAAAATATGTTAAATTCTAGGAGGAAGTAATCGAAGTTGAACTGCTAGATGATTCAAAGCAGCCAGAGTCATTTGAGAATAGTTCTCAAACGAAGAAGAGTTATGGTCTGAAACTTTGAGGTAAGTTAGAAAGCTCACTTCTTTACAAGTTTGTAGAAGTGAAGAAGTTCTGAATTTTGCTGGAATACGATTTTTAGCAGGTTAAAAAAAGAGTTAGAAGGGGAAGAAGAAAGCAGTGGCCATCAGGTGTCGCTAAGACAGTGGTATCGGTAAAAGAGTTGGAAAGTGAGCAGCGAAACGAGTGTTGCTGTTAATGCAAAGGGTTTTGCGTCTCACAACTCTCGTTGAAGTCTCGCTGGGTGTCGCTCCTTAAGGTAATCTCGCTAGTCTCGCTAAGCCTGGTCTTGCTAGTGCTGCATGGTTGTAAGTAGGTTTCACTAATAATCTCGCTGATACTTATGGATCTCGCTCATTATGAAAAGTTGTAAACGAGAGAGGGACTAGTGATGAAACACATGTTTGAGATGTTTAAGCAAATATAGTGAATATAAAGAGAAATATTAGAAATGTCTAACACGAAAAAGGTGTGTTTACAGGCCAAGAGAAGCTAGGGAAAGCGTATAACCCGCTCGGAGCTAAGAATAAGTTGTGAGTGACATTATGGTTTGAGATAAGCTTACTTGATTACAATTTTCTATATGCTCAGTAATACCTGTGAAGCATGATTTGGGGTGTACTCATATGTATGATACTAGAACATATCTTATATGTAAGTTAGAGCTTGAAAGTGTATTAGTTGATGTTCCTAAGTCTTACCAAGCTAGTTGCTAGATGAATGATCTGAGAACTTTGAGGTACCATGATTTATGTTTAATTTATGATTAATATGAAGTGCATGTCAGTACCCTAGAAAGATTGAAATGGGACCCAATGCTAAAGAACATGAGAAGGCATGTCGGCAGCCCTAGTATTTTTATGAAGCTCTCACCAAAGGACATAAAGAAGGTGATTGAGTATTCACTGGGATACCGAAGGACATGAGAAGGTATACGAGCAGCCCGAGATCAGACAAACATATATGCATAATATAAGGTATTTGACGCTGATGTGTTGAGATTACTCCACACAGCTAAGGTTTATCGACGTTGGGCGCGTTGAGTTCGCTCCGCCTCAACTAAGGATTAATGAAAAGAAACTCAGTTGTGTGATTATAGTTAGTTGCAAGTTTACAATGCGTGACTAAGCAGACTATACTAGTGATTGTAGTTATGCTTTATTGAGTTTATATTTTAGATAGTCACTCACTGAGCATTGTAGCTCATAAATTCTCGTTTCTTTGATGTTTTTTTTCTAGGTAGCGAGCGTGTTTGGGGTGCTTAGTGTAACACTTTATCTCAGAACATAGGTATTCAAGATGGCTAGTAAGGAAAAAAGTAAGACAAGAGTAGTGGAGCTAAGATTATAAGTATGTGGAGTCAGGGAATTCTTAAAACGGAAAATTTAAGTTTGTGGAATTGCTGAATTATGGTCAAGAAATTCTATGCGTTGAGATGAATGGAAGGAGCAAAGAGTGAATTGTAAGCTGGAGTTTTGGTTTAAGAAGAAGGCAATAAGTATTTCGGAAAGAATTAGGAATAGTAAGGTGATCTAAGGATTCAAGGAAATCTTTGGAGTGTGTCAACTATGTTTGGGAAGTTTCACTATGTGATAAGAAGACTAGTTGGACCCATAGTATTAGGAAAAGAGTGGATGTCTCACTAAGGGTGAGAATAAAGGGGTATAGCTAGGAATTAGTTAAAGTTAGATGTATCTTTGGAAGTTAGGTTGACGCATAGATGGTAACGCTTTAACGCATGGTATTTGATATTGACGATTGAAAACGGGACAAAAGAATTAGGAGAAAGAGATCTAAGTCTCGGGAAGGAAGGATAAACGCATAAGAAGAAACCGGGGGAAGAATACTTCAGCAAACTGAGTAACACATAGACTTCTATCGAAGGATATTCTCAAGTGTTGGAAGGTAGAAGGTTGAGAAGTAAGCTTAAAGACTGAAGCAGGTGGTGGACGCATACTAATCTATCATAAGAGAAATAGTTTAAGTGCAAGGAAAATGTTAAATGAATAACCTTGGGATTTAACTCAAGGACGCATAGGGGGATAATCAAGAAATCTTCAAGGATAGGAGGATGGTCATGGACGCAGGATGAAGTAAAGGTAAACGCAAGAGGACAAACGCATAGAGGAAGAACTTGAGTTGGATTTGGTTGTCAAGGGTAAACTTCATTGTCAGAAGTGTGATTGTACAAGAGAAGGATTTGTAGCTAAGAATGGACATAAAGAAAGAGAGTTGGACGCATGATAATATGCGGTTAAGGTAGACGCATGGTATTATGTGGTAAGGTACAAACGCATAGTAGTATGCGTTTGAGACATGGATGCCTAGTAGTTTGTGGTGGAGAAACGGGGTCAAAGATAGTATGGTCGAGAGTAAGGAAAGGGAGCAAAGAAGCTAAAACTTGGAAGAGGATTATATGAATGCATAGGGAACACTAGGTTGAATGAATAGTTGTATGTTGGAGTAAGTTGGACGTATATGATGGGATTGGTAAAGGTTGCATGGATTAAGATGAGTTGGTAAAGGTTGCATGGGTTCGTCTGGACTTAACACCTCATAAGGAGGAGGTGTCAAGATTGCATGTTGGATAAGTCATGCAGTGACAAGTGGCAAATAAGTGGCAAGAAGAGAAGAGAAGTGAGATGGAAAACACTTTATTCCAAAGCTATAAATAGGACTCTGAGGGAAGAGGAGCGAAGGGAAGGTTCCAAACAGTCAGAGCTCGGGAGAGGAAGCAGGAGAAGTTATCTCCCTGCGTTCAAGGGGAACGTTGCGTTCAAAATTGGACCTTGCATCTAAGAGGGGTCGACGCATCAAATAGGGAAGCAAGAAGAGTTTTTCACTCTGCGTCGGCTGTTAAATCTTGCGTTCAAGGAGCAAGGCTGTGTCCAAGGAGCAAGGTTGCGTCCAACTGAGCTGCAAGAAAGGGGAAACAGCTACCTCGCGGTTTGGAGCCTCAAGTCTTGCGTTTAAGGAGCTCGGGAAAGCAGAATTTAAAGGGAAAAGAGGAAATTCCTTAAGCGTTTTGTGAGTGACACTTTCTTTGCTTTGAAAAGGGTTTATTTGAAATGTTGCTCTGGTTTTTCTTATGTGCTGGGATTTGATGATAAAGTGTTTATTCGTAAAACATGATGAATGTCTTTATTATTTACGAGGCATGTTATCTGTTTTCATTAAAAGTTTGAAATGCGCGTTATACATATTTGTAAGATTTCTCTATGAACTGTTTATGAGAAAACTAGTTTCTAAAGTGTTTTAGAGGAGGCTCAATGCTTAAAGGCATGTGAGTTACCTCGGGACCCAGTACTGAGGGACATGGAAAAGGTACTTGGGCAACCCATCATATTCCTATGTGCACATAGAGGTCGATATTGCTGGTTCGTCGAGTTTTGCTCCGCATCGAGCCAGGGTTAATTTTGACGTTGGGTGTGTTAAGTCTTGCTCCACCCCAACTAAGGTTGTTTTCGACGTTGAGAGCATTGAGTTTTGCTCCGCCTCAACTAAGGGAAATGATTGAGAAACCAAACGGGTTTTCTGTATAATTATTCTAAAACGATTCTATACAATTTGGAACGAATTTATGTGATTTGATAGAGTTATCGGGAAATATGCTTCTGCTGAATTATTGTATTAAATCCTTATTTAACATGATTGTTTTCGAACAAAAGTTAGTTTTACAAAACTAGTCACTCACGAGGCTTTAGCTCAAGCTTTCCCATGTTTTTTTTTCCTATTTTTTCCATGTAGCAAGCGGGTTCGAGATGCTTTGCCTATGCAAGAACTTCGTCTGGGCCGTCTTTGGTGATAGTGGTTGGACAGTGAACCTTACAGAGGAGTCAAGGTTGCTGTCTTCACATCTCCTTTCGGGTTAAGAAGGATAATCCGAGAAGGGGTGTGACACTTAGCCTACCATCAAGACTCGTCTGGGCCTAATCAGGATTTTGTACTTGGGAACTTGTAAACCCCAACCTTATGTAGACATTATACTTATTTTGAGTAACATAGTGAGATTTATTAGGCATACTTGTAAATATTGCACATAGCCTCTTTAATCTTACTCATAGTGCTATCCTGTCAGTAGACCTCTGCATAACTATTGTATAAGCTAAGTCTAATGCCAGCAGGATGTAACATATATATATGTATATAACAGTGTTAGTAGGACGAAGAATAGTTTTAACACTCACTCCTAGGTAAATATATATATATATATATATATATATATATATATATATATATATATATATATATATATCTAGGATAGGGGTGTTACATATGTGGCCGTGTAGGCAGTTAGGCAAGACAAGTTTCACTAGTCTCTCTAGTGGGCAGACGACGACACTACAGGCGTGCATGCAGTTGAGTGAGAGAAGTCTCGCTAGTGAGTAGACAAGGCACACGACGTAGGCAGGCGACCATGCGGGCATAGCACGTGGGCATCAATGGACGAGTAAACGACGTCCTGTTGGCGTGCACAGCCAAAGGACACTCGCACGCCCTGCCTCTTTTGAGGTTATTTTGGCAACGTGTTTGCGAGAACTACCGCCAACGAGTGGCAGTGTGTAGAGCAGTGACTGTGCGTGCGGGGCAGCGTGCTTGTGCGTGGTCTGCTGCATATGGTGAGCTGGAAAACTGTGTATGAGCTGTGTGAGGTTGTTGGACATGCCTAGAGGCAATTTGCTATATTCGGTATTTTTATCAAGCTTTTGAATGATGGTGAGTCATTTTGAGTTGAAATTTCATAATTAAGGTCATAATGACTTAAGCTATGACCAAAGAAGATTTTAAGGAAATTTAACAAAGGAAGTTAATTTTTTTCAGGCTAAGAGGAGGTAAGGAGATTCATAATCCATAGGGATCCTGGTACCAGTTGTGATTGATAATTTTATTTAAAATGAGTTTTTATTTACTCTTATTTTCAATGTGCTACAGAATATCAATGAAGTATGTTTGAAGTATAGTTTCTTACAAAATTTCCTTGAATGAGTTTCTTACAAAATTTCCTTGAATGAGCCTACGTTTATCAACATGAGTTTATAACATGATATGCAATTGAGTTTGGGTTTGAAAGTATGCTTTATTTAATATTTAAAAGAACTTGAAATGAAACCTACTTTCCATAAATTGTTTGGTGTAAGCATGAGATTATTATATGATTTACACTAGAAATTATTCGAGAGCATGCTAGTTGTTATACAAGTTTTACGAAAGGCATGCTGTTTTATAATTTTTGACTTTAAGGAAGCATGATATTGATGGTGGATTTAAGAAGTTTTGAGATATTATAAACTCGTGTTTATTATCATGTTATTTCCCAAAACATGTTATTTTATAAATTGTGTTTTAGAATGGTCCCCAATGCCGAAGAACATTGAGAAGGCATATGGGCAGCCTGAATATTATAATGGAACTCAACATTAAAGGATGTTGAGAATGTGTTTGAGTATCCACTAGGACCTCAATACTGAAGGACATGAGAAGGTACATGGGCAACCTGAGATTTATATATTTCTATGTGCACATAGTGAGAGATTCGACGCTGTTGTGTTGAGAATACTCCACATCAGCTAAGGTTATTTGATGTTGGGTGTGTTGAGATTACTCCACCTTAACTAAAGTTTGTTTTCGTCGTTGAGCAGTGTTGAGCATTGCTCCTCCTAAACTAAGGCTATCTTAAAAACCAAAGAAGATGTTTTCTATGATTTTGTAACTAGCAACTTTGATATTTTATCAGTGTTTTTTACAAGCATGTCTTATGTTTTACACAAACTTGAGCTTCCTTAGTATTGAGTTTTATGTTGTGTTAAAGATTCTATTTTGATAATTATGTTACTCACTAAGCAACTTAGCTCACGTTTTCTTAAATTTTCTATTTCCAGGTAGCAAACGAGTTCACGGTGCTTAGCCTGCACATGTCTCGTTTGATCCAGTTGCGTATAAGTCGTAGATCTTGTACCAATTTGTTATAAGATTTGAACATAGTACAAGAGTAACACTTTGAGAGTGGAAGCCAGTAGACTTGTGAATGTATAGTGTGGATATATAAGTTTGTATTATGTTTGGTAATGATTGAGTTATACTTGATTGTTCTAAAATCTGAGAATGTGTCTGTTGAGAATTATAAACTGTATATCAAGTACTTGGAGTACGAGTTAAGGGAGTACAGATTGATAGCAGATGTCGTAAAAGCGTCGATGCTTGCTGTCCTCACATATTTTCCTAGGTTAAGATGGTAACTTGGGAGGGGATGTGACACGAGTTCGCCGACTTAATATGCCTACCATTTTAGGGAGAAAACCAGGTAGATAGCTGGGGACATAATCTTGCAAGATGAAATTCACTCCTACTTAATTCAAGGTTAGTAGAGAAGTTGTTCCCTAAAGTACTAGCTCCAGATCTTGGAATGGGGCCCCACCCTCTCATTATCCCGAGAGGGACTCGGTTTTGGTGGTTGGACCACAAACTAATTGTTTATTAGAGAATAAGTGGGACTTAAGGAACAAGATGTAATTATAGGGGTAAAACGATAATTTTAACCCAACTGTAATTACGAACAACTTGTGAAGGATCAACTTACTAATCATGGTTATATGAGGTGAACAGAAATATATCTACAGCGAGGAGATTACAACTACTGGGCTACAATGAAATGTCCCAGTAGTTAACTTATGTTAATTAACTAGGTTAAAGAGTTTAGCCGGTTAATTTTGGATTATTGGAGCTCATGATTTGTAGGTTCATTAGATCCCGTTAGCTCATATCAGGACTAAACCTTAGAACAATGTGATGAGAGAATTTGAAAACGTTCAAATTCAGTTAAAGGAATAAGTATTACATTTTACTCGTTTAATTATGAATTAAACAATAATAGAGAGTTAAAAATATTTAATGTGATTTAAATATTGATAGAATGAATAGAGATTCACCGGATTGGAAAAAGTCGGGATAGGTGATAAAATTATTAATTTAATATTTAATATTAATTTAATATAATTAATTAAAATGCTTAATACATTATATAAAATTAATCTTATTTATAATTAACTATTTGAATTAATTTTATTTAATATTAAATTAATATTAATTTTATTTAAAACTAATTAAATGAATTAATTTTATAAAAAATTAAGAAGGAGAATTCATTTAAAATTGAAATTTGGAATTTCAATTTTGATGAAGTTAAGTAGGAGGTGGGTGTTTTTTAAACCATCTTCGAACCCATTTTTCATCTCCTTTAAACACCTATTTTCCCACTCAATTAATCATTATTTTGGTATCATTTGAAGATGTTAATTTGCATGATTTATGGTATATATAGAGGATTAAAAGAATGAAAATTTGCTAATAAAAGAGTGGGAATTGTTGGAAAATTCTCTCAAACTCTCAACTCTCCAAAAATTCTCAATAACCCTAAAATTTGCTCCAAATTCATCACAACTTGGATCTCACAATCTGTTCTAAGACCAGAGAATAAGAAGGAAGACTCTAGTGGTAGCCCACGAAGTGTTCGTGATCAAAATCTGCGAGGAAATTGCTTCAATTTTGAGCTACAACAGTGTAAGTTTCAAAACTCTGTTTTTGGGCTTATGAACTAACATGTTTAATCTCTAAAATTGATGTAGTTAGATTGCTTTAGATCATAATTGTTTCCTCATGTGTGTTCCTAACTCTTTCAATTGGTACCAGAGCATGTGTTAAACACTCAATTTGCATTAATTTGCGCTTGGTGGGTGTTATTTCATGAGATGAATGTTTTGGTTGCTAAAGTTGGATTTTTTTTTCTAGTTTTGGCATCTAATTGAGCTTTGTTTTGGTGTAATTATTGTAATTGCCCTCTTGTTTATTGGCTTTAATGTTTGAAGAAGGGTCTGTAAATTTGCTAGAGTCATTAAAGTTGAAATTAGGTTGTAATTTGAAGAAATTGGAGAAGAATACTAGTTGGAGCAAAAGTAGGGAAGAGCTTTCTGCTGCGGAGTGTTGCGACACTCTTCAAACAGAATCGCGACGTTGTTGATACTTTTCAAAAAAAAGGGGCGCGCAAAGAAGAACAGTACAGTTGGACCGGTTTGATCCAATTTGGCGGTTTTTGGTCTGGTTCATTGGTTTTCCATCCAATTTATCTTTGGTTTTTGCTCTTCAGGTTCAATTTGAGTCTTTTTTACTCCATTGGCTGATTCAAAGGGTTCACACCATGAGATATATTAAGCTCTCAAGTCCCTAAGAATTCACATCATGAGATTGATGTTCGACTTGTGTCGCTCTGGGCACAGCCTCCATTCAGAAAGTGTTTGCATGGGTCAATAGCAAGGTGAATAGAGGAAGTTGTTCATAGTAAGTAGGAGAAGGAAGTTTGTTGACACATCCTATGGTCTCCTCCATTAGGTTGCACCATGAGATTCTCATGTTTCGCCTGCTTTTCTTCCTGGTATGACTATCTATTCAGAGGGTTGTAACATTAGGATCCAAACAAAGCAAACTTAAAAAATGAATAGGATATGTTTGGTCCGTTCTCAATATTGTTTTTTCCATTCAGTAAGCACATTGGGAACGATCTTTAGGATCTGAAAATGGAGGGTTACACTTACAAGAAATACTATCTCATGGTAAATTTTTGACCAAAATAAACGAGAATTAAACACTATAGGAATAAGAGTTATTTTGGTACTAGTATTTAGTCGAGAAAGTCTTGATTCAATGAAGGAACTGTTGGGTTTTATGCCCTAAAACTCGTAGATTGTAAATGTAATAATTTGACCGTAATTTTTAATAAAGAGTTATTGATGTGTGTACTTCAATAAGCATTATTGATTGTTTTTTTTCTCTTAATAACCCTGAATACAATAAACAAACATCCTAGGTTGTTTTATGAGTCTTAAACTATATATGGGGACATACAGAGATCAATGTTCAAGATACAGTCTAAAGGATCTATAGTATAGGGATAAGGCTCGGTACCTTATCCTTGTGACACTATGGATACGACCCACTTTGTATTTGATACAAACACAATGATCTAACGTGTTCGTGTAGTTGACATGCGAGTAGGAGTATCCTATGCAACAAGTTTGCATAAGACCAGACCACGAAATAGTAATCACTAGATGTAACTCCGTTGACTAGTTAGGTTTCTATTTTAATAAGATGACCTAGGCAACTTAATCTTAATCTTGAGTATATTATGAACTTCTGTCCACGAGGGATTGTCCTTTGATTTGTATGCGTGAGAGTGACCGTTTGCCAACTCAATATGCCTACCATCTTGGGACAAGACCGAGCAAGGAGCTAGGGACATAATTATACAAGATGAAATTCACTCATTCCCATTTTTAGGGTAAGTAGATAAGTGTTTCCTTAAGTGGTGTCTCCTGGACTTGAACAAAAGACTCTACCCTCTCACTAGCCCGAGAGGGGTTTCTGTTTAATGGTTGGACCATAAACAGATTGTTCATTAGAGGAGCACTAGTACTCAAGAATTTAGAAGTAACCCATGGGTAAAACAGTAATTTGACCCAGCTGGTGTTACGAACACTTGTGAAGGACTAATTTGCTATTATTGGTCATATCCATAGACATAGAAATACATCTGTAGTGAGAAGAGTGCGACTGTGAGTCTTTAGTGGAGTGTACCCATAATTAACAAATATTGATTAATGTGATTAATGAGTTTAGCCGATTAATCTCATATCGTTGGAGCTTCTGATCTGTAGCTCCATAAGGTCCCCTTGCTAGCTCACTACGGACCAAAAAGGATCAACTATGTTGAAAGAAAAATTTGAAATGTTCAAATTTATGAAAGAAAATATTAATTGTATTGGATATAATTAATTGCATGATTCAAATTATAACTTTATAATATGAAGAATTAATTTATTTGAATATGATTCAAATAATTAATTATTTATTTGGATAAAATCCATATAAATAAATAGAGGGAGAATTAATTAATTAAATTAAATTGGATTCAAATAATTAATTATTTAATTTGGATAAGATATAAATTAAAGATTCTATAGAAAATAAATAGAGGGAGAATTAATTAATTAATTTGAATTGGATTCAAATAATTAATTATTTAATTTGGATGAGATCCAAATCAAAGATTCCATAGAAAATAAATATTTAAATAAGATTTAAATATTTTTAACCATTTAATAAATAGGGCACTTGGGAGCCTTCATAGAACACACTCTCTAATAGGATAGTCTCTACGATTACTTTAAAAATCTTCCTCTACTAATTTTTCCAATTTTCTTAGAAAAATTCTAAGGAAATTCTTCCCACAAACCGGATCCTTGCAAGAGACATAGCGAGGAAGATCTCTTGGAAAAGGAAGACTACAAGAAGAAATCTATTAGTTTGAGAATAAATTGGCAAAGGTATGATGCTTAACCTTTTCTTTACTTTTTTTTATTTTTAATTCTTTCAATAAATTAAAGACGCAATCACACGATTCCATGGGGATTCATTTCCCTTCAGGACCATAAATAGATTGTTCATTAGAGGAGCACGGGTACTTAAGGAGTTAGTAGTAACCTAGAGGTAAAACGATAATTTGTCCCAGACAGTGTTACAAGGACTAATTTGCTATCATTGGTCTACAACCATGGACACAAAAATATATCTACAGTGAGAAGAGTGTAGCTGTGACTCTTTAGTGGAGTGTACCCACAGTTAACGAATATTGATGAATGTGGTTAATGAGTTTAGCCAATTAATCTTATATCGTTGGAGCTTCTGATCTGTAGGTCCATAAGGTCCCTTAGCTAGCTCACTACGGACAAACAATGATCAACTATGTTGAAATAAAAATTTGAAATGTTCAAATTTATGAGGGAAAATATTAATTGTATTGTATACAATTTATTGCATGATTTATTATAAATTTTATTTAAATGTGATTTAAATTATAACTTTATAATATAAAGAATTAATTTATTTTAAATATGATTTAAATAATTAATTATTTATTTGGATAAAATCTATATAAATAAATAGAGGGAGAATGAATTAATTAATTTGAATTGGATTCAAATAATTAATTATTTAATTTGGATGAGCTCCAGATTAAAGATTCTGCAAAAAAAAAAAAAAATAAATAAATAAAAGATTCTGCAAAAAAAAAATAAATAAATAAATAGAGGGAGAATTAATTAATTGATTTAAATTGGATTCAAATAATTAACTATTTAATTTAGATGAGATCAAAATCAAAGATTTTACAGAAAATAAATATTTAAATAAGATTTAAAGGTTTTAAACCATTTAATATAAGATATTATTTATAGATATTCATTAATATTGGATATTATTAAATATTTGATTTAAAATCTCTGCAGAAGTAACCATAGAGTTTTATAAATAGGGTCTTTGGGAGTCTTCATAAAACACACTCTCTCTAAGAGAACAATCTCTACGATTACTCTAAAAATATTCCTCTATTAATTCTCCCAATTTTCTTAGAAAAATTCTAAGAAAATTTTTATTCCTATTCTTTCAAATAAGCGGTTCCCACAAACTGGATCCTTGCCAAAGTCATAACAAGGAAGATCTCTTGGAAAAGGAAGACTACAAGGAGAAGACTATTGGTTCAAGAATTATAGATTAGCAAATGTATGATGCTTAACCTTTTTATTTTTATTTTTACTTTTTGTATTTTTAATTCTTTCAATAAATCAAATATCGCGATCACACGCTTCCACCGGGATTCAATTCCCTTCAATTGGTATCAGAGCCAATTTTTGATTCTTGATTTGAATTAAAATTTCTTTATGGTGGGTGTTTTAATTGTTCATATATGAGATATGTGAAGGTTAGCAAAATTGATTGTTTAGGCATATTTGGGCATTAGATTTTAATGTTTTGATTAGATCAATTGTAAAACCCTCAAGGGTTAGAGTTTTCTTGTAATCTTCTTGATGTAAAAAGTGCCGTAAATTCTTGAAAAAATGTTGGTTTTCCCGAAATATTGAAATCCGAAAATTCTAGAATTTTTTCAAATCTGGAAATTCTGCTATGCATCATCTATTGTGCGTCATCAAAGCATCTGACAGATTTCATCAAACCACGTGCGACTTAAATATCAAAGGATTAAATTGAGGTGTTTCAAATCCTAAATTTTGATGGCCAAAGAAGATTGAAGACCAAGATATGTCTTGGAAATTCAAATTATTGTAATTTTAATTCTTTTTATTTAATTTCTAGGATATGCCAAATATGCTGGTCGATTTTGCTTTATTTAATTTAATTATGCTTGTGATGTATGTTTTAAATTAAATTGAATGTTGTATAAAGTATGCCATTTAGATTAAAATCCCACCATAGGTTAAGCATGTTCATGCATCTTAGTATATTATAAATGTTATATTATATGGTTTAAATGCATGATAATAATTCCATGAGTTATTTAATGTAGGTTGATATATTAAATATATGAAATTGGAAAAGTATGGTGTATGACATTAATTAAATAAATATAAATAATTATATTTATTAATGTTTTGTTAATGTTTGATTGATTTTCATGATTTATTTAATATAAGTGTTATATTTTACATGAAAATCAATTTGCATTGAGCATGATACATCCATAGATTAATATAATTGTTATATTATGTCATGAAATGCATGTAATATGGTTGGTTAATTAATTAGAATTTGATTGTTAATTAATTAAACTATAGAAAGTATGTTATAGGGCTAATCATTAAAATTCATAATAGTTATAAAATTTATGATTAGTAACCGTTAACCTATAATTAAGAATTGCATGCAAACATAAGATCTTAGGAAATTGGTTTTAAATTGTTTAAAATTAATTTAGACCTAAGATCACATTAAATCTAATAAGACTTGAATTTTGTCTTACTTTATTTTAAAATAGTTTTAAAATATGACTAAGTAGGACAAATAGGACTTTAGGTTATAAGGGAACTCCACCACTTTAGTTTTGTCAAGATTGGGGGTATTTAAGTTGACGGTTTACAGAACACCTCCTAGGTGGGAACTGAATTGGAACTTGAGTTGAATTAACCTAAGGCTTATTAGCATGCATTGTTACTAGGTTAATTAAATATTTAATTCACCTAAAACATTAGTATAAAGACCTTATATAAGAGTTATAATAGGCATAGACTTAGTCAAATTTATCTATGTTAAATACCCCTAAGATAAGGTAGGACATTGGAGTGGGAGGAAAATTACAAAACCAGATGTTTATATCAAGTTTTGCTCCTATGTCCCTGATTATTCTCACCATGAGATCCATACTTGGCTTCGTGTCACCGTGGGAGCGGCCTCCCTTCCGAAAGTGTTTGTATGGTTCAATAACAAGGTGAATGAAAAAATGTCTATAGTAAGTGGGAGTGGGACTCGTGCCAACGTATTCCTCGGTCTCCAACCTAGGTCGCACCGTAAGATTCGTATAATCCGCCTGCGTGTCATCCTGAAGCAACCATCCCTTCGAAGGGCTTGATCAAGGTTTTGAAACACCACGAACTCCTGAAAAGGATAGGTTCACTTAGGTTAATTATCAATATTTGTCTTTCCTAACGGTAGCTTGTTGGTGTGTACCTCTGAGATTTGAAAGTAGGAGAGTTACACTTACAGGGATGAGTTAAGAGTTAACAATCCTTGACCAAACAATGGTGGCTAATGTCTATAGAATTATGAGTTATTCTGGCATTAGAATTAGCTGAGAATTGTCTCATTTCAAAGGAGGAGTGGCTGATCACCCTTCGGTGACTGTTGCTCTAAACCTCTAAAGTATCGTTGCAAAAGTTAAATCAATAGTTTATTAAGATTTCTTTGATTGCTTGTTTTTGCTGAATTGATTGGATTACTTGCAATTTTATTTGCTTGTGTAATAGGTTAAGGCAAAAATAACTAAAACGGTTAATTGTTTACAATTCAGCATGTCTTCCTCAATCGTCGCACTGCCTAAAAATGAAAAACTAATCGGTGAAAACTATGCAATGTGGAAATCTAACTTGAATACGATTCTAGTTATAGATGATCTACAGTTTGTCTTAACGGAGGAGTGTCCTCCTATCCCTGCTCATAATGCATCCCAATTTGTTAGGGATGCATATGACCGTTGGACAAAGGCCAATGACTAGGCCCGAATCTTGGTGAGTCTGTCTGACGTACTTAACAAGAAACATGAGGCCATGATAAATGCACGACAGATCATAGAGTCCCTCCAGGAAATGTTTGGACAACCGTCCTTACAAATCCGACACGAGGCCCTCAAGTACGTTTATAATACACGTATGAAGCAAAACCAATCGGTGAGAGAACATGTTATCGACCTGATGGTCCAATTCAACATTGTTGAAATGAACAACGCGGTCATTGGCGAGTAGAGTCAGGTGTCTTTTATTCTAAAATCTCTTCCGAAGAGCTTTCTTCAATTCCGCAACAATGCAGTTATGAATAAAATTGTGTACACCATGACAACCCTCCTGAATGAGTTATAGACTTATCAGTCTCTCATGAAAAATAAGAGACCGATCGATGGAGAGGCAAATGTTGCCCATTTCAAGAAGTTTCACAAGGGTTCATCCTTTAGAACTAAGTCTGTTCCTTCATCTTATGATTCTAAGAAAATCCAGAAAAAGAAAGGAAAGGGGAAGGTTCCCGTAATTAGGAAAAACAATGGTAAGATCATGGTGGCTGACAAGGGCAAGTGTTTCCACTACAATGTGGATGGTCATTGGAAACGCAATTGCCCTAAGTACCTTGCTGAGAAGAAGAAAGAAAAAGTAGGTAAATATGACTTACTTGTTTTAGAAATTTGTTTAGTGGAAAATAACTATAATGTCTGGATACTTGATTCGGGTGCCACTAATCATGTTTGCTCTTCTTTACAAGGAATTAGTTCCTTTTAGCAGCTCGAGGAGGGTGCAATGACGCTCAAGGTTGGAAGACACCATTTCAACTCGTGTAGTGGGAGGTACAAAGCTGTTTTTTGGAAATAGATTTTTATTTTTAGCAAATGTATATATAGTTCCTGAAATAAAAAAGGAAAGTAATATCTATTTCCTGTTTAATTGAACAATTGTACTCAATTATTTTTTCTGTTAATAAAGCATTCATTTTGAAAACTAGTGTACATATTTGTTCTACTAAAGTAGAAAACAACTTATATGTGTTAAGACCAATTGAAGCAAAAACACTTTTAAATCATGAGATGTTTAAAACTGCTAATACTCAAACTAAAAGACAAAAAATTTCTCCTAGTAACAATAGTACTTATCTTTGGCATTTGAGATTAGGTCACATAAAAATTCGTTATCTCCATGTGAATCTTGTCTTAAAGGTAAAATGACTAAAGTACTTTTTAGTGGAAAAGGTTATAGAGCCAAAGAACCTTTAGAACTCATACATTCGGATCTCTGAGGTCCAATGAATGTAAAAGCTCGAGAAGTGTATGAATACTTCATCTCTTTTATAGATGATTATTCGAGGTATGGTTACTTATACCTAATGGAACATAAGTCGCACTTGAAAAGTTCAAGGAGTATAAGACAGAAGTTAATAACCTGTTAGGTAAAACAATTAAAACACTTCGATCTGATCGAGGTGTAGTACATGGATTTAAGATTCCAGGACTATTGGATAGAACATGGAATCAATCCCAACTCTCAGTACCTGGTACACCTCAACAGAACGGTGTATCAGAAAGGAGAAATAGAACCTTGTTAGACATGGTTCGTTCTATAATGAGCTATGCTCAATTGCCTAGCTCGTTTTGGAGGTATGCAGTAGAGGCTACACTTCATATCTTGAACAATGTTCCCTCGAAGAGTGTTTCTGAAACACCTTTCGAGTTATGGAGGGGACGTAAACTTAGTTTGCACTACTTCAGAATCTGGGGTTGTCCTGCACATGTGCTAGTGACAAATCCTAAGAAATTGGAATCTCGTTAAAGATTATACCAATTTTTTGGTTACCCTAAGGAAACGAGAGGTGGTCTCTTCTTCGACCCACAAGAAAACAAAGTGTTTGTATCGACAAATGTTACATTCTTGGAAGAAGACCACATGAGAGATCATAAACCACGAAGCAAAATGGTATTAAATGAAGCTACTGAAGAGTCAACAAGAGTTGTTGATGAGACTGGTTCTTCATTAAGAGTTAATGAAGCAGCCAGTACTTCTGGTCAATCTCGTCCTTCTCAATCGTTGAGAATGCCTCGACATAGTGGAAGGGTTGTATCACAACCTAATCGTTACTTGGGTTTAACTGAAACTCGGGTCATCGTGCAAGACGATGGTGTTAAGGATCCATTGTCCTATAAATAGGCAATGAATGATGTAGACAAGGACCAATGGATCAAAGCCGTGGATCTTGATATGGAGTCTATGTACTTCAATTTAGTATGGGAACTTGTAGATCCACCTGAAGGGGTTAAACCCATAGGGTGTAAATGAATCTATAAATGAAAGAGAGATATAGCTGGGAAGGTATAGACCTTTAAAGCTAGACTTATAACAAATGGTTACACCCAAAGGGAAGGGGTTGACTATAAGGAAACTTTTTTCCCTGTTGCTATGCTTAAATCTATAAGAATTCTCTTATTCATAGTCTCATATTATGACTATGCAATTTGGCAAATAGATGTCAAGACTGCTTTTCTGAATGACAATCTTGAAGAGAGTATGTTCATGTCTCAACCCGAGGATTTCATAGCCCAAGGTCAGGTGCAAAAAGTTTGCAAGCTAAATTGATCCATTTATGGGTGAAACAAGCATCCAGATCTTGGAATATTAGGCTTGATACTACGACAAATCTTTTGGTTTTGAACAAAATGTCGACGAGCCTTGTGTATACAAAAAAATCATCAAAAGTAAAGTAGTTTTCTTTGTACCTTTATGTGGGCGACATCCTACTCATTGGGAATGATGTAGAATATCTTACTGATGTTAAAAATTGGCTGGCAGCCCAATTCCAAATGAAAAATTTGGGAGAGGCGCAATATGTACTTGGGATCCAAATTATTAGGGATTGCAAGAATAGAACGTTGGCCCTGTCATAAGCATGTTGATTCGATATTCGATACAGAACTCTAAGAAGGGTTTATTACCTTATAGGCACGAGGTTCATTTGTTTAAGGAACAGTGTACTAAGACACATCAATAAATTGAGGATATGAGACGTATTCCCTATGCCTCAGTTATGGGCAACTTAATGTATGCTATGCTCTGCACCAGGCTAGACATTTGTTATGCAGTGGGAATAGTCAGTAGGTACCAGTCTAGTCCAAGGTTAGACCACTAGACTACAGTTAAGAACATCCTCAAGTATCTTAGGAGAACGAGGGACTACAAGCTGGTGTATGGAACTAAGGATTTGATCCTTACGGGATACACCGATTCTAATTTTCAAACTGACAAGGATTCTAGGAAATCCACGTTAGGAATCAGTATTCACATTAAACGGAGGATTTGTAGTATGGCGTATTATCAAGCAAGGATGCATTGCAGACTCTACTATGGAGGCTGAGTATGTAGCTGCTTGTGAAGCAGTAAAGGAAGCAGTCTTGCTCAGAAAGTTCCTACATGATTTGGAAAACGTTTCAAACATGGAATTGCCCATCATATTATACTGTGACAACAATGGGACAGTAGCCAACTCTTAGAGTCTCTTAGCCACAAACGAGGAACGCATATTGAGAGGAAGTATCACCTAATATGCGAGATTGTGCAATGAGAAGATGTGATGGTCACAAAAATCGCTTCAGACCATAATATTGCTAATACATTTACGAAGGCTCTCTCGGCTAAAGTGTTCGAGGGTCATCTAGAGAGTCTAGGTCTGCGAGATATCTAGGGCAAGTGGAAGATGTGTAATGGGTATATGGATGCCCTAGTTTATTGTATTTACATACTTATCATTCTCACCTCTTTATGTACAACGCACTAGAGTTTTAGTTCAAGTGGGAGTTTGTTGGGTTTTTATGCCCTAAAACTCGTAAAGAGTAAATGTAATAATTATTAATTTAATATTTAATATAATTAATTAAAATATTTAATACATTATTTAAAATTAATTATTTGAATTAATTTGATTTATTATTAAATTAATATTAATTTTATTTAAAATTAACTAAATGAATTAATTTTATATAAAATTAAGAAGGAAAATTCATTTTAAATTGAAATTTGGAATTTCAATTTTGCATGGAATTAAGTAGGAGGTGGGTGTTTTTTAAACCATCTTCAAACCCATTTTTCATCTCCTTTAAACATCTATTTTCCCACTCAATAAATCACTATTTTGGTGTCATTTGAAGAAGTTGTTAATTTGCATGATTTCCTCTATAATAGAGGATTGAAAGAATGAAAACTTGCTAATGAAAGAGTGGCAATTGTTGGAAAATTCTCTCAAACTCTCAACTCCCCAAAAATCCTCAATGACCCTTAAATCTGCTCCAAATTCATCATAACTTGGATCTCACAATATGTTCTAAGACCAGAGAATAACAATGAAGACTCTAGTGGTAGCCCACAAAGTATTCGTGATCAGAATCTTCGAGGAAATTGCTTCAATTTTGAGCTACAATAGTGTAAGTTTCAAAACTCTGTTTTTGGGCTTATGAACTAGCATGTTTAATCTCTAAAATTGATATAGTTAGAGTGTTTTAGATCCAAATTGCTTCCGCATGCGTGTTCCTAACTCTTTCAAGGAAGACTTTTGCTACTTAGTTCTAGCGTTTTAGCTAAAAAATAGAATTGAGAGAGTTAGAGGCTTATTTGGAGGCCGTTTGAGATCCTAAGGTGCAAATCAATGTGTTTTTGACGTGTTCCATTGACATGATTCATCATGATAGTAGTGTTTCTCTCTTCTCTTTATTCTCTTTACTTTTTTTTTCATGGTTTTTGCAATATATGAGAGTATTTTTGTAATGATGATGAGTGGCTAAATGTTTTAGTTTTGGGTGTTGATAAACTTCTTTATGGAGTGAAGTTAATTTTAAGTATTTTTGTGGATGTTGTGTTCTAGAATGTTCTCAAATATTGTTGTGCTCATTACATTGATTAATCTTCAATGCATGTTAAATTAAATATTCAATTAGAAATATTGTATGCCTATTTGGACCTAAGATATTGGATCATGATCTAATCTATCATGAAAATAGCTAGGATGATAATGAAAGTTGATCATGACTATTCTTAATGTCATGCTTCTTAGTTTGGTTTAAAGCAATTAGTAATCAACTATGTTTGCATGAGAAAAAAAATTATTATTGAAAGATAATAATCCGAAAAATAGTTTCTAGACTTAAACATATCATTGATACATTAGTCCATAAAAATCTATGCATAATTAATGAAGTAATTAATAAAATGAACACCTTTGAACACCTTTGTTTCTTGAATTTCAAAACTTGTTTTTACTTTGTTTTCTTTATATTAAAAATCAAATCATTCATCTAGTTTTTGTAACACCCCCTCCCAGATTATCGCGCTTAACCCAAGAGGAGATGTGTGGACAGTAAACATCACCCCTTTTGTGACATAAACTGTCCATTTGTGCCTGATAATCCTAATAGATCATACCATGCATATTATACTTTATTCATAGAAGCCACAAAACATATATATATATATATATATGTGTGTGTGTGTAATTAAGTTTGCTACTCGTCCACAGTATACTTGTACAACCCACATTACAAATCCCAACATTCACACAACTAGACCTACATGCCACCTACACAAGATTATACACATACAACTCTCAAAATGTGACTGAGTTGCGAGGACTTGAAGCTTAGGCAGGGCGAGCTGGAGTAGGCTGAGCATTGGGAACGTCCTCGCTACCTGGAGGGGGGGGGGAAGAAACATGGAAACGTGAGCTAGAAGCCCTGTGAGTGACTAGTTTTTTTTTTTTTTTTTTTTTTTTTTTTTTTTTTTGTAAAACGACTTTTATTGAAAACAGGCATGTTACATATGTAAACATAAACGAGGATTTAACATATTATTCAGCCAAGGCATACTTCACACAAATTTATCAATTTCATAAATCCGATTTCAAATCGTATATAAACGTTTTCCAGAAGAATTTAAACAGTAGGCCGTTTGGTTTCTCAATCCTTTCCCTTAATTGAGGCGGAGCAAGGCTCAACGCTCTTAACGTCGAAAACAACCTTTGTTGGGGGTGGAGCAAGGCTCAACACGCCCAACGTCAAAATCATCCCTGGCTCGATGCGGAGCAAACTCGACGCACCAGCCAAATTGACCTCTATGTGCACATAGGAATATGACGGGTTGCCCAAGTACCTTCTCCATGTCCTTCAGTACTGGGTCCCGAGGAAACTCACGTGCCTTCTCATGTCCTTGAGCACTGAGCCTCCTCTAAAACATTTTAGAAACCCATTCACATAAATAGTTCTTTTGAGAATCCTTTCGTAGAAAATCATACAGATCTTTAATCAGTAACATTTCATAAAGATGCGTTCTAACAACTTAGAAAACATTTAACATGCCTTGTGGACAATAATCAAACATTATTCTTTCTAAAACAATTCGTTGCAAACCATATCTTATAAGAATATTTTCAATAAAAATCAATTTGAAGGAGAAAGGTGTCATTCACAACTTGTCCTTAGGCCCTGAGCGGATTATATGCCTTTTCGAGCTCTTCTTGGCCTGTAAATACACATTCCTCACGTTACACTTTCCTTAAACTTCCTTTACATGATCAATAAGTGTGCATACTTAAACTCTAATCATGATTCACCACCGAGACCCCCCTTTCTTTTCTAAAATAAACATAATAAGCAAGATTCTATATCACTAGCAAGATTACCAACGAGTTCCACCTTATTAGCGAGATTACTAGCAAAATTACGCAATCAGATACACGACACTAGCGACACCAGAATAAGCGAGATTCCTGAGGAGCGATACCTAGCAATACCCAGCGAGTTTTGTGAGACAGAAAACTCCCTTGCGTCTCAGCGACACTCTTCTTGCTATCTATACTTTATCAATCTCAGCGAGACCTGGTTCTTAGCAGCACCCGATAACTGAGCTATCTTCCTCTCCTTCTGTTCTTACTCCTATTCTGTTAAAGTTATACATACAGACAGATTTAGAACTCCTTCCCTTCTACAAATTTGTAGAGAATTGAGTTTTACAAGTTACCTCAAAATCCAAGACTCAACTCTCTTCCGTTCTCCAACTATTCCAAGTTTACCCTGCGTTGCCCCAGCGTGCACACCAACTCCGTAACCGTTGCTTTCACCTAACATTTCGCACATTTAACTTCAGTTCTAGCTTTACCATCCTTCACGAGATTTGTTAAGGATTATATTAACTTACTAACCTTAAAGTTGCAGCCCTAGACTCGTTCTCCTCGATTTGTTCTTCTCCGAACATCAGACATTGTCCAACTTGTGCGTCCACCAAGAATCTTCCCTTCCAGCTTAGGTTTCAACTCCAAGATGAAAATACTTCCGTTCAAAATCCACCAGGACACACTCGTCTATCTCCCCTTGTAGTTCGTAGGAAAGTGAAACTGACTTTAAGTTCTCGAAGTGTCTAAATGAATAAATATTTAATTCACTTTCATTTATTTATATCACCGATTTAAGTTCCCAAAGGCAGGCTGGTGCGTAGGGGTCTCCTCTCCCTTCAACGCAAGGCACCCATAACGCCACATACTCAATGCCTTCCACAATCAGCCATTCTCAACGCATGGTGTTCTCGACGCCTCCTACTTTCGACGCGTGCAACTCAGTCATTCACCACTATCTTCGTCGCGTCAAGACCACTCTGTCTTCGACGCGGAGTGACTTCAGCACATGTCTGTCTTCAACGCAGTGACTTCAGCGCATGGCTATCCTCAACGCAGAGTGACTTCAGCACATGGCTATCCTCAACGCAGAGTGACTTCAGCGCATGGTTCAAGCACATTTCTTCCCCCACCATTGATCACTTATCCTTCGACGCGGGCAGCTACTTCAGCTCACAACCCTTCGTGATTCAATCAACAACGCATGGTTTCTCAAATAGTTCCAACTTTCCTCTTCATTCACCAACGCATAGTCTTGGTCAACACTTAGCCAAAATTTTACTTTCCTCCTCATTCACCAACGCATAGTCTTGGCCAACACTTAGCCAAAATTTTGCTCTCCAAAAATTTTTGCTCTCATTCTCGGCTACTTTTCCTCTAGCAACGCATAGCCACAATCTCATTGCTTCTCCCCAACACTTGGTATCACAAGTCAATGCTTACAGTTTTAATCCCTTAGATAAAGTCAAAGCAATTGTAGAATATCTAAGCATAACTTGGACATTTGATCTCTAGAGGACGATACTCGGTCTCTTAGGTCGTTTTACTACACTATAACTTGATACGTAAACTTGTGTTAAACTAAGTTTTTTGCAGCGTTTTTCTAGCACTGTGATGCTTTATTGTTCCATGCGACGCTACTGCTTTTCTCCGCCTACATTGCTTTTGTAACTTGCGTCATGTTACGACGCTGCCTTGTTTTGGGCTTGCCTTGATCTTTTCTTCGATGGTTGGCTCGATTTTGACTTTCATTGGCAAATTTAGTCTATTTAGCTATTTTTAACTCTAAATCACGATATTGAACACAAATCTTGGAAATCACTAACAAAAAATATAAAATTAAAAAAAAAACATGTAAAAACTATTCTAGATCCAAGACAAATAAGACACATTTTAGGTGCATTTCATCTTTCTAACTTGCCTTTAAGACAAGTGTTACAAAAGTTTAAGGCGTGAGGGCAACTCAAGAAGTGGGCAATAAAGCTTAGCGAGCATGATATTCAGTATAAGGCGAGAATGACAATAAATGGACAAGCAATAGTTGATTTGTTAGCAGAGTTAACCCCAACCAAGGCTGAGGCCGAGGCTGACTAGGAGAGTATCAAATAAGAGGTTTACTCATTGCATTCAACAAGTGAAGACCTATAGTGGACCCTTTTTGTTGATAGATCTTCTAACATAGGAGGGTGTGGTGTAGAGATTTTACTAAAATCCCCTGAAGGGGAGCAATATGAATATGCTCTTAGACTTAAATTTTTGGGCTTCAAATAATAAGGCAGAATTCGAGGCGCTCATTGTAGGACTAAAATGGCCAAAGCAATAAATATCTACAACCTTCTACTCTTGAGTGATTCTCAATTAGTTGTGGAAGACTAAAACTGGCCAAAGCTATAAATATCTACAACCTTCTAGTCTTGAGTGATTCTCAATTATTCGTGAAGCAAGTGACAACAGAATATCATGCTAAAGAACCAAGGATGATTGCACATTAGTCTGAAGTCAAGGAGTTGGTTGTCTCACTCTTAGAACATGAAGTCAAGCAAATTCCTAGATTACAAAGCGCTAATGCAAATTTTTTTGGCTCGATTAGTAGCAACATATGAGACAAGAGTTGAACAGACTAGTACATATGAATATCCTTTTCGAACCAAGCATATCCAAAGAATACATGATAGAGTTAACAAACCAAGTGCTCCCAAAGTCGTGTTTGAGGCTGCTAAGACAAAGGCAATTAAGGTACAGCTGAGGTTGAGGTAGTTGAAAACAAGGTTGAGACTACAACAAAAAGGTGACGGTTACAACAACCGAAGTCGAGGAGATGGATGATGATGAGTTCAATACTGAGACTGGAAGGGAATGTATCAAGATGGACTGCCAAAGAAAAATGGAAGGTGGTTGAGCCTAAAAAAGTTGAGGCTTACCAACATAAATGTGTCGCCCACATAAAAAACGACTTGAATATGAACCTAGGGGCTAGCCAAGGCCGACCCCAAGCATGGAACGCCAAAGACCAACCCTAAGAGTCCAAGGTCAACCATTGAGGAAATGACATGTAGCTAGAAAATGTCAATCCATGCCATGACCTAGCCAATTTTCGATACATGTGTCCTTGCCTAAGCACACACTTCGAGAGCTATTTTTCACCTTTTTAAGGGCAAAGTATCTTCTTCCCAAGCTACATCTATTGGGACTGGTATGTCCTAAATCTCTTGGGTTTTGTAGTTTTGTAAATTGTAAATACATTTTATTTATTGAATAAAATAAGAAGTTATTTTATCTATCTCATGCATTAAACTCAATCTAATAAACTAAGATTCCGTTATTTTATGTAAACTTTAACATGTATGTGTTTGACATACAAGGTTGGATCATATTTAAGTAATAACCAAAAGGTCTATAGTATAGGAACAAAGTTGGATGCTTTATTCTAGTAACACTACAGATACGACTCACTTTGTAATTGTTAGGAGTTGTAAAGTGTTACAAATGATTTGATCCTAATCGTTCATGTGGAAACATGTGAGTGGAGGTATCCTACGCAAAGAGTTTGTATAACACCAGACCGCAAAATGTTTCATTTCTCTTTCTAACGCCGTTAATAGTAGAAACTAACATTTCATAGGATGACTATAGGTAACTCGACCTGAATCCTGAGTGAGCTATGAACTCCTATCTATGAGGGCAATCCTGAGTGAGTTATGAACTCCGGTGTATGAGGGCAATCCTTTGATCTATATGGATGAGAGTGGCCAAATCGTTGACTCAATAAGCCTACCATTTTGGGGATTTGTCTAATTAGGGAGTTGGGAACATATCTTCACAAAATGAAATTCACTCCTTCCTGTGTTTTAGGGTAAGTAGATAAATTACTCCCTTAAGGGCTGATTCTGGGTCTTGAACAATGAGGCCTCACCCTCTCACTGGCCTGAGAAGGGTTAGTTTATAGTTGAACTATAAACAGTTTGTTCATTAGAGGATCAGTGGTACTTAAGGAGTTAGATATAACTACAAGGGTAAAACAATAATTTGACTTAACTATAGTTATGAGTAATTTTTGAAGGGTCAACTTACTGTTGATTAGTAAATTCCGTGGACACAGAAATATATCTATAGTGCAAAGAATGCAATTGTAAGTCTTTAGTGGAGTGACCTACAACTAATGAATATTGATTAATCTAATTAAAGAGTTTAATTGATTAATCTCATATTATTAGAGCTTCTAACTATAAGTCCATCAGGTCCCCTTATTAGCTCATAAAGAATTAGTATAAGAATCAAACATTTTGGTTTAATTTGAAATGTCCAAATTAATAAGGGAATTAATTATATGTGACACAATTAGTATAATATATATAGATACATAATAATATAAAGTTTATTTTGAATGAGATTCAAAATTTATATTTTATGTTTTAAAAGAGATGAATATTTAAATAAGATTTAAATATTAATTATATGAATGAGATTCGTATAAATACTATAGGTTAAAATTAATATGAATGAAATTCATATTAAAACTCTAGGTGGTGTAAATAAGGTTGTTTGAATATGATTCAAATTAAATTAAATATGTGATATTTAATTTATTGATTAATTAATTTATTTAATTATATATATGAAATATGATTTAATTATAAAATTAAATTAATATTAATATTATTATATTATTATTAGAGCAATAACTTCCTCAAATGTGAAAGTTATTCTTCTCTCTCTCACATATTACGTAAAAGAAGAAGAGGGAAATGGGAGAGGAAGTTACGTTTTTTTTTACAAAAGAAGTTCTGTGCTTTCAGTTCTATGTTCTCACCCTTTCCAACACTCTCTTCTACACACAAAAGAAATCTTTTCCCTTACCAAAATCTTAGAGAGCCTGCACACTCCTCTTTGATTCTATCCAGAGAATAGTGAGGTAACATTGTGGTGGTGATCCAAAGAACAAGAAGAGTTCTTGTGTTTTCGTTGAGAAGCATTCCTGTTCATGACTTGGAAAAGAAGAATTCCACACTAAAGGTAGTCTTCAGAGGTAAGAAATCTTCTATTCCTATATTCCTTAAAAAAACATGCTAATATAGGTGTTTATCTTGTACTTTTTTTCCTCTATTATTTATGTTTTCCAAAACAAATTTAATGGCACAAGACGATCATTTGCTTCCGTTGCGAAGTTGATTCCTTCAACATCATGTAGGTAAAATAAAGCTACATAACTACCGCTGATAAGAAAGCTAAGTTTTGTGAATAAGCTACACATCAACTAAAAATAAGTGAAAGCTACGACCCATCTAGGGAAATGATGGGTAGAGTAACTATAATTGTGCCCACAGGATAGTTAAGGATACTAGGAAGCTAGTTGCGCCTTAATAGGTTTGGTCAAATAATATTCCAAGTTGCCTCATGATATGGGGGCCTACCTTGAATCAAGAGAGCAATGTTTTATTGCCTAGACCTATGAGTAAGGTGGTTCGGCACGATTCAGTACACAACTTTGCCACGAGGCGAAGAAGTGCATGGAAAAAACAGTTGGACCTTAAACGGGTTTGGCTCAATAGGCTCAACAATCCTAAAGTTCAAGATCAATCTCACAACGGGTAGTGCAAATATTAGAATCCAAGCACATACAAAAACACAATAGAAGAGGAGATCGTACTCCCAAGTTGATTTCTTAGAAGCTTAACCCAAGGAAGTTCGGTAAATCACAAACCCCAACTTGGGAGTGGGTGCTAAGGTTATGGGTGATTCTCGACTGAAGGGTATAATCGATATAAAATAGGGACATAAGCAATGGGGCCAAGAAGATAACAAGATTCAGGCAAAAAAATAGCACCATAGGCCCAACTTGGACCTAGGGAAGAGGGTTATCTTGAGTCAAGCTTGATCACCAAGCTCGGTGTCAAGCCAAACAAAATAACTAATGGGGCATGTCTTGCGTATGCCCTAACCTAAAACATCACCCTAGGACCAAAATGGGCCTAAGAGAAGGTGCTTGGCCTTGGCTTGAGCCATGACTAAACATAAATGCTAGAGATCACTTGGAAATATGGTTGGGAAGAAGAACGAGAAAGAAGTAAATAGATTCGTCTTACCAGGCTAACAAGGCAAGAGCAGGAAAGAGGAATGAATCAGTTGATAGCCTTGACCGGGATATGGGAACTAAGAAAGGGATGCTAAACTCAAACAAAAAAGAATGAAAAAAAAAAAAGAAAAAACTAATAGATTAGACTTAAATCGATATGCTGAAATAAGAAATAAGGACCAAACGATTGAATCCCAAACTATTTCTGGCGGAACCTTCCGAGTTTTTAGAGAAAAACCACGCTGCATTTTTGCGAGATTTTGAAAATGTTTCAAATCAGCCTACTTTTCGCCCTAGGATTGGACTCATCCCCAGTTTCCACAGATGGAGGGGCGAACTCCTCAACAAAAGAGGCGGCATCTACTTCTACTTACTTTGGATACTCACTCAGGCCTTTCAAGTCAGGGCAAATACTGAAACGAGTTTGAGCGGATCATCCAGGTCTTCCTTCTTGGCCTTGGAAGTTCCAGGGTCTATCTTTCTAGCAAGGCTGGACGTAATATCCACTTCCCCTTGTGGAGTGAAGTGGGATGGATGTTCAAGGTACAAATCAAAGTGGATCCAGAATTTGAGGAAGCGACTGGAAGGGAAGCAACAGGTCCCGACTGCTGATCTTCTGGAGTAGTCCTAGCCTGGGCAACATAATAGCAAGAGCAACAAGTCCAAGTAAATAAAATACGAAAAAAATACGTCATTTTTTTAGGATTAAACAAAAGGATTCGCAAATAAAAGTGCTAATGCTACAACCAGTCCATAAATTGTTAAAACTTCCATAAAAGCCAGACTAAGCAATAAAGTACCTCAGATTTTTCCCTCCGACTCGGGTTGTCTCGCTATCCCTTCTACAGCTTGGCCCACAGCAGTACCTTGACCAACCCCAGGTCCAATAGAAGCAAGCCCGACGGCCAACCCAGCAGCAATAACGGAAGCGGCAGAAATCATGGGAATGTCCCTCCACCTAGTGAGATGAAGAATTATCCCAGAACTACACTGAAACCCTATTGGGACAACCTAGGTCAACCATTCATATAAATACATCATTGTAGCTCCAAAAAAGGAAAGTCTTTTCTCCATTCATAAACTGCGCTCTCTAACTTAAGTATCAGAGTTTGTGTGGCTAGCACCACCCCAATATGTAGGTCTTTATATTTTGCAAGCCACTATCTTTCCCTATCAAACAAATTTACAGTTTGTAAAATATCTACTCCACATGTAAACTATAAAAAAATAATAATAAATAAAGAAAAAAGGAAAAAAAAAAAAAAGAAGAAGAAGCTATAACTACATGAATTTAACATGTATTTGAAATACTCGTGTCAATTAACCATTATTTAATATACTAGTTTAGGAACACGTGCAATGTACATGAAACTTCATAGTTTTAATTAAAAATTTTAAAATATATAAAATTTTTAACATGTAATAAGAATCATACAGATTTTTTTAATGTTTTCATATTATCGTCTTTATATCTATATAGTACAAAGTAAAAAAAATGTTTGTAATTAAATTAGCAAATAAATATATACATATCATCAAATTTTATTGTAATTTGTAATATAGATAATGCAACATTTTTTTATTTTAATGTTTTCTCATATATTTATTGTTAAAACATATATTCCCATACATAAAATGTCACACCCCATCCCAGATACACCTTAAACCTAGGAGTGAGTGTGAAACTGTACTCTCTATATAACATATAAAAACTAAATGCTAGTTAAATCTCAAACAGAAACACCATTACTATTAAAGTATTTGAAAACATACAATCTTTCGTCAAGTATTCAATACATATATACGTGATACAAAACAATTCTCCCAGCACTCATAAGGAACATGTACACTACAAAATATGACATAAATTGAGTATTTACAACTATCCCAGAGGTTTGCTTCAAGATAGGCCCAGACGAGATACTTCTGTAGGCTAGGCGTCCTGGACACGCTCTCTACCTGAAACGACAAACAAACAAACAAACTGAGTGAGCTAAAGCCCAATGAGTGACTAAATTCATTAAACTATCACTAACAGACATGAGCTAGCATAGCCATCAATAACCACTACGAATCACATTTCAGAAAGTTTCTAAACTTCTTATGTTATAGATCACATCCATATCGACATCCTCACTATCCCATGGCAAATGACTAACTCTTGTCGTGACAAGGCACAACTTAGCTCATTCATATTCCAGTACAAATTTTCATTTCTAATCACATATAAATGTCTAAACATTATGTATCATGGATTTGCAAACTATCGAGTGCCTTCACATTCTGTCCCTCAGCACCGAATTCAATTATGTCAACTTTACCATGTGCCTTCACATGAAGTCCCTCAGCACTGGTAACCAGTCAAATTTTCGCTCAAGTGCCTTCACTCAAGGTCCTTCAGCACAAGCTAATGTGTAATGGATTTCTACATGCTTTCACTCAAAGTCCCTCAGCATTGAAATCCATTCCCTTTAACTATTCAAGTACTTTCACGCGTGGTCCCTCAACATTGAATTTCATGTTCATGTTCACTTAGGCTTTCACCATAAGGTCCCTCAGCCATATTTACATTTAGACAAATAAGTCAGTTTCCTTTAAACTTACTGGCATAACATACTCACTATAAATGCCACACAGTACCATAATTTCTTACCAAATAATTATACTAAAAGTAACCACAAGACAAAAGTAGGAAGTCACTCACAACTTGTCTCGGCTCTAAGTGTATTATAAGCCTCCCTGAGCTCTTCCTGGCCTGAAAATACACATTTCTCACGTTCAGTTTTCCTTAGTCTTCCTTTTTCCTTAACATTCATTAATAACATTACTCCATAGACAAACCAAAGACTACCAGCAATACTAGGTTGAACGTAACTAGCGAAACTACCTGAGGAGCGACACCCAGCGAGACTTCAGTGAGAATTGTGAGACGCAAAGCCCCTCTTGCGTTACAGCGACACTTGTTTCACTTCCCTGTCGCTCTCTCAGCGATACTACCACTGCAGCAGAACAATTTCCTTCTTCCTTTCCTCTTCCTTCTTCAACCTGCTAAACATCACATTCTGGCCAATTTCAGAACTTACTTTCTTTTACAAACTTATTAAGGTATAAGTCCTTCATCTTACCTCAAAATTCCATAGAGAATATCCTCTCCGTTTAGGACATATCCTTCAACAACTCCAAATTTCTCCTAATCATCGGAAATTCAGCTCCAATCTCTTCTATCTGGAGTTTGACACACATTTATACAAGTTCAGCTCAAGCACCCTTCACGAAACTTGCTAAAAATCGAGTTAACCTTACTAACCTCAGAATTTCGGCCCTAACCATCGTTTCCTCAGTTCGTTCTTCCTCCAAAACCGAACGTTACTCTGATTGAGTAACACCAGCTGAGTCCTCTGCTCTAGCTCAAGTTTCCTCCACGGTAACGACGAGATTTCCACTCCAAATAGACATGAACATCTTCTTCTACCTCCCTCTGGTGTTTAGCTTCGAAATGGACTCAACTCAAGCTCTGAAATGTAATCAAAACAATTGAATTCTCGGTCCACTTATATATATACCATCAACTTAACCTCCATTTCGTCTTTATACCATAATCTATTCAATGCATACCTTCTATGTTTGGCTTCCGCAATGCACAGCCTCTGTTTGTGTTACTTTTTCAAGACTCCCTCGCCAGACGGTTAACAAACGCATTATTCTCTTGGCCAACCTTCTTTGCTCAACGCATACCCACTTTCGACGCATGGTAGCGTTCACCGCATAGTGGTCCCATCGCAAATTAGCTCTCAATGCCTCGTGGCCTTCATCTTCCAACGCCTTACCGCCTTCAATGCGTTTATTGCAAGATAACCTTCGATGCAGGGTGGCTCTCCACACCCCGTGACCTCAACGCATCATGGCCTCAATGCCTAACAGTCTTCCATCACCTCTGCGTCCACGCCAAAACTACTTCCATCAAGGCGTGTTGCCACCAATGCATAGCTGATACTTAGCCATTTTTCTGCCCCCAATCACATTCCAGCCAACTATTCCTATCAAAACGCTCATCTCCTAGTCTCTTCTTATCTTGCTTTCTCACAAGATTAAGCACGGGGCTTACATAAAAGGAAGAATTTTATTTCAAATTCTCTCAGTGAATATTGGATATCTCTAATGGAACTGTTGCAATTGTTTGAAGAGATTAAAACAGGATGGAATTTTATAAAAAGTTTAAGGAAAAAAAAGACAACGGACTTTCCTCCATTACCCTATTTGGGTCTTTGAAAGTTTTGTTCAAAGACAAAAATGTATACCTAAAATCTTGTAGGTTTAATTGTAACTAAAGAGTTTTTAGTTTTTGTTTAAAATTTATTTATGACATAAATAGATATTATTTAAACCTTGTTTTTATAAACCTAAATTTAAGTATATTTTAAAACATTTCAAACAAATCTTCTTTGTAAATAAAGGGATAATGAGTATAACATAATTGAATCACGATTAGATTTTTTAAGTTAAAATTAGGAAGTATTATCTACTTCTCTTTGTAATTATTCATTTCCTAATATTCTCAAATCTTCACTTATATCTCTCCCCCTCTAATTGATTCTCACATTTTTTTTCACCCACTCCAACAAACTCTTGCTTCCTTATATCTCTTAATATTCTCTATCCATTGATTTAGGAAAAAAAAAAAACTCTAATTAATGTGTACAACCAAATAACACATGCATTTTTTAGAAATTTAAAATTTTAATTTTATTGGAGAAGGAAGAGAGGAACAAAAAAAAAAAAAAAAAAAAAAAAAAAAAAAAAAAAAAAAACTTACCTTAAAAGTACGAAAAATGAATATAATAATTGAATTAACAATGCGATAAAATGATACATGGTTTACTATTAAAATTAAAACAAAATATCTTCCCATTTGCCAACTCATCCCACACATTAATGGTAATTACCTTTATATCTCCTTTCCTCTTCATTCTTCCCTATTTTCTCTCCATTGTCAATATCAATAGTAAACATAAACAGATCAAATCAAAATTAAGCCCATAAAAAAGCACTTACAGTGCTATTTAGAACGCAAAAAGAAGAATTGAAAAAATGAAAGAAAACAAAAAGCAAAAAAACAAACACATTAATTGTAGTTACATTTATATTGGAGAAAGAGATTGCTATAAACATAATCAATCAAAAGAATAGCCCCTATTAGAAGGTTTAATTATTTTAGAGATGTTATTGCCGAAAGTTTAATTAGAAGGGAAGATCTGAGAAAAACTAAAAAATAAAAAAAATAAAAAATAAAAAAATGATGATTACCTTTGTTTTGGAAAAGAGATGGCCAAAAAACTCCCTCTTCACACTAATTAAATACAAGAATAGGTCTTTCACTGAAAAATTGTGTTTTGTTGAAAACATACTTTGTTGAATAAGTGTAAAGATATTGAAAGGTTATGATCTTACATTTAAATAGATTTGTTAATTACTATCCATTAAAGCAAGGTGTATAATAGTCATATGCTTAAAAAATGAGAGGCAGCAAGGTGAAAATGTAAAAATTCTCTTCATTATGCCGGTTATATGTGTATATATATATGGCAGAGATTTGGTATTCTTTATTATTCCGAAAGGACAATTCTTTAATTCAATTATCATGCTAGATTAAGAGTTTGGAGATAACTTAATTCTTTTAGATTAGAGATTAAATTGATAATTTAACTTTAATATGAAACTTAAAACTAATCCTTTTCTACTAAATTTGAAGTCCAGACAAAATTAGATGGAAGTTGTAAAGTTTTGTTTGGACAACGGCAAAAGAGCGAACACTATGATTATTTCTCCATTACATGAGTTTTTTTTTCCTAACCCTATTTGATTTTTCTCTATTTTTTTTTTTTTTTCCCTTTTCTGGTTTTAATTTTTACAGCTTAGATTTCAGTTTCCATCTCATCATTTTCCCCTCACGAACTCATGGAAGAATCAAAGGAAATAGGGAAAAATTAGCCCAAATTATTTTCATGGAGAATCCCACCTCAATTTCTCCATTACTCTTCCCCAATTCAATCATCTTCTTCCTTCATTCCAACCATCTTCAAAATTACTACACACCCAAGTTTCCAAATCTACTTCCCGTTTTTATTCTCTTAAATTTCGCCTTTATGCCACCATGGATTCAGCCCCACCAGTGCAGAGTCGGAGCTTGCTCATCGGAGAAGAAGTTACAAGCCTCCTCTCCACTGAAGAAATTATGCTCCTCCATTTTTGGAAACATCTGGGTTTGTTGTTGATACCCCTTCTGAAACTGCAAGTAGTTGAGTTTCACGGCGGCGGAGGGCGCCGGAGATACCGCTCCCGTCATGAAATGGTACTGCTGGTGATTCTGCAGCACCCCAGGTGAAGAAATGCCCGCCGTCGGGCTGTAATCTTCGTTTAAAATTGCGCTCGAATCGCTATCAGATGACCCATCTTTGAAATCGGCGAACAATGACACTTCTTCTATTGCTGCCTCTTCCCCTTCTCCGCCATTGTTGTTGAAGCTCTCGTGATTGAAGTCTTGGGATTCACTCGCCGGCGGAACAGAGAACTGATCACCAATTTCCGGCTTAGTTTGTTCGATCAGAGCATTTTCAGAATCGGTCGCCACCACCATTTCTTCCTCCACCGAAAGATTGCTCTCTGAGTTATCTTCTTGAAGCTTTGATTTCAGTTCCCGAATCTGCAAACACAATTTTACAGTCTCCATTATTACCAAATTTCTGATACTTAAAAAGACAAAAAATAAAAAGGGGGAGATTTTGTTTGGGGTTTGTAATTTTACCTGTTTGAGGAGAGCTTGATTGTCATTTTGGAGAGTTTCATAACTGAGTTTGAGATTCTCATAATTTGTTTTGAGAACGCCATAGTCTCTTTCTAATTGCTTGGTTTTCCATCTGGCTCGACGATTTTGAAACCAAACAGCCACTTGTCGAGGCTGTAATCCAAGTTCTCGAGCAAGCTTCACTTTCCTTTCTGGCTCGAGCTTGTTTTCGACTTCGAAATTCTTCTCTAGAGCCTTCACTTGCTCCACACTAAGTCGCCTTTTCTTCTCTGAAACATGCCCCGATTCTTCAACGCACCCTTCTTCCTCAAATCCATCCAGCATAGACTGGAATTCTGTGCCGTAAACATGGTTACTGTTCTTGTTTCTCGGACTCTGTTCATGATCTGTACACAAAATTGGAAAAGAATTACTGAAAAATACGTGGAATCTTGCAAAACCCAGAAAGGAAAAAGGCTGATTGATTGATTGACCATTGTAAACTGAAGTTTGAAAGTAGGAGGAGACAGAGAAAAAGAAACCCCACATCCCACATGGGTATGTCTAAAAATTACAAGTACAAAAACAAAAACAAAAAAAATAAGGGGGAAAGGGAAATTGGTTTTTTGATTTGCTTTGCTGTTTGAAAAGAAGATTTAAACCTGAAGTTGGGCAAATGGAGATGAGTGCACCCAAGGAATCTGAGCTGACTGCAGGTCTCTTCATGATTGGGAATCAGCAAAAAATTAAACACACTTCTACTTAGATGATGATGATGATGATGATGGGTTAGTTTTTTGTTGCTGTTTAATGATTGCTTGTTTGTTTGTTTTAAGTGTATGAATGGGAAAAGAAATTTGAAATTATGATATCACTCAGGAAGCAATGAAGGCAAAAGTCCGATGTGTAGTGAAAGAAAAAGAAGAGCAATTTGTACAGTGTTGTTCACAATGACTGCACAAACACTTCCTTTTTCCTGATTCATCATCATTGTTCTTCAAAATTTCTTCTCCCTCGGAACCCATTTAGAATCCCCCAACTCCAAAATAGGAAGCTTATACGCAAAACCCAGAAGAAAGAGGAATCAAATTAAGTGGGAAAAAAAAAAAAAAAAAACAACAAAAACAAAGAAGAATCGGAAAAGAAGATGTAAAAAGGAGAGAAATGGGAAGATGAGTGAAGCAATTCACAACCCAAGTTGGCTTCACACTTTCTCTCTCTTTAAATAAATCAAACTTGGGTTACAATTTGACCTGGGGTTAGGTAATGCTGGAGTTTGCCTTCGCAAATCGCAAATGAAATTAACTCAAATGCGATGCAAATGCAAATTTCGTCTCACCGGCTATAGCCTGTTCTAAATTTCCATTTTTCTTCTTTTTTTAATTATCAATATAAATATCTTATACACGTCCTTTTCGGAAACGACTCGGCTCGGCTCGGGCTTGAGGATTTGAGCCGCTAAAGATTTGGTTGGCGTCAGCGTATCGGGAGGCCGTCACAACGGAATGCTCACAAGAACTAATCGGCAATCCCTAAATGGTGAATACATTGTATGTATTTTCTTTTTCCAGACGAGAAGAAGTTTTAGGACTTAAATTATTAATTAGATAAATTATTTTAAAGGGTAAAAATTGCTTAAAATATTTATCAATAGTAATAAAATATTATTGTTTATCCGCGATAAACCGCGATAGACTACTATTTGAATTTATCTTGAGGTCTATCACAAATAGACAGTAAAATTTTATTATATGTGTAATTTTTTTTTTTCATTTTCCTATATTTGAAAACAACCCTTACAAATTTAGTCTTACAAATTTTTAGGAAAACACTTAAAAGTGCATTTCAAGCGATTTTATTCTCATCAAATTGTCTAATCATAATTTATATGTGACAAATTCTTCTTACTTTTTTTTAAAAATATTTTAATTATTTTTAATAAGAGTGAGATACATAAAAATAAGTGATGTCGGAGATGCACTTAAATATTACTCAAAATTTTATATTTATGCTTGATCCTTAGACGTTTTATGCTAATTTTTCAATTTTGTGTCTAGCCTTTAATTTTTAATCATGTCCAATAAGTAAATAAATTTTTAATTTTACATCTTATAAGTCTGATCATAATCAATTTTCTAACACATTAATAATAATTGTTCTATTACATATATAAAAAAATATGTCTAATGAAATTATAAAATTTCAATTTTATATTTTGTATTAGGGGTGTTTAAAAAGCCCACTGACACGGAAAATCTGATCAACCCAACCTAATCCGTACGGTTTGAGTTGGGTTATCAACTCATTTGGGTTGGGTTGGGTTCAAATAAATGAAAATGTTAATGGTTGGGTTAGTTCATGGGTTCAACTAAAATAACCTAAACTAACCCAAATTTATTGTCAATTTTAAAATTTATATATTTTTTTACTTATGATAAAATTATATATACATATATTTATTTTAGTTTTATTTAATTTCATATTTTTTTGGATAATTCTTTCTCCAACCACTCTTAAAAACAATTTTTTAGTACTTTGAAAAGAAAATTTTTCATAATATAAATTAAAATTGAGTTGCTAATTCTATTTCAATATATAAAATAATCAAATAAAATTTTCACATATAAACATTTTACTTCAGAACAAAATTTAAATAAATGAACCGAGTAACTCGAACCAACCCAATCCAAATGTTTCATGGTTGGGTTGGGTTGCGTTATTTTTTAATAAAGGTTATTTGGGTTGAAGAAACTTACAACCCGAATAATTGGGTTGGGTCAAAAAAGTCTTTCAACCTAACCCAACCCAACTCACAAACGCTCCTATTTAGTAGATACATGGATTTGAGAAGATATCTTGAGAATGACCTATTAAATATAAACTTGAATATTTTAGAAATCTAACGGACACACAACTAAAAGTTTTAGGATCTGTTGATTTTTTTTTTTTTTTTTTTTTAGATTTAGAAACTTAATAAACATAATATTGAAAGTTTCAAAAATTAAGGGATCTCCAAATGTTGGATAGATGTGCTCTTCTCATTGCCAATTTGTTTTAAAATGGAATTCCATGTTATCTAACATGGTATAAGATTCCATGATCAAGTCCATATAGGCATTCGATCCAAAAATAAAAATTGAGATGCAATCCAAGAATGGTGAACCCAAAAAGCCACCATCTTAAGTGGGATGTTGAGAATTCCACCTTTAAAAAATCAAGAGACTTCATAGTGTTTATAAGAAAAATGAGTTATACCTCTCACTGTCAAATGATTTTAAAATGAAACCTCATGTTATTTAATAGATATATCAATGATCTATTGATACAGTAACATACTACACTACGGTACTAGCCTACTAGGATGCATTATCTGAAATTTAGGGTATTAAAACTCATGCCCGTAGGTTAAGAGGTAATTTTATGAACGTTATGCAAATTTAATTGGAGTTAGACTACAAATTTTTGCTATACTTGAGCTAGACTATGTCACACCCCCTCCTAGATACCCTTCTCCTCTAGGAGTGAGTGCGAACGTGCATACACCCGGTAACATTACTCGACTCCCGATCATTAAAACTCAGCTATATGCCACCTTAACCTTATCAAATAAACATAATTGCTCAAACATCATGCATAAACATAACAACTCATCAAACAAGTGTTCTCTATATACACTACAAAATCAAATCTCTCTACACCCCCAAGTTACATGTATGACAATAAAACATGAACATAAACTGTGAATTTACAACTATCCCAGAGGACTGCTCCAAGGAAAGCCCAGACGAGAATCTTCTGTAGGCTAGGCGTCCCAGACACGCTCGCTACCTGAAACAACAAACACACAAACAAGAAAGTGTGAGCCTAATGCTCAGTGAGTGACTGAATTTATCTAGTTACTGTTAAACTTCTTGAGTTAATATGAGTCATAGTAGCTACCACATATTTATATAAATAGGAATTCTAAATCACCCATGCTATAGAACACTAGCAGTGTCATTATCCGTACAATAACAATACAATTATCCTTCCCTAGTTGAGGCGGAGAGAAGCTCAATGCACTCAACCTCCTGTACAAAACTCTCATTATTCACATATTCAAATGCCTTCACACTTCATCCCTCGGCATTTTCAAACCCTCAAGTGACTTCACATATTGTCCCTCAGCACTGAGTTACATTATGTCAAAATTTCCATGTGTATTCACATGTGGTCCCTCAGCACTAGTTTCCTACCAATCCACTGCTCAAGTGCCTTCACTCGTGGTCCCTCAGCACTTGGCTATCATGTATTGGATTTCCATATGCCTTCACACAAGGTCCCTCAGCACTGAAATCCGTTTCATCCATCTACCCAAGTGCCTTTACACGGGGTCCCTCAGCACTGAGTATCATATAACATATTCCCCATAGACCTTCACACAAGGTCCCTCAGCCATGGGTTGCATTTAGATAGTACGTATAACATCATTAAAACTCATCAACACAACACAACACTAATGTTCAATAACTACACCATATGATAGTTTCTACTCACTCATTACTATGTAACCATGCTAAGAGTAACCATTATATAAAATAGGAAGTCACTCATTACTTGTCTTGGCTCTGAGCGGATTATATGTCTTCCCGAGCTCTTCTTGGCCTGAAAATACACATTTCTCACATTAAGTTTTCTTTGGACTTCCTTTCTATGATCAATAAGTATACATAATTAGACTTTATACTCGTTCCATCACCGAACTCTCTTTTCCCCCAAAATATTCACAATTAGCGATGCTTTATGTCACTAGCGAGATTACCAGCGAAACCACACACTAGGGCACTACACTAGCGAAACTGGCATAAACGAAACTAGCGAGATTACCTAAGGAGCGACACCCAGCGAGACTTCAGCGAGAGTTGTGAGACGCAAAGTCCTTTGCGTTACTAACGACACTCGCTTCGCTACTCAGTCTCCAGCTCTTCAACGATACAACTGTCTAAGCAACACCTAACGGCCACTGTTTTCTTCTTTCCCTTCTAACTCTTTCTTTAACCTGCTAAACATCGCATTCCAGCCAAATTCAGAACTTCTTTTCTTCTACAAACTTGTAAAGAAATAAGTCCTTTATCTTACCTCAAAGTCTCGTAATGAAAGTTCTCTTCGTTTGAGAGATATTCTCAAATAACCCCGAATTGCTTCTAATCGTTTAGCAATTCAGCTTCGATCACTTCTACCTGAAGTTTATCACACATTTACTCAAATTCGGCTCAAGTATCCTTCATGAAAATTGCTAGAAATCGAGTTAACTTACTAACCTCAAAATTTCGACCCTAGCCACAGCTTCCACAGTTTGT
Source organism: Citrullus mucosospermus (assembly GCA_030954485.1). Classification (NCBI taxonomy): domain Eukaryota; kingdom Viridiplantae; phylum Streptophyta; class Magnoliopsida; order Cucurbitales; family Cucurbitaceae; genus Citrullus; species Citrullus mucosospermus. The sequence goes on from CM062064.1 coordinate 17,345,206, forward strand.
TCTTCTCCAAACACTGAACGATACTCAGATTAAGTAACACCAGCCGAACTCTCCGTTCCAACTTTAGTTTCTCCACGAAAATGATGAGAATTCCACTCCAAACCAACATAAACACCTTCTTCTACCTCTCTTCGTTGTTTAGCTTCAAAATGAGATCAACTCGAGCTCTGAAATGTGATCAAAATAATTGAATACTCAGTTCACTCATATATATACCACCGACTTAATCTCCACTTCATCTATATATATTTAACTAATCGACACATACCTTCTGCGCATGGCTTCAGCAACGCATAGCTTCAACTTACTGTGTTACGATGGCCCAATGCCCCATCGCCGGATAGCCGACGAACGCATGATCCTCTCGGCCACTCTTCTATGCCCCAACGCATACCACCCTTCAACACATAGCCCTTCTTGGCCACTCTTCTATGCACGAACCTTCAACGCATGGTAGCGTTCAACGCATAGTGGCCTTCAATGCATAGTGGCCTTCAACGCCTCGTGGCCTTCAACGCCTAGTGGCCTTCCTTCACATCTGCATCCACACCGAACTACATTCTTCAACGCATAGCTACCAGTGGTCTCGTCAACCCTCAGACATACTCTCAACGCATAGCCCCACCAATGCATGGTCAACACTTAGCCATTTTTGCTCCCACATAACTCGGCCAACTTTCTCTACTTAATGCCCGTCTCATAGTCTCTTCTTAACTTGCCTTCTCACAATGTCAAGTACGGGGCTTACAGACTACGAATTTCATTATCACATTTTGCTAAATCTACCGTTACTCCAAAAAAAAAAAACTATTGGATTAATAATAAACTGATACGAGTGGCTATCTGTATGTTGAGATATATGTTTATTATTAATTTCATTTATGTTTAGCTGGTGTATTTTGTTGAGGATTGTTCAAGCTAAGACTTAAAGTTTACGAGTGGGTTCAAAACCATCGGGTATCAAAAGGAGGCACCACACTGGAGTGTGGTAAGCTCGACACTACATCGATGCAAGGGATGTCTTATGTAGGTCAGCTTGGAAAGCAAGACCAAATCAAGAGTAGAAGGCTTGAGGTCAAGCCCACATGGGCCTAGAACGATAACGATCGCGGACGAGATCCTAACGCCAACATGTTTCATTTTTGCACTGAACTGAATCTTGTCTTTTGTATCTAATTATTTTAATTTAAAGTACCATTTTGTTCCTATACTTTTAAAGTTTATAAAATTTTAGTCATTTTATTTTTAAATGTTTAGTCCCTATAAGTACGCTTATAGATGATTTTGGATCAAAGACATAATTAGCATCAAACAAAAACAGAAATGACAAAGCTAAGAAAATAACAAAATTCGAACTGAAATAAATATCCCATAACCATAATAAGACCTAGAAAATGCCCAAGACAAGCATGCTCACCCTCGACTAAGGTCGAGATTGAGCCTAAGAAAGGACCTAATGGGGAATGCCCAAACATAAAAGGTCATCCTAGGACAAAAATAGGCCAAAGAGAGGGTTCTTGACCTTCCCCTTGGTTGAGACTAACCCTAGCCAAATGCCAAATGGGGTACACTCGTCAGATTCTCAATCTAATGAGAAAAATAATAATCTCATACTTTGGAACCTTATTGGGAAGGACTTAGGTCAACTACACCTATAAATAGATCATGATAGTTCCAAGGAGAGGTAAGTCCATTCTGACACTCAAATTCCCAACTTGTTGCACTTAATCACTTTCTGTCTTAAGCATAGAAAAGCCTGTGTGGTAAGTACCACACCAATATGCAAATTTTCCTATTTTGTAGGTCACATTCTTCACTGGATTACAAATTTCTAATTGTTGTCACGTGAAGGCCAAGATCATTTTAAATTGAGTTCCTCCAAGTTAATTATTTTGTCAAAATTAGTTAAAAAAATAATAATAATTTTCATACAATAAAATACAATATGTGAATATGTTTCCAAATTAATATAGAAAAATGCTAATAGATTTTTGAGATTTGTATCATAAAACCTAATAATTAATATTTAACAACTATCTACTTATTTTATTTACAATATTTATGTTATCCATAAATGTAAAAATTTAGGTTATTAATATCATTTTGAACAGTATATAGTTGAGATACGAGTGGATCATGTACTAAACAAATAACCTAAAGGATCTATAGGGGATAAGGTTGGGCGCCTTAACTTAGTAACATTATTGATGTGTCTCACTTTTTAATTGTTACAAATGATTTGATCCAAATAATTAATGTGGAAATATATATGTGAATGAGTAGGTGTATCCTTTTACAATGAGTTTGTACAAGACTATATGACAAAATATTTAAGTTGTCTTATTAAATATGTTAATTGAAAAGATTCATAATTCACATGATAATCATGTGTGACTCTATCTTTAATCCTAAATGAGTTATGAACTCTTGCTTGTGAGAACTCGTCTTTTTCTTTGTTGGGTGAGGATGATTTATTAGTTGATCCAATAAGTCTACCATTTTGAAGGTTTGATCAATTAAGAATCTGGGAACACAGTCTTTACAAAATGAAATTCACTCATTCTTATATAGGAAAAGTAGATGAGTATTTCCCTTAAGTGATGATTTCAGGATTTGAACAATTGGACCCCACCTTCTCACTGACCCTAGAGGGACTTGGTTTATATAGTTGAATCATAAATAAATTGTTCATTAGAAGATCATTGCTACTTAAGGTGCAAGATGTAATTATAGCATAAAATAGACGTTTGAAACAAGTGTAATTATGAACAACTCGTGAATGATTGACTTGCATTTAATGATTATATCCATGGTCACAACTTGCCCTTTATTGCATAAGAGTACAACTCTAGGTCTATAGTAGGAATGATTTATAGTTAATGAACGAAAACTAATTAATTAAAGAGTCTGATTAATTTATTTTGTATCGTTGGAGCTTAATTACCTGTAGGTTTATGAGGTTCCCTTGCTACTTAAACTCATCTGAACAATTGGGGATACATTTTGTTAAAAGAAAATTAGAAACGTCGAAATTAATCTTTAATATATATTTGATATATTAAATGGGAGAACAAATTTATTGTACTTGATGCATTAAAATATCAAATAAAAAATATTTTATAAATTAAAGAAATAAAGTTGAATGAGTTTCAAATGAGAAAATAAGGGAAATTTTAAAAGTTTGAATGAGATGTAAATAGTTTAAATATATTTATTTTAAATTTAGATATCAAAAAATATATATTATTTAGTCAGCGTTACTTTAGTTAGGTTCATATAAATAAGACTTGAATAAGTTAAGTTAAATGATGTCTATTTAGTCGAACTGAACATAATCATATAAATAAGACTTGAATAAGTTAAGTTAAATGATGTCTACTTAGTCGAACCAAACATAATTCAATTGACATTTGAATTTATTGGTAACCAATCGCAATTATACTAAAAAGATTGATATTTGTTTATATGAGCCAGAACTAAAGGAGTTTTGATTCAAAATTGAACTCCTTAATTCCTTGATTCATTCAAAAGACTACCGAAATAAGAACTAAAGTAGTATTATAACTATTACTTTATATTTTAGGAATTTTTTTTATAAATAATGTTTTTTTAATAAATAATTCCAAAAATAGGGTGAGGGGGAAAGAAATACCAAAATTGGGGTTGTGAAATCGTGGACCGGTCCACGATTTCACAAAACCGTGGACTCGGTCCACGATTTCCATTGAAATCGTGTACTGGGTACACGATTACCCTGCATGAGCGTCTGCAGCAGGCTGACACATGACCGAACTCGTGGATGGGGTCCACGATTTCGGTAATCGTGGACCGGGTCCACGAGTCCTCTCCTTTATATCGCCGGCAGCCTTCTTCTTCTCAAACTACTCTTCTTCTCAAACTAATCTTCATTTCTCTCCTTTCACTCTTCATTTCTCTCCTCATTTATCTCCTTTCTCTTATTTCACTTCTCGTTTGTCATTGTCGCTATCATTTCTCTTCTTCTTCTCAAACCATTCCCTTTTTGTTTAGCCGCCACCGCCGCCACTGCCATCGCTGCTGCCGCCGCCATATACATATGCATATACATTTTCCTTTCTAATTATCTTATAAATATGCAATAGTTATATACGTTTTGTTTTGCATGCATGAATAAATTTGTATATGTAGACGTTTTGCATGCATGAATAAATTTAAAAAATTTAGGTTTTAGTGTTGATTGTTATTCGACATTTATTGTTATAGGAATAATTATTGGTAAATAATGTGGTGGGAAATTAGTTATATTGGGTAGTAAACTCGTGGATCGGGTCCACGAGTTTATAATTTTGGGTAGATTTGGACTAATTTGGTTTATTTTGACAGTGTTGAATATAGATCCTGATCCATCTAACCCTGTTCAGCTATATCTTCAAAACACTCACCGATCACAGACAGTATGGGATAATGCATCCATTGTGGTGCTATGTTGTCGGAGAAGAGAGGCAGTTTCTCAACATACTATACCGTTCGATGAACGTATAGTGCCTTATCTACAACAGGCCGGTTTTATTGGGGTTGCATATGTCACACCCCCTCCCGGATTACCTACCTATCCTGAAAGGGAATGTGAAGACAATAAACATCACCCCTCTTGTGACGCATATTGTCCCTTCACATCTTTTCCTATCTGTGCATACATTTTCTCATATACATACATAGAACTCAGTCATACTACACATACTTATAATTTGCTACAATTCCTTGTATAGGGTACGCTTTATTACATAGCATAATTTCACTTCCATATCCATAATACAATGTACACAACTCCACCAACAATCCCCACTCAAAACTATATGGTCTACATGCCATTTACATAAAACATATGCAACGTACAATTCTCAGACTTGACTGTATCTTGAGAACTCGAGGCTTAGGCAGGGTGAGCTGAAGTAGGCTAAGCACCGGGAACGTACTTGCTACCTGGTGAGAGAAAAGGAAATATTGGAAAACATAAGCTAACAGCCTAGTGAGTGACAAATCTTTGTAAAACGAGCATTCATTGAAAACAGGCATGTTGCGTATAATGTATAAGCAAGAGTTTAACATTTGTTCAACTAAACATGCTTTCCATAAAATCCATTAATCTCATAAATCAATTTCTAAATCATACAAGAGTGTTTTCTAAGAAATTTATCAATATCAATTTAGTTTTTCAAACTTTTCCCTTAGTTGAGGCAGAGCAATGCTTCTACGTGCTCAACGTCGAAAATCACCTTAGTTGGGGTGGAGCAAAGCTCAACACTCCCAACGTCGAAAACATCTCTGGCTCAATGCGGAGCAAACTCGACGCATCAGCCAAATCAACCTCTATGTACACATAGGAATATGACGGGTTGCCCATGTACCTTCACATGTCCTAGAGTACTGGGTCCCGGGGAAACTCACGTGCCTTCTTGTGTCCTTGAGCACTGAGCCTCCTCTAAAACGTTTTAGAATTTCGTTTACATAATAGTTCATATGAAAATCCTTTCATAGAATCATACAAAACTTTATTCAATAACATTTCACATAAATGCTTTCTATCAACTTTAGAAATATGTAACATGCCTTTTAAGAAGTGCAATCAACATTTTTCATATTAAACAATTCATTGAAAATCATGCTTCATAAGAACATTTTCAATAAAATAGGATTGAAGAATAAAATAGTCACTCACAACTCTTTCTAGGCTTTACGTGGGTTATACACTTTTCCTATTTCTTCTTGGCCTGCAAAAGACATGTACCTTGCGTTAATTAACATACATTTTCTTCCTTTTCTCTACTGACTTATAAGTGAGAATCCCAGCGATACCAGCCGATAAGGACTGATACTAGCGATACTTGATGGAACAACACTAGCGTTACCTTACCTTAGCAGCGATACGTAGCGTTATCTAGCAAGATTTGTGAGACGGAAGGCTCCTTTGCGTCTTAGCGACACCCGTCTCGCTATCAATACTCATACAGTGTGCCGATACTTGAGTCTCAGCGGCAGTCTGCACTGTTATTCCTTCCTTTCTTCTCGTTCTTACTTCAATCTATTAAAAGTCACATTTTCATATGGATTAAGGACTTCCTTTCTTTTACAAACTTATAGGAAATTAAGTTCTATAGCTTACCTCAAAGTTTCAAGACTTAACTCCTCCTCGTTCTCACGGTATTCCGGAATCACCTTCTGCTGTTCCGGATTGCGAGATAATCTTGTAAACTCTGTTTTTCCTAAGGATTCACATAGTAAATCTTTAGTTTCGGTATCACCATCCTTTACAAAAGTTGTTAGGAATTATGTCCACTTACTAACCTCAAATTTTCAGCTCTTAACTCGGCTTTCTCTCCACGTTCTACTTCGATTATCAGGCACTGCTCAACCAAACGAAGTGACTTCAGTCATTCCTCTGTTCCAGCTTCGTTTTCAGCATCAATATGAGTCGAATTTCGTCCAAAACCCTCAAGAACACCTTCCTCAATCTTCTTCTGAAATTTGTCTGAAATATGGAACCGACTTAAGCTCTCGAAATATCTTTCAAATGATTAAATATTTAATTAATCCAACTATATATACTACCGACTTAGCCTTCACAAACACCAGAACTTATGCTGCTGACTTACCTTCTACCCGCAGACTAGCGCAGGATTCTCCTCTCAACGCACGGCACTCAAGTTAACTTACCACACCCAACGCATAGTGTCATCCCCCACGCCTCCTATTTTTGACGCATACCCTTCCGTCACTCAATACTACTTTCGTCGCGTCAAGACCATTCTGTCTTCAATGCGGGGTGACTCCAACACATGTCTGTCTTTGACGCATCGACTTCAGTGCATAACTGTCCTCAACGCAGAGCGACTTAAACGCATGGTTCAAGCACATTTCTTCCCCTGCCAGAGTTACTTATCCTTCAACGCGGATAGCTACTTCAGCTCACTAACCTCCGTGAATCAACCACAATGCATGGACTTCGCCAACACTTAGCCAAAAATTTTACTTTCCAAAAATTCTTGCTCTCGCTCACGACCGCTTCTCCCTTTGAGACGCATAGCCACAAACGCATGGCTACACCTCAACGCTTGACAACGCAAATCAGTGCTTACACCACAAATTGGATTCATACAGTTGGACTGGCACCTCATTACTGCTTTAGTAGAACGCTGGAGACCGGAGACCCACACATTTCATATGCCTGGTGGGGAATGCACCATTACGCTGCAGGACATTGCTGTACAATTTGGACTACTAGTGGACGGAGAACCTGTTACTGGTTCGTTGCAACATGATTGGAAACAGATTTGTGAAGATTTCTTAAGCGTTGGACCACTTGACTTAAAAGGCTCAAGGTTGAGTCTCCCGTGGTTAGCCTCTCAGTTTACAGAATTGTCTCCTAATGCTGATGACGTCAGTATACAAAGATATGCAGAAGCATATATCATGCAGCTTATTGAAGGCTTTCTGTTTGCAGACAAGTCGAACACGCTGGTGCATTTAATGTTCCTCCCACTACTGGGCAGTTTTGAGCAAGCTGGTAATTATTCGTGGGGTGGTGCTTGTCTTACATGGCTGTACAGAGAATTATGTCGAGCCAGTCATACACAAGCTTTGGATATAGTAGACCCACTAATACTACTTCAAGTATGGGCCTATGATCGATTTAGCATTGTTGCACCACAAGTCTAATTACAACCTCTAAAACATTTATAGGATGTTCACTCAGTGTCAGGTATTATTTTCTGTATATATTAATTTTTTGTCTTTACAATTAGCAGAGTATTTAATTGTTTTATATCCATGTGATAGATGGAGCGGTGTATTAGCTGCATCTAAACAATCAGCAAACATGTTGCTGGTATATCGCTCAATATTTGACCATTTGATGCAAAATCAGGTAATAATTAATATGTTGCATATAACTGAATATTACATATGTTTTTAGGTTCTAATTATTCTTGTACATGGTTCCAGATCAATTGGACGCCATATACACCACATGTTATGTTGTTGTTGCCTGATTACTGTCATGATGGACAAGACATTTGGTTGACGGTCAGCCCACTTATATGCTTTCATATCGTAGAGTGGCATCAACCAAATTGAGTGTTGAGATAATTCGGTATGCGGCGGCAAATAGTACCGACATTGTGTAATACACTCCCTCAACTACACCAAATCGATTTAAGAGGTAAACACGACCAAAACTGGCATCAAATTCATGCAGAGTATATATCATTTTGGCGTGCACATCATGGCCGCTGTGCACAAGGATAAATAATAAACGAGTCGGATGTGTCTAATGATTATTTGTCCTGGTACGACTCTATCACAACAAGATTTATCACACCTGATGGTGCCTACTATTACTGCATGGTAAGCATCTTATTATATAGTGTTTTTCAATTACATGCTAAGAATATTCTTTTATACTTATATATATTTTTTTTATCGTGCAGAATAATTTTGTCCACGATGTGCACAGTTACTCCTTAGAACACAATTTACTAGAGTTGAGTTCAATGTGTGAGCAAAACATGGTAAATGTTGAAGAAATCATTCAACATACAAGGAGGCTCAATGTTGCTGACACTGATCGAAAACGTATTCGTCGTAGACGACAGAGACAACGTGACAAAGGTGTTCCAGAGCAACCCGATGACCAGGAACCTCACATATTACAACCAGACATTGCATCCGGTTCTGGCCATCAACAGAAATATTATGCACACGATGAATTTTCATCTGTCGTCACCCAACAGGATATCGACGATGTAATCTACCAGCAACAACAAATTGAAGTGTCTGTGCCTCGTCGTAGACAACGTGCGCAAAGAAGACCACCATGTGGCACTTGATTTGTATTTTAAATTTTCTGATTTGTATTAACTTTTTATCTTTAACTAAATGAATTAATGATTTTCCATTACATTTTCAAAAATTAAGAATCAATGAAACTAATACAATAATTGATGAACACAAGTAAGAAGCAAATTTTCATTTAAGTGGGTAATTAATTAATTAACTTATTTATCATGGGAAAAAAATCGGACGATTTTGGACATATCATGGGAAAAGAACGGGGGTAAGAAGTCTTTTTAATCAAAATTCGAACCATAAATACTATCCGAAATAGTGAAGGGTGCTTGATAATATTCCATTCCTTGAAAGCCTGTGAATACTAGAGCAAGTGAAACGGTAGCTACTAAAGCGTAAACTGCTCATTCCTCCTTCCCCGCGATTATAGCATGATAAGTCCAACTTGTTGTTGTTGTGTATGGAAAGGCAAACTCGTGGACCCGATCCACGAGTTTGGTGGAAATCATGGACCCGGTCCATGAGTTTGGTCAACACTCGTGGACCCGGTCCACGACTTACTTACACAACGACCGCCACATAGGAAATTTGACTGAAATCGTGTACCGGGTACACGATTTCACCACCCCAATTTTCAAATTACTTTCCAAACCACCCTATTTTTGTCATTAGTTTCTAAACCACCCTATTTTTTTAATTTTTTTTTAAATAACATTATTCTTTAAAATACCCCATATTTTAGTTTGTGTGCTTTTGTAATATCTTACGTTTAATTAATTTTGACCAATGGTGTGTCATAACATTATTCATGAATTGAAATGATGCTATGTGGCCATCAATGTGGTGCCCTATAGATTTATTTATTTATTTATTTTGCAAAGGACAATGTAGATGTTGATGTTCCATAAGGGGCTGTTTTATAAAAATTAATTTTCAAATGTGTTAAAAAAACAAGTAATTTTGTATCCTAAGGTTTTAATATTACAAGGTGGAAAGCATTTAAAAAGTTATTTTTTGGGCTAAAAATTTCGTTAATTTTGTTCAATAATTGTGTTCTTTGATACTTTTCTTTATTTATTTTGTAGGAACCAAACATTTGGACAAATTTTTGAAAGAAAGAGCCTTTAGGGGGTTGACATGAAAAGCGATGAAAAAGGTGTCCAATAGCACTTGCAACACTCAAAATAGTGTTGCACGAAACCCTGAGAGCAGTAACTAGGACAACATCACAAGCTTTAAAGACCCATTTGCCAACAATATTACTCAACACTGAGGCCCATGCTAAGAGCGTCATAACATTACTAGCAAATGTTACGATGCTACCCTAATTTTCAGAGTTAAAATAGGCTTCGTTTAGGGTTGTAGGGAGTTTGATTGGGAGATTTTGTAAACGTTGAGAGAGGTTTGTACACAGGAACTCCAAAGGGTTTGTGTTAGATTGATTGGTGAGAGATCGAGAACTTGAGGACATGAACATGACGTTTGATGGAATGCTAGCAACCAAACAAAACGAGGGTTAACTTCATTTCTCTCCCTTATTTATTTCTTTTATGAATTTATATACAATAATGTATCAATGTTTTCTATCATGACGAGTGACTGGTTTTCTTTAAGTTCTAGGGTGTAAATGAATTTCATAGATTATTATGGAAGCTTATTCTTTGAAACTAGTTTGATTTAATTAATATCATTGATATTATAATATGTTTGTGCTTAATCTGTTGAATGCTTGATCACTATTTAATTGTTTTGAGGTTTAATATTAGAGAGAAGGGGTTCTAGGCTCGAAATTAAATAATACGCTATTGTTGGATTATGAAGGAGAGTGATAGGAAGTTAATAGAGGTCGAACATGAGGGTCTTCAATGCTATGCATGATTAATTGATCGCAAGAGATTGAGTTAGTAATTATGTGTTAAAAAGGGTTGAGCTCAAACAGAGAGTGTTTGAGCACTAGAACCCTAGCCCTATGTTAGTGAATTAATTGGTCAACAAATAATTGGTTGATTCCACAAATCCATTAAATGAAATTGATAACCTAAGACATTCTTAGCTATAATCTTTCTCCCAATGTACAAATCTCTTAATAAAATTATAAGGATCTTTTGATAGACAAAAGATTTGAATAATTAATTCCTTAAAGACAATATTCGATATTTAATCATTTATTATATTGTAACTTGACCACTCTATGTATTCGAGACTCATTTAAGTTTAGAATTTAAATAGAAAGTTAAGAAAATCATTTAAGTTTAGAATTTAAATAGAAAGTTAAAGAAGTCTAAAAAATCACACATTGAGCTTAGAATGAAAATAAAAATCCAATTCCTAAAAGTATTAAGAAAATTTTAAATGAGTATCCATTTTTTTTTCTTTCTTTTTTTGTTGGCCAATCTATTTTAGTCTTAATGATAACTATTTTGTTTGTTTTTTTTTTTTTTTTTTGTTTTCTTTTTTATATGATCTTCGAAAATGAAACCTATTGTTTCTACTTATTATTTTCTTTCTTTTGTTTTTTTATAAATTTATTTTCAATTAAAAAAAATTAAAATTCAACGTTTTTAGTTAAATTATAAAATTAGTACTTATGGTTAGAAGAAATTTTCGATATAAAGTTATAATTTTAATTTTGATGTTATTTAATAAAACCTCGTAAATAATTCATATGATTTGATAAAATCTTTATAAATAGTCTTCATCATATGAACTTTAGGAGAATTTTATAATACCATATGTACTAAATTATATTTATAAACTATAGAAACTAAAGAACAATTGTTATTTCTAACCTAAAAAATTTTGTAGAAGACAAAACTAACCTCTTTTTTAGAAACTTTCTTTTCTAACCTCTTTTTAACTTTTTCATACCTTGAGTAGAAGGTCTGGCATAATTTGTCCCTCATTCAAATGCCCTCAATTTAACTTTTACCTAACACAACTTTTTATATCCAAATAGACTTTGGGTAAGATTGAACATTTTCTCGTAAGTCTTTATTTTAAAAAATTTAAAAAATAAGAATGGTAATTTTTTTAAAAAAAACCTAAAACTTAAGGAAAACAATTTTCCCAGAACCACCTCACCCTAAGGTTTGGTTCCAAATCTTATGAAAAAATGTGTTTTCCAGTAAGTTTTAAGATTTTTCTGTCTTAAATCTAAAAAATAAAAATGGTAATTAAAAAAAAAAACTTATAAATTACCTGAAAAAAATTAAGATTGATTTGAAACCATTTTTCCAGATTTGGTTCCAATTTAAACTAACTAGTTTTTTTTTTCTTTTCTTTTTAAGCTTAAATTAATCCCAATTTTTTTATCACCTAAATTTAGGTAGGTTAGTTAGATTTTTAGTATAAAATTTAAAAAAAAAATTTTTAAAAAAAAGCAAGAAACTAACCTACTAGAATAGATTTTTTCTAAGCAACTTTACGAGAAATCATCTAGTAGGTTAGTTTCGTCCTCCGGTATCAAGTCGATCAAGCCACGGGTCGAATCGAGTCATCCATGTCGTTGTTGGTATACGAGCCCAACCACCGGTAGTCCTGTGTCCACCGGTGAGTCCTGTGTCGTTTGCCTCCGTTTGCATGTAAACCTCATCATTGTCGTCTGTTACTGTCATGTGGATCTTGTTTTCTTTCGGATCTGACCGCCAATTGCCGCATGTTGAGGTTCAAGCTTCGGTCGTTGCTCATTATAGCCCGCCGCCTGTGGGTTCACTGCCGCTAGCATTGATGGTCTCTGGAATCTCTGTTTTTGGGTAAGTTTCTTTGAGTTCTTTAAGATTTATTGGTTACCAATTTTGCGGATGTGTCTAAATGTTTCCACAATCTGGGTATGGTTGTTGAATTTGAAGTTTTGAGGAATTATGGATTTGTCAACGTGTTGATTCAGCGAGTATCGAAGCAGTTTTAGCAAGATTTTGGTGAGTTTTGGCACTTTAAGCCATTTTGAATTAAAGGTAATGGTTAAAATTTTAGTTATTAAATTTTGATTTGTGGTTTATGTTTAGGTTGGGCTACTTAATCGAAGTTGGAGGGGATTCTAGCCTGAGCTACTTTTGGGTAATTTATTTGGAACCTTTGTGAGTGAATTTTATGTTTGGTTTAAACCTTAATTTTGTAAGCTAATTATAATGTGTATCTAGGAGTTGATTCAAAACCTTTGTACTCAAGATAAGAAGAATTTTGGTTTTCCAATTGGTGTGGTCATAAATATAAGGTAAGTAAATTTACTACTGAAACCGCCCTTGAGTCAGGTGACCTAGACAAATAGACAGAATGGTGTTATTTCATTTGTTTGGATAAAACTGAGAAGCATGATATGAATGAAGCCATTACTACGAGCACGATGTTATTTGTTTTGTCTGGATAATATTGAGAAGCGTAATATGATTTGTACTATTTTATGCACATGATGTGATAAGCATGAGATTGATATGGTTATTTATGGGACTTTGAGACTTGTACTGTGATTGTTATATTACTATGAGCATGTTAAATCTCGAGAAGAAAAGTGGCGATTTACCTTCATAACACTATTATGTTATCGAAAGCCGAGGGGTTTCCTACTATGTTATCCAAAGCTGGCGGGTTTCCTACTATGTACCGAGTGCTGATAGGTGCCCTACTATATTTGGTGAGCCTTTCGGGTGTGTTGGGTTGGGTTAAACCGCTCACTAGATGGTCATTCAGGATTAGCTTATTTATACATGTCCGTGCACTTATTGGATATAAGTGCTTACTTATTGAGTATCTTGTACTTATCCTCTCCATGTTATGTCTTTCAAGTAATGGCAAGGACACCTCGACAAATGATGGAAGAAATCCATGATTGTGCCATTGAGACTAGATAGATGCTTTCGCATAAGTGTGACATCCCAAATTTTTCGGTAATTTATCTTTTAAAAAAATTAATTATCTTGAATTATTTTGTTAGTTGTTTGAATTTTGAGGCTTAATTGGATTATTTTCAGAAAATAATTCAATTTAAAGTAATCATGATAAAAGATTTAGATTTAATTCAATTAGTGGAAAATTAAATTTATTTGTGGGAGATTTAAACGTTGGATTTAAACGTTGGATTTAACTGAAGATTTGGAATTGGGTGAGATTTAAGAACTGAAGATTTGGAATTGGGTGAGATTTAATAACTTGATTAATTTAAAAAAAAAATATGAGGATAAGTTAAAATTGGATTTAAGTTGGGGAATTGATTTGTGTTAGGAGATATTTTGGTTAAATAAATTATTAAGTGGTGATTGGAAAATATTTGATTTGATTGGTTAATGAGTATTATATTAAATAAATTGTGTTTGTTTTGGGAAAAGGAAAAGGAAAAGGAAAATATATATATATATATATATATATATATATATATATATATATATATATATATATATATATATATATATATAAGCCAATCTTGAATTTCAGTGGGTTCTGATCTGCCATTTGCATGTCCCCGCCCAACTGCTCTCTCTATGTTCAGTTTTGCCGACATTATCCATTTTGTGGGTTACGCTAGGATTTTCAGATTTGGTTAGGCTGCGACTGTTTTGGTAAATATCGTTGACTTTCTTGTAATTTCATGATTAGCCATTGGTGTTGAGAAGATTGTGACAGTTGCATTTTGGGTAAGATTATTTGATTTAATTGTTAAGTAAATTATATTTGGAATCAAACCTAAAGACTTAATTTAAGTTTTGATTTATATTTTAGGATTTTAATTCAAAGATTTTGTGAAAATTGGTTGCTTGGTTAGCTATTTGCGCCTAGTCTCAAGGTAAGTAATCTTACTACTGGAACCGCATTTGAGCCAGTGAATTGTAGATAATTTTGAATGATTTGCTTATTTTGGGTGAAATAGAGCTGCTTATATCTAGAATCGTTTTATAAGTATGATGATATTAACACATGTTTGATATGATTTATAATGTGAACTTAACATAAACATTTTTAGAGAAGAGTGACAATTTACCCTAATGCTACGATGCCGGAAGCCGACAGGTTTTCTCCTATGTTACTGGGTGTCGACGGATGTTCTGCTATGTTTGTGAGTCTTCGGGCCACCAGTTGTGTATTAAGATGGGTTAAATCGCTCACTAGATGACCATGTATGATTAGTAATTTATGCATGTCCCACTAGTATGATGCACTTATTGGACATAAGTGTTTAGTCTGACCTCGGTAATGAGGTTACTTACTTAGTATTTTATATTCATTCTTTTCATGTTATGTTTTTCAAGTAAGTGAAAAGACACTTTGACGAATGATGGGAGAAAACCTTGACGGTGCCATTGGGACTAGTTAGATGATTTCGCACAAGAGATTTCATGTTTTCATCTTTAAGAATTTTGGTAATGTCATTTGAACTCAGAACTTTTTTTTTTCTTTTAAAATTTCTCATAGTTAAATGTTTATGCGAATTTTTTTTGTTTTATTAAAACTGTACAAGGGGTACCCCATCAAAGATTTTCAGTTATTAAGATTTTGCAAAATATATTTATTTTAATCAAAAAGTTACTTTGTTTTTTTGTAAAATTATGAAAAATAGTCGTTTTAGATATATGCATGTATATAGTAACGACCTAGTTCAAGTTATAAGAAGTGGGGTCATTGCAATAAGTTTTCAAGTTTTCATGTTTATGCTTTTGGGTCTTGTCATTTGATTTTAGAACTTGTTTTTTTTATTCATTTCTCATTGTTACAATAAGTTTTCAAGTTTTCAAGGTTTTCTGTTCTATTTAATTATTTAAGGGGTACCTGATCAAAGATTTTCAGTTGTTTGGTTTTGGTAAAATTTATTTACCTTAATAATATTCTTTGGTTTTAGTTGAAATTATGAAAAATGAGTCGTTTGAGATGTGTGCATGCACATAGTGACGACATAATTCAAATCCTAAGGAGTTGGATCGTTACAATAACGTGCAAATCGCCTACTCTTGGACCGAAGGGTCAATCTTCGCATCATCTTAGATTGAGGTTGAGGATAACTTCTCATGGGCCCCAACTCATGACTCGCCTAACCCAAGATCCGTTTGAGTCTTGGATAGGGTGTTTCAATCTTATACTCCGTCCTTTTGTCTCATTCGAGCCGATTCTTTTGGAGCCTAAATCTATCTATAATATATTTCTCAAACAATGTATTTAGTTATGAGAATGGGCTAAAAGATATCCTTCAAACAAACAAATTAAAAGAGACAAAAGAGCAATCCCTTTTATAAAGTTTAGAAGGAAAATAACCTATAAAGAAAACAATCACATGAATGTTAATATTGAGCATCTTCCATTTGGATTCCATGTTTATGTGGGGTCAAGTGGCTTATCTTAAAAATATATAATTTTTCTTTTAGCAGTAAATACATTATTCATATAAAACCAACCGAAGTAACAATATTAATACGTTGGTTTAAATTTCAATTATTATTATTATTATTATTATCATCTTTTTATACTTTAAAATTTTGTTTTTCATCCCTATTCTTTTTCATTAGCAAATTCCAAGTTAGGACTAATCCTATTTTGACGGTATAATCAAATCACTTATATAGATTGAACTTCAAAAACCCTTGGTAAATGGTAGAGATATTTGATAAATTATTTATCAGATGATGAATGAGTAAATTAAATCTTGTCTAAGGATGCATATTATATTAAATTATATTAAAAAGTAAATTATAATTGTTAGGGGTGAATTTTGACCTAAAAAAATAGGTTGAAAGGTAGAAAAAGATCAAGAAAGAAAAATCAAGGATGGGGTGGATGTGGGATTAAATAAGTTTTGTTATCTAATCATTTTAAATAAAAAGTCAGGTATTTAATCAAATCAAATCAAATCGTGACTTAAGTAGAATTAGGAAAGATATCCATCCCACGATAATTCTAAGAAGAAAAGGTAACCTTCCAGTCGTTCCTTCCATAATACATTATTATAACACCATGTGAGGGATTGGAATTTAGAATTTGAACTTTTGACTTGTTCTCCATCCTATAGTTTTTTAATCTCTAAACTTAGACATCAGAGTCATTTTTTCTTTGTTTTCCGAATCCTCTTTTTTCTAAACTATAAATTTATCGTTATTGTCACGTGAAGACAATTGTATTTTTTCCTATATAATTTTGGCATCAGTCAATAAGAAATAAATGCATATTATTTTTCTAGTAGCGGCCATGTCAATATCAGGTCATATCAGTGGTCTAATGTGTGATGTTGTGCTACCTATATGTTACCAATCAAATTACAACCATGCATTCTTTTTTTGGTTGTTTTTGGGCTAAGAACCATTGCATATAATTAATGGCATTAATTATAGGAATGGATATATGCAATAAAGAAAGTAGGTTTTTAAATAATAATAATAATTATTATTATCATTATTATTATTATTATTATTATTATTATTATTTTTTTTTTTTTGGGACAAGAGATGCATCTAAATTTGGTTGATTTTACTTTTGTAGTTTTATTGTTCATATTGTAGAATAGAAAATGAGTGTACTTTTAAATTTAAGGAGTAATAAGTGTAGATGTTTAAATAATGTTTAATATATATATATGTAGAACTTTACCAAACTGTCTCCTGTATTTGAATACGAAACCCAATGCTTCTCTTAGCGACAGCATATTAAATTGCAATCATAATCAAACAGTAAAATGATAAAGTTTTGTTAACCTCAGCATATATGAACTGTTGTAAAGAAAAATAGTCTACATATGAAAAGCATTTATTTATATTATTAATTGATATTTGAAAAAAAAAATCAATTTATATCAATAAACTTTTTTACAAATATATTTACTTATGTTGGGATAAACACGATTTAATTTGGATCAATTGCCTCCTCTTGTGTGAATCTAATAGGATATTAATCAACTAGAAATAATAATAATTATCAAGCAATAGACACAAACGATTTTTATCGTGAGAGAACCCTCTCACTGTGAAGAGTAAAAAACACCATGGACCAAAGTAAAAAATTCCACTATAATCAATAATGGATACAAACAAGTTCTCCCTAGTCACAACTACAGGCATACACAATAATTATCTCAAGATTAAGAATCTCGACAACAAATGACCACAATAAGAAGAAATAGATTTGGAAAAATCTTACTTTACGTGGCAACCAATTACCCACAATATCTGACTACACCGTCTAGATTGAAGACCCTTGTGCCAAAAACACATTGCCAAAATTTTAGCAAATTGAAGACTCTCATTATCGTAGTATATCACATATCTTTGTTGCTTGAAGCCAAGTTCCTGTATAAAATGCTTCATCCACAACATCTCTTTACAAGCTTTTGCTGCTGCAATATACTCTGCTTCAATTGTAGAAAGTGCAACACACTTATGCAACCTTGACTGCCAAGACACTACACCACCTGCAAATGTCATCAAGTTGGAAGTAGACTTTCGATTATCTACATATCATGCCATATTTGAATTAGTGTAACCTGCAAGCACTAGCTTCCCAGTGCCAAATGTAAGCTTCAAACTGAAAGTGCCTCCCAAATATCTCATGATGCACTTGATCCCCCCCCTCCCCCCAATGTTGTTTTCCTAGATTGGACATAAAACAACTAACAACACCAACAACATGAGCAATATCAAGTCTAGTACATACCATGGTGTACATCAAGCTCCCAACTACTAAAGCATATGGGATCTTGCTCATATCTTTCTTCTCTTTAACTGTAGAAGGACTCTATTTGCAACTCAATTTGAAGTGACTAGATAAAGGAGAACTAACCGATTTTGCTTACTCATATTAAAATGCTCAAACACCCTCTCCACGTATTGCTCCTGTGACATAACAACTTCTTGGCAAAGGATTTTCTTTGTTGGCCCCAAATCCTTCATGGCAAAGGATTTGCTCAACTGTTTCTTCAACTTGTTAATTCTCGAAACATTCCTGCCAACAATCAAAATGCCATCAACATAAAGCAATAATATAACAAAATCATCATCAGAAAATTTTTCAACAAAAACACAGTGATCAAAAGTAGTTTCTTTGTAGCCTTGTTCCCCCACAGCTGACTCAAACTTACTCAGTGCCGTATTTCAACCCATAAAATTTTTTCTTCAATTTACACACTAGATACTCTTTGCCTTTCTATTCAAAATCCTCTGGTTGTTCAATGTAGATTTCTTTATCTAAATCTCCATGAAAAAAATGTAGTCTTAACATCCATCTGCCCAACTTCTAAGTCAAGACTAGTTGCCAAACCTAAAACTACACGTACAAAATGTTGGATTTTTTGCCCTAAAACTCGTAGATTGTAAATATAATAATTTGACCGAAATTAAATTATTAATAAACAGTTATTGATGTGTTATTTTAATAAGCGTTATTGATTGTTTTTGTTTATTTTGTCTTAATAACCCTAAATCCAATAAACTAACATCCTAGGTTGTTCTATGAGTCTTGAACTGTATGTGGGGACATATGGAGATCAATGTTCAAGATACAGTCTAAAGGGTCTATAGTATAGGGATAATTCTGGGTGACACTATGGATACGACCCACTTTGTATTTGATACAAACGCAATGATCCAAGCGTTCTTGCAGGTGACATGCGAGTGAGGGTATCCTATGCAATGAGTTTGCATAAGACCGAACCACGAAATAGTAATCACTAGATGTAACTTCATTGACTAGTTAGGTTTCTATTTCAATAGGATGACCTAGGCAATTTAGTCTTAATCCTGACTATATTATGAACTCCTATCCACAAGGGATTGTCCCTTGATTTGTATGGGTGAGAGTGGTTGTTTTCCGACTCAATATGCCTACCATCTTGGGGACAAGACCGAGTGGGGAGTTGGGGACATAATTATATAAGATGGAATTCACTCATTCCCATTTTTAAGGTAAGTAGATAAGTGTTCCCTAAAGTGATGTCTCCAGGACTTGAACAAAGTACCCTATCCTCTCACTTGCCCCAGAGAGGTTTCTGTTTAATGGTTGGACCATAAACAAGTTGTTCATTAGAGAAGCACTAGTACTTAAGGATTTAGAAGTAACCCAGGCGTAAAATGGTAATTTGACCCAGCTGGTGTTACAAACACTTGTGAATGACTAATTTGCTATTATTGGCCTATATCCATGGACACAATAATATATCTGTAGTGAGAAGAGTGCAGCTGTGGGTCTTTAGTGGAGTGTACCCACAGTTAACAATTTTTTATTAATGTGGTTAATGAGTTTAGCCAATTAATTTCATGTCGTTGGAGCTTCTGATCTGTAGGTCCATAAGGTCCCTTGCTAGCTCACTACGGACCAACAAGGATCATGAAAGAAAATTTTAAAATGTTCAAATTTATGAGGGAAAATATTGATTGTATTAAATACAATTAATTGCATGATTTATTATAAATTTTATTTGAATGTGATTAAAATTATAACTTTATAATATAAGGAATTAATTTATAATATGATTCAAATAATTAATTATTTATTTGGATAAAATCCATATAAATAGATAGAAGGAATTAATCAATTAATTTGAATTGGATTCAAATAATTAATTATTTAATTTGAATGAGATCTAAATTAAAGATTCTATAGAAAATAAATAGGGGAATTATTTAATTGATTTGAATTGGATTCACATAATTAATTATTTAATTTGGATGAGATGAAAATCAAAGATTCTACAGAAAATAAATAAGATTTAAATATTTTAAACTATTTAATATGAGATATTATTTAGGTAGATATTTATTAATATAGAATATTATTAAATATTTATTTTAAAATCTATGCAGAGGGTTTATCCTAATAGGATTAGGAGTATCCCATAGAGTTCTATAAATAGGGTTCTTGGGTTCTTTCATAGAACACACTCTCTAAGAGAATAATCTCTACAATTACTCTAAAATTCTTCCTTTACTAATTCTCCTAATTTTCTTAGAAAAATTCTAAGAAAATTATTCTTTACATTCCTTCAAAGAAGCAGTTCCCACAAATCGGATCCTTGCCAGAGTCATAGCGAGGAATATCTCTTGGAAAAGAAAAACTACAAGGAGAAGACTATCAGTTCGAGAATTATAGATTTGCAAAGGTATGATGCTTAACCTTTTTCTTTACTTTTTGTATTTTTAATTCTTTCAAGAAATCAAAGAACGTGATCACACGCTTCCGCCGGGATTCAATTCCATTCAATTGGTATTAGAGTCAATCTTTGATTCTTCATTTGAATTAAAAATCTTTTATGGTGGGTGTAGATATGTGAAAGTTTGCAAAATTGATTGTTTAGGCATATTTGGACATTAGATCTTAAAGTTTTGATTAGATAAAACCCTCAAGGATTAGAGTTTTCTTGTAATCATTTTGATGTAAAAGTGCTGTAAATTCTTGAAAAAACATTGGTTTTCCCAAAATATTGAAATCTAGAAAATCTGAATTTCTTTTTCAAATCTGGAAATTCTGTTGTGTGTCATCTATTGTGCATCATCAAAACATCTAGCAGATTTCATCAAAGCATGTGCGACTGAAATACACATATTGAATTTAGGTGTTTCAAACCCTAAATTTTGATGGCCAAAGAAGAAATTGAAGACCAAGATATGTCTTGGAAAGTCAAATTATTGTGATTTTGATTTTTTTCCTTTAATTTCTAGGATATGCCAAATATGCCGGTCAATTTTGCTTTATTTAATTTAATTATGTTTGTGATGTATGTTTTAAATTAAATTGAATGTTGCATAAAGTATGCCATTTAGATTCAAATCCTACCATAGGTTAAGCATGTTCATGCATCTTAGTATATTATAAATGTTATATTATATGGTTTTATGCATTATAATAATTTCATGAGTTATTTAATGTATGTTTATATATTAAATATATGAAATTGGAAAAGAATGATGTATGATATTAATTAAATAAATATAAATAATTATATTTATTAATGTTTTGTTAATGTATGATTGATTGATTTAATATAAGTGTTATATTTTAAATGAAATTCAATTTGAATTGAGCTATGGTTGGTTAATTAATTAGAATTTGATTGTTAATTAATTAAATCATAAAAAACATGTTATAGGGGCTAATCATTAAAATTCATAATAGTTATAAAATTTATGATGAGTAACCGTCAACCTATAATTAAGAAATGCATGCAAACATAAGATCTTAGGAAATTGGTTTTAAATTGTTTAAAATTAATTTAGACCTAAGATCACATTAACTCTAATAAGATTGGAATTTTGTCTTTTTTTTTTAAAATAGTTTTAAAATATGACTAAGTAGGACAAATAGAACTTTTGGTTATAAGGGAACTTTACCACTTCAGTTCTGTCAAGCTTGGGGTATTTAAGTAGACGGTTTACGGAACACCTCCTAACAGGGAACTGAATTAGAACCTGAGTTGAATTAACCTAAGGCCTATTAGTATGCATTATCACTAGGCTAATTAAATGATTTAATTCACCTAGAACATTAGTGTAAAGACTTTTTATAAGAGTTATAATAGGTAGACTTAGATATATTGACATAGCCGAATTTATCTAAGTTACAAAACCCTAAGATAAGGTAGAACATTTTAGTGGGAGGAAAATTACAAAACGAGATGTTTATATCAAGTTCCTACGTTCCTGATTATTCACCCCGTGAGATCCATACTCCGCTTCTTGTCACCTTGGGAGTGGCCTCCCTTCGAAAAGTGTTTGTATGGTTCAATAACATGGTGAATGGGAAAATGTCTATAGTAAGTGGGAGTGGGGCGCGTGTCAACGTATCCCTTGGTTGCATCGTAAGATTCTTATGATCTGCCTGCGTGTCATCCTGGAGCAACCATCCCTTCGAAGGGCCTGATCATAGGTTTCGAAACATAGCGAACTCTTGAAAAAGATAGGTTCACTTAGGTTAAGTACCAACAATTGTCTTTCCTAACGGTAGCTTGTTGGTGCTTAGCTCTGGGATCTGAAAGTGGGAGGGTTACCCTTATAGGGATGAGTTAAAAGTTAACGAATCCTTGACCAAACAACAGTGGCTAATATCTATAGGAATATGAGTTATTTTGACATTAGAATTCCGTAAGAATTGTCTCATTTCAAAAGAGGAGTGGCTAATCACCCTTCAGTGGTTGTTGCTTTAAACCTCTGAAGCATCGTTGCAAAAACTAAATCAATAGTTTATTAGGGTTTCTTTGATTGCTTGTTTTTGCTGAATTGCTTGGATTACTTGCAATTTTGTTTGCTTGTGTAATGGGTTAAGGCAAAGATAACTAAAACAGTTAATTGTTTATAATTCAGCATGTCTTCCTCAATCGTTGCACTGCTTAAAAATGAAAAATTAACCAGTGAAAACTACGCAATGTGGAAATCTAACCTAAATACAATTCTACTTATAGATGATCTATGGTTTGTCTTAACGGAGGAGTGTCCTTCTATCCCCGCTCATGATGTATCCCAATCAGTTAAGGATGCATATGATCGTTGGACAAAGGCCAATTACAAGGCTCGAGTCTATATCTTGGCTAGTCTGTTTGATGTACTCAACAAGAAACATGAGGCCATGATGAATGCATGACAGATCATGGAGTCCCTCTAGGAAATGTTTGGACAACCGTCTTCACAGATTCGGCACAAGGCCTTCAAGTACGTTTATAATGCACGAATGAAAGAAGGTCAAGCGATGAGAGAACATGTTCTTGACCTAATGGTCCAATTCAACGTTGCTGAAATGAACGGCGTGATCATTGACAAGTAGAGGCAAGTTTCGTTTATTCTAGAATCTCTTCTGAAAAGCTTTCTCCAATTCCGCAGCAATGCGATTATGAATAAAATTGTATACACCATGACAATCCTCCTGAATGAGTTATAGACTTATCAGTTTCTTATGAAAAAAAGGGATCGATCTAGGTAGAGGCAAATGTTGCACATTTTAAGAAGTTTCACAAAGGTTCATCCTCTGGAACTAAGTCTGTTCCCTCATCTTCTGATTCTAAGAAGATCCAGAAAAAGAAAGGAGGAAAGGGGAAGACTCTCGCTGTTGGGAAAAATAAGGGTAAGGCCAAGGTGGCTGACAAGGACAAGTGCTTTCACTGCAATATGGATGGTCATTGGAAACGCAATTGCCCTAAGTACCTTGTTGAGAAGAAGAAGAAAAAAAGCAGATAAATATGATTTACTTGTTTTAAAAACTTGTTTAGTGGAAAATGACTATAATGCTTGGATACTTGATTCAAGTGCCACTAATCACGTTTGCTCTTCTTTATAGGGAATTAGTTTCTTCCAGCAGCTTGAAGAGGGTGAAATGACGCTCAAGGTTGGAACGGGAGACGACATTTCAGCTCGTGTAGTCGGAGCTACAAAGTTGTTTTTTGGAAATAGATTTTTATTTTTAGAAAATCTATATATAGTTCCTGAAATAAAAAGGAACTTAGTATCTATTTCCTGTTTAATTGAACAATTGTACTCAGTTATTTTTTCTCTTAATGAAGCGTTCATTTTGAAAAATGGTGCACATATTTGATCTGTTAAATTCAAAAACAACTTATATGTGTTAAGACCAATTGAAGCAAAAGCACTTTTAAATCATGAGATGTTTAAAACTGCTAATACTCAAACTAAAAGGCAAAGAAATTCTCCCAGTAACAATAGTACTTATCTTTGGCATTTGAGATTAGGTCACATAAATCCCCATAGGATTGGGAGATTGGTAAATAATGAACTTCTAAATGAGTTAGAAGATAATTCATTACCTCTATGTGAATCTTGTGGTAAAATGACTAAAAGACCTTTTAGTGGAAAAGGTTATAGAGCCAAAGAACCTTTCGAACTCATACAATTGGATCTCTGTGGTCCAATAAATATTAAAGCTCGAGGAGGGTACGAATACTTCATCTCTTTTATAGATGATTAGTCGAGGTATGGTTATTTATACCTAATGGAACAAAAGTCTAAAGCACTTGAAAAGTTTAAGGAATATAAGGAATAAGTTGAAAACCTGTTAGGTAAAACAATTAAAACACTTTGATCTGATCAAGATGGAGAGTACATAGATTTATGATTCCAAGACTATTTGATAGAACATGGAATCCAATCCCAACTCTCAGCACCTGGTACACCTCAACAGAACGATGTATCAGAAAGGAGAAATAGAACCTTGTTAAACATGGTTCGTTCTATGATGAGTTGTGCTTAATTGCCTAGCTCGTTTGGAGGTATGCAGTAGAGACTGCAGTTCATATATTGGACAATGTTTCCTCGAAGAGTGTTTCATAAATGCCCTTCGAGTTATGGAGGGGACGTAAATCTAGTTTCCACTACTTTAGAATCTGGGGTTGTCCTGCACATGTGCTAGTGACAATTCCTAAGAAATTGGAACCTCATTCAAGATTATGCCAAATTGTTGGTGATAGCACCTAAAATGTGCTATCTTCCTCAGCTTAACTTGGGATCGTTGTGCTATTTAATGTGTCTATTATGTTATTTTGTAGGTTTCGAGCACTTAACAGGTAGAACGGGGTGTTAATAACAAAATCGGGCTAAAACGAACCAAAAAAGAGTTCCATGGCATCAATTGGGAAATAGAACTCCAAAATGACCAAAATGCGCCTGAAATCATGGTGCAGCGGCGCTGCTTAAGCACAGTTGTGGCACTTTTTCCCGAAGGTTTCTACTAGCGAAACGCAACAAGCGCCGTGGCGCTACTTTGGAGTGTCGCGGTGCTCTGGAAGCAAAATGCATGCAGATTAGCGTCAATGTCGCGGTGCTTCGACAATGTCTATATAATGATCTCTCGATTAGGTCGAGAGATCAGTCACTAGCCGACTTTTGGCTCCATTCTCTCTATTTTTCTTCTTCTTTTAATACCTAGGAACTTGAACCCAATTGGTTAAGGTAACGTTTTTCTAGCTTGGGTATTAGAGATTTTTCTTGTAATTGATGTTCTTTTGAGGTTTTGAACTTGATTCAGTGTATGCATGATTTAATTCAGAGTTTTTTTTTTAAGAATTACGATCAAATTGTAACTCTAGTATTCATTTTGATTATTGCTTTGATTGTATTACAATTCGTGACAATTTGTTGTATGTCAATCATAAGAAGCAATAGGTTAGGTTTGCTTGCAAATCTAATTGGTGATGCGTATTGTTCTAATCAACCTAGGATTAAATTGATAGGACATTCAATCTAGGTGTTTCCAGTTGAATGTTCCGTCTAATTTTCCTTTGAACTTAATACGATTAGGTTTAGTCAAATTTTGCATGCCTTTCATCGATTTGCCTTAAGTCTAACTTGTCGATTAGGACAATTCAATTCTTGTCTTTCCAATTGAATTGATTCGGTGTTAGCTTTAATGAATTTAGTAATGACGTACCAATGAGTAAAAACATCAAACAAAGGAAATCCTGCGTAACCCAAGCTAAAGCTTTCTTCAATTGAATTTTAACTCCTTTTAATCTGTACAATTTACTTTTATGCAATTTAAGTTTCTTGCAACAAACCAACTCAAACGCCCCTTTTGTTTACCTTGAATTATAAACTTTCCAACTGTGAAATTCGAGGGCTCCCTATGTTTGACCCTGCTTGCCACTACTACTGTTGGTTAAGTTAGGAAAATTTATTTAGCACGAAATTGGGTGACGAATTTCGTCCGTCAGTTGGTTATCCTAAAGAAACGAGAGGTGGTCTCTTCTTCGACCCACAAGAAAACAAAGTGTTTGTATCGAAAAATGCTACATTCTTGAAAGAAGACCACATGAGAGATCATAAACCACGAAGCAAAACGATATTAAATGAAGTTATTGAAGAGTCAATAAACGTTGTTGATGAGACTGGTCCTTCATCAAGAGTTAATGAAGGAGCCAGTACTTCTGGTCAGTCTCGTCCTTCTCAATCGTTGGGAATGACTCGACGCAGTAGGAGAGTTGTATCACAACCTAACCGTTACTTGGGTTTAACTGAAACTCAGGTCGTTGTGTTAGACGATGGTGTTGAGGATCCATTGTTCTATAAACAGGCAATGAATGATGTAGACAAGAACCAATGGATCAAAGACATGGATCTTAAAATGGAGTCTATGTACTTCAATTCAGTATGGGAACTTGAAGATCCACCTGAAGGGGTTAAACCCATAGGGTGTAAATGAATCTATAAATGAAAGAGAGATGTAGTTGGGAAGGTACAGACCTTTAAAGCTAGACCTATAGCATAGGATTACACCTAAAGGGAAGGGGTTGACTATGACGAAACTTTTTCCCCTGTTGCAATGCTTAAGTCTATAAGAATTCTCTTATCCATATCCTCATATTATGACTATGAAATTAGGCAAATGGATGTCAAGATTGCTTTTTTGAAGGATTGTCCTTTGATTTGTATGGGTGAGAGTGGCCGTTAGCTGACTCAATATGCTTACCATCTTGGGGATAAGACCAAGTTGGGAGCTAGGGACATAATTATACAGGAAGGAATTCACTCATTTCCATTTGTAGGGTAATTAGTAGATAAGTGTTCCCTTAAATGGTGTCTCCGGGACTTGAACAAAGGGCCCTACCCTCTCACTGGCCCGAGACGGGTTTCTGTTTAATAGTTGAACCATAAACAGGTTGTTCATTAGAGGCGTACTGGTACTTAAGGATTTAGAAGTAACCTAGGGGTAAAATGATAATTTGACCCATCTGGTGTTACGAACACTTGTGAAGGACTAATTTACTATTATTGGTCTATATCCATGGACACAATAATATATCTGCAGTGAGAAGAGTGCAGCTATGGGTCTTTAGTGGAGTGTACCCACAGTTAACAAATATTGATTAATGTGGTTAATGAGTTTAGCCGATTAATTTTATGTCGTTGGAGCTTCTAATCTGTAGGTCCATAAGGTCTCTTGCTAGCTCACTACGAACCAACAAGGATCATGAAAGAAAAATTTGAAATGTTCAAATTTATGAGGGAAAATATTAATCGTATTAGATATAATTAATTGCATGATTTATTATAAATTTTATTTGAATGTAATTCAAATTATAACTTTATAATATAAAGAATTAATTTATTTGAATATGATTCAAATAATTAATTATTTATTTGGATAATATCCATATAAATAGATAGAGGGAGAATTAATTAATTAATTTCAATTGGATTCAAATAATTGATTATTTAATTTAAATGAGATCTAAATTAAAGATTCTACAGAAAATAAATAGAGGGGAATTAATTAATTGATTTGAATTTGATTCACATAATTAATTATTTATTTTGGATGAGATGAAAATCAAAGATTCTACAGAAAAAAAAATAAGATTTAAATATTTTAAACAATTTAATATGAAATATTATTTGGGTAGATATTTATTAATATTGGATATTATTAAATATTTGACTTAAAATATCTGCAGAGGGATTATCTTAATAGGATTAGGAGTAACCCATAGAGTTTTAGAAATAGGGCCATTGAGAGTCTTTCATAGAACACACTCTCTAAGAGAATAATCTCTACGATTACTCTAAAAATCTTCTTGTACTAATTCTCCCAATTTTCTTAGAAAAATTCTAAGAAAATTTTCTTGCCATACTTTCAAATAAGTGGTTCCCACAAACCGAATCCTTGCCAGAGCCATAACAAGGAAGATCTCTTGGAAAAGGAAAACTACAAAGAGAAGACTATCGGTTCGAGAATTAGAGATTGATAAAGGTATGATGCTTAACCTTTTTCTTTGCTTTTTGTATTTTTAATTTTTTCAAGAAATCAAAGAACGCGATCACACGCTTCCACTGGGATTCAATTCCCTTCACAAAGGACATCTTCTCAACTAGAGCAAAAGTTTCATTAATGTCGATTCCTTTCTTCTGACTAAACCATTTGACAACCAATCTCGCTTTGTAACGCGACTTTTAGCATGTTCTTCCTGTTTCACTTTATAAACCCACTTATTTTGATGTAAAGACTTAATATCGTCTTTCATTGCATCAATCCACTCTTTTTTGTGCTTATCTTCTATGACCTCTCCATAAATCTCAGCTTCTCCCCCATCAGTCAATAATAAATATTCATTAGCTAAATATCTTGTTGACGAACAACGATCTCTGACAAATCTCCTAAGTGAAACATCTATAGGAACTTCTGTTTCTAACGACTGTTCATGAACACTATCATCTGCCTCAACTTGCTCAGAACCCTCATCTTTATCAACAAATTGTTCATTCTGAACCTCATTTTCTATCTGTATAGAAGGCTGTGTCAAAGAAACTGAACTCAAATCAGTCAGATCATCACTTTGCTCAGACTCTATTTTCTTAATGTCTAGTATTGTTTGGTCTTTTACAAACACAACATCTCGACTTCTTATGAGCTTCTTTTGTACTGTATCATACAGTCTAGAATCGAACTCATCTTAACCATAGCCAAGAAACACACATGGTCTAGTCGTTGCATCAAACTTTGATCTCTCAACTTTAGGAACATGAACAAAAGCTTTACAATCAAAGACACACAGAAGATTATAAGATATATCCTTATTTGACCTTATTTTTTCTAAAAATTCAAATTCGAAAGGAACAAATAGTGTGAGATTCAAAATATGTATAGCTGTCTTCAATGCTTCACCCCAGAACAATTGCGATAATTGTGAATCAGAAAGTAGACATTTCATTCTCTCAACTAGTGTTCTGTTCATTCTCTTAGCTATCCCATTTAACTGAGGAGTCTTAGGAGGTGTATTTTGATGTCAAATACCATGATTTCTGCAATACTTATCAAAAGGTCCACAATACTCACCTCCATTGTCAGTTCTAATAAACTTAAATTTTTTACTGGTTTCTTTCTCAACAAGGGCATAAAACTGTTTAAAAACTTGTAACACCTAATCTTTAGTCTTCAAGGTATAAACCCACATTTTTCTTGAATGGTCATAAATAAACGTCACAAAATATGATGCAACTCCAAGTGTTTTTATTTTCATAAGACCACATATATTAGAATGTACCAAGTCTAGTACATTTGGTTTCCTTGAATGCTGAGATGACTTAAAAGTACCTCTTGTATGTTTCTTGCCAAACAATGAGGATACATTTTTAGGGGTGCACTCTTTATATCAGGAAGATGATTTTTCTTGGCTAATATCTTTAAACCCTTCTCACTTAGGTGACTACGTCTTTTATGCCAAAACTCAACACTCGCTTCATCATCCACTGTAAAATTTATATCACAATTAGTGATCTTAGCCTTCATATAAAACAGTGAGGAATATTTCTCTCCCTTGGCTACCACCATAGAGCCTTTAGTAAGCTTCCATTTACCTTTATAAAAAATATTGCAGAAACCTTCATCATCAAGCTTACATGTGAAAATCAAATTCATGCAAATATGAGGAGTGTGTTTCACATTCTTCAAAATCAACTTATAATCATTCTTGTTCTCCAAGTGTACAACTCCAATGCCAAAGACTTTTAATAATATGTCACTACCCATCCTAGCATTGCCAAAATCACCAAGTGTATAGGATGCAAAGAAATCCCTCTTTGATGTAGCTTGAATTGAGGCCCTACTATCAATCACCCAACTACTCTATTGTGTAGCAAGATTTATAACATCATCATCGAATAAGATGTAAAATCTTTCGTGGCTATAGTAATTGTGATTGCATCATTGTCATCGTCATTCTTCTTTTCCTTGCCTTTATCATTTTTATTGTCCCTTTTTATTCCAAAAATGCTTCTTTATACGTCTTTTCACATGGCAATAATGACATTCAACATTTTCAAACCGACCACTCTTACTTTTGCTTCTATCTTTATCTGTCGGACATTTACTCTTACTCCTCCCCCTTCTTTTAGTGACAAGAACATCTTGTTGGGGTTGATGTCCTACATCTCGTAGTCTTGTAGTTTGTAAGTTTTATTTGTATAAATGATTGTTTATTTAATAAAATAAATGTTATTTTATTCGACACTTAGTTCCATTAACCCAAAATCAATAGACTAAGATCCAAGGTTATTACCTGTAATTTAAACATGTATATGGATATATACAGGTGAATCATGTTTAAGCAATAACCTAAATGGTCTGTAGTAGATGGATAAGACTGGGTACCTCATTCTGGTGACATTACAAGTACGACCTGCTTTGTAGTTGTTACAAGTGTTGTAAAGTACTACAAATGATCTGATACTGATATTCATGTGGAGACATATGAGCAGGGGTATTCTATTTAAAGGGTTTGTATAAGACCGAACCACAAAATGTTAACTCTTTCTTTATAACACATTACTAGAAGAGACTTACATTTCATTAGAATGACCATAGGTGACTTGACCTGAATCCTGAGTGAGTTGTGAACTCCTGCCTATAAGGGCAGTCCTTTGATTTGGATGGGTGAGAGTGGTTAGTTCGCCGACTTAATATGCCTACCATTTTGGGGATTCATTTGATTGGGGAGCTGAAAACGCAACTACACAAGAAGAAGTTCACTCCTTCCCTACCATTAGGGAAAATAGAGTGCTCCCTTAAGGGTTGATTCCGAGGCTTGAACAATGTGGTGCCACACCCTCTCTTGGCCCTTTGAACTATAACTAATTGTTCATTAGAGAAATCAAGATACTTAAGGAGTTAGATGTAACTACAGAGGTAAAACAGTAATTTTAACCAAACTGTACTTATGAGTAATTTGTGAGGGGTCAACGCACTGTTGATTGATTATATCCAATGGACACAAAAATACATCTATAGTGCGAAGAGTGCAGCTGTCGGTATTTAGTAGAGTGACTGACAGTTAATGAATGGAGATCAATCTATTTAAAGAGTTTAATTAATTAATCTCGTACCACCGGAGCTTCAATCTATAGGTTCATAAGGTCCCTTCATTAGTTCAATAAGAAATAATGAGAATCAAATTAATTTTGGATTAATTTGAATTGTTCATTCAAAATTTATACTTTATATTATAAGAGAGCTAAATATTTAAACGAGATCTAAATATTAATTATATGAATGAGATTCATATAAAAACTATAGGTTAAAATTAATATGAATGAGATTCATATTAAAGTTATAGGTTATATGAGAGAAGATTATTTGAATATGATTCAAATTTAAATTAAATATAAGATATTTAATTAATTAATTATATTTAATTTAATTTATTAAATATGATTTAATATAATATAATTGAATTAATTAATAATATTATTATTATATTATTATATTAATAATAACTCCCACGTTTAAGGAGAGTTATTTTCCTCTCTCTCACAGCACTTTTTGTAAAGTGGGAAGAAGGAAGAGGAGGATGATATAGTTTTTACAAAAGTGTTATGTGGAAAAAAAAAAAAAAGAATCATTTCCTTCTCCAACTTTCTTTTTCCTCCTCAATAACAATTCCTTTACCAAAAGATAGAGAACTCACACCTCTTCTGTTTGTTTCTACCTAGAGAATAGCAAGGTAGTGGTGGTGGTGTTCCCAAGAGAGGAAGAGTTCTTCTTGTGAATTCGTTGGAGAAACTTTCACCAGTTTGTGATTTGGAGAACAAGATTCCCACATCAAAGAAGGTCTTCAAAAGTAGGAAATCTTTTATCTCTTAATTCTTAAAAAGCATGCTAATTAATATAGATGTTTATCCCGTATATTTTGTTCTCTGTATTTTGGTTTTCTAAAACAAATTTAATGGCACAAGGCGATCATTCGCTTCCGCTCGGAGTTCGATTCCTTCAATTGGTATTAGAGCCAAATCGTGCTTTAAATTTTGTTTTGGAAACAAAATTTAAAGAAGAGGTGGGTGTAAATTTTTGCATTGTGAATGTGGGTTTGCATTATAGATGTCTTCAATTTTCGCACCTTAGATTTACTGTTTTGATGAGATCAAAATATGTAAGAGCTTGTTGTTTTGGGCAATTTAATTATGCTATTGAGTCTATAAGTCTATGCTTTAGCATAAAATGCAGCAGAAAAACCTCGCTGTGCTCCTACTTCAAAAGCCAAAGCGTAGAAGTTCTTACCAAAAGTGTCATGACACTTTGATGGTTGAGGCACACATCCAATTTCCGTGAGATCATGGTTTCTAAACTAACTTGGAGTAGTTTTTTCGTTTTTTTATTTTATGTATTTTAAATTAATTAAATTGATATAATTTGATTATATTGATTTAATTAATTTTAGGGGTGCCCAAAATTGGTCTATTTTTTCTGTTTAATCTAATTGTGCATGAGATGAATGATTAAATTAATTTTGAGATATATTGCATAATGTATGACATATAGTTTAAAATCTCACCTTAGGATAAACATTATCATGCATCATTATTATTTGGATGTATGATATTATTAGCATAAACATGCATCCTATTTAATATAAGTGTTATATTACATAATTGTATGTATTAATAAGCATGTCCATGCATTATGCCTTAATATAATTGTTATATTGTATGATATGATATGCTTGATTTTCATTATTAATATAAGTGTTATATTGTTTAATGAAAATGAATTTGCATTGAGCATGACATTACCTTAATAAAATATAATTGTTATATTTGGCTAATGTCATTTGAATGCATGTTATAGATTTTAAATATTCAATAAAATATAAGGGTTATATATTTAATGAAATAGATTAAAATCTATAATAAAGAGTTGCATGCAAACATAAGTTATGAATTAGTTTTAAATGGTTTAAAATTGGTTCACTTAGACTTATGTTTAATATTTCTAATATGATTAGAAATAGGTTCATCTTTTATATTTATTTTAATAAGATTAAAATGAATATAATAAAATATTAAAGTTATAAAATATTTGCCTATAAGGGACATTTGTCTAAGGCTAGGGTATTTAAGCTAACGAAAATGGAACACCTCTACTTGAAAACCGACCTAGAAGATGAATTAGTCAAATATTTTATAAGCATGCAATAGTTGATTTGATTTTATTGAAGTGTTTAATAAATGATAATCAAAGTTGTTAAACTATGCAATATAAGAGTTATATTATGCAAATTAACAAAGGACTTAGATAAATTAATTACTCGGATTTACCTAAGTAATAAACCTTAGGTTTAAAACACTCAGTGGGAGGAAAAAGATATATATGATATGTCATTTTCTTCTCACGTTTCTCCCTAAAAGTTTACACCGTAAGATCTATGCTCAATCTCGTGGCACCTCAATTTGTATCCCACTTGGAATGGTGTTTACATGACATATCTAATAGATAAATGAGCATGCAACGGATGTTAATTTGATCAATTTTCACTCTAAGATGCACAATTCAGAGGATTAAACATGCAATTAAAAGAAAAACCAAAGTTTCAAGAACACTTACCCTTGAAGCCCCAAATTCTCCTTCAATTCTTGATGAATTTCAGCACTACTTGGTTGTAGACCACCACGGGAGTCTTCTCTACTATTCGCTAGGCTTAGATTGATTGGTGGGATCCAAATTTGTGGTGAATTTGAGAAAGAATGAAGGTTGGAAATAAAATGAACAATGGATGGAATTTTGCAAAATTAACCCTTAATTTCACAAAATTCTTAACCATTTTTTCTGCCAAAATCATCTCTATTTATTAAAGAATAACATGCAATCCAATTGCATCAAAATTTGACAACACAAAATGGTTAATTTGTTGGTAAATTGTGAAGAAGACAACCAAGCTCCTAGCTTAGTTAGTGGAAAAATCCAATCTTCAAAAATCAATTTTGAAATCAATTTTCAATGAATTTCCAAAAATTGAATTAGAATTGATTTTTAATTTCAAAAAAATTAAATAATTAAATAAAAATAATTTAATATTTAATTAATTAAATATTATTTTAATATTAAATAATAAAATGTATTTTAATATTAAATAATAAAATAATATTATTTTTCCCACTTGTCTCGATTTTTCTAAAAAACCGATATGAATCCCTATTCCTATGATTAATATTTAAATCATATTTAAATATTATAATTAACTCTATTTGTACGTTTAATTCGTAATTAAACGTCGATATATTGTATATATCTGACTTTCATTCCTTAAGCCAAGATTTGAACGGTTCAAACTTATTCACCACATTATCTAAGATTTTAGTCTATTTATGAGCTAGTAGAGGGACCTAATGGACCTACAGATCATGAGCTTCAACGATCCGAGATTAACCGGCCAAACTATTTAACCTAGTTAACCAACATTCGTTAATTAACGGGACACTCCACTGAAGCCCATAGCTGCACCCTCCTCACTGTAGATATATTTGTGTCTATTTGATATAATCGTCATCGATAAGTCAATCCTTCACAGGTTGTTAATAACTTCAGCTAGAACAAATACCGATTTACCTATGAGTTACGTCTTTTCTCCTTAAGTACCATTGTCCCTCTAATGAACAATTGATTTAGGATTTAATCACTAAATCCATTCCCTCTCGAGTCAGCGAGAGGATGGGGCTCCTTGTTCAAGTCCTAGGAACAACACTTAAGAGAACAACCTCTCTACTATCCCTAAGTTGGGTAGGAGTGAATTCCATCTTGCAAATTCTATGTACCCAACTATCTACCCGGTCTTATCCCTAAAATGGGAGGAATGTTGAGCAGCACTATTGAGTTTACTCTCACCAATGCAGATCAAGGGATAATTCTGAATAAAAAGGAGTTCATAGATAGCTCAAGATTCAGCTCAAGTTATCTAGGTTATCGATAAGTGAAATTAATCAGTGTTAATCATAAACGGTGTTAATACGTAACAGTGATTATTTCAGGGTCAGTCTTATACAATCTCATTATGTAGAATACCCCTTCTCACATGTCTCTACATGAACAAATCAGGACCACTTCATTTATGACACGTTACAACATTTGTAATAATCATAAAGCGGACCATATTCAATAGTGTCCCCAGGAAGAGGTACCGAACCTGATTTATGTACTATAGACTATTAAGGCTACTTACTCGAACTTGTTCCTATTTATGTCTCCACATAAAGTCCAAGTACTCATGATAGTAGTCAAGGGTTCGTAGTTTAATTGGATTTAAAGTTAATAAATAATTAATTCACTTGAATAACTTTATATGTACAAGACTTCACTTATTTACAAAAACTACGAGTTTTAGGACATATAACCCAGCAATATCAAGGTGAATGGAGAGAGTATTTATAGTAAGTGGGAGAAGAGTGTGTCAACACATCCTACGGTCTCCTTCATTGGTTTGCTAGATAACTTTCATGCTCGGCCTCATGGCACCTTGATTTATGTCCCACTTCGGATGGTGTTTGCATGAAATTTATCTCAAACTCCTTTTAAGGATAGGGTCGCTTTAGTTTTTGCCCCAGTCATTTCTTCCCTTCAGTTGGCTCATTGGGGCAGAACTTTAGGATCTAAAATAAAGGGTTACACTTACAGAAATTGTTAAGGATGTTAATGATTTCTTGTAATGCCCCGCGTTAAAATAAGACTAGTGTGGTGTGAACCATGCCAATACACTTTTCTCTTTTGGTTAATTAATTATTGTAGCTCCTCATTATTACTGTCATGAATTATTTTTACCAATAATTCCATTTCGAGTTGGTATTTTTTTAGTTCATTTTATGTTATTTTAATAATAATAATAACGATAATATTAATAGTAAAAGGAAATTTATATTATATTAATTAGGGGGAATTAATATAATGATAATATCAATAGTGAGGAGATTAATTTACCTTCCTTTTTTAAAAGATCCTTTTGTTTTTAAAAGAAGAGTTTATAAAGAAAAAAAAAAGGGAAAAAAATCAATTAATTATTCTTTCTTCCTTTCTCTCTCCCTCTCTTTCCCCCGTTCTCCTTCTCTCGCCGATCTCTCCCTCTCTCACCATTCTCCCTCTCCTCAAACCCCATGCCCGTGAACCCCCTCCCCTTTTGAGTTCCACTTCCACTGAACAGCCCCACCTATGTCTTGGTAACTGCAGCGTCTCTCAGATGAGCAGCGGCTTTTCGCGTGCGACACGCCCGGCTGTGCAGCGACAGAAACGGCGTCTGACGCAGATTTGAGGCTGAACCCCGAACTCTGACGACCTGCAACAGTCGCTAACAACCCAGCAGTCATCCACGAGCGTTGACGATAGCGAAAGGCCAAAGCAGACGCAACCTCGACGCGAAACCACATGCTTCGTCAAGTTCCAGTAGCGTTTTTCCCTTGTATAGTAAGTTCGGTACGTACCCAACACGTTTTCGCATCAGATCTATTACACTCATTATGTACTAACCCCAGATCTATAGGATTCGAGGCATTCGAACACCATTCGGCAAGGTTTTGAGATGTTGGGCTAGGTTTTAGTGGGTAAGAATGCTCGAAATTCCTTCTTAAATTAGATTGAGATTGCTTAGACAAGCCTTAGAACACGTTGCAACAAGGGAACTAGCTTATTTCGACATTCGGATCAAGGTTAAGGTCACTTGGGAACGTGGGTATTCGTTAGAAGCACCCCAGCACGCTTAGGTAAGTAGGATTCTACCGAATGGGCTTGACCTGTTGTGTGCAAGTATGTTGCCTGAATTATCTTATTATCATATCAGTATGCCAGATGTGTATTGGTGAGGTGTAATTCCATGCATGTTTAATATGTGGTTTCTTTGCCAGTATGCTAGTATGTGGTCTTATTTGTGGTTTGTGGTAGTTGTACATACTTCCCTGAACTAACCTTAGAAATTCTTTTCTTTTCTCATCACAGTAAGACTTGGGATAATACTTATCCTGAAAAGCCTTCTTAAAATCTACCCATGTTAAGGAACCTACATTTGCACTTCTGTTTTCTATCAGTCACCACCAATCCTCAGCCTTTTTCTGGAGCATATAGGTAACCAAGTCAAACTTCTTGTCTTCAGAACAGTGCATGACTCTGAAGCATTTCTCTACCTGATTTAGCCACACTTCGGCCTCTGTAGGTTAGGTAGTACCCTCAAACACATGGGTATCTAAGACTTTATACCTTTCAATTCCATACTTTTCTCTCAGGATCCCCCTGAGTTGTCTCCACACTAGCTACCAGTCTTTGAACTATTTTATTGAAAATTTGCTCTTCCATGTTCACATTCGCTTGAGGGTTACTAAACTCTCTGTTCGTTTGAATTTGCTCGTTTAATTTCTAGTTAAATTGAATTGAGTTTCTTAGCTCGTTGCACAAAAATAGATTTATGGTGAGGGAGAAATAGTGCAGAGCTTTCGCCTCTTGAACTGGTCTCTCTTTCTCTTTTTCTTGGAAAAGCTTGTGGACTATTTATAGGCGTCAAAAAGTTGATATCATGATGACCTGACACCTTATGCATTAAACTTCAGCCACGCTACATAGACTTTTCAGATTGTCAGCCTATTTGTTCTACCATGATCTGATTGGGTGTTGTCCTTTTTCATAATGACATGACAGCTGTTTGAGCATGCGCCTGTTTCTACTTTTCAGATTGTCAACGCATAGGCTCGACGCATGGTCTCAACGTATGGGCTCAGCACATAGGCTTCAACTTGTCCTCGCAGCAGCTTTGTCTCTTCGTACTTCTATTGTTTGTGCTTCTTTTCTTCTTAACCCTGCGTTAGGAACATAAAAACTCATCGTTTTTCAGGTATTTTCCTTTGTAAGTAGTGCCAACGCATGGTGATACATTTTTCATCATTTAACTACCAAAATCATGCGTTTAGCTCTAAAGTTACTCTAATTAAATCAAATAGTGACTACAATAACTTGTATTTCAACAAGTTATCACACCCCCAAATTTGAGTTAATGTTTGTCCTCAAACATTTATTTGAAGATTTATTAAATTCTACAGCCCAAGTCTAAGTAAAAGCGCACCCTCTCAACATGCCTTCTAATCCTTGACTATATCAACAATCAGATAACTATACCAAGCACTTTTTCAATCGACGCTTTGAAAGTACTTCTAATTTTTAGATGCGGCAAGCTTATTTCTCAAAAATACCCTTACTCATTTTCTGCCAATCTGATGTCCTCATTTTAGAAATGTGCCTTGGAGTTCATTCATTCATAGAGTTTCAAATTTTTTTTTTTTTATAGTGGATTTGCGTTGATCTGGGCTATCTACCTTCGTTTTGACATACCAACGATAGGGTGCATGGAGGCAACCAACATCGAGCAAATACCCTTTCACAACTCGGCACTTATCGCGTTCCTTTTTAGTTGCATCGACAGTGGTACCGTTTATTTACTATGCGCTGATCTTGGACTCTCACCTTGGATTATGGGGTGTTAAAGAGCCAATCTGAACTCAACTCTTAACAGGCTAATTTTATGCGTTGTCAGCGGAGTTATTTGTCCAAAGGAATTTCTTTTTTTTTTTTTTTTGAATTCCGAACGCATGGCTCAAACCTTTCTGACCCCCAAATTTGAAGGCAGCAAGGTCCTCATTGCTAAAATCGAGTAATGAGATTGCCTTAGAAAAATTTTGTAAAGGAGGTTTGAGGCAAAGCTTGCAACGCATACTAACTCTTAGAAGTAATTTACCAAGTGTAATATCCTAAGGCTTGCGGGTTAATCCTCTTATTTCAATAAGTCTAAGGGTGAAACGCATAAATTTTATCATGGAGGTTGGACGCATAAACAAAAACAAGGCGGAGAGAATAATAAAGCAAGAAATAATCGAAAGTACAAACTAAAGAGAACAAAGAGTAATTCATGAATTGAATAATGTATTGATACAAATGTATTATGCGTTGTACTAATTACAAAAAGAATTTAAAGTAGTATACAAAAGAAAAAGAAGGGAAATATAAACCAAAAGAACACATCCAAATTTAAGTTCTCCCCGGGGCGTTGTCATTGTTGTCCACGAGGGGAGGATTTGGATCGTTGAACGGTAGGGGTTGTTGAAGGGAAGGAGGGATAACTTGCGTTGGGATGCGTTGGGCGAACACTTCATAAATATAGTTCATCAAAGTGCTAAACTGTTCGTCCTGATGCCGAGCTTGGCGTTGAACAAAACTCCTAAGCTTCGATTGTTGCTGCGCCATTTGAGTCACTTGCTGACCCAATTGTGAAAGTTGTTGAGCTAACTTTTGTTGCCGCTGGAGACTTTCCATCTCCTTGTGCCGAATTTCGTCCAAATCTCCCATGATGGGGTGAAGTATCCCATCATCCAAATACCTCAGCAAATCATCCAAATTTAGATCAACAAATGGCAGCGGAGCAGAAGCGTGCCGCAAGTGATATGGTTCTTCTTGATGATGAGTGCTGGTGGTTGCTTCTGTCTGCGGTTGAGTTGGGCGGGCAGAAAATTCAGTAGTTGGTGGACTTGGAAGATTGGAAAATTGGGGTTCATGGCGAGGCGGTGAGAAGTGAAAGAGCGCTGACTCCTCAGGATCCAGAGTCAGGGTTGCTCAAAGGGTGGTGGTGGTGGTGGTGGAGTTGCCTCTCGAAAGGTGGATACATGAGGCGGTGAGAGGGTCAACTCCAGGTGGGGCGAAGAAGGCAGCGACACTTCCTTCGACTCTTCGTTTAAATCAGCGATAGGAAGCTGAAGAGGCGTTGGAAGACCGCGTTGGGTGGTAGGGAGATGGAATGGTTCATTTTGGATTTTAGGGGAAAGAGAAGGGGAAGTTGGTGGTGAAGAGGGCTCCTCAGTGATTGGGGCGATGGGAGGAGTATAAATGGTCAAGGCCTGGGTGTAGGCGTCGAGATGAACTTCGGCTTCACCAGGTTGTGAACTCAACGCCTGAATCTCGAAATTCTTCTTGACCAGTTTTCTCTTCTTTGGTTGAGGAGGTTGGGGGGATGATGGTTCTTGTGACTTTGGCGGCCTCTTTTTTTAGTTGGCTGCGTCAAGTAGATGCGGTGAGTCCTTCAATATTCGTCTCAAACTCTGCGCTGAAAGGACTCCGTTTACTGCTCTGACTGGCGCATCCTCCATGAATTGTGCGTTGGCGCACGGTCTAGTCACAAGAAAGGGGAAGAATAACTGACCCCTTGGCTTGAAGAACAACCCCCGAATCTGTGGGGCAATGATGCGTCCCACGTCCAGTTGAATTCCCCACATGATGCAGTAGATGACCATGGCCCGGTCCCTTGAAATCGAGGCGTCATGCGTTGTGGGGAGCAGCGATCGCTTGATGAAGTACAGCCATAGGTTGGCCTCGGCGATCAAGCAGTTAGGCGTACCAATGACTGAATGCCCTTTGGGGAAGTGTTCCACTCTGACCCCCGTTTGGCGATGATTGAGAGGGCATCATTCAATTCGGTGTCTGTAGGCGTCTACATTATTCTATTACCTTTTGCCGCCGTGTTGTTGGGAAGATCAAACAATGCGTTGATCTCTTTAGGCTCGAAGGAAATCACCTCATATTCGACTTTGACCAAATGTGCCTTACGGTGAATTGTTCCTTCGTAAAACGCCTCCACAGCGGTGGGTTGGATGACTTGGCCACTTTCACAAAACTGCCTCCAACCCAATGCGTCGACTCCTTGGATGTTGAAGGCGGGCAGCTCAATTGGCTCTGGGAAAAATCCCACTTCAATGTAGAGCCCACTATATTGTTTCTTTTTGCTTTTCGCCGCCTCCTTTGTTGGTTCCTCAACCAATTTTTCTTTTCCCTTATCATTCCTCTTCACGGGACTAGCAGGCATTCTCCTTGCTCTGCCTGCGTCCACGTCCCTGATAACTACTCCAGGTGCCTTAGCCACTTCATTCTTCTTTTTCTCCGGTAGCTTCTCCTTGGTGAAGGCTACCTCTTTTTCTTTCTTTTTCTCCTCCCTTATTGTTTTTATATTTTTCTTGATGCGTTCAGCTTTCGGTGGCTTCTCCGCATCACTTACTTCCAACTCTACTTCTAACTCCGTCGCAATCTCTGCTATGCGACGGAGAAACTCGGCTTTTCTCACGGCCTTATGAATAGATTGTTCAGCAGCCGCGATTTCCTCTTTTCTTTTCTTCTTTGCAGCGAGAAACGACTCCGTCTTTTCCTTCATCTTTTTGATATCGTCCATTAACTTCTTAGACTTCTCTGCCGCTTTCGCTGCTAGCCGCTCGACAGGGGATGCGGCGACTGATGATGCGATAGCCTCAGATGTCCCCACGTCCTTTCCTTTTTCATTTTTCCTTCTTAGCGGAAGGACATCTTCCTCGGCTTCTTCTTCCCTGGCCCTGACTGGCCTGATTTTCTTTTCCTTGGTGGACTTCTTCTTCTCCACCGCCGCTATTACCTTGCCAATGGGTCTTTCATCGGAGTCAGACTCCTCAAGACCCCTCATCGCAGGGACCGACCCATGCGATTCGTTCTTCGTCCTCTGATCGACCAACCCGTCCAACCAGTCATCGTCTTCTTCATCGATCGTGTCTAGAATATCTCCGAAGACGGTGGATTCGTCATTCCTCCCCACCTTTTGAGCTTCAGACAGGTCTCTGGAGCGTGGTGAAGATGGGGATGTCGCCTCCAACTCAGGACTGTTGGGGCGAACAATGGCGAGGGGTTTAGGTGTGGTGGAGGTAGTGGACAGATTCCGACTACCCTGCCTCGAGGATGAGGCCATGGGTTTAGGGCTTTTGGAGGAAGTGGGTTTCTGGGAAGCCATGGGTATGGTATCGGCGAAAAGAGAGAAAAATGGGTGAGAATCGGAAAATTTTTCAAATAGACCGAAAATTATGCCGGAAGTCTGAGAGTTCGGAGAGATATGGAAGCGTAACCTAGAAAAGGGGTGAAGAGGGGTTTATAAAGGGTTTTTGGGTGGGAGCATGGGTTATCGGCTCGATGCGTGACATCATAGCCGCATTAAATGGTCTGACATCCGTCGATATCAGCCAACTTTAGCGCCAACCGCCTTTTCGAATTCTTGATCTGAGCGATCTGATAGAATCGCTTCAGATTCTCCTCTAGGCGTCGAGATAATTCTATCGCATCGTTTTAGATGTCGAAGCCTTGCAGTTTAGTTTTCACTCAACACAAGCTAATAGATAGCACCCAAACAAAAATTTTCAAAGCAGATATAAAAAAATAAAATCAAATAAAATCAAATCAAATCAAATTAAATAAAATAAATCAAAATAAATTAAAGAGAAAATCAAATCAAATAATGACGAAAAGAAAGGGAGAAATGAAACAATGCGGTAAGAATTGAAACAATGCGATAGTAAATAAAACAATGCGATAAGAAATAAAACAATGCGGTGAGAAAAAAAAAGAAAAAAAGTTAGGATGCGTCCCAAGGATATGAATGCTTGTTGTCAACGCAAGGCGCGTCCATCTTTTCCTCGTTCGATCTTTGCTAGGTCAACGGTTACTTTGTCGCGTTCAAGGCAGTCTCCAAAATATGGTTTCACGCGATGACCATTAACTTTGAATGCGTTGGTGTCGTCTTCATTCATCAACTCTACGACACCATGAGGAAAGATTTCCTTGATCACGAAGGGACCAAACCATCTTGTTTTCAATTTTCCTGGAAATAAACGCAATCTTGAGTTAAAAAGGAGGACCTTTTGACCTACATACAAAGATTTCTTACTGATGCGTTGATCGTGCCAACGCTTTGTTCGCTTCTTGTATATCTTTGCGTTCTCATAGGCCTGCGATCTTCATTCCTCCAGTTCATTCAATTGAAGTTGACGCTCTTCTCCAGCTGCTTTCAGGTCCATGTTCAATCTCTTGGCAGCCCACAATGCTTTATGTTCTAGCTCCAACGACAGATGGCATGCCTTTCCAAAAACCAGTGCATACGGTGACATTCCGATAGGCGTTTTGAATGTTGTACGGTATGCCCATAACGCCTCATTTAATTTGGACGCCCAGTCCTTTCGAGAAGTGTTAACTACCTTTTCCAAAATAGTTTTCAACTCTCTATTGGAAATTTTTGCCTGCCCATTTGTCTGTGGGTGGTATGCAGTGGCCACCCTATAATGTACATTGTATTTTATTAGCAAATTGGAAATGATTTTATTAATGAAATGCGTACCTTCATCGCTAATAAGGGCTCTCAGCGTTCCAAATCTCGTGAATATATTCTTCTGAAGAAAATTTGAGACCGTCGTCGCGTCATTCCTGGCGCATGAGATTGCTTCGACCCATTTTGATACATAGTCCACAGCTACCAGTATGTAGTTGTGGCTGTTTGATGGAGGAAATGGGCCCATGAAATCAATACCCCAAACGTCAAAGAGCTCAACTTTTAAGATAGAGGTAAGTGGCATTTCGTTCCGACTTGAGATATTTCCGATGCATTGACATCTGTCGCATCTGATCGCATAATCCCTGGCGTCTCTAAAAAGAGTTGGCCAGAAGTATCCGCTTTGCAATACCTTGGCTGCAGTTCGCTGTCCTCCAAAATGTCCTCCATAGGAGGAGTCATGACATTGAGACAGGATGCGTTGATACGAAGTCTCTGGGACACAAAGTCTGAAGATGTGATCTGGCCCCCTTTTGTAGAGCTGGGGCTCGTCCCAATAATAAAACTTCGCGTCATGCATCAACTTCTTCTTTTGCTGTGCGTTGAAGTCTTCAGGAAATTGCTTGCACACCAAAAAGTTGACAATGTCTGCATACCACGGCACGGACTCTGTGACTTTCAGTACAACTTCATCTGGAAAGCTTGCGTTGACGTCCAGCTGTTTACGATCGTGTTCCATATTCTTAAGTCTTGAAAGATGATCTGCCACGTTGTTCTCTGTTCCTTTTCGATCAACTATCTCTGCGTCGAATTCTTGAAGAAGTAGAACCCATCGGATAAACCTCGGCTTGGCATCTTTTTTAGTCATCAAATATCGGATAACC
The DNA here is from genome assembly GCA_030954485.1 of Citrullus mucosospermus. NCBI lineage: Eukaryota > Viridiplantae > Streptophyta > Magnoliopsida > Cucurbitales > Cucurbitaceae > Citrullus > Citrullus mucosospermus. The sequence goes on from CM062064.1 coordinate 17,389,702, forward strand.
GAGTGGTCAGTGTGGATGATGACTTTCGACCCTAGAAGATATGCTCTGAATTTTTCCACAGCAAATACTACCGCCAGCAACTCTTTCTCTGTAGTTGTATAATTTGCTTGAGTTGTGTTGAAAGTTTTGCTGGCATAGGCTATAAGGTGCAACATTCTGTCTCTGCGTTGAACCAACGCAGCGCCCATCGCATAGTCGCTTGCATCACACATTAGCTCGAATGGCTGCGACCAGTCTGGGGCAATTAAAATTGGTGCTGACACCAGTGCTGCTTTCAGAGTCTCGAATGCCTTGAGGCATTCTTCATCAAAAATATAAGGTCGATTTTGCTCCAGCAATGAGCTTAAAGGGCGTGCAATTTTTGAAAAGTCCTTGACGAACCTTCTATAAAAGCCTGCATGTCCCAAGAAGCTGCGAAGTGTCTTGATATTTGTAGGCGGTGGGAGCTTTTCTACAGCTTCAATTTTGGCCTGATCGACTTCAAGGCCCTTCTTGGATATCTTGTGACCAAGGACAATTCCTTCATTCACCATAAAGTGACATTTTTCCCAATTTAGCACTAAGTTGGTGTCCTCGCACCTTTTCAATACTTTTTCCAGATTGGCTAAGCACGTTTCAAACGAATTCCCAAAGACTGAAAAATCGTCCATGAATATCTCCACAGATTCTTCTAGAAATTCAGAGAAGATTGCCATCATATACCGCTGAAAGGTGCCTGAGGCGTTACATAGTCTAAACGGCATGTGTCGAAATGCAAAAGTACCATAAGGACATGTAAATGTTGTCTTCTCCTGGTCTTCTGGAGCAATCATGATCTGGTTGTATCCATAATAGCCATCCAAGAAGCAAAAGAATTCATTTCCCGCAAGTCTATCTAACATCTGGTCAATAAAGAGCAGTGGGAAATGATCCTTCTTTGTCGCCGCGTTGAGCTTTCTGTAGTCCATGCAAATTCTCCACCCCGTGACAGTGCGGGTGGGGATCAATTCATTATTCTTGTTCGGGACTACAGTCATATCGCCTTTCTTGGGAACGCATTGCACAGGACTTACCCATTTACTATCAGAGATGGGAAAGATAACGCCTGCGTCCAACCATTAAAGTACCTCTTTCTTGACGACTTCTTTCATCGATGGGTTTAGCCGCCTTTGGGCCTCGATGGATCCGTCTTTTCCTTCTTCTAGACGAATCTTATGCATGTAGTATGTGGGGTGATCCCCTTGATATCAGCCAACGTCCATCTGACAGTTTGAATGTGCTTTTTCAAAATAACTAACAAAGCTGATTCTTGGTTAGGGGATAAAGCAGCAGAAATAATTACCGGAAGAGAGTTACCTTCGCCCAAGTAGGCATATTTCAGGTGAGCTGGCAACACTTTCAACTCGATTTCTGGCGCTTCTTCCAGAGATGGTTTCGTTCGTTGGTTGATCTTATTTGGAATCAAGGTTTTATAAGTAGAATGGACCAAAGCACAACATTGTTCAGGCTGCTGCACGTCCAGATTTGCAATCGTTTCATCATTTTCTTCAAGCCACATTTCATGTAACTCATCCTCTGCGTCGAGGTTCTGGCAGGTTTCCTGTTCTCCTGGATATTCTAACGCCTTGAAAACGTTGAATATCACCTCCTGATCATTGACTCTCATGATGATCTCCCCCTTGTGGACATCAATAAGTATGCGACCCGTCGATAGAAACGGGCGTCCAAGTATGATTAGGACGTCTTCGTCTGCTTCATAATCCAGGATAATGAAGTCTGCGGGGAGAATAAATTTGTCTACCTTTACCAACACATCTTCAATCCTTCCCTCAGGATGCACAACGGATCGATCCGCCAATTGTAGGGTAACTGTTGTTGGCTGTGATGCGATCCCCAACTTGTTGAATACTGACAGGGGCATGAGATTAATGCTAGCCCCTAAATCACACAATGCTTTTCCTATGTGGATTCCTCCAATAGAACAAGGAATGGTGAAGCTCCCTAGATCTTTCATCTTTGTGGGGATGCGTTCACAGACCATGTCGCTGCATTCCTGCGTTAGAGCAATGGGCTCATATTCACCCATTCCTCTCTTTTTAGACAGTATGTCATTGAGGAATTTAGCATAGGTAGGCATTTGTTCCAACTCCTCCACTAGTGGGATGTTGATGTGCAACTGTTTGAGTACATCCAGGAAGCGTTTGAACTGCCTCTCATTATTTTTCTTCCTTCTTAACCGTTGTGGGTAAGGAGGCGTTTGCAGCTCGGCTGACATGCTTGTTGACGCGTCTTTCCCTGATAAACTTCTTTGCATGTCAGCTTGTTTTTGTTGCGTTGATGGGTCAGAATCAGTTGTGGGATTGGAAAGATGAATTGTTGGTTGAGAGTTCTCTGGGCGAGGAAGTTCATTCATAGCTCTTCCACTTCGCAATGTCACAGCTTGACATTGTTCTTTACCAGAACTGCCCATACCGCGTGGGGCTTCGGTGTTGCTCGGAAGAGAACCTTTCTGTCGCGTCTTAAATTCTCCAGCAATCTGGCCAATCTGAAGCTCTAAATTTCGAATGGATGACGCTTGGGTTTGCAACAAGGCGTCATTCTTCTGCATATATTCCTTCAGAAGAGCTTCCATTGATGATGATGGACTAGGCGCTGATTGGTGTGAATTTTGCCTCTAATGTCCATGGGAGAATCCAGATGATCCCCCCCTTTCGTGCGCAGGCGCACCTTGCTACTCAGGCTGGCGGTTACCACCCCATGAAAAATTCGGATGATTCCTCCAGCCAGGGTTGTAGGTGTTGGAATATGGGTTATTGTGTATAAAACATACAGATTGAGGGTTCTGTGGACATACCTCATAAGCATGCGGCTCCCCGCATCCTGCGGCGTTCACTTGATTCACTGCGTTCACTCGGCTGCCGCCTCCTGTATTTGACTGATTCAGGGCCATAGTCTGTAACAAGTTAGTCATGGCGGTGACTTGAGCTTGTAACACAGCAACACTATTATGCTCTAATGCTCCCGTTGCATTGTTTTGCCTGCGGCCAGATCGGCTATATCCATGGTCCTCCCAATCTTCATGGTTTCTTGATATTCTTTCAAGAATTTCCTTGGCCTCAGTATAAGTTTAATCCAGTAGTTTTCCCGCTGCGGCAGCATTTGCAGCGGTCTGAGATCCCTCGATCAAACCATCATAAAATATCTCCATTAGAACACGTCAGGGAAGCCATTATGCGGGCAGTTTCTCACCAATCTCTTAAATCTTGCCCAAGCATCGCTCAGGGTTTCTCTGTCTTTTTGCTGAAAATTGGCGATGTCTCTTCTTCTTCTAGCATTCTCCGTTGGTGGGAACAACTGTTTCATGAACTTCTCTATCATTTGGTTCCAGGTGGTGATCTCACCTAGTTCCAAGAATACGCCCATTGTCTCGCCTCATCTCTAAGGGAGAATGGGAACAACGTCAGTCGGATGTCATCTGCACTTATCTTTGGGATGACGAAGGTGTTGCAGATTTCAATGAAGCTTTTCAAATGAGCATGAGGGTCTTCACCAGGTGATCCCCCAAACTGTCCTGCTGTTTGTAGCATTTGAAGCATGACTGGCTTCATTTCAAATCTCGAACCTTGAGACTCTGGTCGCATAGTTCCAGGTGAAAAATTATATAAGATAGGTGACGCGTAATCCCTGATCGGGCGATTCCGATCATGTGCCAATAAAATAGGATGAGTTTGTTGATCAATCTACAGCTGAGCTTAAAGCTACGCTTGGGCTAACGCATGGTTCACTGCTTCCTCATGTCTTTCGTTAGCCCTATTGTTAGCTCTCAAAGGCGGATTGGCGTTGTTTGCTTGATTTTCCATTTTTTTCTCTCTGTAAAGTTGTCGCCGCCTTTGGAATGTCTTACTTCTTTTCCGAAATGTTCTCTCGATCTCAGGGTCAGAAATGAATGCAGGCTATCCTTTGTTCATAAACTGTCAGGAACGTCTTTGGCTAAACGCTCTGTACGACCCAAGATTGAGATTTTCTGCATAGATCAAGAAATAATATCAAAATCTAAATTATTAATTCAAATCACCGGCAACGGCGCCAAAAACTTGTTCATTGAATTTGTTCGTTTAATTTCTAGTTAAATTGAATTGAGTTTCTTAGCTCGTTGCACAAAAATAGATTTATCATTTCTGTACAAGCATGCATTGAGAATTACTCTAGATGTGATCATGACTAAGCAAGTTTTCCTATAAAGACCCAAGTATAAGCATTTATAGGTTTTCCTGGTGAGTCCAGGTCGAACGCAGGGATTTGTAATAACTAGGCGTTGAGACTAAATGTATGACTATGCGGTGACTGTACATGTAAATATATGCGTTTGTTGATTGTGTGTGTCTAAACTATACAAAAAGAATGAAAAGAATTTCCTACTACTATTAAAGAGGTGGACGCGACATTGGGTAGTCATATGAAACAATGCGTCAGATAGCATGTGTTGAGAATGAATGAAGCCATGCGATAGAGGTAGAGTTGAACGCAAGAGCTAGTTGTTACCTAAACTTTCTAAGTACAATTACATACCTACAAACTGCGTGTGTGAATCCATCTCTCGATGTTTCGACGCCACATTTATCTTATCTCTAAGATGCATGGTAAGTTTGTGTTGGCAAAAGATGAACTACATCTCTGCACTCATCTAGTCTTAATTAATGCTAAAGATTAACTATCTACTCTCTCAAGCTCGACAGTCATGCTTACTACGTTGTTTGTCAGACAAAGTTATGCAAGCTAAAAATATGCATTAATCAAGATGTAACATACTCAAAAGTGCTCAAGAAAACTAACTTTTAACATTCAACTCATTTAGCATTTAGACAGCATGGTGTAAAGTATTTAATACAGAAATGGATGGAAGATGATAGTCAATCGAACTTATATTAAAGAAATAAATCATTCTCTCGAATGTCATTAACAAAATATAAGCAAAAAGGAGAGAAATGGAAATAAAATAGAGATGAAGGGCGTCAAGCCGCCACTGGCAACGTCTTGCTTCATGGAGGCTTGAGATGGTTGCTATCTGATACATATATTCCATAAGGTGAAGATTCTCACTCACTGGGAGACGACTCTGAAGATGCTCAGAATCCTTCTCTCAGAAGAGTTCGAAGTAAAGGCTGGTTATGGTGAGGGAGAAATAGTGCAGAGCTTTCACCTCTTGAACTGGTCTCTCTTCCTCCTTTTCTTGGAGAAGCTTGTGGACTATTTATAGGCGTCAAAAAGTTGATATCATGATGACCTGACACCTTGTGCATTAAACTTCAGCCATGCTACAGACTTTTCAGATTGTCACCCTATTTGTTCTGCCATGATCTGATTGGGTGTTGTCCTTTTTCATAATGACATGACAGTTGTTTGAGCATGCGCCTGTTTCTACTTTTCAGATTGTCAACGCATAGGCTCGACGCATGGTCTCAACGCATGGGCTCAGCGCATAGGCTTCAACTTGTCCTCGCAGCAGCTTCGTCTCTTCGTACTTCTATTGTTTGTGCTTCTTTTCTTCTTAACCCTGCGTTAGGAACATAAAAGCTCATCGTTTTTCAAGTATTTTCCTTTGTAAGTAGTGCCAACGCATGGTGATACATTTTTCATCATTTAACTACCAAAATCATGCGTTTAGCTCTAAAGTTACTCTAATTAAATCAAATAGTGACTACAATAACTTGTATTTCTACAAGTTATCACTCTCCCTTACGTCACCAATAGCGTGTGTCGTCCCTGCGTCTGCTTGCCTACCTTGTCTGGATCGTCTGGCATGTTTCCTATAATACATCATAACATCAATATATTACAGATCCAACATGCTCCTAACTACTGTGCATGACCTCACTTCCCAAAACCTTATGCTCTGATAAAAACTTGTCACACCCCCTCCCGAGTACCCTCTTAACCTAGGAGAAAGTGTGAGGACAGCTGACACTGACCTTTTTACGGCATATCAACCTTATACCTTGACCAACCACCTAATAAATAGATACATATACAATAATTGAACATCAATCTTTAACAAGAGTTAAGTTATTTTAAAAATACTAATTTACATTCAACCTTTAATTTACATAAGTTCACTAACTTCTGCCCCCTTAACCCTCTATATGTACAACACAGGTTTAAGATCAAATATTTACAAAGCTCAAAATTCTTGATACTGATGGTGGGCACAGACGAGTTGCTATGTAGGTTAAGCACCCCGGACTCGGTCGCTACCTAAAAACAGAAAAATAGGAAAAACATGAGCTAGGTTGCCCAATGAGTGACCTATTTAGTAAAAACCTTTCGTTAACTCAGAAACAATTCAAAACAGTATTCAATTTATAGTAATAAATAAGCAATGATAAATCGTTTTCATGTCTTGGCAAATCATGTTCAATTAACGTTATCAAACCATATACGTATCATTTCTGAAAAATCATGAAATTACAATACATTTCACACACATTTCCTTAGTTGAGGCAAAGCGGAGCTCAACGCTACTCAATGTCGACAACATCCTTAGTTGGGGCAAAGTAATCTCGACAACCCAACGTCAAATATCCTTAGCTATGTGGAGTAATCTCAACACAACAGCGTCTATCATACTTCTATGTGCACATAGATATCATATCCTGGGTTACCCGAATACCTTCTTAAGTCTTTTAGTACCGGGTCCCATATACGAGATTTAGGCCACTCACATGCCTTCTCCGAGTCCTTCAACATTGGGAACCATTTCTATATCCCGGCTACCCACATGCCTTCTCCGAGTCCTTCAGCATTGGGAACCATTTCTATATTCTGGCTACCCACATGCCTTCTCCGAGTCCTTCAGCATTGGGAGCCTTTCTTTTAAAACATAATTCAAAAGCAACATGCTTTGAAAATGACATAATAAAAATTCACGAGTTTGTAACATCTTTCACTTTCACAAGTTCCTTAACAATCATCATGCTTCCATAAAATCATAGATTAATATATAGCATGCCTTTTGTAAAACTCGGTTAACAACTAGCATGCTTCGAATATTTCCAATGCAAAACCATAATATACGTTTACATGGAAACACGTGCTTCCTTAAAACAAATAATCATCATAGCATATTTTAAACCCGTGAAAAGCATAAACATAAGAACATGGTTCCAACCAATGGTAAATAGCATGAAAACTTTATATACAATATGCTTATGTTGAATAAAATTACTTGTCCCGGACCCTTAAAGGGTTACACACCTTTCCTAGCTTCTCTCAGCTTAAAATGGTTTAATTTCCTTTTAAAGAGTAGCAAATATGTCTTAAGCGTTAAGATAAAGCTCACTAGCGAGACCAAGTACTAACAAAATTATAGAACTAACGAGACTTGTTCAAACCAACGTGATATGCACTTGCGAGACTAGCGAGACTAGGCAAAAATCAGCGAGATATGCACTAGTGAGACTAGCTAGACTAGCAAGACTAGGAATAACCAGCGAGACTTACTTGACCAGCGAGACTAACAGAGTAATGACATTAGCGAGACTAGCGAGACTTAGCGAGAGTTCTGAGACAAAAAGCAACTAGCGACACCAACGAGACGCGTCTCCCACAGCTTCTATCTTCGCTTCTAACCACTAAAATTAGCATTTCCAGCCTGAATTAGCATTTTCTTACTTCTACAACCTTGTAGAGAAATGTGTTTTCTAACTTACCTCAAAATTTCAGGGTCTAACTCTCCTTCGTTCAACAGATATTCCAATTTACTTCGACTTGTTCCAGATCACTATAGGAATCTACATCAGTCACTTTCACCCATAATTAAACCTGTTTCTCTTCACATTCAGCTCAACCATCCTGCACAACAATTGTTAAGAATTGAATTAACTCACTAACTTCAAATTTTCGGCTTCGAAAAAGATCTCTTCAGCTCACTATTTTCCAAACACCAGGCTTTGCTCAGACTACGCGAACAGCAGACCCGTTCTTATTTTCAGCTTCACTTTCACCACGATTACTTCCCGAATTCCACACCAATTGCCCTGGTCGTCTTCTTCTTCATCCCTTCAATGCTCAGCTGAAGTTTAAGTCGGTTAAAGGTTTGGAAAATGGTAAATTGTCGACAACTAAAACCATAACTGGATAAAACTCCTTAGCCGACAATCCCTCCACTATCTTCCATTTTCTTTTGTTTTATTTTCCTTTTTATTTTCCTTTTTCCTTTTTCTTTCCTTCTTTCTTTCTTCTCTTCTATTTACTTTCTTCTTCTTCTTCTCTTCTTTTTTTTTTTTTTTTTTTTTTTTATAATCTTCATTCTTAGTATTTACACAATAATTGCCATAACACGAAATCCATATTAGTAACCCTTCACTTCGGTTCGACTGATGACTTTCTTCTTAAGTCTTATATGTATTCTAATTGTTGTGTAAAAATAGATTCCATGTTCAATTTAGGATTCAACTTACCAAAGATACGCTCGGCTTTCCTTCACTTTTTCCTTCGATCTACACGAAAGAAAGCAAATAAGTCCACAATGATATTATGTACTTAAGTTTAGTACTTACAAATGAAAGTAGGGTTTACATAGCGAGCAAGTCCGAGGTGCTTAGCCTACACAACAACTCGTCTCGGCCCACCATAATTTCTAGAATTTTGAGCATTGTAACTATTTGATCTTAAACTTGTGTTGTACATATACTAGGTGAAGGGGCGGAAGTTAGTGAACTTGTGTAAATTAAAGGTTGAATGTAAATCTGTATTATTATGTTAGCTTAACTCTGGTTAAAGATTGATGTTCAATTATTGTATATATATCTGCTTATTAAGTGGTTGGCCAAGGTATAAGGTTGACTTTAGATGTCGTAAGAGGGTCGGTGTCTTCTGTCCTCACACTTTCTCCTAGGTTAAGAGGGTACCCGAGAGGGGGTGTGACAATATGGATAAGGTTGGATACCTTATCCTGGTGACACTATGGATATGACCTACTTTGTAATAGTTATAACTTGTTTGATCCAAACCATTCATGTGGAGACATGTGAATGGGGGTATCCTATACAAAGAGTTTGTATAAGACCGGACCGCGAAATATTTAATCTCTCTTTGTAAATCCGATAATTGATGAGATTAATAGTTCATAGGATTATCATGTGCGACTCGATCTTAATCCTGAGTGACTTATGAACTCCTATCTGTGAGGTCGGTCCTTTGATTTGCATGGGTGAGAGTGGCCCGAGTTGCCAACTCAATGAGCGTAACATTTTGGGGATTTGACTAAATGGGGAGCTGATAACATAACTTCACAAGACGAAATTCACTCCTTCCCAGATAGGGTAACTAGATGAGTAGTTCCCTTAAGTGTTGATTTTGGGTTTTGAACAAGGGGTCTCACCTTCTCATTGGCCCGAGAAGGACTTAGTTTATGGTTGGACCATAAACAAATTGTTCATTAGAGAAATCAGTAGTACTTAAGGATAAGAGGTAATTATAGGGGTAGAACGGACATTTGACCTAGCTGTAATTATGAACAACTAGTGAAGGATCGACTTGCTTATACTGATTATATCCATGAACACAACTTGTCCTACCTTGCATAAGAGTTCAACTATAGGTTTATAGTGGTTTGCCGTGTAGTTAATGGATGAAGATTAATTTAATTAAAGAGTTTAATTAATTAATCTTGGATCATTGGAGCTTAGGTTCATAAGGTCCCCTTGCTAGCTTACCACGGACCAATTATGTTGAAGAAAATTTTGAAATGTTAAAATTTATGAGGGAAAATATTAATTGTATTGGGTACAATTAATTACATGATTTATTATAAAGTTTATTTGAATAAGGTTCAAACAATAACTTTATAATATGGAGAATTAATTTATTTGGATGAAATCGATATAGATAAATAAAGGGAGGATTAATTTGAATTAAATTCAAATAATTAATTATTTAATTTGGATGAGATTCAAATTAAAGATTTTACAGAAAATAAATATTTAAATAAGATTTAAATATTTCAAACCATTTAATATGAGATATTATTTGGATAAATATTTAATAATATTCATTAATTTAAAATCTCAACATAGAGGTTATCCTAATAGGATTAGGAGTAACCCATAGAGTTCTATAAATAGGGCCCTTAGGAGCCCTCATGGAATATACCTGTTTAGAAGAATAATCTTTACAATTACTCTAAAATCTTCCTCTAGAAGTTCTCTCAATTTTCTTAGAAAAGTTCTGAGAAAATTCTTCTTCCCATTCCCTCTATTCTTTCAAGAAGCGGTTCCCACAAACCGGATCCTTGCCAGAGTCATAGCAAGGAAGATCTCTTGGAAAAAGAAGACTTCAAGGAGAAGGCTATCTATTCGAGGGAAGATTTTGCTAAAATTATAGACCAACAAAGGTATGTTGCTTAACTTTTTCTTAATTATTTGTATTTTTAATTCTTTCAAGAAATCAAAGAACTCGATCACACGCTTCCGCTAGGATTCAATTCCCTTAAAAATTTTGGTTACATTAAAATTTTGCTAAATATTGATTGGGTTACATGAGTTACGCATGTTTCTAATAAGAAATTTGTATGTTTCAGCATCAACAAAATGTCAAACGCTTTTATCACCTTGTTAAGTGCCGATAAAATGAATAGTGACAACTACACTTCATGGAAAAACGTGATTAACACTGTACTCATCGTATAGGATCTAAAGTTTTCCATCATTGAGGAATGTCCTCAAGTTCCTACTCAAAATGCGTCACAAAATGTTCATGATGCATATGAGAAATGGATGAGGGTAAACGAAAAGGCAAGAGCATATATTCTTGCCAGCATATCTGAAGTTTTGGAAAAGAAGCATGAAACCACGGACACCACTCGTGAGGTCATGGATTCACTGCAAAAGATGTTTGGACAACCGTCTTCACAGATCAAGCATGATGTTCTGAAATTCATTTATAATTAAGTATGAAGGAGGGGGTCTTAGTGCGAGAACTTGTTCTCAATATGATGGTCCACTTCAACATGGCTAAAATGAATGAGACCATTATTAACGAGGTCATTCAAGTTAGTTTTATTATGGAATCTTTACTTGAGAGTTTTCTTCAGTTCAGGACCAACATTATTATGAACGAACTGAACTACTCCCTTATTACCCTCCTTAATGAGCTGCAAACTTATGAGTCTATACATAAAGGCAAAGGACCAAATGAAACAACTATTGCCAGTTCCTCTAAAAAGTTCCATAAAGGTTCAACCTCTAAAACTAAGTCTGCTTCTTCCTCTGCAAAAAAGAAATGGAAGAAGAAGAAGGGTAATAAGGGTGACAATAAAACTAACCAAGCTGCAACCCAAAAGGGCAAGCAAAAGGCCAAGATTGCAAACGGAAATTCTTTTCATTGCAATTAGGATGGGCACTGGAAGCAGAAATGTCCTAAATATTTGGCAGAGAAAAAGAAGACCAAACAAGGTAAATATGATTTACTAGTTTTGGAAACTTGTTTAGTGGAGAATGATGATTATGCCTGGTTAATTGATTCAAAGGCCACTAATCTTTTGTTTTTTTTCTTTTCAGGGGATTAGTTTCTGGCAACAGCTTGGGACTGGAGATAACCTTGTGGGTTGGAACAGGGCATGTCATCTCAGCGGTTGTAGTGGGAGGCGTTAAGTTACTCTTTCATAAATCGTTTATATCATTAAAGAATGTAATGTAGTTCCTAGATTAAAAAGGAACTTGATTTTTTTTTAGTGTTTGTTAGAACAATGTTAGTCCATCAATTTTAATGTAAATAAAACGTTTATGTATAAAGGTGGTGTTCTTATTTGTTATGCAAACTTAAAGAGTAATTTATATGTGCTAAGATCGTTAGCGTCTAAATCGCTTCTTAATATTGAATTGTTCAAAACTGCAAAAACTCAACATAAAAGACAAAAGGTTTCTCCTAAAGAAAATGCTTATCTTTGGCATCTAAGGTTAGGTCACATAAATCTCAATAGGATTGAGAAATTGGTTAACAGTGAACTTCTAAGTGAGTTAGAAGAAAACTTTTTACGTGTATGTGTATCTTGTCTTGAAGGAAAAATGACCAAAAGACCTTTTACTGGAAAAGGTTATAGAGCCAAAGAACTCTTAGAACTTGTACATTTAGACCTTTGTAGTCCAATGAATGTTAAGGCAAGAGAAGGGTATGAATATTTCATCTCTTTCATTGATGATTATTCAAGATATGGATATCTTTACCTAATGCAACACAAGTCTAAAACTCTTGAAAAGTTCAAAAAGTATAAGGTTGAAGTTGAAAACTTATTAGGAAAGACCATTAAAACATTTCGATCAGATAGTGGTAGAGAGTATATGGATTTAAATTTCCAAAACTATATGATAAAACACAGAATTTCATCCCACCTCTCAACAAAATGGTGTATCAAAAAGGAGAAAGAGAACCTTGTTAGACATGGTTCGGTTTATGATGAGTTATACTTTATTACCAGACTCGTTTTGGGGTTATGCAGTAATGACTGCATTATACATTTTGAACAATGTTCCATCCAAAAGTGTTTCTAAACCTTCTTTGGAATTATGGAGAAGTCATAAAGGTAGTTTATGACATTTCAGAATTTGGGGTGTCCAGCACATGTGCTTGAGACAAATCCTAAGAAATGAGAGGTGGTCTTTTCTTTGATTCAAAACTGAATAAAGTATTTGTATCGACAAATGCTACATTTTTCTAAGAAGATGACATAAGAGAGTATATATTACGCAGTAAAGTAGTGTTAAAAGAACTTTCCAATGAAACTACTGAAACTTCAACAAGAGTTGTTGAAGAAGCTGGTACATCAACAAGAGTTGTTGATGGGGCTTCATCAAGTCGTACACATCCTCCTCAAGAATTGAGAGAGCCTAGTAGTAGTGGGAGGATTGTAAACCCACCTACTTGATATTTGGGTTAACTAAAACTTAAGACATCATACCAGATGATGAAATTGAGGATCCATTAACCTATAATCAGGCAATGAATGATGTAAACAAGGATGAATGGATTAAAGCTATGGATCTTGAAATGGAGTTTATGTACTTCTATTCAGTCTGGGAGCTTGTAAATCAACTTGATGGGGTGAAACCTATAGGTTGCAAATGGATCTACAAGAGGAAAAGAGGTGTAGATGGAAATGTGCAAACCTTTAAGGCTAGACTGGTGGCAAAGGGTTATATATACCCAAGTCGAGGGAGTGGACTACGAAAAAACTTTCTCACCTATTGCCATGCTTAAGTCTATTCGGATTCTCTTGTCTATTTTCACATATTATGATTATGAAATATGACAAATGGATGTCAATACTGCCTTTGAAAATGGTAATCTTAAAGAGACCATATACATGAAACAACCAGAAGGATTCATACAATAAGATCAAGAGCAAACGGTTTGCAAGCTTAATCGGTACATTTATGGATTGAAACAAGTATCTAGATCATAGAATATAAGATTTGATACTGCGATCAAATCTTACGACTTTAACCAAAATCTTGATGATCCTTATGTTTATAAGAAAATCATCATAATTCAGTAGCTTTCTTAGTGTTGTATGCGGATGATATCCTACTCATCGGCAATGATGTAGGTTTTCTAACAAATATAAAGAAATGGTTAGCTGTCCAATTCCAAATGAAATATTTGGGTGAGACATAGTTTTTTCTAGGGATCCAGATCATAAGGGATCGTAAGAACAAAACGTCAGCATTGTCTTAGGCTCGTAAATTGACAAGATGTTTGTCAGGTATTCGATGCATAATTTCAAGAGAGGCTTATTGCCTTTTCGGCATGGAATTATATTGTCTAAGGAACAGTGTCCTAAGACTTCTCAAGAAGTTGAGGAAATGAAACGGATTTCCTATGCATCTGCTGTTGGTAGCCTTATGTATGTCATGTTGCGTACAAGGCCTAACATTTTCTATGCGATTGGGATTGTTAGTAGATATTAGTCCAATCCAGGATTTGATCACTGGACTGCAGTTAAAACCATCCTCAAGTTTTTTCAAAGAATGAGAAACTACATGCTTGTGTATGGGGCTAAGGATTTGATCTTTATAGGATACACAGACTCTGATTTTCAGAATGATAAGGATTCTAAAAAATCCACATTAGGATCAGTGTTTACTCTTAACAGAGGGGCTGTAGTTTGGCGAAGCACAAAGCAAGGTTGCATTGCTAACTCTACAATGGAGGTAGAGTATGTAGCTGCATGTAAGCTACTAAAGAGGCTGTTTGGCTTAGGAAGCTTTTTTACAAACCTAGAAGTTATTCCAAACATATCAATGTCCATCGCACTTTATTGTGATAATAGCAGTGTTGTGGCAAATTCCAAAGAGCCTAGAAGCCACAAATGTGGAAAGCATATAGAGCGCAAGTATCATTTGATATGGGAGATTGTTCAACGAGGAGACGTGATCGTGACGCAGATTGCTTCGGAGCACAATGTTGTTGATTCATTTACAAAGGCTCTCACAGCTAAAGTGTTTGAGGGTCACTTGGAGAGTCTACGAGACATGCCACATTTAGTCTAGGGCAAGTGGGAGATGGGTATAGAGTTATGCCCTATTTTATATGTATTGTACACCAATTAGCTTTAGGACAAGTGAGAGATTGTTGGGACTTGTGTGTCCTAAATCTCTTGGGTCTTGTAGTTTTGTAAATTAGATATAGATTTTATTTATTGAATCAAATAAGAAGTTATTTTATCTATTTTATGCATTAACTCAATCCAATAAACTAAGATTCCATGACTATTTTATGTAAACTTAAACATGTATGTGGTTAACATACAGGGTTGGATCATGTTTAAGTAATAATCAAAAAGGTCTGTAGAATAGGAATAAGATTGGGTGTGTTATTCTGGTAACACTACAGATACAACCCACTTTGTAATTGTTACAAGGAGTTGCTACAAACAATTTGATCCTAATTGTTCTTGCAGAGACATGTGAGTGTATGTATCCTATGTAAAGAGTTTGTATAAGACCGGACCACGAAATGTTTAATTTCTCTTTGTTACGCCATTAATTGTAGAAATTAACATTTCATAAGATGACTATAGGTAACTCGACATGAATCCTAAATGAGTTATGAACTCTTGTCTATAAGGGCAATCTTTTGATGTGTATGAGTGAGAGTGATCAAATCGTTGACTCAACAAGCCTACCATTTTGAGGATTTGTCTGATTAGGGAGCTGAGAACATATCTTCACAAGATGAAATTCACTTCTTCCCGTGTTTAGGGTAAATAGATAAATTACTCTCTTAAGAACTCATTCTGGGTCTTAAACAATGAGACCTCACCCTCTCACTGGCCCGGGAGGGGTTAGTTTATAGTAGTACTTAATGAGTTAGATATAACTATAGGGGTGATCATTTGTATTGGGATTTGTGCCCTATTAGTTAATTAATTTAATTATTAATTATGTAATATTAATTTATCCATTAACAGAAAAATTCGAGGTTATTGCATGAAGCCTTGAACATGTATGTAGTTGACATATAAGTGGATCAAGTTCAAGAAATAACCTAAAGATCTATAGTATATAGATAAGGTTGGGTGCCTTATCGTGGTGACACTATGGATACGGGTCACTTTGTAATAGTTATAAATGGTTTGATTCAAACCATTCATGTGGAGACATGTGAGTGGGGGTATCTTATACAAAGAGTGTGTATAAGATAGGACAGCGAAATATTTAATCTCTCTTTGTAAATGCATTAATTGATCATGAGATTAATATTTCATAGGATGATCATGTGCCACTCAATCTTAATCCTAAGTGACTTATGAACTCCTGTCTATGAGATTGGTCCTTTCATTTGCATGGGTGAGAGTGGCCTGAGTTACCGACTCAATAAACCTAACATTTTTTAGATTTGATTAAATGGGGAGCTGGGAACATAACTTCATAAGATGGAATACACTCCTTCTCAGATAGGGTAAGTAGATGAGTAGTTCTCTTAAGTGTTGATTTCACGTCTTGAACAAGGGGTCCCACCCTCTCACTAGCTTGAGAGGGACTTAGTTTATGGTTGGACCATAAACAAATTGTTCATTAGAGAAATCAGTGATATTTAAGGATAAGAGGTAATTACAGGGGTAGAAGAATTTAACCTAGCATTAATTATGAACAACTCATGAAACATTGACTTGCTTATACTGATTATATCCATGGACACAACTTGTCCTATGGTGCATAAGAATTCAACTATGGGTCTATAGTGGTTTGACTTGTAGTTAATGAATGGAGCTTAATTTAATTAAAGAGTTTAATTAATTAATTTTGGATCATTGGAGCTTATAACCTGTAGGTCTATAAGGTTCCCTTGCTAGCTCACCACGGACCAACAAGGATCAACTATGTTGAAATAAAATTTGTAATGTTAAAATTTATGAGGGAAAATATTAATTGTATTAGGTACAATTAATTACATGATTTATTATAAAGTTTATTTGAATAAGATTCAAACTATAACTTTATAATAACGAGAATTAATTTATTTTAATATGATTCAAATAATTAATTATTTATTCGGATGAAATCCCTATAAATAAATACAGGAATAATTAATTAATTAATTTGAATTGAATTCAAATAATTAATTATTTAATTTGGATGAGATTCAAATTAAAGATTCTGCATAAAATAAATATTTAAACAAGATTCAAATGCTTTAAACCATTTAATATGAGATATTATTTGGATAAATATTTATTAATAGGGCTCTTTTCAAATATAACAAAAGAACCCAAAATATTTACAAATATAGCAAAATTTCACTGTCTATCGTGACACAGATAGTAATCTACCGCGATCTATCACAAATAGACAATGTATTTGGTTATTAGTTGTAAATATTTTCAGCAATTTTGCAATTTAAGATAATTTTCCTTATTAAATATTAGATATTATTAAATATTTAATTTAAATATCTCTGCAGAGGGGTTATCCTAATAGGATTATGAGTAACCCATAGAGTTCTATAAATAGGGTTCTTGGGAGCCCTCATAAAAATGAGACACACTCTCTACAAGAATAATCTTGTAGATTACTCTAAAACTCTCCCTCTAAATTCTATGCCAACCGGATCCTTGCCAGAGTCATAACAAGGAAAATCTCTTGGAAAAGGAAGACTACAAGGAGAAGACTATTAGTTCGAGGAGAGATTTTGCTGAAATTATGAATCGGCAAAGGTATGTTGTTTAACCTTTTCTTAACTTTTTGTGTTTTTAATTCTCTCAAGAAATCAAAGAACATGACCACACGCTTCCGTCAAGATTCAATTTCCTTCAATTTGACCAAGTTGTAGTTATGAGTAATTTGTGAAGGGTCGATTTACTATTGATTAGTAAATTCCGTGGACACAAAGATATATCTATAGTGCGAAGAGTGCAACTATAAGTCTTTAGTGGAGTGACCTACAGTTAATGAGTATTGATTAATCTAATTAAAGAGTTTAATTGATTAATTTCATATCAATGGAGCTTCTAACTATAGGTCCATAAGGTTCCCTTACTAGCTGATAAAGGATTAGTATTAGAATCAAACATTTTGGTTTAATTTTAAATGTTCAAATTAATAAGGAAATTAATTGTATGTGATACAATTAGCATAATGTATATAGATACATTATAATATAAAGTTTATTTTGAATAAGATTCAAAATTTATACTTTATATTATAAAGAGATAAATATTTAAATGAGATTTAAATATTAATTATATGAATGAGATTCATATAAAAACTATAGGTTAAAATTAATATGAATGAGATTCATATTAAAACTATAGGTTAAGTGAGAGAAGATTATTTGAATATGATTCAAATTTAAATTAAATATGAGATTTTTAATTAATTAATTAATTATATTTGATTATATTTATTAAATATGATTTAATATAATACAATTAAATTAATTATAATAATAATATTATATTATTATATTAATAATAACTCCCCACCTTTAAAGGGAGTGATTTCCCTCTCTCTCACAACACTTTACATAAAGTGGGAAGAAGGAAAAGGAGGGTGATATAGTTTTTACAATTCTCTTTTTCCTCCTTAATAACAATTCCCTTGCCAAAAGATAGAGAGCCCACACCTCCTCTATTTGTTTCTACATAAAGAATAACAAGGTAGCATTGTGGTGGTGTTCCCAAGAGAAGAAAAGTACTTCTTGTGAATTCGTTGGAGAAATTTTTACTAGTTCGTGATTTGGAGAAGAAAATTCCCACATTGAAGAAGGTCTTCAAAGGTAGGAAATCCTCTATCCCTTAATTCTTAAAAAGCATGCTAATTAATATAGATTTTTTTCTGTATGTTTTGTTCTCTATATTTTGGTTTTCTAAAACAAATTTAATGACACAAGACGATCATTCCTTTCCGTTGGGAATTCAATTACTTCACATTGAACTTCTTTTCACAAAAAAATCAATTTATTTTTTACATATTGCATTTGCAACCATTAGTCAAATAATGAATAAAGACTCTATTATAGTAACTAGTTAGAAAAATTGGCTTAGTCTATTTTCACCGACCAGTTCCAGCAATGGTTTTCACCTTATGCCAAGAGTCTTACTTTAAAGATCTTTATCTCCAAGTTCTATACTTTCAAGTCTTCCTTTTGTAGATCCATTCATATCCTTTGAGTTTTACCTTATTAAGAAAATCTACAAAAATAGACTGAGATTAAGCACAATTACTTTGTCGCAAGTTTTATGACTTTGACATAATTTCCTTTATCAACACCCTTCAATTCTTGTCATCCAGTATGACAACTTTAACTTCCAATAAGTTGAGTCATCTCATAAATCTCCCTCTACTTTTGAGATTTATAAGTCTTCATCTTCTCATCTAATATGACAATGTAAATTACAAGCAAATCTTGTAAAGGTTGAGTTATCTTATAACTCTTCTACTATGATGAAAACTTATCTGGTTGACAATTATAAACCATTTGACATTCAGATGCAGATAAATGGTTAACAACACTTGTTAACTATAAGCAGATTTACTTGGAACTAGTTTATCAACTCAACCTAACCATTTTATAGGTTCACAACCTTTCATTTGACATTCCTAATAAAACTAATATTTGTCACACAAATACATTTTTTGTTTTTGGACATTACAAAAGGCCACTTCCTAATTCCTCAAGGACTACCTACATTTAGGTGTATTTTTTAACATTTGTTTCGGCAAGCATATTTGTTAAAGGTTAGTTTCGACACAAATATCTCAACTTATGCAAATATTGAAATGTCGTAAACCAGTTTTACAACACTTTCATAATCCAAAATTGTTTCTCAAACATTTTAGAGGAAATACTGCTCAAAATTGCAATCTCTATTGTATGTCTGATAACTTGTAGAAATACAAGTTATTATAGTCACTATTTGATTTAATTAGAGTAACTTTGGAGCTAGAGCTAAACGCATGATTTTGGTAGGGAGGACACTTACTATAAACACTGTCTCCATTCACCTTGATATTGACCTATGCAAACACCTTTCGAAGGGAGGACACTCCTAAGGTGCCACGAGATCGAACATACATCCCACATTGTGAACATTAAGGGAGAAACGTGAAAAGAAAATGACATATCACATACATATTTTTCCTCTCACTAAGTGTTCTGAAATTTATGGTTCATTACTTAGGTAAATTAGGCTAAAACATTTATCCAAGTGTTGTTAAATTTGTCAAATATAACTCTTATATTGGATAGTTTAATAATGTATGATTATCATTTATTAAACACTTAAATAAATTATAATCATCTATTGCATGCGTATAAAATATTTGACTAATTCACTTTTCAGGTCGGTTCCCAAGTAGGGGTGTTCCGTTTCCGTCAGCTGAAATACCCTATATAACCTTAGACAAAACTTCCATTAGACAAAGGTCTCTTATAGGCAAATATTTTATAATTAATCTTTTATTTTCTCATTTTAATCCTATTAAAACAAAATAAAAAATTTATTTCAAATCTAATCTCATTAGTAATAAAGTTGAAGATTAATTAATCAAATTTTAAACCATTTAAAACAAATTAATTAATCTTATGCTAATCGCATTAGGCTTGCATGCAATCTTATGATATGCACCTCAGTGTATTATTAACTGAATATAACAATTATAAACTAATTAATAGAACCATATTTCATACATATCAAATTTTATTAACATACATGATATAACTCTTATATTAATGTTAATGAAAAACTATATAGTAAGCATGTTTTTAATCGTACATTAAAACATATAATATAACACTTATATTATAAGCATGCATACTATATAGTATAATTATGCATGTACATACTTTAGGAATTAACCTAAATTTTAAGTATAATAATATTTAATATGATGCATGATCATGCATTTTCATTAATTAATATAACTTTTATATTAATACTGATGAAAAATAAATAAATAAACATGCTATCAAATAATATGACGCTTATATTAAAATGATGCATGACATGCTTAATTAATATGAAATCATATAATATAACATTTCTATTAAGATTTGATGCATGATTATGTTTAAGCTAAGGTGGGATTTTAGACTATATGGCATACTTTATGCAACATATAATTAATATAATTAAACATGCATCTCACATGCATAGTAAAACTATATTATAGCATTTAATAGACCACATATTGTAATAGTAAAATAGTAGGTTGGAAAGAGAATATGCACTTATTATATATTATTAATTAGTTGTTTTCTTTTCATTTGCAATTGATATGATTTTCTTTTCCATTTTCACGTCTGAATCATTTTTTTTCTTGCTTATTCGTTCTTTCAGTGAATTCATGGTTATTTTTAGATATATCCTAGAACATTGTGTTAGTTATTTGAAAATATTTTAACTATTATATGAACTATATTAAGATTTGTTTTAGAACGAAATATACTGTAAAACATCGTATCAAGATGTTTGTTTGATACTACTGTAGTTCTTTCAATAATAAGTATATTTTGAAATGCACTTAGGTAGATTGTTGTACTATTAGAAAATTTCGATATAACAATACTTATATAAACAGTGCAATATATAATTAAATTACGAGTATATATAGTTTAACCAAATTTCTTGATTAGTTAGACCATAAAATATATAAATCACATATTGAGTGAATGAGTAAAACTTGAGTAGATATGTAGAATAGAAAATGTATATATAAATTAAACAATGGTGTATCAAATACGTATAGAAATAATCGCGTAGGCATAGTGAATGGAAATGAAAAGAAATCATAGAACAGATGATTGAACGGTTAATCACCACCGAGAAAAACACATGGTCACTACAACTTTTTAGAATTGGAGGATGGAGATAGACTCATCACAACACTCAAACATTCAACCATCCCAAAACACACGAATTAAATCCAACTCCATATCACCATTTCAAATAAAAACCAACCACACACACCCACAATTATCTGTAAATCCAAATATACATAGTTTCAAATCTCCTAACTCCTAATTGTTGTACTTAATAAATTAATAAATAAATAAATAATAAAATAAAATAAACCTCCTTATATTATAAGAAAAAATCATTTCAAATGACAAAATTGTTAAAAATATTTACAAATAATAGCAAAATATCTAGATAGTTTATCGCGGTCTATCGTAAATAAACTGTAAAATTTTACTATATTTGTAAATAATTTGTTCCTTTTTTCTACATTTGAAAAGAGCCCTATTCTATTGTAAACCTAAAAACTTCATAGAACTAGACTTCATCTTTACTACTTATCCCAAACACTTTTTAAGGAAATATTTAGAAATTAATTTAGAAAAATTGGAGAGAGAATATTTGTTGATTAATATGGGAAGGATTACAAAGATAAATTTATGAGATTATTTGCTCCTAGAGCAACAAAAAGAGGATTAGATGCAAAATATACAAGTCAATGCTCTAGAATTTCTTCTCCCCACTTCTTAATGTGCAAATTTGCTCTCTCTGCCTGAAAATTAATCAATAGAATAAGAAGAGTAAGTTAAATAGGTCCCTCAACTTCCAAAATTGCCAAGTAAATCTTTTAACCTTTTGTATTCAATACATTCTTCAAATTTATATTGTTTTTCTAAAAGATCTTTGACCAATTTGACTTTCTTTTAAAACATATACAAATCTGCTAGACACTAACTTAAAAACTTCGGACATAAAATTCAATTTTAAATCCATTTTATCAATTAATTTTTTAAAAAAGTTGAATATATTAGTGTGTTATTAGTTGTAAATAAAAGTTTAAAAGTTGATAAACTTTATTAGACATTTTTATAATTCATAAACCTGAGTGCATATTTTAGTCCTTTAAAATCTTAACATGGGTGCTACTAAGTCCTTCAATTTTAAAAGTTTCAACTAGTCTGTCTAGGCTCTTCGAGATAATACTTATTATTTAAGTGTTAACTTGGCACATTCTAATTGGACTAACAAACAATGATCAAAAGTATGTTAGCTAGATAAAATAAGAGAAGTCGAACAAAAAGAAAAAAAAAATGTTGAAAACATATTGGTTGAACACATATTACACTAATATTTTGGTTTACTCACTCAGATAAAGGATGACCTATTCTATGGATCAAAATTTTCTGTTTAAACTTGGTATACTAGTATAGTTGTTGTGAATAGTATAATGCTTTAAGAGAGTGTTGTTATACAAAAGAAGAATTATTTTGTGTGATTGTAATAAAATTTTCAAATAGGGAAATTTGTTTGATCCATAGTTTTTTCTTTAATTTGAAGTTATTCCATCTTAATTCTTGTGTTGCCAATTTTAGTGCTTTCTTTTAGTTTCTTTGTTATTTATTTATTCATTTTGTTTATTTTTGTGGTAGTAATGGTGAGGTTTTTTCTGGTTTGTTAAAAGTATATGATTTGGCCGAAGTCTCAACTGTTTTAAGAGACATTAGAAGCATTTTTGCTCAATTTCAGGACATTTGTTTTTCAGTCTGGTTATTGCCCGTGTGGAGGACCTATTTTTGTAAGCTTTGTAGCCGATTCAATTTTATCTTTTATTATTATTATTATTATTATTAATATGTTCTATACTATTTCAAAAAAAAAATAAATAAATAAATAAATTTACCTCTTTATTCCAATCGCATCGCATGGTCATAAAGCACAATATCAACGTTTGAATGGCTGTTCCACCAAATATCATTCCAGCCCATATGCCCTAATCAAATTTCATTGAAAAGAAATGTCATTATAATTGTATCTTATAGTATAGTATATAACGAATTTGAAATTTTGCAAAGTTTAAAAAAAAATAAAATAAAATAAAGGGAAAATGAAAAGAAGAAGAATACCTTAACTCCAAGGTTGAAGCCCCAACCCATGAGAAAGCCAAGAGGCAATCCAATTAGATAATAGCATCCTAAATTCACGTACGCAACACATGATTGCCATCCCGAACCAACTGCCACGCCTGTTCAATTTTATTTCAACCCACCATATTATTTACAAATATAGCAAAATTTCACATTTTATCTGTGATAGACCAAAATAAACACAGATCCCATATAGACATCTATTGATAAAATGATAGATGTCTATCTGAGTCTATTGCAGTTTATTTCTTTTATATTTATAATTATTTTCAACTGTTTTTTTTCTATTTTTTAAAACATCCCTATTATATTTTTAATATAACACTACATTTTCTAGAAAGAAAGAAAGAAAGAAAAAAAAAAAAAAAAAAAACTTTATAATTGATATATTCTTTTCTGGTAAAAAATGGTTTATTAAATTGTTATTAAATTTGAAGATCTCAACTTTCATTTCAGAAGAAGAAACAATACGTTATGTTTTTTTTTTGCGGAACTTTCTGACTCTCTCTTTCAAAATATTTTTCTGTAATTTTTTAAAAAAATTTATGAATTTACCTAAACTTTGTCTGTCTAAAAAAATGAAAAATAAGTAAAAGTTGGAAGTGATAGAAATGGTACCAGAAAGAACAGGTTGAACGCTGTTAAGTAAGATGGTGAATGCGAGGAGGATAGTCAACTTCTTCACTTCCTTTAGAACAACTTCACTAGAAGTGAATATGAAAGCAATCTGAGTGTCAAATGTTATAATGATTATCCACAAAAATATCCCAATTATGACTGATGTCCCAACAGCCACCATTGTTGCAAATTTTGCTCCTTTCCCATTTCCAGCTCCAAGCTCATTTGCTACCCTCACTCTAACCATCGTCACCCACAACATTTTAACCAAATCAATCAAATTTAATTACACCACCTAATATATACAACTTAATATTCACATTTACTAGTTCAGGAGTATTTAAAATAACTAAGTTACCCATGGTCTGAAAAATAAATTCATGACTTCAATCATTGTATAACTATAATATTTATATATATAGGTTTTGTTTTCAGATCCTTTTCCAATAAATTACAACTTTTCTCTTTAAAACCAAACACCATTTACATCATTTGCTTTCATAGATTAGACAATCCCATCCTTTTTTCTTTCTGAAAACCCAATTATTTTTTTTTTAAACCTAATTAGGTAATAGGAAAATAGTCACTTTCAATTTAATATCATGGAATAAATGCTACTACACATAGAAAGCTATATTACTACATGATAAACCTATTACATGTATCATAAAAATTTAATCTAACATTGTTTGAATTACAAGTTTAGTCCAAACTTTTAAGTTTGAGTCAAAACAAGTCATGAACTTTTTAATTTTGTATTAAGTTTTTAAACTTCGTTGTTGTATTTAATAAATCCTTAAAGTTTCAAGTTTATGTTAAATATGTCCTTACTTGATTTAAAAAAAAAAAATTTACATACCTACTTAATATAAAGTTGAAAGTTTTCGATTCTATTAAACTTAATATGCAGTTTTATGTCTATTACATTTACTAATTTTAAATATTAAATATGTCAACGTCCTATTAAGTACAAAATTGAAAGTTTTGGAATCTATTTGATATTTAAAGTTCAAAGACTATAACACAAAATGGACTTCAGGGACCCTATTAAATATTTATTAAAGTCTAGGGACCTATTAGACACAAACGTAAAATTAATGTAATTTAACTAATTCAATAATTTAAACAGAACATCTAAATTAATAATAATTAAAATAGAATAACACGACGTAGGAAGGAATCTTTTATAAAAAACTACAAGGAGAAAAAAAAATAGTAGAGTGCCATATCAATCAGATAAAATTTCTACTGAATAAGAAACAAAAACCAAAATATCAACAAACGTATTGGAATTGATTGTTATGTTATAACACTTTTTTTTTTTTTTTTGAGGAAATAAAATAATATTTTTAATTATTTTTAAAAGAGAAATAAGATTTTTACAAATTCCTTAAAAGCAATGTTGTCAATACAATTTGGTCTAAATAAATAGTTTAAGCTATATTATTAACTTCCATTAATCATTTAACAAAAATGTAATTGGAAAAAAACACCACTTTATCTCTCTAGATTTTGGATGCAGTAACCATTTGGTTCTTAAGTTTCAAAATGCTACACTTCTCTCCTTAATTTTTCAGCTTGATCAAAATGTTAAAGTTTTTACCCTTAAATTTGGAATTTTTTTTTTTATTGATTTCTAGATTAGAATTTGTTACACATATACCTTTAAAATAATTGTTGTAAGTTGAAAACTAATTAATTATAATTTTTTTTAGTCCTTTAAATTAATGGTCAAATACAAAACATGAAAATATAAATTTTGAAACTTAAGGGTCAAATTAGAACAATATCTTTAAAGAAATAATATTTTGAACTTAAAGAACCAAATAAAAATTAAACTCAAAACTCGAGAGAAAAAATGTAATGTTTTGTAATAAACAACACTCAGAAGCTAGGACCAAAAAATTAATTTTATTCCAATTACGAGCAACTTTAAGTAGTTGTCCTCGTGAACATCAGTAATCAAATAAAGACATAACCTTCATATCTATCTAACAAAAATACTTGGTGCTTGTGACCATCTTTCTGAACTAACCCCATTATTCAATTATAGTTTACCAAGTAAACAAACTCTTTTTTCCTTTAATATTATCTTCTATTATGTGGTTGTAGCGGGTAAAAAGATAAGTTTAGCTTGGATACATCCCAATATTATCTCAAAAATAAAAGTTTAAAAGTCACAGCAAATTTTTTTTTTAAAAAAAAAAAAAAATCATTTAATTTTGAAAATGAAAACAAAGAAATTTGCATGGCAAAGATTGAATGACAAGGAGGATGTAAGATCCGTTATCCACAAGAAAAAGAATTAAGAAAAAAAAATGAAATAAAGAAGAAATTAGCAAACGTGAAGGCATGAGGTATATGCAAAATGGACAACTCAATTTCAAACCAAACACTTCTCTATCACATCTCACCACAAAACCCTACGCACCCTCATCTTCTAAATTCTCCATTTCTTTCACCAGACAATAAAGTTCTAATTTATAATTTTCAAAACAATTAGAATTCCTTTGTTAATTAGACTGGAAATCCTATGATTTTCATTATATAAGCTTTTATAGGAATTAATATATATTAAATGTCCAAGTATCTCCAGATGTTAACTAGATTTTATCCTCTTAGAATTTAGCTAGATTTTATAACTTATCTTAAAGGAATATACTTACGTATACATTAAGATTTAAGCCCATTGGTTCATCACCAACAATTTTAGACAAATCAATGAGATATTCAACAGGGATTAAAATATTGATGGATATCTCATGAAATTTATAAAATCTAATAATTAAACTGTGTTTACTCTTCAATTAAGTTTTGGATATTGTTATTAGTATATCTTTATTCATATCAGATTAAATAGATGACGTTTTTTATGTTTTACTATCATTTATAAAAATGTTAGAGGTATCTATTGATATCGAACTTTTTATAAATATATTATTAAGATGTCAACGAAATAGAAATAGATGAAGATGGGTTTGGGAGGATGGTGTTTGGCAGATAAAGATAAAACAAGTGACCGATGATTTGCACATAAACAGTAAAAATAAAACAGGGAGGGAGACAAAGAGAAAAGACTAAAAATAGAGAGGGGCAAATAAGTAAAATTACCCGGACCCGACGAAGAAGGCCAGTGGGATCATCATTTCCCAGCCGTTAATCGTCATGCTGAGAACAGTTGTATAATAATAAATGTCATCTCTAAACTCTTTTTTTTTTTTTCTTTTAATTAAATTCATATGTTACTGCTCAATACTTATTTATTTATTTATTAATGTTCACTAAAAATAATCATACACCTTGTAAGTTTTTTTGTTAGTTATATCTAATAGATTCGTAAACTTTTAATTTTGTATCGATTTATTTAATAAGTTCAAAGTATTTTCAATTTTCAAAAAACTAATTAATAGTTGATTGGTTAGATATAAAATTCAATTTTGTCTAATAAAACTTCAAATTTTCAATTTTATGTTCAATAGATATGTGAATTTTAAAAATAATATATTAAATGTGCTTATAAATACCTATTAGATACAAAATTCTAAAAAATAAAAAATTGTTAGACAAAATCTAAAGTATATTATATACTCTAAAATCAAAACTTTAAGAATCTATTAAATACCAAACTCATAATATATTTTAACCCAAACTTCAAAGTCTAGAGACGGTTAAACATTTTTAAAAATTCAATAACCAAATATTGAAAGTTAAAAAACTAAATTTGTAATTTAACCTAATTATTATATCAAAATACTCTTAAAATAATAAGATAATTTATTTGAAAAACTGGAAAGAGAGAAAAAGAAAGAAAGAAAAAGAATCACTCTTAAGCTACGAAGTCATCACAATCATACTTATAGCCTTCATGATTCCTTGAAATTCTTGGGAAAAAAAAAAACGTTTCAATGTTAAAAAATAATCGGTGGTTGGATTTAATTCGAAGTAACAGAGTTTTTTAAATATAGCAACAAGTTTTCATTGCAATAAATTCCGCAGGTGAAGGTGAAGTTGACGAAGACAATCAGATGACAATCACCTTAAACTTAGTAAGTATTTTATTTTTTTTTTAATTTTTGGCCCACGTTCTTTGCATTTTTTTAAAAAAGCAAAATAATTAAAGCTTTAGCCAATTTATTTTTTTTTAAAAAAAATTAAAAATTAAAAACAAACTTTTTTTTTTTAATTCTCAAAATTCGATTTCATTTTTAAAAAGTAATAATTAAAAACCAAATAGCTGCGTCTTAAATTTTTATTATATTTTATTCTTTGTTTTCTTATAAAAAGAAATAAAAGATGTGTTTGGCTGGAATCTCTCTAACACTAGAGTACCATACACTTCTTGTACACATTTGATTTCATAATTATTTGTGGATCTCCTATTAATATTAGGTCTCACCACTACATTAGGTCTCACCACTATATGGAAAATTTTTCGTGTATGGTCTACCAGTTTCATAAGTTGGTGTTAAATAACTTAAATTTCAATAGTAAATATTTAAAGTGTATTTTAAATAATTTTTATCGAAAGAGTTTAAACACTCTGTTTACACATTTATCAAAAGACTTTGAGATTGTTTGGATTGACCATAGAAAAAAAGTTTTAAAAAGAATTATTTTTATTTAAATTCTTTTGAGAATAATTTTTTTATAGTACACTTTGAATGGTTGCAGTCGTTGTTGCCAAAACTGCATTTTTTTTTATGTTTTCAAAAATAAAAAAATTGTTGACAATAATTACAAATATAGTAAAATTATGATAGACCGCAATAGATTTAGATAGACGTCTACACTGCTAAATGTCTATCCAAGTCTATTACGGTTAGAGAAGGTGAAATTTTGTCACTTTTTATAAATAATTTGATGTATTTTCTATTTATAGTATTTTTTTTTATTTGAAATGATTTATTTTCAAAATTAAACGTTGAAAAGTAAAATCAAACACTCCTTTTATATGTTCCCTCTAGCTTGTACATTGATTAAAGAATTTGATTTAACAACTTTACTCTCCAAACAAGAGTTCTTTTGAACTCCAAGGCGTGAGAATATATGAGTGAAATAATGGGGTTCCCCTTAAACGGATGATAATAAACAAAAGGGTTTAGATATGTTACCACACAGACAAAGCATCCACCGCAAGTTTAGCATTCTCCAAATTCCCAGTCATCACTATCAATATTCTGTAATACCAATTCTCCAAACTGCATAACATTCCAATAAACCCAAAATCAAATCAAATTAAGAAACCGAAACAAAAACTAAAAATAAAAATAAAATAAAAAAAAAACAGAAGAGATGTGAAATTAACCAGATCATAATTCCAGAAGCAGTAGACAATTTCACAAACTCCCAAAGCCCAGAAAAAGCCTCAACCGAGAACCCACACCAAGTGAGAGGACAGCCACCGCAGACGGTGTAAAACAAAAGCCCCAACACCAAAACCCACCACGAAATGTTAGTGGTAATGGCGGTTCCCACCAGCCCAAGCTTAAGCCCATAAACAAACAACCAGCTCACCAAAATATGAACCACCAACGCCACTAACGAAACATAAGCAATCACTGCCGTCTTCAACTGGCTCTGCAGGAATCTCTGTATAGGAAACTGAATCGCAAAGCTGAAATGCAAAGGAACAAACAGCACCGCCACTTTCCCTGCCATCTCTGCCAAATCCGACGGCTGTCCCAAAAGCTTCAGAACAGGGGTTGAAAATATGTAAATGGGTAGAATCAAAATACAGCAAATGAACAGAACAATCCAAGATCGCTGCATGTATATCCCCAACATGTGGAATTTCTTAGCTCCATAAGCTTGTCCACACAGTGTTTCTAAAGCGCTGGCCATCCCCAACTGGAAGAAAAGATAGATGAGAAAAATAGCAGTTCATTGGAACGGAATGCAGAGAAGGTGTTCGAGGAAATTACCAAGAGACCAAAGTCGAAGCCGACGATGACATTATTGGCGATGGACATTGCGGCAAGTTCTAGGTCGCCTAAATGGCCAGCGAAGGCTTGGGTAATGACCAACATGGAGTAGGAGGCGACACGGCTGAAGATTGCTGGACCAACTATGTGCCAAAGTTGCTTGGATTCGACCCAAATTCTTGTGGAGAGAGGTCCATTAGCATGATGTTCGTCGATTATTTGAGGCTTTGATTCCAAAAGGGGTGCGTTGGAATCAGACATTTTGAGGGAGGGAGAGGGAGAGGGAGAGGAAGAGGGAGAAATAGGAAGGGGAATAAATAGGAAAAAGGCGGTGTGAGTTACATTGGTGCAAGTGCAAGTAAGGATGACGGCGGCTGGCTGATTGCTGAGGCTGAGGCTGCGTGGATTTTCGGCGTCACCATAAACACCCAATTATTGGAACAAAATCAATTCTGATTTTCTTTCTTCTCTCTCTCTTTCCGCAATTCAATTATGTGAATGGAATTGGTGACGTTTCGTACCTCAAGTTTCAAATTAGTTTTCAATACGTTTAAAAGGTATTCTTCATTAAATTTAAATTAACAAATCTGTCTATGTAGATTATTTAAATACTGACGTGGCTTGTTGACTAAGTTAATGATTGGATTATTGATTTTTAATTTTTATTTAAAAAATACTTTCTAAGAAAACCCCATACT
This sequence comes from Citrullus mucosospermus, assembly GCA_030954485.1. NCBI lineage: Eukaryota > Viridiplantae > Streptophyta > Magnoliopsida > Cucurbitales > Cucurbitaceae > Citrullus > Citrullus mucosospermus. The sequence continues at coordinate 17,420,294 of CM062064.1, forward strand.
TTTAGACCTAATTGAGATTCTACGGCATAAAATGAATCATCCCGTTCAAACCAACCCCACACACAATAAATAAATAAATATATATATATATATATATATATATATATTACTCATTCGATCAATGAAGCTTCATCCGACGCCAAAACTTCATCGGTGATAATCGACTGATTTTGACCGATTGGAGGTAGAAGCAGATCAAAATTCATCTTTGTCCATTGTCCACCACGACCTACATATTTTTTCTTCTAACACTTCAATTTGTGCGTTTGAACCATCCAAATACGTTTTAGAGACTAAAATTTTCGAAATACATGTGTTTAATATTTTCTTTTGCGTGGGGTTGGTCTGAATGAGACGGTTCATTATGCCGTAAAATATTTTTTAAATAAAAATTAAAAATCAATAATTCAATCATCAACTTAGTCAGCAAGCCACATCAGCCTTTAAATAATCTACATGGACAGATCTGTTAATTTAAACAGTTATATTAATGAAGAGGATCTTTTAAACTATTCTTAAAAACTTAGAGACTAAAATGGCTAATTTGAAACTTGAGGGACCAAACGAACCTATTCCAGAAAACTAAGGGACTAAAAATGTATTTTTCCCATTACTTTTTTTAAGCCGTGTTTGGTAACCATTTCGTTTTTAGTTTTTCATTTTTAAAAATTAAGCTTATTCCCTCTCAATTTTCTTACGATAATTTGCATCTTACTTAATTCTCATCAAAATTTCAAAAAAAAAAAAAAAAAAAAAAACTTTTAAAAAATACATTTTTTAATTTTCAAAATTTGACTTAGTTTTTGAAAACATTAGTAAAAAGTATAGACTAAAAAGAAAGAACTTTAGGGTGGAAAGAATGTTTATAAGCTTAATTTTCAAAAACGCTAAAAGCCAAAAACCAAACGGTTATCAAACGCGACTTTAGTTTTCAAATTTTTGCTTCATTTTTTAAAACATTGATACAAGAATGTTGGATAACAATGTAATAAATTTAGAAGTGGAATGGGTATTTATGGCTTAATTTTCAAAAAGTAAGAACAAAAAACTAAATGGTTACCAAATGGATCTAAAATATCATTTTAGTCTCTATAATTATTTGTTTAATTTTGGTCTATATACTTTCGATGTTCATTATCCTCTCAAAAATTAAATTTTATCGAAATTGATTAAGTCGTAATAATAATTTTCAACCAAGGAAATAAATATATCAACAACTTGTTAAAATGGGGAGTAAAAATGTTATTAAATAAAAAAAAATTAAATCAACAATAAAGTAGTATTTTAATCAAACGAAAAAAGTGATCTACTTTTTCGTAGTGATGAGATAATTAAAAAAAATAAAAAAAATAAAAAATAAAAAAATAAAGAAAACAAACTGAATAAACTAAGGAACGGAAAGAGCCAAATGAAATGAACAAGGGAAACGAAAGAAAAAGACTAAAAAAGGAGAAAGGGGGGCAAATGAGTAAAATTACCTGCACCGGCGAAAAAGGCAAATGCAATAGAATAGACTACAGAGAAAGTAAACAAATTGAAAACGTAAGTATCTAAAACTAGGTTGCTTTCTTTAAAATTTCAAAAGTTTCTTGCCTTTTATTTTTTTAGTTTTTATGTGTTTTCTCTTGTCCAAATTAATGTTTATATTTTATGTTTCCTCAACTTTCTTTTCCTCTACCTGTCTCTCTTCAACTTTCATCCTCTTATACTTCCTGCGAATTGGAATTTTTAATTTTGTGTTTAATAGATACTACATTTTTTACTTTTTCTCCAACAGATTCTCGACCTATTTTATATATATACATGTATCTTTTAAAAATTTAAGAACCTACAATTTAAAAAAAAATATAAGTTTAACTCTTTCTAGACATAAAATTCAATTATATATTTTATATATTAGTTAATTTTTTGAAATCTTGAATAAATCAAGAATTTATTATACACAAAATTGAGACTTTATAAATTTATTTGACATTTAAGTTTAGGAACCTATTAGATAAATTTTCAAATTTAGATACAAATATAAAAATTCAGGAACTAAACTTATAATTTAAATAAAATCTGAGAGATAGAAAGGACCACAGAATATTCTAAAGAAGGTAGATGATATGCAAAATAGAATCTCTCCCTTTCCTTAAATATCCTATATATCCCTTTTCTAAAATGGCACTATAACAGACCGCTGGATAACTATTTGGACTCCATTTCGTAACTATTTCATCTTTTTGATTTGGGAAAATTAGTATATTTTCTCTCTTTTTATTATCATGGTTTGAATCAAATCTTTAGTAGTAGAGTTGAATTCTTAACCAAATTCAAAAAAAGAAAAAAAAAAAACTACTTTTTTAGTTTTAAAAAATTGACGTGGTTTTTGATAACATAGTAAAAAGTAGATACTGAAGAAAAAAAAATTAAAGGTGAACGAATATTTAGAGGTTTAATTTCCAAAAACTAAAAAATAAAAAACCAAATAGTTACCAAAATGGAGTCTTTATAAATATTTTACGTAGTCAAAAACTTTGAGAGAGTGATTTTGTAATTGAGATCGCGAGAGAGAAATATTTTGTGTGATTGTAACAATTTTTCACAAAGTGAATTTCTTTCTGGTGGGTCGTGATTTTTCTCCATGTTTGGACTTATCCATATAATTTCTTGTGCTTCCAATTTTATTGCTTTCTTTTAATTTCTCTATTATTTTTTTGCTTATTCTTGTAGTAGAAGTGGGAGGTTTTTCTCAATATTAATAACATGACAAATGTTTCTAAACGTTTTTTTTTATCTTTATTTAATATAATTCTACACTTTAAAATTTAACTTCTAAAATCTAGATACAATAAACACATAAAAATATTATTTTCAAAATTTGCACTATTTGGATCATAGGATCCAAAACAGTTTTCACAAACAAACTCAGTAAATCTGAAAATATAAAACAGAATCCATATTGCCAACAAAACAGAAGATTTTGTCAGTGGGCAAGGGCTTGTTTGGTACACAATTCAAAAACATAAATTTGAAAACAATGGGTTCAATAAAACACAAAGTAGTATTTCATGTTCTCAAACATATCTTTGGAAGCACATTCAAAAATTGATTTCGAATTTAAATTGTCATGCAAAATGTATTTGATAATATATTTATAAATAATACCACTAATTGTAATTGGGAAAATTATCTTGAATGACAAAACTACTAAAAATATTTATAGCTAATAGCAAAATGCACAGTCTATTTGTGATAGACCACGATAGATCGCGATAGATTACAATCTGTGTGGTCTGTTGCGTATAGATAATGAAATTTTGCTATATTTGTAAATATTTTGATTCCTGTTGCTATATTTGAAAAAAAACCTTTGTAGTTACCCACAAACTATTAGGTTGAATACAAACTATTATCAATTAATTTATGCAATTGTTTTATGTTAAAAGCTTTATATAATTATTATTTTGTAATATCATATAACTTATAATAAATTATAGGGGAAATTGCAAAAACCACCCCTTATACCCTTAAACTTTCAATTTTAAAAATTGAGCTCTCAAAATTACATAATTGTTAAAATTGGGTCAAATTAGACATTCAAACTTACATAATTGTATGAATTATAACATTTCTATAAGTTTGAGGGTTTAACTTTTTATCATTTGTGAGTCCAATTTTTAACAATTATTGTAAGCTTGAGGGTCCAATTTTAACATTTGTAGAAGTTTAGGACCAAATTTTTGTAATTAAAAGTTTGAGGGTGTAATTGCAACTACCACCATACCTCAGGGATGATTTTTGCGCTTTGCCCTAAATTGTATATTACATATTTTACTTTAACAAATATAATTGAGTTGATCACGTAAGATACCATATTTGTTAGCATTTTAGTTTTTTAATATATAGACCTGCATCTAAAAATTTTAAATTTAAAATTTGAAAACGATGAAAACATAAAAATATTGTTTTCAAAATTTGCACTATTTAGATAATAGAATCCACAAGAATGAAATTCAAATTACCTACTAAATGTATACTCGCTAAATTCAGTAAACCTAAAAATATAAAAGAGAATCTAAATTCGCTACTATATAGGTTCTAAATGTGTATGAGAAATCTTGACAAATAAAATATAAGTGTATATGAGAAATCTTGACAAATAAAAGTAAATTGTGGTTACCCAAATTAGTTAAAATTAATCTATAATATTACGTTATTACTAAAATGTGGAAATGAGTCTTTGGGATCAAACTCACATATGCGCAAACTATATACGTGCCAATAATGATGGCACACTTTTAGCATATCAATTTAGCCAAATAAAGTTAAGTGATTATGAGTTGATTCTTGATAGAGAATAAGCAAAGTTAGTTATAAATAAAAGAAGAAATAAATTGCGATACAATCTTTAGTTTGAGATTTTAGTTTTTATAACTTTAGAGTTTTATTTCTTATATTTTATTTTTTTACTTTTACAAGGTTACACGCCTCAAGTTTAATGCTATAAATTTATTAGAGGAATTATTATAAATAGAAAAATCATATTTATAAGTATAAAAAAAATTTACTGAGATAAAAGTCTATTGTGGCCTTTCGCTCAAGCAAGAGAAGTCTATTGTAGTCTATCACCCAAGCGATAGAAGTCTATTACAGTATATCACAGATAGACAATAAAACTTTTTTATATTTGTAAATAGTTTAGCTCATTTTCCTATATGTGAAAACAACCCAATTTATTATATTCTTAAAATAAGAACAAGGAGTTTACGTGCATATTGAGGATCCTATATTGGAAAAATGACTAGGAGACATCACAATCTTTATAATATACATGGGTTGCTCCTCTAATGGTTAATTGATTTTGAACATGGAGCCTCATCTTTAACTAAGAAGTAATTAGCCAAGTAGATCCCCACACCATCTTAATTTTAAAAATATACAAACATTTGAAAATCTACCTAAGCAAATTTCACCTATTATTTAATACCATTATAACACCTACAATGAGACATTTTTTAGATGTCAGTCACTCATCCTATTGAAAATGCCTTGAGTCTGATATCTCGTGCTTCGAATGACCAAGTGCAGGAGTCTCGTTAACCAGTTAGCGAGTCAAGGTTTAGAGACGATGTGTCTTGGTGGAGTTTGGGGGCAATGCCCTTGAAACCTACGTTGTATTTGTATTTGTCATATTTATATTATTTACAATATTGACCCTAGAGTTTAAAGAAGTGCACTATATAAACTCTAGAGTTTAGAGGTGTATATGATTTGTAATATGAATTACTCTCTCTGATAATAAACATGTAACTAACATACTATTATTTATTAATTCTTTACTATTTACACTTCATTTGTGAATTTCATAACGCATTCCTTATCATATCTCTATAAATGTTAGTTTTTTTTTTATTATTATTTTTTTATTATACTGATTAGGGCGGATTAAAGTAATAATTATAAAAAATGGGAGAGGGATGGAAGAAAAAGTGTGTTTATTAATTTGGAAAGCATCACAATGATTAACGTATGAGATGAGCAAAATAGAAGTCAATTATGCTGTGGACGAGTTTCTTTTTCCCACTTCTTAATGTCAATCTTGCTCTCTCTGCCTGAATGTTAAATCAATTTTTTATCCACATCACAAACAAATCAATTATGTAAAATAAAATTAAAAAATATATAGCATGCATTAAAATATAAAAAAATAATTATAAAACATTTACATTATCAAATATACATAAGTCCTAATGAAAAATTAATAACTATGATACAATTGTTTCCATCATTCATATGTTGTTAAAATTTGATTTGCAATACTATTTTTCGCTCAAGTCATTTGTCTTAAATGAAGTTGACTCAAATCTAACCCAACTATATTATCATGTAAATGTAGTGATTTTAAAATATTAAAGTGAACCTAAATGAATGTCTTAGTAAACAAAATTTATATATTGTAAAATTCTAACCGTTTCAAATGTATTAAAAATAATAATATAATATATAAACCTGCCTACTTTAAAATTTAAAATCTAAAAAAATATTTAAATATAAATATTGCAAAATGCATGGATTATTTTGGATTTCCTAACTGGTTTTCCCCCATTATTTATATTTGAGACTCTAAATAATTTTTTAGAAAAAGAACAAACATTCAATCGCATTCCTTTTCATTTTGATTCTCATAGGCACGTGTGCTTCTAATACCATTATTAAAACGTTTACTTGATACACCAATTAAACTAACAAAAAAATGATTTCAAACAATGTGCCATATGTGAGTATGTTAGCTAATATATAAAAACAAGAGCAGTTGAACCAAAAAAAATTGTTTAGAATACATTTTAGACAGAATTTTTGGTTCACTCATTCACTATTATTTTATATACTTTTCCTCCTACACTATATCAAAAAGTTCCATAATTTGCTCATTAGTCCTGTCAACGTGTCACACCCACAATTAAATAATGGCATAATAGCCAAGATTGATTAAAATTAAAATAAAAAATAAAAAAATTTAATTGAAAGCTTTTATAATGTAAAACTAATGGAATAAAAACGAAGGTAATTGTATTGGTTAATACTTTTAGAAATAATAATTAAGTGTATAGTAATATTTTAAAAAAAATTGCAATCACTGGTAGACTTGTACATGGCGATATGATCTGTTATTGATAGATCCTACTAGCAATATGGTTTATCACTGATAGACCGCTACTACTAATATGATCTATTTATTTGATCCTAAATCTTGTTCACATGAATTTAGTGTTTATTCTAGTGATTTTGACAGGAAAACGACCAAAGGAGACTATCGGGACCTTTCGTATGAAATTCAGGCCAAAACTAAGCATTTAGCAACAAATAGAGGGCAAAAGTGTAACTTGGCCAAGGCTGCTTAGTGCCTAGGTGTTGCCTGGTGCTGTGCTAGGTTCCTTCCACTCGAGAGCAGATTTGCCTAGATGCTCCAATCATTAGACGCCCACACGAGCAGGGAGCGCCTAGGAGCTTCCTAGCACTTGGGTAGATGCTACCCGGCACCTAGGCAGGCACTTCGATTAGGGTATCAAGTGCCTAGACATTCCGACCTACTTTATGTATAATCCCTTCACCATTTGGGCAAGAGGGAGAGAAAAAGAGATGGATTATGGAGAGCAGCAGCCACCGACCTTCCTCTTTCTTCCTTTAGCTTAGGTTTTATTTCAGTTTAGGTTGTAATTCTTGTATGGATACTCCCCCTCGTCTCAATCTTGTCTATGGATCGATGAGGTAAGAATTTTTCTAGTTTGTGGAGCAAGACTTGTGTAATTTTTATAAGTTTATTTAGATGAATCTCATATCATGGCTTATGGTTTTTTCTATTTGAATTTATTTAGATATATATGTATGTTTCAATTGACATTCCCATCATGTAGGTATGTCTTAGTTATTGAATTGAAGTTTGCATGTTCTTATTTGTTCGTCTAGCCTTAATCTCTTAAGTAAGCAATGATTGAATGTGTAGGGTAAGGAATATAATCTACCAATATGCTTAAAAATGCATCCTCAATCTCTAGGTCCAAGAACAACTTGATTAATTAATTAAGCTTAAGCTATTTGATTAGTTAATCACACAATGAAATCCTAAATCATAATGCAAATGTTTTTAGTTCTGAATGAACACTCTTGAACCCACTAGGACTAAAACATTTAGTTTAATTAGGGCTTAGACTTTAATTAATAATTAGGATGCTTGGTTGGCTTAATCCAACTAGTTGATTGCTTGTAGCGTCGTCTTAGTTTGATTGAGTCGAACAAGTAGTTGTGCAAATAAATCATGAATAGAATTCAACTTAAATATTCAATGACCCACTACTACAATTTTGACCTTTCTTGACGCAAAGTTTTTTTGGTTTTTTGATGATCATGGAAAGATATCATAAAAAAAACCTTAATTTAGAGTTTTAGAATTATTATTAATTTAAATTTATATTTCTTGATGGTCTAGAACATCAAGAAAGGTTTATATTTAACTTGATGTGCATGTACGTCAAGAAAAATGTTTTTCTTGATTGAAAAGTACGTAAGTTACGTTAAAATAGTGAACTCTTGATTTTTGTATTTGTTGATAGTCAAAAACCATCGAGAAAACCCTTTCTTGATGATCATTTCCCATCAAGAAAAGTATGTAGGTTGGCGTTCATTGGCTATCAAGAAAAGTATGTAGATTGACGTTGTTTTGGGCCAGCTTTCCTTGATGGGCAATGCCCATGAAGGAAACCATTTGTATTAAAACTCTTTTCTACCTAGGTTTCATTTTTGACCAAGCTATCTTCAAGATCTGCTGTTGTTCTCCCTCTGTGTCATTGCTCGCCCGTTTATGCCATTGTCCGCTCGTTCCTGTCGTCATCTGTCCGTTTGTCCGCCGTTCGTGGTATTGTTGGCTATAGTACGCTGTAGTTTGCTATTGTTCTTGCTTTAATTGGCTCTTATTTTAGTAGGTAACAGAGCAAGATCTTGGGGATACGTATCAGCCACCTTTCCAAAGTTGTATTCAACAAGGAAAGTCTAGCTGCTTGATGTGTTCTTACAATGCGATTAATGGGGTACCAACATGTGTAAACCCCGCTCTCCTGCAGAAAGCTCGAAATAATTGGGGATTGAAATGGTAAACACTTCACTTTAGTTGTTTATTGCATCAAGTAGAGTTTGAAAGTTCGAAGTTATCACTCTTGTGCTATATAAACGAGTTATTAAGGTGTTTTGTGTTGGAGTTTTATTCCTTGTTTGAATCATTTATAGGTACATCACGTTAGACTGTGATGCGGCAGCTACAATTTTTGAATATCAGAAGTACATCGATACGCCTGAGGATGTTGTAGCTGATATTCTCAAAGCAGGTATTGTTATGCCTGCCATGGATTAGCTACCTCTAGTGTCATTCAGTTTGGGGTGTTTTCTTTACTCTAAGAAGTGATGATAAACAATTTAATTAAATGTGGTACATTCATGCTTCGGAGTACAAAATCAGCAGTTGATCAAGGGAAGGTGAAAGAAGAAGAGTTAGATAGTGCTCTCTTTAATCTATTTTCGGTTCAAATACGTCTCAAACTCTTTGTTGGGAATCCAAGAGAGGGGAAGTTTGGGCAGCTGGGAGCACAAAATGTTTGCACTGTACAACACAAAACTCTGGCTCTTGAAGCTGCAAGGCGAGGAATTATGCTGTTGTGAAAAATGAAACAGATTTCTTCCGTTGGATAAGAATGCCATTTCTTCATTAACTGTTATTGGATCTTTGGCTAATGATTCAACCAAATTGCTTGGAGGTTATGTAGGTGGGTTTTTCTTGATTGGTCTTTAATTATGTCTTAGTTTGATTCTAGTATTAGTTAAACTTTATTGCCTATTATCATGGTTTTGGTATTTTCTGAGTTTCTAATTGTTTCTAATTGTTTTTACATTTAATATAATTTTTTTTAATCAATATAATTTGCTTGTTTACTTGTAGTTGACGAGACAAACACCTTACAGTCAATTGGAATTAGACACGGTGAGAGTTGACTATCGTGACTTTATAAGACGTTACATTTGAGTATTGTGACTTCATAGTTTATTGTTAGGTTTAAGGACAAAGTTTCAATTTTGTTAGGTTTAAGGACAAACAAGCCAAGTTTGGTAGGATTAGGCCTTATATATTTCGGTTTCAAGATACTAACTGTTTGTAGAAAATGTATTTTACTAGTTGATTACTGAAAATTACTTAGATTAATTATTTTGTGCTATGATGTTTCAAGAGGGGGTCTAATGTTGTCAATTTAGATATTGTGATTGAAAATTTGGAGTTATGTCGTTGAAGTTGTGTAGTCGCGTAGTTGATGGTGTTAGTAGAAAAAATACATTGTGTAATTATTCGATTATGATGGAGTAATGTATGATTAAAAAATTGGAATTGTGTAGTTGGTGGTTTGGAGGAGATGTGTAAAGTTGTTTTGCAAATTTCAGTTATAAAATGAGTTGGTATATTTATTGTTTGTGTATAAAATACATTTGGGTCTAGCTTGTTTGGAGTGAATGCAAATTGCAGGTATAAAACTTGTTTGGGGTTGATTACTAGTTGCATATGGGGGTTCCAATAACCTAGATTTTTTTCCTCAAATTGTTATAGTTGATGGCTAAAAAACGTTAAGAAAGGTTGATAGTTGATGGCCAAAAAACATCAATAAAAACATATAGTAATACATTTTCTTGACAGCCAAAAAAACGTCAATAAAAAATGTCAACTTGATGGTTTTTACAAATACTATTTTCCTTCCCTAGGATTTTTTTTTCTCATTTGGATTTTTTCTTAGTAAGATTTTAACGAGACATATTTCATATATATATAATGGACATCTAAGGGGAGTATTATAAATATTATGTGAAAAATAGATGTCAATTATGCAGTCAAGCTTAGTAACTAAAGGTCATGTGTCTCCTAATGACACATACTTAGTAACCATGAAGTTCCACCAGCTACTTGACAACTTGCCTATAAATAGAGGCTTTTGATGGATATTGAAAGACACAAATTGCAGAGAAAATAAGTGTAAGGATCGGAGAAATTTGAGAAATTTTATTTTTCATAAAATCCCATTTTTTTATTTTAGTTTATTTTATTATTTTATTATTTTAATATTAAAATTTCTCAATTTTCTTAGTCTCGTTTTTCAGTAGGGTTGCTCCTCAATTTTACAACAAGTTTGAAATTTTGGGAAGTGATAAGAAACAACAGGAAAAGAAAATAAAGGAAAAATAATGAGAATAAGAATTACCTTAATTCCAAGGTTGAAGTCGCAACCCACGAGAAAGCCAAGAGGCAATCCAATTAGATAATAACATCCTAAATTCACATACGCAACATATGACTGCCACCCCAACCCAACTGCCACGTCTGTACAATTTAATTTTATCCAAAAATTTTAATATAATATTAATACTATGTTATACACTCTTTGCCTCTTTGTTATTTTGTTATTATTGTTTTGTTAAAATACTATTCTAGTTGGGTTGTTTTCGAGGTGGGTTTGATTTTAGTTTTTATTTTACATGTTGATTTTTTTAAATAGTTTTAATAAATATTAAATTTAGTCTTTCAATATTAATTTTTATCAAATTAGTTAAATAATAATAGAAAAAATTATTTTAAATGATAAAATTGCTAAAAATATTTTCAAATAATAGCAAAATATTACAATCTATCTGTGATAGATCACAATAGATTGTGATAGGCTACTATTTGTGTCTATCATGATATAGATAGACACATATAGTAGACTATGATAGTCTATCACATATAAACAGTGAAATTTTGTTATATTTATAAATATTTTGGTTCATTTTTCTATATTTGAAAACAGTCGTAATAATAGTTAATAATAATTTTTATGTAAAAAGAAAAAAAATACATTATGAGATGATGTTTTAAATTTATAGTGGGAAAGATTAGTTGATAATAAAATGTATATGGAATTTTGGCAACTAAAGGCCATTATGTAGCCAATCTAAAATTTATCTAAATTACAAGAACTAAAATTAGACATTGGAAAGTAATATGCATTAAAATAAGCAAGCAACATAGTATTGAAATCAAAATGATATTTTTAATCTTTTTTTTCTAATAATACTTGCTAATTGATATTTTTTCCCCTTAATAAAAAAGTTTTTAGAACTTAGTATTTTGAAGATGCCAAAAGCACATTAATTGTGAAAATATACATTCATCTATTATAAAATTGAGGAGGAAAACGATGCACAACGAGGAATATGAATACCAGAAAAATATAATATAATATAAATAAATAAAATAACAAAAGAACAAAAATTAGAAAATTATGCAATTCATGAAATTCATGAAAACTTCTCCAATATATTTGGATTTCTCACCAATGTATGTGTGTATCTACAAAATCCACAAACGATCACTTATTTATAGGAATTTTGGCAACTAAGATGTGGCACACTTGGACACTAAGCGTGGGTTGTTGTATGACACATGCTCAACACATGGATAATAGGAAATAAGCCACTTGGATTTTATAGGCCACTAAGCATGGTCATCTACTTTTATTATGATATTCATAATACTCCCCCATAGATGCACATTTATATATATGAAACATGTCTCGTTAAAATCTTACTAGGAAAAACCCAATGGAAAAAAAACCTAGGGAAGGAAAAAGAGTACATGTTTCATATAATTTAATATTCATAAAAGAATATAATATATTTGCTCCCCCTCATGGAAACATCAGTTGAGATCTCTAAGTCACAACATTCCAATGTTGTGAACCAGTTTTTCAAAGGTTGCGGTTGGTAATGATTTCGTAAATAAGCTTGCCAGGTTATCCTTCGAACAAATTGGTTCCACATAAGTCAATCCTTTCTATGTCAACATTTTTAATACTCACTTTCATTTTTTTTGAGGATTTTTATCTTTGGAACCGAATGGTCTATCATAGTTCTGGCGTGTCCTAGACTCATTAGTGACAACTTGCTATATTTAATAGAGCATTTGCACTTGGTATATATGACTTTGTCACTTTCTTAGCATCTAGAAATGTATCTAGTAACTAATTTACTATATTTTGCAAATGAATTATTTTCTAAACTTCAGCTTCACATTGATTTGTAGGGGATCTAAATGAGACAATAACGATGTATTCAATGTATTCAATGTAATTTCTTTTTCCAACTTCTTAATTCTTCCCTCTAATGTTGGAAAATTTGTCTCATTAAAATGACAATCAACAAATCATGCAATAGATACATCACCTTTCAGGGGTTCAAATATTTAATAATTGATGGGGAAATCAAATCCAACATATATTTCTAATCTCTTTTGAGGACCCATCTTAGTATGTTGTGGTGGAGTAATTGGAACATATACAACACATCAAAAAATTCTCAATTGAGAAATATTTGGCTCATGTTCATAAGCTAATTGTAACAGCGAGACTTTTGATAAGTTACTGGTCTAATACATACAAGTGAGGCTGCGTGCAAAATAGTATGACCCAAAAAATGCAGGTAATTCTAGTCTCACTTTAGTTAGTGATGATCTAATTATTAACTTGCCTTGAGAGCAAGCATCATATAAAAATTCACTAGATTGAAGAATCTTTTGGCTCTTGAATGGATGTTCATATGAATCCCAATAATTCTTCTCATCATTAGACCCTGGATGACCCAATTGGTAATGCCAAATTGTAAATATATCTGGATTTATGAACTTTAGGTTCATTGTTACATATGTTTCAATTACTCATACATGAGTATAATATAATCTAGAAGATAAAGTTGGCAGCTTTTCTAGTATACGTTTTTTTATGTGAGAAAGTAGATATGATATAAAGATATTCTATCTTATTCTTTCTATCAGTCTCAATATGATAATTATTGCAACATATATCTTTAAAGCTTATTAAGTTTTTGTTTGACTTACCAGAGAACAAAGTATTATCAATTGTAAATTTTGTTTCTCTAGGCAAACATATATTTGCTTTTCTAAAACCTTCAGTCAAGTCTACATGACTTGAGATTGTATTGACTTTTTTCTTTCATCATTGTCAATTTTAAGAAATACTTTTTGCTTTTAAGTATAGCATGTATTGTTACACTATCTGCCAAACATACATCTTTGTTATTCATCCCAAAGTTATCCAATAATTGAGAAATATTCATGTTTCTTCATAAAAATAATGACAACAATAAGTAATGAACCATAATGATAAACAAAATGGAAAATATAAAATTAGAATTTAACAAGTAAATATGAGAGAAAACATAACAAAATATTAAATATTGTCATAACATTTGTTTCTTCTACAATGATGTTCATTTTTTCTTTGGGAGATTCAAATGAATTTGCAATATCTAAATATTTCATATTTTCAAGATTAATTCATCTCTTTAGGAGATTTGCAAAGTTTACTTCCACACATATTGTTCCAATTTTCCTTTATACTTTTTTATTTCTAGAATAAATTAAATGTACAATAGGTACAAGACACATGTCTCTTTTTGTATCACTTCTAAACTGTGAAACTTTTCTTTAATTATCATATCATGTGTGGTTTCTTGAAATTTTGGATGATTAATTATAATGACCACCACGAAAGGAATACTTATTTCTTCCTCTATTGTGGTCATGACCTCGACTACAACTATGATTATTTTAAATTCATAACATTCACTTCAGGGAATAGTGTTGTTCCAATCGGTCGAGATTCATGATTTTTCATCTACGATATTTAAAATTCAAAACATTCACTTCAAGAAATATTGTTGCTCTAGTTGGCTGAGATTCATTATTTTTTTTTTTAATTAATAACTCGTTATTTCATTTAGTCTCGAGAAGACATAAAATTAGTTCAAAATACTTTTAAAATATTTCTCTCGATATTGCTACTTCAGGAACATATTCAAGACATGAATTGTAGAAAATGTATTCTTTAACATATTTGTAGAGTCTTAGGTGCATCCACTCATGACGAGTTTTAGGAAGAATAATTGCTTTCCGATGATCATATCTTTATGCCATCTAGGTGTATTTTGGCATAAAGCACTCATGAAAAATAATTATTACCATTAAAATCAAATGCTACAAACTCTAAATTTGTAAAATTTTTTATGGTAATACTATCACAAAGTATTGTATTTATATTAGAAATTTAATATATGTAAAATAAAATTTAATTTATTAATTATAGTGAAAAGGGCAAAACCGACATACCTTTAGACCTACCTTTAGCAGGGGAAATGATAGGAGCTCGTGTTGATAATGTGTTATAAAATTGAGCAGCAAAATGACGCACAACGAAAACATAAATACCAAGGAAATAGAATAGAATAGAATAGAGTAGAATAGAATAATATAAATAAATTAAAATAACAAAATAACAAAAATTAGAAAATTATGAAGTTTATGAAAACTTCCACAAATGACCACTTATTTATAGGAATTTTGGCAACTAGGATGTGACACAGTTGGACACGAAGCATGGATTATTGTATGACACATGGTTAACACATGAATAATAGAAAATAAACCATTTGAATTTTATAGGTCACTGAGTATGGACATCTACTTTTATTATCATATTTATAATATCATCATTATATATACATGTATAGGCTAAATAAACGATATTTCAGGTCAAATTATAATTTACTAGTTTTATTTTGTATTATTATGTGTCTATTTAGTACATTTAACAAATTTTCAATACGTGTTTAACTAATGGTAGAATTATATTGATTTTATATAACTAGTATCTAACACATATTTATTGTGCTCATTCTTGATACATGTCAAACACAATACTAATCAAACTAAAGTGATTATATCTCTTAGCTTTTAGTTCTCTTGCATTTTCTCGTGACTTTCTAGCTCTCTTTCTAAATATTTTCTTTATAATTTTTTATATTTTTTCTAAACTCACCTCTAAACAAAAAAAATGAGAAAGAAAGAAAAGCTTGATGAAACAAACTTGGAAATGAAACAACAACAAGTGATATAAGTAGTGATACTAGAAATGATAGGTTGAACATTGTTTATAAGTAGTATGGTGAAAGCTAAGAGGACAAACAACTTATTTATTCCTTTAGAATAACTTAACGACAAGTAAAAATCTAAGCAGAGTGTCAAATATCATAATAATTGTAACGACCCAACTCTCTAAGACTTGAACTAGGTTGTCAAGCATGCATACTTCTCAAACATATCATTTTTTATTATTTTAGCAAAACCAAAAAATTTCATTAAGACAATTAAATTTTACTAGAAACCAAATAATTGAAAATCTTTGATCAGGGTATCCCTTCTATAAATTAATTAAACAGGAAACTTCCATTAAACGTCTAGAGTGAGAAATTTTAAAAGCAAACAAAGAACTGAGTTCAAATGTTAGGACCAAAATTCTTAAAGATGAAAACATGATAACTTATGCAGAAGTATCTAGCTAGTCCCAATGGCACAGTTAAGGTTTTCTTTCGTCATCCGCCGATGTGTTCTTTCCCTTACCTCATAAAATGAAAAGGGTGAGTATAGGATACATAGTAACCCCACTACCAGGGTCAAGCTAAGCACTTATATCCAATAACTGCAGCATACAACTTGGACATGCATAAATAAACTAATCCTATATGGCCATTTAGTGAGTGATTTAACCCATCCTAACATGCATCTGGTGGCTTGAAGGCTCACAAACATAGTAGGGCACCTACACCCGATAACGTAGTAGAAAACTCGTTGGTTTCTAGGATTATAGTAGGAAACCTGTAGGCCTCCAATAACATAGTAGGAAACTCGTAGGTGATAGCTCTTGAAAAGAGCTATTTTTATGTCTCTAATCTCGCTTGTTTGTTTAGTATAATGTGTTTAAATGTCTATTTTTATAGAAATTTGACCGAATCATGCACCTTGGAGTGTCATGGGTCGTTCGGTATTGATTTAGAGCTATTGGAAGTGAAATTGAACACCCAGAGCTTAAGGATACAAAAAAGGACGAAAATACCCCTGGAGAGCGTAACTGTGCTGAGCTTTATGCTAATGACCCGAGAGGAAAAATACCGAGAGCACAGCTGCGCTCCAGATATTAACGGAAAAGCGAAGGCGCATGCGAGTGCAGTGCGCAGCGTCCCTACACTCCGGGTAGGCTCTTCGACTTCTACCTAGAGCGTCGCAGTGCTCTCCAAGAGCGCAACGACACTCTGCCCAATTCTATATATACTCTCTTCGTTTTTAGGGCAAAAAAGAAGTTAGATCCCATGGCGGTCGAAGAGTTCACCAAATTTTCTTCTTTTCCTTCATATTTCTATCGTTTAAGCTTAGGTTTTTATTAGTTTCATGGGTTGTAATCATGGATTGGACACTCTCCCCTCTACTTTCTTTGTCCATTAAGATGTTGAGGTAAGTGTTTTCTTGTTCTTGAGAGCAAACCTATATAGTTTCTTGAGACTTCATTTTTGTATAAATTTCATATTATGATTGTTATTCTTTGAATCTTATGTTTAATTAGATGTATGTTCTTGAATGGATTGACGCCTATCCTCTTGAATGTATGTCTTGGGTAATCATTTATGTTGGTTTATGCTTAAAATTGATATGTAGCAATGGTTTTAGTATGCATGCTAGGTGTTACAATTGCACCTTTGGGCCTCGTGGAATGATTTTTTGGCACTTGTTCTAGCTTGGGAACAAGTCAGCTTGATCAAATTCAGATGGCCTGCGGCACACTGGGTGCCTCTCGCAACCTCTACCTCCGTTTCTAGAGAGGATGGTTTTAGAAAACGAGTTTAGAGAAAAGGTTTTCGCAAACGTTTGGAAAGCATGTTTGAAAAAAGAAAGTTAGTTGTAAGGCTAGAAAGCAATAAGGGACAACAACGACTTTATAGCTCACAAATCTGGATATGAGGATTTGATGATTAGTCTTGCCCCCATATAGTACATTATAAGCATTTTTAGAAATGTCACCCTTACATATGCAAAGTGTCGAGCAATCACTTACAAAGAAAAGTACTAGGAAAGTAAACTAACTAGGAAAACGAAATGCATAAGATAAAAGCATGATAAAAAGGGGTCGAGGTGGGCATACAGCTACGGGCAACACGCCCTGGACAAGCATGACTGTGACATCCTCCCCCACTTAATTGGTTGACGTCCCTGTCAACCATCTTTGCTCAAACTCAGCAATTTGTAGGGTAGTAGACTTCAAGTATCCAGCGCACTCCCAACCGATTTCTTCGTTCAGGAGGCCTTTCCAATTCACCAAGAATTCCTGCAGGTCTCGTATTGGTCTTTCAACACGGCTGGTTCATTCAGCAAGTATCTCGTCAACTTCTCTTCTTTGTTGTGTTATTCATCATGACAGGAGGGCGAGTTAAGATATTACGTTGTTCATCATTAGGATTGGGATGGCAAGACTTCAAGTTACTCACATGTATGGCATAATGAATCTTCATCCATGAGGGTAACTGAACACGATAAGAGGTTTTTCCGACCTTCTTAATAACTTAAACCTTCCATGCGCATTTTTCGTGTTTACCGCAAGTGTATTGGTCAAGTTATAATATAAGACGATTAAGTTATGAATATCATTTCACTGAGGATCCAATTCTGAAGGTTTAAGTTACATAGCTATTCTAAAATTGAATCAATTTTATTTGAGAATTCGAATTCAGGTTGTGATTTTGAAAAACTAAGAAGGAAAGCAATAAATAAGAAACACAAGAGTCAAAGAGAATTCTAGGGTAATGAATCATTGTTTAATTCATCATGCAACATTTTAGGGTTTATGGATTTTATTGCAATTCATATGCTTAAGTCAAGAAACATAAATCCAAGTTATTTTCTTTAAAAAACAATATTTTCTCATGCAACTCAATTTATTACTAATTTTCTTGAAACCAATACAAATTACATGGCATTACGAGTAGTCTTTAGCAACTTTCATTGTTAACCTAACTATTTTTATGATAGATTAACAACGATTCATTATTATAGATCCAATTAGACATACAATTATCTCAACCATACATCTAACCTAACATTCAAGGATGACCAATCAATAAGAATTAAGCACAATAACAATGAAAAGCATATTCATTACAACAAAACCATGAAGAGTCTACAATATCAACATAATTTCATAAACAATTCATCAATACCCTAAAACTAAAGAGTTTAGCCACTCCTAACTTTAGGCAACATGTCACACAAATAATTTAAGCATAGAAAGAGTGTAAAGAAGGGAAACTCTACTGAAAAGAAGCTCTTGATTGAGGAGGAACCGCCAAGATGTCCTTGGTCTTCACATTGAAAACTCGAACGACACAACTCTCTCTCAAACTCTTTTCTCCCTTCCTTACAGCTAACTCACTCTTTGAGACTCTCTATTGTATTTTCTCTAATTTATCTTCTTCTTTTGTCTCTTGGTGTGTTGATTGTCTTTAGGGTTGCTGAAAACCCTCCAATTTATAGAGTTGACCACCCATAATTCTTCCCAAAAATGTAAAATTTTCAAATAAGGAAAACTGGCGCCACGACGCTGGTCAATGGCGCCGCTACGCTGTCCTCATCAAATGGTGGCGCCGCCGCACTGTAAGATGACACCACCTCATTGCGTGTCATAAAAGCCTACCCTTGACGCCGTGTTGCAACGTTGCATTGGTGCTGCTGCATTGAGGTTGAGTGATGCTCTTCGAAAAAAGTGTCGCAACAGAACCGGCGTTGCGAGGCTGCCCTGTTTTTGGCAGTTTGGTGATTTTCTTCTCCTTTTCACTCGATTTTGGCTCGGTTTGGTTCTTTTGGCTTTCGATTCTAGTTTTCTTTATTTTGACCTGAAAACCACTAGCAAATAAGTGAAATCTAATATAAACTCTTTTAATTTAAGAGAATAAAAAGCACTTTTCAAGCGCTTTTTAGAAGTTGGTCTCTCTGTCCTCGAAATTGAAACTGTTCGGAGCGCAATTTGATCAAAATTTGTCCCCTGATTGAAATTCAATGGGTCTTCGCTTCATATCGGTCTACTTCTTCATACGCTTCGATGCCTTCTCTAGACACGCCACACACAACTTCTAAGGACTCTTTCTTCATATGCTTCAATGCCTTCTCTAGACACTCCACACACAACTTCTAAGGACTCTTTCTATTCTCTGGTGAAATTGTGTGTCTAGGGGCTCTTACCTGCGAATGGGTGGCATGAGCGATTGTCTACCACATACAATCTCGAAGGGCATTTTTCCTGTAGAGGAACTCTTCTTGCTGTTAAAGCTAAACTAAGCCACCTCTAACATCTGAACCCAATTCTTCTATCTAGCATCAATAAAGTGTCGGAGATACTCTTCGAGCATACTGTTAAAGCGTTCCGTTTGTCCATCAATTATGGATGATAACTGGATGAAATATTCAGTGTCGAACCCAACATTCGAAATAGTTTCACAATGTGCTTGAAGAACAACTAAGCAGTCATTTCTACCGAACATAGCTTCAGAGCTAAAATGAATGTAGCGTATTTCGAAAATATGTCAATGATTACAAGTATCAATTCGAACTCCCCAACTTTGGGTAGGTGGGTGATGAAGTCGAGAGACACACTCTCCCATGGTCTCGAGGGAACAGGTAGGGGTTCCAATAGACCCGCTAATTCTCCCTTTCTACTTTGTCTTGCTGGCAGACAAGACAGGTTTTGGTGAATTGCATGACATCGTCTCGGAGGCTCAGCCAGTAGTAGCCTTGTTTCAACAGCGCATAGGTTCTCTGCCAACCATTGTATCCAACCCATGGTGTATAATGACACTCTTTCATTAGCAGTCTCCACAACTCTCTAGATCGAGGAAAATAGAGGCGATTGCCCTTGGTAAGGAGGAGATCGTCTTCTACCCAAAACTGGCACGTCTTTCCTTCTTTGGCTAACTGAATCAAGGCTTGGGCTGCTGTGTCGTTGATCAAGTGTGCTCTTAGGGTTTCTCGGATTGTTCCACTAAGATTACTGGCTTTCAGATGAGCGAGCAAGCACAGGGCCGCGTGTTTGCTCTTTCGACTGAAAGCATTTGCCGCTTGATTGGCTTTACTGGTTTGTGCTTAAACTAAAAATCAGATTCGGTCAAGCATTCTTGCCATCGGGATTGCTTGGACGATAGCTTTGGCTATGTAAAGAAGTGGCAGATCGAGCTATTGTTCGGTCTTGACTACGAACTTAGAGCCTAACAGGTATTTTCTCTAAGCCCATAAACAGTGAACTATTGCCAGCATTTTGTTCTCAGATGTTGCAAACTTGCTTCCAGCATCATTTAGTTTCCTACTTTCATAGGTGATGAGGTGGTCTTCTTGAAGGAGGATGTCACCCAGAGCAAAATTAGATGCATCTATCTCGACTTCGAAAGGTTTTGTCACATCGGTAATTTAAAAAATCGGCCCCTCCATCATGGCTTTCTTAAAGCCTTCGAAGGTGGCTCGACACTCTAGAGTCCAACTCCATTGGTGGTCTTTCTTCAATAACTTAGTTAGCAGTCCTGCTCTTCTCGAGAATCCCTCCACGAACTGCTTATGGTAATTGGCTAATTCGAGGAAGGAACATAGTTCTGTCACGAAGGTCGGAACCTTTTAATCTCGTATTGCATGGATTTTACTCTCCCCCATGCCAATTCGGCCAGACTCAACCATGTGACCAAGGAAATTGATGCGCTCTTGAGCAAAGGAGCATTTTTCTCTCTTCACATATAGTTGGTTTTGTTTTAGCTTTTTAAAGACCAACTGAAGATGGTGTTGTTGTTCATCCATCGTCGCATTATAGACCACAATGTCATCAAGATACACCACGACAAACTTGTCAAGGTATTCATGAAAGACATGATTCATCAATGTGTAGAAGGTAGCCGAGGCATTAGTGAGGCCAAAGGGCATAACAAGGAATTGGAAGGCCTCACATCTCATGACGCATGTCATCTTTGGTTCATCTCCTTCAAAAATTCGCACCTGATAGTACCCTGATCGAAGGTCGAGTTTCGAAAAATACTTGGCACCATGGAGGCGATCAAATAAATTTATGATAATAGGCAATGGGTATTTGTTGCGAACAGTGAGCTTGTTTAGGGCTCGATAGTCGATGCATAACCAAAGGCTTCCGTCTTTCTTCTTCTAAAACAACATTGAGGCCCCATACGGAGCTTTTGTGAGACGAATGAATTCTGCACTCAACAACTCATCTAGTTGCTTCCAGAGTTTTGCTAACTCGGGAGGCACCATCCGATAGGTGTTCTTTGCGGGAGGCTTTGCCCCTGCAACAATTCGATCTCATGGTCAATCCCCCTTCTTGGAGGTAAGGACTTTGGTAAACTGTCTAGCATGACGTCTCGGTACTTCTTTAGAACAAACTAAATGGCTTCCGGATCAGTCTTTCCTTCTATTTCGATTGACTCAATCAGAATGGCCATGAACGTGGGTTCGTCATGGGCAAGGCCCCTCTTGAGCTGGAGGGTCGAGATCATCCTTATCCCATTTGGTTGTTTCATGTTGGTTTGAACAACCGTAGGAGTGGATCCTATGATTACTAAACACTTTGGCAGCAGTATCGATATCACCTTTTGCTCGAGTAAGAATTCCATCCCCAAGACTACATCAAAATTGTCCATCTTGACGATCACAAAATTGGCATGTACACGCCTTCTTGACTACTGCTCTCTTAACTACTCTCTTGACAGGTAAGGCTCTGGAGTTGACGACTTTCATCTTCACTGCGTCTCTCTCTCATCGAAGGTTTAATTGACGCGCTTCTGCTTCAGTCATGAAGTTATGAGTGGCCTCAGAGTCGACCATACTGCTCTTGACCGATATTTGGTTAACCCAGACGTCTACATACATGAGCCCTCGCTCGATGGGTTCCTTTGGTTCTCTCCCATCTTTCTTTGGAAAGCTAACAGGAATTTCAGCGCTCCCATTCAGGGAGTATATTCAAGGAGTATCCCCCTTCTTTATCGTTGGGGTCTCATTGTCCAGTTGATCTGTCTTGCCATCTGAGTCAATTGCCAAGGCGACTTGGAAGGCATTGAACGTCGTTCTTTTCGAACATTCCTGTGTGGTCCTTTGCATATGAAATACTGCAAGGGATGGTAATGAGGGGGTTGATAGGTCTTTTGATCCCCATTCGAGTTCTTGCCTCCTCCACCATTTCGAGGAGGGCTTGTGTGGCTATTTTTATTTCCTCTGCTTGAGGGAGTTAACTGTCGTCTCGCGTCTCGGGAGTCACTATTCAGATCAAACAATCGTTCGACTGCTGCATAGGTAGATGTGAGGTCTTGTTCCCTTTGTTCATATAGTTCGACCTTAGCCCATAATTTAAGGCCTTTGACAAAACAGAATACTTTGTCATTCTCGGACATATCACATATGTCCAATATTAGTCCTGCGAACTGCTTCATGTAGTCTCGGATAAAGCTTATGTGTTTCAGTGCCAAGATCTCGACATTTTCGGGGAAGAACTAAGCACGCAGTTCTTGTTTTAGTCTATCCTAAGTGTCGATAGTGCAATGACCCTCTTGAACATCTATATAGCAGGACCTCCACCATAACTTGGCGTCGTCTGCTAATTGCATTGTCGCCAAGGTAGTTTTCGACTCTTTAGCAGTCGTGTTCGTGACTCTAAAGTACTGCTCCATGTCAAATATGAAATTCTTTAGAGCCTTCGCGTCCCGAGAGGAAGCGGCTGACTGCTGTCCCTGAGCCCAGCTTGTAGCAAGCCCCACAGAAGGGCTTGGACTTGGGTATTTCACCTTGTTAAACTGGACAGCACCCCTAGCTGGGGTTTGATTTCCCACCATTCTCACAGTGAGATTCACTCTTGCACTGATGCCTATAACCTCTGTCCTGATGTCATCCAGTGCAGCTCTGAAATCTTCCGACAAGTCAGTTACCATTTGGATAGCCTTTTGAGAGCTATCTAGCTTTTTGACACGCTCCTCCATGTGGGATACTAAACCCGACGAGCTGTCACCACGTTCAAAGCTATTAGGTCTCGTAGTTTTTGTCTTTGGGGTCTTGACCCTTAACATCAACTCTTGATGGGCATTCCTTCTAAACGGCCAGCTACTACATCAATTTCGTGAGCTTTCTAAAAAATTTCCTGTGTCTACATTTCTAGGAAACAAATAGCATTGGGGACTTCCCTAAGGTAAAGCATCTGCTCTTCAATGTCAACCAACCGGTCCACATGGGACTTGTTCAGCTATTTCGTGGTTGACATGGTTATGGACTTCTCTCTTATGAGCCGATTTGGCTCTGATACCAATTGTCACAATCACACCTTTATGCCTCGCGGAACGATTATGCGGCACTTGTTCTAGCTCGCTAATAAGTCACTTTGGGTGCCTCTCGCAACCTTTACCCCTGTTTCTAAAGAAGATGGTTTTAGAAAACATGTTTAGAGAAACGTTTGAAAAGCATGTTTGAGAAAAGAAAGTTTGTTGTAAGACTAGAAAGCAATAAGGGACAACAATGGTTTTGTAGCTCACAACTCCGAATATGAGGATTTGATGATTAATCTTTCTCCCATATAGGACATTATAAGCATTTTTAGAAATGTCACCCTTGCATATGCAAAGTGGCGAGCGGTCACTGTTCGTTTAATTTCTATTTGAATTAAATTGAGTTTCTTAGCTTGTTGCACAAAAATAGATTTATCATTTCCGTACAAGGATGCGTCGAGAATTACTCAAGTGTGATCATGATTAAGCAAGTTTTCCTATAAAAAGCCCAAGTATAAGCATTTATAGGTTTCATGGTAAGTCCAGGGTCGAACGCAGGGATTTGTAATAACTAGGTGTTGAGAATATCCAAGTATATCCAAGTATAATTACATACCTACAAACTTAATTTGTGAATCCATCTCTCGATGTTTCGACGCCACATTAATCTTATCTCTAAGACGCATGGTAAGTTTGCGTTGGCAAAAGATGAACTACATCTCTGCATCTCATCTAGTCTTGATAAATGCTAAAGATTAACCATCGACTCTCTCAAGCTAGACAGTCATGCTTACTACTTTTGTCACACCCTTTTTCTAAGACCATTTCGTGGAAGAGCCTATAAAGGGAAGAAGTAGGACAAGAGCGGTTGTGCTAAAGTGTTAGTTTACATAGGCCGTAGACGAAGCTTGAATTAGAAGGATTTGATAGAAAGGTTGCGTTGAGTGAATTCTGGATCTTGGAATCAAAGTAATTCTTGAAGTTGAGAATTCTACTGTGTAGGATAAACAGATCAGGAGAACGCAACCATGATTTTAAGCAGCACAAGAGTGCATAAAGGAATAATCAAGGAAACCTCAAGGATAGGAGGAAGGTCTTGGACACAGAACGACATATAGGTAAACGCAAAGAGTGCGAAAGCATAAAAGAAGGCATGATGGTATGTAATTAAGGCAGACGCATGGTATTATGCAGTAAGGAACAAACGCATAGTAGTATCTGTTTGAGACTTTAATACTAAGTAGTATGCGGTAGAGAAACGCTGTAAGCCCCTACCTGACATTTGGGAGTTGGCAAGTTAAGAAGAAATTATGAGATGGGCAGTGAATAGAGAAAGTGGGCTGAGTAGTATGGGAGCAAAAATGGGGCTACGCGTTAGTGGGGCTACACGATGAAAGAATGTTGGAGGCTTGACGAGACTATTGGTACTATGCGTTGAAGAAGGTAGCTCGGCATGGACACATGTGATTGGAAGTTGTTCGTTGAATTTGTTCATTTAAATTTCTATTCCAATTAAATTGAGTTTCTTAGCTCGTTGCACAAAAAAATTAGATTTATCATTTCCGTACAAGGATGCGTTGAGAATTACTCTAGATGTGATCATGACTAAGCATGTTTTCCTATAAAGACCCAAGTATAAGCATTTATAGGTTTCCTGGTGAGTCCAGGGTCGAACCCAGGGATTTGTAATAAGTAGGCGTTGAGACTAAATGTATGACTATGCGGTGACTGTAAATGTAAATATATATGCGTTTGTTGATTATGTGTGCAAAACTATACATAAAGAATGAAAAGAATTTCCTACTACTAATAATGAAGTGGACGCGGCGTTGGGTAGTCATATGTAAAACAATGCGTCAGATAGCATGCGTTGAGAATGAACGGAACCATGCGATAGAGGTATAGTTGAACGCAAGAACTAGTTGTTCTCTAAACTTTCTAAGTACAATTACATACCTACAAACTGCGTGTGTGAATCCATCTCTCGATGTTTCGACGCCACATTTATCTTATCTCTAAGACGCATTTTAAGAATATTGACAAAGGAATTAATTTATTCTAGGCCAGGAATAGTTAGGGGAAGCATATAATCCATTAAAAGCCTAGGACAAGTTGTGAGTGACTTATTTTTGTTTAAAATGATTTATTCTCTCGATATTTCTAGAATGCTTGGTTTATTTACAAAATACGAGATTTCTAGCATGAGTTGAATTTGATAAAGCATGTATTTCTTTATATGATTTTGGACAAGCTTTTACATGATTTTGAGAATGATGTTTTATGATACCGAGTTTGTGAAAAGCATGCTGTTTGAGAAATACTCTAAAAATTCTGGACAATTATTTAATTCGTGTTTATAACTGATTAGCACGCTTTATTTTCAAAAGATGGTCCTCAATGTTGAAGGACATAGATAATGCATATGGGCAACCTTAATACAATAGATCGTCCCCAATGCCAAAGGACATAGAGAAGGCATATGGGCAACCTTAATATTGGGACCCCAATACTAAAGGACTAGAGAAGCTACATGGGCAGCCCGGATTATAATTCCTATGTGCACATAGAACGAAATTCAGCACTATTGTGTTGAGATTACTCACACAGCTAAGATTGTTTTCGACGTTGGGCGTGTTGAGATTACTCCACCCTGACTAAGATTGTTTTCGATGTTGAGCAGTGTTGAGTTTACTTCACCTCAACTATGGGAAAATCTTTCAAAATATGCAAATGTTTATAAGCTTCCAAAAGCTTTACTATTTGTTTATCAAGCATGATTTTCTTGAGCTTTTAAGGCAAGCATGGTTTTCTAAACTTGTCACTCACTAGGCAACCTAGCTCATGTTTTCAAATGTTTTCTACTTTTTAGGTAGTGAGTATAACCGGGGTGCTTAGCCTACTCGTTGAACTCGTCTGAGTTTGCTACTTAGTTTGAACATTGTAAATATTTAAACTTAGACCTAGCATTGTACATATTGGGGTCTAAGGAGTGGAAGTTGTGTAAAAACTCTATTGTTATTATTATAAAGTTTAATTTGAGATTATTTATGGCCTGGATGTGAGTTATAATTCTGTTATCGAGTGCTTGGTAAGAAATTTAAGGAGAGTTAAGTTGACAGTAGATATCGTAAAGAATCGATGTATGTTGTTGTCACGCCTCTTTTCGAGTTAAGAGGATAGCTTGGGAGGAAGTGTGACATGGAAGGCTTATTGATGAAGGTCTAAAACAACTTTTGAGAAGTTAACACACAACATTTGAATGTTGCGACTAAGAGTTATCAAGTGATGTTTTCATGAGGAGGTGTAAACGTGTTCCACTCTTTTCTCCTTGACTATGGTTTTATCCTAGTGGGTTTTCCTATTAAGGTTTTTAATGAGATAATTTTTAAAATATATGAATAATGTATTCCTTTTCCTTCACTAGATTTTTATCCTATAGAGTTTTTCCTCGTAAGGTTTTAAGGAGACATTTATTTCATATACTATGGATTTCTAAAGGAAAGTATTATAAATGTAATATTTAATTATTAGATATCCATAACATATATAGGTTACAAAAGTCCATAACTCTCCATTGAATTATCTTGTAACATACACTCTTCCATGTTTTATAAATAGTGTTGTTTGGTGCTTTGGTAATATACACCACAATTGAGTTCAATTGTTTTATCTATTTTCTTCTCTTTACTTTGCTCTCTAATGTATTTCTTTTGCTTTTGTGTTCTTCTTACACTATTCGAACTATTTTACGACGTTATTAACCTTTAAAATAATAATAATAATAATAACACCACTTCTTATTTGGCCAAAAGAGTTCTTAAATCCACATTTGGGGTCCACCAGTTTCTCTCTCCATCTCTTCTTTTCGTCTATGTGGTCCTCATCAATGAGGGGGTGTTTCGTAGATTGTAATGGGATTTGATTGGATTGTAATGGGCTTGAAAGCCCCTGTTTGGATTCATTGTAATCCAGCTCGGTTTGTAATTAATTCCACCACCTTTGTTTTGGTTCACATTCACACGGTTTCACTTCCTTTCCACCAGTTCACTTCCCTTGGTTTGAAATCACTTCCTCAGCTTCCAATGTATTGAAGGTCTTACCTTTCCACGTTGTCAACCTCCGTCGTCCACCTTAGCGAAACTAGCGAGACTTATCTCACTCAACTCCTGCACGCACATAACGCCGTCTCTTGTCACCAACGAGACTTATCTCGCCCTTATAGTTTGCACATCCATAGTAGCACAGCTCGCTCATCAGCATGCACCCCCATATAGTCGGTGGCATGTCAACCCGCCCTCTTGGCGTCCAAGACACTCAAAATAACCTCAATAAGATTCTTACCTTCAACCACTGTCTTAGCTTGTCTACACGCACAACCTCCTCCAAAACTCACCTAACGGCCTCAAACATAGTGCCTTCACTTCCAGCTGCCAAAAGTAATCTTTCTAGCCAAAATTAGACTTTGTTTCCCCTTACAAACTTGTAGATAATTGTCTTGGATAGCTTACCTTAAAATTTTAGCCTCTAACTTCCTTTCTTTCTGCCAGATATTACTAAATCTTCCCACTCTGCTCCAGTTTACTCGATAGCCTGAACAAGCTTAAATTTCTGATGAAATTCAAGTTCTTCCTTAATGATTTTTCTTCTGGTAGCCCTATCTGTGAAACTAGATTCAATTTAGAACAATTTGGTCGAAGAAATTCTCAAATGGCCTGAGTAGTTTGCACACATGAGTTTCCTTTGCTAGACTCTATTTATAGCCTTCACAGAAAATTGCATGCATAATTTCAGCTTGCCACCTCCTACTTTCATGCATGCTCATGCCATAATTAACTTTATTTTGACACCTAATCAGACTTATTAATACTTAATTCTCAGATTTTCTTAAGTAAGAAGTAATAATGGACGCAACCATTGGGCAAATTCTTCATGCATAGTTGAGCATTATTTTGAGGTTAGTTTGCTTCTTTTCTCGACTACTCATTTGCACGTAGCCCCTTGGCTGATGGATGCCTGACTTGGACGCCCAACTCCCCTTCATCAGCAGCCTCAAGACGCAACAAGCTTACTGTCTACCTTCTCAACAACACACTAGGACGCATAGCCCTAAACGCACCATCCTTCCAACTACATCAAGATGCATTCTTCCCTTTCTTTCTAACCTCAACTAGTGCATCATAGGCCTTCACCCAAGCACACCATGGACGTATAGTCCACCTTGCACCATCAAGCAACACATAGCCCACACAAGGACACATTGAGATGCATCCCTTGGCCTACACCAACTCGGCCACTCAACGGGTCTCAATGCATACTTCCAACACTTAGCCAATTTTCCTCACCTTCCTCTTCCTCAATGTTGGCCACACCTACAACACGCCACCCGACTATTCCATGTCAATGTAGCTCTCGGCTACTCCTCTTCATAGCACCTGTCCACTTCCTTTTCAAGCTACACGCTTAGCACTTGCTAGCTATCTCTCCCACGGCTAAGTCCATAAACATGCCTTTCTTGGACTCCCTTCTCCCTGCCTTCTTCAATCTAGACATGGAAAATTTATCAACGTCCCTAACAATGATTCCTAACTTAAGTTAAGTACTTAAAAATGAAAGTAGGGTTTACATATTGTCTCTTCCTTCCATTCCAAGTGGTAAGTAATTATCTAACTCACTTGCGGTCTTATATTATAATTTTGTATTGGTTTTAATATTGCAAGTGTACGGGTCAAGTTATAATATAAGACGGTTAAGTTCGAATATCGTTCCACTGGAGATCCAATTGTGAAGGTTTAAGTTACTTAGCTATTCTAGAGTTGAATCAATTTTATTTGAGGATTGAAATTGAATATTATGAGTTATGGAAAACACAAATCAAATAAGGAAAGTATTAAAGTGAGAAACACAAGAGTCAAAGAGAGTTCTAGGGTAATGAATCCTTGTTTATTTCATCATGCAATATTATAGATTTTAGGGATTTTATTGTAATTCATATACCTAAGTCTAGAAACTTAATTCCAAGTTATTTTCTCTAAAAAACAACCATTTCTCATGCAACTCGATT
Source organism: Citrullus mucosospermus (assembly GCA_030954485.1). Classification (NCBI taxonomy): domain Eukaryota; kingdom Viridiplantae; phylum Streptophyta; class Magnoliopsida; order Cucurbitales; family Cucurbitaceae; genus Citrullus; species Citrullus mucosospermus. The sequence goes on from CM062064.1 coordinate 17,450,097, forward strand.
GATTACTAATCTCTTGAAACCAATACAAAATTACATGGCATTAAGAATAGTCTTTAGCAACCTTTATTGTCAACCTAACTACTCTCGTGATAGATTAATAACAATTCATTGTTATAGATCAAGTTAAACATACAATCTCTCAATCATACATCTAACCTAACATGTGCGGATGGCCAATCCACAAGAATTAAACACAATAACAATGAAAAACATAATGATTCCAACAAAACCATGAAAGTCTACAAAATCAACATAAATTCATAAACAAATCATCAAAACCCTAAAACTAAAGAGTTCAGCCACTCTTAGCTTGAAGCAACATGTTTAAGCAAAATAAACAAAGAAAGAGTGTAAAGAAAGGGAAACTCTACTGAAAAGAGGCTCTTGATTGAGGTAGCACCGTCACGATCTCCTTGGCTCTCACGTCGAAATTCGAATGGCACCACGACTATCTCGAACTCTTTTCCTCTTCCTTGCAACTAACTCACTCTTTGAACTCTTTTATGAACTCTCACTTAATTCTCTCCTTTTTATGCCTCTTTAGGTCTGTAAATTGAAGGTTGATTCCTCTTTGATTTGATTTGATGATTAAGGCTGTTGGAATCCCCCAAATTTATAGAGTTGGCCACCCAAAAACTTACTAAAAATAACAAATTTTTATTTAAGGAAAATTGGCGCCGCGGCGCTATTGAGATTTTGAAGACAGCGCCGCGGCGCTAGGGCTGCGTTCAGAAAAGTTTGCTCTCGGGTTTTAGCGCCATCCAGGCGCCGCGGCATTGCCCAATTTGTGCCATTTTGAGTTTTTCATCTCTTTTTCGCCGTATTCTTGCTCGGTTTTGATCTTTTAGTCTTTTCTTCTAATTTTCCTCATTTTAACCTGAAAACCACTAGCAAACAAGTGAAATCTAATATAAACTCCCTTAATTTGAGAGGATAGAAAGAACTTTTCAAGTTGTTATCAATGTGTGAAAGCTAGTGCCCCTAGGTAAAAGAATGTAAGTTTAAGGCCCATGAAAAAAAATATGATTGAAAGGCACCTTAGTGGACATATTACTCACTGAAATGTGTGGATGCTTGAAGATTGGTGCATGAGCTAGAGTAGGGGGAAAACTAAAGAAAATCTTAAATCCCAAATTGAGTTCTAGCATTTTAAATTGAAGGAGGCTTGCCCACACACACATGGGAGATAGCAAGATTTGGCCTTGAATGACTATAATAATATATATATATGCTTGCATGTTTCTACTTAAGCTTTTAAATGCTATTCTCTGGAACATGAGTCGATTGCACACTTCTTCATTTAAACTCCCTCTATTTGATTCTATTCTTTGCTTGGGACAAGCAAATCTCTAAGTTTAGGGCGGTCAAAGGCGCTTGAAAAGTGCTTTCTATTCTCTCAAATTAAGGGAGTTTATATTAGATTTTACTTGTTTGCTTGTGGTTTTCAGGTCAAAATAAATAAAATTAGAAGAGAAGACCAACAGATCAAAACCGAGCAAAAATCCAATGAAAACGAGAAGAAAAATACACATTTGCCAAAAATAGGGCAGCGCCACAACGCTTTTCCCCAAGAGATGATATTGATTCAGCATAGCGGCAGCGCCGCAACGCTACCCAGCAGCACCGCAGCACCAACTTTCCATATCAGGCAGTGTCGCAGCACCAGCTTTCCATAAATGAAGATTTTGTATTTTTGGAAAGAATTTTGGGTAGCTAACTCTATAAATTAGAGGGTTTCCAGCAGCCCTAATCACGAATCTACAAACAAAAAGAAACAAGAGAAGGAGAGAATTGAGTGAAAGTTTGTTAGAGAGTTCAAAGAGTGAGTTAGCTGCAAGGAAGAGGAAAAGAGTTCGAGAGAGAGTAGTAGTGTCGTTCGAGTGCCGACGTGAAAGTCAAGGAGATCTGACGGTGCTGCCTCAATCAAAAGCGTCTTTTTAGTAGAGTTTCCTTTTCTTTACTCTCACACCCCAACCCGAACTACCCTCCCATAGCCTAAGACGGAGCGTGAGAACAACAGTCATCAACTTCCCGGTCAACTCCCACTGTCGAACTTACTTTATTTCCCATTTAATCACACTTCCTAGGACGGTGATACTATTAATTCTTGACAAACCTTGACTTCGACCGGTAACAGGAACTGTCATGCTACCTAAAAAATGGAAAACATAGGAAAGGATAAGCTAAATAGCCCAGTGAGTAACAGTTTTTGAAATATTTAACTTTAACTATAAAATTGATCATAATATAAACCTTGTTGACAATGCATATAAAATATCGATTCAATAAAACAGTCTACAACGCATCAAATATTTCTTGGTTTTTAAAATTTCCTTAGTCAGAGCGGAGCAATACTCAACGCACCCAACGTCGAAAACAACCTTAGTTGAGATAGAGCAAAACTCAACGCACCCAATGTCGACAACAACCTTAGTTGGGGTGGAGCAAGACTCAACACACCCAACGTCGAAAACAATCTTAGTTAAGGCGGAGCAAAACTCAACGCACCCAACGTCGAAAACAACCTTAGTTGGGGTGGAGCAAGACTCAACACACCCAACGTCACAACCTCTATGTGCACATAGGAATATCACAGGTTGCCCAAGTACCTTCTCCGAGTCCCTCAGGACCCAGTCCTGAGGAAACTCACATGCCTTCTCAACATCCTTCAGCATTAAGCCTCCTCTAAAACATTTAGAAACTAGTAATTTATTTAAATAGTTCATATGAAAATCTTTCATAGAAAATCAGACAGGTCTTCAATCAATAACATTTCACAAACATGCTTTTCAACATCTTACAGGAAACATATAATATGCCTTGTGAACAATAAAATCAAACATTATGCTTTTCAAAAACAGTTCATCACAGTGCCACATTTAATCAGAATATCGAACTAAATATTTTCCATAAAATCGTTTTTGAAGAAAGAAAGGTGTTACTCACATAATACTTGTTCAAGGGAAGTTCCCTTTCCTTCCTTCTAATTCTCTTTCTCGAGCTGCTTGGACGTAGAGTTATGAAGTCTAAAACGCAAGGCAACTGATTTTTCCTTCTGTTAGCCCGATTGAACGCAACCCTGCACCTTGAACGCAAGGTTGGTAACTTGAACGCAAGGTGCAGCCTTCCAACAACTCTTCTGGCTTCACCCCTTGGAAGCACAAATCTCCTTGAATGCAAGGTCTACCTTGAACGCAGAGTTTATCTTGAACGCAAGGTTGATCCCTTAAACACAAAACAACTTGTTGAACGCAAGGTAGCTAGGTTGTTAAGAACACATTATCTCTTGGCTGCAGACTTCCACTACGGACGCAAGGATTCCTCTTTTCTGCCTACTCTCTCCTTTCTCTTCAAAACTCAAACTTAATGATCATCACCCGCTCCTTTTCCCTCAAGATCCTATTTATAGTTTTGGGATGAAGGTTTTTGTCATCCAACTTCTCCTCTCTTTTTGCCACTTGTTTGCCACCTGTCACGCTGCATGACACATCCGACATGCAACCCGACACCTACTCCTTATAAAGTGTTAAGTCTAAATGAAACCACATAACCTTTATAAACTTATCTTATGCGTTTGACTTGTTCTGAGATACAAACTATACATACAACTTAGTGCCCCTATGCGTCCATCTACTTCTCCTTTTTAAGGTTTAACTTCTTTATTCTCTTTCTTCCGCTCAGTCTGACCAGGTTTCTCCTTCGCACACTACCATGCGTCTATGCCTTAATTGCATACTGTCATGTGCCCATCACTTCTTTCCTTATGTCCATATCTTAGCTATAAGCCCTTCTTTTGAGTGATAACCATCTGACTATGCTTGTTATTCTGTTAACAAAAAATCATCTCAAGATCTTCCTGCATATGTTTGTACTTCATGTGTTTATCTCTTCTTTGTTATGCGTCCATGACCTTCCTTCCATCCTTAAGGATCCCTTGATTGTCCCTCTATGCATTCTTCTCCTGCTTCCTTCCTTTAGACTTACTTCTCAACCTTATAAATTATTCAAAACTCAACAAAATCTTCCTTGATGGAAGTCATGCGTTTACCTTACATTATAATAGCATCTTTTCTCGATTCCACCTTATGCATTTTATCCTTCTTTCCCAGACTTATATTTCCTTCCTTAATAACCTCCTTTGCGTCCATTTCTTTCCCTCGGGCTTTCAGGTTACTTCCTATGCGTTCACCTCTTTCCCTTGAGCTCTTGGGTTTCCTTACAATACTTCAACACCTACCCATTTTCTTTTCCACAATGGTTACCTTTATCATGTGTTTCCTTAGTCTTGACCATGCGTCCAACATGGTCTCTTACTTACAAAATATGCATCCCACTCCACTCTTAAGCACAAACCTTTCTTTCCTTTAAGTTCAATACATGCTTATTCCTATTTTGGCAACATTTATCGGCCAACACTACAAACTTGTGATCCAAAACCACCTCTCTTGTCTTATTTTCTTTATAAGCTCTTAAATGCATAGGTTCAAGAAGTAGGGTGTTACATTTACACTCTTTCTTTGTTTATATTGTTTGAATATGTTGCTTCAAGCTATGAGTGGCTAAACTCTTTGGTTTTAGAGTTTTGATGAATTGCTTATGAAGTTATGTTGATAGAATATTCACGGTTTGTTGCAATGATTATGCTTTTCATTGTTATTGTGCTTAATTCTTTGTGATTGGTCATCCTTGAATGTCAGGTTAGATGTATGGTTGAGAGATTGTATGTCTAACTAGAATCTATCATGAAAATAGTTAGGTTAACAATGAATGTTGCTAAAGACTATTCTTAATGCCATGTAATTTGTATTGATTTCAAGAGATTAGTAATCAATTGAGTTGCATGAGAAAATGTTGTTTTTGAGAGAAAATAACTTGGAATTAAGTTTTTAGACTTAAGCATATGAATTACAATAAAATCCATGAACCCTATAATATTGCATGATGAAGTAAATAAGGATTCATTACCCTAGAACGCTCTTTGACTCTTGTTTATTTCCTAAAATACAACTTCAATACCAATCCTCAAATAAAATTGATTTGATTCTAGAATAGCTAAGTAACTTAAGCCTTCACAATTGAATCCTCAGTGGAACGATATTCGGACTTCACCGTTTTATATTATAACTTGACCCATACACTTGCAGTTAACACTTAAAGTGTGCATCACTAATCACCTAATCCGACTTTACATCAAGTCTTAGATCTCTTTAACTCCACTAGTTTGCACTTCACAATCATAGGTAGGATCATAAACATACCTCATTACTGATAACATGAAATAAAGTATAGATCTTAGACAATCTTTTAGGGTTCATTTTACTTCGATACTATCTCCTCTTTTTCTTAGATCTTGAGATTCTTTTCCATGACGACAACTCCCAAGAAAACTCAATCACTATTCTTGAACTAATTCTTTTCTCTTGTTGTTTGCATGACTCTTATGTCTATCTCGTGTTGCCTTTAGGTTTCCTTGACCATCTACACACTCTCAATTGTAACTTGCATTATCTCTGGCCTAATATACTTCCTTTTCTTCTCCTTCACTTCAAACACATTGAAGTTCAACATAGCCTACTTTGCCATGCTTTCATATAAAGTCATACCTATATTCACCGAATAGCTATGGTCATAAACCAATTCCATTAACGACTAGCACACCCCTTGACTATCATTGAACTATAATGTATAGGCTCGAAGCTTAACTACCAAAGTTCGATCATCCTCTCTGTTTGTACTAATTTGCAACTTAATATCTGTAGTCTACTACAAACTTGTTTAGAACTTAAAAATAACCAGAGACCTTGGTTAACACAACCATTACATTGTACTAATTTATGATCTTATCTATGTACATCCATACCAATTGACCAACATATAGGTTGCCTTTACTTGTAGGAAATGTGTTTTTTAACTCACCATAATTTGAATTTATCAACACTACTCAACATCTTAGGCAACCTTAATAAGAATATTACATTTTGTCATCAAGTCAAACATCATGCTACAAACTCAACTATTTCCCTTTTGTACCTAGCCATCAATAGAAGTCTCATGACTTCTCATACATTGCGATGCTACCAAGATACATAACAGAAGTCGAGCTATAGGCTTTCTTGGAATAATTTGTTCAACTTCTGGATCTCTTAGCACACAATGCTATCTTACTTAACCCACACTTGTCAATTTTCACTCAAAGTCCAGTCTCCAATAGACCTTTACTAATCCCTTTAATCTCTTAAGCATAGGGTCTCTAATTGTTTTCTCTCCACTGCATCAACTAACTTGGGTCTTAGCTAAATATGTGTTAACAAACTTCTATTCCCAATAGCTGCTTAATTAGTTGCATAACTCCTGAATTCCTTAAGCGTGTTACTCTACATGATGTTCATAGAGCTTCATTCACCTCTCGATTCCCTACTCAAGACACTTGCTTCAACACTCACCTTTCCTAGATGATACTTAATAATTCAATCACAACCTTTGATAAATTCTGACCACCTCCGTTGCTTCACGTTAAGCTCTTTCTGATCAAATACACTTCAACCTTTTGTAGAGAGCTTTTGTAAATAAATGAATTTTAGTACATATGAAATTATTCAAGTGAATTAATTATTTATTAACTCTAAATCCAATTAAACTACAAACCCTTGGCTATTATCATGAGTACTTGGACTTTATGTGAAGACATAAACATGATCAAGTTCGAGTAAGTAGCCTAGATAAGTCTATAGTACATGGATCAGGTTGGGTACCTCTTCCTGGAGACACTATTGAATACGGCCCGCTTCATGATTGTTACAAATGTTGTAAGGTGTTAAATGAAGTGATCCTGATTTGTTCATGTAGAGACATGTGAGGGGAGGTATTCTACATAATAAGATTGTGTAAGACTGACCCTGAAATAATCATTGTTACATATTAATACCGTTTACGATTAACACTGATTAATTTCACTTATCGATGACCTAGATCACTTGATCTGAATCTTGAACTATTTATGAACTATTTATTCATAACTATCCCTTGATCTGCATAGGTGAGAGTAAGCGCGCTCAATAGCGCTGCTCAACATTCCTCCCATTTTAGGGATAAGACTGGGTAGATAGCTGGGGACATAGAATTTACAAGACGAAATTCACTCCTACCCAACTTAGGGATAGTAGAGAGGTTGTTCTCTTAAGTATTGTTCCCAGGACTTGAACAAGGGGCCTCATCCTCTCACTGGCCTGAGAGGGAATGGATTTAGTGATTAGATCCTAAATCAATTGTAACTCAGGAGAAAAGATGTAACTCAAAGGTAAATCAGTATTTTACCTAGCTGAAGTTATGAATGACCTGTGAAGGATTGACTTATCAATGACGGTTATATCAATGGACACAAATATATCTACAGTGAGGAGAGTGCAGCTACGAGCTTTAGTGGAGTGTCCTGTTAGTTAACGAATGTTGGTTAACTAGGTTAAAGAGTTTGGCTGGTTAATCTTGGATTGTTGGAGCTCATGATCTGTAGGTTCATTAGGTACCTCTAGAAGCTCATAAATGGACTAAAATCTTAGATAGTATGGTGAATAAGTTTGAACCGTTCAAATTTTAGCTTAAGGAATGAAAGTTAAATATATACGATATATCGATGTTTAATTACAAATTAAACATACAAATAGAGTTAATTATAATATTTAAATATGTTTTAAATACTAATCATATGAATAGGGATTCATATCGGTTTTTAGAAAAATCGGGACAAGTGGGAAAAATAATATTATTTTATTATTTAATATTAAATTATTTATTTAATTATTTAATTATTTTTTGCAATTAAAAATCAATTTTAATTCAATTTTTGGAAATTTATTGAAAATTGATTTTAAAATTGATTTTTGAAGATTGGATTTTCTCACTAACTAAGCTAGAAGCTTGGTTGTCTTCTTCACAATTAACCAACAAATTAACCATTTTGTGTTGTCAAATTTTGATGCAATTGAATTGCATGTTATTCTTTAATAAATGGAGATGATTTTGACATAAAAATGGTTAAGAATTGAAATTCTTAAGGGTTAATTTTGCAAAATTCAATCTAATTTTGCAAAATTCAATCCATTGTTCATCTTCTTCCCAACGTTCATTCCTTTTCAAATTCACCACAAATTTTGGATCCCACCATCCAATCTAAGCCTAGAGAATAGTAGAGAAGACTCTTGTGGTGGTCTAAAACCAAGTGGTGCTGAAATTCATCAAAGATTGAAGGAGAATTTGGAGTTTCAAGGGTAAGTGTTCTTGAAACTTTGGTTTTTCTTCTTAATTGCATGTTTAATCCTCTAAATTGAACATCTTAGAGTGAAAATTGATCAAATTAATTTCCGTTGCATGCCCATTTATCCTTCAAATTGGTATCAGAACAAACAATACAACTATATCACTATAACTAGCTTCACTTTAACTAACTCTAGATCACGAGTAGGGTAGCTATTCTTGCAAAGTCTATATTGTCCAAAAGCACAAGCTAACACCACTCAAACTTATAAATTTTAAAAGATTTATGACATTTTCATATAAAATCCAACAATTTTGATGTGATTTAAAATATTTATTTTTCAACATTTTTAATTTATTAACGAAGATTCCAACTAACGTGACTTGTATATAATAATATTTTAACCTACCAATTAAACCATTTTCAAATTTTTAGGATTCTTTCCATGGTACGTTATTCATATTAACATATAACTCTATAATCAAACCATTAATATATCACTAGCCAATTATCCTTGCAGCACTCGAGGATAAGAGATTGGTCAAATAGTTGGGATGTGAAGATTAAATCTTGTAGCACATTAAAGAAATGAAGGCTAGAAGATACATATGGATCATACCAACTAGAAAGTCTAAATTATTTATTTTTTTCTGTAATGTAATTTGAAGAACATGGCGAGCCGATCTAAATATCTACGTGGAGTGTTGTGATTTAAACATCACATTAATAGGGATATATAAGTTTAGATTCTTAATTTGGATGTAAATGCATTTGGAGTACATTAAATGTTTATATAATCCAAGATGATTTTATAATTACATTTGTAACAATTTATTCATTTAAAATGTTAAATACTTTTATACGATTTTTTACTACTATAAACATCGTAACATTTTTTTTACTACTATTAAAAGAATGCTATTAAAATGTAAATCATGCTATAAAATTTTTTCATAACATTAAAATTATACAATCAAAAATGTCATTTTTATAGCTTTTCTATAGCTGTGAAGAAATGCTATAGAAAATTAGAACTTTCGGTAACATCAACTATGACATCATGCCAAAAATTCTATTGAAAGTCTTTTATAGCATTTTTTTATTATTATAAAAAATGATATAAAATATATTTTATGGCTTTTTTTACCGCTATAAAGAACACTATACAAAATATATACTATGAAAATTCTCATAACACTAAATTTACGAAGTTGAAAATTGACATTTTATAGCATTTTTTATATTCTTAAAAAAAACACTACAGAAAGTCGACTTTCAATAACATGGGCTATGGCATCAATTTGAAGGTGCTATGAAAAGTCTACGCTAGCATTTTTTTAATACTATCATATGTGATATCTGTTGTAGTGATAATTAACCATTTGTAATGGACAAAATTACTCTCATATCTACAAATTTAAAGATTACTCGTATTTTTAAGTGATAACATGCCAGATTTGATTGTCTTTCGATCCAATTCGATTTCCTTTCAAATTCGATTTGGTTTTCTTTCAAATTACAACATATGATGTAAACAAATTTCTAATTTTAAAAATAGTACATTACCTTCTTTATCTTTAATTTTAAAATTAGAATATTACCCACTTTCTTTCTTAAATAAATTAGGGTATGTTGAGAAAGTATGATAAAAGGAAAAAATGATTATTAAATATCATATGGAAAATGCAAAAGCAACGTCGTTAATGATCATTACATGGTATTAGCTTAGTCCTAATATTCCCGCCTAATTGTGGTAGAAGTGTGGCAATATAATATACAAGCATACATTGAGGAATAAATACATTGTGATTCAAAGAAAACAAATAAACACTATTATCCAAATACACACCCAAAAAGAATACCAAACATGTACATTGTAGTTCAAAACATAATATTATTAATATTTCAAAAAAAAAAAAAAAAAAAAAAAAAAAAAAAAACCAACTGAAATTGCTTACTAGAATTGTTTGGAGAGAGAAAAAAATGCAAATCAAGTAAAAAAAAAAAAATAGAGCCAACCAATTACATAAATTGAGATTTGAAAATACACTATCAAATCAAATAGGGTTATTCAAATGAGCCAAATTATTTATACCTAAAATTTTTCTATGTTTGTAAATAGTTTGATATTTTTTTCTATTTATAATAATTTTTCAATAAAATACCAAAAAAATGAAAAAATTATTCAAATAATTTTTTTCAAATATAGCAAAATGAACCAAAATATTAATAAATATAGCAAAATTTCACTGTTTATCTACAATAGACCACGATAGACTATTATTTGTGTCACGACAGTAGTCTATCATGATCTATCGCAAATAAACAGTGTATTTTGCTATTAATTATAAATATTTTCAACAAATTTGTCATTTATATCCTTCAAATTTAAATTTTAAAATAAAGATTTGAACATACTTTAAAATCCAAAAGAATTGGCCCGATTCTTTTTGGTTTAGAATCAGATTATGTTATTATCAAATATATATAAATTCTCAGATTTAATTACACTGTTTTGTACGTATTATTGATGACATTTTTGGAATTCAAAAAAGTTTGATCACATGGATAAAGTTTTTTTTTTTTTTTTTTTTTTTTTTTTTTTTTTTTTTTTTTTTTTGTGCTCGTGTGTGTGAAGGTTGGAGTGATATTTATGAGAAGACAACTGTGTAGCGTAGAATTCTCATTTTCTAAAAGAAATATAACACCAAAAACACATTATATCTTTTGCCTTTAAAGACATTATAACACAAAAGTAGGGTGAGTTTGGCTTAGTAGTATTAGTATACACTTCATTTCTAGAGGTTAAAGGTTTAAATTGCAAAAATTACCTTTATGATAGTAGTTGCAATTATATCTTTAAACTTCCAAATATTAAAATTGGATGTTCAAATTTACATAATTATATAAATTATGATTGTAATGATTGTATAAGTTTGAGGGTTCAACTTTTATCATATATGGATTCAATTTTTATAATTATTGTAAATTTGAGAGCCCAATTTTAATACTTTTAGAAGATTAGGCGCCCAATTGCTACTGTTAAAAGTTTAAAGATATAATTGCCGCTACCACCAACTTTATGAGAGGTTTTTGCAATTTGCCCTAATAAAAACAAAACATTATATCGTGCGTTGCTCAATTCAAAAAAAATTGCACATCATTTGACAAATAAAATTTGACATATTTTTACCTTTTAGATATGTAAAATGAAGTTATCACAAACGCCACCATTTTTTGGTAGGAAATTTTGATTATATATTAGCATCCATGTCATCAATTTTTTAAATATTGCAAATATGGCAAAATTTGTTTAAAATAATATATATGGATAAAATCATTTTATTTGATTTCTTCCTATTCCAAAAATATCGTCATATCTTCAAACGTGTAATATCAGCTTCAACTATGCTCGTTTTCTTCTTTGACAAGCTGTGAGTTTTTCTGCAACATCTTCTTCAATAGTCAACCCTAGAATATCCAAGATTTTTCAAATTTCTCCAAGATTTGAAGTTCAAGATTGCTTTTGACATTGACGCACATTTTCTTGATTTTGATTTGGTTAGTTGAAGATATTTTGAAACTATAGTCTTGATTTCTTCTGTATTTTGATTTGATTTTGATTTTTGTTGCTTTAATTTCGTCCTTACCTTCTCTCATTAACGACTTCTTCCTCACTTGATCTCTGAGCTGATTTCTTCTATCTTTGGCTTTGAAGCCGATTTTTGTATTTATTTGCTTGAAGTTCGTCCTCGCCCTCTCACATACATGTAAGTGTGTTGGTCATAATAAAAGAACATGTAAAAATCTACCTATTTGAACGATCATATTGTGGGCATCAAAGATAGCTTTTTTATTATTTTTTTATTTGAGTATACTTTTTTCATTTGAGTAGAACAGTATATTGTTTTAGTAGTTTTTTAGTCTATTAGTGGATTGATTTTGCATCTTTTTTTAGTATATGAATGATGTTGCTATTATTTTTTGAGTGAAACTAAAATTTTCTGCACCATATTAAAGTTATATAATTATGCAAGTCATTCCCTGCATTATATTAAAGTTTTATGTATTCAAATCAAGTACTCTTGAATATATTCCTATTAGATGGTAATCAAATGAGAATATGACAAAGATTAAAAGGCAATTATAGGTAATCAGAATGCAATCAGATAACTATTAGAAACTATTAACTAATTGACAAGAATAAAAACCAATCATATGGCAATTGCAACGCAATTTGTGATAAATTGCATAATTTTGGTAAAAAAATTTCTTTCCTAAAGGCTTTACAATTCATTTCACGAGAAATTGCTATTTCTATAGGAGCTCTCTGTGACTTTTTTTATAAAGTTCTAAATTTTGGTAAAAACTTTTCTTTCGTAAAGGTTTTACAATTCATTCAAGGGAAATTGTTATTTCTAATAGGAGCTCTCTGATCAAAACTTTAAGGAATATTCATAAATGACTAATTCCTTCCTAGTAAGTTCAAACTTATCAGGAAAGAATTAGCTCTCTGTCGCTTATCTCGTAAAGTAGCCGATTAGAACTTTATGAGAAAAGTAACAAAGAGCTAATTCCTTTCCGATAAGTTCAAACTTATTAAGAAGGAAGCTCTGTGTCACTTTTCTCGTAAAGTTGGTCATAAGAAATTTGCAGGAAAAGTAATAGAGGGCTCAACTCCTTCCTGATAAGTTTGAACTTACCAGGAATTGAGGTCTTTGTTATTTTCCGGTAAAGTTGGTCATTAGAACTTTACGGAAAAATTCAAAGAGAGCCTAATTCCTTCCCGATAAGTTCAAACTTACCAGGAATGAAGCTCTCTATCTTTTTTCCTATAAAGTTGACTTCAACTTATGAGGTTCTTTCCCGTAATGTTCACTGCAAAATATTATTTTCCTAGGAATTCCAATAAATCTAAACATTTTCCGTTAAGAACCTTTCTCCCCACACAAAATAAAGCAATTATTGTTCAACAACATAAAACACGTGAATAAAAGAGACTACATTACATGAAAAAGAAGAGAGTGCAAAGTAATTCAAATATCTCTGTAGGGGTATTTTCGACTTTTTCTATTCAATCCATCAATGAAATTGAGCTTAGCTTAAGGATTTTGCCATTTTTTCAAAATCATAAAACATGGACTACTAGCCTAATTTTAATGAAACTTTTTGTTATTTATGCAACTACCCCACAAAAGTATGACTTTATTTATGCATCTAGAGGAAATTTCTACAAACATCCTTCTACAAATAAAAATAATATTAATATTACTTCATTTTTATAGAAAAAGAAGACAAAATAAAAAACTCGAATCATAGACAATAGAATTTCAAAAAGGAAAAAACATAGACTAGTGAAGAGTAAAAATTACACCATATATGTTCTATTTCTATATAATTTGAATCTCTAGGTTTTCAAACATTCTTATTTAAGATCAAAATTTTGGTTAAAAAAATTTATTTGTCATAGATATTTGTTAAATTGTCTAATAAAAATCTAAGAATTAAAATGAAATTTAAACTTACAAATGAAATGAAAACGTCTAAATATACAAAACTATAATTATAAGTTCCCTATTCTAAAATATTATAATCCTTTTCTTTTCTTTTCATCTTCCATTGACTCCAACATTATTTTAAGCAAGAATTTTAAATTATACTTTAAATGTGTCCTATAGATCTGAAAAATTATACAATATGACCTCCACCATATAGTCTACTTCCACAATGTCCTTTGTCCTATCTAATGTTTTGGATGTTTCGTCATACCTATCACAATTCTTTTTGTTTCTTTCTTTTACGTGAAGGTATAAACTCATCTATCACATTTGTTTTTGCTTCTAATCGAATAATTTCTCTGGAATCCAACCACTAGAAAGCTCTTAGCCATCTTTTTATATACATATTTGTGCAAATGCCAAACGAATGTAGATTAAAAAGAGTAAGAAAATAAAGTTAACTTCATCGTAATCTTCAATCTCACGTGTTTGTTAGATAAAAAGAAAAGAAAAAACAAAAGAAAGAAAAGAAAAGAATGGAAATCTATGTTTATTGATGATCCGATGTACACAATGATCCCATCTACAATAACCACGTGTCCCACACATAAAAATAATGAATCACCGGAGGATAAACAATAATCAAAACTCCAAATTCATCTATCAAACCACCAAACACAACACATACACAAATATTGGGAAAGAGAAACAACACTACATAATAAATTTCATTTCAATAATTAAAACAACACACCAAAATGGATCTCACCCCACCCTGTGTGTCGTTTCAACACATCCCTCTAAGCAAATACCATTGCCAACAAAGCTCCGGCCACTGCGCCACCCACCATCATTCCCCGGCTAACGCTGGCTGCGCCATTTCCTTCGGGTGGGGGTGGTGGCGGGCTCGGTCCTGGGCTTCCCGTAGGGACATTTCCTTCCGGTGGTGGTGATGGCGGTGATGAAGTTGGAGATGAGGTCGGACCCTCCTTTGGTGGCGCGCTCGGAGACGATGTAGGTGATGCTGGGGCGGGAGATGTGGGAGCTGAAGCTGGCGGTGATGATGGTGGGGTTGAAGCTGGTGGTGGGGTGGCGACTGGAGGGGTGGCCGGTGGTGGGGTTGCGACTGGAGGGGTGGCCGGTGGTGGGGTTGCAGGAGGAGGGGTGGCTGGAGGTGGGGAGGCGGCTGGGGGAGGAGTAGATGGCGGAGGGACGGCGGGGGTGGTGGGCGGCTGAGCCGGAGCGCTACCGGGAGCCTGAGCCATACAAGAAGTGGCAAATAAGGCTAAAACCAACACAAATTGGAAACCCATTTTCATTCTCTCTACCAAACAAAAGATAGAGAGAGATATCAAAAGAGAGCAAAAAAGGGGTTGTAAAGGGAGAAATTTAGAGAAAGTGTTTGTGGGAAGTTGAAATGAAAAGCAACAGCAAAGATACATATATATATATATATAATAAAAAGAAAAGAAGAGTAAAGAATAAGGTGAAAGAAAGAAAAGAGAGTGGTGAAGTTGGAGGCTTGAAAGACAGCCTTGCCTTGTCTTTCCTCAATAATGCTTGAGATTCCCAAATTCCTTTTTTAATCATTTTGTTCTTATAAATCATAATTACACTCACAATTTGCACATTAAAAAAAAACTTCCATCACATTATCTACTCATGTTTATAATAATTTACTACTTTTTAATCATAAAAGGTCACAAAGTTCCTAATTTTATATTACAATTTTTCAGGAATCCCATGTGGGAAAGGACTCAAAGTCATATAATGGATACTTTAAGGGTACTATGGTAATTTTAAATACAACTGAAAGCTCGATATTAGTGATATGGTAGATCTGGCAAGTTAGGTTCATTAATTTGTTTCTCTTCCAACAGAAAAAATTTATATACCGTCGTAGCAGGCATTCTACCCTCATTTATTAGTTGTTATAGATTTATGTTTGTTTTTCTTCAAAGGAAGAAAATTGTCTAAAAACTTAATTTCAGTTAACATAAATTTCTGCTAAAATATCTTTTTAGTTCATGTGGTTTAGGTTTTTGATTCCACACTGATCATGTATTGTTAATTGTCTAATTGAGTATATATATAAAATTTGAATTAATCTTAAAGTTAATCTTTCAAAGTTAGTTTTCATCGAAATTGATTAAAAATAATAATAATTTTTATGTAGAAAAATACATTATATGAATATATTTTTATAATTTATAAAAGAAACGTCAACAACATCAATGCTTTTGGAAAAAAAAAGAAAAACAAAGACAAATCTTAATTTTTTAAAAAATATATATACATTAAAATTGAATATAGTAGAGTATATAAACTAAAATAAAACAAAATTAAAATAGTACACGAAAAAAATAGTATTTAAACTTATAATTTACACAAGATGATGTACAACAACACATGTTTTTTCTTTTTTTTTTTTTGAAATTCACATTCAGAGCATCGATTTGAAGTTCTATCCTATTAATTTCGGCACTATACCTAAAAATATTATAATATTTTTCGATACCTAATAATGGGTAGGAAAATTACAGAAATGGCCTTGTGGTGGACACGTGTTAGACTAATAGAGGGGAAGGGGTAGCCAATTGGAATATCTTGGGCTAATTAAGAAAATTAGAAGATATAATAATAATAATAATAAGGAAGGGGTGGTGTTGGGTTCACAGTCTGTCCCCTCCCTCGAGTTTTCTTGAAAAGTTCTCAACAACTCTTTGGCTTGATTAGTGATTTGACAGAAATGCCCTCAAATTTCCACATTGGATTCATATCCAGCCAATTACAGCTGCTAAGTTCAGGGTGGATCACCAAACGATAATATTTTTTTTTCCAAAGGTAATAACGTGGACACGTGGCGGACACCCATTTAGTTCTTCCCATGTTCATTGGGGCCCACCTCTCTCATGTTCTTCTTCTCTCTACACTCAAAATCCAACTCTCTCCTCTTCTGCTTCCAGAAAGTTTGTGTGTAATTTAGTGTATCTATTGAGGAAACCAATTACATCAATAAATCGAGACCATATTTGATAAAAAGTATTTAGAGATATAAAATTATGAAAGAAATCTTTTTTAATACTACTTTACATAGGGGTCGAAGTTTTAGTTTTATCGATTTTGGGTGAACTAATAATCAAATCAAGCCATCCGTTTTCCAAACTAAGGATCTAAATTGATTTCCTGTAAATAAAAAATTAACCTGATGTTTTGGTTCTCGATTTTTGACATTTTCTTTTCCACTTTTATTTTGATTTGGTCATTTTTGCTATTTTCAAATTAAAATTGATTTATTTCTTTTTTTTCCTTTTTTAGATTGAAATTAAATATTTTTTTTTTTTGCACTTTTTAAATAACAAATATACATGCTCCACAATAATTATCTTTTTTTTTTTTTCTAAACAACAAATATACATACACCATAATAATTTAAAATGCTAAAAGATATCTAATGTTAGAGTTTATTTGATGAGATATATACACCCTCGGTTCGGTTTGGTTTTTCCAATAAAATATTGATTTGAACTAATATTTTTTGATTTTCTTCCAATATAAACCATGATGTTCAATTTTATACTAAAAAATTACCAAACCAAACCAATGGTTTGATTTGGTTTTTCGATTTTTCAATTTTTTATTGCATTCCTACTTTTACATAAAGTATATACTATATCAAGGTGCAACTTTCTTTTGGTACTTTAATCATAAGAATTCCAAAGGGTGACTTCATGAAAATTTTTGTAAGATGCATGTGAGTGAGTATAAAGCATGAATGTTGATTTGAATCCGGGAGTAGTACAATTAGTCTCTATTATTATCCTTCTTCATGTTGTGTTTTTTTTTTTTTTAATAAAAATTATTATTATGATTTATTTTATTTTCAATGAAACTGTCTTTAAAAAACAAATTTAATGATTTATCAGGAGTAGGAAACTAATTTAAAAAACAAATTTAATGATTTATTAGAAGTAGGAAACTAATTTTGGTAATTTAAAATTACAAAAATTAAAATAGAATGAAATCCAAAATACTTGGATCAATATCATATCTTTGAGACATTATAGTCATTTTCTTTCACTTTCAATTTCAAATAAACTTAGACATGAATCAATAAGCTACATATTGAAGGTAGAGAGAGTTGGAATTTTAAAAGGTATACTATGTACTTAGAGAACTGATGCCATGTGACAAAGAGTTCATGCATTATCAGAATGCAAGCATGGAAGATTTTATTGTCCAAAATGTTTTTGATATCTTTCAAATTATTTTGACAAACACAAAACATTAGCTAACCCATTTAATTGTCCAACCAAGTAGGGTCTACTTTCCTTTGTCAATCCAACTATATGTCTTCTACTTTCACTCAAACAAAGCTTTTATGATACTTTTCCCAACAAGAAAACAACTCTACAAGGTTTCTTCAAAATTCCATGTTAGGTAAAGACAATTGGATGTGGAGAGTCACAATTCACAATTTCTTCCTCAAACATTGATCCAAGCATTTTTTCCCCTTAGAACACTATTTATATGAAGAGATTTGTTTGAAAAAATCTCTCACTACTATTGCAAGAATAAGCATAAATTGATTGAGAAATTAATTCTTCAACAACATAAATAGGAAACACAAAAATTTACATGGAAAACTATAAAGTCGGACGAAAACCATGACCCATTAAAAAAAGATCTAGTATGTAAAAAGTTGTTACAATGGCACAAAATTCTCTCCCCTCTCAATTACAAGTACACTCTTTCTAATTTTGTACCACTCACGCACTCTTAATTTCCCTACTCTCTCAACAAGAGAACACAAAAAGGAAATTTAACTAGAGTTAGCACACCTAAGCTTAAACTTTTTTCTAACTAAGACGATAACCCAAGGTGTGCACCTTTTTTTTATAGTGCTTGGAGCCTACCTCCTTTAACCTTTCGATGTGAGACAACCACTCTTCTAATATATTACCCAGATCTAAACAAATTCCATCTTAACAAGATATTTGAAGAATCCACAACTCCTACTACAACCATTATCTTCACCGACAACCATAATTCTCAACAAAGAGAACTATAACCTACCCGCCATAAAAGTAGACAAGTTGAAAATACCACCTTCTAAGATTTTCCTTTTTCGTCACATCGTGATAAACCTTGCTGAAATTTGTGGTGCAACTTCCACCTACTTGGCTCACCTGAAAGTTCTTTAACCACCGACATAACTTCTACTACACACCTTACATAACTACCAACCTAAAAATTAAGTGAATCCAACAATTAGTTTAAATTTTTCTGTTAAAACAAAATAACAAAACTGTAACTGATCTGTATGAACTATAAATACAAATCAGATATGGAAAATTAAAGTTTACACATACATTTTTATTCTCAAGCTATAAAAGAAAAGAGTAGAAATAAAACTCATCTGCAAGTTTCTTTTCCTCCGTGGATGTAGGCAAAATATTGGCCGAACCACATAAAATACTGTGTGTCCATCATCTTCTTCTTCCCTTTCTTTTACTCCAGACATGCAACATTTTTCTTCTATGTTTCAACCTCAAAATCGCCATTGAAGATCAAAGAGAAAAGAGAGAAAGAGTTAGAGCTAAGAGAGAAACCGAAAAGAGAAAGAGAAGAAAATTTAAAATATTTTTTCAATCCTTTCAAATTGGTAGAAGAAAGCAGTACATGTGGGGTTCTTTCATCACACAAACGTCGTTCATTCTCCATCTTTCATTCTACCTAACTCAAAGCCCATTCTCATTTCTTCGGGCTTTATTAATTTTGGGACTTAATTCATCAATTTAGCCCAACAAATTAGTATCAGAGCTTCAAGAAAATCAAGAAAGCAAATTTTGGAGGTTCAAGGATTAAAATCTGAGTAAAAAAAAAAATGGCAGTAGCAAGGTTTGAAATAGAAAAGTTTGATGAAAATGGTGATTTTGGCTTGTGGAAGGCCAAAATCAAAGCCATTCTTGGACATTACAAGGCTCACAAGGCCCTTTTGGACCCATCAACTCTCCCACTAACATTGATTGCACAAGAAAAGGAAGACATGGAGCTAACAGCCTATGTGACTCTAATTTTGAACCTAAGTGACAGTGTTATAGACCAAGATTTAGCTTACACGATATGGACAAAACTGGAAGGCCTCTTTGCACAAAAGACCTCCCAAACAAGATGTTTATGAGAGAGAAGTTCTTCACATTCAAGATGGATTCGACTAGATCTCTAACTGAGAATTTAGATGAGTTCAAGAATTGCTCTTATAAACAGGAGTTCATAACTCACTCATGATTCAGGTCAAGTTACCTATAGTCATCATATGAAATGTTAATTTCTACAATTAACGACGTTACAAAGAGAAATTAAATATTTCGCGGTCTAGTCTTATACAAACTCTTTGCATAGGATACCTCCACTGTGACATCCCAAATTTTCAAGTAATTTGTTTTTTTAAAAAAATTAATTATCTTGAATTATTTGGTTAGTTGTTTGAATTTTAAAGTTTTAATTGGATTATGTTGAGAAAATAATTCAATTTAAAGTAATCGTGATAAAAGATTTGGATTTGATTCAATTAGTGGAAAATTGAATTTATTTGGGGGAGATTTAAAAGTTGGATTTAACGTGAAGATTTGAAATTTGGAGAGATTTAATAACTTGATTAATTCAAGAAAATATAACGATAAGTTGGAATTGAATTTAAGTTGGGAAATTGATTTATTAGGAGATATTTTGGTTAAATAAATTATTAAGTGGTGATTGGAAAAGATTTGATTTGATGGGTTGAGGAATATTAAATTAAATAAGTTGCATATGTTTTGGGAAAAGGAAAAGGAAAAGGAAAAGGAAAAGGAAAGAGAATTTAAGGAAGTATATATATATATATATATATATATATATATATATATATATATATATATATATATATATATATTTAAGCCAATCTTGGATTCCATTCGATTTTGATCTGCAAGCCACCGCCCAACCATGCCGGCATCATCCCTTTTCGTGGGATATGCTTGGATTTCAAGATTTGGTTTGACCATGACGGTTTTGGTAAGTATCGTTGATTTTCTTGTAATTTCGTGAATACCCATTGGTGTTTGTTTTAATTATTGTTACCCATTGGGTTTGGGTTTTAGATTCAAGCTTCGAAGTATTTTGAAATTGGAAGCAAGTTGTCCAAGCAGGTTAAAAGGTCCATTTTGGTTGGACCCATTGTTTGAAGTATGGAAGATGACTGCGACCGTTACACTTTGGGTAAGAGATTTGGTCCACTTGTTGTTTTCTCTTGCGCCTATTTTGTTGGTGTAGTTTGTGATACCATTATGTTGGTTCTTAGATCTGTTTTCGAAAGGGCTTTGGAGAAGGTTGAGATTGGAGGAGCTAGTGGTTGGGAATCTGGAATTGAGTGTTTTGGTTGGCTTTGGCTTTGATTGTTTTTAGGCGTATCCTTAGGTAAGGGACTTACTACTGAGTCTATGCTGATGCTCATGGTTACTTATTGACTGAATTATGGTTATTGTATGGACTCGATTATTGCATTGGCTGGTTATGATTATTGTGTTCACTGGTATGATGGTTAATTAACTTATTACTATGGACTAGAAACTATGGTTGATTATGATAGTGATGCTTGATTATGTTCGTGATGACTGTTATGTCACAGTATTGTTATCCTATTTATCATGTCTTGTACCCCTATTGACGTGAACCTTTGGGTACACTGATTATGATTATGATTATGATTACGACAAGTGTCCCTCGGGATCACCACTTATGTTTATGTTTATGACTGTGACCTTCGAGATCCCTACATGCCTTCGGGTTCGCTACTTATGCCTATGCCTATGCCTATGCCTATGCCTATGCCTATGCCTATGCTTATGTTAGGTACACGGGTGTACATGATAAAAGGATAACAACCTCACC
The DNA here is from genome assembly GCA_030954485.1 of Citrullus mucosospermus. Taxonomy (NCBI): domain Eukaryota; kingdom Viridiplantae; phylum Streptophyta; class Magnoliopsida; order Cucurbitales; family Cucurbitaceae; genus Citrullus; species Citrullus mucosospermus. The sequence goes on from CM062064.1 coordinate 17,471,778, forward strand.
TAGTAGGCCCAATAGTAGGTCACTTACTGAGTATTTTGTACTCATTCTTTTCGTGTTATGTTTTTCAGGTAAAGGAAAGGACACATCGGCGAATGATGAAAGAAAACCCTGATCTTGCCATTGGGACTAGTTAGGTGCTTCCGCACAAAAGATTTCATGTTTTCATCTTTAAGAATTTTGGTTGTCGTTTGGATTCAGAACTTTTTTTTCCTTTTAAAATTCTCACGGTCAAATGATTTATGTGAGTTTCCTATTTTATTAAAATTGTACAAGGGGTACCCTAATCAAAGATTTTTAGTTATTTGAATTTTGCAAAAGATATTTATTTTAATCAAAAATTTATTTTGATTTGTTTTGTAAAATTATGAAAATGAGTCGTTTTAAATATATGCATGCATATAGTGACGACCTAGTTCAAGTCCTAGGAAGTCGGGTCGTTACACCCACTCACATGTCTCCACATGAACGATTAGGATCAAATCGTTTGTAACACTTTACAACTCCTTGTAACAATTACAAAATGGGTTGAATTCGTAGTGTTACCAGAATAAGACACCTAACCTTATTCATATACTATAAACCTTTTTGGTTATTACTTAAACATGATCCAACCTTGTATGTCAACCACATACATGTTTAAGTTTACATAAAATAACCATGGAACGTTAGTTTATTAGACTGAGTTAATGCATAAAAGAGATAGAATAACTTCTTATTTTAGTCAATAAATAAAATGTATATACAATTTACAAAACTATAAGACCCAAGAGATTTAGGACACACCAGTCCCAACAAAGTCTTGGTTCAACACCTATAAAGAAGTTGATGGAGAACTAATCTACATGAGCAACAATGAAGCATGTAAAATCCAAGGAATTGGGTAGCCTCATTAAGATTGAAGGATAGGATAGTGAAGTTGCTCAGAAATGTCAGACATGTACCTATGTTAAAGAGGAATTTGATTTCCTTACGTATGTTAGATTCCATGGGGTGTGAATATAAGGGGAAAGATGGAGTACTTGAAGTGATTAAAGACTCAAAAGATGTGTTGATTGGGGAGAAAGTGATTGTATGTGGTTAGAGGTGTGGAAATGCTAAATGAAGCTTAGACAATAATAGAAACTGTCTTAATAGAGGGAGACCTATGGCATAAGAGGTTGTCTCATATCAGCTCAAAGGGGATACAAGCACTCTTTAAACATAGTATTCTACCACAAAGAATCAGCGAATAACTATCCTCGACGAGCATTGTGTGATTGGCAGGTCTACTAGGCACAGTTTTACAAAGGCTCAGCAAACTACTAAACGAATCCTAGACTATGTCCATTCAGACCTATGGGGTCCAACAACAACTCCTAGCTTTAGTGTCAAGGTACTTATTATCTTTCACTGATGACTACCCAAGGAAAAGTTTGGTTTATTTTCTAAAAACTAAATACCAAGTATTTGAGAAGTTTAAAGATTGGAAGATTCTAATTGAAAGGCAAACTAATAGAAAGCTAAAGTACCTAAGAATAGATAATGACCTAGAATTTTGCAGTGAGGAGTTTAATAAGCATTGTAGTGAGAATGACATAACTAGGCATAGGATTGTGAGATATACCCCACAACAAAATGGAGTGGCTGAGAGGCTTAATAGAACTATCATGGAAAGATGTTTACTATCAGATGTTATCCTAAATGATAAATTTTGGGTAGAAGCTGCTGCATACACTGTATACACCTTAAGTAGGTGCCCATATACATCCCTAGACTTTCTAATAATTGAAGAAAAGTGGACTAATCACCCTCCCAACTTGGATAACCTAAATGTTTTTATTGTATTGGGTTTGTACATCAGAATTTAGGGAAATTAAAGGCTAGGACTTTGAAATGTATGTTTGAGGCTTCACTAAAGGAGTAAAGAGATACAAGATGTGGCACCCTACTGAAAGGAAGTTCATGATAAGTAGAGATGTAACTTTCAGAGAGGAAGAGATGTATATGCAAAAGGAGGGAACCTCAGATGCTACTAAAGAGACCACCACTACTTAAATTGAGGTGAAGAAACCTAAAGCACTAGCTATAGATCCTATTCCACAAGCTGAAGAAGAAGAAGAAGAAGAAGAAGAAGAAGAAGAAGAAGAAGAAGAAGAAGAAGAAGAAGAAGAAGAAGAAGAAGAGGAAACAGAGGAGCATACTAATACAAGCACTCAACCTAATAAGTCAGTACTCATTAGCAATAGATAAGACAAAGAAGAACTATTGTACCTCCTGCTAGATATACTGAAATGAACTATATGAATCTAGTGTTCAATGCTATAATGGCTCCTACAAAGAACCAACTACCTTTGATGAAGCCATAAATAGGTCTGATGCAAGGAGTTGGATTGAAGCTATGAATGAAGAAATGCATTCACTAAATGTGAATGACACTTGGTCTCTAGCTCCTCTACCTAAAGGGTACAAGCCAATTGCATCCAAATGGATCTATAAGCTGAAAGAAGGCATAAACAGTGAAAACCCGAGGTATAAAGCTAGGTTGGTGGCTAAAGGCTTCACATAAAGGCAAGGGATAGACTACTCAGAGATATTTTCTCCTATAGTCAAGCAAACCTCTATTAGACTACTCTTATCTATGGTTGCTCAAGATAATTTGGAGTTGTATCAGCTAGATGTAAAGACAACATTTCTACATGGACATCTAGAAGAGACAATCTACATGGTGGAACCTAAAGGATATGAAATAAAAGGGAAAGAGAACCTTTATTGCCTTTTAAGTAAGTCAATCTATGGACTTAAACAATCCCCAAGGTGTTGGTATAAAAGATTTAATGACTATATTTCTAGTATTAGGTTTCAAAGAAGTACTCATGACAAATGTGTGTACCTAAACACTACATCCTACAAGGATAAAGTTTTTTACTCATATATGTTGATGATATGTTACTAGCAAAAAAGTCCAAGTAAGACTTGACTCATGTAAAAAATCTCCTAAAGAGAAAGTTTGACATGAAGGACATGGGAGAAGCAAGCAAAATCCTTGGGATTGAGATCTTAAGGGATAGAGATAACTTCTCCCTAAGCATAAATCAACTAAGCTATTGTGAGAAAGTCCTAAAGAGATTCAACCTAAGCAATGCCAAACCAGTTACCCTTCTTATTGCTCAACAGTTCAAGCTATCCTCAGCTAATTCTCCTAAAGTTTCTGATCTAAAGCACCTAAATCAAATGGTCTCAGTACTCTATAGCCAAGCAGTTGGCACCCTAGTGTACCTTATGATATCCATTAGACGGGGCCTTTCATACTTAGCTAGCATAGTAAGTAGATATATGTCTAACCCTGGGAAAAGACATTGGGAAGCTACTAAATGGACCCTAAGATACCTAATATGGTCCAAGGAAGCCAAGCTAATCTACTAAAGAGCACAAAGTTTAGAAATTGAGCTATATGGCTATGTAGATGCAGACTATGCAGGTGATTTAGACAAAAGAAGATCCCTAACAGGTTATCTATATTCTTATATGGTCCTAATTATCTAATCAGTTGGAAAGCAACATTGCAACCAATAGTAGCTCTATCTACCACATAAGTTGAGTACATAGCATTAACAGAAGCAATCAAATAAGGTCTATGGCTAAAAGGATTATTGAAAGACTTTGGCATACAAAAAAGCACAGTAAAGATATTTTGTGACAATCAAAGTACCATACATCTTTCAAAGAATCCTCAGTTCCATACAAGGACAAAGCATATAGACATCAACTATCACTTTGTGAGAGATAAAATAGAAGAAGCCGAAGTAGAAGTGCTGAAAGTTCATACCTCAGAAAGTGTTGTCGACATGCTGACCAAACTAGTGTCGAAGTTGAAGCTGCTCAAATGTCTAGAGCTAATCAACTTTGACCTGCTAGAGAAAGGGCAAACATGGTCAGATCTAGAGGAAAAGAAGCTTGCATGTGTCAGATTCAAGGTGGAGAATTGAAAATTAAGTGCATCCAACAATTAGTTTAAGTTTTTATGTTAAAACAAAATAACAAAACTGTAACTGATCTGTATGAACTATAAATACATATCAGATCTGAAAAATTAAAGTTTACACACATACATTTTTCATTCTCAAGTTGTAAAAGAAAAGAGTAGAAATAAAACTCATATGCAAGTTTCTTTTCCTCCTTGGATGTAGGCAAAATATTGGCCCAACCACATAAATACTTTGTGTCCATCATCTTCTTCTACCCTTTCTTTTACTCCATACAAAATTTTTCTTATATGTTTCAACCTCAAAATAGCCATTAAAGATTAAAGAGAAAATAGAGAAAGAGTTAGAGCTGAGAGAGAAACTGGAAAGAGAAAGAGAAGAAAATTGAAAATAATTTTTCAATCCCGATTTTTCTTTCAAATCGGCAAAAGAAAGCAGTACACGTGGGGTTTTTTCATCAGACAAACGTGGTTCATTCTCCATCTTTCATTCTACCTAATTCAAAGCCCATTCTCATCTTCTTCGAGCATTATTAATTTTGGGCCTTAATTCATATATTCAGCCCAACACAACCCAATGCCCATATAGAAGCTCGTGGAACTACTAACATCACATCTTCTATTATGGTAAAGCGGACAAACCATGAGGATGAATTATGTGTTTCTCCAGAATAAATTGCTATATTTCGTGACATTGGAAATGAATTAGCATCGGTTAGGACAATTAATCATTTTTCATGTGCCTTGTCTGTTTGCATTTTTAGCAACCTATCATCTACTTCTTAGAATATTAACGGGAAACTCATCAAACTTGAACTCCTTTCTAGTGTGGAAGTTAATATACAATGTTTTCAACTACAAAACATCCTAAGAAATTCAAGAAACTACGAACCTAAAGCTCCGATACCACTTGTTGAGAAAAATCTCTCATTACTACTGTAGTAATAAGTAAAAAATAATTAAGAATAATTAAAAGAAAAAGATAGGAAACATACTAATTTACATAGAAAACTCTAAGATGGGAGAAAACCCAAGGCTCTCTAGAAAAAATCCATTATGTGAAAAATTATTACAATGATAAAATTTTCTCCCCAATTACAATAATACTTTCTCAAAACTTTTGTACTACTTACACCTTTTTCTTTGCTCTCTCAACAAGAAATATAAAATGTAATTTAACTAAACTAGAATTAACACACCTAAGCTTAAAGTGTTTTTAATTGACACGATTGGAGTAAAAAAGGTAGACTCTGATGGTATTTGGAGTCATCACTTCAACTTAACCGTTTTTATGTGAATAACCCATCTTCTAATATTTTGCTCAAACCTAACAAGTAGGCATATTTTTTTCATAATCCCTTGATTTTATTATTGCAATCGCTCGCTTTGAAAAGTACAAGGCTAGTGTACGTTGACATTAGTCAATTCTGTTTGTTTTGCGAGACATCCGATATTTGACAATCATTCTTGACATTTTGTACATTGTAAATAAGTTTTGGAATAAAGAAGAAAAGACATGTTTTTATTTTGGAAAAAACATAGCCTTTGCGGTTAACCTTCGGTTAATTAATTTATAATAATTATGAAATAGAATTTTAAAATTAATTTTAATAGTGATGGACATTGCTACTAAGGATGGGAAGTGAAACCTAGTAACCGCCAAAATAGGGTTCTGTTAGTGATAGACATCTCTATTCTATTGCTTATAGATAGTGATTTTTTGCTATATTTGTAAATATTTTAGCTCATTTTATTATATTTGAAAATAACACTTTAACCTATCTAACTTATATTTCTCACTCTAAAGTTTCTCTTTTGTGACTTTTTTTTTTCTTTTTTTGTTTTTTAATTTCATCTCTCTTATTTTGCACAAATATCTCTCGTGTTTGAATATTAAAATTGAGAGACTACTAACTCATTATTAATAATTTTATTTAGATGATGTTTATTTAATATGATACTAATGCTCATAAAACCTATACAGGCAGTGAATTTTATTTTATTTTTTAAAACAACCTATCAAATCTAAGAATCATTAACTTAAAAAAAATGGTGAAGTACCATTTTAAGAGGACATGTTGAGAATTCACATTCACATCCACATTAAAAAAGAATGGAGACTTTTTATTACAACAATTATATATAGATGAAGAACTAAGCTCAATATCTTTACCTTAACATTCTCCTTAATTTATTTAGGGTACGTATGTAACTTTTCCCCCTTTCTTTAGCTTAATTTTACACTCCTGAATTTTCCTCTAATTTCTTTTGGAATCTAACAAATCTCACATTCCTATTTTCATCTAACATCTTACTTCAATAACTAAAAATACAATAATAATAACCTTTCTTTCTCTTTTTGACCCATCTTTATCTCTCTACCATTTCTATTAAACAGATTCTTGTTTCCATTTTGTGGAAAAAAAAAAAAAAAACAGTAAAAAAGGAAGTTATTGAGAGAGCCAATTATTCTAATATAAAAACATAACAAAGGAGCTTATAGAAGCCTTAAAGAGACATTATTGTTTATTCCGTAGATAAATAGCGATGAAGGCAAGTTAGTCAATATCGCAAGGTGGATAAGACATCTCTATCTTGATCCTCATATTTGTGACGTAGTATAGTTTATTTAAAAAAATTTATCCTAAGAGGCTTTGTACATTTAGCAATTTTACCCAATGTTGGGGTTTGAAAGAGCAAGCTATTGCCCTTTCGATTCAATGGACGATAAGCGTTTGCGAATTTTGAGGTATCCAAATCTACCAGCACCAGGGGAAGAACCATCAAAAACATATGGCAAGAACCCGGTTGCTCCTTTGTATCTTTGCTGAATCTGGATCAATAAAACTTCATCAATTATATAATAGTCGTATCTATTTCAATATACACATTAATTGAGATTAGCATTGTTGGTAAATGGGGGAAGAGAGGGTGGATTTGGTCCTTCAAATATAGGCCAACCAAAGGTTGGTGGTTATTCTTATTCCCCAAATGTGAGTTTTGGAAAATCACTTAAAAGTATGCACTTTTCAAACGAAGCAAACCACATTTTCCAGATCAATATTATTAATCATCAACTTAGGGCTGTTTGGTTCACTGACTCCTAAATTTGTGTTAAATAACTCAACTCCACCAATTTCAATAGCAATTCTGTATTGAAGTTTGCACATTTATCAAGTAACTTTATCTTTCCTTCTTTCTCCCTTTTTCATATTTATTAAGAAACTCTATCTTCTCCCTTTCCTCTCTCGCACATTTATCGATAAACTCCAACTTTGCACCCCAAACATAGACTTTTAACTTCAACATGTTAACTCCAAATCTGAGAACTCAATTCAGCGCCCCAAACACCCCAATTAAAATCGAAGTGTAGTAATTTTAAAAAGAAGAGAGAAGTGAAAGAAAAGGAAGAAATTAGAGACCTCAATGATTTGGTGGCTGCTGCCTAAGGAGTTTCGACCCATGACACAGACGGTTCCACCAGAGCCCCCGCCAGTAATCTTTGCTCCATACAAAGTCCCATCTTCGGATTTGGATAACTTGGAGTGCTGCATATCTTGAACCAACTGAACTAGCCTGTCCGTCCCATCCGACCCCAGTCCACATGCACTGTAACTATAATGGCACTGTGCTCCACCCATAACAAGTTCACCATTTTTATTATGACTACTAAACAACAAAAGGAAGCACAAAAGAAACAGAACCAAATGGTACCTAACCTGATACAACAATTCTCCAAGAGATGTAAGTTGGTCATCGGAAGTTGCAGAAGTAAGCAGCGCTTTGAAGGCCTTTAAACCCAAGTATTCAACAACTAATCAATCAAACTAAATATATGAATAGCCTTGCAAATGTAAATGTCAGTGCAAATGCAAACCTTGACACGGAAATTCTCATAGATAGGATGACGAGCAGAGGCCCTGACTCCATAAACCCTCTTTGGATCGATCACCGTTACGGCATCGTTGTGATCCGAATATTTCTCTATAAAAGCCTCCCCTGTTATCGTGTCCGGCAGCTGCTTTGCGTACATGGCTTCGTAGCGGTGAGGCGGGAGATTGCATAGATAATCTAAGGAGGATTCGGATTCCAGTAGCTCAATGCCATCATCTTCCAAGTCGTCGTGGCTTATGCCATTGGCCAGTGATGAGGAGTTTGACAACAACTCTGATGCTCTTGACTTTATCATTCTCCGCCCCATGAATGCTCCGATTCTAACTGAGCCATAATCCGCTCCACCAACGCTGCACCGCCAACAATAATGGAGATTACTGACTGTTTGATGAGGCTTTCTGTTTTGGATTCATTGTTTTCTGTATTTTGAAAATGCAACTCTCTGTTTTTTCTTTTTAATTTGGTTTTGTCAGTACCATTTTCAATTTATGAAATATTGGGGAAGGGGATTAAGAGAACTATGAGTTCAAGATAAAAATAAGGTAGAGAAGGGAAAAAACAGAATTTTTTGTAAGAGAGATTTGGGGGAGGGTAGGGAATAGTTAGGAAAAACAAGTTGAATTACAACCTCGTTCTAGGACTATTAAGTTTGTATCAACCAGAATATGGGGCCAGAAATTGAAGTGGACGAGAAATCGATAGAAATATTGAGATCTCAAGTAGGTTTCTAAACTTGTGTTTGATAAGTTCCTTGATTTAAAAAGTGTCTAATAACTATAAATCTGTGACCCATTAAACATTTTTTAATTTAACACAATTATTAGACACAAATTTTAAAATAGACAAAAAATTAGATATGTCATCAATTATAAAAAAGAATGTTGAATATATCAAATACTTATTAGATACATAATTGAAAATTTAATAATCCATCTGATATTTTTAAAGGTCAAAGCTTGATCAGACATTTTTAAAGTTTAGAGATCTATAAATTGAAAGTTTAGAATCTCTGTTAGAAACTTTGTAAAGTCTAAAAACCTATTGTTTGAAGTACATTCATTGTTGCTCTCTCATACCTCCAATTATGTAAATCTTCCCGCCACACTGTGGTGGCCTCCTCCAATATTTTCTTATTGACAAAATAGGAAGGTTATAGAGATATACGTTTTAGAGAACAAAAAGAATTATTCAAACAAGTTGGAGAGAGATAATGCAATATAGATAGAGAAAAATTATAGAAAGACAAAGCTTAGAGGGGAAAAAAAATCATGGTGAAAAAAAAGGGAGAACAAATTTGAAGTGCAAAGGTTGTCGAGAAAGAGAGGTAAAATAGTTAGAAAGATGAATGAAAAGAAAGAAAACTTGTAGAAAATAGTTGATAAAGAAGATGTTGAAGAGAGGTAGAGAGGAACTTTAGAAAGAAATCAAAAATAGAGAGAAAAAGTTAGAGAGGAGATGAGAGAGACAAATTTAAAGTAAGAGAAGAAAAAGTTAAGTTGGAAAGGGCCAAAGAGGAATGCTAGAGAGAATATATTAAAAAGAGATAACTTATTAGGAAAAAGAAAATTTGATTTTATCAAAAGAAAAAGAAAAAGTTGATGAAAAGAGGGAGAAGATAAAATTTTGAAAGACATAAACCTACTTATGAAACATTTAAAAGGAAAAAAAAAAATGAAAAAAAAAAAACAAAAAAGTTGTCAAAAAATGGGACAATAAAAATTGATAACAAGAAGGAACAGATTACCTGTGTCGAATTCCTGAATCAATTCCCCAAAATCGAATGTGACCAGGTATATCAACTTGCCCAATCACCTCTGCCGGCTGCAAAACAAAACAACATCCAATTCAAAAACTATTAGTGAAGACATGTTTAGAAGGCTTTATATGCGTAAGTACACTCGTGTACGGTAAAGAAGGGGTTGTTAATGATGAATTATATGAAAAAGGGCCTTAAGATTATCCCATGCCCTTCCTCCCTCGCAGGAGCAAGGACACCCATTTTTACGGTAAGAAGGGGTGCTTCTTCAAAAAGAGGGTCATTGTGACCTGGCCCACCCCAAGAGTAGTGCACTTGGCATAAAAAAGTGGTTCATTTTGGAGAACATGATGCTTTTCTGGTTTAGCTTTAATTGGAAGTTGATTGGATTGGTATATTATTATAGCATACCTGGCAGACCATTGCTAGCAGTTTATCAGCTTCCCCACATGCGGATGTCATCTGGTCCATCACTCCACACGGTGCTCCAACTATGTGATTCTCCACCTAGTTTAATTATGAAGATAATAAAGATTCATAAATAGCCAATATAATTGAACAATATCAACCTCAGTTAAAGTTCATACCTTTTGACAAAGCAGCGCCAGATCTCTTGGACTGATACTTAATCCTGCAATATTCCCCATTTCATTTGATTTTGATCATTGTCAAATGATTGTTCCATAAAAAGAATGGTTTTAGAAATTTTACCATGAGCAGCAGCTATGGCAGACATTGAAGCAACCTCCACCGAAGCTGATGATGATACACCCTTCCCTTCTGGGACAGAGGAAGAAACCTGTCCCACGTTAAATAGCATTAATGACTAATAATCGGAAATTCCATCCTGAATGGTGGAGGAATCTCCAAAGTTGAAAGAAAACTTATCTAAAACCATTTTTGTTGAGCAAAATAAAGAGGCTATTCCCATAATAAGCTACCATATTACTATTCCACATTTCACATTTTCTTTTAGAAAATACTTTATGTGACAAGTTTAAACACAGTTTGTTTTGCATACCAACAAGCTGATGCTGTCTTCAAAACGAACACCCAACTCCTTCATTAAAACCAATATGGTGCCTGCAATGTATGCTGCCCACTTCTGTGCAGGATCTTGAGCAAAGTATTTCCTTGCCTTCTCATATGACATAGGCTTCTCCCCATCCATGAAGTCTGACAAGTCCATGTCAAATGTTGGGGCACGGTTACTCAACTCCGACCCATAAGACACCTAATCAAGTAGAAAATAATGATTGGTGAGGCAAAAAAAAAACAAAAAAAAACAAAGAAGATTTAATGCTAATACAAGTCCATAGTAAATACAGTTACAACTTACAATTTGAAGAACAGATCTGGATCCTTCTCCTCTGGCATTCTGGCGAGCCTGAGCATGTTTCCAGAGGCGGTGTTTAGTAGGATGGTTTCTTTGCACAGCTACATGGCATGCTTCTCTTATAGGCATCTACAACAGAAGATAGTGGAAAGAACATGTTAGAATCACTACTATAATTCACAAGGAATGAACAACTGGAGATTGAAATTCACAACATTAATTTCACTTCTTTTGGTGGAAATTTTCTTTTTGAAACGCTTATAATTTTTCATTTAAAGTTAAAGTTTAGTTTCTAAGAATCAGTCTAAATAAAAGAAACATATAATAATGTAACACAATTTTATTAAATTGGAAATCAGTAATACTTGGATGCATCCTAAGTTGCACCTCTCTTTGAGGCTCATTCCAACCTTCCAACACACACACACAAAAAAAAAAAAAAAGAAAGAAAGAAAGAAAGAAAGGGAAAAAAAAAGGAAAAACTAAGAAAAGGAAGAAGAGTTTCCTACATGACAAACTATAGTTGTACAAGTAGTAGACTGCAAAACATGGATGCAGCTCAGGATCCACCCAAGTTTTTCTTTTTTTCATTGGAAAAAATGTCAAATTTAGGTTAAGCAAATTATGAACTTATCTATTTAAAATATTTGAAACTACTGTAAAAATCACGTGTTTTTTGGACTGTTGAATTTAAGAAAAACTAAACAAAAATGAAGATTGCATCTTTGCATTTTGAAAGGCATCGAAATATATATATAGGAGTGCCAAAAGTGCAACTTTACCTGAAGAACAAGACTTCCTGAGTAGTCAGCAATGCCTCCCATGACATCCAACCTTCCTGGGGCTCTTGTCACAAAAATGTCTTCCTGTGCACGGAAATATACATATAAGAGCCATTTTATCCTCACCAAAATAATAATAATAATAATAGTAATAAAAATAACGATAACAATTAATACAACAACAAAATTGCAACCTCCCAATTAAAAAGCCCAGCAGCAGCCTTCCGCTCCCGCATCTGGCGTTTCTCAGCCTTTCCCGAATCATATACTGAGTTCAATTCAGCCAGGCTCTTTAAGAAACTCATTGTATCAGAAAGACCTTGAACATCTCCATGAAGCACATCAAAGTCTTCCATATATCTATTACAAGTCATGAACACACAGCAACATAAATTAGATTCGAGAACTACGAGTTACCTGTTTTCAACATAAACTACTTCAAGCATATAAAGTTCTCACGATTCCATATGAGCGCCTCTCCCTTCTACAGGTAAGGTTGGTGATTTGTTTGAAAGACCAAGTTCACTTTCAGCATTGGCAAACCAATCTGGAATGCATAGATCTCGTCCTGGGGCCCTTTGGAGTTGATAGCCAAGAACTATAGCATCCCTCAATCTTCTAGCTCCACTAAACTATAGCTTGACAGTGAAAAATAACAATAACACAAGATGTCTCATTCACCAACCATATACAAACAACAAATTTCACTATGCTACAAAAAGAATAATCATTATGATTGATATGAAACGAGTACTTTAAAAGTTGGTTTTGACCTTATCTGAAGCATAGTTTTTTCCACTGGCTGTCTCCTGCAAGATATGAGCTGCAACCTAAACTTTTAAAGAGAGAATTAGAAAATAGAACAATCACACCACATGGATGTAAAAGGAGAAGCGCATCATCTTTATCTACGGAAAAAAAGTAAACAAATCAAATAGAATCCTAAAGAACTGCTACAAGAAGGTGATACATTGTGTAGTCATACCTCACCACCATTGGTGCCACCCTCATAGCAAGGTTTCAAACTAATTGCACGTTCGAGATATGGTTTCCAATGACCTGTGAGTAGGTCCCTTCTTATCATCTCAACTCCACTTTGATAATACTGTTCATGAGATGATGAAATAATTAGATTATCAACAAGGTTACAGGAAGTCGAAGTACAGATTAGATAGACAACAATTAGATTTCACCTCGAGCATATTCCTCAGAAACGGTTCTTCATTAAAATAATCACGGCGAACAAAGACAAAAGGTAACTTGAAAGCCAATGCTTCACTGACAGTTCCATATCCAATTTTGCCTGAAAGAACAGGAAGAATATTAACCTACCCTTATTAATTCGATTCAGCTCAGGGACCAACAACTGACAATATTATTTATAACTCACCAAGCATACAATCAGAAGCAGCTATTAGATCAGGTGTATATGCATCTTTTGCAAGCTTGATGAAATTTGGTGGAAGCTCCTCTGTTTCAGAAGCACCACAAACCTAAACCAATAGTCAAAATGTCAGTATAGTGATTGTGATCATAGAATCACCAAATTGTCTAATAAAAATGATATAAATAAGATGTTCAAAAGATACCAGACACAGCCAGCCGGGGGGTAAGTATTCCTCTTTCAACTTCCAGCCTGCAGGCTGCCATTGGGAGAGACAAAAATTAGGAGAAAATTAATAAGACTAAGTAATGATAATCATGAAATAAATCCTGAAATAATTGTAAAAATTATATGGCTACATTTGAAATTTTATCTAGGTCAACAGTGTAAGGGATTTATACTGTCTTTCCAGGCATCGTAATTTCAGAAAAGAAAGCAATGAAAGAATTGACAGTGAGTTATTTCAATAAGTAAAGAAGTTATGGATAATTTAGAACTTAACGAGAAATATACGAGAACCGATCGAATAAAAGGTGGAAAACAAATAAGTTTGACAGACCTGCCCCCCGAAATTGAGGATAACTAACTTTGTATCTTCTCCAATCCCCAGCTCCTTCCTGACCTAGAATAATGAATTAAGAAACTGTTAATGACTTAAAATGATCAAGAGATTCAACAACACTTCACAAGACAGTACCTCCTTGCGCTGTTTATGAAGCCTTCTAACAACTAAAGGTACATCAACAACGTCACGAAAAGCAGGCACTGCAAAACATGGGTTTGTTGTATAATTATAAAATTTAAATAAGCCAGCTCCCAGAACTAGGATTTGTGATTTGGGTTGTGATACAGTTACATAAATAAACAAATAAACAATAAAAATAATATAAAATAAAAAGAGACAAATTGGTAGGACATTAGTACTTGGACAGTATCCTGGGAGGCGGATCAGGAACTCGCAATGTGAATAATCCTCTGCAATCTGAAAAGAGACATAACAAGTTAATACAAGAACTGACCAATCAAGGTTACTACAAGGATATTACAGAATGTTAAATTATAAACAATATTATCTCAGTTATCCTACTACCCTACTACGCAGACTGAGTATGAATAAAGATTGTCATTGAAATTTTATTTTAAAATACTTTTCAGAGTTCAGAATCTGTGAATCAAAATATATCTGAAAATATAGCCACCATCAGAGTGGTCTGCAATTATGAAAATTACATCCTCCCAAGTAGTTGGCTGGAAAACCATATCTTGACTTAAACTCACTTTGTGAAGATAGTGTCCCCATGGAATTCCTACTGAGAAAAATACATCACATCCCAAAAACAAATGGTTGTTAATAGTCCATGATAAATCTGTTATCAATTCACTTCTTAATATCATCATAAGTGCATTCAACGAGTGATTTAGACTACAAAATTAACAAGGTAATTTTAAAACAAGGCCATATACTTTTAACACAACTCTAATCATCATGATCAAGACCTCAATGGATAAGCATTTTTTTTCCGTTGACAATATTACAACACATATAATGCAGAAAGAGAATGATTCACCTGCCAGACTATAGAACGATGATGATGCCCTGCAGCCATCACATACTCCGCATAGATAAAATCCCAACTGTAAATATCAACTAATAAAATCATTAGCTAAAACAAGAGAGTTCTGAATCAATGCAAGATATTGCCGTACCTCTTTACTCTTAGTACCAAGTGAAAAGAGCATTAAAATTTAAGAGATGCTTAAAGTTCTGAATAATAAGAAATAGACAACCAATATGAGTTACCTAAAGTTTGTGACACAAACAGAGCGAATTCCAGCATCAGCAGCAGCGCGGCAAGCAACTGGTACAACATCTGAAACCTGCTTGTCATTGCAGCAGAAGTAAATCCGTCAAACCTTTTTCACATTAAATATTAAAAATGTGGTTTGAAGTATAACAATCTCTCGCCAAGGTCATTTAGTGTCTGATACTAGATAGATGAAAATCAACCAATTAACAGATTAGGATGTATCATCATAATGATACTCTGCAGTTAGCATTGCACTATTTAGTTTACATACTGGAGAAGCATTTACCACTAAGTCAGCCTTGATCGAGTTGAGCCACTCAACTTCAGTTGCCAAAATAGAAGCACGAGGCACAACAGCTGTCTCATGATACTAATATATCAAAAAAACAAAGAAGAAATCATCAACACAGTTGGAAAGAAAAAGAAAAGGATCCAGTAGAAACGGATCAAAAAGTTAGTGAAGTAGCTGGTAGCTCCAATGTATTTTCTTTCCTTAAGGAATCAGGGGAAAATGATGGAAGCAAGCAACAAATAACTGAGGAGAAGAAAACAAGAAAAGAAAAATGAAATATTTCTCCAATCACCTTCTCCAATGATGCCAAGCGATCCACTGTCAGTGCATCTGCTTGAACAGCTCCACAATCCAACAATACCTGATAAGTAATGAGACTTTTATAACCACTACAAAATCATTTTCGCATAATTGTACTGACGATTAGAAGCAATGGCATGGCCATTCATTCAAAATTGCATGAACTTACAATTGGTATCGGTTATCTAATGAAATGAAATTCACAATCGCAAACGTAAAACACAAGAAATCAATCAACATCAAGGGGAAGAATAAAACTGAAAATCTCTTGAACTGGCATTGGAAATCGGACTACCTTTCGTATGAATAGCCGAGGAGACTGAATTGCAGAAGTAAAAACGAACTCAGGAGCACCGCTGACCACATGAACATCGTGCCCAGCAAGTATAAGATGCCGAACAACCTTTTCACATAAGCATTACATCAAAAAATTTCGATAATCAGGATTTGATCGCCGCAGAAAAATGTAAACAAAATCAAAAAATGGGGCAATTCTAAAGTCCCATATCACCATTCCCTCAAACAAGCAAAACCCATAAACCAAAACCCGAAAATCGAAATTCAACAAGAACATGCAAAATAAACTAAAAAATTGATCATTGATTCAGCTTAAATTGAAAACTCCAGGTCTAAAAGTTCGATGTTCAAAACTAAAAACTACAATTTCTATCGACAACCCATATTCAATCAGAATTCAACAAGAAAAGAAAAGAAAAGAAAAGAAAAGAAAAGAAAAGAAAAAAGTTGATTCAAAAGTGATCAATGGAATTGGATGAACAAAAGTGACCTCGATAACACGAGTAGCGTGGCCGAAGCCATGACCAGTGACGTAGTAAGCGAAAACCAGATGATTTCGAGAGGCTGAAACAGCCTCGGCCTCCTTCTCAATCCTCATTTTGATGTTCTGAGTGGAAGAATAAAAAAGGTGGGAATACAATTACTTATAAAAGAATGGGAGGAATGAGAAAAGTGAGGGAGGAAGAAAGGAAGAAGAGGAAGCAGAGGAATTGTGTTAATAACAATGGAGGTTTATAGGTTATCGATAAATATGGAGGATTTTAGGTGAAGAAGAAACCGTATGACTGTGAGTTTGTTTTCCTCTTCCACTTAGACCGTTTTTTCTTTCTCATTCTGCCTTTGGACTCCGTTTTGAGGCATTTAATTCAAAATTAATTGCTTTCTTTTTTCTTTTTGAAACAAAATTAAATATTGTTCGGATAATAGAAAAAAAAATCAGTTTGTTTTTGTTTAGATTTTATCTTTTAATTGCGTAAGCTCCACGTCACCACTAATAATTACCTGATTTCCTGTCTTCGGCCAGAGTCCTAGAAATGAGGGATTATTATTTATAAAATAAATCGTTATTTTTAGTCAACTAAGTTTCTTTTTTTTATTTCAAAAACAAAATATGGTAAATGTTGTTGTAAAATCGGGGAGGTACAAAATGGAAGCACGAAAATCTAGAAATTATAATATTAAAATAATAAAATAAATATAATAATTAAAATAAAGTAACTAAATAAAGAAAGTGGGATTTATGAATATGAAATTTCTCAATTTCAGCTGTACTTTCCCTTCTTTTTTTATAGGCAATTTGGTAAGTAGGTGGTGGCATTTCATGCCCACTAAGGATGTGTCTATTTATGGCTAATATTTATAATACTCTTATAATCTAATAATTCTAAAAAAACAATGAATATTACTTGAGATGTCTGAGTCGCTGCATTCCAATGAGTCGCTGATCCATATCAGCATTTTCTACTAAGGATGTGTCTATTTATGGCTAATATTTATAATACTCTTATAATCTAATAATTCTAAAAAAACAATGAATATTACTTGAGATGTCTGAGTCGCTGCATTCCAATGAGTCGCTGATCCATATCAGCATTTTCTACCGAGTTTATTTAACTTAAGAGACTCAAATAATCTTTCCCTAAAATAAAGTGAAAAAGATGTATGAATTGTTACCTGGATTTACAATTATTCATTACAGACAAACACAAAATACGAAAAAATGAGGTGAAAATAAATACATAATATGTTACATAGGTAACTTTATTCTTTATTAATAAGATTCGGGCAGATATTAAAATTGATATCTTCCATTATGGATTAACTCCTCTCTACCCCCCAATTATATATTTCAATGTTCTGCACCAATTTTTCAAAGGTTGCGGTTGGTAATGATTTAAATAATTCTGCAAGGTTATCCTTCGAATAAATTTGTTGTACAGTGATGTCGTCATTTTCTTCAAGATCATAAGTGTAGAAAAGCTTTGGTGAAATATGTTTTGTTCTATCTCCTTTGATAAATCCTCCTTTGATTTGGGTTATACATGTTGTGTTATCTTCGTATAATGTTGTTGGATGATTTTTACTAGAAGACAAGCCACATGTTTCGTGAATGTGGTGAGTCATTAATTTTAGCCATACACATTCTCTACTAGCTTCATGGATTGCAAGAATTTCAGCATGATTTAAGAAAGTAGTTGTTATGGTCTGTTTCACTGATCGCCAAGATATAGTAGTTTCTCCACAAGTGAACAGATAACATGTTTGAGATCTAGCCTTGTGTAGATCAAATAAATATCCAAAATCTGCATAACCAACTAAATCAAAATTTGATTTATTTGAATAAAACAAACCCATATCGATCGTGTCATCTCACAATCTTTCAGCTGCTGAAATGAATTATTTCCCTGTAAAGAAGAGCAAATATGATTAGTTGCTCCGGAACCAAGTATCCAAGCAAACTCATCATGCTCAACAAGGCATGTTTCTAGAACAAGTAAATTGAAATTACCTTCCTTTTCCTTCTTCTTCCCAGCGAGGTACTTAGGGCAGTTCCTCTTCTAGTGACTATCCACATTGCAATAGAAACACTTGCCCTTATCAGCCACCTTATCTTTCCCCTGCCTTTGTCAGCAGCGACGGGAGCCTTCCCCTTGTCTCCCTTCTTCTTTTGAATCTTCCTAGACGTAGAAGATTGAGGTATAGATTTCGTTCTAGAGGATGAACCCTTCTGGAACTTTCTTTTGGAATGGGCAGCATTTGTCTCTTCTTCTGATGGTCCCTTACTTTTAGTAAGAGACTGGTAAAATATGTAGCTCATTTAGGAGACTAATTAGGTTGTATTGAATTCTGTTCGTCATAACATTGCTGCAAAATTGAAGGAAACTCTTTGGAAGAGATTCTATGATGAACGCAACCTGATTACGCTCGTTTGTGACCACCTCATTTACCCTATGCTATGTTAAATTGGACCATCATGTCCAAGACATTTTCCTGAATAGACGTGCCCTTTTTCATGCTGCAGGTGTAAATGTACTTGAGGGAGTCATGGTGGAGTTGGTAGGACGGTTGTCCAAACATCTCCTGTAGAGATTCCGTAATCTCTCTCGCTGTGACCAAGACCTCATGTTTCTTAGCCAAAACTTCAAATAAGCTGGCTAAGATATAAACGCGGGCCTTCTCATTGGCCTTTGTTCAAAGATCATAAGCAACCTTTATCGCTTGGCGCCTTCGATAAGATGAACCGCAAATCATCCATAACAAGAATCATATTCAAGTTGGACTTCCACACAGAATAGTTCTCTCCGTTTAATTTTTCGTTCTTTAGCAGTGCGATTATAAAGGAAGAAATTGCTGAAAAATTTAAACAAATAATGACTGTATTAGTTTTCTTTGCCTTAACCCGTCACACAAGCAAACAATTGCATAAAATCCAATCAAATTTAGCAAAACAAACAACCATAGAACCGTGACAAACTATTGATTTAGCTTCACAATTATGCTTTAGAGGTTTAGAGGAACAACCACCGAAGGGTGATCAACTACTCCTCTGAAATGAGATACTTCTCAACTAATTCTAATTCCAGAATAAGTCATATTCCTATAGGCATTCACCATTGTTGTTCAGTCAAGAATTTGTTAACACATTTAACTCATCCTCGTAAGTGTAACCCTTCCACTTTCAGATCCCAGAGGTACACACCAACAGGCTACCGTTGGGAAAGACAATTGTTGGTAGTTAACCTAGGAGACCCTATCCTTTTTAGGAGTTCACAGTGTTCCAAATCCTATGATCAGGCTATTCGAAGGGATGGTTACTCCAGGACAACACGCAGGCGGATCATAGGACTCTTACGGTGTGACCTAGGGGTGGAGACCGAGGGATACGTTGATATGCATACCGCTCTCACTTACTATAGACACTTTCCCCTTCACCTTGTTATTCACCCATGCAAACACTTTTAAAAGGGAGGTCGCGCCCAAGGCGACACGAAACCAAGCATTGATCTCACGTTGTGAATATACGGACGTAGGAGCAAAACTTGATTTAAACATCTTGTTTTGTAATTTTCCTCCCACTAAAGTGTCCTGACGTTTTAGGGTTTTATTATACTTAGTTAAATTTTGGCTAATGAATCTACCTAAGTCCATGCCTATTATAACTCTTATAGATCAATAATCGAATTAATTGTTTGTTGTGCAAATGATTCATTAAAACAAAATTTAAATGTCCTAGGTGTTTATCCCAGATATCAAAAGATAGTGTTCATGATTTTTTGCATGCCTAAGTCTAAAATGTGTATAGTTCTTGAGTTTAGAGACTTTATGTCTATGTTTGTTTACTTGTTACATACTATCTTTATTTCAATTTTATTTTGCCAATAACTTGATTATATATGGCCATGTTGTATGCAAACAATTTTCCCTGGGAAGTCAATAGATTCCATGACTTAGGGGAAGTGTCGAAAGTTCGTAGTGGAATTTGGAGGAAGGCTCTTTTTTCTTTTAAGCTCTTGTACTAAAAAGTAGTGCTTTCACTTTTTTTTTTCTTTTTTCTTTTTTTTTTTTTGTATATATGTAGTCAATGAAAGTAAAGGTAGAGAAGGGCCTTAGAAGAATTGCTTATGCTTTTTTGCTATATATTTTTACTTATTTGGACCTTTTTTCAACAGTTATTCAAGTTCGTTTAGTGAGTTTAAGGTAGTAGAACTTGGTTCATTTTGAGAGAGTGTCACTTAGGCACTTTTTAGGAACCTTTTACATGGTTTTCATTGAGAAAGGAGGACTTAGTTACCTTTTAGGAACATTGTAGGGGGTTTTGAGGGTCAAAGTGAGGCTTAGGCAAAGTGTGACTCAGACACTTTTTTGGAACACTTTACGTGGTTTTGAGAGTCAAAATGAAACTCACACACTTTTTTGGAACTTATTAGGTACATTGGGTCATCTAGGCAACATGGCATGTTCTCTTTTGTTTTGCTTTTTATGTTGTAATAGTGTATATCCAATTTCAAATTACTATTACAATGACTTTCTAATTTGAGTTGTGTCCTCATTAGGTTGTTATGCTCTTCGCCTATTATGGCTATGGAACATATGTTCGTACTGAAAAACCATATTCTTTATAGGTGGTTCAAGATCCTTGAGGTATATTCTCTTACATCATCATTAGTCATTTCTAAATTCAACTTTCTAGATCTTGTGTTTATATTCTTCATCTAGTTCTTGCTCCCTTTCTTAGAAACTTTTGTTTGCGGTAAGTTTTTGTTATTTTCTTAGGTATTTGGTGATCAATATTGACCTGTGATTCCTTTTTCCACTAACTTTCAGCTTCTTACGGGATGTGCATTTACGAGAAATTTTTAATACGTTACCTACATACTTTGTGACCTTGGCTGTTTCGAATGTTAAAACTTTGAAACCATTATCTCATATGTTATTTATACTAACATTCTTTTCTCTTACATAATGAAATGTTACTTCTAAGTTGTATGGATTTATGGTATTATGGATATCTTACAAAAGTGTCATTGGAATTCTCATTTTCAATTATCTTATTGAAGTGAAAGCTTAATCATAGAATCCAAATAAATGAAAGCTTAAGCAAGGTGAGTAAATAACCTTCCAATACTACATTTATAAATTTTCTTTTTTTAATAGGTTATAAAAGTTTATATATATATATATATATATATGTCCGAAGCTAGGTGTGTGGGAATATATTAAAGTCAATGTCTACACATTGGTTGTTGAAGCACTTCATTTTGCTCAGTTGCACTTCAAAGAACTTCTAATCTGCCTTTTTCTCTAAATCAATTTATGTGTTGATATTGCAAATTAATATAGTATTTTTCAAACTATTTATCTAATAGGCGCCTAAGTCACATTGAAGAAGTTCATGAGTTTTGTTATTGTTAACCTTTAAGAAAAACTTCTGGTTTATAGTGATAAACGATTAAGAAAATCAAAGAATATGGATCTTGGTCTGAATATATGATTTTTTTTTTTTTTTTTTTTTTTTGTGAAGTGCAATTGTGTCCATCCTGATATAGGAAGGTAAGTCTCATAAGATTGATGACTTCATGTCAGCTGTTTTCAAATCCCTCTAGTTTTACTTAATTTTATGGCATTTACTTCTTAGACTTTTTTCTCTTCATTTTAATAAGTTTGTTTACTTGGGTCAATAAGTTATTGTTTATGACTTCTAGTGCGTTTGTTATTACTAATGAGTTTCAGTACTTTGTTGAATTTAGTTGCTTGGGTTTTATAAACTTGTTTAGTTATTTTTGTTTGCAAGTTTATAAATTCTAATGTTTATTTTAGACACTGTTTAGTTCATTTTGGGAGTAAAAGTATCACTAGCTTAGGCATCTTTTAGTTTGTTTTGAGAGTGAAAGTATCACTTTGACACTTTTTAGGAATTTTATGTAGTTTTCATAAAGAAAGGGTGGGCATTTCAATTTTCTTTTATCCTCAGCAATGCCCAAAGACTCCCATGCCTTTCTTAGTTGGACCAACCCAACTGGCGATTTTCGTCTTTCTGAATTAGGAGAGCATGAACATGTTTCACTTTTTTTTTGGGGGGGGGGGGGGGGGGGGGGGGGGGGAGCAGAGCAGTCAAAGAATAAACCAAACAAAATGATTGTTGTCAGACTATCATTTAAACTTTATAGGAATATTTTAAGTGATTTTGTGAGACTTAGTCTCTTTTTAGTTTGTTTCTAGATTGAAAGTATCACTAAGATACTTTTTTAGGAACGTTTTATGTTATTTTCATAGTCAAAGTGTGATTTAGTAACTCTTTTGAAATATTTTATGTGGTTTTGACAGTCAAAATGAAACTTAGGCACTTTATTGTTTGTTTTGAGAATGAGAGTGTCACTTAGACAATTCTTAGAATATTTTTACATATTTTTCATAAACAAAGTGTGACTTTAGGTGATTTTGAGGGCCAAAATGAGACTTAAGTATTTTTTTTAGTTTGTTTTGAGATTGAAAGTGTCACTAAGACACTTCTTAGAAACTTTTTATGTGGTTTATTCATAGACAAAGTATAACTTAGTTACCTTTAGTTAACTATTTTGGTGACTAATTTGTTCTATCTTTATGAGCCGGTGTATATAGTTGCAATAAACCTTTTTATGAACTAGTATATGTATAGTTGTCAACTGTCCCTCTATATTTTGTTAGCTCTAAACGAGTTTATGATTGTTGCTTCCAGTTTTATGGGCCTTTCAATCACACATATTGTATAGATAAAACAAAAATGACAAATGACTTGATTTACATTTTCATCAATTAGATTATGATTTAGATATTTTATTTCTTTATTTTCATGAATGTAATTAAGCCCTCCCTAATTCAAATCTTTATTCTCATGGTGCTTATATATTGCATTATTTTATTTGATAGATTTTATGTCTCTATGGTCTCCCGTAAAAGATTTCATAAAATGAAAGGTAATATTCATAAGACATTCTTTTTGAAACTTTAGTCTTAAAGTGCTGTTTTTGATTAAGTGTTGAAGTATTATGACTATCTTGCAGTTATGGTAGTCACAATTTAGTTGTATTGATAAATTGTTTAGTTGTTTGTGGTGCTTCTTGCTTGTTCAAAACATAAACTTGTTGAGTTTGTTTTTTTAGGTCTAGCTAAGTTGTTTGTACTTCATAATGTTTTTTTTACTTGGGTGTCAAAGTGAGGCCTTAAGCACTTTTTAGTTTATTTCAAGATTGGAAGTGTCACTTAGATACATCTTAAGAGCATTCTAAGTGTCTATGGTATAGTTGCTTCAATATTTGGTTTCGTTGAAATTTGATCATTTCTTAATCTTGTTCTTACTCTCATGTTTTTATGTTTGAAAGTTGAATTCTGTAAACGTAAGACTATTTCTTAATCTTGGTTAGTTAAAAATCTATGAATCTCTAGTTGTTTTTATTATGTACAAAATGTAATTCATTTCTATCCCATGACTTGGATCTTAAGTATACCTACTTTCTTATTGTCATCTTGGTCTATGTAGTTTCATATGATAAATGTGCAAAACAACTTCAATTTTGGTTGAATGACTTCAAGATTGTACTTGTTTTAGTTTGGAGGGGGAGGTGATATTGTAACACCTTACTTTTTAGACCTAAGTGCTTAAAGGGCTTATAAGGAAAAGAAGTAAGAGAAGAGAGGTGAAATTTGGATCACAAGCCTGTGGAGTTAGGAAATTTTTGAGATAGAAAACTGAGCTCGTGGAGTTAGCCAGATTTTGACCAAAATAGGAAAAGGTATGCGTTGAACTTGAGAGAAGAAAAGATTTGTACTTGAGTTTTGGGTTAAGTATAAGCTGTTGATAAGTTTGGAAGAAACCTACGTTAAGCGATTTCCGAACCTTGAACTTTCTTGAAGTTAAGAATTTTTCTAAGTAAAACAACTAGGCTAAGAGAACTCAACTATGCTATTAAGCTTGGAAGCATGAACTAAGGAAAAGAAAGGAAATCTCACCAAGGGTTGGAAAGAGTTGAAAGCATAGCAGGGAGATAGTGGAGTTGGACACACACTTAGTAGGGAAAAGACCATGTTGGACGCATGGTTAAGCTAAGGAAACGCATGGTAACCTTTGTGGGAAAGAAAATGGTTAAGGGTTTAAGTATTGAAAGGAAAACCAAGAACCCGGGGGAAGAGGTGAACGCATAGGAGGTGGTTAAGAAAGGAGATGCAACCTTCGCCTTGGTAGGACGTATAAGCTAACTACAAAAGGGACTAAAGTTGAGTCTTGGTTGTGTTGGAGGATTGAAAAGTAAGCCTAAAGGAAGGAAGCAGGAGATGGACACATGCTAGATTGATCGTTAAGAAAACGGCTAAGTATGGAAGGAGTAAAAGGGAAAAGTTGGAAGCATAACCTTGGGATACACCTTAGGGACGCATAGATGGACAATCAAGGGATCCCTAAGGATAGAATAAAGGCCATGGACGCATAGCAAAGTAGTGATAAACGCATAGTACAAGGTAAGGATGCATGAAGGAAGGTTTGAGATGATTTTGGCTAAGTGGCGGAGTACCAAGCAGAGAGGGACATTTATCACTCAAAAGAGGGGCTTGTAGCTAAGATGTGGGCATAAGAAAAGAAATGTTGGACGCATAACAGGAGGCACAAATGCATAGAAATGTTTGGAGGAGAAACTTGGTCAAGTGAAGGAAGGTCGGAAGAAGGAAAAGAGAATAAAAGGAAACTAAACTTCAAAAGAGAACTATAAGGATGCATAGGAGCACTAAGTTGGATGCATAATCCGTGTCTCGAAGCAAGTTAAACGCATAGATGAGTTTTTAAAGGCTAGATGGCTTCATTTAGACTTAACACTTCAAAAGGAGAAGGTGTTAGGATGCATGTCAGGTGTGTCATGCAGCGTGACATATGGCAAACAAGTGGCAAATGAAGAGGAGAAGTTGGACGACAAGTTCTTTATTCCAAGTCTAAAAGTGGGACTCCAATGCTGAAGTACGGTGAGAAGGCATATGGGCAGCCGGATTTGCTATACCGAGGAACCTAGAGAAGGCATTTGGGTTGATTAACTGTCCCCAATGCCAAGGAACTTGGTGAAGGTTTGTTATGGGACCCCAATGCTGAAGTATGGTGAGAAGGCATATGGGCAGTCTGAATTATAATTCCTATGTGCACATAGAGAGATTTTCGACGTTGATGCGTTGAGATTACTCCACACAGCTAAGGATTTTCGACATTGGGTGTGTTAAGATTACACCGCCCCAATTAAGGATGTTTTCGACGTTGAGTAGCGTTGAGTTTCGCTCTGCCTCAACTAAGGAAAATGGTTTGAAATAAACTGATTTTCGAAGTATCTTTTCTAAAATAACTTATATGATTTGACAATGGCATTTGAGCATGTTTTTGCATGGATATGATTTGAATCGATGTTTTATACACATTGTTTTACAATGTTTACATTATGATCAGTTTCGGAGTTAAGTAATTTTCAAAATCGTTACTCACTGGGCTATTTAGCTCATCTTTTCAAATGTTTTTCACTTTTCAGGTAGCAGGAAAGTTCCTGTTGCCGGTCGATGTCGAGGTTTGTTGAGAGTTAACGTATTCATAGTCCTAAGGTTAAGTAGAAAGCTAGAGTAAGTTCGACCGTGGGAGTCGGCTGGGAAGTCGACGATTGCTATCCTCATACTTTGTTTCGGGCTACAGAAGTGTGGTTCCGGATAGGGTGTGACAGATATATTGTGTTACATACTACACATTGATAATTGTTTTAGTTTGGCTAAGGTTGGAAGAACCTTGAGGTATATTCTCTTACAAGTTATTTGTGTATGAAATTTAGAGTCAAAATGAAACTTAGGTACTTTTATGAAACTTAGCCACTTTTTTAGAATGTGTGTAATACCTTACCACATGTTAGATTTCAAGAGGATTTGGTAAGAAATCTTTAACTATCACTTGATTATTGTTGTAAGTTGCACAATCAAATTATGTTTGTAATCTTAGAACACAAAACATGGGAGTTCTCATCTACTTTATAAGTACTTGAACTACTTGCCCCATTCAAACAATAATAGATAGCATGTAGCTTAAGTCACTTTACTAGGTGGATTGTATTACTTTCTTTAATATCTTATTTGGACACATTTCGAGCTATTTCAAACGCAGTTAAGGTATGCATACTATATATTAATTTCATGATAATTGAAGCATGCAAACTATATATTATAACAATTTCTAACATACATATATGCATAAAACATGTTAATCCTATGGTGGAATTTTAAATCTATATGGCATACAACAAATAAATTTAATTTAGCATAATTAATTAAACACACAAAAGTGAATCGATTTTGGCATCTAATTGGCTCAAAACAGCTAATTTATTACAATTGTAATTGAAAAACTACTCGAACCGCTCTCGAACTCTTCGAACCTACCCGAACCTGCTTCAAACCTCTTGAACCAGACTAGAAATGTTGAAATAGAGTTGAATCGACTGGAAAAAGCCAAATTCGATTCTCTAAATAAAATTGGAACGATCTCTAAATAACCAAAAGATCATCAAAGTGGAAGATACTTGGCCAAGACGGTTTTAACTATATTATAATTTGATGTGTGCACTTGTGCTACGTTAGAAACAAAGAGGGGGACTAGTGAGATGATGAGTATTAGAGAGGCAAAGAGGAAGATCGGAAGGTCTGACAGCTGAATGGTTAGAGGGAGACGAGGGATTGATTGAGGGAGACGAGAGGTCGAGGACTTGAAAGAAAAGTAGGCAACTGTAGAGATGATTGAGATTTGAGAAGAGAACCCTAACTTAGACTTATGAAATTTATATATATATATATATATATAATTTTGTTGTTATAAAATAATTTGATTCAGTTTTAATTGGTTTTCAAATTTAAAACTGAATCTAAATGACTAATTTGGTTTTCTTATTATTTTAAATCGAACCGAACCAAAATTTTTATTTCCATAAAAATTTGGTTTGGGTTAATTGTGTGAAATCCGAAATCTTGACCTAGTAAATTACAATAAAGAGAAGGAACTAGGGAAAAGTTTAGTACAAGCCTGTAGAGTTGAAAAATTTTAAGTCAAAAAATCTAGGCTTGTGAAGTTAGCCAAAATTTGGTCCTATTATGGAGGACTAGGCGTTAAGATCTAAGGTGGGAGGAAAATGTTTGAGCAAACTTGAGTTTTGAGATGAGAATAAGTCAAAGAAGAGCTTGGGGGAAAACCACGGTAGGCAAATTTTCCAAGTGTTGGACCACAAGGAGGCAAATAGGTTGTGAAATTCTCTAAGTGTCACAACTATGCTTGGAAAAGCATAGTATGGACGCATAGTGCCTTGAAGAGAAGGATAATTTTACTAAATGTTGAAGAAGATTGAGTTGGTAGCATAGTTGGAAGTTAGTTTTGAGATAAACACATTTCATTGGAAGAAAATCACCATGTTGGACGCATGGAAGGTAGGGTAAATGCATGGTGAAAGACTTTGGGAGGATTTTTTACCAAGTGTTGAAGTACTCAAGATTGTTGAAATGAACATGTACACCATAAAAGAAGGTTGGACGCATAAGCCACTGTTGGAGGGTAAAATGGTTAAGTGTTGGGTAAGTGAAGTTGGAAGCAAGGGAGGTGTGTGTAAGAAAGGAGGTGTGAAACGCATAGGAGGGAAAAGTTAGAAACATTGGCTTGGGAAGGACACCATGGATGCATAAAAAGAGTTAATTAGGAGTCCATGGAGTTGTGTGGGGAGACTTGGATGCATGACCCAAGAATTTAGCCAAGTTGGACGCATACCTAAGGAAGGAGGAGTTTAACGCATGGTAGGACTTAAAGGATGAAAATTTGACTAAGTCCAAAAGATACAAAGGTGAGTTCAACAAATAGCAAGAGGGAGATGGGAAGATTTGGCTACGAATGGAGGACTAAGTCTAGGTTAATTGAAGAAGGAAATGGGGGAAATCAAGGAAACACATAGAAACGCATGGGAAGGTTTCATAGGTAGAATTTTGACTAAGTATAGGAATCATAAAGCTAGGTTGGGCGCATGTCTCATAAAAGGAAGGAATTGAGGTTAAGTATATGACTTTTGAGAGCATGGTGGATGCATAGATGATGTTTGGAAGGAAAATTTTGCTAAGTATCTAATAGTTGGATGAAGTAAAGAGGGTAAAAGGGAACCAACCCAAGAATAAGTGATGGACGCATGGACCTACTCCCGGGCAAGTGTTGGACGCATGGACCTACCCCGGGCATGACTTGGACGCATGGTATAGAAGAAAAGGTATGCTAAGTGGCGTACCTTGTGTTTAACACATTATAAGTAGGAGGTGTCATGGTGCATGGCTAGGACAACACACAAGAAGACTTGTGGAGCAAGTGTGTCTTGATGCATGTTGAATTCTACATGCATGGTGCCAAGTACTTGGTTAAGTGTCAACTTAAGGAGTAAAGTTGGATGACAAGCTTGTCATCCAACTCATATAAATAGGCCCGAGGGATCACTTCTTCACTTACTCAGAAATCACTCCAAAGCTCATTAGAAGAAGTTGAAAGCTTCTCGAGGAAACCTAGGTGTCCAAGTGGTGAAACTAGGCGTCCAACGGCTTTCTAGGCATCCAGAAGTATCAGTTAGGTGTCTAACTAAGGAAAACCCTGTGTCCAGAAGGAGGGTTGCATCCAGCACTATGCTGTCTTGAGTCCAGGGGTGTGCCCTATGTCCAAGAGGTCTTCCTTGCGTCCAATAAGGAGTTTTTAGGCATTTTAGAAGGGTTTCTAAGGCTCCGAAGGGTTCTTAGTAGTTGTTTTCTTAGTTTTAGAAAAGTCAAGAAGCCTAGAACCAAGCTAACTTGTATTCAACGCAAGGAGAGGAGGTTTTAAAGGACTGCAACTTTCTTTTCTGTGAGTAGTATGATATTATTGCTAAGCTACTATATGTAGAGACTATAATTGTTATCTTTATGCATATGAGTTTATGATGGAATTTATGAGTTGTGAATGTGTGTTAAGAATCCTAATACTGCAAGGGATGGTCAGAAGATTTGAGGATCTAGTTCTGAGTCTGTGCTATATTTCAACCTCACGAGATGGTCAGGAGGTGCTGGAAACCTAGTTCCTGATCTTGTGGGAAGTCTCTCTTGTGGGATGGCTAGAGGACCGATGGGTCTAGCTTCTGATTCCTCATAGGTAAAACTATGTGCACATAGAGGATAAATGCAATTGTTGTGCTAGAGTGAGCCAGCAGATTAGTTTGGTACCCGGTTTAAGCTGAGATGGAAGGTTAGAGTATATACTTCGGTTATAGTTATATCCATTATGATTTCTCATACCATTTGTTATGTTATCTTATCAAGGGTTGCGTGAACCTAGTTATACGTTGACCACTCACTGGGCTTCGTGAAGCTCATCCTTTCTTTATATTTTCTTACCAGGTAGTAGCCGAGTTCTCGTGCTGTGCAAAGTCAAGGTTTGCTGAGATAATAATGTTGTAGTATTTAAAAGTTAGGGAATTGTATAAGCTAGGTTCATACTGTTTGTAGCAAAATCTAAAACCCTGTAAATTAATGGTTTTAAAAGACTATGCATGTTTAACAAAGGAATATAATAGAATCAGTAGTAGATGTAAAAGAATCAAGGTTTCCACATCTCTTCCTGGGTTAAAAAGGTAACTTGGGTTGGCGTGTAACAAATCTTTTCAATGAACACCCATACTACCATGTGTTCTAAAGTGTATTAAAAGGTAAAAAAAATCGTTTGGCCACATGTCAATCTATGGAAAAGTGTTTTCATTTTAATAAGTAAAGTGCATGCCAACCTTACACATCAAAGTGGAAGGAGTGAATCAATTACTTCAATAATGAATAGAGTAATATTTAGATAATAGATAAGTTAATGAATGACCTTTGAAGCCTGTCATATTAGGAGGAAAGGTAGGCAGGTTAACTAAGGTAGAAGGATGCAAGTTACAGAATTGGTTAAATACATTGACGATTTAGCCAATATTCCTCGCTCATAAATCAGCAGTAAACCTAAAATTGACAAAAGAAGGGCTAAGTTTGTATGATTATACCCTTGCTAGGAAAGGGGGTACGACATAAACAAAGGTAGAAATCGATGGTACACCCAAAAGCCATATATATTAATAACATTGCGCTTAACATTGCTTCGTTATGGAGGATGCACACCGAGAGCCTAGTCGAAACCTAAAAAAGGGGGATAGCTAGACACCCTGGTATGACCCATGGTTGGGGATAACTCCAAAATGCATGTGAGTCAAGTTCGATATGCCTGATACTTGCAAGAATAAGTAAAGGCAAGTATGATATAAAGTTAATGCAAAATTTCATTCCAAAATGGAGAAAACCGCACCTAGCTAGTTGAGTGGAGCCTCAAATAAAGAGTGTTTTTGCTAATTAGTTTTGGCAACCCCAAAGTCCAAGTTGGATCTCACAACGAGTTCTTAGTGTGCAAACGATGGTTACATAAAATCCAACATATACAAATAGCATAACAAAATGAAGATTATACTCAAAAGATTATAGCTACAAACTTGTAGGCCCCATCATAAGAGTTAAGGCTAATATTGGGTACTTGTGTACTAGGGGCAAAATTGTAACCTCTAGCTCCTATCTTCTTTGGCTTAAATCCAAGTTAAAAATAGTGAGCAAAGGTGGGGTTGAGATTACTTAAGTGAAATTAAATTCAAAATGTTGTAGTGATTATTTAACCAAGCTTAATTTTCATTGAGCTTTAAAAAGAGGAGAAACGAATGTAACCAATGTTGTGTTGGGAGTTTTATCAAGAGGTTAGGAAATTCTGTTAAGTGTTGGTTAAATAAATAAATAAATAAAATGAATTTAAATTGAAATTAAAAGGGATAATTTTTTTTAGGGTGATAAGGATAAGGAGAAGGGAGGAGGTGCCACATTGAGGGTAAGCAACCAACTGGATGGCCAAAGATGATTGGAAGAAAAAGACAACAGCTTTGACTAGAAGCAAGGGGCTGAAAGAAAAGGTTGGTTCTCCCGATTTCCTCGTTGAAAACCGGAGACTACTGGCTGAAGGTTGCAGAAGATTGCCTAGGGTTGTCGCCCACCCTCACATGCCAGCACACCCGCGTGCAACAACACTCGCCCATACCCATCTGCCGCCAATGCTACATGCCTATGAACGTTTTGGGTGTTGGTGAGCATTTTTTAAGACCAATTGATATTTCCTTGAATTCGTAGCCTCAAAATGAGTGATCTTAGATTTTAAACTAATTTTTGGATATTTTAAGAACTTTTGGAAACTTTTGCTTAAAAATCTCTTAAATACAATGGTGAAGGAATAAGTGAAATTTAAGTTGATTTTGACCAACGTGGACGAAGTATTATGGGAAGTGTGGGAACCTCAAGAAGATGATCTAATGCATCTTAATTGATATTTCAGGTCAAATTGAGGTTGGAGAAGCCTATAACTCTAAGAGTCCAGGTCCAATCTGTGAGTGACATATGTTTGTTTTAAAAGAATTTATTTATGATTTCTAGCCATGATTTTTATGAAAATGTGTTCTCTTATTGAATTTGATTTTGCTAAGCATTGAGCATGATTCACTGGTTTTATTTTTAATGCCTAATATAGAATTGTTAAGCTTAAATGGAAATTATGTGCTCTTTTATTTGAAAAGGTTGGCAAGCATACATGGTTTGAATGATGATAACTTATGTTATGCTAAGAATATTTTATGATTGCTAATGATGAATTCTAAGGCTTTTAAAAGGATATTTCAAAACATTATGCCTTGTAACCTAGTTGTGATTGCTGATAACTTGTAGAAATACAAGTTATTATAGCCTTTTTCTTAGAGAAATAGAGATTAAAATCATGCGGCAGTTTATGTTGAATTCTACTAATAAATCTTCCTATGCGTTCTACTCTTGTATTTTTATGAAGATAATAATTTTATTACTTTTTGAGCCTAAAACGCATGTTTTAACGCAGGAATGCAAACGATGCGTTGACTACTTATTAACGCAAGACTATGCGTTAGCAACCCATGACACATTGACATCAGCCAAAATTCTCCATGGACGCATAACGACCATAATCGAAAGGCAGCGTAAAATCAGATCAGAATCTTGAGAGATTGTCGGAAGATTGACATGCATGATCTATGGCTAAAGTGGTGGATCTAAATTGAACCAAGAATTACGCAATTAGGCGAGATAGACGCATGATATCAATTTTGCCGCCAATCAAGCAAATTTGCCATTGATTGCGAACGCAACCTCTATAAAAGGGCAAACCTACAAGATGAGAAAGGGTTGTTGATTCTCGGAAGAATTCCTAAGTGATAGCAGAGTTCTCTCTAGACGACAACCGGAGACGAATAGCTCGAGAAAGAAGAGTCTTCCCTCTGCCTGACCACTTCACAGCAGAACCTCACGCTTCCATTCCGACGACTCAAGACATTGACGCATTTTCCTGCTTTCTATCTAGTTTTTCTTTCTTGATTTTAGATTTGTGTCAAGACATTGAGCTATCTAAAGTTGTATTCTGTTCATCAATCTATATTTCTTCCATGTCTACTCATTTCTCTACACTTTCCGCTTTTTACTTTGAATCCATGAGTAACTAATCTATCAAGGGTCTAGGGTTGTGTTAGCATCTAAATAAGAACCATAGTGTAACTATTGCTTCTTGTCAATTGCAATCTTAATCTGATGTTTATGTCCATCTAGCTAATGGATATAAGCAGTAATAATCAAACTGCTTGAGAGGGTAAGTGATTGTGGAACTCAATTGAGAAGGCCAAGAAGTGTTACCTGTCTATAGGAATAACCTTGGTTCTTAACACTCTCCTATGCGTTATAGACATATAACGCATAGCGGTTGGCAACCGGGAGAAGAGTCGTAAGTATGAATAGATTATCGCCATGCGTTTCTGGTGTTAGATGTTAACCAACCCGAACCCTGTTTTTACCCATTCACACAATTCAATTAGCTGACTTTGCTGTGTCGCATGCCTTTCCATCTTCCACAATTTAGTTTAGTGTACATGTTATCGCTTTTTTTAGATTAGACGCAAACAAACACCTTTCTCAAATATTTCTTGGTTACCACTGCAACGCATATAATCCACTTAAATATAGAATCAACATAATCCCTGTGTTTGACCTCGGATTCACTGAGAAAACCTACTCCTTTGCTTATACTTGGATAAAGGATAGGAAAATTTGACAAATCACAAACGCATAGCATTAAGCATAGTAAGACGCATAGTATGTTCAACGCATGGTATGTGAAATGCATAGTCGTAGCTTAACTTGCACATTGCGTTAGTACAATTTCAATTCACAATCTATTTCACAACAAGTTTTTGGCGCCGTTGCCAGAGATTATTGCATTGATTTAATTTTTTTTTAATTTGGATTATTTGTGTTGTAGGAATTTCTCAATCGATGGAGTATAGTAAGTTTCTCTTCTATCAGAAGCTTCTAATAGTATATGAGTGAAGGGAGCAACCTAACATTTAATTTTGACCTAGAGATTGAGAGGACCTTCAGAAGAAGGATAAGACAGATTAAACAAAGAAGGAACAACTAAGCTATAGAAGAAGATATGGACGCTCAACACAATCAACCTCAAGCTCCTCAAGGTGAGGTTAGGCAGAATGCAGATGCGCAAGAGCATGCAAACAACGAAGTAAACCCAATTCGATTGGCACATGATAGAAATCGCCCAATGAGGGAGTATGCGTCGCCAAACCTATATAATTTCGCACCAGGAATTTTACAACCAACCTTTGAGGGTAATGGAAGGTTTGAAATGAAGCCAGTGATGTTGCAGATGCTGCAAGCCGCAAGGCAATTTAGGGGTGCAACGAGTGAAGACCCATATGCACACGTGAAAAGCTTCTTGGAGATATGTAGCGCATTCCGCATGGCTGGTGTCACACCTTACTTTTAAGAAACCAATGCGTTGAAGAGTCTATGAAGAAAAGAAGTAAAAGACGATGTTGGGTGCATGGTCAGGACTAAGGTAACGCATGGTAAGGATGGACACATGGAAGTAAACCATCAGAGAAATATTTTAGTACAAGAAAAAGGTTAAATGAATAACCTTGGATTACAAGTACAAGAACGCATAGAAGGATAATCAAGGAATCCTCAAGGATAGGAGGAAGATCATGGACACATGATAGTATGTGGTTCGGGCTAACGCATGGTATTATGTAGTAAGGCACAAACGCATAGTAGTGTGCGTTTGAGACATTGACGCCTAGTAGTATGCGGTGGAGAAATGAGTTCAAAGGAAGTATGGCCGAGAGTAAGGGAAGAAAGTAATGAAGTTAAAACCTTAAAAGGAAATTCAATGAACGCATGGGGGCATTATGTTGGTTGAATAGTTTGTATGTTGGAATATGTTGGACACATAAGATAAGCTTATAAAGACTAGGTGGCTTCATATAGATTTGACACCTTATCAATAGAAGGTGTTAGAAAGCATGTAAAGTGTTTCATGCAAGGTGATGCTTGGATTAATGCATGGTTAGTTAAGCATGTAGCGTGACATGTGGCAAACAAATGGCAAAAAAAGAGAGGAGTAGTGGATGGCAAGCCCTCTATAAATAGAACCTTGAGGAAAAAGGAGCGGCTGATGCTTCTGAAGGGAGAATTCTTGAGAGAAAGGAAAGAAAGAAGGCAGGAAAGAGGAATCCTTGCGTCTGTAGTAGGAGTTTGCCACCAAGAGAAGAAATTCTTGACAACTTAGCTAAAGAAGTTGTCTTGTGTCTAAGGGGTCAGTCTCGCGTTTAAGACGAACGATGCGTTCAAGGTAAACGATGCGTTCAAGGTGAATGATGCGCTCAAGTTGGACCTTGTGTCCAAGAGAGGTCGACGCATCCAAAAGAGAAGTAAGAAGAGTTAGGCTGCACCTTGCGTTAGTCATCAACCTTGTGTTCAAGGGCAAGGTTGCGTCCAACCGAGCTGACAAAGGAAAATCAGCCTTGCGTTCCAAAGTTAGAACGCTGCGTCCAAGAAGCTCGGGAAAGAGGAAATTGTGGGAAGAAGGAGGAACTTAGAGCAAGAATATTGTGAGTAACACATGCGTTTTTCAATATATAAAATGAGTACTCTATACTTAATATCGTCAATTTTATGAATATGATTTCATGAGTTTTCAATGAATAAATGCATGCGTTTTATTTGAAAAGCATTGAGTATGCTGGTTATTTGATAAAGGTTAATAAACGCATGCTGATTGATAATATGTGATTTATGATTTTACTGAAAAGCATGGTGCATGATGTTATATGATTTCATGAAAGATTTGGAAATAAACTTGTTTGAAAGTCATGTTGTTTGATATTAAAGCTTTGAAACTGAGTTTAGCATGCTGTTTGATTTTATATTTGGAAACGGTTAACTACGAGTTTATGATATAATGTTTCTAAAACATATTGTGTTTTATGGAACTTTGAAAAGGCACCTGAGGCTCAGGGACTTGGAGAAGGCCAAAGGGTAGCCGAGATATAGAAAAGGTACCTAATGCTGAGGGACTTGTAGAAGGCAGATGGGTAACCTGGATATAAATATAGAAAAAGACACCCAATGCTGAGGGACTCATAGAAGGAAAATGGGTAGCCTGGATATAGAAATGGGACCCCAATGCTTAGGGACTTGGAGAAGACATTGTGGGCGGCCCGGATTCTAGTACCTATGTGCACATAGACGAATATACGACGCTGATGTGTTGAGATTACTCCACACAGCTAGGAAAAATCGACGTTGAGGAGTGTAGAGCATTGTTCCGCCTCAACTAGGGAAAAATGATTTTAGTTTGAGAAGTTAATGACATTTGAGTATGTATTCTAAAACAGATATGCATGATTTAACAATGGTTTTAGCAAATTTTAATATGATTTGAAGCGTTATATTTTATGCGAATTTGAGAATGTTTATGTTATGACCAGATTTACAGTTAAGAAATATGTTTTCAAAAATCGTTACTCACTGAGCTGTTAGCTCATCCTTTTTATATGTTTTCCATTTTCAGGTAGCATGACAGTTCCCGTTACCGATCGAAGTCGAGGTTTGTCAAGAGTTAATGGTATTATCGTCCTAGGAAGGGTAAGTATGAGAAGTGAGGTAAATGTGACAGTAGGATTGGAGACACGGAAGTCGATGACTGTTGTCCTCACACTTCGTCTCGGACTACGAGAGGATAGTTCGGGGTGGGGTGTGATAACTAGAGTACCGCAAGACAGCATCAGAATGATGCTATTCCCATTCTCTATCAGAGATGAGACAAGACAATGGGCATATTCATTTGAACCTAGTGAGATTACAACTTGGGGGCAAATGGTTGAAAAATTTATGCAGAAATATTTTCCTTCGACGGTGAGTGCAAAAAGGCAACGAGACATTGTCACCTTCGAGCAAAAGGACTCGGAGACCTTTAGTGAGGCATGGACCCGATTTAAGAGGCTGGTAAGGAATTGTCCCCACAATGGCATCCCTAATTGTGTGCAGATGGAGATTTTCTATGGAGGATTAAATAAAACATCACAATCAGTGGCTGACACCTCTGCGGTAGGAGGATTAATGGACAAGAACTATACGCAAGCCAAGGAGATTCTCGATAGAATTTCGAGGAATACTGATGAATAGATGGATGATGGGTATGGATCCCGATCCATGGACAAGAAACAAACGTAAGCTGGTATGCTTGAAACTGATGCTACCACTAATCTTTTAGCTCAGATTGCCACTATGACATCTTTGTTGAAAACAATAGCATTGAACAACCAAGGTGAAGCAGTTGCTGCAATGGACGTAATGAATGCGGTGAATCCAACAGCATCTGTAAGCTGTGTGTAATACGGTGAGGGCCACCTGTATGATATGTGTCCTTACAACCCACAATCCATTTGCTATGTTCAGAACAACCCGTACGCTAAAACGTATAATCCGGGTTGGAGGAACCACCCTAACTTTGGATGGGGAGGAAACCAACCACAGACGCAGGGAAATGAGCAACAGCCGCAAAGAAGCAACAATCCTGTTTACAACCAAGGTATTCAAGGGCATCAACCACAAAGAAACCAGTCAGCAAACGCATCATCATCATCCATGGAAGCTCTAATACGAGAAAGTATCAGTAAAAATGAAGAATCGCGTAAGTCGTTGGAAGCGATGTTCCAAAGCCAAATGGGGAAAATTAAAAGCCATGCCACTGCAATCTGTAATTTAGAAATTCAAATGGGACAAATGGCAAGTGAGCTCAAAATTAGACCCCAAGGAGCATTGCCCAGTAATTCCGAAGCCCCACGAGGTAACGGTAAAGAACAATGTCAAGCTGTGACATTGAGGAGTGGGAAGGTTCTTCCCACTGAAACGTAAGACCAGAGGACGCAAGGAAATCTGCAGCCTCACATCACTTCACAACCAACTCCAATAACACCAACTAATGATCCGTAGCCATCATCAACAACCATAGCCTTTCAAGAACAGGAGAATGGAGGGGGGAGAGAAAAAGCAACGCAGGCAGAACCTGCGTCGGTATCTCAAAATACCACTCTTCCTATGCGTCCACCCTTTCCTCAACGCCTAAAGAAGAAAAATGATGAGGGCCAATTTAGAAAATTCCTGGACGTTCTCAAACAACTTCACATCAACATTCCGTTGGGGGAAGCCCTGGAACAAATGCCAAGTTATGTCAAATTTCTAAAAGACATACTATCCAAGAAGAGAAGGCTTGGAGAGTTTGAGACAGTAGCGTTAATGCGGGAATGCAGTGCGTTGTTCAAAAGCAATATACCTGCAGGGAGGTTTACATTGCCATGCTCTATAGGGGGAATGGACGTAGGTCAGGCATTATGCGACTTAGGAGCAAGCATAAACTTAATGCCACTATCTATATTCAAGAAGTTGGGTATAGGGGAAGCACGACCCACCACAGTCACACTTCAGCTTACGGACCGCTCCATTAAGCATCCCGAAGGAAAAATTGAGGATGTTCTTATGAAGGTAGACAAATTCATCTTCCCAGCTGACTTCATAATCCTGGATTATGAAGCTGACAGAGAGGTGCCCATCATCCTAGGAAGACCTTTCTTAGCTATAGAACGCGCCTTGATTGACGTCCAGGAAGGGGAACTAACAATTCGTGTGGATGACCAGCAGGTAAGGTTTAATGTCTTTAATGCGTTGAAATATCCTGATGATTTTCACTCTTGTCAGATGATTGAAGATATAACTGAAGAAAAGGCAAGCATTATAGACGCATGGTTAGAAGATGAAACAATGCTTGATGAAATGGATGAGAGAAAAGAGGAGGAAATCAGTGTAATCTCCAACGCAAGCTTTGAACGCCTAGACTTAAGCAACCGATCCACGGAGAAGACAAAGCCATCCATAGAAGAGCCGCCAACCCTTGAGCTAAAAACACTGCCGACGCATCTTAAGTATGCATATTTGGGAGAAGAGAGCACGCTGCCGGTCATCATATCCTCTGCGTTGACTACAGACTGTGAAAAGGCTTTGCTGCAGATATTGAAAAACCATATCAAAGCCATTGGATGGACCCTAGTAGACATTAGAGGAATAAGCCCTTCATACTGCATGCATAAAATTCGGTTGGAAGAAGGTAAGGATGGTTCAGTGGAAAGGCAACATAGGCTTAACCCATCGATGAAGGAGGTTGTAAAGAAAGAAATCATCAAATGGCTCGACGCAGGGGTCATTTATCCAATCTCCGATAGCACCTGGGTAAGCTCAGTTCAGTGTGTACCTAAGAAAGGGGGGATGACAGTGATCATGAATAGTAAAAATGAGTTGATACCAACAAGAACGATCACTGGTTGGCGCATCTGTATGGACTACTGCAAGCTGAATGCGGCAACAAAGAAGGATCACTTCCCATTGCCATTCATCGACCAGATGCTAGACAGGCTGGCAGGAAATGAATTATTCTGCTTCTTTAATGGATATTTCGGCTATAATCAGATCGTGATAGCTCCGGAAGATCAAGAGAAGACAACGTTCACATGCTCATATGGCACTTTTGCGTTCAGACGCATGCCGTTCGAGCTATGTAACACACCAGGAACGTTCCGAAGGTGCATGATGGCGATATTTTCTGAATATCTGGAATATTCAGTAGAGGTGTTTATGGACGACTTCTCAGTATTTAGGAAATCATACAATGAATGCTTGACCAACCTGGAACGAGTATTAAAGCGATGCGAAGACACAAACCTAGTCATCAATTGGGAGAAGTGCCACTTCATGGTCACTGAAGGTATTGTGTTGGGACACAAGATTTCTAAGGTTGGACTGGAAGTTGATCAAGCAAAAATAGATGCGATAGCCAAGCTGCCAGCCCCCGCAAATGTAAAGACTCTGCGAAGTTTCCTAGGCCATGCGGACTTTTATAGAAGATTCATCAAAGGATTTTTGCAAGTCGCAAAACCACTGAGCGAGCTACTGGAAGCCAATAGGGAGTTCAACTTTGATAGTAAATGTCTACATGCGTTTGAGTCTTTAAGGCAGGTCTTAATTTCAGCACCAATTTTAGTTGCACCAGACTGGTCTCTCCCATTTGAATTAATGTGCGACGCAAGCAACCATGCAGTGGGAGCAGTATTGGGGCAAAAAAAAAAGAGAAAATAATGCACCCCATCTTTTATGCTAGTAAAACATTGAACGCGTCTCAGGAGAATTACACTACTACTGAGAAGGAAATGTTAGCCATAGTCTTTGTGGTTGAAAAATTCGGAGCATATTTGGTAGGGTCAAAGGTGACCATCTATAGCGATCATTTTGCGATCAAATATTTGATGGCGAAAAAGGATGCAAAGCCTAGCCTCATCCGATGGGTCCTGCTATTACAAGAATTCGATTTGGAGATTAAAGATAGAAAGGGAACCAAGAATCAGGTTGCGGACCACCTGTCTCGGTTGGAAAATAAAGAGGTCCAGGAAAGTTGGAGTGATATAGAGGAACGATTCCCAGACGAGCACATCATGAACGCAGAGAGTCAGGAACCGTGGTATGCAGACATAGTAAATTACTTGGTCTGCAACCAATGGCTTGAAGATTTCAATGCTCAACAAAGGAAGAAGCTCCAATACGAAAGTAAGTTCTACTGCTGGGATGAGCCATATCTATACAGACTTGGCCCGGACCACATCCCGTGTCGATGTGTTCTAGAATATGAAACGCATAACATTTTGAGAAGCTGTCATGAAGCACCTTACGGAGGACACTTTGGGGGGCAGAGAACAGCTGCGAAGGTGTTGCAAAGTGGGTATTTCTGGCCCACATTATTCAAAGACGCAAGGGCATATGCGGTGGCTTGTGATCGTTGTCAGAGAACAGGCAACATTTCCAACCGAAATGAGATGCCTCTAAACTCAATGCTAGAAGTTGAGTTGTTTGACGTATGGGGAATCGATTTTATGGGACCATTTCCTCCTTGCGGTAATCAATATATCCTAGTAGCGGTCGACTACGTATCAAAATGGGTAGAAGTAGCGGCCTGTGCGAAGAACGACGCAAACACGGTGTCCAAGTTCTTAAAGAGACAAATCTTTTCTCGATTTGGGACACCAAGGGCGATAATTAGTGATGAAGGTACACATTTTATAAATCGCATAATCACTAATTTACTGACAAATTTTAATGTCTCGCACAGGGTAGCAACTGCCTATCACCCACAGACAAACGGCCAAGCTGAAATAACAAACAGGGAGATCAAGTCCATACTTGAAAAAGTTGTGAGCACATCAAGGAAAGATTGGACGGAGAGATTAGATGAAGCTCCCTGGGCATACAGAACGACATTTAAAACACTTATAGGCATGTCACCCTATGCGTTGGTGTTTGGAAAAGCATGCCATCTCCCGCTTGAGCTGGAACACAAGGCTATTTGGGCTATGAAGAAGCCCAATCTAGACCAAGACGCAAGTGGCGAAGGAAGAAAACGCAAAGCTGTATAAAGAAAGGACCAAGAAATGGCACGACAAAAATATTAGTAAGAAAATTCTACACGTCGGCCAGAAGGTCCTATTATTTAACTCAAAGTTGCGTTTATTTCCAGGTAAGCTGAAGTCTCGCTGGTCTGGAACATTCATAATCAAGGAAGTGTTCCCGCATGGTGCTATCAAGCTAACAAATGAAGACGGAACCACCTCCTTCAAGGTCAATGGACAAAGGGTAAAATCCTACCACATTGGAGAGCTTGAAATCAATAGAACCTCCATTGACCTATGCGAGTGTAATGACTCAGCTTGTGTTGAAAGGTCCCTGCGTTGC
Organism: Citrullus mucosospermus; assembly: GCA_030954485.1. Lineage (NCBI taxonomy): Eukaryota > Viridiplantae > Streptophyta > Magnoliopsida > Cucurbitales > Cucurbitaceae > Citrullus > Citrullus mucosospermus. Next base: position 17,513,385 of record CM062064.1, read on the forward strand.
TGAACGCCTATTTTTTCAGGGACGCTTTCTTTTACTCTTGTTTTCTTTCTTACCTTGTTTTTAGTATTTTTTTTTTGTCATTCTTTGAATTCAGTATTAGGAGTAGTATAAATTAGATGAGCATGAAATTAGGCGTCGAGCTTTAATGTAAACTATTTGATTTCACCGCATACTCTGCAATCATGTCTGCGTCCAACGCATAATTGAACTATGCGTTCATCGATAAACGACCTCTGTGTTTATCAAGTTGAAATTAGGAGTGCGATTAGAGCTGTAATGTTTTTCAAACGCATAATACTTAAAACTTCCAACGCATACTTTGAACTAAAAACCATGCGTTCATCAGTATATTCTATGTATGCATTAATTGTATGTGTTCATCACTTACTCATCGCATGGAATTTTAAATTATTTCTTTGCGTTGTCCCCTATTGTAAATTCATTCTAAGTACATATAATTATTCCCAACTTTTATCTTTGTGTTGAAAAGTTAGTCACTATGATGATAATCATGCTTACACTGTTTGCACACTCTTTAAGTTAGATTACTTTCAATGCGTCTGCATACTATTCCTTAGAAATGCAAACCTACTTTGCATGTATGCAAGCGGCCAATTCAAACCTTTTTTACAAAATTTTTGCAACATAATCTTTGTTTACAATTGAAGCAATGAAGACCTTGCTACTCTCAAGTTTGGGGGTGGAAGAGGTTTGAACTGTCAGAGATAAAAATATGAGGAACTTAATTAAAAAAAAAAAATTTAAATTGAAAACTCCGCTAGCAAGACTAATATATTTACCTTGTTAAGAGTTTAGCTGAAAACGACACCTGCTCGTAGTTGGCCGCCTCCATGCACCCCATACTGGTGTGTCAAAACGAAGTTGGGTAATCGTAATTAGCGACGCATGAATAAATAACAAACTCCACTGTCTAGTGAGGAAACCGAACTTAGATAAGAGTTTAGTCGAGAAGGGCACTTGCTCATAGTTGGCTGCCTCCATGCACCCCATAGTTGGTATGTCAGAACGAAGGTGGGTAACCTTACTCAACGCATGGTCAATATAGAGAATAAAACAAATGAAAGAAAAAGGAACTTCATATCTTCATCTTTCCAGACTCAGTGTTAGGAAAAGAAACAAAAATTTTGTGAATAATGAGTAAAGAATTTTGAAAAGAAAGCTTGCCACATACAAATTAGACCCGTCCTAAAGAAAAGAATATAGAGGTAGAGAAATAATATAACTAACGGGTAGCTGATTGAGTATAGTATTCTGAGAGACTAGTCAATGCGTTGAGAAAATGTCTACGTTGATTGAAGTTTCTTAGATAGAAGTTATGCTTGAGGACACACCCCAAACTTAGAGATTTGCTAGTCGCGAGCAAAGAATAAAATCAAATAATAGGGAGTTTAGATGAAGAAGTGTGCAATTGACTCATGTCTCAGAGAATAGCATTAGAGCTTAAGTAGAAACATGCAAGCATATCTATATTGTTATAATCATTCAAGGTCAAATCTTGCTATCTCCTATGTGTGTGTATGCAAGCCTCCTTCAATTTAAAATACTAGAACTCAAATTAGGACTTAAGAGAGTTTCTTTAGTTTTCCCCCTACTCTAGCTCATGCACCAATTTTCAAGCTTTCATACATTTCAAGTGAGTAATATGTCCACTAAGTTGCCTTTCAATCATTTTTTTTTTATGGGCCCAAACTTGCATTCTTTTACCTAGAGGCACTAGCTTTCACACATTCACTGTAGGGACTCGTACCTAGTCAATTCCCAGGCATCCTTACTGATCACAACAAAGGTAGCTCTTTTTACCCCTATCCATACATACTCATTACAAGTTTAACATCTAAAAAGATAGACAAATAAAGCTCATACATTTTGTGTACACTTTTTCTTTTCTCAAGGCATGTATACTCTTTTCTTTTTCCTTAGTCTAAGATTACAAGCTATCATACATTTCTACTCTTTAACCGGTGGGGCCTTTCGGAGTGACAACCAAATACACCCAACTTAATCTTTTTTTTTTTAAGTTAAAGATTTTATTTTAAAATGGCTACGTGCTCAAGAATATGAGAGATTTTAAGAGGGACTTAAATGAATTTAACTCAAGATAGTGCTATTCTATTTCCATAATAAGTCATTTATCATGCAAATTCGAATCTCATCATGGGTAATCAACATCAAGGCACACAACCATAAACAACATTCCCATTAACTTTGAAAGCTCCAAAATTTTCAAAAAAATTTTCAAAAATTGACATGCATATGATCATTAAAACCTTCACTAACATGCATAGCAAGATAAGAAAACACATAAAAGTACGAAAGACACCTCCCACCCCAAATATAGAATCATGCATTGTCCCCAATGCATAAGAGCATCTAACAAGGAAAGAGCAAGCCTGGGAGCAAGCGGGAAGCCACCAAACAGGCTTGGTGTAAGGAGTACTTTGTGTGATAAACCACGTTCCTGAGAGATAAAGCATATGAGTGACTCCAAGATTTATTGAAAAAAAAAAAAAAGTAAAGAAAGCAATAAAATTGGGTTGCCTCCCAATAAGCGCTTGGTTTAACGTCTTCTAGCTAGACGGGGCTCACGAATCACGGTGGATCCCAAGGTGGTTTCTTCCTTTCATGCTTTGGATCACCTACAACTTTTAGTATTCGCCCACATTGACACTCACAAACATATTCATTAGCATTTAGTGAGTTAGTAAGTAAATCATTATCAAGTTGAACATCATCGCAAGACTTATTAAAGAATCATCATGCTTAGATTTTAACGGACTCACCACTTCATTTTTATCATGCTTCTCCATAATTTGTTCATAATTCATTATAGGTTTTGGGAGGCATGCAAGAAGAACTAGGAGAAATATCATAACTAGAAACATGCTTCATAGAATTTTCTACTTTAACATCAAGCATGTCATTAGTCTTACCATTCAAAGGAGGCTTATCATGCATAGAGTTTTTATTTGAAGAGAGAGGCGATGTTACCTTTGTGCTTGGCTCATGATGCTCATACCTTTTTACATCCGGATGCTTAAGGGTTTTATAAATGTCAAATGTTACCTCCTCATCATTAAGGCGGAATGTGACTTTCCATCTTGCACATCGATGAGGGCCCTTCCGGTGGCCAAGAATGGTCTCCCAAGGATTATGGGGACTTCGGCATCTTCCTCCATGTCTAATATCACAAAGTCCGCCGGGAAGATAAACTTGTCTACCTTGACCAAGACGTCCTCCACAATGCCGTAGGGGTGAACAAATGATCGATCGGCCAAAAGCAAAGATATGGTAGTTGGTTGTACCTCTCCTCCATTGAACTTCCTAAACATGGATAAAGGCATTAAATTAATGGAAGCTCCAAGATCACAAAGTGCTTTAATAACTTTATTGTTGCCTAAATGACAAGGGATAGAGAAACTCCCTGGATCCTTTAGTTTTGGAGGCAATTTCTTTTGTAGTGCCGTACTACATTCTTCGGTTAGTGCAACCATTTCATAATCTCCATACCTTTTCTTCTTAGACAATACATATTTCATGAATTAGGCTTACTTAGGCATTTGTTCTAATGCCTTTGCAAAAGGAAGGTTAATTTCTAACTTTTTGAATATGTCTAAGAATTTTGAAAATTGAGCATCAATCTTTTTCTTTTGAAATCTTGAGGAAAAGGTAAAGTATTAGGGATAGAAGAAGTAGAGTTAGAAGTACTCCCTATGTTGGACTTTGATTTCTCCTTTTCCTTAGATGCACTCTATTTTTGTTGAATATCCTCTATGATGGCTTCATCTTCTTCTTGTGGAAGCTCATCATCTTCATCATTGATTAAGGGAGTGGATAGCTTTTTCCCACTCTTCAAAGTCACGGCCTTGCACTCCTCCCTTGGGTTTATCTCGAGACAACTAGGGAACTTACCCTTTTGCATTGTTTGGAGGGAAGTTGCCATTTGACTAAGTTGAACCTCCAAGTTTTGAAGTGCCTTATTTTGGCTTTGAACGGTGCTTGCAATTGCTTGGACCGAATTCTCCAATGTGGTTGTCCTTGATCTTGACTCTTTGACAAAGTCAAGCATTATGTCCTCTAGTGATGATGTCTTTGCATTCCCCGCTCCATTGAATCATTGAGGTGCTTGCAACACATTCTTGTTGTTAGCATATGAAAAATTCTCATGATTCCTCAAGTTGGGATGATAGTGAGTTGGAAGTTGTTGTTGACCTCGGTATTTTCCTCTATCCACATAATTGGCTACTTTTAACTCATTAGGCTCTTGTTGACTTGCCATGGCCGCAAGGGAAGCTATGAATGATGGACTTGCTTGGACTTGGCTTCCTTGAGAAAATTTAGATAAAGCATTAGTAAGAGAAGCCAATTGAGCTTTTAGAGAACTTACCTCGTCCATCTCATATCGTCCGGTGGCTTTTGGGATGATTGGAGAAGACCGTTCACATGGCCAATTGTACGATGTAGTGGCCAAGTCTTCTAGTATGGTATAGGCCTCTTGAGCATTCTTTGAAAAAATTGACCCTCCGGTGGTTGCATCTAGTATGGATTTGGTTGAGTTTGCTAATCCATTGTAGAAGAGTTGAATTTGCAACCAATCCGGGTAACCATGTTGAGGGCACCTTCTCAAGAGATCCTTATACCTCTCCCAAGCCTCATATAATTGTTCATCCTCAAGTTGGCGGAATGTTCCAATCTCCGTCCTTAGTCTTTGAGATTTAGCCGGTGGAAAATATTTGTTCAAGAAAGCTTGAGCTAAGATCTCCCACATTGTGATGCTATCCGGAGGTATGGTTTCCAACCAATCCTTAGCACGGTCTTGTAAAGAGAAAGGAAAAAGTCTTAGTTTAATAGCATCATTAGAAACACCATTCATCTTTACTGTTCCGCATATTTCTAAGAAAGATCGTAAGTGCTTGTGAAGATCTTCATTGGTTCTTCCTCTAAAGGCTAGCTCTCTAGCCATGTGGATCAACCCCGGTTTCAACTCAAAGTTGTTGACATTGATGGGTACATTCATAATGTCGGGTTGATTTGCCGGTAATGTCGGTTGGAAGTAGTCCCGAATTGCCTTTGGTATCTCCTCCGCCATCTCCTAAATGTGATTGTGTTGAACCCTTAGGTTTCTTCTACACGTCCTTTCAATCTCGGGATCAAGAGGGAGAATATTAGTATTATCTCGAGGCATAAACCGACAAAATAATTAAAAAAAAAATAAAAAAAATAAAAAAAATTTAAAAAAAGGAAAAAAAATAATACAAAATAAAATAAAACAAAAAAGGAAAAAAATAATATAAAATAAAAATATAAAAAACGATCAAATAATATACACCTCAAATTAAGATCTATCAATTCTAATGAATATTAAATAACAAAAATCGTTCTTTGGATCCCTGGCAATGGCGCCAAAAACTTGATGCGCACTTTGAGTGTTAACCGCAAGTGTACGGGTCAAGTTATAATATAAGACGGTTAAGTCCGAATATCGTTCGACTGGAGATCCAATTGTGAAGGTTTAAGTTACTTAGCTATTTTAGAGTTGAATCAATTTTATTTGAGGAATGAAATTGAATATTATAAGTTATGGAAAATACAAATAAATAAGGAAAGTATTAAAGTGAGAAACACAAGAGTCAAAGAGAGTTCTAGGTAATGAATCCTTGTTTATTTCATCATGCAATATTATAGATTTCATGGATTTTATTGTAATTCATATGCCTAAGTCTAGAAACTTAATTCCAAGTTATTTTCTCTAAAAAACAACCCTTTCTCATGCAACTCGATTGATTATTAATCTCTTAAAACCAATACAAAATTACATGGCATTAAAAATAGTCTTTAGCAACTTTTATTGTCAACCTAACTACTCTCGTGATAGATTAACAACAATTCATTGTTATAGATCAAGTTAAACATACAATCTCTCAATCATACATCTAACCTAACATGTGAGGATGGCCAATCCACAAGAATTAAACACAATAACAATGAAAAGCATAATCATTCCAACAAAACCATGAAAGTCTACAAGATCAACATAAATTCATAAACAAATCATCAAAACCCTAAAACTAAAGAGTTTAGCCACTCATAACTTGAAGCAACATGTTTAAGCAAAATAAACAAAGAAAGAGTGTAAAGAAATGGAAACTCTACTGAAAAGAGGCTCTTGATTGAGGTAGCACCGTCACGATCTCCTTGGCTCTCACGTCGGAATTCGAAGGGCACCACGACTATCTCGAACTCTTTTCCTCTTCCTTACAACCAACTCACTCTTTGAACCTCACTTAATTCTCTCCTTTTTGTGCCTCTTTAGGTCTATAACTTCCTTGCTTTGCTTTTATTTTCTTTTTTTATGATTTGGGCTGCTGGAAACCCCCAAATTTATAGAGTTTGGCCGTCCAAAAATTTACCAAAAATAACAATTTTTCATTTAAGGAAAGCTAGCGCCGCGGCGCTAGGGCTGCATCAGAAAAGTTTGCTCTCGGGTTTTAGCGCCGCGACAGCACCGTCCAAGCGTCGCGACGCTTTGATGCGTTTTAGAAATATTGTTCTCGGGCATGAGCGCAGCGACGCTGTCATGCGTTCAACAAGGTTGCGTCGAGGCAGCGCCATCTCGGCGCCGCGGTGCTACTATGCGTCTAGAACGATGCGTTTATGTTTTAGCGCCGCGGCGCTATCCGAAAATTTGCCCTTTTCAGCTCTTTTTTGCCGTATTCTTGCTCGGTTTTGATCTTCGTTTCTTCTAATTTTCCTCGTTTTAACCTGAAAATCACTAGCAAACAAGTGAAATCTAATATAAAACTCCCTTAATTTGAGAGAATAGAAAGCACTTTTCAAGTTCTTATCAAGGACAAGCATTTATCTAAGTTTGGGGGTGTGATAACTTTTAGAAATACAAGTTATTATAGCCTTTTTCTTAGAGAAATAGAGATTAAATAGAGAATCATGCGGCAATTTATGTTGAATTCTACTAATAAATCTTCCTATGCGTTCTACTCTTGTATTTTTATGAAGATAATAATTTTATTACTTTTTGAGCCTAAAACGCATGTTTTAATGCAGGAATGCAAACGATGCGTTGACTGCTTCTTAACGCAAGACTATGCGTTAGCAACCCATGACACATTGACATTAGCCAAAATTCTCCGTGGACGCATAACGACCATAATCGAAAGGCAGCGTAAAATCAGATCAAAATCTTGAGAGATTGTCGGAAGATTGACATGCACGATCTATGGCTAAAGTGGTGGATCTAAATTGAACCAAGAATTACGCAATTAGGCGAGATAGACGCATGATATCAATTTTGCCGCCAATCAAGCAAATTTGCCATTGATTGCGAACGCAACCTCTATAAAAGGGCAAACTTGCAAGATGAGAAAGGGTTGTTGATTCTCGGAAGAATTCCTAAATGACAGCAGAGTTCTCTCTAGACGACAACTGGAGACGAATAGCTCGAGAGAGAAGAATCTTACCTCCGCCTGACCACCTCACTGCAGAACCTTACGCTTCCATTCCGGCGACTCAAGACATTGACGCCTTTTTCTGCTTTCTATCTAGTTTTTCTTTCTTGATTTTAGATTTGTGTCAAGACATTGAGCTATCTAAAGTTGTATTCCATTCATCAATCTATATTTCTTCCATGTCTACTCATTTCTCTATACTTTCTGCTTTTTACTTTGAATCCATGAGTAACTAATCTATCAAGGGTCTAGGGTTGCGTTAACATCTAAATAAGAACCATAGTGTAACTATTGCTTCTTGTCAATTGCAATCTTAATCTGATGCTTATGTCCATTTAGCTAATCGATATAAGTAGTAATAATCAAACTGCTCGAGAGGGTAAGTAATTGTAGAACTCAATTGACAAGGCCAAGAAGTGTTACCTGTCTATAGGAATAACCTTGGTTCTTAACACTCTCCTATGCGTTATAGTCATATAACGCATAGCGGCTGGCAACCGAGAGAAGAGTCGCAAGTATGAATAGACTATCACCATGCATTTCTGGTGTTAGATGTTAACCAATCCGAACCCTATTTTTACCCATTCACACAATTCAATTAGCTGACTTTGCTGTATCGTATGCCTTTCCATCTTCCACAATTTAGTTTAGTGTATATGTTATCACTTTCTTTAGATTAGACGCAAACAAACACCTTTCTCAAATATTTATTGGTTACCACTGCAACGCATATAATCCACTTAAATATAGAATCAACATAATCCTTGTGTTCGACCTCGGACTCACTGAGAAAACCTACTCCTTTGCTTATACTTGGGTAAAGGATAGGAAAAGTTGACAAATCACAAACGCATAGCATTAAGTATAGTAAGACGCATAGTATGTTCAACGCATGGTATGTGAAACGCATAGTCGTAGCTTAACTTGCACATTGCGTTAGTACAATTTTAATTCACAATCTATTTCACAACAATTGCCTAGCTACGTGAATATGTTTCTATAGAATTACAGGTTGTCAAAGGATTCCTAGTACCAAAGGATGAAAGAAGGGTACTTGGGAAGTCTAAGGGATTCTTGATACTGAAGGACTAAAAGTGAGTATTCGAGAAGTCTGAGGATTCCTAATGCTGAAAGATTAAGGAAGGTATTTTGGAAGTTCAATATTATCCCTTTGGGGTATATTGCATGCACGTAGAAAATGTATCGGTGTTGATGTATTGAGATTACTGATAAGCACTTGAAAAATGTTTTCTATTCTCTCAAACTAAGGGAGTTTATATTAGGTTTCACTTCTTTGCTAGTGGTTTTCAGGTTAAAATGAGGAAAATTAGAAGAAAAGACCAAAAGATCAAAATCGAGCAAGAATATGGCGAAAAAGAGAAGAAAATAACAAAGTTGCCAAAATTGGGGCAGCGTCGCAACGCTAAAACCCGAGAACAGGTCTAAGCATCACAGTCGCAGCGCCGTGACGCTTTCTAACACCGTTGCGGCGCTCTCATTCCATAATTGGCAGCGCTGCGATGCTATAAACCAGCGCCACGACGCTAGTTTCCATAAATGAAAAATAATGTATTTTTGGTAAGTTTTTGGGCGGCCAACTCTATAAATTTGGGGGTTTCCAGCAGCACTAATCATGAATCAAAGCACAAAATTACAGATCAAAAGAGTCACAAGAAGGAGAGAATTGAGTGAGAGTTCATAAAAGAGTTCAAAGAGTGAGTTAGTTGCAAGGAAGAGGAAAAGAGTTCAAGAACTCGTTGTGCTGTTCGAGTTTCGACGTGAGAGCCAAGAAGATTGTGCCTGTGCTACCTCAATCAAGAGCCTCTTTTCAATAGAGTTTCCCTTGCTTTACACTCTTTCTTTGTTTATATTGTTTAAACATGTTGCTTCAAGCTATGAGTGGCTAAACTCTTTAGTTTTAGGGTTTTGATGAATTGTTTATGAATTCATATTGATATTATAGATTTTCATGGTTTTGTTGGAATGATTATGCTTTTCATTGTTATTGTGTTTAATTCTTGTGGATTGACTATTTTCTCATGTTAGGTTAGATGTATGATTGAGAGATTGTATATTTAACTTGATCTATAACAATGAATTGTTGTTAATCTATCACGAGAGTAGTTAGGTTGACAATAAAAGTTGCAAAAGACTATTCTTAATGTCATGTAATTTGTATTGTTTCATGAGATTAGTAATCAATCGAGTTGCATGAGAAAGAGTTGTTTTTTAGAGAAAATAACTTGGAATTAAGTTTCTAGAATTAGGCATATGAATTACAATAAAATCTATGAATTTTATAATATTGAATGATGAAATAAACAAGGATTCATTACCCTAGAACTCTCTTTAACTCTTGTACTTCTCACTTTATTACTTTGTTGGACCGGTATGGCAACCCTAGAGGGGGGGTGAATAGGGTTTAATTAAACTTATTCCTAAATATGCTCAAATTAAACTAATTGAATTATTGTTTTTTTAATTAAATTAATAAAAACCTTAATTGATGCTAAATATCAAGATTGATAAAAAATATATGAAACACAAGATTCAATCAATCTCAACAAAGAAGGATAGTAATCTATAACATGCTACTAAAAATTGAATGCAAAATAAATTGAGAAAGAGTTGGAGAAGAAGACACCGTGATTTTTATAGTGGTTCGGTCCAACTCGACCTACATCCACTTTCCCAAGCGCCTCTTAGGATTTCGATTAAAAAATCTCCTTTGACTCTTTCCACGGATGAGAGTCAAACCGCTACCTTGCTCCTTTTTCGGGTTCAAGAGCAAATCTGATCCTTTCCACGGGTTAGGATCCAACCGTTACAATATTCTTGAAATTTTAAATCACACACTAAAACTCTTTAAGAAAGAGTAGATGTACAAATTTGAACTCACAATACTCAATCCTCACAATACAATGAAAGTATCTCTCTAGAATAAGATGAAAAGAAAGAAATTTGAAAGCTTGGGGAGAGAGCAACAATGGTGACCTTTTTCAATTTTTGAGGATTGTAAAATTGTAAAAGTTAGGGAAACTTTTTGGAGAAGATGAAGTATTTATTAAGAAATGAAAGTGAGTGAAAACCAAATTAATTTGAACCATTAGATTTTTGTAAAAGAAAATTGAATGGTGAAGATTTAAACTTAACTAGCCGTTAGACACAAACATATAATAATATTAAATTAATCCTTTTAAAAAGGCAACTAACCGTTAGACACAAACATATAATAATATTAAATTAATCCTTTTAAAAAAGCAACTAGCCGTTAGATACAAACATATATAATAATATTAAATTCATCTTCTTTTTAAGTTCATTTTCTTTTTAAAATCATTTTCTTTTTAACATCAATCCAAAAATAAAAGACCCACCAATTGTCACTTCTCCATTGCTCCAAATGGCACCTTTCAATTTGTCCACTTTGATTAAAAAAAATCTGTCACGTCATCAATTCGGGATTTTTCCATTAAGCTTGTTTCTGTCATATCTTCTTCATTTGAACTCCGATTTGAGTGATTCAAATTGCATTGGAATCGTTGTTCCAAGCTCCACACAATAGACACTTCAAAACACTCAAATGATTAATAAATAAAATCAGGTTTGTTATCATCAAAACACTAATTAATAAATCCATTAAAATTAATTAATTTGAGATTAAGGGCCAAAAAGCCAACATACTTTTCTTATTTAGTTTGTATTTTCCATAATTCATAAATTCAATTCCAATCATCAAATAAAATTGATTTGATTATAGAATAGCTAAGTAACTTTAACCTTCAAAATTGGATCTCTAGTGGAACGATATTTGAATTTTACCGTCTTATATTATAACTTGACCCATACACTTGCGGTTAACACTTAAAGTGGCACAATCAATTACTCTATGTCAGCTAAGGTTATGACATTGAGTGTATTGAGCTTGCTCAACCTCAACTAAGGATTGTGGGTACAAGTTTGATGTGAAGTTTACACAGTTTAAAAGATGGAAGTTTACATGTTTTCATGATGCCTTATCTTATTGTTTTACCCATGATTATGGTTTTGATATTTCATGATGCTATGAGCTTACAAAATGTTTCCTTAATTTAGAATGTTTTTAGCAGATGTTGATGTAACTATTTTAAAATTGTCACTCACTGGGCTTTTTAGCTCACACTTTTCTATGTTTTCTTTCCCAACTAGGTAGCGAAAGAGTTCTAGAGCTTAACCTACTAAAGCCTCATCTTCCTCAGTTTTAGGACATCAGCAAAATCATTTCTCCCTAGAATTTGTATGTGTAAATGGTTTGGTCATGTTTGGCAAGTAGATATTCCTAGTTGGGTTTGATGTCAAGGTTTGAGAATGTACATAATGTATGTTTTGTGAGTCTTAACAGATCGTTCTGAAGGTACAACTGTTGTAAATATCTAATATGAAATCTTTTATTTTAAGTTGGATGTTGAACTTGTTTGCCAAATACTTTGGGGAAAAGATAATATGGGTGGCTATGTTTCAGCAGGTTAATCAGGTACAAGTGGATAGTAAACCTCACAAAAGGTGTGATGTTTGTTGTCTTCGCACCTCTTTCAAAGTTAAAACGGGTAATCTGGGAGGGAGTATGACAAAAATTGTCCCGAGACTTTTCGGTCATTAAATTTTTCCAAGAAGGATAACGAGGGCCAAAAACACCAAATAAGGCCTAAGAGAAGGTCCAAGGAAAGGAGGAATGAGTTAAAGCCCATTCCAAACACTTCGGCCTTTGCTTGGACTAAGGTCGATCCTAGCCTAACTTCTCAAGAATTATCAGATACAAGTCGTTTAGTTCAATGAATTGCCTTGCGGAATGGACCAAAGCTCATTCTGAGCTCCTCGGCTTGGCCCAACCTAGGAAAATCTCCTTAAAATTATTTTCAACAAGTCATTCAGTTTAGAGAAGCTTGAAAAGCATCCTAAATAGATTTTGAGCAATAAACCTTATAAATATCCCATGAAGTCTCTTTGAGAGATAAGTGAATTCTTTGAGTTAAAACTTAATACCTTGGACCACTTGTACAAATAGAAAAACATAAAATAAAAATTATGCCTAGAGCACAACAATTTAAAGTTTGCAAGAATGAAAAATAACAAGCCCAACCAAATTGAAATACCCAGATAACTAAAATGCCCCTCACAGTAAAAAAAAAAAGTGTGAATGCATCTGGTTGCCAATAAAACTGATCACTATCAGATTATTGTCTGATTAATATTTGGTATTGATTGTTATCTAATTGTTATCTTATATATTGACTACTAATGATATTAATTTATTATCGGATTGTTATTTAATAGTAAGTATGTAACGACCCAAACTTTTCTAAAATAGATCTTGGGCACGACTATGCATGCAAAGTTTAGAATACTGGTTCAAGGTCAAATCCAAAATTTAAAGTTCAATTTATGGAAATTAACCACCTTTGAAAATTTGGGGCACTACGAAGTAGTTTGTGATTTTTTATAGCACCTAAAATATGCTATCTTCCTCAACTTAACTCGAGGTCATTGTGCTACTTGATGTGTTAAATATGTTGCTTTACAAGCCTCAGACATTTAAGAGGTAAAACCATCCTCCAACGTCGTTTTCGGGTTAAAGAGCTACAATCAGGCTAATAATGAAGAAGGCGTCATTGAGGCTGGCACCGTACGCTTTTGAGCCACTACACATGACGCTTAAGGGAATATAGGAGCTTTCTTAGAGGGCCAAAGCACTGTGTGCAGCACTAAATCCAATAGCATTTTCTTTAAAGAAGTGTTGCAGCGCTCCAGACATTGATGGACACACTGTGTACGCGAAAGCATCGTAGCGCTTGTGAGGCGCTACAGGGGGCACTTCAATTAAGAGTAAGAGCATCGCGGCACTGTCCCATAATGTCGGTGCGTCGGTTCAAAAGTCCCATTAAATGACCTAGTCGCCAATCATTTGATTCTTTCCATTTTTCCATTCTCAGACAGCAAAAGCTCATTTCTACACTATTATTCCTCACTGAACTTATGAAATTTCATCCTAGGGAATCAATTTTAAGGATGATTGTTGGCGAGATATCTCGTGTGAGACTTTCTCTTCATCTCAACTAAACTTTGCTTGTATCCTTGGGTTTTTCTACTATGAATGAATTTAATGACTATGTTTATCGAGATTACTTGACACGCTAGTCAATTTTGTATAGTTAATTGCTATAGACTCACTCTTGATTTGTAATCGTCAATTAGGTGATTCGTTGAGTAGCAGGTAAGGTGTCTTCAATCAAGTTTTCCTATTTTCAACCCAAGAATAAGCTAAAAACAGGTTTCTCTATGAGTTTCAGGTCGAACACAGGGACTTATTTGTAGATTCAAAACTCTCAAACTGTGCTGGTGATCTTATTACAAAATGTTAAAGAAGTGAATTGCATAAAGTAAATGAACTATACTACTAAGTGGTGGATGTAGTGGAAAGTTTTGTGCACAACAGTTCGTCAGCGAAAGAGATAATAGGAATGAGAAAAATAGGGTTAACGGGCTGTTATCACCTATCTTTTGAATGTAGTTTATACTTATTTTGTAATACCCTATCTCCAAAAACCTAGGTATTCAAAAGGGCTAGTACGGATAAAAGGATAAAAAATGTGGATTAACGGGACTTTTAAAATGAAAAGTTAAGTTTGTGGAATTATTGAATAATGGCTAAGAAATTCTATGTGTTGAGATGAATGATATTAGGAAAAGGATGGATGTCTCGCCAAGGGTAAGAATGAAGGACTAAAGGTATAGTTGGGAATTGGTTGAAGTTAGATGTATTTTGGAAATCAGGTTGACGCATAGATGGTTAAGCTCTAACGCATGGTATTCAATATTGAGAAGTTACCAAGCTATGAGATTAGGTTTTAATGATGGCAAGTTGAATGGGGTGAAGTACCACGCGTCGATGATGTAAAGTGAAGTAGAACCATCACGTAGGAAAAGTATCTTGCGTTGAAAAGGTTGAAAACGCATCAGGAAGTGAAGTTAAGGAAAGCAATGCGTTAGGTGTTATGAAGAGCAATAGTACGAAGGAAAAAGGAACAAGAACTATTGAGTATTGATCACGACTATGCGTTGGTAAACCATGCGATAAGCTGTAACTACGCGCTGAAGGTTAGCGATGGATTGATAAACTATGTGATGGGCAGTAGCTATGCGACGGGCAGCAGCTATGCGCTGAACGGGTTTGCTATGAAGGTTCATTGGGCTGATAAAAAAGTCCCCGATTATGGTATAGTGTGTGCGAGAGAGGCCGTTAAGCATTGAAGGTTATTATATTGGGAAAATTTCTATGCGTTGAAGAATTTCTATGCGTTGGCAAGGCGACGCGTTGAGAAAACAAATTCTTAATAGTTAATAATTGAGAAACAACCTTAAGTAGAAATGGTCTTATGAGCTAATAGAAAGGAAACTAAGTTCAGGCGTTGGATATGCTGTAGAGTTGAAAGCAAACCTAATAAAGGGAAACAATAGAAGGAGGGATATTAGAATAATCGTTAAAGGAAACGGCTAAGTATGGGAGAAATTTGGAAGCAAAGCGTTGGGTATGCCTAGTGGACGATTAGAAGGGTAACCTCGAAATCTAAAAGGTTAAATAAGAGGATTATAACTTGGTTTACGTTATATATCCTGGAAGTACAGCGATGTATAGGAAGTTAAAAGGAAATATTTACTAATGGCCAAGGGTGAAAAGTGAAATAGCAGAGTACCGGATAAAGTGTTGGTAAGAAGTCTTACTATGCGTTGATAAAGTTTATGCGTTGAGAAGGTTATCAGCTATGCGTTGAGAATGTTATCAGCTATACGCTGAGGAGTTCACGTGTTAAGGACGACTATTAGCTATGCTTCGAGGGGCTTATGAGTTGAAGGTGGCTACCATTGGTTATTAAGGTTGTGAAGTAAACACAAAAACTGGAGTATGTGGTGAACGAATGCTAATCTATCTTAAGAGAAATAGTTTAAGTGCAAGGAAAAGGATTAAAAGGATAACCTTGGGAATAATCAAGGAATGTCCAAGAATGGGAAGATGGTCATGGACGCAGGATGAAGGTAAATGCAATAGGACCAACGCGTAGAGGAAGAGCTTGAGAAGGAGTTGTTATGGACATAAGGAGTTGGACGCATGGTATGATGCGATGAGGTACAAACGCATAGTATTGAACGTTTGTTATTAACGCCTAATGGCATTGTGTAAGCACTGGTTTATAATAGTGCGGCTATGCGTTGAGGGTGATCATGAATGGTTGTGAGCTGAAGTAGTCACCGCGTTGGCGGGGGAAGAAACGTCCTTGGCTTACCATGCGTTGGTAAGGTTATTATGCGTTGAGGTCCCTATGCGTTGAAGACAAAGTTATCTCTATGCGTCGAAGACAGTAGTGTAGTTGGCTAAGAGTTAGAAAAGTGAGTAGTGAAGCTCAAACCTTAAAGGGAACTCAAAGAACGCATGAGGACGTTGTGTTGAATGAATGGTTGCCTATTGGAAAAATGTTGGACGCTTCAGATAAGCTTATAAAAGGCCAGGTGGCTTCATATAGACTTGACACCTTAAAGTAGGAGGTTTTAAAAAGGCATGGTAAGTGTTTCATGCAAGGTGACACTTGGACTAATGCATGGTTAGTCAGACATGCAGCGTGACATGTGACAATCAAGTGGCAAAAGAGAGAAGTAGGATGGCAAGCCCTCTATAAATAGGACCCTGAGGAAAGAATAACGACTGATGATACTGAAGTAAGAATCCTTGAGAGAAAGAGGAGAACGAAGGCAGAAGAAGGAACCCTTGCGTTTGTAAAAGGAGGTTTGTATCCAAGAAAGTCGACGCATCCAGGAGATCTGGCACAAGGTCGACGCATCCAGAAGATCTTACACGCTGCGTCCAACTGAGCAACCTTGCGGGTTGAAACGTAAGCCTTGCGTTCAAGGGCTTGGGAACGTAGGATTTCAAGGGGAAAAGAGGAAATTCTTAAGTGACTAGTGAGTGACTCCTTTCTTCTTCAATTCGATTTTTATTAAAAATGTTGTTATAAGATATGGCTTTGTGATGAATTATTTTGAAACGCATGATGATTGACCATATTATTCAAAAAGACATGTTTTATATGATTGCTTTATGATATTGAAAGGCATGTTACGGAATGTTGTTTATCAAGAAATATATTGTTTTCTATGAAAGGTTCTCGATGAACTATTGATGTAAACTGATTGATAAAAATGTTTTAGAGGAGGCTCAGTGCTCAAGGACATGAGAAGGCACGTGAGTTTCCCTGGGACCCAGTACTCAAGGACATAAGAAGGTACTTGGGCAAACCGTCATATTCCTATGTGCACATAGAGGTTGATTTGGTTGGTGCGTCGAGTCTTGCTCCGCATCAAGCCAGGGATGAATTCGACGTTGAGAGCGTTGAGTCTTGCTCAGCCTCAACTAAGGGAAAAGATTGAAAAACCAAACGGTTTTCTGTTTAATCATTCTGGAAAACGATTCTACTGATTTGGAACAGATTTATGAGATTAATAAAGTTTTGTGGAAAATCTGTTTTTGTTGAATTATCGTGCTAAATCCTTGTTTTAATGCGTATTAATGTAACATGCCTGTTTTTGAATAAAAGATAGTTTTACAAAACCAGTCACTCACGGGGCTTTAACTCACGTTTTCCCATGTTTTTCTAATTTTTCAGGTAGCAAGCGAGTTCGGGATGCTTTGCCTACACAAGAACCTCGTCTGGGCCGTCTTTGGTGAAAATGGTTGGACAGTGAACCTTACAGAAGAGTCAAGGTTGCTGTCTTCACATCTTCTCTCGGGTTAGGGAGGATAGTCTGGGAGGGGGTGTGACATATTTCATTTTCTCAACTTATGGGTTGTGCCTCTCGGTTAACAGACCGCACACTTCACATTTCTATGAGGCATGAATGAAGTTTTATTGAACTTAAGATTATTTCTATGTCAGAAATACTTCTTAATTTACTTAATGAGTTCCACAATCACTTACTTTCTTAAGCAATTGATTATAGCTACTTATCTCAATTAGCTAAATGGAAATAAGCAATATCTTCAAGTGCATCAAGCAAAAATGAAATAATCTCAACATTGTTCTTAGATAGATGATAATTTTGCCTCAACCCTTGTTAAGTTTAGTTACTCATGCTTGTAAATAAGAAAATGAAAAGAGATATAGAGATGAAATTCATGGACGATAATTGAAATTAATGAAAATGGTATAATTGTTACAAAGTACTCAATCTCTTGATAAACAATGTAAACAACAAAGCAAAAACAGGGATAGAAAGCATAGATTCAATCGGTGGTGGAACAATCTCTTGATTCTGTCGATTATTATTGTGTGCTTCACTACGTGCGGTGGAATGGTTGATTGGGGAGAAGAACACTCTCTCAAGTTCTCTACATCATTTTCGGCTAATTTTTCGATCGGTTATAATGCTGGAAATGTGCTAGAATATTTGTTAAGATCCGATTCACAACTGTCAGAGATCCCAAAGCGTGCGTTTGTTGGTTGTAGGTTTTGCGTTTGTCAATTTGATGGATGCAAAGGCTTGAGTTAGGCGTTTCATGCAAGAGATTATGCATTTTAGATGTAATTTATCTTAAGAACGCAAAACGCAAAGTAGATTTTTATCAATGAATCTAAGTCAAGATTGTCGCATAATACATTAAATCCTCTTTGTTATTCTAAGAAAGAGCTATAATAACTTGTAGTTCTACAAGTTATCACACCCCCAAATTTAGAATAATGTTTGTCCTCAAGCATATCTTTTACTAAGGAAATTCATTCAAACTCACTTTTCTCTCTTTGCATTGACTAGCCTCTAGGCATACTACACTCTTATGCTTACCCTAGAGTTACACTACTCTCTTAGCTTTATTTTCTTCCTTCAAAAATATTTCCTAAGTTTGAATGCAGCAAGCTTTTCTTTAAAACCCTTTGTGCACATTTTCCAAATATTTTTGTTTTTCATTTTAAACTATACGACTCAAGATGAAACTATAAAGTTTCTTTCATTCTTCCTTTTATTTTTTATTTCCTTTGTATTAACGTGTTGATTGGAGTTACTTGCCTTTGGTTTGACATACCAACTAAAGTGTCCTTCTCAACTGAACTCTTATCTTAGCTTGGTTTCCTTACTAGATATTGGAGTTTGTTATTTTATTTTTACAAATTGATGATCTTGGTTACTCACCTTGATTTTTACATACCAACTATGGGGTGCATGAAGGCAGTCAACTACGAGAAAATGTTATTTTCAACTAAACTCTTATTAAGATAGATTTCCTAGTATTGACAGCAAAGTTTTTTTTTTTTTTTTTATTTCTTTTTAAAGATATATGAAATCAATCCTTTATATTTTTATCTTATAGGCTTAAACCTCTCCCACTCTCGAATTTTGAAAGTAGCAAGGTCCTCATTGCTACAACTGAAAACAGAATTGTTGTCGAAATTTTTTTGCAAAAGAGGTTTGACCAAGAGCTTGCACACATGCAAAGGTAGTATCGTTTCTGATGGGAAGTTCCTAAGGCCTAGTATAGTGCATAACACTTAGTAAATGAAGAGATGTTATGTATAATGATCATCATTGTGGCTATTCTTTTAACACGCAAGACAAAGGAAACTATGAATTGGATTGCAATAGGAAAAGCTATAAGCAAGGATAAACACAAGAAAAGGCAAAATGAGAAACACCAATGAGGTAATAATATTCATTGACAACAACTTGAAGGCAAATTACATCAATTTGAACGTTATGATAAATGCCTAAAAGTTACAAAATTGAACTCAAAGTACACCCCTAAACTTAAATTGGCCAGTTTGTCTTCATCAGGCTTGCATTATGGAGTTGGTTGCTTAGGGGTAGGACGCAAAGGTTCAGGACGTGGCGGCGTAGGCCCTTGAGGCATGGAAAAGACAAGCAGTTGTTGCAATTTTTCAGGTACATTGGGGCAGGATATGTCTGGACGAATAGAGAACAGCTGATGGATGTAACTAAGTGTAAATTGGAACTTCTCCATCTGTCGCCTAGCTAGTAGATTCAAAGACTGCATCATGGAACGCAAAATCGATTGTTGCATATTTGTCTGTATGGTTTCTCATCAAATGCAAGTGGCAATGGGTGCGACGAACTTGCACCATGGTCACCTTGGTGTGAGTCATCAACAAGAGGAGTTATAACATGTGGAAAAGAAGATTTTTCTGGGAGAGGCTCGGGAGTTGGCAAAATTTTTTTGGCTAGGAGGAGGCATTTGTGATGGAGGAGGTGGGGTTGGTTCTCTTGGATCGAGAGGCAATGGTAGTGAATCGCTGGGCAAGGGAAGGGTTGGGTCAAAGTCATCAACATTGCAATAAGGACTTGCCACAACTTTCTCCACAGGCTTCGAGAACACACTTTTCTTTTTCTTCTTCTTCGACCTAAGGGGTGGAGGTAAAGGTGGAGCAGGGGCCTTAGGGACTCTTTTAGATGCCTTTGTAAAGCCCGGTTGGTGTTGGGATCCCCTCATTAGCTAACGCAGTGTCTTGTTGTGGACTACCCCATTCACCAGGACGATCGAATCACTAACCACCAAAAATGTACCGCTTAGAAAGGGAGCATTCGCGCACAATCCCATTATCAGCCAAGGAAAGAAAAGTTGTCCTCGAGGTTTGCTGAAGACACTTCTGACCTGTGTGGCAATTATGTGATTCACATCTAGGGGGATGCATTGCATAATGTAATAGGTTGCCATAATCCGATCAATTGAGACGGTTTTGTCGTGCGTGGTGAGAATGAGCCTCTTCTTCACAAAGTACACCTACAAGTTAGCCTCAGGCAGGAGGCATTTTGAAGGCAACGTTTTGAAGTGGAGGCAATTAACTGATTGCCCTCTGCGTCTAGGTTATCCCTCAACTGAAATACTGTGTATATTTCTTGTGTGTTGAAAGGGATCTCATAGCCGTGAATGATCACCATATTTTCTTCCTCATTGACCTTTCCTTCGTAGAATGCTTGGATGACTGATGGTTGCATGATGGTTGGGCCAGCATAGAAATTACACTAGTCATGGTGAACGATGATATCCAAGATATAGGCCAAAAGGGGGTGCTACTTCTGGAAAGAAGTCCATCTCCAAAAGAGACTCATGGCAGCTCTCGAGAATTTATTGTGTTTCATATTCTGGCACGCACTAATGCAAGATGTGATCCAAACCCAGTCTGTATAAATAGGGTTCATCCAAACAATAAAACTTACTTTCATGCATTAACTTTCTCCTCTGCTGAGTACTGTAGTCTTCAAGCCATTATCTGCATACCAAGTAGTTCACAATATCTTCATACCAAGTTTCCCTCACCTTTACGTCTAGTATCTGCTCATCAGGGAACCTTTTTGTTCTCAAGGCGAGATAAGTGATCCGCAATCTGATTTTTCGTTCCTTTCCTGCCTTTGATCTCCATATCGAATTCTTGAAATAGCAAAATCCATTGGATATGTCTAGGCTTGGCATCCTTCTTAGCCATCAGATACTTAATAGTAGAATGATCAGTATAGATAGTCACTATTGAACCTACTAAATAAGCTTGAAACTTGTCCACTACAAAAACCATAGCCAACATCTCTTTCTCTATGGTAGTGTAATTCTCCTGCGAGTCATTTAAGGTTTTGTTGGCATAAAAGAATGGATGCATAATTCAGTCTATCCTCTGCCCCAACATTGCACCTACCACAGAGTTGCTTGTGTCACACATTAGTTCGAATGGACGCGACCAATTCGGAGCAACTAAGATCGAGGTAGTGATTAACGCTTGCCTCAGTGACTCAAACGCTTGCTGGCATGACTCATCGAAATTATATTCTCTATTAGCTTCTAGCAGTGTGTTTAGCCATCTTATAATTTGCAATAATCTTCGTATGAAGCGTCTGTAAAATGCAGCTTGGCCAAGGAAACTTCTTATGTTTTCACATTAGTAGGGGCAGACAACTTTGTGATGGTGTCTATCTTTGCTTGATTCACCTCTAACCCAGCCTTGGAAATCTTAGGGCCCAACACGATGTCCTTTGTGACCATGAAGTGGCACTTTTTCCAATTTAGGACTAGGTTGGTTTCTTCTCATCTCTTTAGTAACATTCCAGGTTGGTCAAGTAGGCATCGTAGGAGTAACTAAAAATGGAGAAATCGCCCATGAATACTTCCACTGACTATTTTAGGAAATCTTAAAATATGGCCATCATACATCTCTGGAATGTCCCTGGTGCGTTGCACAAACCAAACGACAAGCGTTTGAAGGTGAATGTACCATAGGGACAAGTGAAAATAGTTTTCTCTTGATCTTTCGGTGCAATCATGATCTAATTGTATCCACAATAACCATTAAGAAAATAGAAGTGTTCCCTGCTAGTCTGTCGAGCATCTAATCAATGAAGGGTAGGGGAGGTGATCCTTCTTGGTGGTGAGGTTCAGCTTTCTGTAATCCATACAAATATGTCATCCAGTTATAGTTCTTTTGGTGATCAGTTCATTTTTGCTATTCGCAACCACTGTTATTTCGCCCTTCTTCGGCACACACTACACAGGGCCCACCCAACTGCTATCAAAGATTGGATATATGACCCCTACATCGAGCCATTTTATAATCTCCGTTTTAACCACTTCTTTCATGGCTGGGTTAAGCTTGTGTTGCCTCTCAATGGAACCGTCTTTCCCTTCTTCTAATATAATCTTATGAATGCAATATGAGGGGCTAATTCCTCGAATATCTACAAGCATCCATCGATTACCCAAATATACTTCTTAAGTTCTTGCATTAATAACTTTTCATTTTTGGGCTTAATGCAGAGGAGATAATCATAGGTGTTATCTACAAGCATCCATCGATTGCCCAAGTAGGCGTACTTTAAATACGCAGGAAAGGCTTTTAATTCTAGAAAGGGCAGTTCTTCCAGGGACAACATTGTTTTTGCAATCTCGTAGTTGCTTAGGTCTAATTGTTCAAAGGTTCGATCAAGGTTAGATATCAAGCTTACATTCTCTTCTTCATTCTTTTTTTCGTCGACAGATGCCACCAAACCATCTGACTCTGCGTCTGTTGAAATTCAGCTATCGTAGTCAATGTCTTCTACAAACTAGCACAATATTAGCTTGTCGAGATACTTTAATGTGTTGAAAACATTGAACTTGACTGGTTGGTCATCAACTTTGATTGTGAGCTCTCCTTCTTGTACATCAATCAATGCATGCCCAATGGTCAGAAATGATCACCCTAAAATGATCAACACTTCCCTGTTGGCTTCATAGTCCAGGATGATGAAGTCTTTAGGAAAGATGAATTTGACAACCTTGATCAACACATCCTCATCTTTCTTTCGGGATGCGTTATTGAGCAATCGACCAGCTTTAACGTTATTATGGTGAGTCGCGCCTCACCAATCCCCAATTTTTGAAGATTCATAAAGGCATTAAATTGATGTTGGCCCCTAAGTCGTAGAGAGCTTGGCCAACATCCATTCCCTTGATTGAGCATGGCAGCATGAAACTTCCAAGATTCTTCATTTTAGCAGGGATGTTGTTCTTGAATAACGCACTGCACTCCTGCTTTAAGGCAGCTGTTTCAAATTCTCCTAGTCGCCTTTTCTTGGATAGGATGTCCTTTAGGAACTTCACGTAGCTGGGCATCTATTCAAGTGCTTCTACCAACGAAATGTTGATATGCAACTGCTTGAGCATGTCTAAAAATTGTTTAAACTGCCCCTCATCCTTTTTCTTTCTTAATCTATGGGCAAATGAAGGTCGCATGGTCTGATCTATCTCCTTAATTGGGATCTTATCCTTAGACGTAGGATGAGTCTACGTTGGACATTTTCAGTCACTAGGTGCTTTGTTTGTACAAGTTGGGTTTCTTAGATTCAAAGAGTCAGAATTGTGGTTGTCTAATAGAACAGATGTTGAAGCTGTTGTTGAACTAACGTTTGGTTGAAGAGAAGGTTGTTGAAAGGTTAAAAGTTTCGGGTCTATCGGGCTCCTGTAATCAGGCATTTTAGTAGTTAGAAACTTCCCACTACGTAACGTCACCGCTTGACATTGTTCCTTACCATTATTTCTCATGGCCTCAGTGGTGCTTGGCAATGTTCTTTGCGGTCTATTCTTAAGTTCACTCGCTATTTGGTCCATTTGGATTTCTAATTGTTGTGGCCTGGCTCTGGAGTAAGGATTCAAGAGATAAGGAATGATGAGCTGGGAGCTTGCTAGAAGTGCGACTAGGAATGCTGCTGTTGGCTCTGAATGTTCTGGTGGAAGCTAGAAGGGTTACCTCTGTGTTGTTGCTGTAGTGTGTACCTGTGGTCCGCGTGCTGTTGTTGATTGCCTCCCCACCAGAAGTTGGGTTGATTCCTCCAACCAAGGTTGTATGTTGTCCTGTATGGGCTATTCTGCACATAGCACATTGACTATGGGTTGTGTGGGCACATGTTGTAACACCCTAACCTTTGACCTAAGTTCTTAAGACTTATAAAGAAAAGAAACTTAGACAAAGAGGGTAAAACTTGGGTCACAAGCCTGTGGAGTTAGAAAAATTTTGAGGCAGAAAATTTGGGCTTATGAAGTTAGCCAAATTTTGGCCAAAATGAGGACACCATGCGTTGAGATGGAAGGAAAGAGGAAAAGAGTTTGAGTCAACTTGAGTTTTGAGTGGAGAATAAGCCGTAAGTGAGTTTGGGAGAAAACCACGTTAATTAATTTTCGGGCTTTGAACCTCTGGGTGACTATTGAGCTAAGAATCCTTCTAAGTGTCACAACTATGCTAGGAGAACTCAACTATGCTATAGGAATGGCTAGCTTGGATGCATAGCCTAAGGAAATGAGAGGAAAATCTCACTAAGTGTTGGAAGGAATAGTTGGAAGCATAGTTGGAAGCTAGTTGTAAGTTGGACACATCCTTGGGAGGAACATCATCATGTTGGACGCATGGTTAATGAAGCTTGGACACATAGTACCTTATTTGAGAAGGAAATTGGTTAAGTATTAAAGTGTTGGAAGGAAAACCTAGGTCTCGGGAAGAAGAGTAAGACGCATGAGGCAAGTTAAAGGAGAAGTGGTTCCTTACCGAGGGTAAACGCATGAACCCTTCTTTAAGAGAGATTTTGGTTAAGTCTTGTATGATCTGAAGAGTTGAAAAGCAACCCTAAGGAAGGAAAGTAAGGGTTGGATGCATACTTGGTACATTGATGGAAAATGGCTAAGTGTGGAAAGCTTAAAAGAGAAAAGTTGGAAGCATAGCCTCGGGAGACATTGCATGGACGCATAGGAGGGAAATCAAAGAGAACATAAGGCTAAGATGGAAACCTTGGACACAAGGTTGGGGGAGGTGAATGCATGATTAAGGTGTTGGACGCATAGTGAAGTCTTGTAAGTGGGGTTTTGGCTAAGTATCGGAACACCAAGTCTTGTTGTACGCATACCTCTTCAAAGGAGGGGATTTTGGTTAAGTGTTGGACTTGGAGAAGGATGTGGACGCATAGGGGAAGGCTTGTGGACGCATAGGAAGCTTGGGAAGAAATTTGGCTAAGTGTAGAAGGGCCCAGAAGAAGAAAAGAGAGCAAAGGAAGCCAAACCCTAAAAGAGAACACCATGAACGCATGGTGAAGGAGGCTTGGACGCATGGTCCCCATCCTAGGAACAAGTTGAATGCATGGTTGGACCAAAGGTGCTAGGTGGCTTCGTTTGGACTTAACACTTCATAAGGTGGAGGTGTCAGGATGCATGCGGGAACACCATGAAAGGAACCACATGGTTGGACGCATGGTAGAGTTACCATGCAAGGTGACATATGGAGTTTGGGTGTCAAGCTGAGAAGCAATGTTGGGTGACTAAGTTCACCATCCAACCTCTATAAATTGGACCAAGAGGGGGGAGAAGAGCTACACAACATCAAGAAATTTGAGTTTTCTTGAGAGGAAAGAGAGGGAGAAGGCTAGGAGAAGTTTTCCTTGCGTCCAAGAGAGGAAGTCTTCATCCAAAGTGAGGCTATCTGGTGTCCCAGGGAAGCTGCTTTGCGTTCAATTGTGCTGCTAGAAGAGGAAAATTTTCTGCCTTGTGCCCAAGAATCACTAACATGCGTCCAAGAGGGAGTTTTTCTGGTGTTTAAAGGCTATTTTTAGGTTTCTAAGGTCTCTTGGTTGCTTTTTCTTTGAATCCCAGAAGCTTGAGAGAAGCAAGGAAGGTTTGGAAATCGAAAACCTTAAAAGCTTGCAATTTACAGCAAAGGTGAGTGGTTGATTTTCTTTTGTGCGAGAATTAAGTACAACCTCTAATGAAACTTGATAATAGCATGTCTACGAGCTAGTTCTTGATTTTATATGAAAGCCGTATTATGCATGCTATGGTGATGTACCAAATAAGTTGTTGAGCATTGATCTTGTAATATAGTACATATGTTGAGGGAATTGTTAAATATATTGCATATCGAGCTTGTTGGATGTTAGGTACATTCCTAATGTCGAGGGCATTGTTGACGGTCATGACTAGACCAGAATTTGTTAACCACACAGGATGGTAAAAGGGTTGAACAAACCTAGTTTCTAAGCCAGTGGCGGAGATTTGCTCGTAGGATGGTTAGGGTAAGTTGTAAGACTATGTGCACATAGGGAAAACATAGGATTGCAGGAACATTGTGATTGGTCGAATATTGAGATGAGATTAGTTGTGCCAAGGGCCAGTGGGGAAATGTATAATTGGAAAATAACCCTACGGGGAGGTTTGATTCATACTTGCTCATGAATTATATTTGTGAGAATTATATTTATCGTTATTGTTTGTTTTTTTTAAAGGGTTAGTGAAACCCTAGTTGTATTAATCACTCACCGGGCTTCATTGAACCTCATCCTTTTCCTATGTTTTTCTTTCCAGGTAGCAGAAGGGTTCCCTTTGCTGAGCGAAGTCAAGGTCTTCCTAGATATCATGTGCTTTTGGTTATAGGCATAAGAATAAATTATAATATGAGTCAAGGCCTGCCGAGAAATTATGTATATTTAGCCGTAGACACATGTCATACAAATGCGCCTTTCCACATTGCACACAGCTTATCGCCGTTACCTGATTCATTGCGTTCATTTGTATGGCAAGACCAACCATTCCTCCATTATTCAAGGCTATAGTTTTTAGCAGCAATGTTATCGTAGCTATCTAAACCGACAAAATTAGCAACCAAAATAATATACACCTCAAAGTAAGATCTATCGATTCTTATGAATATCAAGCAATAAAAATCGTTCTTTGGATCCCCAGGCAACGACGCTAAAAGCTTGATGCGTAATTTTCGTGTTATCGCAAGTGTACGGGTCAAGTTATAATATAAGACGGTTAAGTTACAAATATCATTCCACTGAGGATCCAATTGTGAAGATTTAAATAACTTAGCTATTCTAGAATTTGATCAATTTTATTTGAGAATTTGTCTTCAAGTTGTAATTTAAGAAAAGAAAGTAAATTTGGAATACAAGAGTGAAAGAGAGTTCTAGGGTATTGAATCCTTGTTTAATTCATTATGCAACATTTTAGGGTTCATGGAATTTATTTCAATTCATATGCTTGATAAGCACTTGAAAAGTGCTTATTATTCTCTAAAATTAAGGGAGTTTTATATTAGATTTCACTTGTTTGCTAGTGATTTTCAGGTTAAAACGAGGAAAATTAGAAGAAACGACTAAAAGATCAAAACCGAGTAAGAATATGGTAAAAAAGAGCTGAAAAACGCATCCTTGTTGAAACGCATGATGCGCCGTGGCGCTGCCGCGGTGTTGAAGCAAAAACGCATCAGCATAGACGCAGAGTAGCAGCGCGACGCTGGGAAGGCGCTGCCTCGACGCATCCTTGATGAACGCAAGACAGTGTTGCGGTGCTAAAACCCGAGGCAACTTAATTTTGGTCGCAACCCTAGCGCCGCGGCGCCAGCGTTAATTAAACGAAAAGTTTTGTATTTTAGGTTAAATTTTAGGCGGCCAAACTCTATTAATTTAGGGGTTTTCAGCAGCCAAAGGGGGGGAGATAGATCAAGAAGATCAAGAAAAGTTGCAGAACAAAAGAAAGATCCAAAAAGGTGAGAATTAAGCTAGAGTTCCAAGAGTGAGTTAGCCGCAAGGAAGAGGAAAAGAGTTCGAGATAGTTTTGGTGCCCTTTGAAGTCCGACGCGAGAGCCAAGGAGTTCGTGACGGTGCTGCCTCAATCAAGAACCTCTTTTCAGTAGAGTTTCCCTATTCTTTACACTCTTTCTTTGATTAGTTTTGCTCAATATGTTGCTTCACGCTATGAGTGGCTAAACTCTTTAGTTTTAGGGTTTTTGATGAATTGTTTATGAATTCATGATAACTTTGTAGACTCATGGTTTTGTTCAAATAAATATGCTTTTCATTGTTATTGTGTTTAATTCTTGAAGATTGGCCACCTTCACATGTTAGGTTAGATGTATGATCGAGAGATTATATGTTTAATTTGATCTATAACAATGAATCGTTGTTAATCTATCACGAGAGTAGTTAGGTTGACAATGAAAGTTGCTAAAGACTAGTTTTAATGCCATGTAATTTTGTATTGGTTTTAAGAGATTAACTATCAATCAAGTTGCATGAGAAAGAGTTGTCTTTGAGAGAAGATAACTTGGAATTAAGTTTCTAGACTTAGGCATAAGAATTAAGTCCATGAAATCTATAATTTTGCATGATGAAACAAACAAGGATTCGAAACCCTAGAACTCTCTTTGGTTCTTGCAATTCTCCCTTTGATACTTTCTTGGCTTGATTTTTCTTTTTCCCAAAATTGAAATATTGAATTTCAATCCTCAAATAAAATTGAATCAACTCTAGAATAGCTAAATAACTTAAACCTTCCCAATTGGATCTCTAGTGGAAACGATACTCAGACTTAACCGTTTTATATTATAACTTGACCCGTACACTTGTGGTTAACACACAAAAGTTCCACATCAATGCTTAAGTCTAGAAACATAAATCCGGGTTATTTTCTCTCAAAAACCACATTTTCTCATGCAACCTAATTGATTACTAACATCTCGAAACCAATATAAGTTATATGGCATTAGGAGTAGTCTTTAGTAGCTTTCATTGTTAACCTAACTATTCACATGATAGATTAACAACAATTCATTGTTATAGATCCAATTAGACATACAATTACTTCAATCATACATCTAATCTAACATGCATGGATGGTCAATCAACAAGAATTAAGCACAATAACAATGAAAAGCATATTCATTACAATAAACCATAAAAAGTCTACAACATTAGCATAACTTCATAACCAATTCATCAATACCCTAAAACTAAATAGTCTAGCTACTCACAGCTTTAGAAAACATGTTCAAGACTAATTTTTTAGCATAGAAAGAGTGTAAAGAAAGAAAAGCTCTACTGTAAGAAGCTCTTGATTGACGATGAACTGCCAAGGTATCCTTGATCTTCACGTCGATAACTCGAACGAACCAAACTCTCTCTTAAACTCTTTTCTCTCTTCCTTGCAGCCAACTCACTCTTTGAGACTTTGTATTGTGTTGTTCTCTCTACCTAGGGTTGCTAGAAACCCTTCAATTTATAAACTTGGCCACCTAAATTTCTTTCCAAAATAATAGATTTTTCAAATAAGGAAAGTTGGCGCTGCGGCGCTATGAGAAGCCACTGCTTTGCTGACGGACATTAAAAGGTGGTACCGCCCCGCTATGTGTCATTGATTCCTACCCTTAGCACTGAGCCACAACGCTGTGTCAACGTTGCTGCGCTTGCTTGAATGGTTGCTCTCGGGAAAAAGCATCATGGCAGCACCGAGCTAGTGATGCGTCTTTGCCCTGTTTTTACGATTTTGTGATTTTCTTCTCTTTTTTGCTTGATTTTCGCTCGGTCTGGTTCTTTTGGCTTTCGATTCTTATTTTCTTTATATTGACCTGAAAAGCACTAGCAAACAAGTGAAATCTGATAGAAACTTCCTTAATTTAAGAGAATAAAAAAGCACTTTTGAAGCACTTTTCACCACCCTAAACTTATAGACTTGCTAGTCCTGAGCAAAGAGTAGAATCAAATAAAGGGAGTTTAAATGAAGAAGTGTGCAATCTACTCATATCTCAGAGAATAGCATTTAAGAGCTTAAGTAGAAACATGCAAGCATATCTATAGTGGTATAATCATTCAATGCTAAATCTTGTGATCTCTTATGTGTGTGTGTGCAAGCCTCACTTAATTCAAAATGTTAAAACTCAAATTAGGACTTAAGTGAGCTTCCTTAGTTTTCCCCCTACTCTAGCTCATGCAGCAATCTTCAAGCATCCACACATTTCAAGTCAGTAATATGTCCATTAAGGTGTTGTTCGTTAAATTTTGTTCATTAAGTTTTGTTCATTAAATTTTGTTGGTTTGAATTTCTAATTAAATTGAGTTTCTTAGCTCGTTGCACAAAAATAGATTTTATCATCAGTACAAGGATGCGTTGAGAATTACTCAGGTGTGATCATTATTAAACAAGTTTTCCTATAAAAACCCAAGTATAAGTATTTATAGGTTTCCTGGTGAGTCCAGGGTTGAACGCAGGGATTTGTAATAACTAGGCATTGAGAATAATTGCATGACTATGCGGTGACTGTACATGTAAATATGGGCATTTGTTGATTATGTGTGTCTAAACTATACAAAAAGAATGAAAAGAATTTCCTACTACTAATAATGAGGTGGACGCGGCGTTGGATAGTCATATGTAAAACAATGTGTCAGATAGCATGCGTTAAGAATGAATGGAACCATGTGATAGAAGTAGAGTTGAACGCAAGAGCTAGTTGTTACCTAAACTTTCTAAGTACAATTACATACCTACAAACTGCGTGTGTGAATCCATCTTTCGATGTTTCGACGCCACATTTATCTTATCTCTAAGATGCATGGTAAGTTTGTGTTGGCAAAAGATGAACTACATATCTGCAACT
Organism: Citrullus mucosospermus; assembly: GCA_030954485.1. Lineage (NCBI taxonomy): Eukaryota > Viridiplantae > Streptophyta > Magnoliopsida > Cucurbitales > Cucurbitaceae > Citrullus > Citrullus mucosospermus. The sequence goes on from CM062064.1 coordinate 17,543,839, forward strand.
CATCTAGTCTTAATTAATGCTAAAGATTAACTGTCCACTCTCTCAAGCTCGACAGTCATGCTTACTACATTTGTTTGTCAGACAAAGTTATGCAAGCTAAAAATATGCATTAATCAAGATATAACATACTCAGAATTGCTCAAGAAAAACTAGCTTTTAATCTTCAACTAAGTTAGCATTTAGACAACATGGTGTAAAGTATTTAATACGGAAATGGATGGAAGATGATAGTCAATCAAACTTATATTAAGAAAATAAATCATTCTCTCGAATGTCATTAACAAAATATAAGCAAGAAGGAGAGAAATGGAAATAAAACAGAAATGAAGGACGTCAAGCCGCCATTGGCAACGTCTTGCTTCATGGAAGCCTGAGATGGTTGCTATCTGATACATATATTCCATAGGGTGGAGATTCTCACTCACTGGGAGATGACTCTGAAGGTGCTCAGAATTCTTCTCTCAGAAGAGCTCGAAATGGAGGCTGGTTATGGTGAAGGAGAAATAGTGCAGAGCTTTCGCCTCTTGAACTGGTCTCTCTCCCTCTTTCAATGGAGAAGCTTTGGGCTATTTATAGGCGTCGAAAAGTTGAAATTCATGATGACCGTACCTTTACATTAAATTCCATGCCGTACTGCATAGACTTTTCACATCGTCGGCTCATTTGTTCTGCCATATTCTAATAGCGTGTTATCCTTTTGCATATTGACATGACAGCTTCTGGCCATGCGTCTGTATCTAATTTTTCTCAACGCATGGTCTCAACGCATGATCTCAACGCCTAGGCTCGACGCGGGTTTCCACTTGTTCTCGCAGCAGCTTCGTCTCTTCGTTCTTCGCCCTTCTTTTCTTCTTAACCCTGCGTTAGGAACAAAAAGGCTCATCGTTTTTCAGGTATTTTCTTTTGTAAGTAGTGCCAACGCATGGTGATACATTTTTCATCATTCAACTACCCAAATCATGCATTTAGCACCAAAGTTACTCTAATTAAATCAAATAGTGACTATAATAACTTGTATTTCTACAAGTTATCAGGTGCCATTCAATCATATATTTCATGGGCCCTAAACTTGCATTCTTTTACCTAGGGCACTAACTTTCACACATTCACTGTAGGGACTCGTACCTAGGCAATTCCCAGACATCCTTACTGATCACAAAAAAGGCAGCTCTTTTTACCCTCATCCATGCATACTCATTACAAGTTTAACATTTAAAAGATAGACATGTAAAGCTCATATATATTTTTGTGTACACTTCTTTTTTTCTCAAAGGCATGTATACTATTTTCTTTTTCCTTAGTCTAAGATTACAAACTATCATGCACTTCTACTTTCTAACCGGTGGGGCCTTTTGGAGTGACAACCAGATACACCCAACCTAATCCTTTTTTCAGTTAAAGATTCTAAATTAAAGTGGCTACGTGCTCAAGAATATGAGAGATTTTAAGAGGGACTTAAATGAATTTAACTTAAGATAATGCTATTCTATTACCACAATAAGTCATCTATCATGCAAATTCGAATTTCATCATGTACAATCAACATCAAAGCACACAACCATACAAAACATTCCAATTAACTTTGAAAGCTCTAAAATTTTAGATTTTTCAAATAATGAAAGTTGGCGCCGCAGCGCTATGAGATGCCACCGCTTTGCTGACCGACATTAAAAGGTGACGTCACCGCATTGTGAGAAGGCACCGCCGCGCTGTGTATCATTGATTCCTACCCTCAGCGCTGAGCCGCAACGCCGGGTTAGCATTGTTGCGGTTGCTTGAATAGTTGCTCTCGGGAAAAAACGTCATGGCAGCGCCGAGCTGGCGATGCGTCATTGCCCTGTCTTTAGGAATTTTGTGATTTTCTTCTCTTTTTCACTTTATTATAGCTCGGTTTGGTTCTTCTGGCTTTCGTTTCTTATTTTCTTTATATTGACCTAAAAACTACTCGCAAACAAGTGAAATCTGATAGAAACTCTCTTAATTTAAGAGAATAAAAAGCACCTTTCAAGCACTTTTCACCATTCCAAACTTAGAGATTTGCTATTCTTGAGCAAAGAATAGAATCAAACATAGAGAATTTAAATGAAAAGTGTGCTAAAGACTCATGTCTTAGAGAATGGTATTTAAGAGCTCAAGTAGAAACATGTAAGCATATCTTTGTTGGTATAAACATTCAAGGCCAAATCTTGCTATCTCCCAAGTGTGTGTGTGCAAGCCTCCTTTAATTCAACATGCTAAAACTCAATTTGGACTTAAGGGAGCTTCCTTACTTTTCCCCCTACTCTAGCTCATGCACAAATTTTCAAGCATCCACACATTTCAAGCAAGTAATATGTCCACTAAGGTGCCATTCAATCACATTTTTCATGCGCCCTAAACTTGCATTCTTTTACCTATGGGAACTAGCTTTCACACATTCACTGTAGGGACTCGTACCTAGTCAATTTCTAGGCGTCCTTACTGATCACAGAAAAGGCAGCTCTTTTTACCCTCATTCATGTATACTCATTACAAGTTTAATCATTTAAAAGGATAGACATGTAAAGCTCATATATTTTGTGTACACTTTCTTTTTTTTTTTTTTTTTTTGTAATCAAAGGCATGTATACTCTTTTCTTTTTTCTTAGTCTAAGATTACAAATGATAAGCACTTGAAAAGTGCTTATTATTCTCTCAAATTAAGGGAGTTTTATATTAGATTTCACTTGTTTGCTAGTGATTTTCAGGTTAAAACGAGGAAAATTAGAAGAAACGATTGAAAGATCAAAACCGAGCAAGAATATGGAGAAAGAGTGCTGAAAACTGCATCCTTGCTTGAAATGCATGGTGCGTCGCGACGTTGAAGCAGAAACGCATCAGCATGGACGCAGAGTAGCAACGCGGCGCTGCCTCGACGCATCCTTGAAGAACGCAAGACAGCATCGCGGCGCTGGGACGGCGCTGCCGTGGCGCTAAAACCCGAGAGCAACTTAATTTTGGCCACAACCCTAGCGTCGCGGCGCTATGCGTCAGCGCCGCGGTGCCAGCGTTAATTTAAACGCAAGTTTTGTATTTTAGGTTCAATTTTGGGAGGCCAAACTCAATAAATTTAGGGGTTTTCAGCAGCCAAAGGGGGGAAGAAATATCAAGAAGATGAAGAAAGTTGCAGAACAAGAGAACGATCCGAAAAGGTGAGAATTAAGCTAGAGTTCCAAGAGTGAGTTAGCCGCAAGGAAGAGGAAAAGAGTTCGAGAGAGTTTTGGTGCCCTTTGAAGTCCGACGCGAGAGCCAAGGAGTTTGTGACGGTGCTGCCTCAATCAAGAACCTCTTTTCAGTAGAGTTTCCTTATTCTCTACACTATTTCTTTGATTCTTTTTGATCAATATGTTGCTTTACGCTATGAGTGGCTAAACTCTTTGGTTTTAGGGTTTTTGATGAATTGTTTGTGAATTCATGATAATTTTGTAGACTCATGGTTTTGTTCAAATAAATATGCTTTTCATTGTTATTGTGTTTAATTCTTGAAGATTGGCCACCTTCACATGTTAGATTAGATGTATGAATCGAGAGATTATATGTTTAATTTGATCTATAACAATGAATCGTTGTTAATTTATCACGAGAGTAGTTAGGTTTACAATGAAAGTTGCTAAAGACTAGTTTTAATGCCATGTAATTTTGTATTGGTTTTAAGAGATTAACTATCAATCAAGTTGCATGAGAAAGAGTTGTCTTTGAGAGAAGATAACTTGGAATTAAGTTTCTAGACTTAGGCATAAGAATTAAATCCATGAAATCCATAATTTTGCATGATGAAACAAACAAGGATTTGAAACCCTAGAACTCTCTTTGGTTCTTGCAATTCTCCCTTTGATACTTTCTTGGCTTGATCTTTCTTTTTCCCAAAAACAAAATTTGAATTCCAATCCTCAAATAAAATTAATTCAACTCTAGAATAGCTAAATAACTTAAACCTTCCCAATTCGATCTCTAGTGGAAACGATACTCGGACTTAACCGTTTTATATTATAACTTGACCCGTACACTTGCAGTTAACACACAAAAGTGGCACATCAACAAATCATCATGCATTTCCACTCTTTAACCGGTGGGGCCTTTCGGAGTGACAACCAAATACACCCAACTTAATTCTTTTTTCAGTTAAAGATTCTAAATTAAAGTGGCTACGTGCTCAAGAATATGGGAGATTTTAATAGGGACTTAAATGGATTTAACTCAAAATAATGCTATCCTATTTCCACAATAAGTCATCTATAATGCAAATTCGAATCTCATCATGGGCAATCAACATCATAAGCATACAATCGTAAAACATTCCCATTATCTTTAAAAGCTCCAAAATTTTCAAAATTTCATTAATATGTATATGATCATTTAAACCTCACAAACATGCATAACAAGATAAGAAAACACACACAAAAGTACGACCTCCCACCTCAAACTTAGAATCATGCATTGTCCTCAATGCATAAGAGCATCAAACAAAGAAAGAACAAGCCTGGGAGCAAGAGAGAAACCACCAAACAGGCTTGGTGGAAAGAATATTTTTTGTGATGAACCATGATCCTTAAAAAGAAGAAAGCATATGAATGACTATGATTTTTATAAAAATAAAATAATAAAAAAAGCAATAAAATTTGGTTGCCTCCCAACAAGCACTTGCATTAAGGTCTCTTAGCTAGATCGAACCAATTGATCATTCCATGAAAGCAAGGTTCTCAATTCGGCGTTCTTCATCACCGATGTAGTGCTTCAATCGTTGACCATTCACTCTGAAGATTGTTCCATCATTGCCTTGTAACTCCACTGTTCCATGTGGGGACACCTTCACAATGACAAAGAGTCCTGACCAACGTGTCCTAAGCTTATCTGGAAACAAACTTAAACGTGAATTGAAAAGTAAAACTCTTTGTCCAAGAAGAAAGGTCGATGGAGTGATCTTTTTGTCATGCCATCTAACAGTGTGCTACTTGTAGAGTTTTCCATTATCATAAGCTTGAGCATGGAACTCCTCCATTTCATTGAGTTCTAAGAGGTGCTTCTTACCGGCTTTCTCAAAATTCATGTTCAGCTTCTTGATGGCCTAATAAGCTCTATGCTCGAGCTCTACCGGTAAATGACAAGCTTTTCTAAACACCCACTTGTACGGTGAAGTACCTATTGGGATTTTGAAAGCTATACGGTAGGCCCATAGTCAATCATCGAGCTTTAGAGCCTAATTTTTCCTATTGGTCTTGACGGTCTTTTCCAAAATCTGCTTGATTTTCCTATTAGATAGCTCAGCAAGACCATTAGTTTGAGGATGATAAGTTGTGGCAATTTTGTGATTAACACCATACTTTTGCATCATGGATTCAAACAATTTATTGCAAAAGTGAGAACGTTCATACTAATAATAGGTCTAGGTGTGCCAAAACGTATAAATATGTTCTTATGCAAGAATTTTAAAACAATGTGAGCATCATTGGTCTTAGTAGCTATGGCTTCTACCCACTTAGATACATAATCAACTGCAACTAGAATATATAAGTAGCCATTAGAAGATATAGGAAAAGGCATAAAGTCAATACCCTAGAAATCAAAGAGCTCCACCTCCAAGATAAGTTTCATGGGAAGTTCATGATGTCTAGAAATATTTCCAATACGTTGGCACCTATCACATGATTTTACATAAGTATAATAGTCCTTAAAAAGATAAGGCCCATAAAAACCTAACTGAAGTACTTTAGATGTAGTTCTAGTGGGTCCAAAGTAACCTCCATAAGGGGAGGCATGGCATAAGTTTAGAATACTTATCACCTCTTCTTGAGGCACACACTTCCTTATCATACTATTAGCACAAACCTTATATAGAAGTGGGTCCTCCCAATGGTAAGACTTGACATTATGTAGAAATCTCTTCCTCTATTGAGTGTTCATGTCAGGTGGCAAATGTTCTCCTACAAGATAGTTAACTATGTTTGCAAACCAAGGTAAACTATCTTTCACCTGATACAGTTGTTTATCAGGGAACATCTCAACAATTGGGGGACATGAGTTAGCATCTCCATTCTCAATCCTAGATAGATGGTCTGCAACCACATTTTCACATCCTTTTCTATCTTTGATTTCAAGACCAAATTCTTGCAACAACAGAATCCATCTCATCAATCTAGGTTTTTAATCTTTCTTTTCAAACAAATACTTCAAAGCAGCATGGTCAATATGCACTATAATTTTAGAGCCAAGCAAGTATGATCTAAATTTATCAACGGCAAACACAACAGTTAGCAGTTCTTTTTTAATAGTAGTATATTTCTATTGAGTACTATCAAGAGTTCTACTAGCATAGTAAATTGCCCTAAACACGTTCTCTCTACATTGGCCTAAAACAACTCCTAAAGCATAATCGCTAGCATCACACATGACCTCAAAAGACTGACTCCATTCAGGTACAACAATAATTGGTGCATAAATCAATCTTTCTTTCAAAGTTTTCAAAGCTAGTAGACATGCATCATCAAATAAAAATTTAGCTTCCTTTTCTAACAAGTTACTCAAAGGTTTTGCAATTTTAGAAAAATTCTTAATGAATCTCCTGTAAAACCTTGCATGCCCTAGGAAACTTGTATAGACATCTCCCTCTGCATGCCCTAGGAAGCTTCTAACTCCCTTCACATTAGTGGGAGGTGGCAATTGTTCAGTGGCGGCGATTTTAGCCCTATCCACCTACAATCCTCTTTCTGAGACTTTGTGCCCTAGAACGATACCCTCCTTGACCATGAAGTGGCACTTCTCCTAGTCCAACACAAGGTTAGCATCTTGGTACCTCTACAAAGCACGAGTAAGATTAGCAAGACAAGAATCAAATGAAGACCCAAAAACAGAAAAATCATACATGAAAACCTCCATTATGTCTTCAATGAGCCCCTGAAAAATAGACATCATACTACGTTGGAAAGTAGCAGGGGCATTGCAAAAAATAAAAGGCATTCTTCTAAAAGCAAATGTCCCATAGGGACAAGTAGGTGTGATTTTTTCTTGATCCTCAGGAGCAATGACAATTTGATTGTACTCAGAATATCCATCTAAAAAGCAATAGTGAGATAACCTGCAAGTCTATCGAGCATTTGATCTACAAAAGAAAAAGGACAATGATATTTTTTAGTGGCCTTATTCAACTTCCTATAGTCAAGACACACACGTTATCTTGTCACTGTTCTAGTGGCATTCATCTCATCTTTTTCATTTTTCACAACTGTCATACCACCTTTCTTGGGCACTACTTGAATAGGACTCACCCATGAACTGTCAAAGATGGCATAAATGATACCTGCATTCAAAAGCTTGAACACTTCTTCCTTGACTACCTCTTTCATGGCAGGATTAAGTCTCCTTTGGTGTTCCACTGAAGGATTAAAGGTATCTTCCATCAAAATTCTGTGCATACAGATTGATGGACTAATACCTTTAAGATCCTCAGTAGACCAATCAATAGCCGAATTATGTTCCCTTAACACTCTCAACAACTTTTCTTCTTCCATAGAATTTAAATCAGAAGATATAATAACAGAAAATGAAGACAAATCATCTAAGAATACATATTTCAAATGAGGAGGTAGTACTTTTAATTCTAAGACAGGCTTCTTAACATTGACATTGTTTATAACATGCAAAGGAGCTAGAGGAATTGGTTTATACATTTTAGTGCATACCAACATGTTATCTAACCATTTAGCATATAAAACAATTTCATCAAATATAGTATCCACATTATCAAAATCAAAATCTACTATGCTTTGTTCTAAATGATCTGTAGCCAGCACAGTCTTGACATGCTCAGAAATAGTTTGATCAATTATATCTATTGCATGGCAAGTACTACCCTCATCATGATGACTTAAGGATTTATAAATATTAAAAACAACATTCTTATCATTCACCCTTAGAGTCAACTTCTCTTGTTGGACATCAATGATGGCTTTCCCAATTGCTAAAAATGGGTGCCCAAGGATAATAGGATTCTCAGAGTCCTCCTCCATGTCCAAGACTACAAAATCTGCAGGGAAGATAAACTTGTCAACTTTAACTAACACATCCTCAACAATACCTCTAGAATAGGCCAATGATCTATCAGCTAACTACAAAGTGATGGTGGTAGGTTGCACTTCTCCAATGTCAAGCTTCCTGTAGACAGATAAAGACATTAAGTTAATAGAAGCACCAAGATCACAAAGAGCTCTAGTAACATTTAAGGACCTAATAGTGCAAGGTATAGTAAAACTCCCTAGATATTTAAGTTTTTATGGTAGCTTCTTTTGCAGCACAGCACTGCATTCTTCTGTCTTGCTAATCATCTCATATTGCCAAAATTTCCTCTTTTTAGACATGACAACTTTCATAAATTTAGCATAGTTGGGCATTTGCTCTAAAGCCTCAGCAAATGGGATATTAATGTGAAGCTTCTTAAATAATTCTAAGAATTTGGAAAATTGAGAGTCTATTTCTTTCTTTCTAAAGTATTGAGGATAAGGCAAAGCGTTAGGTACAAAAGGTAGAGAGTTAGATGACTTACTTGAATAGCCTTGCCATGATTTTGCACCGTGTTCTCTAATATGGTGGTCTGTCCTCTAGACTCTTTGATGAACTCTACCATTAAATCTTCTAAGTTGAACTTCTTCTCGGTGTGGGATGGACCTACATTAGAAAGTTGGGAGGACCTTGCAAAACATTCCTACTGTTAGCATAAGAAAAGTTTTCATGGTTCCTCAAATTAGGATGGTAATGAGTTGGAAGTTGTTGTTGTTGATGGCCTCTATAGTGTCCTCTATCAACATAATGGCCGTCTCATCGTCTCCTTGTTCCAACTCCTTTTGTATAGATATCTTTGAAGCCATGGCAACAAGAGATGCTATAGATGGTGGACTTACTTGACTTTGGCCCCCTGCAGTCAATTTGGAAAGACATCTCCCCCTGCATGCCTTAGGAAGCTTCTAACTCCCTTCACATTAGTGGGAGGTGGCAAAGTGTTAGGTACAAAAGGTAGAGGGTTAGATGACTTACTTGAATGGCCTTGTCATGACTTTGCACCGTGTTCTCTAATACGTTGGTCCTTCCTCTAGACTCTTTGATGAACTCTACCATTAAATGTTCTAAGTTGGACTTCTTCTCGATGTGGGATGGACCTACATTAGAAAAGTCGGGAGGACTTTGCAAAATATTCCTATTGTTAGCATAGGAAAAGTTTTCATGGTTCCTCAAATTAGTATGGTAATGAGTTAGAAGTTATTGTTGGTGGCCTCTATAGTGTTCTTTATCAACATAATTGGTCGTCTCCTTGTTCCAACATCTTTTGGATAGAAATCTCCAAAGCCATGGCGGCAAGAGATGCTATAGATGGTGGACTTACTTGAGCTTGGCCTCCTGCAGTTAATTTGGAAAGAACATTAGTAAAGGAAGCCATTTGTGCTTTAAGAGAATTTACTTCATCCACCTCATACAATCTGGTGACTTTTGGAATAGTTGTAGAAGATCTTTCACATGGCCAATTGTAAGATGTAGTGGCCAAGTCTTCTAGTATGATATAGGCCTCTTGTGCATTCTTAGAGACAATTGAGCCTCCAACAGTAGCATCTAGAATGGATTTTGTTGAACTTGACAACCCAATGTAAAATAGTTGAATTTGCAACCAATCTGGATACCCATTTTGAGGACATCGCCTCAAGAGATCCTTATTGTCACACCCCCTCCTGGGTACCCTATTAACTTGGGAGAAAGTGTAAGGACAGCAAACACCAATCCTCTTACGACATCTATTATCAACCTTATACCTTGACCAACCACCTAATAAACAGATATATATATAATAATTAAATATCAATTTTTAACCAGAGTTAAGCTATCATAATAATACAAATTTATATTCAACATTTAATTTACATAAGTTCACTAACTTGAACCCATTAACCCTCTATATGTACAACACAGGTTTAAGATCAAATATTTATAATGCTCAAAATTCCAGACACTGATGGTGGGCCCAGACGAGTTGCTGTGTAGGCTAAGCACCCTGGACTCGCTCGCTACCTGAAAAATAGAAAACAGGGAGAAACGTGAGCTAGGTTGCCTAGTGAGTGACATGTTTAGTAAGAACCTTCCAAAACCTTGTTCGTGTGAATTTCTATTCAAATTAAATTGAGTTTCTTAACTTGTTGCACAAAAATAGATTTATCATTTCCGTACAAGGATGCGTCGAGAATTACTCTAGATGTGATCATGATTAAGCAAGTTTTCCTATAAAGACCCAAGTATAAGCATTTATAAGTTTCCTGGTGAGTCTAGGGTCGAACGCAGGGATTTGTAATAACTAGGCGTTTAGAATAAATGCATGACTATGCGGTGACTGTACATGTAAATATGTGCGTTTGTTGATTATATGTGTAAAACTATACATAAAGAATGAAAAGAATTTCGTATTACTAATAATGAGGTGGATGCGGCGTTGGGTAGTCATATGTAATTAAGTGTCAGATAGCATGCGTTGAGAATGAATGGAACCATGCGATAGAAGTAGAGTTGAACGCAAGAGCTAGTTGTTACCTAAACTTTCTAAGTACAATTACATACCTACAAACTGCGTTTGTGAATCCATCTTTCGATGTTTCGACGCCACATTAATCTTATCTCTAAGATGCATGGTAAGTTTGCGATGGCAAAAGATGAACTACATCTCTGCACTCATCTAGTCTTAATTAATGCTAAAGATTAACTATCCATTGTCTCAAGCTCGAAAGTCATGCTTACTACATTTGTTTGTCAGACAAAATTATGCAAGCTAAAGATATGCATTAATCAAGATGTAACATACTCAGAATTGCCCAAGAAAAATTAACTTTTAACATTTAACTCATTTAGCATTTAGAGCACATGGTGCAAAGTATTTAATACGGAAGTAAATGGAAGATGATAGTCAATCAAACTCATATTAAGACAATAAATCATTATCTCAAATGTCATTAACAAAATATTAGCAAGAAGGAGAGAAATGGAAATAAAATAGAAATGAAGGGAGTCAAGCCACCACTGGCAACGTCTTGCTTCATGGAGGCTTGAGATGGTTGCTATCTGATACAGATTCCATAAGGTGAAGATTCTCAGTCACTGGGAGACGACTCTGAAGATGCTCAGAATCCTTCTCTTAGAAGAGCTCGAAATGGAGGCTGGTTATGGTGAGGGAGAAATAGTGCAGAGCTTTCTCCTCTTGAACTGGTCGCTCTTCCTCCTTTTCTTGGAGAAGCTTTTGGACTATTTATAGGCGTCAAAAAGTTGATATCATGATGACCTGACACCTTGTGCATTAAATTTCAGCCACGCTGCATAAACTTTTCAGATTGTCAGCCTATTGTTCTGCCATGATCTGATTGGGTGTTGTCCTTTTTCATAATGACATAACAGCTGTTTGAGCATGCGTCTGTGTCTACTATTTCTCGACGCATGGTCTTAACGAATGGTCTCAACGTATGGGCTCAGCGCATAAGCTCGACGCATGGGTTCGACACGTGGGTTTCCACTTGTTCTCGCAGCAGCTTCGTCTCTTCGTACTTGGTTATTTGCACTTCTTTTCTTCTTAACCCTGCGTTAGGAACATAAAAGCTCATCGTTTTTCAGGTATTTTCTTTTGTAAATAGTGTCAACGCATGGTGATACATTTTTCATCATTCAACTACCAAAATCATGCGTTTAGCTCCAAAGTTACTCTAATTAAATCAAATAGTGACTATAATAACATGTATTTCTATAAGTTATCACACCCAAATTTGAGTTAATGTTTGTCCTCGAACATTTATTTGAAGATTTATTAAATTCTACAGCCCAAGTCTAAGTAAAAGCGTACCTTCTCAACATGCCTTCTAATCCTTGACTATATCAATAATCAGATAACCATACCAAGTACTTTTTCAATCGACGCTTTGAAAGTACTTCTAATTTTTAGATGCCGCAAGCTTATTCCTCAAAAATACCCTTACTCATTTCCAGCCAATCTGATGTCCTCATTTTAGTAATGTGCCTTGGAGTTCATTCATTCATAAAATTTCAAATTTTTTTTTTTAATTAGTGGACTTGCGTTGATCCGAGCTATCTACCTTCGTTTTGACATACCAACGATAGGGTGCATGGAGGCAGCCAACATCGAGAAAATACCCTTTCACAACTCGGCACTTATCGCGTTCCTTTTTGGTTGCGTCAACAGTGGTACCGTTTATTTACCATGCGCTGATCTTGGACTCTCATCTTTGATTATAGGGTGTTAAAGAGCCATTCTCAACTCAACTCTTAACAGACTAATTTTATGCGTTGTCAGCGGAGTTGTTTGTCCAAAGAAATATATTAATACTTTTTATTTTTTTATTTTTTATATTTTTTTAATTAATTAATTAATTAATTTTATTATTATTATTTTTTTTTTTTTTGAATTCTGAATGAATGGCTCAAACCTTTCTTACCCCCAAATTTGAAGGCAGCAAGGTCCTCATTGCTGAAATCGAGTTATGAGATTGCCTTAGAAAAATTTTGTAAAAGAAGTTTGAGGCAAAGCTTGCAACGCATACTAACTCTTAGAAGTAATTTACCAAATGTAATATCCTAAGGCTTGTGGGTTAATCCTCTTAATTCAATAAGTCTACAGGTGAAGCACATAAATTTCATCATGGAGGTTGGACGCATAAACAAAAACAAGGCGGAGAGAATAATAAAGCAAGAAATAATTGAAAGTACAAACTAAAGAGAACAAAAAGATTCATGAAGATATGGCATTGATGCAAATGTACTATGCGTTGTACTAATTACAAAAAAAATTCAAAGGAATACACTTAAGAAAAGAAGGGAAAAATCCCAAAAGAACACCCCTAAATTTAAGTTCTCCCCGGGGCGTTGTCATTGTTGTCCGCAGGGGGAGGATTTGGATCATTGAACTGTAGGGGTTGTTGAAGGGAAGGAGGGATAACTGGTGTTGGGATGCGTTGGACGAACACTTCATAAATATAATTCATCAAAGTGCTGAATTGTTCATCCTGACGCCGAGCTTGGTGTTGAACAAAACTCCGAAGCTCCGATTGTTGCTGCGCCATCTGAGTCACTTGCTGACCCAATTGTGAAACTTGTTGAGCCAACTCTTGTTGCCACTGGAGACTTTCCATCTCCTTGCGCCGAATTTCATCTAGGTATCCCATGATTGGGTGAAGGATCCCATCATCCAAGTACCGCAGCAAATCATCCAAATTTAAATCAACAAACGACAGCGGAGCAGAGGCGTGCCGCAAGTGATATGGTTCTTCTTGATGATGCGTGTGGTAGTTGCTTCTGCCTGCGGTTGAGATGTTGGGCGGCCAGAAGGTTCGGTAGTTGGTGGAGTTGGAAGATTTGAAAATTGAGGTTCATGGCGAGGCGATGAGAATTGAAAGGGCGCTGACTTCTCAGGATCCAGAGTCAGGGTCGACTCAAAGTGTCGTGGTGGTGGTGGTGGAGTTGCCTCTCGAAAGGTAGATGATTGAAGCAGGGAGAGGGTTAACTCCAGGTGGGGCGAAGAAGGCGGCGACACTTCCTTCGACTCTTCGTTTAAATCTGCGATAGGAAGTTGAAGAGGCGTTGGAAGGCCGCGTTGGGTGGTAGGGAGATGAAGTGGCTCTTTTTGGATTTGGGGAAAGAGAAGGGGAAGTTGGTGGTGAAGAGGGCTCCTCAGTGATTGGGTCGATGGGAGGAGTATAAATGGTCAAGGCTTGGGTGTAGGTGTCGAGCTGAACAGCTTCTTCGGCTTCACTAGGTTGTGAACTCGACGCCTGAATCTCAAAATTCTTCTTGACCAGTTTCCTCTTCTTTGGTTGAGGAAGTTGGAGGGATGATGGTTCTTGTGACTTTGGTGGCCTCTTCTTTGAGTTGGCTGCGTCAAGCAGATGCAATGAGTCCTTTAATATCCGTCTCAAACTTTTCGCTGAAAGGACTCCATTCACTACTCTGACTGGCGCATCCTCCATGAATTGTGCATTGGCGCACAATCTAGTCACAAGAAAGGGGAAGAATAACTGACCCCTTGGCTTGAAGAACAACCCCCGAATCTATGGGGCAATGATGCGTCCCACGTCTAGCTGAATTCCCCGCATGATGCAGTAAATGACCATGGCACGGTCTCTTGAAATTGAGGCGTCATGCGTTGTGGGGAGCAGCGACCGCTTGATGAAATAAAGCCACAGGTTGGCCTCAGCGATCAAGCAGTTAGGCGCCAATGACTGAATGCCCTTTGGGGAAGTGTTCCACTCTGACCCCGGTTTGGCGATGATTGTGAGGGCGTCATTCATTTCGGCGTCTGTAGGCGTCAACATTATTCTATTACCTTCCGCCGTCGCGATGTTGGGAAGATCAAACAGCGTGTTGATCTCTTGAGGCTCGAAGGAAATCACCTCATCCTCAACTTTGACTAAATGTGCCTTGCGGTGAATTGTTCCTTCGTAAAATGCCTCCACGGCGGTGGGTTGGATGACTCGGCCACTTTCACAAAATTGCCTCCAACCCAATGTGTCGACTCCTTGTATGATGAAGGCGGGCAGCTCAATTGGCGCTGGGAAAAATCCCACTTCAGTGTAGAGCCCACTGTATTGTTTTTTTCGGCTCTTCGCCACCTCCTTTGTTGGTTCCTCAACCAATTTTTCTTTTCCTTTCTCATTCCTACTGATGGGACTAGCAGGCGTTCTCCTTGCTCTGCCTGCGTCCAAGTCCCTTATGACCACTCCAGGTGCCTTAGTCACCTCAGTCTTCTTCTTTTTCTTTGGTAGCTTCTCCTTGGTGAACGCTACCTCTTTTTCTTTCTTCTTTTCCTCCCTTATTTTTTTTATATTTTTCTTGATGCATTCAGCTTTGGGTGGCCTCTCCGCATCACTTACTTCCAACTCTACTTCTAATTCCGTCGCAATCTCTGCTATGTGACGGAGAAACTCGGCTTTTCTGGCGGCCTTTTAAAGAGCTTGTTTGCCAGCCGCAATTTCCTCTTTTCTTTTCTTCTTGGCGGCGAGAGACGACTCTGTCCTTTCTTTCATCTTTTTGATGTCGTCTCTTAGCTTCTTAGACTTCTCTGCCGCTTTCGATGCTCGCCGCTCAACAGATGATGCGGTGACCGATGATGCGATAGCCTCGGATATCCCCGAGTCCTTTGCTTTTTCATTTTTCCTTCTTAGCAGAAGGACATCTTCCTCGACTCCTCCTTCCCTGGCCCTTGCTGGCTTGATTTTTTTTCCTTGGCGGATTTCTTCTTTTCCACCGCCGCTATTACCTTGCCAATACGTCTTTCATCGGAGTCCGACTTCTTAAGACCACTTATCGCAGGGACTGACCTACGCGATTCATTTTTCATCCTCTGGTCGACCAACCCGTCCAATCAGTCATCGTCTTCTTCATCGATGGTGTGTAGAATATCTCCGAAGACGGTGGATTCGTCATTCCTTCCCACCTTTTGAGCTTCAGACAGGTCCTTGGAGCGCGGCGAAGATGAGGATGATGTCGCTTCCAACTCAGGACTGTTGGGACGAACAATGTTGAGAGGTTCAGGTGTGGTGGAGTTAGTGGATAGATTCTAACTACCCTGCCTCGAGGATGAGGCCATAGGTTTAGGGCTTTTGGAGGAAGTGGGTTCTTAGGAAGCCATGGAAATGGTATCGGTGAAAAGAGAGAAAAATGGGTGAGAATCGAAAATTGTGCCGGAAATCTGAGAATTTGGAGAGATATGGAAGCGTAACTTGGAAAATGGGTGAAGAGAGGTTTATAAAGGGTTTTTGGCTGAGCGCATGGGTTATCGGCTCGATGCGTGACATCATAGCCGCATTAAATGGTCTGACATCCGTCGATATCAGCCGGCTTTAGGGCCGATAGCCTTTTCAAATTCTTGATCTGAGCGATCTGACAAAATCGCTTCAGATTCCCCTCTAGGTGTCGAGATAATCGTATCACATCGTTTTAGATGTCGACGCCTTGCAGTTCAGTTTTCACTCAACGCAAGATAATAGATAGCACCCAAACAAAATTTTTCAAAGCAGATATAAAAAAATAAATAAATAAAATCAAAAAAATCAAAATAAAATAAAATATATCAAAATAAATTAAAGATAAAAATCAAATCAAATCAAATAAAATGACGAAAAGAAAGGGAGAAATGAAACAATGCGGTAAGAAATGAAACAATGCGGCAAGAAAAAAAGTTAGGATGCATCCCCAGGATATAAGTGCTTGTTGTTGACGCAGGGCGCGTCCATCTTTTCCTCATTCGATCTTTGCTAGTTCAACGGCTACTTTGTCGCGTTCAAGGCAGTCTCCAAAATATGGCTTCACGCGTTGACCATTAACTTTGAATGCGTTGGTGCCGTCTTCATTCATCAGCTCTACGGCACCATGAGGAAAAATTCCCTGGATCTAAAAAAAAAAAAAAAAAACACTAGAACATCTTGTTCATAGTTTACCTGTGGCGCTGATCAGGGCACTCGGCGTTCCAAATCTCATAAAAAAACTCCGAAAATTTGAGATTGCTGCCGCAGCGTTCAATTTGTGAAAATTTTCGGCTAACGCATCATTTATTACTTCGTCACCTGATGTTAGCCCAATTGTTGTTGGCTCTCAAAGGCTGGTTGGCTTGATTTTCAATTACTTCTCTTTGCAAAGTTTTCGCCGCCTTTGATGAGTTGTTTCTTTTCCGAAAGGTTCCCTCGATCTCAGGGTCAGAAATGAACGAAGGTTGTTCTTCCTTGCTCATAAACTGTCAGAAACGTCTTAGGCAAAACGCTCAGTACGGCCCAAGATAAAGATTTTTGCATAAATCAACAAATAATATCGAAACCTAAATTATTATTTCAAATCTCCGGCAACGGCGCCAAAAACTTGTTCGTGTGAATTTCTATTCAAATTAAATTGAGTTTCTTAGCTCGTTGCACAAAAATAGATTTATCATTTCCGTACAAGGATGCGTGGAGAATTACTCTAGATGTGATCATGATTAAGCAAGTTTTCCTATAAAGACCCAAGTATAAGCATTTATAGGTTTCTTGGTGAGTCTAGGGTTGAATGCAAGGATTTGTAATAACTAGGTGTTGAGAATAAATGCATGACTATGCGGTGACTGTACATGTAAATATGTGCGTTTGTTGATTATATGTGTAAAACTATACATAAAGAATGAAAAGAATTTCCTATTACTAATAATGAGGTGGATGCGGCGTTGGGTAGTCATATGTAATTAAGTGTCAGATAGCATGCGTTGAGAATGAATGGAACCATGCGATAGAAGTAGAGTTGAACGCAAGAGCTAGTTGTTACCTAAACTTTCTAAGTACAATTACATACCTACAAACTGCGTTTGTGAATCCATCTCTCGATGTTTCGACGCCACATTAATCTTATCTCTAAGATGCATGGTAAGTTTGCGTTGGCAAAAGATGAACTACATCTCTGCACTCATCTAGTCTTAATTAATGTAAAGATTAACTATCCACTGTCTCAAGCTCGAAAGTCATGCTTACTACATTTGTTTGTCAGACAAAATTATGCAATCTAAAGATATGCATTAATCAAGATGTAACATACTCAGAATTGCCCAAGAAAAACTAACTTTTAACATTAAACTCATTTAGCATTTAGAGCACATGGTGCAAAGTATTTAATACGGAAGTAAATGGAAGATGATAGTCAATCAAACTCATATTAAGACAATAAATCATTATCTCAAATGTCATTAACAAAATATTAGCAAGAAGGAGAGAAATGGAAATAAAATAGAAATGAAGGGCGTCAAGCCACCACTGGCAACGTCTTGCTTCATGGAGGCTTGAGATGGTTGCTATCTGATACATAGATTCCATAAGGTGAAGATTCTCACTCACTGGGAGACAACTCTGAAGATGCTCAGAATCCTTCTCTCAGAAGAGCTCGAAATGGAGGCTGGTTATGGTGAGGGAGAAATAGTGCAGAGCTTTCGCCTCTTAAACTGGTCTCTCTTCCTCCTCTTCTTGGAGAAGCTTTTGGACTATTTATAGGCTTGAAAAAGTTGATATCATGATGACTTGACACCTTGTGCATTAAATTTCAGTCACGCTGCATAGACTTTTCAGATTGTCAGCCTATTTGTTCTTCCATGATCTGATTGGGTGTTGTCCTTTTTCATAATGACATGACAGCTGTTTGAGCATGCGTCTGTGTCTACTATTTCTCGACACATGGTCTTAACGAATGGTCTCAACGTATGGGCTCAGCGCATAGGCTCGACGCATGGGTTCGACGCGTGGGTTTCCACTTGTTCTCGCAGCAGCTTCGTCTTTTCGTACTTGGTTATTTGCGCTTCTTTTCTTCTTAACCCTGCGTTAGGAACATAAAAGCTCATCGTTTTTCAGGTATTTTCTTTTGTAAATAGTGTCAACGCATGGTGATACATTTTTCATCATTCAACTACCAAAATCATGAGTTTAGCTCCAAAGTTACTCTAATTAAATCAAATAGTGACTATAATAACTTGTATTTCTATAAGTTATCAGACATCTACTATCAACCTTATACCTTGACCAACCACCTAATAAACAGATATATATACAATAATTAAATATCAATTTTTAAGTTAAGCTATCATAATAATACAAATTTATATTCAACATTTAATTTACGTAAGTTCACTAACTTCCGCCCATTAACCCTCTATATGTACAACACAAGTTTAAGATCAAATATTTACAATGCTCAAAATTCCAGACACTGATGGTGGGCCCAAACGAGTTGCTATGTAGGCTAAGCACCCCGGACTCGCTCGCTACCTGAAAAATAGAAAACAGGGAGAAACGTGAGCTAGGTTGCCCAGTGAGTGACATGTTTAGTAAGAACCTTTCCTTAATTCATAAATAAATCAAAACCGTATTCTAGTTATAAAAATAAATAAGCAGTAATAAAATGTTTCCATATCCCGACAAATCATGTTCAGATGACGCTAACAAACCATACACATTTCATTTCCAAAAAATCATGAAATGCAATACATTTCAAAAATGTTTTTCCTTAGTTGAGCGGAGTGGAACTCAATGCTACTCAACGTCGAAACAACCTTAGTTGAGGCGGAGTAATGTCGACACACCCAATGTCAGATATCCTGAGCTGATTTTGAGTAATCTCAACACAACAACGTCTATCGTACCTCTATGTGCATATAGATATCATATCCTGGGTTACCCGAATACCTTCTCAAGTCCTTCAGCAACGGGTCCCATATACGAGATTTAGGCCACCCACATACCTTCTCCAAGTCCTTCAACATTGTGGGCTATCTCTAAACCCTGGTTACCTACATGCCTTCTTCGAGTCCTTCAGCATTGGGGGAACCATTTCTATATCCTGGCTCCAAATGCCTTCTCCGAGTCCTTTAGCATTGGAAGCCTCTTTTATAAACACTATTCATAAGCAACATGTTTTGAAAATAACATAATAAATGTTCACGAGTTTAACATCTCAAACTTCCACAATTCACCAACAATCATCATGCTTCTTTAAAATCATAGATTAAATAATAGCATTGCCTTCCACAAATACTTGGTAACAATTATCATGTTTCAAATAATTCAAATGCAAAACCTTAGTATGCATTTACAAAAAAAACAGATGCTTCCTTCCAGCAAGTAATCATCAAAGCACATTTAAAACTCGTGAAAACATAAACGTGTAAACATGTTCCTAAACATAAACATATATCATGGAAACTTGTTTAAAGTAAGCTCATTTTAAGTAAAATTGTCACTCACAATTTGTCTCGTGCCCTTAAGGGATTATACCCTTTCCTAGCTTTTCCCATCCTTAAAAAATGTGTTTTCCATAGTTAGATTCCCTTAAAATTCTTTTTTTTAGAATAGCAGACAGATCTTAAACATTAATGCTTACCGAGACCAAATTCCATAAGGAGATTCACCACTGAGACCATTTCCAGAAGGAAATTCACTAACTAACGAGATTCAAGCAACTAGCGAGATTTAACCAGTGAATTCAAGCAAAAGATCAAAATTATACTAGCGAGACTGTCAACTAGCGAGAGCAGCAAGAGCAGCGAGATTTGTCTCACAAAATCCAACCAGAGATACCTTCTCTCACCCACACCCAGTGTCGCTTCTTTATCAGCAAAACTCATCTCCTTCAGCTACTGCCTTTGCTTCGATCTTCACTTCTATTTGTTAAAGGTTGTATTTCCAACCCGAACTAGAACTTCTTCTCTTCTACAAACTTGTAAAGAAATATGTTTTCCAGCTTACCTCAAAATTCCAAGGCTTAACTTCTCTTCGTTCATCTGATAATCTAAATTTACTGTGCCCTGCTCTAGATCACTCGAAAAATCGGTATTAGTCAATTCCACCTATAATTAAACCTGTTTCTCTTCACATTCAGCTCAATCATCCTTCATAAAAGTTGTTAAGAATTGAATTAACTTACTAACCTCAAATTTTCAGCTTTAAAATTGATTTCCTCCATTTGCTATTCACTAAACACCAGACCTTGTTTAGGTTTCGCAACAACAGACAAGCCTTCAATTCCAGCTTCAATTGCACCACGAATTCGATCGGTGTTCTTCTCCAATTTGCCCTAAACACCTTCTTCTTCCTCCCTTCGACATGCAGCTACCAGTTTGGGTCGGTTGATGCTTTAGAAATGGAAGAAAATGATCCAAAATCTCAGTTACACAGAAATACAATATATATTTTTTTTTTCTTTTTTTCTTTTTTTTCCTTTTCTCTTCTCTTCTTCCTTTCTTTTCTTCCTTCTCATTTCAAATTTACTTTTATGCTCCAATTCATATCCAAAGTAAATCTTAAGTTCGGTCTACCTCGTATTGATTTAGAATTTAACTTACCAAAAATATACTTGGTTTCCACTACCTCTTCCTTCAATCTATAAGAGAGGAAACAAATAAGTCCACTACAGTACCATATACTTAAATTTAGTACTTACAAGTGAATGTAGGGTTTACAATTTACCACCTCCTTATAAGAATTTCATCCTTGAAATTCAGCAACTGCTAACTCCTCGGGAATAAATGTGGATACTTCTTCATCATCTGCTCCTTGGTTTCCCAAGTAGCTTCCTCAACACCATGATTCCTCCATAAAACCTTGACCAAAGGAATTGCCTTGGTTCTTAGAACCTGTTCCTTCTCGTCTAGCACTCAAACCAATTCTTCTTCATAACTCAAATATTCCTTTAGTTCAATCAGTTGCACCTCAAGTATATGAGTAGGATCAGGGATATATTTTCTTAAAACTAAGACATAGAATACGTTATGAATCTTGGACATCTCTATTGGTAAGGCCAACCTGGATGCGGCTGGTCCAACTCTTTCCAAGATCTCATAAGGTTCAATATACCTTGGACTCAACTTTCCCTTCCTTTTGAACCTCAGAACTCCTTTCAACGGTGACAACTTCAGGAACACTCTATTGCCAACTTCAAACTCGAGATCTCTCCTTCTGCTATCAGCATAACTTTTCTGCTGATCCCGGGTTGACTTAAGGTTTGCTTTAATCATTTCCACCTTCCCTGTCGTAATCTAAATGATCTCTGGTCCAATCAGCTTCCTTTCTCTAACTTCTTCCCAGCACACTGGTGTTCTACACGGCCTATCATATAATGCTTCTTACAGAGCCATACCTATACTTGCCTGGTAGCTGTTATTGTAAGCAAATTCCATTAAAGACAAATGTACATCCCAACTACCTTTGAACTGCAAAACACAGGCTCGAAGCATATCTTCTAAAGTCTGGATCGTCCTTTCTGACTATCCATTAGTCTGAGGATGAAAAGTGATACTGAACTGCAACTTGGTTTCTAAAGCCTGTTGCAAACTCATCCAGAATTTAGAGGTAAACCTAGGATCCCTGCTCGATACAATAGTCATTGGAACTCCGTACTGACTTACAATCTTATCCACATACATCTGCGCCAACCTATCTAGTGTATAAGTTGCCTTAACTAGTAAGAAACACGCTATCTTAGTCAGTTTGTCCACAATCACCCAAATTTCGTCAACTTCTGTTGGAGTCCTTGGCAATCCAAACAGAAAATCCATCGTAACATGTTCCCATTTCCACTCAGGAATAGGAAGTGGATTCAACAACCCGCTGACTTCTGTCGCTCAGGCTTTACCTACTAACAGACTAGACATTTTGCTACATACTCAGTTATGTGCCTCCTCAAGAATCACTTGTTTGACTTCCACATTCTTTGGCACATAAATCCTACCATGTTTCAACAATGCACCATCAGATCTAAGCTCGTAATCCACTCTTTGTTGAGCTTTTACTTCTTCTATTAGTTTCTTAATCACAGGATCCTCTGACTACTTCCTTATCACCACATTAACTAGCTTGGGCCTCAGCTGGAATTGTGCTAACAACGTCCCCTTATCAGTTACCTTTAGACTAGCAGCACTGCTTTTGAATTCCTTGAGCAAAGCAACTCTTACAGCGCTTAAAGAACTCGTACCACCCCTAGACTTCCTACCTAAGGCATCAGCCACAAAATTCGCTTTTCCTGGGTGATATTCAATAGTGCAGTCTTAATCTTTGATCAGCTCTAACCACCTCCTTTGTCTCATGTTAAGCTGTTGGGTATCTTGAATTGTCTTGGGTATCTCCTCCACCATCTCCTCGGTGGGATTGTGCTGAACCTTTACTTTTCTTCTAAACTTTCTATCAATCTTGGGACCAAGAGGGAGAAGGTTAGTATTGTAAGGAGGCATAAACCGACAAAATTAGCAACCAAAATAATATACATCTCAAAGTAAGATCTATCAGTTCTTATGAATATTAATCAATAAAAACCGTTCTTTGGATCTTTGGCAACTGCGCCAAAAACTTGATGCGTAATTTTCATGTTACCACGAGTGTACGAGTCAAGTTATAATATAAGACGATTAATTTTCGAATATCGTTCCACCAAGGATCCAATCATGAAAGTTTAAACTACCTAGCTATTCTAGAATTGAATCAATTTTATTTGAGAATTCGTCTTCAAATTTTGATTTAAGACAAGCTGATAAGAAAAGCAAGTAAATTTGGAATACAAGAGTCAAAGAGAGTTCTAGGGTATCGAATCCTTGTTTAATTCATTATTCAACATTCTAGGGTTCATGGAATTTATTACAATTCATATGCTTAAGTCTAGAAACATTAATTTGGGTTATTTTCTGTCAAAAATCACATTTTCTGATGCAACCTAATTGATTACTAACATCTTGAAACCAATATAAGTTACATGGCATTAGGAGTAGTCTTTAACAACTTTCATTGTTAACCTAACTATTCGCATGATAGATTAACAACAATTTATTATTATAGATCCAATTAGACATACAATTACTTCAATCATACATCTAATCTAACATGCATGGATGGCCAATCAACAAGAATTAAGCACAATAACAATATAAAGCATATTTATTACAACAAACCATGAAAAGTCTACAACATTAGCATAACTTCTTAACCAATTCATCAATACCCTAAAACTAAAGAGTCTAGTAACTCATAACTTTAAACAACATGTTCAAGACTAATTTCAGCATAGAAAGAGTGTAAAGAATGAAAAGTTCTACTGTAAGAAGCTATTGATTGAGGAGGAACCGCCAAGGTATCCTTGATCTTCACGTCGGAAACTTGAACGACACCAAACTCTCTCTTAAACTCTTTTCTCTCTTCCTTGCAGCTAACTGACTCTTTGAGGCTCTGTATTGTGTTGTTCTCTCTACCTAGGGTTGTTGGAAATCCTTCAATTTATAGACTTGGCCACCTAAATTTCTTTCCAAAATTGTAGATTTTTCAAATAAGAAAAGTTGGTGCCACGACGCTATGAGATGGCACCGCCGCGCTGACCAACATTAAAAGGGCGCCACAACGTTGTGAGAAGGCTCCACGGCGCTGTGCGTCATTCATTCCTACCCTGAGCGGAAAGCCGCAACGCCGCGTTAGCGATGCTACGCCTACTTGAATGGTGCGTCGTGGCAGCTCGAGCTTGGGACGCGGCACTGCTCTGTTTTTAGGGATTTTGTGATTTTCTTCTCTTTTTTGCTTGATTTTGGCTCGGTCTGATTCTTTTGGCTTTCAATTCTTATTTTGTTTATATTGACCTGAAAACCACTAGCAAGCAAATAAAATCTGATAGAAACTACCTTAATCTAAGAGAATAAAAAGCACTTTTCAAGTGTTTTTCACATATCTTTAGGAAGCTTTTGAGATCTTCATGCAGATCTTCTTCCACAGCACCATCGAACTGCCCTAAAGCTTGTAGCATCTATAGCATGACTGGTTTCATCTCAAATTGACCGTTCCCCTCGAAGACAAGATGCATGATTCCTGGTGAGAAATCATATAGATTTGGCGACGCATACTCCCGCATTAGTCTATTTCTATCATGTGCGAACATAATCGAATTTTGTTGGGGGTTTGCATTCTCGTTGTTCAAGGCATTGGGATTATTTCCTTGAATTCGATTCTGTCGGTTGGCCATATTTCCGTCTAAGTGTTTGTTTCTTCGACGACCAATTTTGTCTGGTCTTTGTTCAAAAGGTCCTCTCGATCTTAGGGTCAATACTTAACTCCGAACTACTTATGTCGCTCATATACAATTTGCAGTTTTTCGGCAAAGCGAAAACTAGCAATACTCCATCGATCGAGGTTCACCTACAACAAAACACAGCAAAAGAATCAAAGTTATTGGCAACGACGTCAAAAATTTGTTGCGTTTCTAAAGATGATATGCATGTAAGGTGTATTCAATCAAGTTTTCCTATTTTCAACCCAAGTATAAGCTAAAAACAGGTTTCTCAGTGAGTTTGAGGTCGAACGCGGGGAGTTATTTGTAGATTCAAAATTCTCAAATTTTAATGGTGATCTTATTACAAAATGTTAAAGAAGTGAATTGTATAAAGTAAATAAACTATACGAATGTAGTGGAAAGTTTTATGCACAACAGTTCATCAGCAAAAGAGATAATAGGAATGGGAAAAGCAAGGTTAGGGGGTTGTTATCACCTATCTTCATAATGCAGTTTAAAATTATTTCATGTTCTCAACTTATGGGTTCCACCTCTCGATTAACCGACCACACACTTTACATTTCTATGAGGCATTCATTTAAGGAAAGCTGGCGCGGCACTGATCCATAGCGTCGCGGCGCTAGGGCTGCATTAGAAAAGTTTGCTCTC
Organism: Citrullus mucosospermus; assembly: GCA_030954485.1. Lineage (NCBI taxonomy): Eukaryota > Viridiplantae > Streptophyta > Magnoliopsida > Cucurbitales > Cucurbitaceae > Citrullus > Citrullus mucosospermus. Next base: position 17,569,069 of record CM062064.1, read on the forward strand.
GGGTTTTAGCGCCGCGGCAGCGCCGTCCAAGTGCCGTGCATTTTAGAAATATTGTTCTCGAGCATTAGCGCCCCGACACTGTCATGCATTCAACAAGGTTGTGTCGAGGCAGCGCCATCTTGACGCTACGGTGCTACTATGCATCCATCATGATGCGTTTATATTTCCGCGCCGCGACGCTATCCCAAAATTTGCCCTTTTGAGTTTTTCAGCTCTTTTTCGCTGTATTCTTGCTCGGTTTTGATCTTTTATTCGTTTCTTCTAATTTTCCTCGTTTTAACCTGAAAATCACTAGCAAACAAGTGAAATCTAATATAAACTCCCTTAATTTGAGAGAATAGAAAGCACTTTTCAAGTGCTTATCAACACCCCAAACTTAGAGATATGCTAGTCCTGAGCAAAGAATAAAATCAAATAATAGGGAGTTTAGATGAAGAAGTGTGCAATTGACTCATGTCTCAGAGAATAGCATTTAGAGCTTAAGTAGAAACATGCAAGCATATCTATATTGTTATAATCATTCAAGGCCAAATCTAGCGATCTCCCATGTGTGTGTGTGCAAGCCTCCTTCAATTTAAAATACTAGAACTCAAATTAGGACTTAAGAGAGTTTCTTTAGTTTTCCCCCTACTCTAGCTCATGCACCAATCTTCAAGCTTTCATACATTTCAAGTGAGTAATACTCAGCCATTCACTGTAGGGACTCGTACCTAGTCAATTCCCAAGCATTCTTATTGATCACAGCAAAGGTAGCTCTTTTTACCCCTATCCATGCATACTCATTACAAGTTTAACATTTAAAAAGATAGACAAATAAAGCTCATATATTTTGTGTACACTTTTTCCTTTCTCAAGGCATGTATACTCTTTTCTTTTTCCTTAGTCTAAGATTACAGGCTATCATGCATTTCCACTCTCTAACCGGTGGGGCCTTTCGAAGTGACAACCAAATACACCCAACTTAATTTTTTTTTTTTTTCAATTAAAGATTTTAATTTAAAGTGGCTACGTGCTCAAGAATATGAGAAATTTTAAGAGGGACTTAAATGAATTTAACTCAAGATAGTGCTATTTTATTTCCACAATAAGTCATCTATCATGCAAATTCGAATCTCATCATGGGCAATCAACATCAACGCACACAACCATAAATAACATTCTCATTAACTTTGAAAGCTCCAAAATTTTCAAAATTTTTCAAAAGTTGACATGCATATGATCATTAAAACCTTCACTAACATGCATAGCATGATAAGAAAACACAAAAAAGTACGAGAGACACCTCCCACCTCAAATTTAGAATCATGCATTGTTCCCAATGCATAAGAGCATCTAACAAGGAAAGAGCAAGCCTGGAAGCAAGCGGGAAGCCACCAAACAGGCTTAGTGTAAGGAGTACTTTGTGTGATAAACCACGTTCCTGAGAGATAAAGCATATGAGTTGTCACACCCTCTTTCTAAGACCATTTCGTGGAAGAGCCTAAAAAGGAAAGAAGTAAGACTTATGGAAAGAAAGGAAACCTCATCAAATGAAGTTGGACGCATAGTTAGTGAAAAATCATGTTGGACGCAAGGTAGAGACGAAGGAAACGCTTGATACAGGTAAACCGCATGATGGTACGTAACCAAAGCAGACGCATGGTAAGATACGGTAACGAACAAACGCATAGAAGTATGCATTTGAGACTTTAATGTCGGGTAGAATGTGGTAGAGAAATGCTGTAAGCCCCTACCTGACATTTGGTGAGTTGGCAAGTTAAGGAGAAATTATGAATGGGCAGTGGTTAGAAAAGTTGGCTGAGTAGTGTCGGAGCAAAAGTGGCTAAGAGTTGACCATGCGTTAGTATGGCTATGCGTTGAGAATATGTTGGATGCCACGAGGCGTTGAGTTATCATGCCTTGAAGGTGTCCTATGCGTTCGTAAAGGCTGTTATGCGTTGATGATGGGTATGCGTTGGTATATTAGAAGAGTGACCGAGAGAGCCATGCGTTAGTCGGCAATCCGTCGATGGGGCGTTGGGCATTTGTAACACACCCAGTCGAGACTATGCGTTGCTAAGCCCTGCGCCGAAGGTATTCATTGAATAACTAAGTACAGAGAGAAGAAATAAAGTTTAAGTCGGTGATATATATATATATATATATATATATATATATATATATATATATATATATAAGCAGACTGAGTATTTAAACATTTTAAAAAGCACATTCTAGAACTCGAGGTGATCTTATCCTAAGCTAACCAAAAAAAGGGAGGTAGAGAGAAGTGTTTATGCCGGTTCAGAGTAGAACCCTCATCATTTTCGTGGAGGAAGCTTGAGCTGGAACGGAGAGTTAGACTAATGCTACTTAGACCTCGTGCTGATCAGAGTTTGAAGAAAAACGAGTCGTGGGAGCTGAATCTAAGGTAGAAGTGATCGGAGTTGAGCTGCAAAACGTTTGTAGCAATGCGGAGTTATTTGAGAATAGTTCTCAAATGAAGAAGAGTTGGGGTTTGAGACCATGAGGTAAGTCAGAAAGTTCACTCCTTTACAAGTTTGTAGAAGAAGGATGGATCTGATTTTGGTTGGATTTGATGTTTAGCAGTTTGAAAACAGATTAGAGAAGGAAGAAGAAGAACAATAATTGTCGGGGGTCGCTAAGATAGGAGTATCGCTAAAAGCTGGAGAGTAATCAGCGAGACGAGTGTCGCTGGTAAAGCAGAGACCATTGCGTCTCACAACTCTCGCTGACTCTCGTTTAGTATCGCTCTTTGAAGGTAATATCGCTAGTCTTGCGAAGCTGAGTATCTCTGGTGCCGCATAGTTATGAGTAGTTTAACCTCTTAATCTCACTCATACTGATGATGATAAGAGAAGAAAATTAGTGATGAAAACCCATGTCTAAGATATCTAAGCAAACGTAAAGAATATAAAAAGGAATATTAGAAATGTCTAACACGAAAAAGGTATGTTTACAGGGCAAGAGGAGCTAGGGAAAGCATATAACCCGCTCGGAGCCCGGAATCAGTCGTGAGTGACTTTATGGTTTGAGATAAGCTTAACTTGAATACTATTTCTATATGCTTAATAATATCTTTGAAGCATGAATTGAAGTGTACTTCTATGTATGAAACTAGCACGTATCTTATATGTGAGATAAGCTTGACAATGTATCAGTTAATGTCCTAAGTTCTATTAAGCTAGTTGCTAGATAAATGTTCTGAGAATTCTGAGGTATTACAATTTTAGTTAAATGATGATAAATGTATTGTGCATGTCTGTGCACTAGAAGTATTTGAATGGGACCCAGTGCCGAAGGATAAGTGAAGGCATATGGGTAGCCCTAGTATTTATGAATGCTGAGGTATCATGTTTGTTGTTATATTATGATGAATGTGATGTGCAAGTTAGTGCTCTAGAAAGATTCTCTGGGACCCAATGCTGAAGGACATGAGAAGGCATATGAGTAGCCTTAGTATGTAACTTATGAGAAACTCTCACCTAAGGATTTAATGACGGTGAGTGAGTAATTCTCTGGGACCCAATGCTGAAGGACATGAGAAGGCATATGGGCAGCCCTAGTACTTAACTTATGTGAAACTCTCACCTAAGGATTTAAAGACAGTGAGTGATTATGTCACACCCCAACCCAGATTTACTATATACCTAGGAAGGAGCATGATCATATTTCCAACATAAGACTATAATGTAAACACCATAAAAGATTAACAAATCATACAATAATCCCATTATCTCATCACAGAAGAACGGGTAAACTTTTAATTACCATGTCTGTATACACATAATAAGTACAACACGCTCCCCCTTTCACTACACTCTCATGAAAGATGTTTAGTACATGACATATGAACAATCTAAATATTTACAACTATCCCAGAGGTTCGCTTCCAGATAGGTCCAAACGAGATTCTTCAGTAGGCTAGGCGTCCCGGACACGCTCGCTACCTGAAACAACAAACAACAACAAACTGGATGAGCAAAAGGCTCAGTGAGTGACTAAATCTACTAAAACTAATCATGACAACTTAAATCCAGTTTGTAAGATAGTAACCAACGCATAGCACATCCCAATGGACTATCAAGATTCACTTTTACACTATGCATATATAACTATCGAACTCTCATGTCTCACAAGCTTTCATCTATTTAGTGCTTTCACTTCCTGTCCTTCAGCACTTATTCATTTATAATTACTGTACCATGTGCCTTCACATGAAATCCCTCGGCACAGGTAACAAACTCTATCCATGCTCAAGTGCCTTCACTCATGATCCCTCGGCACGAGCTAGTGTGTGATGGATTACTACATGCCTTCACTTACAGTCCCTGAGCATTGTAGTCCATTTTCTATTGTTATTCAAGTGCCTTCTTAGATCACTCAGCACTTAATTTCAAACTTACTCACATGTAGCTTTCACCATAAGGTCCCTCAGCCACTTATGTGTTTAGACATTTGTAATAATATTCTCTTAAATCACTAACACATCACATATATAAGGCATATTACCATGAATCACGTTTCCTCATCAATATGCGTACTAAGTTTAATACAAGGTATAACAAACAGTCACTCACAATCGGTCCCGGCTCTAAGTGGGTTATAAGCCTCCCCGAGCTCTTCTTGGCCTGAAAATACACAATCCTCAAGTTTAGTTTTCCATAATCTCCCTTTTTCTTTTAACATTCAGTAGCATCGTTACTCCATAGAAATTAGTAAGCTACCAGCGTTACTCAAAAGATATTCAAACTGTTCTAACGACACTGCGTTGATTAAAACCAGCGAAACTACCTTGAGAAGCGATACCCAGCGATACTCTAGCGAGAGTTGTGAGACGCAAGCCTATCTTTGCGTTGCAGCGTTACTTTCTCTGCTGCTCAGTCTCTCGCTTACTCAACGATACTTTCGCTGTGACAGAACCGTTTCCTTCTTCCTTTCTTCTTCCTTCTTCAACCTGCTAAACATTTCGTTTCAATCAATTTCAGTACTTTCTTCCTTCTACAAACTTGTAAGAATACAGGTCCTTCATCTTACCTCAAAATTTCACGAAGCACACCTTCCCCGTTTGGGAGATATCCTCCGACAACTCCGAGTTACCTCTACTCATTCGACAGTTCAACTCCCGTCTATTCTTCCAGAGTTTGACACACAATTAAACAATTTCAGCTCAAGCATCCTTCATGAAACCTGCTAGAAATCGAGTTAACTTACTAACCTCAAAGTTTCAGCCCTAACCTTCGTCTCTTCAATTTGTTCTTCCTCCAAAACCGAGCATCACTCTGAAAAGACAACAGCAGCCGAAACCTCTGTTAAACCCAAGTTTCTCCCACGAATTCAATGAGATTTCTGCTTCAGATCAGCATGAACATCTTCTTCTACCTCCCTTCGATGTTTCGCCTTAAAATTGACCCTACTCGAGCTCTGAAATGCAAGCAGAACAATTGAATTCTCAGACCACTTATATATATACCACCGACTTGTACTCCATTTCAATTCTATGCTATAGTCCGTTCAACGCATACCTCTTATGCTCAGCTTCAGCAACACACACGGCCTCTGGTGATATTTCATTTCAAACTCTCCCGCCAAATAGTTAACATACACATTACCTTCTCTCAGCCAACACTCCTTGTCTAACGCATACCAGCCTTCAACGCATGGTAGCGTTCGCCGCACAACAGCCTCACCGCAGACCAGCTCCCAAACTCCTCGTGGCCCTTACTTCTAATCGGCACATTGCCTTCAATGCGTTTGACGCATAATGATCCTCCACGCCTTATGTCCTCAACGCGTCTCAACTTCAACGCATGATCAGCTTCCCTCACCTTTGCGTTTACACCAAAATTATTTCCTCCACAACAGGTTGCCATCAACGCATAGCTTACACTTAGCCATTTTTCCCACTGCAAATGTAAGCCAGCCAAATACTTTACACATTCACCCATCTCTCGGCCCCCTTCTTACTTTACGTTCTCATAAAGATAGATGCGAGGCTTACAGATTAATTCCATGGGACCCTGGTACCAAAGGACATGAGAAGGTACACGGGCAGCCCGAGATCAACTAGATTTATGAGCATAATAGAAGGAGCTAAGGTTTATTGACGTTGGCTGTGTTGAGTTCGCTCCGCCTCAACAAAGGCCTAAGCAAAAGATTATCGTTTATGTAATGACAGTGAATTATAAGTTAAAAGAATCGTAACATAAGGCATGATTAAGCAATTCGTATCAAAGAATGTAGTTATAATTCTATTAATGTTATTTTTTTAGTAGTCACTCACTGAGCATTGTAGCTCACAGATTATTTTTTTTCTGATGATTTCTCTCCAGGTAGCAAGCGTGTTTGGGGTGCCTAGCCTACCATCAAGACCGTCTGTGCCAGAATAGAATTTTGTAGATTGGATAAACAGTAAACCCTATCCCTTGTAGGAGTTACTAGACATGTTTGTAAACTCTAAACATAGTCTTTCAAATCTTGTTTATGATGTGATCTTATTAAGAAATTTGTGTAAAGCTGTGGTAAGGCTGAGTATTTCACTGGCTAATCATGATGTAAAAATGCATGTTTAACGGGGTATAATAGCATACAGATTAGGTAACACCCACTCTTAGGTAAAGATAAAGAAGTATGTATATTATCTAGGGTTTGGGTGTTACATGAGTGACTCCAAGATTTATTGAAAAAAAAAAAAAAAAGAAGTAAAGAAAGCAATAAAATTGGGTTGCCTCTCAATAAGCGCTTGGTTTAACGTCTTTTAGCTAGACGGGGCTCACGAATCACGGTGGATCCCAAGGTGGTTTCTTCCTTTCATGCTTTAGATCACCTACAACTTTTAGTATTCGCCCACATTGACACTCAGAAACATATTTATTAGCATTTAGTGAGTTAGTCAATAAATCATTATCAAGTTGAACATCATTGTTTCTAATGTGGTCAAGACTTATTAAAAAATCATCATGCTTAGATTTTACCGGACTCACCACTTCATTTTTATTATGCTTCTCCATAATTTTTTCATAATTCATTATAAGTTTTGGAGGCATGCAAGAAGAACTAGGAGAACTATCACAATTAGAAACATGTTTCATAGAATTTTCTACTTTAACATCAAGCATGTCATTAGTCTTACCATTCAAAGGGGGCTCATCATGCATAGAGTTTTTATTTGAAGAGAGAGGTGATGTTACCTTTGTGCTTGGCTCATGATGCTCATATCTTTCTATATCCGGATGCTTAAGGGTTTTATAAATGTTGAATGTTACCTCCTCATTGTTAAGGCGGAATGTGAGCTTTCCATCTTGCACCTCGATGAGGGCCCTTCTGGTGGCCAAGAATGGTCTCCCAAGGATTATGGGGACTTCGACATCTTCCTCCATGTCTAATATCACAAAGTCCGCCGGGAAAATAAACTTGTCTACCTTGACCAAGATGTCCTCCACAGTGCCGTAGGGATGAACAATTGATCGATCGGCCAAAAGCAAAGATATGGTAGTTGGTTGCACCTCTCCACCATTGAGCTTCCTAAACATGGATAAAGGCATTAAATTAATAGAAGCGCCAAGATCACAAAGTGCTTTAGTAACTTTATTGTTGCCTAAATGACAAGGGATAGAGAAACTCCCTGGATCCTTTAGTTTTGGAGGCAATTTCTTTTGTAGTGCCGCACTACATTCTTCGGCTAGTGCAACCATTTCATAATCTCCATACCTTTTCTTCTTAGACAATACATCCTTCATGAATTTGGCATACTTAGGCATTTGTTCTAATGCCTCTGTAAAAGAAAGGTTAATTTCTAACTTTTTGAATATGTCTAAGAATTTTGAAAATTGAGCATCAATCTTTTTCTTTTGAAATCTTTGAGGAAAAGGTAAAGTATTTGGGATAAAAGAAGTAGAGTTAGAAGTACTCCCTATGTTGGACTTTGATTTCTCTTTTTCCTTAGATTCACTCTCTTTTTGTTGAATATCCTCTATGATGGCTTCATCTTCTTCTTGTGGAAGCTCATCATCTTCATCATTGATGAAGGGAGTGGATAGCTTTTTCCTACTCTTCAAAGTCATAGCCTTGCACTCCTCCCTTGGGTTTATCTCGGGACAACTAGGGAACTTACCCTTTTGCATTGTTTAGAGGGAAGTTGCCATTTGACTAAGTTGAATCTCCAAGTTTTGAATTGCCTTATCTTGACTCTTTGACAAAGTCAAGCATTATGTCCTCTAGTGATTATGTCTTTGCATTCCCCGCTCCATTGAATCCTTGAGGTGCTTGCAACACATTCTTGTTGTTAGCATATGAAAAATTCTCATGATTCCTCAAGTTGGGATGATAGTGAGTTGGAAGTTGTTGTTGACCTCAGTATTTTCCTCTATCCACATAATTGGCTACTTCTAACTCATTAGGCTCTTGTTGACTTGCCATGGCCGCAAGGAAAGCTATGGATGATGGACTTGCTTGGACTTGGCTTCCTTGAGAAAATTTAGATAAAGCATTAGTAAAAGAAGCCAATTGAGCTTTTAGAGAACTTACCTCGTCCATCTCATATCGTCCGGTGGCTTTTGGGATGATTGGAGAAAACCGTTCACATGGCCAATTGTACGATGTAGTGGCCAAGTCTTCTAGTATGGTATAGGCCTCTTAAGCATTCTTTGAAAAAATTGACCCTCTGGCGGTTGCATCTAGTATGGATTTGGTTGAGCTTGCTAATCCATTATAGAAGAGTTGAATTTGCAACCAATCCAGGTAACCATGTTGAGGGCACCTTCTCAAGAGATCCTTATACCTCTCCCAAGCCTCATATAATTGTTCATCCTCAAGTTGGCGGAATGTTCCAATCTCCGTCCTTAGTCTTTGAGATTTAGTCGGTGGAAAATATTTGTTCGAAGCTTGAGCTAAGATCTCCCACATTGTGATGCTATCCGGAGGTATGGTTTCCAACCAATCCTTAGCACGGTCCTGTAAAGAGAAAGGAAAAAATCTTAGTTTAATTGCATCGTTAGAAACACCATTCATCTTTACCGTTCCGCATATTTCTAAGAAAAATCGTAAGTGCTTGTGAGGATCTTCATTGGTTCTTCCTCTAAAGGCTAGCTCTCTAGCCATGTGGATCAACCCCGGTTTCAACTCAAAGTTGTTAACATTGATGGGTACATTCATAATGCCGGGTTGATTTGCCGGTAATGTCGGTTGGAAGTAGTCCCGAATTGCCTTTTGTATCTCCTCCGCCGTCTCCTCGATGTGATTGTGTTGAACCCTTAGATTTCTTCTACACGTCCTTTCAATCTCGGGATCAAGAGGGAGAATATTAGTATTATCTCGAGGCATAAACCGACAAAATAATAAAAAAATAAAATAAGATAAAATAAAATAAAGAAAAAAAATAAAAAATAAAATAAAATAAAATAATATAAAATAAAATAAAATAAAAATAAAAACTATAAACAACGATCAAATAATATACACCTCAAATTAAGATCTATCAATTTTAATGAATATTAAATAACAAAAATCGTTCTTTGGATCCCCGGCAACGGCGCCAAAAACTTGATGCGCACTTTTAGTGTTAACTGCAAGTGTACGAGTCAGGTTATAATATAAGACGGTTAAGTCCGAATATCGTTCCATTGGAGATCCAATTGGGAAGGTTTCAGTTACTTAGCTATTCTAGAGTTAAATCAATTTTATTTGAGGATTGAAATTGAATATTATAAGTTATGGAAAATACAAATCAAATAAGGAAAGTATTAAAGTGAGAAACACAAGAGTCAAAGAGAGTTCTAGGGTAATGAATCCTTGTTTATTTCATCATGCAATATTATAGATTTCATGGATTTTATTGTAATTCATATGCCTAAGTCTAGAAACTTAATTCCAAGTTATTTTCTCTCAAAAACAACCATTTCTCATGCAACTCGATTGATTATTAATCTCTTAAAACCAATACAAAATTATATGGCATTAAAAATAGTCTTTAGCAACTTTTATTGTCAACCTAACTACTCTCGTGATAGATTAACAACAATTCATTGTTATAGATCAAGTTAAACATACAATCTCTCAATCATACATCTAACTTAACATGTGAGGATGGCCAATTCACAAGAATTAAACACAATGACAATGAAAAGCATAATCATTCCAACAAAACCATGAAAGTCTACAAGATCAACATAAATTCATAAACAAATCATCAAAACCCTAAAACTAAAGAGTTTAGCCACTCATAGCTTGAAGCAACATGTTTAAGCAAAATAAACAAAGAAAGAGTGTAAAGAAAGGGAAACTCTACTGAAAAGAGGCTCTTGATTGAGGTAGCACCGTCACGATCTCCTTGGCTCTCACGTCGGAATTTGAAGGGCACCACGACTATCTCGAACTCTTTTCCTCTTCCTTGCAACTAACTCACTCTTTGAACTCTCACTTAATTCTCTCCTTTTTATGCCTCTTTAGGTCTATAACTTCCTTGATTTGCTTTGATTTTCTATTATGATTTGGGCTGCTGGAAACCCCCAAATTTATAGAGTTCGGCCGCCCAAAAATTTACCAAAAATAACAATTTTTCATTTAAGGAAAGCTGGCGCCGCGGCGCTAGGGCTGCATCAGAAAAGTTTGCTCTCGAGTTTTAGCGTCGCGGCAGCGCCGTCCAAGTGCCGCGACGCTGTGATGCGTTTCAGAAATATTGTTCTCGGGCATTAGCGCCGCGGCAGCGCCGTCCAAGCGCTGCGACGCTGCCATGCGTTCAACAAGGTTGCATCGAGGCAGCGCCATCTCGACGCTGCGGTGCTACTATGCATGCATAACGATGCGTTTATGTTTCAGCGCCGCGACAGCACCGTCTCGGCGCCGCGGCGCTATCCCAAAATTTGCCCTTTTGAGTTTTTCAGCTCTTTTTCGCCGTATTCTTCCTCGATTTTGATCTTTTAGTCGTTTCTTCTAATTTTCCTCGTTTTAACCTGAAAATCACTAGCAAACAAGTGAAATCTAATATAAACTCCCTTAATTTGAGAGAATAGAAAGCACTTTTCAAGTGCTTATGAGGCATGAATGAAGTTTTATTGAACTTAAGGTTATTTCTATGTCTAGAAATACTTCTTAATTTAATTAATGAGTTCCACAATCTCTTACTTTCTCAAGTAGTTGATTATAGCTACTTATCTCAATTAGCTAATGGAAATACACAATATCTTCAAGTATCAAGCAAAATTGAAATAATCTCAACATTGTTCTTAGATAGATGATAACTTTGCCCCAACCCTTGTTAGGTTTAGTTACTCATGCTTGTAAACAAGAAAATGGAAAGAGATATAGAGATGAAATTCATGGACGATAATTGGAATTAATGAAAATGGTATAATTGTCACAAGTACTCAATCTCTAGATAAACAATGTAAACAACAAAGCAGAAACAGAGATAGAAAGTATGGATCCAATCGGTCATGGAACAATCTCTTGTTTCTATCGATTATGATCGCGTGCTTCACTGTGTGTCACACCCCCTCCCAGACTACCCTTACTACTCAGGGAGTGAGTGCGAACCAACACACACCGATATTCTAAAATAACTATCTAACAATCAACTACTGTTCATTCAATCTTATCTATATACCATATGATCTCATAGAATAATAAGACTTATCAAGATAAGTGTTCTCTATATGCATTCAGAAACCAAAACCCAGACAATCCCAAAATACATGTTTAACAAAATGAAACATGTACAAATTCTATGTATTTACAACTATCCCAGAGGACTGGTCCAAAATAAACCCAGACGAGGATCTCCTGTAGGCTAGGCGTCTTGGACACGCTCGCTACCTGAAACAAACAAACAAACAAAAGAAACGCGTCAGCCTAATGCCCAGTGAGTGATGAAAAACTTCCAACTATTAATACACTACTTGAGTTGGCATAAAACATCATAAACCACCACATATATACATATAACCAGAAGTTTCTAAGTTAACTCATGCTATAGAACACCATTAATACAGATATTTGATAACTTGTAGAAATACAAGTTATTATAGTCACTATTTGATTTAATTAGAGTAACTTTGAAGCTAAACGCATGATTTTGGTAGTTAAATGATGAAAAATGCATCACCATGCGTTGGCACTACTTACAAAAGAAAATACCTGAAAAACGATGAGCTTTTATGTTCCTAACACAGGGTTAAGAAGAAAAGAAGCACAAACAATAGAAGTACGAAGAGACGAAGCTGTTGCGAGGACAAGTGGAAACTCATGCGTCGAGCCTATGCATTGAGCCCATGCGTTGAGACCATGCGTTGAGCCTATGCGTTGACAATATGAAAAATAGAAACAGACGCATGCTCAAACAGCTGTCATGTCATTATGAAAAAGGACAACACCCAATCAGATCATGGCAGAACAAATAGGCTGACAATCTGAAAAGTCTATGCAGCGTGGCTGAAATTTAATGCAAAGGTGTCAGGTCATAGATATCAACTTTTTGACGCCTATAAATAGTCCACAAGCTTCTCCAAGAAAAGGAGGAAGAGAGACCAGTTTAAGAAGCGAAAGCTCTACATTATTTCTCCCTCACCATAACCAGCCTCCATTTCGAGCTATTTTGAGAGAGGGATTCTGAGCATCTTCAGAGTCATCTCCCAGTGAGTGAGAACCTTTCACCTTATGGAATCTTTGTATCAGATAGCAACCATCTCAAGCCTCCATGAAGCAAGATGTTGCCAGTGGCGGCTTGACGCTCTTCATCTCTATTTTATTTTCATTTCTCTCTTTCTTGCTTATATTTTGTTAATGACATTCGAGAGAATGATTTATTGTCTTAATATAAGTTTGATTGACTATCATCTTCTGTCTATTTCCGTATTAAATACTTTACACCATGCTGTCTAAATGCTAAACGAGTTAAATGTTAAAAGTTAGTTTTTCTTGAGCAATTCTGAGTATGTTACATCTTGATTAATGCATATCTTTAGCTTGCATAACTTTGTCTTTCAAACAAACGTAGTAAGCATGACTATCGAGCTTGAGAGAGTGGATAGTTAATCTTTAGCATTAATTAAGACTAGATGAGTGCAGAGATGTAGTTCATCTTTTGCCAGTGCAAACTTACCATGCGTCTTAGAGATAAGATAAATGTGGCGTCGAAACATCGAGAGATGGATTCACACACGCAGTTTGTAGATATGTAATTGTACTTAGAAAGTTTAGGTGACAACTAACTCTTGCGTTCAACTCTACCTCTATCGCATGGTTCCATTCATTCTCAACGCATGCTATCTGACGCATTGTTTTACATATGACTACCCAACGCCGCGTCCACCTCATCATTAGTAGTAGGAAATTATTTTCATTCTTTATGTATAGTTTTACACACATAATCAACAAACGCATATATATTTACATGTACAGTCACCGCATAGTCATACATTTAGTCTCAACACCTAGTTATTACAAATCCCTGCATTCGACCCTGGACTCACCAGGAAACCTATAAATGCTTATACTTGGGTCTTTATAGGAAAACTTGCTTAGTCATGATCACATCTAGAGTAATTCTCAACGCATGCTTGTACGGAAATGACAAATCTATTTTTGTGCAACGAGCTAAGAAACTCAATTCAATTTAATTAGAAATTTAAACGAACAAATTCAACGAACAATATTCCTTTCCAACTGTGGCGGAGCGACGCTCAACGCACACAACTTCATGTACCAATTCTCATCACATTCACATCCGATTACTTCCACACTTCTTCCCTCGATATTGTAATCCCTCAAGTGCCTTCACTTATTGTCCCTCAGCATTGAGTTTTTATCATAACGGGGTTCCCATGTGCCTTCACACTTAAATCACTCAACACTGGGTTCCCTATCAATCCACTGCATAAGTGCCTTTACCTGTGATCCCTCAGCACTGAGCTATCACATACATTGGATTTCCACATGCCTTCACAAATTGTCCCTAAGCATTGGAATCCACAACAACCAACTATTCAACTGCCTTCCCACATGGTCCCTGAGCACTGAACATCATATACAATCTTTAATCCTTACAGCACAACACAAAATCAAACTTTAACTACTCCATAAGACAGATTTCACATACCCATTATTATTAAAACATGTTAAGTAAGTTTGTGGAATTAACAAGAAATCACTCACAAGTTGTCTTAGCTCCGAGTGGATTATACACCTTCCCGAGCTCTTCTTGGCCTGTAAATACACATTTCCCATGTTAAGTTCTCCTTGAACTTCCTTCCCATGATCAATAAATAAACATAATCAAATTCTACTCTTGCTCCTTTAACCAGACTCCTTTTTCTCAAAATTTCATAATTAGCGTGACTCTATGTCCCTAGCGAGACTACCAGCGAAAAACACTCAGCCAGACACTGCACTAGCGATATTGAAATACACGAGAGTAACGAGATTTCCTGAAGAGCGATACCCAGCGAGACTCAGCGAGATCTGTGAGACGCAAAACCCTTTGCGTTACTAACGATACTCGCTTCGCTACAAAGTCTTCAGCTCTTCAGCGATACTACGGTCTGGCCGACGCCAACAGCCACTGTTTTCTTCTTTCCCTTCTGACTCTTTCTTTAACCTGCTAAACATCGCATTCCGGCCAAAATTAGAACTTCCTTTCCTCTATGAACTTGTAAAGAAACAAGTCTTTTATCTTACCTTACAGTCTCGTGAGGGTACCCCTCTTCGTTTGAGATATATCCTCAACAACCCCGAATTGCTCCTAATCGTTCAACAGTTCAACTTCGATCTCTTCTACCTGGAGTTTAACACACATTTACTCAAATTCGGCTCAAGTATCCTTCATTAAAATTGCTAGAAATCGAGTTAACTTACTAACCTCAGAATTTCGACCCTAGCCACCGCTTCCCCAGTTTGTTCTTCCCCCAACACTGATCGATACTCAGATTAAGTAACACCAGTTGAATTCTCCGTTCCAGCTCAAGTTTCCTCCACGAAAACGACGAGAATTCCACCCCAAACCAACATAAACACCTTCTTCTACCTCCCTCCGTTGTTTAGCTTCAAAATGGAATCAACTCGAGCTCTGAAATGTGATCAAAATAATTGAATACTCGGTCCACTTATATATATATACCACCGACTTAAACTCCACTTCGTCTCTATATATTAATCTAATCAACGCATACCTTCTGTACTTGGCTTCAGCAACGCATAGCCTCGGTTTTGTATGTTACAATTTCCCAACACCCCATCGCCGAAGAGCTGACGAGCGCATTGTTCTCTCGACCATTCTTCTATGCACCAACGCATACCCACTTTCAATGCATGGTAGCGTTCACCGCATAGTGACCTTCAATGTAGAGTGGCTCTCAACGCTTCGTGGCCTTCAATGCGTTTATCACATAGTGACCTTCGACGCAGAATGGCCTTCAACGCCTCGTGGCCTTCAACGCCTAATAGCCTTCCTTCACCTCTGCGTTCACACCAAAACTACTTCCATCAACGCATAGTGCCACCAACGCATGGCCAATACTTAGCCATTTTTGCCCCCACACAACTCAGCCAACTTTTCCTACCAAACGTCCAACTCTTAGTCTCTTCTTAACTTGCCTTCTCACAAGGTCAAGTACGGGACTTACACTGTGTGCGATGGAATGAATAATCGGGGAGAAGATCACTCTCTCAAGTTCTCTATCTCTGGCTGTCTTCTCGAAAAGAGTCTGGTTCAGACGATTGATCTCTAGAAAAATCAACAACCTTCTTTGTCTTTGATCTTGCCCTTTTTTAGTGTTTGCATTGTAGCTATGGCAGAATTCGTGTCAATTCTGGCTAATTTGCTAATTTGCATCAACTTCATCTAACTGCCTCATTTTTGGCTAATTTGGCGACCGCTTATAACGCCGCAGATGTAGCAAACTATTTGTTAACATCTGATTCACAATTGTCAAAGATCCCAAAGCGTGCGTCTGTTGATCGTAGATTCTACGTTTGTCAATTTGATGGATGCATAGGCTTGAATTAGGCGTTTCCTACAAGAGATGCGTTTTAGATGCAATTTACCATAAGCAAATCAAGAATGCAAAACGCAAAGAAGATTTTTATCGATGAACCTAAGTCAAAATTGTCACATAATACATTAAATCCTCTCCATTATTCTAAGAAAGAGCTATAATAACTTGTATTTTTATCAATTCGATACATGAGCTCAATGATCAAGTGATTATTAGTTAAAAAGGAACTCTAAACATCTCGATCTAGATCTCTTAATTCCATAAGAACTACTTTTAATTCCGTTTTTACATCACCACATTTTATTCCATCAAACAATTCCTGTCCGATTACCTAAAAGCAATTAGTAATGCAATAGAGAAATCCTTGGTTTCCTAGGATTTTATCCTGGACTACCACTATCACAAGCTAAGTAGGCACGAAAAATTATTTGGTAGTTAAGACATTTGACAAGTCTTGTTTAGCAATTATCATATCATTATTATTTGATACTAAATAGTTCTTTATTTTTATCTAATTACTACCTATTTTCTATTTAATAATAAGTCGTTTGTAATTTCTATCTAATTGTTATCTTCTACTTATAGAATAGATTATCATCAATCACTTAATCATGTTATTGTTAATATAGAGTATAACAATGATGTAAATATAGTATTGATACACTACAATAATATTGAAAATTTTCAACCACGAATTGCAAGCATTTCCCACAATTGAAATTTGACAAATTTCCACTACATTGTCCCAAATTCTCTAAATCGTAAAATTTAAAGCCCCACTAATGGATGGAACCTTCGTCGCAATGGCGTTCAATGTTGCCACAACAACATTGTCAAACGTTTCCACATCCTTTTGTTGTTTTGTTGTTGTTTTTTAATTGCTATCTAATTATTTTTTATTTTTTGTCAGTAGTTTTTTATTATTATTTAGTTAGTAGTTTCTTATTGTCTACCCATTGTTTTCTGATTGCCAACCGATTATTATCTTCTATTCTTTATTACATAGTAAGTAATTTTTGATATTATCGTTTGATTTCCTTCTTATTACCACATGATTACCTTATGTTTTTTTTTTCTTTTTTTCTTTTTGTCAATTAGTAAATTTTTATAGCCATTTGGTTGCTTTATGGTCGTTATTTGATTAACTTCTACTTTTTGTAAATTAGTTGATAGTTTCTAATTGTTTACTAATTGTCATCTGCTTGTTTTTTTATTGTATTATTACCATCTATTCTTTGTCACATAGTAATTTTTTATGTTGCTATTTGATTGTCTTCTAATTAACTTCTAGTTTTTTTGTCAATTAGTTAGTAGTTTCTAATTGACTAGTAATTATTTTTTTTATGGTCATTTGATTACCTTTTATTCTTTTATCACATAGGTAGTAATTTTCTATATTGTCATTTTATTGTCGCCTAATTGCATTCTGCTGGTGATCTAATTACCTTTTTATTTTTTATCAATTAGTTAGTAGTATTTTATTGTCATATGATTACCCTCTTATTGAAATACACTTAAATGATATTTATTTCTATGGGAGCAAAACTCCATCACATTATTAAAAGAAAAATAGATATGACTTATTGGGGTAATATTATCTTATTGCTACTAGATAATAAATACTTTGTAGTTGTTATTTTATACTGAGTACTTTATGATGTTATCTGATTATAACATGATTATGATTCGATACTAAGTAGTTTGTGAATTCTATTTGATTGCAATTTGATACTAAGTACTTTGTAATTGTTATCTGATTGTTATTTCATACTAAGTAATTTGTGATTTTCATCTGATACTATGTACCTTGTGATTTCAATATGATTGATATTCAATTCTTATTTGATATTGACTAGTTTGTAATTGTTATTTGATTGTTAATTTATTTTTCAAAAACAAAGGACTAAAATGACTAAATTAAAACTTTAGCACCTATTCTTAAAATAAGGAACGTATTAAAAGTACTTTTTTCAATTATAAATTTAGCCTAAGATTTTCGAAAAGTGATCAAAACAAATCTCATTTCTATAATGGGCTATGAGATGCTAATTCAACTACTTTAGGCATGAAGGAATTGAATCTTCGTGGAAGCATTTGATCGCCTTGTGCCAATAAATTTCTTTTTGGAAAAACTTAAAACTAGAGAACTAAATTACAAATAAACATCAAGTAAACAACAATATTCTTTAAGAGGAGATTAAAGGGAGAAAAGATTTCAAAAAAACTTTGAAGACTTTCTTTGGCAGAACTCTCAAATTGTAAAACCTTTCTCGAACTAACAAACAGTGAATTTCTTGGGACATCACCAAGATGATCTTACTTGCTATTTTTTTTGGAAAGAACAAAAAAGAAGGGTGAGATCTTTATCATTTTTGATTTTTGGTAATGGTAACAAGAAATTGAGAGAGAGAGAGAGAGCTTGGAGAAGAACTTTTGCATAGAGTTTTCTTGAAACAACAATTCTGCATCTACTCCTCTGCAATTCCCACCCTTTCTACGTGAAAAACAATGTGGGAGAGAAGGAGGAAGTGGGAAGCTATTTTAATAATAACGACTCCCTCCTGATTTAAATAAATAACTCCCAAGAGGTTAATATTATAATTTAATAATATTAAATCGAATTTATTTAATATATATATATATAATTAAAATAATTAATTAATTAACAATTAATTAGTTAATAAATTAAATATCATATATTTTATTTAAATTATATTCAAATATTGTTCTCTCACATGACCTATAATTTTAATATGAATCTTATTCATATATTTAATATTTGAACCTTATTCAAATATTTATCTCTATTGTGATATAAAGTATAATTTAAATCTTATTCAAAGTTAATTTTATATTATAATGTATCTATATACATTAAACTAATTGTATTTTATACAATTAATCCCTTATTGAATTTGAACCATTCAAATTAATCCAATATTAATTGATTCTTATTCAATCCCTTAATGAGCTAGCAAGGGGACCTTTATGGACCTATAGATTAAAACCTCCAATGATATGAGATTAAATAATTAAACTCTTTAATTGAATTAATCAATATTCACTAATTATGTCACTCCACTAAAGACCTATAGCTGCACGTTTCGCACTATAGATATATTTATATGTCCATGAATATAACCAATCAATAGTAAGTCGACCCTTCACAATTGCCCGCAACTACTTCGTGTCAAATTACCATTTTAACCCTATAGTTACATCTAACTCCTTAAGTACCATTGATTCATCAAATGAACAAATAGTTCATAGTCCAACTATAAACTAACTCCTCTCGAGCCAGTGAGAGAGTGAGACCTCATTGTTCAAGACCTGGAATCAACCCTTAAGAGAGCAATTTATCTACTTATCTTAAAGACGAAAGGAGTGAATTCCATCTTATGAAGATATGTTTCTAGCTCCCTACTCAAACAAATCTCCAAAATGGTAGGCTTATTGAGTCGGTGATCTGGCCACTCTCACCCATATAGATCAAACGATTGTCCCCATAGACATGTGTTCATATCTCATTTAGGATTAAGGTCTAGTCATCTATGGTCAGCCTATAAAATATTAATTTCTTCAATTAACTATGTTATAAAGAGAAATTAAACATTTCACAGTCCAATCTTATACAAACTTTGTATATGATACCCCTACTCATATGTCTCCACATGAACGATTAAAATCAAATCGTTTGTAACACTTCACAACTTTTTGTAACAATTACAAAGTGAACTGTATCCATAATGTCACCAAGACCTTTTTTATTATACTATAGACCTTATCTTTATACTACAAACTTTTTTTATTATTAGTTAAACACGTTTACACATGATTCAACCTTATATATCAACCACATGTATGTTTAAGTTTACATAAAACAACCAAGAATCTTAGTTTATTGGATTGAGTTAATGCAAAAACAAATAAAATAACTCACTATTTTATTGAATAAATAATTTGTATTTACAAAGATTACAAACTACGAGAATCTTAAGAGATTTAGGACACCAGTCCCAATAGGACACAACCCATCAAATGCCCATTCATCAATTTGCAACCACTAACACTCGTATTGTCTTCAAACACAACAAGAGAGAGAGCCGACGAAGATCAATTTTAGCTTCGGAAAAGATAAGATGAACACTGATTTTACATCATTGACCAAGTGAGAGGACCCAATAATAGATTGGAACCCTCCATTCACTAAATTCATTGGCAATTTTGGCACTCTTTATCTCCGTTTTGTCACCATTGCTAGTGTTTCCATCATCGACATTTGAAGTTTGTTAAAAAGGGTAATATTGGAATAGCAAAGATATAAAAACTTGAATGGGATTGTCTTGCTATATTTGCAAAATCATATATCTCACAAACAAGTTTGCGAAATATCTAATCAATTTTGCGATTCATTATAATTTTTCTAATGTTTTTTTCTTTGATTTGTATACTGACTTAAGTATTAGAGTTGATGTATTATTTGTCACACTGGTGTGCAAGCTCACTCTTTTTGTAGGATTCTCGTTCTCTCTATACAAACAAATTTATCTTTATTGTCTAGTCCAACTTTCAACATCAACAAATATTGATGTGAATCATATTTTGGCATGTTCTGTTTATGGTATAAAAAAGATGTCATATATAAACTTTCTAACTTTTATCTATGTTTTCTCTTTGTATTTTGTACTATATTGCTCTCGATATAATAAACTTTCTCTCATTATGTTCATGAATATTGCTAATACACCATAGATAAATTATGCAAAATAAAATTTATTTGTTGATTATTTCTATCATAACACCTGGTGTATAAATATTAATGCGAGAAAGATCAAATGGGTTAACCCAAACCTCATAGATCTTCACCTAAATCAATTGAGTGGCCGTCGTAGAAATTGAGTTGTCTAGGCTAATTAAGTAGCTTCCCTTGCTTGTTTTGGTAACCCCTTCTCATGTCTCCCTAAATTAGGCCCCCCAAGTACACAATGAGTTCATCAAGGTTTCACACCACAAGTTTACTAGTTTCACTTTGGACAACATGAACATATACAGTCACATCCACATCAATGATTATTATTATTGTCATTATTTTGGCGCAACAGTACTCACTGTTACACATTAAGTCTTCTGTTGCAAGCAAGCTTTTGAATGAGGTGAAGTGTACTTGATTTTGTTTGGCTTTTATGTCAGGCATGAAGTCACAGGTATAGGCTGATTATCGTAGCGAAAACCAGAACAATGACAGTATACGGAAGATATATAAAAGCAAAGGCGAAAGAGGGAGAAGGAAGGCGTTGAAACTGCAAGGCTGTGTGAAAAGGACAAGACCAGACACACACACGAGGCAAATTAAAACTCCCTTCCCCTTCTCTACTCTTCTCCTCTCTTTCTTTTTATTACCTCTCAACTCAAAATACTTGGCAAAATTCATCTTCCTTTTGTCTTCTTCTGCTTGTATTATTATGGTGCATTTCCTAAATTATTCTTTTAACACCCATCATCCATCCCATCTTCTTCCCTCACATCAATTTCAAATACTATTTCATTGTTCGTATACCATTATCTTTGTATCACTCATTAAATATATGAAAAATACATTCTTAGTGTATGAGATTTGATTTAGATTACATTTGAGTTATATGTTGTTGGGTGGTATAGTTTCAATCATATCATATGTTTTGATGATAACAAACTTTTGTTTACTAATGATGTTAGTGTTTCAAAAGTACACTTGACATAGAGCTTAGAGATCGAACATACTTTGAAACGCTTAAATCGGACGTCAAACCAAGAAATTGTGGCCAAAAGAATTAAAAGAAAATTTCTATGTATCGATGATGTGGCACACGTCGGCTAATTTGAAAGCGCATGTGACATTACAAACTAAAGAAAATGCTTGCATTAAAATACTCAAAGAAACAATCTTGAAGAGTGAGATGTAGGGATTCTAAACCACTATAAAAATCACCATTGAAATTTCTCTTTTTCTCTATTCTTTAATTTATGTAATTTAATTAATTTTGTTGCTAATTATTTCATTAATTTAAATTGATTAAATTTGGCTTTAAATTTCTTCACAAGTTCTAATTTTTTTTAGGCAACCTTTATTTATTCTCCTTTAGTCTTGTTATACTATCCTACACCATAGTGTTCTCAAATTTGATAATTTTACTCTTGACAATTGTATAATTTGCTAGTATTCTTAGTCCCATTGACAATCTTTTCGTTAATGGCTAACAAAGTTTATCGTGACACTTTTTATTAAAAAATATATATTTTTAAAATTTGTTAATTATTAAACTTAAAAAGATATATATATTTATGTCTAGAGGAATGGAGTAAAAATTTTGGCGGTCATTTTTTTTTTTTTTAATATTTGCTACTTATTATTATTTTTTTTAATAGATTGCATGCCTAGAATTTTTGTTATATATCTCCGGTATATTTTAGGGCAAAGTTCAAGAATAATGCATTTTTTTTAAACTAATGATAAAAATAGGATATGTAGATTTTTTTTTTTTTTTTTTTTAATGGAGTGGTTTAAGAAAGTATTGACAAAAATATGGTAGTTTTGGAGAGGACAAAAATCCTGTACTGGGTACATGAGTTTCATTAACCCAGTTAGCAGCTGATGTGGCTGCCATGTCACTTAACTCGTGTACTTGGTCTACAAGTTAAGACTATAATCATTGATCGAGTCCACGAGTTCTCTCTTTTTTCCTCCCTTAAATGAACAATTTTCTTTCTTACTTGCTTTTTACTTTTTTTTTCTTTTTTGTGTTCTTGTTCATGTATTTCATTAATTTCATTGATTTATTGATTCTTAATCTCTTAAGATGTAATGTAATTTCATTAATTCATTTATTTGAAGATAAAAATTCACACGAATCAAAAGGTCTGAATTACAAGTCATTCATGTGCCACACAGTGGTCATCTTCGCGTAAGTTGCCCACAACGAGGTACATGCACTTCAAAATGTTGCTGATGGTGAATTACATCGTCAATATCCTATTGGGTCACAACATACATAAATTATCATGCGCATAATACTCTTGTTGATGATCGAAACTTGATGTGATGTCTACTTGTACTTAAGGTTGGCAAAAAAAGAAAAAAACTCGCGGGGACCCGATTTGGGTCGAGGCAATCCCAGTTTGACCGAGGTCAATTTTTAGGTACCCGTCTGGGGACGAGGAGGGGACGAGGAGGGTATCCATGCCCCAACCCCAACCCCAACCCTAACCCCGAATACTTGATACCTACTCGTTTATATATGATTATATATATATATTGTTGACTTTCTCGCTGTCTTGCTCTCGCTCTCGCTAACAGAGCTTTTTAGCTTCTGGATTTTTTTTTTTTTTTATGGAGTAGTCCTTCAACGTCAACTTATTTAGTTATTGGTAGTAATTTGGTCATAGTCTCCCTCTCGCCCTCTCTCGCTGTCTCGCTCTCGCTGTCTCTCGTTTTCGCTCTCACTCTATCTCAAGGAATGCGTCCCTGTAAGGACCCGTCTTCCCAACGGGGAATCCCTGCCCCCATCCCCACCTACAAATGGTAGGGATGGGAGCGACTATGGGGGTAAATTTCCCCCACGGGATTAGGGCGGAGAACCCCTACCATGTCACACCCCATCCTAGATACACTCTATACCTAGGATTGAGCGTGATACTGTTTCCCTTAAATACAAGTTTATAGAAAGGATACCATATAAATCTCTATACAAAATAACAGTTCTATTGACATATTAGAAAAAGATGCAGCCTCACAACAAGTATTTCTGCATATATGCAATAAAGGTACAACACATCCCCCTTTTAATTCTAAGGAACATGCACTTTACAAAATATATGTACAGACAAAATATTTACAACTATCCTAGAGGTTTGCTTCCAGATAGGCCCAGACGAGATTTTTCTGTAGGCTAGGCGTCCCGAACACGCTCGCTACCTTAAACAACAAACAACAACAAACTGAATGAGCAGAAAGCTCAGTGAGTGACTAAATCTATTAAACTATTCTTAACAAATATGAGCCAGTTTGTCTATTAGTAACCATTACGTATCTCATCCCAAAGAATTACTAAGATTCTCTTTCCCAAATTACACATATAACTATCAAGTCCTCATGTCTCACAGACTTGCAACTACTTAGTGCTTTCACATTCCGTCCTTCAGCACTTATTCAATTATATTTACATCAATTATATTTACATTACCATGTGCCTTCACATGAAATCACTCAGCACTGGTAATCAATTCTATCTTCGCTCAAGTGCCTTCACTCATGGTCCCTCAGCACGAGCTAGTGTGTAATGGATTACTACATGCTTTCACTCATAGTCCCTGAGCATTGTAATCATTTCCTTATAGTTATTCGAGTGCCTTCACAAAGTCCCTCAGCACTTAACTTCACACTTACCTACATATCAGTTTTCACCATAAGGTCCCTCAGCCACTATTATACTTAGACATTAGCATTAGTTCCCTTTTAAACTTACTAACACATCACATTCATAATGCATACTACAAAGGATCACATTTCCTCATCAAATAAGCATACTAAATTTATCACAAGATATAACAAATAGTCACTCACGATTGGTCTTAGCTCTAAGTGGATTATAAGCCTCCCTGAGCTCTTCCTGACCTGAGGAGCGACACCCAGCGATACTCCAGCAAGAATTGTGAGACGCAAAGCCTATCTTGCGTTGCAGCGATACTTGCTTCGCTGCCCTGTCTCTCGCTCTCTCAGCGATACTACTGCTGCAGCAGAACCGTTTTCTTCTTCCTTTCTTCTTTCTTCTTCAACCTCTAAATTTCATGAAGAACATCCTCTCCGTTTAGGATATATTCTTCAACAACTTCGAGTTACCCCTAATCATCCGATAATTCAGCTCTAATCTCTTATTCTTGAGTTTGACACACATTTATACAATTTCAGCTCAAGCATCCTTCATGAAATTTGCTAAAAATCGAGTTAACTTACTAACCTCAAAGTTTCAGCCCTAACCACCGTTTCTTCAATTTTTTCTCCCTCCAAAACTGAGCATCACTCTGAGGGAGTAACACCAGCTGAATCCTCTGCCAAACTCAAGTTTCTTCCACGGTTACGATGAGATCTCCACTTCAAATCAGCATGAACATCTTCTTCTACCTTCTTCCGATGTTTCGCTTTGGTATGGACCCAGCTCGAGCTCTGAAATACAATCGGAACAATTGAATTCTCAGTCCACTTATATATATACCACCGACTTATTCTCCATTTCAACACTATACTATAATCTGTTCAACGCATACCTTATTTGTTCAGCTTCAACCATGCACACAGCCTCTGATGATGTTTCTTTTCAAAACTCTCCCGCCAAATGGTTAACAAACGCATTACTCTCTCTCGGCCAACCCTCTTTGTCCAACGCATACCCACCTTCAACGCATGGTAGCGTTCACCGCATAATAGCTTCATCGCAAGACAGCTCCCAACTCCTCGTGGCTATTAACTTCCAACGGCCCGCTGCCTTCAATGCGTTTGCCGCGAGACAATCTTCGGTACAAGGTGATTCTCCACGCCTTATGTCCTCAACGCATCGTGGCTTCAACGCATAACAGTCTTCCCTCATCTTTGCGTTTACTCCAAAACTGTTTCCATTAAAATGTGTTACCATCAACGCATAGCTGATACTTAGTCATTTTTCCGCCCCAATCACAGCCCAGCCAACTACTCTTACCCAATCATCCATCTCTCGGCCCCTTTCTTACCTTGCGTTCTCACAAAATTAGGTACGGGGCTTACATACCACCCTGCCCCGGGCCCGTTGCCAATCCTACTTGTATTCCTAGTGACTGTCCAATAAAAGTGGCAATTGGATCATATAATATGTGAGGTTCCTAGTCATCGTGTTGCTCTAGAATAACTTTACCATGTTGTTGTTATCATCTACGGTGAATATGTCTTCGGTTAGTGTTAGCAACATTGAATCTCTGTGTATTTTGAATGATATTTTCCACATTTACCATGTTTTGGTCACACATTGAACTCAACT
Organism: Citrullus mucosospermus; assembly: GCA_030954485.1. NCBI lineage: Eukaryota > Viridiplantae > Streptophyta > Magnoliopsida > Cucurbitales > Cucurbitaceae > Citrullus > Citrullus mucosospermus. The sequence continues at coordinate 17,595,098 of CM062064.1, forward strand.
CTAGTAAATTGTATTGTAATGAATATTGGTTAATAAGCACTTGAAAAGTGTTTTCTATCCTCTCAAATTAAGGGAGTTTATATTAGATTTCACTTGTTTGCTAGTGGTTTTTAGGTTAAAATGAGGAAAATTTGAAGAAAAGAATAAAAGATCAAAATCGAGCAAATATACTGTGAAAAAGAGCTAAAAAACTAAAAATGGCGAAATTTGGGATAGCGCCGCGGCGCTAAAACCCGAGAGCAACAATTTTAGACACAACCCTAGCGTCGCGGCGCCAGTTTTCCATAAATGAAAATTTTTTATTTTTGGTAAATTTTTGGGCGGCCAACTCTATAAACTTGGGGGTTTCTAGCAGCTCTAAGGATAAAATAAAATCAAGAACGAATCGGCCATCAATTTACAGACCTAAAGAGGCACAAGAAGGAGAGACTTGAGTGAGAGTTCATAAAAGAGTTCAAAGAGTGAGTTAGTTGCAAGGAAGAGGAAAAGAGTTCGAGATAGTCGTGGTGCCCTTCGAATTCCGACGTGGGAGCCAAGGAGATCGTGACGGTGTTACCTCAATCAAGAGCCTCTTTTCAGTAGAGTTTCCCTTTCTTTACACTCTTTCTTTGTTTATTTTGCTTAAACATGTTGCTTCAAGCTATGAGTGGCTAAACTCTTTAGTTTTAGGGTTTTTATGATTTGTTTATGAATTTATGTTGATCTTGTAGACTTTCATGGTTTTGTTGGAATGATTATGCTTTTCATTGTTATTGTGTTTAATTCTTGTGGATTGGCTTTCTTCACATGTTAGGTTAGATGTATGATTGAGAGATTGTATGCTTAACTTGATCTACAACAATGAATTGTTGTTAATCTATCACGAGAGTAGTTAGGTTGACAATAAAAGTTGCTAAAGACTATTCTTAATGCCATGCAATTTGCATTGGTTTCAAGAGATTAGTAATCAATCGAGTTGCATGAGAAATAGTTGTTTTTGAGAGAATAACTTGGAATCAAGTTTCTAGACTTAGGCACATGAATTACCATAAATTCCATGAATTCTATAATATTGCATGATGAAATAAACAATGATTCATTACCCTAGAACTCTCTTTGACTCTTGTGTTTCTCACTTTAATACTTTCCTTATTTGATTTATATTTTCCATAACTCATAATATTCAATTTCAATCCTCAAATAAAATTGGTTCAACTCTAGAATAGCTAAGTAACTTAAACCTTCACAATTGGATCTCCAGTGGAACGATATTCGGACTTAACCGTCTTATATTATAACTTGACCCGTACACTTGCGGTTAACACTAAAAGTGCGCATCATTGGTGTATCTTGAAAAAAAAATTATCTTGTATTATGATAAATATCAATATAAAATAATATTCATACCATATAATTGAACACCAAATAATAAAATTCTTACCATGCAATAATAGTAAACACCGTCAGTTGTGATAAATCTTCTTGTGATTAAGTCGTTCCAAGACAAGTAATCATCTAATACAGATAACCCATGTATTATTTCTCCTTATGCACAACGATCATGACGTGCACGCCACAAGGATATATATTCTGCATGAATTTGACGCAGTTTTGGTCGTGTTTACCTCTCAAATAATCCTCACATGTATATTTCGAATCATATTGTAATGATCAAGTCACAGGTTCTCCATCCACTAGTAGTTCAAATTGAACTGCAATGGCCTGCAACGTAATTGTGCATTCCCCACCAAACATATGAAATGTGTGGGTCTCTAGTCTTTATCGCTCTACTAGAGCAGTAATGAGATGTCAATCTAATTGTATATCCTCCAATCTGTGCAACCCTAATAAAACTAGCTTACCGCAGGTAAGCTATGATACGTGGATCAAACGATATAGTATGTTGAGAAATTGTCTCTCTTCTCTAGCAACTCAAAACCATAGTAGACACATTATCCCATATCGTCTGTGAACGATGAGTATTTTGTAGATATAATTGTACAGGATTAGATGGACCCGATCCATAATCAATACTGGTAGAATATAAACATCAAATTAATAAACCAAATCAATAACAAAATTAAGGACGTTACAAAATTATAATAAAGTATATTACAATAAACCAAATCAATAACAAAGTCCATTACATTACAAAATTAATAACAAAGTATATTGCAAAAAACCAAATCAATAACAGAGTCTATTACATTACAAAGTTAATAACAAAGTATATTACAAAAAACCAAATCAATAACAAATAACAAAGTCCACTACATTACAAAATTACACTAATTCATCAATGGCTTGAAGAGGAAGCACCTCAATTACATTGTGGACAAGTACTCTTGTTATGTCCTTCTCCCTTGCATATTGTACATCGAACTTTCATGCTTGCCTCATGCCAATCCATCTCATTATGAATTTAGAAACTTTGGGGTTTACCATGCTCTCTTAGTAAGTTTGCATTTAGATGAGCTTCCGTAAATGCTAACTCTAGTCAATAGTCAATTTATAACATTCATCAATAAGAGCATGGAAGTACATGAGAGCATTGAATCTTGAACGACTACCACTTGTTACAAGAACAAGTCTCCTCTTTCAAGCTCACAAGTTGTGTGTTTTGGTATTTGTAGGGAGAAATCATACTTATGCTAATTTGAACTTCAAAACTCTTAGTTTCTCTGTCGATTGACGTCATTGTATGTGCAAATGCTTGTTTTCCCCACCTCTTAAGCTTCCTCATGGCATATTCTGTGTAGATGTCCCCACAATCGAGTGTTTCACTTATTTCTTGTCTATAACGTTCAAAATATAGGACCATGTGATAGAATGTTAGCATAACTATCGGCGTGATCAGTAACATTCTAGCTTCTTTGAAAACTCCATTCATACATTCAGTTTCATTGGTTGTCATCTAGCCATAGGGTTACCCATTATCATCATGTGATTGTGTCCATATTTCCAAATCGATATCAGTAAAATATTTAAGATACTCAAGGTTCAATTTCTTTTATTCTTTCATGCTTCTGATGAACTTGCACCTTTGGTGTTGATTTCCAGCTTTAAACACCAAATCTTTTTGTTGCTTTTATCTGTATTTTGTATTGAAATTACTGGCAACATGACACAAACAATAACAATAGTATGCTCTAGGTTCAGCCCAACGAATTTCCTCATTGTTAATTGCAACAATAATTCCTCTATATCTATTTGTGTAAATATCTTTCATGGTACCAACTCATTTTCATTTTCTACATTTCCTTTTTCTCCAAACAATTCATCAATTTCTACATTAATGTTACTATCCCTACTATTTCCAGGTTCATGTGACAACCCAAATTTCGAGGTAATTTCTCCTTTTGATTAATTTATGTTTAATAATAATAGTTGGGAATTCATTTCAAGTTTCGAGGTTAAAGAAATTTGTTTGTGGGTAATTTAGGACGGTTAGTGGGATTTTGGAAGAGATGGGGAAATTGGAGATTGTTTTGTTTAGAAAGGGGGATTTAGGGTTTTGGGATTTGTGCCTTTAAAAAAAATCTCTTTCTCTCTCTTCTTCCTCCTCCTCGAGCTTTACATCTCTTTCTTCATCTTCATTCTTTTCTTCCTCATCGATTTGAGTGCTGCTGCCTCCGTGCTTCGTACGAGGAATTTGATTTTGGTCGACAAGTGGACAATCTCGCCATCTGAGCAAGTCTCGCACGTCATTGCTTCCGATTGCCAATCGATTGATCTCTCCCTAGTTGCTAACCTGTTGAGTCTCACTCACCATTTCGATAGTATCGCTCAATATTTCAATGGTATTGCTCCGCATTTGATAGTATCGCTCGTTGGTTTTGTGAAGTCTCGCTTGAATTATGACGTCTCGCTCATCGATAGCAGGTGTTGCTCGATCTAATGAAACTGGCTCACCGAATGTAGGTTTCGCTTGTGGTTGTGAGTGTTGCTTGTCGTTGTTCATGTTAGTATCGCTCGATTCTGCTGGTCTCGCTTGCACAACTGTAAGTTTTGTTAAATTCGTAAGTCTTGTTAGTCAGAAGTCTCACTAAATCGCTAAGTTATACTAATATGAGGTCTCGTCTTTAGTTGGTTTCGTTGGTCTAGCACGGTGTTGTCTTCATTAAGTTTTGCTAAAAAATCTCTGGTTTCGTTGGTCTCGCGCGGTGTTGTGTTCGTTAAGTCTCGCTCATCGCGTTAGTCTTGCTCCTTTCACTAGTCTCACTCCTCTCGCTAGTCTCGCTTGTCGCGTGTCTCACTAATCTCGCTCGTCGTTGAGCAGGTGGTTTCGCTCTTTGGTCAGTTAGTCTCGCCGGTTGTGGTTGCCACCGAGGATCTTGGTGTTTGGTATGGGCTTTTCTATTGGAACTTGTTTACCCAGCGTTTTCGTGTTTCTTTAGGTTTTAGTTAAATTGTTGCACCCACAAACTGTAAGAATTTTTTATGTGTTATGTTTAATGATTAGGACGTGTATGGAAAGTGTTACAAATTTAAGGAGAGGCTTAGCGATCGTTATTCAGACTTGGTGCAAGATAAGTAATCTTACTACTGGAAATTCTGCCCATGTGCCAAGTAAAAGTAATTAGTTGTTTATGTCACACCTCATCCCAAATACACCCTATACCTAGGATTGAGCATGATACTGTTTCCCCTACATAAAACTTTATAGAATGGATACCATATAAATCACAATTCAAAGCACCATTTCCATTGACATATTAGAAAAACATGCAACCTCACAACAAGCATTTCTGCATATACACATATAATGTACATCACATCTCCCTTTCTCCTCTAAGAAATATGCATATTACAAGATATATGTACAGTCTAAATATTTACAACTATCCCAGAGGTTTGCTTCCAGATAGGCCCAGACGAGATTCTTCTGTAGGCTAGGCGTCCCGGACATGCTCGCTACCTGAAACAACAAACAACAACAAACTGAATTAGCAGAAAGCTCAGTGTGTGACTAAATCCACTAACTACTCCTAACAAATATGAGCCAGTTTGTCTATCAGTAACTATTACATATCACATCCCAAAGAATTACTAAGATTCTCTTTCTTAATTACACATATAACTATAAAGTTCTCCTGTTTCACAGACTTGCAACTATTTAGTGCCTTCACATTCCGTCCCTCAGCACTTATTCAATTGTATTTACGTTACCATGTGCCTTCACATGAAATTCCTCAGCACTGGTAACCAATTCTATCTTTGCTCAAGTGCCTTCACTCATGATCCCTCAGCACGAGCTAGTGTGTGATGGATTACTACATGCCTTCACTCATAGTCCCTGAGCATTGTAATCCATTTCTTTATAACAGCTCAAGTGCCTTCACAAAGTCCCTCAGCACTAAACTTCATGCTTACCTACATATAAGCTTTCACCATAAGGTCCCTCAGCCACTATTATATCTAAACATTAGCATTAGTACTCTTTTACCTTACTAACACATCACATTTATAATGATTACTACAAAGGATCACATTTCCTCATCAAATAAGCATACTAAATTTATCACAAGATATAACAAGTAGTCACTCACGACTGGTCTCGGCTCTAAGTGGATTATAAGCCTCCCCAACTCTTCCTGGCCTGAAAACACATATTCCTCATGTTTAGTTTCCATAATCTCCCTTTTTCTTTAACACACAATAATAGCGTTACTCTTTAGAAAATTGAAAGCTGCCAGCGTTACTCATCACACACTACTGTACTAGCGACACTGCGTTGAATGAAACCAGCGAGACTACCTGAGGAGCGACACCTAGCGATACTCTAGCGAGAATCGTGAGACACAGAGCCTATCTTGCGTTACAGCGATACTTGCTTCGCTGCCCTGTCTCTCGCTCTCTCAGCGATACTACCGCTGCAGCAGAACCGTTTTCTTCTTCCTTTCTTCCTCCTTCTTCAACCTGCTAAACATTTCGTTTCGGTCAATTTCAGTACTTTCTTCCTTCTACAAACTTGTTAAGGTACAGGTCCTTCATCTTACCTCCAAATTTCATGAAGAACATCCTCTCCGTTTAGGATATATCCTTCAACAACTCCGAGTTACCCCTAATCGTCCGACAATTCAACTCCAATCTCTTCTTCCTGAGTTTGACACACATTTATACAATTTCAGCTCAAGCATCCTTCATGAAACTTGCTAAAAATCGAGTTAACTTACTAACCTCAAAGTTTCAGCCCTAACCACCGTTTCTTCAATTTGTTCTCCCTCCAAAACCGAGCATCACTCTGAGGGAGTAACACCAGCTGAATCCTCTGCCAAACTCAAGTTTCTTCCACGGTTACGATGAGATCTCCACTTCAAATCAGCATGAACATCTTCTTCTACCTCCTTCCGATGTTTCGCCTTAGTATGGTCCCAACTCGAGCTCTGGAATGCAATCAGAACAATTGAATTCTCAATCCACTTATATATATACCACCGACTTATTCTCCATTCAACACTATACTATAATCTGTTCAACGCATACCTTCTATGTTCAGCTTCAGCAACGCACACAGCCTCTGATGATGTTTCTTTTCAAAACTCTCCCACCAAATGGTTAGCAAATGCATTACTCTTTCTCGGCCAACCTTCTTTGTCCAACGCATACCCACCTTCGACGCATGGTAGCGTTCACCGCATAATAGCCTCATCGCAAATCAGCTCCCAACTCCTCGTGGCCATTACTTCCAACGGCACACTGCCTTCAATGCGTTTGCCGCATGATAATCTTCGGTACAAGGTGATTCTCCACGCCTTATGTCCTCAACGCATCATGGCTTCAAGCATAATAGTTTTCCCTCACCTTTGCGTTTACACCAAAACTGTTTCCATTAAAACATGTTGCCATCAACGCATAGCTAACACTTAGTCATTTTTCCGCCCCAATCACAATCCAGCCAACTACTCTTACCCAATCATCCATCTCTCGGCTCCCTTCTTACCTTGCGTTCTCACAAAATTAGGTACGGGGCTTATAGTTTAACTGTTTGGTTGGACAAATTTAAAAGGTCTATCATGACTAATTGTGTTTCTTGTATGTATTGATGATAACATTGAAAGGGTTGAAATTCCTAACACAACGAAAGCAGTACGGAACAAAATTCGAAATAAATTGGGATTTTGAAGTACTTATACATTGAAAAAAAATACAGAAAACCTACTATATTAATTTTAAGCTAAGCATGGATAAGGGATAGAATCTTACTTTCGTTGGAGACTCTGAACACGACGACCACCACCACAAACCTCTCCTATTATCTGAGGGATGAGGTAAGGATTGTGGATCCTTGATCTTTTGGGAAAAAGAGAGAATGCAGGAGACGGGGGAGAGAACTTCTTTCTGTTTCTTTTTACAGCCCTATTTAGGGAGAGAGAGCAGGAGACATGGGAAAACCACGTAAAACGTAACTCCCACATATGAGAGTTACTTTATAATTTATTTATTAAATTATTTAACTTAACAAATAAATAATTAATAATTAATAATTAATAATTAATTAAATCTAATTTAATTAATTATATTATTTAAATCATATTTAAATGAACATCTCTCATATAACCAATAGTTTTAATTCATTTAATTTAATTAAATCAAATTTAATTAAAATAAATTAAGAAAATTAATTCTTTAATTAATAAATTTTCAAATTAAATATCTAATATTTAATTTAACATACATTTGAATCATATTCAATTGTTATTCTCTCATAACTTATAGTTTTAATGTGCATCTAATACACATTAATTTTAACCTATAGTTTTAATATGAATCTAATTCATATTATTATTTTAACTCCTACAAATATTTAATTCTCTCAAAAATTAATTTTGTATCATATTCAAAATTAAATTTATATTATAAAGTTCAAATTAAACCTTATATTATAATGTATCATCATACATTATTTTATTTCTCGAAGTAAATTTGAACATTTCAAATTTCATTCCAGACATAAATACCTCATCACTCTTTCTGAGCTAGGAAGGGGACCTAATGGACCTACAGAACAAAAGCTTCAATGATATGAGATTAATCGCCTAAAATCAATAACCATATTAATTAATATTTGTTAACTGTAGGTACACTCCACTTAAGACCCACAGCTGCACTCTTCTCACTGCAGATATATTTCTGTGTCCATAGATGTAGACCAATAACAGCAAATTAGTCCTTCACAAGTGTTCGTAACACCAGCTAGGTCAAATTACCATTTTACCCCTGGGTTACTTCTAAATTCTTAAGTACCAGTGCTCCTCTAGTGAACAACCTATTTATGATCCAACCATTAAACAGAAACCTCTCTCGGGCCAGTGAGAGGGTAGGGCCTTTGTTCAAGTCTCGAAGACACCACTTAAGGGAACACTCATCTACTTACCCTAAAGATGGGAATGAGTGAATTCCATGTTGTATACTTGGCAAACCGAAAGTTGTCGAAGCTTTCAATTAGGCCAAATATTTGTTCCTTTTCCTACTCTAATTTAGTATATTAGCGCAGCAACGGGTCGGTCTACAAGGAGTCGATAAATTTTCTTCTCCTAAAGGATTTGTTGTGGAGTAACCAAGGGGGTTGAATCATTTGTTTAACTTTAAAAACAAAGCAATAACAAGGAAGAAAAGTAATAGTAAGGAATCAAGTTGGGTTTAAATTCAAGTTGACAAAACCTAGCTCAGGGTGAAAATGGATCACTCTCAGTTTGTTACTCAATCATTCATTAATTACAAAAGTACTGTGCAATTTTTCTTAGGTTAAACTTAGCCAGTCACTTCTAGAAAGGCTAGAAAGAAGTCCTATTGATCGAATAGATTAATATGCTTAGATGAAAGCATCTTAGACATGCAAACCTATTAGCATTAAGTTCAAAGGCAATTGCTAGGACGAACAAAATAATAGGAAAAGCCTAATTAAGTGTTCGGTGCGAATCTCCCCTAAGTTGGTCAGATGAATGCAATCAGATTGGAATTGCCAAATAGATTTACAACCCTAACTCAACCTTTGCTACTTGGCGATCTATAAACCTAAAAATTACATATTAAGTACAGATCTTTAACTACCAATTAAAATGCTTGACTAATTTGTCAGATAATCTCAAGGGAATTGATAACTTGTAGAAATACAAGTTATGATAGCCTTTTTCTTAGATAAATAGAGATTAAATAGAGAAGCATGCGACAAGTGATGTTAATTTTTAGTGAGAAATCTTCCTTTGCGTTATACTCTAGTATTTTTAGGAAGATATTGATTTTACCACTTTTTGAGCCTAAAACGCATGTTTTGACGCAGGAATGCAAAACGATGCGTTGATGACTTCTTAATGCAGGACGACGCATTAGCAATCTGTTCTTCATGGACGCATGATCTGAACGGAACGCGAACAACCTGACGCTCGTTAACAGCTATTCAACGCATGACTATGCGTTAGCAACCTTAGACGCGTTGAGATCGGCCAAACTATTCATGGACACATAGACGACCATTAATGCAAGGCACTGAGAATCAAATCAGAATCTTGAGAGATTGACGGATGATTGACGAACATGATTTGTGGCTAAAGTGGTGGATCTTAATTGACTTGAGAATCACGCAATCAGGCGAGATGGACGCATGACATCAATCTCACCGCCAATCAAGCAGATTTGCCATTAATTACGAACGCATCATCTATAAAAGGGCAGCTCTGTGAGATGAGAAAGGGTTGTTGATTCTCGGAAGAACTCCATAAGTGACAGCAGAGTTCTTTCAGACTTCGACCGGAGACGAATAGCTCGAGAGATAAGAGTCTTCCCTTCGCCGGACCACTTCACAGCAGAACCTCACTCTTCCATTCGGGCGACTCAAGACATTGACGCCTTCCTTTCTTTCTTTCTTAGTTTTTCTTTCTTGATTTTAGATTTGTGTCAAGACATTGAGCTTATCTAAAGTTGTATTCCGTTTCATCAATATATATATCTTCCATGTCTACTCAATTCTCTAGACTTTTCGCTTTTTATTTTCAAACCATGAGTAACTAATCACTCAAGGGTCTAGGGTTGCATTAGCATCTAACTAAGAACCATAGTATAACTATTTCATCTTGTCAATTGCGATCTTATTCTGATGCTTATGTCCATCTGACAAATCGATATAAGTAGTAATAATCAAACTGCTCGAGAGGGTAAGTGATTGTGGAACTCAATTGACAAGGGCCAAGAAGTGTTACCTGTCTATGGGAAAACCTTGGTTCTTAACACTCTCCTAAGTGTTATAGACATATAACGCATAGCGGCTGACAACCGGGAGAAGAGTCGCAAGTATGAATCTACTATGCGTTTCCGATGTTAGATGTTAATCAACCCGAACCCTTTCTTTATCCATTCACTCACATCTTTAGCTGAATTTGCTGTGTCGCATGCTTTCCATCTCTCACATTTTAGTCTAGTGTACAAACAATCGCTTTCCTTAGATTAAAAACAAATATCTCAACTATTTCTTGGTTACCACTGCAGCGCATGAAATCCACGTAAATACTAAATCAATATAATCCCTGTGTTCGACCTCGGACTCACCGAGAAAACCTACTCCTTTGCTTAGACTTGGGTAAAGGATAGGAAAACTTGAAAAGATCACCAACGCATAGTGTAAGACGCATAGCATGTTCAACGCATGATATGTAAAACGCATAATCATATTTTAATCACACCTTGCGTTTGTATAATTTTATTTCCACATATAATATTCACACAACAGGAATTCAATTGAAACATCAAAAAAGGCGAGAATTCATTAACAAAAAAATTGCAATACAAAAATTTTTTGAAACCTCATGAGATAAAAACTAAGAATTGAACCCCAAACCTGAGCTAGATGATAGTACCTTAGCCTCGATACATGCTTGTGCTCACTAAATAATTGTTCAAAGAAATTCTCCTAAAGATGAAAAAAAGGAAAAATGCAGGGAAAAACTCCAAATACAGACTTGGGACTCGTGCTGATTAATTTCCTGAATGGCTGGCGTATAGGGCATTTTATGCCAAAATTGGACTGACGTTGCTGCACTGCTACAAAGCGTGCAATCTTCTGGAAAAAGCCATGCCGCAACGCTGTGCCAGTGCTGCGGTGCTGTGACGCGCATGCGACGTTCGTCACCATTCATTGCGTTGCGGTAACTATCTCCGGATAAAAATCGGATGCCTTCTGGAAAAAGCGTAGCGCTGGTGCCGTGCTAGCACCGCAACGCCAGGCTGCTTTAATGCCTTCCTCCTCCATTTCGCTCGATTTGCTTGCTAATAATCTCACTTAAACCTAAAGTGCCTGTAAACCGTCCCAAGGGTTGTATGCTCGTAACCTGTCTAAATCAAGAAATAAACCAGTAAAAAGGTAAGAACGATCCTGAATTAAGCGAAGTGAGATAGCACAATTTGAGTGCTATCAGATCACCCCCAACTTGATTCTTGATCGTCCTTGAGCAAGGTGAAACATGCAGTCACGCAGCAACTTAATTCACTAAGCTACAAGGTTCCCTACTCCAGTTTTAACAGCTAAACGCAATCATGCCTCCCATCAATTAAATCGTTTGAAGGCAATTAATCAGTTTGCAACAAGTTTGAATTCGTTTTTATCAAATCTAGACATGCATGAATGAATACAAAGTTTATCTATTTTAAACTCAAACAAGCCCGAAATGGTCTTATAAAGCCCTCAGCTCGTTTTCCCTCTACTCTTGGTTTAAGGATCAGTCATTTAGTCAAATAAACTATCAAAGGAGTAATGCTGCAACTAGGGTGCCTGGAACACACATAAAAAGTAAAGGGCATTTGTTTTGCGTAGGAGTACTAGCATTCACATTCCGCCTGTAGGGACTCGCACCCACTCTTTTCTTGCAAGTGTCCTTATTGAACATAGAGGAGGTAACTCTTTTTAGCTTCTATCCATGCACTCACACACACCCTTTTTTTCTTTTATTTTTTCTTTTATTTTTTGTATATATTTTTCTTTTCTTTTCATTCTTTCTCTCCCCCCCAAGCGAAGTATTAAAATTTGCATTCAAGAAATGAAAAAAAAAATTCAAAATTTCTTCAAATATCTAGCATGCTTCCTAGTAACCTAATCTCAGGCCAACACGATCAGATAAGTATATCATCAACTAGTCCTAGCAGGAAGCAAGCAACAAAGTGAACATAATTAAGCAAGCAAACATTACCAAATACCCCACCCCCAACTTTTAGAAGATGCATTGTCCCTAATGCATGAAAGAGATATACAGGATAAAGCAAAAGGGAGGTGAAAAGCGCTTGAAAAGTGCTTTCTATTCTCTCAAATTAAGGGAGTTTATATTAGATTTCACTCGTTTGCTAGTGGTTTTAAGGTTAAAATGAGAAAAATTAGAAGAGAAGACCAAAAGATCAAAGCCGAGCCAAAATATAGTGAAAAGGAGATGAAAAACACAAAGTTACCAAAAACAGGGCAGCGTCGCAGCGCTATTTCTCGAGAGCAAGTCTGTTGCAACACAGCAACAGCGTTGTGGCACTATGAACTAGCGTCGCGGCGCTAGTTTTCTTAAATGAAATATTATGTATTTTTTTGAAAGCTTTTGAGCAGCCAACTTTATAAATTGAGGGGTTTTCAGCAACCATAATCATCAATCTACAGACCAAAATCAATCTTCCATCAATCTAATACGAAATAACACACCAAAAGAGCCTCAAAGATTGAGTTAGCTGGAAGGATGAGAAAAAGAGCTCAAGAGAGAGTCGTGGTGCCGTTCGAGTTTCGACATGAGAGTCAAGGAGATTGTGGCGGTGCTGCCTCAATCAAGAGCCTCTTTTCAGTAGAATTTCTCTTTCTTTACACTCTTTCTTTATTTATATTGTTTGAATATGTTGCTTCAAACTATGAGTGGCTAAACTCTTTAGTTTTAGGGTTTTTATGAATTGTTTATGAATTCATGTTAATATTGTAGACTTTCATGGTTTTGTGTAATGATTATGCTTTTCATTGTTATTGTGTTTAATTCTTTTGAATTGGCCATCTTCACATGTTAGGTTAGATGTATGATTGAGAGATTGTATGTTTAACTTGATCTATAACAATGAATTGTTGTTAATCTATCACGAGAGTAGTTAAGTTGACAATAAAAGTTGCTAAAGACTATTCTTAATGCCATGTAATTTGTATTGGTTTCAAGAGATTAGTAATCAATCGAATTGCATGAGAAAGGGTTGTTTTTTAGATAAAATAACTTGGAATTAAGTTTCTAGACTTAGGCATATGCATTACAATAAAATCCATGAACCCTAGAATATTGCATGATGAAATAAACAAGGATTCATTACCCTAGAACTCTCTTTGACTCTTGTGTTTCTTACTTTATTTACTTTCCATATTTAGTTTTTATTTTCCATAATTCACAACTTCAATTCCAATCCTTAAAAATAAAATTGATTTGATTCTATAATAGCTAAATAACATAAACCTTCACAATTGGATCCTTAGTGGAACGATATTCGAACTTTACCGTCTTATATTATTACTTGACCCGTACACTTGCGATTAACACATAAAGTGGCGCAATCAGGAGGAAAAGAAAACTTCCTTGAGATTGATGAGCACGAGGGAGGGCCATAGGGACGGGCGATCAACCTGCATAGTTTTTTTTTTTTCTTTTTTTTTTTTTTTGAAACATCAACTAAGCTACCCAAAATTAAACTATCCTGACTAGGAAAAAAGAATTAGAACAAAAGCAATAAAAAATTTCTTTTTTTTTTTTTTAGGGTTGGTTGCTCAACCGTGCTCAGTTTATTTTCTTTAAGAGTAGACTGGTGGGACCATCAGATAAGCGGGGTCAAAACAATCGAGAGAATCCCCCTCATGAAAACCTTCAACCGGTGTCCATTAATCGTGAATGATTTGCCCGTCTCCAAACTCTGAATTTTCACTACACCATTATGGTAAACGTCAGTAACGCCAAAGGACCTATTCATTTAGAACAAAGGTTACCTGACATGAGCTGTAAACTTGAATTGTGAAGAAGAACTTTCTGCCCAACTTCAAACTCCTTTGGTGCTATCAGTCTATCATGGAGGTTTTTCGTCCGCTCCTTGTAAATAAGAGAGTTTTCGAACGACTCCTACCTCAATTCCCCGAGTTCTTGAATCTAAAGAAGTCTTGAATCATCTGACACCTTAGGATCCCAATTTCACTATTTGACTGCCCAATAGGCCCAATGTTGGATTTCCACAGGGAGGTGGCAGGCCTTACCATAGATAATCTTATAGGGGGACATCCCTATAGGCGTCTTGAAGGCTGTACGATAGGCCCATAAAGCATCATCCAGCCTTAGGCTCTAATTTTTCCTGCCGAGATTTACAACCATCTCCAAAATCGACTTTACCTTCTGATTGGAAACCTCTGCTTGCACATTCGTCTCAGGTGGTAAGGAGTAGCGACATAGTGCTGCACGCCATATTTCTTCAAGAGAGATGTTATCAACTTGTTGCAGAAGTGTGTACCCTGGTCACTTATTATCACATGGAAAGCCAAACCTGCTAAGTATGTTAGACTTTAAGAATCCTGCAACCACTTTTGAATCATCAGTAATAGTGGCCTTTGCTTCCACCCACTTGGAAACATAGTCCACAGCAAGGAGGATATATTAAAACCTGCAAGAAGAAGGGAAAGGACCCATGAAATATAAGACCCACACATCAAATATCTCACAAACTATCATAGGAACTTGGGGCATTTCGTTCCTACGTGATATTCCTTCGGACTTTTGACATCTTTCACAAGTTTTACAGTAAAAATATGTATCCCTAAAAAGTGTATTCCAATATAACCCTGAGTCTAATACCTTCTTAAATGTGCGCTTAGGACTAAAATGCCCCCCCCCCCCCCCCATGCTAGTTCATGACAAAAAGCTAAAACAAAGAAAAACTCATCATTAGGCACACACCTCCTAACTATCTGGTTAGCACAGAATTTCCAAAGATATGGATCTTCCCAAACGTAGTACTTCGCCTCACTCTTCAGTTTAGCTTTCCAAGGTCTACTGAGGTCTAAAGGAAGTTCACCTGTGACTAGATAGTTAACAAGATCGACATACCAGGGGGTCATCGTGATGCCATCAACTTGAAGTAAAGCTTAGTCAGGAAAATCTCCATCAGAAGGTAAGCAGTCACCTCCTTCTAATCTACTCAGATGGTCAGCAACAACATTTTCAGAGCCCTTCCTATCTTTGATTTCAACATCAAACTCTTGAACAAGTAGTATCCAACAGAGAAGGCGTGGTTTGGATTCCTTTTTGTCCATTAGGTAGCGTAGCGCTGCATGATCAGAATAAACAGTTATACGTGAGCCAAGAATATATGACCTAAATTTCTCTAAAGCAAAAACAACATAAAGAAGTTCTTTTTCTGTCGTGGTGTAGTTGCACTGAGTATGATTTAAGCTCCTCGAAGCATAGTACATGCAATGGTGCTTCTTTTCAATTATTTGTCCAAGCACTGCCCCAACAACATATTGCTAGCGTCACACAAGATCTCGAAGGGTAGGTCCCATTGCAGAGCCTAAATAATAGGTGCATTGGTCAGAGCCTTCTTCGGGATATCAAAGGCTCGCTTGTAGTCCTCATCGAAATCGAACTCCGCCTCCTTTTGAAGCAAAGCAGTCATTGGTAAGGCGATCATGTTGAAATCTTTAATGAACCTGTGGTAGAACCTTACATGGCCCAAAAAGGAACGAACATCCCTCATGTTGGTGGGGTAAGGAAGGTTAGCAATAACATCAATTTTCGCTTGGTCTACTTTTATTCCTTTGGTCCTATGCCCTAGAACAATACCATGATCAGCCATAAAATGACATTTCTCGAAATTAAGCACAATCATCCATAAATACCTCTATACATTTTTTGATGAACTCCGAGAAAATGCTCATCATGCACCTTTGGAAGGTGCTCGGTGCATTGTACAAACCGAAGGGCATCCGCCTAAAGGCAAAGGTTCTGAAGGGCAGGTGAAGGTAGTTTTCTACTGATCACCGTGTGCAATAGGTATCTGATAGAAGTCTGAAAAACCATAAAAAAAACAAAAGAAAGGTTTTCCAGCGAGATGTTCAATCATCTGGTCAATAAACGGAATTGGAAAATGGTCTTTTTTAGTGATAGCATTCAACTTACGAAAATCTATGCACATTCTTCAACCATTTTGTACCCTGACCGACACTAATTTACCTTCATTGTTTTTTATGATCGTTATACTAGTTTTCTTAGGTACAACGTGAATGGGGCTCACCCACTCACTATTAGGGATAGGGTAAATTATACTTGCCTCTAGAAGTTTGAAAATTTCTTTCATTATTACCTCCTTTAGGGTGGGATTCAGGCGCCTTTGAGGTTGCCTACAGGGTTTTGATTCTTCTTCCAAGGCAATCCTATTCATCCATACTACTAGACTAATTCCCTTAATATCCACTAAAGTCCAGCCAATTGCCAACTTGTGCTAGTACCTCCATCAGTTTGCCTTCCTTTTCTGGGGTTAGATCATTTGAGATAATATTTGGCAAGGTTTCCAGCTCTCCCAAATAAGCATATTTCAAGTGCTCTGGTAGCTCCTTAAGTTCCAACTTGGGTGCCTACATAGTTGAAGGTAGCATTTTTTCAGTTAGATCATTAGACAAAGAATCCACACTTATTGGTTCAGAAGTTGACACAGAGGACAACTCATCAAAGGATAGGATGACACCCAAGTCATCCTCCTCCCATCATTATGAACATCCCATACTACTTCCTGTTCCAAACAGTCAATCACATCAATTTGACACAAAGTAAGAGGACTTTGATCGGGAGCTTTCATAGCATAAAAAATATTAAATTTAACTACTTCTCCACCAAACTCGACAGAAAACGTGCCTTCATCTATATCTATCTTAGTTTTAGCTGTTTTCATGAAAGGCCTACCAAGTAAGATGGATGTAGATGAATGTGGTGCAATCCTTTCCATTTTCACAATGTAAAAATCTTCAGGAAAAATTAACTCATTTACTTGGACCAGAACATCCTCTACCACTCCCCTAAGATGTATGAATGATCTATCAGCTAGCTGAATTACTACTCCATTTTCTTGTAAATCATTCAATTTTAAATCTTGGAAAATTGAATAAGGCATTACGTTGATGGATGCTCCTAAATCTAGCATGGCCCTCTCAATTTTCTTATTACCAATCACACATGGGAGCGAAAACATACCTGGGTCCTTTTATTTCTTGGGCATATTCTTTTGTAAAATAGCGAAGACAGTCTGACTTACCACTACCCTTTCTTTCTCTTTCTTTTGCCTTTTCCTAGTACATAATTCCTTCAAAAATTTTGTGTACTTAGGAATCTTCTTGACCACATCAAGAAGTGGAATGTTGATCTCCATTCTCCTATATGTATCCAGAAGTTCCTGATCAACATCGATCTTCTTTGGCTTTGCCAACCTGGAAGGAAAAGAGGCTTTAGGAATAGAAGGAGTAACAGAAAAGGGAGGATCAAATGTTACTCCCCTTTTGCGTGGGGAAGGTGGCACTCTCAAAGTGACTGGTTTAGTAGACAAACTCCTCTCCAACTGGAGCACTAGCAGGTGCAGTAGGTGATGGAAGCTCTTTGCCACTCCTTAAAGTTATGGCACTGACATTCTCCCTTGGGTTTGCCTCAGGCTGTGATGTTTACCTGACTGCTTTTCCAGTTTGCTCACAAACGTAGCAAGTTGAGAACTTTGGTTTCCCATTTGATCCAAGGTTGATTGGAAGCTTTTCACCATATCCTCTATGGAAACATTCGAGCTCGAGTAGGCTCCTTTATTATTCTGAAATTGCTCGTGTTGACCTCCCCATTTGAAATTAGGGTGGTCTCACCAACCTGGGTTGTAAGTTTGGCTATAAGGGTCTCGCTGTCTATTCTGGCCATTATTATTAAATCCTCCCATGGCATTTACCTCCTGTTGGAAGTTGGGACATACATCCGTGGAGTGGCTACTCATCGAGCAAATCTGGCACGTCACGGCCACCTAATTTCTTTCTAGCGCCATCTGTTTAACAGTAGCAACCAAGTTAGAAATTTGACTTTTTAATTCACTTACCTCATTCAAAGATTTGGTGTTGTCTGAATCTCTTGTTCCGAATTGCTGAGTGTTCACGACCATACTAGCAATGAGGTTCTATGCTTGGGAAGGAGTTTTGTTCACCAAAGCTCCCCTCGCCGCAGCGTCAATGCTACTCTTGTCTTGCTACAACATCCCTTCATAAAAATACTGGATGAGCATCTGATCAAAAATTTGATGGTGAGGGAAACTCCCACAGATTCTCTTGAATCTCTCCTAGTACTCATAGAGCGACTCTCCTTGGTCATGCACTATCGAATAAATGTCCTTCCAGATTTTTGCAGCACGGGAAGCTGGGAAAAATTTCTCCAGGAATTGTTTCTTCATCTCAGCAAATTTTGTAATACTGCCAGATGGCAAGTAATACAACCAGTCCTTCGTGTCATCTTTCAAAAAAAAAAGGAATACCCTAATGTGGATCTGCTCTTCAGTGACTCCATGCGGTCGCATCCTGTCACATACTATGTGGAACTCCTAGAGATGCTTATGCGGGTCTTCACCTAGACGACCATGAAAGGCAGGCAGTAAGTGAATTACACCTGTTTTCAACTCAAAAGTACCTGTAGTTTCTAGATAAATTATGCACTCCTTTCCTCTCTTTGTATATCTGCAAAATATAGCAAACTAGAGTTCCCAGAGGAACGGGTCATGCAACAAGGAGAACGCAAGAATGCAAGCAAGGGACAACAAATCCTTTTGAAAGAGAAAATTTAAGACTCCCCGCCAACGGCGCCAATTTGGCAAACCAAAAATTATCGAAGCTTTCAATTAGGCCAAATAATTGTTCTGTTCCCTACTTTAATTTAGTAGTATTAGCGCAGCAACGGGTCGGTCCACAGAGAGCTGATAAATTTTCTTCTCCTAAAGGATTTGTTGTTGAGTAACCAGGGGGGTGTTGAATCGTTTGTTTAACTTTAATAACAAAGCAATAACAAGGAAGAAAAGTAATAGTAAGGAATCAAGTTGGGTTTAAATTCAAGTTGACAAAACCTAGCTCGAGGTGAAAATGGATTACTCTCAGTTTGTTACTCAATCATTGATTAATTACAATAGTGCTGTGCAATTTTTCTTAGGTTAAACTTAGCCAGTCACTTCTAGAAAGGCTAGAAGGTAGTCCTATTGATCAAATAGATTAATATGCTTAGATGAAAGGCATCTTAGACATGCAAACCTATTAGCATTAAGTTCAAAGGCAATTGCTAAGACGAACAAAATAATAGGAAAAGCCTAATTAAGTGTTCGGTGCGAATCTCCCCTAAGTTGGTTAGATGAATGCAATCGGATTGGAATTGCCAAATAGATTTACAACCCTAACTCAACCTTTGCTACTTGGCGATCTATAAACCTAAAAATTAGGTATTAAGTACAGATCTTTAACTACCAATTAAAATGCTTGACTAATTTGTCAGATAATCTCAAGCGAATTCAATTGAAACATCAAACAAGGCAAAAATTCATTAACAAGAAAATTGCAATACAAAAATTGTTCGAAACCTCATGAGATACAAACTAAGAATTGAACCCCAAACCCGAGCTAGATGATAGTACCTTAGCCTCGATACATGCTTGTGCTCACTAAATAATTGTTCAAGAAATTCTCCTAAAGATGAAAAAAAGGAAAAATGCAGGGAAAAACTCCAAATGCAGACTTGGGACTCGTGCTGATTAATTTCCTGAATAGCTGGCAGATAGGCCATTTTATGCCAAAATTGGACTGACGTTGCGGCACTGCTGCAAAGCATGCAATCTTTTGGAAAAAGCGTCGTGCCAGCGCTGCGACGTGCATGCAACGTCTGTCACCACTCGTAGCACCGCGGCGCTGTCTCCAAATCAAAACCAGATGCCTTCCTCCTCCATTTCACTCGATTTGCTTGGTAATAATCTCACTTAAACCTAAAGTGCCTGTAAACCGTCTTAAGGGCTCCATATGCTCGCAACTTGTCTAAATCAAGAAATAAACCGGTAAAAAGGTTAGAATGATCCTGAATTAAGCGAAGTGAGATAGCACAATTTGAGTGCTATCAATAATTATGTCCCCAGTTCCCCACTCAATCTTGTCCCCAAGATGGTAAGCATATTGAGTTGGCAAACGGCCGCTCTCACCCATACAAATCAAAGGGCAATCCTTCATAGACAAGAGTTCATAATATACTCAAGATTAAGACTAAGTTGCCTAGGTCATCCTATTGAAATAAAAACCTAACTAGTCAATGGAGTTACATCTAATGATTACTATTTCATGGTCCGGTCTTATGCAAACTCATTGCATAGGATGCCCCCACTCACATATCACCTATATGAACGCGTTCGATCATTGCATTTGTATCAAATACAAAATGGGTCATATCCATAGTGTCACCAGGATAAGATACCCAACCTTATCCCTATACTATTGACCCTTTAGACTGTATTTTGAACATTGATCTCCTTATGTCCCCACATATAGTTCAAGACTCATAAAATAGCCTAGGATTTTAGTTTATTGGATTTAGGGTTATTAAGAAAAAACAAACAAAACAATCAATAACACTTATTGAAGTAACACATCATTAACTCTTTATTAATGATTTAATGAAGGTCAAATAATTACATTTACAATCTACGAGTTTTAGGACATAAAACCCAACAAGCATCAAATTGATACTAGTATGAAAATTGATTCTGGCATGATATTGATTTTAGCATAAAATTTACACTAGCATGAGACTGATCTTAGCTTGTGAATGACAGAATCCTGTGAAGTTCTGAGGTTATGTGGGGAGATCTAAGTTGAATTTCATTGAGAGCTTGTTATATTCTAAATTAAGATCTGATGATTGTCCTCTTAGTGTTGCTATGTTTCGGATATCGATAGGTTTCCTGCTATGTTTCAGAGACCGAGGAGTTTCTTGCTATGTTATCAAGAACCGATGGGTGTCCTGCTATGTTTTTGAACCCTTGAGCCACTAATTGTGTGCTAGGATGGGCTAAATCGTTCACTAAACGATCATGACAGTTTAAAACAAATTTTTCATGATACTTAGGCTTGTGCACTTTTCATTATGGGTGTTTAGCTTGATCCCAATAGTAGGGTTGCTTACTCTGTATTTTATACTCAATCCTTTATTATGTTTTTCTTTCCAAGAAAACGAAAGGATACTCTGGCATACGATGGGAAGAAACCTCGAATGACTAATAGGAACTAGGCTAGAGCTTTCGCATGGACTACATGAATTTCTAGATGCTCTAGTATTTTGATTCACTCTTGTTTTGAAAACGTGTGATGACTTTAAAGATTCTGGTGTTAAATTTATTTTTGAATATGAATGTTTTGAGATTTCTTTTGAGGCGTCTACCTAAATGTTTTCTTAAGGACTATCAAATTCTGAAAGATTTCTATGCTTTGTGTGTATTTTAAGATTATTTGCTACTAGAAGGTATAGGTTATGTTGTATGCATGCATGAGTGATGATCTGACTTCGGTCCTAGGGAGTTGGGTCATTACAGTTCAAGAACATATTTAATCAACGTTTGTACAACTGTAAAGGTTAAGAAAATATTAGTCCAAATTTCAAGTTCATACTAATAGCCCAATATCAGTCCAAACTAATAGCCCAATATCAGTCCAAATCCAACATTAGTCTAAGTTACTACTTTCTAGAGATCTGTCCAAATTTTTAGGAAAAAAAACAAAACCCTGCAGCCTAATCCAACAACAATCCAACTACAACAATAAACTCCAAACAACAATCAAAACTTTCAAATTCAGACACTCGAACAATTAAAAAAATAAAATTTGAAGTCCAAACTAATGGTAAAAAAAACTCAAGGCCAAACTAATGGTAAAAAAATAAGTTAGATCCTCTAGATCTACAAGCACATTGATCCATACAAAACAACACATTAAATCTATGGATATTTATCATATAATTGGTATATATTTATCAGATAATTGGAAAAATATGTGTATACATATACCTATGGCGAAGGATGGTGGACAACAGGGAGTAAATGGGCAATGGACGGCAGATGGCAGACGGCGACTGGCAGCTGCCTGGGAGAGTGAAAGGAAGAAAGAAAATAGGGAAAAGGAGGGGAGTGGTGGGTCAGCAGGGGGGAGGGGAAATAGGGAAGCAAACTCTTGGACCTATGGTAATCGTAGACTCGATCCATGATTTGCTGGTCAACCCAGCACGATTGCCACTAGGTAGTCTCGTCAGCTCGTCAGCAGCAAAAGAATCCCTGTTTCAGCAGTCACGTGGCAGTATAATCGTGGACCCAATCCAAGAATATGCCCTAAATCGTGGACTTGGTCCACGACTTCACTACCCTAAAATTGTCAATAGCTTCCCCCAAACCTCATTTTTGTCAATAAATATTAAAATAACATTTTTTAAAAAAGAAATAGTCTATTTGATTAATAATAATTGAATTAACTTCGTTTAAATTTTGTTAAGCAACTGGCCTATTCACCTCTCCATTAGGATTTGTCGTACGATCTACATCTCTTTCTACTTCTCCTTCCATCTTCTTCCTTCTTTCGTTCAAATTAGTAATCACAGCAATTGCATTTTTTTCTCCTTCCTTTTCTCCTTTCGTCCCCTATTCTCTCCCTTCTCATTTCCAAAAATAAAAACTCACTCATCCTAGTATTATATAAAGAAATTATCTTAAATGGAAAAACTGCTAAAAATATTTACAACTAATAGCAAAATACACAGTCTATCTACGATAGATCGAGATAGACTATTATCTGTATCTATATTGACATAGATAGTAGTCTATCATGATCTAGACACAAATAGTAGTCTATCACGATCTATCGCAGTCTATCGCAGATAGATAGTGAAATTTTGCTATATTTGTAAATATTTTGGTTCCGTTTGTTATATTTGAAAAGAGCCCTATTAAATAATGAAACCTTCTTTTTCTTTTTTTTTTTCTTTTTAATGGAAAAAAGAAGGAAGAAGAGGAGAAGAATCGAAAAGGAATGAGAAAAACAAAAGGAATTGCACAAAAAAGGTCACATGTGGTAGTGATTGTATGGAAGAAGGAAAGAGAGACGGAAGGAAGAGAAAGAGATAGAAGATGAAAGAGAAAGGAAGAGGAGAAGGGAAATAATAAAAAAGAATTATTTTTAAATTTTAATAATTAAAATTTTTTATTAAATTTAATAAAAATAGGTTTCTCGTTGGCATTCCTTTAGTAAATGGAAAAACTGACGGAGGAACAAAAAATGCTACTAAGTACAAACCTCAAGGCTAAAATTGTTGAGTTTGAAAACTTAAGGATCAGAATGCAACCTAAACCCTTCATGGACAAAAGTAAATACACACATGCAGACATACATACATTCCTGGGTGTAGTGTTAAGTTGAGTTGTGTTAGTATTGGTAGCGTACCTTTGTAGTGAATGAGATTGAACTTATAGCTATGTGCTTGATCCATGTGACTCTAGGTGGCCAAAGTAGACTTTGAACCCTATTAATTCATTAATCTAAAATAATTATGAAGTGTAATTTTAAATTTGATTTTAATATTAATGAAAAAATAGTGCAACTTAATTCATTATAACTCTTTTAAATTAATTAATGACATTTAACTCCCAAGATGGAAATTGAATATTCAGTAAAGGATTGAGGTTAAAAGTGTAAATCTCAAAACCTATGGAGATGTTCAATATTTATCTCAATTGGCATACAACAATTATTAAATGCTTGAGATGTAAATGTTGGGATTGTGCCCTAAATCTTGTGAGTCTCGTAGTTTGTAATATGTAAGTACAAATTATTATTGAATAAAATAAGAGATATTTTATTTGACATTTAGATTGCATTTACATAATCCAATAGACTAAGATCTAGGGTTATTTTATGTAATTTGAACTGTATGTTGTATACATACAAGTAGATAATGTTCAAGTGATAATCTAAAAGGTCTCAGTATATGGATAAGGTTGGGTGCCTTATTTTAGTGACACTGCGAATACGACTCACTTTGTTAATGTTATAAGAGTTGTAAGTGTTACAAACGATTTGATCTGAATTGTCCATGTGGAGATATGCGAGTGGGGAACAAAGAGTTAGTATAAGGCCGGACCACGAAATGATTAATCTCTCTTTATAATACCATTGATTGAAGAGATTAATATTTCATAGGATGATCATAGGTAACTTGATATTAATCCTTAATTAGTTACAGACTCTTGTCTATGAGGACAGTCCTTTGATTTGTATGGGTCATAGTGGCCCGTGTCACCGGCCCAATAAGCCTACCATTTTTGGGATTAAGTAGGCAGCTGGAAACATAGCTACACAATATGGAGTTCACTCTTTCACGCCTTCACAAAAAGTATATGAATTGCTCCCTTAAATGCCGACTCTAGATCTTGATAAGGAGCCCTTCCCTCTCATTGGCCCAAGAGGGATTTGTTTATGGTAGGATAAACAAGTTGCTTATTAGAGGATCAATGAGACTTAAGGAAAAAGAAGTCATTACATAAGTAAAATATTAAGTTGACCCAGCTGTAATTACGAGCAATTTGTGAAGAGTCAACTTAATGATGACTAGTTAATATCCATGAAAACAAAAATATATCTCTAGTGCGAATAGTACAATTATGAGTCTTTAGTAGTATGAGCCACAATTAATGAATATCTTGATTAATTTAATTAAAGAGTTTAATTAATTTAATCTTGAATTGTTGGAGCTTCCAACTTATAGGTTCATTAGGTTCCTCTGCTAGCTCACTAAGGGTAAAACCAGGATCAGTTAATTTTTGAAATAGTTTTAATTGTTCAAATTATTTAATGAAAATTTATGTTAATATGATTAATATAGAATATAATGTATATCGATACATTATAGTATATAGTTAATTATATATTAAGATTGTATAATATGAGAGAATAATATTTTAATACAATTCGAATATTAAATTAATATCAATTGGATCTACATAAAAACTATAGAGTAAAATGAATGTGAATGAAATTCATATTAAAACTATAGGTTAAGAGAGATATGCATTTTTATGTTTTAAATGCATAATTGAATAAATATGTGATATTTAAAATTAATTAATTAATTATTATCTATTTAATTATATACTATATATATCAAATTTTATTTAGTATTATATATATATATATATATATATATTAAATTTCATTTAATATATATTTGATTAAATAAATAAAATAAACAAATAAATAAGAGATGTGACTCTCTTATAGTTGCAGGGGAATAGTTGCAGGGGAGTGGATAGTGGGGTGAAGGGAGTTACCTCACATGCAGGTATTTTTTTTATTTTTTTATTTTTTTGGTATTAGATACAAAAGAGATTTTTTAAAAAGAGAACACACACCCCCAAAAGGAAAAAAAAAAAAAAATTCCTCTCTTCTCTCTCTAAATTCTTCCAAAATTTCATATGAATTTCCCTAGTAAAGAAGGATCCGAAAATTCCATTGATCCTCCTTGAGACATCGTTGGGTAATCTTTTGGTGGTGTTATGTTATTTGCATTCTTGGAAGTTCGTGTAGAGGAGATATCTTGGAGTTCCTTGAAGAAGCGTTCTTCATCAAAAGGTAATGGTTATCAACTAATTAAAAAGCATGCTTAGCCTAATTTTGTATGTGCTTTTCAATTCTATATTTTGCTCATCCCAATTCAAAACACAAAAAGCGATAAATCACTTCTACATTCAGATTCAATCCTTTTAGTAAACTTGTTAGCATTATCCATCTACCAAAGGCGTCAATCAAGACCATGAAGTATCTAAATGGTCCACTTGGTGGATTAATAAGTCCACATATGTCACCATAAGAATTTGTTCTAAAATCTAGGCAACTCAAGTCCCACTTTAGCTCATGGTCTAATATTTAGTTTTCCATGAGAGCAAGCCATACATGACAATTCATTATAACAGAATCTTTTGGTTCTTTAATGGATGTCTACAAGAATTTTCAATAATTTTTCTCATCATTATTAATCCAAGGTGACCCAATTGAACATGTCAAATAATGAATATATCTAGATTCATGAACTTGGGGCTCATTGTTGCATATGTTTTAATTAGATAGTATTTCTAATATGCATTTTTCCATGAAATATTAGATTTGATATACAAATACCATATATTATTTTTACTATCAGTTTCTACATGATAACCATTTTGACGCATATCTTTGAACCTGAATAGATTTCTTTTCAATTTACTAGAGAACAAAACATTACAAGTTGTGAATTTTGTTCATTGAGGCAACATAAAGATTTGTTTTTCCTAAACATTTAATCAAGTTTGTAGAACCTAGTATTGTATTGGCATTTGTTTCAAGCACAATCAATTTAGAAAAGTATTTTCTACTTTTTAAGTATTGTGTGAGTAATTGCACTATCTAGTAGGCATAAGTATTCATTGTTTATCTTTGAGTTAGCCAAAATACGAGAAATGTCTATGATTCTTCATTATAAAGAAATAATTATAGTAAGACCCAAATTAAAGATAAAACTTGAGATATAAATATTCAAACTTTAGTAGCAAATGTAAAAGAAATATTAAAACATAAAACAATATTAGTTTGGGACATTCTCGCAATTAATTAAGTGAAGTATTTGTTACTCCTTTAATAACATCAATCCTCTCTTAAGAGACTCCAAAAAAATTAGCAACATCCAAATGTGTGATGTTGGAAGGGTTATACACTAACTTTTTTATGCAAAGTTTGCTTTCACATTTTTTCTTTCTCCTTCAATGAGCCTTGATAGAGATCAATTAAGTGTTTGGAAGTACAACAAGTACGAGACCAATGTCTCTTCATGCCACATCAAAAGCATTGGTTTCAATACTTTTAGAACTCTTTCTTTGTGGAGTTTTTTTTTCTCTATGATCATCACTGTTTGTTTTTTTTCTTAAAATTTGAATGGTTACTACCATGAAATGAATAATTATTTCTTCCTCTACGATAATCACGACCTCGACCTCGACCACGATTATTAGAAATTACAACATTCGTTTAAGGGAATAGTGTGGTTCCAATTAATTGAGATTTATGATTATTCATTAACAATGCACTATTTTATTGACCATGAGAAGACATGATATGATATAAGTTCAAGATATTTTTTAAAACATCTCTTTTGATGTTGTTGTAAGAGCATATTCGAGATATGAAATATAGAAAATGTCTTCTCTAGTATGTCGTCATTAATAAAATTTCCCCTCATACTAATAAGTTCAAACCAAGTTTAACTAATACGTAATTATAATCACTTATTGGCAATTATAGGTTTATCTAATCATAACGAGCTTTAAGAGGAATTACACAAATTAACACTGTAAATAATATAAAAGTCAATGAGATAGTAGTAAAATTGAAAATTTTCAAAACATGCATGCTAATGCACAATTAAGTTATAAACAAAATATACAGATATATACATATATCAAGTAATGAGAATTTAAACTTTGCATTTAGCCGTATTTATGATGTCAAAAGAATTAATATATAAAGTACTATATAAAGTACATAAAAATATAAACAAAATTAATCTACATTTTACAAATGAAAATGGTAGAGATTCGTACTGATAAACGTGTTCTAAAACAAGACAAGTGAAAACAAAACACAAGCATAAAGAGAGGTAATTTAAAAATAAAAATAAAAAATAAAAAATAAAAAAATAAAAAATAAAAAGAAGAAATTTGCTCTCTCGAGCAAATGTTATATCTATTTATGTGTATATATTACAAAGGTATCATACAACATTATTTATAAGATTTAGGAAGACGATAAGTTACAATATACAATTCAAATTTTGTAGTTTATGGTTGGAAAGTTATGAATTTATATAACCGGATCAATGACTACTAATTATATGTTGAATTAGTATAACCTAATCGATAACTAATAATTAAATGTTACACTTATAATAGATAATTTCTAATTTTATTTAATTTTCACCCTAAAAACATTTTCTAAATTAACACATATATAGCTATCATAATCTTTACCAACACCACTACAAGTTTTGATGTGACATGTTGTTTAAATTTCTATGATTTATATATATTAAATTCAATAACCCTTTAACTAGAGATTTTGAACTTGTTGAGCTAAAATATAAAATTGGAAGATAATAAATTACTAGTATTTGGAAAGGAAGAGGGTAAGGTGGATGATAATATTAGGGTCAAATAATTGAGCACGCATGAATTTTTGTACCGTTGTACTTGTTATTATGAAGGTTCAATTTGCGTAATCATTAGTGTATGCTTTTTTGTGTGTCCTTTGAAATATGGTCTCTCTTTTACCATTTTTCTTTTCTTCTCCCACTGTCAACCATCACTTGCAAATTGTCTCTGTCAACTCATCATTATCATTCCAAATAATTATATACGAAATTACATTTTTAGCCCTTTTCTTTGTTTCTTTTTTCTTTTAACTTTCTTTTTTGAGTTTTGCTTTTACCACAAATATATTTCCCTCTCTCTCATGAATCCAATAGTCTATCTTTGGCCTCTTTTTGGCGGTGGATTCAAAGGATAAAGAGAAGAACTTCCGAATCTAAGATAACTATATCAAAGTTTCTTTTTCTTTCTTTCTTTTTTTTTTTTTTTTTAATGTTAAGAAAGTTTCTTCTTTAGATGCCAAATTATTTGGTCTCTCCCTCTTTTGTGAAAATAAACTATATCAGGGATGTTTGGAACACCAACTCTAATTTGTGGAGTGTATTATTATAGTACACTCTATGTTTGGAGCTCTAAATATATAACAATGTTGTTCAAAATTATTTATAACTTACAATTAAGTATAGTAAATACTATTTTAAAATCAATTTTTTGCTACGGTGTTTACAATTTTCAACTTATCCTCTTTATTGTTTTATATTATAGTGTTTACTATTTCCTTACCAAACTAAAATAGTTTTCACCCCAAATACAAACTATTATAACTCATATTAAAATAGTATACACCCCAAATATAAACTTGTGTAATTCACATACTATTATGTAACCTATAGATTATAATAACAATTAACTACTATAACCAACTCAGTGCCTCAAACACCCCCACAATATTTAAGCGTTGGAGATTCAATCAATTGAGTCATGTTTGTCAACTGTTTGGTTTTTTATTTTTTATTTTTCAAAACGAAATCTATTTTCTCTTAATTTCTTATAATAATTTGCATATTTCTTAAGTAAAAGAATTTAAGTCTTAGCCATATTAAGAAAAAAACAAAAGGAAAACTATTATAAATAGAAAAAATATCAAACTATTTACAAATATAGAAAAATTTCATTGTCAATCAGCGATAGATTGCAACAGCGATAGACCGCGATATAAAGTCTATCGCTGATAGACAGTAAAATTTTTATATATTTGTAAATAGTTTGGCTCATTTTGCTATATTTGAAAACAACCCAAAAACAAAATGTACTTCTTTTAGTTTTTAAAACTTGGCTTGATTTTTGAAAATATTGGTAAAAAGTAGATAACAAAGATAGAAATTTAGAGATGGAAGAGATGTTTATAAGCTTAATTTTCAAAAATTAAAAACAAAAATCAAATGGTTATCAAACGGAGCTTTGACTATTCATTGTACCAATTTAAAATTTTATAACTAATCAATTTAGACATTCCGTTTAGTAGGTTATTAACAAAGATAGAAATTTAAAGTTTGACTTCCCAATAAGTTCTGCCGGTTCGGTTTCTCAGTAAGTTTCACAACTTGAAAGTTTGATTTTCCCAGTAAGTTTGACTTTTCTCGGTAAGTTCTGCAACCTGAAAGTTTGACTTTTTTCGGTAAGTTCCGCACGGGTCCCTGAACAGTTAAGGCAGTCCAATTTGCCTTTTCCCAGCCGGCTCAGCCTTGTTTTCACCATTTTCAGTCTGGTTCAAGTAGTTTTGAAGCTGGTCCAGGTTGGTTCGAAGAGTTCGGGAGCGGTTCGAGCAATTTTCTCAATTATAATGTAATTTAGTTGTCTTAAGCCATTAGATGCCAAAACCGATCCACTTTAGTATCTTTAATTAATTATGCATTTAGAATGTATGTTTTAATTAAATTAAAGTTATTTGTGCATAAAGTATGTCATATAGATTTAAAATCCCATCATAGGATTAACATGTTTCATGCATATTTGTATGTTATAAGAGGTTATAATATATAATATGCATGCCCTTTTTGTCATAAAATTAATATAAGTTGTTATATAATTTTGTGATGTATGTTATAGATTGTTATTCATTTATAAAGAGATAAAAAATGAATTAGACTTTTAAAATCTATAACAAAAATAAATTGCATGCTCACTTAGTGTTAACAAACCTAGAGTAGGTAGTTAACTTATAAAACAAAGGTTACAAATATTCACCCCACCAGATCCTGTCAAAGGCTGGATGTACTTAAGTTGATGGTTTACGGAACACCTGCTACCTAGGAATCCAACCGATTCTTGAATTTATGTGAACCTAGTTTTATGAGTTTGCATTTATGATGTAAGTATTGAAAAGGTTTTATCACTTAGACATCGTAGGTTAAAACCCAGTATAAGAGTTATACTTGGACAAAAACCTAGACTTGAGTTATATTTTATTAGCCGAGATATAACTAAGTAAACATACCCAATATACCAATTACAACACTTCACTGGGAGAGTTGTATATATGATATATTAGTTCTCACGTCCCTAAGAGTTCATACCGTGAAATTCATGTTGAGTTTTGCGTCACTCTAGGAGCGTCCTCCATTCAAAGAGCATTTGCATTAGTCAATAACAAGGTGAATAGAGGAAGTAGTTCATAGTAAGTGGGTGAAGGGAGTGTGTCAACACATCCTACGGTCTTTTCCATTAGGTCACACCATGAGATTCTCATGATGCATCTGCAAGTCATTTCCTAACATGACGCTACCAATCAGAGGGTTTGTATCATGAGATTCGGAACACCGTAAACTTCAAAATTTGATAGGTTTCTTAGGTCGTTTTTAGCATTCTCTTTCCCTCAAAAGGTTATTGATTCTGATCTCTGAAATCTAAAAATGGCGGGTTACACTTACAAAATTTTACTAAGTGTTAGTAAGTATTTTGACCAAATTAATGATAATTAAATACTATAGGAATAAGAGTTATTATGGTATTAGTATTTATTCAAGAATGTCTTGATTTAGTGAAGGAGTAATCGACTGCCCCTCGGTAGTAGTTACTCTAAATCACTAAAGTATCATTGCAAGAGGATAATAAATTATGGGTATATTATTACTTGCTAAAATTGATTGGATTATGTGAAATTATTTAACAATTCACTAAACAAATATTTTTTTCCAACAATGTCTACTTCGTTCACTCAACTACTTGCTTCCGAAAAAACTTAATGGGGATAACTACAGTATTTGAAAATCAAACCTGAACACTATACTAGTTATGAATGATCTAAGATTTGTTTTAACATACGAATGTCCTCTAGCTCCTAGCTCGAATACAAACCGAAATGTTAGGGATGCATATGATAGGTGGATAAGGGCCAATGATAAAGCCCGAGTCTACATCTTGGCAAGCATATTTGATGAGTTATCCAAGAAGCATTAGCATGAGAATATGATGACTGCCAAGGAAATCATGGACTCACTGCAGGCGATGTTTGGTCAACCATCCTCATTGTTCCGGCATGATGCTATCAAATACATTTACAATTCCCCCATGAAAGAAGGAAACCTCTGTCAGGGAACATGTTTTGGACATGATGGTCCACTTCAATCTTGCAGAAGTAAATGGAGCTGTCATAGACGAAAAGAGTCAAGTCAACTTTATACTCGAATCTCTTCCGAAGAGCTTTTTACCATTTTGCACTAATGCAGTGATGAATAAAATAGAGTATTATTTGACTTTCCTCTTTAACGAGCCCCAAACGTTTCAGGCCATGATGAAATCAAAAGGACATGAAGGAGAAATAAATGTTATTTCCAAAAGTTCTAAAGATGATCATCCTAAGGGACTAAGTCTGGACACTCTTCTTCAAATAAAAAAGTGATGAAGAAAAAGGGTAAAGAGAGAACCACTGCTGATTTTGCACGCAAGAAAAAAGTTGCAGATAAAGGAAAGTGTTTCCACTGCAACGAAGATGGACACTGGAAGAGAAACTGCCCTAAGTATCTTACAGAGAAAAGAGCTAAAAAAGAAAAACAAGGTAAGTATGATTTACTAGTTGTTGAAACTTGTTTAGTGGAGAATGATTACTCCACCTGGATATTGGATTCATGAGCCACTAATCATGTTTGTTCTTATTTTCAAGAAACGAGTTTCTGGAAGCAACTTGAAGATGGCGAGATAACACTCAAGGTTGGATCAGGGGAAATCATCTTGGCCAAAACAATGTGAAATATGAAGTTGTTCTTTGGAGATAAATACATTTTACTAAAAAATGTACTTTATGTTCCTAAATGTAGTAGGAATTTAAGGGTTATTTTCAAGAATAATGTATTTTTCGAAAATAATGACAAAAATAGGGTGGTTTAGAAACAAATATAAAAAATAGGATGATTTAGAAAGAAAGGTAAAAAATAGGGTAGTGAAATCGTGTACCTGGTACATGATTTCCCTTAAGACTGGTCAATAGCCCGATCAGCTATCGACAAGGAGGTGAGGTGTACTAACTCGGGGACCTGATCCACGAGTATGGATGAAATCGTGGACCTGGTCAACGAGTCATCCTTTTTTTAAAGAAAAAATAAATTAACTAATTAAATTAATTTCTCACTTATATGAAAATTTGTTTCTTACTTATGTTTTTTGTTCTTATTCATTTATTACATTAGTTTAATTGATTCTTAATTTTTCAAAATGTAATGGAAAATCATTAATTCATTTAGTTAAAGATAGAAGTTCATACAAATCAGAAAGTTTGAAATACAAGTCAAGTGCCACATGGTGGTCTTCTTCGCGTACTTTGTCCACGACGAGGCACAGACATTTCAAAATGTTGTTGATGGTGAAATCATCAATATCCTGTTGAGTGACGATAGACGAAAATTCATCATGCGCATAATACTACTTTTGATGACCAGAATTGGATGCAATATCTACATGTACTCTTAATGACTGTATAGGAGAAGATGGAACTGGATCATGTAATATGTGAGGTTCCTGGTCATCGTGTTATTTTGGAATAGCTTCATCATGTTGTCTCTGTCGTCTATGACGAATACGTCTTTGATTAGTGTCAACAACATTGAGACTTCATGTATGTTGAATGATACTTTCAACATTTACCATGCTTTGATCACACATTGAACTCAACTCTGGTAAATTGTGTTGTAATGAGTAATCGTGCACATTATGGACAAAATTATTTGGTATGATAAAGAAAAAATATATAAGTATAAAAGAATATTATAATCATATAATTGAAGAATACTAGATAATAAAATTCTTACCATGCAGTAATAGTAAGTGTTGTCAGTGTGATAAATCTTCTTGTGATTGAGCCGTACTAGGACAAGTAATCATTTGACACAGCTGATTCATGTATTATTTCTCCTTGTACACAATGATCATGTTGTGCACGCCACAAGGATATATATTCTGTATGAATTTGACGCCAGTTTTGGTCATGTTTACCTCTTAAATCAATTTGGTGTAGTTGAGGGAGTGTATTACTGAAAAACACCTAAAATGTGCTTTTATGCCTTTGATTTAGGGATATCTTTTTTATTAGATTTAATGTGTTTGCTAGTTGTTTTTTGGTACTTAAGGAGAAATTAAGGGTCCAAGGCCAAATGAACAAAATCGAGCCAAAATCGAGTAAAAAACGAAAGAAAAGATGAAAAACCCTAGAAACAAGGCAGCGCAGCCGAAAGCGTCGCTATGCTGCCCTCTACAATCCAAACCCAAGAGCTTAAAATTGGGACAGCAGGAGAGCACAGTGATGCTCTGACTAAATTTCCTAGAGCATAGCTACGCTCTCTCAGAGCACAGCTACGCTGCCTTTCCAAAAATAAAAAAATTTGTAATTTTCAAAAGTTCTTCTTGAGCAAGCATCTAATTTTCTATAAATTGGGAGGTCCTAAGCCAACTTCTACATCAAGAATTAGAGAATTAGAGACCTATAGTGAGGGTTTAGTGCAAGATATAAAGATTCCATGATGCTGGAAGGTTCGAGGATCGTCGAAAGGTCAAATCCATCATGGAAACAAGCTTGGAAGTCGGATAACTTTTCTTTCCTTTCTTTATTCTTGGTTTATTTGCGGTATCTTGTTGTTCTAATGTTAGTTTTGTATATGGAAGCCATGTTAGGCTAAGATTCTCTTAGGTTTAGGGGTAGATGAGTTCTTAGATTTAAATTGTTGAACACTTTACTTCTGGAATGTAAATTTGCATTTATGCTTTCTAGCATGATTGTTCTTAATGCTTTTGAATGTTTGATCGACATTTGAATGATTCCATGATTTAAATCTTGCTTGGAAAAGTATGTTTAAGTTAGATCATGCATGCTAGACTATCGTTTGAAAACACATAAAGTAGTTGGATAATTGTAGAGATTGTTGATGAAGGTTCTTGATGCTTTGCTTAATCACCTAGTTTCAAGGAATTAGTAATTAGGGTTTAAGTAAAAGAAAAAATTGCTTTTGAAAAATTCAATCCAGATAAAAGACTTCTAGATCTAGGTGTTGTGTTCATTAATTCAAGAGTCAAGCAATTGTGTTTAATGATACCTTTGATGAAATTTATTCCCTAAAATGACTCTTAGTTAATAATTTCCATATCTTGATCACTTTATTTGCTTTCTTAGATTAGTTTAGCTTAAGTGTCATTACAATTCGATCCCCTAAATAAAATTGGAACGATATCTTAATAGAAAAAAGAATTATCAAACCAATTCCCTGAGGACGATACTTGGCCTTACAAGTCATTTTAATTATATTATAATTTGACTCATACACTTGCAATAACACCAAGTTTTGGCATGTCAAGTTTTTGCAACGTCGGTACGTTTGCCGCAGACCGAACTGTCTCAACACTCGATCTGGTAAATGTCACTCTACGATATGAAAGAATATAAGTGGGCTAACCGTCAACCAAATGTTTTGCCCACTATGACAATAATCTAGCAACAACGACATAATATCTTGTATATATGGCGTTCAATTGATCTGAAACCATGTACAGGGATAATTAGAACCCAAATAATATGTAATATTCATTTGTATATACAACATATATATTATTGTTTGATCCTGCATCAATCAGTCATATATTAGGCGATATATCATAAACATGTTTGCTGATTGTTCAGATGCAGCTAAGACACCACTCCATCTATCACATGGATATAAAACAATTAAAATACTTTACTACTTATATTGACAAAAAAAAAAATAAATATATACAGAAAATAATATCTGGCACTGAGTGGACGTCCCATAAAATGATCTAGAGATTATAATTGGACTTGTGGTGCAACAATGTTAAATCTATCATAGGCCCATACTTGAATTAGTATCAGTGGACCTGTTATTTCCAAAAGCTTATGCATGACTAGCCCGACATAATTCTCTTTAAAGCCATGCAAAACAGACACCATCCCACGAGTAATTACCAGCTCGCTCAAAACTGGCCAATAGTGGAAGAAACATTAAGTGCACCAACGATATATCCGTATACTGACATCATTAGCATTAGGAGACAATTCGACATATCTTGTTAGCTCGTGAACTAAACCTTATAATATTATATTGAGAGAATTTGAAATGTTTGAATTCGGTCAAGGCGCAAAAATTACGATTTGTTTGTTTAATTATGAATTAGAAAAATTTAGAGAATTAATAATATTTAAATATGATTTAAACAGTATTCCGTTAAATAGATATTCATCGAATTTGAAATTGCCGTAAAAGTGGAAAAAATGTTAATTTAATATAATTAATTGATAATTAATTAATTAGTTAATTATTATCTAAATTAACTATATATTAAATTAATGTTATTAAAATTGATTTTGGAAATTAAATTTAATTCAAATATCAAATTGAGAATTTGGATTTGAAGGATTATCCCACTTTGCATGTTGAAATAGGGGGTGGAGACTACATTTTCAACCTCATCTTCCACTCTCAATTTCACCACCTTATTCACCATGTTTGTGTTGGCTTTTTGGCCCTTAATCTACAATTAATTAATTTTAATTAATTGATTAATTAGTGTTTTGATGATGACAAACCTAATTTTATTTATCAATCATTTGAGTGTTTTGAAGTTTCTATTGTGTGGAGTTTGGAACAACGGTTCCAATGCAATTTGAATCATTCAAATCAGAGTTCAAACGAAGAAGATATGGCCAAAACAAGCTTAATGGGAAAATCCCGAGTTGATGATGTGGCAGATTTTTTTTAATCAAAGTGGACTAATTGAAAGGTGCCACTTGGATCAATGGAGAAGTGACAATTTGTGGGTTTTTCATTTTTGGATTGATGTTAAAAGAAAATGAATTTAAAAAGAAGATGAATTTAATATTATTATATATGTTTGTGTCTAACGGCTAGTTGAGTTTAAATCTCCACCATTCAATTTTTTTTTACAAAGATCTAATGGTCCAAATTAATTTGGTTTTCACCCAGTTTCATTTCTTTTTAAACACTTCATCTTCTCCAAAATTAAAAACAACTCTTATTATTTTCAATCCTCCATAATTCACCAAGCCACCATTGTTGCTCTCTCTCCAAGCTTTCAATTTTCTTCTTTTCATCTTATTCTTGAGAGAGATATATTGTATTGTGAGGATTTATTTGTGAAGTGCTTAAACTTGTAAATCCACTCTATTTAGAGAGTTTGTCAAGTGTGCTTTTTGTTTTTTTCAAATTTTTGTTGGGTTGGCTCTTGATCTCGAGAAAAAGAGTTGTTGTAACGGTTTGATCCTTAACCGTGGAAAGGATCGGGTTTGTTCTTGCGCCCGAAAAAAAGAACATTGTAACGGTTCGATTCTAAGTCGTGGAAAGAGTCAAAGACTTCTAGTGAAGTACCCAAGAGGAGCTTGGGAAGTGAACGTAGGCCGGTTTTGGGGAACCACTATAAAAATCATGGTGTCTTCTTCTCCAACTCTTTCTCAATTAATTTTGCATTCAATTTTTAGTAGCATGTTATAGATTACTATCCTTCTTTGTTGAGATTGATTGAATCTTGTGTTTCATATATTTTTATCAATCTTGATATTTAGCATCAATTAAGGTTTTTATTAATTTAATTCAAAAATTAATTCAATTAGTTTAATTTGAGCATATTTAGGAATAAGTTTAAATAAACCCTATTCACCCCCCTCTAGGGTTGCCATACCGATCCAACAGTTTGGTGTCAATCCACATGTAAATTTGATTTGCATAGTTTCCTCTTTAAATAATTAAAAAAGAAATCTGAAAAACGGGTTGGCAATTGTTGAGTATTTTGTTGAAAATACTGACTTACTTCAAAAACTGAAAACTGAGTGTTTTTCACTAAATTGCTCCTAATTTCAACTCAATTCGGATTCCACCATCCGTTCTAAGGGCTAAGAATAACAACTCTTATGGAGATTCACAAAGGATTCATGATCATAAATTTGGTGGAATTTAAATCAAATTTGAGCTATAACAAGTATTACTTCCTTTGTTTTTCAATTTGATCAAGCATATTTAATTTTCTAAATTGATGTAACCAGAGTGCTTTTGATCCTAATTGCTTTCGCTTTTATATTTCTAACTCTATCCTTAGTAATAAAACTCCATAGTTAAAAACACTATCTATATGTTTTGATGTTTTTATCTTTAATTATTCAAAAGGAATTTCCATATTGTTGTAACATTGATATTTATGCAACTTATTCTTAATGCTTTTAATGCTCATGTCTGGTGTTAATCGATTTAGTAATTTAAATTTTAGCTTGGGAAAGTAAAACTTGGATTCGACTATTGGTTGCATGACTAATAGAATGGCTTGCACGGGAGAGTGAGGTTATTTTATTATAATTTGTTGATTATTTCTAAGGGGAGTCCTGAGTTCCTGTAGTGATAGACAAGAACAATCTACTCATAATAACAAATGAGATAGATTGAGGATACATTTAGGAGTAGTTAAGCGGATTTCTTATATCAGGTTAAAATTATAGAAAATAGATCGATGGTGTTGATTATAAGAGTTTAACTTAGGGCAAGACAGGATGTTGATATTCTAATAATTATTTATCTTAAATCTCTAATTAATTAAAAATTGCATATAAAGCATGAGATTGAATTTTAAATTTTCCATTAATTAGGAGTATGAAGTTTTAACTTAGAAAACAATTTTTAAAGTTTAATTCTCTAGATAAAATAAAGTAGAAGTAGCTATGGTACTTTTAGTTAAATTAATGGTCCAAGCTTGTGGATATATACTCAAACTTATTCACTATATCAAAACTTGATACTGTACACTTGCAAATTTGCATTTTGTAAGAAATAACCCCCCCTCCCCCTACTCATTTGTTTCAATTATGACATAACACTTCTCTATTTCTCATCTTATTTTCCTCACTCTTTCAATACCCTCTTAATCCCCTTCTTTCATTCTTCAATCTCTAAAACTTCTCAAATTTCTCTTCCTTTTTTCTCTCTCTTTTTAAACATTATAACTTTCGATAAACAAGAAAAACTCTCTAATTTTTTCTCATATATAAATATAGGAAATTTCAAACACCAAAACAATAAATTTCTTTGGCAAAGAACTAATTTGAAAATAACTCATGTAGATCCCTCTTATTTTTCCATATAAATCCTTTTGTTTCCCTCCATATATTTAATTTAACACGAATTTTTTCAGCAACCAAACAAAACAAAAAACTTTAAGTTTAAGTAAAAAATCTCACAAAGTTCCAAACTCAAAATTTCTCTCTTCAAAATTCAGCCAAATGATGTACTACAAAAATAGTTAACAAAGGAATATCATCTTTGATATCATGAAGAAACATGTTAGCTGACCACAACAAATAGACTAATTTGAAGTGCAAAAATATTAAAGAAATTTTTCTTTGATAAAAATTTGATAATACATGTTCGATGCCAAATTTCCGCAAGGGAAAATGCACCTAACCTTCACGTGGCATCAATGGTAATTTGTAATTTAGGGAAGAGAGAACCTGAAAAACAAAGGAAAAGGCTCTGATGCCTAAATCAGTAGGAGAACTAAATAATAGAGAAGAAGTTAGAAGTTTTAAGTTACCCTCCTCTGGTGCTCTTCCAGCCTATTTATAATTATTCTTCTCATCCTTTAATCCTTTTCCTTCTCGAAAACACCTCCTTGCACCTAGACTTGTCGAAATCCTAGGGTCTCTTAGGGCTCGACTCGGCTCAGCTAGGAAATAGCCGAGGTTGAGCATGTGGTATGGGCCCGACCCATGCCACCCTTCCTTTTGGCCTTTCCTTTAAGCACAGTATCCAGTATTAGGATGACCATTTTGTCCTCTGGTCCAATTTTACTCTTAACAATACACATATTTTTTTCCTTTCCATTAGATGTCTTTAAAATTATGACCCAAATTCTTAACATGCCTCTCTTTTTTGTATTAAACTAAAAAATAATAATTCACACTCAATTACTAACTTAGAACCTTGTTAAAATATTTAAGTTTTAAGGTCTTGTAGTTGTTCTATTACTCTTTTTCTTCTTATTATAACCTCTATAGCTTGATTAAAGGCTGTTGTTTTTACGATTAGGAGAATGGAAGGAGAGTAAGAGGGGTATTGAAGAAGCAATGAAGAGAAAGATAGAGAAAATGAAAAAGTATTAGGTCATATATTGAAGTAAAAGAGAGTAAGGAAATGGAGGAAGAGGGGAGATGATGGTATAGATAAATAGTTTTCATCCATATATACTAATAATAAGAGCATAGAACAATCACATTGATCTAGGTGACAAAGTTTATCTCAATGTAATGCAAAATATGTGTGTGTGTGTGTGTATGTGGCTTAAATAGGTGTTCAAATGTATATTTTGAAGAATTTTTTTTAAATAATGTTTTTTTAATAAATATTGAGAAAAATAGGGTCGAGGGAAAGAAATCCCAAAAAGAGGGTAGTGAAATCGTGGACCGAGTCTACGATTTCCCTGCCACACTGACCCACTGCATGCGCGGGTTGACTAGACTCATGAACCTCCACGATTACGGAAATTGTAACGGCCCAAAAATTTCAGATAATTATATCC
Source organism: Citrullus mucosospermus (assembly GCA_030954485.1). Lineage (NCBI taxonomy): Eukaryota > Viridiplantae > Streptophyta > Magnoliopsida > Cucurbitales > Cucurbitaceae > Citrullus > Citrullus mucosospermus. The sequence goes on from CM062064.1 coordinate 17,635,373, forward strand.
TCCTTTCTTCTTTATTGCGCATAGTTCTTCCAATAAGGCATTTGAAGGAATTAGAAAGATGAAATAATAATAATAATAATAATAATAAATAAATAAATAAATAAATAGGTGGAGGGAAGTATTAAGGGAGATTGGGTTTATTTGGTCATTAAAAGAAAAAGGGAATTAGTTTTGGGAAAGATTTTATTGGTGGGTTATTTAATGATATTGGGTTGTGTGCTAGGTAAAACAAAAAAAAGGGGGAAGAAGGAAAAGTCAAATCTCTCTTTCTCTCTCTCCCTCTCCGTGAGCCCGCCATCCTCCGCCACTGTCACAGTCGCCATCCTCCGCCACTGTCACATCCCCATCCTCCCGTATCGTCACAACCTTATCACGCCGCATTGTCACAGCCTCATCGCGTCGCATCGTCACAGCCCTCATCACACCATATCGTCACAACCTCATCGCGCCGCATCGTCACAGTCTCATCGCGCCGCATCGTCACAGCTCTCATAGCACCACATCGCCACAGCCTCATCGCGCCGCATCATCACAACCTCATTGTGCTGCATCACAGCCTTCATCACACCGCATCGTCACAGCCCTCATATCACATTGTCGCAATGTAGGGAAGTCGTGGCTTCACACAGTCAGTCTCTCTCAATCTCGCTCAGTTTCGCTATCTTGCTCTCGCCAGACAGTCTCGCTCTCGCAGGTAAGGGACTTACTACCGGGTCTAGTGACGCCTAATGCCCAGTTATGTCAATGATTATTATTATGTCGCTGTATGACTATTGCCCTGGTTGATTGTTGCCTAAATTGTTTTGGTTATGCCAAGTCATGTAACTTGAATGCGATGTGGTTAAGCTTACGTGCCTGTGATATTGTGATTCTCTGCGACGAACTAGTTATGCCATGACATGTTACTGCAAGTTATCCTATTTGGCGTGCCCTATACCTTCTAAACGTATTATCCCTACGACATGTGTCCCTCAGGATCACCACCTATGTTTATGTTTACAAATGTGATCACTGTGTACCCTCGGGTCGCTTCCTATACTTATGCCTATGCCTATGCCGGGTATACGGGCGCACATGACAAAAGGGTAACAACTAGGCCCAGTAGTGGGTTTCTTGCTGAGTATGACTACTCACCCTTTCCTATGTTTTTTTCTTTCTCTCCAGGTAAAGGACGGGGTGGCCATGCGTATGAGCGAGGGAATCCATGACCATTCGTACACTACAATGCATGATCCTATCCCCAAGACTCTTTTGCTCTGATACCAACTTGTCACACCCCCTCCCAGATTACCCTACTCAACCCGAGAGGAGAGATAAGGACAGCAAACATCACCCCTCTTGTGACGTATACTATCCATCTGTACCTGATTAACTTGTTAAATTATTTCATACATATCTACTTATAGATTGAAAGCCATAAGAACTTATGTTTATATAATTGAACACTCCAACATGTTCACCATATACTTATACAACAACCCATCTTACATCCCAACATATATATAACTAGGTCTACATGCCACATATATAATGTTATTTACACATACAACAACCACAATGTGAACTATTTTTGATAACTCGAAGCTTAAGGAGGACGAGCTGGAGTTGGCTAAGCATTGAGAACGTCCTCGCTACCTGGGTGGAAAAGAAAACATGGAAAGCATGAGCTAAAAGCCCCGTGAGTGACTAATTTTGTAAAACTGTCTTTGGTTCAGAAACCAACATAGTAAAACCGTTATCACAATACGTATAAAATATGGATTCAAATCATAATTGTTGGAAAAACATGTTTAAATGCCTTTGCCAAATCATACATGATCGTTTCAGAAAAATCATACAGAAATACAAATTAATTTTACAATCTTTTTCCTTAGTTGAGGTGGAGCAAGACTCAACGCTCTCAACGTTGAAAACAACCTTAGTTAGGGTGGAGCAAGACTCAACACACCCAATGTCGAAAACGAATATTTTCCTTAGTTGAGGCAGAGCAAAACTCAACGCACCCAATGTCGAAAACGAATATTTTCCTTAGTTGAGGCGGAGCAAAACTCAACACACCCAATGTCGAAAACCTCTCTGTGCACATAGGATATCTCGGGATGCCCAAATACCTTCTCCAAGTCCATCAGTACTGGGTTCCTAGTCACAGGGTTGCCCACATGCCTTCTCAAATGTCCCTCAGCATTGGGTCCCTTAGAAAACATTTTAGAAGTAGGTATGTTTTGCACAAACAATTCTTTGTAAACACCTTTCACGGAAAACATAGTGTTTTTCAATAAATAGCATTTTATAAACATGTTTTTCAACAACTCTTGGAAAACAGATAAAAGATGTCTTCATGCCATACAATCAAGTATACGCGCCATCATGCTTTTCAAATCATCATAAAATTACATTTAATAGGAAAGTCTGCCTTATAATCAATACGATCATCCATCATGCTTTTCAAATCATCATAAGAAAACCGAACTACACATACTCAATAAAATCATTTTTAAAGAAAGAAAAGTGTCACTCACTTGTCCTAGGCCCTGAGCGGATTATATGCCTTTCCTAGCTCTTTTTAGCCTGTAAATACACATTTCTTGTGTTAGGCTTTCCTAAACTTCCTTTCCATAACCATTAAGTTTGCATAATTAAATTCCAATCATGCTTCATCACCGAGACTCATTTCTCCCAAAATAATTCATAATGAGCGAGATTACTAGCGAGATTGGCCTACAAATATACAACACTAGCGAGACCATAATGAGCGAGACTAGTGAGATTCACCTTGAGTAGTGACATCTAGCTACACTCAGCGAGATTTGGGAGATGCATAGCCCTCTATGCTACCAGCGACACTTGTCTTGCTACTCACTCTCCAACTTCTCAGCGACACTGCAATACCAGCGACACCTGATAGCCACAGTTTCTTCCTTTCCTTTTGTTCTCACTTCTACCTGATAAAAAAAGCATTTCCAGTCAAATTCAGAACTTCTTCTCATCTACAAACTTGTAAAGGAATAGATTCTCTAACTTGCGTCGAAATTTCGGAGCATGATTCTTCTCCATTTGAGAGATATTCTCAAATAACACCTAGTTGCTCTCAATTTCCTAGTGAATCAATAGAAATCACTTCCACCTACAATTTTACATGTTTCCTCTCAAATTTAACTCAAACATCCTTCATAGAAATGGTTAGAAATTGAGTTAACTTACTAACCTCAAAATTTCAACCCTATCTTTAACTTCCTCAGCTCGCACTTCTCCAAACACTCGACCATGCTCGGATTCAACGACCACAATCAACTTTCTGTTCCAGCTTTAGTTACACCACCAAAACGAATTGAATTCCACTCGAATTCGACATGAACAACTTCTTCTACCTTCCCACGTTGTTTGTCTAAAAAATGGAACCGACTCGAGCTTTGGAGAGTGTTTAAAATGATTAAATATTTAGCCCACTCATATATATATGTTGCCGACTTAACCTCCACTTTCATTCCTTTTTAAAATAAGTTGGCCGCCGCAGACTTTTTCACCAACACACCAACGCATAGCAACCCTCGACGCAACCTACCTCTAACGCCCATAGCAGCCATCCACACATAAGTACCTTCAACGCATGGCAACAACCTTCAACGCATAGCTGCAGTTCATCGCATACAGCTACTTTCCAATGCATAGTAACCTTACCAATGCATGGTAGGTTAAGTACAACTTTTCCCGGCCAAGTTTCGACTTCACTTCTAATGCATGTGACACCTTCAGCGCATGGTGACACCCTCAACGCATAGTAGCCCTATCAAATTATAACAACTCTTCAACCTTACCAACGCATAGTCGTGGCCAACACTTAAATAGTTTTTGCTCCTTCACTCTCAGCCACTATTCCTCTTTACAACGAATAACACATGACTTCTTAGTTTGTCTTCTCCCAAGGCTAAGCATGTCTTACAAGTTAGGGCTTACAATTCATTACTCCTTTTTGAGAATTTCATCCTCGAAATTCAAGTAAGATCATTCCGAGAAAAGATGAGGATATTTGATCTTCATTTGGTCTTCACTTTCCCATGTTGTCTCTTCCACTTGGTGATTTCTCCATAAAACCTTAATAAGTGGTATAGTTTTTTATCTTAACACTTACTCTTTTCGTTCAAGGATTTGCATAGGCTCCTCTTTATAAGACAAGTCTTCATTTAGCTGAATAGGTTGAACCTCCAAAACGTGTGTGGAATCTGGAATGTACTTTCTCAATAGAGAAACATGGAATACATCATGTATTTTGGACAACTCCATAGATAACACCAATCGATAAGCTGACGATCCTATGCGTTCCAAAATCTCATAAGGTCCAATGTATCTTGGGCTCAACTTTCTCTTCTTTCCAAATCTCAAAATTCCTTTCCAGGGGGATAACTTTAAGAAAACTTTATCACCAAGTTTGAATTCTAAATCTCTACGCCTCTTATCAGGTGATAAGTACTTGAAAAGTGCTAATTATTCTCTCAAATTAAGAGAGTTTTATATTAGATTTCACTTGTTTGCTAGTGATTTTCAGGTTAAAACGAGGAAAATTAGAAGAAACAACTAAAAGTTCAAAACCGAGCAAGAATATGGCGAAAAAGTGTTGAAAAACGCATCCTTGCTTGAAACGCATGATGCGCCGCGGCGCTAAGGCAGAAACGCATCAGCATGGACGCAGAGCAACAACGCGGCGCTGGGAAGGTGCTACTTTGACGCATACTTGGTGAACGCAAGACAGCGTCGCGGCGCTGGGACGGCGCTGCCGCAGTGCTAAAACCCGAGAGCAACTTAATTTTGGTCGCAACGCTAGCGCCGCGGCGCCAGCGTTAATTTAAACGCAAGTTTGGTATTTTATGTTAAATTTTGGGCGGCCAAACTCTATAAAATGAGGGGTTTTCAGCAGCCAAAAGGAAGGGGGAGAATTATCAAGAAGATCAAGAAAGTTGCAGAACAAGAGAACGATCCGAAAAGGTGAGAATTAAGCTAGAGTTCCAAGAGTGAGTTAGCCGCAAGGAAGAGGAAAAGAGTTCGAGATAGTTTTGGTGCCCTTCGAAGTCCGACGCGAGAGCCAAGGAGTTCGTGACAGTGCTGCCTCAATCAAGAACCTCTTTTCAGTAGAGTTTCCCTATTATTTACACTCTTTCTTTGATTCTTTTTGATCAATATGTTGCTTTACGCTATGAGTGGCTAAACTCTTTGGTTTTAGGGTTTTTGATGAATTGTTTGTGAATTCATGATAATTTTGTAGACTCATGGTTTTGTTCAAATAAATATGCTTTTCATTGTTATTGTGTTTAATTCTTGAAGATTGGCCACCTTCACATGTTAGATTAGATGTATGAATCGAGAGATTATATGTTTAATTTGATCTATAACAATGAATCGTTGTTAATTTATCACGAGAGTAGTTAGGTTTACAATGAAAGTTGCTAAAGACTAGTTTTAATGCCATGTAATTTTGTATTGGTTTTAAGAGATTAACTATCAATCAAGTTGCATGAGAAAGAGTTGTCTTTGAGAGAAGATAACTTGGAATTAAGTTTCTAGACTTAGGCATAAGAATTAAATCCATGAATTCCATAATTTTGCATGATGAAATAAACAAGGATTTGAAACCCTAGAACTCTCTTTGACTCTTGCAATTCTCCCTTTGATACTTTCTTGGCTTGATTTTTCTTTTTCCCAAAATTGAAATATTGAATTTCAATCCTCAAATAAAATCGAATCAACTCTAGAATAGCTAAATAACTTAAACCTTCCCAATTGGATCTCTAGTGGAAACGATACTCGGACCTAACCGTTTTATATTATAACTTGACCCGTACACTTGCGGTTAACACACAAATTCTTTAGTTTTAGGTTTTTGATGAATTGTTTATGAATTTATGTTGATATTGTAGACTTTCATGGTTTTGTTGGAATGATTATGCTTTTCATTGTTATTGTGTTTAATTCTTGTGGACTGGCCATCTTCACATGTTAGGTTAGATGTATGATTGAGAGATTGTATGTTTAACTTGATCTATAACAATGAATTGTTGTTAATCTATCACGAGAGTAGTTAGGTTGACAATAAAAGTTGCTAAAAACTATTCTTAATGCCATGTAATTTGTATTGGTTTCAAGAGATTAGTAATCAATCGAGTTGCATAAGAAAGGGTTGTTTTTTAGAGAAAATAACTTGGAATTAAGTTTCTAGACTTAGGCATATAAATTACAATAAAATCCATGAAATCTATAATATTGCATGATGAAATAAACAAGGATTCATTACCCTAGAACTCTCTTTGACTCTTGTGTTTCTCAGTTTAATACTTTTCTTATTTGGTTTATAATTTCTATAATTAACAAAATTCAATTCCAATCCTCAAATAAAATTGATTCAACTCTAGAATAGCTAAGTAACATAAACCTTCACAATTGGATCTCCAGTGGAACGATATTCGGACTTCACCGTCTTATATTATAACTTGACCTGTACACTTGCGGTTAACAATAAAAGTGCGCATCATGGGTCAGAAGCGAAAGGCAGATCAGAAGGCACCCGAGCCCTCGCGAAAGGGTTCGCATTCAAATAGACCCTTCAATCATTATAAACAACTGGCCACTGAGGTAGAAGGAGTCTGGAGAGATCGGCTCGTATGTAAGAACTGTGGGAAGCGCCATTGGATGCGTTGTCTGATTGGCACGGGAACTTGTTTCAGGTGTAAGTAGGAGGGCCATACCGCGGAGCATTGCCTAGGAACACAGCCTCCTGGAGGTAAGTTCCAGCCCATGCACCTTCACCCTGGGGGCTCGAACTGGCAGCAACAACAAGGTGGGTCTATTCTACCACTCGGTATGAGACAGAGAAGTCCAGCACGATGGTGATAGGTACACTCCCCGTTTTGGGGCACCGTGCTTTGGTGTTATTTGATTCTGGCTCTTTCCATTCTTTTATATCGTCAATGTTTGTGAAATATGTCATGTTAGAGGTAGAGCCATTGCATTATGTATTGTCAGTGTCTACCCCGTCCGGGGAGATCATGTTAGCAAATGAAAAGGTGAGGGCATGTCAGATAGAGATAGCAAACCGTGCTCTTGAGGTGACCTTGCTAGTCTTAAATATGTGGGATTTCAACGTCATTTTGGGTATGGACTGGCTGGCTGCTAATCACGCCAACATTGATTGTTCCCGTAAGGAGATGGTTTTCAGTCCTCCTTCTGCGACCAACTTTAAATTTAAAGGGGTAGGGACCGTGGTATTGCCCAAGATAATCTCAACCTTGAAAGCTAGTAAGCTACGGAACTAGAGGACCTGGAGTATTTTAGCCAGTGTAATGGACACAAAAGAAGCGGAGGTTTCCCTAACTTCAAAGCCAGTAGTTAGAGACTACCCTGATGTTTTCCCAGAGGATCTCCCAGGCCTGCCTCCGCACCCGGAGATAAGCGTTTCAATCAAGTTGGAGTCGGGTACAACGCCTACCTCGAAGGCTCTTTATAGAATGGTTCTAGCAGAGTTGAAGGAGCTCAAGACTCAATTGCAGGAATTGCTAGATAAATGGTTTATTTGCCTCAGTGTGTCAACATGGTGTGCACCCGTTCTGTTTGTGAAGAAGAAGGATGGGATGATGCACCTTTGCATCGACTATAGGGAGTTGAATAAAGTCACTATCAAGAACAAGTACCTGCTTCTGAGGATTGATGACTTATTCGACCAGTTGCAGGGAGCCACGGTTTTCTCAAAAATTGATCTTCGGTCAGGTTATCACCAACTGAGGATCAAACACAGCGACATCCCGAAGACAGCCTTCCGTTCTAGATATGGACATTATGAGTTCATAGTGATGCGTTTGGCTTGACAAATGTCCCAGCAGTATTCATGGACTTAATGAATCGAGTGTTCAAGGACTTCCTCGACACCTTTGTAATAGTATTCATTGACGACGTTTTGGTGTATTCTTGAACCGAGGCTGAGCACGGAGTGCTTTTGCGTCGAGTGTTGGAAACTTTGCGAGCTAACAAGTTGTATGCCAAGTTTTTAAGTGTGAATTTTGGTTGAAGCAAGTGTCCTTTCTAGGACACGTGGTATCAAGGGGTGGAGTCTCTGTCGACCCTGCAAAGATTGAGGCGGTTACTACCTGGCCTCGTCTTACGACAGTCACCGAGGTGCGCAGTTTCATAGGCTTGGCAGGCTATTACTGTCGTTTCGTTAAGGACTTCTCGTGCATTTCACACCGTTGACCCAGTTGACAAGGAAGGGTGCTTCTTTTGTGTGGAGTAAGCCTTGTGAGGAAAGCTTCCAAGATCTTAAACAGAAGTTAGTTTCTGCACCAGTATTTACAGTACCAAATGGGCTAGGAGGTTTTGTGGTTTACAATGATGCCTCTAAGAAGGGGTTGGGTTGCGTGCTGATTCAGCATGATAAGGTGGTTGTCTATGCCTCCTGCCAGCTAAAAACCCATGAACAGAAGTACCCAACTCACGGTTTCGAGTTAGCGGTGGTGGTTTTTGCTTTGAAGATTTGGTGACATTATTTATACAGCGAGAAGATACAAATCTTCACGGACCATAAGAGCCTAAAGTACTTCTTCACCCAGAAGGAGTTGAACATGAAACAGCAAAGATGGTTGGAACTGGTAAAGGATTATGATGTGGAAATTTTGTATCACCCCGGCAAGACAAATGTGATAGCATATGCCCTTAGTAGAAAAGCAGTTCATTCGGCAGCTCTAATCACTAAGCAGACTCCGTTATGTAGGGAATTTGAGCAAGCGGGTATTGCTGTCTCTGTCGGAGAAATCACCTCACAATTGTCGCAATTGACCGTCTAGCCAACTCTAAGACAGAAGCTCATCAACGCATAGCAAAGTGACCCCTACCTTGTTGAGAAGGTTAACCAGGTAGTGGCAGGTCAAGGTGGCGAATTCTCAATATCATTGAAAAACGGTCTGCTTTATCAGGGACGTTTGTGCGTGCCTGCAAGCAGCGAACTTCAGAATGAATTGTTGTCAAAAGCTCATAAGTCCCCCTTCTCGATTCACCCTGGCAGCACTAAGATGTACTAGGATTTGAAACGTTGCTACTGGTGGCATAACATGAAAAAGGAGGTGGCAGACTATGTTAGTAAATGCTTTGTGTGCCAGTAAGTGAAAGCCCTGAGGCAGAAGCCAGCAGGGCGTGTGCAGCCCCTAAGCATACAAGAGCGGAAGTAGGAGAACATATCTATGGATTTCGTTGGAGGGTTACCACGGACGATGTTGGGCCATACAGTGATCTGTGTCATAATTGACAGACTTACCAAGTCCGCACACTTCTTCCCAGGCAAGCCTACCTTTTCAGTGAGTAAGTGGGCACATATCTACTTGAAAGAGGTGGTAAGGTTGCATGGGGTGCCCGTTTCTATAGTATCAGACAGGGACCCGCGATCCACTTCTAAATTTTGGAAAAGCCTCCAGTCAGCTTTAGGCACCCGGTTGGATTTTGGTACTGCCTTCCACCCACAAACCGATGGCCAGACGGAACGATTGAAGCAAACATTGGAGGACATGCTGCACTTGTGCCTTGGATTTCCTAAGAAGTTGGGACTCTTACCTGCACCTCATGGAATTCGCTTACCACAACAGCTATCTGGCTACTATTGGCATGGCGTCATTTGAAGCCTTGTATGGAAAATGTTGCAGATCTCCAGTTTTCTGGGATGAAGTTGGAGAGCGGAGATTGTTAGGACCAAAGTTGGTGCAGATGTCGAATGAGGCTATCCAGAAAATCAGAACTCGTATGCAGATAGCACAGAGCAGGCAGAAGAGTTACGCTAACACTAGACATAAGGATCTGGAGTTCAATGTGGGAGGTAATGTGTTCTTAAAGGTGTCTTCTATGGAGGGTGTCTTGAGGTTTGGAAGGAAGGGGAAGCTAAGTTCCCATTTCATAGGGTCGTTTGAGATTTTGGAACAGATTGGTCCCGTGGCTTACCAGTTGGCGTTACCACCGTCTCTCGATGCAGTCCACAATGTGTTTCACGTCTCCATGCTGAGGAAGTATGTCACCGACCCCTCTCACATAGTGGACTATGAACCCCTACAATTGAGGGAAGACTTGAGCTACGAGGAGGAACCCATCGAAATTCTAGTGAAGGAAGTGAAAACCTAGTGCAACAAGGAAATAGCACTAGTGATGGTATTATGGCAGAGCCATGGTTTCAAGGAAGCAATGTGGGAGTAGGAGAATGAAATGAGATCGAAGTATCCTGAGCTCTTTTAGGATTAGGACTTTCGAGGAAGAAAGTTTTCTCAAGGAAGGGAGAGTGTAACGGCCCTGAAATTTCAGGTAATTATATCCTTCTTTCCTCTTTATTGCGCACTGTTCTTTCAATAAGGAATTTGGAGGAATGAGAAAGATGAAATAATAATAATAATAATAATAAATAATAAATAAATAAATATAATAATAATAACAATAATAATAAATAAATAAATAGGTGGAGGGAAGCATTAAGGGAGATTGGGTTTATTTGGTCATTAAAAGGAAAAAGGAATTAGTTTTGGGAAAGATTTTATTGGTGGGCTCTGGCAAATGTTGTGATCCCCTCATCAACCGACACAGAGTCTTATGGGCGATTACCCCACTGACTTCGATCATCTTCTCTGCGTTTAACACTTCTGTCTGCCCTCCAATGGCAGCATTGGCGTATAGGTTCATGATAAGTGAGGGGAAAAAGAGTTGGTCTCTTGGTTTGTTGAAGACCCCTCTTATCTGCGCCGCAATTATGCGTCCGACATCAAGGGGGATGCGACGCATAATGCAATAAGCTATCATCACCCGATCCCTTGACACTGTTTTGTTGTGGGGATTAGCCGCTTCTTCACCAAGTATACCCATAGGTTGGCCTCTGGTCGTAGGTTGTTAGCAGGCAAAGTTTTAATGCCTGTGGGTGATACGTCTCACTTCGCCCTAGGCTTCGCCAATACTCGGACTGCGTCTTTCATTAACTCCGGTGGAGTTGATTCTATTATTTTGTTTCCTTCTACATTTGAGTTGTCCCTCAACGCATAGATTGCGTTTATTTCCCTTGCGTTGAATGAGACTTCATTTTCTTCAACCACCACCACGTCCTTCTCTTCATCAATGCGTACTTTATAAAAGCTGCAGGCTAAGTCAGGTTGGATCCAAGAGGTGCTGGAACAGAAATTTCTCAAACCGTGGTGGTCGATAATTTCAGTGATATATGGCGGCAATGGGGCTTCTTCAGGGAAAAATTCCACCTCCATCAATAAATCAGGGAATGCCCTGTGTCTCCCTTTTCCTTCCTTCTTCTTTGGTGACGCATCAGCCACCTTCGCTTTCCCTTTGGCCTTAGCAGGGATTTTATCCACTGTTTTCTGTTTGCTCTTGGCCACTTCAGCTGATGCCTCAGTCACCTTCTCTTTCCCTTTGCGTTTCTCTTTGTGAATGCCTGGGAGTTTGGTGACTGACTCCTCTTTTTCTTTCTTCTTCTTCTTTTTCAAGGTGCTAACACCTTGCTCCTCTCTCGCATCCTCCCCGATGCGTTCCTTCCTTGTAGGTGAGTGGTGCCTACTTCTCTTCTTCTTTTTCTTCTTGCCCTCCTTCTCTTCTTGGGCATTTATTCGTGCAGCAAACTCCTCATCTTCTTCTATTTGCAGCTCTCTCTCAAGCTCCTCAACTGCTTTTTCTATTCTTTCTTCTTCCCTCATTTCCTCTTCAAATGCCATTGCAGCTTCGTCTATTTGAGGATCAGGAAGGCCTTGCGTTTCCCATTCTTCTTGGGGCCGCACTTCCCTGCGCGCCTCCTTACAGGACAATGCATCCTTGCTTATTTTCTCAACTCTTTTTCATAGGGCCCTGAGCTCTTTCCTCAACTTGGCCCTTTTTGTCACACCCCATCCCAAACTACCCTCCTGTAGCCCGAGACGGAGTGTGAGGACAGCAGTTACCGACTACCCTGTCACCTAAGCCACTGTCAATCTCACCTTAGTTTCTTTTAAATCCTTCTAGGACGGTAATACAATTAACACGCTCTTGACAAACCTCGACTTCGATCGGCAACGGGAACTGTCATGCTACCTGAAAATGGAAAACATATAAAAGAATGAGCTAACGGCTCAGTGAGTAACAGTTTTTATACATATCTTATTTTAACTGTAAAACTGGTCAATCTAAATAATATTGCTTCGAAACATGTTAATTTCTACTCAAACATCATTATCAGGTTTTGCATGCTTATTTCTGAAAAATACTCAAAGATCTTATTCATTTCTAAACATTTTCCTTAGTTGAGGCAGAGCATTACTTCTACACTTCTCAACGTCAAATTCATTCCTTATCTTTTCCTTAGTTGAAGCGCTAACGCTATCCAACGTCGATTATCCTTAGCTGTGTGGAGTAATCTCAATACATCAGCGTTGTATATATATATTCTTCTATGTATATATAAACGCATGCTCTTATCTCTATAAACAACATATTCATATGCTTTATATATGAAAACGCATGCATTATTTCATTAGAAACTCATTTATATTTTGTAAAATGCAGGTGTTACTCACTCACCTGTACTTGCCAAAGAATACTTCTTCTTCCTTTCCTCTATTTCCTCTTCCCGAGCTTCTTGGACGTAGCGTTCTAATCTCAGAAACGCAATGCTCCATTTCCCTCTACCAGCTCAGTTGAACGCAACCCTGCCCTTCAACACAAGGTTGATAACTACCGCAAACCCTGCCCTTCGACACAAGGTTGATTACTTCCGCAAAGTGCATCCCAACTCTTCTTACTTCTCTTCCGGATGTGTCACCCTCACTTGGACGCAAGGTTCAACTTGAACGCATCACCTAACTTTGGACTCCGCGTTCATCTTGAGCGTAGTGTTTGTCTTCAACGCAAAGCCGACCCCCTTTTAACGCAAGACAACTTCTTTACATAAAATAGCAAAGTTGTCAAAATACCTTCTTTCTTGGCCGCAGACTCCTACTACAGACGTCCTTGCTGCCTTCTTATTCTCTTTTTCTCTCCAGAATTCTTCTTTGAGAGTCATCAGTCGCTCCTTTTCCCTCAAAGTTCTATTTATAGGGAGCTTGCCATCCAACTTCTTCTCTCCTTTTGCCACTTGTTTGCCACATGTCACGTTGCATGCTTAATTAACCATGCATTAGTCCAAGTGTCACCTTGCATGAAACACTTGACATGCCTTCAACACCTCCTACTGATAAGGTGTCAAATCTATACGAAGCCACATGGCCTTTATAAGCTTATCTTATGCGTCCAACGTTTCTAATGAACAACTTTTTATTCAACACAACGCCCTCATGCGTTCGTTGAGTTTCCTTTAAGGTTTGAGCTTCACTACTCACTTTTCTAACTCTCAGCCAACTATACTATTGTCTTTGACGCAGAGAGATAACTCTGTCTTCAACGCATAGGGACCTCAACGCATGACAACCTTACCAATGCATGGTAAGCCAAGTACGTTTCTTCCCCCGCCAACGCGGTGACTACTTCAACTCACAACAACCATTCGTGATCACCATCAATGCATAGCCGCACTATTATAAACCAATGCTTACACAATGCCACTAGGCGTCAGTGACAACAAATCCTTCTCAAGCTCTTCCTCTATGTGTTTGTCCTGTTGCGTTCACCTTCATCCTGCGTCCATGACCATCTTCCTATCCTTGGACATTCCTTGATTATTCCCAAGGTTATTATTTTAACCTTTTCCTTGCACTTAAACTATTTCTATTAAAGATAGATTAGCATGCGTCCACCACATGCTCCAGTTTTATGTTTACTTCACAACCTTCTCCAACACTTGTGAACATTCCTTGCTATAAGTCTATGCGTTACTCAATTTGCTATAGTATTCTATCTTTTCGAGACTTAAATCTCTTTCAACACTTCACAACATAACTTCATTCTTTTCTTGCTTAAGCTTACCATCGCCAATGCGTATTTCTCTTATACATTTCACTTCTTTCCCTTCTCGGTTTACTTCCATGCGTCCACCCTTACCATGCGTTACCTAGCCCTGATCATGCATCTAACATAGTCTTTTACTTCTTTTCTTCATAGACTTTTCAACGCATCGGTTTCTTAAGTAGGGTGTGACACTTTTCTTCTTCATCTTTTCTGCCAGCCGATCGAAGGATGTTGCCGCAATTGGGGACTCAGGACCATCTCCTTGCTCTGCGTTTTTAGGCTCTTCATCCTCAGCAGTTTCTTGTGATACCCTTCTTTTCTTTCTTATCATGGGTACCACTTCCTCTTCTTCTTCTCTTCTTCTCATCTTCTCTTGGCCTCTACGGCTATCACAACCTTTTTGATAGGTCCTTCATTGGAGTCCAGGGTGATCTCCTCAAGACTGAAAGATGCACGGACTGACCCTTGTATTTTGAATGGCTCGCCTATGACCTTCTTGCTATAGGCGGCATCTTCTTCCTTATTTCCCCCAGTCTTTTCAACCTCCTGAGTCTCTTTTAGCTGACTCTGGATCTCTTTTATCGACGAGGGTGATTCCCGTCTTGCGTCTGAGACGGTTGCGTCCATTGGGTCACTCAATCCGCTCAAGATCTCGGCTATCCATGCGTCTAGGGAACGTGCAGAGTTCACTTCCCCCTCTTCGACAACCACTTCATCTTCTACTTCTTCGCCCATCTCTTCCGTTCCTCTTGTGCTGGGCGGATGAGATGAGGGTAAAGGCTGGTTGACCTCCCTGTCATCTTCCTGATCCTTTGCTTCCCTCTTCTCTTGAGCTATTCTCTCCAGAATGTCACCGAATACCTCTCTCTCTTCGACGCACTTCGCTGCTTCCATACAGCGTGCTGGCTTCATCGCGAACCATTCCAGGACCCGGTTGCTCGGCTTCGAAGTTTTCCATGCTTAGACGTTGGTTTCTGGCATTGAAGTTTGCGGCAGAAAACTCCCTCACATTCTTCATTCTAGGCCTTGAGATGCAGGACTTGACTTGGCTTTTGGGTTTTGGAGTTGGTGCTAGGTCAATTCGGCTCAAGGGAAGGATGTTTAAGACTTCCACGTAGTCGTCTAAGTCAAGGTCAACTACTGGTGGACGGACTGGAGGTCTGAAGAATGGTCGAAAAAATGGGGTTATAGGCGGTCTTTGGGCACTAGCCCTGATTCGTGATGCCGAGAAAGTTGGGATAAATGGTGGGCTGGAGTTTGGAGGTTTAGGGCAGACCGGAGAAGCAAAAGGCCTCACAGGTCGAGTAGGTCGAAATAGTGGTGGAGAGAAAAATGGAGTTCGAGGGTTGGGAAATACCTCAGGAGCTGGTCGCGGTTCGGATGAGGAAGAAGATGGGGTCGAGTATTGGGTATTATAGGAAGATATTGGGGAAACGTCGTCGGCAAAGTGTTTTTGGTTTTGGGAGTCTGATTGGCTAGACATAGACAAATGTGCGAAGAACTCAAATCGCCGGAGCTTTTAGAGATGAAGGGTTCTGAAAATGGAAAATGGAAAATTGAATCGCGTTTATAAAGGGCTAATTAAGCCGTCGATAATAAATGCAGATATGCGATGTCCGAAATCCCACTGATCTAGGCAAATTTATTGAGCCGCACAACCATCAAGTGTGATGGGCGGCTAATTAACACAAATAAGCACTCAAGTGCTTCTGGGAAAACACATCGACGCACAAAGCTTATGCGTTTCCCAAATTCCCTATCTAAAACGCAGTGAACTATTGATAAACGCATAACTGATGAACGCAGGGTTCTCAGTTCACTTATGCGTTGGACACAGCATGAATGGCAGAGTATGCGGTGAAATCAAATAGTTCGCATGAAAGCTTGACGCATAATTTCATGCTTATTTAATTTACACTACTCCTAAAACTGAATTTAAAGAAAGAAAAATAAATACTAAAAACAAAGTACGAATAAAAGAAAGTAAGCAAGAGTAAAAGAAAGCGTCCTTGGAAAAATAGGTGATCAACAACACAGGGACCTTTCAACGCAAGCTCAGTTATTACACTCACGTGGGTCATTGGAGCCTTTATCGCGTTAAGGGTTCAACACAGAGGAGACATTGAATTGTAGTATGACCTCCTTCAAGTGCGCGTACTTGGGATGCGTTGGTCTGGTTTCTAACTCATGCGTTGAAGGCTCTTTTAATAACGACTCAATCTTTGTCGTGAATCGCTTCGGTCTGATTGCTCAAATTTTCGATCCGAGAGTAATTTAATTTCTTCCTCTTCACCATCTTCATTGTCTTTGAGGACTTCATCTTTCAACGCTGCGTTCATAGGTCTTGTCTTCTCCTTATCCGCATTCATCTGACAAGATTTAAAGTCATCAGGATCTTTCAACGCGTTAACTACATTAAATTTTACCTGATCACCCACGCGGGTCGTTGATATTCCTTCTTGGACGTCAATTAGGACGCGTCCAAAAGTGGTATCTTTATATATTGACGCAGGTTCTGCCTGCGTTGCTTTTTCTCTCCGCTTTATATTTTCCTCTTCTTGCGATTCGGTGGATGATGATGGTTGATTGACATTATGTATAGTACTCTCCATCGGTTGACTCGTTGTTAGAACATTTACTGGTTGCAAGTTTCCGTGGCGTCCCCTGATTTTGCATTTCAATGGGATTAATTTTCCCACGTATCAATGTCACATCTTGACATTGTTCTTCTAAGTTCCCTCTTGGAACTTCGGTTGTAATTAGCAATACTCCTTACGTTCTATTCTTGAGTTCCCCGCAATTTGACCCAATAGAAACTTCTAAATTCCTAATTGTGGTGGCTTGGCTTTGAAGCATCGCATCGTTTTTATATATATATTCTCGTAAAAGAGATTACATGGAAGACGATGAGGATGATGCGTTCGCTTGCGGATCCCTCTAAAAATGATGATACTGGCCTTGATTCCCTTGGTTGAAACCAGGAGGGTTGCCTCTCTGCGGCTGTGTTCGTTAAATTTGTTCGTTTAAATTTCTAATTAAATTGAATTGAGTTTCTTAGCTCGTTGCACAAAAATAGATTTGTCATTTTCATACAAGCATGCGTTGAGAATTACTCTAGATGTGATCATGACTAAGCAAGTTTTCCTATAAAGACCCAAGTATAAGTATTTATAGGTTTCCTGGTGAGTCCAGGGTCGAACACAGGGATTTGTAATAACTAGGCGTTGAGACTAAATGCATGACTATGCGGTGACTGTACATGTAAATATATATGCGTTTGTTGATTATGTGTGTAAAACTATACATAAAGAATGAAAATAATTTCCTACTACTAATGATGAGGTGGACGCGGCGTTGGGTAGTCATATGTAAAACAATGCGTTAGATAGCATGCGTTGAGAATAAATGGAACCATGCAATAGAGGTAGAGTTGAACGCAAAAGTTAGTTGTTACCTAAACTTTCTAAGTACAATTACATACCTACAAACTGCGTGTGTGAATCCATCATGATGACTTAACACCTTTGCATTAAATTTCAACCATGCTGCATAGACTTTTCAGATTGTTAGCCTATTTGTTCTGTCATGATCTGATTGGGTGTTGTCCTTTTTCATAATGACATGACAGCTGTTTGAGCATGCGTCTGTTTTTACTTTTCAGATTGTCAATGCATAGGCTTGACGCATGGTCTCAACACATGGGCTCAGCGCATAGGCTCGACGCATAGGTTTCAACTTGTCCTCGCAGCAGCTTCGTCTCTTCGTACTTCTATTGTTTGCGCTTCTTTTCTTCTTAACCCTGCATTAGAAACATAAAAGCTCATCATTTTTCAGGTATTTTCCTTTGTAAGTAGTGCCAAAGCATGGTGATACATTTTTCATCATTCAACTACCAAAATCATGCGTTTAGCTCCAAAGTTACTCTAATTAAATCAAATAGTGACTATAATAACTTGTATTTCTACAAGTTATCAGGCTGCTACTCAGCCCTCTGCGTTTGTTGTTGATTTCTGATAACTTGTAGAAATACAAGTTATTATAGTCACTATTTAATTTAATTAGAGTAACTTTAGAGCTAAACGTATGATTTTGGTAGTTGAATTATGTAAAATGTATCACCATGCGTTGGCGCTATTTACAAAAGAAAATACCTTAAAAATTATGAGCTTTTCTGTTCTTAACGCAGGGTTAAGAAGAAAAGAAGCACAAATAACCCAAGTACTAGAGACGAAGCTGCTGCGAGAACAAGTGGAAACCCATGCGTTGAGACCATGCGTTGAGAAAAAGTAGATACAGACGCATGGGCAAAAAGCTGTCATGTCATTATGAAAAAGGACAACACGTTATTAGATCATGGCAGAACCAGTGGGCCGACAATGTAAAAAGTCTACGCAGCAGGGCAAGGAATTTAATGCAAAGGTGTCAGGTCATCATGAGTTTCAACTTTTCAACGCCTATAAATAGCCCAAAGCTTCTCCATAGAGAAAAAAAAAGAAGGCACCCCATCCGATGTTAAGGTGGTTCCTCCAACCCGAATTGTACGTCTCACCGTAGGGGTTGTTTTGAACATCGCAGATTGATTGGAGGTTATAGGGACACATGTCATACAAGTGCCCCGCACCACACTGCACGCAACTTACAAACGCTGTCGGATTCATTGCGTTCATCACGTTGATCGCAGCAACTGATCCACCTTGATTATTCAAGGCTATCGTCTTCAGCAGAGATGTCACGGTTATCATCTGCGCTGAGAGATTGGTGGCAGCATCAGCTTAAAGCATTCCAGCTTGCGTTCACCTTCTATCGGTGGAGCGAAATCCATATCCATCATCCACCCACTCATTAGTATTCCACGAAATTCTGTCGAGAATATCTGCAGCTTGCGAGTAGGTCATATCCAATCCTCCTACTTATGCAGGCAATTCCTCACTAGCCGTTTGAATCAGGTCCAAGCTGCGATTGGTTCTTCTTTGATTCTGCCTTGTCCTTCGTCTGAAGTCCTCTCAATCTCAGGGTCAGTATCAAGTTCTGGATTGCTCCCGTCACTCAGATACTGTTTGGAGCTTATGGCAGAAGAGAAACTCACAATACTCCTTTAACTGAGGAATTCCTACAACAAAAATAATCCAAAAAAAAAAAATGAATCAGTACAAAAATCCCTAACAACAGCGCCAAAAACTTGTTGTAAGACAGAATTGAAGTTCGAAAATTTGCTGCTGCGTTTGTCTATTATTATTAAGCTTACTATGTGTTTGACATACTATGCGTTGAACATGCTTAATGTTATGCGTTTATGATCTGTCAAGTTTTCCTATCCTTAAACCAAGTATAAGCAAGGAAGTAGGTTTACTCGGTGAGTCCGAGGTTGAACACAGGGACTATGCTGATTCTGTAATTAATTGGATTATTTAAGTTGGAGTGGTAACCAAAAATATTTGATAAAGGGATGCGTTTAACTAAAGAAAGCAATAACATGTACACTAAATTAAAATGTGGTAGATGGTAAGGTATGCGACACAGCAAAGTCAGCTAATGAGTTATGTGAATGGGTAAAAACAGGGTTCGGGATGGTTAACATCTAAAGTTAGAAACGCATGGTGATAGTCTATTCATACTTGCGACTCTTCTCCCAGTTGTCAGCCGCTATGCGCTATATGTCTATATCGCATATGAGAGTGTTAAGTACCAAGGTTATTTCTATAGAAAGGTAACACTTCTTAGCCTTGTCAATTGAGTTCCACAATCACTTACCCTCTCGAGCAGTCTAATTATTACTACTTATATCGATTAGCTAGATGGACATAAGCATCGGATTAAGATTGCAATTGACAAGATGCAATAGTTACACTATGGTTCTTATTTAGATGCTAATGCAACTCGTTACCCTTGAAAGATTAGCTACTCATGGATTCATCGTAATAAGCGGAAAGTGTAGAGAAATGGATAGACATGGAAGAATTGTAGATTAATGAACGAAATACAATTTTAGACAACTCAATGTCGCCGGAATGGAAGCGTGAGGTTCTGCCGTGAAGTGGTCAGGCGGAGGGAAAACTCTTCTCTCTCGAGCTATTCATCTCCGGTTGTCTTCTGGAGAGAACTCTGCTGTCACTTAGGAATTCTTTCGAGAATCAACAACCCTTTTTCATCTTGCAGGTCTGCCCTTTTATAGAGGTTGTGTTCGTAATCAGTGGCAAATCTGCGTGATTGGAGGCGCAATTGATGTCGTGCATCTATCTCGCCTAATTGCGTAATTCTCGGTTCAATTTAGATCCACCACTTTAGCAACAGATCATGCATGTCAATCTTCCGACAATCTCTCACGATTCTGATCTGATTTTCCGCTGCCTTGCATTTTTTGTTGTTATGCATCCATGGAGAATTTGGGTTCATGCGTTCACTTATGTCAACACATCCATATGTTCTAACGCATCATCCTGCGTTGAGCGGATGTCAACGCGTCACAGGTTGCCAACGCATAGTCTTGCGTTACGAAGTTGCCAACGCATCTACAGGTTGCTTGCGTTCCTGCGTTAAAACATGTGTTTTAGGCTCAAAAAGTTATAAAAAAATTATCTTCATCAATTTACAAGAGTAGAATGCATAGGAAGATTTATCAATAGAATTTGACTAATACTACCGCATAATTCTCTATTTAATCTCTATCTTTCTAAAGGAAAGGCTATAATAACTTGTATTTCTACAAGTTATCATTAAACTTACGTGCCTGTGATATTGCGATTCTCTGCGACGAACTAGTTATGCCATGACATGTTACTGTAGGTTATCCTATTTGTCTTGCTCTGTACCCTCTAAACGTACTATGCCTACAACAGGTGTCCCTCGGATCACCACCTATGTTTATGTTTACAAATGTGATTACTGCGTACCTTCGGGTCGCTTCCTATGCTTATACCTATGCTTATGCCTATGCCGGGTACACGGGCGCACACGACAAAAGGGTAACAATTAGGCCCAATAGTGGGTCTCTTACTAAGTATGACTACTCACCCTTTCTATGTTTTTTTCTTTCTCTCCAGGTAAAAGACGGGGTGGCCAGGCATATGACCGAGGGAATCTGTGACCATGTCATGGGATCGTCGTCGTCGCTTCCGCATCTTAGCCTAGGGTATAAAGTATTGAACATGTAGGGCAACAACATTCGTTTATTCATTTAACCATTTGTTTATTTGTTTTTGTACTTTCGTGTTTGATTTTGTCCTACTTGAGGTTTTGCCTAACTGTTTAAGGGATACCCCGCTAAAGCATTTTGATTTCTCTATGTTTGATTTAATGAAATATCAAAATTTAAGTTGTTTTACAAATTTGGTTGGGTTTAATTAAAGCATGTAATGCCGAGTCTCTTAAGTTCCAATGTATTCATAAAATGGTCATGTATAGTGTAGCGTCCTGTTAGTTCAAAAGATCAGGTCATTATAGAAATCGAGGATGGGGTCCACGACTTCCCTTCCCTATTTCTTCCGGCTAGCTCTTTCTCTCTTCAAACATCTCGCTCCTCTTGCTGGTTTTCTCTTTTTCCTTCGGTAATCTCTTTATCTCTTATTTCTCCAATCACCCCTGCTACTGTTTGCCGTCCGTCTTCCGTTATTTGTCGACATTGTTGCTGTCATATAGGTATGTATATAGACATATTATTTTCCGATCACCTCATCTCTAAATTTTTCTCCGTCCAATCGTTGCCGCCTACCGCCAACCACTGGCTTTCTTCGTCCAGCCGCCATATAGGTATGTATATACATTTTTTTTTCTATTTATCTTATAAATATGCACTAATTATATAATAAATATTCATAGATTTTATGTTTTGTTTTGCATGCATGAATAAATTTGTATATGTAGACTTTGTTTTTACCAAATAGTTTATTTTGTTTATGATTTGAAAATTGTAGTTTGACAACTATTAGTTTTGATTGTTATTTGGCGTTTAATGTTGTAGGAATAATTATTGACAAAGAATGTGGTGGGAAATTTTTAATAATTTTGGGTGGTAAACTCGTGGACCTAAGTTTTATAATTTTGGGTAGATTTAGACTAATTTTTTACCTTTACAGTTCTAAATGAATTTAAATATGTCGTTTCGTCCATAAGATTTAGCTATTCTTGAAGCTGAAAATTGTGGGGATAGTGACATTGATGTAGAAATTGATGAATTGTTTGGAAAAGAAGGAAATATAGAAAATAAAAATGAGTTGGTTCCGTTAGAGATATTTACACAGATAGAATGAGAAATTACTGATTCAGTTTGTGAACAAGGATCAACCTTGGAGGAAAGGAAAAAATATATAGATAACTCTAGTATAATATAGAAAGGAATTTTATTTGACACGAAAGAAGACCTACAAATGGCAGTAAAAAAATATGCAAGAGAGCGGGGCATAACAAGCGTACTTGTCCACTCCGTAATTTAGGTGCTTCATCTTCAAGTCATTCATAGTTTACCAAATATTTGGTTTTGTGTAATGTAATATTAATATTGTAATGTAATGGTTCTTGTAATGTAACATTGTAATGTATTTAGTTCTTATAATGTAACATTACAATGTATTTGGTTTTTGTAATGTATTAAAATTGCTTTCCATTACACATTTTTTTTTTTTGGAATTGTAATCTAATATAGTTTGTTGTTGTGTCTCTGACCTTGTTATTGATTTGGTTTATTTTAACAGTGTTGATCATGGATCCTGGTCCATCTAATCCTGTTTAACTATATCTTCAAAATACTCACTGATCACAGACGACATGGGATAATGCATCTATCGTAGTGCTAGGTTTCTGGAGAAGAGAGGAGGTTTCTCAGCATACTATACTGTTTGATCAACGTATAGTGCTTTATCTACAACAAGTCGGTTTTATTGGGGTTGCACAAATTGGATTCATACAGTTAGACTGACACCTCATTATTGCTCTAGTAGAGCGCTGGATACCGGAGACTCACACATTTCATATGCCTAGTGGGGAATGCATAATTACGCTACAGGACATTGTAGTTTAATTTGGACTACCAGTGGATGGAGAACCTGTGACTGGATCGTTGCAATATGACTGAAAACAGGTTTGTGAAGATTATTTAGGTGTTCGACCACTTGATCTAAAAGGCTCAAGGTTGAGTCTCCCGTGGTTAGCCTCTCAGTTTACAAAATTGTCTCCTGATGCCGATGACGTTAGTATACAAAGATATGCACAAGCATATATCATGCAGCTTATTGGATGATTTCTGTTTCCTGACAAGTCCAACATGCTAGTGCACTTAATGTTCCTCCCACTATTGGCTAGTTTTGAGCGAGCTGGTAATTATTCGAGGAGTGGTGCTTGTCTTGCATGGCTATACAGAGAATTATGTCAAGCTAGTCATGCACAAACTTTGGAAATAGCAGGCTCACTGATACTACTTCAAGTATGAGCCTATGATAAATTTAACGTTGATGCACCACAAGTCCAATTACAACTTCCAGATCATTTTATAGGACGTCCACTTAGTGCCAAGTATTATTTTCTGTATATATTTATTTTTTTGTCAATGTAAGTATTAAAGTATTTTAATTGTTTTATATCCATGTGATAAATGGAGTGGTGTCTTAGCTGCATCTGAACAATCAACAAACATGTTGCTAGTATATCGCTTAATATTTGATCGTTTGATGTAGAATCAGGTAATAATATATATGTTGCATATACAACTGAATATTACATATATTTTTGGGTTCTAATTATTCTTGTACATGGTTTCAAATCAATTGAACGCCATATACACCAGATATTATGTCGTTGTTGCCTGATTATTGTCATGATGGACAAGACATTTGGTTGACGGTTAGCCCACTTATATGTTTTCATATCGTAGAGTGGCATTAACCAGATAGAGTGTTGAGACAATTCAGTCTGCGACAAACGGTACCAACATTGTGTAATACACTATCTCAACAACACCAAATTGATTTAAGAGGTAACCACGACCAAAACTGGCATCAAGTTCATGCAGAATATATATCCTTCTGGTGTGCACGTCATGACTGTTGTGCACAAGGAGAAATAATACATGAGTCAGATGTGTGAAATGATTACTTGTCTTGGTACAACTCCATAACAAGAAGATTTATCACACCTGACGGTGCTTACTATTACTGCATGGTAAGCATCTTATTGTGTAGTGTTTTTCAATTATATGCTAAGAATATTCTTTTATACTTATATATATATTTTTTATCATACAAAATAATTTTGTTCACAATGTGCACAATTACTCATTACAACACAATTTACCGGAGTTGAGTTTAATGTGTGACTAAAACATAGTAAATGTTGAAAATATTTAATTAGTTAATTTATTTTTTTTTAAAAAAAAAGCCTCTCATAGACCCGGTCCACGACTCACCTCCCCATCAGCTGCCCAGTCAGCAAGTGACTGGTCGTTTAACCAGTCCATAGGGAAACTGTGTACTGGGTACACGATTTCACTACCCCATTTTTCAGACATCTTTCCAAACCACCATATTTTTCACATTTGTTTCTAAACCACCCTATTTTTGTCATTATTTTTTTAAAAAATGCATTATTCTTCAAAATACCCATATTTTGAAATATAACTACTTTTAGATAGTTTGCTTTTAAGCTAGCCAACAAAATGTCACACATCCCTAGAGATTTGGGGTCAAGATACATAGTGGCAATAATATTGTTGAAACATATAGACAACCATATGAAAGTAGAGATTTGAACTTTTAATATCTCGCTAAAAAATATGATATATTATCTAGTTGAGTTATATTGAGACTGGACCCCCTCCCTCAACTATACTCAACTCACTAGCCTTAAAAGTTTAACCATAAGATTGCAGTGTAGTGTGATGACAAGGATCCTACATTGTTTACTCGTGATTCTTGTCCATATATTTTCAAATCATCTTTTCTCCTTCCTAGCTATATACATTATTCTCTACTTCATCGTGGGTCAAACAAAGTTAAAGATGGAGTATACTAAAGCTAAAATAACACTAAAATAATAATATGAATAAGGGAATGACTTAGAAGTTTTTTTCTAATAAAGGGAACAATGTTTTGTTGTTTTTGATAGAGGAGATCCTTCCACAAGATTCACTTCTCCCATTTGACAGAAAATTCCCTTCTTCTGAACATAACGACGTGGGAATGCAGAGACCAAAAATCAAATTTGATTTTTTTAAATATTCTTTATATAAAATTAATATTGAGATCAATAATCGACCAAAAAATGATTTCCTTCGTTTTGTCTTTATGTGATGTCTGATTCGGACATTTGATTCATTCCCATCTCTGTCCTAAACATCAAAAGCATTCCCTTCTTTTCAGGCCTAAACAATTTTTTTTTTTTTATTTTTTTTACACATTAAATAAATTAAATATTTGAATTCTTCTTCACGTCACACCCTAGACTTTTCCACTTTTTCCCGTTGTGGTTTTTAAATTAAATTATATTTTATTTTACTTTATTCTTAAAAAGTTTTAAATGTTTTCTTTCTCTGGACGATTTAAATGTTTCTGCTTCTATCTTTGTGTTTAATAGAACTCCATAGTTTTATAATATTTTCTAATAATCTACTAAAATTGAATGCTGTGTTTGTTAAGTCGTGTAATTTAAAATTTTCTAATAGATCTACGAAGAATTAACTATACCTTTTTTTTTAATTTATTTTTGTAGTGAACTATACCATTTTAAAGATTTCAAAGACTTAATTTCAAAAGGTTCCTTAGGCGGCCGTGTAAACATTATACCTACGAAGTAATGAATTACAAGAATTTATCAGACAACTATTCAAACTTTCAAGTTCACCTCTTTTTTTTTTTTTTTTCTTTTTCAAATTTAAAAAATGTTTATTATGTCCCAACTTTTAATTTTGTGTGCAATAAGCCTAAAATTTTTAATTTTTCTATTTTTATATCGACACGTACTTAAATTTTCAATTGTGTATCTAGTTATCTTTGACCTATTCCATTTTTAAAAATCACGAACTTGTTAACAAGAAATTGAAAATTTAAAGTTAAGCACATTAAATTCATTTTGAATCTTGATCATTAATTTTGAAGGTTAAATATATCATAGTTAATGGAGATAAGATTAAAAATTTATTGACTTAAAAGACATGTTTAAAGTTTGGACATGTTAAAACCAAATTTGAAAACATTGAAGTTTGAGAGATTTATTACAGGAATCTTTAAAGTTTAAGGGTATTTAAGTTGATAATCATTTTATTAATTTTAAAATCATTCAATAAATGTTTTAAATGGGTCAAAATCTATTTTAATAATATGGTAAACGAGTTCAAAAGAATAAAACTAAAAATTGAATTGATCTAGAGTGATTAAAAATGTATTTTGGAGAGTGACTTTAAACCAAACATTAAAATCATTTCAAAATCACACTTATCATGATTTCTCACTCAATTGTCTAAACGACGTGTGTATTAAATTTCTTCCATTTCAATGCATATATAAATATGTGAAACAATTGTACCGGGACCGGGTAGAGCCGGTGGGTTTATAAGGCATCCCAACGCTAGATAGCAAGAAACCATCTTCCTTTTGCATCCATGGAGGTGGAGGAGCACGAAGAAGAAGACATGGAAATAGTAGAACCAGCATCAAACTACATCAACAAAATCCACCCACTTTCCCGGCACACAAAAAACCCATCTCCGGTCCACTCGAACCCCATCCTATACAACTACAAAGAATGCTTAAAAAATCACGCCGTCGCCGTCGGCGGTCACGCCCTCGACGGGTGCGGCGAGTTCATGCCCAGCGGACCGCACGGCTCTCTCGACGCCCTCAAATGTGCTGCCTGCCACTGCCACCGCAACTTCCACCGCAAAGACATCACTGACGACGGCGGCGTCAACGGAGAATCAGGGTCGCAGTACATTTCGTACTGGCGTGCTCCGAGGATGCTGGCGCTGCCTTCTCCGTCGTCGGCACGGAAGCGAGTGCGGACGAAGTTCACGGAAGAGCAGAAGGAGAAGATGGTGGAGATGGCGGAGAAAATGGAGTGGCGGATTCAGAAGACGGATGAAGCGGCGGTGATGGAATTCTGCAATGAAATCGGCGTGAAGCGGCGAGTGTTGAAGGTTTGGATGCATAACAACAAGAACACGTTTCGTAGTAAGGAATCCAAACAAAACTAATTTTCGTAACCAACTCACTTTTCCTAACTTTCTAAATTTGGATCCTCATTTTCCATCATTATCCTGCTTTTAACTTCGGTTAATTAAACTCAAAACTACCTCTATTATCTAAAAAGTTGCAATATTATCTTTAACCTTTCATAAATATTTCAAAATTATTTTTAACCGTAAGAATCTTTTAGAGTTTTAAAAATTATGACCTAGTGTTGGCAGTGATTGACTTTCGTCAAATCCTTATATTTATTGTGTCACTTAATTTCAAATCTTAATTTTCGTTTAACATATTGGAAAAGATTTCTACTCTAAAGTATGTAGTTTTGAAACATTTATGAAAGGTTAGTAGTAATATAAATAGTAATGTGTGCTAGAATAGGAGAAGATTAATTAATTTATCCTTTCTTTTAAGTTATTAATATCTCTTTAGGATTTTGTTTTTGGGTTCTAGAGAGTGTGCTAGGTTCAATGGTCCTAATCACTTGTGTAACAGTCGAGATCGATTATAGATTAATCTTATGTTTAGTACGTATTTGGGTTTCATTTTATAAGTTTAAGTTTGTTAATTAATTATGTGTGCTTTGGTTAGTTTGTTACTTGTTGCAAAAACCCATTTATAAATCTCACAATTTTATATTATACTTCAAACTTTTAGGTTAGAAAATACTTTTAGTTACTAAGCCCTGATTTTGTACCCATTTTGATTTTTGGTTTTTATTTTTGAAAATTAAGCTTATTTACTCCACATTTATTATAATGATTTGCATCTTTCTTAAGTACAATTGTTAGATTCTTAACTAAATTCCAAAAACAAAAACAGATTTTTAAAAGCTATTTTTTTTTAATTTTTAAATTTTGGCTTAATTTTTTAAACATGGTTAAAACTAGACAACAAAAAAAGAAATTTGGAGGTAGGAGTAATCTCTATATACTTAATTTTGAAAACAAAAATAAAAAATGAAATAGTTATAAATCAGAACCTACAATTTTCACGAATTTAATACTTTCTTCCATACAATTCATGTTTTTTTTATTTATTATTATTATTTTTTTTAATTTAGTCCCTAAATAGTCTCAGTAATAATGGCCATGAAATTTTTTCTTCAAAATTAACCTACTTATATTTTTAAGCGATTATGGATCAAATTTGCTTATAAACTAAAACCCAGTAAGTTGTATAACAAAGTTTGATAACTTTGATAGGGTTTCATGGCCCACATGGACTAAATTGTGTTATAAATTTGAATGTAAATTGGTACTAAAGTTTAGTAATTATATTGCTATAAATTAAAAAATGGATAGACTAAATTGATAGGGAAATTATTTTAAATGACAAAACTATTGAAGTTATTTACAAATAATAGCAAAATATCACAATCTATATATAATAGACCACGATAGATCATGATAGACTACTATATGTGTCTATCATGACACAAATAATATTCTATTACGGTCTATCGTAGATAGATAGTAAAATTTTACTATATTTGTAAATATTTTTGTTCATTTTTCTATATTTTAAAACAACCCAAATTGTCAATTAATAAATAAATAAATAAATAGTTTGCAAATTAATTTGTTATTTTATGAAAGTTATATTAAAGGACTTAAATTGGTTATTAGCTTATATAACTTTTATAAATCATAAACTTACAAAAACAAATATAAATGAAATAATTCGAGGTTTTATAATTTGTTATTTTATATATCTCCACTCACATATTTCTACATAAATAAATTGGATCAAATCATTTATGACAATTACAAAGTGGGTCATATCATAATCTTACCACGATAAGACGGACTATATTCATATTTTATAGACTCTTTATGTTATTTCTTGAACATGATCATCTCGTATGTCAACTATGTACTGTTATTAAATATTACAATAATAACCTTAAATTTTTCATGTAATAGATAATATAATTTATGAATTAAATAATTATTAAATAACAAGTAATTATGAGCAAGGGTTTAGGGCGGAAATTCTAACATTTATAACTACAAGAAGGGGTGAAAAAAAAATGAAAAACCAAAATAAACCAAACCAGACCAAACCAAGCGAACTTGATCTAAGAACCCTTATGGATATGTAAACCTTGGGATTTCCACAGCTAAAACTCTCAAATTTAGATTATTCAACCTTTAAGATATGTTAGACTATGAATTACTTAGATGGTCAAATGAATCAAAGATCCAATAAAACTTGTGGCTTCCATCAACTCCTAATCTTCAACACACCCTACAAACAAGATAGATCATAATCATCACTGGAATAATCACATAAACACATAAGACACAAAACTTAAAAATTTTCAAGATTTAAAACCCAATATTTTACATTTATGAATACTAGAATACACAAGTATGTGTCCACATTGCACGTGTTAAGTTTTTTTTTTCTTTCTTTTGAAATTATATATGTATTATTAAAAAAGAGCAAACAAAATAATATTAAATTCAGAAACAACAAATTCAAAGACAACATAATATTATGATTAAAGAAAATATTAGTTTATTAAAATTATACATTTTTTTTATACAATAGTTTTGAGAATAGAGGATCAAATATTCGATCTCAAGAGAGGGAGTGCATGATTATGATTGAGATGATCTCATTTAGGCTTAAAACCTCATTATATGCAATTTATTTATTTATTATTATTATTATTTTTTTGGATTAAACTTAACATTTGAATTTAACAAAAGCTTTGTTGTTTTCATTCAGATCTCTTTTGAAAGTGCAACATATAATTGTCCATGTGAGAAAGACATGTTGTAGAAGATAAATTCCAACCTGTAATATTGTTTGTCTTTGAACCCTTCTTAATGTCATTGCAAAATCGAGCTGCACTGAAAACTATACCCAAAAATAAGTAAAATTAATAAATTGTACAAACCCAAATTTAAGTCTAACTTACAATTTTGTGAAATCAACAGCGAGCATCAAAATTTACAAAACTATATATATATATATATATATATATATATATATAACACCTCTAGAACTTCTTCATTTTTAGTTTTATATTTTTCAACGTCACCTTTATGAATATCACTTGCTTTGAAATTCTAAGTATTTTGAAATGGTTCCAAATCTTGTATTAGCATATTCTCCATCAAACTTGCAAATTTACCACAATGTATAGCTTAAATAAAAACTAAATAAACTATGATAAATCTAAAATTTGGTTTAAGACATGGTTTTAAAAATAAAAATAATAATAAAAATTCGACATATATACCCCAAATGAATCAACTTTGGCAAGAAATGAAAAAAAAAAAAACTTTGCTTACCGAATGCATTTCAAATGCATACAACTATTAATAGGAAATACAAGATTCTACAATGAAAATATTAATTTTTAAGTATGATGATGGAATTTTAACAGAATAAATGAACACTATTTCTTATAATTTATATATGTAACCATTATCTTCAATTTTGTTGAAGACAAAGAGACTTTAAACTCATCATTTTCAAAAATTGAAAGTTAATCACAAACCACATAATCATAAATGTTTAATTAGTGGAGGATTATAATATGGATATTAGTTTTAAATGCCCACATACCCACATGATCATAAATGCTCACCTATGCACGTATTGTTTTATTTTTTTGTTTTACATTTAAATAAACAATACTAATTAGTCAAAGGTTACCATGGAGATTAAATAAATAATAGGAATTGAAGAAGGGACATAATGGGGATTATCAAATTATCATTTGGACAAAATAGTCCGAAAATGATTCTTCCCCAAGCTACTTTAGGATAGTAAGATAATTATAATGCATGTAACATAACAAGCAAAGAAAAAGACATAAAACTAAAAATAAATACAATAAGTACCATAAATCTGAAATTCTTTGTCTTTAATCTGCCAACTATCAGTTTGTAATCATCCAAGAGTTATGAAGTTCCACTTGAAGTCTTTGTTCCGTAATTGAAGCAACTTAATTCTTCTTTGCACTTAACTTAATGCAATTTCTTTTGATTGTAAATTTGGACAATATGTATGGTTCTTTTTTGACATATTTCTTTAAACTGACGTGATTGAGAATCTTTCATTTTATATCAATTCATATGAGTGGAATATTTACACCTCCCACTGAGAATTGAGGAAGTGCAAACTAAGTGCGTTTTATTCAAGTGAGAACCAAATGTGTTGTATGCCCTAACAGGCTAGAAATGTAAAAAATCCCTAGCACGAAAAATTTTGGCGATTTTTTTTTAATTAAAAAAATGGGTTCATATGAATGGAAGATTCACATACCCCATTGTATCATTTTAAGTTGGGTGTGAGTTACATGGGTTACATATGCATGTCTACCAAGTCCTTGAGCACCTGAGTTCTAACTTTGTGGTTGAGTTGTTGATGTGATGATTGTGCTACATGTATTGTGATGATAACATTTTGTGATATGGTTTAGATAACCTTTATTCACTTTCTTTTGATTCACGAAAATGTATGCTTGATTTTTGGGCCAAATTTAGGAAAAAATTATTGATTCTATTGAATTTGTTAGCACACACTCATCTTATTTATGGTCTTGAAGGCTTAGGATTGAGTTATTTGGACCATAGGCTTGTTGTCACTCCGAACACCCCGTCAGTTAGAGAGTCGTCTTGCTTGATAGGGTTGTAATATGAGATTAGGAAGAATAAGAAAACAGTAAGCTTGTGTGAATAAAAAAAAAAAAAAAATAGAGAGAGAGAGTGACGTGGGACACAAAAAGAATAAAATAGAGAAGTGAGCCGAAGCTAGTCTAAGCTAGCCAACTGCTGGCGGGAGATCCAATTCTTCGGCAAGCTGCCATAGAAGTTTATCAAAAAATTACCCTAACTAACGTTAAGATACCACTTAAAGAAACATAAAATAAATGGGCCAAAATGCTGCAACCCACTCAAAATAAAAAGAAGTTAAGGCCTACATACTGGGCCACTAACCACAAACTCAAGATAAAAAAATATAAAACAAAACACAAATATTAAGAAATATTTCATGAAACCCACATACTGCATCATTCCCTCCCACCTAGACAGAACTCGACTCTGAGTTCACTTCTTCAATTCTTGCATCCTATGTGTTAGGTTTTTTGTGCTAAAATTCGTGGTTTGTAAATATTGAACATATTCTCAATAAAATGGTTATCGAAATTTATTTAATAAAGATATTATTGAATATGTGAATTGCTTCTCTAAAATCCAATAAACTAAGATCCCTTGGTTATATTATGAATACTTAGATTTTATATGTAGACATAAAAGTGGATCAAGTTAGTAATATTCAAAACGGTCTATAATATAATGATAAGGCTAAGTACCTTATCCTAGGGACACTATAGATGCTAATCATTTTGCATTTGATACAAACGATGTGATCCTAAATGGTTCATGTAGAGACATGCGAGTGGGGCATCTTATGCAATGAGTTTGCATGAGACTGAACCATGGAACTCTGGTTTGTAAACATTGAACATATTCTCAATAAAGTTATTATTGAAATTTATTCAATAAAGATGTTGTTGAATATGTGAATTGCTTCTCTAAAATCCAATAAACTAAGAACTCTTGGTTATATTATGAATATTTAGACTTTATGTGTAGACATAAAAGTAGAACAAGTTTAAGTAATAGTCAAAATGGTCTATAGTATAAGGATAAGGTTGGGTACCTTATCCTAGGGATACTATGGATGCTAACCATTTTGTATTTGATACAAACAATGTGATCCTAAATGGTTCATGTAGAGACATGCGAGTGTGGCATCTTATGCCATGAGTTTGCACAAGACTGGACTATGAAATAATCACTTTTACTTTATAACACCATTTACTATGAAAGCTAATAATTTCAACTTGATGATCTAAGTAACTCAATCTTAATCCTGAGCTAACTATGAACTCCTGTTTGTTTGAGATAATCCTTTAATCTACCTGGGTGAGAGTGGCCTGAGTTTGCCAACTCAATATGCCTCCATTTTAGGAATAAGACTAAGTAGATAGCTGAGGACATAGTTCTGCAACATGAAATTCACTCCTACCTTATTTAAGGTCAGTAGAGAAGTTGTTCCCTTAAGTGCTGACTTCGGGTCTTGAACAAGGAGCCCCACCCGCTCATTAGCCCGAAAGGGACTCGGTTTGTTGGTTGGACTACAAATCAATTGTTCATTAGAGAATCAGTTGGACTTAAGGAACAAGAGGTAATTACAGAGGTAAAACGATAATTTTGACCAGACTGTAATTGCGAACAACTTGTGAAGGATTGACTAATTAATCACAGTTATATCAAGTGGGCGGAAATATATCTATAGTGAGGAGAGTGCAGCTACTGGGCTATAATGGAGTGTCCCAGTAGTTAACAAATGTTAATTAACTCGGTTAAAGAGTTTGGTAAATTAATGTCAGATCGTTGGAGCTCATGATCTGTAGGTCCATTAGGTCCTCTTGTTAGCTCATGAACTATACCTTAGAATAGTATGATGAAAGAATTTGAAGGTGTTCAAATTCGATTAAGGAGCAAATTTTATGATTTATTCATTTAATTATCAATTAGACGAAATTAGAGAGTTGAAGATATTTAAATATGATTTAAATATCAATTGGATGAATAGAGATTCACCCGGTCGAAAATTGTCGGGATGAGTGAAAAATTATTAATTTAATAATTTAATAATTTATATTAATTCAATATAATTAATTAAATTGTTTAATTAATTATTATTTAAATTAATTATATATTAGATATTAAATTAATATTATTTCATTAATTTTTTAAATTAACTAAAATAGGCATGGAAACGGAGGAGGTGGAGTTTTTGAAACTCACATCACCTCCTTCACTTTCCACCTCCTAATTGAATGGCTTAATCACCATATTATGTGTCAATTTTATGGCTAATAAGATTAGCTAAGCTTCTACTTTAAATAGGAAGAGAATTGATGGAATTGGGGTTGGACTTGAGGTTGAATTTTGCTATAAATTCAAGAACACTCAAAACTCTCCAAAACTGATTTTTCAATCAATTTTGCTCCAAATTCATCAAAATTTGGATCCCATAATCTGCCTAAGGCCAGAGAATAACGAGAAAGACTCTTGTGGTAATCCATGAAGTATTCGTGATCAAGAACTTGAAGAATACAACTTCAATTTTGAGCTAGAACAAGTAAGGTTCTATTCCCTGTTTTATTCTTAGAACTTGCATGTTCAATCCTCAAAAATAATGAAATTAGAGTGCTTTTGATTCTTATTGCTTCTGCTGTGGTTTTCCTTCCTCCATCAGTCTGGAGGGTGATAGGCATATAAATCAGAAACATTGAATGTTGGATATATTTAGAGCTCTGGAGGTAGAACAAGAACATATACGTTATCCCCTATGCGGTGTAAAATACGAAAAGGCTCAGTTTTTTTTTTTCTTCAGTTTCAAATAGGAACCTGTTGGGGCTCTCCCTTTTTGCATGTACACTATCACTAGCTCTCCTTCTTTGAATGCTTTATACTTTCAATGTTTGTCTGCATTTCTTTTATAATTTTCATTCGATTGTGGTTGATGTTTTTTAACATCCACATGCGTCTGTCTTGCCAGATCTTCAAATTTCTCTACTTTCTTGCATTTAGGTTTTAAAACATTAATTAGATCTATACATTGATTCGGGCTTTTGGTATAGACAGTTGAAAATGGGCTCTTCCCTATGGATCTGTTCATCATTGAGTTGTAGGCGAATTCAACTTGTGGTAAAGCTGCATCCCACCGTTTAGGTGTATCCCAGTTAGGCACCTGATCATATTTCCAAGTGTTCTGTTAACCACTTCGGTTTGCCCATCAGTTTGGGGATGATAAGCACTACTAAACTGTAATTTAGTTTGAAATCGGCTCCATAAAACCTTCCAAAGTGACTCATGAACTTTACATCACGGCTTGATGTGATACTTTTAGGAATTCCGTGTAACCTTACTATTTCTCTGAGAAAAAAAAGCTTTACTACTGCACTGGCATAAAAAAATTCGCCAACAAGGCAGAAAATGAGCCACTTTAGACCGTCTATCCACCACCACAAAGACTGAATCCACTCCCCTTTGTGTTTTAGGCAACCCTAAAACAAAATCCATAGAGATATCCTCCCAAATGTCATTTGGTATTGGTAACGGTGAATATAACCCGATATTCTAAGTTGTGCCCTTAGCTGATTGACATATTCCACAACGTTGGACAAGTTTTCCAACATCTCGTTTTAGTTACGGCCAATAAAGCGACCTTGCAGCAAAATAATTGTCTTTTCTCGCTCAATATGAGCAGCTAACCCTCCTGAATGTGCCTCATAAATTAGTTGCTCCCGTAGTAATGTGTGTGGTATGCACAACAAATTACCTTTAAAAAGATATCCTTCATGTATGTTAAATCCCCTCTTGGAATATTGGATATACAAACACTCCAAATTTCCTCCAAAATCAATATCATCAATATATAACTCGGTTAAGCAATCAAATCCTACCACCTCCATTTTCAGTCTCAACAATAAGTGGGCACGCCTACTCAAGGCATCTGCCACAACATTCTGCTTTCCTGGTTTGTGTTTAAACACAAATTGAAACTTTTTTAAGAACATGACCCACCAAGCATAAACTCTCTTGAGCTGTTTTTGTGAGTTTAAAATGTTAGAGCATTATGATCACAATGTAAAATAAACCATCTATATATGAGGTAGTGTTCCCAATGTTGGAGTGCTCTAACAACAGTAAACAATTCTTGCTCATATATAGACCATTTTTGTCTAGCCTCATTCAGTTTTTCACTAAAAAAAATCGAGAGGTTTCTTTTTCTTCCATCAAAACTGTCTCTATTCTTGTCATACAAGCATCAGTTTCCACCTCAAACAACTTATCAGAATTTGGCAGCATTAACACAAGGGTTGTAGTTAATTTTTCTTTAATTTCTTTACAACTAGCATCTTCTTCCTCTTCCCATTTAAATCTCCTTTTCTTCAAACAATTTGTAATGGGCGGTACAATGCTACTAAAATTTCGAATAAAATGTCGACAATATGTTGCTAAACCATGAAAACTACGTATCTCCATTACTGAAGTAGGGGAGGGCTATTCATGAATTGCCTTGATTTTGCTTGGATCCATTTGAATGCCATCTTTTCCCACAATGAAACCCAAAAACAGCAACTTGGTAGAGCAAAATTCACACTTTTTAAGGTTCAAATACAGGGTGTTTACCTTCAAGGTTTCAAGGACTTCTCATAAATGTATCCAATGTTCATCTTGTTATTTACTAAACACCAAGATATCATCAAAATACACCAGAACAAATTTGCCAATAAAAGGTTTGAGTATGTGATTCATCAATTGCATAAAAGTACTAGGAGCATTACTCAACCCAAATGGCATTACCTTCCACTCATAAAGACCTTCTCATGTCTTGAATGCAGTTTTTCACTCATCTCCTTCTCAAATTTGAATTTGATGGTAACCACTTCGAAAATCAAGTCGTGAAAAAACATAAAAGCAAATTTTCAATTCTTGGTATAGGAAAACGGTATTTCACGGTTGTTTTATTGATAGCTCGACTATCAATGCACATTTTTCAAGTTCCATCTTTCTTAGGCACTAATAATGTAGGCACAACAAATGGACTAACACTGGCTTGGATAAATTGTTTTTCAAGTAAGTTATCCACTTGTTTTTGTATATTTCATGTTCCTTCAGACTCATTCGATAATGAGGTAAATTTGGCAAACTTGCACCTGAAATTAAGTCAATAACATGTTGTACTTCAAGCATTGGGGGCAACTACTTGGGAGTTCTTCTAGGGTAAGATTTGAAAACTTTTCTAAAAGAGTCTTTATTTCTACATTATGCATTGAGGTATCCTTGTTCTCTGTGATCGCACTCTCTTTGGACATAAGCACCAACAAGGCATTATTGTGTGCTTCCATCCTATAACTGTGTTGTGAACCCTTTACAGACGGCAACAAGGGTTTTTGTTTTGGGAGTGGTTTTCGTGGGAAGATTTGTTTGAGTATTCACTTGTAGGCAAAAGCACAATTGACTTGCTACCCCACTTAAATTTGTAAGTATTTTTATGTCCATCATAGGTTACCATCCAATCAAATGGCCCATGTCTTCCTAGTAACAAATGATGTACATCCATGTCCACCACATCACATACAATGGAGTCTTGACAATGCTTTCCTATTGAAAAACTTATTTTGCACACTTCTGTAACTTTGCATTCCCCTACTTTCTTGATCCAGCCTAAGCTGTAAGGTTTTTCATGTTTCTCCGTTGGAAGTTGTAAAGCTTTCACAAGAGATTTAGCTATAATATTTTCAGTGCTTCCATTGTCCATAATAACATCACATACCTTTTTGCTTATTGTACAACAGGTTTTAAAAGTATGATTTCTTTGATTTCACTGTTTTTCCTTGAAGTTAAGAGAATTTTTTGCACAACACATGAGATTCTATCCCCTTCATCTCCACACACAAAGTCTTCTTCGTCTGAGATGGGAGCTTCTTCCTCTGTACCAACTTCTAATCTTGTGTCTCCTCCCTCAACTAGAGCAACTTGTTTTCTTAGAGGGAAATCACTTGATCGATGTCCCTGCTGGTTACATTTATAACACCTTATGGGTGCTGGTTTAGGGCAGGGATTTGCATTTTTCTGTTGGTTACTTGTTGCCTTTCCAATTGGTTTTGTTGCAGGTTGGTCCACTTGACCTCGATTTTGATTGACACTTATTATTGACTTTCCTTTTATCCAGGAATTGCTTAGCATTAGATTTTCTTTGGAAATAACCTTGCAAACTTGACTTTGTGCTATTCAACTCCACTTTCAATACTAGGGATATTGCTTTAGCCAAGGTATGCACAATTTTAACCCCCAATTGCTCTTGAATTGCTTCTTTCAATCCACCCAAATACCTTGCTGGTTGTTGTCTTTCAATTCCTTGGAGATTATTTCTTGCATTCAGTCTATTAAATTCTTTTGTATACTCTTTTACGCTTTTGTTTCGTTGCTTACAATGTTGATACTGTTCGTATAAAATCTGCTCATAATCAATTGGGAGAAATTTCCTTTTCAAGTGAGAACGGATTTTAGGCCACGCTCTAATTCTAGATTTACCTTCTCGTCTTCTGTTGTTTTGAAGTTCATCCCACCAAGTGGAGACTCCACCCCTCAATTTATATGCAACTAATTTAACTCGTTTTTCTTCGGGAATATCCATATAGTTGAAAAAATTCTCTCTATTTTGTAGCCAATCTAAAAATTCCTCAATTGCTAGCTTTCCATCAAAGTAAGGCAAATCTACTGATTCTCATCGTTGGTAAGGAAAATGTTGTTCCATTCCTTGTCTATTTCCACATATGATTAATTCTTCAGTTTCGTCATCACTTTCAGAACCATCAGAATCACTACTGTCAGAGCGCTCATTTTGTGGTTGTTGAATTATCCTTGCATTTTTCTATTCTTCTGGTGATCTCGCCGAAACGGGGCTTTGCCTCGAGCACCTAATAATGGATTTACTTTCTGTGGACTAATTTGCCGCCCAATATTAGATACTATTTTTCTAATTTCTTGAGTAAATGATTCTAACCTTTCCTCCATTCGTTGTTCTAGGTTGCTAATTGCTGCCCATATAGTTGGAATATCGTTCTCAGGCTCAACTTTTTTCTGCGGATTACCAGCACCTGCCATCTACACCAAGCTAACTAACTCTTGGCTCTGATACCAAAACTGACATGGAAAAGAAGAATAAAATAGAGAAGTGAGCCGGAGCTAGTCTAAGCTAGCCAACTGCCGGCGGGAGATCCAATTCTTCGGCAAGCTGCCATAGAAGTTTATCAAAAAGTTACCCTAACCGACGTTAAGATACCACTTAAAGAAACATAAAATAAATGGGCCAAAATACTGCAACCCACTCAAAATAAAAAGAAGTTAAGGCCTACATAATAGGCCACTAACCACAAACTC
This sequence comes from Citrullus mucosospermus, assembly GCA_030954485.1. Classification (NCBI taxonomy): domain Eukaryota; kingdom Viridiplantae; phylum Streptophyta; class Magnoliopsida; order Cucurbitales; family Cucurbitaceae; genus Citrullus; species Citrullus mucosospermus. The sequence continues at coordinate 17,674,449 of CM062064.1, forward strand.
AAGATAAAAAATATAAAACAAAATACAAATATTTAAGAAATATCTCATGGAACATGTTCCATGAGAGAGCCAAAAAGAGTGAAAAGGAAAGTGCTAGAAAAAAAAGAGAAGGAATAAAAAAAAAGAGAGAGAAAGAAAAAGAGTGTGAATGCATGGATAGAGGTTAAAAAGAGTTGTCTTCCACTATGATCAGTTAAGACACCTGTGAGAAAAGAGTGGGTACGATTCCTTGTAGTTGGAATGTGTAGAGCCTCTAGGTAAAACAAATGCCTTTTATTTTTCTGTTGTGTGTGTTTTTAAGGCACCTTAGTCAAAATATTACTCTCTTGATGGTTTTCATTGTTTGAAGATTGGTACTTGAGCCAGAGTAGGGAGAAAATGAGTTGAGGGTTGAATAAAACTTTTTCGGACTTGTAAAGACCCAGATAGGATTGGCTAAGCACACACATGTAAGGGATAGAAAACTAATTTTGAATTTTCTAATTGAATGCATGCATTTGAATTATTCTAGCTTTTTTTAATTTAGTTTGTTATATTTAGCCTTGAGATTAGAGCCATTCATTTGCAGCATATGATTCATACCTTTATTTTGTTTAGTCTTGCTCGAGGATGAGCATAGTTTAGATCAGGGGCGCAATGTAGATGCAGTTCCTTGGGGTGTCGTTTTATTCCCAAAAAGAACCAATCAAAAGAAATGTATAGTACCAAACTATGCTTTTATTGCTACGATGGTGTAGTAATAGTGGTAAATTCGGGTCAATCCACAGGGAAGCGCTAATAATGTTTTGTTAAGTTGATTTTCTAGTTATAGTGGTAAACTAGGGGTTTGGGGTGATAGGATTGAGTGCATGAAATTAAATGCAAGAAAGTAAAGATAAAGGGTAAATGTAATCTAGAACAGGAGAATCTAACCTTGAGAGCAAATTGGGTTCCCATGTAACTTCTATCATTGAAATATCTTAATTAACATTCATTTGATTAAATGTTCACAACGACTTACCCAATTCATCCAAATTCATCGATGCTATAGGCAGCCGAATCGTTTGGTCTAAATCAAGCAAGCACCCTAACTATTAATTAAAGCCTTAAGCCCTAATTAAACTACATGCCTTAGGTCCTATTGGGTTCGATAAGCGATGATATAGAATTAAGGTCATGTGCATTACAATTAAGGGTTCCATTGTGTGTTTAATTAATTAAGCCGACTTAATTAACCAATTTTTTTTAACCTAATTGAAACGTGCATCCTAAGATCAAAGATAAGCTTAAAACCATAGTATACAATATTCAATTATTTACTATATAGGTGATTGTAGCTAGATGAAGGAGAAGACATCACGCAAGCTACAAATCACTTAGCAATGCCATACATCCAAGGTGGGGGCATCAATCCATCCAAGAAATATACATTTAGAAATCAAAACAAATTCAAAGAGGCAAAATCATAATATAATGTTCATATAAGATAGATCTCAATACATTAATATAGGGTTTGCTCCCAAGAACTAGAAAACACTTACCTAAACATCTTCATAGAGAAATGAGAGGAAAGAGCTTCTAATCCATGATTACAACCCAAAAAAAATTAAAAACCTAAAAACTAATGTTGTAGATTGATAAAGAACGAAAAAAACAAAGAAAACGAGTGGTCAATCACCCAAAATGACCATTCAGATCAAAACATATCAGCAAAAAATCGAAGAGCAAAATTTATATCGCGAAGTAGTGCCTAGGCGCTCATTGCCCTAATTAGACTGCCTAGGTGCTCCCCAAAATGCTACTCTCTAGTGTTAGGGGCCTGAATGAGAGCCAAAACTAGCACCTAGACGCTCTCCTAGGGGCATTTTTCATCATTTCACATCCTTTAAAGCCTCGGATCCTTGGTATGATTCCTAATAGCTTCAAATCAACCACAAACGACATGTAACACTCCAAAATGCATGTTTTGCTCAAGAATCTACAATTCTAATCATTTAAACACATTAGCTACAATAAGCAAATGAGATTAAAGGCATATAAATAGGTCTTTTCGAGAGTTATCACCCACTAAAAAAATCAAGAAAGTGCAAATTGGACACGGTTTATGCCCTAACGGGCTAAAAATGCAAAAACGCCATGACACGAAAATTTTTATAAATTCTTTTTGGTTCAAAAAATGAAATCGTGTGAGTGAAGCATTCACATCCCCACTTGTAAATTGAGAAACCACAAGCTGAACGCGCTTTAAGCTCTAACGAACTTGAAATGCAAAAAATACCCTAAGATGAAAATTTTTGCAATTTTTTTTTAGTCCTAAAAATGGGTTGATATGAGTAGAACATTTCCATCTATAGACATTCTCAATGCCATCAACCATGACGTGTCATCTCTGTCCCTTTGTTCTACCTTTCCTTCATGTTCTGATGTTGACGTGCTTAATGGGATTGTAGTTGGGGCATATTTCATGCTGTAGTGAAGGGGATAGCTATTTGTTGGTGCAATAGGGAATTCTTGTCAAACCTCATCATGAAATCAACAATTACTTCTAATTAGCTAATTTTTATTGCATTAATGTTGTAGGGACAAGGAATGTTCAGCAAAACTATATCTATCCTACCAAGTAATTCATCTTTAAATATATCTTGATTGCTATTATATTATTGCCTACAATCTCACTGTTAGTTGTTACTTTCCCTACAATCTCAATGTTAATCACAAATGCAAGTTGAATCATTCATTCATTAGAATATTCAGCATCTCATTGTAATTTTTACTCAACACTTAAAAACTCATTTCTTATTCCAAAATTGTTTTCATCACCCAATACCCTCAAATTCAAATCTATATACTCTAACTTCAGATGCATATTCTAGTCAAGGTGGTACAATTGAGCTTTCAATATATGATACATGATCTGGTCATCTAAAAAGGACGAATATCAAAAGTTCTTCTAACCAAAATTGAATATCAACAAAATAAACAACTAAATCAAAAGCCATAAAAATCAAATACATTGAAATGGAGAACTTTTTTAAAAAAATAATATTATTCTAATTAATAATAACAGAAATAGGGTAAAAGAAAAATAAATGACAAAAATAGGTGGGAAAATTGTGGACATGATATACATTTTTCCCAATTCATGGACCCCGTCCACATTTTCACTTATGAAATCCTAGGCCTGGTCCACGATTTCCATTTGGTCAAACTTCCCTGCAGCGCTGGAGCATGCTTGCCAAATGGCAGGGATAAGAATCGTGGACATGGTCCACAACTTCCAAAAATGTGGACCCAATCCACAATTTTCATCTGCTTTAAACCACCTAAGGACTTCTTATTCCCCGCATCCTCTCCTCCCTCATTTATCCTCCTTCACCCGAGACCGTCGATCCCATCGCCTTTGCCGTCATTTGTTCTAGTTGTCTCCCCCGCCGCCTCAAGCCCTCGCCGGCCACTAGAAGGTAGTTTATTTCTCTTTTCACATCGTATAACATTGTTTAAATTTATAATTATTTTTTTTTATAAAAATAGGATTATAATATTATTTAGATTTAGATTTATAATAATTGTTTACAAAGATGATCGTGGACCAGGTCCACGACTTTCTAAAATATTTTTTTGTGTAAATTATTATTTTTACCACATTTTGTAGATGCATATGTTACTAAGTTATTTTTTAGATTTAGTGTGGTTTCGTATGATTTTTGTGTGATTTTAGCATATGTTAATATTTTCTCACATCTTGTTGTATTTGGGCTTTGTTTTCATTTGGAGCAATAAATTGAGTTGTTGGACTGATAGCGTAAATGGTTTTTTTCCTTAATTGTGGATAGTTGTAAACAAGTTTGTTAAATATGTCTATGGAACGTGAAGATTTAGTTGTTTTAGAACCTGGAAATGAGGGGACAGTGATATTAATGTAGAGTTTGATGAATTATTTGGAGATTCAAATGCACAAAATGAGAATGAATTAGTATCTTCTGAGATATTCACACAAATAGATTGGGAAGTTATTAATTCAATTTGTGAAGAAGGGTCAATATTAGATGACAGAGGAAGACGCGTTGAAGGCTTAAATCCTTTATAGAAAGGGATGTTATTTGACACCAATGAGGATTTACAAATAGTTGTTAAAAAATATTGTGTAACAGAACACTATCAAAATTGTTGTAGTAGAGTCGAACCAAGATATGTGGCATGTGAGGTGTAAGTCGTAGAAGGATGGTTGTGTCACACCCCCTCCCGAATTATCCTCCATAACCCGAGAGGAGATGTGAAGACAGCAACCTTGACTCCTCTGTAAGGTTCACTGTCCAACCATTATCACCAAAGACGACCCTTTCCGCAAACTGGACATCTATTTGCCAAGCGTTTTCGTTTCCATTTGCTTTCCCTGTTTGACATGATGAACTATACACAAAAATAAATTAGCTTGCGATAATCACAATTAAAATCAGTCCAATTCCACAGATAATTTTGTTCCCTTTAGTCACTACTTAACTTTACTTGAATGCACTATGTTCCCTAATAGAATCCACTACATGAACAAAGGAAATAATCTTGCAAGGAACACTTTCTGAAAACTATTATAATTTTCATCTAGTTATAGTTTTTATACTATGCACCGATCCTTTAAGTTTTACTTGAACGCATAGTCCGCCAACGCATTTTTGATTACAAACCTGAACACATAGTTGGGTTGCTAACTTGGATGCGTCACACCATGTGTCTATACTTTAGTCGCATACTCCAGTTCAACGCAACCTCCTCAATTACCACCAACACATAGCCTCTTATTCAAAAACCTCACAAAGCTTTAAACTTTTACTCCCGCTAACCTTCGAAAACGCATACCTTCCTAGCCACCGCATCCTCTTTATACTTTAGCTCCGAATACTCCTTTATTTTTACCAATGCATAACAGCCTTCACAATCGTATAGAACTTCTTCAACTACTCACAGATTACTTTCAACTTAACAATACTATGCGTTTCTTGTGGGTTATGGACCCACTTCGCTTCCACTACGTCACTCTGATAGCCAATGCCTCTACTTTCTCTTCTTTTCCTAGCTACTTATAGTTTTTCTTTCAGCACTCAATTTACTTAACCATTTCTTTCTTTCATGGATTCTTATGCGTTTCTTAGCATGCCTATGCGTTTTGATTTCCTCTATACCAAGTGTGTGTCCAACTCTACTCTCTCCCCATTCCTTTGGTGAAATTCTTTCCTTAGTCTCTAATCATTTGGTGAAATTCTTTTCCTTAATTCAAACTTCCAAATCTAGTAGTGTGGTTGTTTTTCTTAGAATAATTTCAAGATTACAGAATTCAAGTGTAATCTTTTAAATCTTCAACGCATACCTTCCCTTAACATCACGAGTTAATTATTCACAATCCATAACATTTAGTGATACAAGCTCTTATTTACTTGTGGATCCTCTGAATTTTCCTTTACACTCCTCAGGTAGCTTGCGAAGTTCTGGTGTCTGCTTGCCTGCCTCGTCTGGCTGTTAACCATAATTTACTATATTACAACCTTTTTACTTTAGATTCATAGCTTAAACTTCCCTATTCCCAAAATCTTTCACTCTGATACCAACTTTAACTATTTCCCAGCTAAACCTTCAGTCCTTCATTCTCACCCTTAGTAAGACATCCACTCTTTTCCTACTACTATGCGTCCAACTAGACTTCTTATCACATAGTGAAACTTCCCAAACATAGTTGACATACTCCAAAGATTTCCTTGAATCCTTAAATCACCTTACTATTCATAATTCTTTCTGAAATACTTATTGCATTCGTCTTAAACCAAAACTCCAGCTTACAATTCACTCTTTCCTCCTTCCATTCATCTCAACGCATGGAATTTCTTGGCCATAATCAGCCATTCCATAGACTTAACTTTTCCATTTTAAGAATTCCCTGCCTCCACATACTTATAATCTTAGCTCCATTACTCTTATCTTACTTCCTTCCTTACTAGCCATCTTGCATACCTACGTTCTGGGATAGGGTGTTACAGGTTGTACTTGGAAGTTGCGTGCTTGTAGGCATAAAACACATGAGCTTTTTGAAATTACTAAACTTTAAGTTGAATACACGTGTTTATACACAAAACTAACATAAGATCACTCACAATTTGATTCTAATTTTATGTATATGAAAGTCCAAAATATTGTTTGAGTTGATTTCAGTGTTCCAATCGCTGTACTTCAAGAAACAATTAAAAAATCATTAAAATATAATGTCAACTATAGACGAGTGTGGCAGGCAAAAAGAAAAGCATTGGTCAAAATTTTTGGTGATTGGAAGAAATTGTTCGTTAAATTTCTATTCGAATTAAATTGAGTTTCTTACCTTGTTGCACAAAAATAGATTTATCATTTCCGTACGAGGATGCGTTGAGAATTACTCTAAGTGTGATCATGATTAAGCAAGTTTTCCTATAAAAAGCCCAAGTATAAGCATTTATACGTTTCCTGGTGAGTCCAGGGTCGAATGCAGGGATTTGTAATAACTAGGCGTTGAGATTAGATGCTTGACTATGCGGTGAACTATACATGTAATATGTGCATTTGTTGGTTGTATGTGTCTAAAACTATACATAAAGAATGAATCAAATTTCCTATAACTAATAATGAGGTGGACGCGGCGATGGTTAGTCAAATGTCATTTAGTGTCAGATAGCAAGCGTTGAGAATGAATGGAACCATGCGATAGAAGTAGAGTTAACGCAAGAGCTAGTTGTTACCTAAACTTTCTAAGTATAATTACATACCTACAAACTGCATTTGTGAATCCATCTCTCGATGTTTCGACGCCACATTAATCTTATCTCTAAGACACATGGTAAGTTTGCGTTGGCAAAAGATGAACTACATCTCTGTAACTCATCTAGTCTTGATAAATGCTAAAGGTTAACCATCCACACTCTCAAGCTAGACAGTCATGCTTACTACTTTTGTTTGTCAGACAAAGTTATGCAAGCTAAAGATATGCATTAATCAAGATGTAACATACTTAATATTGCTCAAGAGAAACTAACTTCTAACATCTAACTCATTTAGCATTCAAACAACATGGTGTAAGGTATTTGATATGGAAATAGATGGAAGATAAGCATCAATCAAACTCATATTAAGAAAATAAATCATTCTCTCGAATGTCATTAACAAAACATAAGTAAGAAAGAGGGAAATGGAGATAAAACAGAAATGAAAGGCGTCAAGCCACCACTGGCAACGTCTTGCTTCATGGAGGCTTGAGATGGTTGCTATCTGATACATAGATTCCATAGGGTGAAGATTCTCACTCACTGGGAGACGGCTCTGAAGGTGTTCAGAATCCTTCTCTCAGAAGAGCTCGAAATGGAGTCTGGTTATGGTGAGGGAGAAATTGTGCAGAGCTTTCGCCTCTTGAACTGGTTTCTCTTCCTCCTTTTCTTGGAGAAGCTTTGGGCTATTTATAGGCGTCAAGAAGTTGATACTCATGATGACCTGATACCTGTGCATTAAATTTCCTGTCACGCTGCATAGACTTTTCAGATTGTCAGCCTATTTATTCTGCCATGATCTGATAGCGTGTTGTCCTTTTTCATAATGACATGACAGTTGTTTGCCCATGCATCTGTGTCTACTTTTTCTCGACGCATGGTCTCAACACATAGGCTCGACGCATGGGTTTCCACTTGTTCTTGCAGCAGCTTCGTCTCTTACTACTTGGTTGTTTGCGCTTCTTTTTTTCTTAACCCTGCGTTAGGAACAGAAAAGCTCATCGTTTTTCAAGTATTTTCTTTTGTAAATAATGCCAACGCATGGTGATACATTTTTCATCATTCAACTACCAAAATCATGCGTTTAGCTCCAAAGTTACTCTAATTAAATCAAATAATGACTATAATAACTTGTATTTCTACAAGTTATCAGAAGTCATATGCTGAGCTGCCATATTGGTTGAGTGTTGCAGTGTATTACAATCTTGGAACACGAGTAGATTGGTATTTTATTTCGCCTGATATGTCAAGTAAGACTATTTTTGGACAAGTTTTTTGGTCATTTGGTCCTACTACAGAAGGGTTCAAATATTTTAGACCATTGATACAAATGGATGAGACTCATCTTTAAGGGAAGTATAAAGGGAAAATGTTGACCGCACTGTCTATTGATGCTGGTGGCCATATATTTCCCCTTGCTTTTGCTATCGTGGAAGAAAAAAGTACGTCTAGTTGGTCGGTTTCTATGGATTTTGCGGGTACATGTAACTCAACGAGATAATATATGCTTAATTTCTGATAGGCATAGAGACATTTTATCTCCAGTAAATAATGAGGAAATTGGGTGTAGCGAACCTAGAGCACACCATTGATATTGTCTGCGCCATGTTGTCGGTAACTTCAATACCATATACAAGTAAAATGAATTGAAAAAGTTGGTGTATAAAGCTACAAATCAACACCAACCACGCAAGTTCTTCAAATGGATGAAAAAGTTACAGCGATTGAACTCTGAGTGTCTTGAGTATTTTTCTGATATTAATTTGGATACATGGACACAATCACATGATAATGGGCATCTTATGGGTGGATGACAACAAATGCAACTGAATGCATGAATGGGGTTTTTAAAGGAGTTAGAAGTTATCAATCACATCATTGGTTAGGATAACATTCTATCGAATAATACAATACTTTGAACAACGCATAGGAGAAATCAGTAAGACACTTGATAGTGGCGATACGTATATGTAATATGCTACAAAAAAATTGAAAAGATGGGAAAACAAGCCGTTGCACATACTGTGAAGTTCATTGATGGGGAGACCCAAAGTTTAGAAGTCGAAACTAGGATAAGTATGATTTCTCCCTATAAAGGACAACAAACACAAGTTGTGAGCCTGCAGTAGAGGACATGTTCTTGTAACAAATGACAATCCTTCAAGATTCCTTGCTCTCATGTCATTGTAGTTTGTAATTCCATGCATTTGAAACTATTACCCTTTATGTCAAAATGTTATAAACTGTCCGAATACAAAAGATGTTATTGTTGGGTTTTATACCCTAAAACTCGTAGATTATAAATGTAATATTTTGACCGTAACTAAATCATTAATAAAGAGTTATTGATTGTTTTTGTTTGTCTTGTCTTAATAACCCTAAATCCAATAAACTAACATCCTAGGTTGTTTAATGAGTCTTCAATTGTATGTACGGAGACATACAGAGATCAATGTTCAAGATACAGTCTAAAGGATGTATAGTATAGGGATAAGGTTAGGTACCTTATCCTAGTGATATTATAAATATGGCCCGCTTTGTATTTGATACAAACGCAATAATCTAACGCTTTCGTGTAGGTGACATGTGAGTGGGGGTATCCTATGCAATGAGTTTGCATAAAACCAGACCATGAAATAGTAATCACTAGATGTAACTCCATTGACTAGTTAGGTTTCTATTTCAATAGGATGACCTAGGCAACTTAGTTTTAATCATGAGTATATTATGAACTCTTGTGCATGAGGGATTGTCCTTTGATTTGTATGGGTGAAAGTGGCCATTTGCCGACTCAATATGCCTACCATCTTAGGGACAAGACCGAGCGAGGAGCTGGGGACATAATTATACAAGATGGAATTCACTCATTCCCATTTTAGGGTAAGTAGATAAGTGTTCCCTTAAGTGGTGTCTCTAAGATTTGAACAAAGGGCCCTACCCCCTCACTAGCCCGAGAGGGGTTTTTGTTTAATGGTTGGAGCATAAACAGGTTTTTTATTAGAGGAGCACTGGTACTTACGAATTTAAAAGTAATCAAGGAGTAGAACGGTATTTTGACCTAGTTGGTGTTACGAACACTTGTGAAGGACTAATTTGCTATTATTGATCTATATCCATGGACACTGAAATACATTTGCAGTGAGAAGAGTGCAACTGTGGGTCTTTAGTAGAGTGTATCCATAGTTAACAAATATTGATTAATGTGGTTAATGAGTTTAGCCGATTAATCTCATATTGTTGGAGCTTCTGATCTGTAGGTCCATAAGGTCCCCTTCCTAGTTCACAACGAACCAACAAGAATCAACTATGTTGAAAGAAAAATTTTAAATGTTCAAATTTATGAGGAAAAATATTACTCGTATTGGATACAATTAATTGCATGATTTATTATAAATTTTATTTGAATGTGATTCAAATTATAACTTTATAATATGAACAATTAATTTATTTGAATATGATTCAAATAATTTATTATTTATTTGTATAAAATCCATATAAATAAATAGATGGAGAATTAATTAATTAATTAATTTGAATTAGATTCAAATAATTAATTATTTAATTTAGATGAGATCCAAATTAAAGATTCTACAAAAGATAAATATTTAAATCAGATTTAGATATTTTAAACTATTTAATATGAGATATTATTTGGGTAGATATTTATTAATATTGGATATTATTTAATATTTGATTTAAAATATCTCTTTTATCCTAATAGGATTAGGAGCAACCTATAGAGTTTTATAAATAGGCCCTTGGGAGCCTTCATAGAAAATAATTTCTACGATTACTCTAAAAATCTTTCTCTACTAATTCTCCTAATTTTCTTAGAAAAATTCTAAGAAAATTCTTCTTTCCATTCTTTCAAAGAAGCGGTTCCCACAAACTGGATCCTTACCAGAGTCATAGAGAGAAAGATCTCTTTGAAAATGAGAAGACTATTGATTTGAGAATTATAGATTGACAAAGGTATGATGCTTAACCTTTTCTTTTAGTTTTTGTATTTTTAATTCTTTCAATAAATCAAAGAACGCGATCACACACATCTGATGGGATTCAATTCCCTTCAATTGGTATTAGAGCCAGTCTTTGATTCTTGATTTGAATTAAAAATCTTTTATGGTGGGTGTTTTAATTTTTCATATATGAGATATGTGAAAGTTTGCAAAATTGATTGTTTAGGCATATTTGGGCATTAGATTTTAAAGTTTTGATTGTAAAACGCTCAAGAGTTAGGGCTTTCTTGTAATGTTTGGTTTTTCTTGTAATCTTTGATTAGATTAATTGATGTAAAAGTGCTGTAAATTCTTGAAAAGATGTTGGTTTTTCTGAAATATTGAAATCTGGAAGATCTGGAAGTTTTTCAAAGCATCTGATAGATTTCATCAAAGCATGTGCGGCTGAAATATCAAAGGATTAAATTTAGGTATTTTAAACCCTAAATTTTGATGGCCAAAGAAGAAATTGAAGACCAAGATATGTCTTGGAAAATCAAATTATTGTAATTTTAATTTTTTTTCTTTAATTTCTAGGATATGCCAAATATGCTGGTCAATTTTGCTTTATTTAATTTAATTATGCTTGTGATATATGTTTTAAATTAAATTGAATGTTGTATAAAGTATGCCATTTGGATTAAAATCCCACTATAGGTTAAAGCATGTTCATGCATCTTAGTATATTATACATGTTATATTATATGGTTTTAATACATGATAATAATTTCATAAGTTAATTAATGTATATTGATATATTAAATATATGAAATTGGAAAAGTATGATCAATGGCATTGATTAAATAAATATAAATAATTATATTTATTAATGTTTTGTTAATATATGATTGATTTTCATGATTTATTTAATATAAGTGTTATATTTTAAATAAAAATCAATTTGCATTGAGCATGATACATCCATAAATTAATATAATTGTTTTATTATGTCATCAAATGCATGTAATATGGTCGGTTAATTAATTAGAATTTGATTGTTAATTAATTAAACCAAAGAAAGCATGTTATAGGGCTAATCATTAAATTTCATAATAGTTATAAAATTTATGGTTAGTAATCGTCAACCTATAATTAAGAATTGTATGCAAACATAAGATCTTAGGAAATTGGTTTTAAATTGTTTAAAATTAATTTAGACCTAAGGTCACATTAACTCTAATAAGATTAAAATTTTGTCTTATTTTGTTTTTAAATAGTTTTAAAATATGACTAAGTAGGACAAATAGGACTTTAGGTTATAAGGAAACTCTACCACTTCAGTTCTGTCAAGATTGGGGGTATTTAAGTTGACGGTTTATGGAACACCTCCTAACTAGGAATTGAATTGGAACCTGAAGGCCTATTAGTATGCATTATCACTAGGTTAATTAAATGATTTAATTCACCTAGAGCATTAGTGTAAAGACTTTTTATAAGAGTTATAGTAGACATAGACTTAGATAGATTGACTTAGCGTAATTTATCTCAGTTAAATAACCCTTAGATAAGGTAGGATATTTTAGTGGGAGGAAAATTATAAAACAAGATGTTTATATCAAGTTTTGCTCCTACATCCCTGATTATTCACTCCTAAAAAGGATAGGTTCACTTAGATTAATTACCAACAATTGTCTTTCCTAACGATAGTTTATTCGTGCGTACCTTTAGGATCTAAAAGTGGGACAGTTACACTTACATGAATGAGTTAAGAATTAACGAATCCTTGACCAAACAATGGTGGCTAATGTCTATAGAAATATGAGTTATTCTAGTATTAGAATTAGCTGAGAATTGTCTCATTTCAAAGGAGTGGTTGATCACCCTTTGGTGGTTGTTGCTCTAAACCTCTAAAGCATCGTTGTAAAAACTAAATCAATAGTTTATTAGGGTTTCTTTGATTGTTTGTTTTTTGCTAAATTGATTGGAATAGTTGCAATTTTGTTTGCTTATGTAATGGGTTAAGGCAAAGATAACTAAAACAGTTAATTATTTATAATTTCAGCATGTCTTTCTCAATCGTTGCACTGCTTAAAAATGAAAAACTAACCTGAATACGATTCTGGTTATAGATGATCTACGATTTGTCTTAACGGAGAAATGTCCTCCTATTCCCGCTCGTAATGCATCCCAATCTATTAGGGATGCATATGACCATTGGACAAAGGCCAATAACAAGGCCCGAGTCCATATCTTGGCGAGTTTGTCTGACGTACTCAACAAGAAACATGAGGTCATGATAAATGCACGACAGATCATGGAGTCCTTTTAGGAAATGTTTGGACAACCGTTCTCACAGATTTGGCATGAGGCCCTCAAGTACATTTATAATGCACGTATAAAGGAAGACCAATCGGTGAGAGAACATGTTCTCGACCTGATGGTCCAACTCAACATTGTTAAAATGAACAGCGTGATCATTAATGAGTAGTGTTAGGTATCTTTTATTCTAGAATCTCTTCCGAAGAGCTTTCTTCAATTCCGCAGCAATGTGATTATGAATAAAATTGTGTACACCATGACAACCCTTCTGAATGAGTTCTAGACTTATCAGTCTCTTATGAATGAGTTGCCCATTTCAAGAAGTTCCACAAGGGTTCATCCTCTGGAACTAACTCTGTTCCCTCATCTTCTGGTTCTAAGAAGATCCAGAAAAAGAAAGGAGGAAAAGGGAAGGCTCCCACTATTGGGAAAAACAAGGGTAAGGCCAAAGTGGTTGACAAGGGCAAGTGCTTCCACTGCAATGTGAATGGTCATTGGAAACGCAATTGCCCTAAATACCTTGCTGAGAAGAAGAAGGAAAAAGTAGGTAAGTATAATTTACTTGTTTTAGAAGCTTGTTTAGTGGAAAATGACTATAATGCCTAGATACTTGATTTGGGTGCCACTAATCACGTTTACTCGTCTTTATAGGGAATTAGTTCCTTCTAGTAGCTCGAGGAGGGTGAAATGACGCTCAAGGTTGGAACGAGAGACGCCATTTCAGCTTGTGCAGTGGGAGCTACAAAGTTGTTTTTTGGAAATAGGTTTTTATTTTTAGAAAATCTATATATAGTTCTTGAAATAAAAAGGAACTTAATATTTATTTCCTGTTTAATTGAACAATTGTACTCAGTTATTTTTCTATTAATGAAGCGTTCATTTTGAAAAATGGTGTACGTATTTGTTCTGCTAAATTAGAAAACAACTTATATGTGTTAAAACCAACTGAAGCAAAACCACTTTTAAATCATGAGATGTTTAAAACTGTTAATACTCAAACTAAAAGGCAAAGAATTTCTCCCAGTAACAATAGTACTTATCTTTGGCATTTGAGATTAGGTCACATAAATCTCGATAGGATCGGGAGATTAGTAAAAAATAGGGGTGTACATGGGTTGGGTTGGGTTGTGTTGGGGGAATTTTTTGGACCAACTTGAAAATTCGGGTTGGTCGGGTTGCCAACCCGAATAACCCGAATAGGTTACTTAACCTAACCCAACCCAACTCATGTTGGGTTGGGTTAGGTTGGGTTGTCGAGTTGAAGTTTTTTTTTTTCTTTCTTCTCTTTTCTTTTCTCCTTATTTTTTAGTTAATTTAGAAATATTATATTTATAACAATTATAAAACACATCGATCCAATATAATGTATAAAGTAATTCTCAAACACTAATTGACAATTTGGCATAAAAATGAAAATCCATAAATAATTTAATACAAAGTTCAACTTCAACATACAAACAGAATAGTACAACATTAATAATTTAAATACACTAGATCATCATTAATACAGTACATAACAACGTAGTTCTTAATCTTATAGGATTAAAATTACATAAGAATCGACAACCAAACTATGATTCGAACTTTTTAAAACTGCAAAAATTGGCATCCCGAGCATTCAGCTTAGTCCTAAAAATTTAAAACATTTCAAGTAAGTTAGTTTAAATGAAATAATTCAATAATTAGAAAACATCAAAACATTCAACTTACCAATGACAACCACTTATCACGCTCCCATGGAGTTTCATTTTTGTGTTGTGATGGAGGACTTGACATTATGTAGAAAAACAATAGTAAATTGTTTATATAGTATATAATGTCATATAAAAGTACATAGTAAACTGTAAGAAATGAATAACAATTAAATTACCACTTACCACTCTCAATTTTTTCACAAATCTCCATTTCTTCAATCTATGGAGGAAGATCTAATAAGGCTGTTTTTCCATGGATCCAATTTTGTGTACAAATTAAAGCTTCCACTGTTTTAGGCGACAAAGAACTTCTAAAAGAATCAAGAATCCTCCCTCCTGTACTAAATGTTGATTCAGAAGCCACAATAGACACTGGAACGGAAAATACATCTTGAGCAATTTTTGATAAAAACTCGGTATTTAAAGCCATTTACTTTCCACCAAGTCAAAACATCAAAATGATCCCTTAGCTCTTCACAAGGGTCAGATAAATATCGATCCACATCATTCCTCAATTCTGGAGTATTTCTTTCTTCTCTTCTTCTCTTGTATCGTGATAATACTCTACCACTTGGGTTAGTTTCAACAATAATTCCCGAACTCAATAGTCTTGAACTATCACTTGATTCAACTTGTTCATAAACACAACTTTGGGAACTCAAATCACCACCATCAAAGCCATCAACTTGTGATTTGTAAAAATTATATAAAACGCATCAAATAAGCCTCAATCCTATCAACAAGAGCTTTAGCCATAACATCATCATAAACACTTTCAAAACAAAAGCCCACATAATCCAATTTGTATTGAGGGTCAAGCACCACAGCTAGGAAGACAATCTTATTAATTTTTTCAAATGAACCCCAATACTTGTCATACTTTGTCTTCATATTTACAGCCATACTTCGTAATATAGAGTTATGTTTGTTGCTCCAACCAATTAAAAGTTCATTAATACCCCACATCTCATGAAAGTAAGAATTAGCAATCACATATAAAGAACCACTTATCTTCGTAGTTACATCATAGAACACCTTAAAAAACATGACAAACACTTCAACATTTTTCCAATCAGAATTACATGGTGGCCCGATCCTCTTTTTTCCATGATCATCTTCAGTAAAATAGTCCTGATAGTCCAACTCCTCTTCCTCTAATATTTGAAAAGCTTTATCAAATTTAAGTGCATGCTCAAGCATAAGATAAGTAGAATTCCATTTGGTTGCCACATCCAAACAAACAAGAGCTTTGGATTCTATTTTCTCTTGCTCCACACAAGCTTTAAACTTTGTCAATCTCTTAGGGAATGACCCAACATACCTTACAGCATTACGAACACTAGTAATGGAATCATGCATTTCTTTCAATCCTTCACTCACAATTAAGTTAATTATGTGAGCACAACACCTCATGTGTAACAATTCACCTTCCAAGATTAAGTTTTTCCAACTTCTAAGTCTTTTCTTAATATACGAAATAGCCCCATCATTCGAACTTGCATTATCAACCGTTATGGAAAATACTTTATCAATCCCCCATTCCAATAGACAACACTCAATGACTTTGCCAATTGTCTCTCCCTTATGGTTAGCTACTTGACAAAAGTTAAAAAAAATTTTTTATGCAAAACCCATTCTGAATCAATAAAATGTGTAGTGAGTACCATATAGTTGACATTTTGCAACAAAGTCCATGTGTCAGTTGTAAGACAAATCCTTTGAGAATTGCTAACAAAAAAATGATTTCAACTTCTTTTTTTCCTCAAGATAAAGTTGATAAATGTCACTAGCAATTGTTACTCTTGAAGGAGGGTCAAACTTAGGACAAGACACACTACAAAAATGTCTAAAACCTTCATTCTCTATAAATTTGAATGGCAACTCATCAATGATTAACATCTTAGCACATGCTTCTCTACATGCTTGTTGACTAAAAAATGTAGTCACAAAATTACTACCACATTTTCCACCATGAGAAGATTAAAGAGTCAAAATAGTTTGTCCTTTTTCCTCCTCCTTATATGGATACTTCTTACACTGACTTTTTAAGTGTTTCCATAATGTGCTAGTCCCACAAGAAGTAGTATCACATGCATACTCATTACCACAATAATTGCACGTGCACCTATTACTGTTATTTTCTAACTTTGTGAAGTGATCCCATACAGTGGAGGTTGTCTTAGTAGATTTAGGTCTCTTCTTAGAATGTAATGGTGGTTTACTTGAACTACCAATTCTAACTATATTAGCAACGACAGGATCGAGGGAAGCAGTACTAGGACTAGGACTAAGACTAGGACTAGGACTAGTTTGACTAAAATTTCTACTGCTCTCCATAATCTATAAAAATAGAAAAACTAGAGTCAAAACAAAACAACCGTCAACCTAATATAAAATATATTTTACAGAACATCCAAAACAAAAAACAAATACTAAAAAATAAATATTTACATTAACAAACAACCACAACCCAGAAATGAATTTGGCTACTGGGAGAACAAAATTACAAACCTCGAAATCGGCCACTACTAGAAGAACCTACTGTTCCAAGAGGCAAGAGATCTGTAATTTAAAGAAAAAACAAAAAAAAAAAAAACAAATTTGAATGAAGAACAGTAGAGGAAGAAAACAATTATGAAACTAAAATGAAATGAAACTAAATATATATATAAACAAACGACCAAACTATGAACGAACTAGCGAAATGGTCACGATGGCAGACGAATGGCTCGATTGAAGGCTGACTGGATACTACTGTTGGATCGAAGACCGAGAGGAGAGCGAGACTGAGAGGAGAGGGAGACTGAGAGGAGAGGGAGATCGAGAGGAGAGCTAGATCGAAAGGAAAGGGAGAGGCTGACTAGTGACGGCTCACGGTTGTCGAATTGGAGACCGAGAGGAGAGCGAGACCAAGAGAAGAGGGAGATCGAGAGGAGAGCGAGACTACTAGGAGAGCGAGAGGAGAGGGAGAGGCAGCGGCGTCGGCGAGAGGAGAGGGAGAGTCAGATCGGAGAGGGAAAGCCAGATCGAAGACTGAGAGGGAGAACGGGAGACAGTGGGCACTGGGCAGTGAGGGAGGCGGGCAAGTTGGCAAATGGCAAGGCAACAATGAGTTTTTGTCTTTTTGACAAAATGAATTTAAAGAAACCCTAATAGAATTTCTTTTTCACCTTTATAATTTATATATATATATTTATAATTAGTAATTCGGGTTGGGTTGGGTTGGGTCAACCCAAATTTTGAAATTTTCAACCTGAGACCCAACCCAACCCGAAAAAACCTAGAAAACATAACCTAACCCAACCCTTCTAATTCGGGTTGGGTAGTCCAGGTTGTTCGGGTTGTCGGATTATTTGAACACCCCTAGTAAAGAATGAACTTCTAGATGAGTTAGAAGATAATTCATTACCTCCATGTGAATCTTGTCTTAAAGGTAAAATGACTAAAAGACCTTTCA
Source organism: Citrullus mucosospermus (assembly GCA_030954485.1). Classification (NCBI taxonomy): domain Eukaryota; kingdom Viridiplantae; phylum Streptophyta; class Magnoliopsida; order Cucurbitales; family Cucurbitaceae; genus Citrullus; species Citrullus mucosospermus. The sequence goes on from CM062064.1 coordinate 17,692,612, forward strand.
GTGGAAAAGGTTATACAACTAAAGAACCTTTAGAATTCATACATTCAGATCTTTGTGGTCCAATGAATGTAAAAGCTCGAGGAGGGTATGAATATTTTATCTCTTTTATAGATGATTATTCGAGGTATGGTTACTTATACCTCATAGAACATAAGTCTGAAACACTTAAAAAGTTCAAGGAGTATAAGGCAGAAGTTGAAAAACTGTTAGGTAAAACAATTAAAACACTTCGATCTGATCGAGGTGGAGAGTACATGGATTTAAGATTCTAGGACTATTTGATAGAACATGAAATCCAATCTCAACTTTTAGCACCTAGTAAACCTCAACAGAGCGGTGTATCAAAAAGGAGAAATAGAACCTTGTTAAACATGGTTCATCCTATGATGAGCTATGCTCAATTGCCTAACTCGTTTTGGGGGTATGCAGTACACACTATAGTTCATTTCTTGAACAATGTTCCCTCGAAGAGGGTTTCTAAAACCCCTTTCGAGTTATGGAGAGGACGTAAACCTAGTTTCCGCTACTCCAGAATCTGGGTTGTCCTGCACATGTGTTAGTGACAAATCCTAAGAAATTGGAACCTCGTTCAAGATTATGCCAATTTGTTGGTTACCTTAAGGAAACGAGAGGTGGTCTCTTCTTCGACCCACAAGAAAACAAAGTGTTTGTATCGACAAATGCTACATTCTTGGAAGAAGACCACATGAGAGATCATAAACCATGAAGCAAAATGGTATTAAATGAAGCTATTGAAGAGTCAATAAGAGTTGTTGATGAGACCAGTCCTTCATCAAGAGTTAATGAAGGAGCCAATACTTTTTGTCAGTCTCGACCTTCTCAATCATTAGGAATGCCTCGATGTAGTGGGAGGATTATATCACAACCTAACCGTTACTTGGGTTTAACTGAAACTCAGGTCTTCGTGCTAGATGATGGTGTTAAGGATTCATTGTCCTATAAACAGGCAATGATTGATGTAGACAAAAACCAATGGATCAAAGCCATGGATCTTGAAATAGAGTCTATGTACTTCAATTCAGTACAGGAACTTGTAGATTCACCTGAAGAGGTTAAACCCATAGGGTGTAAATGGATCTATAAACGAAAGAGAGATGTAGCTGGGAAGGTACAGACCTTCAAATCTAGACTTGTAGCAAAGGGTTTACACCTAAAGGGAAGGGGTTGACTATGAGGAAACTTTTTCACCTGTTGCTATGCTCAAGTCTATAAGAATTCTCTTATCCATAACCTCATATTATGACTATGAAATTTGGAAAATGGATGTCAAGACTGCTTTTCTGAATGACAATCTTGAAGAAAGTATCTTTATGTCTTAGCCCGAGGGGTTCATAGCCCAAGGTCAGGAGCAAAAAGTTTGCGAGCTAAATCGATCCATTTATGGGTTGAAACAAGCATACATCTTGGAACATTAGGTTTGATACTACGATCAAATCTTTTGGTTTTGAACAAAATGTTGATGAGCCTTGTGTATATAAAAAAATCATCAAAAGTAAAGTAACTTTCTTGGTACTTTATATGGACGACATCCTACTCATTGGGAATGATGTAGGATATCTTACTGATGTTAAAAATTGGTTGGCAGCCTAATTCCAAATGAAAGGTTTGGGAGAGGCGCAGTATGTATTTGGGATCCAAATCATTAGAGATTGCAAGAATAGAACGCTGACCCTGTCTCAAGCAACTTATATAAACAAAGTGTTGACTCAATATTCAATGCAGAACTCTAAGAAGGGTTTATTACCTTTCAGGCACGAGGTTTATTTGTCTAAGGAACAGTGTCCTACCTATGCCTCAGCTGAGGGCAGCTTAATGTATGTGATGCTCTATACTAGGCCAAACATTTGTTATCAGTCCAATCCAGAGTTAGACCACTAGACTGCGGTTAAGAACATCCTTAAGTATCTTAGGAGAACAAGGGACTACAAGTTGGTGTATGGAGCTAAGAATTTGATCTTTACGGGAAACAAGTTCTTGCGAATGGTAAAAAGGGCGGTTTGAATGTGGGGGTAGTTCTTATTTTACCCGAAGGGTTTGAATTAGCCCTGACAAGGATTCTAGGAAATCCACGTAAGGATCGGTGTTCACCTTAAACAGAGGAGTTGTAGTATGACGTAGCATCAAGCAAGGATGCATTGCAGATTCTACTATGGAGGCTGAGTATGTCGCTGCTTGTGAAGTAGCAAAGGAAGCAGTCTAGCTTAGAAAGTTCCTAAATGATTTGGAAATCGTTCCAAACATGGAATTCTCCATCATGTTATACTGTGACAACAGTAAGGTAGTAGCCAACTCTAAAAAACCTCGCAGCCACAAACGAGGAAAGCATATTGAGAAAGAAGTATCACCTGACACGGGAGATTATGCAACGAGAAGATGTGATCGTCACAAAAATCTCTTTGGAGCATAACATTGTCGATCCATTTACAAAGGCTCTCTCGGCTAAAGTGTTTGAGGGTCATCTAGAAAGTTTAGGTCTGTGAGATATATACATTGTGTAATCTAGGGCAAGTGGGAGATGTGTAATGGGTATATGGATGCCCTAGTTTATTGTATTTACATACTTACCATTCTCACTTCTCTTTATGTAAAACCCATTAGAGTTTTAGTTCAAGTGGGAGTTTGTTGGGTTTTATGCCCTAAAACTTGTAGATTATAAATGTAATAATTTGACCGTTACTAAATCATTAAAAAAGAGTTATTGAATGTTTTTGTTTGTTTTGTCTTAATAACCCTAAATCCAATAACCTAACATTCTAGGCTATTTTATGAGTCTTCAACTATATGTGTGGGGACATACGGAGATCAACGTTCAAGATACAATCTAAAGGGTGTATAGTATAGGGATAAGGCTGGGTACCTTATCCTAGTGACATTATGGATATGGCCCACTTTGTATTTGATACAAATGAAATAATCTAACGTATTCGTGTAGGTGACATGCGAGTGGGGGTATCCTATGTAATGAGTTTGCATAAGACAGGACCACGAAATAGTAATCACTAGATGTAACTCTGTTGACTAGTTAGGTTTTTATTTCAATAGGATGACCTGAGCAACTTAGTTTTAATCATGAGTATATTATGAACTCTTGTCCACGAGAGATTGTCCTTTGATTTGTATGGGTGAGAGTGGTCGTTTACCGACTCAATATGCCTACCATCTTGGGGACAAGATCGAGTGGGGAGCTGGGGACATAATTATACAAGATGGAATTCACTCATTCCCATTTTAGGGTAAGTAGATAAGTGTTCCCTTAAGTGGTGTCTCTAAGACCTAAACAAAGGGCCCTACCCCCTTACTGACCCGAGAGGGGTTTTTGTTTAATGATTTGACCATAAACAGGTTGTTCATTAGAGGAGCACTAGTACTTATGAATTTAGAAGTAACCCAGGGGTAGAACGGTATTTTGACTCAGCCGGTGTTACGAACACTTGTGAAGGACTAATTTGCTATTATTAATCTATATCTATGGACACTGAAATACATTTGCAGTGAGAAGAGTGCAGCTGTGGGTCTTTAGTGGAGTGTACTCATAGTTAATGAATATTAATTAATTTGGTTAATGAGTTTAGCCGATTAATCTTATATCGTCGGAGCTTTTGATCTGTAGGTCCATAAGGTCCCCTTGCTAGCTCACAACGGACCAACAAGGATCAACTATGTTGAAAGAAAAATTTGAACTATTCAAATTTATGAGGGAAAATATTAATTGTATTGGATACAATTAATTTCATGATTTATTATAAATTTTATTTGTGTGATTCAAATTATAACTTTATAATATGAAGAACTAATTTATTTGAATATGATTAAAATAATTAATTATCTATTTAGATAAAATTCATATAAATAAATAGAGGGAGAATTAATTTATTAATTTCAGTTGGATTTAAATAATTAATTATTTAATTTGGATGAGATCAAAATTAAAGATTTTGCAGAAAATAAATAGAAGGAGAATTAATTAATTGATTTGAATTGGATTCAAATAATTAATTATTTAATTTGGATGAGATCCAAATTAAAGATTTTGCAAAAGATAAATATTTAAATAAGATTTAGATATTTTAAACCATTTAATATGAAATATTATTTGGGTAGATATTTATTAATATTGGATATTATTAAATATTTGATTTAAAATCTCTAAAGATGGTTTATCCTCATAGGATTAGAAGCAACCCATAAAGTTCTATAAATAGGGCCCTTGGGAGCTTTCATAGAACACACTCTCTAAGAGAATAATCTCTACGATTACTCTAAAAATCTTCCAAAATTATTTTTCCCATTCTGTCAAAGAAGCAGTTCCCACAAACCAGATCCTTGCCAAAGTCCGGAAGATCTCTTGGAAAAGGGGAAGACTGTCGATTTGAGAATTATAAATTGACAAAGGTCTGATGCTTAATCTTCTTCTTTACTTTTTGTATTTTTAATTCTTTCAATAAATTAAAGAACACAATCACACGCTCCCGCTGGGATTCAATTCCCTTCAGTTATGAGTCTCGCTTCCACCCTATACCATACGAAGACTTTTGGCTAGCGGTGTCATTTCAAACAATTAATCCTAATGACAACTTATTAAGAGAACATGCCCCCCCCCCCCCCCCCTCCCCCAAAAGTTCCTGAATTCTTAATGAGATGGATTGGAGCAAATCAAGTGCAAAAGTTTGTTGTACATTATGCAAGGGAGAAGGACATAACAAACGGACTTGTCCCAATCATTCCAATGGTGTTTCATCTTCGGGTCATAAATGATCTTGATTGGAATGAACTTTTTAGGTTGTAATTGTAATGAAGTTTTTATGTTGTAATTATAATGAAGTTTTTATGCTTCAATTATAATGGTCATTTATGTTTATTAAATTATAGTGTCAATTATGGACCCTGGTTCTTCTAATCTGGTGCAATTATATCTACAACCAACCCATCGTTCGCAATCAGTATGGGATACTCAGTCCACTGTAGTTTTGGGATGTCGTAGGAGAGTGCAAGTAGTTGATCGTAGTATAATGTTAGACCCACAAATCGTACCCTACTTAAAACAATCTGGTTTTCTTGGGGTTGAACAGATTGGGTTTATTCAACTAGATTGACGTTTGATTACTACTTTAGTGGAGTGATGGAGACCGAAAACTCATTTGTTTCACATGTCTGGTGTGAAGTGTACCATTACATTGCAAGACATTACCCTCCAATTTGGATTGCCAGTTTATGGAGAATCTGTAACCGGATCGTTGGTGTACGATTGGAAACAGGTTTGTGAAGATTGTTTTAGTGTTTAACCCCTAGAATTGAAAGGCTCTAGGTTGAGTATCCCTTGGTTGTCATCCCAATTTACAAAATTATCTAGATGTCGACAATATTACCATACAGAGGTATGCACAGGCATATATCATGCAGCTCATTGGAGGATTTTTGTTCACTGACAAGTCGAACACATTAGTTCACCTGATGTTTATTCCTTTATTGAGAAGTTTTGAGGCTGCTGGTATACTCATGGGGTAGTGTATGTCTTGCATTGCTGTGTAGGAAATTATGTCGGGCTAGTACTGCAGCCGCTTCAGAGATAGCAAACCCATTAATACTATTGCAGGTATGGGCTTATGATCAGTTCTACACTATCGCACCACCCATTGAACTACCATCTACCGATCATTTTATTGAACGTTCACTCAGTGTCAGGTATTACATTCCTTACACCTTAATTTCATAATAAATTTATATAATAAACCGTTTTAATTATATTACATGCATGTGTAGATAGAGCAATATTCTAGCTGCATCTGAGCATTCTGCAAATATGTTACTAGTGTACAGATTATCATTTGGTCGACTAATGCACACTTAGGTAAGACTATATATCTTTTATTAAAAAATAAATATTGTATAATTGGGTTCTAGTTATTAACTTTTTTTTTAATTCTAGATCAATTGGACGTCGTACAAATAGGAGATCATGGCATTGTTGCCTGACTGCTACAATGGTCAAGACATCTAGTTGATAGTGAGCCCTCTAATATGCTTTCATATCGAAGAGTACCCAAACCGAGTGTTAAGACAATTTGGAATGTGACAAACGGTGCCACCAATTTGTTATACAGACCGTTACCTGCACCAAATTGATTTAAGGGATAAGCATAATTAAGATTGGTGACGAATTCATGCACACTATTTATCCCATTGGCGAGCACGTCGTGACCATTGTGTAGGAGGAGACATATTAGATGGACTAACTGTATCAGATGACTATCTATCTTAATACGACTCAATCACAAGACAATATATTTTGAGGACGCTTATTATTATTGCATGGTAAGAATTTTATTATTCATTTTATTCGATTTTGTTGTTTCCATATTATTTTACATTGTTTTTTTTCCATACAGAATAATTTTGTTTAGGATGTACAACAATATTTAGTGCAACATAATTTACCAGAACTTACCAGAACTAAGTTCAATGTGTGATCCATGTGTTGTAAGTGTCAAAGATATCGTTCAACAGACACGTAGACTTAATGTTGCCGACACTAATAAAATGCGTGTTCGTCGTGGACATCAACGACAACAGGACGAGAATATTTTAGAGTAACACATTGACCCAGAACCTCAAGTAGATATCGCATCGAGTTCTGGTCATCAAAATGAGTATTATGCATCTGATGCATTTTTATCTGTTATCACCCAAGAAGACATCGATGATGTAATTCATCATCAAGAACAATTTGAGGTTCCTATACCTCGTTGTGGCCGACGTAAGAGAAGACGATCACCTTGTGGCACATGAGTTTACATTAACATGTAATTCATAATACTCACTTTACATGTTGTATTTAAAAATATTTATCATTATTACTCTTATTATGTGTAAAACTTTATACTTTTAATGTTTAATTTGAAAAAACTAAATTTATCTCCATAATTATGTTCTTGTTGGCAAAATTTTAGTTGAAGAAAAAAAAAAGAAAAGAAAGAAAGGTACTTGTAGACCCGGTCCACGAGGTTGGCCCTAATCGTGGACCGGGTCCACGACTTCGTCCACGCTGGCATCCCATGTGGCAGTGTTAGCATCAAATGTGGCAATGTTCACGAAGTGGGTTGATTGTAAATATAGAAATCATGAACTGAGTTCACGTTTTTCTTTAAAAATTGTGGACCTGATCCACGATTTAAACACCTATTGTTGTTATTAGTTTCCATTTCAACCTAGTTTTGAAACATTATTTCTCCATGTTATTTTCATAATATATTTGGCCACTATCTTACTTTTGTCATTTTAAAAAATATATATATAGTATTTGTGAAATTCCTCTGGAAATAGACCACAAAACACTCATTAAGAGCAAATGATCAATAAAGTAACAGTCCAACACAATTTTAGCTCAGCAAAAAAAAAAAAAAATAAAATAAAATAAAAAAAAAAAAAAAAATAACAAGGTCCTACAATTATGGAGGCCTTTCTATCTTAAAACTATAAGGTTCAACTTCTCAGGTTTTATCAAAGCAAACATAACTTAATTAGCATCCAATGTGTTAGCAACTATGAGATTTGTGGTTTGAATCCTCTTCCCCTATTGTAATAAAAAAAATAATAAATAAAAATAAATAAATAAATAAATAAACCTTTAATATTTTCATGTTCATCTAAAATAACAAGTTGTGAAATAAAAGAACTAATTAATCCTATAAAATAAATTTAAAAAAACGATGAGTTTTGGGCAGAATTCAATTGAAAATAGCACATCAGAGGGGAAATCAAGATTGAGAATGCACTGCTTTCCATTCTTCCCTCCAACTCAAGGAATGAGTTATTGCACATCTGAGTACTGCATCTAGAATTTTTCCAATACCAATCACTAGAATGGAGAAGAAAATTAAGTGTGAATTGATGTTTTTTTCCCCCCAAAAAAAAATTAAAATAAAAAATAAAATCAAAGAACTCAATATATTAAGAAAAGAAGTGGTCTAGTACACTAACAAATATCACATATGATAGCCTTAAAAAAATGTTATCATAGACTTTTTATAATGTTTCGCAATGCTATACGTACCCGAAGTTCGGCAAAGTTTTGCACAAAAATTGGGTAAACTACACCTAAAAAGAAACACGCTCTCAAATAATGAGTTTCACACTCCCAACTCTACAATCAAATGTGCCTAATCGCACACATCTCATTAATTGGTAATTAGTTCAAAAACCGACGACCACAACATAGTCATAAATCAACAATGGTTTTGAAGTTTTAGTATATGAACAATCATAGAATTGAAAGAATGGTATAGCATCCTCAAAAGTAATACTAGTCACTTTAGTTCAAAGGCAAACAAATTTTCAAATTTACAATTTAAAATGAAATGTAACAAGCAAGAAATTGGTGATAGATCTCAACCTCATTAGGCCTAATAGATACTCTCGTGCTACTTGACGAAAAAAATCAAAGAAAATGATGAGCTAAAAATTCCAGTGAGTGCTAAAGTTTATAAAAATAATAATCATATTAATTTTAAGTAATTTTTCTAATTCTAAAAAGAGCTTCAAAACTTTGTAAATTAATGCAAGTCATGAACAATTTAAAACTTGAGACAAGAACATACAATTTTTTTATAATATTAGCTTTTGAAAACTTAAACAAAAGTTGATAAAAATCAGCACAAAATTTCTACCAAAAAATCTCTAGTCATACCTGCTTAGAGAAATCTCGATATACACAGCAAAACAATCTCTATTCATACCATGCACCGAAAATTCTATAGTACAAAGTAGAGCAATCTCTACTCATATATTCAACAGAGTAAACATAAGTTCTCAAGCTACGCCAAGGCCGTAAACATTACAAATCGATGCTACAATTCAAGGCCATAATTTCATAACAATTGCTCTAACTGCATCCCCATAATTAATTCACATTTTGGCTTACTAAATCCAAAACTTGTGATTCAAATATTGGAGCATTGCTAAAGCCCACAAATATTTGAAACTTGTTTGAAACATTTTAAACCTTTATCGATCAGTCAATTGAAGAGATTTCTAAAACTCGTCTTATATAAATCAAACAATAATGGATAAAACTATCGTAGCTAGAAGCCTAAAATCATCCATAAACATAAATTCCTTGAAATTTCATTATACTAAATCTTAAAGTAAATTGAAATCTCCAAATTACTTTTTCCACAATAAAAGAAATTCACCACTTTCAATATCGAAGAAATTTATAAATTAATCACAAGTGCCTTGAAATCCCCCTAATTTCAAAACCGAATCATAACTTTATAACTATAAATGCAAATCAAAATTGATTTCGAACTTCACAAATTTCATGAAAATTTAAGAAATATAGTAGAATTACTTGTAAAATATCCACTCACAAGTCATCTCAATCTTCAATGGGCCTAAAATAATAATTTAGATAAAGCGTAAGGACTTTAAATCACCAATTATTACATAATAGCAACCACTAATTTAGCTCCAAACCTTCATTTTCATTTATTAGGAATAATTAACCATGGTTTGCTATGGAATGCAAGGGCTATTTTAGAATTGCTGGGTTATTTTCCTATTTGTTTGATCTTGGGGTTTATCTTTAGTTCTCATATGTTTGGCTGTAGCTTATTTCTAAAGTTGTTGAGCTTTTGTATTTGCCTATAAATAGGCTTGTTCCCTCTGTTTTCATTACACATTAATAGTACTTCAGTTTCAAGATTTCTCCAAAAAAAGATAGTCTTCATTTAATTGGTACCAGAACACCCTCGTAGAAGGGACCTGATGGCTGACCAAATCACCAGCAAAGCAAGTGATCCTCGAGTCTCACACTCCCCACACTCCCTCAATTGATGATTAGTTTCGGTTTAAACTTCTCTAGGCGAACAAAATAACAATGTTGCTGGAATTAAGGAGCAAACAACTGGAATCCAAACTTCTAAGACTAAGATGCAAAAAATGATAAATCAATTAACAAGACAGATGCCAAGACTACCTAATAATATTCAAGATCACCATTTTGATGCAAGAAACTTTACTAGGAAGAATCGAGGCTTTCAACATACGAATTATTTTCAAAATCCAGTATTTTACCAACCCCATGGCAGAATGGTTCCTTATAACTTCAGTGCTTACAAGTCTTGACTCTTCAGATGGTGAAGAATCTCCCCCTCGTTTCCAGAATCACCCCTATAGATATCAGGATCCTAATTTATGATATCAAGATAATCAATTACCTTTTCAAGAACCCTATGAAGAATTGGGAAATTTCAGACCGAATGCCCAAGAATAATTCCAAGGTTAGAATCACTTTCAACACCAGCAAGGAGGGCCACCTTGGAGACAAGAATCAGATTATAAGATGAAGATAGACTTACCACCTTACAATGGCCGAATGAATATTGAAGCCTTCGTTGATTGGGTGAAGAACGTGGAAACTTTTTCCGACTACGAGAAGATAGAAAGGTAAAATTGGTTTTTTTGGAACTTAAAAGTGGATCATCCGCTTGGTGGGATTTAATTACAAACTAATGGAAGGATGTTGGGAAAGAGACCAATCCAAAGTTGGTCCAAGATGTTGCGCTTATTGCAAAAGCGTTTCTTGCCTATTAACCACGAACCTCTTCTTTATAACCAATTTCAGCAGTGAACAAGAAACAAGAAGCATTGAGGGATTATACAGAATAATTCCACCGCAAGGAACAATTTGGCTGAGAGCGAAAATCAACATATTGCAAGGTATATTGATGTGCTACGATCCATCGCCACAATAATTGAAGATGATGAGATTCAAAAAATAAATAAATAAATAAATAAAAGGACAGGGAAAAGAATCCCTCGGGATGAAACATCTAGCCAAAACAGAAGGCAATCTCAAGATACTTCCAAAGGGCAGATTGTGGCTTCCACATCCAATACTAAAGGAAAAGAAGTTCATGGCAACAAATCTAAGATCAATCCAAAGGGAAGTTCTAATTCTTTACACCAAAAGAAACCTAATCATTATAATAGACCTAATCTTGGTACGTGTTTTAGGTGTGGACAAACTGGACACTTATCCAATGAATGTCCACAAAGAAGAAACCTTACCATTCAAGAGAAGCAAGAAGAGTTCAACAAGGAAGAAAATGACAGCGATGACATTGAATATACTAATCCAGATGAAGGAAAGGAGTTGTCTTGTGTCCTTCAACGTGTTCTTCTCACACCAATAACAAAAACTAATCCTCAGAGACATGCTCCGTTTCAAGCACATTGTACCATCAATGGCAAAATTTGCAATGTAATAGTTGATAGTGGTAGCAGTGAAAATATGGTTTCCAAAATGCTTGTCTCGGCTCTTAAATTGAAAGTTGATTCCCATCCAAGTCCTGACAAGGTGGGTTGAAAATATGGTTAGCAAAAAGCCTTGCTTTCCAACCACTGTAGACAGCTGGGGTGCTAAGCTTTTAGAAACTTTTCCTTCGTTGACAAATATACCGCAAGAATTGCCTCCTCAGCATACCATTGACTTAATTCCCAGGGCCACATTACCTCATTTACCACACTATAAAATGAGCCCCAAAGAGTATGAAGCTCCTCGTGATATTATCCAAGATTTGCTTAAAAAGCAGCTCATAGCCTCATACAACCTAGCCTAAGCCCATGTGTCATGCCTGCCCTGCTTGCTCCCAAAAAAGATGGTTCTAGGCGTTTGTGTATAGACAGCCGAGCCATCCATAAAATTACTGTCAAATATAGATTTCCGGTACCTACAATTTCTGGACTTGTTAGATCAATTGGTTGGAGCTCAAGTATTTTCCAAGATTGACTACCACGAAATTCAAATTTGTGCTAGTAACGAATGGAAAACTTGTTCGAGTGGCTTGTTATGCTATTTGGGCTATCAGATGCCCCTAGTATTTCCATGAGATTGATGAACCAAATTTAACTAAATGCAATGACCAAAAGCTTCAGAAGCAGAAATTTGAATTTAATACAAAAGGCAAAACAAGAAAACCTGCAAATGGAGATGTTAATGATTACTTCAACCAGTAACTCTCATCCACTGCAAGACATTAATAATCAACAAGATGTCATGATTACCTCCCTCTCGTTGGCATAGATTTAAGCACAATCAATATGGCGAAAATTGATCTGCTGCAATAATAGACACTTATTTAGATCAAAAGTAACAGAAAAAACATCATACATTTTTCAAAGAAAACACTATAATCGAGACGGCAACAACAATTACTGCAGAAATTAGAAAGGATAAATCTAAAACAAAATCTAAATTACCACCTTGTTTGGCTAACCTGAGATTTCCATTGAATGTAGTTGGAAATGTTAAGATTGATTGATATCAAGTTGTGCATTGGTGGTCATTCTGTTTGGTGAGTGCTACACCTGACCATGAGACTTGCTGAGAGGTGATGATTGAAATGCTAGCAGAACCGAGTTTTAATTTCTTAGACTCTCGTACAAATTGTGCTCAAATACCATAAACTGTAAGAACTTAAGAAATAGACCTCAGAATGATTTTTATTCAATTATCCCAAAATAATACAAAGTGGTGGAGACAAGTTGGAGGGGAAATTTCTTTAACAAAATAACATCTTACTTTCTCATTAAATAAAGACCAGCTTATATAATTGGTCTTGAAAACACGCTAAACAGCAAAGAAGTTACCACACTAACTTAAAACTAACCAACACAGAAATAACTAAAATCAGGGGGAAACACAGGGGCCTGAAAACAACCAACTCCCGGCCAAGCTAAAGAAATTAACTAGTTACAACACAAAGTGACCATATACATACACTATATAATACGTACTACATACTTAAAAGCATAGAGATATTCCTTGAATCAAAGCACCTTTACTACTTAATTATCTGATTACTCCCAGTAAATTTGACCCATCAAGCCTTGCACCTTCCACTGCTATAAAATTAACTACATATCACGTCAAAGTTTTGATATCACGTCAAAGTTCTATCAACAACTGAGATGTTGAGAAAGAAGAAGATGAAAAAGCAAATTGCAATGAGAGGCAGATTGTGGAGAAAAATGATCTCAGCCGAAGACAGCTGAAGAAGATGTTCAAGTCTTGAGAGAATTAATTGTGCATGGTTCAAACTGTGGTTTTGCCTCATATTCTCTGTGTTCTTGAATTTGTGTTTCACTTGTGAGGGTTTTATATTCCATTGTTTTTTGAGAGGGAAAAAATGAGGTAAACAATTAGTTTGTCTGATTTTTGTTCATCAGTTCAATAATGAATTGCTATGTAGTTTGTGTTTCAAAAAAAGATATGGAGAGATTTATTTTGTGTATTGATAGAAGAAATTATGGAATAGATAATATAGTTTCTGATAAAAGTAAAAAACAATGAGTAACAACAAAGTCTATACGATATTACAACCTAACTTACAGTCTCTAACATTCATACAGCTTTTTGTTGTGAATTTCAGCCCCATATCATAAAGGAATTTTTGCACTATTATGACAAAAGAACAAGCCAATGAACTTATTTGTTGCAATTGAATCTTCAGAATCTGGTTGGCTTCATTATTATTCAACTTGGGTTTTGTATCAACTCTACCCAATCCAATCATACGGGATGGATCCGGCTTCAGCTCCAGCTCATAATATGAGATTATAAACTAGAAGTAAAATTACCCTGCAGCAACTTATAGCAGAAAGTTCTTGTCCAAATTCAAATCAACAATCAAACATTATATTGGATCTAACTTGAAAGAGAAGATGTAGATTCTCTCATTGTCAAGAACCCTTGAGCCAAAATGGTGTATACGTTGGTAGCAAGTATCAGCTACATGTGAAGGTATGTTTCCGACCAAACAGCTATTCTTCCTTGTTTTCCAACGGAGTTGAGGGGTTACATTGCATTACAACTCAAAACAACAAGAGTTCCTATTTCCTAATGTAAAGCCAAGAAAATAAACAAATCGAACTAAGTATCAATTTTAACTTTGATTAAAAAGTGGCTTACTTGCGATTGACTTTAAAGAATTCAAGCGAAGTAACATTGAATGTGTTGTCTGTTAGCAAGAAGAAGCAACAACATTTATATTAGACGAGTAGCAATAACAACTTAGCACTAACCTAAAGCTAAGCTTATAGCAAGACATCAGGCTTATAGAACAGGAGAGAAAAAAAAAGGTAAGGATATTACAGTAGATACACAACAGCAAGAGGTACAGTGGAAAACGTTCTCAGTCCTCAAACTTTCAAAAGCTGCATTTTGTTAGAAAATGCTAAAGCAATCCAATCAGGTTGGGCGGCGGACCACTGCAACTGGTTAATTTCATGTGTGGCAGAATACATGGACATTGGATCAATGCCATTGGGGCCTGCAACCATAGGCAGCTCCCAAATGAGCGCCTGCTTGTCATCCCCCGCGGAACAAATATGTCTGCAGCTCCGAGGAGCCCAGGCAATGGCATTGACACTGGAATGATGCCTCTCAAGTTCAGCAACCGGCACACTTGGAGACCGAATATCCAAAATAACAACTTTGTTGCTGTCCATCAGAATCGTGGCCATGTACCGCAGGTCCTGCTTGTTCCAAGCCAGTCTAAGCAAAGGGGTATCGGGTTGGGGGCTTTCGTATATAATGGTAGAGTGCTCCTTATCTCTCATATCGAAAATCCTAACCGACCCATCAGCGGAAACGGAGGCAAAAACCCGGGCTTCCCCCCAAGCAATGTCATAAACCTCTTTGTCATGAGCTATGAACTGGGTTTCCACCACACTCTTCTCAATGTCCCAGATAGTACAAGTGGTGTCAATGCTGGAAGTTCCAATTCTCTTGGGCTCAACTTCATTCCAGTCGAAGGAGGTTAATGGGGCGCAGAATTCACTGGTTTTGCTGTTGTTGAGGAGGGAGAGGGGTTCGATGGAAGAATCTCCAACTTTCCAGAGGCGGAGATAGTCGCCGGAGGAGGCCAAGAGAGAAGAGAGGGGACTGGGATTGAACATCAGCTTGGTGGGTGGGTAGGGGTGCTCAAAGGAGAGGGAAGGATGGGCTTTAATGGAGAGGGAATCTGGATCAAAAGACACAATGTCGACTCGGTTGGTGTACTCTTCGACGAAGCTGCCAAGTGCTATGCGATTGGGGAAATTAAGAGAGTGTGAGTGGGGGGAAGAGATGGCCATGGCGTAGAGAGGATGCGGAGAATCGTAGGTCACCAAGAATTCGGATCTGGAGGCTGCGTTTTCCATGATTCCGAAAGCGAAGGAAAGGGAAAGACGAACGCAAGAGAGGGTTCGGGTTGGGTCGGGTTGGGTAGAGAGTAGAGAGAGACTGGGGCTGGTAATCGGAGGGAAAGACCGATTTGGAAGAGGGAGACAAGGGTGAACGCCGGCGATATGATGAATGTTAGCAGTGACAGAGAGTCGAGATCAAGAGATGAGACTGACAGGGACGAGAGATATACGATGGAACAGACTGAGAGAAAGGCGCGAGAGAGAGAGACGGTGAACGACAGATTGATGATCGGTTCAGTGGACGCCGGCGAGATGGTGACTGCCGAGTGCCGAACGACTGCTTTGATTAAAATGGCAGAACAATGAAAGGGAAAAACTGTCGAACTACTGCGTAAAGGTGAAGGATAGAAAACTAGAGGAAGGGGTAAATTGGAAGAATAATATACCTTCCAACAAATAGGCCCAAATACACTTTCATCTCCCCCATTTGGTTCATGTTTCTGAATTTCAAAACATACACTTTTGTCACTCAAATTTACAAAATGATTCCAAATGATAAATTAATTGACCGGCCTTTAAAAGATAATAACACTACTACATTTGTACATGGCAAAATCTATTTGATTGGTTGGACAATAAATTAAAATTTTAATTTTTTTTTTTTTTAGATACAACAAACCGGAAGGAAAGCTAAGCTCCATGGGCAACGAGGAAAGCAAAGTCACTGGAACTCGAGCCAACATATGAGTTGCCAAGTTATGAGATCGATGCACATGTTGAAAGGCACACATAAGTAAAGAAAGAAGCAATCTGTTTAATATCAGCAACACAATTTGCCACTTCACCCTGACATGCTAAAATGTCTTCCAAAATCTGAACCAACATCAATAAATTAGACAAAACTAACAAATGAGAAAGATTCATTCTTTCAGCCAAACGAATCCCCTCTAAAACAGCAAAAGCTTCAGCACATAAAACATTGCCAGAGAAATCTTTGAACCCATTCAAGGAGGCTAAGATCTCACCCTACCAGTTGCCACTATGTGATCACCAAGTTTAAAAGCAGCATCACAATGAATAATGTTCAGCTTTTTGTCCAACAGATCATACCTAGCTTTAGCTCTGATAGGAATTTGAGAACAAGAAGGCTCAAAATGAGTCTTACAATTTAGGTAGTCAACAATCCACTCACAACAGACCTCCACTGGAGGGGCAAGAGTTGAATGAACAACTTTATTTCGATCCCCCAAATGGCCCAAGTAGTGATACAAGCACAAGCCAAATCCTCAGTAGCCAACAACCTATCCAGCTCAATCCACCATGCTGACTCGACAACCGACCTGTGCCCCCAGCTCAAAATTCTATGAACCATTGCACATTTATAGCCGCTCTTCACCAAGTACTCACCCTTGTTACCATAGTGCCAAATCCAACGATCAGCCCTATTAGTTGGATATATAGGAATCCTAAGGATTTCCTCCACATCTTCTGACATCAACGCCTCCCTTAGTTTTTGGATATTCCACGAACCTGCAGGAGAAAGGAGATCAGCCACCACATGAACCCCTTTTACAGGCCCCTTTGATACCATCCTGAAAATGGATGGTCTTGGAATCCATAGATCCTTAAAGACCAAAATTGACTTACCATCACCAAACCAAAATTGACTTATCATCACTAATTTGTTTACACATGCCCCTAACCAGCAAGTCCCTACCTCAACAAAATCTTTCCAAAAAAGGAACTAAAGAGGGGACAGGAAGCTTCTAACACAAAACAATGAGGAAAATACCTACCCTTTAAAACAAGAATCACTAGGGAAGAAGGATTCTGCAGAATTCTCCACACTTGTTTAGCCAGTAATGCTTGATTAAACAATTCTAAGTCCTTAAAATTTAATCCCGCATACCCTTCGGATAACAAAACTTTTCCCATTTCACCCAATGGATCTTCCTTTGATCCTCTAAGCCACCCCACCAAAATTTAGCACAAATCTTCATAAGAATTTGTAAGCAGTTGTTCGTGATGTTTGACCCCACAATATTCCAATATTTTTATAGAAACTAACAAGAAACCCATTAGGTCTAGAGGCCTTAGAAAGATTAAAATCCATCATTTCCAGAGTAACCTTTGCAGTGATCCATCAAGCACCTCGTCAGAAGGATTAGAAGATGAGAAAATACCTTCAAAATAATTCAAAAAAAAATACTTTTTATCTCATCCTTGTTTTCAGTTCATATTTCGTCCCCCTTTTGAATTCCCTAAATTAGATAAATTCGACGTCGATGAGACGCTTGATGATGAAACCATCGAGTATTCTTCTCTCCCCATTTGAGCCAATTGACTCTCGATCTTTGTTTCCAATATAATTCCTCTTCAATGAGGAAAGATTGAAGTGTTTTCTGTAAGCATTGAATTAATCTGTAGTTAAACGGATGGGGTTGCTCGTAAGCATCCTGAATTTCAGCCCTGATCTTCCTCAAATTATTAAACAACTCTTTATTGATATTAGCTCCCTACCTTTGCAAATTCCTGGCACACACTTCAAGCTTATGCTGAATAGTAACCGGGTTAGTAATGGCACCTTCCCAATTGACAGAGTCCTTCACTATTTGTATGCAATCCTCATACGAAGACCAGTGATCATTAAACCAAAGCGATCTCCTATGAGAACCATAGGAATGTAACAATTCAATAAGCCGGTGATTTGATTTGGACCAATTTCGATTTATCACTCTAAAGTCTGGAAAAAGGGATAAGAAATCAGCATTTGCCAAAAACTGATCAAGTCGAAGACTAACATGAAGATGTTGATCCCTTCTATTACACCATGTAAACATGTTACCTGAAAAGCCAAGATCATGCAATTCACATTCATCCAAACTGTCATGAAATGATGCCATCAAATGTTCCTCTCTCTGCTAACCCCCCTACTTTTCCTCATTCCACATAATTTCATTCAAATTCCCTCCCACAACCCAATTATCATAATTATGAAGCCTCTTGAGAAGTCGCCATGTATGTTGTCTTAAATTTTGATTAGGATTACCATACAAACCAGTGAATCTCCAACCACAGTCATTCCACACAACATTAACATCTATATGGTGAATAAAATAAGATTAAACAACAACAAAAACATCCTCTTTCTAAAGCAGCCCCAGACCTCCCTTTGACCCCCACACTATCAACACAAATACACCCATGATAATTCAAATGATTTTTTAATTTATTCAAATAGGCAGCCTTACATTTGGTTTCAGACAAAAAGCATAAAGAGGGATTTATTTTCCTTATTTCATTGCTTACTTCTCTAAATGCCCAAGGACTCCTCAATCCCCAGACATTCCAACACAAAGTTTTCATGGATCCCGACGGGACTGATTAACAGTCTCCGTCGATATAACATTACTAGTAATTTCACCAAAAATCGTACCTTTCACCTTTTGTTTTTTTTCAAGAGCAAATTCAGTAATATTTGGACCTTCCTTGCATTTTTCCAATAAATTTGGAACAATTTTATCAATATTGGTTTGGGTTCCACTTGCTTTCGACACCCCAACAAGAGGCTTCAAATTCTTGACATTGAGATGGGCTATTTTTTTCAGAATGCACACTTTGATTAGGTTGTTTTGAAATGCTTTTTAGTGTAGTAGCAAACTCAAAAATTTGTCCATGGGCACCTTCAGCCTTATGATCCAATTGAGGATCATTGAGCTCCATTAACCCTATCAAACTTGGATTTAATACCATAGAAATCTCCACTAAATCTCCAAAACCCATTTCCAATTTTTTCTGCCCTTGGCCCCACCTTTCTCCACCCACCCACCCACCCAACAAAAAAAGTGGGGAAGAAATGCTTGCCCTTTGAAATTTCTTCTTCTTTTCCCTTTCCTAAACATTCAATTTCGTCTGCCCGATAACTCACCTTTTCTTCATCCTTCATCTTTAATGTAGAATTCATTATAGTCGTTTCACCTTCCTTCTTCAACCTCTACTTTGAATGTGCCATTAATGGGGAGATCTTCATTGCTGTTGGGTTTTCTAAAGCTCCCTCCATCGCAGCGCTCCGTCTAACCCATTGCCGATGAAGCTTCCATGTCACTAGCCGCCAAAAACCCATTATGCCACCACCAATTGAGTCGTCGCTACCTCCTGTGACCCATCTATTAGGAGTTGTGTCTAAAGCCTCGTAATTTATTAGTTAATTAATTTAATAATTATTTATGTAATATTAATTTATCCATTAACGGAAAAATCCAAGGTTATTGCATGAAGTCTTGAACATGTATGTAGTTGACATATGGGTGGATCATGTTTAAGAAATAACCTAAAGCTCTATAGTATTTGGATAAGGTTGGGTGCCTTATCCTGGTGACACTATGGATATGACCCACTTTGTAATAGTTACAAATGGTTTGATCCAAACCGTTAATGTAGAAACATGTGAGTGGGGGTATCGTATATAAAGAGTTTGTATAAGATCGAGCTGCGAAATATTTAATCTCTCTTTGTAAATCCATTAATTGATGAGATTAATATTTCATAGGATGATCACGTGCGATTTAACCTTAATCTTGAGTGACTTATGGACTCATGTCTATGAGGTTGGTCCTTTGATTTGCATGGGTGAGAGTGGCTCGAGTTGCCGACTTAATAAGCCTACCATTTTGTGGATTTGATTAAATGGGGAGCTGGGAACATAACTTCATAAGATGGAATCCACTCCTTCCTAGATAGGGTAAGTAGATGAGTATTTCCCTTTAAGTATTGATTTCAGGTCTTGAACAAGGGACCTCACCCTTTCATTGACCCCAGAAGGCTTAGTTTATGGCTAAACCATAAATAAATTGTTCATTAGAAAAATCAGTAGTACTTTAGGATAAGAGGTAATTACAGGGGTAGAATGGACATTTGACCTAACTGTAATTATGAACAATTTGTGAAGGATCGATTTACTTATACTTATTATATCCATGGACACAACTTGTCCTACAGTGCATAAGAGTTCAACCTATAGTGGTTTACCTTATAGTTAATGAATGAATGTTAATTTAATTAAAGAGTTTAATTAATTAGTCTTGGATCATTGAAGCTTATAATATGTAGGTCTATAAGGTCCCCTTGCTAGCTCACCACAAACCAACAAGAATCAACTATGTTAAAAGAAAATTTTGAAATGTTCAAATTTATGAGGGAAAATATTAATTGTATCGGATAGAATTAATTACATGATTTATTATCAAGTTTATTTGAATAAGACTCAAACTATAACTTTATAATATGAAGAATTAATTTATTTGAATATGATTCAAATAATTAATTATTTATTTGGATGAAATCCATATAAATAAATAAAGGGAGAATTAATTAATTAATTAATTTGAATTGGATTCAAATAATTAATCATTTAATTTGGATGAAATCTATATAAATAAATAAAGAGAGATTCAAATTAAAGATTCTGTAGAAAATAAATATTTAAATAAGATTTAAATATTTTAAACCATTTAATATGAGATATTGTTTGGATAAATATTTATTAATATTGGATATTATTAAATATTTAATTTAAAATCTTTGCTGAAATATTATCATAATCCTATTATCATAATAGGATTAGGAGTAACCCATAAAGTTCCATAAATAGGGCCCTTGGGAGCCCTCATAAGAACACACACTTTCCACAAGAATAATCTCTACGATTACTTTAAAAGTCTTCCTCTAGAAATTCTCTCAATTTTCTTAGAAAAGTTCTAAGAAAATTCTTCTTCCCGTTCCCTCTATTCTTTAAAGAAGCAGTTCCCACAAACCGGATCCTTGCTAGAGTCATAGCAAAGAAGATCTCTTGAAAAAAGAAGACTACAAGGAGAAGACTATCGGTTTGAGGAGAAGATTTTGCTGAAATTATTGATCGGTAAATGTATGTTGCTTAACCTTTTCTTGACTTTTTGTTTTTTTAATTCTTTCAAGAAATCAAAGAACGTGATCACATGCTTCCACTAGGATTCAATTCCCTTCACCATCATGTTCAACCTATTCTTTTCCTTTTTTCTTTCCAGACTCTGGTGTTCCTCCCAATTTCATAAATCCAACTTTGAAAGAACACCCAGATTTCATGGATTTCTTTGTGTATTTTAGCCATTCTCCATATTGATGTGGGTTTTCCCCATTAAGCTTAACATTATAGAATGAGTTACAATCCTTGATGAAATGCCCTATTATTTCACAAAATGAACATAGATTTGGAAGTCTTTCATACCGCATAAGGACCCAACATCCACCGATCGACCCATTCAAGTTGATTTTGATCCCTCTCCGCACCGGTTTTGAAATGTCAATCAGAATGCGTACTCCTTACCTTTCTCCTCAACATGTGGAATCCTTATCACCTTCAAAATCATAAAAAAATTCCTACCGCATTCCCCAATTTTACAACTATAATACGGTTGGAACAACCTAGTGGAAGATAGAAGAAATGAACACAGAGAGGCACCCATTTGAAATCCATGTCTCTTGGTTGAATATCCACCACTCGTTCTTGAAGAATCAGAAGATTTTTATCCAAAAACCATGGCCCCTGTTTCATAATTCTTCTCTTATCTGATTCATTAGAGAATATAAATAGGAAAATATTCTTGTAGATTAACTGAACTTGAAGCCCCTAACCAATTTGCCATGCCTGTTTGAACACATTTAGAATCACTAAGGCAGAGAGAAGTCTTTCACACAGTAGCTTCCCTAAAAGGCAGCAATTCAATTTGTTCTCAGAAAACATCTTCGCTGTCTTATCCACATTAAGAGTAGATCATCCTCTACACTCGTCAAACTGAATTTTCTTAATTCTTCTAGCACCTCCTCATGAACAGACAAATCAACCATGACTCCACACCAACAAAAAACTCCTTGGACTAAAGCCAAAATTTCCAAAACAAAGACAACGATAGAGACCCTTGTCTAGAAATCCACTCGTGTCGTGATTTATTTTGGTTAAAACCACAATCAAGGCAAAATTATCTACCAAAAATTGTTTGGGGGCGTCAGCACTGATCTCTCCAAGAGAGAAATCCAGCGAAAATCTCTTATGATCTCTCCTAGAGAGAAATCTGGCAAAAAAACATCGCTCACGTTATCTATTATTGAGTTAAATACATTGATGTCATGAGCAAATGTATTTAATGTTTAGTGTTATTGGTTTTTGAAACTTGGTTTAGAACTATCTCGCGGTTTGTATTTAATTAGTCACGATAAGGGTAATTTAGGTATGGTAAATCTCGTTAATGGAGATAACACTTTGCACATATATGTTTAACATAACCCAAATGAAGAAGTAATGCATCTGGGTTTGATCCTATATACATATCTAGTGATAACTTTCTTGAGTCTAAAAAGAATGATTTAGTTTCTGATGGGTCAAATGATTCATCTGTACTAGTGGATGTAAATGGAAATTGTTGGGACTAGTGTATTCTAAATCACTTGGGTCTTATAGTTTTGTAAATTGTATATACATTTTATTTATTGAATAAAATAAGAAGTTATTTTATCTTTTTTATGCATTAACTCAATCCAATAAACTAAGATTCCATGGTTATTTAATGTAAACTTAAACATATATGTGGTTGACATACAAGGTTGGATCATGTTTAAGTAATAACCAAAAAGGTTTATAGTATAGGAATAAGGTTTGGTGCCTTATTATGGTAACACTACAAATACGACCAACTTTGTAAAGTGTTACAAGGAGTTGTAAAGTGTTACAAACTATTTGATCCTAATAGTTCATGTGGAGACATGTGAGTGGGGGTATCGTATACAAAGAGTTTATATAAGATCAGACCGCAAAATATTTAATTTCTCTTTGCAACGTCGTTAATTTTAGAAATTAGCATTTCATAGGATGCCTATAGGTAACTCGACCTGAATCCTGAGCGAGTTATGAATTCTTGTCTA
This sequence comes from Citrullus mucosospermus, assembly GCA_030954485.1. Lineage (NCBI taxonomy): Eukaryota > Viridiplantae > Streptophyta > Magnoliopsida > Cucurbitales > Cucurbitaceae > Citrullus > Citrullus mucosospermus. The sequence goes on from CM062064.1 coordinate 17,715,772, forward strand.
TGAGGGCAATCCTTTGATCTATATGGGTGAGACTGGCCAAATCGCCGACTTAATAAGCCTACTATTTTGGAAATGTGTCTAATTAGGGAGCTGGGAATTGATGGATAAATGAGCATGCAGCGGAAGTTAATTTGATCAATTTTCACTCTAAGATGCTCAATTTAGAGAATTAAACATGCAATTAAGAAGAAAAACCAAAATTCAAGAACACTTACCCTTGAAGCTCCAAATTCTCCTTCAATTATTGATCAATTTTAGCACCACTTGGTTGTAGATCACCACAAGAGTCTTCCCTACTATTCTCTAGGCTTAGATTGGATGGTGAGATCCAAATTTGTGGTAAATTTGAGAAAGAATGAAGGCTGGGAAGAAGATGAACAATGGATGGAATTTTGCCAAATTAACCCAAATTAACCCTTAATTTCACAAAATTCTTAACCATTTTTATGTTAAAATCATCTATATTTATTAAAGAATAACATGCAATCTAATTGCATCAAAATTTGACAACAAAATGGTTAATTTGTTGGTTAATTGTGAAGAAGACAACCAAGCTCCTAGCATAGTTAGTGGGAAAATCAAATCTTCAAAAATTAATTTTAAAATCAATTTTCAATGAATTTCCAAAAATATTTAAATCATATTTAAATATTATAATTAACTCTATTTGTACGTTTAATTCGTAATTAAACGTCGATATATCGTATATATCTGACTTTCATTCCTTAAGCCAAGATTTGAACGGTTCAAACTTATGCACCACATTATCTAAGATTTTAGTCCATTTATGAGCTAGTAGAGGGACCTAATGGACCTACAGATCATGAGCTCCGACGATTCGAGATTAACTGGCCAAACTCTTTAACCTAGTTAACCAACATTCGTTAACTAACGAGACACTCCACTAAAGCTCGTAGCTGCACTATACTCACTATAGATATATTTGTGTCCATTTGATGTAACCGTCATCCATAAGTCAATCCTTCACAGGTTGTTCATAACTTCAGCTAGGTCAAATACCGATTTACCTCTGAGTTACATTTCTTCTCCTTATGTACCATTGTCTCTCTAATGAACAATTGATTTAGGATCTACTCACTAAATCCATTCCCTCTCGGGCCAGTGAGAGGATGGGGCCCCTTGTTCAAGTCCTGGGAACAATACTTAAGAGAACAACCTCTCTTTTATCCCTAAGTTGGGTAGGAGTGAATTCTGTTGTCACACCCCCTCCCGGATTACCTACCTATCCTGAAAGAGAATGTGAAGACAATAAACATCACCCCTCTTGTGACGCATATTGTCTCTTCTTATACATCTTCCTGAGCACACATTTATACATATACATTCATAGAACTCAATCATACTACACATGCTTATAACATAATTTAAACTTCCATATTCATCATACATTGTACAAAACCCCACTACAATCCCCACTCGAAAATTACTAGGTCCACATGCCATCTACATAAGGTTATATACAACGTACAACTTTCAGACTTGACTAAAATTTTGAGAACTCGAGACTTAGGTAGGGTGAGTTGAAGTAGGCTAAGCATCGGGAACGTCTTCGCTACCTGGGGGGGGGGGAGAAAAGAAAACATTGAAAAACATAAGCTAACAACCCAGTGAGTGACCAATCTTTGTAAAACAGACATTTATTAAAAACAGGCATGTCACATAATACAGATAAACAAGGATTTAATAAATTATTCAACTAAAGCATACTTTCCACAAATCCATCAATCTCTTAAATCCAATTTCAAATCATATATGAATGTTTTCCAAGGAAGTGAAACAGTAACAGTTTGGTTTTTCAAGACTTTTCCCTTAGTTGAGGCGGAGCAACGCTTCAACGCACTCAACGTCGAAATCATCCTTGGCTCAATGCGGAGCAACTCGACGCACCAACCAAATCAACCTCTATGTGCACATAGGAATATGACGAGTTGCCCTAGTACCTTCTCCATGTCCTTCAGTACTGGGTCCCGGGGAAACTCACGTGCCTTCTCATGTCCTTAAGCACTGAGCCTCCTCTAAAACATTTTAGAATCCGTTTACATGAATAGTTCATATGGAAAACCTTTCATAGAAAATCAAGCAGATCTTTGTTCAATAACCTTTCATAACAGAAAATGCTTTCTATCAACTTTAGAAAACATATAACATGCCTTGTAAGAAATACAATCAACATTATACATTTTAAATAGTTCATTGCAAAATCATATTTCATAAGAACATTTTTAATAAAAAATGGAATTGAAGAATAAAGTAGTCACTCACAACTCTTCCTAGGTCTTGCGTGGGTTATATGCCTTCCCTATCTCTTCCTGGCCTGCAATAAACATTTTACCTTGCGTTACTTAACATTGAACCTCCCCCTTTTCCAAACTAACATCATAAGCGAGAATTCTAGCAATACTACCCAACATAATCTGTTACTAGCGATTCTAGATTGAGCAACACTAGCGTTACCTTACCTTAGTAGCGACACCCAGCGATATCTAGCGAGTTTTGTGAGACGGAAGACTCCTTTGCGTCTCAGCGACACTTGTCTCGCTATCAATACTTAGACAGCGTGTCGATGCTCGGTTCTTAGCGGCACCCTGCACTGTGATTTCTTCCTTTCCTCTTGTTCTTACTTCAATCTATTAAAAGTTATAATTTCAGACGAATTTAGAACTTCTTTCCTTCTGCAAACTTATAGAGAATTGAGTTTTATAGCTTACCTCAAAATTTCAAGGCTTAACTCTTCTTCATTCTCTCGTTATTCCAAAATCACTTCATGCTGCTCTAGATTGCTTAACAATCTTGTAAGTGCTGCTTTTCCCTAAAGATTCACATAATTAACTTCAATTTCAGCTTTACCATCCTTCACAAGATTTGTTAGGAATTATGTTAACTTACTAACCTCCAAATTTCAGCTCTAAACTCGGCTTCCTCTATACGTTCTACTCCAGATATCAACCACTATTCAGTCTGTGCGACTGCAATCAATCTTCTGTTCCAGCTCCGTTTTCAACACCAAAACGAGTAGCATTTTGCCCAAAATCTACAAGAACACCTTCCTCAATCTTCTCCTAAAGTTTGTCTGAAATATGGAACCGACTTAAGCTCTCGAAAATGTCTTAAAAATGATTAAACATTTAATTAATCCAACTATATATACTACCGACTTAGCCTTCACAAACACCAAGATTTATGTTGCCGACTTACCCCTCACCCGCAGGCTGGCGCAGGGTTCTCACCTCGACGCGAGGCACTCATGTTAAACTTCTCCTCCAATGCCTTCAGCAACTAACCACACTCAACGCATGGTGTCGTTCGCAACGCCTCCTATTTTTGACCATACATCTCAATCATACACCACTATTTTCGTCGCGTCAAGACCACTCTGTCTTCGACGCGAAGCGACTTCAACGCATGTCTATCTTCAACGCATCGACTTCAGCGCATGACTGTCCTCAACGCAGAGTGACTTTAATGCATGGTTCAAGCACATTTCTTCCCTCGCCAAAATTACTTATCCTTCGACGCATGAGCTTAGCCAACACTTAGCCAAAATTTTACCTTCCAAAAATTTTTGCTCTCATTCATGGATACTTCTCCTCTTGCAACGCATAGCCACAATCGCATTGCCGCACCCCAACACTTGGTATCACGAGTCAGTGCTTACAATTCCTTACCCCCTTTTTTAAGAATTTCGTCCTCGAAATTCAAGTAAGATCATGGTAAGAAAAGGTGAGGATACTTAATTTTCATTTGCTCTTCACTTTCCCATGTCGCCTCTTCTACTTGATGATTTCTCCATAAGACCTTAACAAGCGGTATCATTTTTGTTCTCAATACTTGTTCCTTGCGGTCAAGAATTTGTACAGGCTTCTCTTCATAAGATAAGTCTTCTTTTACCTGAATAGGTTGAGTTTCCAAAATATGCGTAGGATCTGGAATATATTTTCTCAATAGAGAAACATGAAATACATCATGTATTTTGGACAATTCCATAGGTAACGTTAATCGATAAGCTGAAGGTCCTATGCGTTCCAAAATTTCATAAGGTCCAATATATCTTGGACTTAATTTTCCTTTCCTTCCAAATCTCAATATTCCTTTCCAAAGAGATAACTTCAAGAAGACTTTATCCCCAACTTTAAATTCTAAATCTAGACGCCTCTTATCAGCGCAACTCTTTTGTCGGTCCTGTGCAGTCTTTAACCTTTCTCTTATGAATTTCACATTTTCAGATGTGGTTTGAACTAATTCTGGCCCTATTAACTTCCGTTCTCCTACTTCACCCCAACATATAGGAGTTCTACAACGCCTGCCATATAACGCCTCGTAAGGTGCCATTCCAATGCTGGAATAATAGTTATTATTATAGGCAAACTCCATCAATGATAGGTGAGTATCCCAGCTTCCTTTAAATTGCAGCACACATGCACGCAACATATCCTTTAAAGTTTGAATTGTTCTTTCCGATTGCCCATCAGTTTGAGGATGGAAGGCTGTGCTAAACTTAAGTTTAGTTCCTAATGCTTGCTATAAGCTTGGCCAAAACTTAGACGTAAACCTCGGATCCCTATCAGAGACAATTGATACCGGTGCTCCATATTGACTTACTACTCTATCAACATACAATTTGGCCAATTTATCCAAAGTAAAGGTCACTTTGGCTGGAAGGAATCGTGCGGTTTTAGTAAGTCTATCTACTATCACCCAAATTCCATCATGTCCACTAGGAGTTTTAGGAAGTCCAAATAAGACATCCATTGTGATATGCTCCCATTTCCATTCAGGTACAGGAAGTGGTTTTAAAAGTCCACCAGGTCTTTGTCTTTCTCGCTTAACTTGCTGACATATTAAGCATCTTGCTACACATTTAGCAATTTCTCGTTTCATTCCTGGCCACCAATAATACCCTCTCAAATTTCTATACATCTTTGTACTACCAGGGTGCATTGCATAAGCAAAACTATGAGCTTCCTCTAGAATGGCGTTTTTCAATGTCAAATCGTTAGGAACACACAATCTTCCTTGTTTCAATAAAGTTTCGTCACTTCTTATTTCAAAATCCGCTCTTTTCTTAAGATTCACTTCTTCTACTATTTTTCTAAGTACTGAGTCTTCCATCTGTTTATTAACAATCTCAAGTAGGTCTTAGATGGAAGTGTGCAAACAAACCTCCTAATTCGTCCACCGATAAAGATGCGTTTGAATGCCTAAACTCCGTTGTTAATTCCGCATTAATAGCGTTCATTGAAGCCTTGGCTTGCCTCAACTTCCTACTCAATGCGTCGGCCACCATATTAGCCTTTCCTGGATGGTATTCTATCGAACAATCATGGTCTTTAATCAATTCCATCCATCTTCTCTATCGAAAATTTAATTCCTTTTGATCAAAGATGTACTTCAAACTTTTATGATCGAAAGAATACGACACCTTTCTCCGTACAAGTAATGTCGCCAAATTTTCAAGGCTAACACAACTGCTGCCAACTCCAGATCATGCGTTGGATAATTACATTCATGCTTCTTCAGCTGTCTCGACGCATAGGCAATTACTTTTCCCTTTTGCATAAGTACACATCCTAACCCCTGTCATGACGCATCGCAATACACTTCAAACTCCATTCCAGGGGTAGGCAATGTCAATATTGGTGCTGACACCAATTTTCCTTCAACTTTTGAAAACTTTGTTCACATTCATTTGTCCATTCAAACTCCATTCCAGGGGTAGACTACTTACTCGAACTTGATCCTGTTTATGTCTCCACATAAAGTCCAAGTACTCATGATAGTAGCCAAGGGTTCGTAGTTTAATTGAATTTAGAGTTAATAAATAATTAATTCACTTGAATAACTTCATACGTTCTAAAATTCACCTATTTACAAAAACTACGAGTTTTAGGACATACAACCCAACAGGAACATATCTTCACAAGATGGAATTCACTTCTTCCTATGCTTAGGGTAAGTAGATAAATTACTCCCTTAAGGGCTGATTCTGGGTCTTGAACACTAAGGTCTCACCCTCTCATTGGCCCGAGAGGGGTTAGTTTATAGTTGGACTATAAACAGTTTGTTATTAGAGGGATCAGTGGTACTTAGGAAGTTAGATATAACTATAAGGGTAAAGCGGTAATATGACCCAACTGTCATTATGAGTAATTTGTGAAGGGTCGACTTACTGTTGATTAGTAAATTCCGTGAACATAGAAATATATCGATAGTTTGAAGAGTGCAACTGTAAGTCTTTAATGGAGTGACCTACAGTTAATGAGTATTGATTAATCTAATTAAAGAGTTTAATTGATTAATCTCATATCATTGGAGCTTCTAACTATAGGTCCATAAGGTCCCCTTGCTAGCTCATAAAGGCTTAGTATAAGAATCAAATATTTTGGTTTAATTTGAAATGTTCAAATTAATAAGGGAATTAATTGTATGTGATACAATTAGCATAATGTATGTAGATACATTATAATATAAAGTTTATTTTGAATGAAATCCAAAATTTATACTTTATTATATTATAAAAGAGATGAATATTTAAATGAGATTTAAATATTAATTATATGAATGAGATTCATATAAAAACTACATGTTAAAAATTAATATGAATGTGATTCATATTAAAACCATAGGTTATGTGAGAGAAGGTTATTTGAATATGATTGAGATATTTAATTAATTAATTAATTAATTTTTTATTTAATTATATTTATTAAATAAGATTTAATATAATATGATATAATTAATTAATAACATTATTATATTAAAAATAACTCCCACGTAGTGGGGAGTTATTTTTGCTCTCTCTCTCACTATTTTCACGTAAAGAGGGAAGAAGGAAGAAGGGAAGAGAACAATTTTTACAAAAGTGTTATGTGAAAAGAAATTCAATTATCTCCCTTTCCAATTTTCTCTTCTTCCTCTCAAATCTTTCCCTTGCCAAAATTCAAAGAGAGCCCATAACTCCTCTTTGATTCTTCCTGGAGAACAGTAAGGTTGTCATTGTGGTGGTGTTCCAAAGGAGAAGAGTTCTTGCTGTGTTTTGTTGGAGGTTCTCACAAGTTCATGACTTGAAAAAAAGGAGATTTCCACATCGAAGAAGGTCTTGAAAGGTAGGAAAAACTCCTAATCTCTAACTCTTCTTTAAAAGCATGCTAATACAGTAGTTTATCCTGTATGTTTGTTCTCTCTGTAATTTGGTTTTTCAAAAATAAATTTAATGGCACAAGGCAATTACTCGCTTCCGCTAGGAATTTGATTCCTTTAGAAATTACATGCCTCTGTGAGCTCTAGTGACTCAACGTTGTTTCAAGTAAAAATATACTTTAGCGATCACATTTGTTGACGTGAGTTCCACAACAGAAATGTGAACTCTTTGTGGGTAACACAAAAATATGTGGAACATTTTCGGTTGGACCCTAATATAAAGCTAAGTGGTGTTCGAGAACTAGTTAAAGCAGATTAAGAAGTAGATATTTCAAATAGTCAAGCCTATAGAGCTAGGAAAAAAAGCCAATTAAAAATTGAATGGCTCATTTGTCAAACAATATAAAGGATTGAGAAATTTTTGTGAAGAACTTATCGGGTGAAACGAGGGGAGTACAGTTAAAATTGAATGCTCTCCCATGCACTACGTCCACGGTTGGTTAACTCATTATTTTAACACACTTTACTCTGTTCTTGGGTCAGGGATTGAAAATGGCCAACTTTTCCTATGAGGGCGGGTTAATTTATTTCAGAGAACATGATGCTCGAGAACTGATTGACAGAGGTGCCAGTATTTGATGGCATGTGAATATTTAAAGTAGAAATAAACACGATCGTATGACTAATAACGAGAATTTATCATTTAATGAGTCTTCACATTTTTCTAGTATGCAATCATGTTACCTATCATCCCAATCTAGAGCCACCTCAATTATTGAATCGTATAGTCCTTATCGATTCAGCAGACAGTTTTGGTTTTATCAAATCATTCTTAATGATATAGGGAGAATCCCACCTATCGCAACTCCCAAGAATGTGCTATATCACTAACGAACCTGCACGAAACATTTCTCAAGTATTGTTGTTGGCCCGCTCGTTAAATCCACATAGTTAAGTCACTCTATGGTTCATGAACTGATGGTTAGCGAAACATGGGAATTATTTCGAAGAAAATTGATATCATCTAGTGAGTAGTGCTATTTCTCCTCCACCACAACTTAAGTTACCCAAGGACAAAGGGAGTAACCAAGGTGGCAAGTAGATTCGCGTAATTGAAGAAGTCCTACTTACATCTCAAAAAGATGTTTTGGCCCATGGCAAGGATAGTCATAGTAATACCAGTGATCATCATTGGAAAAGACCATCAAAGAAGGTAAGCGTCAAGTAATGACTTTCTTGAAGGAATTCCAAGTGCTTCAAAGACCCGCAGAGCTCCTATCTTATTGGTATATACACTTCCTTCTCATATTCTTCTTGTCTCTTTTTAGTATATGATTTTATTTTATTTTATTTTTTAATTAAAATTTTTGTCACCTTTGATCAATTCTCTTCAGGAACTTGCAGGACAATGTAGCAAAGAATCTTTAATGGCGTCTTGTGTTGTTGATTCAACCCGAGAAGGTCAGTATTTCTATTGTGTCACTTATTGAATCAGTTAAACAACCTTCTTAGTCTTTCATCACTTCTGAAGACGATCAATATGACAAGAAGAAAGTATAAGTTGAGAGTATCGAAGTTTTAGACTTTCCAACCAAAACATGCAATACTTGAAGCCCTAAACTAACTCCCTTGAAAGAATTGAATAAAGTCCCGTGGAGTTAGAATTTTTTTTAGGATTTTAGGGGGGCTAGGTGTTGAACATAGCTTGGGGAAGAAAAAGTGTTTGTTCAAGTTTGAGTTTTGAAGAGAGAATTGATCATAGAAGTGATTGAGAAAAAAACTACGTTATGAGATTTTTAGAATATTGGATTATGCTTTGAAAGTAGAAACTATGAGGTAAACTCCAACTTAGTACTAAGAGGTGAACTTGGAGTTGAACTCATAGGTTTAAGAAGTAAGAAAATTGACTAAGTGTTGGATTATGCCTTGAGATTGGGAGCCAACTATGCTTTGAAAATAGAAACTATGAAGTGAACTTGGAATTGAACTCATGGGCCTAAGGATTGAGAAATTTGACTAAGTGTTAGAAGAGAAAGTTGGAGGCATAGGACCAAATATAAAAAGTTCAACTCATCTACCTTTAAACCAAGGTTGAACACATGCCTTGGGAGGAAGACAACGTTTTGGACGCATGGAAGGGGTATTTTGGACGCATGGTTGGTGTCTTGAGAAGCGTTTGGCTAAGTGTTGGACAACTTATAATGGTTGAAAGGAGACACTTGAGCCAAAATTTGGAAGGTTGGACGCATGGTTTGTTTATGTGTGAAATTTTGGCTATGTGTTGAGCAACTTATCTTAGTTAAAGGAAAAAAATGCAAGCATAGAAAGTTGGACGCATGGTGTGGCTAACAAGGTGAAAATTTGGCTAAGTACAAAAGACCTTGGATGCATGGTAGTGTAAACCAAGGAGAGTTGGACGCATGCCTCATTATGAAGGAAAATTTTGTTAAGTTTTGGATGGTTTATATTGGTCAAAAGGTAACATTGGAAGCATACCCCAAAAGGGATAAGTTGAACGCATGGTGGACCCTAAGTGGACACATGGTTAAGCTAAATCGGGCTTCGTTGGATGCATGAGAAGTCTTGAAAAAGATTTAGGTAGGCGTCCAAAAAGGTAAAAAGTAAGAAGAATGTGGCTAACACCGAGTTGAACACTTCAAGAGGTGAAGTGTTAACATAGCATGAATTTGACTAAATGTCAAAGTAGGTAGTGTTGAGCTTTGAGGTGAATTTCACAAAAACTAAACACTTGGACAACTCTGAAGAAGAAGTTGGCAGCATGCATGTGTTAGTTATGCATGGTGAAGACACTTAAGAGTTGACGTGTTGAGCATAGGAAAAATTTTGGATGACAAGGACGATTTTCTTAAGTCTATAAATAGGAGTTGAGACCATAGGAATTCACACAATTATTTAAACAAAACTTCATCAAGAGAGCTTTAAGGGAGGAAAGAGTTTTGCTCGGGGAAAGAGCAAGGTCAACTAGGCATCCAAATGTGTAGTCTAGGCGTCCAACACTGCTATAGGTGTCCAACAGAGCTGTTTCAAGCATCCAAAGGGAGGTTCCAGGCATCCAACTTGATGTTTAAGGGCTTGCGTCTGTCTCTTTTGTACTAGAAGCTTAGATGTGTGCTGAAGTGTGAAGAGCAAGCAAAGTTTTAGAAGGGTAAAGAGTTAGGACGAAGTTAAAAGGGTTTGGAAGCCAAAAATTCTTACTTATGGTGAGTGTTTATCTTTTAAGCATTAATGTTGTTTCCTTACTTAATAATGTGTATTATGGTGAGAAAAGGAAATGCCCCACAAGATGGTTAGAAGATCTTCGAATCTAGAATCTGAGCCTGTGATAGAATTATGCACGAGATGGTTTGAGGGCTGAGGATCTAGAATCCAAGCTTGTGACATAATCCTCACGGGAAGGTTAGAGGGTTGTCGTAACCTAGATTTTGAGCCTGTGATGGAACTATGCACGGGATGGTGAGAAAAGGAAATGCCCCACAGGATGGTCAGAAGATCTTTGAATCTAGAATCTGAGCCTGTGATGGAACTATGCTTGGGATAGTTGGAGGATCTGAGGATCTAGAATCGGAGCTTGTGACCTAATCTCACGAGATGGTCAGAGAGTTGTTGTAACCAAGATTTTGAGCCTGTGAGAAGAAACTCGCGTGGGATAGTTAGAGAATTGATAGGTCTAACTTTTGAGCCCATAAGAGGTAGATCTATGTGCACATAGAAGAAAAGGCAATTTGTTGAGATACGTGGTGCCAGTAGGGGATGAGTACGGTATGGAGTTATTCACTAATGCTGAGGTTTGAGTGGTTAACCTCAATATGTTTGATTGATGTTAGTGCGTGCTTGAGTATTAAGGGTCGAAAGGTACCCTTGGTTATATGATTCACCACTCACTGGGCTTCTAGCTTAATCTTTTCTTTTATGTTTTTCTTATCAGGTAGCAAAGGAGTTCTTGTTGTCGCGTGAAGTCGAGGTCTGCCACAGGATAGTTTGTTTTTCAGTAGATAGTGTTGGGAATCAGGATACATTGTAATCTTTCTTAAGATTTGTAGAAACTGTTTATATAGTTTGAATTTCAACACACATGAACTTTTTAAACATGATTATGGGTTGCCATATGAGAGTTTTAGTAGTTGGGTAGTAGGCATCACAAAAGGGTAGTGTTTGTTGTCTTCACGCCTCCCTTCGGGTTAAATAGATTAATTTGGGAGAGGGTATGACAAAATAGTTGATTGTTCTGAGGTGCCTTCAGTAGAGAAAGTCCTACCCTCTTATGGCCTTCTCACGACATGCCAGAGACCTGTCTATGATCCAGAAGGAATGAATCATGAAGCCATGTCGAATGACCATCAATGAGTGATCTTAGCCCATTCAAAAGAAAGTAGGCACATCGACTCCTGAAGGCTTCTATTACTGTGTTGGCAATTTGATTTCCCATCTCTAACGATAGGTTGCCATAACTTTGTGGGATAACTTGCGACATAAAAGTATTCGGACTCCATTTGAGCACGTAGATAGCCTTGAACCATAGATGTGAAAAATCTTTGATGCAATTGCAGCAAGTGGCATAGACAACCTTACCTATTCTACAGAACTTGTGGATGGCTATTACCAGAGTGTCGAGAACCACAACCAAATGCAATCTTCAGTTTCAATCCAAATATCTAAAGATGATCAGTTGGTAGAAGCGTATGGAGATATTGCTACTTCACGAAAGCTGCATAACCGAAGAAATTGATACTTTTAAGCATTGACTCACACAATTATTCACAAAGGGAACTGAATTGGAAGTAGAACTAAAGGTTGTGTATGCAGAGAATAACAAACTTTCAAATTTAATTTCCAAGAATGACAAGGATGACTGTTGTGTTCCTAATGATGTGATACATGTATGGTGTAATCGTTTTCCTACTTTCAGCCCAAGTATAAACTAAAAATAGGTTTCTCGGTGAGTCTGAGGTCGAACACAAGGACTTAATTGCTCATTTATGATTCTCAAATAGTGATGGTTTCTTTATAATCAGAATTTAATGAAGTGATTTGCAAAAAATAAAGAAAATATGTTATTAAATGATGGAAGTGATGAAGAGATTTCTACACAACAGTTCTTCAACAGAAGAGATGATATGAATGAGAAAAATAGGATTAGGGTGCCGTTATCATCTATCCTTAGAACGGCTCTTAAAGTTATTTCATGTTCTCAAACTTATGAGTTGCACCTCTCGGTTAACAAACCACATACTTCATATCTCTATGATGTATGGATGAAGCTTTATTGAACTTATGGTTATTTCTATCTCTAGAAACACTTCTTACTTTGCTTAATGAAATCCACAATCACTTACTCTCTCTCAAGTAGTTGATTATAGCTATTTATCTTGATTGGCTAAATGAAAATAAGCAATGAGTTCAAACACATTAAGCAGAAATGGAAATAAGCAATGAGTTCAAACACATTCAGCAAAAATGAAATAAATTTAAACTTTGTCGTTTCGAAGGATGATAACTTTGCCCCAACCCTTGATTGATTAAGTTACTCATGATTTAAAAGAAAAGTGGAAAGAGTTGAAGAAATGGAGTTCATGGAAGATATATGAAATTAGTGAAGATGATAGAGTTGTTACAAATACTCAACATCTTGAAGTACAAAGTAACACAACAAGTGTAAAAATTAAGATAGTAAGCAAGAATGTAAGCCCTAACTTGTAAGGCATGCTTAGCCTTAGGGAGAAAGCAAGCTAAGAAGAAGTCTATGTGTTATGCATTGAAAAGAGGAGCGGTGGCCGAGAGTGAAAGAGCAAAAATGGTTAAGTGTTGGCCACGACTGTGCGTTGGTGAGGTAGAAGAGTTGTTATATTTTGATAGAGCTACTATGCTTTGAAGGTGTAACCATGAAAAGTTGCTATGCGCTGAAGGTGTCACACGCATTGGAAGGGAAGTTGGAACTTGGCGGGGGAAAAGTTGTACTTGACCTACCATGCGTTGGTAAGGTTACTATGCGTTGGAGAGTGGCTGTAAGCGTTGGACTGCAGTTATGCGTTAAAGGTTCCCATGCGTTGAAGGCAGCTGTGTGTGGATGGTTGCTGTGGGCGTTGGAGGTAGGTTGCATCGAGGGTGCTATGCGTTGGTGAAAAGTTTGTGCCGGCCAGCTTATTTTAAAAAGGAATGGAAGTGGAGGTTAAGTCGGCAGCATATATATATGAGTGGACCAAATATTTAATCATTTTAGACACTTTCCAGAGCTCGAGTCAGTTCCATTTTTTAGACAAACAACGAGGAAAGGTAGAAGAAGGTGTTCATGTCAAATTCAAGTGGAATTCTATTCGTTTTGGTGGTGTAACTAAAGCTGGAACAGGAAATTTGATTGTGGTCGTAAAATTTGAGCATGGTCTAGTCATTGGAAAAGTACGAGTTGAGGAAGTGGAAGATGTGGCTGAAATTTTGATGTTAGTAAGTTAACTCAATTCTTAACCATTTCTATGAAGGATGTTTGAGTTAAATTTGAGGGGAAACATGTAAAATTGTAGGTGGAAGTGATTGCTATTGATTTGCTGGGCAATTGAGAGCAATTGAGTGTTATTTTAGAATATCTCTCAAATGAAGAAGAATCATGCTCTGAAATTTCGAGGTAAGTTAGAGAACTTATTCCTTTACAAGTTTGTAGAAGGGAAGAAGTTCTGAATTTAGCTGGAAATGCGATTTTTATCAGGTAGGAGTGGGAACAAAAGGAAAGGAAGAAACTTTGCTGTCGGGTGTCGCTGAGTAAGTAAAGTATAAGTAGTGAGACGAGTGTCGTTGGAACGCAGGGGGGTTTTCTGTCTCACAAATCTCGCTGGGTCTCGCTAGGTCTTGTTCCTCAAGTAAATCTCGCTAGTCTCACTTATCCTGGTGTCACTAGTGTCGTGTTCTGTTGTGTGCTTTCACTAGTAATCTCACTAGAAATGTGGAATCTCATTGGTAATCTCGCTAGTGACACAAAATCTCGCTTATTATGATTACTTTGGGAAAAAGCAGAGTCTCAATGATGAAACATGATTATAGTTTAATTCTGCACACTTAATGATCATGGAAAGAAAGTTTAAGGAAAACTTAACATAAGGAATGTGTATTTACAGGCCAAGAAGAGCTCGGAAAGACATATAATCCGCTCAGGGCCTAAGGATAAGTTGTGAGTGACATCTTTCTTTCTTTAAAAACGATTTTATTGAAAATATTTAGTTCGGTTTTCTGATTAAATATGGCACTGTGATGATTTGTTTTTGAAAAGCATAATGTTTGATTTTATTGTTCACAAGGCATGTTATATGTTTCCTGTAAGGTGTCGAAAAGCATGTTTGTGAAATGTTATTGACTGAAGATCTGTCTGATTTTCTATGAAAGATTTTCATATGAACTATTTATATAAATTATTGGTTTCTAAATGTTTTAGAGGAGGCTCAATGCTGAAGTACGTGAGAAGGCATGTGAGTTTCCCCGAGATCCAGTACTGAAGATGGTGAAGGTACTTGGGCAACCCACGATATTCCTATGTGCACATAGAGGTTGTGACGTTGGATGTGTTGAGTCTTGCTCCACTCCAACTAAGGTTGTTTTTGATGTTGAGTGCATTGAGTTTTGCTCCACCCAACTAAGGTTGTTTTCGACGTTTGGTGCATTGAGTCTTGCTCCGCCCTGATTAAGGAAAAATTTAAAACAAATGAAAACTTGATTTGTTGTAGACTGTTTTATTGAATATGATTGGAAACGATGTTTTAAATGTGAATTCATGTGATTTGATTAAGTGGTTGGAAAGTATGATTTTACAGAAATGATGATTCAGATCCATATTTTACGTATATGGTGTTATAATGATTGTAAAATGCCTGTTTTCGGACAAAAGGTAATTTTACAAAACAAGTCACTCACGAGGCTTCTAGCTCACGCTTTCCATGTTTTCTTTTCCACCCAAGTAGCGAGGACGTTCTCGATGCTTAGCCTACTCCGCTCGCCTTGCCTAAGCTTCGAGTTTTCAGAAAATAGTCACATTTAAAGAGTTGTATGTGTATATAACCTTATATAGGTGGCATGTAGACCTAGTTGTACATATGTTGGGATGTGAGATGGGATGTTGTATAAGTATATTGTGGATATGTTGAAAGTTTAATTATATAAACATAAGTTCTTATAGTTTTGGTTGTATGAGGGGATATGTATGTTATGTTTTGTCAGGATTAATCAGGTACAAATGGACAGTATACGTCACAAGAGAGGTGATGTTTACTGTCTTCACATTTCCTCTCGGGTTGAGTAGGGTAATCTAGGAGGGGGTGTGACAATGAATCTAGTCAACAGTGTGACAATCTCTTGTTCCCATCGACGATTGACATGTGCTTGACTACGTGCTGTGGTGGAATAGTTGGTTGGCGAGAAGGTAACTCTCTCAAGTTTTTTGTCTCTAGTTGTCTTTTGGAAAGGGTCTACTTCAAACGACCAAAATCCAGAGAATTTCAACAACCCTTTTTGTCTTCGATTAGGTCTTTTTATAGGGTATGTGTTGCACTTTGGGATGCTGACGTTGCCTTACTTTGCATCATCTCTGACCAATTGGCGACTGCTTACAACGTTGCAAATGGGACAAAATGTCTTTTAAGATCGATTACAGATGTAAAAGAACCTAAAGCGTGCATTTTTCGATCAAAGGTTCTACGTTTGTCAACTTGATGGATGTATATATTCAAGTTAGGCGTTTTTTTTGCAGATTAGGCATTTGAGATATATTTTACCTTAAGAAAATTAACCTTAAGCAAATCAATAATGCTAAACGCATAAAAAAATTTATCAATGAATATAAGTCAAGATTGACGCATAATAGATTAAATCCTCTCCATTATTCTAAGAAAAGACTGCAAGAACACAAGTTATCAGTGACAACCGCCTTTTTGGGCGTTGTTTAATTCCCAAAAGACGACTAATCAAATAAATTTATAAAACTCTAAACCTCACTAACTATACTACAAGGGCGTAGTATAGGTGGCAAGATCAGGTCGTCTCCTTAGGGAACTTAGACAACTTTGGCTTTTCCTTGAATTCAGAGGTTGCCACATGGGGGGGTTGTGTACTTTGTTGCAAGGAATGTAAAGACTTGAATTTAGAGTGCATAAAAGTTACGCAGGAATTGAAATGAAATTAATTGATTAAAAGATCTAGTGCAGGATTGGGAAACCACCCATTTGTTTGGTCCATCATAGAACATCTAGAAATATACAATGCTTGTTGATTTTATCCTTAACCCTTGTATTTAATAAGACTCAAGATACATGCCTTAATATGTTGATTAATTCCTTAAACAACCTAGATGGTCAACTAATTGGGTTTGGTAGTGTCCATATTAATCAAACATCCACATTAAGAAAGCTAGTCAAGTTAAGTTGATAAAATAATGGTATAGCCTACGTTACTAACGATTCATTCTTGAAAATGATTAAACATGCAAAATGTTGTGAAGGAATTGTTTAGGATAAACTACAATCAACCCATAGCATGTTTTAATCTCATTGCCCTTTAGATAGATGAAATACGAAGAGAAACATGATAACATTCAATAAATCAATGAGAGATGACCAATAGCTCATAAATCCAAAGCATAGACGTTCATTTCTCATTTAAAAACAGTAAATAATCAGCAAGATATGCATTAATGAACTATAAACCAAGTCTCACAACCATCCAAAATGGATTTCAATCCTACACTAAGCTAGAAACTACTTACCTTAGCCACTCATAATGTGCTAAGATGAAGTCCAAGTATGAAATAAATGCAAAATACAATAAGTTAAAAGTTGGGAAGAAGAAAATACAGAGAAAATGGGTGTGGAGGCTTGAAAATCGAGCATGAAATGACCTAAATTCGGCAAAATAGGCATGTATAGCTTGGCAGAGCGCCTAAGTGCTTCTCCAAGAAATCGAACTGCTTGGGCGCTCTGGCACTCGTGCGACTTCCCTGTTCGTCAAACTTCGGAGCACCTAGGTGCTTGCCTGATGCTTGCTCTCTGGTGCTTAACACCTAGCACAACACCCTCATTTGCTTCTTTTTCTAATCTTTCTTTATAGTCGATGCTTTAAAGCTTCTTTTTTTTTGTTTGTTTTCACTCCGGTTCAGCTTCAGGGGTCAATTCTACCTCTTTGTGCTCAAAACATACAAAATCATTAATAAACACATAAAATTCTAGAACGAGCCCAAATTAATCTGAGGAAAGTAATACCTTTTTGTTGCTATCAAATCACTCCTAACTTAATTCTTGATCGTCTCGAGCAAGGTAGAAACATACAATCATGTATCAATAATATGTTTGCTTAATTGCAAGGCTTGTTACTCTTGTTTTAACAGCCTAATAAGATCTTTAAACCTATTCATGCCTAAGTGAGTGCAAAGCCTTTCTACTTAAGCCTAAGCAAAGCCCGAAATAGATTTATAAGACCCTCAATTTGTTTTCCCCTACTTTTGCTCGAAAGATAAAACATTAAACTTCCTAGACCCCAAAGTGGCAATGACATGCAATGAGGGAAAAACAACCTCAATTCTTGTTATCCTTTTCTTTTTTCTTTCTAAGCAATGGAGAGGAAACCTAATCCGAAAAGACTGCTTTTGTTTTGGCTTGCCCACACGGGTTACGTGAAAGACATTCAACTACGGGCCGAATTCCTGCAAAGGTGCTTAAGCTTGCTCATTTCTTGAGAATACTTTCGGCACACAAGAAATCATAAGTTACCTGATTGCCCCTAGCTACTCGCATCCCCAAGAAAGAAAAGCAAACCTCTCCTAATTCTTTCTCTCTTCTTTTTTTTTTTTTTTTATTCTTTTCTCCATTTTCTATTGCTTTCCTTTTTCTCTCTTATGTTTCTTTTGCTTTTGCTTTTATTTTTCTTTCTAGACAAGTGGAAAAATTGGTTGGTTAAATCCTTATGCACGCATTACTAAATTGATGTTTAGGAGAGTCTAATCATATCACTAAGGCCTTTGGGGTGACAAAAAAAATATGGGCCCAATAATGTTACTCAAAGCATGGAAGACTTAGGATAGTCAGACAAAGAACTCAAATTTGCATGAGAGATAGAGGATTTTTTTTTTTTAAATGGCTAAAAAAGTCATGCTTGTTTTCTTCCTACATTGTCTCAAACATGAAAGATCCTAAATGAGTGTATCATCAATGGTTATAATAACGGGTACAAGCAACAAAACAAACAAGCAATCATATCACACAAGTCCGAGCTCAGGTGTTGAAAGATTGTCATATATGCATCAACCTAAAGCAAGTTAAACCTAAACCACCCCCAACTTTCAAAGCATACATTGTCCCCAATGTATCAAATCAAAATTAAAAGCAATAACAAATTAAAGAAGAACAGATAAACTCCCCTGAATTTGGGCACGCTAAAAGAAGGGTTGAGCTTGCATTGACTTAAACCTCAAAAAGAATGCTTTACAAACAAAATCTTTTCCAGTCAGGCTAAAAAGAAAAATAAGAATTTAATCTAAAAACTGAAAAATAAATGAAAGTAGTAAATGTTTGTCCTCTAGCTGCCTCCAGTAAGTGTAAATTTTTACGGTCGGTTGCTCGATCGTACTCTACCTGATCAACCTGGCTCGGAGTTGATCGACACTTCACCGTCTTTCATCTCAGAAGCATGCACGTCACTATTATCCTGCAAGGGTAATAACTCATTGAAAGCATAAGGATTAATGGAAGCAAAATCATCACGCACAGAGAAATTTCTAATAGTCTTATTGAATTCCACAAATAGGGACCCTTCTTCTACATCAATTTTGGCTCTAGCAGTTTTAAGGAAAGGTCCACCTAATATAACATAATTCATGGGAGGAAGCATGTTGATTAACATTCAAGACATAGAAATCAGTGGGAAAGATCAAGCCATCGATATTTACAAAGACATCCTTAACCAACCCTAAAGGATTAGCAAGGCTACCATCAGCAAGTTAAATAACCACTCCAAAATAACAAAGATTCAACAATTTAAGCTCATAAAATAGAGGGGCAAGCATGATATTCACTAAAGCTCTTAAGTTAGTCAAAGCATTAACTAAAATTTTCTTACCTATTTTGCAAGGTAAGCAAAACATACCTGGATCACCTTGTTTTATTGGAAGGTTACTTGGCAAGACGTGATTACCTTCTCCACTTTAAGCTCATCGTCTCTTTTTACCCATTAAGCTAAGCTCTTTGCAGAAGAGGTAACTTCTACCACTCTAGGGTTTCCAATATTATTTTTTCCTTTTTCCTCATCGTTTCTCTTAAGAATGAGAAATCTTCCTAGGAAGGGAGAAACAAGGGTGAAATCGTTCAAATTAGATTGCTTAAAGAAAGCAACATTAACCTGTTGGAGGCTCTCTGGTATTAGGATTTATATTTCTTCTTCTTCAAGTATAATCTCAAACTCATCAAAACAAAATACTTCATTAAATTCCTCATCAGTTATGTAGTATAAAAATTAAGAATCGTCCACAGTGGATAGAGCACTTACATTTCGTACCTAGTGCTCGGTCTGGGCCTAGAGCTTACCATTTTGGTTGTCCAATTTGTTCACTGTGGTGACCAACTAAGTGATCTGGTTGACTAAGTGTTGCATGCCCATCCTCGTCTCTTTCTAGAATATGGCATTTTCTTTCTGGAAACTTCGTTTCTTGCTGGAAGGTAATCACATTCTTCTAGAACTTCAACATATAGTCGGCCATGGACTTCACCACATCCTCTAATGGTGGGGACTAGAACTGCTGGATGTACTCGCCTGGTGGTCTCCTTGACCTCCCCAACGAAAGTTGGGATGGTCTCGCGTTGTAGGTATTCCCTTGTGGATCATTTTTATGTCCTCTTTGATAACTAGCATAATTAACCACTTCCACTAGAACTTAGGGTTGTATTTGAGCACGATATTTGCTTGATAAGACAAGTAAGGTCAGATAATTGAGAACAAAGTTTACTAACCTCATGAGTGTTAGGAGCAAGAGAGTCGTGTGATCAGGGCCCAAAATGCTGTGAGTTCTCTGCCATGGTGGAGATGAGAGTCTTACTTCTATAGGCGTTTTATTAGCTTGAGCACCTCTAGCTGTAGCATCAATAGTACTTTTGTCATGATAGTCCAATCCTTCATAGAAGTATTGAATAGGTTGTTGTTAAAAAATTTGGTGGTGTGGGAAGCTCACTTACGGCTGCTTGAATCGTTCCTAGTACTCGAATAATGTCTCCCCCACAAATTAGGAGATCCCATAAATTTCCTTTCGGTTGTTCTTTGCTCTAGAGGTGGGAAAGAAATTCTCTAAAAATTTCCTCTTCAACTTGTTCCAAGTCCTTATTGATCTCGGCAACTAATAATATAGCTAATCTTTGTCTCCATCCTTCAATGAAAACGCTATAATACAGCTCACTTACGGCTGTTGAATTTTTATGGTTTTCGAGCATGAAATACATAAAGTTTTAATCTCGTTTTCTCGAGCATGTTATTCCTGAGTTTGGAGATGAGCTATTTACTGCTTATCATTAACTTTTTTAGCATGATTTGGTTATATTCCTGAGTTAAGTAAGAATTTCTAAACTTGTCACTCACTGGACAACTTAGCCCATGTTTTCCTTCGTTTTTTTGTTTTTCAGGTAGCGAGCAAAACCGAGGTGCTTAGCCTACATAACAACTCGTCTGGGCCTGCCACTAATGTGTGTGTACATTGTAAATATTTGTATATAAGACATGTGTTGTATATATAGAGGGTTAAAGAGTAGGAGCTCGTAATCATATGTTTTATATAAGTTTGAATGGAGGTTTGTATTTGTATGATAGCTTATCCTAAGTTGGAGATTAATGTTTGATTATGATTTATAACTGTTTATTAGGTGTTTGGTCATGTTTGAGGGTTGAACAGGTTAATAGTAGATGTCACACCCCCTCCCGGATTATCCCCCATAACCCAAAAAGAGATGTGAAAACAGCAGTTACCGACTACCCTGTCACGTAACCCACTGTCAACCTCACTATCCACATGCTCTTGACAAACCTCGACTTCGATCGGCAACGGGAACTGTCATGCTACCTGAAAATGGAAAACATTTAAAAGAATGAACTAACGGCTCAGTGAGTAACGGTTTTCTGAAAATAATATAATTTAACTATAAAACTGATCAAACTCGCATAAAACATAACACTTCAAGTCATAATAAACTATACTCCAATACCATTGTGAAATCATGCTTGCCCGTTTCAGGTTACATACTCAAAAATCTTGTTCTTATAATATACTTTTTCCCTAGTTGAGGCGGAGCAATGCTCAACGCTCCTCAACATCGATTTTTCCTTAGCTGTGTGGAGTAATCTCAACACATCAGCGTCGTACATACCTCTATGTGCACATAGATACCAAAATCCGGGCCGCCCTCAATGCCTTCTACGAATCCCTGAGCATTGGGGTCCCATTTCTATATCCAGATTACCCATATGCCTTCTACACGTCCCTGAGCATTGGGTACCTTTATAATATAACGGCTACCCTTTGGCCTTCTCCAAGTCCCTGAGCCTCGGGTGCCTTTTCTAGTTTATTATAACACAATACATATTTTGGAACATTGTATCAATAACCCATGAATTAACCGTTTCCAAATCTCACCTTTTCAACATGCTAAGTTCAATTTCCAGTTTTAATATAAACCGCATGTTTTCATAAAGTTCATTTCCAAATCTTTCTTGACAACATATTACATGTCTTTCAGAAAAGTCATGAGAACCAATAACATAAATCCCATGCGTTTTATAACTCATAGCAAGTATCCAACATTCTCATAGTTTACAAGTAAAACGCATACACATAGACTAAACGCATGCTCATGTCTATAAATCTCATATTTGTATGCCTTACATATATGAAAAAGTATGCATTATTTTATTCAAAACACGTAGAATTACATTCATAAAGAACTCATTTATTTTTATAAAACGCAGGTGTTACTCACCTGTACTTGCCAAAGAATACTTCTTCTTCCTTTCCTCTATTTCCTCTTCCCGAGCTTTCTAGACGTAGCGTTCTAACTCCGAAACGCAAGGCTCCATTTTTCTCTGTCAACTCGGTTGAACGCAACCCTACCCTTCAACGCAAGATTGGTAATGCAAGGCTAATTATTTCCGCAAAGTGCATCCCAACTCTTCTTACTTCTCTTCCTGATGCGTCATCCTCACTTGGACGCAAGGTCCAACTTGAACGCATCAAACTTGAACGCATCACCTAACTTTTGGACGCCGCGTTCACCTTGGACATTATGTTTGTCCTCAACGCATAGCCGACCCTTTTTAACACCAAACAAATTTTTTACATAAAATAACTAAGTTGTCAAATACCTTCTTTCTTGGCCCACAGACGTCCTTGTTGCCGCCTTCTTCTCTTTTCTCTCCAGAATTCTTCTTTGAAAGTCATCAGTCGCTCCTTTTCCCTCAAGGTTCTATTTATAGGAAGCTTGTCATCCAACTTCTCCTCTCTTTGTGCCACTTGTTTGCCACATGTCACGCTGCATGCTTAATTAACCATGCATTAGTTCAAGTGTCACCTTGCATGAAACACTTATCATGCCTTTAACACCTCCTACTGATAAGGTGTCAAATCTATACATAGCCACTTGGCCTTATAAACTTATCTTATGCGTCCAACATTTTCCAACAGATAACCATTTATTCAACACAAAGCCCTCATGCGTTCGTTAACTTTCCTTTAAAGTTTGAGCTTCACTACTCATTTTTCTAACTCTCATCCAACTATACTACTCTTTGACGCATAGAGATCTCAACGCATGACAACCTTACCGACGCATGGTAAGCCATGTACGTTTCTTCCCCCGCCAACGCGGCGACCACTTCAGCTCACAACAACCATTCGAGATCAACTTCAGCGCATAGCCGCACTGTTATAACCCAATTGCTTACACAATGCCACTAGGCGTTAATGACAAACGCACAATACTATGCGTTTGTACCTCATCGCATCATACCATGCATCCAACTCCTTCCTTATGTCCATAACAACTCCTCAAGTTTTTCCCCTATGCGTTGATCCTGATGCATTCACCTTCATCCTGCGTTCAATGACCATCTTCCTATCCTTGAACATTCCTTGATTACTCCCAAAATTATTCTTTTAACCTTTTCCTTGCACTTGAACTACTTCTCTTAAGGATAGATTAACATGCGTCCACCACATGCACCAGTTTTTATGTTTACTTCACAACCTTCTTCAACACTTCACAACTTAACTTTATTCCTTTCTTGCTTATTCGCTTCACTGCTTTCCATTCTTGGTTTACTTCCATGCGTCCACCCTTACCATGCTCTACCTAACCCTGACCATGCGTCCAACATGGTCTTTTACCTCTTTTCTTCAGAGACTCTTCAACGCATAAGTTTCTTAAAAAGTAGGGTGTGACAGTAGATGTCTTAAAAGGGACAGTGTCTGCTGTCCTCACACTTTCTCCTAGGTTTAAAGGGTACCTAGGAGGAGGTGTGACAATAGGAATTGCAACAACATCAGGTGTCGTTGCTTCAATTATGCTAGTGGGATGAACTTCCATACTAGATTTAATATACCGCTTCAAGCAAATGAATCATCGACATGAAATATTTGAAAGCAAAGTAATATAGTAGAATTGATTATACAGTCAAAAGTCATCATGTGGGATGAGGCACCAATGGAAAAAAGAAAAAAAGAAAAAAAAGGGAAAAAAACACACACACACAATAGTAGTTGACAAGACTTTTATTGATTTAATGAATAGTTCAGAGCCATTTGGTGGAAAAGTTGTCATCTTTGGAGATTATTTTGACAAGTACTACCTGTTATCCCATGAGCAACAACACATCTTTTATAGAATTGTAAGAAATACTCATATAAAAGAAAGAGATCCAACTCAAAAGACATTAGCTTTCAAATCTAAAGAAGAAGGTGTTAGGGATGGTCCTTCACAACTTATATGCAAATCATTTAGTTTACAAAGTTTTCATGAAGCTTTGGTTGAAATCCTAATCATAGATGAATTGCCTTTCAAGTTGGTAGAGAATAGAGGTTTGAAAAGATTTGTTAGTAAATTATATGTTCTCAAGAGCCTAAGTCTTTCATTTCATCTCAATTCACCATGGCTAAGTATATCCTGAAGATATATATTAATGAAAACAAAAACTAAAAGATAAGTTTGTGAAAACGAAATATGAAGTTTGCCTCACTACTAATTGTTGGACTTCAGGACAGAATATGAACCATATGTTACTCACTGCATATTTTGTTGATTCTAATTGGAAGTTACATAAAAGAATTCTTAGCTTTAGCATTATTGAAAATCATAGAGGGGACACCATTGGTAAGGTTATGGAAAAGATTTTGAAGGATTGGCAAATTGAAAAGGTCATAACTTTAACTATTACTAATGCTAGTTTAAATGATACTGCTATTGCCTTCATGATTAGGAGATTCAGTATAGGGTTGATATGGAATGGTGAGTATCTGAATGTTAGATGTTCTGTACACATATTAAACCTTGTTTGTGAAAGGAGTATAATAGAGCATTAGTAGAATTTGAAATGCTATTTGATATGGGAAATCTTCCCCTACACGTATGATAAAATTTAAATATTGTGCTAAAAATGAAAGAATATCTTGCTAGAATTGTTGGATTTTATGCCCTAAAACTCGTAGATTGTAAATGTAATTATTTAACAGTCGTTAAATCATTAATAAAGAGTTAAATCATTAAATTATTATTTAATCGTCATTAAATCATTAATAAAGAGTTATTGATGTGTTACTTCAATAAGCGCTATTGATTGTTTTTGTTAGTTTTGTCTTAATAATCCTAAATCCAATAAACTAACATCCTAGGTTGTTTTATGAGTCTTGAACTGTATGTGGGGACATGCAGATCAATGTTTAAGATATAGTCTAAAGGGTCTATAATATAAGGAAAAGGTTGGGTACCTTATTCTGGTGACACTATGGATACGACCTATTTTGAATTTGATACAAACGCTATCATCTAACACGTTCGTGTAGGTGACATGCGAGTGGGGGTATCCTATGCAATGAGTTTACATAAGACCAGACCACGAAATAGTAATCACTAGATGTAACTCCATTGACTAATTAGGTTTCTATTTCAATAGGATGACCTAGGTAACTTAATCTTAATCCTAAGTATATTATGAACTCCTGTCCACGAGGGATTGTCCTTTCATTTGTATGGGTGAGAGTGGTTGTTTGTCGACTCAATATGCCTACCATCTTGGGGACAAGACTAAGTGGGGAGCTAGAGACATAATTATACAAGATGGAATTCACTCATTCTCATTTTTAGCGTAAGTAGATAAGTGTTCCTTTAAGTGGTGTCTCTAGGACTTGAACAAAGAGCCCTACCCTCTCACTAGCCCGAGAGGGGTTTCTGTTTAATGGTTGGACCATAAACATGTTCTTCATTAGAAGAGCACTGGTGCTTAAGGATTTAGAAGTAACCAAAGGGTAAAATGGTAATTTCACCCAGTTGGTGTTACGAACACTTGTGAAAGACTAATTTGCTATTATTGGTCTATATCCATGGATACAGAAATACATCTGCAGTGAGAAGAGTGCAGTTGTGGGTTTTTAGTGGAATGTACCGATAGTTAACAAATGTTGATTAATGTGGTTAATGAGTTTAGCCAATTAATCTTATATTGTTGGAGCTTATAATCTGTAGGTCCATAAGGTCCCATTGCGAGCTTACCACAGACCAACAAGGATCAACTATGTAGAAAGAAAAATTTGAAATGTTCAAATTTATGAGAGAAAATATTAATTGATTTATCATTGAATTTTATTTGAATGTGATTCAAATTATAACTTTACAATATGAAGAATTAATTTATTTGAATATGATTTAAATAATTAATTATTTATTTGGATAAAATTCATATAAATAAATAGAGGAAGAATTAATTAATTAATTTGAATTGGATTCAAATAATTAATTATTTAATTTGGATGAGTTCCAAATTAAAGATTCTGCAGAAAATAAATAGAGGTAGAATTAATTAATTGATTTGAATTGGATTCAAATAATTAATTATTTAATTTGGATGATCCAAATCAAAGATTCTACAGAAAATAAATATTTAAATAAGATTTAAATATTTTAAACCTTTGGGTAGATATTTATTAATATTGGATATTATTAAATATTTGATTTAAAATCTCTGTAGAGGGTTTATCCTAATAGAATTAGGAGTAATCCATAGAGTTCTATAAATAGGGCCCTTGGGAGCCTTCATAAAACACTCTCTAAGATAATAATCTCTATGATTACTCTAAAAATCTTCATCTAATAATTCTCCTAATTTTCTTAGAAAAATTCTAAGAAAATTTTTCTTCCTATTCTTTCAAAGAAGCGGTTCCCACAAATCGGATCCTTGCCAGAGTCATGCAAGGAAGATCTCATGGAAAAGGAAGACTAAAAGGAGAAGACTATTGATTCGTGAATTATAGATTGGCAAATGTATGATGCTTAACATTTTCTTTACTTTTTTGTATTTTTAATTCTTTCAATAAATCAAATAACACGATCACATGATTCTGCCAGGATTCAATTCCCTTCAATGGCCCCATAAAGTCAAGTCCCCAAACATCAAATAATTGACAAAATATGATTGGGACCTGAGGCATCTCATTCCTACGAGAATATATATATAGATATAGATATAAATATAGATTTAGATTTAGATGTATATTTATATTATATATATATATATATATATATATATATATATATATATATATATATATATATATATATATATATATATATATATATATATATATATATATATATATATATATATATATATATGTCATACATTTCATTTATATCACAGTGTATATCATACATTCCATTTAAATAGTCAGAAATCCTAATAAATCAAAATTTAACAACTCACCAACATAAATGTAATTCAAAATTAATTTAATAATTTCAATATACCACCGTATATAAATCACAAATGGATCAATGTTCAACATAAAACATATTTATAAGCGTATATACGTCGTAAAATAGGAAGTCTGAATAAAAAATATTATCTTTCACAACAAATTTATATCAAATAAACGAATACATATATTACAATATATATAAAAAATTGCAAAACTTTCAAAAAATCAAAGGGTTCCTTTGTCACTGAAACTAGGCGTCGAGGGTTCTATTTGTAAGGCGAGGCGGCGACATGAACAGACATGCGACGCGAACAAGGTGGTAGATTTAAAGACAGAATGAGTAGCAGGTGGATTGAGGTAGGCCAAAGTGAATTGCTACGAACGTTGTAGATTTTGGAGCGACAGTTGTGTGAGCGAGAGTTTTCTAGAGAGAGAGACGAGCTCGCACCCTTGCATAGCGACGTCTGACGGTGATGTATGGTGGCAGACAAGCTTAGGCAAGTGATGAAGAACAACTCCAAACGGTGAATGAGGAATAAAGATTGAAAATTTGAGAGTGGGGGGTGGGGGGGATTGCACGTCTAAGATTGGGGGGAGGGATAGAAAGTGAGAGTTTGAAGAAGATTGAACCAATTAGACATTCTTGTAATGAAAAACCTAGACATAATTGAAATATATGGCCTTTATTAGGGTCTTATGTGTTGTTCAATTAATTACTCTTAGATCAATGGTGTTTCTAATCTGTAAGTCCGTTAGGTCTCCTTACTAACTTACAATGGGTAAAACAAGGAAAATTAGTTTTGCAAAAATTTAAAATGTTCAAATTTATGAAATGAATTTATATTAATTGTATATGATACAATTAATATAATGTATACAGATATATTATATTATAAAATTAATTTTGAATATGATTCAAAATTAAACGATAGAATATGAGAGAATAATATATTTCAATAAAATTTAAATATTAAATTAATATAAATTGGATTCATATTAAAACTATAGTTTATAAGAGATAAATATATTTGAATATGATTCAAAAATTTATTTAATTAAATACATGATATTTAATAAATTTATTTAATTAATTAACTAATTTAATTAATTTTTATATTATTAATTATTTAATTTGTTTTAAAATTAAATTTGATTTAATTAGAAGTCAATTTTAATAAAAAGGAAAAATATTAATAAAAAAAAACTTCCTTGCAGTTGATGGGAGTTATTCCTTAAAGAAATCGAATTTCTCGCAGAAGCGAATGATCGCCTTGTGTCATTAAATTTGTTTTAGAAATAACAAAATACAGAAAACCAAACTCAAGGATAAACAACTCATTAACATGCTTTTTAAAAAGAGATAAGAAGAAAAAATCATCCTACCTTTGAAGACCGTCATCAATGTGAAAATTCTTCTTTTCCAAGTCACGATCTAGTGAGAAACTCCAACAAAACACAACTCTTCTTCTCTTACACACATCACCACAATGGCTACCTTGCTATTCTCTTGGAAAAATCAAAGAGGAGGTGTGGGCTCTCTTTGAATTTTGGCTAGGGAATTCTTGTGAGGAAGTAGAGAGAATTGGAGGAGGAGATCAATCTACAGAACTCTTCTGTGTGATGTCACAAGTCTCTACAACTCCCTCCTCCTTTTTTCTTTTACGTGAAAAATAAGAATATGAGAGAGAGGGAACAAAATAACTCCCCACTACATGGGAGTTATTTAGTATAATAATATTATTAATAATAATTAAAATTAATATTAGTTTAATTATATTATTTTAATCATATTTAATAAATATAATTGAATAAAAACAATTAATTAACAATTAATTAATTACATATCTCTTATTTAATTTAAATTTGAATCATATCCAAATAACATTCTCTCACATAACCTTTAGTTTTAATATGAATCTCATTCATATTAATTTTAACCTATAGTTTTTATATGAATCTCATTCATATAATTAATATTTAAATCTCATTTAAATATTTATCTCTCTTATAATATAAAGTATAAATTATGAATCTCATCCAAAATAAACTTTATATTATAATGTATCTATATATTATATTAATTGTATCACATACAATTAATTCCCTTAATTTGAACATTTCAAATTAAACCAAAATGTTTGATTCTTATACCAATTCTTTATGAGCTAGCGAAGGAACCTTATGGACCTATAGTTAAAAGCTTCAATTATATGAGATTGATCAATTAAACTTTTTAATCAGATTAATCAATATCCATTAACTGTAGGTCACTCCACTAAAGACTTATAGTTGCCATCTTCGCACTATAGATATATTTATGTGTCCACGAAATTTACTAATCAACAATAAGTTGACCCTTCACAAATTACTCATAACTACAGCTGGGTCAAATTACCATTTTACTCATGTAGTTATATCTAACTCCTTAAGTACCACTGACCTCTCTAATGAACAAATTGTTCATAGTCCAACTATAAACTAACCCCTCTGGGGCCAATGAGAGAGTGAGGCCTCATAGTTCAAGACCCGGAATCTACCCTTAAGGGAGTAATTTATCTACTTACCCTAAACACATGAAGGAGTGAATTTCTCTTGTGAAGACATGTTCCCAGCATCCTAATCAAACAAATCCCCAAAATGGTAGATTTATTGAGTCGGCGATTTAGTCACTCTCACCCATACAGATCAAAGGATTACCTAATAAATAAGAGTCCATAACTCACTCAGGATTCAAGTCGAGTTATTTATAGTCATGCTATGAAATGTTAATTTCTACAATTAACAGCGTTACAAAAAGAAATTAAACATTTTGCGATCTAGCCTTATACAAACTCTTTGTATAGATTATCCCCACTAACATGTCTCTGGAATGATTAGGATCAAATTGTTTGGAACACTTTACAACTTTTTGTAACAATTACAAAGTGGATTGTATCCGTAGTGTTACTAGAATAAGGTACTCAACTTTATTACTATACTACAGACTTTTTTTGTTATTACTTAAACATGATCCATTCTTGTATGTCAACCACATACATGTTTACATTTACTTAAAATAACCATGGAATCTTAGTCGATTGGATTGAGTTAATGCATAAGATAGATAAAATAACTTCTTATTTTATTCAATAAATAAAATGTATTTACAATTTACAAAACTACAAGACCCAATAGATTTAGGACACAGTAGTCCCAACACTCCCCCCACGTATTAGTTTTTCTAAAGGGCCTCTATATTAGATACAGAGAACACGCAGAACAACAAAATCTCTCCACTCACGCTCTCTCAATTCTCTCAACTTACAGAAGAAAAATTCTCCTTCTTCCTCCCCTTAGTTCCAAAAGGATCTCATAATCCTTTCATTGCCAGAGATAAAGTGGGGAAGCCCTATTTGGTGGTGTCCATATTGTTCGTTAAGTTTTGGCGAAATTCTGAAGATTAATATTTCCAAAGGTAGAAATTTTAGCCTTAATTGTATGCTTAACTGTTTTTATTCTTAATTATGTATAATCTTTTCTCCCAATTCAAAGACAAAAGCGAGAAAATGCTTCTGCATTGGGATTCAATCCCTTCATACATATATATAACTTAAATCCACATTTTATTCTTTTCCATATATATAACTCAAATCTTTTTTAATCAATTCAATTAAAACCAATAATTAAATTTTAATCAACAGTTCCATCTCAATCCAAATTAATCAATCCAAATTAATCCATAATTATACTTGAATTGATTTTAGAAATAAATATTTCTAATACTGTGGGTGTTACTATATACATGCATATATATACTAATATAAATAAGAACTTATAAAATAACATAATATCCTGATTTTATATCATATAATTAAATTTTCGTTCTATTATAGAAAAAGGTATATTTTAGTGAGGAAAAAAATATAAAATATTGTTTTAAAAAACTATTCTACTAATATCATTCCAATTATTAAAATAAAAAAATAAAAAAAAACACCAAAATACAATAGAATCTATCAATTTATTTTTATTAATTATAAAAATTAATAACAGAGACATAAAATAAAAGTATTTACCAACTATATATACAAGATGTACACACGTGTAATACATACAATTAAAAACTAGTATATGGATATAAAATAATAATAATAGTATGTACTTCTTATATAAATGTCAATACATAATATAACCGTCAATACACATAAATATGTACTCTTTTTATATAATAGAAACATCAAATATTTTTTATATAAACTGAAGATATATAGTATGATAAATATATACTATGGAGTTACATTCAATAGTGTACCAAAAATTTATAGATCTTTGAATTACAAAGGTGCATACATAGATCTTCAAATTACAAATGACATATTTAATTTGCTAAAATAAATATGTTTGAAAAGTTAAAAATAAAAAATAAAACAATTATTTATTATCTATTTTCTTTGTTATAGTTATTTTTATTATTTTTAAGAGAGGTAACTTATTTAAAAATTATGTCCCATTTGAATAAAAGTAACGTGTGAAATATATAAAAAAAAAATTATAAACCTGATTAAATATTAAAATCAAACCGTTTTAAAACAACAATATTGCTTATAACATTCCAATGTTAGTGTAGTCTCATTGTCTATCATCAATTAGGTTGCTTTAAGGGTATGATAGATGAAAATGCCTTTGAAACTCACTTATTCCGAGAGAGGTCATATTTCTTCAACAAAAGTGAAATCTTCATTATTTTCTGCACACCAAAAAGTAAAGAAATATAATTTCTAAAACACTTGCTAGATGTGCAACTAATGAGGATATACTTGGAACATAGGAGATGATAAGGAGCCAACAAATGAAGGAGACAGTGAGATCTTACAAGAGGAAAATGAAGCTCAACAAGCTCAAACTAGCTCAATTGAAGCTCGTACTAAAAATCGTTGGGAAAATGTTCCAAGTCAACTCAATCGTGAGGCAATCATAATGCCACAAGGACCAATGACAAGAGCTCGAGCTAAGAGACTTCAAGAAGGATTAAATGGTTGCTTCCAAAATAAGTTTTCAACAAATGATGAAGAGATGCAACCTTTGAAGATCTAAAAGTTACTTGGATATTCCAGAGTCTTAATGACTCTAAAAATCCAGATTCATTCACATATTTAACTCTTAGGTATTCAATTTAATTTCATATATTTATATTTATTAGAGTAGTTGAAAAGGTGTCGATAAATTTAGACAATTTGGTGAAAGGTTGTGTCCTTTCATAGTGTCTTTTCAATTAGTTTAAATAGGGCTATCTTTTCTACATTGAAGGAACAAGTCTTTGAATTTGAATGAATTTTTCATTAAAGAGTTTAGTCTCTCAAGCTTTACGCTTTCTTTCTATTCTTGTGTTAGAATGCATATTTTAGAACTTTCAATCTAGTCCGATCAATTAGATTGTGGAAAGTTCGAAATTTTGAAGATAGGAACAAGTTCTCATTTCTTCTTGATCTTGATCAATCTTTCCAAGCCAAATCTGTTTTAGGTTTCTTAAGGTTATTATCAATTAGTTATGAGAGTTAAGCTTATTACTATTGTGAGGGTTCACCTTACTTAAAAGGGGAGTTCTCAAACGTGATTAAGGTAGTTTCCTTTATCATTTGGTATCAGAGCTTTGGCTCTAAACAGATTATATCTTTTCTTTTTTCCTTTCGATGACATCTTTTTTTCTTTAAATCCATTCATCTTTTTCGATTTTTCTGGTGGCTCTTAATCTTCTCATTTTTTTCTTGCTTCATACGTTATTGTGCTTGCTGAAATTTTTTTAAAAAAAGTGAAAAAAACAAAAGTGAAAAAGAAAAAAAAACATTAATTATATGTCACAAAAAAAAAAAATCTCAAGCAAGTTTGAAGCATTGTGATTACATGTAGGAAAAAAAAAAGAAAAAAAAAAAGAGTCCAAATTCATATACATATCTATATCTTTTTTTGTCATTCCCATCTTTTCATTCACACCTTAAATTTCATTGTTTCCATTTTTCTTGTCTTCCTATCATTTCCTTCTTAAAAGTTATTTCCATTGCCTAGCCAAACTTGTTTTCTAAATTTGAGATTTTCCTGACTTTCCACCTTCTAGCTAAATTGACATTATTGCATGATTCTCATAAGAATACTATAAGACTTGCTAAAGTTTGAGATATATATATATATATATAATGCCAACACGAGTGACCTTTCATCTTCTTGAGAGTAATCACATGAGGAAGTATTGGTGAGGTTTTTTTTTTTTAAAAAAAAAAAAAAATAGGATGACAAATAAAGATGCTATTGAATTTAATGAAGTATGTTTGAGGGAGGCACAACAAGGAATTATCGCACAAATGATTAGTATTATGGAAGCATTGACAGGTCATTTGGATAGGTTCGAGACTATGCAAGGGAAAGAATACCACCGACACCACCACAACCTGCGGTAATTCACCATAATGAGGATCAATATGAGGGTGATGGTTCTGATGAGTTGGAAGATGACCAAGTTACTTTACTTGGGGCGCCAAGAGAAGGAGAAGGACATGATGGATTTGGAGTAGTTAGAGGAAGAGGTCGAGTGGGAGGATACCAAAACTTCCAAAGGAGAGCTCCACTAGAGGCAGCTCAAGTTAATCGTAGTATGGGGGGCATCAAATTTAAAATTCCAAAGTTGTTTGGTAAAACTAATCCAAAGGAGTACCTTAAATGGGAGAAAGAGGTGGAGAACGTGTTTGCTTGCCATAATTTTAGCAACAAACAGAAGGTTAGATTTTGTGTTGTCAAATTTAAGAATACTGCTCAAACTTGGTGGGATAAGTTAGTATTAAGAAGAAGAAATCTTGAGGCACCAATTAGTTCATGGTATGAATTCAAAGAGTCCATGAGGAAGCGGTTTGTTCCAAATCATTTCTAAGGGGACATGCACAAAGGCTTCAAGGATTGAGACATAGTAACAAGTCCGTGGAAGACTACTACAAAAAGATGGGTACTTTGATGGATCAACTTGATCTTGACGAGGACATGGAAACTTTCATGACAAGATTTTTGAATGCCCTCAACAAGGAGATTGCTGACAAGGTTGATTTGCCAACATACTTTGACATAGAGGAGATGTTGCATCTTCCCATCAAAGTGGAAAAGCAATTGAGTACCAAAAGAACAAGGTACACTTCTTCTAAACCTTTTTCTTCTCCCAACTCATCATGGAAAACGGAGAATAGAAGTGATTTTAGAAGTAGAGACAAGTTTGTGAAAGAAAATTCTAAAGAAAAAGGTGAGTCTTTTACGAAAGAAAATGCAAAATAGAAGAGCCTAAGGAAAGAAATAGAGATATTAAGTGCTAGAAATGTCAAGGGCTAGGGCATGTCAATAAAGATTGTCCAAGAAAAAGGGCAATGATCATCCATAATGGAGAGGTAGTCATTGAGGGAGAGGGAATCGAAAATGAGGAGAATAAGGAAGAAATGGCTGAAGTAGGAGAGACTAGTGATGAAAGTTATGAAGAACCAATTGTAGGAGATGTGTTTGTTATTAGAAGAGATTTAAGTGCTCAAGTTAAAGAAGATCTAGTTGAGGAGAAAATGGAAACATTGTTTCATACACGATGTCATGTGAATGGAAAGGCATATTCTGTGATCATTGATGGTGGGACTTGTACCAATGTTGTTAGTACATTACTTGTCAAAAGATTGGGATTGCCCACAACACCACATCCTAGACCATACAAACTTCAGTGGTTGAACGATAGTGGGGAAGTAAGATTCAATAGACAATGTCTTGTGTCTTTTTCTATTGGAAGATACAATAATGGTACCTTATGTGATGTTGCACGGATGCATGCTAAAGAGATTTTATTGGGAAGGCCATGGTAATTTGATAGAAGAGCTATACATGATGGTTACCTTAATCATTACAAATTCACCAAAGATGGAAGAAAAACCATTCTTCTTCCTTTGTCAACTAGATATATGTATGATGAGCAATGTAAGATAGAGAAAATGAGAGTGGAAGTTGAAAAAAAATGTGAAAGAGGAAAAAAATACTTTGAGTGAGAGAAGAATTTGAAAGAAAAAGAGAAAATTTGTGGTGAGAGTGAGAACACAAATGTGAAGAAAAAGAAAGGTGTTGAAAGAAAGAAAAACAAACCAAAGAGAGAAAAGAAAGAACCGAGAGTCTGATAGCTAGAAATAGTGAAGTTAGAAAAGCTTTGTTTTCAACAAAACCAATCTTTTTACTTTTGTGCAAAGGGCCATGGTTTCTAACTAATGACTCAAAAACTTCTTTGCCAAGTGTTTTTCTTAATTTATTGCAGAAATTTAAGGACATTTTCCCTGAAGATCTACTAAGTGAATTGCCACCACTTAGGGAAATTGAGCACCAAATTAACTTTCTTCCAGGAGCCATCATTCTAAATAGGCAGAGCATCGAGCTAATCCTACAGAGACAAAAGAAATTCCAAAGCAAGTTGATGAATTGTTGGCCAAAGGATATGTGAGGGAAAGACTAAGTCCTTGTTATGTTCCCGTCATCTTGGTTCCAAAGAAGGATAGATCTTGGAGAATGTATGTGGATTGTAGAGTCATCAACAAGATTACGGTAAAGTATCATTATCCTATACCTAGACTTGATGATATGTTAGATGAATTGCATGGATCTATTTTATTTACTAAAATTCATCTTAAGTCTGGATACCATCAAATTAGGATGAAAGTTGGTGAGAATGGAAAACTGCATTTTAAAACATGGATTGTATGAGTGCTCAATTATGCCTTTTGGTCTACCAATGCACCTTGTACATTTATGCCTCTCATGAATCATGTTTTGCATGAATACTTAGAAAAATTTGTAGCAGTTTACTTTGATGATATTTTGATTTATTCTAAGTCTATAGATAGGAATATTTTGATTGCATTGAGAAAAGCTCAATTGTTTGCCAATCTGAAAAAGTGTGCTTGTTGTCTAGATAAAATTAATTTTCTTGGATTTATTATTTCTGCTAAAGGTTTTGAAGCTAATAGTGAGAAAGTTAAAGCTATCCAACCTAAAAATGCTAGTGAAGTTAGGTCTTTTCATGGCTTAGCTAGTTTTTATAGGAGGTTCATTAAGAACTTTAGTACCATTATTGTTGCACCACTAAATGAAATGGTTAAATAGCATGTTATTTTCAAGTGGAGAGAATCTCAAGAAAGGACATTTAATGTTTTGAAAGAAAAATTAAGTTTTGCACCTTTGTTGTCTTTGCCTAACTTTGAAAATATATTTGAAATTGAGTGTGACATGAGTGGAATAGGGATTGGAGCAGTTTTAATGCAAGAACAAAAGCCTATTATGTATTTTAGCGAGAAATTGAATGGTGCTACTTTAAACTACCAACTTATGACAAGTTGTATGCTTTGGTAAGAGCATTACAAACTTGGCAACATTACTAATGGCCAAGGAATTTGTAATCCACTCTGATCATGAAAGTTTGAAGCATCTCAAGGAACAAGACAAGTTAAATCATCGTCATGCTCAGTGGGTTGAGTTCATCGAATCATTTCCATATGCAATAAGGTATAAAAGCGGTAAGAAAAATATTGTTGCTGATGCATTATCTAGGAGATATAGCTTGTTATCGACTTTATCTTCTAAATTAATGGGATTTTAGTTTTTGAAAGAAATGTATGAAAATGATGTTGATTTTGGTAGATTATTTTTTCAATGAGTGAATGGAAAAGTAGTACATAATTTTTATGTTTTTTTATGGGTTATTGTTTAGGGAAGATAAACTTTGCATTCCTAAGGGTTCATCATACAGAGAATTACTTGTTAAGTAAGCACATAGAAGAGGTCTAATGGATCATTTTTCTAAATTTAAAACATATGATACACTCAAGAGTCACTTTTATTTGCCACATATGCAACATAATGTTCACAAAGTTTGTAGTCCATGTATCACATGTCGAGAAGCTAAGTTTAAGTCTAGACCACATGGATTGTACACACCTTTGCCTGTTCCTATTGCACCTTGGACTGATTTGTCTGTGGATTTTATTCTTTGTCTACCTAGGACTAGGAAAGAGCATGAGGGTTTTTTTATTGTTGTCGATCGTTTTAGCATAATGTCACATTTCATTGCTTGTTATAAAACTGATGATGCCAAGAATATTACTGATTTATTCTTTAGGGAAGTTGTGAGATTGCATGACATTCTTTCGGGGCACTACCAAGAAATCTTCCTTGCTGTTCTCAGGAAAAATCAAATGAGGAGTGGTGGACTCATTTTTGTTTTTGGTAAGGGAGAAGAAGAATTTTGGAGGAAGAGAATTTTTTTTTCTTTTGAGAGGAAGAGAGAATTTGATATACATAACTCGTTTTGTAATGATGTCTCTCTCTCCCTTTCCCTTTCTTTTTACATATTCTATAAAGAAGAAGGAAAAATAACTCCCCACTACATGTAGTGAGAGTTATTTTAATAAAACAATATTAATATTAATATATTAAATCATATTTAATATATATATAATTAAATAAAACTAATTAATTAACAATTAATTAATCAATAAATATAATATCACATATTTAATATAATTTGAATCATATTTAAACAACCTTCTCTCATATAACCTATAGTTTTAATATGAATCTCATTTGTATTAAATTTTAACCTATAGTTTTTATATGAATCTCATGTATATAACGACTCTTTTCAAATATAGCAAAAGGAACAAAAATATTTACAAATATAGCAAAATTTCACTGTCTATCCAATAGACCACAATAGATCACGATAAACTACCATCTGTGTCACGACAGTAGTCTATCGCAAATAGAATGTGTATTTTGCTATTGATTGTAAATATTTTCAGCAGTTTTGTCATTTAAAATAATTTCCTTCATATAATTAATATTTAAATCTTATTTAAATATTCATCTCTCTTATAACACAAAGTACAAATTTTTAATCTCATTCAAAATAAACTTTATATTATAATGTATCTATATACATTATACTAATTGTATCATATTCAATTAGCTTCCTTATTAATTTGAACATTTCAAATTAAACCAAAATGTTTTATTCTTATACAAAGCCTTAATGAGCTAGCAAGGGAACCTTATGAACCTATAGATTAGTGAAGGAATCGAATTCCCAGCGGAAGCAAATGATCGTCTTGTGTCATTAAATTTGTCTTGAGAAAAACAAAATTCTAGAGAACAACTAAATGAATAAATGACTGTATTAGCATGCTTTCTAGAAGAATTAAGAGATTAGGAGTTTTTCCTACCTTTTAAGACCTTCTTTGATGTGGAAATCTCCTTCTATAAATCACGAACCGATGAGAATCTCCAACAAAACACAACAAGAACTCTTCTCCTTTGGATCACTACCATAATGGATACTTTACCATTCTAAAGGAAGAATCTAACAGAGGAGTTGTGTGGGCTCTCTTAAATTTTTTGCAAGAGAATTCTTGAGGAGGAAGAGGAGAGAAGTGAAGAAGGATTTGAATTCTTGAGATTGTATTACAGAACACTTCTGTAACCTAAAACTTCCCTCCCCTCTTCTTTACGTTAAGTGTTGTAAGAGAGAGAATAAAATAACCCTCGGCATTATTCATAATAATAATAATAATAATAATAATAATAAATTTAATTATAATTCATTAAATCATATTTAATAACTTTAATTAAATAAAATTAATTAATTAACAATTAATTAAATATCTCGTATTTAATTTAAATTTGAATTATATTCAAATAATCTTATCTAACATAACTTAGAGTTTTAATATGAATCTCATTCACATTAATTTTAACCTATAGTTTTTATTTGAATCTCATTCATATAGTTAATATTTAAATCTCATTTAAATATACATCTCTCTTATAACATAAAGTATAAATTTTGAATCTCATTCAAAATAAATTTTATATTATAATGTATCTATATACGTTATGCTAACTGTTTGATTCTTATGCTAACCCTTTATGTGCTAGCAAGGGGAACTTATGGACCTATAGTTAGAAGCTCCAATGATATGGGATTAATCAATTGAACGCTTTGGTTAGATTAATCAATATTTATTAACTGTAGGTCACTCCACTAAAAACTTACAGTTGCACTATTTGCACTATAGATATATTTTCCGCATCCACGAAATTTACTAATCAACAGTAAGTCGACCCTTCACAAATTACTCATAACTACAGTTGGGTCAAATTACTATTT
Source organism: Citrullus mucosospermus (assembly GCA_030954485.1). NCBI lineage: Eukaryota > Viridiplantae > Streptophyta > Magnoliopsida > Cucurbitales > Cucurbitaceae > Citrullus > Citrullus mucosospermus. The sequence continues at coordinate 17,755,107 of CM062064.1, forward strand.
TACCCTTGTAGTTATATCTAACGTCTTAAGTATCACTAATCCTTCTAATGAACAAACTATTTATAGTCCAACTATAAACTAACCCCTCTTGGTCAATGAGAAGGTGAGGCCTCATTGTTCAAGACCCACAATCAACCCCTAAGAGAGCAATTTATCTACTTACCTCAAATGCGGGAAGGAGTGAGTTTCATCTTGTGAAGATATGTTCCCAGCTCCCTAATCAAACAAATCCCCAAAATGTTAGGCTTATTAAGTCGACGATTAGGCCACTCTCACCCATACAGATTAAAGGATTGCCCTCATAGATAGGAATTCATAACTCACTCAGGATTCAGGTCGAGTTACCTATAGTCATCCGATGAAATGTTAATTTCTACAATTAACGATGTTACAAAGAAAAATTAATCATTTCTCGGTTTGGTCTTATACAAACTCTTTGTATAGGATATGCCACTCACATGTCTCCACATAAACAATTAGGATCAAATCGTTTGTAACATTTTACAACTCCTTGTAACAATTACAAAATAGGCCATATCTGTAGTGTTAATAGAATAAGACACCTAACCTTATTCCTATACTACAAACCTTTTGGTTATTTCTTAAACATGATCCAACCTTGTATGTCAACCACATACATGTTTAAGTTTGCATAAAATAACCATGAATTCTTAGTTTATTGGATAGAGTTAATGCATAAGATAAATAAAATAACTTCTTATTTTATTCAATAAATAAAATTTATTTAAAATTTATAAAACTACAAGACTCAAGAGATTTAGGACACACCAATCCCAACAATTTCTCACTTGTCCTAAAGCTAGTGGGTGTACAATACATATAAACTAGGGCATAACTCTATACTCATCTCCCACTTGCCCTAGACTAGATGTGGCAAGTCTGGTAGACCCAGACTTTCCAGGTGACCCTCAAACATTTTAGCCATGAGAGCCTTTGTAAATGGATTAACTACATTGTGCCCGAAGCAATCTGCGTGACGATCACGTCTTCTTGTTGCACAATCTCTCGTATCAAATGATACTTATGCTCTATGTGCTTTCCACATTTGTGGCTTCTAGGATCCTTTGAATTTGCCACGACATCACTATTATCACAATAAAGTGGGATAGCATTTACATATTTGGAATAACTTGCAGGTCTGTCAAAACCTTTCTAAGCCAGACATCCTCTTTAGCAGCTTGACAAGGAGCTACATACTCTACCTCCATAGTAGAGTCAGCAATGCAACCTTGCTTTGTGCTTCGCCAAACTACAGCCCATTCGTTAAGAGTAAACACTGATCCTGATGTGGATTTCCTACAATCCTTATTAGTCTGAAAATCAGAGTTTATGTATCTGATAAGGATCAAATCCTTAGCCCCATACACAAGCATGTGGTTTCTCGTTCTCCAAAGATATTTGAGGATGGTTTTAACTACAGTCCAGTGATTAAATCCTGGATTAGACTAAAATCTACTGACATCCCAACTGCATAGCAAATGTCAGGCCTTGTACACAACATGACATAGATAAGGCTACCAATAGCCAATACATAGGGAATCCGTCTCATTTCCTCAACTTCTTGAGGAGCCTTAAGACACGATTCCTTAGGCAATATAATTGCATGTCGAAAAGGCAATAAGCCTCTCTTGGAATTATGTATCAAATACCTGACAAGCATCTTCCCAATATAGGATGCCTGAGACAAGGCTAACGTTTTGTTCTTAAGATCCCTTATGATCTGGATCCCTAGAACAAACTGTGTCTCACCAAAATCTTTCATTTGAAATTGGGCAGCTAGTCATTTCTTTACATATGTTAGTAAACCTACATCATTCCTAATGAGTAGGATATCATCCACATACAACACTAAGAAAGCTATTGAACTATCGATGATTTTCTGGTAGACACAAGGTTCATCAAGATTTTGATCAAAGCCATAAGACTTGATCACAGTATCAAATCTTATATTCCAAGATCTAGATGCTTGTGTCAATCCGTAAATGGATCGATTAAGCTTGCAAACCATTTGCTCTTGACATTGTTGAATGAATCTTTTAAGTTGTTTCATGTATATGGTCTCTTCAAGATTACCATTCAAAAAGGCAGTCTTGACATCCATTTGCTATATTTCATAGTCATAATATGTGGCAATCGACAAGAGAATTTGGATAGACTTAAGCATGCCAACAAGTGAGAAAGTTTCTTCATAGTCCACTCCCTTAACCTAGGTATAACTCTTTGCCACCAGTCTTCCATCTACACCTCTTTTCCTCTTGTAGATCCATTGGCAACCTATAGGTTTTACCCCATCAGTTTGATCTACAAGCTCCCAGACTAGATTTAAGTACATAGACTCCATTTCAAGATCCATAGCTTTAACCTATTCATCCTTGTCTACATCTCATTGCTTGATTATAGGTCAATTGATCCTCAACTTCATCATCTGGTATGATGTCTTGAGTTTCAATTAAACCAAAATATCGAGTACATATGTTTACAACCCTTCCATTATGACGAAGCTCCTTTAACTCTTGAGGAGGATGTGTATGACTTGATGAAGCCCCATCAATAACTCTTGTTGAGTACCAGCTTCTTCAACAACTCTTGTTGAAGTTTCAGTAGTTTCATTAGAAAGTTCATTTAACACTACTTTACTATGCAGTATATGCTCTCTTACGTGGTCTTCTTCCAAAAATGTAGCATTTGTTGATATAAATACTTTATTTAGTTTTGGATCAAAGAAAAGACCACATCTTGTTTCCTTGGGATAGCCTACAAATAGGCATACTCTTAAACTAGTTTCCAATTTCTTAAGATTTGTCTCAAGCACATGTGTTAGACAACCCCAAATTCTGAAGTGTCATAAACTACCTTTACGACCTCTCCATAATTTCAAAGGAGTTTCAGAAACACTTTTAGATGGAATATTTTTCAAAATATATAATACAGTTGTTACTGCAACCCCAAAACGAGTCTGGCAATTAAACATAACTTATCATAGATCGAACCATGTCTAACAGGGTTCTATTTCTCCTTTCTGATACACCATTTTTCTGAGGTGTACCAAGCACAGAGAATTGGATGCAATTCCATGTTCTATCATATAGTTCTAAATATTTAAATCCATATACTCTCCACCTCGACCTGATCGAAATGTTTTAATGGTTTTATCTAACAAGTTTTCAACTTCAAGATTATACTCTTTGAACTTTTCAAGAGCTTCAGACTTGTGTTGCATTAGGTAAAGATATCCATATCTTGAATAATCATCTATGAAAGAGATGAAATATTCACACCTTCTTCTTGCCTTAATGTTCATAGGACCACAAAGATCTGAATGTACAAGTTCTAATGGTTCTTTGGCTCTATAACCTTTTCCAGTAAAAGGTTTTTTGGTCATTTTGCCTTCAAGACAAGATTTACATACAGGTAAAGAGTTTTCTTCTAACTCGCTTAGAAGTTCACTCTTAACCAATTTCTCAATCCTATTGAGATTTATATGACCTAACCTTAAATGCCAAAGATAAGCATTTTCTTTAGGAGAAACCTTTTGTCTTTTAGTTGAGTTTTTGCAGTTCTAAACATTTTAGTATTTCGATTCAAATGTTAACAACCGTAGCACATATAAATTACTCTCTAAGTCTGCAGAATAAATAAGAATACCATTTTTATAAATAAATGCTTTATTTACATTAAAATTGATGGAATAAGATTGTTCTAGCAAACACTGTACATAAAAATCAAGTTCTTTTTTAGATCAGGAACTATAAATACATTCTTTAATGAAAGAAAAGATTTTTGGAAGAGTAATTTGACGCCTCCCACTGCAACCGCTGAGATGGCCTGCCTTGTTCCAACCCGCAGGTCATCTCGCCAGTCCCAAGCTACTACCAAGAACTAATCCCCTGAAAAGAAGAACACACATGATTAGTGGCCCCTAAATCAATTATCTAGGCAAAATCATCATTCTTCACTAAACAAGTTTCTAAAACTAGTAAATTATATTTACCTTGTTTGGCATTCTTTTTCTCTGCCAAATATTTGGGCCAGTTCTAATTCTAGTGCCCATCTTGATTGCAATGGAAACAATTTCCTTTTGCAACCTTGGCCTTTTGCTTGCCATTTTGAGCTACATCTTGGTTAGTTTTATTACCTCCCTTATTACTTTTTTTAGTTTTTTTTTTTTTTTTGGCAGAGGAAGAAGCAGACTTAGTTCTAGAGGTCAAACTTGTGTGGAGCTTTTTAGAGGAACTGGCAACATTTGACTCCCTATCTAGGCCTTTGCCTTTATACATAGACTCATAAGTCTTCAGCTCGTTAAGGAGGGTGGTAAGAGAGTAGTTCAGTTTGTTCATAACAACATTGGTCCTAAACTGAAAGAAACTCTTAGGTAGAGATTCCATAATAAAACTAACTTGATTAGCCTCATCGATAATGGCCTCATTCATTTCAGCCACGTTGAAGTAGACCATCATATTGAGAACATGCTCTCGCATTGAAGCCACCTTGTTCATATGTGCATTATAAATGAATTTCAGAGCATCATGTTTGATCTGTGAGGACGGTTGTCTAAATATCTCTTGCAATGAATCCATGATCTCATGAGCAGTGACCATGGTTTCATGCTTCTTTGCCAAAACTTCAAACAAGCTGGCAAGAATGTATGCTTTAGACTTTTCATTTGCTTTCATCCATTTCTCATATGCATCATGAACATTTCGTGATGCATTCTGAGCAGGAATTTGAGGACACTCCTCAGTGATGGCAAACTTTAGGTTCTCCATGATGAGTATAGTGTTAATTGTGTTTTTTCAGGAAGTATAATTATCACCATTCATTTTATCTACACTAAGCAAAGTAATAAAGGCGCTTGACATTTTGAAGATGTCGAAACATACAGATTATTTCTTATTAGTAAACATGCATAACTCATATAACTCAATCATTATTTAGCAAAATTTTAATGTACCCATATTTTAACATCTAATTTTGCAATGATGCTTTAGTGATTTAGGATAAAAGCCACCGAAAGGGTAGTTAGTCACCGCTTCACTGAATTAAGACACTCTCAGCCTATTATTACACCAGAATAACTCTTATTTCTATAATAATTAGTCCCCATCATTCGGTCAAGAAATCATTAACATCCTTAACAATTTCTTTAAGTGTAACCCTTCATTTTAGATCCTAGAGTTTCGCCCCAATGAGCCAACCGAAGAGAAAAACCAATTGGGGTAAAAACTAAGGCGACCCCATCCTTAACAGGAGTTTGAGATAAATTTCATGCAAACACCATCCGAAGAGGGACACAAATGAGGTACCACGAGGCTGAGTATGAAAGTTACCTAGCAAACCAATGAAGGAGACCGTAGGATGTGTTGACACACGTCCTTCTCCCACTTACTATAAACACTCTCCGTTCACCTTGATATTGACCTATGCAAACACTAGGTAGTAGTGTTCCGTTTCCATCAGCTTAAATAGCCCAGCCTTAGACAAAACCTTCCTTGGACAAAGGTCTCTTATAGGCAAATATTTTATAAATTTAGTTTTTTATTACATTCATTTTAATCCTATTAAAATAAATATAAAAGATTAACCTATTTCTAATCATGTTAGAAATATTAAACATAAGTCTAGATGAACCAATTTTAAACCATTTAAAACTAATTCATAACTTATGTTTGCATGCAACTCTTTATTATAGATTTTAATCTATTTAATTAAATATATAACTATTATATTTTAATGAATAATTAAAACGTATGACATGCATTCTAATGACATTAGCCAAATATGACAATTATATTTTACTTAGGTAATGTCATACTCAATGCAAATTCATTTTTATTAAACAATATAACACTTATATTAAATAATGAAAACTAAGCATATCATATCCTACAATATAACAATTATATTATGGTATGATGCATATGTAGGGTTGAAATCCCTAACGCAACGGAAGCAGTACAGAACCAAACTCAAAATTAATTGGGATTTTGAAATACCCATATACTGTAAAAAAAAAAAAAAAAAAAAAAAAAAAAAAAAAAAAAAAAAAAAAAAAAAAACTTACTATATTAATTCTAGGGTAAGCATGCTTTTAGAATTAGAAGCCTTACATTCATTATTGACTCTGAATCTACGAATCCTCTTTTGACTTTTAGATCACAAAGACCACCACCACGAACCCCTCATATTCTCTAAGCGATTTTGACATAAAGGATTGTGGATATCCTCTTCTTGATATGGGAAAAACCTTTTTTCTAGAGAATTTCAGAGAAAAAGAAGAAACAAAAAATCACATAAACCTTCCTGTGTCACTTTTTCTTTTGCAAGAAAATATAGAGAGATAGATAAGAAGACATAGGAGTAAACCACGTAAGAGAGTTACTTTTTTTTTTTAATTAATTAATTAATTGTTTGTTTATTTATTTAATTTAACAATTAAATAAATAAATAATATGAGAAATTATCTTAAATGGCAAAACTGCTGAAAATATTTACAACTAATAGCAAAATACACTATCGTGACACAGATAATAGTCTATCGCGGTTTATCGCAAATAGACAGTGAAATTTTGCTATATTTGTAAATATTTTTGTTAATTTTTCTATATTTGAAAAGAGCCCAAATACTAATTAATTAAATCTAATTTAATTAATTATTTCATTTAAATCATATTTAAATGAACATCACCCATATATACCTATAGTTTTAATTCATTTAATTTAATTAAAATAAATTAAAAAAAATTAATTAATTAAGTAATTGTCAAATTAAATATATAATATTTAATTTAACCTGCATTTGAATCATATTCAATTGTTATTCTCTCGTAACTTATAGTTTTAATGTGCATCTAATACACATTAATTTTAACCTATAGTCTTAATATGAATCTAATTCATATTAATATTTTAACTCTTTCAAATATTTAATTCTCTCAAAAATTAATTTTGTATCATATTCAAAATCAAATTTATATTATAAAGTTCAAAATAACCTTTATATTATAATGTATCATCATACTTCATATGATTTCCCTAAGTAAATTTGAACATTTCAAATTTCATTCAAAACATAAATACCTCAATACTTTTGACGAGCTAGGAAGGGGACCTAATGGACCTATAGATCAGAAGCTCCAACGATATGAGATTAATTGACTAAACTCATTAACCACATTAATCAATATTCGTTAACTGTGGGTACTGTAAGCACTGACTTACATGTTGGGAAAAGGCAAGTGAAATTGTGGCTATGCGTTGCTAGAGGAAAAGTAGCTGAGAGGGGAAAAGCAAAATTTTGGCTAAGCTTTGGCCGAGACTATGCGTTGGTAAAAGAAGAGAAGAGCTAGCGTTTTGAGTGGCCATGCGTTAAGGTCTCTATGCGTCGAAAACAGAGCAGTCTCTATGCGTCGAAGATAGATCAGTCTTTATGCGTCGAAGACAGAGCAGTCTCTATGCGTCGAAGACAGATCAGTCTCTATGCGTCGAAGACAGAGCAGTCTCTATGCGTCGAAGACAGAGCAGTCTCTATGCGTCGAAGACAGATCAATCTCTATGCGTCGAAGATAGAGCAGTCTCTATGCGTCGAAGACAGAGCAATCTCTATGCGTCGAAGACAGCGGTCTCTATGCGTCGAAAACAAAGCGGTCCCTATGCATCGAAGTAGGAGGCGTTGAGGGCGCCATGCGTTGAGTGTGGATGACTGCTGAAGGTGTTAGAGCAGATTGCGTTATGAGTGCTTTGCGTTGAAGTCTAGGGCTGAAACTTTAAGGTCAGTAAGTTAATATAATTCTTAGCAATTCTCGTGAAGGATGGTAAAGCTAGAACTGAAGTTAAATGTGTGAAATTTTAGGTAAAAGCAACGGTTACGGAGTTGCTGTGCAAGCTAGGGCAACACAGAGTAAATTTGGAATAGCTGGAGAACGAAGGGGAGTTGAGTCTTGGAATTTTGAGGTAACTTGTAAGACTCAATTCTCTACAAATTTGTAGAAGGGAAGAAATTCTAAAACTGTCTGGATGTATAACTTTAACAGAATAAGAGTAAGAACAGAAGGAGAGGAAGATAGCTCGGTTGTCAGGTGCTACTAAGAACCAGGTCTCGCTGAGTTGATAAAGTATAGTGAGACAAGTGTCGCTGAGACGCAAGGGAGTTTTCTGTCTCACAAAACTCGCTGGGTATCGCTAGGTGTCGCTCCTCAGGTAAAGTCACGCTAGTCTCGCTCAACCTAGTGTCGCTAGTACCATGACCAGTTTAGTAGTATCGCTAGTTATCTCGCTTATTGTTACTTTGGGAAAAAGGGGAGGCTCGATGTTGAGTAATGATTAGAATTTACTTATGCATACTTAATGATCAAGTAAAGGAAAGTGTAACGCAAGGAAAAATGTTTATTTCAGGCCAGGAGGAGATAGGGAAGGCATATAATCCACTCAAGGCCTAAAAAGAGTGTGAGTGACACTTTTCTTACTTCAAAACGATTTTTTCGCATATGATAATTCGGTTTTCTACTTGAATACGATTTTGTGATAAATCGGTTTATAAAGCATATCTTATGTTTCTTTAAAGATATTGGAAAGTATGTTTATGAAATGTTATTAAATTATGAATTACCCTGTTACTTATGAAAGGATTTTCAAATGAATTATCTAAATGTTTTAGAGGAGGCTCAGTGCTGAAGGACATGAGAAAGCATGTGAGTTTCCCCGGGACCCAGTACTGAAGGACATGAGAAGGTACTTGGGCAACTCGCCATGTTCCTATGTGCACATAGAGGTTGATTGGCTGGTGCGTCGAGTTTTGCTCCGCATCGAGCCAGGTATAATTACGACGTTGGGTGTGTTGAGTCTTGCTCCACCCCAACTAAAGTTGATTTCGACGTTGAGAGCGTTGAGCCTTACTCCGCCTCAACTAAGGGAAAAGATTGAAAAACCAAACGGCTTTCTGGTTAATTATTCTGGAAAACGATTCTATATGATTTGGAACGGATTTACGAGATTGATAAATTTGTGCAAAATATGTTTTGGTTGAGTTATTATGTTAAATTCTTGTCTTATATGTACAAATGCAATATGACTGTTTTCGAACAAAAGCTTGTTTTACAAACTTGGGGCTTTAGCTCACGCTTTCCATGTTTTCTTCCCCCCCCCTCCCAAGTAGCGAGGACGTTCCCGGTGCTTAGCCTACTCCAGCTCGCCTTGCCTAAGCTTCGAGTTTCAGAAATTAGTCACGTTTGAATAGTTGTACGTGTATATAACTTTATATAGGTGGCATGTAGACCTAGTTATGTATATGTTGGGATTTGTAATGTGGTTTGTACAAGTATATTGTGGACGAGTAGCAAGCTTAATTATATATGTATATATAAGTTTTGTGGTTTCTATGAGTAAAGTAAAATATGCATATTATGATCTGTTAGGATTATCAGGCACAGATGGACAGTTTATGTCACAAAAAGGGGTGATGTTTACTGTCCTCACATCTCTTCTTGGGTTGAGCGAGATAATCTGAGAGGGGGTGTGACAGGTACACTCCACTAAAAACCCACAAAAACCTACAGCTGCACTCTTCCATTACATATATATTTATGTGTCCATGGACATAGACCAATAACAGCAAGTCCTTCGCAAGTGTGCATAATACCAACTGGGTCAAATTACCGTTTTACCCCTAGGTTACTTCTAAATCCTTAGGTACCAGTGCTCCTCTAATGAACAACCTGTTTATGGTCCAACCATTAAACAGAAATCCCTCTCGAGCCAATGAGAAGGTAGAACCCTTTGTACAAGTCCCGAAAACACCACTTAAGGGAACACTCATTTACTTACCCTAAAGATGGGAATGAGTGAATTTTATCTTGTATAATTATATTCCTAGCTCTCCACTCAGTCTTGTCCCCAAGATGGTAGGCATATTGAGTCGGCAAACAGCCACTCTCACCCATACAAGTCAAAGGACAATCCCTCGTGAACAGGAGTTCATAATATACTCAAGATTAAGACTAAGTTGCCTAGGTCATCCTTTTGAAATAGAAACCAAACTAGTCAATAGAGTTACATCTAGTGATCATTATTTCATGGTCTGGTCTTATGAAAACTCATTGCATGGGACATCTCCACTCGCATTTCACCTACACAAACGCATTAGACCATTACATTTATATCAAATATAAAGTGGGTCATATCCATAGTGTCACTAGGATAAGGTACCCAGCCTTATCCCTATACTATAGACAATTTAGACTATATCTTGAACATTGATCTCCATATATCCCCACATATAGTTCAAGACTTATAAAACAACTTAGGATGTTAGTTTATTAGATTTAGGGTTATTAAGACAAAACAAACAAAAAAACAATCAATAACACTTATTGAAATAACAAATCAATAACTCTTTATTAATGATTTAATGACAGTCAAATAATTACATTTACAATCTACAAGTTTTAGGGCATAAAACCAAACAGCATGGACATTTTTATAAATACATACAACTATACAATATAACACTTATATTAAATAGAATGCATGTTCATGTTAAGAATATCATGCATCCAAATAATATAACACTTATATTAAATATGATGGATGATAATGTTTATCCTAAGGTGAGATTTTAAACTATATGACATACATTATGCAACATATCTCAAATTTAATTTAATCATACATCTCATGCAAAAATTAAATTAAATAGTAAAAATAAACCAATTTTGGACACCCCTAAAATTAATTAAATCAATATAATCAAATTATTTCAATTTAATTAATTAAAATAAAATTGCATAAAAACAAAAATCCGCACATGCCTAGGTCAAACCCACAACCTTTAGAAAACCAAATGCACATGCTACCATTGGAGCATCGCAACACTATTTGTAAGCATCACTACACTCTAGCTTTTGAAGTCGTAGCGTAACGATGCTCAAGGCGAGCAACGCAACGCTAATGCTTTTGTGCTACAACATAGCGAACAGTGTAGCGATGCTGTGCTCTATGCTGAAGCATAGAAAGCTTTTTTCTACTTTGTTTTTTGTCCATTTTTTTATCCTCTTCCTCAGCAACGCTTGCTATCGAATGACGTGGAATTACCCACTCAATAGTAGAATTAAAATGCCCAAAACAACGGGCCCTTACACATTTTGATCTCATCAAAACAGTAAATCTAAGGTGCCAAAATTGTAACATCCACTTTGCACGCCCACATTCAAAATGTAGAAATTCACACCCAATTCTTCTCCAAATTTTGTTTCCAAAATGAAATTTAAAGCATGATTTGGCTTTGATACCAATTGAAGGAATCGAATTCTCAACAAAAGCAAATGATCGTCTTGTGTCATTAAACTTGTCTTGAGAAAAACAAAATTCCAGAGAACAACTAAATGAATAAACAACTATACTAGCATGCTTTCTAGAAGAATTAAGAGATGAGGAGTTTTTCCTACCTTTGAAGACCTTCTTCGATGTGGAAATCTCCTTCTATAAATCACGAACTGATGAGAATCTCCAACAAAACACAGCAAGAACTCTTCTCCTTTGGATCACCACCACAATGGCTACCTTGTTATTCTTAAAGAAGAATCTAACAGAAGAGTTGTGTGGACTCTCTTAGCTTTTTGGCAAGGGAATTCTTGAGGAGGAAGAAGAGAGAATTGGAGAGAGATGTGAATTCTTAAGATTGTATTACAGAACACTTTTGTAACCTGTAACTTCCCTTCCCTCTTCTTTACGTAAAGTGTTGTGAGAGATAGAATAAAATACCCCCACTACATGGGAGTTATTCAATATAATAATAATAATAATAATAATAATTAATTTAATTATAATTTATTAAATCATATTTAATAAATTAATTAAATAAAATTAGTTAATTAACAATTAATTAACTAATTAATTAAAATCTCATATTTAATTTAAATTTGAATCATATTCAAATAATCTTCTCTCACATAACCTATAATTTTAATATTAATCTCATTCATATTAATTCTAACCTATAGTTTTATATCATTCATATAATTAATATTTACATGAATCTCATTCATATAATTAATATTTATATCCCATTTAAATATTCATCTCTTTTACAACATACCGTATAAATTTTGAATCTCATTCAAAATAAACTTTATATTATAATGGATCTATATACATTATGCTAATTGTATCACATACAATTAATTTCATTATTAATTTGAACATTTCAAATTAAACCAAAATGTTTGAATCTTATATTAACCCTTTATGAGCTAGCAATGGGGCCTTATGGACCTACAATTAGAAGTTCCAATGATATGAGATTAATCAATTAAACTCTTTGATTAGATTAATCAATATTCATTAACTGTAGGCCACTTCATTAAAGACTTACAGTTGCACTCTTCGCACTATAAATATATTTATGTGTCCATGGAATTTACTAATCAACAGTAAGTTGACCCTTCACAAATTACTTATAACTACAATTGGGTTAAATTGCCGTTTTACCCCTATAGTTATATCTAACTTCTTAAGTATCACTGATCCTTTTAATGAACAAACTATTTATAGTCCAATTATAAAGTAACCCCTCTCGAGCTAGTGAGAGGGTGAGGCCTCATTGTTTAAGACCAGAAATCAGCCCTTGAGGGAGTAATTTATCTACTTATCCTTAACACGGGAATGAGTGAATTCCATCTTATGAAGATATATGTTCCCATCTCTCTAATAAGACAAATCCCTAAAATGGTAGGCTTATTGAGTCAGCGATTTGGCCACTCTCACCCATACATATCAAAGAATTTGTTGGGTTTTATGCCCTAAAACTCGTAGATAATAAATATAAATAATTGACTGTCATTAATATATTGTTATTGATGTTCTTTCAATAAGTATTGTTGATTATTTTGTATTTATTTTGTCTTAATAACCCTGAAATCCAATAAACTAACATTCTAAGCTATCTTATGAGTCTTGAATAGTATGTGGAGACATACAGGGATCATTGATCAAGATATAGGCTAAAGGGTCTATATTATAGGGATAAGGTTGGGTACCTTATCCTGGTAACGCTATGGATACGACTCACTTTGTATTTGATACAAACACAGTGATCCAACATGTTCATGTAGGTGACATGCAAGTGGGAGTATCCTATGTAATGATTTTGCATAAGACTAGACCTCAAAATAGTAACCATTAGATGTAACGTCGTTGACTAGTTTAGTTTTCATTTCAATAGGATGACCTAGGCAACTTAGTCTAACTTAGTCTTAATCATGAGTATATTATAAACTCCTGTTCACGTAGGATTGTCCTTTGATTTGTATGGGTGAGAGTGGCCGGTTTGCCGACTCAATATGCCTATTATTTTAGGGACAAAACCGAGTGGAGAGCTTGGAACATAATTATACAAGATGGATTTCACTCAGTCTTGACTTTAGGGTAAGTAGATGAGTGTCCCTTAAGTGGTGTATCCGGGACTTGAACAAAGGGTCCTACCCTCTCACTAGCTCGAAAGGGGTTTTTGTTTAATGGTTGGACCATAAACAAGTTGTTCACTAGAGGAGCATTGATACTTAAGGATCTAGAGGTAACCTATGGGTAAAATGGTAATTTGACCCAACTAATGTTACGAACACTTGTGAAGGATTGATTTGTTGTTATTTGTTTTTATCCGTGGACACAGAAATATATTTGCAGTGAGAAGAATGCAGTTATGGGTCTTTAGTGGAGTGTACCCACTCCACAGTTAATGAATATTGATTAATATGGTTAATGAGTTTAACCAATTAATCTCATATCGTTGGAGTTTCTGATCTGTAGGTCCATTAGGTCCCCTTCCTAGCTCGTAAAGAGTATTGAGGTAATTAAGTCTTGAATGGAATTTGAAATGTTCAAATTCACTTAGGAAAATAATATAATGTATAATGATACATTATTATATAAAGTTTATATTTTACTTAAACTTTATAGTTTAAATTTATGTTGGACACAATTCAAAAATTAAATTTATAAGAGAATTAAATATTTGAAATAGTTTAGATATTAATTTAATATGAATTAAATTCATATTAAAACTACAAGTTATAATTAATGCATATAAGATGCGCATTAAAAACTATATGTTATGGGAAAAATATACTTGAATTTGATTCAAATAAAAGTTAACTTAAATGTTAGACATTTAAGTTTGTAATTGATTAATTGGAGAATTAATTGATTATTTGATTTAATTCAATTTAATTAAATTAATTGAATTAAAACTATAGGTTATGTTAGACATGTTCATTTAAATATGATTTAAATGAATTTATTAATTAAATTAGATTTAATTAAATAAATTTTTTTAATATAAGTGTTATATATATATATATATTTTTTTTTTTTTTTTTTTAAAATCAATTTGCATTGAGGCTGACACATCCATAGTTTCATATAATTGTTATATTATTGTCATGAAATGCATGGAATATGGTTTAATATTTAACTAGAATATGACTTTTAATTAATTAAACCATAGAAAGCATGATTATAGGGCTAATCATTAAAACTTATAATAGTTATACTATTAATGATTAGTAACCATTAACCTATAATTAAGAATTGCATGCAAACATAAGATCTTAGGAAATTGGTTTATATTGTTTAAAATTAAGTTAAATCTAAGATCACATTAGTTCAAAATTAGATTAGAATTAAGTTTACTTTCTTTTAAAATAGTTTTAGAATTTGACTAAGTAGGACGAATAGGGTTTAGGTTATAAGGGAACTCTACCAATTCAGTTTTTACGAGATTTGGGATATTTAAGTTAACAGTTTATGGAACACCTCCTAACTTGAAATTGAATTGGAACCTGAGTTGAATTAACCTAAGTCTTATTAGCATGAATTGTCACTAGGTAAATTAAATTGCTTAATTCACCTAATTTTAAGACCTTTATAAAAATTATAATATGCAGACTTAGATTCATTAGCCGGAATTTAACTAAGTATAATAAAAACCCTAAAACTGGTAGAACATTTTAATGGGAGAAAAATGGTATATGTGATATATCAATTTTTAGATCTCACGTCCCTAAGAGTTTACACTGTAAGATCCATGCTCGGTTTCGTGTCACTCTAGGGGCGACTTCCCTTCGAAAAGTGTATACATGGGTTAATACCGTGATATATCAAATTAATTGATTGTTTGATTTAATTCAATTTAATTAAATTAATTGAATTAAAACTGTAGATTATGTTATTTAAATTTGAATTTGATTTAAAACTATTTAAATTTGATTTAAATGAATTTATTAATTAAATTTTTCAAAAAAAAAAATTTATTAATTAAATTAGATTTAATTAAATAAATTAGATTTAATTAAATAAATTAGTTTTTTTTATTATTTTAGTTAAATAAAAATTATTTTTATTTAATTAAATAAATAAAATTAGATAACACTCACATAGGGGAGTTATCTGAGACGTGGATTGATCCCACGTCTGCCATTTTTCTCTCCCTCATACTATTGACAAAATCTCTCGATTCTCAGAGGTTTGGGAGAAATCGATAAATATGCCAGAAATGTTCTGCAAATTTCCCCCCCAAAAATTTTTTCTCAAACTTTTCCAATTCTTCAAGGTTGGTTCCCACAAACCAAGATCTCTAATATCTCACAGAATAGGAATGGTTCTTCGTGGTGGTGTATTTTTTCAAACCTAAAAGATTTTTCTTAGAAATTCGTCAGAAAAGGTATGGGTTTTTCTTTTCTGATTTTCTTGCTTAACCTAATTTTATACGTATTTCTAAATTCTAGATTTAATATCGAATTGGTTATGTGTTCTTCCACTTCGTTAGCATTTTTATCCTTTCAAGATTGCTCTCATAGACAAGAGTTCATAACTCACTCAGGATTCAAGTCGAGTTACCTATAGTAATCCTATGAAATATTAATTTCTACAGTTAACTACATTACAAAGAGAAATTAATCATTTTGTGGTCCGGCCTTATACAAACTCTTTGTATAGGATACCCCCACTAACATATCTTCACATGAACGATTAGGATCAAATTGTTTGTAACACTTTACAAATTCTTGTAACAATTACAAAGTAGGTCGTATCTATAGTGTTACCAAAATAAGGTACTCAACTTTATTCCTATACTACAGACTTTTCTGGTTATTACTTAAATATGATCCATTCTTGTATGTTAACCAGATACATATTTACGTTTACTTAAAATAACCATGAAACCTTAGTTGATTGGATTGCGTTAATGCATAAGATAGATAAAATAACTTCATATTTTATTCAATAAATAAAATGTATTTACAATTTACAAAATTACAAGACCCAATAGATTTAGGACACACCAGTCTCAACAACTAGAAGCTCCAATGATATAGATTAATCAATTAAACTCTTTAATTAGATTAACCAATATTCATTAATTGTAGGTCACTCAACTACACTCTTCACACTATAGATATATTTTTGTATCCCAAAACTAACTAATCAACAGTAAGTCGATCCTTCAGAAATTACTCATAACTACAGTTGGGTCAAATTACCATTTTACCCCTATAGTTACATTTAACTCCTTAAGTACCACTGATCTCTCTAATGAATAAATTATTTATAGTTCAACTATAAACTAACCCCTCTCGGCCTAGTGAGAGGGTGATGCTTCATTTTTCAAGACTTGGAATCAGCGTTTAAGGGAATAATTTATCTACTTACTCTAAACATGGAAAGAAGTTAATTTCATCCTGTGAAGATATGTTCCTAGCTCCTTAATCATACAAATCTCTAAAATGGTAGGCATATTGAGTCGGCGATCTGGCCACTATCAGCTATTTAGATAAAAAGATTGTCTTCATAGACAGAAATTCATAACTCACTTACGATTAAGGTGTAGTCACGTATAGTCATCCTATGAAATGTTAACTTCTTTAATTAACGGCATTACAGAAAGAAATTAAATATTTCGTAGTTCGGTCTTATACAAACTCTTTGCATAGGATATCCCCACCCACATATCTCCACATGAACGATTAAGATCAAATTGTTTGTAACACTTTATAACTTTTTATAATAATTACAAATTGGGTCGTATCCGTAGTTTTATCAGAATAAGGCACCGAAGCTTATTCCTATACTACAGACCTTTTGGTTATTACTTAAACATGTTCCATCCTCGTATGTCAACCACATACATGTTTAAATTTACATAAAATAACCATGAAATCTTAGTTCATTGGATTGAGTTAATACAAAAGATAAATAAAATAACTTATTGTTTTATTGAATAAATAAAATGTATTTACAATTTACAAAACTACGAGACCCCAAGAGATATAGGACACCAATCCCAACAGAAAGTCCAAGTTACATCCAAGAGGGCTGGACCATTCCAAGTTTTAGAAAAGATCAACGATAATGCATACAAAATTGATCTTCCAGATAAGTATCATATGTGTGCTACATTTAATGTTGTTGGCTTAACCTTGTTTGAAGTAGGTAATTTTGATTCGAGGACGAATCCTTTCGAAGAAGGGAAGAATAATAAGGAGCCAATAAGTAAAGGAGACAATGAGATTTTACAAGAGGAAAATGAAGCTTAACAAGCTCAACAAGTTCAAACCAGCTCAATTGAAGCTTGTGCTGAAAATTATTGGGAAAGTAGTACAAGTCAACCCAATTTTAAGGCAATCATAATGTCACAAGGACCAATGACAAGAGCTAGAGCTAAGAGACTTCAAGAAGGATTTTGGTTGTTTCCAAACTAAGTTTTCAGCAAATGATGAAGAGATGCAACCTTTGAAGCTCCAAAAGTCACTTGGATATTCAAGAGTCATAATGAATTTAAAAATCTAGATTCATTCACATATTTACTTTCCTATGTATCCAAGTTAATCTAATGTATTTATGTTTATTAGAGTAGTTAAAAATGTATCGATGAATTTAGACAATTTGGTGAAATGTTGTGTCCTTTCACAGTGCCTTTTCAATTAGTTTACATTGAAGGAAATTTTCATTATAGATTTTAGTTTTTCGAGTTTGACGCTTTCATTGTATTCTTGTGTTCGAGTGCACGTTTTAAAACTTTCAATCTAGTCCGATCAATTAGATTGTGGAAAGTTTGAAATCTTGAAGTTAGGAACAAGTTCTCCTTTCTTCTTGATCTTGATCAATCTTTCCAAGCCAAATTTGTTTTAGCATTCTTGGGGTTGTTATCAATTAGTTATTGGGGGTTAAGCTTATTACTGTTGCGGGATTTCACCTTGCTTAAAAGGGGATTTCTCAAACGTGATTGAGGTAGTTTCTTTTATCAAGAGAGTGAATCTCTTTTCATTACTACCATGCTTTGTAAGAAGGTCTCGTAGGTTTCCTTCGTAATCTCATTTTGTATTGTTTTTGTTGTTCCAACAGGATGACCAACAATTATTACAATAAAAGAACCAGAAAAAAAAAAAAAGGTACTAATAGCAGGTGAGAAAGATAAAACATTTTGACATTTTCTCTCTTAATAGCTCTAAGATCAATGATTTATCACCATCATCATCAAATCATTAAAGAAAAATAATGTAAAGAAATAAGATGAAGCGTCAAGTGTTTTGTGATCAAATGAATGGAAAATAGGTCATATTTATAATAGTAGGAAAATTGAGGAGTTACAAAATTTTTAGTATTTCAAGCATTTTAATTTATGAAGTATTAATAAATTGAGGAGTTACATATGCTTATCAATGATTATAAGTATATGTATTAAAGCACACAATAAGGAAAAACAGTTATCTAAAAAATGTTATGTGATTAAAATTTAATCAATGTTATTTTCTTCTTTATTTTTAATCAATAATCATATATATATATATATATATATATATATATATATATATATATATATATTTTAAACAAAGCTAATTTACATACCTTATTAAATTTTAAATTTTCTTGAATTGATGAGTGGGAGAAGAGAATGTCAAGCGTTAAATTGGGAAGTTGGGTAAAACAAATATACAATAATAATTAATTAAATATATGATTGGGATTACAAAATTAATATTTCGACAAAATCTTCCAAAAATGATTATTCTCTTAAGTTGCTTTTTAAGATAGTAAGATTTAACTTTTCAAAAGAGAGAGAGAGAAAGAGAGGGTAAGATTAAGATAAGAAGTAGGATTAGACCCATATATTTGGGCTTGGGCTATCGAGGTAGAAAGCCCTTTTCTAAATGGTCCTGGGAAAGCTTCAACGGCCCAATAGATTTAGCCCAAGCCAAATGAAACTGGTCCAATACCGAGGGAGCATGAGAAACCCTAATCTCTCTTCACCCATTATATAGCATACTCAGAATCAAAACTATGCCGATCACCGTACGCGCATTTGCTCCGAATTGTCACCTGGTATGTTGCTCCTCCAAGATCTTCATTTATCAATTTTTCGCTCCTCTCTTCCATCGTTTTCGACTGCCTTCTGGGTTCTGATTGTTTAATTCGCATTTCAGGTCCTACGCTAGCCATGTCTACCAGTGAACTCGCCTGCGCCTACGCCGCCCTGGCTCTTCACGATGACGGAATCGCAATCACTGTATGACCATTCTCTTTCTGTGTATTTATCTTTTCCTTTTCTGAATTGGTTGATGCGTGATTAATCTGCGTAATGGGTCTAGGCGGAAAAGATTGCAGCCGTAGTAGCAGCCGCGGGGCTCAGTGTGGAATCTTACTGGCCCAGCCTTTTTGCTAAATTGGCGGAGAAGAGGAATATTGGGGACCTTCTTCTGAATGTTGGCTGTGGAGGTGGCGCTGCGGCTCCCGTTTCTGTAGCTGCTCCTGCCGTTAGTGCTGCTGCCGCTCCTGCCGTCGAGGAAAAGAAGGTATGCTGATGAGTGTTTATTTGTCTTCATCATAGTTTAACTGTGGCTCTGATAGAAATGGTCATTCCAACTGTTTTTGTAGTGAAATTTTTTGTAGTCTAACCCTTTTATTCTATATACTTCTCTGTATCTGCTAGTTCTAACTTTCCATTTACTGTCGATTTTCAGTAAGGATCTCTTTCATATATACCCATATAATCCACATTCTGTATGCTGCTAATATCCTATTACTAATACGAATACTAGTTAGTTATGACTGCTGAATCAGTTAATTATGATCAATAAAAATGAACTGTTTCACTGTTGCCGCGCATCTTCAATTTAGTATTTCGCAATTAACCCATTAGGTGGTCATGATAATATCCCTTTGAACTTGTATTAGCAACATACAAAATGTTGTATTAGCAACATCCCTTTGAACTTTTATTAGCAACATACAAAATGGGGTTTATGAATATGTATCTAAGAGAATCGATAGAAAGCTTAATATCGATGAGCATAGTTTGTACTTTTGAAAATTTTAGTTTCCACCTTCATCGATTGACATGGTAGTGACTTAGAATCAATCTTATTGTTCCAATTTAGTTTTCTTCGCCTCTCTTTTCCCCATTCTGCGATTTGTTCATTCAAGCTTATTGTGTAGGAGGAGCCAAAGGAAGAGAGCGATGACGACATGGGATTCAGCTTATTCGACTAGGAGGCTCTTTAATTTTAGGGGATTGTATTAGGAAACTATTGAGTGGGTAGGCCTAATCTTGATTTTCCGCTATTCATTTGTCTCAAGATTTGTTTTTTTTTTTTTTTTTACTAGGGAGTTCAGTTTTCTTTTGCCTTCAATGTACGATGGTAAATGCATCTGTTCACACTTTTGTTTGATTTACTTCACATCGCAGTGAGATTAAACTTTATGAGGGGAAATCTTTTTGGTTAAACCATGGAACCGTGTTTTCTTGCTTTTTGATTTTTAGGGTTAGTTGATTAGTTGATAGCAAAAGGAAAGAACACACTGCACCCACCTGCGTTGATGAGCACTTTTTGCTTTCATTTCGTGCATTCACTCACCCCCAGTAAATTGTTTTTGAAAATGATATTGATGCAAATGCAATGATATCATGGTTTTTTTTATTTTTTATTTTTATTTTTTTTATTTTTATATTTCATTCAACTTCAGGAAAATTTAGGTTTAAAGATACTCTTTCAAGTTGATGAATTTATTCTCTTTTGTTTCAATGGATGTTTTGTGGTTTCATTCGATTTACACGCCAATACAAGGTGATTATGTATTGTTTTTTATTCTCCTGGTTCATTTTTTTGAAGGAAAAGTAAACTTGTTTTTCCGTTTCAAATACAAGGTAGTCTTGTTTTTATTATTGTTCAATTATTGGTTTATTTGATTAATTAAGGGGTTTGTTTTTTTTTTCTTTAATCTAGATAACTAGAATCTTAGATGTCTATAATTGTAGATATTGATGTTTGGGTATAATTGATATTCTTGCTTGTTTTTGTAGGATTTATACATGGTAATGTCTTACATTTATATAATCTTTCAATAATGGGCATATGATTTTTCATATAATTTTCTCATTAATTTAATATTAATTTAATATTATTTAAATTTATATAACATATTTATTTATTCATTGATTTAAATTTCTTTTCATATGTTATTTTTCTTAATAAATTTATCTTTATTAATTTAATATTTTATTTTATAAAATAATATTAATTTGACTTTGAATTTTTATATCTTTCTAAAAAGAAATAAAAAACTAGGATACAACCGAAATAATGTTCCTTCATAACTCTTGTCCTCATACAAACAAGAGTAATAATAAAGTTTGAAACATTTTTATTCTTCTAATTCTTCAGACAATAACTAAGACTAGCTACAAAGATCTCAATAGTTCTTTCTATAAATAAAACACAAAAGTCTATCACATATCTTTCATCTACTAACTTTAAATTCTCGGATAAAGAAATAATGGGTTTGATCATGATCATTTTGAAGTGCACTTGTTCGAACTTTATCATAATCATTTGCTAGAAGTGACCTCAAACTCTATCATGATCATTTGTTAGTAGTGAACTCGCTCGAACTCCTTGAGCAAAGTGCATGTCACAACCTCTCCTAGGTATCCTCTTAACTTAGGAGAAAATGTGAGAACAAAATGTGAGAACAGCAGACATTGATCCTCTTATGGCATCGTGCCACCCTTATACCTTAACCATTACCTAATAAATAGATATACACAATGATTAAACAACATACTTTAATCAGGGTTAAGCTATCATATGTACAACACATGTTTAGGCCCAGACGAGTTGTTGTGTAGCCTAAGACCCCGGACTCGCTCGCTATCTGAAAAATAGAAAAACAAGGAAAACATGAGCTAGGTTGCCTAATGAGTGACTTGTTTTGTAAAAACCTTCTTTTTAACTCAGAAGCTAATCAAATTGTTATCATTCTAAAATAATGCGTAAATAACATCAATTTAAACTCATATCCATGCAAAACATGCTCAAGTGGCATTGTCATACCATGTACCCTCTTACGGCATCTAGTGCCAACCTTATACCTTAACCATTACCTAATAAATAGATATACACAATGATTAAACAACATACTTTAATCAGGGTTAAGCTATCATATGTACAACACATGTTTAGGCCCAGACGAGTTGTTGTGTAGCCTAAGACCTCGGACTCGCTCGCTACCTGAAAAATAGAAAAACAAGGAAAACATGAGCTAGGTTGCCTAATGAGTGACTTGTTTTGTAAAAACCTTCCTTTTAACTTAGAAGCTAATCAAATTGTTATCATTCTAAAATAATGCGTAAATAACATCAATTTAAAGTCATATCCATGCAAAACATGCTCAAGTGGCATTGTCACACCATGTATGTTCATTTCAAAAAAAGATACACGAAAATTTAGTTTATTTTAAAAACATTTTCCTTAGTTGAGGTGGAGCGGAGCTCAACGCTACTCAACGTCGAAAACATCCTTAGTTGGGGCGGAGTAATCTCGACACACCCAACGTCGAATATTTTTAGTTGTGTGGAGTAGTCTCAACACGCCTATCATACCTCTATGTGCACATAGATATCATATCCTAGGTTACTCGAATACCTTCTCCAAGTCCTTTAGTACCGGGTCCCATATACAAGATTTAGGCCATTCACATGCCTTTTCCAAGTCCTTCAGGGGTTATCTCTATACTCAGGTTATCCACATGCCTTCTCCAAGTTCTTCAACATTGGGAACCATTTTTACATCCTGGCTAACCACATGCTTTCTTCGTGTCCTTTAGCATTGGGAGTCTTTTCAAAAATATTATTAAAAAACAACATGCTTTGAAAATAGTATAATATAAATTCATGAGTTTATAACATTTCAAATTCTCACAAACTCATTAACAACCATCAATGCTTTCCATAAAATCATAGGTTAAAAAATAGCATGCCTTTCGTAAAACTCGTTTAATAACTAGCATGCTTCAAATGATTTCCAATGTAAACACATAATATGCACGTTAAGACCTTTGAAAGCACAAACATATAAACATGTTTCCAAACATAATCTTACAACATAAAAACTTTGTTTAAAGTAGACTCATTTTAAATAAAATTGTCACTCACTATTTGTCCTGAGTCTTTAGTGGGTTATATGTCTTTCCTAGCTTCTCTCGGTCTTTAATAATATGTTTCTCTTTGTTAGATTTCTTTAAAATTCCTTAGTGAGATCATTAGTGAGACTAAACTAGCAAATTCAAGCAAAAGACCAAACTGTACCAGCGATACTGTGAACCAGTGAGACTTACTTGATCAGCGAGATTAGTGATAGCCAATGATACCCAGTGAGAATTGTGAGACAAAAGCCTCCAGTGACACCGGCGACACTCGTCTCGCTGCTCACCTTTATACCTTTAGTGTCGCTGCTTCCTCTAGCGATACCCGTCTCATTTTGCTTTTGTCTTCGCTTCTATTTTCAATTCTATATGTTAAAAGTCATATTTCCAGCCCGAATTAGAACTTCTTCCCTTCTAAAAACTTGTAAAGAAATGTGTTTTCTAGCTCACCTCAAAATTTCAAAGCTTAACTTCCCTTCGTTCGACAGATATTCTCAATTTACTTCATGCTGCTCCAGATCACTCAGAAAATCTGTATCAGTCACTTCCACCTAAAATTTAACATGTTTCTATTCATATTCAGCTCAATCATCCTTCACAAGAGTTGTTAAGAATTGAGTTAACTTACTAACCCCATATTTTCAGGCTCTAAACTCAATCTCTACAACTTGCTAACCTCCAAATACCAGACCTTGCCCAGATTGGGTGACGGCAACCAGATTTTCTGTTTCAGCTTCAATTACACCACGAAACCGACCAGAATTCTACACGAATTTACCCTAGACTCCTTCTTCTACTTCCCTTCGTCGCTCAGCTGAAAGATGGACTCAGTTGAAGCTTTGAAAATGGAGAAATAATCAAAACTCAACTTTCACACATAAATGAGCTACCGACTTAATTCCACTTTCTCTTTTTTCATTTTTTTTTCTCTTTCCTTTTCTTTCTTTTTCTTTCTTTCTTTTATTTTTAAATTTTTTTCTATTTTTATTTTATTTTATTTTCAAATAAACAAAGTAACTCCTAAACTCGATTTACCTCGTAATGATTTAGAATTCACTTACCAAAAATATTTCCGACTTCCTTCACTTCTTCCTTCAATCTACAAGTGGAAAAACCATTTAGTCCATATCGATACTTCGTTCTTATATTTAACTCTTACAAAATTAAAGTAGGGTTTACAATTTACCACCTGCTTATAAGAATTTCGTCCTCGAAATTCAGTAACTACTAACTCCTCGGAAACAGACGTGGATGCTTCTTTATCATTTGCTCCTTGGTTTCCTAGGTAGCTTCTTCTACACCATGATTTCTCCATAAAATCTTGATTAATGGAATCACCTTAGTTCTCAAAACTTGTTCCTTCTCGTCCAACTCTTAAACCGGTTCTTTCTCATAACTCAGATCTTCTTTTAGTTCAATCGGTTGCACCTCAAGTACTTGAGTAGAATCAAGAATATATATCCTTAAAACTGAGACATGAAACACATTGTGGATCTTAGACATCTCCATTGGTAAGGCTAACCTGTATGCTGTCGGTCCAACTCTTTCCAAGATTTGGAAAGGTCCAATATATCTTGGACTCAACTTTCCCTTCCTACCAAATCTTAGAACTCCTTTCCACGGCGACAACTTTAGGAACACTCTATCACCAACTTCAAACTCAAGATCTTCTCCTATTATCAGCGTAACTTTTCTGCCGATCCCTGGCTGACTTAAGGTTTGCTTTTATCATCTCCACCTTCTCTATTGTAATATGAACAATCTCTGGTCCAACCAACTTCCTTTCTCCAACTTCTCCCCAACACACTGGTATTCTACACAGTCTACCATATAATGCTTCGTACGGAGCCATACATATACTTGTCTTAGCTGTTATTGTAAGCAAATTCCATTAGAGACAAATGTACATCCCAGCTACCTTTGAATTGCAAAACACAGGTTCTAAGCATATCTTCTAAAGTCTGGATCGTCCTCTCTGATTGTCCATTAGTCTGAGGATGAAATGCGGTACTGAACTACAACTTGGTTCCTAAAGCTTGTTGCAAATTCATTCAGAATTTAGAAGTAAACCTAGGATCCCTGTTTGATATCATAGTCACTGGTACTTCGTACTGACTTACAATCTTATCCACATACATCCGTGCCAATCTATCAAGTGTATAAGTTGCTTTAACCAGCAAGAAACGCGCTGCCTTGGTCAATCTATTAACAATCACCTAAATTCTGTCAACACCTGTTGGAGTTCTTGGCAATCCAAATAGGAAATCCATCATAATGTGTTCCCATTTCCACTTAGGAATAGGGAGTGGATTCAATAACCCTGCCGGCATTTGCCGTTTAGGCTTTACTTGCTGCAGACTAAACATCTTGTCACATTGTAACGGCCCGAAATTTAGGTAAATCACCTTTTTCTCTCTTTATGGAAAAAAAAGTATATATAATAATAATAATAATAATAATAATAATAATAATAATAATAATAATAATAATAATAATAATAATAAGAAGAAGAAGAAGAAGAAGAAGAAGAAGAAGAAGAAGAAGAAGAAGAAGAAGAAAAGAAGAAGAAGAAGAAGAAGAAGAAGAAGAAGAAGAAGAAGAAGAAGAAGAAGAAGAATAATAATAATAATAATAATAATTAATTATGCAGGCAGAGAGAGTGTTAAGGGGGATTGGGGGATTCTTGGTCATTAGGAGAAATCGGGTTTCAGTTGGGGAAAGATCTCCGGATGGGTTTTATTGGCTGAGTTGCATTTTAGGAAAAGGAAAGAAAGGTGAAGAAGGGAAAGGTCAAAATCTCTCTCTCGATCACCTCTTCATCACTCAGTTGTCGTCCCCTTCAGCTCTCATTGCCACCATCATCTCAGCCCTCACTGTCGCCGTCATCGCAGTACTCACCGCCATCGTCACCAACACTCGTCGCCATCATCGCAGCTTTCAGCGTAGCGACATCATCATAGTCCTCGCGCCGCAGCGTCTCAGTCCTCATCGTGCCGCAACGTCTCAGTCCTCGTCGCGTCGCATCGTCAGTCCATCGCCTCATCGTCACAGCCCGCATCTTGCAGCATCATTAGTCTTCATCGCCGCGTCGCTGCAGCCCTCTCCGCGACGCGTCGTCACAATCTTCATCGCCGTGTCGCCTGCCCTCTCCACGACGCGTTGTCACAGCCTTCATAGCATTGTCGCAGTGTAGGGAAGTCACGACGTCGCACAGGCTATCTCGCTTAGTCTCGCCGCAGTCTCGCTCACGCAGGTAAGGGACTTACTACCGGGTTTTAGTGACGCCTACTGTCTAATGGTGTTGTTGACTATTGAATGTCGTTGTGAACTTTTGTCTCGGATGTTGTTGCTATGATTGTTTCGGTATGCTAAGTTTGTAGTTGTAATTAATGTTCTTATGCTTATGTGCTTATGACTCTGCGAATCTCTACTATGAATTAGTTATGCCATGACACGTTACAGGTTGCCCTATTGTCGTGCCCCGTACCCCTAATGTACTATGCTACGAATGGTGTCCCTCAAGATCACCACCTATGTTCTTGTTACAAATATAATCAATGCGTACCCTTGGGTCGCTTCCTATGCTTATGCCTATGCCGGGTACACGGGTGCACACGACAAAAAGGGGTAACAGTTAGGCCCAATAGTGGGTCTCTTACTGAGTATGTTTATTCACCCTTTTCTATGTTTTTCTCCCAGGTAAGAAGTATGGTGGCCCGACGCATGGCCGAGGAAATCCGTGATCGTACCATGGGCTTGTCAACACTGCTTCCGCACCTTAGTCTAGGATATAGTGTATTGGACTTGTAGGGTAGTAGTATGTGCATACACTAAACCGTTTATGATCTATTTTTGATATGGTTACGTTCGGTTTTCTTTTCTTGAGGTTTTGCCTAACGGTTTAAGGGGTACCCCGCTAAAGCGTTTTTACTCCTCTATGTTTGATTTATTAAAATATTAGAAAAACTAACCGTTTTATAAATTTGACCGACTTTATCTATAGTGTGTGTTACCGTGTCTCTTAATTTCCAATGCATTCACTGAATGGTCATGCATGATGTAGTGACGTGTTAGTTTTAAAGGGTAAGGTCGTTACACACATACTCAGCTATCTCCCTTTTCATACTTAGCCACCAGTAGA
Organism: Citrullus mucosospermus; assembly: GCA_030954485.1. Lineage (NCBI taxonomy): Eukaryota > Viridiplantae > Streptophyta > Magnoliopsida > Cucurbitales > Cucurbitaceae > Citrullus > Citrullus mucosospermus. The sequence goes on from CM062064.1 coordinate 17,782,735, forward strand.
ATTTGCGTAACGTTCTATACATTTTGGTATTGCCAGGATGCATAGCATAAGCCGAGCTATGTGTCTCCTCAAGAATCGCCTGTTTAACTTCCACATTCCTTGGCACATAAATCCTACCATGTTTCAACAATGCACCATCATATCTAAGCTCGTAATCCACTCTTTGCTGAACCTTTACTTCTTCTATTAATTTCTTAACCATAGTATCTTCTGACTGTATCCTTATGACCTCATCCACTAGCTTAGGTCTCAGCTGAAAATGTGCCAAAAATGTCCCCTTATCAGTTACTTTTAAATTAGCAGCACTATTTTTGAATTCCTTGAGCAAAGTAACTCTTATAGCATTTAAAGAACTTGCCCACCTCTGGATTTCCTACTTTGGGCATCAGCCATAACATTTGCTTTTCCTAGATGATATTCAATAGTGAAGTCATAATCTTTGATCAGTTCTAACCACTTCTTTTGTCTCATGTTAAAATCCTTCTGGTCAAAGATATATTTCAAACTCTTGTGATCTATATATAGATATAGCATTTTTCCCCATACAAATAATGCTGCCATATCTTCAATGCTAAAACAAATGTAGCTAATTTCAAGTCATGAGTAGGGTAGTTACTCTCATGAGGTCTCAATTACCTAGAAGCATAAGCTATTACTTTACCACTCTGCATCAACACACAGCCTAACCCCTGGCGGGAAGCATCACAGTAAACCTCAAATTCCTTTCCCGATTCCGGAAGTGCTAGAATAGGTGCTGTTATCAATATCATCTTTAGTTCCTGGAAACTCTACTCACACTTCTCATTCCACTTAAACTTAGTATTCTTCTTAGTCAAACTAGTGAGTGGTAGAGCTAACTTGGAGAATCTCTAAACAAATCTCTTGTAGTATCCTGCTAAACCAAGGAAACTACGTACTTATGTCACAGTCTTAGGCCGTTCCCACCTGACTATAGCCTCAGTCTTTTGGGGATCTACACTGACCCCCGTAGCTGATACCACATGCCTAAAAACACGACCTGATCTAAACAAAACTCACATTTTCAGAACTTCGCATACAATTTCTTTTCTTTAAAAGTCTGCAAAACAGTTTTGAGATGTTCAGCATGTTTCCCTCTATCTCCTGAATACACCAATATAATCAATGAACACAGTTACAAACTAGTCCAAATAGGGATGGAAGATCCTATTCATCAAATCCATGAATACTGTTGGTGCATTCATCAAGCCAAATGGCATCACCAGAAATTCATAATGTCCATACCTCGTTCAGGAAGCCGTCTTAGGTATGTCCGATTCTCTAACTTTCAACTGATGATACCTTGACCTCAGGTCTATCTTCGAGAACACCGACGCTCCTCCGAGTTGGTCAAATGGATCGTCTATACGAGGCAAAGGGTATTTGTTACGTATTGTTACCTTATTTAACTGGCGATAATCAATACATAACCTCATTGTGTCGTCCTTCTTCTTAACAAACAGCACTGGCGCACCCAATGGAGATACACTTGGTCTTAATGTATCCCTTGTCTACTAGCTCTTGTAGTTGCACCTTCAGCTTCCTTAATTCTGACGGTGCCATACAATATGGTGCCTAAGAAATGGGCATTGTACCAAGTGCTAAATCAATAGTAAACTCCACCTCTCTATCAGGTGGCAACCCAGACAACTCTTCAGGGAACACATCTAAAAACTCCTGTACCACTGGCACATCTTCTGGTTTCAACTTTTCTGCCTTCACTTCAGTCACATGTGCGAGGTACACTTCATAGCCCTTATTCAACAACTTCTTGGCCTTTACTACCGAGATCACATAGGTAGGAAGAGCTCTCCTTCTTCCTTTAAAAATCACCTCAACCCCATCGGGCTTCACAAACCTTACTTCTTTCTTAAAACAATCAACATTAGCATGATACTTTGACAAAAAGTCCATGCCAAGAATAATGTCAAACTCTATCAGATTTAGAGGTTATAAATCGACTAGCAGCACCACATTATCAATCACCAACTCGCAATCAACATAGACATGCTCTATGGGTATAGATTCACCAACAAGAGTATGTACTAATAGTGCATCAGGCAAAAGCTCTAAACTTCTATTTACATGCAAAGCAAACTTATGGGACACAAATGAATGCGTAGCTCCATAATCAATTAACAAGTGAGCATTCTTAGTATAGACAGTAAACGTACCCATCACCACATCTGGAGCCTTCTCAGCCTCTTACTACGTCATGGCATATACCTTCCCTTGCTACCTAGATCTGCCTACTTGGCCTTTCTGTCTACCACCATTACTACCTTCACCAGCTCCTATTTCTTGTCTCAGCTGATTTATTGGTTGTGACATAGTTCTCTGTTCTGTCTCCCTTCTTGACCTTAACTGAGGGCAATCCCTCTTGAAATGACCAGGCTGGCCACAACTGTAACAAACACCAACCCCTTCTACACACTGTCCCCAGTGGTGCTTACCACATGAACTACACATAGTTTCCTTGCTGCACTAGCTATGGATTCACTAGGTTGGCTAAACCATACACCACCTGTAGGAACTGAAGTCTGAGGAAACCTTCCTTGACTTTTCCTTGAATTACCACCTCGAGGACCTGCTGCAAAATACGATCCACTTGACTGAGTTTTAAACTTTCCCTTACCAAAAACTCCTGTTACAAAATGCCGTTCCTCACTTCGGCGAGACCGCTCTCGAGATATGTTGAATGCCTGCTCAGCTCTGCTTCCTCCTCTGTCTATCCTTCTCTCTGCCAGGCTCTTCTTAACTTTCAAGGCAGCTTCAACTAGCTTAGCAAAGTCTGCCCATTTTGTACTCGCCGTCACCGGAGTATGTATCTCACTGCGCAAGCCTTCCTTAAAACGCTTGCACTTAATTACTTCTTTTGTTACCAATGCCAAGGCATACCTGGCCAATTCTGTGAATTTCTTCTCGTATTCTGCTAAGGACATACTTCCCTGAACTAACCTTAGAAATTTGTTTCTCTTCTCATCACAGTAAGACTTAGGATAATATTTATCCTGAAAAGCCTTCCTAAAATCTGCCCACTTCAGAGAACCTGCATCTGCATTTCTGTTTTCTATCAGGCGCCACCAATCATCAGCCCCTTTTTGGAGCATATAAGTAACCAGATCAAGTTTTCTATCTTCAGGATAGTGCATGACCCTAAAACATTTCTCTACCTGATTTAGCCATACCTCGGCCTTTACAGGATCAGTGGTACCCTTAAACACCTAGGCATCTAAGGCTTTAAACCTTTCAATTCCATACTTTTTCTTAGGATTCCCCTAAGTTGACTCCACGTTAGCTACCAGTCTCTGGGCTATTCTATTGAAAATTTGCTCTTTCATGTTCACATTCGCCTGAGGGTTACTAGACTCTCCCTCAAAGGTCTCCCTCACATCACCGGTAGCGTGCGACGTCTCGGCGTCTGCTTGCCTACCTCGTCTAGTCCTTCTGGGCATGTTTCTATATCACATCATAGCATCAACATATTACAAAATCATAATGCTCCTAACTACTTTGCATGTTCTTACTTCCCAAAACCTTATGCTCTAGTACCAACTTGTCACACCCCCTCCCAGGTACCCTTCTGACCCAGGAGAAAGTGTGAGGACAGCAGACACAGACCCTCTTATGATAACCACTGCCAACCTTATACCTTAACCATCACCTAATAAGCAGATATACACAATGATTAAACAACATACTTTAACCAGGGTTAAGCTATCATACAGACATTGACTTACACTTAAACCATATATTTACATAAGTTCATCAACCTGATTGTATCTACACAAAAAGTTTTTTGATATTTTTGGGGTTGCTAACTCAATGGTAGAGAACTCTAAGTGCGGCAAGCATCTTTTACACATTTCTATGAAGTAATAGATTCGTCCATTCTATCGGTAGAGTTTGTAAGACCGCGACTGATCCTAAAAGGATCGCCCTTAACTCTCTATATTTTCAACACATGTTTAAGATCAAATATTTACAATTCTCAAAATTCTAGACACTGATGGTGGGCCCAGACGAGTTGTTGTGTAGACTAAGCACCTCAGACTTGCTCACTACTTGAAAAACAAAAAAACAAGGAAAACATGAGCTAGGTTGCCTAATGAGTGACTTTTTTTGTAAAAACCTTCCTTTAACTCGGAAGCAAATCAAACTGTAATCATTCTAAAACAATGTGTAAATAACACCAATTCAAAGTCACATCCACGCAAAACATGCTCAAGTGGCATTGTCATACCATATATGTTCATTTCAGAAAAAGATACACGGAAATTCAGTTTATTTCAAAAACATTTTCTTTATTTGAGGCAGAGCAGAGCTCAACGTTACTCAACGTTGAAAACATCCTTAGTTGGGGCGGAGTAATCTCAATACACCTAACATCGAATATTCTTAGCTGTATGGAGTAGTCTCAACACAACGGCTTCTATCATACTTCTATGTGCACATAGATAACATATTCTCGGTTACTCGAATACCTTCTCCAAGTCCTTCAGTACCAGGTCCCATATACAAGATTTAGGCCACCCACATGCCTTCTCCGAGTCCTTCAGCAGTGGGGGCTATCTCTATACTCGGGTTACCCACATGTCTTCTCCGAGTCCTTCAGCATTGGGAACCATTTTTACATCCCGGCTACCCACATGCCTTCTCCGTGTCCTTCAGCATTGGGAGCCTTTTCAAAAATATTATTAAAAAACAACATGCTATGAAAATAGCATAATATAAATTCACGAGTTGATAACATTTTAAATTCTCACAAACTCATTAACAATCATCAATGCTTTCCATAAAACATAGGTAAATAAATAGCATGACTTTCGTAAAACCTCGTTTAACAACTAGCATGCTTCAAATGATTTCCAATGTAAAACACATAATATGCACGTTAAAACCTGTGAAAACACAAACATATAGACATGTTTCCAAACATAATCTTACAACATAAAAACTTTATTTAAAGTAGACTCATTTTAAATAAAATTGTCACTCACTATTTGTCTTGAGCCTTTAGTGGGTTATACGCCTTTACTAGCTCCTTTTGGCCTGTAATAATACGTTTCTCTTTGTTAGATTTCCTTAAAATTCCTTTTTACATAACAAACAAGCCTTAGACATTTCTATTATTCACCACCGAGACTTTACTTCATGAAGAAAACCATCACCGAGACTATATTCCACAAAGAAATGCTCAACCGAGGCTACATTTTATAAAAGAGTTCTCTAATGAGCGAGATTCAGGTCATTAGCGAGACTAAACCAGCAAATTCAAGCAAAAGACCAAATTGTACCAGAGATACTATGAACCAGCGAGACTAGTGAGACTTACTTGATCAGCGAGACTAGCGATGCCCAGTAAGAGTTGTAAGACAAAAAGCCTCCAGCGACACTAGCTACACTCGTCTCGCTGCTCACCCTTATACCTTCAGTGTGGCTGCTTCCTCTAGCGATACCCGTCTCATTCTGCTTCTGTCTTCGCTTCTATTTTCAATTCTATCTATTAAAAGCCATATTTACAGCCCGAATTAGAACTTCTTCCCTTCTACAAACTTATAAAGAACTATTTTTTCTAGCTTACCTCAAAATTTCAAAGCTTAACTCCTCTTTGTTTGACAGATATTTCTAATTTACTTCGCGCTACTCCAGATCACTCAAGAAATCTGTATCAGTCGCTTCCACCTAAATTTTAACATGTTTTTCTTCATATTCAGCTCAACCATTCTTCACAAGAGTTGTTAAGAATTGAGTTAACTTACTAACCTCAAATTTTTAGCCCTATAAGCGATCTCTATAGCTTGCTATCTTCCAAATATTAGACCTTGCTCAGATTGTGTGACAGCAACTAGACCTTCTGTTTCAGCTTCAATTACACCACGAAACCAACCAGAATTCTACAAGAATTTGCCCTAGACTCCTTCTTCTACCTCCCTTTGTTGTTCAGCTGAAAGATGGAGTCCGTTGAAGCTTTGAAAATGGAGAAAATGATCAAAACTCAACTTTCACACATAAACGAGCTGTCGACTTACTTCCACTTTCTCTTTTTTCATTTCATTTCTTTTTTTTTTTATTTCCTTTTCTTTTTCTTTCTTTCTTTATTTCTTTTATTTCTAAAATCCTTTTTTTTTATTTTATTTTATTTTCAAATAAACAAATTAACTCCTAAACTCGATTTACCTCGTAATGAGGATTCATTTACCAAAAATATTTCCGGCTTCCTTCACTTCTTCCTTCAGTCTACAAGAGGAAAAAACCATTTAGTCCATATCGGTACTACATTCTTACATTTAACTCTTACAAAATGAAAGTATGGTGTGTAGTGCACCTGCTTGAACTCATTGAGTATCTATTAGCCTATCAACATCTACTAGCTCAATAAATATGTGAGTTCTTCTTTCATAACCAACAACTTGAGTTTTGAAATATTTAGGCTTCGTTTTGTAACCATTTTGTTTTTTTTTTTTTTTTTATTTGAAAATGAGGCCTATGGACACTACTTCCACCTTCAAATTTATTCCTTTGTTATCTACTTTTTACTTTTAAAAACTTGCTTTGTTTTTCAAAATTTAGCAAAGAATATAACTATTGGATTTAAGAGAGATGCAAATCAATGTAAGAAATGGAAAGAAAATGGGCTTAATTTTTTAAAAAAAACAAAAATAAAAAATGAAATAGTTACCAAACATGACCTTAGCTATCTTACCAATGTCCTTTTCTCATACATTGCACCCATGTTATTCAAAGACGTAGTCACAATTTCAACTAATTTATCTTCATTCTTTACCTTTTTCTTTGATAATTTTTTGAGCAGTTTCAAATTGAGTTGGAATACTTGAATCAAGTTCATCCATGGACATAGAATCTACCTCATCAACTCCTGTTTGGGGGATATTTACCTCTTTAGGTGGGTGCGACACAGTGAAGTCATCCCACACCAAAAGCGGTTAGCAGTGACCATTGAATAAGTCCCATTGTTTGTCTCCATATCTACTTTCTTAACCATATCTTTTGATGCTTCAGCTCCAAGGCCATTAGCTCGGTCTTTGCCAAATATTATTGCCATTTCATCTAAGTATGAGAACAACTTGTTACGTAACCCTTTTGCATTGGGTGACTCTCTGACAAAATTATGTAATATTATATTAATTACAAAAAGTATATTATTGAATGTAATAAAAATTATAATTTTCATACCTTAACCCAATCATCAAAAACATCTTTGCAACAATCAATACACATCTCTATTTCATTCCAACCAAAACCACCACAATTTCGTCCCAACATTTCTACAATTGCATTATATTGCTTCTTCAAAAGTTTCACTCTTGATTCTATGTGAGGTTGAGCCTTCACCTCACATCCAGACAACTTTGACTTCATCATTTGCTTACTTTTTGTAGATAGCCTAATCTAAATGTTCCATTATCGCAATGCCATTGGCTTAGATTTGCTAACTCCATTAGACACTCGATCAACTTGCCATCCTTTTCTTTAGTCCAAACATGTTTTTTCGTTTGAACTCCATCTATATTGATCATTTTCTTCTGTATCTGTCACATGGTTTAAATTCAAAATTAACAACTAAACAAAACACCACACTATTCAAAAGGTACATATTGATTACAAGGCATAAAATATAACATAAGCATATGATTAACTTTATATAAAAACAAATCATATATGAAAAAAAAAATAGAATAATAGCATTTTAATACATTTGGTTATAAAAGTTATAATTAACAATCAAAACAACTAATTAAGAAATCTAAATTAATGAATTATAGAAAAACTATACATGCCTAAAAATTTAAATAGTAGGGTGTCCACTATATTGTAAATCAGTTACTAATGTGTTCTATATCTCCATTCATTATACATCTCTTGTGCTAAGTTATCACGCCAAGCATTCCACTCATTTGATGTTTCCACATAAGTGATGGGGTCTAATCAGGTTCACTCAAAGTGTTATGAACCAACTCATCTTCTATTGGATCAATGGGCATGTCCCATCTAGTTAAGTTGTGGAGCAAACAATGGACTGTTATTATTCTACATTAAACTTTGATAGGAATAGTATGACTTTGAGCTAAGAATAACCCATCTTCCTTTAAGAAGACCAAAGACCCTCTTAATTACATTCCTCGTAGAAGAATGTTTCATGTTGAAAAACTCCTCTGGTGAAGTTGGTGTATGACCTTCATTTAGATGATACCCTTGTCCTCTATATGGTGTTAAAAATCCCTCCCCATTCGTATTTCCAACATCACATAAGTAATAAAATCCTACAAATTGATGGGATCAATTAGGAAAAAAAAAAAGTTAACATAAACATTATGATAACATTTGAATTATTTATGTAGTTACTACCTTTTGGGACTTTCAACCCATTTCTCCTCCATATAGCAATCTCTTAATACTCTAGAATTTGAAGGCGAACCTTCCCATCTAGGTAAGATATAAATAAATTCAATATTTTGACTACAAACACCCAACAAATTTGCTTCCCATCTAGGTAAGATATAAATAAATTCTATATTTTGGCTAAAAACACCCAACAAATTTGTGGCTATTTCATTCTTCCATGTTCTATGTGGGTCTATCAATGACATTGACATTGACCTTAATATGTGTTCCATCTAATGCTCCCAAACAATTCTAGAAAAAGCCAAACAAAAAATTATTGTTTTACCTCATTCAAAAGTACAAATATTAAGCTTATTACTTCAAGTCATACCTCAAACCATCTCCACTTTCCATTCGATGAATTTGTAGGTACAAGATATGGTTTCTTTAATAGGTAGTCATGAAGGTGCAATATCGAATTAAAACTTCATTAAAGCATCTACTAACCGCTTCACTGGACTGCTAAAAAATATCTATGTGCCACTCAAATTTTTACATCATGTGTAGAAACATTGCTACTATTTCTTCTATCTCTATATGTTTACTTCGATTTAACTTGCCTACAGAGCATATGACAAAGTATACTCAATATTCTTCTATTCATACAAGTATTCTCAAAACATGCTAAATCAATATCATGTATCAATCTATGGACATAGTTGTCTAACTTGTAATCTAAAGAATGCACTTTCACCTCTTACTTATTTACAGTTATGTTTCTTGCCTACAATAATTGATAGTAATAACAAACTCAAAAAATACATTCGCTTCAACATTCTATATCACAAATTAACATTTTCATAATATTATCCATCAATTCCGAAGTATGATGATTCATATCTGCAAAGAATATAAATATATTTTTCATAAAATAAGCTTCCAAACATTGACAATATGAATACTAAATTTACATTGTAAATGTATAGAAGAATAAGAAAAATTTAGTTAAAAACTATCCTATCAATGCCTTTTCAATAATAAATATAAATAGTAAAGATACATAAATTAATTTACACAGTTAAAAATGTAAAATCTAATTTCAAAAAAAAAATAAAAGATACTTAATCTATTTGGAAACAAACGTGAATAATAAATCTAAAAGCCAAATCTTTTATCTTAATTTTACCATTGGACTTTCTCCAAAACAATTGTAGATTATATATTATATATATATTAATTTGAAGAAATAAAACATATCTAATCTAATTTGAAACAAATTTGAATAATAAATTTAATCTTTTAACTAAAAAAATCAATTTTTTTCTTATAAAAAAAAAATCAAATCTTCATTCATATATATAGGAAAATTATTATAAGTAGCAATAGAAAATTTTGCTATATTTGTAATTATTTTTAATAATTTTTTATTTTTAAATATATATATATATATATATATAATCTAACTAGTAACTAGAAATAAAAAATTAATTGATAAAATTAAAATAGAAACTATAATTTGAAGAAAATGAAAATACACAATTTTTTTTTTGGAGAAATAAATACACAACCTAATTTGAAGAAATAAAAAAATGCCTAATCTAAATGGAAACAAACTTGTATATATACAAATTCTAATCTTTTAACAAAAAAAAAAAAAAAATCAAATCTTTTATCTTCATTTCACCATTGGACTTTCTGCCAACACAATTTTACGGATTTTTTTTTTCCCGGTAGGACTAGGTCTTGACTTAAATTGAGAATCCAAATGAAACAAAATTAAGAGTTTAAGAACTTATCAGAAATTGCTTAAAATTTCAAAGAAGAAAATCGAAAGTTTAATAAAATGATAGTAACAATAAGGTTTAGACTCAAGTCTCAACAAGGAGGATAAAAGATTTTTTTCAAAAAAAAAAAAAAAAAAAAAAAATCTAAATTGTGCTTTGGGCTCAACAAAAAACATGATTAATAATTTTTTTTCTAGGATAAAAAAATCACATACACAAATTAACCTTAATTATGGTCTAGACTCGACAAAGAAGCCAATTACATATACCCAATTTAGAGCTCTCATTTTGAGATCCCCAATTTCATAGTAAGGTTTGAACATAAATCTCATATAAAAAAAATGATCAAAATTAAATAGCCAACATCAACCTAAAAAAATGTGAAAGGGTAGGAAAAATTAAGCAAAATGGAGAAGAGAGTAAGAAAGGGAGGGTGAAAATACCTTGGATAGAAATACAATAGAGTTTTATGAGAGTGTTTGTGTAGATGAAACCTAATTAAAAAGTGATGAGAGAACCGAAAAAATGTGGTGGCTAATTATCCCAACTAGGGCTAAGGGTAAGGATGGTAATTTTACTAATGTCGGATAGTAGGGAATCTTAAAAACCATAATTTCAACAGTAATGAAGATGGCTAGAATTGAGGAAGCTTAGGATGCTCGGTATCTTCAGATGTTTGACTATTTTAAGATTACAACAATCCAAACAAGATAATCTAAATGGTCATAAGATGGTAATCTAAGATTACCACAAAACAAATAACCCTAAATATTATGTATTTTATGGCTTAATTTATTTTATCTTTATTAGTTTTTTTTTTCCACCTTTTGAAGCATGATGTCAAATTCAAATCCACTATTTTTACTTGATTTTCTCATTTGGAGTTATTTTTGTCATTTTCACAGTTTGCTATTTTCTTTTACTGAAAGTGCTTCAACAACATGTTATGTATCCTATGGTTTATGTTTTTCGGCAACAAAATGATACACAAATCGGAAAAGAAGGAAAACATAATGAAGTTATCTTGGAATACAATTTAAAGTGTTTAATTAAAAAAATAAGTCCTTTTGAAAAAAAATAGGAGTGGTTATAGATTTTGAAGTGTATTTTAAGCAATTTTTATCAAAAGAGTTTAAAGAGTTTTTTGAAAAAACACTTTTTTTCTCTAGTCAATCCAAACGGGCTCTAAATAGAATACAATATTTTTATAATATATAATATATAATCTTGGTATGTAAATAAAGTTTTGTATATAATCAGGTGTATTATGTATAATTTGTATGTTGTAAATAAAAGTATCAACACAATTGTAGAAAATTATTGGAGAAATTATTAGTTATATGTTACAAAATTATCGCTCATCCACTAATACTGAAGACTAAGTTTTCATGGAAGGAAATCTAGAATGTTTCAAATATGGTTATTGTTGCATATTTAAAACGTATTTTTAATAGATTTGATAACATAAATTATAATGAATAGTGTCACACCCCATCCCGAACTACCCTCCCGTATGCCCGAGACGGAGCATGAGGACAGCAGTCATCGACTCCCCACTATCGAACTTACTTTAGCTTTCTATTTAACCACACTTCCTAGGACGATGATACCGTTAATTCTTGACAAACCTCGGCTTCGATCGGCAACAGGAACTATCATGCTACCTGAAAATTGGAAAACATATAAAAGGATGAGCTAAATAGCCAAGTGAGTAACGATTTTGGAAATACTTTACTTTTACTATAAAACTATTCATAATATAAACATTGTTAAACAATGCGTATAAAATATCGATTCAAGTCATAATCATGCAAAACATGCTCAAATGCCATTGTCAAATCATACATGCTCATTTCATAAAAAGATACTCAGAAATTCCGTTTGTTTCAAATCATCTCCCTTAGTTGAGGCGGAGCGGAGCTCAACGTTACTCAACGTCGAAAACATTTTAAATCATTTCCCTTAGTTGAGGCAGAGCGGAGCTCAACTCACCCAACGTCAAATACCCTTAGCTGTGTGGAGTAATCTCAACACATCAGCGTCGTACGTTCCTCTCTGTGCACATAGGTATCATAATCTGGGCTGCCCATATGCCTTTCTTTTATCCTTGAGCATTGGGGTCCCATTTCTATATTCCGGCTACCCATTTGCCTTCTTCGAGTCCTTGAGCTTTTGGAGCCTTTTCAAAGATTTTATAAAAATACACAACATGTGTTGAAAACATCATATCATAAATTCATAAACTAACATTTCCAAACCTTCCATAAAATCATATAATATCAAATAGCATGCTTTTCATAAAACTTATTACACAACCAACATGCTCAAATACTTTTGAATATAAATGCATGATATACACGTTGAAAACTCATGAAAGCATAATCATATTCCAAACTATTGATATTATTCACAGAGAACGCATTCATATTTTGAAAACATTAGTGTTACTCACAGAGCTAAATATTTGCTTGAGGGAAATTCCCTTTTCTCCCTTCTAATTCTGCCTTTCCGAGCTTCTTGGATGCAGGGTTGAAAGTTTGAAACGCAAATCAACTAATTTTTCCCCTCTGACAGCTAGGTTGAACGCAACCCCACACCTTGGACGCAAGGCTGATAACTTAAACGCAAGGTGCGGCCTTCCAACAAGCTCTTCTGGCTTCACCCCTTGGACGCATAGATCTACCTTGAACACAAGGTTCACCTTTAATGCAGGGCAAACAGTTTCCTCCTTCAGGCAACACTGTTGGACGCAAAGCAGATTCGGTTTCCCTAAGTACCAACAACTGTTGAACGCAAGGTAGCTAAGTAGCTAGGAACACTTCGTCTTTTGGTCGTAGACTACCACTACGGACGCAAGGATTGCTCTTTTCAGTCTTCTCTCTCTTCTCTCTCAAGAACTCAGACTTAAGGATCATCACCTGCTCCCTTTCCCTCAAGGTCCTATTTATAGCTTTGGAATAGAGGGCTTGTCATCCAACTTCTCTTCTCTATCTGCCACTTATTTACCACCTGTCACGTTGCATGACACATCTGACATGCAACCCAACACCTTCTCCTTATGAGGTGTTAAGTCTAAATGAAGTCTTGTAGCTCTTATAAACTCATCCTATGCGTTCGACTCATTCTGAGATACGAACCATGCATTCAACTTAGTGCCCCTATGCATCCATTTAATTCTCTTTTAAGGTTTAGCTTCTTTGTTCTCTTTTCTTCCTTCTAGCCTTTCTACTTTTGACGAGGTTTCTCCCCCGCATACTACCATGCGTATGTGCCTCTTTTTATGCGTCCATCACTTCTTTCCTTATGTCCACATCCTAGTTATAAGTCCCTCTTTTGATAAGCGTCCCTCTTTGCTTGGTACTCTGCTACTTAGCCAAAATCATCTCATGACCTTCCTTCATGCGTTTGTACCATGCATTTATCTCTACTTTGCTATGCGTCTATGACCTTCCTTCTATCCTTAAGGATCCCTTGATTGTCTCTCTATGCGTTCCTCATATGTATCCCAGGGTTATGCTTCCAACCTCTTCCTTATACTTAGCCATTTTCTCAACGATAAATCTAGGATGCATCCATCTCCTGCTTCCTTCGTTTAGGCTTACTTCTCAACCCTCTAAATTATCCAAAACTCAAGAAAACTCTCTTGATGGAGGTCCATGCGTTTACCTTAGATTACGATAGCATCTTTCCTCGATTTCACCTTATGCGTTTTATCCTTCTTCCCGAGACTTACGTTTCCTTCCAACACAACACGACTCAACTTTAATCCTTTTTGCTCATACGTCCTAACTAAGCCAAGCTTACATCTCCTTCATTAATTACCTCCTATGCGTTCACCTCTTTCCCCCGAGCTCTCGGTTTTCCTTACGATACTTCAACACTTAACCATTTTCTTTGCCACAATGGATACCATTACCATGCGTTTTCTTAGTCTTGATCATGCGTCCAACATGGTCTCTTACTTACCAAATATGTGTCCAACTCAACTAACTCCCGGCTATGCTTTCAACTCTTTTCATCACTTGGTGAGATTTCCTTTCTTTTCCTTAGATCATGCTTCCAAGCTTAAAAGCATAGTTGCGTTCTCCTAATCTAGTTATTCTACATAGAATAATTCTTAACTCTAAGAATTACTTCAAGTCCAAGATCCAAAGATCACTCAATGCAACCTTCCAAACCTATCTACGGCTTATACTTAACCCAATACTTAAGCACAAACCTCTTTTTCCTTTAAGTTCAACACATACTTATTCCTATTTTGGCAACATTTCTCGGCCAACTCCATAAGCTTGTGATCCAATTCCACCTCTCTTGTCTTACTTCTTTTCCTTATAAGCTCTTAAGCTCATAGGTTTAAAAAGTAGGGTGTTACAAATAGCCTCCTTTCCATTCTATATTTCAAAAATGTCCAATTCCACAAAATTTATCAGCTTTGGCTTAATTCAACAGATTTGTATTCCTTATTTACCCTGAATTTGTCTGGTTTTTTAATATTAATAGACTAGTTGGTTTTTATCATTTTTAACAAAAATCTCTTAATTATTATCTACACTGGAAAAAAAATGATTTATGTTTATTAAGGTCCCTTTTGATAACTATTTTGTTTTTGGTTTTTTACAATAATTAAATTCTTAGCCATATTAAAAAAAAAAAGTTTTTAAAAACTACTTTTTTTTAGTTTTCAAAAATTGGTTTGGTTTTTTAAACCATTGGTAAAAACTAGACAATGAATGAATAAATTTGAGGTAGAAGTAGTGTCTACAAACTTAATTTTCAAAAACAAAAACAAATAATAAAATAATTACTAAATGGAGCCTACAAAATCTCATTTTTCATAAACAAAAACAAAAAAATAAAATAATTACCAATCGGAGCCTAAAATATCTCATTTCTCAAAAACAAAAACAAAAAATGAAATAATTACCAAATGAAGCCTAAAAAATCTCATTTCTCTACCACTGCAATTCTCCATTTTTTCTTTCATTTAGTTTTATTTGCCTTCATCTAGGAAAATTGTTCATCCACTAACAATGTTTGAGCTAAATTGTTCTTCCTCTATCTTTAGCCTACCATAGTTATGTACCAAGATCATGTTCCTTCTTAGATTTTAATTTAACTCGTAAATGTTTTCCTTTTTCTTTATAATTAAAAAGGATATGATATATAAACATTGAATAAAATATATATAAACTATGAAACATAACTAGGAAATGATACAAATATATACAAATCATATACAGCCATAGAAAATCGTACTCATGTTGTCACAATTGATTAAAAAACAAGTAGACGTCGTCGGTTGAAAATAGATATGTAAATATAGAACAAATGTGTTTTTGCAGTGGTGGGTTAGTTGGACAAGTTATTTTGATAATGATAGTATTTTGCAAATATAATCCTCATATACATATCGTATCTATACTATATTAAAAGGGCAATAAGCGGAGGTTTTTCCCTCCTCTTTTTGCCCTTACAAACTTCAACAATTTCCATTTTATCCTTATTTGGCAAAGAGACCTTTCATCAAAACAACACCCCTTCAACAAAGAAACTCGACCCCTTCAACCATAACCAACATAGCCTAGTCTTTGCAAGATTTTGTTTTTGTTGGGCGTTGTTCAAGCAACTATTTTCTAAATTATCAGATATTGAAATCGAACCGAAGTACACAGGACTCTAAAATCTATGTCACCGTTGATACGACCGAGTGACAATTTCAAAATGAAAAATTAAGGTTGAATTCCAAAACGACAATTCCAAGTACTTTTTTCATCTCTTTTATGTTGTTTGAATTACTTAATGGAGAAAATGTTAATGGTAGAGTAATTTTTACTTTGGATAATTGGACGAATTTTTGTGATTTATGTTTGTTGGAGAAGAAATTTTGAGAATTTTGGGTGAAAGAAAATATTGGGCTCAAATCTAACTTTAGCCCAAACCAAAGAGAAAGTTGGGCCCAAGCCCAATGGCCCAGAAGTAAGTTGGCCCAAGCCCACGAAAAATCCTTATAAATTGAGGGTCTCTTTCTTCATGAAATGAGGTTGGAAGATTGAAGAAAAGGTGCTGAAGCTCTAGAAATCCAAATTCTGAAGAATTGAAGACTAAAGCTTAAGATCTGAAGACCGAAGCTCCCAAGCTCACAAGTTCTGAGGATTGAAGCCCTGAAATTCCAAGGAAACTAAAGATCGAGGTTCCAAAGCACTAAAATTCTAGAGACTTGAAGAATCGTAGACTCTAGAGTTGAAGACTTTGAAAGCGAAGGCTCACAGAAGATCTCGAGAATTCAAGTTGCATGTATTTACTTCTTTTGAGAGGAAGAATCAAGGGACCAAACATTAGAGACAAATACTGAAATTAATACAAATACGAAACTCAAATTCCACTAACTAAATTTCTTCAGAAATCTCGTCGAACAGATTGGCACACCCAGTGGGACGTCTCTACTTTTCATCTCTTTCTCTCACGCAAGACATATCTTAGAAGTTATGGCATCTAAAGACAATGCTTCTAAAGCTTCAAGTGACACTGTCAAAAGACCGATTACTCGCAGCCGCTCCAAGGAAATACAATTGGACGACCAGCCTACCTTTGAGATCGCAAAAAATATATGGGAGCGGATCTCCAGGGACCCAAAAACTGGGGTCGTCATCAAAGAAAATCCTACCATTGACAGGCATACCTCAGCTTCCAAACAATCAAGCGAGGAGGCATCCCACCCAAATGTAATGTCAGTCATGATGGTTGACGTGGGGACAAGTGAGGAGAGGATGGTCGAGCTCGAAAAGAAAGTTAATATGCTACTGAAGGCAGTTGAAGAAAGGGATTATGAGATTACATCCCTCAAGAATCATATTGAAAGTCGTGATGCGGCTGAATCAAGTCATACACCTGCAGTAAAAAACAATTACAAAGGGAAGAAGGTTTCGCAAGACAGTCAGCCCCAAGATTCAACTTCAATTGCTTCGCTATCTATTCAGCAGTTGCAGGAGATAATTGCAAACTCCATCAATGCTCAATATGGAGGACCTAGTCAGACTTCCTTCTTGTATTCCAAACCATATACAAAGAGGATTGACAACCTTAGGATGCCAAATGGGTACCAGCCACCCAAGTTCCAGCAGTTTGATGGAAAGGGCAACCCAAAGCAACATATTGTTCACTTCGTTGAAACATGTGAAAATGTTGGAGCCAGGGGAGGCCTGCTAGTCAAACAATTCGTTCGAACTCTCAAGGGAAACGCCTTCGATTGGTACACTGACCTGGAACCTTAATCCATCGATAGTTGGGAGCAGCTTGAGAGAGAATTCCTCAATCGTTTCTACAGTACTAGGTGTATCGTCAATATGATAGAGCTTACTGCCACCAAGCAGAGAAAAGGCGAGCCAGTTATTGACTACATCAATCGATGAAGAGCATTAAGTCTTGATTGAAGGATAGATTAACAAAATTATCAGCTGTTGAAATGTGCACTTAAGGAATGCACTAGGGACTTTTATACATCCTATAAAGGATAAAACCCCGCACCTTTGAGGAATTAGCAACCCGATCTCATGCCATGGAGCTGAGCATTGCTAATATGGGAAGTAACGATTTATTAGTCCCGGAGGTAAAGAAAGAAAGGAAAGAAGTGAAGGCATCCAGAAGGTATCAAAGTGTGCAACTAAAGAAGCTATGATAGTGAATGCAGCCCCTTTAAAGTTTACTTCTAAAAAGAAAAAAATCGAGAAATGCTAAGATATGGATGAGAAAAAACAACCAATTTTGAAAGAAAGACAGAAAAAAGTTTACCCTTTTCCAAACTCCAATCTTCCCAATGTGCTGGAGCAGTTACTGAAAAAACAACTCATTAAGCTTCCCGAATGTAAACGACCTGCATAAATGCAAAGAGTAAACGATCCCAATTACTACAAATATCATCAGGTTGTTAGCCATCCTGTAGAAAAATATTTTGTAATGAAGGAGTTAATTTTGAAATTGGCTCAAGAGAGAAAAATCGAGTTGGACCTCGATGATGTGGCGCAGACAAATCACGCTGCAGAAACAATTCATCCTAACATCCTCATGACTGCAACGGGGAGTTTTGTCCAGTTTGGATCGTTCTAGCCTGTCATTGTATATCCTTCACTAAAGGCCTCAGGGAAGACCGATCTTCAAAAAGTTAACTCACTGGAGAAAGAAAAACAAGTGGAAGATGTAGATGGAGGATGAACGTTGGTAACTCGTCGAAAGAGGCATAAACAAAATTTTACTCAAAAAGAATCACGTTGATACTAAAACCATAAAAGAAAAAGTAAGACCCAAAAAAGAAAAACAAGGTCGAATATGAAAAGACCTTAACCAATCATCGAAGAAAGCGAGGAGCTTCTTCGACCTCGGCAACCGATAACCTTGAAAAACTTCTTTCCAAAGAGTTTTTCAATTGAAATTGTTGGGTGTCACGTCGTTAATACGACAGAAAAAAGATGGCGCTCCTTCACATAAGGTAGAGGCAACAACCCGACTAGAAGAACTGTCCTCTTTCAGTATAAATGATATGTTGTCACTCCCACATGAGACCAAGGATGCACTGGTCGAAATATTAAAAGGTGACAGTCGTCCAACTACTTCTGCTTCTCAACCAAACACATGTGCTTCATGTTGCATAGCGATATCATTCATTGAAGAAGATTTGTTACTTGGATCAAAATTTCATAATAGACCTTTATTTGTGTTTAGATACATTCAAGAGCAAAAGCTTAGTCAGATCCTCATTGATGATCGATCAGCTGTCAACATAATGCCAAAATCGACTATGAATCAGCTAGGCATTTCGATGGATGAATTATCCACCAACAAGCTGATGATTCAAGGCTTTAATCAAGGAGGACAATGGGCGATAGGCATGATTCGCCTAGAGCTCATCATAGGGGATTTAAGAGCAAATACCCTATTTCATGTGATCGATTCAAGAACTACATACAGACTATTGTTAGAACTTCTCTGGATTCATGAAAACGAAGTTGTAATGTCCACGCTCCATTAGTGTTTTAAGTTTTATCAGCAGGGCATTAGGAAAGTTGATGCGGACACTAAACCATTTTCAGAAGCTGAATCTCATTTTGCTGATGCAAAGTTCTACATGAGAAGTGATAATATTAGCAAAGTCATATCAACCGAAGTTCCAGTGGCCAAAGGCTCCTATAAGCCCGAGCAACGAATAGTTACGACAAAGAAGTTGAGCGAAGTGGATGCTTTCAGCGGCCAGGGAAACGATGAGTCAATTACCTAAGTCAAGCTTCAAATGTCAAAGAACGAGGAAAGGATAAGCACACAAGAAAAGGATGCAAAATCTTCATCTTACGCTATGTCCCTCTATCTTGACACAAGAAAGGAGAATCACAATTTGCAGAATGCCCCAAAAATCTAATGATCGGAGACATTGAAATTTTGAAAGAGAGTTTCACAACACCACTTACAAAGATGGAAAAGAGTGATGTTAAAAAAACTGAGACAGAGGAAGCTAGAGCAACTTTGCCAGAAAAACGAACAAATGATGGTTTCGATCCAAAGGCATATAAGCTACTAGCAAAGGCAGGTTATGACTTCACGACTCATACTGAGTTTAAAACTCTAAAGATATTTGATGAAAAACCTAAACTTTCCCCTACTCAAAGGAAGCTTCAGAAAAAAAAAGGATATATTATCCCTTATTCAAGGATCAGACTTAGATATATGCCCCTGAAGCCGATTTGTATAACCAGAAAAGGGAAAGCAAAGATTACAAATACATGTCCCATTACTGTGGAAGAAAGCAATGACTCTAAAGAAGACAAGAGAAGTGAAGGTCAAAGAACATCTACCTTCAGTTGCATTACTCCTTCCATGGCACATTCGTCAGTTTTTTCAAAGGCTGAATATGCTTGAGGGTGAAAATAAAGATCGACCTTCAACTTCCGGCCATACTCGACTTTCAGCGTTTCAGAGGTTAAGTGTAACATTAAAGAAGATAAATAATGTGTGCCCAACTACCACCACACGAGCATCTGCTTTTGAGAGATTAAGCGTCACCACAACAAGAAGTCAAAAACAATCCCTCACACCGATCTCAGGCAAAGCACGCGAGGTAAAAAGTGAAGAAAAAATTTGCAGTATTGTTCCATCAAGAATGAAAAGAAAATTGCTTGTTTCAGTAAATACAGAGGGTTCGTTAAAAGTAAAGCGACACGACATCATCATCACTCGACCTAAAGAGAATGATCCAGAAGATGAAGAAGAGGCGACAAATTGCTACCATGTCACAGTAGAAGAAGCATCAGAGCCTGAGGTGCTTGAAGAAGAGGCAGAAGAAGCTCCCTCATCACTTGAGAATGGTGGTCAATCAACAGTTGATAAGTTAAAGGAAGTCAACCTTGGCACAATAGAGAAGCCTCGTCCAACTTTCATAAGTGCACAACTGACTAATGATGAAGAAAGGGAATATGTGAACTTACTCACGGCATATAAAGATGTCTTTGCTTGGTTGTATAAAGAAATGTTTGGGCTTGATCCAAAAGTGGCAGTTCATCGCCTAGCAATTAAGCTTGGGTATCGACCAATCAAGCAAGCTCAATGACGCTTTCGGCTAGAACTCATTCCTCAAATTGAGGAGGAAGTTAACAAACTAATTGAGGCTGGATTTATTCGTGAAGTCAAATATCCAACGTGGATAGCCAACATTGTCCCTGTAAGGAAAAAGAATGGTCAACTACGTGTTTGTGTTGATTTTTGTGACATGAATAATGCATGTCCAAAAGATGACTTTTCCTTACCCATCACAGAAATCATGGTGGATGCCACCACAGGACACGAGGCCTTATCATTCATGGATAGGTTATCAGGCTACAATCAAATCCGAATGGCTTTAGAGGACGAGGAGAAAACGACATTTCGAACTTCAAAAGGTATATATTGTTACAAGGTGATGCCTTTTGGATTAAAGAATACGGGTGTTACATATCAGGGGGCTATGCAAAAGATCTTCGATGATATGCTACATAAGCATGTTGAATGTTATGTAGATGATCTAGTGGTGAAATCCCAAAAACAACATGATCATCTAAAAAATTTGAAACTTGTCTTTGAGTGGCTTAGGAAGTATCAATTAAGGATGAACCCTCTTAAATGTGCTTTCGGTGTGACTTTAAGAAAGTTTCTGAGGTTTGTTGTGAGGCACCGCAAGATAGAAATTGATCAATCTAAAATCGATGCCATCCAGAAAATGCCAAGTCCCAAAAATTTGCATGAGTTAAGAAGTTTTCAGGGTCGCTTGGCCTACATCAGAAGGTTTATATCTAATCTTGCAGGTCGATGTCAACCCTTTTAGAGATTGATGAGAAAAGATATAGTCTTTGAATGGGACCAATCATGGCAAAATGCATTTGACAATATAAAGAAGTATTTGCTTAACTCGCTGGTCTTGAGAGCACCGACTGCTGGAAAACCGTTGATATTATACATAGCGACACAAGGAAGATTGATCGGAGCGTTTCTTGCACAAGAACAGGAGAGGGGTAAGGAATGTGCGTTCTACTATTCAAGTAGAACCTTGACTGAAGATGAGCTAAATTATTCTTCAATTGAGAAAATGTGTCTTGCTTTGTTCTTCGCAATAGACAAGTTGAGACACTATATGCAAGCCTTCACAGTACACTTGGTAGCAAAAGCCGACCCAATCAAGTATGTCCTGTCTAGGCCAATCATCTCGAGACGCCTCGCTAAATGGACAGTTATAGTTCAGCAATATAATATCGTGTATGTACCTGAAAAGGCGGTGACGGGTCAAGCATTGGCAGATTTCTTGGCTAATCATTCGATCCCGTCAGATTAGAAACTGTGTGAAGACTTGCCCAACGAAGAAGTATCTTACGTCCAAAGCATGGAGCCTTGGACCATGTACTTCGATGGCGCAACACGAAAAAGTGGAGCAGGCGTCAGCATTATCTTCATTTCCCCAGAAAGGCACATGTTACCGTATAGCTTCACGCGTAGTGAGTTATGTTCAAATAACGTTGCTAAATACCAAGCACTTATCATTAGTCTACAAATAACTTTGGAGATCAGGATAACATACATTGAAATTTACGGCGACTCAAAGCTAATTATAAATCAGCGTTCGCGCCTGTATGATGTGAAACGAGGATTTAAAGCCTTACGTTATTTTTGCTAAAAGGCTAATGGATAAGTTCGAGGGCATAATACTTAAACATATACCGAGGTCAGAGAATAGGAAAGCGGACGCACTTACAAATCTTGCTACTGCCTTGACAATTGCAAGTGACATTCCTATAAACATCTCTCTTTGCCAAAAGTGGATCATTCCGTCGATCGAAGAACAATATGAGGAAACTGATACCATATCCGTTTATGTGATCAAAGAGGAAGATTAGCAACAAGGCATTATAAATTATCTACAACACGGGAAGCTTCCCATAGACCCTCGACATAGAATTGAGATACAAAGAAGAGCTGCCCGATTTATCTACTATAGTGATACACTTTATCGACGTTCATATGAAGGTCTTTTCCTTCGATGTTTAGGGAAAGAAGAATTTGCACAAGGCCTAGATGAAGCACATTCAGGGGTTTGTGGCGCTCATCAGTCTGGACAAAAACTCTAGCATCAATTAAAAAGAATGGGTTATTACTGGCTCACAATGGTGCATGACTCCATGCAGTATACATAGCGATGCGAAGCTTGTCAATTTCATGCAAATTTTACGCATTAGCCACCAAAGCATCTTCATTCGACAGTGGATTCATGGCCGTTTGAAGCTTGAGGACTCAATCTGGTCGGACCTATAACACCTAAGTCGTCGAGCAGTCACTCTTATATTCTTACTGGAACGGATTACTTTTCAAGATGGGTTGAAGCTATGGAGAAGCAAAAAAAGAAAACATTGTAAGTTTCGTTCGCACGCACATCATCTATCGATACGAGATCCCTCATCGTATTGTCACAGATAATGGAAGACAGTTTGTCAACAGTCTGATGGACAAGTTGTGCGAAAAGTTTAAATTTAAACAGTACAAGTCTTCTATGTACAATGTCGCAGCGAAAGGACTGACAGAAGCATTCAATAAGACTTTATGTAGTCTGCTAAAAAAGGTAGTCTTTAAGACGAAAAGGGATTGGTAGGAAAAGATCGGGGAAGTCCTATGGGCTTACCGAACTACTCATCGCACTCCCACAGGAGTCACACCATATTCTCTAGTTTATGGAGTAGAAGTTGTTCTTCCATTAGAGAGGGAAATCCCGTCGTTAAGGATGACGATTCAAGAAGGGCTGACTACTGAAGATAATTCCAAATTACGTCTTCAAGAGTTAGAAGCACTTGATGAAAAGAGACTCGAGGCTCAACAGGCGTTGGAGTGTTATCAAGCACGAATGTCTAAAGCTTTCGACAAGCATGTGAAACCTCAATCATTTCAAATTGATGACTTAGTACTTGCTATAAGAAGACCTATCATCACAACGAGACATATAGGGAATAAGTTCACACATAAATGGACAGACCCTACGTTGTTAAAGAAGTTTACACAAACGGAGCGTACAAGATCGTCGACCAAGATGGATTAAAAATTGGCCCAATAAATGGCAAATTCCTTAAAATATTTCATGCTTAAAAAATATATAAAAATATATATAAAAAACAAAAAACAAAAAACAAAAACTGTGTTAAATGTAAACCGCATATTGCTCCTAGTTTGCATGAGCTTAAAAGGCGAACGGCCATATGTAAAAATAAATGCATATTTGTAATGAACTATGTTATGACTTGATCCCGTTATTATAAAAGGGTACGTAGGCAACTTAAAATTTCTTAAGTGCAGTCACATAAAATAAAAAAAGAAACTTTCTTCATTGAATTAGAATCTTGGTGGTTACATATGAAGAATAACAATAATAAAAAAAATGAAAACAAAGGGAAAGAATTTAGTAGAATCAAAGCCTCAATTTGAAGTTCTTTAACTCTTCACGTGCAATCTCCATGTTATCCCGAACTGTAGCGAAGCCGCAACACCTTCATCGGTTATAGTAGGAGTGCTCTTAAGAGTATTGATTTCTTCTTGTATCTTGGCAACTTCAAGTTCCCTCCTGCCTATGGCCTCCTTCTTCTTGCCACATAAACTCAAAAGTTTTTCATACTCGGTATTGACCTTCTGAAGTCTGGCTTCTAATTCTTTCTTTTCCAAGGCTAACTGCGCAGCTCACTCTCAAATGGTTTTATCCTCTTTTCGTAGTTGGTCAATCAAAGTGAGAGTTTCTTTCATGCGAGATGTTTTCTCTCCCAATTGATGGTCTTTGTTGGTCGAAGATAATTGCGTGGAATATAAGAACTGTAGCACATTGAAATTTTCAACCCTCTTAAGATAATTGCGTGGAATATGAGGACTGTAGCACATTGAAATTTTCCACCCTCTTAAGATAATTGTTCACAAACTCTTGAAGTGGAGCCAAATTCTCTACATGAATCTTTGAAATATAGAGAGTACCTTCGTGACTTCCGATCTGAGATGCGAGACCTGTTCATATGAACTACACACAATCTTATCCTGAATGCTTTCCCATAGGGATAGCGCTGCTTGTCGATAGAAATTTGAAACCACCACATCGCTGCAATATAAAGAAGCCTTGGGATTCCCAACATTTAGTTCTTTGTAGACGTGTTGGGTCGGTTCCAAAATTCTGAGCGGACTAGGAGAAGGCATGGTTTTCTCTATAAAGTGGGCTTTATAACAACCGACTTCTTCAAGTGGAGAGACTAAAACTTCAACGCTCTCAATACCTACTTTCTCCTTGCCGCGTCAAATGTCTTCTAGAATAGTACGAGGTCAGGGTGGTTCAATTGTTTCAACTGTCGGCAATGTAGAAGTACCGACCTTGTCCATGGATGAATCCAAATTATAAGGTCCCATTAAAGATTATTCACTGTTCAGCCCTGCAAGCTCTTGAAGGTAAGGACTCAATGGAGACTGCAAAAAAAAAGGAAAACATAAATTACCTGGTAAAGAAGAGAACAAAGAGAACTTGAGGAGAGAGCCTACATACCAACAGTATAGTAGTACTAGGGAGTCCTGAAGCACTTGGAATCCCTTAAAAAAAATTATGGGGGTCTCTTCCAATGATGATCACTGGTACTACTGTGACTCTCTTCTGCATGAGTCACATCATTGTCTTGAGAGGTACGAATCGCTTCTTCGATAAAACGAAGTTGTTTGCCACCTTGGTTGGCCTCTTTGTTCTTGGGTAGTCGGGGTTGCGATGGAGGAGGAATAGCCCTACTTACTAGTTGATGTATGTTATCCTCAAAAAAAACTCTCATGTTTTGACAGCCACCAATTTCTGTATTGCGATGTAACATGGTTACGTGGCTCCAACTTGCGAGCTGGCAAAAACACTTGGGATAATGTGTTACGTCTAGTGCAAATCCTGAAGTAATATAAGATGTTATTAAGTGTAGCGGCAGGGGCATCCCCCCTATATCATTAGAAGTGTCTTAATAAAATTCAAACTACAGCCCAAATCGATAAGGACTGTATGATTCTAATATCAAGGCATCTTCACACCGGGATGATACATAACCGGATCGCATGCTGGAAATTTGGCAACAATGTTGAGACGATAAGTCATTATCATCAACCAAGCGCTCATGCCTATTTCGGCCCTGGATAGTTACATGCCATTGGATGTTTGCACCTCTATGGATCAACTTCCATGCTTCATATTCCCCGAAATAGATCAAGCCACCTTCTCCAGAAAAATTGGCCATCTTTGGACCCCGCACATCCACAGGAACGGGGTAGTGTTAAAGTAATGGGCCAACTAGTCGTGGACATAATGCATAGGAAAGTGAAAGTCCATGCATCCAACTGGTTGGAAGCTTCGGTAATCAGCCCTAGACCATGATATATATTGGCTAGGACTAGAATAGCAAGGCTGTAAGACTTCCCATCAGCCATCGTGTTAGCAACCTTAAAGTGTCTTCTATCCCAAGTTCCTTCAATTGCATATTTTCTCTAGTTAATCAGGCTCGATACTTGATTTTTGCACCATCCGGGTTATGAGTGGTGACCGAGAGCGGGAAGCTTTCTTTTGCTTTCGTGCAGGAGGCTTACAATATTTTCGAGCCTCAAGGAACCAGAATGAGATCCAGGAGCTTATAGTTACTTGGGAGTCATTTTTTTAGGACGATGCACGGTCTTTCCTCTAGGAGTAAACTATCGAATGGATAAGGGGTAGTGGATAAGGGGTACATTAGACCAAGTGTGTCCCCGTGGGGCGCACCGGTGTTGTTCGTGAAGAAAAAGGACGGAACTATGAGACTATGTATTGATTATCGCCAATTAAATAAGGTAACAATACGCAATAAATATCCTTTGCCCCGTATTGATGATTTGTTTGATCAGCTTAGAGGAGCATCAGTATTTTCAAAGATAGACCTAAGATCTGGATATCATCAATTGAAGGTCAGAGAGACAGATGTTTCCAAAACGGCTTTTAGAACGAGGTACGGACATTATGAATTCCTCGTGATGCCTTTTAGTCTGACAAATGCCCCAACAGTGTTCATGGACTTGATGAACAGGATTTTTCATCCTTATTTAGATCATTTTGTAATTGTATTTATTAATGATATTCTAGTATATTCTAGAAGCAGGGAAGAACATGAAAAACATCTTAGAACTGTTTTGCAGACGTTGAGAGAAAAGAGATTATATGCTAAGTTCAACAAATGCGAATTTTGGTTGGAACAGGTGATGTTCTTAGGACATATCGTGTCTGTTGTAGGAGTGTGTGTGGATCCTCAGAAGACTGAGGCGATTACCAGATGGGAACAGCCAAAAACAGTGTCGGAGGTATGTAGTTTTCTGGGACTTGCAGGGTATTATCAGCGTTTTGTACAGGGATTTTCCAAAATAGCATTACCATTGACTCATTTAACTAAGAAAAGTACTAAATTTGAGTGGAATGATGAATGTGAACAAAGTTTTCGAGAATTAAAGAATAGATTGGTATCTGCACCTATTTTGGCACTTCCAGAATCAGGAAAGGAGTTCGAAGTGTATTGTGATGCCTCTCGACAGGAGTTGGGCTATGTATTGATGCAAGGAGGTAGAGTTATAGCCTATGCCTCTAGACAGTTGAAGCCACATGAAGTTAATTACCTAATCCATGATTTGGAATTGGCAGCAGTGGTGTTGGCGCTAAAGATATGGCGGCATTATCTGTATGGAGAGAAATGCCATATCTATACGGATCACAAAAGCTTAAAATATATCTTTGATCAGAAGGAACTCAATATGAGACAAAGAAGGTGGTTAGAGTTGATCAAAGATTATGAATGTACCATAAATTATCATCCAAGGAAAGCAAATGTGGTAGCCGATGCCTTAAGTAGGAAGTCTCAGAGTGGAGTAAGTTCATTGAATGCAATCAAGGTCACTTTGCTCAGGGAGTTTATGAATGGTGTAGCTAGCTTGAAGGTAACTGGAACGGAAACATTATTAGCACATTTCCAATTGAGACCTAAGCTGGTAGATGAAGTTGTAAGGAAACAAATAATTGATCCAGTAATTAATAAATTAATAGAAGAGGTGAAATCTCAGTAGAGAATAGACTTTGAGCTCAGACCTGATGGTGTACTATTGAAACAGGGTAGGATATACGTGCCAAAAGATGAGGAAGTTAAACAGGTGATACTGGAAGAAGCTCATAGTTCGGCGTATGTTATGCATCCTGGCAGTACCAAGATGTACAGAACGCTAAGGAAATTTTATTGGTGGCCAGGTATGAAAAGAGAAATAGCGGAATTTGTAGCAAAATGTTTAATTTGTCAGCAGGTTAAGCCTGAACGGCAAAAGACAGCAAGGTTACTAAGCCCACTCCCTATTCCCGAGTGGAAATGGGAGCACATTACCATGGATTTCCTGTTTGGATTACCGAGGACATCGGCAGGTGTTAATGGAATCTGGGTGAGTGTTGACAGGTTAAATAAAATAGCACGGTTTTTGCCAGTTAAAATGACTTATACCCTTGACAGATTAGCACAACTTTATGTGGACAGAATCGTGAGTCAGTTTAGTGTGCCTGTAACAATGACATCAGATAGAGACCCTAGATTTACTTCTAAGTTCTGGGGAAGTTTGCAAAAGGCGTTGGGAACCAAACTGCAATTCAGTACCGCTTTTCATCCTCAGACCGATAGGCAGTCGGAGAGAACTATCCAGACCTTGGAAGATATGTTAAGGACTTGCGCTTTACAATTCCAGGGTAGCTGGAATGTCCATTTACCGTTGATGGAATTTGCTTATAACAACAGCTACCAAGCGAGTATTGGAATGGGTCCTTGTGAGGCATTTTATGGTAGACCGTGCAGAACCCCAGTTTGTTGGGGAGAAGTTGGTGAAAGGAAGCTAATTGGACCGAAAATTGTGTAGACCACGACAAAAAAGGTAGAACTGATTAAAGCTAGTCTTAAAGCAGCCAGAGATCGTCAAAAGAGTTATGCTGACAACATAAGGAAAGATCTTGAATTTGAGATTGGAGATAAGGTGTTTTTGAAGCTATCACCGTGGAAGGGAATTTTGAGATTTGGTAAGAAAGGAAAGTTGAGTCCCAGATACATCGAACCCTATGAGATTTTAGAAAGAGTTGGGCCGGTGGCTTATAGGTTAGCTTTACCTGTTGAAATGTCCAGAATACATAATGTATTCCATGTATCAGTGTTAAGAAAATATGTCTTTGATGCTGCTCATGTATTACCAGTTCAACCAGTAGAACATAGCGAAGATTTGAGTTACGAAGAAAAGCCTGTTCAGATATTAGATGAGAAAGAACAAGTTTTAAGAAACAAAGTGATACCATTGGTTAAAATTCTATGGAGAAACCACGAGATAGAGGAAGCAACATGGGAGCCAAAGGAGCAAATGATGAAACAGTATCCATATTTGTTTGTTTAGGAGTAGACTGCTTGCTGATTTCGGGGACGAAATCCTTGTAAGGAGGTGGTAATTGTAAGCCCCGTACTTGACCTTGTGAGAAGGCAAGATAAAAAGGGACTAAGAGATGGGCGTTTGGTAGGAGAAGTTGGCTGAATTGTGTGGGGGCAAAAATGGCTAAGTATTGGCCATGCGTTGGTGGCACTATGCGTTGATGGATGTAGTTTTGGCGTAGACGCAGAGGTGAAGGAAGGCTATTAGGCGTTAAAGGCCACGAGGCGTTGAGGCCACGAGGCTTTGAAGGTCAGAGGCGTTGAAGGCCATGAGGCGTTGAGAGCCACTCTGCGTCGAAGGTCACTATGCAATGAACGCATTGAAGGCCATAAGGCTTTGAAAGTTGAAGGCCACGAGGCGTCGCGAGCCACTCTGCATTGAAGGTCACTATGCGGTGAACGCTACCATGCGTTGAAAGTGGGTATGTGCTGGTGCATAGAAGATTGGTCGAGAGAACAATGCGTTCGTCAGCTATCCGGCGATGGGGCATTGGGGAATTGTAACATACAAAACCAAGGCTATGCGTTGCTGAAGCCAAGTACAGAAGGTATGCGTTGATTAGATTATTATGTAGAGACGAAGTGGAGTTTAAGTCAGTGGTATATATATATAAGTGGACCAAGTATTCAATAATTTTGATCACATTTCAGAGCTCCATTTCGAAGCTAAACAATGGAGGGAGGTAGAAGAAGGTGTTTATGTTGGTTTGGGGTGGAATTCTCGTCGTTTTCGTGGAGGAAACTTGAGCTGGAACGGAGAATCCAACTGGTGTTACTTAATCTGAGTATCGATCAGTGTTGGGGGGAAGAACGATCTGAGGAAGCGGTGGTCAGGGTCAAAATTCTGAGGTTAGTAAGTTAACTCGATTTCTAGCAATTTTCATGAAGGATACTTGAACCGAATTTGAGTGTGTTAAACTCCAGGTAGAAGAGATCGGAGCTGAACTGTTGAACGATTAGTAGTAATTCGGGGTTGTTTGGGGATATATCTCAAACGAAGAGGGTTACTCTCACGAGACTCTAAGGTAAGATAAAATACTTGTTTCTTTACAAGTTCGTAGAGGAAAGGAAGTCCTAATTTTGGCCGGAATGCGATATATAGTAGGTCGAAGAAAGAGTCAGAAGGAAAAGAAGAGAACAGAGGCTGTTAGGCGTCACTCAGACTATAGTATCGCTGAAGAGTTGAAGATTTTGTAGCGAAACGAGTAACGCTAGTAACGCAAAGGGTTTTGCGTCTCACAGATCTCGCTGAGTCTCACTGGGTATCGCTCTGCAGGTAATCTCGTTAGTCTCGTGTCTTTCGGTATCGCTAGTGCAGTGTCTGGCTGAGTGTTTTTCGCTGGTAGTCTCGCTAGGGACATAGTGTCTTGCTAAGTATGAAATTTTGGGAAAAAGGAGTCTGGTTAAAGAAGCAAGGGTAGAACTTGTTTATGCTTATTTATTGATCATGGGAAATGTGTATTTACAGGCCAAGAAGAGCTCGGGAAGGTGTATAATCCACTCGGAGCTAAGACAAGTTGTGAGTGATTTCTTGTTAATTCCTCAAATTTACTTAACTTGTTTTAATAATAATGAGTATGTGAAATCTGTCTTATGGAGTAGTTAAGGATAGATTTTGTGTTGTGCTGAAAGGATTTAAGATTTGTATATGATATTCAGTGCTCAGGGACCGTGTGGGAAGGCACTTGAATAGTTGGTTGATGTGGATTCCAATGCTCAGGGACAATATGTGAAGGCATGTGGGAATCCAATGTATGTGTTAGCTCAGTGCTGAGGGATCACAGGTGAAGGCACTTGAGCAGTGGACTGATAGGGAACCCAGTGCTGAGGGATTTAGGTGTGAAGGCACATGGGAACTCCAATATGATAAAACTCAAGGCTGAGGGACAATAGGTGAAGGCACTTGAGGGATTACAATGTCAAGGGAAGTAGTGTGGAAGTAATCAGATGTGAATGTGATGAGAACTGGTACATGAAGTTGTGTGCGTTGAGCGTCGCTCCGCCACAGCTGAAAAGGCATATTTGTATTAGTGGTGCTTTATAGCATGAGTTAACTTAGAAATTTCTGGTGATATATATATATGTGGTGGTTTATGATGTTTTATGCCAACTCAAGTAGTATTTTGATAGTTGGAAGTTTTTCATCACTCACTGGGCATTAGGCTCACGTGTTTCTTCTGTTTGTTTGTTTGTTTCAGGTAGCGAGCGTGTCCGGGACGCCTAGCCTACGGGAGATCCTCGTCTGGGTTTATTTTGGACCAGTCCTCTGGGATAGTTGTAAATACACAGAATTTGTACATGTTTCATTTTGTCAACATGTCCTTTGGGATTGTAGTGGGATCTGTTTTGAGTGTTTATAGAGAATACTTATTTTGATGAGTTTTAATATTATATGTGATCATATGGCTTATAAATAGGATTGAATGAACAGTAGTTGATTGTTAGATAGTTACTTTAGAATACAGGTGTATGCTGGTTCACACTCACTCCCCGAGTAGTGAGGGTAATCAAGGAGGGGGTGTGACAAAACCATTGTCCTGCAAGAAAATGTCACAATAAGAAGTTAGGTCTTGATTGCTCGATCTAAAAGAAATAGAGACATGAAAGTTTTAAATGGTGACGGAGACGTGAACATATTCCAAACAAGAACACTAAAAGAAACATTCGTCCACCCCAGATGTTGACATCATGACGTCACCACCCCTAAGCGATTGCCCAGTCCTAGGGCCAAGATTATAGTCACTAAGATCTTCTCGGGCTCATCCCTAACTCAATAGTTCAGAGATCCAGGGTCATCCCTACCTGTAGGGTGATAGCGAATCTCAGTCCCTAAGACCTTCAAATCGCTAAGATCTTCCCAGGCTCATCCCTAACTCAGTAGTTCAGAGCTCCGGGGTCGTCCCTACCTATAGGAAGATGGCGAATCAACAATTTAAATCTTCATGCGCCAGGGCAGTAAAGAGGCAGTGAACTAGTAATTCAAATCTTCATGCACCAAGGCAATAGAGAAATGACGAATCAACAATTTAAATCTTCGCGCACCAAGGCTAGTCATATTCATCCTAAATCTAAATTTTAGTACATTCGTAATATTTCAAATGCAAAATTAGGTTCCTATCCCTCTAATCAAATCAATTGATGGGTTAAAACCTCAAATTCAAAGTAAATTAGAATTTGGTCATGCTCCAAGATTTACTTCCATTGATAAAGTTTGGGTATATTCCTAAATTATCTCGAAATTCAAGTTATGCGGATTTGGATTCTTGTCCTTAAGTCAAGTCGGATGAACTTATTTAAAACTTGGCCATACGCCAAACCCAAATAAAGTATTTTGGGTGAAAACCCAACTCCGCTACAAATTCCATCGTGTTATTTTTGAATTAGGTGGAGCACAAGTCGTATCAAAACGGGAGGTTACACCGAGAGAAAGTCAAAAGAAACTTTGACCTCAAGTTCATGCTTTCGATAAGGTGACGTAAATAAATTTTAAAAAAAAAATGTCCAACATATATGTATATGTGCATATATATGAAATTCGGATCAAACTCATGTACCAAATTCATAGTTTGATTAAATCAGCATGTCGAATAGAGTCTAAACCAGGAGCATATGACTTACATGTTAAATTTCAACTTCAATGTTTTCAAAATCCACTCACACATAAATCTGCATAAATTTCGAAAATTGGGCATTTGTTGGAGAAGAAATTTTGAGAATTTTGGGCTAAAGAAAATATTTGGCCCAAATTCAACTTTAGCCCAAACCAAAGAGAAAGTTAGGCCCAAGCCCAATGGCCCAAAAGCAAGTTGGCCCAAGCCCACGAAAAACCCTTATAAATTGAGGGTCTCCTTCTTCATGAAAGGAGGTTGGAAGATTGAAGAAAAGTTGCTGAAGCTCTAGAAATCCAAATTCTTAAGAATTGAAGACTAAAGCTCAAGATCTGAAGACCGAAGCTCTTCCAAGGAAACTAAAGATCGAGGTTCCAAAGCACTAAAGTTCTAGAGACTTGAAGAATCGAAGACTCTGGAGTTGAAGATTTTGAAAGCAAAGGCTCACAAAAGATCTCAAGAATTCAAGTTGCATGTATTTACTTCTTTTGAGAGGAAGAATCAAGGGATCAAACATTAGAGATTGTACCTACAAATACTGAAATTAATACAAATACAAAACTCAAATTCCACGAACTAAATTTCTTCGGAAATCTTGTCGAACAATGTTTTGTAGGTGTTGAGAGATGATGGATCTACGACA
Organism: Citrullus mucosospermus; assembly: GCA_030954485.1. Classification (NCBI taxonomy): domain Eukaryota; kingdom Viridiplantae; phylum Streptophyta; class Magnoliopsida; order Cucurbitales; family Cucurbitaceae; genus Citrullus; species Citrullus mucosospermus. The sequence goes on from CM062064.1 coordinate 17,816,144, forward strand.
TATTTAATATTTTGTACCTTAAGATTCATATTTATACTTTTTTATATATATATATATTTATAAGGGTTGTGATTTATTGTTACTCCTTTTAATAGGAAAAATAATTAAAGAGAAATCACTTATGGGTAAGTTCGATTCTTATTAAAACTATCTCTTTTTTTATATATAATTACAATCATTAATTACCTCTTAATAAAATGTTGAATTCCAAAACAATAACTCCAAATTCTTTTAGCATTTATTTTGGTTCAAAATATTTTTTGGAGAAAATTTGGGAGAAGCATGAAACCTTTTCTACAAAATGTCAATTTCAATGAAATTTTGCAAATTAGTTATTTTGTGATGGTTTTTTATGCCAACTTTTGAGTTCTTCTAAATTTAATAATCATTTTTTGGGTGATTATATCTTTTTCAATAAAAAATTTAAAAAGTATTTGGGAAAAAAAAACTATAATTAGATCATATTCATTAAAAATGTAAATCATAATATCCTTATACTAAAAAATAAAAGTAAATTTACAAAATCTTAAATGGAAAATCTAAACAATCGTGAGAAAAAATTCACTATTTCAATAAGATTTGAAGGGTATAAAAATATGATTATAAATATCCTTTTTTGGCATCGAGAAAAATTTATATACATATCCATATAAGTCTTTAGTTGTCAACATATTTTTTTTTCCATAATTTTCATACATATTCTCCCTATATTGGGAACATTAAAAGAGATAAAATATAAAGTAAAATATATTTTTTAAGGAAACAAAGATTTTAAATAGTTAATTTAAAGTCGAAAAATTTTGAGATTTTTTAATAAAGACCTTTCTCCAAAATTTTTTTAAGATTTATTCCACATAAGTTTGTTTCAAAATTTAATTCATGAAGATTTATTTAAAAAACCACACTTCAGTTTTTTTTTTATTTTATAAAAATTAAATTTTATTTTATTTTATTGAAAATAAAGAGATCCATAATAATAATAATTTTTTTCAAAAAATAAATATTCACATAAAATTTTTAATTAAAATTTCATAATCTATAGAGAGAAAAAATTAATCTTTTTAATATCTTTGACTAAAAAATTATATATGAAATATATACTCTACCGTTTAAAACTATAGTATAATATTTTTCTACTAAAATATAAATCTGAATATCTATGTTATTTTCTTTTCCAAAAATTTAATTAAAGTTTTGCATAATTTAAAATAAGAATCTAAAAACTATTTGAAAAAAAAAAGTAATTATTATAATTATTCTCACATTTAATAATTATATTTCACTCTTAGATGGTTTGTTGAACCTCCTAATATATGTATAATTTGAGAAGTTGTACATTCTTTTTATTAACTTAGGAAAAAATTCTTATATAATATATCCACATTATTTCATTCATATTTTACTATATACATACATACATATATATATATATATATATATATATATATATATATATATATATTTTTTTTTTTTTTTTAAATAAGCAAAAATGGACAGATTGTATATATCAACTTAAAATATATATTGGTCGTGTAATTGCAATCTTAACAAGACAATTAAACTCTAAACTTACATAATTGTAAAAATTAAGTTCAATAATGATAGAAATTATGTTTTTGTCAAATTTATGTTAAGTCATTTAATTAGTTATGGTTGATATATATATATTTTTTTAATAAAAGATTTTATCTTTTCCAAAAATTTATCACATTTTTTATATTTTGATCCGTCTATTATCTAATGTCCCTTTATTAAAATCAATTGTAGTTTAAAATGTTATTCAAATATATTATATTTATTTTAATGTCAAATGTTTATTTTCTGAAAAAAATATCAAATGTTTATTATATATATTCAATTTTGTCAAAATGTTTTCTAACTTTTAAAAGTTTGTGGTAATTAAAATAAAATTATATAATATTTTATTTATTACACGTTAAAAAGCAATATATTTTAGATTTTTAATTTAAACTACACGATTTTACGTGCATATGCACATTGTTCTTGATAGTACACCTAAATGTTACAATAAGTTTAGTTTTAATATGGTGTTCACACGTTTCAAACCACGTCTATATTTCCTACATATAAGGATAGATTAAGTAAAAAACTTAGTCATGATTATCAAATGAGTTTTCTACACATTTGGTCTAAATAAATAAATTTAATTATACAATTCTCTACACTTTTCTATTTTTTACCTTAATAGCCTAATTGACAATTATTTTACACAAAAGTAGGGCTCAATTTACTTTTTCAGCCCTCTTTATCTTTGCTTTTTTAAATATATATGTATATATATATATATATATATATATATGTAAGGGGAGTTTTTAAAGATCATGAACTTCTCAAAAGGATTTTTTTTCAACACACAAGAAAAGTTTCTCCAAAAATTCAAAATTTTTTACCCTCATAAATGAAAGCAAGAATCGGGGAAAGTCTCGAAGGAGAACACAAGGTATATTTGATATATACAACATTATATATTTAAAATTTCTATAAATAAACCAAGGTATATTTGATAATTACATAAACAAGACAATTTATACAATATGTCGTCTTATATACCGAACAATATATGCAACGTATATCTACATTTTTTAGTATAATGTAAACACACCGAAAAGATAAACCATGATATATGTTATTTATATTTACATTATTTAGTATATTACTATTTACTAGTATATTTGACATATGCTTGAGATCTCAATTTTAAGTGATCAATTTTCAATTAGAAATATAGAAAAGAAAAGAAGAAAAATCTCCATAAAAGAAGGATACATTAATTTGAAATATTATGCAAATAAATTATTAATTGAAATTAAAAAAAATAAAAAATATAAAAAATATAAAAACAAAGTAAAATATTTGAAAATGATGTTGATAAGGAAAGAATTTAATATTTCGATAATTTATTAACGAGAGATAATGTAATTAATGATATTTCAAAAACTAAAATCTTTATATAATTAATAATAAATCTTAATAAAAAAATGTTCAAAAATGTTGCCAAGATCTAGTTACCGACTATTACTAAATTAGTTATTTAGTAAGCTAATTCTCTAATTCTTTCTTTAAACGTTCATATTTAACAATAATATACTTCCTAAAATAATAATTTCAATTAACATCCTTTTTTTTTTTTTTAGAAAAAATACACATTTTACCCTAGTACTTTTTTGATACCCTCTTGTATCATCTAATATACTATACTATGTTTCATTTCAAAACTATAATTCTTGAAAATCGATGTAGATTTATCTATAATATATTAAAATGGGCAATAAGAAGAAAATTTTTGCATTCCCTCTTTGTCCTTGAATCTTTAGATAATGACTATTGTTAGATTGTCTTCTCTTTGTCACTTTCATCTTCCGAATTGTTATCCAAATTAGCCGTTAAGCACGAGAATTGATCACATATTTTCTTTTCCACTTCATGAATATTTTTTTGATTTTGAGAATTATAATTCTCCTTCACATCAAATAAATCATTAATAGTACAAGGAGAATTTTCAACTTTATACATATTGTCAAGAAAACTCCAAATATTATATGCATAATCAAAATGTAGGATTTCATTACATAATTGTCTATCCAATGCACAATATATAATATTTATGGCTTTAGCATTAAATGTGAGCAACTCATTATTCAATTCTAATTTATCTAAATCATTCTGACAAACCTACCAAACATTTAAATTTATAGCAAGCATAAATGTTTTCTTTCTATTTTTCAATACATCATAACTTCTATTTCCATTAAATTTAAAATATCATATTATATTAATTATCCTAACTAAGATTTGTTGTTTATATTATATTTGTGTTAATAAGATTAACACGTTTTAAATTATTTTTAATATTAAATTTATTATTCTTTTGTTTCAAACATAAAAATATTATAATACAATACATAGCCCTAACTTTAATGTTATATTTATTGTTTTTTTGTTAAACGATTAAGATTTTTGTTCAATGATAAGTAGGATGAAAATAACCACTATCATGACTTCTGATTGAAGTTTCAATTGCTTCAAACACATCTTTTAACCATTTTGTCGATCTAATTCAATCCTAAGGTTTTTCCAACTTCTGAAGGCCATGTAAAAATCCATCCTCTGTACCGAATGCTCTCTTAATTGTAGGTCATGTAAGAATCCAATACCTAGTTGAGTTTGGGTTTTTATTTGTTTTTGCATTTTTACCTCATATTTTTCGTTGTGAACATTTATGGATGGTTTTATTTGTTTCAGGTACTTATAAACTTTGTTTTTTTTTTTTTATTACGTGTTAATTTTTCCATCTATTATTACTATACTTTATAATTTGTTCTTCATATATTTACAATTTTAGTTACACTATAATTATCATTATTTAACGTTTTCACATCCCTTTGTTACATCATAATCATATATAACCATGTGTAAAATATTGTTTTTTGAATTTGTTCTGTCATGCTCTTTGTGATTTTTTTTTTTTTTTTGAAAAGGTGCTCTTTGTGGTTCTATCTTATTGAAGGATTAAATAATAAAATTTTACTTGTTTTTTGTTTTCTATCATGGAGTTTTTGAATAAAGTTTTTCTTTCTCAATAGTTCATGTTTTTGCTCATTCATTCAATCATAATGTGCATTTATTGATTGTATTTGTACATAATTTTAAAACGTTGTGCAATGTTATAAAATATTGGCCAACATTTTAAATTCTTATGATACATGGTTCTTTGTCGAATTAGATTATTTAATTTAATTATCATTTTTTACTAACGGTTATTTATCCAATTCAAATTAACTTCTTATCGTTATATGAGAATAACTAGATATGTAAATAAAATTACACACTTCAGTTCACTTCTTTGATAGGATAATTAAAAGGAAACAAAATAAAACAACCATAAGATGCATTAAGTATAACTAAAATGTAATTTAAAACATAAATTTAAAAAAAATTGATCTAAACAAAAATAAATAAATTCAAAAGTTCCAATTCTAGAAAACATTAATCCAAAATAGTATATTCATCAATGACACATTCTTTTACGTCGGATGCAAGTGAAGCTCAAAGGATGGACCATTCTCGTCAACATATTATGTAGATTTTTTTAGCATTTTTCCCTTCACAACATCATCCATATACCAATTATTGGTGTATTTGTAGCATCCTTCAAGGAGGTTGATTTTGCAGCTCTATGTTTGTAAGCCCTAACCTCTATTTTCCTTAGCTTTAGCAAAAAATAAAAGTTATGGTTAAAAGTTTGGCTAGGGTTGGCTTGAATGAGTAGGAAAGCATGTGGAATTCTAGTGCACTTTAAGTAATTATGATTTGGTATTCTTCCTTTTCCATTAACCTTTGCTAAGAAATAAAAGGGTTGGAGTTAATGGTGTTGTAATACAAGGAAGAGGACTGAACTTAGGAAATTTTTTGTGGAACATGAAGGAAAGCTTAAGTCAAAAGGTCAAAATTTGGAAATTATTTGGGAAAAATGTAAAATTAGGAAATAAATATTATATTAAATTAAAATGATTATTTAAATAGAAATTATATTTAATTTGGATGTTTAGAATAAGGAGACATGAAGAGGAGACACGTTGAAGCAAGCTGGTGAATGGCTAAAGTTGATTGGTTGGTTTGGGCAGCAACTCAAACTCTAAGCAAGTAGCTCAAGTAACCCAATGGTTCTCTCAATTCCCTAGTGCTATTTTCACCATTTTTGGACCAGAGGAAGCTCTGTGAGCTAGGAAGACGACCTAGGGCTACCAAAGTGATTTAAGGTGGAAAGCTTGAGAAATCGTCAAAATACCAAAGGTTGTCGCAAAAACTAAGCAAATCAGACGAGTTAGCTTTGAGAAAATTTTCAAGGGTGCTCGGGAAGGTTTTTGGAGCTGAATTTTCTTGGTAAGCTAGTTAAGAGGTTAAACTTGAGTTCCATAATTTTTATTTGATTTTTATTTGAAAGGAAATGGTGTTTTGGAGCTCTGAAAAATCGGGTTAGAAATAGGACACTGCTGGCCAAAGAGGCTGCCAGAGCCACCTACGCCCTGCACCTACCGACACCCCCTTGCCCAGCTGCTACCCACCAAGGTTGCCTGCAGCCAATTTGGGTAATTTTGGACATTTTTGGACCCAAATTGATATTTTCTTAAATTATTGGCCTAAAAATGGAAAAATATGAATTTTAAGCTTATTTTTAAGCATTTTTGGAAAATTTGAGAATTTTGCAAAAAGGTCCCTAAAAGGGTAAAAATGATAGAAATGGTGGAAATTAGGCTTGATATGGACAACATGGATGAAATGTAGTTAAGTGATGATTGTAAGGACTTCAAGGAGAGGATCTAATGGCTTGTAATTGATATTTCAGGTCATATTGAGGTTGAAAAAGCCTATAGACCTTGAGGAACAGGCCCGGGTTGTGAGTGACACCTTTCTTTCTCTGAAAACGATTCTATTTAAAATGTTTAGCTAGAATTTCTTATAAAATGTGATTTTATGATGATTTGTTACATGATAAGCATGATGGCTGATTATATTTGATTGTATGGCATGTTTTATCTATTTTCTACACGTTTATGAAAAACATGTTTATAAGATGCTATTTATTGAAAAATGCTCTGTTTTCCATGAAATGTTTTACAATGAACTGTTTATGCAAAGCATACCTATTCTTAAAATTTTTTCTAAGGGACCCAACGCTGAGGGACGTTAAGAAGGCATGTGGGCAACCCAGTGACTTAAAGGAGCTCAGTATTGAAGGACGTTGAGAAGACATTTGAGTTTCCTAGGGACCCAGTACTGAAGGACTCGTAGAAGGTACTTGGGTATCCCGAGATAGTATTATGTGCACATAGTGATTGATGACACTACTGTGTTGAGATTACTCCACACTAGCTAAGGTTTTCCACGTTGGGTGTGTCAAGATTACTCCGCCCCAACTAAGGTTTGTTTTCAACGTTGAGAGTGTTGAGCCTTGCTCCGCCTCAACTAAGGGAATTTTTAAGCAAAAGAGGGTTTGATGAGCTTGTAAACTGTATTTATGTAAAAGACCTGGCTTATGTTTTATTTCAAGGCTTAACATGAGTTTTATGCTAAAGTTATGTTTTCTCTAATATTGAGCATGATTTGGTTCATGAGTTGTGTTTAAAATACTATGTCACTCACTGAGCATCCAGCTAATGTTTTCCATGTTTTCTTTCCCACCCAGGTAGCGAGGAAGTTCCCGGTGCTTAGCCTACTCAAGCTCGCCCTGCTTAAGCTTCGAGTTATCAGAAAATACTTGCATTTCAGTTGCTGTATGTGTAAATAACTTTGTGTATGTGACATGTAGACATAGTTAGCTAGTAGTTGGGATGTGAGACTGGTTATTATATATGTCATCTAAGTATATTTGTGAACGAATTTGGAGTACCTGGTTATGTAAATATAAGTTCTCATGTTATTGAATTTATGGGCGTGGTTGATCTTAATGTCTATATTATTAGAATAAGTGATATGGGCAGTTATGTAAGTCATGTTTCAACAGGTTATTCAGGTACAGTTGGGCAGCAAACATCAGTGAACCTCACAAGAGAGGTGATGTTTGCTGTCCTCACATCTTCTCTCAGGTTGTGGAGGATAATCTGGGAGGGGTTGTGTCAATGTTGATCCATTTCCTCTCTTTCCTTCTCTAATTCTTCTATAGTTGTCCCTAAAGAATTTGAATCCTCAGCAAAAGTGAATGATTCCCTTATGTCAATAAGTTTTTTTGAAAAACACGAATTACAGAGAATAAACAACTTGGATAAACTAAACAAATAAGCATGCCATTGAGAAGATTTAATAGTTAGAAGTATACTTTTACATTTGAAGACTGTCTTCGATGTAGGAAGCAAATCTTTTCACCAACTCACGAACTGATATGAAAACTCCTCCAAGGAATGTAGTAGTTCTTCTTAGGACACCACCAAGAAATCTTCCTTGCTATTCTCAGGAAGAATAAAAAATGAGTGGTGGGTTTTGTTTTGTTTTTGGTAAGGGAGAAGAAATTTTTTTTAGATGAATAGAGAACTTGAGAGGAAGAGAGAATTTCTACGGAACTTTTTTTGCAAATGTTGTAGCTCCCCTCCTTCTTTTCCCTCTTTCTTTTTACGTAAAAACTGATGTGAGAGAGGGAAATAACTCCCTTAAATGTGGGAAGTTGTTTCCTTAATTAATAGTAATATAATAATAATATTAATTTAATTCTATGATATATTAAATCATATTTAATATATATATAATTAAATATAATTAATTAATTAATTAAACATCACATATTTAATTTAATTTAAATCATATTCAAACAACCTTATCTCCCATAACCTATAGTTTTAATATGAATCTCATTCACATTAATTTTAAACTATAGTTTTTATATGAATATCATTCATACAATTACTATTTAAATCTCATTTAAATATTTACTTCTCATATAACATAAAGTATAAATTTTGAATCTCAAGATTCAAAATAACTTTATATTATAATGTATCTATATACATTATACGAATTGTATCATATACAATTAACTCCCTTATTATTTTGAACATTTCAAATTAAACAAAAATGTTTGATTCTTATACAAAACCTTAATGAGCTAGCCATGGATCTTATGGACCTATAGATTAGAAGCTCCAATGATATGAGATTAATCAATTAAACTCTTTAATTAGATTAATCAACATTCATTAATTGTAGGTCACTCCACTAAAGACCTACAACTGCATTGTTCGCACTATAGATATATTTATGTGTCCACGGAAGTAACTAATTAATAGTAAGTCAACCCTTCATAAATTACTCATAACTATAGTTGGGTCAAATTACCGTTTTACCCCTATAGTTACATTTAACTCCTTAAGTACCACTGATCCCTTTAATGAACAAACTGTTTATAGTTCAACTATAAACTAACCCCTCTCGGGCCAATCAGAGGGTGAGACTTCTTTGTTCAAGACCTAGAATCAGCCCTTAAGATAAATCCCCAAAATAGTAGACATATTGAGTCAGCAATCTGGCCACTCTTACCCATATAGATCAAAGGATTGTCCTCATAGACAAGAATTCATAACTCACTTAGGATTAAGGTCGAGTCACCTATAGGCATCCCATGAAATGTTAACTTCTTCAATTAACAACATTACAAAGAGAAAGTAAACATTTCGCGGTCCATCTTATACAAACTCTTTGAATAGGATGTTGGTTTTTATGTCCTAAAACTCGTGATTTGTAAACTTTAAACATATTATCAATAAAGTTGTTATCGAGGTTTATTCAGTAAATATGCTATTGAATATGTGAATTGCATTTATTAAATCCAATAAACTAAAAACCCCTAACTATAGCTTGAATACTTAGACTTTATGTGTAGACATAAAATTGGATTAAGTTAGGCAATAGCTAAAAATAGTCTATAGTATAGGGACAAGGCTATGTACTTTATCCTGGGGACACTATGGATGTGACCCATGCTTTATATTTGATATAAACAATGCGATCTTATATCGTTTATGTAGAGACATGAGAGTGGGGGCATCCTATGTAATGACTTTGCATAAGACCAGACCAATGAAATAATCACTTTTACTTTGTAATGTTGTTTACTGTTAAGACTTATTATTTCAACATGATGACCAAGTTCTAGGTAAGCTGAGAAGTTGTTCCCTTAAGTGCTGACTCTAGGTCTTTAACAAGGGGTTCCATCCTCTCACTGTCCCAAGAGGGACTCAGTTTGATGGTTGGACCACAAACCTATTGTTCATTAGATGAACAATGAGACTTAAGGAACAAAATGTAATTACAGGGGTAAAATAGTAATTTTGACCAAGTTGTAATTACGAACAACTTATGAAGGATCGACTTACTAATCATGGTTAAATCAAGTAGATAGAAATATATCTATAGTGAGGAGAGTATAGCTAATGGGCTATAGTGGAATGTCTCGGCAGTTAACGAATGTTAATTTGCTAGGTTAAAGAGTTTAACCGGTTAATTTCGGATCGTTGGAGCACATGATCTGTAGATCCATTAGGTCTCCTTGTTAGCTCATGGACTAAACCATAGAACATGTGATGAAAAAAATTTGAAAATGTTCAAATTTGTTTAAGGAGTAAGATATATGATTTGTTCGTTTTAATTATGAATTAAACGAAATTGGAGAGTTGGTAATATTAAATTGGATGAATAGAAATTCATCATATTGATAATTAATGGGATAAATAGAAAATTTTATTAATTTAATGTTTAATTTAATTAATTAATTAGAAATTTGGAAAATTTTAATAAATAGAAATTAAATTTGAATTTGTGAAATTCAATTTAAATTTTTTGGAAATTTCCACTCATCCATGGAAGGAGGAGGTGTGATGCGCACTTTTAGTGTTAACCGCAAGTGTACAGGTCAAGTTATAATATAAGACGGTGAAGTCCGAATATCATTCCACTAGAGATCCAATTGTGAAGGTTTAAGTTATTTAGCTATTCTAGAGTCGAATCAATTTTATTTGAGGATTGAAATTGAATATTATGAGTTATGGAAAATATAAATCAAATAAGGAAAGTATTAAAGTGAGAAACACAAGAGTCAAAGAGAGTTCTAGGGTAATGAATCCCTGTTTATTTCATCATGAAATATTATAGAATTCATGGAATTTATGGTAATTCATATGGCTAAGTCTAGAAACTTAATTCCAAGTTATTTTCTCTCAAAAACAACCATTTCTTATGCAACTCGATTGATTACTAATCTCTTGAAACCAATACAAAATTACATGGCATTAAGAATAGTCTTTAGCAACTTTTATTGTCAACCTAACTACTATCGTGATAGATTAACAACAATTCATTGTTATATATCAAGTTAAACATACAATCTCTCAATCAAACATCTAACCTAACATGTGAAGATGGCCAATCCACAAGAATTAAACACAATAACAATGAAAAACATAATCATTCCAACAAAACCATGCAAGTCTACAAGATCAACATAAATTCATAAACAAATCATCAAAACCCTAAAACTAAAGAGTTTAGCCACTCATAGCTTGAAACAACACGTTTAAGCAAAATAAAGAAAGAACGAGTGTAAAGAAAGGGAAACTCTACTGAAAAGAGACTCTTGATTGAGGTAGCACCGTCACGATCTCCTTGGCTCTCACGTCGGAATTCGAAGGGCACCACGACTATCTCGAACTCTTTTCCTCTTCCTTGCAACAAACTCACTCTTTAAAGTCTTTTATGAACTCTCACTCAATTCTCTCCTTCTTGTGCATCTTTAGGTCTGTAAATTTGATGGTTGATTGATTCTTGATTTGATTTGATTTTTAGGGCTGCTGGAAACCCGCAAATTTATAGAGTTGGTCACCCAAAAATTTACCAAAAATAACAATTTTTCATTTAAGGAAAACTAGCACGCGACACTAGGGTTGTGTCCAAAATTATTGCTCTCAGGCATTAGCGTCGCGGCAGCGCCATCCAAGCGCTGCGACGTTGTAATGTGTTCAGAATGCTGCGTCAGATTTTGGCGCCGCGACAGTGCCATCTCGTGCTGCGATGCTATGATGCGTCCAGAACGTTGCGCTGGGGTTTTAGCGTCGCGGCAGCGCCGTCCAGGCGCCGCGGCGCTATCCCAAATTTCGCCCTTTTGAGTTTTTTAGCTCTTTTTCGCGGTATTCTTGCTCGGTTTTGATCTTTTAGTCTTTTCTTCTAATTTTCCTCATTTTAACCTAAAAACCACTAGCAAACAAGTGAAATCTAATATAAACTCCCTTAATTTGAGAGGATAGAAAGCACTTTTCAAGTGCTTATCAAGGTGTTCCTCTCTTAACCTCACCATTTTCCACCTTCTATTCCCTTGAATAATTAGCAAATTTTTTGTCAATTTGCATGGTTACTTCTTTAAATAGAAGAAAGAAATTGAGAAGATGGGTTCATCTTCTTAGTGAATTTTGTTGAAATTCTCAACTAGCTCAAAGTTCTCCAAGAACCCATTTCTTCACAAATTTGCTCAAAATTCATCACAATTTGGATCCCGCAATCCATTCTAAGGCCAGAGGATAACGAGGAAGATTCTTGTGGTAGTCCACAAAGTGTTCATGATAAAAAAAAATTGAATGAATTTGATTCAATTTTGAGCTACAACAAGTATCAATGACTCTGTTTTTCTGGTTTTAGAATAAACATGTTTAATCTTCAAAATTGATGTAATTAGAATGCTTTAGATCCTAATTGCTTTCGTTATTAAGTTCCTAACTCCTTCATAGGATACCCCCACTCACATGTCTCCACATGAACAATTAGGATAAATCGTTTGTAACACTTTACAACTTTACGTAATAATTACAAAGTTGGTCATATCCGTAGTATTACCAAAATAAGGCACCTAACCTTATTCCTATACTATAGACCTTTTGGTTATTATTTAAACATGATTCATCCTTGTATGTCAACCACATACATGTTTATGTTTACATAAAATAACTATGGATCTTACTTTATTGGATTGGGTTAATGCAAAAGATAAATAAAATAACTCCTTATTTTATTGAATAAATAACATGTATTTAAAAATTTACAAAACTATGAGACCCCAAGACATTTAGGATACCGGTCCCTAACTATTAACAATTAATAATTAATTTAGTCAGTATAATATTGTTATTTATTTCTAGAGTATCACTTGTAAACAATTACACTTTAATTATAAAGACTTACATGTCGTAGGATGATTTGTGTTGACTTCAAGGTTGGGTCAATTATATTCTATTTTTAATTCCCGAAAAAACAGCCAGTATCTTTTTATATATATATTTTAAAAAGTATTAAAAAAATTTATATTTTGAATTTCTAAAATATCTAAGTTAAATATTTCTCCTCATCAACAATTATTATTATTATTATTATTTTTAATAAAATCCATCAGTTAATTTTCTTTCAAGTACATTCGATAAGCATATTTTGTACCTTTGTTGTAGTTCTTCTTGCAATTTTGTAGATTTTAGGAGTTTAGATTTGTCGTCGAAACTCTAATGCAAGTGTTTCTAGGGTTCGAAGGTTGTATATTGGACATTCCTTAAGAAAAACGATCAGAGCACCTCTAATCGACAATTTTACTCACAGATTATGATGCTTTCATCTGAATCTTCTAAATATCGACCAATTTCTTCTTGTCTAAGATTTTTGTGGAAAGAGTTTACTGTGGGAGTAGCTTGAAGATGGAAGAATCGGGAAGCAATTTCCTTCTTGTATGAGATTTTGGTGGAAATAGTCCACTGTGGACTACCTTGAAGATTGAATATGGGGAAAGTTTGTTTTGTGTTAAGATTTTCTTGGACAGTGGGATAAATGCATTCAATGATGAGATTGATTGACGTGATAAGAAGGCTAGGATTTTGAGAAGATAAATCGGCAGGTGAGTTTTGAAAATTCAAAATGCTTGACACACTTTCCAGAACATATTAAAGATAGGTAATTTTGGGTGGGTAATGATAAAGTATATCTAAGATTATTTCTTAATAAGAGTTGTATCATCACACTTGCATGTGTCGGAGTAGTTTGGACTTTTATAATTTTTTTAATTTCATTTTCCCATTTTCACAAACGAAAAGTAGATTTGATCACTTAAATGGAAATATAAAGTGTGCCATTTTTCTTGTTAGCCCATTTCAATGTGCAAGGGCTAAGCCCGAGAGATAGGCCGAATCCTTTGACTCTTGAGCCCAATTCCGTTTGCTTCTCATCAATGATCAACCTCAAGCATGGGCCTGTAGAAGCCTAAGCGGGTCAGGGAAAGGAAACCAAGCAATTTGATTTTGTTGTACCGCCATTTTCATCTGTGTTCACTGCTCATTGCTCTGCTTCACAGTATAATCTAATGGCCATGGCCAGCAACGACCTTTTCTCTTCTTTGATCTCAGACATTAAGTCTTACTCTGGCAAAGACCCTCTACTTCCATGGCTCCGGTATGTCCCTCAACAAATTTAACTCCCATCTCTCTGTTTCTTTGTCTAACACCTCAATCTTTGCCATTTCCTTGCAGAGGGATTCGGAAAATGAAAGACTCCTTGCCTTCTCACGTTTTGAACGACAAGCTTCCTCGATTCTTGCAGAAATGCACCGAGAAGTTCGAGTCCGATCGGCGTTATAGGGACGACTTGCGGTATCTTCGCGTTTGGTTGCAGTTGGTAACTTGTTTATCCATCTGGGTTATTTCTATTTCTAATTTTGAGCTTGAAGTTAGAGCAGGGGGAGTTTTCGTTGGGGCCTTAGTCTGATTGTAGCTAATTAGTGTAGAATGGGAAGTCATGTGCATAATGGCTTGAAGTTTGGGCGTTTGATAGAATCTATCTATTAGGTCTTGAGAAGGTTTCTGAAAATGTTGCTGTTTAGTTGGTGTTGAAAGGTATATTGTTGGTTGGTGCTTCATGATTTTCTTTGGAAGTTTGAAGTAGCTATTGGTTATCAGTGTTTAGTGGAGGCCTTATTCATAGCTTCGGCATTCGTTTGCACTCTAAGTCTTCCTGGCAAATATATTAGAAAAATTCTTTGTTCTTTAACTGTTCATTTATTTTTATGGCTAATCTTTATATGGAAGTATTTGTTGTTTGTATTTTTTCTTTTTCGCTCCCTTTTGGGAGTTTATATCCTTGACCCTTTATTCCTTTTCATTATATCAATGTGAAGTTGTTTCTTGTTCAAGAAAAAATTAATGTAGTTAGTGTTTGATGTTTATGGCTTGTAATGGTTGATTTGGGATTTAAATCTGATGACCAGATGGATTATGTCGATGATCCAAAAGTGCTGCTGAAAACCATGGAAGAAAAGCGGATTGGGACGAAATCTTCTTTGTTCTACCAAGCTTATGCCTTGTACTATGAGAAGCTTAAAAAGTTTGATGAAGCTGATAAAATGTATTACTTAGGAGTGCAGAAGTAAGTTTTCTATATGGAAGTTTGGATTCATTCTTAATTTTATACATGATTTCTTTAAGTAAAAAGAATTATTTTTCTACTCCCTTGGCCACCCCCAAAATATTCCCCCACAGGCACTGGATTGCTTTTTATGTAATAAACATTGAGAATCTTAGTTTGTATAACATAAAATGCTGGTTATTTTGCTTAATGGTGCCATTTTTTTTTGTCTTGTTCTTCTTTATATGTGCGTGCGTGGCTTTATATTATGATTAATATGTTTAGTTTTATGCTATTATCTCCTGTTCTGTGAATCAAGTTTAGCCGAGTTAATATATATTTAATTCAGTGACTATGGAGAATTGATGATTTAGAGTTGCGTGTTTCAGAATAGTAAATGACTATATGTGGTTTTGCCAGAGAGAAGTGGAGGCATTGAGAATACCGTCTGGTCATATTTTTTTTTTCGATGAAATCTGTCAATGAGATAGACAAAATAGTTTCGCACTTAATCTTTTTCAAAACATTCGGATAACACCTTATAATTCAATAATCATAGTATTTTGTTTTCATTAACCGTTCCCATTACGATTCTCTTACATGTCCCCAAAACTCAGTGTGTTCAAGGGAATTTAGATAGCCTTGGCTAAGGGTAATTCTAGTTGATAATCTCAAAAGGAAATCCTCTCAAACAAGCTAGAGACTAACTCTGCTGAAGCAATGAGGTTTAACTGCGACAGAAGAATTCATTTGGGTATATCTGTTTTCTTTGTTTTTATGCCGTAGTTTTAACTTTCCAGTTTTCACCAGGATGTTAAATTTGGGCCAAAGTTTTCTTTTGATGGAATAAAACACTCTTTGTTTAAATTAGTTTTTATGGTTTATGGAATGCCTATTTCAAGAATATATATATGATATTTCTCATGCATTAATGGTCTATCTTTTGGTATGGCTTTTAGGGTGTGTTTGGGTCACCAACTTTATTATAGCCCACTCTATGTTAGGGCACCAATTATAATAGTTGATTTTTCCAACTATTGTAACTTACAATTAACTATAATATTACTATTTCAGATCTCCCTTTGCCATAGTGTTTCCTATTTCTTACTCATCATCTCTTTCTCTTTTTGTTGCAAAGTATACTATTTCTTACCTAGACTAAAATAATTTGTACTCCTAACATAAACTAACACAGACTATTATAACTCACAGACTATAATAACCAACTCAATCCCCCCTTAGATTTCTCTCACGAGATTGCTTGCAGTGTAATTCGATGTAACTGCAATCATGATTTGCTTGTCAAAATTATCTTAGTTCTTAGCTTTTTGCTTTATGGGATGAGATTATTCTATTTTGTGAGTTCAAGCCACATTACTACGTTTTTTTTATTCTCATGGCCCGGGATGTGAAGAGCACGGCTGTCTTCTACACACTTTCATATCTGCATGTTTATCATTAAATCGTCTATAGAAGTAGCTGCTACTATTGATAAGAGGTTAAGATGGAAAAACATGTTTTGGTTGTTGTACAGGCTTGCTGAACCTATTGATGAATTACAAAGGTCATATGAGCAGTTTCTTCATCGCATGAAAAGACACAATTGCAAGAGAGTCCAGGTTAGCCTTTTTTATGTATGTATTTCACTTACTGCCTCTCTCTGGTAGGGAAAATGTAGTTAGCTTTTTGACGAGCAGCAGATATCCTGCAGCATCAGCATGGAAGAACTTCTAGGAGGCATCTGTCTGACAAAAGCAGTTCTAATCAAGATGATGCCGAGAAGAACTATAAAGAGGTTCAAGATAAAGGAATTTTTCAGAATGGACCTACAGCTGTAACATTAATTGATAGTAGAAATGTGACTGAGAAGATGTCTCAAGATTCAGCAGGGAGGGAAACAGGCGAATCCAGGATGTTTAAGAGCGACGATACGGTGGTTGTGAAATTTGTAGATAGTGCTATTTATGGGAAATCTGTAGCAGAAGATGCTTGTCACCATGGTTTGGTGGAACCAACTGTCAATATGAAAGAGGCAATGAATGCAATTAACAGTATGTTTTCTGAACCAATAGAGATGCCTCCTATTGGTAGGAGATCACGCGGAAGCCATTCTAAGAAAGATTGCAACTTAAATGGTGGGTTTGAGGTGTTTGTTGATGAGAACCTTGATAAGAAAATTGAATTAGAAAAACAGAAGGGATGCACAATGCCACAGCATGGTAGCATAACCGAAACTCACCAGCTAGAACAACCGCCTTTGATGATTTTTGTGGATGATGAAGCTGGTGGTGAGATTGGCAAATCAAGCTTTGAAAAGGATGGTTCGAAATTGAGCGGAGCACGAGATCTCGTAGGAGGTTCTACAGCATCTGCTTCATGTTCAAAAGGATTCATGTTTCCTTGTGTGGACAATCTTGAAAATATTGATGATGATTCTGATGTATATGATCCTATTCAAGCAAAGTTTAGAGAAGATACAATTGTGTGTAGGTTTGTTGGTACTGCAATTTCAAATGAGCCAGAGGTGGAAAACATTTGCCACCATGGTTTGGTAGAGCCAACAGTTAACCTGAAGGAAGCCATGGATGATATCAACAACATGTTTGGAAAGCCCATTGAATTTGTTAGGACTAGGAGATCCAAGAAGAATGAAAAGCCACCAGAACTACAAAATGATTTTGGTGGGTTCTCAATACTTCCTGATGATGAATTATCAGAGCCTGCACAGGCTCAGCCACCAGTAAAGTCATCAAGAAAATCAAGAGACTGTGATTTGTTTGAGCCAACTGTATTTACTAAAGAGGCCATGGATGATATTAACAAAATGTTTGGAATGCCTCTTGATTTTTAGTTACCATGGGCTTTTCTTTCTGCTTGGAATGTCAACTTTTGATGGAGATGTATTGTTACGTTGAATATGTAGATTTTAATTTCGGTGGATTTCTCATAACTTGTGTATCATAAAATCTTTTTAAGTTTGGAAAATTCGTCTTGACTTGAGCTTTACATGTGGAGTCACAAATATTTGTGTAAGAAATCTGAAAGATTTTAGAGAACATTCCAACAATAAATCATATTTCTAAATAAACTAATAATAAATTATATATATTTTTAATATAAATCATATTCATAGACAAATTAATAATAATTTATTGTCAATTAAACATTAATAAATAACTACTAGTTTTATGAGTTATAAATATATATAGTATGAAACACATTTTCAACCATGGATTAAATTAGAATTTAATTTTTAAATATGTTACTAAACACTTTGAAAACATGAAATGTAACTCTGTATTCACTAAATTCTTTGGGTCTTGTTTTGTAACCATTTTTTTTTTTTTTTGGTTTTGTTTTCGAACTTCCAAATTTATTTCATGTTATTTACTTTTTACCAATGGTTTAAAAAAGAAAACCAAAATTTGAAAATTACAAAAAAATAGCTTTTAAAAAAACTTGCTTTTGTTCTTGGAATTTGACAAAGAAATCGACTATTGTACTTAAGAAATGCACATCAATGTAAGAAATGGGGAGGAAATAAGCTTAATTTTCAAAAACAAAAACAAAAAACGAAATATTTATTAAACAGGCCCTTATTTTTCAGATTTTTGTTTTCAAATTCTCTACCAAAACCGGCCCTTAGTTTTTTTATTTTGTTTTATTTTATTTTATTAAGCTTTAGGGTTTAGGGATTAAACAAAGCATTTAAAACACTCCCAACGATAAAGATGGACTCAGTGAAGTTTGATATTTTTCAGGCAGTGGCAATCTCGAAATTTATGTAAGGAGCACAAGTTCATATTAAGGTAAATTGCAAATTTACCATATTAAGGTAAATTGCAAATTTGGTTTTTTATTTTTGTTTTTGAAAATTAAGCCTATAAACATTACTTCCATATCAAAATTTCTTCCTTTGTTATCTACTTTTAACCGATAGTTTAAAAAATCAAGCCAATTTTTCAAAATTAAAAAAAGTAGCTTTTAAAAACTTATTTTTATTTTTAAAATTTGGCTAAAAATTTAACCTTTGTACTTAATGAAGATGAAAATCGTGGTAAGAAATGGGGAGGAAATATGCTTAATTTTAAAAAACTAAAAACATAAAACAAAATGGTTCCCAAATGAGACATGAACTTTTGATCCGTATCCAACTGGTCTTGAGCAAATTTGAAATTTTGAAAATTTTAATTTAATTTCGATCTAATAGGTCCCCAATCTATTAAAAAAAATTTTAAAATTCACACATCTATTAGATACAAATTTAAAACTTAGATCTCCTTTAGTAACCATTTTATCTTTTTCTTTTTGTTTTTAAAAATTAAGCCTATTTCCTCTCAATTTTTACAATGATTTGCATCTTTCTTAAGTACCAGAGTTGAGTTCTTAGCCAAATTTCAAAAACAAAAACAAATTTTTTAAAAACTACTTTTTTTGTTTCAGAATTTAGCTTGATTTTCGAGAACATTAGTAAAAAGCAGATAACAAAGCAAGAAATTTAAAGTTGAAAAGAGCGTTTATAGACTTAACTTTCAATAACGAAAACCAAAAAACAAATGGTTACCAAACGGGGCCTTAGTGTTCAATTAGAAACAATTAAATTTTATGTCTAATTAAATAGTTATTTTAAAAAAATATTGAATATGTCTAAGACCTATTGAATACACGCTAAGAGTATTTTTTTTTTCTTTTCTCGAAGAAAAATACATAACTAAAAGTTGATGGATATATAAACATTGTTAAAGTTCAATAACATATTAGACAAAAAAAATTATGCTTAGAGACTTAGTGGACACTTTTTAAGGTTTGGATACCTATTAGACTTAAATTTAAACTTGAAGGACTAAACCTAAAATTTAACTTTGGTATTCATAAAATTTTAAAGGCATTGTTACTATTCTACACAAGATTTCAACCAAGAAATTTTGATACATGTAATGAACTTGAGTTTTATTCATTTTTGTGTGGGTGTGATACAATCTCTAATATTTAACCTCTGATTCTCTATCTCTTATGTATACTTGGCTCGAGGGTTCAAGTGCTTATTATTGGGCAAATTTGGTTTTGTTGATCTTGTACATTAGATCAACGTTTGGCTTATTGATCTTCTTTGTTGGATTTGCCCGTGGCTTGTTGACCTTATACGTTGGATCGACTTTTGTTTGTTGATTGATAGGGCTCCCTTAGGGTGTCGTTTAATTCCCAAGGAAGCCAATCAAAAGAAATTTATAATACCAAATTATACTCCTATTACTACAATGGCATAACAATAGTGGCAAGTCCGGGTCGATCCGCAGGGAAGCACAAAATATGTTTCAAAAAGCTAATTTTCTAGTTATGGTGATGAATGGGAGGTTTGTGTGGCATAGAATTAAAGTTTGTAAAAATAAAACATAAAGTGGGTAAATGTAATTTAGAGATGGATAACCCATAATTTATTTGCACAACGACTTGCTTGACTCGATCAAACTTAACGATGCTATAAGTAGTTAACTAGTCGAATTAAGCCAACCAAGCGCCCTAATTATTAATTAAAGCCTAAGTTTTAATTAAACTAAATGCATTAGTCCAAGTGGGTTCAAAAGTGTCCATTTAGAACTAAAAACATTTGTGTTACGATTTAGGATTCCATTGTGTGTTAACTAATCAGATAGCTTAACTAATTAATCAAGTTGCCTTGGGACCTAGATTGAGCATGCAATTTACGGTATATTGGTGGATTATATGCTTTAACTTATAAGAGAAGTTGGAGCGCCTAGGTGCTGCAGACCCTAATCGAAACGCCACCCTTAGTGCCTAGGTGGCGTGGGTGGCGCCTGAGCGCTAATGAAGATGTGCATGTTAATGGTGTTTGGAGGCCTAGGCTCTAGGGTAGCGCCTAGACGCTCCCCAGATTGAAGCTCTTTGGTTTGAAGCACCTAGTGGCACCTAGTGGCACCAAATTTCTTTTTTGTCCTCCAATTGTTGCTAAATGCCCCATTTTGACTTGAAATGCATATGGAGCATCCCGATGGTCTTCTTTGCTTGATTTCTTGTCTAAATCACTCGAATAAACATTAAATTCACAAGAACTATAGGGTTTGGGCCGAGATGAATAGTTATTTTAGAACAACTTTTAGGCAACTAAAACTAAATTCAAATTTTTTCCACATTCTTTGCTTTTCCTTTAATCTAAAAATAGATTAATTTAAATGAAGCAGGATAAAAAATGGTGGGTACATGTAGAGCCCCATTGTTGAAGCCTAAGAGTTAACATTTAAGACAACTACTCATTTATTTACCCTATACGGAAGGAGCGAATTACATTTTTTGAAATTATGTTCTTAGCTCCTTATTTGGCCAAGTCCCAAAATAGTAAGCATATTGAGTCAGTATCTCGAGGCACTCTCACCTATGCAAATCAAAGAATGCGTCATCGCAAACAAGAGTTCATAACTCACTCAAGATTAAAATCAAGTCACATGTGATCATCTAATGAAATATTAATCTATTCAATTGATGAATTTATAAAGAGAGATTAATTATTTCGCAGCTTAGACTTGTATAAACTCTACATGAACGATTTGGATCAGACTATTTGTAAAAGTTATAAAGTGGGTTGTATGTATAGTGTCACTATAATAAGATATCTAACCTTATCCATATCCCATAGATTCTTTAGATTTTAGACATCAACTTTATCCACGCTATAAATCTTTTAGGATAACATCCATAATAACCAAAGTTTATCCTAATGGATAATTTATTATTGCATGTTTAATCATTAAATTACCCTATAAAAAACAAGGGAATTTCAATTCGATTTAAAAGATCGAAACCTTCGTGGATCGGTTTATTTGGAGTCAAAATCCAACAGAACCAAAGTATAACTCATTAAACCCTAAAGCCTTAGCGTCACTTCCTTCTCATCATTAGTCTCTCATTTCCTTCTGCACTGCATCGTTCTTTCCTTCAATTCGCCGACCTCAGACCGTCGTTCCCTGTGACGCCACTCGTAGACCGTCGCTCCCAGCCACGTCGATCGTCCGACGCCTTGCCAACGTTCTTCGCTCACAGCCTGCCAACCTCGAAGTCCCGTGTCTGTGTTCCTTTCGAAACATAGGCCACGCACCATCATTCTGCCTCTGATCCAGAATTGCATGCCAGAAATATAGGTGTGGGCAAAGTTGCAAAAAATTAGAAAACAAAATTCCGGTGTGCCCAAACCAACCAGAAAAATCGTACTGGCAAAACTGAGTTCGTCCGGTTGGTCGACGGTTCAAAGTAGGCTAGAGTCAACGATCGAGTTTAGAAACGTCTCCTGGACATCTGGGAATTAGGAAAGCAGTTGCAGTTTGAAGAATCGAGACAAAAAAAGGGTTTCACCCCGTTATTTTTGGTTCGTTCTACTTTCTCTCTTTTACTTCTTCATACCCATTTTCTATTTTGATTGAATGATATGCATCGCAGTAGTTGAGAATCTTTCAGCAAAATTATTTCTATTTGCCGTAGTTTATGGGGTTTGCGTTTTGATTATCATACAAGCTTGAAATTTCATGTGCTAAATTTTCATAAACTTTTCGGAAATTTTGCACGATGACCCCTTTTTCGGTTCAAATGATAATGGGCAGACTATTTAAAAATATAAGAATTTTGGTCTTTTGTTTGCTTCATCACCGTGTGAAAATTACTGTTTTGACCCCAAGAACCACACTCTATACACGATCTTGCTTCTCGCCTCTGGTCTCGTTGCTTGATTCTCGCTCTAACCTGGTGTCAGTTGACCTATTTGAACGATACTCACATTTTGCCCCAACTTCTCGATTTTTGTATAACGCCACTCTTCCTTTTTTTTTTTTTTTCCTAGTAATTAATGCTCGTTGTACGGACATACACTTTAATGGCAAAATCTTGACAATACCCACAATCCTTTCAAATAAAAAAAAAGTATCGAAAAAATCAACATTGTAACGTTTTAAAGGCCTTTAAATCATCATAGACAATCAATTTCGCACAAAGTAAAGTTAAACCTACTTACAGTTCGTTTTTAATTTTATAATGATCAAAGAGGGTGTATTGTGATCACTAGCAAGAAACGAGTAGCTCATAGTGGCACATGAGGGTAGTGCGAATCGAGAGAGAGGAGCGAAAAGAGAGAACAAGTAATGAGAAGCGAGTGGAGGAATGAGAGTGAGACCACTGAGCAAGCAGTGAGAGTTTAACATAATTGTTTTTTTAATTGATTTTTTTCTTGGATTCTTTTTTCAAGGATGGACAAGAAGCCTTTATTCATTCGATAGGTGGTTCATGGGATGACAAGGAACAATGCTATAGTGGAGGTCGTTTGAAGGGTATCATAGTGTTGAGCACACTGAAGTATAATGAATTGAGAGATCGCATATGTGAACTTACAAAAGTTAGTTTGTCAGAGTTTGACATTGTAATGAGGGTGAAATATGAGTTGGATTGTGAAGCTCCTCTAGTATACTTAATGGATGTTAGATTTCTTCTTTTCGAGATGAATCATTCTAAACCTCAGATATTCGTAAGTGTCGAACAAATCCAACAAGAGGCAACCTTTACAAACATAGAGAGAAAACACCAACCCATGTATGGAGTGGAGGATGCTATTTCTTCTAGTGATAGTAATGAACTAAATATTTTTTCCATTGGTGGTCTCGATGGAAAATGACATCATCTACCCATGGGAGTCATATACTACCCAACATAAGATTGGTCGGAAAAGGGGTCGTAATGATGAATGAGGCTTATGTAGAGAAAACGATTTTAATGTGAGCATGCAAGATGTTGGGAATGAAATGGTTTTGAAAACCTTTACATTGTGACCATGGGCGGATTTGAAACTTTTGAGACTATAGCAAATGTGTCATATCAGTCTTCGATTGCATTAGGGAGTGACTCTTCTGTTGTAAATGTATCGCCATAGACTCTGATTGCAGTAGGGTGTGGTCCTCTTGTTGGAAATGTGCTTTCTTAGACTTCGATTGCTTCAAGTTATGGTGAAACTGTACCATTGGCGAGTAAGGTCAAAAGTGGAGACTTGATCTTGCATCCGCAGTCTTCTTTGGGGGTAGATGATGAGGTATGCTAAATTTTCCTTTGCAAGTATGACCTGAAGATGAGGTTATCAATGTTAACCATTAAGAATAATTTTGAGATGCAAATTAAGAAATAAATAAAAATTTGTACATTGTTGGATGTATCCACGAGACTTGTAAGTGGACAGTTCGTGTAGTAAGAATGGAGGGTTCTGATATCTTCAAGATCACAAAGTATATGGATGTGCACATATGCTCAATTGAAATTTTGAATCACGACCACAAAGTGTTTTTGTAATGGACAGTTAATTAAGAACAAGTTTGGAGTTGATTGTGCACACAAACTGCACTATATTATTAAGTATATACGACAAGAGTATGGTGTGAATATCAACTATGACTAGACATGACGTGCGAGAGAAATTGCATATGCTCTTGCAAGAGGGACTCTTGAGGACTTGTATGTTGTGTTGCATGTTTATGAAGAAGCTCTGAAGATCGAAAACCCTAGGACCATATTTGAGATTGAACTTGAAGAATCTCAATACTTCAAATACATGATAATGACACTATGCATAAGAGGTTTTAGAAGTTGTTGTCCTGTGATAATTGTCAATGACATTCATTTAAAGAGAAAGTATTAAAGGCACGATGTCAGTTAGAGATGCTATGGATGGTAATAATCAACTGAACCCACTGACATATGCCATTGTTGACAACGAGATTGATTGGTCTTGGAGGTGGTTCATGGTGAACTTGAAGACAACAAGTAGAGATTGTCCTAATTTAGTATTTGTTTTAGACCGACATGTAACTATTACCAATGTAGTTGAAGCTGTATCCCCCACAACATTCCATGGACTTCTAAAATTCATTAAAATGGTAGGCTGTTAGGAGCAAGAATTGAGGATCGAGAATACAAGCAAGAGCGAGAAGTGAGGTATGGGAATGTGATTGTGTCAGCTGGTATCATTAATAACTAGGATCGAGAGCGCAAGCGAGTAATGAGATTAGGAAGCGAGAAAAGAATGTTGAGAAAAGAATGTTGAGGACCAGACGTGCGTGGTTCTTGGGGTCGAAATGGTAATTTCACATAGTGATGGCGCAAGAGTAGAAGGCAAAATTCTTATGTATTTAAATAGTGGGCCAATTTTCATCTGGGCCCTTGAATAGGGGCCATTCGTACAAAATTTCCAAACTTTTGTCTTTGTCTGTTAAAACTCTAGCAGGTTATTGTTATGTCTACAACCTTCATGCTTTTTAGATTTTATTTTTTTTTATTTATATTTTATTATTTTAATATTTGTATTATTATTATTATTATTTTGGTTTTCTATAGGGCCCCTTGAACTGATTGGAAAATGAAGAAAATGATAGCTCTGGGTTTTGAGGGTTCAGCAAATAAGATTGGTGTTGGGGTTGTAACTTTAGATGGCAACATTTTGTCAAACCCACGTCACACCTACATTACACCTCCTGGCCATGGCTTCCTTCCTCGTGAAACTGCACATCATCATCTCCACCACATTCTTCCATTGGTTAAGTCTGCTCTGGAAACTGCAAAAATTACGCCAAAGGATATTGACTGCCTCTGTTACACTAAAGGGCCTGGCATGGGAGCTCCTCTACAAGTTTCTGCTGTTGCTGTGAGGGTTCTTTCTCAGATTTGGAATAAGCCTATTGTTGCTGTTAATCACTGTGTTGCACATATTGAGATGGGAAGGGTTGTAACTGGTGCAGATGATCCTGTTGTCTTGTATGTTAGTGGTGGGAATACTCAGGTGATTGCTTATAGTGAAGGAAGGTATAGAATCTTTGGGGAGACTATTGATATTGCTGTTGGAAATTGCTTGGACCGGTTTGCAAGAGTCTTAACACTATCCAATGATCCAAGTCCTGGATACAACATTGAACAGGTGTGTTATAGGAAAACGATAATATAGATTTTTTTGTTAATCCATTATTCCTTTCGTCAGATTGTTGCGAATGAAGGACGTGCAATCTAAGCTCAAGCTGAGCCTGAATTGGAAAAATTTTTTAGAGATAGGTCTTATTCAAGGCTTCAAACCAAAATGTTTGAAATATAAAAAATTATATGCTCTTTGCTTCCTTATGATTTTAGAAGGGAAATGGTGCTTCCTTTGTTGGAAATTTGCTTGTATAACTTTTGTTTGTTTTCTATTTGTATATGAAACGTGATATCTAAAGAAGAAATTTACAATGGAATGTCAAAATATTCAAGGGGGAGAGTATTATGACAAAGAATGCTCCTTGTTTCCATTTATTAGCTCAGTAAAGGAATATGGAAATGCCAACTTATATGTGTTTGTGTGTAGATCTATTTAGAATCTTATATAACAGAGCTTCAAGTGGTCAGCAGTAATCTCTTCATTGTAGGAGGATGTTTGAACATATGAAATTCTTCTTTTATCATTAAAGTTGATGAATGTATAAGAAGGGTTCATTCATTGCATCTACTTTTCATTTAACAAGATGCACATTTGACATGTGAAGGACGCCAATGTCTTCAGGTTTCCCTATTTGCTAGTTTTATGTTCCAAATGGTTCAATGTTTTCAACAATTTGTATGATGATTTATATTCAGACGGATATTGATTCTTGCTCTTTACTTATTCAGAATGTGTTTTAGCTTGAAACCTTTTTTCCCTCCTTCCTGATTACCAACAAGTGCTTCAGATTAAATAATGTGTTAGAAAGTGCTTTCTTTGACTCGTGCTATTGACTTTTCTTGTCCACAGCTTGCAAAGGAAGGAAAACTTTTTATTGAACTTCCATATGTTGTCAAAGGCATGGATGTATCATTCAGTGGGATATTGAGCTATATTGAAGCAACTGCTGAGGAGAAGCTAAAAAGTAATGAGTGTACTCCTGCTGACTTGTGCTACTCTCTGCAGGTAATCTTTGTTTACTATGATAAAAGTGGTTTTTGTCTCCATTTTGGAGATGGACTGGAAAGCTTGGACCATTCTGTAACTAAGCTGTGTTTCTGAATTCGGTCGTGCTCAAATAGATGGTCTCAAACGTTGATTCCAACTTGTAAAACTGCTTTGTACACTCCATTCTTCTGTAAAATGACTTGCAGTTATTCCATCGACTTTTCACTTTCTGTTCTGTGCTGTAGGAAACATTGTTTGCTATGCTTGTGGAAATCACGGAAAGAGCCATGGCTCACTGTGACAAGAAAGATGTTCTTATAGTTGGTGGCGTAGGTTGTAACGAGCGTTTGCAAGAGATGATGAGAATAATGTGCTCTGAGCGAGGTGGAAGGTTATTTGCAACTGATGACCGTTATTGTATCGATAATGGGGCAATGATCGCATATACTGGTCTTCTTGCTTGGGCACATGGCGTTTCGACACCATTGGAGGAAGTAAAGTTCACCCAGCGGTTTCGAACTGATGAAGTACATGCAATCTGGAGAGAAAGGATTTGACTAATGGAAAGGAGCTCATGGAAGAAGACTTCTACACTTCGAAATGTGTCTTTATTCTCTTTAAGATGTGATAGAAACATATGGCGATCAGATCAGATGTTTTGTAAGCTTAGTATAACTGGAGTAGTTCTGTTTGAATTTTCCATGGCTCTTTAGATGTTGCTTGAAGTTTCATAGATTAATAGCATTATTGAAAAGTTGTGGGCAAATGTTTCTTTAGGATTTAACTTGTAAATGGTATTTACAGGTCCAACATAATTAGAGAATAGCAAACGTGAGCTGACACTGAAGGCAAATTAATTCAGCATTTGCAGTTCTTTCTTTTTGGTGTATAGTGCACTTTTAGGTATACTAGAAATACTTTTTGTTTTCTATTTTGTAAATTTATTTATTTATTTGTTTTAATTATTGAACTGGTAATTGGTTTGAGTTATGCTTGGATAGAAAGAAAAAAAATTGTTACTTTAAGTTTTGTAATCTCTCCCTCGCCGTCTCTCTCAAGTGGTCCGTTTATCCTTGAAACGTCACTAAAATATGTTCAAATTCTGTTGTAATATATGTATATATAGTATATATATATGCTTATATTTTGGTTTTAACCCTGGGTTTTGCTAGATGGTGAGGTGCATACCCATCATGTAATTGCTCAAAAGAAAGAAGAAAAAAACCCCCACATAATTTAACTGTCATGATGTAATAGTAAGGTGTAAGTGTAACAGTTCAGCCTAAGGATAGATAAACCACGGAACAAAAACAACAGTTTTTTAATGGGCTGTTTGGAGTAATGGTTAAAAATGGCACAAAAAAGAGTAACAACTTTTTTGGTCAATTATTTTAATGACGGCCAATTTTTGGACTTCTTTCTTCTAAGAGCAAATTCGAATTACCAATTTTTGGACTTTTTCGGTAGAATCTTGGTCGGAGCAATGACATGGATTAAATAAAGATGGAGAGAGAAGAATCGAAATTTCTGTTCAATTGTTTTCCTTTTTTCCTCTGTGTAATCTCATTTTAATCTTCTATTTTGCTTGTCATAGTAGTTGGTAATGTTTTTCAAAGTTAGGGAGTCTTGAACTTTTTAACGGTACAACAATGTGTTCTTGGCGGGATCTTGAATCTATGATATGCACAAATGAAATTACACAGACACTGTCTCTTATTAGTTTTTAATTGATCACACTGATTTTCTTATCTTAAATTACGAAAAAAAATTCTCACATTTACCTTTTGCCCAAAAAAATCTCAAAAGCTCCCAAAATCTTTCAAAAACTTCCAAATCTCACCTAGATAATCATAACAATAAAATCTTAAAAGCGGCACAAATTTAGATTTTACATGCTCGTTTCTAGCATTTTCATAATTAAGCACATTCAACAATAGTGCACGTGATTCTTTGTAAGTAGATAGTGAAATAGATCCAGCATCCAACAACTTGTACATACTTATTGCATTTATCAAGAAACTTGTATAAATACCTACTAGTGCATAATAATATTGAATGACTCACTAAACCCAAATTGTAATTACTTGAAAGTATTATGTTCAAAATGTCATTTACATCATGTACGCATCGAAACAAGCATTTGCTATAGGGCGCATATAAGATAAATCTCGCAACACATCAAGCATTATGCAACACTTTCGTTGAATCCTGAAAACTTCAATGGCTTCAGAAATTTGGATTGATGATACGATATGCTCCAATTCTCGAAGCAAACATTGGAAAACTACTGGAGAACTCTGAAGTGGTGCCATTGAGATTGCAGCTACATCTTTTGACAGATTTTTAGATTCCTTTTACCATAAAATTAAACATTAGAACTAACATATACTAAAACCTACAATACCATAATTCGAATACACATTACTTTCTCTTTGTCAAGAATAACTAGATTTCGTGGCCACAATAAATGTGTACCTATTTCCTATAATAGTATGTTGGTCCCTTTCTTTGATGGTACCGAAATTGAACAATCACCGTCAACGGCCACATCAATTGACACTTTGACGTTATCAGCATCCACTTCGGAGTCAAATATTGTCCCAGCTCCAACGATATTTTCCTTTGATCCAATTGCAAGAAAACAAGAAGTCCCATCCTATTTTTGAAGTCATTGTAAAATATGTAAACCATTATTAAGTCACACTAAGCTACAATGCTATGAAACACAATCAATAATAACCTTTATTTTTTTTTGACCTCCTTGCCTCATCTTCCTTACATACATTCACCTGTATGAAAAAAATTGAATTCCGTGAAGTGCATTTTCCACTCATTATGTAAATGTAAAAGGTAATGATGTAAAACTGACATTTTCATCTTCTAGTTCAACCGAATCTTCTTTAACTTTTTTTTTTTTAATGAGCAATCAGTAACTAGATCTTCATCTTCCTCACGAGCGTTCACCTGTCCTAGCAATAAAATTCTGTGTAATGTATATCACATGCATTATGTAAATGTAAGGGCAATGAAATAAGATTGACCTTATCTTCATCTTTCTCTTCGACCACTTCTTCCTCTTTAGCCCCTCTTGGTGAGTCTATACATCTTTCTCTTTTGAATATTCTCTACTCTTCTTGTGTTTAAGTAGTTCCTCCTTTATCTCTTTAATCCGTGCAACCATTCTAGCTCATTCTTCAGTATATGTGTTGTCCTCACCCTTCTTCACCTTTTTTGTTCGTCTCCGGGTATGAAAATACTTCGTCTTATTGACATATTTACCCACCCCTGTAATTATTCCCGGTTGATCTTTATTACTCAAAACGTGTGTTAGTATATCGCCACCTAGTGATACATTTGTACCATCGACCTCTTGGATAGCTAAGAGTTCATCCTATCAAAGTTTAACAAGAACCCTAGTTAGGTGTTGATCCACAAATGAATAACGTCCAGTATAAAATACTCTCTATATGATCAACAACTTCTTTCGTATGTTTGTAAGGAATTTGTCCTTTACGATCCATGCGGGCATTTTTCTATATGATGGATCGATCAATTAAATTTTGTGAAGACCCTTTCTGCACAATTTTCATATTTTTCAACATTTATTGAACCTAAAAAATAATTTTAAACATATATACTAAGAACCATGTGTCTTACCAATTATTCAACAAGGTTGGCATGTCACACCCTATTTTTTAGAAAACTATGCGTTGAAGAGTCTATAAAGAAATGAGTTAAAAGACCATGTTGGACGCATGGTAACGGTGGACGCATGGAAGTAAACCGAGAAGGGAAAGAAGTGAAACAAATAAGCAAGAAAGGAATAAAGTTATGTTGTGAAGTGTTGAAGAGATTTAAGTCTCGGAAAGATAGAATGCAATAGCAAATTGAGTAACGCATAGACTTATAGCAAGGAATGTTCACAAGTGTTGGAGAAGGTTGTGAAGTAAACCTAAAAACTGGTGCTTGTGGTGGACGCATGCTAATCTATCTTTAAGAGAAATAGTTTAAGTGCAAGGAGAATGTTAAAAGAATAACCTTGGGAATAATCAAGGAATGTCCAAGGATAAGAAGATGGTCATTGGACGCAGGATGAAGGTGAACGCATCAAGACCAACACATAGAGGAAGAGTTTGAGAAGGACTTCTTGTCATTGACGCCTAGTGGCATTGAGTAAGCACTAGTTTATAATAGTGTGGCTATATGTTGAAGGTGATCTCGAATGATTGTTGTGTGTTGAAGTAGTCGCCGCGTTGGCGGGGGAAGATACGTACTTGGCTTACCATGCGTTGGTAGGGTTGTCATGCGTTGAGATCCCTATGAGTTCAAGACAGAGTTATCTCCATGCGTCGAAGAGTAGTATAGTTGGCTGAGAGTAGAAAAGTAAGTAGTGAAGCTCAAACTTTAAAGGAAACTCAATGAATGCATGAGGGCTTTATGTTGAATGTATGGTTGTCTGTTGGAAAATGTTGGATGCATAAGATAAGTTTATAAGGCCAGGTGGCTATGAATAGATTTGACACCTTATCAGTAGGAGGTGTTAAAGGCATGTTAAGTGTTTCATGCAAGTTGACACTTGAACTAATGCATGGTTAATTAAGCATGCAGCGTGACATGTGGCAAACAAGTGGCAAAAGGAGAGGAAAAGATGGATGGCAAGCTCCCTATAAATAGAACTTTGAGGGAAAAAGAGCGACTGATGACTCTAAAAGAAGAAATATAGAGAGGAAAAAAGAAGAATAAGGCAGCAAGGACGTCCGTAGTAGGAGTATGCGGCCAAGAAAGAAGGTATTTGACAACTTAGCTATTTTATGTAAAGAATTTGTCTTGCGTTAAAAGGGGTCGGCCTTGCGTTGAGGATAAACGTAGTGCCCAAGGAGAACGCGACGTCCAAAGTTAGATGATGCGTTCATGATGGACCTTACGTCTAAGAGAGGGCGACACATCCGAAGGGGAAGTAAGAAGAGTCGGGATGCACTTTGCGGAAATAATCAGCATTGCGTTACCAACCTTACGTTGAAGGGCAGGGTTGCGTTCAACCGAGCTGACAGAGGGAAAATGGAGCCTTGTGTTCCAAAGTTAGAACGCTGCGTCCAGAAAGCTCGGGAAGAGGAAATAGAGAAAAGGAAGAAGAAGTATTCTTTGGCAAATATAGGTGAGTAACACCTGCGTTTTATAAAAATAAATTAGCTCCTTATGAATGTAATTCTACGGGTTTTGAATAAAATAATGCATGCGTTTTCATATATGTAAAGCATACGAATATGTGATTTATAGAGACATGAGCATGCGTTTTGCTTGTAAACTTTGAGAATGCTGGATACTTGTTATGAGTTATAAAACGCATGGTGATTTATGTTATTGGTTCTCATGACTTTTCTGAAAAGCATGATATTATATGATTTCAAGAAAGATTTGAAAATAAACTTTATGAAAAGCATGCGGTTTATATTAAAACTAGAAATTGAACTTAGCATGCTGAAGAGGTGAGATTTGGAAACGGTTAATTCATGGGTTATTGATATAATGTTTCAAAATATGTATTGTGTTATATTAAACTAGAAAAGGCACCCGAGGCTCAGGGACTTGGAGAAGGCCAAAGGGTAGCCGTTATATTATAAAGGTACCCGATGCCCAGGGACTTGTAGAAGGCATATGGGTAACCTGGATATAGAAATGGGACCCCAATGCTCAGGGACTCGTAGAAGGCATTGAGGGCGGCCCGGGTTTTAGTACCTATGTGCACATAGAGGTATGTACGACGCTGATGTGTTGAGATTATTCCACACAGCTAAGGAAAAATCAACGTTGAGGAGCGTTGAGCATTGCTCCGCCTCAACTAGGGAAAAAGTATATTATAAGAATGAGATTTTTGAGTATGTATCTTGAAACGGGCAAGCATGTTTCCACAATGGTATTGAAGTATAGTTTAATATGACTTGAAGTGTTATGATTTATGTGAGTTTGACCAGTTTTACAGTTAAGATATATTGTTTTCAGGAAACTGTTACTCACTGAGCCGTTAGCTCATTCTTTTAAATGTTTTCCATTTTCAGGTAGCATGACAGTTCCCGTTGCCGATCGAAGTCGAGGTTTGTCAAGAGCTCATGGATGGTGAGATTGACAGTGGGTTACGTGACAGGGTAGTCGGTAACTTCTGTCCTCACACTCCGTCTCGGGCTACGGGAGGGTAGTTCGGGATGGGGTGTGACACGGCAAACCCCTTCTGGGAAGTCCAATGATTGTAAATGTTTTTTTTTTTCGCTTTTTTTGACCCTGTTGGCTGATAATCTGGATTTTGAATTAGATAGATTAACGTCAAATTTGCTATCTTACCATTAAAAAATATATAACACTATGCATAACCTCAACAACGCATCCTTACTTGAAACTCTTCCTTCAATCGGGAAGTGACAAATGCATTCCAACGCTCTTGTTGAATGAAAGAATATTCAATTGGTGGATATTTTAGTTTCTCTGAAATGTCCTTAAATGGCGTTATATATTTCGTTGTTAGTGTGGATTTGAATTGACGAAAACATATACCAGCATTCTGTATAAAGCTCTTCTTCGATCTAGGATTGACTACAAATCCAGCCTACATGTTGTACACAATACAATATAACTTAATTTCATATTCAAAATTTGATAGCATAAGCAATGTTGGATTAGACTGTTACCTCAATTAATTCATAAATTTTATCTTTTGTCTCCGTTGGCACCTTTTTCCAGGTATCGTACACAATTGGAACATGAAATCGCATAGTGGTTCCAATGAAACTATTCATCTTCGTCTCATTCTCCCCAATTGCTTGGCCGTGTTCATTATACTCAACCACTCTTCTATGACCCTCGCTGCTAACACAAGTGATCTCCTTCATCCCTGTGGGCCCACACTTTCTCTTCCCTTTTTTTTCTTGTTCTATAGTTGTAAGAGATGTAAGACTTCCACTATTCACCTCCACACCTTGCTTATTATACATAGTTTGAATGTTAACCAAAAGAAAAGAAAAATTGTTATCCACAATGAAAGAAATAATGGTTACCTTCAACTTTCAACTAAGTTGTAAGAAGACAACTAATAGGTTAAATAAAAAGCAAGGATACATAATAAAGAAATAAAAACTTGGTTATCCACAATGACTACACCATTGGTTACCCACAATTCGTAATGAGTTCAATAGTAAACAACTAAATTGAACAAATCACATCGTGACATAATAGTTTACTGATAGTTCAAATGGAAAGCAATGATACATTATAAATAGATAAAAACTTATTCCATTCAACGGTACACAATGACACAATACACAAATTAGTTCGTGACATACTAGTTTATCAAATGTTGTATTTTAAATAAAACACGATCCAATTGCCCTTCAAGTGATTTCACCCTCCGGTGATATTATCTTACAACATAAAATAATAACAAAAATTAAGTAGGTGAACTAAAAGTATGAACTGCTAAACAAAAGACAAGAAAAGTTCTTCTAATGATTACATATTGATGAATGGTTAATTGTTAACCCATGTGCCTTCACAATCATCTCTAGTGTATGAAATTTCACTTTCATCCATGTTTGTTGATGTTGTCCATTTTGAGACTGCAGGATAGTGAAGTGAAGTATCTCCAAGATCATCATGCAAACATATGTCAGCAAAGTCTTTTTGCAGTTGTATCCATCTAGCATCGATAGGATCTTCAACATAAAAGATCTGTTTTGCTTGTGTGGCCATAATGAATGAATAAGAAGCATGTTCGATGCGACTGAGATCTACCAATGTAAAACCAAGATCATCCATGCGAACTCTAGATGATGTTCGACCCAATTGCATTTAAACAATACAACCTTAAATGTGTTGTAACTCACTTCTCATATCTCTTGAATTATACTGTAGAAAGACAAGTCAACAATTACTAGATTTTTATCTTTAGCACTACACACTTGCATTGTCGTGACTACTAACATAACCCCACTATTTTGGACAATTCGGTTGGAGTCACGATACTTTGTATTGTAGCAACATCCATTAATCATATAACCTTCGTATGTCATCAACTCAAGGTGAAGCCTATGTGCAATCCATCGTATAAAACGACTTTACCTTCATGTATTTCACTCATCATCTAGATTAGAAAGAATGAACAATTTTTGTGATTTGTTGGTCTAAGTGAAGAGTAGAAAAATATATATCAAAATTATTCACCTTATCATGTATCCAGTTAGCAAATGATCGATTGTGTTCATCCCGTAGCCACTTCTCACTTTTTACTTTTCTTGGATTTTCATGTTTCAAATATTTTATATGTTATCTACAAAAAGTATCATATATTAAAATAATGACTATTATTTATTAACAAAGTAAGCTGCAATTGAATAATACTTACTCCCTATATGGTTGCACTTCTTCAGTGTTCTCTAATATGTGAAGATGTGATTGCTTCAACTGTCGTACATCGGCTCTAACATAAGATCCAATTGATAAAGGTCCATCAATTTTTCGTTCTTCTCGTGCATTAAATGACCTAAGTCTAATCGGATCTAACCCAGATAGAAACCCATAACAAAATTCAACAGCTTCCTCACATGTATAGGCCTCTACAATGCATCCTTCAGGTTGAGCTCTATTACAAACATGACTTTTCAACACTTTCATGTACCTCTCAAATGGATACATCTACCGTAGATAGATGGGTTCACAAAGCTTTACTTCTCTCACAAGGTGAACAGTTAGATGCATCATAATTGTAAAGAAGGAAGGTGGGAAATACTTCTCAAGGTTACACAAGGTTACAATAATGTCTTCTTGCAATTTATCTAGCTTTGATATCTTCAAACTTTTAGAGCAAATTGCATTGAAAAAAACACAAACTACTTCGTATCTCACATTCTTAGGTAGGACTGGACGTAGTGTAATTGGAAGCAATTGTTGCATTAGAACGTGACAGTCATGCAATTTAAGGCCAGTGAGTTTTAGGTCATCTAAGGATACAAGACTTCTAATGTCAGATGAATACCCTTTCGGAATATTTATTTCAGAGAAAGTCTTGCAAAAACAATACTTCTCTTCTCTTGACAATGTATAGCATGCTGCGAGTATGTATGTTCTACTTCCACTAGTCATGGGTGCTAGTTCAAGTTGAATGTTCATTTCAACTAGATCAAGTCTAGTATTGATCTTATCTTTACTTTTTCTAGGTATATCAAGCAATGTTTCTATTATATTCATGCACACATTCTTTTCAACGTGCAATGTCTTACATGCAATTTTTTTAAACATGGTAGTTCAAAAAATTCAAGTCTCCTCTTCCAATAGTCATTTGCAGTTTGGCCATTCAATCTCTTGCCACATTTCTTCCCGCATGAAAATATCATCTTGTTGAGTTTCATGCAAATGGCCTCCCCTGACAAAGATTTTGAAGGACTTCCATGCTCTTGCTTACCATCAAAAGCTCTTTTTTGTCTCCTATATGGATGATGTCTTGGCAAGTATTTTCATGTCCCATGTATAAATTTTTTCCCATGTTGTAGTCTTATTGACGAAGTCTCCTCCCCACATATTGGACAAGCCTTATACCCTTTGACACTACAACCACATAGATTATCATATACAGAAAAATCATTGATGGTCCACAGTAAGACAACTCGCAATGTGAAGATTTCTCGATTCTAAACCAAAACTTAGCCACAAGTGATCTATCAACCTCCAAGCTTGAAAATCAGCTGACTGTCATAAAATGCCATCTACTTTTCTATCAGTTGCATGACAACACAAATTCTTTGCATATTTGGAGCTCCTAAACATCCTTATTTGGAAAGTACCACAACTGCTTAGCAGCCACCCCTTTTGTCTCTTCAATTGAGTTCTTAAGTATCTTCCATCTTGACAAACCACAATTAGGACACTTAGTGATATTTACATACTCTTTTCTAGACAAACAACAATCATTTGGACATGCATCTATTTTTTGGTAACTCAATCCTAAGGCACTCAGTGTTTTTTTCGCTTCATACATGGAAACTGAGATTTCGTTATTTTCAAGTGAGAGATCACTTATTAGGGATAACAATTCAGAAAAGCTAGAATTACTCATCCAAACCTAACCTTTAAGTTGTATAATCTTACTATGGTCGATAATTTTGTGAATTTTTTACATCCAGGGTATAAGGGCTTCTTAGCATCATAGAGGATATTGTCAAACCTATCACTTACATCAGAAAATTGATCACGAGCAGATTGAACCATGTCTATTACATTAAAAATTCATCATCTTCTTCATAATTATCATTTGGATTATTATTCTCTTCATTACGCCCTTTATTTGTGGTCAAATCTTCGCCATGCCAAAACCATACTTTATAACTTTTGTCAATTCCATTGGCATACAAGTGACACCTAACTATTGTAACATCCTCAAATATACGATTCCCACATTGCAGACATGGA
Organism: Citrullus mucosospermus; assembly: GCA_030954485.1. Classification (NCBI taxonomy): domain Eukaryota; kingdom Viridiplantae; phylum Streptophyta; class Magnoliopsida; order Cucurbitales; family Cucurbitaceae; genus Citrullus; species Citrullus mucosospermus. The sequence continues at coordinate 17,853,459 of CM062064.1, forward strand.
CATCTAATTGAATTGGAACCATTGCCATGACGTAAACCAAATTCAATGAATACTTCTACTCCTAACTCATATTCACTAGACATCCTGTTTTTTTGTCATCCATGACTTGTCCATTGTACAATAATAGAAATCTTAATTCTTGCCTATTAGCCCCTAAACAAACCTGGTAAAAAAACGATGAACACATTACACAAAAAAAAAAAAAAAAAAAAAATCAACTTTGAAGTATGCATTCAAAGTTTAAATGCAACTCAATTTTTGTTTCACATAAAATTTTGTACTATATTCATAAATGTCAATTCTATTCTACTATTAAAACAAAAATTTCAAACTTAAATATATAAATCAACCACATCAATGGAGTTTAAATCAAAGTTTAACCTCACATATATTCTCTGAACTAAAATCAACACTCAAAATCAACTATTAAACTTCAAAAAGCTAAATTAACAAAGTTCTTATTCTACAGTGAGCTACAAATTAAACATATATCACATAAAAGACCCAATCAAAACACTAAAAAATCACACTTCAAATTTAATCCAACAATAAGCCTTACATAAAACTTCAATCACATAGATAGATTCTATGGGTATTCCAAAAACATTAAGAAAGCTTAAAAACTAAATAAAATACCCAAAAAAACACACAAACGCGGTAGATCTAACTCCGACGCTAAGAAAAAGAAGTGTCGGTGTTGATTAGAACAACTGATGACAATCGTGAAGTCCAACCTATGCCGACTCTAGCAAAACGCATTGGCAATAGGTGCATATGCTGACGAAGCAATGCAGTGTCGGCAGTTCTTTGATGCCAATGGTATGAAAATGTCGTTGGCGTATCCTTACAATGTCGATGACATATACTTGGCATCGGTAGTTCTTCTATGCCAATGATTACAACTTGTCGTCGGCATATCCTTGAAATGCTGATGCCTCCTAATACAATGTGGTATAGGCATAAGCCTTTTCTTTTCTTTTTTTTTTCTTTTTTTCTTTTTTTTTTTTTTTTTGCAAAATACCTTCTGTAAGATTGTATTATTTTTTCCACCTACATCCTTTGTTCATTACTTTGGTTTATACCTAAAAACAAATAAATTATACCAAATACTAATCAACATCCATTCAATATTATCATAAAAGTGTTGGGTTGTATGTCTTAAAACTCGTAGTTTTTTGTAAATAAGTGAATTTTAGTACATATGAAGTTATTCAAGTGAATTAATTGTTTATTAACTCTAAATACAATTAAACTACAAACCCTTGGCTATTATCATGAGTACTTGGACTTTATGTGGAGACATAAACAGGATCAAGTTCGAGTAAGTAGCCTAAATAGTCTATAGTGCATGGATCAGGTTGGGTACCTCTTCCTAGAGACATTATTGAATACGACCCGCTTCATGATTGTTACAAATGTTGTAAGGTGTCATAAATGAAGTGATCCTGATTTGTTCATGTAGAGACATGTGAGCGGGGGTATTCTACATAATGAGATTGTGTAAGACTGACCCTGAAATAATCACTGTTACGTATTAACACCGTTTACGATTAACACTGATTAATTTCACTTATGATGACCTAGATAACTTGATATGAATCTTGAGCTATCTTTGAACTCTTGTTTATTTAGAATTATCCCTTGATCTGCATAGGTGAGAGTAAGCTCAATAGCGCTACTCAACATTCATCCCATTTCAGGGATAAGACTGGGTAGATAGTTGGGGACATAGAATTTGCAAGACGGAATTCACTCCTACCCAACTTAGGGATAGTAGAGAGGTTGTTCTCTTAAATGTTATTCCCAAGTCTTGAACAAGGGGCCCATCCTCTCACTGGCCTAAGAGGGAATGGATTTAGTGATTAGATCCTAAATCAATTGTTCATTAAAGAGACAATGGTACTTAAGGAGAAAAGATGTAACTCAGAGGTAAATTGGTATTTGACCTAGCTGAAGTTATTGAATGACCTGTGAAGGATGAATTATTGATGAGGGTTATATCAAATGGACACAAATATATCTACAGTGAGGAGAGTGCAGCTACGGGCTTTAGTGGAGTGTCCTGTTAGTTAACGAATGTTGGTTAACTAGGTTAAAGAGTTTGGCCGGTTAATCTAAGATCGTTGGAGCTCATGATCTGTAGGTCCATTAGGTCTCTCTACTAGCTCATGAATGGACTAAAATCTTAGATAGTGTGGTGAATGAGTTTGAGCCGTTCAAATCTTGGCTTAAGGAATGAAAGTCAGATATATACGATATATCAACGCTTAATTACGAACTAAATAGACAAATAGAGTTAATTATAATATTTAAGTATGATTTAAATATTAATCATATGAATAGGGATTCATATCGTTTTTTTAGAAAAATCGGGACAAGTGGGAAAAATAATATTATTTTATTATTTAATATTAAAATAATATTATATTTAATTAATTAAATATTAAATTATTTTTATTTATTAAATTATTTTTTAATTAAAAATCAATTTTAATTCAATTTTTGGAAATTTATTGAAAATTGGTTTTAAAATTGATTTTTGAAGATTGGATTTTCCCACTAACTAAGCTAGGAGCTTGGTTGTTTTCTTCACAATTAACCAACAAATTAACCATTTTGCATTGTCAAATTTTGATGCAATTGGATTGCATGTTATTCTTTAATAGATAGAGATGATTTTGACATAAAAATGGTTAAGAATTTTGTAATAATTTCGTTTTTTGCTTGCAAAAAATGTCAAAACTAGTCCAATTTAGTGTGTTTTAATTATTTATGCATTATGAATGTATGTTTAATTAATTTAAATTTATTTGGGCATATAGTATGCCATATAGATTTAAATCCCCACCATAGGATAAGCATGTTTCATGCATTTTATGGATGTTATAAATGTTATAATGTATAGTATGCATGATTATTTTAATTTCATGAGTGTTAATATAATTAGTTGTATTAATTGATGAAATGTATATGTATGTTATGGTTTTTGAATTGTTTATTTTATAATTGTTATAAAATAAATTAGAATTTTAAAATCTATAACAAAGATAATTGCATGCTCACCTAGGATAAAACCGGTGCAACTCAAATCAACCTCTTTTAATAGTTAAAATTAGGTCGATATCTTGTAAAATTGTGTTTACAAAACTCACCCAACAAAATCTTGTCTAAGGCTAGAGGTATTTAAGTTGACGGTTTAAGGAATACCTCCTACTTGGGGATCAAGTTGGCGTCTGAGTTGAGTTAACCCGATTTTATGAGCATGCGAGAGCAGTGTAAGGTGAGTTAAAATGGTTTAAATCACTTAGACATCATAAGTTAAAACAAACCAGTATAAACGTTATACTTGGATTGTTCACCTAGCCTTAGGTTGTGTTATATTTAGCCAAATTATAACCAAGTAAATACCCAATTAAATTATAACACTTCAGTGGGAGATTAATAATGTATATGATACATTATCATTAGCTCCCACGTCCCTAAGAGTTCACAGCGTAAGATCCCATGCTCGGCTTTGAGTTGCTATTTAGGCAACCTCCCTTCGGAAAGTGTTTGCATGGGTCAATAGGAATAGGAAGGTGAATAGGCGAAGTAGTTCATAGTAAGTGGGTGAAAGGTGTGTGTCAACACGTCCTACAGTCTCTTCCATTAGGTCACACTGTGAGATTCCTATGTTGCATCTGCTTGGCGTTTATAGGCGCCTATCCCTTCGGAGGGTTTGTAACATAGGATTCGGAAGTCCGTGAACTCCAGAAATGGATAGAGTTACTTAAGTCCGTTTTCAAGCAATTGTTCCTCCTTCGAGGGCTTGTTTGATTCTGATCTTTGTGATTCGAAAATGGAGGGTATACACTTACAAGACTTACTAATTGTTAGTAAAGTTCTTGACCAAATAAACGGTAATTAAATACTATAAGAATAAAAATTATTTTGGTATTAGTATTTAGTTAAGAGTATCTTGATTTAGTGAAGAAGTGGACGACTGCTCTTTAGTTGGGGCCATTCTGACTCACTGAAGTATCGTTGCAAAATAGATAATGAATTGTGGGTACATTATTACTTGCTAAATCAATTGGATTAAAATTTAGAGTAAAGTCACTAATTAAACTTGTTCATTTCTTTCAGCAATGAGTACATCTATAGTTCAACTATTAGCTTCCGAGAAACTTAACGCGATAATTATGGAACTTGAAAATCTAATTTAAACACTATACTAGTTATCGACGATCTGAGGTTTGTTTTAATAGAGGAATGTCCTCCAATCCTTGCTCAGAACACGAACCGAACTGTTTGGGACGCTCATGACAGATGGACTAAGGCTAATGAAAAAGCCAAAGTCTATATTTTGGCAAGAATATCAGATATACTTTCCAAAAAGCATGAGAAAAAGATCACCGCTAAGGAAATCATGGACTCACTGCAAGTTCTATTTGGACAACCATCCTCCTCGGCTATGCATGATGCTATCAAATGTGCACTTTGATTATAAAACAAACTATAAAGTTTCCGAAAAATGTGTAAATGACCATTTGTTTCTCAAAACAACCAAAAAATGCCCAAGTGTCACTTTAGCTCTAAAAACCAACCTAACCATTTTTAAAAAGTGTGTAAGTGACACATTGATTCTCAAAACAATCTAAAATGCTTAAGTGCAACTTTTACTCTCCAACCATACCTAAAAGCTACCTAAAAAGTGTCTAAGTGACACTTTCACTCCCAAACCAACATAAAAAGTACCTAAAAGTTTTTCAATAAACAATTTAACTCTCCAAACAACTAAAATAGTTCATATGTGCACTTTGATTATCAAACCAATTAAAAAGTACCTAAAAATTGTCTAAGTGACACATTATCAAAACCAACTCAAGCATATAATAACAACACTAAATGGATGAATTGGCTACCATAACCGTAGGATAGCCACACATAGTATATATGCATTTATAAGCAGAATTTGAACTTTAATTTTAAAAAATACCCAAGTATTTGAAGGTCTATCCCCTTCCTGTTCTTGCCCCAACAATTTTTTAGTGATATGAGAATGCAAACCAACAATCATCGACTTCAAATAAGAGAAGTTGTATCTTCTACACCTAGGAATAAAATTTTGTTAGTCACACATTTATTAGAAAGAAAAAAATTACCATAAAATCTAAAATGTTCAACACTACTACAATTTTGACCTTCGTTGATGGCCAAAAAAGCCATAGTTATATAATAAAGTTTAATAAATGATAAAGAGTAAAAAGGTATCTTTTGTGGAACATGAAGGAAAGCTTAAGTCAAAAGGTCAAAATTTGGAAATTATTTGGAAATTATGTGAGAAAAATGTAAAATTAGGAAATAAATATTAAATTAAATTAAAATGATTATTTAAATGAAAATTATAGTTAATTTGGATGTCTAGAATAAGGATAAATGAAGAGGAGACATGTTGAAGCAAGCTGGTGAATGGCTAAAGCCGATTGGTTGGTCTGGGTAGTAGCTTAGACTTTAAGCAAGCAGCTCAATTAACCCGATGGTTCTCCCGATTTCCTTGTGCTATTTTGACCATTTTTGGACCAGAAGAAGCTCTAAGAGTTAGGAAGACGACCTACGGCTGCCGAAGTGATTTGAGGTCGGAAACCTTGGGAAATCGTCAAAATACTAAAGGTTGTCGCAAAAACCAAGCAAATCAGATGAGTTAGCTTTGAGGAATTTTTTCAAGGGTGCTCGGGAAGGTTTTTGGAGCTGAATTTTCTTGGTAAGCTAGTTAAGAGGTTAAACTTGAGTTCCATAATTTTTATTTGATTTTTATTTGAAAGGAAATGATGTTTTGGAGCTCTAAAAAATCAAGTTGGAAATAGGACATTGTTGGCCGAAGAGGCCGCTAGAGCCGGCCACGCCCTACACCTGCCGACACCCCCTTGCCCAACTGCTACCCACTAAGGTTGTCTACGACCATTTTGGGCAACTTTGGGCATTTTTGGACCCAAATTGATATTTTTCTTAAATTATTGCTCGGATTATGAGTGACACCTTTCTTTCACTGAAAACGATTCTATTTAAAATGTTTAGCCATGCTTTCTTATAAAATGTGATTTTATGATGATTTATTACATGATAAGCATGATGGCTGGTTGTTGTTGACAAATCTAAAGTCTCCGGCAATGGCGCCAAAAACTTGTTGCGTTTGCAGATCTAAAGTTAAAAAACTTGTTGTTGCTTTTATCTATTATTAAGCTTACTACTATGCATTCAACATATTATGCGTTTAACATGTTTAATATTATGCGTTAGTGACCTGTCAAGTTTTCCTATCCTTTATCCAAGTATAAGCAAAGAATGAGGTTTTCTCAGTGAGTCTGAGGTCGAACACAGGGACTATGCAGATTCTATAATTAATTGGATTATTTAAGTCATGCGTTTTAAGAAGGTGATGAGAAGTGATGCATCTAACTAACTAGAAAGCAATAAACCTAAGCTAATGTGGGTGATGGAGAGGTATGCGACACAGCAAAGTCAGCTAATTGAATTGTATGAATGGGTAAAAACAGGGTTCTGGTTGGTTAACATCTAAAATCAGAAACGCATAGTGATAGTCTATTCATACTTGCGACTCTTCTCCCGGTTGTCAGCCGCTATGTATATGTCTATACCACATAGGAGAGTGTTAAGTACCAAGGTTATTCCTATGTCTATGTAACACTTCTTAGCCTTGTCAATTGAGTTCCACAATCAATTACTCTTCGAGCAGTCTGATTATTACTACTTATATCGATTAGCTAAATGGACATAAGCATCAGATTAATATTACAATTGACAAGATGTAATAGTTACACTATGGTTCTTATTTAGATGCTAAAGCAACCCATGACCCTTGAAAGATTAGTTACTCATGGATTCAAAGTAATAAGCGGAAGGTCTAGAGAAATGGATAGACATGGGAGAATTGTAGATTAATGAACGAAATACAATCTTAAACATTATAATGTTTTGATAACAAATCTAAAATTAAAGCTAGAAAAAGATAGAAAGCAGGAAGGCGTTTCAATATCTTGAGTCGCCGGAATGGAAGCGTGAAGTTTTGCTGTGAAGTGGTCAGACGGAGGGAAGACTCTTCTCTCTCGAGCTATTCGTCTCCAGTTGTCTTCTGGAGAGATCTCTGATGTCACTTAGGAATTCTTCCGAGAATCAACAACCATTTTTCAGCTTACAGGTCTACCCTTTTATAGAGGCTGTGTTTGTAATCAGTGCCAAATCTGCGTGATTGGAGGTCAATTGATGTCGTGCGTCTATCTCGCCTAATTGCGTAATTCTCGGTTCAATTTAGATTCACCACTTTAGCCGTAGATCATGCATGTCAATCTTTCCGACAATCTCTCAAGATTTTGATCTGATTTTCCGCTACCTTGCGTTTCTAGTCGTTATGCATCCATAAAGAACTTGGGTTCATGTGTTCACTTATGTCGACGCATCCATATGTTACTAACGCATCATCCTGCGTTAAGCGGTTGTCAGTGCATCCACAGGTTGCTTGCGTTACTGTGTTAAAACATGCGTTTTATGCTTATAAATCTTCAAAACAATTATCTTCATCAATTAACAAAAGTAAAACGCATAGGAAGATTTATCAATAAAATTCAACACAAACTACCGCATGATTCTCTATTTAATCTCTATTTTTCTAAAAGAAAGGTTGTAATAACTTGTATTTCTACAAGTAATCACTGGTTATATTTGATTTTATGGCATGAAAGGCATGTTTTATCTGTTTTCTACAAGTTTTGAAAAACATGTTTATAAGATGCTATTTATTGAGAAATGCTCTGTTTTCCATGAAATGTTTTACAATGAACTGTTTATGCAAAACATACCTGTTTCTAAAGTGTTTTCTAAGGGACCTAATACTAAGGGACGTTGAGAAGGCATGTGGACAACCCTGTGACTTAAAGGAGCTCAATGCTGAAGAACGTTAAGAAGGCATTTGAGTTTCCTAGGGACCAAGTACTGAAGGACTCGGAGAAGGTACTTGGGCATCCCGAGATAGTCCTATGTGCACATAGTGATTGATGATGTTGTTGTGTTGAGATTACTCCACATCAGCTAAGGTTTTCGACGTTGGGTGTGTCGAGATTACTCCGCCCCAACTAAGGTTTGTTTTCGACATTGAGCGTGTTGAGCCTTGCTTCACCTCGACTAAAGAAATTTTAAAGCAAAAGAATGTTTGACGAGTTTGTAAACTGTATTTATGTAAAAGACATGGCTTATGTTTTATTTCAAGGCTTAACGTGAGTATTATGCTAAAGTTATGTTTTCTCTATTATTAATCATGATTTGGTTCTCGAGTTGTGTTTAAAATACTATGTCAGTCACTGGGCATCCAGCTCATGTTTTCCATATTTTCTTTCCCACCCAGGTAGTGAAGAAGTTCCCAGTACTTAGCCTACTCAAGCTCGCCCTGCTTAAGCTTCGAGTTATCAGAAGATACTTTAATTGGTGCTTAACCTGTTTTTCAGTTGTTGTATGTGTAAATAACTTTGTGTATGTGACATGTAGACATAGTCAGCTAGTAGTTGGGATGTGAGACTGGTTATTGTATATGTCAACTAAGTTTATTTGTGAACGAGTTTGAAGTATTTGGTTATGTAAATATAAAATTCTCATGTTATTGAATTTATGGGTGTGGCTGATCTGAATGTCTTTGTTATTAGAATAAGTGATATGGGCAGTTATGTAAGTCATGTTTCAACAGGTTATTCAGGTATAGTTGGACAGTGAACCTCACAAAAAGGGTGATGTTTACTGTCCTCACATCTCCTCTCAGGTTATGGAGGGTAATCTAGGAGGGGCTGTGACAGATTAAATCCTGTATAAGAGTTATACTTGGATAAAAACCTAGACTTAGGTTATATTTAGTTAGCCGAGATATAACTAAGTAAAGATACCCAATATACCAATTAAAAACACTTCAGTTGGAGAAGTGTATATATGATATATTAGCTTTTGCGTCCCTAAGAGTTCACACCGTGAGATTTATGCTCGGCTTCGAGTGGCCCTGAGAGCGGCCTCCATTCAGAAAGTGTTTGCATGAGTCAATAACAAGTTGACTAGGGGAAGTAGTTCATAGTAAGTGGGTGAAGGGAGTGTGTCAACACATCCTGCAGTCTCTTCCATTAGGTTGCACCTTGAGATTTCTACGATGCACCTGCTAGTCATTTCCTACCACGACACTACCATTCGAAGGGTTTGTATCATGGGATTCAGAACATCGTGAACTCCAGAACTGAATAGGGTTTCTTCAGTCCGTTTTCAGCATTCTCTTTCCCTCAAAAGGTTGTGGATTCCAATCTCTGAAATCTGAAAATAAAGGGTTACACTTACAAAATTTACTAAGTGTTAGTATTTTTTTACCAAATAAATGGTAATTAAATACTATAGGAATAAGAGTTATTCTAGTATTAGTATTTAATCAAGAATGTCTTGATTTAGTGAAGGAGTAATTGACTGCCCCTCGGTAGCAGTTATTTTAAATCACTAAAGTATTATTACAAGAGAATAATATTTTTTGGGTACATTATTACTTGTTAAACCTGATTGGATAGAGTTATTAATCAATTAACTAATTAAAACCTATTTTTTTCAACAATGGCTAGTTCATTTATTCAACTACTCACTTCCGATAAACTTAACGGAGATAACTATAGAACTTGGAAATCAAATCTTAATACAATACTGGTTATGGATTATTTGAGGTTCGTTTTAACGAAGGAATGTCCTCCAGTTCCCTGCTCAACCACAAACTAAAATGTTCGAGATGCATATGACATATGGATTAGGGCTAATGATAAAGCCTGAGTCTACATCTTGGCAAGCATATCTGATATTTTGTCCAAGAATCATGCGAACATGGTGACCACTATGGAAATCATGGACTTGCTACATCTGATGTTTGGACAACCATCCTCATCAATCTGTTAGAGAACATGTTCTAGATATAATGGTCCACTACAACATTGTGGAAGTAAACGAGGCTATCATAGATGAGAAGAGTCAAGTCAACTTTATTTTAGAATCTCTTTCGAAGAGTTTTCTACCATTTTGCACCAATGCGTTAATGAATAAAATTTAATTACAATCTGACTTCTCTCTTCAACAAGCTCCAGACTTTTCAGTCCATGATGAAAACAAAAGGATATGAAGGGAAAGTAAATGTTATTTCTAAAAAGTCCCAGAGAGGATCGTTCTCAGAGACTAAGTCTGGACCTTCATCCTCAAGGAAAAAGAGTACAAAGAAGAAGGGAAAAGGAAAAACTCCTGCAAATCTCAAAGGCAAGAAAAAAGTTGCAGATAAAGGAAAATGTTTCCACTGCAACGAGGACGAGCACTGGAAGGGGAACTCCCTAAAGTATCTTGCTGAGAGAAAAGCTGAGAAAGAAAAATAAGGTAAATATGATTTACTAGTTGTTGAAACATGTTTAGTGGAGATTGATAATTTCACCTAGATATTAGATTCATGAGCATCTAACCATGTTTGTTCTTATTTTTAGGAAACTAGTTCCTGGAAACAGCTTAAAGATGGCGAGATAACTCTCGAGGTTGGATCAGGGGAGATCATCTCAACTAAAGTAGTGGGAGTTTTGAAGTTGTTCTTTGGAGATAGATACATTTTATTAGAAAATGTACTTTATGTTCCTAGTATTAATAGGAATCTAATATCTATCTCCTGTTTGCTAGAACATTTGTATAAAGTATCTTTTGATGTAAATGAAGCGTTCATTAGCAAAAGAGGTATTCAAATTTGTTTTGCAAACTTAGAAAACAACTTATATAAGTTAAAACCAACCAAAGCAAAAACTATTTTAAATACTAAGATATTTAAAACAGCTGAAACAGAAAACATAAGGCAAAAGGTTTCTCCTAATACCTATCTTTCGCATTTAAGACTTGGACACATTAATCTCAATAGGATTGGGAGATTGGTTAAAAGTGGACTTCTCAATCAGTTAGAAGACAACTCTTCACCTCCATGTGAGTCTTGTCTTGAGGGTAAGATGACCAAAGGATACTTTTCTGAAAAAGTCTTAGAGCCAAAGAACCCTTAGAACTCGTGCATTCAGACCTTTGTGGTCCTATGAATGTCAAAGCATGAGGAGGACGTGAATATTTCATCAATGTTGTTGATGATTATTTTTGGTATGACTATGTTCACCTAATGTATCATAAGTTCGAAGCTCTTGAAAAGTTCAAAAAGTATAAGGCTGAGGTTGAGAACCTACTAGGTAAAACTATTAAAACACTTCGATCAGATCGTGGTGGAGAGTATATGGACTTAAGATTCCAGGATTATTTGATAAAACATAGAATTCAGTCTCAGCTCTCTGCGCCTAGTACTAATGACTTGTAGAAATACAAGTTATTATTAGTTTCCCTTTAGAACAATAGGGATAAAATAGAGAATCATGCGGAAATTTAGGCTTAAATTCATTGATATATCATCTTTTGCGTTTTATTCTTTTGAGTTGGTGAAGATAAATGTTTTGAAGTAAATGATATCTAAAATGCATGATATGATGCAGGAACACAAGTCTCATATCAGCATAATGTAATTAAGAAACGCAAAGCAGCAAAGAATCAGACATGAATCCTAAGAGATTGCCGGGAGATTGATGTGCTTGATCTGCAGCAGAAGTAACGTTTACAAATTTTGCGGAGAATCATGCAATCAAGCAAGAATAACGCAAGGCGTTAAATCAGCCTATAATGATGCAAATCTTCCAGCGTTACAACGTAGCGTCTATAAAAGGGCAAATTCGAAGGCTAAGAAGGTTGTTGAAATCTTCGAGAAAATACTCAAGTGACGCCATAGTTCTTTCAAGACGACAACCGGAGACAAACAACTCGAGAGAGACGTCTTCCTTCCGATCATCCATTTCACTGCAGAAACTATCACGCAACTAGAGTTGGCAAATTCGAGAGATCTAGCATACGCCGATTATTTCATGCTTTCTATCTTGTTCTTTATTTTCTTATGTTTCTTAGTGTAACAAGAGATTGTAATCTTTGAAACATTTGATTCATTCCATTAATCTACACATCCTTTGTAACGCCCCGTGCTAAAATAAGACCAATGTGGTGTGAACCTTAGAATTTTAATATTCTCACATGCGTCATAAACATATGAGTATGTGATCTGTTAACCAAGAGGTGCAGATTAAGAATAGGAAATAGTTCACTCTGCATTTCTGAAAATAGGCAATAACCAACCCTAGCCCTGCTTTTCTTTCCATTCACATTTATACCCCTACTGATTACTGCTATGATGCATCATACTCCATTCTCACCAATTTAGTATAGTTCTTGATTGTTTATTTACTTTTAACGCATTACAACCATTCTTATTTTCTTGTTACACATATAGCTCAAGCAATTAAAGAAAATTTGAAATCTGCATAGTCCCTGCGTTCGACCTCGGACTCATCGAGAAACCTAATTTTGACTTAGACTTGGGTTAAAGCTAGGAAAGCTTGACTAATTAATAACGCGAATGCAGATCAGCAAACGAAACCTATTCTGTTAGCACATGACAGAAACAGGTCGATGCAAGAGTATGCATCACCAAATTTATATGACTTTTTGCCAGGAATTTTGCGTCCAACCTTTGAAGGAAATGGGAGGTTTAAGACAAAGCCTGTCATGTTGCAGATGCTACAAACTGCAGGGCAATTTGGGGGTACTTTTGATGAAGACCCACATGCTCACCTGAAAAGTTTTCTAGAGATATGCAACACTTTCTCAATTGTAGGAGTGACGCAAGATGGTATCCAGCTATCTTTATTCCCATTCTCTCTCAGAGATGAAGCACGACAATGGGCCTACTCATTTGAGCCAGGTGGATTGCTACTTGGGAGCAAATGGTTGAAAAGTTTATGCAAAAATATTTTCCTCTAACAGTAAATGCAAGAAGGAGACGTGACATTGTCACCTTTGAGCAAAAAGATTCGAAGACGTTAAGTGAGGCTTGGACACGATTCAAAAGGCTGGTAAGGAATTGTCTACATAATGGGATTCCTGATTGCGTCCAAATGGAAATTTTCTATCGAGGACTCAACAGACCGTCGCAATCCATTGTTGATGCCTCCGCTGTGGGAGGATTGATGGATAAGACCTATACACAGGCCAAAGATATTCTAGATAGGATTTCTAGAAACACTAATGAGTGGGTGGATGATGGGTATGGATCCCGCTTCACCGACAAAAGGAAAACGCAAGCTAGTATGATCAAAACTGATGTTGCCACCTGTCTTGCAGCATAGATGGCAACTATGACGTCTTTGCTCAAAACCATTTCCTTGAATAATCAAGGTGGAACAACTAGTCTTGCCAATTCAATAAACGCATTGAATCCAATGGCAGCAGTGAGCTGTGTGTAGTGTGGGGAAGCACATCTGTATGATATGTGTCCATACAACCCACAATCTGTGTGCTATATAGAGAACAACCCCTACGATAAGACATATAATCCGGGTTGGAGGAATCACCCTAATTTCGGATGGGGGGAAATCAACAACAGTAAACAGGTCAAGGAAGTGAGCAGTAATCGCAAAGAGAAAACCCTCCCGGCTTTCATCAAAGTCACATAATCAGAGTCACATAATCAGAGTCAAACTTGTACAGACAATGAAAGGAGAGAACAAGCAATGCAGGCCAGACCTGCGTCTGTAAATAAAGATTCTACAAAAGACATCTCTCCAACAGTGTGTCCACCCTTTCCCTAGCGTCTGCGAAAGAAAAATGATGAGGGGCAGTTTAAGAAATTTTTGGATGTGCTTAAGCAACTTCATATCAACATTCCATTGGTGGAGGCTCTTGAGCAAATGCCTAGTTACGTAAAGTTCCTTAAAGACATCCTTTCAAAGAAGAGGAGGCTTGGGGAATTCGAAATCGTGGCATTAACACATGAGTGCAGTGCATTATTCAAGAAAAATATCCCTGCCAAGATGAAAGACCCTGGAAGTTCACATTGTCATGCTCAATAGGGGGAATGGACGTCGGTCAGGCGCTATACGATTTAGGGCTAGCATTAACTTAATGCCCCTGTTTATTTTCAAGAAATTGGGAATAGGTGAAGCAGGGCCAACAACAGTAACATTACAGCTTACCGATCGGTTCATTAAGCATCCTGAAGGGAAAATAGAGGATGTCCTGGTTAAAGTTGATAAGTTCATCTTTCTGGTAGACTTCATCATCTTGGATTATGAAGCTGATATAGAGGTACCAATTATTTTGGGAAGACCTTTCTTAGCCACGGGGCGCGTACTGATTGACGTCCAAGAAGGGGAATTGACAATTCACGTGGACGACCAACAAGTAAAGTTTAATGTATTTAACGCATTAAAGTATCCTGATGTATTTGAATCTTGCTAGATGTTAAAAGATATTACCTATAAGGGCATAGAATCCACGAACGCAAAGTTAGAAGATGAAGAAACTGTTAAGGAAGATGATGAATCTGAAGAAGAAACGATTAAAATGATCTCAAATAAAATCTTTAAGAAGTTGGACTTGAGCAACAGAGCAACAACAAGACCATCTTTGGAAGAACCACCTGTGTCACACCCCCTTCCGGATTATCCTCCATAACCCGAAAAGAGATGTGAAGACAGCAGTTACCGACTACCCTGTCACGTAACCCACTATCAACCTCACCATCCACATGCTCTTGACAAACCTCGACTTCGATCGGCAACGGGAACTGTTATGCTACCTGAAAATGGAAAACATTTAAAAGAATGAGCTAACGACTCAGTGAGTAACGGTTTTCTGAAAACAATATAATTTAACTATAAAACTGGTCAAACTCGCATAAAACATAACACTGCAAGTCATAATAAACTATACTCCAATACCATTGTGGAATCATGCTTGCCCGTTTTAGGTTACATACTCAAAAATCTTGTTCTTATACTATACTTTTTCCCTAGTTGAGGCGAAGCAATGCTCAATGCTCCTTAACGTCGATTTTTCCTTAGCTGTGTGGAGTAATCTCAACCATCAGCATCGTACATACCTCTATATGCACATAGATACCAAAATCCGGGCAGCCCTCAATGCCTTCTACAAATCCCTGAGCATTGGGGTCCCATTTCTATATCCAGGTTACCCATATGCCTTCTACAAGTCCCTAAGCATTGGGTACCTTTATAATATAACGGCTACCCTTTGGCCTTCTCCAAGTCCCTGAGCCTCGGGTGCCTTTTCTAGTTTAATATAACACAATACATATTTTGGAACATTGTATCAATAACCCATGAATTAACCGTTTCCAAATCTCACCTCTTCAGCATGCTAAGCTCAATTTCCATTTTTAATATAAACCGCATGTTTTTCATAAAGTTCATTTTTAAATCTTTCTTGACATCACATAATATCATGTTTTCCAGAAAAGTCATGAGAACCAATAACATAAATCTCATGTGTTTTATAACTCATAGCAAGTATCCAGCATTCCCATAGTTTACAAGTAAAACGCATACACATGTCTCTAAACGCATGCTCATGTTTCTAAACGCATGCTCATGTCTCTAAATGCATGCTCATGTCTATAAATCTCATATTCGTATGTCTTACATATATTAAATCGTATGCATTATTTTATTCAAAACCCGTAGAATTACATTCATAAAGAGCTCATTTATTTTTATAAAACGCAGGTGTTACTCACTTGTACTTGCCAAAGAATACTTCTTTTTCCTTTCCTTTATTTCCTCTTCTCGAGCTTTCTGGACGCAGCGTTCTAACTCTGAAACACAAGGCTCCATTTTCCTCTGTCAGCTCGGTTGAACGCAACCCTGCCCTTCAACGCAAGGTTGGTAACACAAGGCTGATTATTTCCGCAAAGTGCATCCCGACTCTTCTTACTTCCCCTTCGAATGCGTCGCCCTCTCTTGGACGCAAGGTCCATCATGAACGCATCATCTAACTTTGGACGTCGTGTTCACCTTGGACATTATGTTTGTCCTCAACGCATAGCCGCCCCTTTTAACACCAGACAACTTCTTTACATAAAATAACCAAGTTGTCAATTACCTTCTTTCTTGGCCGCATATTCCTACTACAGACGTCCTTGTTGCCTTCTACTTCTCTTTTCTCTCCAGAATTCTTCTTTGAGAGTCATCAGTCGCTCCTTTTCCCTCAAAGTTCTATTTATAGGAAGCTTGCCATCCAACTTTTCCTCTCCCTGTGCCACTTGTTTGCCACATGTCACGCTGCATGCTTAATTAACCATGCATTAGTCCAAGTGTCACCTTGCATGAAACACTTAACATGCCTTTAACACCTCCTACTGATAAGGTGTCAAATCTATACATAGCCACCTGGCCTTATAAACTTATCTTATGCGTCCAACATTTTCCAACAAATAACCATTTATTCAACACAACGCCCTCATGCGTTCATTAAGTTTCCTTTAAAGTTTGAGCTTCACTACTCGTTTTTCTAACTCTCAGCCAACTATACTACTCTTTGACGCATAGAGATAACTCTGTCTCTAACGCATAAAGATCTCAATGCATGACAACCTTACCGACGCATGGTAAGCTAAGTACGTATCTTCCCTTGCCAACGCGGCGACCACTTCAGCTTACAACAACCATTCGAGATCACCTTCAGCCCATAGCCGCACTGTTATAACCCAATGCTTACACAATGCCACTAGGCGTTAATGACAAACGCACAATAATATGCATTTTTTACCTCATCGCATTATACCATGCGTCCAACTCCTTCCTTATGTCCATAACAACTCCTTCTCAAGTTTTTCCCCTTTGCGTTGATCCTGATGCATTCACCTTCATCCTGCGTTCAATGACCATCTTACTATCCTTGAACATTCCTTGATTACTCCCAAGATTATTCTTTTAACCTTTTCCTTGCACTTAAACTACTTCTCTTAAGGATAGATTAGCATGCGTCCACCACATGCACCAGTTTTTTTTATGTTTACTTCACAACCTTCTTCAACACTTCACAACTTAACTTTATTCCTTTCTTGCTTATTCGCTTCACTTCTTTCCATTCTCGGTTTACTTCCATGCGTCCACCCTTACCATGCGCTACCTTGCCGTGACCATGCGTCCAACATGGTCTTTTACCTCTTTTCTTTATAGACCCTTCAACGCATAAGTTTCTTAAAAAAAAAATAGGGTGTGACAGCCTGCATTAGAACTTAAAGCCCTACCAACACATCTCAAGTATGCATATTTGGGAAATAAGAGTACATTGCTAGTAATCATATCCTCTGCATTAAGCCCTGAGTGTGAGGAGTACCTATTGAAAATTTTGAGAAAATACGTGAAGGCCATTAGATGGACTCTCGCAGACATCCAAGGAATCAACCCCTCATACTGTATGCATAAAATTAGGTTGGAGGAAGGGTAAGAAGGTTCAATAAAAAGGCAACGCAGACTAAACACTGCCATGAAGGAGGTTGTTAAGAAAGAAATAATCAAGTGGCTCGACGCAGGAGTCATATATCCAATCTCTAACAACAGTTGGGTAAGCCTAGTTCAATGCATACCAAAAAAAGGGGGGATGACGGTGATAGCCAACAGTAAAAACGAATTGATTTCGATAAGAACTATGACTAAATGGTGCATAGACTACCACAAGCTAAACGTGGCAACAAAGAAAGATCACTTCCCACTATCATTCATCGATCAAATGCTCAACAGGTTAGCAGGAAATGAATTTTTATGTTTCCTAGATGGTTATTCCGAATACAACCAAATAATGATAGTGCCGGAAGACCAAGAGAAGACAACTTTCACTTGCCCCTATGGTACCTTTGCGTTCAGACTCATGCCCTTCAGGTTGTGTAACGCACTAGGGACGTTTCAGAGATACATGATGACCATATTTTTAGAGTATCTAGAGCAGTCCGTGGAAGTGTTTATGGACGACTTCTTGGTATTTGGGGAGTCGTATGATGAGTATCTGGCCAATTTAGAGTGTGTACTGAAACGGTATGAAAACACAAATTTAGTACTCAACTAGGAAAAATGTCATTTCATGGTAACCAAGGGCATTGTGTTGGGGCACAAAATCTCTAAAGCTGGATTGGAAGTAGATCAAGCTAAAATAGATGTCATCGAAAAACTGTCGGCCCCCACGAATGTGAAGACGTTGCAAAGCTTCTTGGGTCATGCAGGATTCTATAGAAGATTTATCCGAGGTTTTTCGCAAATCGTTAGGCCTTTGAGTGCATTGTTGGAGGCAAACAAAGAATGTAGCTTCGATGAAGCATGCCAACATGCGTTTGAGTTGCTTAGGAAGGCCTTAATTATAGCTCCAATTTTAGTTGCCCCTGACTGGTCTCACTGGTTTAACAAAAAAGAAAGTCTCTAGTAGAAGAAATTGATCTCATTTATAAAATGAAAACAAAATAAAAATGTCACGCATGTGTTTAGAAGAAATTGAATTCCTCGTGGAAGCGTGTGAATGTCATGCCAAGGACATTCAATTTTTAAAAACTTAAAATAAAGAGAAGTTACAGAGAAGCATTTAAGATAAGCATCTAAATTACATCATGCTTTATATAGGAATTTTAAGAGAGAAATCAAACTATACCTTTGAAGATCGTCTTCTAGAAAGATCTCTCTTTTCTTCATCGGAACTCATGAACACCCAAAACCTTCCTTGACCTCAATGTACAGAGAAAACACAAGACACTACCAAATTGATCTTCCTTGCTATTCTCAGGATAAGAATCAAAGGAGTTTTGGGCTCTTCAATTTTGGAAAGGGAAGCCAAAATTCTTGAGAGAGTTTGAAAGGAAGAGAATGCGGAGAA
This sequence comes from Citrullus mucosospermus, assembly GCA_030954485.1. Lineage (NCBI taxonomy): Eukaryota > Viridiplantae > Streptophyta > Magnoliopsida > Cucurbitales > Cucurbitaceae > Citrullus > Citrullus mucosospermus. The sequence goes on from CM062064.1 coordinate 17,872,287, forward strand.
AACTTGGAGGTCACAAAACTAAATCTCTTTCTTTTTGCAATCTATTTCACTTATTATTATGTGAGAGAGGAAGAAGGGAGTAACTCGCTCAACGTGTAGAATACTCTCAACTTAATATTATAAATTTAATATTAAATATTATTAAATTAATAATATTAATTTAATTAAAATATATTAAATCAAATTTAATATATAATTAAATAAAATTAATTAATTAACGATTAATTAATTAATAAGTTAAATATTACATATTTAATTTAATTTGAATCATATTCAAATAATATTCTCTCACATAACATATAGTTTAATATGAATCTCATTCATATTAATTTTAACCTACAGTTTTTATATGAATCTTATTCATATAATTAATATTTGAAACTTATTCAAATATTTATCTCTCTCACAATATAAACTATAAGTTTGAATCTCAGTCATAATTAACTTTATATTATAATGTATCTATATACATTATATTAATTGTATCATATACAATTAATTCCTCTGTTTAATTTGAACAATTCAAATTAATCCAAAATAAAATGATTCTGGTTAAATTCTTAATGAGTTAGCAATGGGACCTTATGAATCTACCAATTATAAGCTCTAATGATATAAGATTAATTAATTTAACTCTTTAATTATTTTAATAAATATTCATTGACTGCAGGTCACTCCACTAAAGAGCACTATAGATATATTTTTTGTCTACAAATATAATCAATCATCAGCGAGTCAACCTTGCACGAATTGCTCGTAATTACAGTTGGGTCAAATTATCATTTTACCCATGTAATTACATCTAACTCTTTAAGTCCCGCCGATTTTCTAATGAACAATAACTTGTTTATGGTCCTACTATAAACAAAATCCTCTCAGGCCAGTGAGAGGGTCGAGCCCCATTATTCAAGACCTAGAGTCAGCACTTAGGGGAGCAATTCATCTACTTGCCCTAAAGACGGGAAGAAGTGAATTTCATCTTGTGTAGCTATATATGTTCCCAGCTCTCTACTTGGACAAATCCCTAAAACAGTAGGCATATTGAGTCAGCGAATTTGGCCACTCTTACCAATACTAGATCAAATGACTGCCCTTACAGACATGAATTCATAACTCACTCAGTGTTGGGACTAGTTTTCTATATCTCTTAGGATTCTCGTAGTTTGTAATATTTGTAAATATAAATTATTTATTTAATAAAATAATGAGTTATTTTATTTCTTGTGCATTAACTCAATCCAATAGACTAAGATCTATGGTTATTTTATGTAAACTTAAACATGTATGTAATTGACATATACGGTTGGATCATATTTATGTAATAATAAAAAAAGGTTTGTAGTATATGGATAATGTTGGGTGTCTTATCTTGGTGACACTATAGATATGACCCACTTTGTAATTGTTACAAGAGTTGTAAAGTATTATAAACGATTTGATCCTAATCGTTTATGTGGAGACATGTGAGTGAGAGTATCCTATGTAAAGAATTTGTATAAGACCGGACCGCGAAATGTTTAATTTCTCTTTATAAAGTCATTAATTGAAAAAATTAACATTCCATTAGATGACCATAGGTGACTTGACCTTAATCCTAAGTGGGTTATGAACTCTTGTCTATGAAGACAATCCTTTCATTTGTATGGGTGAGAGTGGCCAAATTGCCAACTCAATAAGCCTACCATTTTGGGGTGAAACTGTAATTTGACCCAACTGTAATTATGAGCAATTCATGAAGGGTCGACTCACTATTGATCGATTACATTTATGGACAAAAAAATATATCTATAGTGCGAAGAGTTTAACTATAGGCCTTTAGTGGAGTGACCTATAGTTAATGAATATTGATTAATTTAATTAAAGAGTTTAACTAATTAATCTCGTGTCATTGGGGCTTCTAATCTGTAGGTTCATGAAGTTCTCTTCCTATCTCATTAAGGGTTAAAATAAGAATCAGTTAATTTTGTTGGCTTTTTAGCCCTTAATCTCAAATTAATTAATTTTGATTAAATAATTAAATTAATGTTTTGATGATAACAAACCTGAATTAATTTACTAAAAATTTGAGTATTTTGAAAGTGTCTATTGCATAGAGCTCGACATAACGAATCCAACGCATTTTGAATCACTCAAATCGAAGCTCAAACGAAGAAGATATAGCTGAAACAAGCTTAACGGAAAAATCCTAAGCTGATGACATTGTAGTTTTTTATCATCAGAGTGGATCAATTGAAAGGTGCCACTTAGAGCATATGAGGAATGACATTTGGTAGATTTTTGAGTTTTTGGATTTGTTTTAAAGGAAAATGAATTTAAAAAAATTAATTTAGTTATTATTATATATGTTTGTGTCTAAAGATTAGTTGCTTTTAAAAGGATGAATTTAATATTATTTTATGTTTGTGTCTAACAGCTAATTGAGTTTAAATCTCCACCATTCAATTTTCTTTTACCAACATCTAATGGTCCAAATTAATTGTGTTTTTCACCTACTTTCCTCTCTTTTTAAGCTCATCTTCTTCTCCAAATTTTAACAACTTATATTATTTTCAATCCTCCATAATTCACAAAGCTTCTATTGTTGCTCTCTCTAAGCTTCAATTTTGTTTTTTCATCTTCTTCTTGAGAGAGATATTTTATGTTGTGAGGATTAATTTATTGAGTGCTCAAATTTGTAAATCTACTCTTTAAGAGAGTTTTTATCATCTTGTTCTTCATTGTCAAATTCATTGTAAGGGTCGTTTTTTATCCTTAAAAAGAATGGTTGTAACGATTGATCCTCAACCATGGAAAGGATTGTATTTGTTCTTATACCTAGAAAAAAACGTTGTAACGGTTCGACTCTAGGCCATGGAAAGAGTCAAATTCGTAGTGACATACCTAAGTAGAGCTTGGGAAGTGGACGTAGGGTGGTTGTGCTGAACCACTATAAAATCACAGTGTCAATTTTCTATCCCTCTCCTAACTTATTTTTGCAATTAATTTTTGTTATTATATTTTATTGCATGGAATTAATTGCAAATTTTAATTCTTGAATCAATTGCTCATATTTGTATATTTTGATTGGTCGTTATTAAATTTCTATATTCATTACCAATAGTTTTCTAAGAATTAAATAGAGTGCTTTAAAGTGTGCTTTTTAATTTCTTGTTTAATTCAAAGTGAATTTATTTGCATAAAATTCTTGTTTAAATTACTTGTTAGCAAAAGTTTGTTAATTTGCTTAATTGGGCCCACTTTAGGAAAAAAGTTTTAATTAGTTTTTAGAAAACCCTATTCACCCCTCTATGGTTGCCTACAAATTGTGGATTAATTTGAATTGTTCAAATTAAATAAGGGAATTAATTGTATATGATACAATTAAATATTGTATATAGATACATTATAAAGTTGTTTTTGAATGAGATTCAATATTATATTTTATATTTTGAGAGAGATAAATATTTGAATAAGATTCAAATATTAGATATATGAATGAGATTCATATAAAAACTATAGGTTAAAATTAGGACATTTTCTAAAACTAATGTTATTTTAATGAATAATGATAAGAATAGGGTTGGGTTGAAAGTATTGAGAAAAATAGGGTAGAGAAATCGTGGACGGGGTCCATGATTTTCACATGGCATGTAAATCTTGGACCCAATCCACAATTTACTCTCCACATGGCATGGAAATCGTGGACCGAGCCCACGATTTCCCCACATATCCGACGATGTGGGTTTTCTTCTTCTTTTTTTTTTTTTTTTCTTTTTTCTCTTCTTTGTGACTCTCTCTTTTTCCCTTTCTTCTTCTTTTTTTTTTTTCTTTTCTTCTTCTTCTCCGACTCTTCTTTTTCTTCTCCGACACGAATGGTCCAAAATCCGACGCGACCAACTCTGGTGAGGAGCATGAGAGCGAGACAAGCGAGACGAAAGCGAGAGCGAGAGAGATCAGTCTTTCCTCACTTTGAGATGAGCAAGAGCGGAGTGAGAGAGAGCGAGAGAGATCAAACCCACATGAGTGAGGAAGGAAGCAAGACGAGCGAGATGAAAAAAGAGCAAGGGAGATCATTCTTTCCTCACTCACAATCAGTTGTATCTCTCTTGCTCTCTCTCACTCTTGCTCTCGCTCGTCTCAGAGTGAGGAAAGACTGATCTCTCTTGCTCTCGCTTTCGTCTCGCTCGTCTCACTTCCTTCCTCACTCACCATCAGTCTTATCTCTCTCACTCTCACTCTTGCTCACTGGAGTTGGTTGTGTCAGATTTTGGACTATTCGTGTCGGAGAAGAAGAAGAGTAGGAGAAGGAGAAGAAGAAGAATCATCGGAAAAGAAGAAGATGTAGGAGAAGAAGAAAAAAATAATAAAGGAAGAAAGGGAAAGAGATGGATGGTAAATTGTGGACCGAGTCCACGATTAACATGCCATGTGGAAATCGTGGACCCCGTCCACGATTTCTCTATCCCTATTTTTGTCCATACTTTCAACTCAACCTACTTTTGTCATTATTTATTAAAATAACATTATTTTTTAAAAAAAATTCTTAAAATTAATATGAATGAGATTCATATTAAAACTATAGGTTATGTGAGAGAATGAAATTAAATATATGATATTTAATTGTTGATTAATTAAATGTTAATTAATTAATATTAAGTTATTAATTTAATTATATATATTAAAGGGCTCTTTTCAAATATAGCAAAATGAACCAAAATATTTACAAATATAACAAAATTTCACCGCCAATCTGCGATAGACTATTATCTGTGTCACGATAAACACAGATAATAGTTTATCGCGATCTATCACGGTCTATCACAAATAGGCTGTGTATTTTGCTATTAGTTGTAAATATTTTCAGTAGTTTTGCCATTTAAGATAATTTTCCTATATTAAATTGGATTTAGTAATATTAAATTAAATTAAATTAAAAATAACTCCCTAAAAGTTATTTTTATGTTTTAGTGGTGGGTTGAGTAACTCATCTCATCCACGCATCTCTCTCTGTTAATGTGAGGGTTGTAGAGATTGAGCACACAAATTTTTGAACAAATAATTTCTCTACAAAATATTTTTCTCGCCAAAAATCTCTCTCTCACTCAAGCGTTTTCCTTCCTTTACCAAAATCGAAGAGCCCACAATTCCTTCGATTCTTATAAGGAGATTAGCAAGAAAACCAAGTGGTGGTGTTCTTGATTTGAGAAGAAAGTTGTCTCTTTGTTCGGTGAGTTCGATAAAGGTCTTGGGTGTTCACAAGTTCCGAAGAAAGTAGAGGTCTACCTAGAAGACGATCTTCAAAGGTACGGTTTATCTTCTCTCTTAAAATCTCCTCTTGAAGCATGCTAGCATTGATGTTTATTTGTTTTGTTCTCTGTATTTTGGTTTTTCTAGAAAGAAAATCATTGACACAAGGCGATCAATCACTTCTGTGAGGAATTCAATTCCTTCACTCGGGATTAAGGTCAAGTCACCTATGGTCATCCTATGAAATGGTAATCTCTTCAGTCAATGGTGTTATAAAGAGAGATTAATCATTTTGCGGTCTGATTTTATACAAACTCTTTGTATATGATAACCCCTTTTACATGTTTCTATATGAATGATTAGGATCAAATTGTTTATAACACTTTACAACTTTTGTAACAATTACAAAATGGATCGTATCCATAGTGTTATTAGGATAAGACACCCAACTATATCCATATATTACAAATCATTTGAGTTATTACTTAAACATGATCCATCTGTATGTCAACCACGTACATAAGTTACATAAAATAACCTTGGATTTTTCTTTAATGGATAATTGCATATTTTAAATAATCAACTATTATTTCAAATAACATATTAACTACGAGGTTTTAAGACATATGTCGCAACATTAAGGACTAGTAACTAATTAAGTTTCGCTATTAAAATTAATTTTAAAATTTCACTTCATAATTCTTTAAATTAATTAATAGACATTGGCGTTAATGATTGAGTATTTAATGAAAAATTGAGGTTAAAAATATAAAATTTTGAAATGTAGGGACTAAATTGAAATAAAACTCAAATTTTAATAATATAATTGTAACATTTTGAAATTTAAAAACTAGGGGTGTCCAAATGACCCGACATCCCGACTACTCAACCCTTGGGTTAGTTTAAAATTTGGGTTGGGTTGGGTTAATTTTTTTGTATTTTTTGGGTTGGGTTGGGTTGGGTCTCGGGTTGCAATTTTGAAAATTCGGGTTGACCCGACCCAACCAGAATTTCTAATATTAATATTAAATATATATATATATATATATATATATTAGTTTAAGTTAGTGTTAAGAACTATTTTATATTTTTTTCTTGGATCAACATATTTTATACTTTATCTTGGATCAATGGATATGTCAATTAGTGTTTCATTGATATGCCAATGTGTTTTACCAAAAAAAAAAAAAAAAATAGGGGGAAAAGAAAAGAAAAAGAAAACACACACAACTTGACAACCCAACCCGAAATTCGGGTTGGGTACCCTATTCGGGTTATTCGAGTAGCGAACCAACCAACCCGAATTTTCGAGTTGGTCTAAAAAATACCCCCAACCCAACCCAACCCAACCCAACCCAAATTTTAAGGGTTGGGTACCCTATTCAGGTTATTCGAGTAGCCAACTAACCAACCCGAATTTTCGAGTAGGTCTAAAAAATACCCCCAACCCAACTTGTGTACACCCCTGTTAAAAACTAAATTCAAACCAAATTGGAAATTGAAAGAATACATTTGTAACATTATAAAACAACATACCAAATGAAAATTAGACGCATGTTAAGAAGCTATTTTCTACCATAGGAAAAAAAAAATCCAAATAAAAGAAAACAAGTAAACCTAAAGCATACGGTGTTGTGTCCCTCACTTCTGCTCTCTCCCTCGTTCATGGTTGCAGCAGACGCAAGCCGAATCGAATCCCCACCGGCAGCCAGGTCTTTTATCGGAAGTGGTAAAAGTTTCGTTTCGAACTCGAAGGTGATTCTATGGGGAAGCAGGACGAGCCTCTCCATGTTAGTTCCAAAGCGGAGCTGAAGCGAAGAGAGAAGCAGCAGAAGAAGGCTAAGTCTGGAGGGTTCGAGTCCTTAGGTCTCAGTCCCAATGTCTTCAGAGGAATCAAGCGCAAGGGTTACAGAGTGCCCACTCCAATTCAGAGGAAAACCATGCCGCTCATTCTTTCCGGGGCCGATGTCGTGGCCATGGCACGCACTGGCTCGGGTAAAACTGCTGCATTTTTGGTGCCTATGTTGGAGCGCCTTAAACAGCACGATCCTCAGGGTGGTGTTAGGGCTCTCATTTTGTCTCCTACAAGGGACTTGGCGCTTCAGACTCTCAAGTTCACTAAGGAGCTTGGAAAATTCACGGGTCAGTTAAATTCTCTTTATTAGAATTTTGGTATTTGAATGTGTATTGGGACGAATCACTTCGCGTGTTCTTAAACTGATATGACCATTGGAACATATTTGACTTCACAGGTTTATAAACGTTTTCTGTTATTGTTTATGATATTGTGTCGATTTGTTAGCAATTCTGCAGATACCAAACATATGAAAAACGTCTGTATTTTGAGTATGTAACTTTGAAGGTTTCTTTTAGGAAAATTGATTTTATTACCTGATTATTTATAATGAAACATGCAAAAGGGATCAATGATACATGAAGATTACAAAAGGCTTTCCCTATTTGTAAGAAAGGAAGCATAAGAGTGAGATGCAAAGTGCCTAGATAATTTACACCAATGGAGAGCTTTGTCTGAGAATGTTCGTTGGTTTCTCTCTTGCCATAGGATCCAAAAGAGGCCCACGGTATGTGTTTCCACAGCATGGGTTGACCCGTCAAAATGGATGCTCCACAAGGATATAGATGAGGAGATCTTTAATGTCCTTTGGAAGAGCTGTTGACCATCCTAAAGCTTTAGAAACTCTGCTCCAAAACTTCCATGTGAAAGAGCAGCGGCCAAAATTATGCCTTTGTGTTTCATCATCATCTTTGCGTTACACCAGCCTGGGGAGATGGTAATATAAGACTAAAGGCATACGTCTTTGAAGAACATCTTTGGTGTTGATAGCTTTATGAGAGATTTCCCATTGGAGTAATTTGACCTTCTTAGGGTAAGACTCTTTCCATGTAGCTTTGTTCAATAAAGGTTCCAATCGTGAGGAGGAGTTGGTGAGTCACCCATGTCAAATAGAAAAGTCATATTAGATGTACAGGGTTCCGTCTCAAAACCAATTGACAATGTGAGAGAAGTAGCCCATTTATCTTATAAAGAGTGTGAGACTCCTTAATTTTTCCAATATGGGATCCTCAACATGCCCCTCAAGATGGTGCTTTTTTTGGATTCACCATTCTTGAATCGAATCCCAATTTTATTTCTAGACCGAATGCCTGTTTGGGCTTTATGGGCTTTGACACCCATATTAGATAATATGGAGTTCCATCTCAAAACCAATGGCTTTGAGAGGAGTAACCCATCTATCTTATGAAGAGCGTGGAACAAGTCATTTAACGAATAAGGAGCCATTTCTCCAATATGTAACAATGGAATTTAGACGGTAATGCGTGAAAGGCTGTAATGTTACACCAAAAAAGTGAAAAAAGCATTGAAAATAGAAATCTCTAAAACTTAACTTGAGAATCTATTTTTGCCCAGAAAGATTCTTGAATTCCTTTCTTGCTGAAATCTTACAAAAGTCCAAAAGACTGCTCGGACAATGTTTGACCATAGGATTTCTTTATCCGATTTGAAGGAGAGTCAATTGAAATCTAAAGCCAACCTAATGAATCAAGGAGGGATTTTGTACCACCTGAAAACACGAACAACTCAGCCCAAACGTCAGCAACAAAGAAACAGTGGATGAAGATGTGATCCCGTCGTTCATTATCTTTTTGACAAAGACAACAAAACAACATCAGTGATGAGGAGAGGTTAAACTCAAGGGCGTTATCTTTGAAGTCTGTCCATAGTGTTGAGGCTAGAGTGACTAATTTCCCGGAGAAGGAATTTAATTCTTTTAGGTCAAGGAGCTTTTCAAAGCTTTTTGTATATATCCTCCAAATGCAATTGGTTTCCTGCTGAGAGATGTGAAATCTTTGATTCTGTGGAAAAGGTGCCTTTACTGTCAAGCTCCCATCTTCTATTAGTCATGCCTCTCTATGAGTTTAATGCTAAGGATGAGCTGTATAAAGAAGGCCCATTCAGCTATTTCATCTTCTTTACTATTTCATCTTCTTTAAAATTCCTTTTGAAATTGGCAAAAAAACATTAAAGAGTACAATATCTAGAATAGGGCTTGTCCTTGGAATCTTTGGTGCCAAAGAATCCAACATCAAATTCCAGTAGCTTTGCGCATAGGTGCAACTCATGAAGAGATGGATAGGTAATTCTGAATTCTTTTTGCACTTGGGGAGATAAATATCTGCAATATTTTTGAGTACGAGATTTGGAGTTGGGGGATTTGAATCTTTGATTTCTTGGTCGAGGGTATATGCCTATCTAAACCAATTGAGCTATGCTTTGGCAATAAACATCCACAATATTAATTCCTCCATCGCTGATCTCCCAAAGGAAGATTTTGATTTTCTTTGTGGCAAGGATCCTTCCAAGTGAAATCATAGGGAGGGCTATTTCGTTCTTCATTCCTGCAACAAGATTGTCCATTGAAGATTTGGCCATGAATTGCAACTGTGGTGCATCTTTGAAAATCAAATAGCTCTCATGGGACCTTGATCTTTATCGAAACCTAAAGGAGGAGAATATCATGGAATGAGCTTCTTCATCTCACCATCTTTCCTCTGTGATTTTCGAGAGGAATTGGATGCTTGGCTTTGGTCTCTAGAACCATCGCATAAATTCACAGTCAAATCATTAATGGCAGGTCTTGTTGGTAGATCCAATGAAGCCAATGCCCTTTATATGGTTTTATTTGGAAGGATTTTTGTAAAATTTTCCTTTGGGAGCTTAGCTCAGTGGCATCAACACTGCTGAAAAATTACAGAGAAGATTACCCTTCCATTGTACATCCCCACATTGGTGTGTTACGTGCAAATAAAATTTGGAATCACTCTTCCATCTCTGATGGACTCTCTTTTGCTAAAAGCTACTGTATTTGATGCTCGAAGCATTTGGATGGCCCATTGCCATGCCTTAACAGCTATGACCTTCTTTTTTCAATATTTATGGAGCTTCCGTTTTAGGAATCAAAGAAGATTGTTTTGCACGCAATCAATAGAGCCTTTTTTTGGGACCTTTGGTGTGAAAGAAACAATCAGGCCATCAACGAATAAGTTCTCTCCATCAGGAGGTTCTATGGACTCATTACTTTTTAATGCTTTTAGTTGATGCAAATGCTAACAGCCTCTTAAGAATTATAGCATCTCCACAATAATCAATAGTTGGAAAGGTCTTCAGTAATCCACCATGGATGGCTGGAAGTTTGTTTTCTCTATTGTAATTTCATTATCAATGAAATATCTTTTCCTCCTCAAAAAGAATCCTAAAGTCCATAGCCACACATCTGGGTCCTCTTTAAAGGTCACCAAGGGAAGATGGTGATGCCAAAAAAAAGGGTATTGACAAAGATCATACAAATCGAATGTTAATTAATTTAGATTTGGACACTTGCTATATTTTGGAATTAATTTTGTTTTAGAGGTAGATTATGTGCCTGCAATGACATATAATGGAAAGCTTGAAGAGTACCTGTGTTATGAATGTCTTTCAATTGGTTATAATATTTTGCTATGAGGTTAATTCTCCTAATTTGCAGTGATAATGAGTCTTCATTATTGTCTATAATTTGCTGCAGATCTTCGAATTAGTTTATTGGTAGGCGGTGATAGTATGGAAACTCAGTTTGAAGAATTGGCTCAAAATCCTGATATTATAATTGCCACTCCCGGAAGGTTGATGCACCATTTGGCTGAGGTTGATGACATGACCTTGCGCACAGTGGAATATGTAGTTTTTGATGAAGCTGATTGTCTCTTTGACATGGGTTTTGCTGAGCAGCTGCATAAAATCCTTGCACAACTGAGTGAGAATCGTCAGACCTTGCTTTTTAGTGCCACCTTACCAAGTGTTCTTGCAGAGTTTGCGAAGGCTGGTCTTCGTGATCCCCAGCTTGTGCGCCTTGATTTAGACACTAAGATTAGCCCCGATCTAAAGCTTGTCTTTTTTACTTTGCGTCAAGAAGAGAAGAATGCAGCATTGTTGTATTTGATCAGAGAGCAAATCAGTGCTGATCAACAAAGTTTGATTTTTGTATCCACTAGGCATCATGTGGAGTTTTTAAATGTTTTGTTCAGAGAGGAAGGTATTGAGCCGTCTGTATGCTATGGTGAAATGGACCAAGATGCTCGCAAGATTCATATATCAAGATTTAGGGCAAGAAAAACAATGTTCTTAATAGTGACTGATGTTGCAGCTAGGGGCATTGACATCCCATTGCTTGATAATGTTATCAACTGGGACTTCCCTCCAAAACCTAAAATCTTTGTACACCGAGTTGGTCGAGCTGCAAGGGCTGGTCGAACTGGTACAGCATTTTCATTTGTGACTTCTGAAGATCTCCCTAACCTTTTAGATCTTCATCTTTTTCTCTCAAAACCTATAAGAGCTGCACCTACTGAGGAGGAGGTCTTACTTGATAAGGAGGGGGTATTCTCTAAAATAGACCATGCAATTGCAAGTGGAGAAACTGTATATGGACGTCTCCCTCAGACAGTTATTGATCTTGCTTCTGATAGAATTAGAGAAACCATTGATTCTTCAGCAGACTTGATTTCTCTGCAGAAAACTTGCTCAAATGCATTTCGTTTGTATTTAAAGTCAAAACCTCTACCTTCAAAAGAGTCTATCAGAAGAGCAAAGGACTTACCTCGTGAAGGGTTGCATCCAATCTTTAAAAATGCTCTTGAAGGTGGTGAATTAATGGCATTGGCCTTCTCAGAGCGCTTAAAAACATTCAGGTCAATGCAATTAGATTATTTTCCTTTTTTGTCAACAGGTTTAACATTTCTACAAAATACACACATATATATATAAAGTTCTGGCCTTGTAAATCATGATTATAACAATTGTTTATTTGCACCAGACCCAAGCAGACAATATTGGAGGCTGAAGGAGAAACTGCTAAGTCAAGGAATCGACAGGTTTGTTTAGCTTGTGTTGTTGGTTAAATAATTTGATAACAGTCGTTGACGAATCTACAAGCATTCTTTTTTTCTTATTCTTATTATATATGTAGGTAATGTTTATATGGACCAACATTTTGTGTTGGTGAAGATAGAATGTCAATCTTGGTTTAATGTGCTAAATATGTTTATGTATTCTGTTCATGAGAAAAAAATTTATTGATGAATGAGATGTAAATAAGAGAAGAAACCCTGAAAGGAGGCCAAAGGAGTAATGAACAAATATCTCCTAATGACATTGATGGTTGATATGGTACAATAATAAAAATGTTTAGAGGTAGAGCTTCAGGCAGAAGAAACAAAAATTATGGTTCCCAAAGATCTTTTATGTTCTTCTAAATACTTTTCATCACTTTTATTCCTTTCAATTCATACTACTCACATGACAAGAACATGAAAAGCGATGACTGAAATGTGTAATTTCAGGTATTTAATATATTTGTTTGGCTTTATTTGGTTCAAATATTTGAACCCATTTGAGTTAAGTTCTGTGATATCTCTCGAAATTAGTTTGTGCCAAACTGAACACACTTGAATTTTGTTAATTGAAAATCTCTCTTTTACTTTGAAATAAGATTGCTTGCATATTTGTTTTGTTTGTTTTCATTTCATTTTCCATAATAATAATTTTTTTGGGGGATTTTTGCTTTCCTCGTGGATAGATATGTCAAATGATCTCTTCAATAATGGCACTGTTGCAGGGTCCTGGTCAATGGGTTGATGTAATGAAGAGAAAAAGAGCTGTTCATGAGGAGGTTATTAACTTAGTTCACCAGCAACGCTCTGCTAAACATGTGGAGGAGGTGGGCTTCATCTCCTTTGGATTATTTGGGTTTCTTTTCCTAATGTTAAGTGTTCATAGCCAGTGTTCTCAAAGTTTCTTTTCCTAAAGTTAAGTGTTCATTGAAGTGTTATCAAGCTTGTACAATACACGAGTTGTATTGTACGAGTTGACTCAAAATGGAGGTAAATTGATTTAAATAGTGTGTTTGAATTGGAAATGGGAGTAAAAGTGTTGAATTGCACAAATCTGACCGAATCGTAACTATCCGATTCAATATCATTAAAGCGGAACATTAAAAAAAACCTTAAACTAAGAATACCAACATTAGCATAGACGAAACAACCAAAAATAAGGCGGAGAAGATGCGGTTGGCAATCAGTGTGGATAAATGAAACAATTAGAGAAGTTGGATGTGGGAATTATTGTAGATGGAAAAACAGAAAAGTTTGAGACTATCGAAAATGAGAAGAAATGTTTAGAAGAAATCGGAAAATGAAATAAAAAGGAAAAAGAAAACAAAGAGGAATATGAAAAGCCTGACACAGGCATTGATATCTGAAGGGAAGAAATTAAAAAAAAAAAAAAACTAAAAGGAAATAATAGAAAAATAGGAAAATGAAAAGAAGGTTTGACACAAGCGTTAAATCTGATCGGAAAGCAATAAATTAGAAAAAAGAAAGAACTAAAATTTCATTTAAATTCTATTGGCTGATATTGAACTTCGAAGTTGGCTCAGGTTTTCATACTTATTTAGGAGTTATTTCATGTCTGATTATTTATTTATCTATTTTAGGTTTGTCTATTTATGATGTTCATATTTTAATGGTTGTTATCAAATTAAAACTTTCAATACATGACACGTTACTATAAATGACACCACTGTTTCACTGGTTAGTAACTTTATCATAGTGAGTAGCAAAAGTTTGTTGTTGGGCTTTTGATCATGGAGGCCCGAGCTTCCTTGAAGATCTGCCCGATAATGATTTATACATATTTTGAATATCTTGCAATGCCTAAGATGTACATAATTTCAGGAACTCCCATCAGAAAATATTTCTCCAAAGGATAAGGACAAGAAAGGTATGCTATTCTCTCTCTTTCTTACCCCTTCCCCACCAAATCTGTTGAAAATTATCTCTTTTAAGAAAAGGCCTAGTTTCCATTTAAAGCATAGTACATATATGAGAGATGAGAGTTGATGGTTACCTACGCACTCATTCTTTTTCAACCAATCTCCTTTTTGTTTAGTTTAGAAGTAGTCAATCTCCTTGTTGAATAGCCATATTACCTATGAAGCACAGATACGTTATTTGAGGGAGAAAATCTGTATCAGATACGTATTTAGTACTAATTCGTCTAGATACGTGATTTTGGTCATCTCTCCTTAATTTTGTATATGAATATCTTGTGAAAAGACGTTAAGGGAACTCTTATATTTTTAAATAAAAAATTAGAAAAAGGAATGAAAACTAAAAAAGACCATGATACTATGTTTAGCGTCATTGGCATGTTAGTTGAAGAAGAAAACCTTGTGAGATCGGCGAAAATGGTGGAACATCTGCTTGCTGGTGATCAGAAGAAGAGCAAAAAGGATTGGGAAGATGAAGAGGGTTCAATAAGAAAGAGAAAAAAGATTAAAGATGAAAAGAAAAGTGAAAAGACTGTGATTGATGGACTGAACAGACAATATTACTAAATTATCATTTAAGAGTTAAATAAGGTGTCTTCATTTTTTTATTTTTAATCTTGATCATTTTTCCACTTTTGTTTGTTTGTTTGAGTTTTCATCTTTCATTTCAAGTTAAAATTTGAATTTAATTTAGATATAAAAGTATGTTCAACTAAATTAACAATTAGCCTAAACTGTATTAAATTTATATTATCTTTTGTATTAATGCCAATTAACTTGACATTGATGTTTTTTCTAAGTGGATTACGTTTAGAGGTCTTTATATCAAATTTACATTTATCCATAAGAATAATAATAAAAAAAATGTATCCTCAATGTCCGTATCTTAGTTTTTTAGAAATTGGTGTACTCGTATGTCGTGTCCGTGTATATGCTTCATACTATATTACTCTCCACTCTACTGACTGTATTCCAATCATACCATATTACTCTCCACTCTACTGACTGTATTCCAATCATACCATATTACTCTCCAATCTAACGAAATTGAATTATACCAATGGCGAGAGTTAGAAAATAATGAATAGGATTTTTGTTTTCTTTTTCTTGTGGGGGGGTTGGTGGAGTGGGGAATTTCAAAATTGGATTTGTGTGCCTTGAGGTTTAAACTTGTGATATAGTCGTATGGGTGTACTGGAGCCTCGTTTCTTTTATAGGATAGGCAATCCTAGTAATATTTTCTTTCAAGGTCAGAGAAACTCTCATTTTGCCTTTTGGGTAACAAAGGTATTGGTTCTAAAAGTAACTAGGCGGCTTAGATCCTCTCTTCTTCAAGAGGGGGTAGACTGCACGGCATACTTTAGTTAAGCCTAAATACATTATTGATGGAAGTTAGCGCATACATATTATTTTCTTTCAGATCAGATTTTGCGAAATTAATTCTAAACATCTTGTCACTTTTTTCATGTTAATATGATAGCCTTTTGCGCTCTTAAGTGATTGAAGATTTTTCTTTTTCTGGTTTTAGGATCTCGAGGATTAAAAAGAAGAAAGACTACAAGTTTCAAGGATGAGGAGTTTTACATAAATTCAGTACCAACAAATCATGTAGGTCTTTTGCTATTTACTACCTTTTTCATTTTTAGAAAAGCGTCCTTTTAAGAGAGTTTCTTATGATATTGAAAAATGTTGATAAAATAATCTTGCTGACGCTTGTAAGGTTTTGGTTTGATTCATAGCATACAGAAGCAGGGTTAACAGTGAAGGGCGACCAAGGTTTTGGTTCTAACAGGTACTTCACTTGTACTGACAAAGGAGTATCGTATGGGCTGTTGCCTGTCATTTGAAGAACTTCTTTGACTGTTTTATTTTATGATTGTAGCTACAGATTTCCTTCATTAGTGTAATATTGTAGATATTTCTTTGAAGAGAAGGGGATCGGGTTTATGTCTTTATCACTCCCTCAGCAATACTCTTATGCATCAGTTAATTCCACAATGGTTAATAGTGTATCTCTTCTAGGTTGGATAATGCGGTTCTGGATCTAGTCGCTGATGATAGTTCTGGCATGCAGAAACATAAATCTGTATACCATTGGGATAAGGTAGGGTACCAAACATATGATTAATGTGGGTACTAAGCATGTAGCTCTTGTTATCCCTAAATCAAACCTTTTAAAACTTTTTGGTGCAGAGGGGCAAGAAATATGTGAAGTTAAACAATGGGGATAGGGTCACAGCCAGTGGAAAGGTGCGTTCTTGACTCTCTTGTTTACCAATTGGGTGTTTGTGTAAAAAAAAACTCTCCACATTGATTCTAGTTTTTAAATCTTTCTTGAGGTTTAGCTTACCATTAGCCAATCTCTCTCTCTCTCTCTCTCTCTCTCTCTCTAACATCAGGATCTAGATTTCTTGTATTCTCACAAGTGGCATGATTTTCTTTGATGTCTTGGAGTCTCCTTTTGATGTGTACTTTTTCCATTGATTATTATAATTTAGTTGTGGGATTTTGGTCTGGATTATCTGCACATTTAATTAAACATGCTAAATGTTTTGGGTTTCTATCAAATTTCAGTTTTTACATCTCAATCTCTAGGATCATTCATCACAGGAATAACTTAATGAAGCTATTTTATTCTATAAATTTCACAGATAAAGACAGAGAGTGGTGCTAAAGTAAAAGCTAACAAGACCGGCATATACAAGAAATGGAAAGAACGATCACATAATAAGATCTCTCTCAGAGGAATAAGTAATGGAGAACACGATGGTGACACCATGAACACTGCTGGTAACAGACTTCTTCCTTTATCATCATGAGTTATTCGTGAATTTTCATTCACTTAGTTTTAGTATTTCAATATATATGAAAGGGATGAAGATGAACGTTTTGGTGCCTTTTAGTTTGCTTAATTCGTCTATTAAATGTGGTGCAGGGAATCAGCGATATTCGGGAAATAAAAGAAAGTTTGGGCAGGGAAAGAACAGGCATTCAGTGCCTAATGCTCATGTGCGCCCTGAAGTTAAAAATCTAGAGCAAATTCGGAAGGAACGACAGAAAAAGGCAAATAAAATTCAGCACATGAAGAACAACAAACCGACAAGGGGTAAAAAATCTGGTAAAAGGGGGAACAGAGGAAAGGCTAATAAGTAGGATGAAGGAGGTTTGTTTGACTTCTTTCTCATCTTTCCCAATTTTTTGATCGTCTTAGAGGTCTCTTAAGGGGGAAGATTTTCTTCACTTCGTTTTTAGGAGACTTCAAAGTTTTGACTTGACTTGTTAATTTCAGAAGTACTCTCACTTGAATATATTGTGTTGTATCTATCTAATAGAAAGTAAAGCTTCCTGGTTTCTATATGTCCATTAGAGATGCATCTTATAATTATTTATATTAAATGCTTCATCTTTTACTTTTCTCTCTCTTGGGATTAGTAGTTAGAAATCATGAGGCCGGTTTCTTTGGCCTATTTGGAAATACCTTTAAATGCAATCCTACTTTTTAAGTCGTTACCTTTTGGCCTATTCGGAAATACCATTATGACTTTAAGTCATTCTAAATTTATCCGAGATTAGTGTATATATTTTTCATTATCTGTATACATGGAATCTTTCTAAAAAAAAAAAAAAAACAAACATGGAATCTTTAAAACAAATTAGAAATGATCCTTGTGTTTTCTTTTTATTATTTATTTTTTATTTTGATAAAATAGTTTAAAATAAGTTTCAATATTTTAAATGGTTGCCAAATACTTTAATTTCAAAATGACTTATTTTCAAAATTAAACATTTGAAAAGAATCATGGGTTGGCTTAGTGGTAAAAAGGAGATAGTCCCAATAAATGACTTAGAGGCCAAGGGTTCAATCTAAAATGGTTACCTATTTAGGAATTATTTTCTTATAAGTTTTCTTGACACTCAAATGTTATAGGGTCAAGTAATGTAAACATCTACTTGGTTTTGGTGGTTTTGTTATCTGGACCCAAAACCATGGTTGGCTCTAACGTAATCAATATCTTGGCTCGCAAACACAATTTTATAGGTTATCATCTTGGTAAAACCATAGAGTTGCTAATGGCAGTGTCTCTTCCCCCATAAAGTAATCATAATTTCTATCATTAAATTTTATCAAATTACAAGTATTGTGTCAAATAGGTTTCTGACAAATTTAAAATTTTTAAATATTAATTGAAATATTAGATATAGAAATTAATATTTTGGTATATTTGTAAATATTTTCAATAATTTTGTCATATTTGAAAATATTCCTTTTGTATATTTGTGACGTTTAAAATATATAATATTTTAGAGCTTAAATCTATAATTTTCAATATTCAAAGTCCAAATAGATGCAACCTAAAGGTTTATGGACTAATTTTGTATTTGAACCATCTTAGAATAACTTTACCTCTATATATATATATATATATATATATATATATTCT
The DNA here is from genome assembly GCA_030954485.1 of Citrullus mucosospermus. Lineage (NCBI taxonomy): Eukaryota > Viridiplantae > Streptophyta > Magnoliopsida > Cucurbitales > Cucurbitaceae > Citrullus > Citrullus mucosospermus. The sequence continues at coordinate 17,890,840 of CM062064.1, forward strand.
ATTGCTATTTGTTTTATTTTTGAAGGAATAATTAAATATTAATTAGGTTGTATCTATGTGCATTGCACGTGTTTTATAAAGTTTAAAATGTAACTTAATTATAGAATATAAATATCATTTATGCATAAGAGAGCTTAAATTAAATTGATTGAGGAAAATAATTATGAATTAAATTTTAGTTTATATGTAAATAAATAAAAATTAATATAAATAAAACATTGCAAAAAGGATAAATCTAAATCTTCAAATTATTAAATTTTATTTTGATCACCTATTTGATTTTATAGCATTTGATTATTTGATTAGTTGAGTTTCAATTTAAACACACCCACACTTTCCTCAATTAAAACACACACCATACTTTTCTCAATTAAAATTAATGACTTGGTATGTATTTACAACAACTTAGAAAAAAAAATATACAAAAACATTTAAAAAAACAATAAATTATTATAAACCCCTAAAGTCAAAATTGGAAAAGAAAAAAAAAAAAAACTACAGAAAGCATATTAAAAAATAATAAATTACAATAAATGACTATATATGTTTACAAAATTGAAAAGGGAAGAAAAATTACACGAAAATCACTCTATTTTTTTTTTTTTTTTTGTCCTTTGTCGATTTTCAAATTGTTTGAACTTTGAAACTTTTCTTAAACCTCTTTGGTTTTTCCTTCCGCCTAATAAATGCTCGTAGATTTATAAATTCAAGAAAAACAAAGAAACATAAAAAACTAATAAGATATCAAATAAAACAAAAATTGAAAAAAAGTCATATATGTAAAAAAAAAAAAAATCCTAACAAAATATATAAAAATATATATATAAAAGAAAGGAAGAGAGTTGCCTCATAAAATTGGAACAGTAATTGAATCAATTTATAGAGAAAATTTATATTCAAAATTTAGTTTAATTTGACGTTAAACTTCAATTTGATCTTGAAAAAAAAAATCAAAATTAAAACCAAAGAATTATCTTTAAATTAGAGAGTAAGTATGATTTTTTTTTTTCAATTTAACATGTGAATAAAATAGAAAAAAAATAAATAGGGAGAAATGTTTTATTTAATAATTAAAATGAATCGACTATCATTTTAAACTTGAATTAGGGATTAGAGATAAGATTTGATTTTTTTAGGGTATAAAGTGCGACTTTCTTTTTTAAAACAAGTTTTAATCTACCATTTTTTAATGTGTGAATGCCAAACAAAAATAGAAAAATTATTTTAAATAACAAAACTGTTGAAATTATTTCAAATAATAACAAAATATCATAGTCTATCGCAAATAGACTACCATCTGGGTCTAACCGTAGATAGACACAAATAGTAGTCTATCGTAGTTTATCACAGATAGACAGTGGAATTTTGTTATATTTGTAAATATTTTGGTTAATTTTTCTATATTTGAAAACAACCCAAGAATTTTTTTTTTTTAATTCAATGTGTGAATTGCGAAAAATAAGGAGAAATTTTTTATTTAGTTATCTAAATGTGAAATAAATATATATTTTTTTAAATTCACCCATCAATTGCAAAAAATAGGGAGATTTTTTTAATTTAATAATTTAAACGTAAAATTACCTAAAATAACCCTATAATCAATCACTAAAAGGAGTAAAAATGGACATCGAGATGTCTACTACCATGACTATGACTATGACCACGACCACGACCATGATTATGATAACTACGACGACGATTACTACTACTACTACGATGATGACTACTATGACTACAACTACGACTACAACAACTATGACTACAACTACTACAACTACGACGACTACGACTACGACGATGACTACTACGACAACAACTACTACAACTACTACTACGACTACTTCGACTACTACTCTGACAATGACTATGACTATGACTACTACTGCGACAACTACTACTGTGACGACGACGACGACAACAACTACTACGACTAGTACTACTACAATGACTACTACTACGATGACGACTACGACTACTACGACGACAACGACGACGATGATTGCTGCCACTGCTGTTGGTGCTGCTGCAGCTGTCGCCACGACCACCACTACTACGACGACAACTACTACGACTACTACTGACGACTACTACAACTACGACTACTATGACGATTACTACCACCACCACCACTACGATGACCACCACCACCACCATCATCACCACCCCCTACTAATAATATATAAATATGGAAATACACACATGGAAAAAAATATATCATAATCATGCGCTTTAAATGGTTTTTTTAAAACTGTTTTATTTTCAAAATCAAAACACAAAAGGAATTTTCTGTCATTTACAACACACATTCAACCAAAATCAACAATGAATGAGGGTTTTAAAAGCAAGAATTGCTGGAAAACTATAACTTTGACGAGGAAGCATCTTTAATCAGTTAGGTTTCAAACAATTTATTGGGTATATTTGGGAACGAAAACCTTGTCTTTGGTATATTTGACAATCACCTCTCTTTACCTATTGAAGAATCTCAACAAATTCTCGCCAACATAAAAAATCGTCATCAGAATTCCCCCAAACTTCTATTGGACAGATGATGTCCAACCCCATCCGTCTGCTACATCTTGTTTATATGGAGTTTATTTCTACATTTGGTTTTCAATTTTTAAATATATATGAGTTTATTTCAAATAATATGAAAACGTCATCTATCTTAGTTTATATACCTATGTATATATGACAAAGTATGTGACATATATATCTCAATAAAAATGAATTTTTTTTTTGGGAGGAAATGAAACTAAAATTTAAGGTTAAATATGAAGAACAACCTTAAATTTGTACTTGTTCTTTACATTTGCAATAAACCTCGTATATATTTAAAATAAACTTTGTATACATAAGAAATGAAATACAGATGAAAAAGAAGATTTGTAATCATAATTCTATATTAAATGCAATCCACTAAAATTGAGGATTCTAAATTTTAAGTTAAATATGAAATTGGTAAAAATGAAAATTTGTACCTAGATGAAAAAAATATTTTTCAGAAACAAAAACTCCTAAATTTAAGAGAATGATATTATGTAAAATCTTGACTTAGATTGAATATAAAGTAAATTTGATAAATGTAACTCGCGAAAGTAAAAAATTGGATTGATGAGAATAAAGAAACAAAATAGTATTATGAATTTTCAAAAAATAAAATGAAAAGGTTAATTTTGTTAAAAGCTGTTAATTAAATAATTCAAAATTTTAAGACATTTATAAATTACAAGGAGTTCCCGCGTATATTACTCTTTTTTCTTTCATTTTTTAATACTTTTATTTGTTATTTGTTTTTTTTGTTATTTTATTTTGGCATCCATTTCTATCTCTTTTCTTTCTTTTTTGTTCTTGTTGTTCTCTCTCTCTCTCTCTCTCTCTCTCTCTCAACTTTATTGTTTGTTTTTACATGTTGAAGTAAAATCACTCCATATTATTGTTTAAGCTAATTGAATATTATACTATTTAAATTTGTTAAAAAAATATATTCTATTTCAATTTATTTCATTTTTTTAAAAAAATTGAATTGAATTAAATATTAATTATGGTTATATTACAGATTTAGTACATGAATATTTATGTTTGTCTCTATTCATGCCAAATAAACATAAATTTAAATACTTCATTAGATTTCTTTAAGAAAACAGATTATAATAGAATATATATATATAAAGAATTTGAATATTGTAATATTTAATTAGCTTAAAAAATAAACGGAGTGATATTATTTGGAAATGTAAGAAAAACAAACAAAGAATAAAATAAAATAAAAAGTTCGAAAGCTCTAATTTTTTTTTTACTATACATTTGAATAATAGAAATGGTGTCAAATAGGCTCAATTTAGAACATATTTTTAAAAATGTCTAAAAAATTTTCATCAATTTTTTTTTTCATAATTTGAGCTTAATAAAATACAATTTTCATAATTAGTAATTGTTTTTTTAATTCCAAATTTGGAAGTTTCAACAATTTATTATTTCTTTGGCAGGTCTTATTATTGTTATTATTATTTTAATCTGGTAGGTTTGAAAATACAACCAGGATTTATTTATTTATTTATTTATTTTTATTATTATTTTTTTTAATAAAAAATTTCCAGTGGAGATTAACTTCGGTTTTGCATGTATGGTTAAATTTGCCCATAGTAATGTTAGTTGTAATTAAGTCAGATTACTTTTAAAAAATCACATTTGAATATTATTCTTTCCTTATTTATTGTCATTCACGTTTTTTCCTTTTTTATTTTCCATTTCTTTTTCTTCTTTTCTTCACATTTTAGCGCATAAGTTAATAAACGTGGATTTATTTATCGAAAAAATTGATTTCCTAATGCCATGATTTGATGGTAGCGTAAATTGAATATTTAAAAATATAGTAAAAGTAACCTAAATATTTATAAATATAGCAAAATTTCACTATTGATAAATTGTGATAGATCACAATTGACGACTATTTGTGTCTATTAGATAGTTTGTATATCGCGACTTATTACGGTCTATCACAAATAAACTGTGTATTTTGCTATTAGTTGTAAATATTTTCAGTAGTTTTGCTATTTAAGATAACTTATCCATATTTAATTTAATTTATTTTTCTAATTCTCTTTCTTTCTTTCTATCAGTTATGATTGAAATTTATTTAATAAAAAACTTAAATTGATTTTTTTTTCTTAGGTCTGCTTATATGTATAGATACACATATATAATAATGTATACTATAAGTATGTAGGTGTATTTAAAACAATACGAAACCGTGTAATTCTAATTGTTACGTAATATATATCCCATACTTTTATATTACTTTTATTTTTGTTAAGATGTATGTTCCAACTATTTTGTCATATATCTTTGTATATTTAGTTGTTTTACAAATGTATACTCCATATTTTTATCAAATTTTGGTCTTTATTGATTATAACAATATTGATTTTAATTTGATAGGGTTTTAGTCTTTATTTTGGTCTTTATTGATTATAACATATTTTTATCAAACTTTGGTCTTCATTGATTATAACAATATCTTAACACTTTATTTTTTGGAAAATTAATGTAGTTTGAAAATGGGAACTCTTATGTATAATATATACCCCACACTTTCATATGATACAGAAAAATTGGTAGCCAAACAAAAATGAAAAGACTAATTGTTTTCAAACACAGCAAAATGAACCAAACTATTTACAAGTATAGAAAAATTTCACTGTTTATCAGCGATTGACCTTGATAGACTTTTATCACTTGAGCGATAGAATGTTACTTTTTCTATTTATAATAATTTTTTAAGGAAAATTATGTTGAGTGTTTATAACTCTAGAAATATATGTGCTTCATATATTTCATTTATGTAGGTAGTATCTTCAGAAACGTTGGTTGAAATCAATGTGGAGCCATGTTAAAAAAGAAGGTGAAGAGTTGGAAATTAATTAAAAGAGAGAGAAAATGAAACAAATCAAAATTAGGTGATGCATATAAAAATAAGATAAATTAAAGATGAGAGAGAAAATTGTTGGTTGAAAAAAAAAAAAAAAAAAAAAAGAAAGAGAAAACGCTAGTTTAAATCTATGTGAGGCTATGTAAAAAGTTGTATAAATAAAAAGGTAATAGTAGTGCTATGTATCACTCATTGAAGGGAGGAGTTAGGGAAAATTTCCCTACTATAGTTGAAAAGCGCTTGAAAAGTGCTTTTTATTTTCTTAAATTAAGGGAGTTTATATTAGATTTCACTTGTTTACTAGTGGTTTTCAGGTCAAAATAAAGAAAACTAGAATTGAAAGCCGAAAGATCCAAACCGAGCCAAAATCCAATGAAAAAGAGAAGAAAATCACAAAATTGCAAAAACAGGGCAACACTGCGGCGTTGGTTTGGTGCTGCTGCAATGGTTTTTCCGAGAGCAGCATCCAACCTCAGCGCAACAGTACCGACACGGCGTTGTGGCACGATGCCGAGGGTAGGCTTTTATGATGCACAACGTTGCGCTGCCATTCTACAGCACAGCGATGCCACCAATCTATGTTGGTCACAGCTGCAACGCCATCTTTCATAATTTGAAAAATCTACATTTTGGAAGGAATTTTGAGCGGCCAACTCTATAAATTGGAGGGTTTCTAGCAGTACTAAAGACACCAAGAGACACAAGAAGAAGAGAATTTAAAGAAAATTCAATAGAGTCCCAAAAAGTGAGTTAACTGCAAGGAAGAGAGAAGAGAATTTGAGAGAGAGTTGTGGTGCCGTTCGAGTTCTCGACGTGAAGACTAAAGGACATCTTGGTGGTTGCTCTTCACTCAAAGACTTCTTTTCAGTAGAGTTTCCTTTTCTTTACACTATTTCTTTGCTCATATTGTTTGTGAACATATTGCTGAAAGCTATGAGTGGCTAAACTATTTAGTTTTAGGGTATTGATGAATTGTTTATAAAGTTATGTTGATATTGTAGACTCTTCATGGTTTTGTTGTATGATTATACTTTTCATTGTTATTGTACTTAAATTCTTGTTGAATGACCATAATTGAATGTTAGGTTAGATGTATGGTTGAGATTATTGTATGTCTAATTGAATCTATAACAATGAATTGTTGTTAATTTATCATGAAAATAGTTAGGTTAACAATGAAAGTTGTTAAAGACTACTCTTAATGCCATGTAATTTGTATTGGTTTTAAGAAATTAGTAATCAATTGAGTTGCATGAGAAAATGTTGTTTTTGAAAGAAAATAACCTGGATTTATGATTCTAGACTTAAGCATATAAATTGCAATAAAATTTATGAACCCTAGAATGTTGTATAATGAAGTAAACAATGATTCATTACCCTAGAACTCTCTTTGACTCTTGTGTTTATTATTTACTTACTTTCCTTTTTAGTTTTTCCAAAAATCACAACTTAAGATCGAATCCTCAAACAAAATTGATTCAATTCTAGAATAGCTAAGTAGCTTAAACCTTCATAATTGGATCCTCAGTGGAACGATATTCGGAACTTAACCGTCTTATATTATAACTTGACCCGTACACTTGTGGTAAACACGGAATGTGCACATCAACACTAGGGCTAGAAATTTTTCCAGTCCAAGAACTCAAAAGTCATTTAAAAGCTAATAAATGAAAATTGTAAAAAACAAAACCTAGGAAATTGAGACTCAATTGCATCTTACTTGAGAAGTCAAAATGCAAAAATAAAAATGTAAAAATCTCCCAAATTGTCTTAAATAACTCCTTTAGAAGGCGACATGCTTGATATGCATATTTGACAAGGTTTGATATCACGAATTCCAATGCAATGCACACTTGATACCACATCCTTTACAATTTATGCACAATTCTTTATCCTTTATGCTATCTTCTAAACTATGTGACTTTTCCTGTGCCATCTTCACTCCATTCTCTTCTAGACTCATTGAACTAACATTGTACATAAATTTAGGCTCGAAAATTTTGTCTCCTCTTGTGCATTAGCTAGCTTTTGAAGATGTAGAGTGAAAGCCTCTTGAATCTTCTTTACCTTTCTTCTTGTAATAGCTCCTTTGAGAACATGTAATAAATCAATGGTTGTATTCACATCAGATTCTCTAATGAACAATTTATTTATGATCCAATCAAATCATAAACTAAATCCCTCTTGGGCTAGTGAGAGGGTGGTGCCTCATAGTTCAAGTTTTGAAATTATCACTTAAGAGAATTACTCATCTACTTTTCCTATGTGAAAATAAACGGTTCCATCTTGTGAAATTTATGTTACCTTTTTATTTGTGTGAACATTCGAGGATTATATCAATTTGAATTCTAAATTAAAAATAGTATCAATTTAAATCTTGAATTTTCATAAGCTTATCAAATTACGTTGTCTATTACGTTCTATTTGAATAAACATCGTATGACTTATACTTTTATCACTTAAACCTCTAAACTTCTATAAGCTAATCAATTTAGACTTTTAATTAAAATTTTCTTAAAAAATTATCCATGCGGTAATTATAATCATCCATTTTATTACTTTGACATTCGAACATGTCTATACACGTGTAAAAATTAAATGTATAGACAATTTTCAAATATAATCTTAATAAAAGGTATAAATTAATTCACTAGGGTCAATGTATCAATCACTTGTCTGCAAAAACTTGATGTGCACTTTGAGTGTTAACCGCAAGTGTACGGGTCAAGTTATAATATAAGATGGTTAAATCCGAATATCGTTCCACTGGAGATCCAATTGTGAAGGTTTAAGTTACTTAGCTATTCTAGAGTTGAATCAATTTTATTTGAGGATTGGAATTGAAATTGTTAATTATGGAAAATATAAAATAAATAAGGAAAGTATTAAAGTGAGAAACACAAGAGTCAAAGAGAGTTCTAGGGTAATGAATCATTGTTTATTTCATCATGCAATATTATAGATTTCATGGATTTTATTGTCATTCATATGCCTAAGTCTAGAAACTTAATTCCAAGTTATTTTCTCTCAAAAACAACCCTTTCTCATGCAACTCGATTGATTATTTATCTCTTAAAACCAATACAAAATTACATGGCATTAAAAATAGTCTTTAGCAACTTTTATTGTCAACCTAACTACTCTCGTGATAGATTAACAACAATTCATTGTTATAGATCAAGTTAAACATACAATCTCTCAATCATACATCTAACCTAACATGTGAAGATGACCAATCTACAAGAATTAAACACAATAACAATGAAAAGCATAATCATTCCAATAAAACCATGAAAGTCTACAAGATCAACATAAATTCATAAACAAATCATCAAAACTCTATAACTAAAGAGTTTAGCCACTCATAGCTTGAAGCAACATGTTTAAGCAAAATAAACAAAGAAAGAGTGTAAAGAAAGGGAAACTCTACTGAAAAGAGGCTCTTGATTGAGGTAGCACCGTCACGATCTCCTTGGCTCTCACGTCGGAATTCGAAGGGCACCACAACTATCTCGAACTCTTTTCCTCTTCCTTGCAACTAACTCACTCTTTGAACTCTCACTTAATTTTCTCCTTTTTGTGCCTCTTTAGGTCTGTAACTTCCTTGATTTGCTTTGATTTTCTTTTGATGATTTGGGCTGCTGGAAACCCCCAAATTTATAGAGTTTGGCCGCCCAAAAATTTACCAAAAATAACAATTTTTCATTAAAGAAAAGCTGGCGCCACGACGCTAGGGCTGCATCCAAAATTGTTGCTCTCAGGTTTTAGCGCCGTGGCAGTGCCGTCCAAGCACCGCGACGCTGTGATGCATTTCAGAAATATTGTTCTCGGGCATTAGCGCCGTGACAGAGCCGTCCAAGCGCCGCGACGCTGTCATGTGTTCAACAGGTTGCATCGAATTTAGGCGCCGCGGAAACGCCATCTCAGCATCGCGGCGCTACTATGCGTCCGGAATGATGTGTTTATGTTTTAGCGCTGCGGCAGCGCCATCTTGGCGCCGCGGTGCTATCCCAAAATTCACTCTTTTGAGTTTTTTTAGCTCTTTTTCGCCATATTCTTGCTCGGTTTTGATCTTTTAGTCGTTTCTTCTAATTTTCCTCGTTTTAACCTGAAAATCACTAGCAAACAAGTGAAATCTAATATAAACTCCCTTAATTTGAGAGAATAGAAAGCACTTTTCAAGTGCTTATCAACAGGCTAGAGCGATGGCATAAAAGGGAAATTAGTATCCCATGTATGTATACCTTCCGCCCCATCCTTGGAGGCTTTAGAAACTAATAAATAAAAAATGAAGGATGCCATTTCCGTAAGATTTTCTCGAGGAAATTGTCACACCCCCTCCCAGATTAACCTCTTTAACCCGACAAGAAGCGTGAAGATAGCAAACGTCACTCTTTTGTGATGCTTATTGCCCAATTTCTAATATTCTTGTCTTATGCGCAGACCAAGCTTAAACAACAAGGATGGAGCGTTTAACATTTAAACAATTCTTAGATAAATTTACAACTTATTTTACAACTCAGTAATGTCTAGTAAAGTATAACTATCTTGTGGCAAACCTCGACTTTGCACAGCAACGGAAACTCTTCTGCTACGTGCAACCTGAGAAAAAAACATAAAGGAAAATAGTGAGCTAGATGCTCAGTGAGTGGCTACATTAATAAAGCACAGGGCTCCCTTTTCATCCTTTAAACATGCCGAACATTTTAAAATTTTAGCACATCATAATGAGCTTAACTACTCAAACCTCAACACCGATGGTTATATCTATATCATACTCACTCCCTGTTGCCTTCATTTGGCTCAGCAGACCATCATTCCCTCTATATGCATATAGGCCTATCTCTTATGGGCTCAAAAGCTAGACTTGTCGGGTCTTTGATCATCCCATGTGAGGTTCCTTCTGACAGGCTTAGAATCTAGGTTATGGTAATCCTCTGACCATCCCATGAGATTTTGCCATAGGCTTGGTTTTAGATCCTTAGATCCTTTGAGCATCTTATGCAGCTGATAACTTGTAGAAATACAAGTTATTATATTAATTATTTGGAGTAATTAGAGTAATATTGATGATAAGAGCATGATTTTAGCATTTGAATTGTATAATATGAACAACTCTACATTTACTATGTTTACAAAAGAATCTGTCTTGGAAGTTATGAGATTCTATCTGTTTGAACGCAGGATAGAGCTCAAAAGGCGCCAAACTTAATTTAAGTATAAAGAAAAGGATGCTGCCAGAATCATTGAAGGTCACAATGCTTAAAGGTCGACGCATCGACTACCATGCGTCGAAAAGAAAAAGTTATTCAGACGCCTGGCCCACAACTATTATGTCAATATGCAAGTGGACAATTGACTTTACTAGATCATGACAGATCCAGCGAACCGAAGACACAAAAAAATCTGCGTAGCAGGGCATTGAATTAAATGCAAAGGTGTCAGATCATCATGAGACCACCTTTTTCGACGCCTATAAATAGCCCATTGTATTTCATGTTTAAGGTAGAGAGAAAAATACACAGCGGTGAAAGCTTTGCGAAAATTCAACCTCAAACTCCATAATCACACTCCATTTTGAGCTCTTCTATGAGAAGATTCTGAAAGTTTCAGAGTCACCTCCTAGAGAGTGAGAACCCATCCCCTGTACAAATCATGTCTCAGATAGCCACCATCTCAAGCCTCCAAAGAGCAAGGCATTGCCACTAGCGGCTCAACGACTTTTACTTTCATTATTTCATTATGAACATCTTTCTTGCTTATATTTTGTTAATGACATTTGAGAGATTGGTTTATTTTCTTAATACAAGTTTGATTGATATTAATCCTCCATATATTCTTATCTATAACACTTTACACCATGAATGTTGAATGATTAATAAGTTAAGTGTATAAAGTTAGTATTTCCAAGTTTTACTAACTATGCTTTCATTTGATTAAATGTGTACTTCAAACTTGCTTAAATTTGTCGAAAAAATAGGTTTAAATAGGTATAATCATCTACTTGAGAGAGTCGGTGATTCACCTTCAACATTTAACAAGCAAAGAATTGGCTTTAGAGATAAAGTTCAACTTTTGCCAAAAGAACTCATCGTACGTCATATACATAAGATTTATGTGGCATCGAAGCATCGAGAGATGTGTTCTCAATCTTGAGTTTGTAAGCATGAAAAGTTACTTAAGTAACACTTAGGAAAATGCTCGCTAAGCTATCTTGACTTAGCTTTTCTCATGGTTCCACTCCCACTCTCGATGCATGTTGTCTAAGCATAGTTTGTACTTGACAAACTCATCCATTTCCATCCCACATCATCATTTCACTTGTTTATCCATCAATTCTTTATGTATAAAGTTAGCTTTAGAGAATTCATTCATGAACATATGGATAAATTTGTACAGATCAATGCATCAAACAAAGAACCTTCTCAACGCATAATTATTACAAATCCCCATATTCGACCCTGAACTCTCCAAGAAAACCTGATTAAACTTGTACTTGGGTTTCTATAGGAAAACTTACGTCTAAATGTATACATCTCTTGCAAATTTCAACCCGGCATTAGGTCAATATGAGCATAACGCATCATACACACTTCTAATGCAACAAGTTTTTGGCGTTGTTGCTGGGGATTTGATTTAATAATGTACGTTTTGAACGATTCTTTGGTTTGTGTAGAAATCATAATTTCGGGTCGTACAATGTGTTTTGCCGAAGGCGTTGTTGACAGTTTATGAGCAAAGAAGAACAATTCGAGTTCATCTCTGACCCTGAAATTGAGAGAACCTTTCAGAAATGAAGTAAAGCTCACTAGAAGCAACGTTGCTTTACATAGAAAAGAAGATGGCGGATCAATCGAACAATGTTATTCCGCTAAACAGAGCCAACAACAATGGGGCCAACAATGAAGAGCACAAAAATGAAGCACTGAACAATGCATTAGCCCAGGCTCAACTTCAAGCTTAGCTGCAAGTAGGAGTGCAAACTCATCCGATCTTGTTAGCACATGACATTATTCCCATTCTCCCTCAGAGATGAGGCTAGGCAATGGACGTATTCCCTTGAACCAGGTGAGATTACCACTTGAAACCAGATGACTGAGAAGTTTATGAAAAAGTTATTTCCACCGACGGAGAATGCCAGAAGAAGAAGAGACGTCGCCAAAATCTAGCAAAAAAACAAAGAAACCCTGAGCGACGCTTGGGCGAGATTTAAAAGGCTAGTGAGAAATTGCCCGCACAATAGCTTCCCAGATTGCCTTTAGATGGAGATATTCTATGATGGTTTAACTGAAGTGTCTCAGACAGCTGCAAATGCTGCCGCAACTGGAGGTTTATTAGACAGAACATATATTGAGGCCAAAGATATTTTAGATATAATCTCTAGAAACCATGAAGATTGGGAAGACCATCGTTATAGATCAGGCAGACGACGAAACAATTTGTTGGGTGCACCCAGGAAAACGATACCGTTGTTGCGTTACAGGCACAGGTTGCCGCCATGACTAGCCTGCTACAAACTATGACAATGAATCAAACGAACATAGGAGGCGGAAGTCAAGTGAATGCAGTAAATCAAGTTGTTGCAATGGGATGTGTTGGATGTGGGGAATCTCACACATACAAAGTTTGCCCACATAACGCACAGTCTGTGTGCTTTGTCAAAAACAACCCTTATTCTAACACATATAACCCTGGCTGGAGGAATCATCCTAACTTCTCATGGGGTGGAAACAACTAGTTTGAACAGCACGACGCCCCGTTGAACAATAGAGGTGGATCATTTGGATTCCACTAGGAACAACAAAGACAAAATCAACCGCATGGACAATCATATCAGGCATCCAGTCCGTCGTCGTCAATGCAAGCTCTCTTAAAGGAATACATGCAAAAGAATGGTGCCCTACTGCAAACTGAGGCATCATCCATACGAAATTTAGAGCTTCAAATAGCACATATTGCGGGCAAATTGAAAAATAGGTAGAAAGGCTCTCTTCCAAGCAATACAGAAGCTTCGTATAATGCGGGCGACTCAAGAAAAGAGCATTGTCAAGCTATGACACTGCATAGTGGGAAATTGATGAATGAACTTTCGCGCCCAAGGAAAAAGACTCCAATAACTCAGACAACAAGTATTTCAGATGACTAAGAACACTCTCAACCAATAATTAACTCACCTTTTGATCTTGCAGAAGAACATGTTAACACAACGCCACAAAAGCAAGTTGATGAATAAAGAATTGAATTAGAAAATTTGTGTTGATGAGTGCATCAACCGAGATCCAAACGCCTCCTTATCCACAATGGTTAAGGAAGAAGAAAAGTGATGAGGGACAATTCAAATGCTTCCTAGATGTGTTAAAGCAGTTACATATCAACATCCCATTGGTATAAGCACTGTGACACCCTAATCTTCTACCTAATTGCTTAGGAGACAAAGAAAGGATACTTGGGAAAAGGGTGTCAACTTGGATCACAAGTCTGTGGAGTTGGAAAAATTTTGAGGCAAAAAACCTGGGCTTGTGGAGTTAGGCAAATTTTGGCCAGTTTAGAGGGCACTATGTGTTGAGATGAAGAAGAGGAAGAAAATTGCTTGTGTCAACTTGAATTTTGGGTTAAAAATAAGCCGTAGATGAGTTTGGAAGAAAACCACATTAAGTGATTTTTGAGTCTTGGACGATAAGGTGGCCTAGAGCTTAGGAAATCTTCTAAGTGTCACAACTATGCTTGGAGAACTCAACTATGCTATGAAAAGGAAAGGGTTGGACACATGGTTTCTAAGGTTTCCTAGTTGCCGTGGTCTCAATCCCAGAAGCTAGGGAGAAGTAAAGAAGGTACGGGACCCAAAGAGAAAGAAGAAAACTTAAGTTGAAAGCTACTTTCACTGTGAGTGATTGTTTTCCTTTCACAAGAGAACTTCATTATATTTCTTATGATACTTGGTAATAGAATGCTTATGTACTTATATTTGATAGTTGAGATGTGTGCATGCTAAGGTAACATAACAGATAGTATATAGTGTAACGGCCCAAAATTCAGGTAAATCACTTTTTCTCTCTTTAAGTTAATAATAATAATAATAATAATAATAATAATAATAATAATAATAATAATAATAATAATAACTAAAGAATTATGTAGGCGAAGGGAGCGTTAAGGGGGGTTTGGAAATCCTTGGTCATTAGGAGAAATCGAATTTCGGTTGGGGAAAGATCTCCAGGTGAGTTTTCTTTTACTGACCGAGTGGCGTTTATAGGAGAAGGGAAGAAAAGGGGAAGAAAAAAAAAAAAAGGTCAATCTCTCTCTTGATCACCTCTTCGTCAGCCGTTTTTCACACAACCCTCCGTCACTGAGTCGCCGTCCTCTTCAGCCCTTACTGTCGCCATCGTCATTGCAGTACTCATTGCCATCGCTATCGCAGTACTCATCGCTATCGTCATCATCACTCATCGCCATCATCGCAGCTTTCAGCGTTGCCACATCATCGTAGTCCACGCGCCGCTGCGTCTTAGTCCTCATTGCACCGCATCGTCACAGCCTGCATCTCGCCGCATCATCATAGTCTTCATCGCCGCGCCACCTCAGCCCTTTCCGCGACGCGTCGACACAGCTTTCACAACACATTGCCATAGTGTAGGGAAGTCGCGAATTTCACGCTCGCAGGTAAGGGACTTACTACCAGGCTTTATTGACGCCTAATGTTTAAATGTGTTACTGGCTAGGAGTGTTACGGTGTAACTACTTGCCTCGAGTGTATAATGCTATGATTGTTTCGGTATGCCAAGTTTTGTAGTTTCTATGCGATGAACTAGTCATACCATGATCTGTTTCTATGCGATGAACTAGCTATACCATTATCTATTTTTATGTGATGAACTAGTCATACCATGATCTGTTTCTATGGGATGAACTAGTCATACCATGATCTGTTTCTATGTGATGAACTAGTCATACCATGATCTGTTTCTATGCGATGCACTAGCTATACCATGATCTGTTTCTATGCGATGAGCTAGTCATACCATGATCTATTTCTATGCGATGCACTAGCTAAACCATGATCTGTTTCTATGCGATAAACTAGCTATGCCATGACATGATACAGGTTATCCTACTTGTCGTGCCCCTAATGTACCTTGCTACGATGGGTGTCCCTCGGGATCACCACCTTCGTCCATGTTACAAATGTGATCATTGCATACCTTCGGGTCGCTACCTATGCTTATGCCTACGCTTATGCTTATGCCGGGTATACAGGGGCACACGGCAAAAAGGGTAACAACTAGCCCAAGTAGTGGGTCTCTTACTGAGTGTCTGCTCACCCCTTTTTTTATATTTTTCTCCTAGGTAAAGAGCATGGTGGTCAGACGTATGGCCGAGGAAATCTGTGATCGTACCATGGGATCATCGATATTGCTTCTGCACCTTAGCCTAGGATATAGCGTGTTGGACTTGTAGGTAGTAGTGTTTGCATACATTAGACCGATTGTTATTTGTTTTGATATTGTTATGTTCAGTTTTCTTTTCTTGAGGTTTTGCCTAACTATTTAAGGGGTACCCTGCTACAGCGTTTTTACTCCTCTATGTTGGTTTAATAAACTTTCAGGAATTCAGTGGTTTTATAAATTAAACCGCATTTATCTAAAATGAGTGATACCGTGTCTCTTAATTTCCAACGCATTCATTAAATGTTCATGCATGACGTAGCGACGTGTTAGCTATTAAAGGGTCAGGTCGTTACAGTTGGTATCAGAGCTCCGGTCATAGGTTCTGTAGACTGACTTATTATATAAGTCAAGAATGTCCCATGGTAGAAATAGATTCCTCGTCATCACCAGGTATGCTCTCCATACATATATAATAAAAAAATAAAAAAAAAAAACCTAGGCCTACATATGTATGTAAATGTGCTAACAAAAAAAAATCATAATATATATATATATATATATATATATATATATATATATATTTTTTTTTTTTTTTTATGGGTTTGTGGAAAAAAAAATCATTAAGTTTCTCTCTTGGATGGGTCATGACGTGACTGACGATGTATATGGTAGGTTATGGCATCGAAAGACAAAGGAAAAAGAAAGGAAAAGGGCGGGCTTCAGGACCCTGTAGTGCCGTTGGAGGAGCAGGGCCCCGACGTCGAAGATGATGTATCGTTAGACAAAGACCCTCTAGTGGGGGACCCTTCCAGCGTGGGGTGGCAGAGGACTCAGGTAAGGATCCGAGTAGGAAACATGACTTGATCCGAGTAGGAAACATGACTGAGGCTAACCCGAAAGCGAATCCTTCCGCCGTCCCATCCGAGTTTACAGCTCTGGCAGCGGCAATTGGCGAAGCAGTCACAACCGCAGTATTGGGCCGTATGAACGATATGATAAATGAGCGTTTTGCTCAGTTTGCACGGTCCCATCAAGTACCGATCCCACCAGCAGCAGTACCTTCACCTCAACCTCAGAACCAGAATGCTCATGATTTGTCAATAGAAGCGAAGCACCTGAGGGACTTCCAAAAATTTAACCCTCGTACCTTCAATGGGTCGCTGAAGGACCCTACGAAGGCAGAAATGTGGCTGTCCTCGATCGAGACAATTTTTCGCTACATGAGATGCCCAGAGGAACAGAAGCTCCAGTGTGCCGTCTTTATGCTGACAGATAATGCTGAGTTATGGTGGTGCTCAGCCGAGAGAATGATAGACACCCGAGATGGCCTAGCAATGTGGGACCAGTTCAAGGAGCGGTTTTATGAGAAGTATTTTTTCGCGAACACACAGTTCAACAAGCAAGCGGAGTTCATAAGCCTGAAGCAGGGAGCGATGACAGTGGAAGAGTACGAGGAAGAATTTGACAAACTGTCCCATTTCGCACCAGAGATGGTGGCCACGGAGAAAACCAGGGTGCAGAGGTTTGTTCAGGGCCTGAAAGTCGGGTTGCGAGGTTTGGTCTATTCCCATGACCCCAAGACTTATGACGCAGCACTTCGAGCGACAGTCAGAATCGACGCGGATGCCGGGGAAGGTGAAGAGTACCATAGGTCGTTGATGACAGGGATCTTGGTGGGTCAGAAGCGAAAGGTGGATCAAAAGGCACCCGAGCCCTTGCGAACGGGTTCGCATTCAGATAGGCCCTTCAGTCACTATAAGCAACTGGCCACTGAGGCAGGAGGAGTCTGGAGAGACCAGCTCGTATGTGAGAACTGTGGGAAGCGCCACCAGGGGCGCTGTCTGATTGGCACGGGGACTTGCTTCAAGTGCAAGTAGGAGGGCCATACCGCGGAGCAATGCCCAAGAACGTAGCCTTCTAGAGGTAAGGGCCAGCCCATGCGCCCTCACCTTGGAGGCTCGAACCGGCAGCAACATCAAGGCCGGGTCTACTTTACCACCCGGCAGGAGGCAGAAAAGTCAGGCACGGTGGTGACAGGTACACTCCCCGTCTTAGGACACCATGCTTTGGGATTATTTGATTCTGGCTCTTCTCATTCTTTTATATCGTTAGTATTTGTGAAATATGCCATGTTAGAGGTAGAGCCGTCGCATTACGCATTGTCAGTGTCCACCTCGTTCGGGGAGATCATGTTAGCAACTGAAATGGTGAGGGCATGCCAGATAGAAATAGCAAACCGTGCTCTTGAGGTGACCTTGCTAGTTTTAAATATGTGGGATTTCGACGTTATTTTGGGTATGGACTGGCTGGCTGCTAACCACGCTAGCATCGACTGTTCCCGTAAGGAGGTGGTCTTCAGTCCTCATTCTACGATAAGCTTTAGATTTAAAGGGTCAAGGACCGTGGTCTTGTCAGAGGTAATCTCAGCCCTGAAGGCTAGTAAGCTACTGAACCAAGGGACATGGAGTATTTTAGCTAGTGTGGTGGACACCAGAGAAGCGGAGGTTTCCTTGACTTTAGAGCCAGTAGTAGGGACTACCTTGATGTTTTCCCGGAGGATCTCTCAGGTCTGCCTCCGCATCGGGAGGTAAACTTTGCAATTGAGTTGGCGCCAGGTACGACGCCTATCTCGAAGGCCCCTTACAGGATGGCTTCAGCAGAGTTGAAGGAGCTCAAGACTCAATTGCAGGAATTGCTGGATAAAGGTTTTGTTCGCCTCAACGTATCACCGTGGGGCGCACCCGTTCTGTTTGTGAAAAAGAAGGATGGGACGATGCGCCTTTTCATTGACTATAGGGAGTTGAATAAAGTCACTATCAAGAACAAGTACCTGCTCCCGAGGATTGATGACTTGTACGACCAATTGCAAGGATCCACGGTTTTCTCAAAAATTGACCTTCGGTCCGGTTATCACAAGCTAAGGATCAAGAACAACGATATCCCAAAAACAACATTCCGTTCTAGATATGGACATTATGAGTTCGTAGTGATGTCGTTTGGCTTGACAAATGCCCCGACAACATTTATGGACCTAATGAATATAATGTTCGAAGGATTTCCTCGACACCTTCGTAATTGTATTCATTGACGACATTTTGGTGTACTCGCAGACCGAGGCTGAGCACGAGGTGCATTTGCATCAAGTGTTGGAAACCTTACAAGCCAACAATTTGTACGCCAAGTTTTCGAAGTGTGAATTTTGGCTGAAGCAGGTGTCCTTTCTGGGACACATGGTATCGAAAGGCGGAGTGAGAGTTCATAAAAGAGTTCAAGGAGTGAGTTAGTTGCAAGGAAGAGGAAAGGAGCTTGAGATAGTCGTGGTGCCATTTGAATTTCGACGTGAGAGCCAAGGAGATCGTGATGGTGCTACCTCAATCAAGAGCCTCTTTTCAGTAGAGTTTCCCTTTCTTTACACTCTTTCTTTGTTTATTTTGTTTAAACATGTTGCTTCAAGCTATGAGTGACTAAACTCTTTAGTTTTAGGGTTTTGATGAATTGTTTATGAATTTATGTTGATATTGTAGACTTTCATGGTTTTGTTGGAGTGATTATGCTTTTCATTGTTATTGTGTTTAATTCTTGTGGATTGGCCATCTTCACATGTTAGGTTAGATATATGATTGAGAGATTGTATGTTTAACTTGATCTATAACAATGAATTGTTATTAATCTATTACGAAAGTAGTTAGGTTGATAATAAAAGTTGCTAAAGACTATTCTTAATGCTATATAATTTGTATTGGTTTCAAGTGATTAGTAATCAATCGAGTTGCATGAGAAATGGTTGTTTTTTAGAGAAAATAACTTGGAATTAAGTTTCTAGACTTAGACATATGAATTACAATAAAATCCATGAAATTTATAATATTGCATGATGAAATAAACAAGGATTCATAACCCTAGAACTCTCTTTGACTCTTGTGTTTCTCACTTTAATACTTTCCTTATTTGGTTTATATTTTCCATAATTCCCAAATTCAATTCCAATCCTCAAATAAAATTGATTCGATTCTAGAATAGCTAAGTAACATAAACCTTCACAATTAGATCTCCAGTGGAATGATATTCGGACTTCACCGTCTTATATTATAACTTGACCCATACACTTGCGGTTAACACTAAAAGTGCACATCAAGTTTTTGGCGCCGTTGCCGAGGATCCAAAGAACAGTTTTTGTTATTTAATATTCATTAGAATTGATAGATCTTAATTTGAGGTGTATATTATTTGGTTGATTATTTATTTATTTATTTTTATTTTATTTTATTGTATTCTATATTTTTTTCCTTTTTTATTTTATTGTATTTTATCTTTATTTTCATTTATTTATATATATATTTTTTTTGTCGGTGTATGGCTTGAGATAATACTAATATTCTGCCTCTCGTTCCTGAGATTGAAAGGACATGTAGAAGGAATCTAAGGGTTCAACACAATCACTTCGAGGAGATGGTAGAGGAGATACCAAAGGCAATTCGGGACTACTTCCAACCGACATTACCGGCAAATCAACCCGGCATCATGAATGTACCCATCAATGTCAACAACTTTAAGTTGAAACCGGGGTTGATCCACATGGCTAGAGAGCTAGCCTTTAGAGGAAGAACCAATGAAGATCCTCACAAGCACTTGCGGTCTTTCTTAGAAATATGTGGAATGGTAAAGATGAATGGTGTTTCTAACGACGCAGTTAAACAAAGACTTTTTCCTTTCTCTTTACAGGACCGTGCAAAGGATTGGTTGGAAACCATACCTCTGGATAGCATCACAACATGGGAGATCTTAGCTCAAGCTTTCTTGAACAAATATTTTCCACCGGCTAAATCTCAAAGACTAAGGACGGAGATTGGAACATTCCACCAACTTGAGGATGAACAACTTTATGAGGCTTGGGAGAGGTATAAGGATCTCTTGAGAAGGTGCCCTCAACATGGTCTCAACCAAATCTATACTAGATGCAACTGCCGGAGGCTCAATTTTTTCAAAGAATGCTCAAGAGGCATATACCATACTAGAAGACTTGGCCACTACATCGTACAATTGGCCATGTGAACGGTCTTCTCCAATTATCCCAAAAGCCACCGGACGATATGAGATGGACGAGGTAAGTTCTCTAAAAGCTCAATTGGCTTCTCTCACAATGCTTTATCTAAATTTTCTCAAGGAAGCCAAACCCAAGCATTTCCATCATCCATAGCTTCCCTTGCGGCCATGACAAGTCACCAAGAGCCTAGTGAGTTAGAAGTGGCCAATTATGTAGATAGAGGATAATACCAAGGTCAACAACAACTTCCAACTCACTATCATCCCAACTTGAGGAATCGTGAGAATTTTTCATATGCTAACAACAAGAATGTGTTGCAAGCACCTCAAGGATTCAATGGAACAGGGAATGCAAAGACATCATTACTAGAGGACATAATGCTTCACTTTGTCAAAGAGTCAAGATCAAGGGACAACAACATTTGTCACACCCCACCCCGAACTACCCTCTCGTAGCCAGAGACGGAGTGTGAGGACAGTAGTTACCGACTACCCTGTCACGTAACCCACTGTCTACTACATCTAATTTCCTTCTTTTATTCCTTCTTAGGACGGTAATATCATTAACTCGCTCAGTGAGCTACAGCTCAGTGAGTAACAGTTTTTTCTGAAAACTTTTTACTTTAACTGTAAAACTGATCAAATCATTGTTTTATCCTGTATACATATCTGTTTGGAACAAATAATCACAATCTTGTTCATTCAAAATAATTTTTTTTCCCTAGTTGAGGCGGAGCAATGCTCTACGCTCTTCAACGTCAATTTTCCTTAAACACATATTCGAATGCCTTCACACTTCGTCCCTCGGCATTTTCAAACCCTCAAGTGCCTTCACATATAGTCCCTCAGCACTGAGTTTCACTGTCAATCCACTACTCAAGTGCCTTCACTCGTGGTCCCTCAGCACTTGGCTATCATGTTTTGGATTTCCATATGCCTTCACACAAAGTCCCTCAGCACTGGAATTCGTCTCAACCAACTACTCATATGCCTTCTCACGTGGTCCCTCAGCACTGAGTACCATATAACATATTCTCCCATAGGCCTTCACACGAGGTCCCTCAGCCATGGGTTACCTTTAAATGATACGTATAATATTCTTTAAACTCATCAACACAACACAAATGTTCAATAGCTACACCACACTAAGAGTAACCATTTCTAAATTCAATTCAGAACTTTAATATCAAACAGCATGCTTGTCATACAAGTTTATTTCCAAATCCTTCATGAAAACATATAACACCATGCATTTTAGTAAAATCATGAAAACACGTATCAACCAATCACCATGCGTTTTATAAACTCATAGCAAGTAACTAGCATACTCAAGTTTTTCAAGTAAAACACATGCATTTATTCATTGAAAACCCATGGCATCAGATTCATAAGGAACTCATTTATATTTTGTAAAACGCAGGCGTTTCTAACCTGTACTTGCCAAAGAATAATTCCTCTTCCTTTCCTCTATTTCCTATTCTCGAGCTTCTTGGACGCAATGTTCTAACTCTAGAACGCAAGGCTCCATTTTCCTCTGTCAGCTCGGTTGAACGCAACCCTGCCCTTCAACGCAAGGTTGGTAACTACCGCAAACCCTGTTCTTCAACGCAAGGTTGATTACTTCCGCAAAGTGCATCCCAACTCTTCTTACTTCTCTTTCAGATGCGTCGCCCTCTCTTGGACGCAAGGTCCAACTTGAACGCATCACCTAACTTTGGACGCCGCGTTCACCTTGGACATTATGTTTGTCCTCAATGCAAGGCCGACCCCCTTTTCGACACAAGACAACTTCTTTCACATAAAATAACTAAGTTGTCAAAATACATTCTCTCTTGGCCGCAGACTCCTACTACAGACGCAAGGATTCTTCCTTTCTGCATTCTTTCTTCCCTTTCTCTCTAGAATTCTTCTTTTCAGAGTCATCAGTTGCTCCTTTTCCCTCAAAGTTCTATTTATAGGGAGTTTGCCATCCAACGTCTTCTCTTCTTTTGCCACTTGTTTGCCACATGTCATGCTACATGCTTAATTAACCATGCATTTATCCAAGTGTCACCCTGCATGAAGCACTCAACATGCATTCTAACACCTTATACTTTTAAGGTGTCAAGTCTATATGAAGCCACCTAACCTTTATAAGCTTATCTTATGCGTCCAACATTTCCAATAAACAACTTTTCATTCATCACAACGCCCCCAGGCGTTTATTGAGTTTCCTCTAAGGTTTGAGCTTCACTACTCACTTTTCTAACTCTTGACCATACTTCCTTTGAACTCGTTTTTCCACCGCGTACTATTAGGCGTCAACGTCTCAACGCACACTACTATGCGTTTGTCTTCCTGCATAATACCATGCGTCAGCCTGAACCGCATACTACCATGCGTCCATAATCTTCCTCCTTTCCTTGAGGATTCCTTGAGTATCCCTCTATGCGTTCTTGTGCTTATAATCCCAGGTTCTTCATTTAACCTTTTCCTTGTATTGAAATATTTCTTCTGGTAATAAAGTGGTATTGGTCCACCTCTTGTTCCAATCTTTAAACTTACTTCTCACCTTCCACTATCCAACACTCGTGAACATTCCTTGCTAATAGTTTATGCGCTACTCAATTTGCTATAATATTCTATCTTTCCAAGACTTAGATCTCTTTCAATACTTCACAACATAACTTTATTCCTTTCTTGCTTATGCATCTTACCAACGCCAATGCTTACATCCTCTCCTATGCGTTTCACTTCTTTCCCTCCTCGGTTTACTTCCATGCGTCCACCCTTACCATGCGTTACCTAGCCCTAACCATGCGTCCAACATGATCTTTTACTTTTTTTCTTCATAGACTCTTCAACGCATCGGTTTCTTAAAAAGTAGGGTGTGACAACATTGGAGAATTCAGTCTAAAAAATTGCAAGCACCGGTCAAAGCCAAGGTAAGACACCTCAAAACTTGGAGGTTCAACTTAGCCAAATGACAACTGCCCTCCAAACAATGCAAAAGGGTAAGTTCCCTAGTTGCCCTGAGAGAAACCCGAGCGAGGAATGCAAGGCCGTGACTTTGAGGAGTGGGAAAAAGCTATCCACTCTTTTGATCAATGATGAAGATGATGAACCCCCTACAAGAAGAGGATGTTCCACTAAAAGAGAGTGTATCTAAGGAAAAGGAGAAATCAAAGTCCAACATAGGGAGTACTTCTAACTCTACTTCTTTTATTCCTAACACTTTACCTTTTCCTCAAAGATTTCAAAAGAAAAAGATTGATGCTCAATTTTTAAAGTTCTTAGACATATTCAAAAAGTTAGAAATTAACCTTCCATTTGCAGAGGCATTAGAACAAATGCCTAAGTATGCCAAGTTCATGAAGGATGTATTGTCTAAGAAGAAAAGGTATGGAGATTATGAAATGGTTGCACTAACCGAAGAATGTAGTGCAGCACTACAAAGGAAATTGCCTCCAAAACTAAAGGATCCAGGGAGTTTCTCTATCCCTTGTCATTTAGGCAATCATAAGGTTACTAAAGCACTTTGTGATCTTGGAGCTTCAATTAATTTAATGCCTTTACCCATGTTTAGGAAGCTTAATGGAGGAGAGGTACAACCAACTACCATATCTTTGCTTTTGGCCGATCGATCATTTGTTCATCCCTACGGCATTGTGGAGGACGTCTTGGTCAACGTAAACAAGTTTATCTTCCCGGCGGACTTTGTGATATTAGACATGGAGGAAGATGTCGAAGTCCCCGTAATCCTTGGGAGACCATTCTTGGCCACCAGAAGGGTCCTCATCGATGTGCAAGATGGAAAGCTCACATTCCGCCATAACGATGACGAGGTAACATTCGACATTTATAAAACCCTTAAGCATCCAGATGTAGAAGGTACGAGCATCATGAGCCAAGCACAAAGGTAACATCGCCTATCTCTTCGAATAAAAACTCTATGCATGATAAGCCTCCTTTGAATGGTAAGACTAATGGCATGCTTGATGTTAAAGTAGAAAATTCTATGAAGCATGTTTCTAGTTGTGATAATTCTCCTAGTTCTTATTGCATGCCTCCCAAACCTATAATGAATTATGAACAAATTATGGAGAAGCATGATAAATATGAAGTGGTGAGTCCGAAAAAATCTAAGCATGATGATTCTTTAACAAGTCTTGACTACATTAGAAAAGATGATGTCCAACTTGATAATGAATTGTTGACTAACTCACTAAATGCTAATGAATATGTTTGTGAGTGTCAATGTGGGCGAATACTAAAAGTTGTAGGTGATCCAAATCATGAAAGGAAGAAACCACCTTGGGACCCACCGTGATTCGTGAGCCCCGTCTAGCTAGAAGACGTTAAACCAAGCGCTTATTGGGAAGCAACCCAATTTTATTGCTTTCTTTACTTTTATTTTTATTTTATTTTCAATAAATCTTTGAGTCACTCATATGCTTTATCTCTCAGGAACGTGGTTTATCACACAAAGTACTCCTTACACCAAGCCTGTTTGGTGGCTTCTCGCTTGCTCCCTGGTTTGTTCCTTCTTTGTTAGATGCTCTTATGCATTGGGGACAATGCATGATTCTAAGTTTGGGGTGGGAGGTGTCTCTCGTACTTTTGTGTGTTTTCTTATCCTGTTATGTATGTTTGTGAAGTTTTAATGATTATATGCATGTCAATTTAAAAAAAAAAAAAATTCAAAATATTGGAGCTTTCAAAGTTAATGGGAATGTTGGTTATGGTTGTGTGCCTTGATGTTGGTTGCCCATGATGAGATTCGAATTTGCACGATAGATGACTTATTGTGAAATAGAATAGCACTATCTTGAGTTAAATTCATTTAAGTCCCTCTTAAAATCTCTCATATTCTTGAGCACGTGGCCACTTTAATTTAGAATCTTTAACTGAAAAAAGGATTAAGTTGGGTGTATTTGGTTGTCACTCCAAAAGGCCCCACCGGTTAGAGAGTGGAAATGCATGATAGCTTGTAATCTTAGACTAAGGAAAAAGAAAAAGAGTATACATGCCTTGAGAAAAGAAAAAGTGTACACAAAATGTATGAGCTTTATTTGTCTATCTTTTTAAATGTTAAACTTGTAATGAGTATGCATGTATAGGGGTAAAAAGAGCTGCCTTTGCTGTGATCAGTAAGAACGCCTGGGAATTGACTATGTACGAGTCCCTACAGTGAATGTGTGAAAGCTAGTGCCTCTAGGTAAAAGAATGTAAGTTTGGGCCCATGAAAAATATGATTGAAAGGCACCTTAGTGGACATATTACTCACTTGAAATGTATGAAAGCTTGAAGATTGGTGCATGAGCTAGAGTAGGGAGAAAACTAAAGAAACTCTCTTAAGTCCTAATTTGAGTTCTCGTATTTTAAATTGAAGGAGGCTTGCACAAACACACATGGGAGATAGCAAGATTTGGCCTTGAATGATTATAACAATATAGATATGGTTGCATGTTTCTACTTAAGCTCTAAATGTTATTCTCTAAGACATGAGTCAATTGCACACTTCTTCATCTAAACTCCCTATTATTTGATTTTATTCTTTGCTTAGGACTAGCAAATCTCTAAGTTTGGGGTGGTGATAAGCACTTGAAAATTGCTTTCTATTCTCTCAAATTAAGGGAGTTTATTTTAGATTTCACTTGTTTGCTAGTGGTTTTCAGGTTAAAATGAGGAAAATTAGAAGAAAAGACCAAAAGATCAAAATCGAGCAAGAATACGGCGAAAAAGAGATGAAAACTCAAAATGGCAAAATTTGGGATAGCGTCGCCGCGCCTGGACGGCACTGCCGTGGCGCTAAAACTCGAGAGCAACGATTCTAAACGCATCACAGCGCCGTGGCGCTTGGACGACGCTAAAACCCGAGAGCAATAATTTTGGACGCAACCCTAGTGTCGTGGCGCCAGTATTCCATAAATGAAAATTTGTTATTTTTGGTAAGTTTTTGGGCAGCCAACTCTATAAATTTGGGGGTTTTTAGCAACCCTAATCATCAATCAACCATCAATTTACAGACCAAAAAAGGCACAAGAAGGAGAAAATTGAGTGAGAGTTCATAAAAGAGTTCAAGGAGTGAGTTAGTTGCAAGGAAGAGGAAAAGTGTTCGAGATGGTCGTGGTGCCATTCGAATTCTAACATGAGAGCCAAGGAGATCGTGATGGTGCTACCTCAATCAAGAGTCTCTTTTCAGTAGAGTTTCCCTTTCTTTACACTTTTTCTTTGTTTATTTTGTTTAAACATGTTGCTTCAAGCTATGAGTGGCTAAACTCTTTAGTTTTAGGGTTTTTATGAATTTTTTATGAATTTATGTTGATATTGTAGACTTTCATGGTTTTGTTGGAATGATTATGCTTTTCATTGTTATTGTGCTTAATTCTTGTGGATTGGCCATCTTCATATGTTAGGTTAGATGTATGATTGAGAGATTGTATGTTTAACTTGATCTATAACAATGAATTGTTGTTAATCTATCACGAAAGTAGTTAGGTTGACAATAAAAGTTGCTAAAGACTATTGTTAATGCTATGTAATTTGTATTCGTTTCAAGAGATTAGTAATCAATCAAGTTGCATTAGAAAGGGTTGTTTTTTAGAGAAAATAACTTGGAATTAAGTTTCTAGACTTAGGCATATGAATTACAATAAAATCCATGAAATCTATAATATTGCATGATGAAATAAACAAGGATTCATCACCCTAGAACTCTCTTTGACTCTTGTGTTTCTCACTTTAATACTTTCCTTATTTGGTTTATATTTTCCATAATTCCCAAATTCAATTCCAATCCTCAAATAAAATTGATTCGATTCTAGAATAGCTAAGTAACATAAACCTTAATTGGATCTCCAGTGGAACGATATTCAGACTTCACCGTCATATATTATAACTTGACCCATACACTTGTGGTTAACACTAAAAGTGCGCATCAGTATTCCGAAGTGGAAGTGGGAGAACGTATCTATGGATTTCGTGGGAGGTTTACCACGGACGGTGTTGGGCCATATAGTGATCTGGGTCCTAGTTGATAGACTCACCAAGTCCAAACACTTATTCCTAGGCAAGCCTACCTTTTCAGTGAGTAAGTGGGCACAAATCTACTTGAAAGAGGTGGTAAGATTGCACGGGGTGCCAGTCTCTATTGTATCAGATAGAGACCCACGGTTCACTTCTAAATTCTGGAAAAGCCTCCAGGTGGCTTTGGGCACTAGGTTGAATTTCAGTACGGTCCACCCGCAGACCGATGGCCAGACAGAACGATTGAATCAAACATTGGAGGACATGCTGCATGCTTGTGCCTTGGATTTCCCGGGAAGTTGGGACTCCTACTTGCACCTCATGGAATTTGCCTACAACAACAACTACTAGGCTACTATTGGCATGACACCATTCGAAGCATTGTACGGAAAATGTTGCAGATCTCCAGTTTGTTGGGACGAAGTGGGAGAGCGGAGATTGTTAGGGCCGGAGTTGGTGCAGGTGTCAAACGAGGCTATCCAAAAAATCAGATTGCACATGCAGTCCGCATAGAGCAGGCAAAAGAGTTACACCGACACTAGACGCAAGGATCTGGAGTTCGATGTTGGAGATCATGTGTTCTTAAAAGTGGCCCGTTGAAGGGCGTCTTGAGTTTCGGAAGGAAGGGGAAGCTAAGTCCCCGTTTCATAGAGTCGTTCAAGATTTTGGAACGGATTGGCCCCATGGCTTACCGGTTGGCGTTACCACCGTCTCTTGACGCAGTCTACAATGTGTTTCACGTCTCCATGCTGAGGAAGCATGTCGCCAACCCTTCTCACATAGTGGACTATGAACCATTACAATTGAGGGAAGACCTGAGCTACGAGGAGGAACCCATCGAAATCTTGGCAAAGGAAGTGAAAACCTTGTGCAACAAGGAAATAGCACTGATGATGGTATTATGGCAAAACCACAGTTTCAAGGAAGCAACATGGGAGCAGGAGGATGAAATGAGATCAAGGTACCCTGAGCTCTTTCAGGATTAGGACTTTCGGGGACGAAAGTTCCCCAAGGAGGGGAGGAGTGTAACGGCCCAAAATTCAGGTAATTTCTCTCTTTAAGTTGAAAAAATAATAATAATAATAATAATAACTAAAGAATTATGCAGGTGGAGGGAGGGTTTGGAAATCCTTGGTCATTAGGAGAAATCGGGTTTCGGTTGGGGAAAGATCTCCAGGTTAGTTTTCTTTTACTGACCGAGTGGCGTTTTTAGAAGAAGGGAAGAAAAGGGGAAGAAGGGAAAAAAAAAAGGTCAATCTCTCTCTCGATCACCTCTTCGTCAGCCGTTTTTTGCACAACCCTCTGTCACTCAGTCGCCATCCTCTTCAGCCCTTATGTCGCCATCGTCATCATAGTACTCATCGCCATCGTCATCAGCACTCGTCACCATCATCGAAGCTTTCAGCGTTGTCGCATCATCGTAGTCCACGCGTCGCTGCGTCTCAGTCCTCATCCCATCACATCGTCACAGCCCACATCTCACTGCACCATCATAGTCTTCATCGTTGCGCCGCCTCAGCCCTCTCCGTAACGTGTCGACACAACTTTCACACCACACTGCCGCAGTGCAAGGAAGTTGCGACTTTCACGCTCGCAGGTAAGGGACTTACTACTGGGCTTTAGTGACGCCTAATGTCTAAATGTGTTATTGGCTAGTAAGTGTCACGGTGTAACTGCTTGCCTGGGGTGTATAATGCTATGATTGTTTCGGTATGCCAAGCTTTGTAGTTTCTATGCGATGAACTAGTCATACCATGATCTGTTTCTATGCGATGAACTAGCTATACCATGATCTGTTTCTATGCGATGAACTAGTCATACCATGATCTGTTTCTATGCGATGAACAAGCTATACCATGATCTGTGTCTATGCGATGAGCTAGTCATACCATGATCTGTTTCTATGCGATGCACTAGCTAAACCATGATCTGCGATGAACTAGCTATGCCATGACATGATACAGGTTATCCTACTTGTCGTGCCCCGTGCCCCTAATGTACTTTGCTACGATGGGTGTCCCTTGAGATCACCACCTTCGTCCATGTTACAAATGTGATCACTGCGTACCCTCGGGTCGCTACCTATGCTTATGCCTACGCTTATGCTTATGCCGGGTATACGGAGGCACGCCCAGTAGTGGGTCTCTTACTGAGTATGTTTGCTCACCCTTTTTTTATATGTTTCTCCTAGGTAAAGAGCATGGTGCCCAGGCGCATGGCCGAGGAAATCCGTGATCGTACCATGGGATTGTCGACATTGCTTCCGCACCTTAGCCTAAGGTATAACCTGTTGGACTTGTAGGTAGTAGTGTTTGCATACATTAGACCGGTTGTTATTTGTTTTGATATTGTTATGTTCGGTTTTCTTTTCTTAAGGTTTTGCCTAACTATTTAAGGGGTACCCCGCTAAAGCGTTTTTACTCCTCTATGTTGGTTTAATAAACTTTCATGAATTCAGCCGTTTTATAAATTAAACCGCGTTTATCTAAACTGTGTGATACCGTATCTCTTAGTTTCCAACGCATTCATTAAATGTTCATGCATGATGTAGCGACGTGTTAGTTATTAAAGGGTCAGGTCGTTAGATATAGTATATTGAGCTTGTTAGATATTTGGTTTTAATTCCAATGCTGAAGGACTATGCGAAGGCATCGATGGACAGATTGTATTCCAATGATGAAAGACCTTAAGAAGGCATTGATGACTACGGTCGTGATTGGGATTAGATTTGACACCGAATAGGATGGTCAGAGGGTTGGAACAATTTAATATTTGAGCCTATGTCGAAAAAAGAACCTCGCATAATGGTCAGGGGGTTCTGGATGATGGATGAAATTTGTCGCCCAATTCCATGCCAAATAAATTTTGCTAACTTACCCATAGTAGTAATGGTAAACCAGGTCGAACATAAGGAGCCCTTGAATTTCACAGTTGAAAGTTTTCAATTCAAGTAACCAAGGGGAGGTTTAAGAAACGGTTGATTGCATGAAACTTAAATTGCATGAAAGTAAATTGCGCGAATTAAAAAGAGCTAAAATTCAATTGAAGAAGCTCTAGCTTCGGTTATGCGGGATTTCCTTTGTTCGATGTTCTTATCATTGGTTTGTCATTACTAAATCCATTGAAGCTAGCACCTAATCAATTCAATTGGAAAGGCCAGAATTGAATTGTCCTAATCGACAAGTTAAATTTAAGGCAAATAGATGAAAAACATGCAAAATTTGACTAAACCTAACCGTATTAAGTTCAAAGGAAAATTAGGTGGAACATTCAACTGGATAAACCTAGATTGAATGTCCTATCAGTTTAATCCTAGGTTGATTAGAACAATGCACATCACCATTTAGTTTTGCAAGCTAACCTAACTTATTGCTTCCTATGATTGACATACAACAAATTGTCACGAATTGTAATACAATCAAAGCAATAATCAAAATAAACACTAGCGTTACAAATTGATCGTAATTCTTAAAAACTCTGAATTAAATCATGCATACACTTGAATTAAGTTCAAAACCTCAAAAGACCATCAATTACAAGGAATTTTCCTAATACCCAAGCTAGAAAAACGTTACCTTAGCCAATAATCGGTATTGGGTTCAAGTTCCTAGGTATTAAAAGACGAAAAGATCAGAGAATGGAGCCAAAAATTGGCTGGTTGGGCTTTTTTTAACCTAGAAGCTGAAGATTTTCTTTTATAAAACTATCGCAGCGCCGCGGCACTGACGTGAATTAGGCTGTATAACATTTTTGGAGCACCGCGGTGCCGTGGCTTCAGGGGAATTTTGGTCATTTTGAAGTTCTATTTCCCGGTTGATGTCGTGGAACACCGTTTTTGTTCGTTTTAGCTCAATTTTGTTGCTAATACCCTGTTTTACCTATTAAGAGCTCGAAATCTACAAAATAACATAATAGGCACATTAAATAGCACAACGATCCCGAGTTAAGCTGAGAAAAGGTTCAAAGAGTATAAGGCTAAAGTTGAAAACTTGTTAGGAAAGACCATTAAAACATTTCGATCACATCGAGGTGGAGAGTATATGGATTTAAATTTCCAAAACTATATGATAGAACATGGAATTTCATCCCAAATCTCAGCACTTGGTACACCTCAGCAAAATGATGTATTAGAAAGGAGAAATAGAACCTTGTTAGACATGGTTCGGTCTATGATGTGTTATGCTCAATTACCAGACTCGTTTTGGGGTTATACAATAACGACTGCATTATACATTTTGAACAATGTTCCATCCAAAAGTGTTTCTGAAACTCCTTTGGAATTATGGAGAAGTCGTAAAGGTAGTTTACGACATTTCAAAATTTGGGGTTGTCCAGCATATGTGCTTGAGACGAATCCTAAGAAATTGGAACCTCGTTCAAGAGTATGTCTATTTGTAGGTTATCCCAAGGAAATGAGAGGTGGTCTTTTTTTTTATCTAAAACTGAATAAAGTATTTGTATCGACAAATGCTCCATTTTTGTAAGAAAATCACATAAGAGAGCATGTATCACGTAGTAAAGTAGTGTTAAAAGAACTTTCTAATGAAACTACTAACTCTTCAACAAGAGTTGTTGAAGAAGCTTTTATATCAACAAGAATTGTTGGTGGGGCTTCATCAAGTCGTACACATCCTCCCCAGGAGTTGAGGGAGCCTCATAGTAGTGAGAGGATTGTAAATCCACCTACTCAATATTTGGGTTTAACTGAAACTCAAGACATCATTCCGGTTGATGAAGTTGAGGATCCATTGACTTATCATTAGGCAAGGAATGATGCAAACAAGGATGAATGGGTTAAAGCTATGGATCTTGAAATGGAGTCTATGTACTTCAATTCAGTCTGGGAGCTTGTAAATCAACCTGATGGGGTAAAACCTATAGGTTGCAAATGGATCTACAAGAGGAAAAGAGGTGTAGATGGAAAGGTTAAAACCTTTAAGGCTAGACCTGTGGCAAAGAGTTATATCCAAGTTGAGGGAGTGGACTAGAAGAAACTTTCTCACTTGTTGCCATGATTAAGTCTATCCACATTCTCTTATCTATTGTCACATATTATGACTATGAAATAAGGCAATAGACGTCAAAACTGTCTTTTTGAATGGTAATCTTAAAGAGACCTTTTACATGAAACAACCAGATGGATTCATTCAACAAGGTTAAGAGCAAATGGTGAGCAAGCTTAATCGGTCCATTTACGGATTGAAACAAGCATCTCGATCTTGGAATATAAGATTTGGTACTACGATCAAGTCTTATGACTTTAACCATAATCTTGATAAACCTTGTGTTTACAAGAAAATCATCAACAGTTTAGTAGCTTTCTTAGTGTTGTATGTGGATGATATCCTACTCATTGGAAATGATGTAGGTTTTACTGACAAATGTAAAGAAATGGCTAGTTGCCCAATTCCAAATGAAAGATTTGGGTGAGGTATAGTTTGTTCTAGGGATCCATATCATAAGGGATCGTAAAAACGAAATGTTAGCCTTGTCTCAGGCATCGTATATTGACAAGATTCTTGTCAGGTATTCGATGCATAATTCCAAGAGAGGCTTATTGCCTTTTCAACATGGAATTATATTGTCTAAGGAACAATGTCCTAAGACTCCTCATTAGGTTGAGAAAATGAGACGGATTCCTTATGCATCAGCTGTTGGTAGCTTTATGTATGTCATGTTGTGTACAAGGCCTGACATTTGCTATGTAATTGGCATTGTTAGTATATATCAGTCCAATCCAGGATTTGATCACTAGACTGTAGTTAAAACCATTCCCAAGTATCTTCGGAGAACGAGAAACTACATGCTTATGTATGGGGCTAAGGATTTGATTCTTACATGATACATAGACTCTGATTTTCAGACTAATAAGGATTCTAGAAAATCAACATCAGAATCAATGTTTACTCTTAATGAAAGAGCTGGAGTTTGGCGAAGCACAAAGCAAGGTTGCATTGCTGACTCTAGAGTATGTAGCTGCTAAAGAGACTATCTGGCTTAGGAAGTTCTTGACAGACTTGGAAGTTATTCCAAACATGTCAATGCCCATCACACTTTATTGTGATAATAGTG
The DNA here is from genome assembly GCA_030954485.1 of Citrullus mucosospermus. Classification (NCBI taxonomy): domain Eukaryota; kingdom Viridiplantae; phylum Streptophyta; class Magnoliopsida; order Cucurbitales; family Cucurbitaceae; genus Citrullus; species Citrullus mucosospermus. Next base: position 17,924,779 of record CM062064.1, read on the forward strand.
GTGTTCTGGCAAATTTCAAAGAGCCTAGAAACCACAATCGTGGAAAGCATATAGAGCGCAAGTATCATTTGATACAGGAAATTGTGCAACGAGGAGAAATGATCGTCATGCAGATTGCTTCAGACCACAATGTCGTTGATCCGTTTACAAAGGTTCTCACGGCTAAAGTGTTTGAGAGTCACCCTGAGAGTCTGCATCTGGGAGACATGACACATCTAGTTTAGGACAAGTGGGAGATGGGTATAGAGTTGTGCTCTAGTTTATATGTATTGTATACCCACTAGCTTTAGGACAAGTGGGAGATTGTTGGGACTAGTGTGTCATAAATCTCTTGGGTCTTATAGTTTTGTAAATTGTATATACATTTTATTTATTGAATAAAATAAGAAGTTATTTTATCTTTTTTATTTATTAACCCAATCCAATAAACTAAGATTCCATGGTTATTTTATGTAAACTTAAACATGTATGTGGGTGACATACAAGGTTGGATCATGTTTAAATAATAACCAAAAAGGTCTGTAGTATAGGAAGAAGGTTGGGTGCCACTTTGTAATTGTTACAAGGAGTTGTAAAGTGTTACAAACGATTTGATCCTAATCGTTCATGTGAAGACATGTGAGTGGGGGTATCATATGCAAAGAGTTTGTATACGATGCCAAAATTTTAATTTTTATTAGGATGCCAAAATTTGGTCTATTTTTGCTATTTAATTTATTTTACATTGAATGTATAGATAAATTAATATTTTAATTATATGTTGCATAATGTATGTCATATAGTTTAAAATTCCACCTTAGGTTAAACATATTCATGCATAATATCTTAATATACATGTTATATTATATGATTGCATATTAATGAAGCATGTCATGCATCATTATAATATAAATGTTATATTTTTTGATAGCATGTTTATATTGTTTTCATTAGTATTAATATAAGAGTTATACTAATTAATGAAAAGGCATGATCATGGATCATATTAAATATAAATGTTATATTTAAAGTTTAGGTTAATCCCTACCTGTTCGATATACACATCAAGTGCTGCTATAATCTGTTAGTCAAAGTTCCTCCAATTGACATAGTAGACGATGAAGATTAAATATTTCCCTTAAATTGACATTATCTGCTATAATCTGTTGTGTCTTCTTGTCTTTGCCCATCATAACCATCTCGATATACAGGGCGAGGGCTACCTTCACTGCTTCTTGATCATTCGTAAATCTGATCTTCTCGAAGGCAACCTCGATATCCTTGACCAGCTTTTCCTTCTTATCATTCGGGTCCCTAGGTCCAAGGATGAGACGCCGTAGTCTCTCACCGCATGTATCTCGTTCCACCGTTTATTCAGTCGGCCACAACCCAGTTATGAGATTGAAGTCTTCTTGGGTGAAGGTAACCTTCTGCCCCAGAATGTTGAAGCTGATTGAGTCGACGTTATCCTCCCTCACCTCCCGTAACAAGAAGTGATGGAATAGTTGTCCATTGAACACCAGGTCCACGTCCAGCAGTGGACAAAATGAGGTCTTCCTAAACATCTCTATCTGATCAGTTGTCAGTTTGCTCTTGATCAGAGAGTTAGTTTTGTGGACCATGCAGGAGACGGTGGCAGGGAAGTACTTGTCCTCAGATAAGGCCATTATTAACCTACAGAAAGGAAATGCAGTACAACATCAGTTTAACAGATTCAAAACGTCTAAATGGTCGCTTATTAAACATTAAACGACCGCTTATTAAATACTAAGCGATTGTTTAGATGACTACCCAATCGTTTAGATTACTACAAGATTGCTTAGTATCTAAGCGATCGCATAGTCCATACTCTACGATCGCTTAGTAAACTAAGCGATCTCGTATCGAAATAAACAATCGCTTAGTAATCTAAGCAATCTCGTAGTAATCTAAACGATCGCGTAGTCATCTAAACGATAGCTTAGTCGTATAACCTAGACTGGGCGATCGTTTATTCTAGACCAAGAGATCATTTCATCGAAGTTCAACGATCTCTTAAGCTATGCTAAGCGATTGTTAAGCCTGTTGTGAGCAATCTTAAACCTAGTATGAGAGTACCTTTTAAATGAAGCAGAAGACGACGAGGAGGAAGAAGACAAAGACGAACTGTTCGAGAAAAGCAAAAGGTCGATAGAGAAAGTGAAAGGTTCAAAAGGTTGAGAAAGAAAGCGAAAGGTTCAGAGAGAAAGCGAAAAGGTTGAAAGAGAAATTGGGGAAATTCAGAGAGAAAGCGGAAAGGTTGAGAGAGAAAGTGGAAAAGTTTTCCAACAGGTAGGAGGCGACTTTTAAAGAAAAAATGGAAAGGCATGTTTGGATTGTTTTAATTTTGGGGGGTAAAATTGGTATTTCACGTGGCCAAAAGGTCATTGATGATAAAGTTTTTGGGAGTGGGTCATCCATATATAAGTTTTTAGTTTTTGAGTCATTTCGTGCAATTTTCCAATATATTCTTCTCTCTCCCCCACAGATTCTTCTCTTCTTCGATGGGTATTTCTAGAGAGATTTGGCTAAAAATGAGGAGATTTATGAGAAGAGGATGATCAAAAGCTAGTTGCTGAGTCATATACGCAAGCAATAAACTTTATCTCCAATTTGGATGTTGTTTTTGTCCCTTCATTTTCAGTTACGTTCTTCATAATTCATTGTAACAGAAAAAGGGAAAGAAATCGAATTGGGCAGTCTTGTGGCATATCCCTGGAAATGT